>JAQMRL010000004.1:30418400-35418400 GCA_035578175.1 Catonia carolina
TGGTAATTTTTTTTAAGAAAGGGAAATTTTGTTTTGTGACACGAAGTTGGTAGCCCTACTCAACTGGTATAGATATGGCAGTGTGAGTCGATTCTCCTCAGGCTGTGAAAAAATTTTGTGCCGTTTCCGGTCGTGTTACGAACAGAATGTCTTTTACCCTAGAACAGTGATTCTCAACCTGGGGGTCGTGATGATATTATAGGGGGGGGGTCGTGAAACAATAATGAAATCATTTAATCATTTTATGAGAAAAAATAATTTATTATAAACTTACTTATAAAAATTTCACATGCAATAAGTACACTTACTTGTAAAGAAAAGAAATTAATTATTAATCTGATGGTTGCATTTGTTTTCATTTAAAATTTTCTTCATACGTGGATCTTTGTTAGAAACATATAAAAGTAAATATTGTTCTCGAGTGACAACATACGATTCCTATATTTAGTATTTAGAACAACCTTAGAGGAAAACCCCTTTTCACGAACATAAGACGTGGAAAAAGGTATTAATATTTTTAATGCTTCTGTGACTAAATTTCCATATTCATGTCTTCGAGCAAGCCAAAACGTATTTAAATCTTCAGATACAAATTGCAGTTGTAGCGTTTTGTCGGCAGAGATTTCTATGAGCCGGTCGTGAATCTCAACTGGTAACTTATCGCGGGGGGGGGGCACGGAGCAAAAAAGGTTGAAAATCACTGCCCTAGAAAAACGGGTTTCATTTTGCTTTATTTACTCACAAAAATTAGGTTATGCGTTCTGAGGTTAGTTTTTTTGTTTATTTCTAATGTTTTACATCTAATGTTAGATTATATTGTTCAGTATTTGCACTGGGAAGAGAAAGTCTTGTGAGTATTTCACACCATATATTTCAATTTAATCGTATCAAAAATATTTGCTCTCTCACGCGCAAACACATACCCTAGGAAATAATCAAACATGTTTTCACTGATGATAGCTGACGCTGTTATTTTGTTGTGTGGGTACTAGATATTAAAAAGGGAACATGAATCAGTATTCTATAATGATATGCAGAAAGTGACCGCGATTTATTCATTTCTACAACACAAGTTATTAATAAAGACAGAGTGTCTTATTCTAGGCCAATTTTTAACTCTTAAGTTGATGTGACGCGTTCATTTACTTAAAATTAAAGTTATTGATCTAACTTTTACTTTGCTTTAAAAATAGTTTTAAAGTTAAATGAAAATTCACCTAAAAAATGATTAAATACAAAATTCTATTAGACTTTTCCCTGTTTAATAGTTATTAAGTAAAACGTAATGATTAAAAAAACGTGGTAATAGTTTTTACTGGTGTAATTCTTTTGCCAATAACAGGCAGGTGGATGTTAAATTATTTGCAGTCGACCTGCTAATTCCAGGGCTACAAAAAATAGTTCTGTTTCTTATCACATAATCAGCCAATTACATGACTGAAGTATTTAAGGACAGAAGAGGTAAAGGTGTAAAAGACATTAGTCAGAATTATCTGTTCTGAACGTAATGAATTTCACTATGCAGCCTGACCCTGTGGTGAATGAAGTGAAGGTGTAATTTGCAGGGTGGAAAGTAGGTGGTTTTCTGAGGACCTGGTATGTACTCTTTCAACTCAGCGAGGAAGGCATGGTAAACCAACTCACTTCTTCACATTTTAGTACTTATTTGGAGTTAAAAATATTTTTTTGTAGCTTTCATTTTTTATCGGGAACTGTACTGTATTGACAACCACCCAATTTGCTGATTTTCACTGTATTTTTCAGTGATTTGGCACGAACTTTTTTTTGAACAGGGACCCTCAGTGGAGATTGTCAGGAATGGCTGCCAGCTGGTCATCATAAAAAGTCGTTTGTCCAACCAGTATTACTTAACAATTAATAGGTTTGACATAGTAGAACCTCCAGAGGTTCAAGAGGTTCGGCTGTTGACCTGAACAACAATAATTTTTTATTGAAAACAATCTGGCGTGAAATAATCACACGACGTTCTTTTTCTGATGTAAATAATGAGCAATATAACGTAATTTTAATCTTGAGTAAATTATGGAAAATAAAAATCAACCTTTTAGAACTTAAAAATACGAAAAATCACTTATTGCCGCTTAACTAGGCTCTGAAGAAAAAAATGATTGAAATTAAAGTTTTAGATTTAATTTCCTATAACTTTGTTTTTTATACACGTTTGTTGTAAAATGCATTCAAGTATACTAAAGCCATAATCTTCAAAAAAACATATTTTTTTACCTCGATCATACTTTATCATTAAAATTATCGTAGTTAAATACGATTTCAATTAGATATTGGCTATTTTTCTCTCGCCATTAAGATGGCCCACGCTGTACATTTTCTGTGACTACAATTACGCATCCAGCCAATCAGTTGAGAGTAACCTGAGGTTGTGATCGGATAAGGCTAGACTAACGCGCGAGAGCGACTTTGCAGTTATTGTTGTTTAGGTCAACAGCCGAAAGGCTGGTTTGAACCTCTAGAGGTTTTACTAAGTAAAACGAGGAGTGAGGTGGTTTACCATTGCCTTCCTCACTGAGTGGAAAAGTACGCTTATCAGCATGCCGGGCACTCTGAAAAGCACATATTTTCCACTCTGTAAATGACAACTTCACTTCATTCACCACAGGGTCTGGCTGTACAATGAAATTCATTACTTTCAGAGAAGATAACTCGTGACTAGTGTATTTTACACCTCTACCTCTTCTGTTCTTAAATGATTCAGTCATTTAATTGACTGACCATGTGATAAGAAATAGAACTATTTATTTTAGCCCTGCAACGAACAGATTGAGTGTAAATAATTTGGCACTCCACCTGTCTGTTATGGGCAGTTCACCTCGATCATACTTTATCATAAAAATTATCGTAGTTAAATTTGATTTCAAATAGATATTAGTTATTTTTCTCTTGCCATTAAGATGGCCCACGCTGTACATTTTCTGTAACTACAATTACACATCCAGCCAATCAGTTGAGAGTAACCTGAGGTTGTAATCGGATGAAGCTAGAGTAACGCTCGAGAGCGACTTTGCAGTAGCAACATACAATTTAAGAATAAAATCTTGTAGGTCTAATAAAAACGAACTGATTTTAGCGAACCACATTCACTGATTCTTAGATGTGTTTATACACTACGTATTATAGCCTAATATACTATTTTCTCTTAATTACTTGTATTACTATATATTTTCAAGGTTACCTTGTAAAAGACTTAGTTTCTTCCAATTACTAATTATAGTTTATTTAAAAAAGAACACACTTTTATTGCCGAAGATATACAAATATATATATTAAAGCTCAGAAAAAAATGAATGACCCGGAAACGACAAACAGGTTTTTCACCTTGCCAGTTTTGTTGTTGACATTAAATGTAAAATTTCACTTTTTATAAATATATATATGCTGAATAATATATACAACATGTAAATGAAATTATTTTTATATGTAGACAGTAAAGTTAAAAGATAAAAACTTTATGAGCGTTTTGATTGTCAAGGACGAATAGAAATGGTAAAAGAATTCTATGCATATTTTTTTATTACTTATAATCGTACATTTATTTACGACTGTGAATTTTACAACCAGTCAATTTATTTTTTACAATGTCATGTACCTATAAAATTACAATACAAAAATTAGATAATAATAGATAAAATTATCAATTAAAATTATTTTAAGGAATCAGTCAGGAGTTAAACTCCTGATAGGATATAAAATAAATAAATAAAATCTTGCTTATTTGTAGTGCGGTGAAAACCACGACGCGCTCCCAAGTGGAAAGTGTTCTTATATGATTTCTTAAGCATTGTGGTGGTTTTTAATATTTTTAGAAAGGTAAAATAAATAAATTTAATAAAATATGTTACTGTCCGAAGGAAAAGGGCGATCTTATCTTCTCCCAAGTCAAAAGTCAATGCCGGCCGCATTGGCGTAGTTGGTAACGTGCTTGCCCCTCATCATTCGGTCTTGGGTTCGAATCCCATTCAGGCACGACATATTTTCATACGTTACAATAAATCATTTCATCCTTCACTACATCGTCTGCATTAGTAGTAATTGCAGAACAGTCGGACGTTAAAAACAAAAAAAACGTCAAAAGTGAGTTATGAGTGTTTCTTATAGAGACTTTAATGCTGAAAACAATATATTTTTACTTTTTCATCGTTATTTATAAAAAAAAGTTACAGAATTTTAATAATAAGTTTAAGAAACACTTGTTTTCGGGAAATTGCAATTAAAGTTGGTTAATATTTTAGTAATTATATTTTTTAATTAGTATATTTCTATTTACTTTTCTTCTCTTTGTTAGATGTCATGTCTTACTTATGTAAAATTTTGTGCTGAATCCAGTGATGTCGTCAAATAACTGATATTTGAAATAGTTAAAATCCTGTAGAAGATTTTCTCAGATCATGTCAAATGTAAAAATTCATGGACAGGCAAAAAATTAAAAACTTGTAATTTAAAAACAAAACATAGATATGACGTTACAAAATATTTTTTTTCTCTGTTTTTAGCAGATTGCATTAGTAATTGAAATAATACTGAAAAATAATCTAAGAAATAAATAAATAAAAATATGATACTGGAAATAGGTCTTAAACTAAAAATTTACATACTGAGAATTTTATTGATTTTCTTGTTAAGCGTGGAGGCACCAATTTGATTATTTTCTTGGAAGGATATTCTTCAATTTACCCTATTTGAAATACTCCCTATTTGTAAGAATTCATTGAGGTTTGGAATTCAAAAAAAAAAAATAAATAAAATTGGGTTATTTTACACACAGAAAAGAATAAGTAATATTTTAACAAAAAAAATAGAAAATGTCATTTTTTTGACATAATTTCATTTTCTTGTTCTCGTCCTTTTTCCTAAGGAAGGTCACAAATACATTTTAGAGTATTTGTAAAAGTTATAAATTAATAAATAAAATTTTTAAATAGTCTAAATAAAAATTTATTTATTGGATTTAAGCAAATAATACACCTTATTGGAAGTATCGAACGTTGACACATTATTCTGTACAGCATCTTAAGTCTATTGTTCGAGGCGTTTCTGTCAACTGAAATATGGGCGTTCCATGTTAATTGCTTGTCGAAGTACAGATGTAATGGTAAATCAAAGAGAAACACTCTTAAACAATCATCTTGTAATCCGAAGTATATATAGTGTGTAAAAATAAGTATTGGCAGCTTAATTAATTTTATTTGTTAGTATTATTTTGTGTTATTTGAATTCATCGGATTATTTTGTACTTTTAGAAAAATAAACCTATTCTGTAACTTTTCAAAGACGTTAGTTATTTAAATAACCCTTGTAACACTTCAGTAGATAAAAATAGTGTTTACCAATATTTGTAAATTTATAAAATATAGGTAATTGATTTAGTGTAAAAACGAAATTAGAAGAGCATAACCTAAATAATTTTTATATGTAGAACAAAATTAAATAGTTTCCTACAGAAACAACTTATTTTAATCTACTTAATTACTTATAGGTTATAAAATCTTAAACATTTTTCAACATAAAAGGTAAAGAAACCATGTCTTAATTAACATTTTAAAATGAATTTATTACGATAAGTACATAATAATACATGTATCGGAGAAAATTTTAAAATTGAGGATACATTAAATCATTTCATGTCAAAGAATTCTGTCGTGTAATAAAGATGACTTATAAAATATTGTATGCTATAAACTTAAAGAAAGTTCCATTCATAAACTTAATTATAATTACGTTACCTTATAAAGAACACTGTAAAATATTTTAGTAAAGATTTCGTTAAAATAAAAAGGTATAATTTTATGTTAAAAAAAACAGTTATTTAGATTAAATCGTTTCATAAAAAGAATTATTTATTAACGTTATATTTTCTCTACATCATCTTTTTATTCTTGAAATATTCCTCCTACGTTTCCTGTACTAACACTACATAGGTTAGTATTCAAAAAGTTGAATCGTGACGTACTGATTATCAAACTATCATTTTTATTCAAGTGTAATATGAATATAAATAATAACACATAATTTCTTTGATGAAATATGAATAGTAAACATTTTTATTTCAGTACTTTATATTTTAATTTATTAATGAATCATACATACGATATTAAGCACAGTCAAATATTATTAACCTTATAACTTCTCCTTCTCCTCGTCCTCATCCTTCTTCTCTCCTTCTTCTTCTCCGGCCGACCCGTTGGCGTAGTGGTTAGCGCAACTGGCTTCTACGCCGGGGTCCCGGGTTCGATTCCCGGTCAGGTCTGGCATTTTTTCATCACTCATTTTCATCTGTCACAATTCTCACCGTCTGCATTAGCAGTAATTGCAATACAGTCGGACGTTAAACCAAAAAACTCCTCCTCCTCCTTCCTCTTCTCCTCCTCCTTCTTCTCCTTCTTCTTTTCTTACTATCAAGGATTAGGCATAAGCCTATTCCAAACTCACAAATCATTGTATCAATTGTAACAATTGTATCAATCAATGGGTCTGTGCCTTTTGAATAATATGTAAGTAAAAAGTCAATATCTTTAAAAATGTGACTTAGTGGGTTTTGAAAACGACCTCTTCAGTTGTTAAAAGTACTTTAATTTAATTTACTAATAAACAGTAATTGATCTATGTTTTTATATGTCAAAAATACGTTTTCTTGTGTGTTTAGCAACACACATAACAAACTTCATCTATTAAAAAAATAAGGGGTTTCTTTTCCCAGTTTGGTCTCAGTCCTAAAGTTTTTTTTAAAATTAAGTATCACCATTCTTTTCGGAAATCGATCATATAATCTTCAACCGAGCGATGCTCGGTAACTCGGGGTACTAGTGTATCATATACTGTACAATATGTAGTGTCTTTTACACTTCTAACTCTTCTGTTCATATTAATGTACGGCTTAAAACTTTATTATTTAATGTCCGTTAGAGGTATATCATATTAAATTTACTTAATAAAGATTATGAAATATGGAAAAGTATAAAACTTTCATTAATTTAATTAATAATTAACTGTTACTCATGTATTCACAGTCTTCTCTAAATTTGATAACTTATAGAATATGCAAACCAGGATAATTATTTAACTTACCTATGTCTTTAGTAACCGCATAAACACTATAAAATTCATGTACGAGTAATTACACTTACAACATAAAAATCATTAAGCTAACGTTTATAAAATGTCCACTTTCTCCGTTTCTTTCTTATTTATTTTTGTTTATTTTGTAATTACTTAATACTACTGTAATAAACATGACATTGCAAATGTCTGGCGTTAAAAATTTTCATTAACAGACAAATACACCGAACAAACGTTTTTAAAAATCGTGATTTTTGTTTATTTAAGTTATGTTTGCATTAGTATTTTTTAAATGTTTGCAAATGCATTTATTTTTAGCAATTAAAAAGAAATCAGTAGTTTTCTTGCTGTTGAGAATTTTTTTACTTTCTTTTCGATCTTTTTATAATATTTTCCAAGAAAGTTATCTGAAATTTTTGTCCATAACAGGCAGGTGGAGTGTTAAATTATTATTTGCACTTGATCTGCTAGTTCCAGGGCTACAAAAAAATAGTTTTGGTCGTATAAGGTTTCTTAGATTTAATTGTGCTACAATTTTTTATTTTATTGTTTTTGGTGTTACTTTGCGTACAATATGAGTTCTAATAAAGGTTAAAAAAAACGGAAAGCGATTACTTTAGATGAAAAGTTAGATGTCATTAAGAGATACGAAAGGGGTGAAAAAACGAAGAGCACAAAAGAAACGACTGGGTTTAATGAATCAACACTACAGACAATTAGCAGAATTAATGATACAGAATGTTTTAAGGTTAAACCGAACAATTCAAGTTACTCGATGACTTTGCGGAACGCATCCCTCGCGTAAGTCGAGGTCTTACTGTAGTTTCCTTGGGCATTTACACGATTTTTCCAGCGGTTCAGCCACGCACAGTGCACATCCTAGACGGCTTCAACGGGGACCTCAGCAAGGGTCCTCGTCACGCGCCTTGTACGGCTTCAATCGATCCAAAACGGATTCCTTTCAGGACGGTCTTGATCCTCGGAAAGAGAAAGAATTCGTCCGGAGCCACGTCTGGACTGTAGGGAGTTGCGGCAGCGTTGTCAAGTCAACAATACAAAATCGTATCTACATAATAAAATACAATAAAATGATCATGTGATGTTGTCACCAGCTGACCCTTAGCACCACGTCGCTAATTGCTAAATCATATGACTTTATTTATGACAAATTATTTATTTGAATCACATCAGCTGGTTTAATAACAGCAGATTATCTAACCTCATAAAAGCCTTAATGTAGGACATAAAAATTATTTTCAACCTTTAGGGCTATCTTTTTAAGGGTTTCAATAGCCTAAAACCTGCACCGGCGTCATAGTTACAACATAAAAAACTGCATGAAAATTGGTTTAGTAATTTATGAGATAAAGGGGAACATACACATACACATACATCGAATTTTATATATATATATATATATAAATTATGTTCAACAAAATCGTGCTAACGTGAATTCGCGTAAGTCGAGGTCTTACTGTACTTCGAACAATATTTGTAACGATATCTATAATAAATCTATGGTTAAAAACAAATTACATTAATCTCTGGACACACCTCGTGTTACTCTTTGTCAGACTACGTTATTCAACCATGTTGAAAATTCATGAGATGGAATAGTTTGTAAATTATGTGTTGGTGCATTGCCCCTACCTAGTAACTGTTAATATCTACGAATTTAATGACCCGGTTAAAATGTAGAATAAATAAATCAAAAATATTATTGAGGTATCGAATTCTATCATAAATGTTCATATAAACAATTTGTATTCCACCTGCAAATAAAAAAATGCAACTTTTCAACCGAGTCAAATTAAACCAGATTAAAAAAAGGGTGTATTTCATAATGATATTTTTATTTAAATCGATGAATTAAACTGTTGAATGTTATAATGGGTTTTAAATTACAAAAATTAAAGAGCTTAAAATGTTACAACTTAAATAATAAGTACGTTACAAGTCCAGGAAGCGAACCTGATCATGTCAACATCCTTTTTAACATGACGGGATGTATTAAAATTAAATTGAACATGTAGGGCACCCGGGTGGATCTGTCATACATGATATTGACATGTTGAATTTAAATTTCTATCCGGTAAAAGGTTTACTTAATAGATATTTAAGATAATTCATAGAGATTTTTTTTTGTTTGTAATTTATAAGCGAATTGATGGGTTGGCTAAGAGGTTATAATTACTTAATGAGTAATCTTTTCACCTTTTACTTACAGTGTAAGTAATGGATTATAATGGGTATTGCAAAGTGATTGGATTTCACTAACCTATTTTGCTACGGGGTGTTTATTTATCTATCTTAATTAATTTTTATATCAACTAACATCCTTAGTAGTTTACTTTGTACTTAATACTTCAATGCAACGTATAACATCGACAATTTTGATCTTTCGTTACTTTCTTGCGTTACTTATACAGCAAAGAGTAAGAAATTATTTCGATTTGTAGTATTCGCTACATCCAGTTAAAAATAATAAACCTGTACTTTCTGTTCAGATTTTTGAAATATTTTTTTATTAATTCTTGATTTTTTTTTTACTTTCTCTTGCTTATATGAATATATAGGAAGGAAAGTATTGTTTTCATGTCGATTTTTCAAAATTGAGTTTTCACCGGAATACACGTTTTCAGACACCCTGAACCCAAAAAAACGTTATTTAAGCTATTGGCGTGTAAGTGCGTGCGTGCGTGTGTGTGTGTGTGTGTGTGTGTGTGTGTGTGTGTAACTTGAAACTTAAGTTAGATAGACCGGACCCGACACGAACATTTTCATCAAAATCGGTCAGCCGGAAGTAGTAGTTTATTCGTGTAATTTTTCAATTTTTTGCGATTTTCTAAAAAAACTGCTCCGTTTTTCCGATTTTTCTAAAAATCGCCTTCATTTACTACATTTTTTATGCTCTACAAGATAGGGTAGGTGCCATGTCTGCTGAAATTTTTAGGGAAGCTGTGCTCTGGTAAAAAAAATGTTTCTTTTTTAAAGATTGCGGCCTTAATATGCATTTCAGCACAAAATTGTATATAATTAAAGTTATAGAAAATTTAAATTTTCTGGTTTTTTCATGAAAATAAGTAAAAAAATGATTTTTAAGATATCGACCTTAGTATGGTTTGTACGAAAAAAGTGTAGATAATCAAATTTATAGGAAATTAAAAGATCTACAACTTTTATTTAGAGCATTTTTTTTCTACAGACCCGAGTTTAGTGTGAAAGAGTGATTTTTCATATTTTAAAGTCAAACTGAGGTTGATTTTAATTTTGCATCATTCACTTATGATTATAATTAGGTTATGTTTTTAAGGTAAGTTTTTTTATTTCTAATGTTATATTAGTAATGTAACTAATGTAAAGAAACAGTATTAGGCAGTCGATAAAACTCAAATGGATTTGATAGTAGCCAATGTTCTTGGGGGACAGGGAACCTGAAGAAGAAGGGTTGAGATCCGGGTTTCAAAAGGTTTTTTTACCCAATCTGTCGAGTTGATTATCACCACAAGTTTGATATTACATAATTTACCTATTAAAATTGTAAATTTAAATTAAAAAATATAGTTGTTTGAAATTTAAACTTTATAAATAAAATAAAATTTAAAAAAATTAACCACAAGTTTAATGTTAGAAAATTTAAGTATTAAAATTGTAAATTTATTTTTAAATATTAGCTAAAGGATGTATTAAAATGTTATTTACATTTAAATTGTGGCTTGACTAGCGACTAACTTGGAAGTATCATTTACATACAAAACGTTTAGAACTTAACCGGTGTACCACCAGAAGCTACTCTTCTGCTAAATTAACTCTCGATCAAAATTAAACAACCTTTTATGGTACCTAACAGTTCCAAGTTTCAACTTCGTACGTTTTTCTATTCATGAGATATTATGTTCATATACAGACCAATCAGTAACAACATCTTTTTGGGTTCAGGAGGTCTTAAAACGTATACATCCGGTGAAAACTCGATTTTGAAAAATCGACATGAAAACAAAATATCCTACCCTGTAGGCCTATATTTATACAGGGATAAGAGAAAGTAAAAATGTTACTGTTACCTGACAATTTGCGATAAAGTTAGCGTTATTTTCCTTGCCGGTTATGTTTGCGTGTGGTAATGAATAATATAAGAAAAGAAATATTAACCTGAATTGTTGATTACTTATAAATATGCGTTGTATGCTACATTTTAAAAAGAGGGTCATAAAATGTACAAATATTCCTACCTACACAATTTTATAAAGAATGTATTTGTAATAAATGTGTAGTCAAATAATGTATTACTACTACTCATGTTTAAAACACGCGTTATGTAATTACTTTTGACAAATTGTATTAGTCATCAGTTTCAAAGAAAACGGAAATAAAACTTTTTAACAATTTTCAATAGTAGGTATTTTTTTTTAAATATTTTGCATAAACTTTTAGTGGTAAAATTGCAAGGTGCCATTCAACTAAGCGTCGACTAAGAATATAGATATTTTTGTTACTCAGATTCCACTTGTTAGTCGCATCAAGATATTCGAAAATGTGTGTTTACTTTAGTAGGTAATTAAATGATTTTTTTACTTTCTCTTGCCTATATGAATAGGAAGGAAAGTATTGTTTTCATGTCGATTTTCCGGAATCGAGTTTTCACCGGATCTACACGTTTTTAGACCCCCTGAATCCAAAAAAACATGTTTATAGCGATTAGTCTGTGTGTGTGAACAAAATATCTCAAGAACGGAACATCGTACAAACTTGAAACTTAAGTTAGACACCACTACCGGACCCGACACGAACATTTTCATCAAAATCGGTCAACCGGAAGTAGTAGTGTATTTGTGTCATTTTTCACTTTTTTGCGATTTTTTTCAAAAACGGCCTTACGATTTTTTTAAAAATTACCTCATTTACTAAATTTTTTATGCTCACAAGATAGGGTAGACGCCATGTCTGCGGAAATTCTTGGGGAGGCTGTTTTCTCGTAAAAAAATTGTTTAAGATTGCGGCTTTAATATGCATTTTAGCGCAAAAATGTGTAGTATAATAAAAGTTGTAGAGAATTTAAAATCCTACAACTTTTATTTTCAACATTTATTTGTATAACGCTTACTTAAGCGGTAATTAGCGATTTTCTGTTTTTTTTTTTCACGAAAAAGTGTAAAAATCGGTTTTTTAAAAGATTTCAGCCTTAGCATGCATTTTTCTACAAAAGTGTATTTAATCAAATTTTTAAAAAATTAAAATATCTACAACTTTTATTTAGAGCATTTTCCTCTACAGAGAGAGCCTAGTTTAGCGTGAAAGAGTGATTTTCTGTATTTTTAATCTAAACTGAGGTTGATTTTCATTTTGCGTCTTTCACTCAAGATTAAAATTAGGTTATGTTTATTGAGATTAGTTTTTTTGTATATTATAATGTTTTATTACTAATGTTAGGTATATTGTTAATTATTTGCATTGGCAAGAGAAAGTCGTGTGAGTGTTTCACGCCATATTTTATTCGTAATAACAAATGTTAGAATCTTCCTAGGCTCGCGGCCGTTTCTTGTATTGAATTTTGCTTGATGAATTCATGTTTTTTACTGCTAATCATAACGGAAATTTACTATATCCAACCCCACAAAGAAAAATTGAATATTGTAGGTCGGGAGATCGTGATGGCCATTTTACAGATATATTTCGACCAGTCCGGTAAAATGTGTTAAATTTAGTTTATCTTAAAGGGTAAAATTAATGGTTACTATCCAAAAGCAATTTCTACACATTCTTGAAGATCTACAATACTAAAAAATCAACATGCGTATCCTTTAAGACGTAACCTAAGGGCTACTCTCGAATGTAATTATTATTTAATATAAAAGTATTCTATAAACTCAACGATATCTGGATCTTAATGTCAAATTCTGAACTCTACCATGAAATCGAGCCAATTACTGACATTATATGGAAGAAACTAATTTCTTTCTTCGGACATTTACTTAGAATACCGGACAATCGAGTAACTAAACAACTCATTTCTATAATTAACTCGTGCAAATTATTCAACTTGGTTGGCCGAAATAAAGCAGGATATGTAAGAACTTAACATTGCAGAACAAGAACTATTAGAAAAATCTGAACAGCTTAAGTTACTTAAAGTTAAAGACACAAGATTCGTCGAAAAACTCGAGCTCCGTCGTCAATGTGTTGTACAGATGAAATCAGACAGATCAGATCCTAAAATATGAAGAATTATTGGGAAAACCTATGAATCCTAAAACCAAACCAAGAAGGATTTCTAAATCTGATTCAAGTGGTCCAATGAAGCAGTAAAAGCAAAAAAAAGTATTCTGTAGCTTTGTAATCTATGTAGTTAGGAATTCTTAAATTTACGCTGAAGACAACATTTTCACTATTGTTTTGTAAATTTCTTCTGCAAGTATTACAATAGCGGAGTTTTTTGCACGTTTGTAAATTTGGCGTGGGTGAACTAATACTGGTTTCATAGTCTACAAACATTAATCGATCTAATAGATTAGAGAGTTGAACTTTTTATAATACATGAATAATTTTTGTACGTAAATAAAAAACCTATTAGCGTCCTACAGTGTAATTTAAATAGAAATCGATTAAAGTGATTCACTAGATGCATTTATTCCGTTTATTTTTCTTTGTTTATAAGTAAATTTGGTTTTATTAAAATATAGTTTCTGTTTGTTTATTTATTTACTTTCTTTCGGTTTATATGTAATGTAGATTGAAAAAAATTGCAACGTTGAAAACATTTTGGTATCCAATGATCCAACTGATCACTACTGTTGTGAATTATCCTCGTAACCAATAAAGTGGTTTTTTAAAGGTATCTATCTATCTGTTCCGAGCAGCTGTTTCGAAAGTTAGAATAGCAATGATGATCGCCAACCTCCGACGCGGAGACGGCACTTGAAGAAGAAGAAGAAGATCTATCTGTGGTTGTGTTTGCGCGCGCGCATGTACTCGTATGTTTGTGTTACCGTATATTCGCGTGTATAACGCGCACTTTTTCCCAAGAATTTCTGCCCAAAAATGGGGGTGCGCGTTATACACGAATGCGCCTCATTAAAACAAAAACCGCTTAAATTAAAAAATACAGATAATTCTTTTTATTTTAAAAATAAATATATAGATTGTCGTTTTTGCTTTATCATCTAAAATAAAAACTTTATTTTAAGATAATGGCAAAAAAATAATAAAAAAAAATAGAGTAATATGGTATGTTTTTTTATGGCACGTTCGGCATCATTATCTGCCTTTTCGTTTCCTGCCGTTCACTGCCGATTCATTTTTGCTAGAAAAAATTCATAAATATTTTCATGTGTGAGCAGATAACTACTATAGATAGTCGTTCCTGGAAATCCCCATCCATTCGGGTGTTGCTGCGGTTCACTACCTTACTTGGAAGCGGAGCTTTTTCTGTGACTACAGAAATGATACAAATTCAAGCAAGGCGAATTGCTGAACGTATTAACATCGAAAATACAAAATTTGGTGCAAGCCCTGGTTGGTTGGTGTGTTAGGTTTCTTCGCAGACACGGTCTTTCGATTCGAAGACGAACCACTTTGCTCAACGTTTACCTGAAGAATATAAAAATAAAATCATCGAGTTTCATCGATTTATATTAAAAGTGAGGGGTAAGGATAATTTCGATTTGTCTCAAATTGGGAACGCTGACCAGTGCCCTGAATTTGGGATATGCCGATGGCTACTACAGTTGAACACAAGGGAGCCAAATCTGTACCGATCAGAACAACAGGATACGAGAAACAACGTTGCACGGTAATGCTTGCAATTACCGCTGTTGGACACAAGTTGCCTCCGTATGTAGTTCTTAAACGGAAAACTCAGCCTAAAGAAAAGCTTCCGCACGGTGTTATTGTTCGTGTTCAAGAGAAAGGATGGATGGAGGAAAAGTTAGTTTTAGACTGGATCGAAACAGCGTGGAATCGAAGACCCGGTGCTTTGTTAAAGCAAAATAATTTATTAGTCCTGGATAGTTTCAAAGCGCATTTAACTGAAACTGTTAAGGAAAAGCTAAAACGTATGAAAACTGTTTTGGCAGTAATTCCAGGAGGATTAACATCTGTACTTAAGCATTTAGACGTGTCAGTTAATAAACCTTTCAAAGACAGTTTTAGGAAACTTTACACCCAGTGGATGTGCGATGGTGAACACTTGTATACACCATCTGGAAAACTGAAAAGACCATCACTGCCACTTATACTGGAGTGGGTTCAAGCCACTCCAAAAAAAAAAGCCTGGAATGCAGTGAAATATGAAACAGTCGGGAAGAGCTTCAAGAGGTGTGGAATATCTAACCGCCAAGACGGTATGGAGGACTGCGCACTCAGGGATAACAATGACAGTTAAAATGTACCTGGGACCGAAGAATTTCGCCATCTTTGGAAAGCAATGACGAGTTAAAAATTGCATTAAAATTAAATGCTTAAACTGTAATGTAGCTAAGTTGTTTCAAATTGTTCGTTTTTTGATAGTTCAATAAATAATTTTTTCAAGTGAAAATCGTCTACTTATTTATTTTATCAGGTATGAAATATTTTTACCTAAAATATTATAATTAATTACGGGTGCGCGTTATACACGAGTGCGCGCTATACACGAGTAAAAACGGTATTCGTTGTAGAATAGAACCAAAACTACTACTCCGATTCGCCTGAAACTTGAAAATTAAGATTGCTTCAACGTACTCCCTCCCCCTTGATATTTTGGAGCATTGTAGCTTTAAATTAACGGTACTATAACATCAGAGGTGTATAAAGTAAATTTTTTCCAGTCTTGTCTGCATCCCGTTCTTCTTCCATATTCCAAAATCTCAATTTGATCTTCATACTTCATTCTCTGTTTACAATTCAAACCTCAATAATTCCAGGAATCTTCTCTTTGTATTATCTCAGTATCTCTTCTTTACCATTCATCTTTTCAACATTCCATTCTCCAAATCTCATTAATTTTCTTTTGTCCTATTTATGTTTATTATTCCGACTAGGTTTGTACATTGTTTCATTTGAATCCTTTGGAAGAAATTAGGTGAGGAATTTGTCCAACACAAACGCAAAACTAATGTTGCTGGATGACGGGCTACCTCATTAAAATTGCACGGCCTACCTGATTTTAATTGATTTAGGCCATGCATACTCTCATTATACTAATTTCACAATTTCTCTCTAAATATCAGGAAGAAATACTAAAGTACAAAATTCCAATTTTTTTAAAAATGGCTAACGATTTTTTTTATTAAACCTCCCCATTATCTATTTTTACTAGATTCATTAAGACGACGAAGTGGTTACGGCGGCTATTCAGGTGAAGTAGGTGAAGAACCTCTTCACCTATTTTCTGGATAGTACCCACTAGCCTCTCCCTTCTTCTGGTAAGATGTTTCCATATACTTCTTTTTTCATCCACTCGTCTAAGAACCTCTAAATTACTTATTTTGTCCACCCACCTAATCTTTAATTTTTCCTATAACACCACATTTCAAAATCTTCTATCCCCTTCCTTTCTACAGCCCCTATCACCCACGTTTTACTCCTATATAATGATAAACTCCAAACATATTATTTTAAGAAATTTTTCCTAATTTGTAAAGGTTACAAATGACTACAAAAATTTGAGTTTAACAATTTTACCGAAGATATAGATATTAAAAACTATACAAAAGAAATTAGAAAAAACTTTAAAATAATAATTGTATAACTGACAACAGAAAGATAAATTTTACATTAAAACAAACAAAGAATATCAAATTTTTAAAGTTCATGAACATAATTAAGTTTAGAACATTATAATTCTCAGATAAAAGAATATTAAAAAATAAAATAAAAAGAAACTCAGACTATTAGAATTCATAAAAGTAATTAATTCTTTTAAAAACAAAATGTTTGAGACAGAAGTTGTTTCATTTAGGCACTGGAACACATCATTAGGAATTTCAATTCAGATCTTAAAATTTGTTAATCATTTCATTCTATTTTTACTTTCTCATGCCCTATGTGAATGTGTAGGGAAGAAAGTATTGTTTTCATGAACATTTTTCGAAATCTCGTTTTCATCGGAAATACACGTTTTCGAGCCCACTGAACCCAAAAAAAAAAATGTTTTTAGCGATTGTGTGTATGTGTACGTGCGCGCGCGTGTGTTGAAACTTGGACATTAAGGGGGTTCGCACGGCCCTACGGCAACGTTAAAATTACCATTATTTAAGTTCATTTTTCTCAACAACTATAATTATAGTTGAGATAACTCCATGAGTTTTTTGATTTTTTTCCGCTTCACTTAAAAGCAGCCGTTTTTTATTTTAGAAAAAAAATCCACAATTTTTTCCGGTACTCTTCGAAAATTGTTTATAAATTAACAAAAGATTTTTAACTAATTATATAGAATCAAGGCCCGTCACTTATTGTAATAATTTTTTGTAAATCGTTACTTTTTTGTGCGCTGAATCCGAATATTAACTTATTTTTACCAGCAAATCACCATGAAATTAGTTTTAAACCCTTTTCTAGGTATATAATTTTACCGTTTTATTTGAATTAATTTACAATTTAAAAGCACAATAAAATGTCGCTGCTTTAACTTTTGATCGAAGATATATTATTTAAATATTTGTATATTTATGAAATTGCTAACCGACTAACATGACATGTTAGTAACAGGAAAAGTTATTTTAATTTTAATGGGATGTCCTTAATTTTATTCAACTTACTTGTAAGTATCCTCCGTATCTTGTACCAGTTAAGTCGGTTGTTTTTTTTTCCAAAAAAATTTGTAGGGTATATAGTAATTTATGTAATTTTGTTGGTGTACTTTTCAATCACTTAGTGTTCTACAAATTATACTTTTTTGTATGTATTCAAAAGATAATCTTAGAACATAAATCGGTTTATTTATACACAATTGTGTAGGCTACAAGACATGAAAAAAATTTGATTTGATATAATGCTTCATTGATTTCATCGTTAAAAATATCTAACCTATAGTAAATGCATTAATAAAAAAATAAACGAAACTCGGACTCCCAAACTCTCCCTTTATTATTTATTCATGAGGTAGATCGTTCACTACCGCTAAAAATATTTTTTCCTTAATTGAATAAAAGTTTTATCATTACCTCGTATTCGGAACTAGATTTTTAAAACAGGTTTCTGTGACACTCGCATCACTCTATATTATCATTATTTTGTTGAACTAATTCATCTGAAATTGAAATTTTATATTTGAATAAATTAACTTTTAATCTTGTAAGAAATTGATAAAAATTCAATTGATTTTGCATAATTATTCGCATTTGTAATAAATATTAACCTAATTTAAAAATTAATGGATTTAAACCTTTGTATTTTCTACTACTACGTTCGGTTTTGATTTACGAGGGTCATCTCTAAAATAAAGACCGTTTTGTTGTACAAAATTTATTCAGAAAAATATGTAAAAGCAACGTGATACAGAATAAAATACGTAACTTACATTAATGTTCTACATAGTCGCCATATGAATTAAGGCATTTGTCGTACGGATTCATCAGTTTCAATATACCCTTGTCGTATTCTTCTGCTGCCAGTTCATTTAGCTACTGATTCACAGCATCTTTAAGTTCATCGTCACCTGCGAATTGCTTACCACCCAAAAATACTTTCAATTTGCCAAACAAATGGTAATCTGAAGGCACTAATTCTGGACTGTACGGTGGGTGACTGAAAATTTTCCATCCAAATCTTCTCAACAAATCGAGCGTCTTACCTCCCATATGTGGACGTGCATTATCGTCCAAGAGTACGATACTGTCGGTAAGCCGTCCGATTTTTAATGGCACGTCGTAACTTGCGTAGAGTTTCACAGTAATATTCTGCTTTTTTTTCTTCTTTTTTTTTGGTTTAACGTCCGACTGTTCTGCAGTTACTGCTAATGCACACGGTGGATGATGAAATGATTTTTTGTAACGTATGAAAATATGCCGTACCTGAATGGGATTCGAACCCAAGACCGCATGACGAGCACGTTACCAACTGCGCCATTGCGGCCGGCACAGTCATATTCTGCATTTACAGTCGTTCCGCGTGGCGTAAAGTCAATCAACAGTAATATTCAGCATTTACAGTCGTTCCGCGTGGCGTAAAGTCAACCAACAGTATGCCAAATCGATCTAAAAGACTGTGGCCATCAATTTCCTTCCAAACGACAGTGGCTTGATCTTTGTCGGTTTCATTGGTGACTGAGGATGACGCCATTTACATGACTGTCATTTTCTTTCTGGCGTGTAATAAGAAATCCACGTTTTATCGCCGGTAACTGTTGAATTAAGGAATTCATCACCATTTTCTCTGTAGCGCACCAGAAATTCCAACGCAGATCCCATTCGGATAACACGTACGGCACCCAAAGCGCACAAACCTTTCTGAAGCCTAAATAGTCACGCACAATGCGACCAATACCAGCTCTTGAAACATCAGGGAAACTTAGAGCCAATTCAGATACTGTCACGCGACGATTGTTTTTGATTTCTTCAACGACCTTTTTCAAGTCCTCGTTGATTGTTGAGGGCCTCCGTGAACGTTCTTCATCATGCACATTAACTCTCGTATTTCTAAAGTTTTCACACAATTTTCGAACGTTTCTTTTATTCATTACATTATGACCGTACACAGCAACCAACTGCCAACGAATTTCGACCGGTTTAACGTTTTGATGGTTTAAAAAAGGAATCACTCCACGTATTTCACAATCGGCGGCAACATCGATTATCTGATTCATTTCAAAACGCAATGACACTTTAATCCCTTTAATTAAAAAGGGTTAACAGAACTAGAACAGAGACAGTAGTGAAGTTCTACAAGGTAATGGCAGCCCCAGTCCTTCTTTATAGAAGTGAGTCATGGGCTACCACAAAACGTCAAGAAAGTAGGATCCAAGCAGCTGAAATGAGATTTTTAAGAAGGGTGAAGGGCTGCTCGAGGCTGGATCTAATACATAACGAGGAAATTAGATCCGAGTTGGGTGTATTTAGCTTGAATGAAAAAGTGGAGGAGTACCGGAATCAATGAAGGCAACATTTGGAACGGATGCCAGAGGAGAGAATACCTCTAAAATTGATGGAATATGTTTCAGTTGGAAGAAGGGAGGTGGGAAGACCTCGAAGAAGATGGCATTAGTCGAGATGTACGGTGTTTGTGTAGACGTACAGGATGATTTGTGAGTTCGGAACAGGCTTATGCCTAATCCTTAATAGTAAGAAGAAGAATGAAAAAGGGAATGCAATTATACTCTAGCTTTAATTGAATTAATTGGAAAACATGCAGTAACACTCCTCTTAAAATTGATCATGCTGCATGGACTAAGTGATCAATGCGCTAAAAAACGGGCACATATTTTGTTTCTAAACCACTTGAAAATACCTAATACGCTTCCGTGTTTCGTAATTTATACGAATATAATTACAAAAAATCAAGCTTTAAAACGAGCCGCATCAGAAAGTTTTATGTTTTTATAAATTTGTATGTTAGGTACGCGGTTCCAAACACGGGCTTTATCTTTCATTTTATGTACTTCAGTAGAAAAACTCAAAGAACGAAATTTCCATGTTATGTGAATATTGGAATATCTTATTTTATTATACAGCTTACTTAAATTAATAATAATAATAATAAAATTTAAAATTGTACTTACAAATTTGATAACTGATTATTACGTATACAAGTATAAAACGTAGATATTTCATAATGTTTTTTTTTATTGTTTTATATACACAAAAACATCAACACTTCCGCACTTAATTCACTCCGATTAAAAATTATTTAAAGGACTAGATGATAAATAATACTTGCAAGGATGTTGTAGAAAAATTATTTAAAACAGAACTTATTTTTAAATTAGCGAAATTTTTTCTTATAAATTTTTCTGACTCAAACGGTAATAAATTCAGTTTATTAAAGTCGTCACACATTGTCATTTTAGTATTAGAATATTTAAATTTTTCGTAAGTTTATAAACCGAGTTAATCTTGTAATTAAATTCACGCACCCCGCACTTTTATTTTTCATTTGTCTTATGAAATTTAAAATATTCTTGTATTTTTATTTTATTATAAAATAAATGTTAAGTCACACACATTAAAAAAATTTAACACTGTTTAAATAATATTTTTATTACATTTTATAATTCTGTTTATAAGTAAACAAACAAAAATGTATAACGTTATTCCCGTAAAAGCATGTAAGTAGTATGTTAGGTTAGATTAACCTTTCTGTGTCAAACAGTCTTTCACTTACCGGCATCTGTTAACTAACTAAATGATATCAGAGAGAGTTTCAAGTTCGGTCTTTCCCTCTTTTCTTCGACCGTTGCCTTCGTAAGGTTGGCTCGTTTGTTGTATATCGTTATCCTTGTTTACTGTTTCACTACATACTACTACTGGGACCTCCACTTATATTAACCATTTCTCTCTTAACTCTTCGTGGAACTCATTAATGGTGGCGGGAAATGTCTTCTTGTGTGTGTGTCTGTGTACCTTACTGCATTAAGTTACTAGAAAGAGAAAGATGGTATAAATTTTTTTAATAAAATATTTGATAAACACAACTTATTACATTACTTAAAAGTTTTCATCATAGTTTTTTTTAATGTACCAGGAGCTTTTCAATACTTAACCTACAAATGGAAGGGGGGTATTTTTATGTAGTAGATTAAAAAAATATGTTGTTGTTTTGGTCAACCGCTGAAAGGCTGGTTTGAACATTTACTTAGTGAAACAAGGAGTGAGGTGGTTTACTATTGTCTTCCTCACTGAGTGGAAAAGTATGCTTAGCACCATGCCAGGTCCTCTGAAAATCATCTACCTTCCATCCTGCAAATGACACCTTCGCTTCATTCACCACCAGGATCTGGCTGTACGATGAAATTCATTACTCTCAGAAGAGATAACTCTGTTTAGTGTTGTTTACACCTCTACCTATTCTGTTCTTAAATAGTTCAGTCATATAACTGGCTGACTATGTGATAAGAAACAGAACTATTTTTTGTAGCCCTGGAACCAGCAGATCGAGGTAATTAATTTAACACTCCACCTACACGTTATAGGCATTAAAAATATATATAGGTAGTACAAAGTTTTGCTGTTTAGGTCATTAGTCAAGTTTCATTAGTTCATTAGTGGTTTGAACCTCTAGTCTACACCAATGGTTCCTAAACTTTGGGAAAGGAGGCTTGAAGATAAGTGGAGGGGCACAGGACCTCGAGATAGCCTTCCACACATTCAGAGCTGTTGCAATTCACGAGTCCAGTTTAAGCATCTATTACAAAGTGTACCCCAGTATATCACAGCAAGCGTTATGATTGTATTTAACTTTTTCAAGCACCTATTTGTGCAAAAAATTATTTCCGGCACTTGCTGCAATAAAGATAACATATCGGTGCAAATTCGATGTTGCTATTGATTTACTTTGCACGCTTTTTGATAATCAATCAAGAATAGGAAATCTTGTGAAAAATGCAAGATCATCCATCTCACTGATTCATTTTGTTTTTTGTTAAATTGCAACATGTTATGTCATAAAAAACAATAAAAAATAAATGTATGGTGTTTCAATGCAGGCCTACTACTTGTTTTTTTGTCATTACCACATAAAATTGTGTAAGGGGGCATGGGAAGTTTTCTACTAGACAGAAGGGGGCGTGGTAAAAAAATTTGGGAATCGCTGCTCTAGGGGCTTTATACTAAGTAAAATGAGAAGATTATTCTTCCTCTTTGAGTGGAAAAAGTATGCTTATCACCACGTCAGGCCCTCTAAAATCATCAACTTTCCACCCTGCAAATGACACCTTCACTTCATTCACCACAGGGTCTGACTGTATGATAAAATTCTCAGAAGAAATAACTCTTGACTAGTGTATTTTGCACCTCCACCTCTTCCGTTCTTAAATGATTCAGTCATATAATTGGCTGACCATGTGATTATAAACAGAACCCTAGAACTGTATGATCAAGTGCAAATAACACTCCACCTATCTGTTATATTGTGCAAAACACATAATTATATTCAGTTAATCTTAGGTCATATTTCTCTCTTTCCACTTGTGATTCATACTGAAGTCAACAATATTCCTGTTTCCAATACTAATTAGTTTTATTTGTACAATATGATTTGGCTTTCAACATGTAAGGTTATGTATGAAGTTAAACACTTTTAGTTTAGTTTTCCATGAATCACAGCAAGCAGAGGTTGCTTGTTAATTACTTATTTATGTTTTCCTCGCATTTCCTTTTCTCTCACAATTTTTTATTCTTTAGGATCTTTCCTTAAGGTGTTCAATGTTGTGGGGCTTCACGTCTCTCCTTTTCATACTATCCCCTAAGGATCCCTCTGAGACATTTTTCCTATTCTGTACGTGTCTTCTGAGTCGATTTTTACATCTGTAAGTTCATTCAGTGTCACTGTGAACCATGCTGGTTTGGTTTTTAGATTTATTTTTTATCGAAAATTTTTTTTGTCAATCTGCTATTGTTCATTCTTACTACATGTCAAAAAAATATGAGTCTTCTTTTTCTAATTACATGGATTATGTTTTTAGGTTTTTTTGTATGTCTTATTTGTTTGAACGGGTTCTATTGTAATTGTCTTCTTCTTTCTTAGGTTGTAGGATGTTTCGAACTATTCTCCTTTTTATGCTCATTATTTTATTGATACCACCTTTCAACACTATAGGGTAGGGAATTTTGCATACATACAAAGAACAATGATAGCAAGATCCAAGCTGCAGAGATGAGATTTTTGCATAGTATGTTGGGATGCTCTAGAACGAACAGGATAAAGAATGATGAAATAAGAAGAGTTCTGTCTGTTCTACCACTACGTGACAAGATCTAACAGAATCGAAGAAACTGGTGCAGTCACTTGAACAGAATGCCATATGGGAGGATGCCAATAGAGGCTCAAAATTATATATCAATTGGTACAAGAGATATGAGAAGACCGAAGAAGAAATGGGTACTGGAAAAGGTTCAAACCTTGACCTTAAAGTGAAGAAGAAGGCCTTTCAACACAATTTTAAGTGTTTCTGCTCTGTAAAATGCTTCCGGTCTTACCATCGTCTGAAAGTGCCTGATTTTTGTATTCCATGATAAGGCTTTTTTAACAGATTGCTGGTATCCATGAATGTAGTTCTCATTTTATCTGCCCTTCTTTCTAAGCGGTCCTTCTCATTTTTGTTTATAATGATCCTTTCTCTTAAATATTCAAACGTCCTTACTCTTTTAATTTTTTTTTAAATGGATAGGCCTATTATGGAACGCAACAGTTCACCAATTTGGCAGCTCTTTGTTATCGGCCTCCCTCTCTCTCTTTCTCCTCCATCTCTCCTTCATTCTTTTGCTTTGGGCCAACCTTCTTTCTCTCGACCATGTCTATTTCTTTTGTTCCTCTGGGAAAGCACCATCCTTCAACTTATATCTCAATTCTGTTCTTTGAGAGATATATCATTTTATTATATTTTCTACATCTTTTTTGACTTCCACGAACCATCCAAATTTCGTCTTGCGGTTATCAATCATAGTAAAATATTTGTTTGAATCCATTCTTTTAATTTTATTTTGATAAATAATTATTTTACTTAATTATAAAATTAAAAAAATTGTTGGTATTTAGTAAGAAAGATAAATACAATAAAAATGGACAACATATATCTGATAAAAAAGTTAATAAATTATGCTAAGTATGTGTAATGTTTAGAATATTTCAATTTATAAAATAAATTAATTTAAGGTAGTAAAAGTATTAAAAGGAGTTATGATGAGTTAGTGTTAATTGTTTATCTGCGTTTCATTTATATATAGGCCTATGTATATATATATATATATATATGGTGATATAAAAAGTTATAATGGTGCACTTTACACACAAATAAATTTTAAATTGTCTGCAGTACCTGTGCTATTACACTGTTTTTTAAGTGTTCAGTTACAACACGGTACAAGTAGAGATGTACATGTTGGAATATATTAAGGAAAAAAGAAGAAGAAATTGTTAGAATGCTTTCGTTTGGTCATGCATACTGATACTTGTTACCTTGGTAGCATTTCTAAGTATGGACAGTCTCTTAGTTGGGTAAATGGATAGGAAGGAAGCAGGTCACCTGGTCATTTTCTCTCTTCTACTCATTCTACTTGGCTAATACCTCTTTCTTCTTCTTCTTCTTTCTGTCTATCTTTGTCCTTCAATATCTTTCTCTCTTCATATACCAGTTAAGTATCTTTCTCCCACCACTAACATTCTACATTGGTAAATAACTATGGGTAACTTTTTCAAATATTAAACATAAAATTTTTGGTACAATAATTCCTCTTATATCTTTTTTTTATTTCGGGCTTAGGGCCATCGTAAGTAACACCAAATAATTTTACAAATTTTTAAAAGTCTTCCCGTATTCTCAACATTATTTTGGCATAAGTTTTCTTTCTTTGAAAAAACTCTTAAATTCTATAATCTTTAATCTGGATTTTGTTGTTTAGCTGTAATTTCTTTCTTGATTTATTCCAGTTCTTTTATGGGCTTCAACTTCTTTAAAATAGGTATATGTCCTGTTCAATCTGTCAAATTATGCCTTTTGTAACAACTATTGCATCTAATCAATTATTTTTCCCATCAACTATTTCGGATTCAATAGATATCTTCCCCTTTATTATTATACCCATCGGTTTTTTGACTTACAGTATTTGTGATTTAGCTCAATTTGGCAGATATTTTGAACCCATTCTGTTCAAATGATCTCTCCAAAAACTTCATCATCTTACCCATATTACAATATCCTTTGTGCCATAGTCATTAATATCTCCATTTAGATTATTTACATTATTCTTTTAGTTATAATGGTTTTTGCTTTTGTCTGAGCCGCATACATCAATGTGAATCTGATGCAGGTGTGTGGTACAAAGTTGTAACTTTCAAACTGTGCTAAACTACCTCATTTTTTATTTGTAATAAAACCCTCAGGGTTTCAAACCAACCAAGAGCCAAAAAGTTTTATTTACTCATAAACAAGTGGAATTATTTTTACAAAAGAGGATAGAAAAGGTCCTGTCAGTCAATCTTAACACTTAATAGACTCTAAAGAATTTACCCTCTATCTTCTCTGTATTTTTTTTTTTTTTTTTTTTTGGAAACGGACCGCTCCCTTACGTAAGTCCAGGAATCTGCCTCCTAAGTTCTTCTGTAACAGATTGCCTTCCAGATTCATTAGCTCAGAAATTTAGCAATGCCTGCTGCTCATTGTTTGCATATGAAGTTAATGTGGTACAAATTTTCTTGCTCATCACCACATAGAATAAGTACTGGGTCTCCACTGAAGATGTACCTTGTGATTAAATTTTCCAATGGTGATAATGTCATGTCAAAAAGGCTGCAGCCATTCTAAGCTGCTTCCTGTTTAAATCAAGCACCTCAAAAGAAGAATATGGGATACGCTGCACATCATCCTCATACTTTACCTTATCCTGTAGGAGATTGGTTCCAGTATCTTCGTTGTACTAAACCAGATTCACTCAGAGATGACCCCATCTACCAGAGAGACTTATTACTACTAGAGAGATCTATTGAATCCCAAAAATGGCTTTGACTAGTAGGCTGCAATCCATCTATGATCCATCCCTCATACTGATGTGACCTAATCTACAGTTTCATTAGGTTCTGTAGGGTTTTTCCTCTTATTTTTGCTATGCCCAGGTTCTCACTCGCTGCCTTCACATTTTTTTGTTTTATGTCTGACTGTTTTGCAATCGCTGCTAATGCAAATGGTGAGAAGGATGATACATGAAGATGAGAAATAAAAAAATGCCAGATCTGACCAGGAATCAAACCTGAGACCCTGGTGTAGAAGCCAGTTGAATGGCCTGCCAACTGCCTTCACAGTAGTAATAACTGTCTAAATCTATAGCTTCTGTGTTAGTCCTCCCAACTGACATTTCTTCTGCAAGAATGAATTGTTAGAAAGGAAGTGGCAGGTCCTTGGTTTGGTTTCTGTAGACAGACTGATTTGTGGAACTACCACCACTGTCTGAATTTTACACACCCTTATCTCTCTTTAACATTAACCTTCTGAGCCAGTGAGGTAGTTCCAACTGAAATCTGTTTCTCTGATGTACCACTGTGAGTTTATATTCTACAGGATGTCCTGCAAGTAACCCAGCATACGTTTGAGGTGTATTCCTCTCGTTAAAAGTAATGGAAAAAGTTCATATAAACATAGGTCTGGAATCAGTTCGTTAGCGAGTTACATATGATGAAAATTTTCATCCGGGTTTCAGTTCCCCGCAGAAATGAACCCCTATAGAATGTTTAAAGTGTTAATTAAGTTGTGAAACAAAACAGATTTTATGTAAATTGAGCTGAAAATTGAACAAAACAGGTCCCAGATCTGTAACTAGGTATTTTTTAAGATATCTGACTATGTACACCAATTTGGTCTCAAACAATTGTTTTCTTTGTGGTTTGAAGTACATTAATTTGTTAAATGGGTAACAAACATTTAAACTTTTTTAACAAAACTTGTAGAGAATTTAATTCTGAAGAGAATGATGTAAAATAGTCTAATAAGAAACAAACACAAACTGTTGAAAATTGGGTTTTATTAAATCAAAACACATGCAGAATAAGACAGGAAATAAACCAAAAAAAATTAATTAATGCAAATTTTATTCTAATTTCCATATTTTACTGGAAGGTATGGAACATTTTTGCTAATGAAGCGATTTGGGTCCTATGTTTATATGAACTTTTTCATTATTTTGATTAGAGGATTATACCTCAGAAGTATGTCGGATTACTTGTGGGACAACCTGTATATACATTTTGTCCATGTAGAGCTCCCTCATAACTGACAAGGAGGTTCAGAGTCCTGGAAGCTTGTTAAAGATGTATCTTACATATATCATGTCCACCCCATTGGCACAGGTCGCTCAATACTATAAGATTGGTTTTTTTATCATCAGTCTCTCGACTGGTTTGTTGGCCGGCCCATTGGCATAGCGGTTAGCACAACTGGCTTCTACCCCGGGGTCCTGGGTTCGATTCCTGGTCAGGTCTGGCATTTTTTTCATCACTTACTTTCATCCTTCCTTCTCACTGTCTGCATTAGCAGCAATTGCAAAACAGTCACATAAAACAAAAATAAAAAAACTGGTTTGATGCAGTTCTCCAAGCTGTACTATCCTCCGCAAGTCGTTTCATACCTACATACCTATAACACCCTACAATTCACTCCTTTAATATTTCCCTCCAGTATTGCTATACCAATACCTCGATGTCAAAGATTGGTTTATCTAGTTCTTTTTAGTTTCATTCATTTTGTGATGTAACCCATCATAATGAACCCAAGACAAAAGTACTTTTCACCGAACCATGAAAAATATGTGCCAATTCAGGAACTAGCTTCTCAAACAGTAACTCCAGCACTATCACAGATAAATTGCAAAAAAAATTAAAGCACGGTAGTTGTTACATATGAAAATCCAGGAATGTTAAAATTCCGTTTCGGCTTGTAAATTACAACACTAAAATATAAAAAGTAAATGTTTTATAATAAAATGAGTTGATATGGTATTTATAACACTACTTTTAAGGCTAATGACCGTGGCAGGTGATGCCCAATAAACAGACAAAAAAATAAACATATAACACTACTGTAGATACGTTACTGTTTTAACTTAGTTTTATTTAATCTCTTGTGTATTATTTACATCACTCATTATTCAATTTCAGATGTGATTACCATAGCGTAAATAAAATATTACAGTTACAAGCAAGAGATCTCTTATGTGTTACTTCAATCGTTATGTAACCATTTTATGTAATCAGATGTATTCTTTTTAATATTATGATGAATGAAGAAAAAATACATCTTTCTTTTTTTATTTTTTTTATTGTTATTATTCTGACAGTTTTTTTTATTCGTAACCGTATAGTCTTCTATAAAAAGTAAATCTTACAGTTCATGATTGTTGTATTAAAAATAAATTATTAAGTAATTGAATAGGTTTAGCTTGTTTGTAATTTAAATCTTAACCTATCATTATCTAAGTACAGTTTTTTTGTTTTGTTCTCTTTTTCACGTTTATTCATTATCTGAAATTTTACATTTTTATAAATCACCAAATTTGTTTTGTGATTTTGTTATTAAGTTCTTGGCTTGAATTTGGAAATTAAAACTTAGTGTCGTGGGTTTATGGCTGGCTATCACATTGTTAAAAAGCTTCTTCAATTTTTTAGAGTAACTTTCTACCATCTGACAGGATGGACTAGATAAGCGGCCATATAAAATTAAAAGTTTTCATTCTGTTTCTTTTTGTCTTAAGAGAGAGAAAGTATTGCAACAGTGCAAAATTTTTAATACTTGGATTTAAACTGATCTTCATGTTTTATGAAGAAACCAAAGAAATGGTTAATATTAGGCTCTCCATCTTTTCTCTCTTCTCATGCATGAATGCAGATCTGAGCAAAGAAAATTCTCATGGTTGAAGAATATTAAAGACTTTAAAGATATGAGTATGTAGCTATGTAAGCTTGGAGGTGGTTCTTGATAGAGAACAATTTATTAGAGTCGAAGCCAATCTTCAGTGATGCAGTCAACACTCAAAGAAAAAGAATGTAGCTGTTAATCTTAAAACTACTGCGCCAAGTGGGATGAATGCCCAATAAACAGACAAAAAAATATACATATAACACTACTGTAGATACGTTACTGTTTTAACTTAGTTTTATTACTTAGTTCCGAGGTAGTGGTTGAACCTTGAAAACCTATGTTTTATAAACTAATAACCTCATAGGGATTTTTTTTAAATCAGCCTTGTAACCTCAAAATTTGACTCTGTTGCAAAAATACAAAGAGACTGATTTTGTTAGGTATGGTTTTAGAATTTATAATTAAACTTCCCTCATTTACTCTACTTTACCATACCGTGTTAAAATTTTGACTAAATAACAAAAATTCTCATGATCTCATTTTTTCATGAGTATTAAGAGGTTAAGAAGGATGTCCTGTGTTAAAACATTTCCGTGTAGGTGTTGATTAAATTATAGTTAGGTCACATGTCAATCAAATTGTACATGTTTTCATAGTTATTTATGTGGTAAATTTTAATTGGTATTTGTTAATGAAGTTGTTTATGAATCAAACCTTTACTGGAAATTTGTTTGTTTTTATTTGCTATTTTTAAGTTTAATTTTCTCTGCATCTAAGATTAAACATAGGTTATGTGTGGTTTTATTTACATTGGCCAGAGAAAGTCATGTGAATGTTTCACACCAGATATTTTTTTATTTATTACGTACAGATATCACCAATTGTTAGTGTTACTGCTTAGTCCATTACATTACTGAAATGCAAGTGAATTCAGGTATTCTTGATACTTGAAAGTTCTTGATATAGAATCAATCGGATAGTTTTGATGAGTAATCAGTTCCTGTTCATAGTCTCAGTACACTAGAATGTGTCCACAGCTCGGTGGCACCTAGACCATAAACCAACCCTTTCACACACATACGCCTGTGCAGCACCCCTATAACTGCCTTAGCAGTGCTCTTAGCATTGTTCACTATTGAACAATGAAAAACGCTGGTACGGCAGTTAAGGGGTTGCTGTGTGTGTGTGTAAGGGTCAGTTTATGGTCTAGGTGCCACCGAGCAGTGGACACATTATAGTGTTTGGTCCAAAGTATCAATCTCCTATGACTCTCCCCTCCACTAATTTATTGCTTACTACAATATCATTATAAGTAGCATTTTAAAATGTTATTTAATGTATACACTAGCTAAAATACTTATTCTTTGAATGGTTTTCTTGATGCTGTGGATGGTCTGTTGGTGTACCAAGTTATATCCCTGTCAGGTCTGACATTTTTTAATCATTCATTGTTCTCTACCTCACTTCGTCATCAGCATTATTATTAACAAAAAAAAAGTTGGACATTATATTAAATTAAGATCTTGGTGTTATTAAGTTAAGCTAAACAAGCACTTTATCATTTTCAGATTTTTACAAATCAATTTTGACTTTCCAAAAATTATGATTAGGTACCTAAGTGAATCTGATTTTGTCTATCTTGAGATATGATATTATAAAAACTTTTTAAGCTGTATATACTTCTTTGGATTTTACTAAAATGGATGCTGCGATAAGGGTTGTGGAACTGTAGGCTATTCTTTCTAAGGAAAGTAGGTTATAATACGATAATTTTCCAGATTGAATCCAGAATTATCTTTGTTGCAGTCCAGTACTAAGCCACAGAGATGGATGATTAAAACATTATCTTTTTTGGCAATATTTTAGCTAGAGCAATGAAAATTGCTGTTTTGTTATCATTTATGTGAAAGGTAAATCACAATAGGAACACCCCACAATGGTTAACTAACGAAATCTGAACGTTGACTGTGTTGGTAATTCATTTTTGACAGTGTGATTGAGAATAGGTGTGTCGTATATGGTAGGGTAAAGATGTGGAGTGGATGCGGTAGGTATCTGAACAGGACAGACTACTGAATGGTTACGGGTTTCACTGGCACAATAGTATGTTTATTCTTGTAAAATATTGATATGTTTGTTCTTATAAAATTGGTAATATCTCTGTTACTATGGATGTAAATGAAAAACTTTACATAGCCAAACTTATTTGTCTTCAAACGTTTTGTAATTTTGATTATTATGTAATATTTTTTGATACATTGACTTTTAAGGGGACCTGGAATGCCTATCTCCGTAATGTTAGTTATATAAGGAACATTTTCTCAAAAGCTATCCTGTCCAATTTTCTTGAGGTTACTTTTTAGGCTATTCTGCATCCTCCAAGTTAGAAGCATCTCGATATATTGTTAGGAAGATAAGACATTTCTTTTTAAATTATCACTTCTAAAAATCATAACTTTTTGCCTATTGAAGTGGAAAATAAATATTTAAACAGATTATTTTACTGTAATATTAACTCAGAACATTGAAATTATGGTAAGAAAGGCTGTGCAAAAATTTCATTAAAATCCAATCACAGTTGACTGAGAAAATGTCCTTATGCGTCAAAAATTGCTATTTATGAGAAAGAAAAAAAAACTACAGAGAACAAATTATACGTAAATAATTCAATATGTTATTTTTTACAGTTCAGAGATATTATATTCACAGGTGGTCTGGTGCTAAATTAAAGTTTTAAAACAAAAAAATAGAGGTGTTATGCAAATGGTAATGTTTAAAATATAACGAAAGGATTCAACTTATTTTTAATTAAAATAAAAAAACTGCAAAACCCCCAACAAATTAAACCTATATTGTTGGATGCAGAAAACTGAATTGTCATAATTTACAAACTCAATTTTTATAATTTGCAAAAAATCGGAAATGTGAAAATTTTCAATTTTGTTCTTTCCAGGTACCCTTAAAGAAGATATTCATAGTTTTTAGTTTACCCCTCCCTCTAAATTTCCTCAACCCTTTATGATAGTAAAAAATTGATAGCCTATTTTCATTTCGATTATGTTCAGAAACTAAATACTAAAATTCATTGAATTTGGTTCTTGCGTGATGGAGTTACATACAGACAAAAATTCAGCTGAACTTATTTTCAATGTTTACTTGGTCAATTTTGTGTAGAAACAAAATTTGGGGTATTTTGAAAAATTATACAGACAAAATCATAATTTTATTTACTTAGATATATATATATTTTTTGATTTCAGGTGCAATCCGATCAATTCTGTTTGATTCTGCTGCTGATTACTTACTAACATCTGGTGAAAGACATGTCCGTGTTTTCCATAACGTTACGGGACGACGTACTCAAATTTTAACAGCGAAAGAAAAACTGAAAATGTCTGGTAACTCTACTGCAACGAAAGAACGGCTTCAAAATATAATTAACGATGCTGAAAAGTTCCTTGTTACAATGGGTGAACCTACTAGAGCTGAAGGATAGATAAATTCCTTCTGTAATCAGCAGTAAATAACATGTTAATAACTACTGCCTTAATAATTAATAATAAAAATAATCATAATTTTTTTTTCCATTTATTTTATTATTTTGTTAACTTTTTGAATTATTTTTTTCAGTCATATTTTTATATAAATATAACAGTAACATTAATTAATTATATTTGTTAAAAAAATTAAATCAGTCACTTTTGATACTAAAATTAATCTATGTATGTTGAAGAATTTTTTTGAAAATATAATAAATGTTAATTTTCATATCAGTTATATCTACTACTTTTCAACAATTTTTTGAGTATAAATTTATTTGTTTATAAATTTGATGTATACGTATTAATTACATGAATCTCTTAGGACCTGGATCAATTTGAATGAATTATAGATAATTAATAGGTTGATCATTTGCATAATAGATTAATAAATTTAAATATTATTTGCTGGTTTAGAATTAAAAGCATTTATGTCAAAATAATTTCAGTTCACTGTTTTTCTGTTAGCTTTTGTTCATTTTTTATGTTTTAAGGCATATCAACAGCTTATTATTAACATGGGTTATGTATAGTGGGTTTTAACTTTTAATAATATTCCAAACCCTAACGAGGAACCAATCCCGGACCTTCTGCCTTGTGAGTTAGCGTTCTAACCACTATACCATGAGAGCAACTAAATTTAAAAGAATATTTTAAACTAATAAAAATTTCTGATATCAGATCGTTCAGACTTATCTTGTCTAATGTTTTTTTTTTAAATTTTTTGAACGATGTACTGGGTCGAGTGTGGTAAGGTGACAATTTTAAATGAAATAATTATAGAATACATAAAAACTGAAAGTATTTTTATGTTTCAAAAAATTAATATATTTTGGGAAATGTATTAATTTTTTTGTGATATTCATGTCATTTAAGTTCTTTGTATATTTCTTTCTTCATGCTTAGTTGTGTTTTTAAATACATTTATGGTGTATGTTGTTCTTTGCAAAATATACTCTTCTTCAGGTATCCGTACAGACAAAAATGTACGGAAGACCAGGAAATGTTGTGAAGCAGGAAATGAAGTGAAAGTACAGACATGTGACCTAAAGTCTCTTCTCTAGTTGGTTGATTTGGAGAACACCATTTTTGAAACAGAAATAGTATTTGAGATTCCCAGTTTTGATTCAAAGCTAGATTTTTGTTATATAAAAGCAAGGGCACATTACTATTTTTGAAACAAAACAGACCATGTCACTTTGTAAAATATAACAAATTCTATAAAATGCTCACATAACTCAAAAATGGCCAAAAAGTGGAGATTACCACTTTTGATCCTCAGATATTCATCAGATCTCAGGTATTCATCTTTGACCAGTTGACAGAAGATGGTTTCTTTATTCCGAATATTTACGTCAATATAAAAATTGTCAATGTTAAAATTAATTAATAAATATATTTATTTAATTGAATTATATACTTTTAAATAAAAAGTATCAGAATGAGGTTATTAAAAAATAAAATCTTACAAGTAAATTAATATATAATAACTTATGGAACTATTATAACATTTTAAAATAAACCTTTAGAAATTTTAATTTTATATTAATATGATGATAATAAGTAAAAAAAAGAAAGCAATATTGCACCGTTAGGACTTAGAAAAGTAAAAGTGAAATTTAATTTCTTGTTTTTTAAATTTTAAAATGTCAAATCACTTTCAGTAAGTGTTTAAGTGTCAAATGAAAAGGAAAGGCTGTTTGATGTACGGTACTTTTTTTTAAAAATGTATCAAATAAATAATTTTATATATTATTTATTATGACTATTAAAAATTTTAACTGTTTTATTAAAATTATTTTTGTACATAAAAATATTGACAAATAGTTTGTTACTTTCGTGCTCTATTTTGATTTGGTATAATTACAAATCTTATTCTATAAGATTGTTAAAAACCTTATTATATATAATATAATAGTAATAATAATAATAATGTGAAAAGTTCTTAATTTGAAACATTAATCATTTGGTAATATGCTGCGCTCTGATATTAATATTGTACCAAAAATTTTACTTTCATTATTAAAGTAAATAATTTAACTGAAATGTCATTTATAAATTTAAAATCAAATTTTAAAAGAATTATTTATGGTGATTCTTAAAAAAGTAACTTTCTTGAATTAATATCAAAACACATCTGTTGTTATTTAATGTAGTCTGTTCTTGACGGCTTGAAAGATTAAATGAGAGTTTTAATTTTATTTTTATAGTTGTTTTTTGTACACTTCGGTATTTGGAACAGCATCATCTGTTAAGTTGGTGCAAGTTTTTTTAAACAGTTTATTTAAACAGACAAGGTAATTGGCCTTGAAAAAAAAATAGAAAAAAAACAATATGGTATATTTTTCAACCATCCAATACAAGAAATATATAAAAGTTATTATCATTAATTAAATTATCTACTGAAAAAATTATAAAATGCTATAATCAGAGTTATATTCAAAAAAATATTTTTTGTTATTTAAATTTTTTTAATGCTCAATTTATAATACAGAAGAGTGAAATAGTATTTTTGTAGTAGGCCTATACAACTTTTTATTCCTGAATTTCAACCGATTTTCACATTTCACAATCCACTAAAGCCATGTTTTTTAAAAACTATATACATTTTTTTATTCATCTTGAAGCCATACTAATTATAAAATTGGATTGAAACGTTAAAACTGAAATTTTTTTTAATTCCTGAAAAGTTTTTAAAATTAACCATGCAGTCCTTAAATTTAGAAGGGTCTTCCATTCTAATCAAAAATTACAAAAAGAAAATTTTCAAAAATGGTTCTAATGATATTGGTTAAGCTTTTTCTCTATTAGTACATTTTCTGAATTTATAAAGAGTGTGTAAATAAATTTGTAAGGAGTTCTGTTCTCATTCAATTTTTTCAAAGTTACATTGAAAAATATGATGTATAACACAATACATTCCCATTTAAAAATTTTGGAGACTAATTTTTTTTTAAATATATGTCTTGTGACGTATTCTTGGAAAGCTTATCAAATTTTTGAAGGTAATTGAATTGCATATGATTATATGCAATTTTCATTTTATCATAATTGAAAGGCAGCTACAGAATGTTCCGTAAATGTCCATGAAGACTCTTAATATTGGTATACAAAATAATGTTATTAATTTAATATCTATTATGCAAAATAATGATTCTCCAAATAAAACTCCGGTCCCAAAAATTTTAAATAATTAAAATTCTACTATCATTAAAAAGATTCCTGTAATGAGAAATTAATTAAAAAAATTACAGTATTACAATTGAACTTCCATAAGTTTATATATTTAGTTAATGACATTATTATAAAGTTAACATCTAATGTAAATTTATCAGATTTTTAAAATGGTAATAGTTTTTTATTTTGTCAAAGTGAATATTTGGAATTTTATTTAAAAATTTTTAACTTAGGATTATAAACTAAGATATTTTTTATTATTGGTTTTGTATTTTATGTCGTTCTCAGTAGTTCAGTAAAAGCTGCATAATTTTTAGGGGTTTCCTTTTTCTTTTTCTGATGCCTATGTGAATACATAGGCAATGTTGGTGACCATCATGGTAATTTTCACTTTGTTTGTTGCACTGCGAAATAGGTCTTCTAAGCTTTTCCCAAACCAAGTTCTCAAATTTGAAGCCATGACACCATTCTTCTCCCTGGTTCTCTTTTTCCAGGTATTTTCCCTTGCAGAATAGCTTGTGGTAACGAATATCTTGATTCAATCCGCATGATATGTCCAAATATTGTAGCTTTTTACATTTGGTGCAAATTATTTCCATGTCTTTCTTTATTCTTCCTGAGAACCTGTATATTTTTCATCCGAGCAGTTCATGGGATCCTCAACATTCTTCTTATACAGCCACATCTCAAATGCCTCCAATTTTCTTGTGATGACTTCACCCAAGGTTCAGGACTCTACACCTTACAGAAGTAGATTAATTTTCTGTAAAATTAATGTGAACTTGGAATCCACAATTTTGGAATAGAGCGCCATTGTAAAAATTATCTTTTTTGACAATAATTAAGTTGTCTAGAGAAATGTGCAATTTATGGAGTTTTTCTATTTTCTGTTTATGTACTGAACAAACATTAAAAATAAATTAATATTTACAAGTACATTCTATAATCTTTAAGTAAATGTATCTAAAAACAATTGATAAATGCGTGCTGAATTTGTTTCTTAAATTTTTCAGTAGTTAGCTCCTTATAATACTATTGAAAAAATTCTTGAATGTCATCTTTAGTTATTTTAGTGAAGCAATCTTAATGATTTTTGGTAACATTTTGGATTTTAGTGTTTTCATATTCATAGTGGTCAGTAGATGCAACTGTATCCAAAAAAGTTTCTAACCGGACTTAAAGTTTGAAAGCAGTCATTGATTCCTTTACCTGTTCAATATGTTGTGATATCGTAACTCTTCCAATATTATAATAATACAATACATTCCTGAGCAAAATAAAATTATTGGAGTACTTTATCATGGGTGCTTTCTTCTTTTGAATCATAACAGTAATTCTTATCGTTGACATTGCCATCCGAAATAGTTCCATAGAAGAGCGACCCAGTCTCCCAGGTTTCTTAACCAAGATGTTCCTCAACTTCCTAGACTCCTCTCTCCTTCTGATCATCTGCGGATGAAGGTAACTCCATGCATAACATGTCCAAAATCCTCAAGTTTTGATCTCGTTTTCTTGTTAATCAATTCTAGCTCTATACACATGATGTAAGACTTCCTCATTTGTCCTTTTTTATGGCCATGATATCTCTAACAATGTTGATATATCCATAATTTAAATTGTCTGATTCTTGCTTCTTAAAAAGTCCTCTATTTCATACAAAAGGACAAAGGATGATATAGCATCTCATAAAGCTGATTCAAACTTCTACAATTAAATCCGTGCGACGTAACAAATGCTTCATTATTGTAAAGGTCATCTTCGCTATTCCTATCTGTCCTCATATTTCTGGTCTTTGATCATTTCTCTTATTTATTATTGTCACCAAATATCTGCATCATCTTTTTGATACTTTCCCATCACGGACAGATGGAGTGTTAAATTAATTGCACTCAATCTGCTGGTTCCAGGGCTACAAAAAATAGTTCTGTTTCTTATCACATCATCAGCTAATTATATGATTGGATTATTTAAGAACAGAAGAGGTAGAGGTGTAAAAAACACTAGTCAAAGTTGTCTTCTCTGAGAGTAATGAATTTTACTTTACAGCCAGACCCTGTGGTGAATGAAGTGAAGGTGTCATGTGCAGGTTGGAAAGTAGGTGCTTTTCGGAGGGCCTGGCGTGCTGATAAGCATACTCTTTCAACTCAGTGGGAAGGCATTAGTAAACCACCTCACTCCTTGTTTTTACTTAGTAAAACCTTTAGAGGTTCAAACCAACCTTTCAGCTGTTGACCTAAACAACTTTTTGATTCGACTGATATGGCCATAATTTTTTTAATTCAAGTTGATGCTTAATACATGTAATTCATTTACTCTATTCAGCCGTCTTATCATCCTTTGAAGATCTGAGATGCTTTTAGCAAGTATAAGCATCAACTGCATATCTACTGTTTTTTATAGATGTGCCATTCATTATTACTTACTTACTTACTGCAGTGGCCACTCGTACCCCAGTCGGTACTTGGCCTCATCAACACAGCCCCTCCAACGAACCCGGTCAGCAGCGTCATCCTCCCTCAGCCCCATCTTTCCCATGTCCTTCCGGGCCTGGTCCCACCATCTTGTTTTAGGCCTTCCAGCTGGTCTTCTTCCCTCAGGATTGTTCCTCAATACACTGCCCGTCAATGTGTTCCCCTCATTCATTATTAGTATTATTATTATTACAACTATTTGACCCTTCCTGAAATTTTGCTTCGGAGTAGAAGTTAAAAAAACAATGGCACATTATACACCTCTGCCTCAGTTCTCTATGAATTTTAATTTCTACGGTTACTTTATTGAAATACAGTAACATAAAAAAATGTAGTGTAGAACATGAATTGTAAATTTTACAGAATTAAATCATGAAAAAATTACATGAAAGTACTACTGTGAATAGTAAATTCTGTAAAACGAAAATCGCAAATATGGAGCTTTTACTGTAGTTCTACATAATTTAATATTATTAAAAATTTTCCATTTCATTTGGTATTGTAAAAGGTTTTTGTTATATGCTGATAAGTAATGTAGGTAAAGTTCAGCCTTTCTTAGTTTGCTTTTACTGTCAACAAAAAATGACGTCACTGAGCATGCGCATTATGTAAAAATGTGTACACACTGATTGAAAAGTAACTACAAAATACTTTAAAAGTATTTTAGTATTTTTATAAATAAAACTGTTCAATCATATCAACTGCTAATCATATCATGGCTGATTTTTTAAGTACTGAACAATAAATTTATAAAAATGGTTTACTTTATTTATATTCTTTTTCATAAATATACATGGTTACAATTTATATGTATGTATTACCTCTGATCTATTTGACGAAACAAGAGAACTTAAAAGAAACATTTTAATTTCAATTATCTGTTATCTAGTATTAGTATAGTCACTGGTTATTTTACAATTGAATTTGATGATGACTAATCCAAACCCATAAATCCCTCTCTACATTTTTGACAAAGAACATGTCATCGTTTTGATATGCTGCCAATTCGCTTATGACATCGTTTTGTCTAGCATCGTCCTTATGTGCACTATAATTTATTTTCAATTAGGAATTTAGTTTTATAGTATTTGATTCTTCATTTCTACTTATAGTTTTCTATTTGTGCAAGTTACTAATTATATAAATCATGTAAAAAAAAGAAGAACAAAGTTAAAGTTGTGGACCCTAGCGTACACCCTGTAGTGGCTGGCTTTGGATTGTTGACAGTAGGAGCAAACTAAGAACAACTGAACTATAGAAAACCACAAAAGAATAAGGTTAACCCATTGGTGTTTTGATCAACACAACTTGGTTCATGGTAAGGAATCATTGGTGTAATATTCATGGTCAGATTTAGCATTGTTTTATCAATCATTTCCATCTGTTGTTTGTCACCTTTGGAATTAGCATTGGTGTTCAGAAAAGTCCTATGTAAAATAAAAACTTTTTATTAAAAAAAAATTATTTAATAGTTATTAAAACCCATAATTAATTATGATCCGTAGTTATTACTGAATTGTTGAATTATATTTCTATTTTTAAATAATTATGATTTTGTATAATTTTTCAGTATTATATTTGTATCAACAAAATGTGTTTGAATCATGAAAATCAAAATAACACATATGAAACTATTGGTAAATTTTTTTAGAAAATTACTTATCAGTTTTACATAAATACCAAATTTTAGAATATACAAAATTTGTTATTTAGAAAAGTTTGTCTCTAAAAAGTTTCTCTGTGATCAAATTATAAAGTTACATGAACTTACATTTTCTTATATTCATTAATATGTTATTTGTGGTTTGAAGATAATTTATTTTTTCAAGTGCCCTGTGTTTTAGTGTTACAAAAGTTTTAGATTATTTTTATAGTAGAGTTAAATTTTTTTTTCATACTTTTTTGTCCATTAGGGTTTTTTTAGTTTATTTTAAGTTGCATCAACAGCTTCGTTATTAGCTGCTACAGTTGGTTATGCAACTGAAAGAATTGGTTTGTATATGCTGTTGATAATGTGATTCATGAATAATGATGGAATGACAAGAACGGATGGATTCGTTGTTTCTTTTCCAATAAAAATGGTCAATGAGCAGAGAAAGAAGGCCTACTAATATTATGGATGAACCTAAATTTATAAATTTTATTTTAAATATAGTATATGAAGTGTGCCCGGAAAGTAATGCAATTTATTTTTAACCAATAGATTTATTGTAGATATCGTTACAAATGTTCAGTATTCTTTAAAGTTGTTCCCTTGGGCATCTGCAAACTTTTTCAAGCGCTTCTGCCACGCACGGTACATGTCCTGGAATGCTTCAACGGAGATCTCAACAAGGGCCCTTGTCCCAGTGCCTTGGACAGCTTCAATCGACCCCTAAAATATTTTTTTCAGGGTGGTGTTGTTCCTTGGGAGGGGAAAGAAGTCAGCCGGAGCCATGTATGGACTGTAGGGGGGTTGCAGCCAAGTTGTGCTTTGCCCAACCCAGTGATTCTTCTGATCGTCCATCAAAATCTTGGGAACCAGCTTACCATACACCTTCCTCATGAGCAATTTATCGGTCATCAGTTCATGTACAATAATTGTTCTAGGTATGTTGAGAGTTTCTGTAATCATCCGGATTCTCAGAGTTTAACAGATTGCGGACACGAGCCAAATTTTGACGTCGGTTTTGTTAGTTAATGGTCATCCAGCACAGGTTTCATCGAACACCTTTTTCTTGGTCTTCCTTAAATGTGGTTTTAACCACCGTGAATTTTGTGAATATAATAGAGCATTGTTTTCGTAAGCTTGCACAATCAATTGGTGGGTCTCCGCAAGAGATTTGTTCAGTTTTGAACAAAACTTTATTGCATAAAATTGCTCAAGAGACCATTCCATTGCGTTTCGTGACACAGGTACTAAATAGGAGTGCGTGGAGACAGCAATCCTGACACCCTCAACTGCTCAGAGCAGATCACCTTGAAGCTGAGAGTCCCCCCCCCCCACCTAACCCAACTGGTCGGAATGCTCTGGGGTCACTTTTAAGTACCAGCACAAAAAAGGTGCAATACTTTCCAGACACATCTTGTATACTAGTGATAATGTTAATTGTTCAACATTTTTGATAGATGGTCTGTACAGCATGAAAAATCTTAAACTATTTTTATATTAAATTTGTTTTTAAATCTGTAGAAACTTATTAAAAAGAAACTAGATTAGTTGTTTATTGATAACAGTGTTATGTCTAACATTCAAAATATTTATATTTATGCTATTGTAAACTAAGAATTTTGATCTGCAAAGAAACTTTTTGGTTGAATTGATAAGTAGTTTATTATCTTTTATAAGTTCATGAGGGTTAGGATTTTTTAGTTAAGTTAATTTAACATATTTTCTTCAAAGCAATTGTATTAATTCTCTCTGGTATTATTCTTGTTTTTGATTTGTTTTTCAGTAGTTTAGCAAATGATTGTTTACAAGACTGAATAAATTTGTATTGATTAATTAATTTGTTAAACTTTTTTAATTATTTTCCGGTTCCATAAAGCTGGATGGTACATTGCAGTACCATCTACATTATTATAATTTTTCTTCAGTTTTATGCCTCTGGCAGACAGGACGCGGGCTGTTGCGGCAGCAGTGATTGATGCCCACCCTGGTCGGGCGATCTGTTTGTATGACGCAACAATGCATTGTACCTATCATAGATGAGGTGATCTGTCGCAGTGACACAGCTTTGACCATAGCAAAAGGCAATACGGTTGTACAAAATTATTGCGCGATCCACATCAGTTTGTTGAGTTAAATCCTTGAGCTTTGTCTTGATTTGCGGAAATATACAAACAATCTGTCTTCATATGACAGCAGTTCCCTTAGAGGTAGTGGTATTCACGAAGTTCTTCTCTTTTTTCATTAATTGAGTGCACCCAATATCTTCTTTTTCTTCTGGTACAATGTAGTTGTAAAATAAGAAGGAGTTGCTCCTCGTCAGAACTACTCATGTTCCAAGAAAAACCTGCAAACCTGCTCTGCAGAAAACTATAACAATACTGGATCGCTCACACAGATATTACTCTGTATGTGATGTAGTCATATCGCTGACCATCAAGAAGGCCGTGTGATCGCTGCCTGCCATAACAGACCTCATCCTATGTGCCAGAGGCTTTAAGGATGACTTGTATGAATATTCTTTTTCACAATTACAACCTCTACAACTTTTATAGGTGTACACAGTCTATATTATATAAATCTCACAAAGTTTATTATTGGTAGCACTCTAAGGATCCAACAGGCTCAGTTATAAGAATTCATACATCTCTGAGTTAAAAATTTATTGTTTTCCAGATTAATATTAATAAATACTGCAAAAAACCTGATGATTTTTTACCAAATATATACAGTATTCAGATGAACTGAAGTCCCCTAGCCATGGGAGTGAGAGAATACATAACGCTCTCATTCGCATAAGCCATACACTCCATTCCAATAACATTGTACAATTTTACTCATTTTTGTGAGCAAGCGTTTATGCATGTAGTTAACTAACAAGCAGTCTTATTCTATTATTTGCTTACTTTCCTTTATTCAGCTATCATAATGTGTTTGTTGTTCAAAACACTCACTCACACGTACACACTAGCACGGACCAAGATAACGACTAGTATTTTTTCAAATCTGGATTATAACGGTAAAGCCTTTGGGTGCTTGTGCAGTTATGCCACATATCTCCCTCTCATTCGCTCGGCTATGGGACATCAATTCATCTGATATCTGTAAGTAAACCTACAAAGCATTAACTTATCTTTTAAATTGAAAAGAAATTATCATTAAATAATCTGATCAGCAACCCACTGTGAGCACTGCAGTCACATTGATAGAAAAAATATATCCGATAATTTTGAACTGTACATATCAGGCTATGCGTATACGAAACTTGTAATTACAGAAAGTTATAAGTGTTATAAATTATAAGTTATAAGTGATAAGAGTTGGTAGAAATAAATATGTTACCAGCACACAAATTTGTACTTGAAAATGGTTCTAGCTAGGGATCTCTGTTCAGTAAAATTTCAAATAATTTTTTTATGGCTACATGTTTTATTAAAATTTTACCTGAATATTGTACAAAAAGTAACAAGCCTTTACACTTAAATAGAACTAAATTAATTTTGTCTGTTCCTTTTTCTGAAATCAATTTTGTCTGAAAAATATGGCCTTGAAGTATATTTTCAGTAATATTGTCACTATTGTACAAAAATTGTTATTATTTTCTGAGGTTGCAAAATTGTGCAATGAAATGGAAAAATAAAGAAATAACAGGGAAGAAATTTATGGTATGTTTAGTTTTGTTCCAAAATGATTGTTTATGTATTATACAAATTCTTAAAATTGCTATCTATGTGCTTTCGATACGGTCCCAAAATGGGTTGTATGGGAGACGCTGGTTGCCAAAAACGTATCACCAAAATTACAGCGAGCAATAAAAAGTGTTTTTAATAATGTGACTGCAGTGATCAGAACGTGTGGAAGGATTTCAGGACCGTTACAAATGGAAAAAGGAATTAAGCAGGGAGACAGTTTGAGTCCACTACTTTTTGTGATGATAATGGACGAAATTAATAAAATCTGCAAAAGAAGAACTGACAGAATGATGGTGGGACGTTGGAACTTGAGGCCCATATTTGCTCAAGCTTTGTTATTTGCAGATGACATAGTTCTTATTGCTGACTCTGAAAGAAAGCTTCAAACTGCAGTAATTGAATGAAGTGAAGAGATTAAAAGGAAAGGCATGACACTGAATATCAATAAGAGTAAAGTGATGGTGGTTAATGGCTTGGAAGGTGAAAGAATTAGGATAGATGTGGAAGGACAGGTAATGGAACAGGTGAGGTCATATGAGTATCTGGGTACAGTAGTAAGTGATGATGGGAAAATAGATGATGAACTAAGAAATAGAATCTCTAAAGCTAGTCGGGCCTTCTATGCAACCAGAAATTGTATTTTTGGAAAAAAAGAAGTGGGTGCCACAGTAAAAAACAGGGTCTATAAAAGTATTATTGAACCAATAGTCCTGTATGGTGCAGAAAGCTGGCCCTTGAAGCAACAACAAATGAGCAGAATCAGGGCAGTTGCAATGAAGTGCCATAGAAGGACAGCTGGGAAGACATTGAGAGATAGAGTAAGAAGTGAAAGGATCAGGGAGGAAATAGGAATGAAGGATGTGAAGGAAGTAATAGATAGAAAACAATTGGGATGGTGGGGTCACATACAAAGAATGGATGACGAAAGGAAAGCCAAGCAGTATGCAAACGTAATCGTTGGCGGGAGTAGGAAAAGAGGACGTCCACGATACTCATATGATGAGCACATACGAAGATTGGGAGAGGAAAGAGGCATGGCCCTAGGGCAAATGAGACGATTGGCGGCGGATAGAGTACAATGGAGGAAGTTGTCCGAGACTACCCCGACGCTGTAAGGCACATGGGGAGAGAGAAAGAAGAAGAAGAAGAAGCTATCTATGTAGGTAAAATGTATACTTTGATTTAGACAGAAGTCTTTATTTACATTTATATTTAATAGTAATATAACTGTTTAGTTCAATGCTAATAAAAATTTCTGTACATCGTGCTGAAGTTATACGAATTGTTTTAAATTTGTTGGCGGCATTCTGCACCTCCCACCATCAAAATAAATCAAGATAGATGTTGGGGGTAGAGTTGTCGAATTGAATGAATAGTTAGATGTTGAATTTTCGCCAGCTATTATGCCAGTTTATATTTTATATTACATTCATATTTTACAATGATGTTTATGCTTCAATACATTTCAGCATTTTATGGATCATTTATTGATTACATAATATTACACAGATAGTATAAGTTGTTTCATATTGATAATTTTCAAGGAGATTTTTTTATGTTCAATCTACATCAACTACGAGAATAAACATGACAAAATTTAGTGAAATCAAAGTAATTATTTTTCATTAAATAATATTTTTCTCGATTTTTGTATTCAGTTTTATAACAGGTCTTTACAATTTTTAAAATGTTTACAACGATTTTGGTGTGCAGTTAAATTTATTTTGAGCAGGACTGACTGATTCATGTTTTGATGAGCGTGTGTTAATCAACCTGTTAAAATGTAAAATGGGTCTAAGGCGAAAATACGTATTTAGGAATGTCTTGTTTACAATAATATTTTATTTGAATTTTCTTATTACACCGACCGTTACGTATGTTAATTGTAAGTATTACATGCTATAAAAGTATTTGGTGTTGAAATTTTCAATCGTTTGTAGAAGTTATGTGGTTTAAGTTGTATAGCTTTGATGGAGCATAGGTTAGATTTTCCTTAGGCCTGCAATAAGGAAATCTTTTATGGTTCTTTTGAATCTATTGTTTGTTCTATGTGAATGTTTTATATTTTAATTGCGTCTTAAATAATTTAATATCAAATTTGTCATGATGTTTGCAGTTCATTATTAACATTAAGATGTAAATAACTTCCAAAACTTAACAGGGGTGTAACAAGTTGTTTTTGATAATATTGATAGCGTATTTAAGTGAGTTTATTGTTATAATTGTCGTTCAGAAAATGAAACATACTTACCCCCTTAATTATTTTGAACGTTAATTACGTTTATTAAATAATATTATGAAAATAATCTTTCACATTCTCAGACACAGTTTGATTAATAACAACAGTTCAGCAACTTTACAAAACAAAATATATAACCGATTTTGAAATTTAAGTATTTTTTGAGAATAATATGATTATTTTGGGTGTGAAGAAGGGAATAGAAATAAATAGAATCAGTTAAAGTGATGTAACCTAAAATTTTCAGAAACTATAAATATAACCTTTATTAAAATTGTTCCTCGATTATTGAGTTATTTCAAAATATATAGATTTCAAATATGAAACAGTTCCATGAACTTTTATGTAACTTCACCTGTAATTAACCATTAATTTTAGTAGGTATTGTATATGGGTTTCTGATATCAAACGTAGTGTAGATGTAGTTGCTACAGTCATATATTATGGTTTTGGTAATTTTTGTATAGAGATCTTTTCTTTTGTTGTATAATTTTGTATTTAAAACTAATGATTTATCATACCCAAGCAAACAATAATTGGGAATAGATAATGGGTAATTATATAGAATTAGGGCCTGTCTCTGATAGTAACAATTTTTTTTGAAACTATACTTTTTGTGTGCTGAATCGGCATGTGAACTTTTTTTGCTCACAAATCACCAGGAAATTAGTTATAAGCTTTTTTTTATCATTTACTGATATAACCTAACTTTCTCCTATAAATTACAATTTTGCTGTTTTATTTCCCGTATAAATGCTCATAACCAATTAATAATGTCGCAATATTTACAAATTTCATTAATAAATTTATTATTTACAAAATTGCAAACCATGATCAATAATTACCTATAACATCATTACACCCCGCCACAGTACTGGTAACGCAATATAAGTTGATGACCGTCAGCGAGAGTAAGACTGGACTATGCGGGGGGGGGGGGGTAGTGCTACCATATGTGTTTTCCTAAATACATCATAGGGACAGCTCTAACCATGACATCATGTTGTAATATTATTTATACATTGATTTATTATGTTTACAACTATATCATTTTATAAACATCCCATTGTATTATTTATTGATTCTTAATAATTATCCTAAATAATAAACATTCATTCTAAATAAGTCATAATACTAGGCCTAAGCTATATTTAGTATCCTTTTTGTCATCAGAGTAACCTGAATTACTGCACTTTGACATTTGTAGTGATAGACTAGTTAGCCCGTGAGTTCCATCGGTGCGAGCTTATTATCGTGAGTAATACTAGTTTTACAGTAATTTCAAAATGTTATTGTATTTTTAGGGTTTTCATATTTCATTATTTTCAGTAAAGTTATGCTAAATTGTAATTGAATTTTAAACAATTCACTTTCTTTAAATAATTACATTACTCGTTACTTATACAGTATAGTGTGACAGGTCATTATAATTTTACAACATTATATTTTTGAAATACATTAAATGCATAATATTTTAGGTAGGAATAAACTTTACCACCTAATTAAGTTTTTAAATAAGAGTAATTAGTTAATATCTGGGCATTTACATAAATATGATCAAAATGTTAATTATTTTTTACATATTACACATATTTTGGAAGTAAATCCTTTTTAATCATTGACATTTTTAATAACTAAACAACTCATGTAGGTACGTGTGGTTAGGCTAGGTTGATTTTTATTTAAATTGTATTCTGTTAATTAAAACTTGTACAAATATCCAACAATATAAATATTTAGAGAAGTAAACTGACATCATTTACATTAAAAACTTGGAATATTGTTCGAATTTGAGACATACGATATTCTTTGGTAAGAGAAGCTTTATTAAACTTAACAAAAAACTATCAAACATTCTTCAGTATTCTCTGAAATAGTAGGTCGCTTAACAAATTAAGGGTATTCACTAATATTTTACGATATATTTCTTTTATAAATAAGTTTAAATTCTATATAAAGGAGCGTTTTAATTTTTACTTTCTCTAGCCCTTTATGAACATAGGGAAAGGCTATTGTTAACTGATATGTAATGATGAGATGAACCCGGGACTCAGTGTGGGCAATGCGCTGCTGCTAGTGGTCTATGTACATTTCTAAAAACATGCAACTGTTTAGTATATAGGCCTTTCTACCTTATTCTAGTGGCGCAAACTCATTCATGAAAGTCTCCTTGTCTTCATCACCATCATTGTTATCATCACTATTACTGTCATTATCACTACTACTCTCACCACCCAATCTTATAATGAACTCATCAATAGCGCCTTCAACTACGCCATCTTTCTCAAAGTAGTCCTTTTCTAGTTTTTCTACATGATTACAATAACAAATCCAATCCGCTTCGGAGACAGATCGAATTCCCTCTTGTAAGAGTTATTCCAGTTTACGTAACGACATGTCCCCTGACATGTTTGAGGTGCGAATATGATGCTTTGCTCCATGCCAATTTGATGGGATTTAATTCGCACATATATGGAGGGAGTCACACAACACTGTTACCATATTTAGCAAACAGTTAGTCAACACTAAATATTTTTTCTTTAGGTTTTATACTTAAAACTAAATCATGTACAATTAACTAAAATTAAAACTAAATCATGTGGTACCATTAACAGGACACTGGGTAACAGAGCTAGAACAGAGACAGTATTGAAGTTCTACAAGGTAACGGCAGTCCCAGTCCTTCTTTATGGAAGTGAGTCATGGGTTACCACAAAACGCCAAGAAAGTAGGATCCAAGCAGCTGAAATGAGATTTTTAAGAAGGGTGAAGGGCTGCTCGAGGGTGGATCTAGTACATAATGAGGAAATTAGATCCGAGTTGGGTGTATTTAGCTTGAATGAAAAAGTGGAGGAGTACCGGAATCAATAGAGGCAACATTTGGAACGGATGCCAGAAGAGAATACCTCTAAAAGTGATGGAATATGATCCAGTTGGAAGAAGGGAGGTGGGAAGACCTTGTAGAAGATAGCAGTAGTCGAGATGTACGGTGTTTGTGTAGATGTACAGGATGGTTCGTGAGTTCAGAACAGGCTTATGCCTAATCCTTGATAGTAAGAAGAAGACTAAATCATACAATAAAACTTTTCTAATATTTTCATTACATTGAATTCAATTTTTAATTAAATTACTGATCATATCTTTCTTCAGAGAATATTTCGTAGGAGGCTTATCAATTTGTTTTCCATGATAGGGCGCGTTGTCCATCATTACCACATGAGGCGTTTGTAATTTTGGTATGACTTTCTCGATCAACCATGTTTCAAAATTGTCGCTATTCATTTGTCCATGGTAATCTCCGGTGACAGTGCCTGCCCTAAATGTTAATTCGAACCATTTACAAATCCTCCCCGGCCTCCGATGTGAGCAACGATAAATCTATTTGACACACTTGTATTCATTATACCCATTACATTCTCACTTTGCCAACATTTTCTGATTGTTAAATTTGTATCTGCCCAGGTTTCGTCTAAGTATAATACATTTTTACCTTCTTCTCTGATCTTCCTTTTTTTTTGTAAATATTTGCATCGTAAATCCACAATGTTTTGCCTTTCAATCAATACCTTTCTTTTAGAAGTACAAGTTTTCCTTCTAAAACCCATTTCTTTTAATATTTTTCTAAGAGCACATGCTTTCCATTAAAAATCAATCCTAGTTTGTAATACTGGAATCATTTTTTTGCACGTAGGAACAATCTTCTGCTTTAAGTAAAAATCTTCAATGACTTCTCTTATTACTCTTATGTCAAAGTCATCGACTACGGCGTTTCTGTACTCAGGGCGTTTCCTGGTTTTCCTGGGAGTTGACAGTCTGGAACTTTCATTGGATTTGGATTTGTTTTCTTTTATGATTTGCTTAATTGTCGATACAGAGACATTACAATAATTTGATGCTCTTTCAATGCTTTTGTTAAGATTAATCCGAAGGCGTTTATTGTTTGCTTTTTCTGTACAACACTTAATAACATTTAAAATAACATTCCGTTCTGCACTTCGAATTGTTTTACCCTGGTTTCGAATGGTCGACATGACAAACTTATAATACACGGATAGATAACTTAATTTATAACAACACTACATAATAATGAATAAAACATGAAGAATTAAAATGAAAAGAAACAGAATGAGTTTTAAAGAATTAAAATACTTTTATTTGTATAAATGTAGCCAAAAACAGAATAGCCAAATCAAAACAATATTTCCTGTACCGCTCTTCGCGTAATAAAGTAAGGATTGTGTATTCCAATGAACTACGAGTGTCAGTATGTTTTTAGGAGTGTAATAGAGAAACTGAGTATGCGCAGTAGATTGCACCTATTACACTTCGTCACAAACAAAGATTTCGTGACTAACCATCAGTGCATATAAATTATTGGAAATTGAGTTTTCTTTGGAAATACACGTTTTCAGCTCCCCTGAACCCTAAAAACATGTTTTTAGTGATTGGTCTGTATGTGAACTAAATATTTGAAGAACAGATTATCATACGTAGTTAAAACTTTGAACTTAAGTTTGGTAACACGAGGGATCTGACACGAACATTCTTATCGAAATTGGTCAACTGAAAGTTAGTAGTTTATTAATGATATTAAATATCATTGAAGAAATTTTCTTCAAAATGGTTTGTACCATTTTTTTTTTAAATTGCCTCATTTACTACATTTTTTATTCTCAACAAGATAGGTTAAGTGCTATGCCTGCTGAAATTCTTGGGGAGGCTGTGCTCTTGTGTTGAAAATTTTTTTTTTTCAATTACAGCAAGTTTTAGTATGCATTTTAGGGCAAAAGTATGTACAATTAAAGTTGTAGAAAATTAAAAAACCTACAACTCTTTAAAGCGTATTAATTTAAAGCGTATTTTTCTACAATACTTAGTTTAGCGTTAATTAGTGATGTTCTGTATTTTTTTCATTAAAATCTATAAAAATGTGATTTTTTTTAAATTTTACTGTTTTAAGGTGTAGGAAATAAAATATCTACAACTTTTATTTCAAGGATTTTTTTACATGTAGCTTAGTTTAGCGTCAATTAGTGATTTTCTGTATTTTTTAGTTGAACTAAAGTTAATTTCAATTTTGTGTCATTCACTCGTGATTAAAATTAAGTTATGTTTTTGATATTACATTATTTGCTCATTATTAAACAGGTTATATAATTTATTATTTGCATTGGCAAAGGAAAGTCATGTGAGTGTTTCAAACTCGATTGGTTTTACTTTCTTTTGTCTATATGAATATATAGGAAGGAAAGTATTGTTTTCATGTTTATTTTTTGAAATTGAGTCGCCGGATTTACATGTTTTCAGACCCCCTGAACCCAAAAAACAGTTTTCAGCAATTGGTCTGTGTGTGTGTGTGAACAGAATATCTCAAGAACGGAAAATTGTACAAACTTGAAACTTAAGTTATATATCACTAGAGGACTCGACATGAACATTTTTATCAAAATCGGTCAACCGGAAGTAGTAGACTAGTTTATTCATGTCATTTTTCACTTTTTTGCGATTTTCTCAAAAACTGGTCCTACGATTTTTTTAAAAATCGCCTCGTTTACTAAATTTTTTATTCTGTACAAGAAGCGCCATGTCTGCGAAAATTCTTTGGAAGGCTGTTTTCACGTAAAAAAATTGTTTTTTTTTTTAAGATTGCGGCTTTAATATTTATGCATTTTCGCACAAAAATGTGTATAATAAAAGTTGTAGAGATTTTAAAAACCTACTACTGTTATTTCAAACTTTTTTTTATAACGCTTAGTTTAGCGGTAATAAGCGATTTTCTGTTTTTTCTCACGAAAACGTGTAAAAAATCAATTTTTTTAAAGATTTCAGCCTTAGCATGCATTTTACGATAAAAGTGTTTATAATCAAATTTATAGGAATTTGAAAGATCTACAACTTTTATTTAGAGCATTTTTCCCTACAGAGCCTAGTTTAGGGTGGAAGAGTGATTTTCCGTAATTTTAAGCCTAACTGAGGTTGGTTTTCATTCTGCGTCTTTCACTCATGTTAAATCGTGAGTGAAAGACGTAAATCTAATTTAAATATTAGATTAGTTTTTTGTTAATTACTAATGTTAGATTATATTGTTATTATTTGCATTGGCAAAAGAAAGTCATGTGAGTGTTTCACACCAGATTTTTTTATGTATAGGTCTACTTGCCTCCTGCAAGATTCATACAGAGGAAATCTGCTTAGTTTAAAACAGAAGAACTGGATTAATACTTTGTTTTTTATTACTGACAATAGTTTCTTTTTCGTTTTCTTGTATTTAAAAATTTATCAATTAAACAGTAGCCTATCTAAAATTACAAAGCATATTTTATAATTTGTTTATTTTTCATTCATGGTCGAGTTTACTTGGAAATTTTATTTACTCATTCTACGGTCACAAAATACAAAGTATTACGGGAAAACCAGTGACTGTACTTAACTCATTATGTGAGTGTCAAGTTTTGTATAATGAATAAGCAGCAATGAAGTCATAGTAAGTAGGATATGTAAATCTTTTACAATGTCAGTCACCGGTTTTTTAATGGTTTAAGGAAGAATTTAGTTGAAAATCTGGTAATTTTGGCTAACAAAAATTTATTTCTACTTCTGTGTATTTTAAAGTAAAAATCTGGTGTGAAACACTCACTTCTCTCATTTCTTTTGCCAATGCAAATAATTAACAATAAACCTAACACTATTTATTAGACATTTGAGATAAACAAAAAACATAACATAATTTTAATCATGAGTGAAAGACGCAAAATGAAAATCAACCTCAGTTTGGCTTAAAAATACGGAAAATCACTTTTAGAAAGAGTGATTTTCTAAACTAGGCTCTGTAGAGAAAAATGCTTTAGATAAAAGTTGTAGATCTTTTAATTTCCTATAAATTTGATTGTATACACTTTTGTGAATGAAAATGAAAAAATGAAAATGCATACTAAGGCTAAAATCTTAAAAAAATCGATTTTTTACACGTTTTCGTGAGAATAAAACAGAAAATCGCTAATTATTGCTAAACTAAGTGTTATAAAAAAATGTTTTAAATAAAACTTGTAGGATTTTAAATTCTCTACATTTTTTATTGTATAAATTTTTGTGCTAAATTTCATATTAAAGCCGCTATCTTAAAAAAAAATCATTTTTTTACGTGAAAAAAAACTTCCTAAGAATTTCAGCAGACATGGCGCCTACCTTGTAGACCATAAAAAATGTAGTAAACCAGGCGATTTTTTAAAAAATCGTAGGACCTGTTTTTGAGAAAATCGCAAAAAAGTGATAAATTACACGAAAAACTACTACTTCCAGTTGACCAATTTTGATGAAAATGTTCGTTTTAGGTCGGTAGTGGTATGTAACTTAAGTTTCGAGTTTCAAGTTCGTATGATGTTCCGTTCTTGAGATATTCACACACACAGACCAATTACTAAAAACATGGTTTTTGGGTTCAGTGGGTCTGAAAATGTGTAGATCCGGTGAAAACTCAATTTCGAAAAATCGACATAAAAACAATACTATCCTTCCTATCTATTCATATAGGCACGAGAAAGTAAAAATCTGGTATGAAACACTCATACAACTTTCTCTTGCCAATGCAAATAATGAGCAATGTAACCTAACATTAAACAATGTAAAAAAACGGAAAAATGGCCGCCTCTGTGAGGTAGTGGATACTGTGCTAGCCTACTCAGCAGAGGTCCCGAGTTCGATCCCCGACTGGAGTGTGGAAATTATTACGTGCCAAAACCCATCATTACAGTTTCTTAACCCACCGTACTCGCTAATGATCAAGCTGTTGATGCAACTTTAAATAAACAAAAAGACAACCTAATTTTAATCTTGTGTGAATGATGCAAAATGAAAACCAACCTCAGTTTAGCTCAATAATACGGAAAATCACTCTTGACGCTAAACCAGGCTCTGTAGGGAAAAATTCTTGAAATAAAAGTTGTAGATTTTATAATTTCCTATAAATTTGATTATATATATTACACTTTTGTAGTAAAATGCATATTAAGGCCAAAAGCTTAAAAAATCTATTTTTATGGATTTTCTTGGAAAAAAAACATGAAATCTCTAATTACCGGTAAACTAAGTGTTATAAAAAGAAGAAATGTTTAAAATAAAAGGTATAGGTTTTTAAGTTGTTCACAACTTTTATTATATACACTTTTGCGCTAAAATGCAAATTAAGGTCACAATCTTTAAAAAAACCATTTTTTCTTGTTGAGCATAAAAAATATAGTTAATGAGGCGATTTAAAATAATTATGGGAGCCGTTTTTGAGAAAATCGTAATAAAGTGAAAAATGACATACATAAGTACGTAAGTAGTAACCGTTTTTGATGAAAATGTTTGTGCCGGGTCCTCTAGTAGTACCCAATTAAAGTTTCAAGTTTTAGCTTCATATAAACTTTCCGTTCTTGAGATATTTTGTTCACACACAGACATACAAACACACACACACACACACACACACAGACCAATTGCTAAATTGCTAATGTTGTTTGGGTTCAGGGGGGTCTGAAAATGTCTGTATCTGGTGAAAACTCTATTTGGAAAAATCAACATGAAAACGATACTTCCTTTCTATATATTCATATAAGCAAGAGAAAATAAATATATGTATTTTGTAGATTCCAAAATATTTATTTTTACCCCTGTAGTCAAAATAGGCTGGTGTAGTGACATTTTTAATGATACATTGAATTTTTCATGTTCAGTAACATTTAAATTTGTGTAATTTACCTACTTTGTTTTGGTTCTTTTATTTGTGTGTATTCTTATTTTTTTGTAATACTTAAAATTAAAAATTCATTTACTTTCTTTGTGCCTTACATAAATTTTTAGGAAAGGAAAGTAACGTTTTCAGATGTATTGACACTAAGAAACATTTTAATGATTGGTTCGTGTATTTGAGAACAAAATATTTCAAGAACAGAGTTATCATACGTCATTTGAACTTAAGTTAGGTACCATGAGGGGACTTGGCACGAATATTGTCAACAAAATCGTTCAACTGAAAGTAGGTTGTAGTTTATTCCTCCAATTGTCTTCTTTTCTTACAGATTTTTATGAGCAAAATATGTAAATCACCAATTAATGCTGAACTAAGCACTGTAGAAAAAAAAAATTTAAATAAAAATTGTAGGTTTTTAATTTTGTACAATTTTAATTACGTACACTTTTGCCCTAAAATGGATATTAAGATCATCACAATCTTAAAAACAACCACTTTTTAATGCGAGAGCTCAGGTCTCCACAAATTTCAACAGACATGCCTTTTATTCTATCTTTAGAGCTTAAAAACATTGAGTAAATGAGGCAATTTTAGCAAAATCAGAGGAGTTGTTTTTTTTTAAAAATTGCACAGATGAACTACACTTCCAGTTGACCAATTTTTTTATGAAAATGTTTGTATCTGGTCCCCTTATACCTAATTTAAATTCAAAGTTTAAACTTTGTACGATTTTCTGTTCTTGAGTTATTTTGTTCACACACACAGATCAATTGGTAAAAATATGTTTTTTGAACTCAAGGGACTTGAAAATGTGTATTTCCAGAATAAAATAAACATAAAAACATAACTTTTCTTTCTATACTTTATATAGGGCAAGAGAAAGTAAAAATATTAGTTTCAACACCTCTTAACATTTATTAGTAGTAACCAGTTTAGTCTTGTATATCCTATTTAAGTTAAATGTGAGTATTATTTATTACATGGAACACATTATTATTTACTTTTTGTTTTCTTTTTCATATTTTTCAGTGACTTTAGAAAATGACAGGGTGTGTCCACTGAAAACTGCACAACCAAGAATAGAACTTGGGAAAGATGAAAAGTCTGCTTTACTGATTCGAGAAACTAAATACTTTTCTAATTTATCTGGTGCGTATCCGTTCAAATGTTCTTTCGCAGTTGTGGCACTTTTCAATCAAGGTCTCTTTGCTGTTATACAAAAAATGAAACTGCGTAAAAATGCGACTACCAATGAATGTATCGATTATATCCAGGTAAATATTTAAGGGATTCTTTAACAGGTTTGCTATGAATGAATTGGTGACATAAATATTTCTCAGTTTTATATCATCCTCTGCTTTACTTAGAGACTTTAATAATCCAAACAGGCAATGATTATCTGGTTGTTTGTGAAATTTTTTAAAATTGTTATCTATCATTTTCCTTTGTCCGTCCGTCCATCACACCCAGATGTCAGAAACTACAAGAGATAGCAACATTCGGTTTTCAAAGAGATTTCTCTATAGAGAGTTTTCTCCCGTGTGGCATGTGGATTTGTGTCACTCCAAATTCGGTTATTTTGAGCATTCTCATACCCTGATAAATGAAACCAAGCTTCATCCGAAAAATAAACATCATTGAATGCGGTGATTCCATGATCTCTCACGTACTGTCCAATCCAATTTCAATAATTAATGTATTGAGCGGCAACAATTCCGGGATGCCTGAAATACCGGTATACATACATCTTCCAACGTTTTAAAATTGTGACGAATACTTTGTGCACTGATGCCAAAGTGACGGGTCAAAATGTTTCTGTTTAGAAGGACGCATGTGCACACAGCTTCTTGCTTGTTATCGCCTTCAGCGGTGCAACCGACCGCTGTTTATCAGCCACATTCTTCTTTGAATATGTCCACCAGACGTTATGTTGACTTGTTTGGCATTGGTACTCCCGGAAATTCATTTTAAACTTGGCGGTTCAGAGTTTGTGCGAAAATTTGGTGAACTTTTGACCTTCAAACTTTCAACACATCAACCATTACAGAGAACGAACTGCATGTTCTAACGACTTTCATTTCGAACAATAGGGATCAGTGTTACCACTTGCGCGATTCCAAATTCCCTCACAATTTCCTTTACATATTTCTACGCATATAACCTTTGGGTTGCACGACTTATGCCCCACCTGTTACTAAAGAAAATTGAAATATAAGATTTATCTTAAATTTATTTAACTTAAATAAAGATTTATCTTATAGAGCTATATAATTAAATTTGTATGGTAACTTTATGTATTGCTAGACTATATTATCTACACTGACTCATTTTATTATAATTGACAGAATACCATGTAATAAAATTCCAGTAACATGTAAATTATTCATTAAAATAATTAATTTTGTTCTTATTGAATGTACAGTAACACACAAAAAATTTGTAGGTCTTTATTAGTCATCTCAGCCATGTCTGTATTTGAAAACTATACTGCAGTATATTGTGTTTAGGAATAGCTAAGGGTTGACTGCTCGTGGTGGTAGCTGGACATTTACCTTCTAATTTTTTTTAACAGTAGAATGTAATCACGCAAAAGAGAATGTGAGCTAAGATTGACATTATCATTTTAGTAACTTTGTCCTCCCCCTCCACTCACACACATTTATAATTTTTATAATACACACACGATTACTATACTAGACTGTAGCGGTCACGGGCAGCTGCTGGGAGATATAAGATGATGTAGCTGGTCCCCAACAACTTGGTCGGTGCGTAGTGACGTTAGGATTTTTGCATTGTTTTTACAAACATAGTGATTTAGGTATGTTTACATGGGAAATTGATTTTAATTTTAATAATTCTTCGTTTGCGGCCTGAAGTTTTCTCTAAGTAACTTTTTCCTTTTTTTAATTCGGCGTTTTCACGTTTTAAGAAATCAGTTTCCTCTGACAACGCAATGTTAGAATTTGGCAGTTCTTCATTAAAACGAGGCCTATCTTTCTCTACAGATGTTCCTTCGTTTTGTGAACTGTCTGTGTTGTAAGTGAACGAGTTTAAAATATCATAAACTTCCTTACAAGCATATCGTTTCTCTGCTCGATTTTTACGTTCATTACTAGTAGGATTTTCTCAAAAACTACTCCTACAATTTTTTTAAAAATCGTTTCATTTACTAAATTTTTTATGTTCTACAAGATAGGGTAAGCACCATGTCTGCTGAAGTTCTCGGGAAGGCTGTGCTCTAGTAGAAAAAAATGTTTTTTTTTTTTAATTGCGGCCTTAATATGCATTTTAGGGCAAAAGTGTATGTAATCAAAGTTGTAGAACATTTAAAAACCTACAACTTTATTTGAAACATTTTTTGGATAATGCTTAGTTAAGTGGAAATTAGTGGTTTTTTGTTTTTTTTTTCATGAAAATCTGTAAAAAAAATAGATTTTTTAAGATTTTGGCCTTATTATGCATTTTATGACAAAAGTGTAAAACTTTATTTCAAGCACTTTTCTCTACAGACCTTAGTTTAGTGTCGAGTGATTTTCTGTATTATTAATCCAAACTACAGTTGGTTTTCATTTTGCATCATTCACTCATGATTAAAATTAGGTTATTTTTTTGAGGTTAGTTTTTTGTTTATTTAAAGTCGCATCTACAGCTTGATCATTAGCGACTATGATGGGTTAAGAAACTGTAATGATGGGTTTTGGCACGTAATAATTTCCAAACCCTAGCTTAGAATCGAACCTAGGGCCTCCTCTTAGAAGGCTAGCGCGCAATCCACTATGTAACGGAGGTGGCCATTTTTTTTACATTTACTAATGTTAGTAATTATTCATGAATAACGAACCATATAGATTTGTGTTGGCAAGAGAAAGTCGTGTGAGTGCTTCAAACGAAATTTTATATATTATGTACTTTTAAAATGTTGGTTTTGTCATGATAATCTGACAAACATGTGCTTACACTGACATTTTATTATTGCGACTGAAGATGGATACTTGGTATACAAAAGGACCTTCAGTAAAACCTCAAGATACTGGAATTCTGATATACCGGGCTCAGCTCGGATTTAAACAAAAGAGTGAAAGTGCAAAGAAGTTAAAAGAAAGGAAAACCCTCAATTTCTACCTGCTTATGTATTATGTTCGTAACATTGAATTCTAAATGGCATTGCGCTTGAAATAAAGAAAACAATAGCATCGCAAATGATAAAGGTAAATTAACATGTAATGGTAATTTATTAACAACTGTACATGCTAATACTCCAGGCTTTAAACATGACTTTTATTACACACTAGCATGCCCCGTCGCGGCTTTGCACGCGAAAAATGGTGTAATCACTTTTTTTTTTAAATATGTAGCAATTGATCACTCACCAATTAAAAGAAAATTTAAACAAATTAAAGAAACACGGAACTTTACTTTTATAAAATACTCAACATTACAAAATCGTATCTAAATAATAAAATACAATAAAATTATCATGTGATGCTGTCACCAGCTGATCCTTAGCACCACGTCGCTATTTGCTAAATCATATGACTTTATTTATGACAAAATGTTTATTTGAATCACATCAGCTGGTTTAAAAGCAGCAGATTATCTAATCTCATAAAAGCCTTTAATGTAGGACATAAACATTATTTTCAACCCTTTAGGGCTAACTTTTTAAAGGTTTCAATAGTCTAAAACCTGTACCGGCATCGTAGTTACAATTAAAAAACTGCATGAAAATTGGTTCAGTAATTTAGGAGATAAAGGTGAACATATACACACACACATTCACACACATACATCGAATTTCATATATATAGATTTGTATAGGGCAATAAAAAAAATATTTGTTGAACTGCAATTACAAAACTTGTACAGAACTTCAATTGTATTTTCGGGAAAATATGAAAACTGTTGTCGGATTATATCATTCAGATAAATACCGAAAAGGGTATAGCCAGTCATTGACCTGGTATAACACGGTTTTACTGTATTGCCTTTTTAATCAGGTGGGAGTCATCTATTGTGTATTTGGTGGTTTTTTGTATTATTTAAAACATTTATTTATACATTGAAATACATATTTCTAACCACCAGTAATACGGTAACAGAAAACACTTACCAGATCTGAATGCTGGAACAGCATTTACTAACTCTGCCAGTTTGCCCCATCGATTAAATGAAAGCTACAGAAACATACTAGGGTGTATGATCATTATTTGCATCATTCAGCCCTGGGAAGAGACTCGATTTGACACCTATAAGTGTCATCCAGCCTCAAAATGTTAATGTACAAGTTAGATTTAAGTAATTTTGAAATTTTTCTTTCAGTTATGCAACTACAAGTCAAGTCCCCCCGAGACGATATTCGATTTCAGCGTTGTTAGATGTCTGGTCGGACGTCAGTATTGTGGTGAAATCGTTTTACCTTCGAAATTTGAAGAGGCGAACAAAACGTTTGTAATCAATCCAAATGCTTTTCATAATGAAGATGGTGGGATTGGTGTTAAAATATTTATATCTAACAGGAAACTTTTGCCTGATGAAGTTCTAGAATTAGAGATTGCTTTTACTGCATACCAGCGTAAGTAAAATTTTAATTATCTATTATATTTCCTGTCGGCCCATAACAGGAAGATGGAGAGTTAAATTATTTGCACTCAATCTGCTATTTCCAGGGCTACAAAAAATAGTTCTGTTTCTTATCACGTGGTCAGCCAATTATATGACTGAACCATTTAAGTACAGAAGCGGTATGGGTGTAAAAGACATTATTCAGTAATGAATTTCATTATACAGCCATACCCTGTGGTGAATAAAGTGAAGGTGTCGTTTGCAGGGTGGAAATAGATGCTTTACAGAGGGCCTGGCATCCTGATAAGCATAGGGTAATTTTCCACTCAGTTAGGAAGGCAATAGTAAACCACTTTACTCCTCTTTTTACTAAGTAAACCCTCCAGAGGTTCATGAAATGTTGTTGTTATTTTATATTAATGTACGTCTTAATTTTAAATGATTACTCATTTTATTGTTATCATTCATAGGAATTGAAACATGAATTGTTATTCTGAAAAATGAATCATTCTGTTTTAAATTGAAAATAGAAACAACTGATAGGAATTAAAACTTTGAAGCCTGAGCTATAAGAACATGGTATGTCAGTATCCTGGGGGTTTTCGAGTAAACTTCAAAATATTCTAAAAGATTTAATTTCTATCATATCTTAGTGATTTTTGCATCAAATTGATTAAAAAATCAGAAAATTTATTACTATTAATTTATATTGAAATTATTATACTTACTAAATTTATGAGAGTTATTTAAATATACACCAAAAAATTATGAAAAAAGAAATTGTTACGTGCTACACTCTACCTAATTTTTGAGTTTTACAATCCTAAACACTTCTAAAAAACAGTTAATATATATTCTACAGAAAGGCAATGAAATAAACTACACACTAAACATGTTTGAGTACTAAAATTAAAAATATTTTACACATAATTAGCCATTGTATGAAACATTCGGAAACACACTGGTAAGCACAATGCAACATTATAGTCAGGGCAGTACCAGGCTGTTTCTTTCCTTCCAGCCTTTCCAGTTGCAGCTTTGTTTTTTTCTGAGCAAACTTTATAGCAACACATAGAAAACAAAATGAAAAAGAAATTATAAATATCACTGACAAATAACCGCACAAACAAAGTGATCTGGAAGGCAAAACAGTACAATGTATACAAACAAACTATTACCGACAACGTACGAAAGGAAAACAATTATTTCAAAGTAGAAATACCTATATTATTCACAAATATCAAATACAGAATAACTACAAACCTCACATATAACTTTAAAAAAAATTGTATAACTTAGAAAAAATCACAACAAAGGTATACATGTACATCAACAAAAACATAACCTCGAAGATGGCTCAATGTTTTTCTACATAGTTCACAAAATATTCGGTAGCTTTCGCTACAAGCATAGAAAATTGAACTAAATGAAATATAGAATGAATCTGTGCAACGGAAGCCCGATATAACCTCATCTGAATCTTTACAACCAGGGCGTTCAGGCTTCTGCAGCCCCTCCTCACCGCGACCTAAAAGATCTTTTGTGATTCATCTGAATCTTACTTCTGAATTTAATGTGGCGGCCCAAGGTATACTCGGGCTTCGGACAACTGCGATTTACACTCACCCCGAGCTATACTCGGGCTTAGGCTTCAAAGTGTTAATCCTAATGTTTAGTATTTCATTCTATCTTCAGGGTTTTGCAGAAAATGAAACTAGAAAAATACATGAATATTTTTTATTGAATAAAAAATCACAAGTTGTTAGTATTGGAAATTTTTACACTATTTTTAGACTTTAATAAAAATGTATGATTTAAATTTAAAAAATTTTATTAATTGATTGTTTTCTGAAAATTTTAATAGATATTATGTATCAATGACAAAATCAATCTTACCCAGTCTTTGAATTGTGGTTTATGATTCTGTAGATATTTTAATATTTGATCTTATAATATGTTATTACCAACTAAAAAAAGGACTAATAAATTTAATTTGTCTATTTTTTAGCATGTGCAAGAGATATCGGTAGCTATAAAAAGTGCTCCAGTGATTATGTGAGTGATCACAATTCCCGTGGGATTGGTTCTTGTATATACAAAGGATTCTTTAATGATGGCATTGTCAATTGTCCATACTCTGGGTGTGCTGATGAATGCAGTCTTCAAGGTATTTATTATACATGTTACAAAATTTTTTTAGATATTAACGCGGTTGACACTGTTAATCTAATTTTAGGTGATGCTGAATGGATTGTGGAGCTATCTGAATGGATCTGAATGGAGTGAAGCTATCTGCCGCTAAGTCAAAGACTATGGCCTTTAAGGGCAAGTATCCAGTCAGAACGAAAATCGTTATACATGATAAGGTTTTAGAACAAGTCTCGCATTTTAAATATTTAGGATGTGACGTAAGCTTTTTAAAAGATGACGATGTTATGAATAAACTGAATAAGTTTAGAACAATTTGCGGGACAATACATCGAACTTTGAGAAATAAGACAAGAAAGGATACAAGAATTAAACTGTCCAAAACTATGGCAGTCCCGGTTTTGCTGTATGGCAGTGAAAGTTGGACCATGACGCAACGAGAGAGATCTCTAATACAAAGTGCAGAAATGAAGTTTTTAAGGGCGACGGCAGGCTATAATAGACTGGACATGAAACGTAATGAAAGTATTCGAGCAGAATTACAGGTCCAACCACTATTAGACGGCATTGCGCGCTACAATTCCAGGTGGTGCGAACATGTGAATAGAATGCGAGAGGAAAGACTACCAGTCCAAATATTAAGTTATGCCCCACGGGGTAGACGTGATAGAGGAAGACCGCTACGAAGATGGGTGCCGGAACAGGCTTTAGGCCTATCCGTGTTTGGGTGATGATGATGATGATGCTGAATGGATTATGGGTGGGGCGATAAAACGTGCTTCTACAATGTCAGTATTAATCGGAGATCGGTAAATATTGCACTTTTCTTGTAGGGAATTCTTTAACACATCTATAATGCTTTTCGCTGTGATGAGCTCTGCTGTTCTACGGGTTTAGACCAATCAGAACGTTTGCCAGCGTTGCCAGATTGTACCTGACAAACATTACGCGTGCATGCGTATAAGAGCCAGAGTAGTTCACTCGTGTTGTGCATCTCGTACTGAACACATCGATTGTAGAGCGCGTTAATATACAATACTTAACCCTTTGAGGACCAACTTTCGTAACAATTTTTTTTGGGTCAGTTCAAAAATTTTATAGCCCATTATCAATTAGAAGTGCGAAAAATACCACTCTCAAAAAGTCGTTTTGCAAGCATTAGTAAAAATCTTGATTACTTTAGTTATATAAAAGGTATTATTGTGATTTTTATACCGAAATGTCAAGAAATACTTGCAGTTTTAGTGCATTATGCTAGATGTTCAAAAAAATTATACTTTTTTTTGTCAGTAGCCTTTTTTAATAAAAACTATTAACAGTTTTACTATGGGAAACCTATTAATTTTGTAGAGAATTTTGTTCTGTACATGCTTATAAATTTTGTTGAAGTTAAATTAAAAAATTAAAAAGTTAAACGCAAAAACATTTTTACATGACAAAATTCAAAATCACGTCTAACATGGTTAGAAAAATTAATTTACTCACAAATATCAATCCTTTGATGATTCACTAGTTTTCTGATTACAAATTATAAAAATAAATTACACTAATTAAAAAACTAATAATAAAATTTGGATTTAGTTTATGTCGTGTTTAATTTTTTTGATCCAGTGGGACTGAGATTTTCTGTTTAAGAAAATGTTGATGATTTGTATGGAGATTCTGGCGTATTCAATCATCAAGAGATGTCCAAATAAAGAAATTATCTTTTTCTTTATTTGGTGTGCTAGAAGTTCTGAATTTCTGTACTTCTTTATTAAGGATGGGTTTCCAGATCCTGTCAAAGAAACATCTCTTGCTCAGGCATTTTCTGATGATCAGCTGTTCTGATTTTGAGATTGTGTTCCGTGTTGATTCTCATGAGGCTAAAGATCATGTCACTGCCGTATGTGATTTTCGGAAGAATCACAGTGTTGTAATGTCTGAGTTTTGAATTTATTGAAAGGCTTTTTTTTTGTAAACACTTGTGTTTGTTTTGCGGATTTTGCGAGTTTATTGAATCTTTCTGTTCAATTGATTTTTTAATCATTATTTCCTGTGTTGTTTTCACCCAGATATCTGAAGTTTTCGACCAGACCAATATCATGACCGCAAATTTTTACTTTGGAAACGCAGACAGGGTTGCGAACTAAGATTTTTGTTTTTTCGTAGGAAATTTTCAGGCTAATTTTCCCTACGAGTTTTTGCTGAGGAAAGTAATTTGTTTTCTCACTTCAGCAATATTATTTCCAAACAGGACAAGATCATCTGCAAAATCAAGGCAGTTAATTTTGATGGGCGTTCCGACAGAAACAATTTTGGGGTTGGATTTTTCTCAACACGCATGATAAATTTCAAAGCACAGTTGAACGGGAGGGGTGACAGGACGTTGCCCTGACGAAGCCGCGTTTTTATTTGAAAAAGATCAGCGATTGCTCCTCTGAATTCTACATGGGAAGTCGTGTCCATAATACTGCCATTATTCACATTACTCCTTTAATATAGGCTTGGTTTCTGCTATTTTTTTTACTTTCTCTTGCCTGTATGAATATATAGGAAGGAAAGTATTGTTTTCACGTCGATTTTTCGAAATCGAGTTTTCACCGGATATACATGTTTTCAGACCCCATGAACCCAAAAAATATGTTTTTAGCAATTGGTCTCTGTGTGTGTGTGTGAACAGAATATCTCAAGAATGGAACATCGTTCGGACTTGAAACTTGAAGCTTTAGTTACATACCACTACCGAACCCGACACGAACATTTTCATCAAAATCGGTCAACCAGAAGTAGTAGTTTATTCATGTAATTTTTCACTTTTTTGCGATTTTCTCAAAACCTGGTCCTACGATTTTTTAAAAAATAGCCTAATTTAATAATTTTTTAATGCTCTACAAGATAGGGTAGGCGCCATGTTAGCTGAAATTCTCGACGAGCCTGTTTTCATGTAAAGAAATTGTTTTTTTAAGATTATGGCTTGAATATGCATTTTAGGGCAAAAATTTACATAATAATAGTTGTAGAGAATTTAAAGTCCTACAACTTTTATTTCAAACATTTTTTTTGTATAACGCTTAGTTTAGCGGTAATTAGCGATTTTCTGTTTTTTTCTCACGACATGTGAAATATTGATTTTTTTTTAAGATTTCGGGCTTAGTATGCATTTTACGACAAAAGTGTATATAATTAAATTTATAGGAAATTGAAAGATCTACAACTTTTATTTAAAACATTTTTCTCTACTGAGCCTAATTTAGTGTGAAAGAGTGATTTTCTGTATTTTTAAGCCAAACTGAGGTTGATTTTCCTTTTGTGTCTCACTCATGATTAAAATTAGGTTATGTTTATTGAGGTTAGTTTTTTGTTTATTTCTAATGTTTTATTACTAATGTTAGGTTATATTGGTCATTATTTGCATTGGCAAGAGAAAGTTGTGAGTGTTTCACACTAGATTTTTTTTACATTTCTTGTCTACTTAACTAAAACAGTATCAATAAAACAATGCTTGGGTTTTACATCTGATTTCAGCAGAAGATTTAAATATGAGCACCAAAGTAACGATGACAGCAGTTACGAGTATATTTTTGTCTTTCTTTCTATTTCTCGGATGCATGTGGATGTGTCGATATTTTGAGTTACTCTGTTGGGGCGTAGACAATTTAAGGAACGGCGCTGGTAATAACGCATCTCATCGTAGAGACAGTACCGGCAGTAATCCGCCAGGAAATGCGGAACATCGTACTTTAACACCTTCAGCGCCAAGTCTTCCGTTGGACACTTCAGAAGACAAAGATCTTCCACCAAGTTATGAAACATTATTTCCAGATAGGTAAAATAATTAGGTAGTTTTTATTTAATTGAATTAATCACATGATAATCTCACTTCATTTTATTAAATAGGTTAAACTATTAAAAAAATATATATATAGTATATATGTATATTGCTGTTGCCGAATTTATGTATTCAGTAATTTATATGTATACTTACTCTCTATATTGATCAAATGTATTATTACTGTATTGTAAATTATGTATTAAATATATTTAAGGCTTGTGTGTATTTAAGATGTGTATTAAATTTAATAAAATAATTTGTTTATAGATATTTACAAAGAGTTAATGTTAAAATGTTATACTAAAGGATTACAATCTCTCTCGGTATGTAAACATTAATGTCTGAAATTAATTGATTATTTACATGTTATCTGATTATTCAATTGATTAGAAAATTGTTTAACAGTATCAAGGAATAATATCTTATATTTAATAATTAAATTGAATGTTATTTTTTGTTTTGTTTTAAAGCCGCATCAATAACTTGGTCATTAGTGATTACTGCGAGTTGTGGAACTGGAATGGTGGGTTTAAATTATAAATATTGCCTCTTTGTGACCAGGAATTGAACCTGGTACTTTGTTCTTTATAGGCTATCACGCTAACCACTTTGCTAGGAAGCATTTATACACATAATTATTGTTAATTCTATTTTTCATTTTATTAAATTGTTAAAATTTAATTTGTTAATTGGATAGTATTTTATGAAAAACATTCCATAAATTAATATTTTTCTTAGACTTCATTGTGCTTGAAATAATAATATATTACAATTTTAATGAATTTTATTTAAACTAATCATGACTAGTGCATTCAGAATCATTAGTGACTGGCAAGATTTTTTATTAACTTGATTTTTTATTTGAGGGTTTTCGATAAATGTTTTGTCAAGGTTTTGTATGAGTCAGTGTACATTCGCAGGATGTTTCTGTGTGAAAAGCTTGTAAGGATGATAAATGATAATGTTAACGTATGAACTGTACTTAGGATACGTTGAATTTCTGAATAGAATCTTAAAAATTTCAACAATGAAGCAATTTTGTAGTTATACCATACAATTTGTTCTGTAACCCATAGTAATGGGTAATTAACATAAAGTAAAATACAGTAGAATCTCGGTAGTCCGGCCGTGCAGTAGTCCGGCACCTCCAATAATCCGGCCCTTAAAATATTAGGCCTAAAAGTATGAACCCTCACCCAGGAAAGATTTGGTAAAAGATTTAAATTGAATTAGGGAAATCAACTTGATCTAATTACGGCGGATTTAATATAACATGTATGTTTGGGATTAATTAAAGAAATGAATAAGCAGACTTTAATTATTGTTAAATGGAATAATTTTTGGCCTTTATCCAAAACCCAGAACTGGGCCATACTCTATTCTTCATGCTGAATTGACAACGAAACGTAATTCTCAGAATATGAGCACCCCCACACCGCACTAGGCGATGTCAATAGCCGATAATTATGTTTAGTACAATGACTACAGAAGTACTCGCCAAACCTTTTTTAATAAGTTAATTTAATTTTAAATCACATAGAAATCAATGCATATTTATTTTTTGTTTAAATTTATAATTTATAGTTCCAAAATTCTAACACGTCCAGTAATCCGGTATTTTCAGTAATCTGGCACTCTCTCCGTCCCGAACAGGCCGGACTACTGAGATTCTACTGCAATCTACTAAATAAATTTTTAACTTAAAAAAATCCTTTTCATGAGACGACGCATCTCATGGCTGGTGGCAATTTAATAAAAGGCTTACTTTTGACCTATGGTAAAAACCATTAATGAGTTCTATATCTACTCTTTAAGAGGAATCGAAAGACATTATTTTTATTTCAAAATTCCGACTTTGATTTCTTGATTTAGGTTTCAGGCCAGTCGAAACCCAATATTTCTGTATCTACTCTTTAAGAGGAATTGAATTATTTTTGTTTCGAAATTCCAACTTTGATTTCTTTACTTGGGTTTCAGGCCACTTCTAGTCGAAACTGGAACCCAGTCAAAACCCAATTATTTCTGTTTCCACTTTTCTTTAAGAGAAATCGACTGACATTTTTGTTTCAAAATTCTCACTTTGATTTCTTGATTTCTAGTTTTGGGCCTCTTCCGATCGAAACTGGAAATTCAAACCCAATGATTTCTGGTTCTATTCTTAAAGAGGATGGAATAACACTATTTTTGTTTCAAAATTCTCACTTTGATTCTTTGACTTCCAGTTTTGGGCCACTTCTGGTCGAAACCAAAACTTTAAACACAATCCAGGCCCACTAACTTTTTGTGTAGATTACACCGTCTGGGTGTGGCGGATGGACAAAGGAAAATGATAACAATTTTAAAAATCGTCACCATTTTAAGCCGCTTAACTGCAATGGCATTCTATTAAATGGATTGGTCAGTTCCAATTGGTCGTGGGACAAATGAATTGTTTTCAAAATCAAATAATTATTCGAATAATTTTCCTAGCAGCTTCAAGCTGCATGAATATTATCGATACTTAATACTATTCAGAACCTTGAACAAGATATTGAAGTTATCAGAATAAATGCAGTACTTGTATTGTGAACACATCGTAAAACTATACGCTCTCGGCATTGTTAAGTGTTCTGTTTCCCTCTCACCCATGTGACTTTCATCCTCCACTTTGTTTCTCTGTTCTTTGACACCGAAACCCTACCCGTTCTACATCTCTCTATACTTAAGACAGTGCAATTTATGTCCAGTGCCACCCGAAGAAACAGACATTACAAACTAATAATAGTTTTTAGGCGCATTAAACATATTAAATTTTTTTATTGCACAGGCCTCGATTATTTCATTGATTATTATTCTTTTGTTGATGAATGGTAATAGTGAGGTTATTTTATTTTATTCGACAACGGAATATTCGGAATTTATAAACTGTGGTTTGTGGATAGTTTATTCGCTCACCATTATTTGATTATTTTTCAAAGTAATCAAATAAATAAGAAATATTCGAGTAGCTTATCACTATAAACCATTTACTATAACTTCTCTCACAGAATTTCCCCTTCTTAGCCAACTACTTCTGGTACAGTTAGTAAAGTGAGCCCCCACCACCACTACTACTACCAAGGCCACCGCCCTCGTAACTTCTACGTGTATACTTGCCATAAATCTTGAGAAATGCCAATTTATTTTTCTTAAGGAAAAGTCATTTCAAAAGCGAATCTTTGGCGCTATAACCAGAATTTCTCGGCTAAGGTATGGTAACCCCTACAGAAGAGTCCACTTAACACTTTCATTGAGTTTACTCTTCATTGTATTGTAAAACCACAATGTTAAAAGTCTGTGCGTGCATAAGCATATACACATACACACTACTCTGAAAACCTCTCCAAACCTCACTACCAACTCTACAAACCAGGGTTTACCTGATTCTGAGAATGTCTTAACGTATTATTATAAACTACGGTATAAAAAGGAGGGGAAGGGAAAGTCACTAGTCCTGGATACTTATAGTGGAAGGGAGAGCTCTGTACTCCCTCGCCGTGTAGCTAGTTATGATGAAAGCATTATAGTTCCAATATTCTCACATGAACTGATCAGAGCGGAGCTGTTACAGTTTTATCCTGTTTAAAATTCTGTAGTTTTGTGTATTTTTTGAGAGTTTGTAGTCCTTTTGTTGATAAACATCTAATCCACAGTAATTGTAAATTAACTGAATAGTCTGTAAAGTGAGGAGATAGTAATGTATGTATTGTTTTGCATGAAAGAGAAAACGTTTGAGTGCCTTTTGTATTAAACTGAACTTAACGGCCTTAGTTGAAACATTCATAAAGATAAATCTTTATAATGCATCCTCAAGCTTGTAGTCAATTCTATCATAAAAATGTTTTATTTTAAATTAGACCTTTTGTGATTTTACAATTTCATTTTTAAAAACTTCAAAGGATTCACCATTATCTGGATTTATTAAAAATTAAAACTATCATATTTTCCGGTGTAAAGACACACTTTTTTCCTTCAGTAACTCGTTAAAAAACAGAGTACATTTTATAAAATGATGGGAATTTTGTGTATCGTTTTTAATGTTTACTAAATAGCATTACAAAAATCAAAATACATTGTTACTATCATAACACTTTTCAACTGTTTAATAACGTTATATGAAAAAGTGTTTCCATTTTAAAAAATTCTAGAAAATCATAATTCAGTATCGGAGGACAAATTCTTTCTAGAAGTGCGGCATCACCAATCTTTGGGTGGAGCTGAAGGTTTTTTGTAAATAGCTTAAATTCTTCAAATGACAGTGACTCCAACCAGGCCTGATGTGTATCATAATACTGTATAAGCAAGAATTTTCTATTTCTCTTAAACTTATGTGTAATATTGATGTAGCTTATAAAGTAGTAGCTACTGTAATATTACTATTTTTTGTGTACCAGTCTTTAAATATTGGTTTTTTAAATCACTATTTTAGCAATTTAATAAAAATTTACTGTATTTAAAGAAAGCTTTACATATGAAAATAAAATTTCCAATCCTTTCATAAAAATAAAAATCAAATATAAAATTTTAACATTAAAGAATGAAATTCTTTTTGAAAATGGCAGTGTGTCTTGTACACCGGCAAGTACGGTAATTATTAAAATTTTACCTAAGAAATAGTTTCTTCATCTGTTTAAAACTGTAGTTTTATTTTAATGGGGACTTGAAGAAACTAGTTCTGTAAAATTTTAATAATTAGTTTCAAATTTTATAAACTCAAATGATGATGGATCCACCAAAAAAAAATCTTTAGTTTTTAGGTGAAATCATGAAGTCAAGGCAGGTACAAAAGATCAGTAAAGTAAATTTAAATATTTATACATTAGAATTCATAATCAAAATATATATTATTTCTTTAAACCACCAGTAATACGGTAAACAATAAACACTTACCAATTATAACGCTTTCATGGATAAAATGCACATCTTCAGTAAATTTTTATTGTTAAAACTAGCGGTAACCGGCGCGCGTTGCTACGCTCAAACAGAAAACATGTTTTTATGGAAATATGAAATTTATTTTATTTTAACTAAGGCTCGTTAGCACAAGTGGTTTCTACGCCGGGGTACCGGGTTCGATTCCCGGTCAGGTCTGGCACTTTTCATCACTCATTTTCATTACCATCATTATCCACTGGCTGTATTAGCAGAAATTGCAGAACATTCAGATGTAAAACCAAAAAAAAAAAAATAATGCCAGGGGCATAAAATGATAATTGTAAACATCACTACTACAATCGATGCACAAACAATAATAATGGCCGAAAACAGTGTAGGAAGTAAAAGAAAGAATATTGTGTGAGAAAGACCGGAGTCCGGTTTCGTTCTCATCCCTACTCTGTGCTGTTTACGAAGTGAGAGTGACAACCGTAGACGCCTGGCAGGAATGACTGATCGAGTGACAATTGATCAATTATCGACTGCCGAGAGTAGAAAATTATTAAATTACTAATATTGCTATAAAAATAGGGGTTGGTGTTAGAAGGGTGAAAATTTAGGAGTGTATGTATTTTTTAATGCCACATTATAAAAAAATAAAAATTTTGTCCAAAAAATAAAAAAACATTTTTGGAATGAACCACCCTTATCACTTAGGGATATAAAAAAAATAGATAAAAACCTATTCTCAAACCTACCTAGTGTACATATAAAATTTCATCAAAATCGGTTGAGCAGTTTCGGAGGAGTATGGCAACTAACACTGTGACACGAGAATTTTATATATTAGATTTTAAGTATAAATCCTTATCTACCATGGTGGAAGTAGGATGTTTAAAATTTTAATATTAAAAATTACTGAAGATGTGCATTTTATGCTCGAAAGCGCTATAATTGGTAAGTGTTTACTGTTTAATGTATTACTGGTGGTTTAAGTAAATAATGTATATTTTGATTATCAATATAATACGGCTGTTAAAAATACCTATATTTGATGTTTGATAAGATAGAATTTATAAATATATAAAATATTTCAGCTGTTTTTAATATTAATTAAAATTTTTTACATGTTTCATTTATTCATTATTCTGCCAAAATTGTATTACTTTTATCCAAATTGATCTAAACCAGGGTATTATTTAATAAACCAAAAGGGTGTATTATTTTGAATTTTATTCTAGATTTGTATTTGTTAGTCAATGATTTTTGATTAATTTTATTTTATAATTTTGTCTTATGATTGTTTTAATCTTTTTACCACTGAAGCATTATTACACAGTATTATTTAAAACCATTACGTAAAATTTAGGTTAGAAATTGTTTTGCACTGTACTGATTCATTTTAAGTTAAGGGTAATATTATAAGGATTTTAGTAATTGTTTAGTTTAGTGAAAAGTGCGGAATGTACTTTCAAAACTTAAAGTAAGTCTATTTTTTTTTGAAATTTTATGTAGATAAATGAAATATATGTTTCATTTAAAATTCTGTCAAAATTCTTTATTATGGTCATTCTGGACTTTGTAAAAAAATGTAAATTTGCTACGGTAATGTTTTATGGGTTTTCTAAGTATTAATTATTCTTATTTTTTGGAGACAATGGTTCTATAAATTATTAAAAGTACACATAAAAAGGTCACGTCAGTAACCCAAATGGCAGTTAGGGACATATTAGAAAATAAATATATATAATAAAGAAAATCAAATGCTGTAAACAATGGACTCGGAAGAACACCCACAAAAATTACTTTTATAAGGAAAGGTTTTAAACGCAATTTAGAAAAAAGCAGATTAGAGATAAATAAAAAATTAGAAAGTGAAACAAATAATTTCACCTGGATGAATTAATTTTTGTCGCAAATTCAGGAAATGAGGTTGCCGTACCAAATTTATACAGCGATTTGAAATTTTCATTTTCTGCACCTATAAATCTATAGAATTCCAAAATCTGCAAAAGAATGGCCAAAATCTGACAATTTCCAGATTTTCCAGTACAGCATAATGTCATCGTAAACTATTAAAATGCCCTTAAGATTTTATCAGTTAATTATCTTGTTGGAGGGTACAAAAATTTGATTAAGCTAGGTATCTTTTTGGTAAATCTTTAAAGAACTGTTTTATAATAATACCTTGATTTTCTATTTTCTTGATTAAACAGGAATTTGGAAAAAATAATGACGGATAATTAAAGTAGATAGATAAATGTCACATTTTTCTATTTTATCCATATTTTTGATTATTCTAAATGTTCTTTGTCTCATCAAGTCCAGATATGCTTGACTATTTCCTATAGAAAAAGAAGGCATGAGACATAGATACTGAAGTCACAAGATTGTCTTTTGCGTATGGATGGACTGTGAGGAAGGGAAGTGAAAAACTGATAGTGCTGCCAACTTCAACAGTAATACACAACTCATACATTTCACTAACGTGCAGTTTCTACGGACATTTTGTAAGCTGTGGTTTATTCAGAGAAAATGTTTTCTTCATAAACCTTATAAGAAATAAATGTGACCTGTAGCTTAATTACATGACTAGAAATGTTTGTTTTACTGTAATTACCAGCTACCTTATCCATTGGAACAAAATTTTCTACGATTGAATCACATTTTTTACTATCTCTGTCACCGGTGTCTTCACTATCAGTCTTATTAGTATCTACCCAACCGTTTCCTTTTTTTACCAGGTGTCAACAAAACTGTTGAAGAATAGTGTCTTCACGTCTTTTATTTCCTTCTTTATTTTTTGAATTGTGGAAAGAGAAACATCGCAATAGTTAGCCACTCGCTCATGGCTTTTGTTAAGAGACAAGGAAAGGCATTTTTGTTTAGCTTCAACTTTACAGCATTTTGTTACACTGCATATTAGATTTCGTACAGCACTGTGAATAGTCTGCCCACGTTTTCGAGAAACTAACATTTCTGTTTATGGTAACAGTTATATTCATACAATTACAAAAGGTTCCACGATATACTGTATATGCTCTGGGTACAGTATAAGATGTTGTGTTTGTTGTACTGAAATTAAAGCAGTCACGCAAGTGCATTGATGCTTTCCCCTCTTTATCCCTTGTTGCAAAGGCAAACTCGTGACTCAAGTAACTATTCTTGGAGTTTCCTTCACTAGGAGTTCATATTAATTATAGTTTATCTAATCTGAATTGGTGCGCGTGGCTATAGAATCGTCATCATACTCTTCATCCCTCGCCTACATGTAGTAGATAACTCATGAACAACGTAACAGAAAATGAGCGAATTGTTTATTTATTTTATCGATTAGAAGGATAAAATGTTTAAACAGTCTGTAGTCTTAGGAAACGTCCTGTACAGTATTCAGATGAATTGAAGTTACCTAGCCATGAGAGTGAGAGAGTGCATAACCCTCTCACTTGCACAAGCCATACGCACCATTCCAACATTGTATAATTTTACTCTTTGTTGTGAGCATGCGTTTATGCATGCAGTAAACTAACAAGCAGTCTTATTCATCTTTCTTTATCCGTTGAATTGTTTTTCGGGATGTTTTACAATATTTTGAAGTTCTTTCAACTTCAAACTAGGGACATTAAGTCTATTAAAATTAGCTTCCTCCTCACAGCACTTTAATACATGTAATATCAGATTTATTTCTTCGCTATGGACTGTTTGCCCACGTTTAAGAAACACTTACATCAATTGAAATTATTTTTATGCCACATAAAATGCACCGCAAAATCTAAATTTCAGTTAAAATTATATGTAGGCTAGTAAGGAATCAGAGTCCCACAACAAATACCGATTGAATGAATATTTTTGCAAGAGAACAGTGTACCTATAATATGAAAAAAAACAAATACACACACACACACACACATTACACAGTAGCACGGGCCAAGATAATGACTGAAGAATGTTTTCAGATCTGGATTATAACGGTAAAGACATTTGGGCGCATGCGTAATTATGCTACATATCTCCTTCTCACTCACTCAGCTATGGGACTTCAATTCATCTGATATCTTTACTTCTAAACTATTCGAGTGATGTGCCAATTCAGTTTGGACATACTATACCATTTTATCAGATTGGTTATTGATGTATGTAATAATAGAAGAGAAGAAGCTAACATTTAATTTTCGGGTGGTACATACGCCGAGCAAAGCTGTTTACTAATAAAATAATTTCTAATATTGTTGTTTATTGAGATGAAAAAAAGGTTATTTCATAGTTTTCTTTTTAAAAAAGATTTCTAATAAAAGTGTGATACAAAGTATGGAATGACTGTAATTGAGCACCTAGTAATTTATGTTTTTAATCTATACTGTACAAACAGGGCCTTACTTGTTCAACAAATATTTTTAGACTAAGAAGTCCAGATGTCATTGTCGAGTAGAGTTTTTATACATTGTTAAACCAATAGAAATATTTTTAATGAATGAACAAAGAATATAATGTGTATATTTTTAGTACTGTTGAATATTATAGATTTATTTATTTAACCATAGTATTTATTAGATTAGACTGTGTATTATTATTTTATTTTTGTTAATTTTATTGTGGTCACTGTTTTTCTTTTTAATGTGCATGAATATTATATAAAGCTAAAGCTCTGTTGTATGAATTAATAATAATTATTTTATAAATTTTTTTGTGTGTGAAATCATAAACAAATCTTATATAATTTAATAACTATTTTTAAACTGTTTGTAAATGTTTTCATCAATACTCAATATTTTGTTGTTATTTGGAACAAAAAGTAATATTATACAATCCAGTTTATCCATATTGGATGGGACTGAATATAATCTGGCAAAACAAAACTCCAAAATATTCCAGAAATATAAAAAAACTGTTCTATAACAGTGGTTACCAACTGCTGGACTCTATAGAGAATAATTTTTTGTATGGAGATCGTATTTTCATGTGCGATGTGAATTTTTTACATTCAGGCTGTGTCCATGCTGAGAGCAACTGGTGCTGTCAACATGACATAAATTTAAGTTTCTCTGAAGAGAGTTGAAGCTCGTTTGACAAGTTTACAGCCGAATTTAGGCTGAAAGGTACTTGTGATAATGTCATGCTACAATATACAAATAGCTACAACTTTTGTACACAGGCCTACTGTAGTTTGAAACTGTTGTGACATTTTATTGCTCAAACCTTTTCGAAATCAATTAGTATTAAGATTTAGCATGATTGTCATAACTAAATTTTTACAGTCGGCAAGGTAGTTGCAAGTAAAATGTTAGCTGGATCATGACAGTCTCATCAAAATTTTAAACAGATCTTGATCAAATTTAGTTGATGGCCACTGTACTATAAAGTGAATTGAGTTAGTACGATTGTATGGTTTAAAAAATTGGAATGAATTAAAATTATTCTATAAATGTTTTAATGCATTACAAATCATATTTGCTTAACCCTTTTCAGCTGTATTATTCAGAACATGTCTGTCAGTTCAGTTCACTTGTATTTATTTCAATGAATTTTCGCTTACCTTCACATTCTGTTCTTTATTAACTCTTATTATTATTATTATTATTATTATTATCAAGGATTAGGCATAAGCCTGTTCCGAACTCACAAACACGAGACACTCCAGCCCGTACATCTCAACTACTGCCATCTTCTTTGAGGTCTTCCCATCTCCCTTCTTCCAACTGGAACATATTCCGTCACTTTTAAAGGTATTCTCTCCTCTGGCATCTGTTCCAAATGTTGCCTCCATTGATTTCGGTACTCCTCCACTTTTTCATTCAAGCTGAACACACCCAACTCTGATCTAATTTCCTCGTTATGTATTAGATCTAGCTTCACCCTTCTTAAAAACCTCTTTATTAACTCTTATCTCTAAATATTAACAGTCTCCAATTCTTCCAATGAGCATAATCGTCAATCTTATAAAACTGTAAATTTGATACAATGTATCAATGTTACTGTAGTATTTTTTCACTCTCAAACAAAAAGTAAACCGGCACCCACCTGTAAATTAAAACTTAAGTTAGATCAGCTGACTAACAAAATAATGTCAGACAACATGGGTGCTTTCATGATATGAGACAACACATTCAATTCAAAAATGAAAAAAAAAATAACAGATAGACATTAGTTATCGCTCTGAATACACTCTAAAAGGTTTATATTTCATCGTACAGAGATCAACACGCCATAGAAGTTAAAAAAGTAGCAGCTAATATGAGGCATGTTTTTAAATTATGTACCGTTTTAAAATTTAAAAAAAAGAAGTGTACTTTTCTACATAATTTTTATTAATATTATGACACTTATTGCATTGTACAACCAGCTTTTGGATTTCATCCTCATAGAAGTTTGACAATCGAATGTGAACACAACTTTCGATAATTTAAACGTTCAGTCACAATTTCATACAGAACATTTTTTGACACGTGTGAAAACTCATCAGATAACAATGAACTTATAAAGTGTCTGTTCTCTTTCACTTTCTCGTAAACTTTCTGCACCAAATCTTCAGTAATAACTGAAGGTTATGGACTTTGTTTCTCATCATGAACATTCATGAGGCCATCTTTAAAAGCTCAAATCCATTTCTGTATCATTACATTGCTCATAATGTTATCTTCAAGAACTTCTCTGCTATCACGATGAATTTCAGCTGCTTTCACTCTGTTAGCACTAAGAAAACGAATCACTGCGTGTATTTCTCAGTCTGTGAGATTCTTAATCGGTAAGAGACATTTTAAATACCTTAACAGATGTACACAACACGCGTGCACCAAATGTTGACCACAGCACTGCAGTGGCTGAATTTGAAAACAGTACTTACTTCAAAAACACGCCTCGTGTAATATTGTCTATAGCATGACAGATGAATGGAAGGGGTTAATTTATGAAATATGTATTCGTTGTTAAATATTCATCTATTATTAAAAGTTAATGGTTTTTTATTAACAGAGCTTTTACTTTATAACTTGACTGATATGGCTATAAAATATACCAAATTAATTAAGGGTGTATATAACTTAAAATTTTATTTCTTTGTAACTTTGTAGTGAGCAGCTAATAGGCAGCAGTTCTTCCTTCGCTTGTTTTTATTTCTTCTTTTCGTCTTTAATTCCTAGGGTATGTTATTATTAAGTGTAATAGTTTACACAAAAATTATATGGATGAGTTCTAGAATAATTTTTTGCCAACATAACATATTTCATCAATTTTTTTTTTAATATTACTATAAAGTTAATTAAGAGTTATATTTGATTCAAAAATTTATCAACACAAACAGGAGCTTAAAAAAAATGTAATTTGTATACCATTTTAAAGAATGAATTGTAAATTAGATAAAACTTAAAAATCTGTTAATATGTACATGTGCTTGGCCTCTGAGTGCCTCGGAGTTTGGAGGCATTTTTTTTTTTTAATTTATCAGAACACTACTGGCTTGGATTTAAACTAGTTATACAGTAAATTACTATTTCCAGCCATTCTCTCAATTAAGATATCCAGTTCAGCTTCCGTGTTATTGGTAAATGACCGTCCGTATCTGTCAATTGTTTCAATTTGTTGGCATCTTAAGTTTTGTCCCGCGTATATAACGTTAAGCTTGTTTGTGAAAAATATGTTACATATTGCTTGAGTCCCAGCTCCGTGTAGTTAAAAGGAATGCAGTGCGTTGTGATAGTAGTGGGAGAATGAATGAGTTAGTAGTGTTTCACAGCTGGTGCATTTGTAGTGGTAGCGTGTACTAACTAGACTAAAAAAATATTCTTATCATCCGGCACATTAATTTAAAAAATACCTACCGGGTTATTAACTTGGTCAGATTCATAATATTTAACTTACCAATTTTTATCAAAATAGGTAAATAAATGAATGTAATAAATACAAACAAATATGTTAAATACGGAAAGTTTGAAAATGAATGTTTTGTATCAGTGTAATACAAAAATTGTACTCCCAGCATGCATCACTCATTCATTACACCTCACCCGTACCCTTCACCCCGCAACTACACAGAGCTTGGAACCACACAATACCAAATATTTAAAATTGGATTCCTGCTCCAAAATTAATATATTAAAACAAAGTATGTTTTGTTACAGTTTATACCTAAACGAAAATTATAAATGTATACATTTATATTAGATTTAGTAGTGATATATTCAATAGTGGTGCAGTAAATATAACATTTTTATATATATTTTCTGTGTAAAAATGCTCAAATAAAAATTCTTAACACATGTTCCTTTTTTACTGTACAAAAATTGAACAATGTAATGTAATTTTGTGTTTCGTTGAATAATTTGGTATATATTTATAGATTAAATTAATTAATATTATGGAAAGAACAGTGTATATTTTGTATTGATTATGAAATTTTAAATAGTAAGTACTTTTAAGTCAGTATTTCTTGTATATATTTTAGTTAGAAATTTATATTATGATTGGTTTTTGATGATGTAATTTATTTAATTTTAAATATCTTCTATTTTCTTTTGTAAATAATTAAGTATTCTTTTTTAAATTTGCATTCGTTGCGCTGTTTTTAGTGGTTATGTGTTTTGAATAAGGAACTTGTTTTTTTTTTGGCATTAGTGATAATTTCTATGTAACTATGAATGGCCCAGCATTGGATTTTGTATTTCAGAATGGGAAATTTTGTAAATGAAGTTGCTTCAATTTTCTATTTCAGTTCAATCTTGTTAAGTCAGATCGATCGGGAGTAAGGTAGATCCGGGATTACCGACAAATGTTGAAAAATCTATTAAGAAAAAATATTGTGACACTTATCGCTAAGGTCCGTTTCGGGATCTAGGTAATTAAATAATTAATACACTAAAGTTTACAATTACAAATATTTATTACAACTAAAAGATTTACAAAACAAATAATAAACTAATTATAATGAAGTAATACAATAAATAACTTAATAATTTACTTAATTCTACTTACAACAGTTATATAGAATGCACATACACAAAATAATATAACAAAAGTTAACCGCTACAACGCTCTGATACGTAACCTGTACTACGCACCATTAGCCATTCAATAAACACTCGTCAGAGATCAAACAGATACTAACTCTCGATCCTCCTCGGGCTCCCTTTATATAGGTTAGATGAAAGAGGTTTCTCGAAAGACACGGAAATTCGATCAAAAAGATAATTCCAGAGTGGCAGAGAAATTTCATGAAAATAATAAAGTACAAAAAACCCTTTTTACTGTAAAAGTCTTAACTATTGTAAACAAGTAAATAGATCTATTGTAAATAGAATAAAAGTGTTACAGGTCATCAGCCGACCTTTTCATAAATAGTTGTACAACAAAGACCTTATCATACACAATAGCGCAGTTCTTTCAAACAACTTTCATGAATAGGCATCCCTTTATAGTCAACCCTATTGTTACTTTTTCATTCTATTATCTACTCTTTACCATTTTATGAATGAAGTACTAGAAATTTTGCTAACCATGCCCTTCTTCGATATTGTTACAATATACTTAAAGAAAACTGCCTTAAGAAGATAACACACTTTTTTAATATATAATTATATTTATGGATTACGAAGTTTCAGTAAAGTTTCACTTATACAGTTAAGTCTAGTTCCTCAAAAAGTTGCTGTTTAGCTTCTGCTGTGTCAGTTTGTGTTTTACTTGTGAACTGCACGATTACGTATTCTTTTCATAAGGAATTTAACGGGTGTTGTCGAACTTCCATTTTAAACAGACCATAATTTCCTCTAAATGGAGCACTGCTTCTGTGTGACTTTTAACTGCTTGTTGACAATCGTTATTCATATCTCTTTCCTCATCAGTATCAGTTTCTTTAGATAAGTAGGATGCAATGATTTTTGTCTTGTTAGTATGCCATAAGCCTCATCATTATCTGCTTCTGAACCAATCATATTACATCATCAATACCTATTTCTCCCAAACATCAATATTGTAAACCATATTTATTAACGGTTTACGCTTGATTTTGTTAGGAATTCTTTTCGCTTTTTCCTTTTTATTGTGATTATAATATAGTTTCTTAAAATTTGATAAATTATTTATGATATAAATCTGTTTGGGTTATCCGAAGATTTTAAGAATTCTGACCTAATAGGGTTGTTACTATAGTTCTGATTTCATGTGGTAGTTACGTTCGATTTTTTTGTTAGTCTTAAAACACTATATACATTAAATTTATATAGCGTTAACATTCTACAAATTTTGTAGAACGTTAAAACTACAATATAATTTTTATATTTATTTGATTCAATGATTTTATCGAAGGAGGTATTGAATTTTGAGATTAACCGTCCAGCACTTATGCTCAATTCAATAATACCAGTTAATATTATTTCGTAAAACTTTATTGCGTTTCTACTATTTTATTGAAACTTCTTTACAGATATATAGTGAAAGAGGGGTTTAAGGGGTTTCAGTCGCTTAATATACCTGGGATCCATGGTTCAATTCCTGATCAGGTCTGGCATTTTTTCGTAATTCGTTTTCATCTATTGAATTTCACTTGCCTTAATGTCTGTTACAGTTTGGCATTAAAAAAATATCCAGCTCAGCTCCCTCAAACCAAAATCCTGGATTTCTCTCTTTAACAGATTGGCTGCTGCAATATTTAAGGGTAAGCTGTCCGCACAGGCCACGTCATAATTAGTCAACTTTCACCAGGGGTGTCCACTCAGAGAAATTGAAAAATATGATCAATAACACATCATATATTGAGTATATAATAATAAAAAGTTAATACAATGTCAGTAAATAAAAAAATGTAGGGAACACCTGTGATCCACAGCCTACCAGAAAAAATATTCTCGGAAAAGGCTGCTTGTATCACGTGTGATCCTCACTTACAGTAGTAGTTATAAGTAGATGTGAATATGAACCAATAAACAGTATTATAAATAATTTACAATATTATTACTAACATGAATAACATAACCTAAGTATCAGTAGATTTAGTTTTTGTGTAGTACTAACTAATTCACTGCGCACAGATGGCACCTGCCATCTGATGGCGTACTGATATATTTTACACTAGTCCACATAACTTCGACAGCACTCACATAACTTCGCTAATAGGCCTGCACCAAATTCAATTTATTCTTAGCAGGCCTGCAAAAGTTATGATAAAAGAATCACAATGGCGTCTGAGAAACCACCATGGATTCTCACGGCCTGTGTGGACAAATCCTTGAGAATCGCCAGCGATCCTCACGGCTTGTGCGGACAAACCCGTGAGAATTGCCAACGATCCTCACGGCTTGTGCGGACAAACCCGTGAGAATTGCCAGCGATCCTCACGGCCTGTGTGGACAAACCCGTGAGAATTGCCAGCGATCCTCACGGGACCAATACGGCCTGTATTGGTGAAACACCTGAGAATTGCGTACACATCTCACAGCAGCCAACCTGTTTAAATAAACTTATACGTAAATAATTTGTTCAATATTATTAATGAAATGCTCACATTGAAAAATGACAATTAATGAAATTTTTTGTACCTGTTTAATTAATGGTATATTGTTAAGGTTAACACATGACTTTGTTTTAGGTTATCCCTATTTTTTTTTAAATGAATAATTAGCAATTAAAAATCATTATTTATCAGTTAAAGCACATTTTAATATACACTGTCCTGAAGTTTTGGTCAATTTCTCGCGTTGAATACAACAGCAGTACTCGCAGCAGCCAGCAAACTCATGTATTTTTTTCATTATAATTTTTCTACGTAATTTAAAAAAAGGTACATACTTTTGTGGTTTACTTATGTTTTTGATATGAAATCATTAGTTATTTTGATAGTATTTATTATAATAATTGTAAGCAGGAAAAAATAAAGTTCTATTTTAGAGATGTACAAATTATTATAACTGAGTTTGTGAGCTCCTTGGAGACTTAGTGTGTCATTTGCATTTTTCACTACCAGTAGACTTCATGACTTTATACCTTAGACTATGGTTATATTGTAATTTTATAATGATTAAGTACAGTCTGTGCTTGATTTAACGGACTAGCCTCCTCAATAAATAGAATGATTTGAAAATTGCAGAAGGAATGTTAATTTTTGTGAAGAAAATTTATCAGTAAGTGTTTATGTAATTGTGTTTTCTTTTAAATCGATGTGATGCAATTTAATAACTGTACTTTTTTAAATTCACCATTACTGGTGATTTTGATTTTTTAATCAATATTTATCAATTACATTCCTTAAAAATCTCTACGTGTATTTTTTTAATCTGTATTTTTAAGTATACAAAATAAAGTCAGCATTTTTGCTGGTGATTTATGTTGTTTTATTGTACCGCACTGCAGCTCCCGTAAGGTAAGTTCTTCGTGAAAGGTTCAGTTTTTTGAAAGTTATGTTAAAAAAAGACTATAAGCAAATCCAATATTTACTTTAACACATTATAGAAACATACAGATTGTGTTATAACTGAATGACATTCAATTTAACGGACTTTCGCAACGACGAACATGGATGTACCCCAAGTAGTCCGTTAAATCGAGCATTGACTGTACTGTAATAAGTTGTTTAAATTTGGATTTGTTTTCATACCAAATATTTAAAATTTTAATTATTCTGATTATTAATTATTTTTTAAAAATGTATCAGCTTGTTTTGGTTGATTGCTGAAAAGCATTAATGAAACAAAATTATGTGTTATCTTTTATTTATATTTAATGGTGTGGTAATTGTAAAAATATGTAAATTTTTGATCTGCCAACCATTTAATTGAATTTTGTATTTGTTGGGTTTTTTTAATGTAAGTTCTCATAAAATTTTATATTTATTTACGTAATTCAGTTGTAATCAGTGTTATAATTTTTAAAAAAACTTTTTGGTGACTTTATTTATAATTGAACTATCTCTAAGATCACTGTATATTTCAACATTAATTGTTTTAAATTTTATTTATTTGAATTTTAACAAAATAACAGGGTGCGTTGTCTTATTGAAGTTCCATGTTCATTTACAGTAAATCATTGTGACCAGGAGGTCTAAATCAGGGGGCGTAGACAATTTAAGTTTCTGATAATTTTTATATTCCAAATAACCCATTTTAAGAAAAACTTAAATATTTATAACGTATTACTTCTCATTCCTTATACTTCTGATTATCTAAAGTGAAAATTTATTTAGAGTTAGTCTGGTGGAGTAAATTACTTTACAATAATTAATTAAAATTTTAAAATATGACTCTTCAATAAGATAAAGGCACCTTGACATTTCATAATTAAAAGTCCGATCTCCTAAACTGGAATGATCTTTTAAACTAATTTAATGATCGCAATTTGTAAAAATAATTATTTGTCACAAGATTCATTTTATTTTTTATAATCCTTTCTAATTTTGTATTTATGTTGTTTTTTATGGATAGAAAATGAAAACTAAATGTAAAATACTCATACGAATTAAGGAATTTTTTTCTACCATTTAGTATGGTTTGTGACTAAAAAATAACTTAAAAACATTTCTGGAAGCTCTTCCTTTCAGCCCATAATCCTTTTGCTTTTCTTGGAAGTCCTGAAAGTCAGTAATGCGTAATTATAACTTGGTTTAATCCAATTGGTTTTTTTGTATACTCCAAATTTTTCATGTTATTTTAAACTTCTTAGAATCATTTATCGTACACCTTTGGAGAAATTTATTTTATCAAATTATAGTTATTTATTTACAGATGTCCAGAGAATCATACTTGAATATTATCTTATATTTAAGTATGATCTTTCTCTTGAATTTCATGTATAAAAATTATAAATTTGTTTGTTGTTGTTTAGGTCAACAGCCGAAAGGCTGGTTTGAACATACAGGTTTTATTAAGTAAATGAGTGAGGTGTTTTACCATTGCCTTCCTCACTGAGTTGAAAGAGTATGCTTATCAGCATGCCAGGGCCTACGAAAAGCACCTACTTTCCACCCTGTAAATGACACCTTCACTTCATTCACTACTGGGTCTGGTTGTACAATGAAATTCATTACTTTCAGAGGAGGTAACTATGAATAGTATCTTTTACACCTCTACTTCTTCTGTTCTTAAATAGTTGTCATATAATTGGCAGACCATGTGATTAGAAAAGAACTATTTTTTGCACTCTGGAACTAGCAGATAAAGTACAATTAATTTAACACTCCACCTCCCTGTTAAGAGCCTAAAAATTTGTTTATTTAAATTTAAAGAAATTAAATTAATATTGTATTGTGTAGTGATAATAGAAAAAATTTACAGCCCTTCAAGGTCTTGTTATAAGGGTCAAATATGTCAACGCCATTTTGATTATAATATGTATTATATAAAAGGCTGTGTTTTACATGACAGAAATATCTCTCTATTCATATTTGTTGTTATCTACATCAGTAAATATATTGAACATTTCATGTACACCCATAAGGTATTTATGAAACACACCTCTCATCAAAATAGGCAATTTTATCACAAATATTCATTGTTGATTTTGTTATATTTATGATTTATTTTATGGTTAAGTACATAACATTACTATTTAACGATCATTTTATGTTTTTAACATACTAAAATTATGTATCCCATAATTTTCGACTGTTTAAGCTTTATTTAATGTGATAATTAGACTATTTTGTGTCCATTGTTGAAAAAATTGACATGTTTCTGCTAAATGTTTTAATAAGCATTTCATTTGCTTATAATTTATGATTTCTTAACCCCACTGTAACTTAAAAATGAAGACTTATTTTTCTGGAAGAACTTATTACATAATTAGGTTATTTGCTATGATGATGTAGGCATTTTTATGAAGTGTAATACCAGATGTACCCTACAGAACTGTTCAAAATAACAACTAAAATTGATTTATTTATTAATATTTTAAAAGTTTCACCGTGTTGCTGCATCTATTAATTATCTTTCGTTAACCATTCTAATCTATTAGCCTGGTTAAAGAATTTAAGAACATGGTTTGAAACATCCACTATGGGACTTTTTAACGCAGCAGTGAATAAAATCAGCATTGCCAGAATGATCGCCGGCATCCGGTAACGGATTGGCACTAGAAGAAGAAGAAGAACCATTCTAAGTTCTTGTTCCTTTGTCTTTCCTTTCTTCTTTTGTCCCATCTTACCATCAAAAATATTCAAAATGAAATCATTTGGTCTTGTAACATCTCTGGTACACTTCACCTTCCAGTTCAAGCTTCCGGTGATTTTTCTTTCGCATCCTATTCCCAGTAATACTTGAATAATTCATCTTTGTCTCGATGTAGCTGGTTTTCTGATCTTTTGGCATTTACCTCTGTGGTTGTATCCAACATTTTCACAGTTTTTTTATTATGTTAATGATAATTGTCTTAATCATGACTAATCTCTTTAATCCAGTAATAATTTTTCATAAAAAGAAAATACAAGGCCATTTTTTCAACCTCTGATTGGCCATTAATAAAAGAAAAGTGAATATAGCAAAAAAGGGTTTATTACTAAAAGTTACTTATGGCTACCTTACACATAATCACATTGGCGATGGAGGCATTTGTTTTACATGTGGACAACCTTTCCTCTTCATAAAATGTCGTTCACAATGAATTTGAATAAGTCTTGATGTCTTGAAGCTTCTCGTGTTTCTTGTGGAGTTAATGCAGCTGTTCATTATGAATCCTTACGAAGTTAGCGTAGAGGAATTAAAAGTAAAACAAGAGGCATACTGACTTTTGGAATTGTTCTGATCCATAACAACCCCTGTCCTCACAGTGCTGGTGCAACTTAACGACTCCTTCAGCAATTTCAATAGCGACATTTTTGATTTCCCACCGCACAGTTCCAACTTAGCACTGAGTGATATCCATCTTTACCCTGAACTGGAGTAGTGGCTAGAAGGGCAGTGCTTCCAAACTAATGAAAAGCATCAAGATGGTATTGGAAGCTTGTCTGCTGGTACAACAAATAATTAATGTTCAATCAACAAGTTGATTAAATCAAAAAATAATAAGTGTACGTAACTTTTAGTAATTTCTATTTTATGTAAGGAATTTGTACAATAATTTCACTAACCTTCTTTTTAAACTGCGTCACCTTGGTTTTTATTCTTACTTACACGTGTTTCGGTGGATCCACCATCATCAGAGTAAATAAAATAATTGAAACTAAAAATTTTTTATCTCACTTATTTAAAATTTATAGAAGAATTTATATAGAATTTATTTACTCTGATGATGGTGGATCCACCGAAACACGTGTAAGTAAGAATAAAAATAAAGGTGACGCAGTTTAAAAAGAAGGTTAGTGAAATTATTACATAAATTCATTATATAAAATAGAAATAATTTCAAACTGCAGGATGCATTATAAAGATTTACTTTTAGTAATTAAACAGTTTTTCTATATTCACTTGTCTGTTATTTGTGCCATATCGGAGGTTGAAATAAAACCACCCTCATGCTCAATTCAAATTGTTTTATATTAATTTTTTAAAAATTAAGTAAACAAAAACTTTTAATTATCAACATGAACGTAATTGAACTGTAATAAAAATTATTAATTATTTTGTACATCATTAATATTGTTTATTTATAATAAATTTCATAAATATCGAAGTTTTTTGTATTTTTGAACATTTTCTTGCTCTTTTAATACTTATGGGTTTTGTGCATTTTTTTGTCAGTTTTAAAACAAAAATAATGTTCCTAACATTGATTGTTGTAGTTTTCATACTATACTATTTATTAAGAAAGCAAGTCCATTAAATTACGTATTGATTGTATTTAAATTAAAAAGGTGATAAAATTATAATTTATTTATACAAATTTTTTTAAATTGTTCCCATGTGTAACTGTTAACATAACTAAACACGATTTTTCTTATTTGTAAAAATTGATGTATTTTTCAATGAACAATCCGGAAACATATTATGAAACAAAGAAAATTATTATTTTCAGAACAAAAATATATTTGTTTAATATTTGTGAAACACTCCTTGATTTAATTAAGTAACTCTTAATGGTCTTATTTTGAAATACCTCGCTAACTGTTGCAATTCTTTCAAGAAATTTTCACAAAATTGAGTGAACAATTATGTTTTTGTTAATGTCAGATTCATATGTGTATAACTGTTAATTACTACCTATTTCAGATGATTTGATTTTTGTAAATTGTTACCATAATATTTTAACAGAAATTTTGAACATCACAGCTGTTAAAATATATTTTAAATTTAGCTATTTGTATACTGTGTTATAACTTGTCAAAGTTTTGAAAGTATTAACAGAAATGTGGAGTAGTTAAATCCCAATTTTTGTCGCTACTAATTGTATAATAGAAAGAGTAAGAAGATGGTCGGCTGTGGAAGGTTGCTTGGAAAAAAAACAGTCATATTTGGGAGTTGATGTTCTATTTTTTTATATATTTCAATATAGTAAAACTGTTCTATATATTTGTACTGCACTATAAATTCAATCATTTAGTTTTGCTCCAGAAGTGTACATTTTTCTTGTAGTGCTAGATGAATTATTGTATTGCAACCTGTACTGAATCAATCAGTGAATCTCAGTGATTAAAACAGCCCATCAGTTCGTAGGCAACGGCCTCAGTTTGTAGGTTAACTTTTGATCGTAGTGTTGAGTTTCCCTGTTCCACCTGCGAAGTCATCAAGCCTCAAGCCAATCTTCCACTGGCTTGACGCTTCCTTTGTTTCTGGGTCATACCCGCAACACCAATCCTCATCACGTATAATGACTTAAATCAAAAAGTTCTGATCACTTTCAATCTCATTTTTTTTAAGTCCTGACTCAAATTCAATCGAATGTTTTGTTGATCCCATTTGAGAAGTCGAGGAATAAATTTAGTGACAACATGTCTCATTTGTAAATCCGCTGGCACGAGATCCAACTCAAGCCTGTTTCTTCAGAAATTTCATTGATCATGAAATGACAATCCTCGTTGATATTTTACAAGTTTTCATCATTTCAAGATGTTGAAGGGTGCCCAGAATGAACATGCCCTGTAACACTCATCTGACCATGTTTAAAGCACCCAAACCAGTCGGAAACTTGTGTGTGGGTCATAGCATCCTCCTTGAAAGCCTGTTGAAGCATTTGGTAAGCTTCCGTTGTCGATTTTTCAAGCAGGAAACAAAATTTCAATCACACTTTTTGTTCTTTTAAATCTGCCTTAACGATGTCGCAGGTGGTTCATGACAACAGTAAGAGAAACACACCATTATGATCAAACGTTAACCTACAAACAGGCCGTCTGGGCAGTTGTTTGTTAAAGGTATCTACTTGCTCCATCTAGTAGGAGAACTCTACTACGTCTACAAACGGCAGTCCACACTCAGTTCAGTTATTTTTGGGTCTCCCTCGTATAACTCAAGGGTGTGTGCATTTCTTTTAACATGACTTGTTAGGTAGAAGACATTAACAATTACAGGCCCAGTAATCTATATTCTCCACATCAACTGTACTTTCTTAATCCTGACAAGTTATATAATCAATTCTCAAAAAATGTTGAAAAATTTGAGCTTCTAATTGCAACTAACCAATTTAACATTCTTAATGGTTTGTATTTTATTGTTAGTAAATGTTTGGGCTTTTCAAATATAAATTTATACCAATAATTTGTAAATATAAGGACAATGCAGTATGTATTAAATATTCTAAGATTATTATTGTTAACAATGTAACTCTCTATTTTGTATCACAAATTTTCATTCTGTATTATATAACAAATATATTGTGTGTATATTTTAAAATATTATATATTTTTATACGCTTAACTTGTTTTTTTTTTATACTCCTTGTGTACTCTGCTTATGACGAAGGTTTACTTACATCTGCCCTTAAGGATTGAATAGATTGTACTTGGAGGACAAGGTGCACAGGATTAAAAATTTTGTAGTTCTGTAAAACAGTAATCCAGATTATATAGTGTAACGATTAATTAGAATAATGCAACCATTTTGAATCTTCGTTGTCTTCCATCGAGTAGTTTATGGACCAATGTTATTTGAATAACTAGTATGCTAGACATTACAGCTCGCCAGGGGCAAACCTTGGAAGAGAAACAGTATAAAACGGTACCTTGTAGGGACATTTTTAACAAAAACCTGATCATCTAGATGATGGTGTAATAATTGAACGTTACACAAATAACAAAAATATATTTCTCAATTGTTAATTACAACATAATTTTTATTAAACTTCTATTCATATAAAAGTCTTAACAATTACATGTTACATTATGTATTTAGACAAAAGACAATATCATTCACTTAATATCTAATTAGTGTGAATTGAAGATTGAAATTCACACAATTTTTACCTGTAGATTGAACAAAAAGCTTTTAGCCAGTGAGTTGGTAATTGTATTTCAGTATTCTACAAAGCACTGTAAACATTGTGACGCTAAGGTTTCGGTCACTTATTACAACTACAAGTAAATTTATTTTCTAACAATCCTTGAAAAATCATACATTACATTGTTTGATTCACTTGTCTGGTCAAGAGTTAGTGAGTGTCTTTCTTTATTAATACATTTTTTTATTAAACCAAGCACATTATCAGGAAACTCAAGATAAATTAATATAGAGAAAGCCATTATTTTCTTAGGTCTCAAAAGCAAATAATCTAGAATAATTTGTAATGAAGCCAAATACTAAAAAGATCATTTTTAGGTTAACTACGAAATAAGATGAACTGAGTATTTAATTTTCAAGGTATGTGAATAGTATAAAAAATATGCTAATTTCTTTTTCGTTAAAGTCGTTGCTGCAAGTCATCTGCTTTTTGGAGATGAAGGCTCCATTGTTCAAATCCTAGTAGAGGTAGTTACTTTAAAATTAATTTAAATATTAGACAGTTGTTACAGGTATGCTTTGATGGTTGGGGTTCAATTTACCATACTACCTCTGAAATGGTCGGCTTGAGTCTGAACGAAACTATGCGTCATCCTCATTTCATTGGGTCATAGGTTTGCTTATTGTTTATAATTGAACAGGTTGCAACATACGAGTACACATGTTACTGATAAAAAAAACAAATTGCCTTTGCTTTGAAAAAAGCAAAAGAATTTAATCGATGAGACTTTTAGATTGTACAAGAATTACTTTCTGAATAATTTTTACTTAAACAAAACTTTAAAAAGTAAATGCTGAAGAATACTTTGATCAACTAGGTAAATATTATAAGCTGTTGTTAAAATCATCAGCCAAAAGGCTGGTTTGAACCTCTACAGACACAAGTGCCAAGTAAAATGAGAAATGGAAGTGGTTTACTTTAACTTCACCAAAAAGTATGGAAAAGTATGCTTATCAGCATGCCACGTTCTCTGAATAGCATGTACTTTCGCCCTGCAAATGACCCCTTCCTTTCATTTACCATAGGTTCTGGCTGTATAATGAAATTCATAGCTCTTTGAGGAGATTACTGTGACTAGTGTCTTTTACATCTTTACCTCTTTTGTTCTTAAATGATTCAGTCATATAATTGGCTGACTCTATGATAAGAAACAGAACTATTTTTTTATCCCTGGAACTAGGAGATCGAGTGCAAATAATTTAATACTGTTATGGGCAAATGTTACGAGATGACACACTTATTGAAAAGTAAGTAAGAAACAATATAAGTTGGTTAATAATTGAAAAGTTAGGTCATAAAAATTTGTCAAGATTTAAAGCATGTACTTTGATAGAAAACATGTCAAGATTTAATCTTGACATGTTTTCAATACTCCCTTTGGGAGTCTTGGATGCAATTATCAGAAAAATAAATGTTCATTTTGCTAACACAGTTTCTTCAGAAACTTCATGTCCTTTTATTTCATGGCATTATGTAAATTATTAATTTGTTACAATATTATACTATGCACTAAATAAGCAGCTTTCTGACAGAATTTTTACATGCTGCAGTAGGGGTCAAAAAGATCAGTATCCATTTTTTTGTAAATTTAAACTGTATTATGGTGCTATCACTTTCCTTTGTAATCCTTTTTTTCATAGCTTGTAAAATATATAACAAAAACGTAAAAACCATATTTAAATCTAATCTAAAAACCGTGTTTCGTTTTAAAAAGGGCAATCTTCACAGCTAGTTGAATCAAATGGAGAAATCTCCACAGCAACCAATCAGATTCAAGTCACGTGATCTGTAGTACAGCATTCATTTAAGTTGCAGGTTATGCCGCTAGTGACATGCTTTTTGTTTTGGTCTTTAAATATGTATAATTATAGTAGTTTATTACTTTTTTGTTAAGTGATAATATTAAACAGTGATTAGGAAATAGTAGTTAAATTTAATTGTATAGTTTAATAAGTTATGGAGTTTGTACAAGTGACTATCAACATCAAAAGCAAGGAAACGGGACAGCTAAGAAAGCGGGAGAAAAGCATTCCTAAAAAATTAAGGTAAAAAGCAACCTATTTTCAATATAATATTTAATATATTTATGTAAAATTTTTATTAATATTAGCATTCAACAAGCACTAGTTATTTGAATTTACGGTATTCATATTTATTTTTAGGTTAGGTTAACTCGATGAATAATGTCTAAATTGATTAAATCACGGATTCTAACCAAACTATAACATTACCAGTTACCCTCATTATTAATGCTATATTTCTTTAATAGTAATTATTAACTATCAAGTATTGTAGATCAAAATCAATGCCGAAGATTGATCTTAAACTTATAAGTTAAAATATTATATATTTTGGTACAAAAAGAGAAATCTCCAACTTTATTTGCTTACTAATTAATTAAGTAACAATTAAATATATGTGGTACGTACAATTTTGGGTATTTTACTAAATAGTACATCATAATACTCTTAACATAAAATCATTATCATTACTTGATTACAAATGACCGAAACATATTATCTGCTTGCACTGTAAAATCGAATTAGTGGAGCTATTTTTAGTTAAAATTGCCTCGTGTGTTGGTAAACATTGTGTTACAGAATCATTTATTATTTTTCACTAAATGAAAAAGTAATTTATTTTGTAATTCCAGATTTTTATATTACAGTATTATTCCAACAACAAAATAAGGTTCTACAATCTGATCGAAAACAGATTTCGGTAGTTGGCGCACTTCTCGAGTTTTATTACACACGTGGTACTGTGTAATTTATCTTCCTGTACAGTGAACGCTCCGTATTCGCGGGGGTTAGGTCCTGAAAATTCGCCGCGAAATTGAATTAAATTATTAAGCAATGCCTAGCCTGTATGTAGTACATACATACTGTAGTGTACATAATCATAATTATGTTATTTACATTAACATGCATAACTTAGCAGTTTTAAAACCAGCCACTCGATGTTTCGTAGGTTCTGTTTTTATGTACGTAATAAAAAGTTGTTATTCAGGAATGATGTTCAGAACATTTTATTGACATGTTACTAATTACTAATCGAATTAACGACTCAATTCTAAAATCACAACGGACAAGATATTTGAAATTGTACTTTCGGTTTCGTTAATGCTCAAACCATTATCGTCATATAGCTTTTTCCAGCAATAAATTAATGTAGACTGCTTCAGTTCGTCAAGAGAAGATTTAATGCATGAAACACAATCTGCTATGTTAATATAATTGTTCTCAATACTTGACAAGATCTAGCTCAGCATCTCCATCCATAGCGTCTAAAATTATTTTAAATGTACGCCTTACATTGTACAGTTTCAATGCTTGAATTTTTCTTTCATTCCACAGTTCTTTTCTTGAGCGTTTGAATTCTTTTTCATTCGGAACAAAAAATATGCGAATACGGAAAGTTGACTGTATTTTCTTTAGTTCATTGCTAAACAAAGTGAAAACCGTTAATTTTGTGTTTTGAGTGTCGTGAAACATTTCCGGAAAAATTTTTATATACCTACCTATAGTTTTTTAGGCAAAAGGAATTTTGTAGTAATATTTCCCGCAGTGTTACCGCTGAAAGGATTGTTTTTAATATGTAGATTCAATCTTTAAAAAGTAAACAGCGGCTTTTACTAAAAACGCAATTAATCAATATTAGGCATCGATAACGAGAAAATTTAATTTTATAAAGGGCACAGCTAGTTTGCTGTCATATTTTAAAATCACTGTTAAAATTAAAAATTCCCTTCGGCAGTATCACTGCGGGAAATATTACTATAAAAAATTTCCCTTTCATTTATCATGTTTTCTAGTTATTTTGAAAGTGTGGTTTGTACATTTTGTTCTATTCTTTTTGTAAAATTTACTACTGTAGATTATAATATCCCAATAGCTATGTCAACACTCGTGCGATGTTGCACGCGGTGTAGTATGCGACTTCGAATGCGCGTAGAGGCATGACATTTCACTTGTCCGCACTCGTTTGAAGAGCTTTATCACAAAAAAACATACAAGAATATTTTTGAACTCTTCACTAAATTAAAGCCTGTTCTTTTCTGCGTTGATTGGTTTGACTTAGATTATTTTATTTTGAAACTAGTCGGAGATTCAGCAATTTACGCACAAAGAGTACTCAGATTTTAACCGGTTTTCCGTTAATTTGGTTTTTAAACGTCCGTTACTCCGTCCAGGCTTTTCATAAAAGAACTGCGTTGAAGAACGCAGTTCTTTATATGAACATTTTAAAATAGAAGTCTGATGTTCCATTTTACAATGCCGGCCATGTTTTTTTAAGTGTATTTTGGCTTCACGTAAAGATAGGGAAATGATTTTTGGACTGAACCATGCATTTTTACAGCAGTATTGTGCCATGTATCGTATTTTGCATTTGTAATTATAAATAGATATGTGGTGTTAATAGAAAATTCTATTAGCCTCTAAACTTCTTGAGAGGAAACTGAGCTCTATAGCGGTATCCGCTCCGAGTATAGTGGTTTAGAAAAACAAACTTCTGTATTTTTCCTGCTGCAACTCATTCCGTAGCTCATTTTGAATTATTTAAAGATGTTTTTATTAAAAAAAAAATAAATGCTTTGCTTGACATAATACTGTTGTGAAAATGCATGGCTCTGTCCAAAAATCATTTCTCTACCTTTACGTGGAGCCAAAAAAGTACTTTTTTAAAAAATGGCCGGCATATTAAAACGGAAGATGAGATTTAATTTTTAAAATATACATATTATAGAAAAAAAACTGATCTTCAACGTACTTAAACGCCGATTTTAATGAAAAACCTGGACGGAGTAACGGACGTTTAAAAACCACATTAACGAAAAAACCGGCTAAAAACTGAGTATTTTTTTTGCGTAAATTGCTGGAGTTATCTCCGAGTAATTTGTAAATAAAACAATCTAAATCAAACCAATCCATGCAGGAAAGAATAGGCTTTATTTAATGTAGTGTTCAAAAATATTCGTAATTTTTTTTTGAGATAAAGCTCTTTAAACAAGTGCGGGAAGGTGGTATGCCTCTAAGCGCATGCGACATCGCATGTCGAATCGCAAGTTGAAAAAGAAAGCGCACGAGTGTGGACATACCGAATGGATCGTCATTTTTAACCTTTCTTCACTTAAAATGCAACTGTAGTAGACTAAAATAACATTATATTGTTAAATGACATAAATGAGTTCACAGGAACATGTGTACAAAATTTTGTCGAACTTAAAGTTTTAAAGGGTGATGTAGCGTTCGAGAACTTTAGACAACTTAGTTCAACTTAATTTTATAGATTAAATTAGAAAACTTTGTAAAAGTGTAAATGGGAGAAATACCTGCTAAGTTTACTTTTATGGTGTTTTTTCTCGACTTAGTTTCTATAAAAACAGACGTCATTATAGTAACTATTCGTTTTTCTAGCGTTAAGTAGGCACATAAGGTGTACTTATAATATGATTCCATGCTACGATTACCTTTTGATTTTTCAATTTCTTCTTAATAGGCTATATACAGATCGAGAGCCTTACAAAAGAAAAAAACTTTTTTTGACTTCAACGGGTTAGGAATTGTGAAATCCGGGATCCTTTCGGGTTATCAACAAATTACCATCTAAAATAAGACTCCTTAATTTAAAAAAAACTTTGATCGGAAGTAAAAGGTTTTTTAACAAAACATGCATATTATTCTGATCAGGAATTCTTAAATTATCTTACAAGGAATGCTCTTTAAATGTAATCTGTATCTGAATTTTGACTTATGAAACATTGGTATTGTAAATAACAAACCTAGAATTCCAATGTACAACTTTAGTAAAATTTAAACTGTAATTTAATGTACAGTGTGTGGAAATCTCTAGAATTCCAATGTACAACTTTAGTAAAATTTAAACTGTAATTTAATGTAGTACAGTGTGTGGAAATCCCTAGAATTCCAATGTACAACTTTAGTAAAATTTAAACAGTAATTTAATGTACAGTGTGTGGAAATCCCTAGAATTCCAATGTACAATTTTAGTAAAATTTAAACAGTAATTTAATGTACAGTATGTGGAAATCTAGCTTGGCGCACGACCTTGTGTACACCGTACTGGGCGGGAGGTGGGGAAGTCATGCATTTCCGAAAACATGATTCGCACTTCACTGTTTTTTTTAAAAACTGTCAACACACGCTGTTCGCGTTCGAGTAAATATAAACTGATTGTGCCATATGTCACACGTATAAATAAATTAACAAAACAAGAATTGATAACATTAGAACGTTCATGTTATCTTATTTTATTACTGTGAGTAATATTTAATTTTATACTTTAACTTCAGTTGTAGTGTCGATATCGTAGGCCTATATTCCTTTCTCTCGCTTTTTCATAGTAGTGTTTCTAAAAGTGAATGCTTACGTATGTTTTCTGTTACTATACTACAGGTACTTAAGTACAAGTATTAAGTGTCAATTGCGTGGTCCTTTTTTATATTCTCTTTTTCAAACAAAATATCGGAAAATGAAATGTTAATCGCAAGTTCAGTAGTTTTATAATTAGAGCGCCGACCTGATCAGTTTGTAAGATTTTTTTCAGTCAATATAGACCTAAATCAAATTTGAACAGTAGGGCTACTTTAAGTAAATATTTAATTTTTTTTATTTCTTGCAATTAACCACGCGCATTAATCGATTTATTGTTACAAAAAATAACTGAGCGTAGGTATTAAAGTAAATGAAACAAATAAATGCATTAGTTTCAAGTGATATGTTTGAGTAGGCCTAAATGCTTAGGCATTCGTATTAAGTGGAGTCAATGTTTTCGGAGAGACTAGTACAGCGACGGCCGCCGTGCTCCGAGCTGCAGTTTCACACATTGTTCAAGTTATTTTTTGTTTTAGTGAATACTTTAGTAAATTGTTAACAAACATTGTGTGTTAAAATAGATTTAAACGTAGGCCTACGTTTATATATATTCTTTTTTGGTTGCTGATAAATAAAGATTTATTTAGTTATTGTCAAAAATTTTGCATAATCTCAATACTTTTTAAATTTATAATATTTATAGAGAAATTAAAAGTTTTCATTTTCAATTTTACTCTATTTGTATTTGGCTATATTTACAATTCTCACATAAGCTTGCTTAATAGAGATTAGTTTACGTTTTGATCAACCTATCTCCTGTCAGTCATTCGGATGAATTTCATTTGAACAATCATCCTGTTAATTACAACTGAACAAACACCTACTTCTACTGATTGATATTGGTGCAATGCATCAGTTGTGTAATGTAACATGGTCTGATGAGTACCTACGTAATTTCACATCCAGTTTCTTACCCTTATTTTCATGGATTTCGTTTCGGAAAATAATGTGTCACATAAATACGCTGGGTGAATTTCAAATGATCTTTACTTCTCATGATCCCTAAGAAAAAACTCTAAACGTATCTTCATCAGCCATCGCTTCGGTCACCTTTTTACTTTCTCTTGCCTATATGAGTATATAGGAAGGAAAGTATTGTTTTCATGTCAATTTTTCGAAATCGAGTTTTCACCGGATCTACACGTTTTCAGACCCCTGAACCCAAAAAACATGTTTTTAGCGATTGGTCTGTGTGTTTGTGTTTGTGTGTGTGTGTGTGTGAACAGAATATCTCAAGAATGAAACATCGTACGAACTTCAAACTTGAAACTTAAGTTTGACACCACTACGGGACCCACCACGAACATTTTCATCAAAATCGGTCAACCGGAAGTGGTAGTTTATTCGTGTAATTTTTAACTTTTTTCGATTTTCTCAAAAACTGGTCGTATGATTTTTTTTTAAAATCGCCTCACTTACTAAACTTTTTATGCTCTACAAGATAGGGTGGGTGCCATGTTTGCTGAAATTCTTGGTTTAAATACTCACTCATGATTTAAATAAGGTTATGTTTTTTTGTATATTTCTAATGTTTTATTACTAACGTTAGGTTATATTGGTCATTATTTGCATTGGTAAGAGAAAGTTGTGTGAGTGTTTCACACCAGATTTTTGGCACTAATGTGGAAGACACTTAAAAATACAGGTTTCGTGATGAGAGTTCAAAAATATTATACCAGGCAAAATAATGGGTTGATCATCTTAAAAATTAAAATCGGTTTTTTTAATTTTTCCGCGACGAAACAATCTGTATATTGTTGTAATCCTCACACTAAGATTTTTTAATATTGGATCAAAAACAGCGTCAAAATAGCGGTTGGGTTTTGTGATATTTGTCGTCAGTTTAACTTGAAAATGTCCAGTATAAAAATATATAAGGGAAATATCCAGTCTGGAGCAGGTCAGTCATTTTGTCTATATGGGATTTGATGTGCCATATGAAGAAGACAATGATGTACTACTACAAAAAGTACAAAAACAGCGTCAAAATAGCGGTTGGGTTTTGTGATATTTGTCGTCAGTTTAACTTGAAAATGTCCAGTATAAAAATATGTAAGGGAAATATCCAGTCTGGAGCAGGTCAGTCATTTTGTCTATATGGGATTTGATGTGCCATATGAAGAAGACAATGATGTACTACTACAAAAAGTACAAAGATTTAATAGAATTTGTAGTACAAAACGTGGGCTTTCAATGGAAGGAAAGGCCTGAACTGACATATTGATGAAATTCCATCCAATCTGCAGAGATGTACTTATTGATAAATTTTAAGAGCTGTAGAAGACTGGATCAGTTTAGAAACGAGGATATACGGTGAGAGTTAGGAACTGGTGCTCTTAAGGTGAGACTGTACGATGGTTTTGGCTGAAAATTTCGATTTTCGGTTTTTTATGTTTTTCAGTACTTCAGACCTAGATCTACCAGAAAAATATTAAATTACGTAAAATATTATTTTAATGCAAAAATTAAGTATTTAGCAGGTTTATCCAGAAAAATGATCATGTTACCAAGAACGAATATTTTTCGTAATTTTATACTTCTCGTTTTAGTGTAAAGGGAATTTCAGTTTTTTAAAATATCTGCATTACTGATTTTAATATTCTCAAAACTATTGGCTTTCTACCCAACTGTTGATGGGAAGTTTACAAGTTTGTGTACATTTTGTTTTTGATTTGTGTCTTTTTGTTTTTTGTCTGTTCCTGGAAATTTAAATTTTTAAGATTTAGGTATATGTTTCTCGGAAACTATTAAACCTACCATGTAGAAATTTTTACCAGTTATTCATCTTGTACATGGACATACACTGGCATTTTTCTGACTTCCTCAGATGCTCCTAAAATTAGTATAATATGCAAAAACACGTAAAAAGAAATTTGCAAAACTTCTATGTTATTCATCATTTTGTTTTTAATTTTATGCTTCTACAGATTAAATTGAAAAAATGCCAGTAGCTAGAGATACCCAACATCTATAAGTGTGTAAAGTTTCATTTTCTTATCTTTAACCAATACTATGAAAAATGTACCTAAAAATTGCAAATTTAACATTGGCGGGATACAAAGTGCAATCTCCCCTTAAGAAAACAGTTGTGGAGTACCGCCGGAAATGACCGATTATCTTCAAAGAATATCGCGAAGGATTCCTAGATTGGCCAAAAGTTACAAACAAATTAAAAGCCGTGGTCTATGGTGACCGTCCAATGGTTAGATGGATACCCGAACAGGTCTTGAGACCTAATCCTTGTATGGTAGAAGAGGAATAGTGCGATTAACGTCCAACATAATGATTTATTACGAAACAATCCAACGAAACTTGATTCGTTGAAATAAGTACAGGGATTTGAGAAGACGATCAATAATAAGGAATCGTAACTCAGACCAAAAGTTTGGAAACTTAAAAACTCCATTTAACAACCTGAAGCATCGCACATAAAATTTTGGCACATACTTAATTATTTTGTTAAACTAATGCAAACAATAAACTTTCACGAAGTATGGATACATATGTTATATATTAAAGAGACAGAATAGTTTTTGTATAAATGAAAGTTTAATGGACTACTTTATTTACGTATTACATTATTTCTTTATTATGTTTCCATTACGAATAGCACATCACAAAAGAGGAAGAAGAATATCAAAACTGCAATAAACACTACATTAGGTCAATGCACCCTCATAAAAAGTGCAAGCTAAAATAGAATGTATATAGAAAGGTTCAGGGTTGTTATTTGTTAAAGTTTTAGTAAAAGTGGTACAGTGTACTTTATATAGTACGTTACCCCAAACCACTGAAATAAATTCCACCCCGTTTATTGCAAAGAGGTAGTGAGAGGTTAGATTTGATACTAGTATACTATTACTTTGTTTTAAAGTCAGAGCACATTACAAAATACTAACATTGTAATTGTTTTGCAGCTGTGTTATTTAACATTTTACAATATTGCTGTGACTATACTGTTCCAAACGAAAAACTATTGCGATGGAGTAACATTTTCGAAACGTTAAAATTGATAAAATCTTCACGTTTCATGACTCCATGAAACCAAAAACGGAAGTCCAAAAGAGAAAAATTCCTTTCATAAGTCGACGCGTCTCATGGTTGGCAATTTTTTAATAAGAAATTGTAAGAGATCAAGCCCAATTAGTTTTCGTAAGAAAGAAAAAGGCGTACCTTTGGCATATGGCGAAAACCATTAGTGATTTCTGTATCTACTCTGTAAGAGGACTCGAATGGCACTATTTTTGTTTATAAATTCCGACTTTGATTTCTTGACTTCCGGTTTTGGGCCACTTCCAGTCGAAACCGGAACTTCAAATCCAATTCAGGCCCACTAACGTTTTGTGTAGATTAAGAATCCAAAAACCGTTTGTAGCTTGTTGGGTTTGAAGTCAAGGTTTTGACAGGACGTGGCCCAAAACCGGAAGTCAAGAAATCGAAGTCGGAATTTGGAAACAAAATTAGTGTCATTCGATTCCTCTTAAAAAGTAGATACAGACATAATTAGTGGTTTTTGCCATAAGTTAAAGGTAAGCCTTTTTAAAGGTTGCCACCAGCCATGAGACGTGTCGTCTCATGAAAGGGATTTTAAATTTTTTTATTTTTTAACCCGTAGTATTGTTCAACAAACTACGTGTACTGAGCAGTTATACAATAATCGTGAAGGCCTACTTTTTTTATCAAGTCTAAACTAAAGTTTATTAATTATAATTTTTTCTTTTTATTTACAATATCTTATTAAGAAAACCAGTCAGAAAAGTATGAAAACAATTGTAAAATTATTTACTTGCATGAACTTTTGCTGGTGCTGTCGTCGCTGCAGAGTTCACACTAATTCCTTCCTCTTGTCTACCGTCTATCTCTTGTCTTAGTTATCGACGCTGAAGTCTTCTCCGCAGAACACCTGGTAGTATATGTGTTGCGAATGCATCTACTGTTTAAACGAATTCGTGTGTGTTTGGAATTTTTTTATGAATAGAAAAGGTTTTTCGTTTTATCTGTGATATATGCTCAAAATAAGTATTGTATAATAGTGTAGTACTATTGGGTGACATTTAGGGACATTGTTGTTTAGGTCATCAGCCGAAAGACTGGTTTGAACCTCTAGAGGCTTTACTAAGTAAAGTGAGAAGTGAGGTTGTTCAGTATTGCTTTCCTCATTGAGTGGAAAAGTATACTTATCAGCATGCCAGGCCTTCCGAAAAGCATCTACTGTCCACCTTGCAAATGACACATTCACTTTATTCACCATAGGGTCTGGCTGTATAATGAAATTCCTTGACATAATATTATTGTAAATATTTTGTTTTACAACAAACAATATACCGTATTTACTCGTGTATGCCGCGCACATTTTATACCTAAAATTAAAGTCCAAAAATGGAGTGCGCGGCTTACACGAGTTAATCTAATTTAAAAAAAATACCCGACCATTTTACAAGATCGGTGAGCGCTATGAACGAGGAAATGACGTCATGTACGAGAAGACAAAGCCGTCCAGTTGGACGTATAATATGACTTATCTACAGCGGATGTTTGTTTTGTCCGTCAGTCCCTTATTTCTAGGAATTACTGAATTTTCAGGGAATCGTGCAGTAGGTAGAAAATACAATGTTTCTGAATCATGTAGGTCTATTCCAGACTGGAGAAAAAACAATGACGAACTACAGAATTGTTTGTTTGTTTCGTGGTAAACAGGAAAAGTATCCGGAAGTTGAAGAACGGTTACGGGACTACGTAAAATATAAACGGACAATTCGTTTATGCAGTGTCAACAGAAATTTGTCGACTAAAAGCTATTGAAATCGCGAAAGAGTTGAACATAGAAGCGTTAAGGCAAGCAAAGGCTCGGTGCAACTGTATTATAACAGACATAAATTTTCATCTGGCGGAAAACTCTTATCTGTCAACTTTTGCCAGATGCCTATGCGGATAAAGCGGCCCAGTTTCAGCAGCACATTATCACACTTCGAGAGAAGAATTCTTTTTCTCTAAGTAAAATCGGTAATGCAGACCAGACACCTGTATTTTTCGGTACCCCACTTGATATTGCAGTTGAAAGTAAGGGACAAAAAATGCGTACTGATTTAAACAATTGGCAATGAAAAGCAGCGTTGTACAGTTATGCTGACTGCAAGAAACTCCCATCCGTCATTTTTTTCAAAGAAAAACTAGTTCTTGATAGTTTTCGAGGCCGTACTGCGGAGAACGTCAAGAAACGTCTACGTAAAGGAAACACTGACACATTCTTCATTCCTGGAGGATGTACATCACTGTTGTAGCCCTTAGATGTCTTTAACAACCGGCCTTTCAAAACCCCCCTCCGACGACCATTCAGTTAATGGATAGCAACGGCGGGTGCACGAAAATCACGGTAATTTTCTCATAAAAATATTTTTCCCTCAAAGCATGACATCAAAATCAGGGTGCGCGGCTTACACGAGGCCGCGGTATACACGAGTAAATACGGTAGTATCTCAAAATATTATACAAAGAAATTTTATATAGAAATAAAAGAAATGATATAAAAATATCAGTAGATAATCCTTATTTTATAACAATATGCTCGTTAGGATTATGTTATTGGAAAATGGTTTACTCGGATTGGTGTACGATAAACGATTTCTAAATGTAAAATCTAATTTCGGTCGCGACTTCTCCAAAAATACCACCTCCATAAACGACCACACTTTTAGTTTAACGTTGTTGTTCGTTTTGGAGAGGTTTTACTGTTATCGATTTTGTTACAGTACTGCACTAAATATATATAGTATGGTACATACGTAATCGAGAGTGTTGTGGTGGCGGTGCTGCACTAGATCAGCTGGCATTGCTGCTCTTGTTTGCTTGCTTTTCACCGGCAGCCGCTCGGCCGAACTTTGACATTTTCCCCGGCCAAAAGATGGGTAGCTCTCTCTCTGTGGAGCTGGTGGTACAGGCAATGAGGTTTTGCACTGTGCAGATATCTTTCTCTCGCTCTCACTTACCCTGTACGACTCCCACGCAACAATTTGTAGCTCTCGCATCTCTCTAACATTACCCCCATCTTTTCTTTCTATCCAAAAAACCCTGACAAAGTTGCTTTCATTTCATTCCTATTCGCTTTTCATTTTTATCTTTATCCTGTTAAAAATTTACCTCATCTCCTTCCCACGTTTCCAATTTTTATATTGTACAAAAAAACCAGACTTTTTTTATCCTTTTATATTTTATAACTTAATTTTCTTTTGCCTACTGGTATTTACCATAAAATATTAAATAAAAATCCATTCATATTGGTGTCTTTTAACAGACCTTGAAAACTCTTAAACCTCCTTGATTTGGAGAAATACTTTTAAAATTTCAATTAATCGTGGTGGCTCTTTAGTTATATTTTTAAATTTCTTTAAAAATTTATTTTTAGAAAAATAAAATCTAACATTGTTTTAGTAAATATTTTGGTTCTTTATGGCCTTTGATAGTGTTTTACAAACCTACCGCTTTCATATTAAAGTTAGATAGGTCATTACACAAAATACATTTTGTTTTTTAAGAACTGCATTCATCTAAGGAAATGTACTCCCGTTCTGGACTTGTCAAAATAAAACATATTGTAACACCTATACCTATCTGGGTATACCCAGATCCCAAACGAATGTGGGTTACAATATGTTTTATCTTTGTTTTATTGTGACAAGTCCAGAACGGGAGTATATTTCCTTAGATGAATACAGTTCTTAAAAAACAAAATGTATTTAAATAAAATGTATAAAATAATAAACGTAGGTACTTATTTCAACTCATAACAATTATTCTTCTTCTTCTGCCTTTCACGGATTAGGCATCTCTGTCTGTTCCAAACCTCTCAAATCTGCCCATCTCTTTCTTGGGCGTCCTTGTTAGTTCCTGCCCTCCGGCTTATAGCCCAGTGTCTGCTTAGGTATATATCCTCCCTCATTCTGTTCACATGCTTTAACCACTGCATTCTGTTCTGAGATACCTTGTCATTTTTAGAGAAGATGTTGAGTTCATTCCTTATCTCGGTATTCCTGTAACGATATTCTCTATACTACACCCATACGTATGTCGAAGAAATTTCCGTGGCTGTTGATGGGTCTGCTATAGGGGGCCGCCCCTGGCGATGGGGACACTCATCAACTCTCTTGGAGAGTGCTGAGGAAATAAAATACTCAGGATGGACAAAAACCAGTGAAGATGGTCAACGGCTTCAAAGGCGGATATGGAAGACATTTGTAACGGCAGAGGAGGCTGAAGAGTCTAGAGCGGTATCTCGAAGGAACTCATATGCAGTGATGTGGTAATCCCACCCCGTTGTTGACCGAAAACGGCACAAAATTTTGCACAGCTCAAGGAGAATCAACTCACACTGCCGAATCTATACCGGTTGAGTAGGGTTACCAACTTCGTTTCATGAAACAAAATTTACCATTCTTAGAAATGAATTACCAGATATTAACAATTGGGTAAGAATAATTGGGTAAGTTAACAATTGGGTACATAACTAAAAGATAACTGCATATTTTTTATTTATTTATTTTTTTTCAGTTTATTTAAAGTCGGATCAACATTTATGATATTAGCGACTACTATTGATTTGAATATGTAATAATTTCCTAAATCTTACCGGGAATCGATCCTCGTACTTTCTGTTTTGTAAATTGGCATGATAACGCCTTGGAGGTGGTGATATTTATAAGATTACTAAATGAAATAATATATTTGTGGATACGAATCGAAGGGGGTTACTAATATTACATAGAAACTACGGATAATTGAATTTGTTTCTTGTTCGATTCCTAATTCAGGTATATATTTTTACCGTTGAATTTTCTTCATCAATCAATTTTATCAATCAGTCTTTCATCGCCTGCATAGCATTTGTGTGAAACAATCAGACGAAAAAATAAATCTCACTTAAGCCTATATTTTCGTCACCGTCAGCACACCATTTTCTTTTCTGTTTTTCCGATAAATTCTATTTTTTTTCTCTCTCATTTTTTGCACCTTTACAGCAAGCCCTCTTTCCTATCCATTATATCTACCACATTTTCTCTTCCCAATTCACTCTATGTACTTTGTTCTTCCCTTACTGGTTTCCTAATCCTTTTTTCCTTACCCCATCCACTCCTGTTTTATCTTCTGTAGAAAACTTTTATACTCACACCTAACAGTTCAATACGTGATGTTCTCCGCTATACCTCTCCTTTTAGAATTTCCATACTTGTTTTTTTTTTAACTTTCTCACTCTACTGTCTAAGCAAGGAATGAGAAAGTATTAGGCCCATTGAAAAATTTTCGATCCTCGGATTTCATCTGATCTTTACGTATATCAACCCCCTAAATCCAGAAAGTGTTTTTGAAAGGATTTCCGTTTGTGTGTTTGAGCGTGTACTTGTATAATTCGATCTTGAGCAAAATCTCTTACACCGATTAGTTTAAAACTTGAAACTAAATTTTTTTGAGCAAATTGCAAAAAGTTAAAAATGGCACGAATGAGTTGCAACTTTCAGGTGACCGATTTTGATGAAAATATTCGTGTCGGGTTTCCTAGTGGTATCTAACTTAAATCTCTAGTGTATGTACGATGCAATCTGTTCAATTCAGAACGATAAGCAACCCCATGACCCAATCAAATAAGAATGATGTTGTATGACGTGTAAATGAGGTGTAGTTTGTACAGTTCCAGGCCGACCACTCTTGAGAGAGTATGGTTAATTAAACCTCAACCATCAAAGTATAGTGGTAATTATTGTTAGTATTCAAATTCGTATGGCGTTTTTACGAGGTGCGGCTATTAAATAACGAGACTGACGTAAAAAATTTTATTTTAATTTTATACATAATCACTTATTGTCACCTTCAATATACACTCCTTCTCTATCCCTACAACGCTCCATGGGAATTTTTCATTGTTGGAAACAGTGCTGGAAGTCATCTTCTGTCAGCTCCTTTAGGACACGTGCCGCTGAAAAATGTTTGAAATGAAGCTCGCAAAAATATTTGTACTGACACTTTGTACGCGATCGAAAATGACCCAAATTTTTTGAAAACGATAATAACATGTGATGAAACGTGGTTTTTTACTTATGATCCGGAAACGAAGCGCCAATCCATGCACTGGAAGAGCCGAACTTCACAGAGAGCCAAAAAAGCTCGAAAGAGCAAGTCAAAATTTAAAGCAATGATGATTGTTTTTTTTTATATCCATGGGATTGTGTACCTTCACTGCGTTCCTGAAGGTCAAACAATTAATCAATATTACTACCTTGAGGACTTTCTAAACTACGTAAAAGAGTAAGGAAAAACGCCCCGAAATGTGGAAGGACAAATCATGGGTTCTCCACCAAGACAATGGGCAAGCTCATTCCGCGTTATGTCTCAAGAGGTTCCTAGCCAAGTACAGCATGTCAGTGTTAGAGCATCCACCTTATTCACCAGATTTTGCACCATGCGACTTCTACCTGTTCCCTAAGGTGAAATCTGCATTAAAAGGGGCAAGATTTGAGTCTGTGGAAGCTGTAAAAGAGGAAGCGGCACGTGTCCTGAAGAGCTGACAGAAGATGACTTCCAGCACTGTTTCCAACAATGGAAAATTCGTATGGAGTGTTGTAAGGATAGAGAAGGAGTGTATATTGAAGGTGACAATTAGTGATTATGTATAAAATAAAAATGAAATTTTTTACAACGTCAGTCTCGTTATTTAATACCCACACCTCGTATTGTGGAGTCTTTCTTGAACGCTTAATGATTTCATGAGTAAAAGACTTGGAACGTTTGAGATGCGGCTTTACAGAAGGATGCTGAGAGTCTCCCGGGTGGATTGCGTCTCTAATGAGAAGGTTTTGAGACGCATGCAGAAATAAAAAGAAGTGAACATGATAAAGATTAGGAAACTCGAGTATTTGGGACATACGTATAATGTGCAATGAGAATAAATAATAATAATAAATAATAATATAATAAATAATAATATAATAAATAATAATAATAAATAATAATAATGCGTAATGAGAATATTGGTTGCTCCAATCTATATTACAAGGAAGAATAGCTAGACAACGTAGCGTGAGGAGAAGACGTATTTTCTAGTTGAAAAATCTGAGATTGTGGTACTTGAAAACGATAACACAGCTCTTTCAAACAGCAGTGGATAAGGTTCAAATTGTTAATATGGTGGCCATCCGGAACGGAGACGAACCTTAAGAAGAAGATTCAGATCCGTATAAAAGTTTTTTTTAGCTTTTATTTGTTATCGGGAACTGTCCACTATTGAAAACTACCCTATTCGATCGCTGATTTTCACTGTATTTTTGAAGTGTATTAGGCATGAGTTTGAACTTGGACGGAGCCCCCCCCCCCCAGTAGCGTTTGTTCATGGATGGTTGTCAGCTGGTCACCATACAAAGTCGTTTGCCCAACCAGTGTTACTTAACAAATAATAGCGACGTTCTACTAGCTGGCTGGCTGGGCTGGCCCGGAGGCCCGTATAAAAGTAACTACAGTCCAGCCTTTCTTAGTTTGCTCCTACTGTAAACAAATAATGACCACTGTAAACATGCGCATTATATAAAAATGTGTACACGTTGATTAAAAAGTAACAACAAAATACTTTCAAAAGTATTTAAATACAAAATACTTTTAAAAGTATTTTATAAATGTAATTGTTAGGCCTACATCATATCATGACTGATATTTAAGTACTTATAATTTAAAAGATAGTTAACTTAATAGGAATACGACATCCATAAAGTCGTGGACCCTAGCGTGCACCCTGTAGTAGCTGGCTTTGGTTTGTTGACAGTAGGAGCAAACTAAGGACGGCTGAACTGTATTTTTACTAGGATTTGAACCAGGAACATTTGTCTCCGAAAATCAACTGTTAAACAGCTGACTCGCGGCGACGACTTTACCTATAGACTAACCCGGTGGGTTCCCTGACTTAAACCCCAAGTTTCCACTTTGTACGGTCATTATACTAAAGTAATGTAACCGTGCGTTATTCCGTTCTTAAGTTATTTTTGTTCACACATCCACACACACACACACACACACACGCACATTCACGGTGGGGGAGAGAGAGAATCACTAAAACATGTGTTAAGGTTCAGGGGCCTGACAGCTTGATTTCAAAAACTCGACATGATATCATTTACCATATAGGGAAGTAAATATGTAATATTATAATTTCATTTTTTTTTTAGAACGCGAATTAACCTTGTATAATATTTTTGTATAAATTGTCAACGGAAGCATTACCGTAGTGGAGACAGTATTACAAAACAGAATTGTTATTCCGTGGGATAATCTGGTAAACAATTTAAACGAGTGTACAATAAAAATAATAATAATAATAATGCATTTCAAAAATTGGAATGCATTCTGTATGCAATTACAGTAATAAATTGATTTAATGCAATTTCGCTTACTCAGGTTGTTTTTGCATATAAATGAGTATTCTATGCCATCACGTCACGTGACATTACTTCACTGCTATACAGTGCATATTTATTTAAACTGCATTATGGATTTAAATTGTTTATACAGTCAACTAACTAAATGTTGCCAATTAACTATTCTGTTTTATTTAGAAATGTGCCTGCCATGCAACTGTAACAAATGCACTGTGCAATGGTTTCTTATAACCAATGTAACAATTGTTTGGGTTTATGCCAATATAGTGAACAATTTATAAAATAAAAAAAATTAAATAAATTCCCGGTGTTTTAGATATACTAGTATTGGGTCTTTTTGATCTAATTGAATCTCACAACCGCGTTATCCGAACAAATTTGGACTGGGACTGTTCAGATTTTGTAAAGTTCGGATTCTCCGAAAAAATAGCGTAATAACTAAAATTTATGAAAAAATCTGGTGTGAAACACTCACACAACTTCCTCTTGCCAATAAAAATTATGAATAATATAGCCTAACATTAGAAATAAATAAAAACCTAACCACAAATAACATAACCTTATTTTAATCATGAGTGAAAGACGCTAAATGAAAATCAACCTTGGTTTGGCATAAAAATACGGAAAATCACTCTTTCACGCTAAACTAGGCTCTGTAGAGAAATATTTTGTGAAATAAAAGTTGTAGATCTTTTAATTTCAAATAAATTTTATTATATACACTTTAATCGTAAAATGCATACTATGGTCGAAATCTTTAAAAATCGATTTTTCACACGTTTTCGTGAGAAAAAAAAACAGAAAATCGCTAATTACCTCTTAACTAAGCGTTACACAAAAACAATGTTTAAAATAAAAGTTGTAGAATTTTAAATTCTCTACATTTTTTATTGTATAAATTTTTGCGCTAAAATGCAGATTAAGCCGTAATCTTAAAAAAACAATTTTTTTATGTGAAAACAGCCTCGCCAAGAATTTCAGCAAACATGGCGCCTACCCTATCTTGTAGTGTAGAGCATAAAAAATTTAGTAAACCAGGCGATTTAAAAAAAAATCGTAGGACCCGTTTTTGAGAAAATAGCAAAAAAGTGAAAAATTACACGAATAAACTACTACTTCCGGTTGAACGATTTTGATGAAAATGTTCGTGTCAGGTCCGGTAGTGGTGTCTAACTTAAGTTTCAAGTTCGTACGATGTTCTGTTTTTGAGATATTCTGTTCACACACACAGACCAATCTCTAAAAACATGTTTTTTGGGTTCAGGGGGTCTGAGAACGTGTAGATCTGGTGAAAACTTGATTTCGAAAAATCGGCATGAAAACAATACTTTCCTTCCTATATATTCAAATAGGCAAGAGAAAGTAAAAAAATTAAATAAATTCTTGGTGTTTTAGATAAACTAGTATTGGGTCGTTTTGATCTAATTGAATCTCACAACCCCGTTATCCGATCTAATTTGGACCGGGACTGTTCAGATTTTGTAATGTTCGGATTCTCCGAAAAAATATCGTAATAACTAAAATTTATGAAAAAAGAGGGGGACCCAAAAATAACTGGACTGAGAGCGCGCTGCCGTTCGTAGACGTAGTAGAGAGTTCTCTCGCTAGACGGAGCTAGTAGAGACCTTCAACAAACAGCTGCCTAGACGGCGTCAGTTTGTAGGTTAACGTTTGATCGTAGTGTTGTGTTTCTCGTACTGTTATCATGTTCCGCCTGCGACATCATCAAGCTTCAAGTCAATCTTCCACGGCTTGGCACTTACTTGGTTTCTGGGTCATACCGGTAACACCAACTCTCATTACCTGTAATATCTTTGGTCAAAAAGTTTGGATCACTTTCACACTCGTTTTTTCAAGTCCTGACTTAAATTCAATCGAATGTTTTGTTGATCATGTTTGAGAACGTGAGGAACAAATTTAGTGGCAACACGTCTCATTTGCAAATCCGCAGTCAAAATTCTCTGGCACGAGCTCCAACCCTGTCTCTTCAGAAATTTTGTCGATCGTTGGTTTTTGGCGGATTTTTTCCAAGTTTTCTTCATTTCGAAATGTTAAAGGGTGGGCCAGAAGAAACATGGCCTTTAACACTCATCACATCACGTTTGAAGCGCCTAAACCACTTGAAAACTTGAGTACAGCTCAAAGCTTCATCCTCGAAAGCATGCTGAAGCATTTAGTAAGCTACCGTTGTCAATTATTCAAGCAGGAAACAAAATTTCAATTATTCTTTGTTCTTTTAAATCTGCATTAACGACTTCGCAGATGGAACACGACAACAGTAAGAGAAACACAACACTATGATCAAACGTTAACCTTCAAACTGACGCCGTCTAGGCAGTTGTTTGTTGAAAGTCTCTACTAGCTCCGTCTAGCGAGAGAACTCTCTACTACGTCTACGAACGGCAGCGCACTCTCAGTCCGGTTTTTTTTGGGTCTCCTCGCATGTAACACGGTTCGAAGTATTTCGTTATCAGAAGCAGAAAAAAAAACACTGAAAATAACAATGCAGTACGTAGCACAGTACAACACCGATATGCGCTCACAGACGTTTATAACCCAAGACCGCATGATGAGAGGCGAGCACGTAGTTGGTAACGTGCTCGCCTCTCGTCATGCGGTCTTGGGTTCGAATCCCATTCAGGCACGGCATATTTTCATACGTTACAAAAAAATATTTCATCCTTCATCGTTTGCATTAGCAGTAATTGCAGAACAGTCGGACGTTAAACCAAAAAAAGACGTTTATAATGTCCTGGTGAAATAATACGACATCAGAGCAAGATTTTCGGGATTTCGCTAGATAAAAATTAGTAATTTTATGCAAGCAGACAGTAATGAAAAAGTATCTTTCCTTGGATAATGAACATGTTTAGGTCGTCAGAGGAAAGGCTGGTTTGAACTTCTAGAGGCTTTACTAAGTAAAAAGAGTAGTGAGGTGGTTTACAATTGCCTTTCTCACTGAGTGGAAAAGTATGCTTATCACCATGTCAGGCCCTCTATCCCCCTTTTTACTTTCTGTTGTCTATATGAATATAGGAAGGAAAGTATTGTTTTCATGTTGGAGAAAGTCGTGTAAGTGTTTCATACCAGATTTTTTGGTTTGAAATGAAGATTAATTAAAGTTCATATATAGAAAATTTTTCATCTTTGCAATACTTTCTCTTTCTGTATTACAGACTGGATGTGTAGGACTAAAAATACTATTTAATTTTGCATTACAGAGTACGTATTTCTTCAATCAATCCCACCAAGTAGACCTGTACCGTACTAAAGTAAAGTTATCTTAAACTATTCATACACTGATGGTTTGCTGATTTTTGTTGCTTTTACCAACAGCGATGACTACTTAAATTTTAAAGCCTATAAAATATTTAAAATCTATTACCGCTCTTATTTACAGTCCAGTTCAGCTTAAATTATGGAACGGTGATGGTTTTTACTTTAGGATAAAACCGGTGGCCATAAATTTACGAAAATTGTTATTTTAATATTAAATCGGGCTTTTCAAGGTAAAAATTTTGTTCTCATAAATACTACTACAAAAATTCTTGTACATTTTCAAACTTCCTACCAAAGTTTCGAAGTAAATAATACGGCACAATAAACTAAATTTCTTTTTAATTTTCATATAGTACACAACTACACTGCTAATCCGAATTGGTTTCAATTTTTACTATCTCTTGCCCTATACGAATAAAGCCTAGGGAAGTAAAGTGTTGTTTCCGTGTCGTATTTTACTGGATCGAGTTTTCACCGGAATTCACGTTTTGAGAGCCCCTGAACCCAGAAAACAGGTTTTTAGGAATAAACAAAATAATATTATGTATAAAATAAAATTTCCAATGTCAGGCAGATGGAGTGTTAAATTATTTGCACCTTATCTGCTAGTTTCAAGGCTACATAAATACTTCTGTTTCTTATCATATGCTCGGCCAATTATATGACTGAAGCATTTAAGAACAAAGAGGTAGAGGTGTAAAAGACAATAGTCACAGTTATCTCCTCTTATCTTACCATAAAGGGCAGGTGGAGTGTTAAATTAATTGCACTCGATCTGTGGGTTCCAGGGCTACAAAAAAATAGTTCTGTTTCTTATCACATAGTCAGCCAATTATATAACTGAACTATTTGAGAACTGAAGAGGTAGAGGTGTAAAAGACACTAGTCAGAGTTATTTCCTCTGAGAGTAATGAATTTCACTATTTAGCCAGAACCTTTGGTAAATGGCGAATGAAGTGAAGGTGTCATTAGCAGGGTGCAGAGTAGATGCTTTTCGGAGGGCCCGGCATGCTGATAAGCTTAGGCTTCTTCTGTGTTCAGTGAGGAAGACAACTGTAAACCACTTCACTCCTTGTTTTTACTTAGTAAATCTCTAGAAATTCAAACCAGCCTTTCGGCTGTTCACCTAAACAACTGTTAGTTCCAGTGATACAAAAAATAGTTCTGTTTATTATTACATAGTTAACCAATTAAATGACTGAAGTATTTAAGAACAGAATAGGTGGAGGTCTAAAAGACAATAGTTAGAGTTGTCTCGTCTGAAATTAATGAATTTCATTATACAGTCAGACCCTTATGTTGAATAAAGTGAAAGTATCATTTTATAGGGTGTAAAGTATGTGCTTTTTATTGGACCTGGCATGCTGGTAAGCATACCTTTCCATTCAGTGAGGAAGGCAATTGTAAACCTCCTTACTCCTTAATTTACTTCGTAAAGCTTCTAGAGATTCTAACCAGCCTTTCGTATGATGACCTAAACAACAACAGAGAAGTTCTAAACCTTCGTAATATTTCTCAATGTTACTCATTGAGAGTGAGAGAAAGGTAAACAAACTCCAGTAATTCGTACAAGGTGCCTTAACATTCTGGGCTAAATCTAACGAAGTGTGACAACAGTGATGAAATAAAAAGAAGCGACTGGTAGTCGTTATTAGGCCGCACTCAATCATATAGTGACCTCATTATCCGTACTTTTATATGCTGTACCACATGCCTATAAATATCACACGTTCAGCATAGTAATAAAAAAATAAATAAATACTATAGGTATTTTTAAATAGATCTTTTTGGTGTTAAGTATCATGTATCATGACGTACGCTTCATACATAATATACTTTATAGATAAATAAACGATAGATAATTAAATAAATATTATTCGTTACTTGTCAACATTTTCAGCCTTTCATAAATAACCATGTTACTAATAAGCTTACTTTTATCGCATACGTGACAAGCTTAACGCATAGAACAATATTTATGTGATACCTGTTAAAATATTCATATTACAAAATAGACCGTACATAAGAACTTGCAAATTTTAGCTCACCGTGGAACTTCATATTGTTATATTTATCACTAACAATTACTCTTCTCAAAAGTGTGCATTAAATAAACTACTAGTTTATTCTTTTCACTTTTCCATGACACTTTTTACTTTCTCTTATCCTATATGAATATAATATAGGGAAATAAAGTATTATTTTCACGTTGATTTTTCAAAATCGAGTTTTCACCAGAAATACACGTTTTCAGGCCCCCTGAACAAAACAAAAACATGTTTTTAGAGGTTTGTCTGTGTGTGAACAAAATATCTCATAAAGAAACATCGTACGAAGTTGAAACTTGAAACTTAAGTTAAGTATCACAAAAGGACATGACACGAATATTTTCATTAATATCGGTGGATCGGAAGTAGTAGTTTATTCTTGTAGGTTTTCACTTTATTTTGATTTTCTTAAAAACGGTTAATACGATTTTTTTAAAAATCAACTCATCTAATAAATTTTTATGCTTTACAAAATAGGTTAAGCGCCATGTCTGTTGAAATTCTTGGGGGCCTGTGCTCTCGTGGTAAAAAATTGTGTTTTTTTTATTTCGCCTTTAGAATGCATACTAAAGCAGAAGTGTAATAGTAATGAAAGTTGTATAACATTTAAAAACCTAGAACTTTTATTTCAAACATTTTTTTCTTTTAGTTTAGCGAAAGTTAGTGATTTTCTGTATTTTTTCATCAAAATTGGTAAAATTTTTTTCATCAAAATTGGTAAATTTTTTTTAATAGTGCGGCTTTGGCGTACGCTGTTCGTCTATTCTCTCCAAGTGACCTAGCTAGCTTATTAACTGAGACTTATACTCCTGTCCTAAGAACTTATCTATTTCTTGATTATGTCGGGTTCACCACGTTTCATTCTCCTTAAATTGCCCAAAGACAGACCGCAAAGTTTTCCTTTATAATTTTCGCAGTGTTTTTTGTTTACCTTTTGCCAGTGTCCATGTTTCAGCTCCATTAACTGGCAACTAACCTGATCAGTCTGAAAGCTTTACAGCTCCAGTGACACTCACTCACTGATTGACAGAAATTCTAACCCATAAGGAGGTCTCGGAGAGCAAAACACCTGACGACCTTTTTTCTTTATCGTCGGCTGAAACGTGGTCTAAAATTGACACTATACAAGAAATAAAATTGTGTATTACATTACAGTTTTACGTCAAGTAATTCTAAACTAACACCTAAGTACTTAAATAGTTTGTAAACATGTCTTAAATCAATCTGAAAAAATTAATCTTAAATTTTGTACTACGTATATTTTTTACTGTAAATAACAGAAATACGACCATTGAAATTATTATAGTAACTATTATTTACCTGGCTCAAAATAACGTTACAAAAATATGATAACCATAAAACTGACCGACCAAATTTTTTTTAAAAACTCAAAAGTTTATGAACTCAAAAAGAGTTATAAAATAAGTTTGTACTCAGTCAGGAACTTCATAATTCAAATGAAATGCTAAAGCTCAGAAAGTTGTAGTGACACAACATTTAAATAGAACATTCAAACGTAGCTTTGTTTGAAGATTGCGAAAAAAATTAGTGTACGATTTATTTTATAACAGTTATATATATACAGAGTCCGGCAGAATAATCTGACGATTTTGGAGGGTCAATAAAAAAAGCACGATTCATAGTACAACAAAGTTTAATAGTTCAAATGAAAATTCAAATTATACAACTTTACTTACAGCATTTCATAGTTCACTTGAATATTATATTTGAAAATTATGTCATCCAAATGTTTCCCATTGTTCCTCACGCACTCATTCAACCTTACAAATTTTCGAGAATTAGCTCACATGCTGTTTTGCGAGACGCGTAGTCATTTTCAGTAAGTTGTTGCACGAACATCATCTTGTACGAATGGAACTGAAGGTCATCATGAAAGATTCTTCTCACACTTCGGTCAGACATTCTTAGTGCGGCAGCATGCTTCACTACGGAACGCCGTGGAGACTGCAACACAGATAACCTTACAGCCTCAATATTTTCAGGAGTTCTCACACAACGCTTTCGTCCTGTTGGTTTCAGTTTCAAAGCAGATGATGTTAAACGAAAGTTTTTCACCCACAGCAATATCGTATTCCTACTTGGAACAGACGCGTTTCGGTTTAAATTAAAATGTCTACGAAATAAACGCTGCGTAGCAATAACAGAATCGTTGTTTTTGAAATACGCTTCAATCACAAAAGCACGGTGCTCACACGACCAACTCATGATGGCAGCTAAAATGGTAGTATTAGCGCTACCCCGTAACAACTGTACCAACTTCCTATTCACAGTGTTGCCAACATACCGATGAATACAAAATCGTCAGATTAATCTGCCGGACCCTGTATATATATAACGGGTGATTCAAAAAGAGCGCCGGTTTTTAAACGGCTGGTAAATTTTTGTTTATCGGTTGGCAACATTGTTAGACCTCATTTCTATTTCGGAGAACATTCCGATTGACGATTTAGTTGTAGTTTCTCTTGTTCGCAGTGTAGTACTCTCGCAGTCTGTGTCTAACCATGGAGAAGTTTACTATTGCACAACGAGTGTTAATCGTCAAAACATTTTACCAGAGTGGAGAGAGTTATGCGGCTACTGTCAGGCGACTTCGCGGTACTCTAGGACGTAATGAAGCACCGAATGAATCAACAGTTCGCAGGCTCATGAAAAAGTTTTTTGAGACGGGTTCAACAGTCGACCTTAAAAGTTCTGGACGTCGTCGTTCTGGCCGAACTGAGCAGAACGTTGCGTTGGTTCGTGACAGTGTGGCTGTTAGCCCAGCAAAATCAATACGTCGCCGTTCTCAACAATTGGGTTTACGATGTTCTTCTGTACGGAGAATTCTTCGGTACGATCTCCAATATCACCAGTATAAAATTCAGTTGACGCAACATTTGAAAGTGGCAGACTACCAGCAGAGACGACAGTTTGTTGACTGGGTATTGAGAAAACGGCAGGATGATGACACCTTCGCAAACAAAATCATTTTCAGTGATGAGGCGCACTTCCACTTTAACGGTTTTGTTAATAAACAGAACTGCCGTATGTGGGGTTTAGAAAACCCTCGCGTGGTTAATGAAAGGGAAATGTATGCACAGCGAGTGACAGTTTGGTGCGGCTTTTGGTCGGGCGGTGTCATCGGCCCTTACTTTTTTGAAAATCAAAAAGGACAAGCCGTGACAGTAAATGGAGACCGATACTGTACGATGATTAGGGAGTTTTTGTGGCGTCATTTGGATGGAATGGACATTGACGAGTTATGGTTTCAGCAGGATGGTGCCACCTGTCACGCTGCACGAGAAACAATGTTGTTGCTCCGTGAACGGTTCCAGGATCGCATCATTTCTCGTAATTCCGACCATCAATGGCCACCAAGGTCGTGTGACTTGACGCCTTGTGACTTTCATCTTTGGGGTCATCTGAAGTCATTGGTGTATGCCAATAAACCCCGAAACATCAATGACTTGAAGGAGGAAATTCGACGGGTTATCGGGCAAATGGAAGTCGAAACTTGTCGTGCAGTAATATCCAATTTCATGGACAGAGTTGATGCGTGCCAGCGCAGTAGAGGAGGACACATGCATGACATCATTTTTCATACATGAAATCGGAAGGTAAGATGAACTTATTGATGTATTTATTTTCAGTTTTTCAATAAAATAAATCTCTTAATTTGATATATCAAAACCGGCGCTCTTTTTGAATCACCCTATATATATATATACTGGATGTCCTAAAAGTCCAAGTAGGACAAAATATTTCGAATGTAAGGAAAATTTCAACATATTATGCAAATGTGAATCTCCCTCGAATACAACACGATTTTATGACGAATCAAAAAATACTGTCCGCTATCTTGAATGTAACTTATTTTTACTTTCTCTTGCCTATATGAATATACAGGAAGGAAAGTATTGTTTTCATGTTGATTTTTCGAAATTGAGTTTTCACCAGATCTTCACGTTTTCAGACCCTCTGAACCCGAAAAACATGTTTTTAGCGATTGGTGTGTGTGTGTGCGCGCGCGCTCGCGCGTGTGAGAGAACAGAATATACCAAGAACGGAACATCGTACGAACTTGAAACATGAAACTTAAGTTAGATACTACTACCGGACCCGACACGAATATTTTTATCAAAATCGGTCAACCGGAAGCTAAGTTTATTCGTGTCATTTTTCACGTTTTGCGATTTTCTCAAAAACGGGTGTTACGATTTTTTTTTAAATCGCCTCATTTACTAAATTTTTTATGCTCTACAAAATAGGGTAGGCGCCATGTCTACTGAAATTCTTGAAGAGGCTATTTTCACGTAAATAAATTGTATTTTTTTAAGATTGCTGCTTTAATATGCATTTTAGCGCAAAAATGTGTATAATAAAAGTTGTAGACAATTTAAAATCCTACAACTTTTATTTCAAATTTTTTTTTGCATAACGCTTAGTTTAGCGGTAATTAGCGATTTTCTGTTTTTTTTCATGAAAATTTGTAAAAAAAATCGATTTTTTTAAGATTTCAGCTTTAGTGTGTCATTTTAGTGTCATTTTACGACAAAGGTGTAATAATAAAATTTATAGAAAATTTCAAGGTCTACAACTTTTATTTTGATAATTTTTCTCTACAGAGCCTTGTTGTACGTGAAAGAGTGATTTTCTGTACTTTTAAGCCAAACTGAGGTTGATTTTCATTTCGCGTTATTCACTCATGATTAAAATTAGGTTATGTTTTTTGAGGTTAGTTTTTTTTTATTTCTAATGTTTTATTACTAATGTTAGGTTATATTGTTAATTATTTGCATTGGCAATAGAAAGTTGTATGAGTGTTTCACACCAGATTTTTGAATATCATGTGTAATTACTTAGGATGGGTGAAAAGCTCAAGAATGTCTTAAAATTTTGATTGTAAGGAAAATTTCAAGATGTATGCAAATGTGAATCTCACTCAAATACAAAATACTATTTTATTTACGACGAATCAAAAAATGGTGTCCGCTATCTTGATTGTAACTTATTTTTATTAAATGGGAAGGTGATCATGTGGCACATGATTTCAATGCGAAATTTCAAGACAATTTGAAAGGCTAGAGCCGCACATCGATATCTTATACGATTTTGTTATCTCATGACATTCAATAAGGTGTTGCTGAAATGTGAAGGAAGGCAATTACCTTCCAATCCAAGTGAGATATCGTTGTATGGTTTTCGCCATTCAAATTCTTGAAATTTTGCATAGAAATTGTGTATCACATGATCACCTTTTTATTTGGAAAAGTAGTTACATTCAAAATGGCGAAGAACATTTTTTGATTCATCATAAAATCGGATTTTGCCCATAACGGCAAGGTGGAGTGTTAAATTAATTGCACTCGATCTGTTGGTTCCAGGGCTACGAAAAATAGTTCTGTTTTTCATCTGATAGTCAGCCAATTATATGACTGAACTATTTTAGAAGAGAAAAGGTAGAGGTGTAAATGACATTAATCAGAGTTAACTCCTCTTAGAGTAATGAATTTCACTATACAGCCAGACCCTGTGGTGAATGAAGGTGTCATTTGCAGGTCATTTGTGTCATTTTCGGAGGGCCTGGCATGCTGATAAGCATACTCTTTCAACTGGGTGAGGAAGGCAATTGTAAACCACCTCACTCCTAATTTTTACTTAGTGAATCCTCTAGAGGTTCAAACCAACCTTTCGTCTGTTGACCTAAACAACGAAATTGGATTTTGCATTCGAGGGAGTTTCACATGTGATGTATCTTGAAATTTCTCTTACGGTCAAAATATTTTGCAGTTCCAGACTTTTGGGACACCCAGTATGTTAGTATCAACGTTTACTTATTGCGTCGTATATTAAATTTAAGCCTTAACGCTTTATTACAGCCATAAATGTACCTATTGTAAAAAAGGAACGTTATTTAAAACACTTTCGTTATAAAGTGTGTAGGTAAGTACTTGATATTTATGAATTTGATAAAAATTTACATTAGATCATACATTTCGCAATGTATCGACCTAAAATTAACTTATTAAAACCTAATTTCTTACCTGTTGATGTATCTAAAAAACTATCATAAACTGTTGACATAGTAACCTACGCGAACGTATTAAACTATGTAAACATAGTTATTCAAATTTCAGTATTATGTACATGACTTCGCATAATTTTTTCTGATTATGTTCATTTACATTACTTGTCGTTTATATAGAAACATAATCTTGGTAATCATGTTATCGTTATGATTAGCATCATATGTAACAGGTCTTTTTGTTCATTATATTCGATTAACCCACCGTGTTGGTCTAGAGGTAAATTCGCCGCCTCAAGTCAGCTGTTTAACAGCTGGTTTTTGGAGACGAAAGTTGTGGTTCAAATCCTAGTAAAGGTAAATTACTTTTATACGGATTTGAATACTAGACAGTTGTTGCCGGTGTACTTTGATGGTTGGGGTTAATTAATTATACTCTCTTAGGAGTGGTCGGCCAGTGTCTGTACAAGACTGTACCTCCTTTACACGTCATAACCATCATCTTTATCTCCGCAAGACAGCTGTTTAACAGCTGATTTTTGGAGACGAAGGTTCCTGATTCAAATCCTAGTAAAGGTAATTACTTTTATACGGATTTGAATACTATACAGTGGTTCTGGTGTACATTGATGGTTGGGGTTCAATTAACTATACTCTCTCAGGAATGGCCGTCCTGTGTCTGCACAAGACTACGCCTCATTTACTCGTCATACCCATCATCCTTATCTCCGCAAGACAGCTGTTTAACAGCTAACTTTCGGAGACGAAGGTTCCTGGTTCAAATTCTAGTAAAGGTATTTATTTTACACGGATTTGAATCGAGACAGTGGTTCCGTTGTATTTTGATGTTTGGGATTAAATTAACCATACTCTCTTAGGAATAATCGGCCTGGGCCTGTACGAGACAACACCTCATTAACACGTCATATACACCATCCTTATCTCATTGGGTAATGTGGTTACTTTTTGTGTTAATTATGTTAAATCTGTTTGTCTTTTATTTTTTATTTACTTATTTTCTCACATTTAATCTGTAGTAAAGGCTGAAAAAGTATTGCAGTGGAGAAAATTTTCTAAACCTAGATTAGAATTGATCCTCACGTTTCAAGAACCCCTTGAAGGCAAAATTATTGTTTTTTAGATTATGTTTTGGCTTGAATTTGACACTTAAGTTTCTTTTATCATCCGCAGAGATTTTAGAATTTTTTGATTTAGTTATGCGGCCCTAAAATGAAGTGTTCGTTTCTCCGGTAAAAAAATAAAAATATACAATATTTACATATCGTAATACGATTTCAATTAAGCTTTGATTCATTGATATTCGAAGCTAATATGAGTGGGAAGAAGAGATATTCGTCGACCAAGGAAGAGATAATATACAGTACTATGATGAATGATGATGAATTTAAACGCTGTAATGTTTTCATAGTATTTTTTTTTTGATAAATTTCTTCTTACTACCTGTGCTACAATTGAATGAAACAACAACACTAACACGTGTATTTGTTAATTATAAAATTACCAGAGTTAATTTTTTGCGTTTAGTTATTGTAGTATGAAAATTTTTATGAATGGATTCACAATTATAATTCCTCAAGGATGCAAAATACGTGTAAAATTATTTTTTTTGCAGATGTGTATGTGTAAGTATTTATGTAAATTTGTGTTTGTGTTAGTGTGTTCATTTGCTGCGTGAGCGAATTGATGGTTTAAGTTTTAATATAGCATTACAATAGAGCAATTATGACCTTGAAAATTTTAGTTTTTTTTGTACGTAATTCATTCATTTCATTGCAGGCCAGTTATTATCGTTAGGTAATGATAGAAATTGTTATTAAATTTTTATTTTGTATTGTATAACATATTTACAGTAAGACCAAATTAACTTATCATTTGAGTACGTTGAAAAATCTGTTTGCTTAAAAATTCCTAAGATCTCACTTACCTACTTGTTAGTTCTCATTTATTTACCACCTTAAACAATAATTTACTATTTTTCTTTTTTATGATAGTTACAATTTACACCTCTAGCTCTTATGTTCTTAAACGATCAATGGTCAGCCATTTAATTGACTGACCTTGTGATAAGAAACAGAACTATTTTTTGTAGGTAGTTCCAGGGCTACAAAAAATAGTTCTCTTTCTTATTACATGTATCTATGTGATGTTTCATGTGATGATTCATGTACATGAATAACTGAATCATTTAAAAACAGGAGAGGTAGAGGTGTTAATGACACTAGTCAGAGTTATCTCCTCTCAGAGTAATGAATTTCATTATACAGCAGACCTTGTGGTGAATGAAGTGAAGGTGTCGTTTGCAGGGTGGAAAAAAGTAAAAGTAGGTTTAAGTAGGTGCTTTTCGGAATGCTTGTCCACTCAGTGAGGAAGGCAATTATAAACCATCTTACTCCTCGTTTTACATAGTAAAACCTTTAGAGTTTCATCGGTTGATGAACTAAACAGCAACAAGTTACAAATTAATAAGATACTGTCGCCGACCAGGGCCGATGACACGTGGCGAAACCTTGCTTGTGAGTTTGTTGGCCTTGAAAAGGGCTGTTCAATTGTGTTAGTGGCCCTGAAAAGGGCCGGGTGTGTTTTGTGGTTGGCCCTGAAAAGGGCCGTTGTTGGTGGTCGGATGCGGCGAGCCGGCGTGTTGAAAGCGGAGCCCGAAGAGTGACGGATCGGCTACCGGGTTTGTCGCCGGTTGTTTTGCCTGAAGGCGTTGGTAGAGTGGAACATGATTACGTATCCTTTTACTGTCTTTCAACCCGTAGTATGGTTATATCTGCTGCACGGTTCTGTGGGATATACTATAGTCAACTAGCTGATAGTATCATGGGAATAGGCATTTGGGACTTGTGTATGCATTTTCAACACACTATTATAAATCTACTCTATCCATCCATCTTCAGTTCTGAGTGTGAAGTTAGTTTTACCGCCCAATACTTTAAAGTATTGCGTCGTAACCTACACTAACAAACTGTAGGACATTTCATTAGTAAGTGAATTCTGCTAAATTTTCTCATAACCTAATCTATTACGTACAAATTATTGTGTTACTATGTTATTCTTCTTTCCTGTTATTCAATAACAATTTTATTATTTTTATTGTTATTGTTAGCAAGATTAAAAAAATAACATCTCTTTATATTTTTTTCTGTGTATAATTTTTAAATGACAGCCTAAAATGTAGTATATTAACATAAATTATAAATTAAAATTGTACGTATGATCTGTATAGTAACATAAAACAACGTTGGAAAAATTAAATGGTATGTAATGTGTAAAAAAATGACAATATGTTGTTAGTAAAGGTAAATTAACTTGGTAAAAACAAGGAAATACAGTAGTGTGAAATTATATGCTACATACATGTTAATACTTGGAACCTAACGCTAAATTGTAATTTTTTAAAATGCTAATGTCTGGGCATTGCAATCAGTTAATTTATAACAATAACGAACCTTTTAAGACCCAACAAAATGAAAATTATGTGTATGACGTGTAAATGAGGTGTAGTCTTGTACAGACTCTGGCCGACAATTGCTGTGAAGTATCGTTAATTTTAAGCTTCAACCATCAAATTACACCGGTTACAGAAAAAAATTTGCCGGTACGCCTGTTTAGTATTCAAATCGGTATAAAAGTAACTCTGCCCATAACAGACAGGTGGAGTGTCAAATTATTTACACTCAATCTGTTCGTTGCAGGGCTAAAATAAATAGTTCTGTTTCTTATTACATGGTTAGCCAATTAAATGACTGAATCATTTAAGAACAGAAGAGGTAGAGGTGTAAAAGACACTAGTCAGAGTTATCTTCTCTTAAAGTAATGAATTTCACTATACAGCCAGACCCTGTGGTGAATGAAGTGAATTTGTCATTTACAGAGTGGAAAATATGTGCTTTTCAGAGGGCCTGGCATGCTGATAAGCGTACTTTTCCACTCAGTGAGGAAGGCAATGGTAAACTACCTCACTCCTCGTTTTACTTAGTAAAACCTCTAGAGGTTCAAACCAGCCTTTCGGCTGTTGACCTAAACAACAACAACATAAAAGTAACTATCTTCACTAAGATTGTCAAACAGCTGAATCACGGCGAAAACATTATCACTAGACCCACCCGGTGGGTTTGTATAATTATTAATAGTTTAAAAATATATACCGGTTGTTTAACGGAATTTGAACCATAGAGAAATAGCAATGATTTTCATTAGTTTGTTAATATTTTCTTCTCGTTATAGTCAGGAATCATTAGAAAATGTTTAAACCTTTTTAAAAAATATCAATTTTGTTAATTTTAAGCTGTTTTTAGCTTAAATACAGAAAGACATAAATTTGTGACCGTTTTCCATTTAGTTATTGTAAATTTTATCCACTTTTCGCATTATGTTTGAAGTAATAGTTACTTTCTTGTCCGGTGATGTAACGAAGGTGGGTCGAATCCATCAGCGGTAAAAAAATTTTTATTGTTCAGAAAATTTTGCGAATATTTAAAAAAAATTAATTATTTATTTTTAATTTTGACAATTTGTTTTATCATCTAAAATTATTTACTTAAATTTTTTTTGGAAGCAAATTTAGTATTATTTTAATTAAATACGTAAATATTTCATTTAGCAGCATTTAATTTTCAGGCTGATTGTTGCAATAAAATAATCTAGATTGTTGATGATAAAAAATTTATCAAAATTTAAAAAAAAAATAATTTTTAAAATATTTCCAATGTATTTTGAACAATAAAAAATTTAACCGCTAATGGATTCCACCCACTTATCTTTACATCTCCGGACCAGAACGTTAACATTAGTACTCCAAACATAACAATGCGAAAACTGGATAAAATTTACAATACTTAAATGGAAAACGGTTACAAATTTATGTATTTCTGTAGGTATTTAAGCTAAAATAAAGCTTGAAATGTATCAAAATTGATATTTTTTAAAAGGTCTAAACATTTTCTAATGATTCCCGATTATGACAAGTCTTCATTTATTCGTGTGAAGAAAATATTATCAAACTAACGAAAATCAATGCTATTTCCCTATGGTTCAAATTCCGTGGGACACCGGTATATTATCTTCCCAAGGTACTTGAAGGTATAAACTTCTCCAATATTTCCGTATTGTGTCTACAAGTGACGCGGGGCTGTTTTGATGTTCGTTATGAATTTGGGCTTCTCGTAGGAAATCTGTAGTCCCACTTTTTCTGACTGTTCTTTTAAGACGTTGATTTGTTCTCTTGCTGTTTACAGATTCCTAGAAACGATTGTCAGGTCGTCTACAAAAGCTAGACATTTTATCTTTAACCCTTCTGGGACTGATAGGTTTTAGGATATTAACTCTTTGAAAACTAATTCCGAGATCTCGCCGATAAACTTGGCTTTTTTATCAATCTTTTATCCAAAAAAATTGAAATTTTTATGAGTCGTTAAGAAAACTTAGAGAGATGTTTAAAAAAACAAACATAAAACTCGGTGTTTTACGCCAGTTACAGCGAATTTACGAAACATTTGTTGTAATTTATGCAAAGTCGCGCGTTTTTGTCAAAATTTGGCAATAATTTTTTTTTAGTTTGTTTTAGTCTGGTATTATAGAAGAATGTCTAGCAAAAAATTTTATGTATCAAATACCCTCGCTTACCACACTATACGACTATTCAAGCGTATGTAAGAGTTAAGTGAATATGTAAAATTCAGGCCGTAAAAATGTCTCTCTTAAAGCTGATGTTATTGACCCATTCCTACAAATATTTATATGATATATGTTATATGAAAGCACGGAATTTTGTGAACACGTGCATCAAGAAAAAAATATAAAAGATAATATTAGAACATTTTAGTTCCATTGTATAGAATGTCTGAAAATAGGCTATTCTACAAATTTCGGAGCGTTTATTCCCTTTTACAGGTCGTATTCAATTCAACCGGTTTTGCGTTAATAACAACATTGAACAATTTTACCTACCTTTATCATTCAAGCTTTAAAACGCGATTTTTAAGTGATGTTAGGCCTTTACACGGTTTTATTTAAAAAATCCGGAATTGAGTGGTATCCCAACATTCACAAATCAATTGAAAATTTCCCACTAATTGGATTGTGTTTTTAAATAGCTTACTTTCTTCCTCATACATTCAGCTATTATTTAACTATAATGTTTACTAGTGTGCGCTTACAATGATCTTCGCTATTGCACAAACTGTTGAGTACTTACGCACTCGTCATCTAACAACCATATATGAGCTACCCGGCTTCTAAGGGTTTAAACCGTTTTTTGATATATGAAGATATATACTATATTTATTATACACGTATTTAAATTAATATTATATTTAAAAGTTATATAATAAAAACACAAGCATAAGTTCATCAAATATTACTGGAAACTAAAATCGATAAAGTGGGTGTAAAGAGAATGTTACAAAAACAACTACTATTACAAAATATACAAGTTTGAGGTACACCACACTAGTAGAACTCATGTAGTAGTAGTATAACGTTAACAAGTAGACGAAACAACCCTGAGATTTCCACCCCTTTATAAGCTTGCACTTTTTAAAAGTTCACTTCAGTTTATAAGTTCATTCACCTGATGCAACGTGATAGAAGTACAAAGAGTCATTTGGGATGCATTTCCAAAGTTCCAACTCCCGTTCTGTACCTCCTCATATTTGATCATCCCACGCAATACACATTTTAATTAAATTTAAAACAGTATAAACAAAATTAAATTTCTGTTTTAATTTATAGTTTGTTGACTTTTAGTATTTACCTTTCCCTAAATTTATGCTAATACAGGTAGAAGATTTTGTGATAAATACGGAATATGAGTACAGGATAAGCTACCACTTCAAACAGTTGATTTACGCTTCACTTAGTAGCTATTTAATAAGAAATTTTAATAATTTAAGAAATGATAGGTTTAACCAAGTATAGTATAATTCAGATAGATTGACAATATAAAGTTTCAAGAAGTTTTCTTCTTCTTCTTTTTCTTCTTATTCTCCTCCTCTTCCTCCTCCTCCTGTTTCTTCTTCTTCTTCTTCTTCTCCTTCTTGTTCTTCTCACAGTTCAGGCATTTTTACTTGTTCTGGCACCAATCGTTTCTTCGGCCTTTCAATATCTCTGCTTCCTATTACTTTATTGGTGGGATTTTAAAAATTGTCATCTATCATTTTCCTTTGTCCGTCCTTCACACCCAAATGTCAGTAACTACCAGTTTTCAGATTCATAATACACAAAAACGTAGTGTGCCTGAACTAGGTTCAAATTTCCGGTTTTTACCGGAAGTTACCCAAAACCGGAAGTCGAGAAATCAAAGTCTCAATTTGGAAACAAAAATAGTATCATTCGATCCCTTTTAAGGAGTAGATACAGCAATAATTGGGTTTTAAGTTCCAGTTGACCGGAAGTGGCCCAAAACAGGAAGTCAAGAAATCAAAGTCGGAATTCGGAAACAAAAATAGTGTAATTCGATTCCTCTTAAAGTGTAGATACTAAAATATTGAATTTGAAGTCCATGTTTTGACCGGAAGTGGCCCAAAACGGGAAGTCAAGAAATCAAAGTCGGCATTAGTAAACCAAAATAGTGTAAATCGATTTCTCTTAAAGTGTAGATACTGAAATCTTGGGTTTGAAGTCCAGGTTTTGACCGTAAGTGGCCCAAAACCGAAAGTCAAGAAATCAAAGTTAGAATTAGTAAACCAAAATAGGGTAATTCGATTCCTTTTAAAGAGAAGATACAGAAATTATTGGGTTTGAAGTCCGGGGTTTGACCGGAAATCCAAAAACCGGATGTCAAGAAATCAAAGTCGGAATTAGAAACAAAAATAGTGTAATTCGACTCCTGTTAAAGAGTAAATACATAAATCACTCATGGTTTTATCCATAGGTCGAAGGTAAGCCTTTTTAAAAATTGCCACCAGCCATGAATGAAACGCGTCGTCTAATGAAAGGGATTTTACCTTCTGACATTCTGTTTAAATGATCGACCCATTGGGAACTGTGTTATCGAAGGCACTCAAAGCCCCTTTTTTTTACAAAATCCCATTTTTCTCTACAGCCTGGGGAGAAACTATGTGAAATTAAGATTGACTGACTATATTCTTAAAAGTTCATGGGAAAGCCCGCGGTTTCCGTCATACTGTTTGAATACCATGATAGTTACAGGGTACATAAAATATTTTTCTACTTCAGTTTAAGTATCAACTTAAATTTAACTTTTATTCATTTTCTTTTTCATTTTTTTAGCTCTTTGAAACATAATATCATTGTACACATAACTTAGCAAGGGGCAAATTACAAAAATACTTAACCCAAGTAAATCAGATTCAGTGTTTTAGAGTTCATTACCCCTTTTTATCTTCGAGCTCTATCTATTCTACGAGTAAGAATACACTTCTATTGTAAAAAAATTGTTGTTACCCGGATTTCAGTAGTAGCCTACATTTCATGACCTCTTGATGCCAAATAAAATCAATTTTAGAAAGATGTCTATATTTGTGGGTACAAACGCACAATTTATTCGTTCTGACACCAAAATGACTGCATCATTTAATACTGAAATTTTAAAACTAATTAAATTGAAGAGATACGGTGTTGAGATTTATCATTTATAAAGACTTTAATTATGAAAAATAAAATAAATAAATGAACGAGAAACAGGACTAACTTTCTCGGGAATCATTAAGAAAATTAATAAAATTTAAATCATTTGACATTATTAACCCAACATTTTTATGACTTTTAGGCTTTTTTATGACCTTTTTTATGATTTATAATTTTTAGGCTTTTTTTATGACTAGGCCTCGAAATATACCTAAGCTTGGCAGGGACATTGTACTTTCTCTTGTCCTATATGAATATAGGAAGGAAATATTGTTTTCATGTCGATTTTTTGAAATCGAATTTTCCCCAGAAATACATGTTTTCAGGCGCCCTGAACCCAAAAGACATGTTTTTAGCAACTGTTCTGTTTATGAACAAAAGATCTCAATAACGGCTTATAGCTTACAGATTGAAACTTGGAAATTAATTCAAATACCTCAAAGGAACCCAAAACTAAAATTTTAATCAAAAATCTTTCAACAGAAGAAAAGGATTTTATTAGCGCAATTTTCACTTTTTTGCGATTTTCTCATAAATTTATTCTACAATTTTTTTAACAATAGTAATATTTACTAAATTCTTTTACTCTACAAGATAGGATAGGCAATATGTCTTATGTCTGTTGAAAAGGATTCTGGGGGATTCTGGTGAATATTCGATTTCCAAAAATCAACTTGAAAACAATACTTTCCTTCCATGTATACGAGTATTCCTATAGCGCAAGAGAAAGTAAAAGCAAAATAATTTAAGAACTCATGTTCACCATAAAATGCATGTTTCGGTAATGAAATCTTTTGTTTCCCGATCAAAGATTTGAAGTTTTATCGATTTTAGATGGAAGTTTATTGAAATATAATAAAATAAGTAAATAATAAATGTAATGTCCTCTTGTGATGCTGTGTTGTTTCGGACATCAGCTGAAAGGCTGGTTTGAACCTCTAGAGGCTTACTAAGTAAAACGAGGAGTAAGGTGGTTTACCTATGCCTTCCTCTTCGAGTGGAAAAGTATGCTTATCAGCATTTCAGGCCCTCTGTAAAACACCTACTTTCCACCCTCCAAATTTCACCTTCACTTCATTCACCACAGGCTCTGATTGTATATTGATAAAATTCAATTATCTCAGAGGAGATAACTCTCATTAGTGTCGTTTACAACTCTACCTATTCTGTTCTTAAATGCTTCAGTCATACGAGGTGTGGCTATTAAATAACGAGACTGACGTAAAAAATTTTATTTTTATATTATACATAATCACTTATTGTCACCTTTAATATACACTCTTACTCTATCCCTACAACGCTCCATGCAAATTTTCCATTGTTGGAAACAGTGCTGGAAGTCATCTTCTGTCAGCTCCGTCAGGACGTGCTGCTTTTTTTTTACAGCTTCCACAGACTCAAATCTTGTCCCTTTTAATACAGATTTCACCTTACGGAACAGGTAGAAGTCACATGGTGCAAGATCTGGTAAATAAGGTGAATGTTCTAACAGTGAGATGCTGTACTTGGCTAGGAACCTCTTGACAGACAACGCGGAATGAGCTGGCGTATTGTCTTGGTGGAGAACCCATGATTTATCCTCCCACATTTCGGGGCGTTTTTTCCTCACTCTTTGACGTAGTTTAGAAAGTACCTCAAGGTAGTAATATTGATTAATTGTTTGACCTTCAGGAACCCAGTGAAGTTATCATTGCTTTAAATTTTGACTTGCTCATTCGAGCTTTTTTGGCTCTCGGTGAAGTTTGGCTCTTTCAGAGCATGGATTTGCGCTTCGTTTCCGGATCATAAGTAAAAAACCATGTTTCATCACATGTTATTATCGTTTCCAAAAAATTTGGGTCATTTTCAATCGCGTACAAATTGTCAGTACAAACATTTTTGCGAGCTTCATTTCAAACATTTTTGAGCGGCACGTGTCCTGAAGGAGCTGATATAAGATGACTTCCAGCACTGTTTCCAACAATGGAAAATTTGCATGGAGCGTTGCAGGGATAGAGAAGGAGTGTATATTGAAGGTGACAATAAGTGATCATGAATAAAATAAAAATAAATTTTTTTTACAATGTCACTCTCGTTATTTAATAGCCACACCTCGTATAATTGGCTGACCATGTGAAAAGAAAAATAACTATTTATTGTAGCCCTGAATTTATCAGATGAAGTTCAAATAATTTAACACTCCATCTGCCTGTTATTGGTAAATAGAACATTGCTTATGATGCTAGAAAATAGTTTACTGGTTTAAAATAAATGTTTAAACCAAATAAGTGTATTGGGTTAATTCCTTTGCTCCAGTGAAGTAATCCTTCAGCCAACCGTAAATGTCTGTACTCTATAGGCCGACATTATTTTATAGGAAATAGACTCCGATACTTATTGTTATTTTTTATATCAATACTGTATCTTTTAATAACAAAACAATAAAAAGACTCGATCGATACAAAATGTAGTAACTATTGTCCATTGTCGTCATTGTGGGTAGATTTGTTAAGCCTACTATAGTTACTGTAAACCAGTGGGAGGGAGAAAAGCAGATTAAATGCGTGAAAAGTGGGTCTTGTATTAATTAGTGCGGAAAATTGACTATACTGTATCCCGGTTGTTTTACATACAATCATTCAGTTTACAGTTCTAATAACAACAAGCTATACTGAAATTAATACTAAGTTGAATACAATAACAAGATTATTTACGGATTCTTTAGGTGGCTTAGTTGGTATCAATACGGATTTTTAACATCCTGGATTGGTTGGAAAATTGCAACCTTACTTCCACTGTTCCGTTACGTTTTACACGTATATCAATATTTTAATTCGACTTCAAATGTTTAAAATATTTTTTATTTTTTTATACTTTCTCTTGCCCTATATACGTATAATATAGGAAAGGAAAGTATTGTTTCTTTTTACAATTTTTTCGAAATTAAGTTTTCACCGGATATAGGTTTACATTGTCAATAACAGGCAGGTGGAGTGTTACATTATTTCCATTCGATCTGATATGATAGTTCCAGGGCTACTATAAATAATTCTGTTTCTTATCACATAGTCAGCGAAGCACTTAAGAACAGAAGAGGTAGAGGTGTACAAAACACTAGTCCCAGTTAACTCCTCTGAGATTAATGAATTTCATTATACAGTCAGACCCTGTGGTGAATGAAGTGAAGGTGGCATTTGTAGAATGGACAGTAAAGGCTTTTCAGAGCGCCGGGCATACTGATAAGCATATTTTTCCACTCAGTGAGGAAGGTCTCTGTAAACCTCTTCCCTCCTCGTTTAACTTAAAACCTTTAGAGGTTCAAACCGGCCTTTCGGCTGATGATCTAAACAACAACATAAAAAATCACATTAAATTATTTTTTGTGTGTTTTCATTTGAAGCCAACTTACTATTCCGATTAGGTAATAATTACAAACCCAAATCCCGAACGGGGTTTTTATTGGCTATGCAGCCCCAAAATTAAATAAGTGAAATTGGGTTACGTAAGTTTTTAATTTGATTTCTTTTTAATTTTAAAGGAAATACAAAAAAAAATAAGTGTGCAAGTAGAAATTTATGATTTTTGAATTTTTTTTAATTTGTAAGAAATAAGTTATAAAGTAAATGTCATACAAGATGAATTCATTGTGAACAAAACGAGAATAAATCGTTAAGATATCTTGAAAAATAGCTAAGTTATGGCTAGTTTTGGATGCTACAAATCGCACAAAAATCGGCTGGTATTTTTAAGTTGTTCTTACCTAGTAAAAATGCCTGGCATTTTTTGGTAGGAACTCACAAAATTCTGGCACTGTAAGAGTTAAAAAAAACGTGAGAAATTAAAAATCCCGCTTTTACTCGAATATACCGTGCACCTTTTTCGAACGGAATCGATCCGTTAAATTAGTGTGCGCTTTATATTCGAAAAAAACAACTGAAAACGGATTTAATGATCGTACCGGGAGGGTCAACATCTGTACTACAACCTTTGGACGTTTGGATAAAAATATACCATTCGATGTTGCTATGAAGAACAGTGTTTTTTGCGTCCAGGAGACTCCAGGAGGAGTATAGGACATGTCAGTTATAACACCTGAAATACATATAAGAATCACACAAGCTATCACTACTTTCAAGAAAGAAATTCTTGTACGCTGTAAAAAGTTTCACCGATCAAGTAATTTTTCAAATTTTTTTTAAAGGAATGCAAATTATCACAACATTTTAAAAATTGGGGTAATTTATTCATGAATTTTCTCCCTGCATAAGTAGGTTTTTGTTCAAACAATTTTGTAGAGTGATTAGCCACATAATAATCATTTCTTTTTCTCGTGTTTATGATTGTGAACATTGAAATTCTGCATAAAATTATTTTGCCTAACATACATAATCACCTCAAAAATGTAGAGAGAGGGAACTGTAAGCAATTTAAGCTCCTTAAATAGTGGCCTGCATGAGGTTAGCTGGTGAGCTCTCACCATACACCTAATAGCTTTATTTTGAATTTTAAAAACCCTATTCTTATTACCCATACTAGAATTACCCCATACTAAGATATCATATGAGACAGAATGAGGCCATGATAAGCTGCCAGTAGCAATTTTTTTACCATTTAATCTGGCAATTTGTTTTAATAGAAATACCCCAGATATTTTACTACAAACTTGATTGGTATAGAAGTCCCAAGACAAAATTTTGTGTACTCAGTGGATGGTAAATACGTTCTGAGAATACCTACACATTTTCGAGAAAAATAAATAGGCCGGAATATGAAACGATCTGCGAGTGGATTAAAACAACATGGACCCGGATTTCACCAGAGTTAGTTTCAAAAAGCTTTCTGAAATGCGGCATTTATATTGCGCTCGATGGCTCAGAAGACGGCACACTTTGGGACAAAGACAGCGACGACGATACTGACGACAGAGAGTAACTTGTAATTTCGTTTTTTTTATTTGAAAGTAACTATTTATAATTGATCAGTTGTTTTAGTTTATTGTGACACGTAAAATGAGAATGTACGTATTCTCGCTAGTGAATTATCCAAAGTTATGAAGATTTTTCAATTTGTACAAATAAATTGTTACGTTTTCATTATATTTTTGACAGTTTTAATTTTTTCTGAAAGTGCCTGCGAAAATCGGGTGCGTGGTATATTCTATAAAGTACGGTAATATTTTGTTACAACATTAAAAGGGTTAGGTAAGGGCACAAAAATTTAATCAATTATCTTGAAAGTTTGACAGCAACGATGTCTAAAATATAGAGCTATTGAAAATGGACATATTGACAAAGCCTCCTTGATATTTTTTGTGCTGGGATGTCAAGGTGTGGGAAAGAAAGAGAAGGGGGCAGTGAAAATGAGTGAGCTGAAACTACCATAATTTAAAGCAGTAGGTACGTGGGAAAATCAATACGGTACTAAAGGTGTTTATTGATTAATGAGTTTTCTCCAAAATATCTATAGCAAATATTAATTTTCTGTCACAGAAAAATTGATGGTTTGGCATACCACATTAACTTTATCACTAATATTTATGCATTGCTTTATTTTATTTATCGTTTTTATTTTACCAACAATAAAACTGTATACGCTACAGAATTAGGAACATTAATGAAATATAGTAAGAACCCGATTGTCCATAACCCGTTTATCCGAAATAAAACCGATAAATAGAAGTTTTGATTTACATTTCGCATCATTCAGTCATGATTAAAATTAAGTTGTTGTTGCTTTTTTTCTCGTAAGCTAAAAGGGTGGTTTGAACCTCTAAGGCTTAATATACTAAGTAAAACGAGGAGTAAGGTGGTTTACCATTACCTTCCTCACTGAGCAAAAAAGTATGCTTATCAGCATGCCAGGCTTTCTGAAAAGCTTCTACTTTCCAACCTGAAAATGATACCACATTTTATTGACTGTATCCCACTGCACAGTTGTTCCAAGATTTCAGAGTCTTAATGGTGAGGCATTGCTCATAAAATAAATAATGTTATACGTAAAACCAAAATAGGAATTTATTTGACAGGAGGAACACTAATTACAATTTAAGACCATCAAGTATTACTTGCAGATTGGATCATGTACGAGGGGGTACCCAAAAGAAACCGGAATTATTTTTCAAAAGCTATTTATTTTTAATTTTTTTACAAAACAACTTTTATCTCCTTCAAAATACTCTCCATTACAACTAATACGTTCATCCCGCTGGTGCTTCCACTGTTCGAAACATTTTTTGTAGTCATCTTTAGAAATGGCTGATAGCTCCTCCCTCGTTTTTTTTCTTGACCGCTTCAATGTTGTCAAATTGGTGTCCTTTAATGTCCCTTTTCATGTGTGGAAATAAGAAAAAGTCGCACAGAGCCAGGTCAGGCGAGTAAGGTGCGTGGGGCAGCGGAACCATTTTTAGTCAAAAAATCTTTCACCGAGATGGCTATGTGTGCAGGTGCATTGTCGTGGTGAAGAACCAATCTCCTGTCTGCCAAAAATCAGATCTTTTTTGACGAACACTGTTGCGCAATCTTCTTAAAACTTCCAAATTGTCAGTCGACGGTCTGAGAGCACACGCTCTCGAATTTTTAAAAAATTTTCGTCGATTCGGGCAATTGATGGACGTCCAGAACTAGGTTTATCATCAATCGACTTGTCGCCATTTTTAAACCGAGAAAACCAGTCGTATATTTGAGATTTTCCCATAGCGTCATATTTGTAAGCTGTTTTTAACATTAAAACAGTTTCAGCAGCACTTTTACCGAGTAGAAAACAAAATTTTACAGCTACACGTTGTTCACTTAAACTTGTCATCATAAAAAACGAAACAAAAACAAAACAGCGCTTGCAAAAACAATCACTGCACTGAACTAGCAATGAGTTGCGCTATACACGTCTGTGCGGCAGAAATGCGTACTACACAAGCACCGCCTACGGCAATGCTATTCCGGTTACTTTTGGGTACCCCCTCGTAAAATTAAATATTTGTCGAAGACAGTTTTCCTATGTATCTTTAAGATTAATAAATTTCATTCCATACTATTTCATTTCAAATCACCTTAATAAAAAATTAATTAATTACTGATGTGGACGAATGGATTAAATCAAATAACAATATTTCCGATATTCTTTAATACAACTGTGTGGATCAAGCTTCTTTTTGCGTTATATGTAATCATTGAGTCATTGTAATTTTGTATTTATACTATTTTCGTTATGTTTATCAATTGCTTTACAAGGTGTATCATCCAGGGATGTTTCATATAAAATTGTTATTTCAGCAACTCATGTCTGTGCACAGGTAGTTAAACCTTTGCAGATATGATTTTCGGTAATTTTGTGAACTTAAATAAAAGAAGAATTCTTGTTTTGTTTTGTTTTACGTCTGACTGTTTTGCAATAATTGCTGCTAATGCAGACGGTGAGAATGATGATACATGAAGATGAGTGGTGAAAAAATCCGAGACCTGACCGTGAATCGAACCCGGAACCCCGCGTTAAAGGAAGAAGGGAAGAATATATCGAAATAGGAAGAGGGGATGAGATTTATAATTATTATATATATTTTTTCTGTTTTATGTTTCGTTTCTCTTATATATACATATTAAATATATTTTACTGTGTGTAATAATTAGTTAAATAATTAATGTTACTTTTAATGGGGAATAAATTGAATTGAATTAAATTAAATACAGGGTCCTGGCCGTATAAATGAAATTCATTACTCTCGAATGTGATAACTCAGACTAGTGTCTTTTACACCTCTATCTCTTCTGCTCTTAAATACTTCAGTTATAATTCGCTGACCATGTTATAAAAATCATAACTATTTTTTGTAGCCCTGGAACTAATAGATCGAGTGCAAATAATTTAACTCACCAATAACCTGTTTTGGACAAAAAATTAAGTTACTTTTTTAATTTCAGATTGTTTAATGATAATAATTAAACATAGATTATATTTTCCCTTATTTACATCGGCAAGAGCAAGTCGTGTGAGTGTTTAACATCAAATTTTATTTATGCGTATTCAAGTATTTGGTTCAAATAGTAAAGCAAATAAATTTTCTCCGTTTATTCAGAAGATTCATTGATGTGTTAATCTGACATTTACATTGTCAGATGGTTTCTTTTTAATTCGTAGTTTTAAATAATGTTTTGGTGTAGAATATTTAAATTTTGTAAGTTCTATTATGCGGGTTGACTATATAAGTAGGATAGTATGAAATAATTTCATTTTAGAAATAAAAATGAAACTGAAATGAGATGTCTGCGCTTACTTTTACTTGAGTTTCTTTTAAAAAAGCTGGTAGCTGCTGTCAGTTAACTGTATTTTATTTTACATTAGATTTATGTATAGTAAAAGTTTATTATATTAAAACTGTTTAATGGACGGACTTTTGTATAAATAATCGTGAAAAGAGAGTGAAACTGGAAAATTTTGTACGTGTATTTTCGTAGAGAAGGGGTGGAAGTGAGTTTTAGCAGGGCAACCCATCGAAGGGGTTGTTAAAGATGGTGGCGGGGCAGGTCGTGGTACGCTGTGCTCCGATCATTTTTATTCTGTTTTTGGGATGAGGTTCAGTGTGACGTTATTGGTACGGTAACCATAGCAACAGAGATGGATTGTGACGTCACAAATGGATCGTTGTAGCGAATTGTCGCTATGGTTACCAGTACCTATGACGTATACGTTACGTCATTGTGACCCGGTTTAAATGGGCGCGCCGCTATCAATTTACGGCCATTTGCTAAACGAGATTCATACGGCATTGTACGCCGCTTTGCCGCATCGTTCTTATTAATAAACATATTTAAAAATAAAACATCAGTGATTGATTCTTTCGTCAGATATATAATAAAATTATTATTCATTCAAACATCTAAACTAATTTTTAAAAATTCATTATTTTTATATTTTTGTACTTTTATAACCATACATCTGTTATCTATTTCATTTTACTTTTACTTATCAACTAAATCGGTTATTTATTTAATTTAAAATTTAACACTCTACTACTTATATTTTTATTAATTTACTATTAAATTTAAAAAAATCGTTCCGTGTAAAATAATACAAATCTTCATAATAATAACTGAAAAAATTATATTTAAAAAAGTATCAAATAGATAAAAAAAAATTCGAACTACTTCGTGTACCTTAAAGCATATGGACTAATGCGGCCCATTTATTTGCTGATTACACTCACCGGTCACCGGTAAGTGCTGTAAATAATTAACCCTACTTTTTAAATTAGTTTACCTATTAATTTATTTAAACATATGTTACTATTTAAATTTATTTGTATATTTATATATTCTTATATAGGTAGTTTAAAAGATCATTTAAATATAATTTATATAGAAGTTTAAAAAATTATTTTACTAATTTTTATGTATTTTACAATTCAATCTGATCATTAGCTGATTTTTACTTTCTCTTGCCTGTATTAATATAAAGAAAGGAAAGTATTGTTTACATGGCGATTTTTCGAAATTTAGTTTTCACCGGATATACACGTTTTCAGATCCCCTGAACCCAAAAAACATGTTTTAGCGAGTGGTCCGTGTGTGTAAGTTAAACAAAATATCTCAAGAACGGAACATCGTATAAACTTGAAACTTAAGTTCGGTACTACTACCGGGCCCGACACGAAAATTTTCATCAAAATCAGTCAACCGGAAGTAGTAGTTTATTCGTGTAATTTTTCACTTTTTTTACAATTTTCTCAAAAACTGCTCTTACGATTTTGAATCGGATTTTACTAAATTTATTATGCTCTACAAGATAGGGTAGGCGGCATGTCAGCTGAAATTCTTGGGGAGGGTGTTTTCTCGTTAAATAATTGTTTTTTGAAATTGCGGCTTTAATATGAATTTTATGGCATAAATGTGAATAATAAAAATTGTAGAGAATTTAAAATCCTACAACTTTTATTCCAAATATTTTTTGTGTAACGCTTAATTAGCGGTAATTAGCGATTTTCTTTTTTTCATAAAAATCTGTAAAAAAATAATTTTTTTTTAAATTTCAGCCTTGTATGCATTTTATGACAAAAGTATATAATAAAATTTATTGGAAATAAAAGATCTACAACTTTTATTGAGAGCATGTTTCTTTACATAGCCTAATTTACCGTGAAAGAGTGATTTTCCGTATTATTAAGCCAAACTAAGATTGGTTTACATTTTGCATCATTCACTCATGATTGAAATAAGGTTATGGTTTTTGAGGTTAGTTTTTTGTTTATTTATTATGTTTGAAAACATAATGTTAGGTTATGTTTCATCATTTACATTGGTAAGAGAAAGTCGTGTGAGTGTTTCACACCAGATTTTTTAATTTCTGGTATGAATTAGAACAGTGTTCAACAATGTTTGTTTATGTTTGACTATCAGCTGGTCATCATGCAAAGTAGTTTGTCCAACCGGTGTTGTTTAATAATTGAAAGCAACTTTTGATCAGCTGACTGACTTGGTTTACTCGAAAGCAAAATAGAAACTGAAAGTCTTCCGTCACGTACTTTTACTCATCTTAGTACTGAATGTTTATTTGTATTGTTTTTTTCCATTAAGGTCAAATTGATTTTGAGATTATTCTGAATCAATCTATATTTATTTAAAAGGTCGAGAGAGTTGTTGTCGAGTTTTATCAAAGCGCCATTTTACTAATTCTGGTAAACCTTTTTTTACTTTCTCTTGTCTATATGAATATATAGGAACGAAAGTATTATTTTCATGTCGATTTTTCGAAATCGAGTTTTCTCCGGATTTACAGGTTTTCAGACCCCCTGAATCCAAAAAAACATGTTTGTAGCGATTGGTGTGTGTGTGTGTGTGAGTGTGTGTGTGTGTGTGTGTGTATGTGTGTGTGTGTGTGTGTGTGTGTGTGTGTGTGTGTGTGTGTGTGTGTGTGTGTGTGTGTGTGTGTGTGTGTGTGTGTGTGTGTGTGTGTGTGTGTGTGTGAACAAAATATTTCAAGAACGAAAATCGTACAAACTTGAAACTTAAGGTAGATATTACTACCGGACCCGACACGAACATTTTCATCAAAATCGGTCAACCGGAAGTAGTAGTTTATTCGTGTAATTTTTCATTTTTTTGCGATTTTCTCAAAAACGGCTTTACGATGTTTTTTAAAATCACCTCATTTACTAAATTTTTTATGCTCTACAAGATAGGGTAGGCGTCATGTCTGCTGAAATTCTTGAAAAGGCTGTTTTTTCGTAAAACAATGGTTTTTTTAAGATTGAGGCTTTAATATGCATTTAAGAGCAAAAATGTATGTAATAATAGTTGTAGGGAATTTAAAATCCTACAACTTTTATGTGAAACATTTTGTATAACTCTTAGTTTAACGTTATTTTGTTTTTTTTTCACGAAAATGTGTAAAAAATCGAATATTTTTTTTAGATTTCAGCCGTAGTAGCCTTTGCATTTTACGACAAAAGTGTATATAATCAAATTTGTGGGAAATTAAAAGATCTACAACTTTTATTTGAGCATTTTTCTCTGCAGAGCCTAGTTTAGTGTGAAAGAGTGATTTTCCGTATTTTTAAGCCAAACTGAGGTTGATTTTCATTTTGCGTCCTTCACTCATGATTAAAATTAGGTTAGGGTTTTTGTTTATTTTTAATGTTTTATTACTAATGTTAGGTAATATCGTTAATTATGTGCATTGGCAAGACAAAGTTATGTGAATGTTTCACACCAGATTTTTACTAATTCTGGTCAACCTTCTTTTAAATGCAACTCTTCAAGTCCAAATTTACCATTACCTATCGTTATTATTTCTGAATTTCTGATTAGTACAGTGAATAAACAATTGAATTGCTTTTATAAACCGGTTTTTTAAAGTTTACTGAACCGATATCAAGCTTAATAAATTTGTAGACTACATCAAAACTAAATGGTGTAGTTGAATAGAAGGTTTCTTTCTTTCGGATGAAATAAATAAATCTTTATTTGTCAGCGACCAGAAAATGAATAGACATCGTCAAATACAGTTATAAGTAGCCTACGTTTAAATCTATTTTACCAGACCATTTGTGTTTACAATTAATTATTCACTAAAACAAAAAAAACAAAAATAAATTGTTCATTAAATTACTACTTAGATTGTACACTGGAATTTTATTCATTTATAGTAACAATTTTTCATAATTCCAAATTCTGCACACATTACATTAAAAGAGCATTCCTTGTAAGATAATTTAAGAACTCCTGATCAGAATATAATACATATTTTGTTAAAAAACCTTTTACTACCGATCAAAATTTTTTTAATTAAGAAGTCTTAGTTTAGATGGTAATCTGTTGGAAAACCGAACGGAATTTTAGTGAATTACTTTCGAAAACTTTGATGTTCTTTATTTTTCAATTCTGAAATACCGTTTTAAAAATCTGAAAATCGTCAGCTTTACGTGAACTCACTCAAAGATTTTAGGTTTAGGTAAATTTTTATACGTAGAAAACAAAATGTGCTTGTCAAGCGCGTATTTTGAGTCCTTTAAACATTTTGACCAAAAGTTTCAAATCACTTTATTGGTTTGGAGGTACACTGTTTCGGTTTTTGATCTTATTTTTAGAATTCACGTCAAAAATTAATTCAGTACTAATTCACTTTTCTTTCTTTACCAGTTTAATCTATCTAGTTTTTTATATTTTACATTGTGGTTGTTTTTATTTACATGTTATTTGCGCGATTTTTGTTTCTGTCCGTCGATATTATTATTGATATTTGATTTGATATATTTGCACACCCCCCAAAAAAACTATCATAAGTTAAAAAAAAGAAAAGTCTTTTTATTGCATAATAATGAAGTAAATGTAGAGTAATATTTTCTTGTGAAAAGAGTAGGAAAGTGGTTTATTAATATATTATATTTTAAAGAGTTATGTATTTTGTCTTTCTACCCTTTTCTTCTAAAATACCATCAAGTAATTTGATTTATTTTGTATTGTTATTTAAAAATTATGGGCCATTTTAAAAAAGTACAACATTCAGTATTATTATTAATTAAATTTTTTATTTCTTTTTCTTGTTTACAAATAATAATAATAATAATAATCCTATTGTGGTCGCTAATAACCATTAGAAGTTGATGCGACCTTTATAAATAATAAAAAAAAAAAAAAAAAAAAAAAATAATAATAATAAATAATTTAATTTAAAACAAACAATACAATCATATGAAACTTCCAAAATACCACAACTAAAGAAGTAAACATCTTTACTTATTAATATTTAAAGAAACAACATTTATTAACTTAAGATAGGTAACGTATTATAAATGATTAAATAAAATTAACAATTTATTTTTTGCCCGTAACAGACAGGTGGAGTGTCAATTTATTTACACTCAATCTGTTAGTTGCAGGGCTAAAATAAATAAATAAGAAATAATTATATTTCTTATCAGATGGTCAGCCAATTAAATGACTGAATTTAAGAACAGAAGAGGCAAAGGTGTAAAAGACACTAATGACACTAATGAGAGTTATCTCTTCCGAAAGTAATGATTTTCATTATACAGCCAGACCCTGTGGTGAATGAGGTGAAAGTGTCATTTGCACAGTGGAAAATATGTGCTTTCAGAGGGCCAGGCATGCTGATACGCGTACTTTTCCACTCAGTGAGGAAGGCACTGATTAACCACCTCACTCCTCGTTTTACTTAGTAATACCTCTACAGGTTCAAACCAGTCTGATTTCACCGGCTGATGACCTAAACAACAACAAAATTTCAAAATTGTGGGCTATTGTAAAAAAGTACAACATTCAGTATTCAGTACGTAGTCCATCGTTTTGAAAATGCAGAAAGGAAAACACATTAAATTCTTTATTGATTTTGTAATTCAGAGTAAGAGTGAAATCCTAATTTGCTTCCTGAAAAATTTACATTTTTTACTTGCGACCGATTTTTTCGGAATGTGTGATATAGTATTTTTCTTATGAAATGTACGTGTCCACGTTGTGGATTACTGACAAACATGCTTTTAATGCCATTATGACACATAGGTTATTTTTTTTGATGATTAGTCGTATTGTTGCCGTATTTATAAAACGTGCTCTTATAAACAAGAATGCTGTAACCAACACTTTTGGTATTTTGTAACTCCTCTGAGGCTAGCATTAAGCTCGCGTGTAGCGGGGGCGTAGTTGCTAGTTGTTTATAAATTTAGAAGGAAGAAAAATTTTTGATATCGGACGTTCGCCTTTTGAAGCCAAAAAGTGGTTTTGAGAATGGTGTGTTGTTCGTTTTGAAACAAAGCCGTTTTAAAAAGATTAGGTTGACACTGAAAAACCAAGATTTCCTCAAAATAACCCTACAAGTTTTGAAGCTACATAGCCTCAAAATTAAGAGTACTTCACTCCGGTACAAAATAAAAAGATCCATATTTTTAAAAACAGGGCTCTACAATTGTAATAATAAGTAAACCGGCATTAAGTGGGACAACAGTCCCACTTAACAGATTTAACAGTTAGTGTAAATTTTGGATAATTTATTGTTTTTTAAGATTACTTTTTAGTAAATAATACTGCCCGAATTATTTTAGCTGTAATAATTACTATGACTACTATCTTATCATTTAATTTTGTTAAAATGATTTTTACGCCTACACTAAATTACTGCATATAATAAAAACAGTAGGTTAAACTATATTGTACTGAGTAAAATTGTTTTGTCGTTCCATTTTTTAAATCTTTCTTGTAACATCATGTTCCAATTTTAATCTTTGCGGAATAAAAATAGTTGATAAGAACTATTGCATTATGGTAGGCCTATCAAACGACTGATATTCAGGCTATATTTTTGATACTATTTTAGTTAAGGGTTAAATTTTTTTACTAATAGTTATTTTATTGATTGCTTTATAATGTGCGTAAGTAATAATATGAGGTGATATACAGATGAAAAAGTGTGGAACTGAACGAGAATCGATCCCAGGATTCCTGATATAGAAGCCAGTCTTCTTAACGATTATACCAACGGTTGGCAGTTTTGTAAATACTATTTCTGAATATTACATGATAATATCACTAAAGATGTATGTTTTTTAACTGATTAAAAATCATTTTTATATACTATTCTCATTAATTAATAGTAACAATATACATTCAGGATTGATGTAATCCCCTATAGTCGAACAAACATTATTTTTGACTCCGTACACCTCAAATCTTCTAAGCCACCCGTTCGTTCAGTCCTCAAGGACAAGGGTAAACTTCAACAAACGCAGTATACACTAGGATCCATATTATGCAAAGCAGCTGTTTATTGCATAAGCAAGAACACCATGCAAAAAGTTAAAATTCATAGTATTTTACCAAAAACTATGTTTACTTGAAACTCACCTTCATTGAAAACTATTTTTATATGCTAAAGTACGATTAAATGATTTGCAAAATTTTATGCAAACTAAATATAAATTTTGCTTGTCATAATTTTTTGTTTGATTTCTATTTACAGGTAAATTAATTTATATAATGACCGCAATAAAAAAGTTAATATAGTATCTTAATAAAATTTTATGGGTATCTTATTGTTTTTCTTTTAAGGTGTTTGATACTTGTAGTTTCTTTAGTATTAAGGTATAAAATTTAATAGCACAAGTAATAAAATTGAGGCCTTAATCTAGATATTAATACGATATAATTTATCTTAATGAGTATTGGTTTTCTCGGGTCTTAGAAAAAACTTAATGCTTTGGTGTGTTTTATTGTTTTTTTTATTTTGTTTAAACTCGTATCAGCAAATTAGGCATTAGTGATTAAAATTAGGGTTTTGGAACGGTGAGTGTTAACTTGTTAACCTTTTAGATCTTAGCGGAAATCAAATTCGGGACTTTCCGCTTTGTAGTTTAATACACTACTTACCAATAAAGATGATGTATTTTCGTGCTGGACATTTAATTTATACACCAACGAACTAAAGACTGCGATGAAATTTAGCCAATAACAGCCAAGGTCGGATGTTAAGTTGCCCCTTCGGTAAGTTACACTCTGTTCCACCGAACTCCAGCTGATTTTTTGTTAGACTTTCATCCACAGTAAGATCACAATGTGACAACGCAGGATCCGATTAACGAAAGTCAATTGGCTCTGTGCTGTGATCTAGGTCACTATGTTCCGCCTTCATCTGCAGTCTCTAGTTCGTTAAGGTATAGTAAAAATTGCCTATATTGTTTGTTCAAAGTGGAACAAAATTGGTCCAATTATTTTTTTTTGTAATCCCTAATTTGTGTACGTTGCAATCTGTTCAATTCAGAACAAAAAGCAACCCCATGACCCAATGAGATGAGGATGATGTGTATGACGTGTTAATGAGGTGTAGTCTTGTACAGACTCAGGTCGACCATTCCTGAGTGAGTATGGTTAATTGAACCACAACCATCAAAGTACACCGGTAACCACTGTCTAGCATTTAAATCCGTATAAAAGTAACTACCTTTACTAGGATTTGAACCAGGAACTTTCGTCTCCGAAATTCAGCTGTTAAACAGCCGATTTTGGCGACGACTTTACGTCTAGACCAACCCGGTGGGTTCGTCCAATTATAAATATTTATATTTACTTTTAAAAGTAATATTAGCAGAGAAATTGAGAGAAAGATCCTCCGCAAAATAATGAATGTGTCCGAAGATAATAGACGGACACGTGTATAGTTTGGATGATAAACGCTTGAAAAATTACATTTTTAAAACACTAAACAAAATACCGAAACGTAAGGTGTTGATATTTTGTTTAAAACTGTAAAACCGAGAAAAGCGAGAAAACATAATGGATTGAAATAAGTTCAGACATATGATTTCAGACTTTAAGGGTTTCCATGAAACAAAATACTAAGTTGACGAAAGAAAGGGTAAACCTGCGCTAAACGAATATTCTTAGAATGTAGGCTACAAAAAGAGCTTTCCAAAAAATATCGAAAGTCACTGCACATGTTCTAAAACTTGCCCTTTAAAAAACATTTATTCGTGCGATTTTTTTAAAATAGTCTACTACAATTTTTTTTAAAAATCGCTTCATTTGCTAAATTTTTTCTACTCTACGAAATAGGGTAAACGGTATGTCTGACGAAATTCGTGGTGCTTTGTGCTGTCGTGCTAAAAAATTATTTTTTTAAGACTACTTACTGCCTTAATTTTAGGAAAACGTGTATATAATTAAAGTTGTAGGAAATTAAAAATTTACAACTTTTTTTAAACGTTTTTTTTCTACAATGCTTATTTCAGAGTCAATTAGTGATTTTCTGCAGCCTAGTTTGCTTATTAAAATCGGTGAAAAACAGATTTTTTTTAAAGATTGCGGCCTTAATGTGCATTTTACGAGAAAATTATATATATTCAATGTTATTGGAAATAAAAAAAAATCTACAACTTATATATCAAGCTTTATTTTTTTACAAAGCATAGTTTAGTGTCAATTAGTGATTTTCCGTACTTATAAGTTTCTTCAAAGTTTCACTTTCATTCTGCGTCATTCACTCATTATTATAAATACATTATGTTTTCAATTTTACATCGTTTACTAATGAAAGTATAGGTTATATTTTTCATTACTTACATTGGCAAGAGAAAGTCTTGTGAATGTCTTAGGCTACACCGGATTTTTTTATTATTGTAAAATTTTAAAAGAACTCTAGGGAACATTTAGGAGTATTTAGGAATATTTTAAAAGCTTTCTATGTAAAAAGGGCCAGGTTACACTTTATAACTAAGAGGTATATCTCCCGAACGGAAGCAGATAGAGCAATTCTGTTTTATTCCTCCGAAAGAGAGCGCCAAGGATCTAATATTTAAACAATTCTACTGAAATAGGGCAGTTTGACCGTACTGCCCATATTTCACCTACTTCCTTATTTCAATTTTTAATAAAGTATCTATCTCCCTACAAAAAATGTTGGAATTTTCTTCCAAATGACTCGGATTGGTCTGGACATCTGGGTTCGGAATAACGAATGCTTATTGTATGTGAAGTGGTTATTTTAAACTTCAATGTTCAGTCTTCTATTTTTAATCCTATTTATTTAAATTTGCTTCAACATTGCGGTCTTTAGGGTCTATAGTGTGTGAAGATTGTTAAAACTACCACCCTAGGATTCGAACTCGGGACCTTCCTTTTTGTAGTCTAACACTCTATTAACTACGCCAAGGAGTAACTTTACAATGTATCATCAAATAAAATTTATATTTATGTGATGAAATACTGATGAGGAAGTTTCTGCGATTATCTAAACCATTTATTCATCTTAACAATTCTCATTTGAAATAATCACACCGAGTTGGTTCTTTGGTAAAGTCGTCGCAGTTAAACAGCTGACCAGAAACCTTCGTCTCCGTAAATCAGCTGTTTAACAGCTGACCAGAAACCTTCGTCTCCGAAAATCAGCTGTTCAACAGCTGACCAGAAACCTTCGTCTCCGAAATTAGCTGTTTAACAGCTGTCCAGAAAGCTTCGTCTCCGAAAATTAGCTTTTTAACAGCTGTCCAGGAAACTTCGTCTCCGAAAATCAGCTGTTTAACTGCTGACATGGAACTTCTAAAAATCAGCTGTTGAACAGCTGGTTTAAATTTAAGTAAAGGGTTTACTTTTATAAGGATTTGAATCCTCTAGACAGTGGTTACCGTGTACTTTGATGGTTGGGTTCAATTAACCATATTCTCTCAGGAATGGTCGGCCTGAGTCTGTACAAGACTACATTTCATTCACATTACATTTGTAATACACATCATCCTCATCTCATTGGGAAGCGTATTGCTCTTAAACTGAATAGATTGCAACGTGCATACATTAGGGTTAAAAAAATTATAATTATCGATATTTGGAAAGTAGTTAATCGATTTTTAAATATTAGGCCGAAATTTATATTATATTATGTTACGGTACGGTAACGCTCACCTTGTATTAGGCCTAGAGCTTTGCCTTGCTAGTTGTAATTATAGTGAATTATTTTTATCACCGCTGTCATTAACAACAGCGTTGTAAACAAGTTAGGCCTACCCGCGAATATTTAAGAAGCAGCCACTAAGTACCAACACACATCGTAGTTTAAATAAATTAGGCCTAACTGTGTACACCTAGGCCGCAAACGTTACCTCGTTCCATTTACTTCTCGTATCACGTTCATTAGTCTGTGAATTTGTTAACTACCTTAACTGTATAAAAAAACTAAACGTTAGTTTTGTTAACACATAATTTACTATTCAGCTCGTGTTACCTCTAGCCTATTTTTAACTTCAAGCCTAGTAAACTTTGTACACCTTCGTTCTATTTTACTTATCGTATATTTTCGTATGAAAAACTTTATGTATAATCAAAACTTAGCGGATATTAGTCAGAAAAATACCCGTCCTCCTCTTCCTCTTTCTTCCACCGCTGATGGGCAAATATTCTTGTCCGGTCTACACTGGATAGACTCTGACCACCTATCTATCTGCAAGGCCTTCCCACGCCCTAAATCCCTCCAGTCTGTACCTCAGCTCTTCGAAGGAAGATTCTTCTATGGAGTATCTATTTATTTATTTATTTATTACTTCTCCAAAAGAGCAAAGCCCGTCCTTGGAGGAGGATTACTCTAATTACAAAAAACACACAGCACAAAAATAACACTGCAATACAACAATAATAGCACTGATAAAAAAACAAAAATAAAAAAGTTATTACCAATACTTGTCTTATTACATAAAAAAATAATCACACAAAAGAGAAAATGATCAAATAACATTAAAAAACACGTTAGTATAAAATAAAAATAAAAAATAAAATAAAAAAACAGACCGAAATACAGATGCTAATAAAAATTAAAACTTATAACAAAACTAAAATGTTAATAAATGGTAATACAAACATCAGCAAAGTTATGAAACAGCATTAATAAAATATGACCAAAAAAACCCTCTACCAATTTACTTTACATTATTTCAGAGAAAAAAAATGAAAACAAAATTTAACCTTTACACTACCTCCCTAAGAGGAGATTGCACGATGATTTTAACTCAAAATTTCGGCTTTTGGTTTTTTATGTTTTTCAATAGTTTAGACCTAGATCTACCAGTAAACCATTCAATTACGTCAAAAAAATATTTTTTTTATGAAAAAATTAAGTTTTATCAGGTTTACACAGAAACATTATCATGTTACGAAGGACGATTTTTTTCATATTTATACTGCTCGTTTTAGTGTAAAGAATTTTAATTTTTAAAATATCTCCATCACGGTTTTTAATATTCCCAGCTGTTAGTTCAGCTTTCTAAAATAACTGTTGATGGGAAATTTACTTGTTTGTGTAGGGCCTACATATTGTTTTTAGTTTGTGCCTTCTTGTTTCTTACCTTTTCCCGTAAATTTAGATTTTTAACACTTAGGTAAATTTTTCTCAGAAACCAATAAACCTACCTGGCTGAAATTTTTACCAGTTAATTATCTTGTGTAGTCATATATACCGACATTTTTATGACTTCCTCAGGTCCTCCAAAAATTAGTAATACGCAAACACATGGAAAACAATTTGTAAAAATTTTATGTTATTCGCAATGTTTAAAATAATGGTATGTTCCAAAGAATAAATTGAACAAATATCAGTAGCTCAAGAAGAATCCGACACCTATGATGTTTAAATACAGCCGTTGTCAATGCTTGGTCTCTTTATAAAACTGTCAAACAGGAAGAAATAAAGATTAATGACTTCAAAGAAGCTATTGTTGATAGTTTATTAGACAGCTGGAAAAAAGAAAAGACACCTCTAGATGTTCCTGTTCCTCAAGCAACAGTATCTCATGAACTAGTGAAAACCACTCGAGGACGCTGCACTAGTTGTTACAAAAACCTTGTAAAATCTGCTGGGCGCAAAGTTGCATTGTCAAAAACGCAAAAAACTATGTATAAGTGTTGTATGTGTGAGCAACGTATGTGCATTGACTGTTTTTTTTACCATACATGAATATAAAAAGTGAATCAGTTAATTCAAGAAAATAACAATTTCATGTTTTCATATTTTTTTTATGTTATATTACTATTAAGATTATTTCATATTTTTTTATTGTAAAAATCATAAAATAAAATCCATTGTAAAATTAAAAAATTACTTTGCAACTAAACCCAGTTCTTTATTACATTTTTTATTGTGACACATAAATGGATCACATGGCTCTGAAATGTATAATTATTCCAGCAGGCCATGTGCCCCAAAAGTGTGTCACGACTTAAGTTTACAAAAAAAAAAAGTATATTTTACTAAATAAAATAAGTCAAATAACAAGAAAATCGAATAAAATGAGCAAAAATTTTAAAAAATGTACGGTGGCCCCACAGTAAGTTTCACAAAATATAGCGTGGCAGTCAACGTGTTAAAGTTTAATTTCCCTATATTTTACCAATCCTATGAAAAATGTACCTAAAAATAGCAAATTTAACATTGGCGGGATACAAAGTACAGTCTCCCCTTAAATTTAATTATTTCTTCATACACCAATACAACATATAATAAACATAATATTATCGCACTATCAGAAAGAAAAAAAAATTATTAATAACTGTAACTGCTACTAGTATATGAATAATATTTTAGTGAGCCAATAATACCCACCTAACCCTAGTGGCAAAGATAAATCATTGACTCCAAGTGAGAGTTCTGCCCCAGCTGAATTAGAAATCTTTTGATCAAGAGTTTGAAATTCTTATCACGAAACCTGTCTCTAACGCACTCCGGAAGCAGGAATTGAACATAATCTTTCCATCTTCTTCTACCCTCACCGCTTTTAATATTAGTACTTTGACTCCTACGAACCCAACAAAATCAAAACAAAATTTGGGTTCGTAGGGCTAGGCCCTACGAACCCAAAAATATATGTTTTTACCAATTTGTCAAGAACGGAATAGTGTACGATGTTGAAACTTAGAACTAAAATTAGGTCCCACAATGGGATTCTACACACATTTTCATAAAAATTGGTCAACAGAAAGAAGCAGTTTAGTGCAATTTTTAACTTTTTGTGATTTTCACAAAATAATGTTTCTACAATTTTTTTTAAATCGCACATTTTACTACATTTTTTTACGCTGTATAACATAGAATTAGCAGCATCTGTGCTGAAGTTCTTGGAGGCTATGCTCTAGTGCTAAAATTATTTTTTTAAATATTACTAATTATAAAATTACAGCGTAATATGCATTTTAGGGCAAAAGCGTAGGGCCTACGTATATAATTAAAATATTGTAGAAAATTACATAATCTTTTATTTTGAATATCCTTTTCTACAGGGCTTAGTTTAGCGTCAATTAGTAATCTTCTATATTTTGCTCATCAAAATCGCTAAAAAATGAGATTTTTAAGATTACGGTCTTAGTTTGCATTTTAAGATCAAAAGCGTATACAAACTAAAGTTTATTTCAAGCAGTATTTTTTATAGAGTCTAGTTTAACATAAATTACTGATTTTCCCTGTTTTAAAGTCCTACAGAGGTTGATTTTCATTTAACGACATTAATTCAAGATGAAAATTAGGTTGTGTTTTTCATTTTACATTGTTTCCTAATGATTAATCATAGGTTACAGTGATCATTATTTACATTATCAGGAGAAAGTAGTGTGAGTGTTTCACACCTTATGCATTTATTTTTACATTTAGCGACTACTCTGGGTTATGGACCGTTGGGTTTTTGGCTTGGGCCGGGATTCGAACCCGGGACCTTCTCCTTTGCAGGGTAGTTCGCTAATTACTACGTCATGAAAACGTTTTGTATTTTATTTTTTGTAAATAAATAAAAATAACCTTCTTTATGAAAGTGAGTCATGGGTTACCACTAAACGCCAAAAAATTAGGGTTCAGGCAGCTGAAATGAGTTTTTTAAAAGAAGGGTGAAGGGCTGCTCGAGGCTGGTTCTAATACATAACGAGGAAATTAGATCTGAGTTGGCTGTATTTAGCCTGAATAAAAAAGTGGAGGAGTACCGTAATAAATGGAGGCAACATTTGGAACAGATGCTAGAAGAAATAATACCCTTAAAAGTGACGGAATATGTTCCAGTTGTAAGAAGGGAGGTGGGAAGACCTCGAAAAAGATGGCAGTAGTGGAGATGTACGGGTTGGAATATCTCGTGTTTGTGTAGAAATACAGGATGGTTTGTGAGTTCGGAACAGGCTTATGCCTAATTCTTGATAGTAAGAAGAAGAAGAAGAAGTAAATAAATACATCAATCAAGCAGTTTCATGACTATAGTAATGATAATTGAAGAATATTCTGCTTATTATGCCAACTGACATTTTACTCCCTCATCGGCCAAACGGGTTGTAACTCCGGTAAAACCGGCCGTAATTAAAAAAGATTTTATTGTGCAGTTCTGAAGGAAATTCAGTAGTCTTTAATTGATGTAGATGCATACAATAATATTTGTGACTAACGATAAATTTTAAATTAAATTGAGAGCTCAGAAAGTTCTCGAAGAAACAAGTTCAGCTCTTCAGAAATCAATTGAAACGCCTAATTACATGGTTTAACAAGTTGTCAATACATTTTCCATGATGATAAAAACAAATAATGTGTAAAAAAATTTAACTGAAGGTTACGCTAAACTAGATAAAATTTTGTTTATTTATTAACGTTTTTTAAAAATAATAATATACTTCGTGGTAGGCGCACATTTTCGATAAATTCTGTTACAAAATAAACAAATTAATTAAGTTCAGTATTATAGGCTTTTAACAGGCATTTAAATATTATTACCATACAAAAAAAATCATGATTTTTTTTATCGCGAACACATTGTGTACATTTTATTTGGTGTGTGCAAACGATTGTAAATAAACGTGTTTTTATTTGACCAATAAAACCATCTTGGCATGCTATGTTGAGCCTATTTTGTCGTTTATCGCGTCTACTACGTCTTATGTACGTATATATATACTTAACTGCTACATTGTAAATAGTGTGATCAAATTTGATTTCTTTTTCAATAACTGTTACTTACGTTAAGGATTCTATTTAACATGTCAGGATTTAATACCAGTCTCCTTAGCGCATTTGGAGGCTTTTTTGGAATTGAATTCAAAATGTTTTATAATTTGACTCACTTATTTCTGAAGACTGCAGGGAAATGGAATCATAAGAATTAGGTCAGAAATTATGTGTAAACACATTTATACTATTTTTTTTTTTTTAGCGTTGATGAGCTCTGATGTATGCATTCTCCCTGACACTTCATAGCTAGTCAGTGACTTGCCAGCAACGTTGCCAATTCTTGCTGTCGTAGATCTGTTGTACAGAGTCCGGCAATAAAACCTCCCGTATTGAAGTAGCCGGGGGGGGGGGGAGTTGTAGTGGGGGGTATTGATGTGGTATTTTTTGAAAGCAGTGTACGTCCTGCGAAAAGGGAGTTGGTTCCTGGTCATCTTGTCTCTTTGCGAGGAAACATCGCTTGGCCTTGCCCCCAAGGTCGCCTGATTTATCGCCTTGTGATTTTTTTCTTTTGGGACACTTAAAGGCTGAAGTGTACAAATATCGTCCCACAACACTGCAAGCACTTAGGAGGCCATTACCTAGGAAGTGGCAGCTATTCCAAGAGAAATGACGCGAAGATGTATGGAGAACTTTTGGGATAGACTTTGTCATTGTGTCAACGATAGAGGACGTCATTTAGCGGATATATTTTTTAAAACCAAACAATCCAAAATGGCAACGTATGTATTTTTCATAAATAAAAGTATATTTTCTCTATTTTTTTAGTTTTTCTGTGACAACCTATTTGTAATTGCAAAACAGTTGGATGTTAAACCAAAAACAAAAAAAATGTGACAACCTATATAAAATGAGGGAGGTTTTATTGCCGGACCCTGCATATTTCGCCAGCCATTTTGTTGGTCTTTCAATAACAATTTATAACCTATGAACATACAACCAGCTGATTATATTATAAAGTATTGCATGTTAGCGCACTCTATAATCGATGTGTCCAGTTCAAGATTCAAGCCACAGTGAACGACTGTGGTTCTTATACGCATGCGCGCGTAATGTTTGTCAGGCTGATACATTCGTACAATCTGACATCGCTAGAAAACGTTTTGATTGGTCTAAACGCGTGGAACAGCAGAGATCATCAACGGTGAAAACCAGTATAGTTGTTTTTATGAAGCTTTATGAGTAAATCGTCGTCCATCATGGATCAGGCTGTAGTTGAGCCTGTTCCGAGTCCATCTCTTCCTCGGTCTTTCATTATAATTTAGACGGGGTCAGCAAAATACTCAACCTAAAAACGGGTCGCAGTGTCTAAATGGTTTAGAACTACTGTGCTAGATCATTTTAAAAAATTATTATAGAATTATGTGCTACATCACAAGTGAAGTGCACTTTCCATTTCATTTACCCATTTTAAAAAATACCAGAGTTATATTTAATATAGATTATATTTTCTTCTTTACTTTGCATCTGTAAAACTTTTTTTACTTTCGCTTGCCTATATGAATATATAAAAAGGAAAGTAATGTTTTCATGTCGATTTTTCGAAATCGAGTTTTCACCGGATCTACACGTTTTCAGACCCCCTGAACCCAAAAAACATGTTTTTAGCGATTGATCTGTGTGTGTGTGTGTGTGTGTGTGTGTGTGTGTGTTGTGTCTCTGTGTGCGTGTGAACAAAATATCTCAAGAACGGAACATCGTACGAACTTGAAACTTGAAACTTAAGTTAGATACCACTACCGGACCCGACACGAACGTTTTCGTGTCGGGTCCAAAATCGGTCAACCGGAAGAAGTAATTTATTCGTGTCATTTTATCATTTTTTTGCGATTTTCTCAAAAACGGCTCCTACGATTTTTTTTAAAAAATCTCCTCATTTACTAAAATTTTTATGCTCTACATGATAGGGTAGGCTCCATCTCTGCTGAAATTCTTGGAGAGGTTGTTTTTTCGTAAACAAATTGTTTTTTTAAGATTGCGACTTTAATATGCATTTTAGCGCAAAAATGTATAATAAAAGTTGTAGAGAATTTAAAAGCCTATAACTTTTATCTCAAACATTTTTTTGTTTAATGCTTAAGCGGTAATTAGCAATTTTCTGTTTTTTTTCTCACGAAAACGTGTGAAAAATCGATTTTTTAAAGATTTCAGCCTTAGTATGCAATTTACGACAAAAATGTATAGGTATAATTAAATTTATAGGAAATTAAAAGATCTACGACTTTTAATTAAAGCATTTTCTCTACAGAGCTTAGTTTAGCGTGAAAGAGTAATTTTCCGTATTTTTAAGCCAAACTGTGGTTGATTTTCATTTTGCGTCTTTCACTCATGATTAAAATTAGGTTATGTTTATTGAGATTAGTTTTTTTGTTTATTTCTAATGTTTCATTACTAATGTTAGATTATATTGTTAATTTGCATTCGAAAGAGAAAGTTGTGTGAGTGTTTCACACCAGATTTTTTATAATTATTCAGTTTACTGATTTTAGTTAGGAATCGAATGAGAGATCCTTTGTATTTAAAAATTTTCCACCGAAGCTCAATCTAGATGTTATTGATTTTATTTTTTTGGACTCCTTTTTGATTTAGTATATAAATAAAACCTTTTACGACTATAGTTTCTAATTATTTTTATTTTTGTTAAAATATTTTAGTGGTTATCTACATGCCTCATTAATTTATACACAATAATAACAACAGCAATAATTGTGTTAGCTGACATCATTTTATAGACAGATAGCTTGACTGTGCCTAATTTCTTATTCGATATTAATGTTAGCCTTAATCTAGCCCATTTATAAGACAATGCGAAAGACACTCTAATTAGAATTTAATGATTCTCTTAAGCCTATATTTAGTAGACCTCTGTCTTATTAGTTTTTATTTTGTATTTAAATTTATCGTGATTTTCTGAAGTAGGCCTTTTAAAAAAATGTTGTTGTTTAGGTCATCAGCCAAAAGGCTGGTTTGAACCTCTAGAGGTTTTACTAAGTAAAACAAGGAGTGACGTGGTTTACCAATGCCTTCCTCACTGAGTTTAAAAGTATGCTTATCAGCTTGTCAGGCCAAAAGAAGCACGTATTTTCCACCCTGCACACCTTCACTTCATCCTCCATAGGGTCTGGCTGTATAACGAAATTCATTACTCTCAGAGGAGGTAACTTTGACTAGTTCTTTTTAAACCTCTACCTTTTCTGATCTTTAGGGGAGACTGTACTTTGTGTACCACCAATGCTAAATTTCATATTTTTAGGTAATGTTTTCATAGGATTGGTAAAAGACAGAAAAATTTAATTTTACACAAGTATAGTTGTCGTATTTCTCTATCAATAGAATTTTTTTAAATTTAATTTGTTGGATCATAAAGTTTTTAAAATTTTACCGAATAACATAAAATGTTTGCAAGTATTTTTCTACATTTTTTGCATATTCAAAATTTTTGGAGCACCTGAGGTGCTCCAAAAATTTTGGAGCACCTCAAGGCAAAAAACAAAAAGGGGAAAGGCAAAAAACAAAAAGTTGGTTAGAAAGGTTGGTTGGTTAGAATATTAAAAACAGTGATGCTGATGTTTTATAAAACCAAATTTCTCTTTGTTCTAAAACGAGGAGTATAAAATTATTAAAAAAATTCGTTCATGTTGACATGACAATTTTTCTGGGTAACCCAATCAAAACTAAATTTTTCACATTAAATTACTTTTTTGCCGCACTTCAATGTTTTTCTGGTAGATCTAGACCTAAACTATTGAAACAATGAAATCGAAAATCTAAATTTTCAGTCAAATCAATCAAACAGTCTACCCTTAAATGATTCAGTCATTTAATTGGCTGACATTGTGGTAGGAAACAGAACTATTTTTTGTAGCCCTGGAACTAACAGATTGATTCCAAATAATAACACTCCACACGTCTGTTTGGGCAGAAAAAAATATGCATTTGGTTATATATCTGTATTTTTAGTTTGTTTATTTATTTATTTAAATTCGAGGTGTGGCTATTATATAACGAGACTGACGTTGTAAAAACATTTATTTTTATTGTATACATAATCTCGTATTGTCACCTTAAATATACACTCCTTCTCTATCACTAAAACGTTCCATGCGAATTTTCAATAGTTGGAAACAGTGCTGGAAGTCATCTACGGTCAACTCCTTCAGGACACGTGCCGCTTTCTCTTTTACAGCTTCTACAGACTCAAATCTTGTCCCTTTTAATGCAGATTTCACCTTAGGGAACAGGTAGAAGATAATAACATGTGACGGAACGTGGTTTTTTACTTTGATCCGGAAACGAAGCGCTAATCCATGCACTGGAAGAGCTGAACTTCACCGAGAGCCAAAAAAGCTAGAAACGAGCAACTCAAAACTTAAAGCAATGATGATTGTTTTTTTTTATATCCATGGGATTGTGTACCTTCACTGGGTTCCTGAAGGTCAAACAATTAATCAATATTACTACCTTGAGGTACTTTCTAAACTACGTCAAAGAGGAAGGAAAACTCGCCCCGAAATGTGGAAGAACAAATCATGGGTTCTCCACCAAGACAATGCGCCAGCTTATTCCGCGTTATCTGTCAAGAAGTTCCTAGCCAAGTACAGCATCTCAGTGTTAGAACATCCACCTTATTCACCAGATCTTGCACCATGTGACTTCTACCTGTTCCCTAAGGTAAAATCTGCATTAAATAGGACAAGATTTGAGTCTGTGGAAGCTGTAAAAGAGAAAGCGGAACGTGTCCTGAAGGAGCTGACCGAAGATGACTTCCAGCACTGTTTCTAACAATGGAAAATTCGCATGGAAGGTTGTAGGGATAGAGAAGGAGTGTATATTGAAGGTGATAATAAGTGATTATGTATAAAATTAAACTTTTTACATCAGTCTCGTTATTAATAGCCACACCTCGTACATCTACCAATACAAATATGTATAAGTATTTCAATTAGATTTTTTAAATTTTATGTACATCCGAAGACCTCGAAAAAGATGGCAGTAGTCGAGATGTTGTGCGGGTTGGAATATCTCGTGTTTGTGTGTATGTGTAGGGTTGTTTGTGAATTTGGAACAGGCTTATGCCTAATCTTTGTAGTAAGAAAAAGAAGAAGAAAAATTTTATATACTAATTAGGGGATAAAATACTTCTGAAGACTAAAATTTAAAAAAAATAATCCTACGAAATCGAAGCAATGCTTAGAACATTTTCGTAGGTTTCATGTATATTAATGATTAAATGAACAAGCTGTAAACGATCAAGGTGTAATAAAAATCTATTAAGGAGGTCGCCTCCTTGGCCCAGTGGTTAGCGTGCTACGACGCAAAGCGTAGTCCCACCGTTCCTCAACACAGTGTTGTCGCTAATGTTGATGCGACTTGTAATAAACTAAAAAAAAATATCTGGTGTGAAACACTCACACAACTTTCTCTTGCCAATGCAAATAATTAACAATAAACCTAACATTAGTAATAAAATATTAGAAATAAACAAAACACTAACCTCAAAAAACATTAGTGAAATACGCAAAATTAAAATCGACCTCAGTTTGGCTTAAAAATACGGAAAATCGCTCCTACACGCTAAACTAGGCCCTGTACAAAAAAAAGCTTTAATTAAAAGTTGTAGATCTTTTAATTTCCTACAAATTTTATAATACAAACTTTTGTCGTAAAATGCATTCTAAGGCCGAAATCTTCAAAAAATCGATTTTTCACACGTTTTCGTGAGAAAAAAACAGAAAATCGCTAATTACCGCTAAACTAAGCGTTATACAAAAAAATGTTTGAAATAAAAGTTGTAGGCTTTTAAATTCTCTACAACTTTTATTATATAATGTTTTGCGCTTAAATACATATTTAAGCCGCAATCTTAAAAGAAAATGTTTTTACGTAAAAATAGCCTGACCAAGAATTTCAGCAAACATGCCGCCTACCTAATCTTGTAGAGAATAAAAAATTGAGTAAATGAGGCGATTTTAAAAAAATCGTAGGACCAGTTTTTGAGAAAATCGCAAAAAAGTGAAAAATTATACGAATAAACTACTACTTCCGGTTGACCGTTTTTGATGAAAATGTTCGTGTCAGGTCCGGTAGTGGTATGTAACTTAAGTTTCAAGTTTCAAGTTCGTACAATGTTCCGTTCTTGAGATATTCTGTTCACACACACACACACACACACACACACGCGCGCGCGCGCGCGCGCGCACGCACACACACACACACACACACACACAAACACACACACAGACCAATCGCTAAAAACATGTTTTTTGGGTTCAGGGGGTCTGAAAACGTATAGATCCGGTGAAAACTCGATTTCGAAAAATCGACATGAAAACAATACTTTCCTTCCTATATATTCATATAGGCAAGAGAAAGTAAAAAATATCTGGTGTGAAACTCTTACAGACTTTCTCTTGCCAATGCAAATAATGAACAATATTACCGTAGTAATAAAACATTAGAAATAAACAAAAAAACTAACCTCAAAAAACATAACCTAATTTTAATCACGAGTGAAGGGCGCAAAATGAAAACCAAACCTTAGTTTGACTTAATAATAAGGAAAATCACTCTTCGACGCTAAACAAAGCTCTGTAGAGAAAAATGCGTGAAATAAAAGTTGAAAGTTAAAATTAGATTAGTATGTTTTTTGATGTTAGTTTTTTCTTTATTTCTAATGTTTTGTTACTAATATTAGATTATATTGTTTATTATTTGCATTAGAAAGAGAAAGTCTTGTGAGTTTTTCACACCAGATTTTTTTGTAAACTAGGTACAATAAATTTTAGTACTGTAGACTGTTGTTTTCGTTTCAATTAAGAGTTTACATGCAGTGCACTTAAGTTCATTCTAACAATGGCTAAGCGTGGCCCGTACAAGAGTTTAACTTTGGACGGAAAATTTAAGGTGATCAAGATGTGGAACGGAGTAGGTACTAAACTAAGTGTGACATAGCTAAAGAATACGGGATTTTACCGAATTCACGATTTTATTCTGTGGTCTTTCTTAAAAAAAACCGCAATCATGGAAAACAGGAATCAAAAATCGGAAAAAATCGAAAGCGAGTAAGAACAGCAGAATATTCTGCAGTGGACGATTGTGTTTTGAAGTTTTATTTAGTAGATTCAATAACTTGCAGTACTGTATTTCAGTAATACATACTGGATATACCGTGTGTCTAATACATAAATGTATGTAGCCTTACATGTACTGTCTTACTTTATTAATGAAATAAATCGGGGTTTTAAAAGTTCGAATTTCGTAATTTTTATTTTTACAATACCGTTCCGTATGATGTTGGTTAATTCGAATTTTGGATTATTCGAATTTTTTACCATTCCCCTTCAAGTTCGAATTAACCGAGTTTTTACTGTATAACCGTTAAAAGTTACCAATCCATAATTTTTAAATAAAACTATGACTTCAAAAACCATTACAAAAAATCTTTAAAAATCTATCTATATTAAGTTCATAGGTTTAGATCTTTTATTAGAAAATTTTCTTTCGATTTAGTTGTAAAATTAAAAGTTTGGTAATATCAATTTTAAAATTAAAAGTTATTTTAATACTTTCTCATATTACTTTGAGAAAAAGTGATAGAATTGTTCATTTGTTTTTGTAAAGATACTAATTAATTGTCTGCCAAAGCAGATTACTTGAAAAGCAGGAAAATAAGAAAAACGACGAACAAAGATAAACAGAAATGAAATTGCGCATTTCAAATTACTTTCTGAATTTTCAATTAATAAACGACAAACACATTTCAAGTCACTTTTGTTGAATCTTCAATAACGTTTTAGAATCGGTAATTATACCGGGTGTCTGTAAATGAATGTCCCAGTTTCAATCGTATATTATAACAGTTTAATTTTGACTATTTACAACAAATCATAATACTAATAAATCATAAATCTAATTAAAAAGTAACTCAAATAGTTTTAGAAAACGGAATGCGCAAGTTCTTCTTTGTTGTTTTCCCACTTGCAGCGCTAGGTACACAAAATGGCAACTCCTGACCATATAGCGTTTTGACTTTCTTGATCGTATGGAATTCAGTGATATGTCAACTTTTCATCTAAGTGGGTCAGTAAATACACATAATTTTCTAATATAAGGGACAAAACATCCTCATAAAATTGTGCAATATCAAAGAGATTCCCCCAATTTAAACATTTTCTGCGCTGTGTCCTGATGTCATTTGTTCGGACCATTTTTTTCGCGGAAGATACCGTAACAGGGGTGGATTATCTGGATATGTTGTAAGAATGGCTCCACCAATTAGAAGATGAACCTGAAAACTTCATTTGGCAGCAAGATGGAGCTCCCCACTGGCATCTCTTGGTACGAGAGTGGTTGAACGTCCAAGTCTCTGATCGTTGGATTGGTCGTAATGATCAAAACTACAGAGCTCTTTTCCGCTGGCCTCCACGTACACCTGACATCACACCATTCAATTTTTTTCCTTGGGGCTTTATAAAAGATCGTGTTTTCGTTCCACCACTACGTAATAATTTGCCTGAATTGATACAAAGAATTCAACAGGCTATCGCTTCCATTTCTCCGGACGTGTTAACCAAAATGTGGCAAGAATTGGATTGTAGGTTGGAAGTGTGCTGTATAACTAAAGATGCACATATTGAACATTTATAAGAAAAACTAGGAAAGTTTACCATTAATTTGATGTATGATTTGTTGAAAAAACTCAAAATTAAACTGTTATAATATACAATTGAAACTGGAACATTAATTTACGGACACCCGGTAAAATGAACAAGCTTTAGATTTAATGAAAAATCAAGGTATCTGTTTGTCAATGTAAACTTAAAAGCTACAACACTGGTTATTTAGGTTTTTATATATTGGTTTTTGAAGGATATTTTATTTCTGAAAAGTTTTTACAAGGCAGTGAAGTAGTATACTATTTATAATTGAGTTGTTAAAGTGAATTGAGATGCATTAATTGCAGAATTAATTAAAACTAGTATAAAAAAGAGATATAAAAATTATTTTTATCACTCTTCTATGATATTAAATTTTTTTTTAACTTTTATGTATCTCACCGTGTCTCGAAAATCGGATGAATCAGCAAAATTTGTATACTTCCATTTTATTTTATATCTCCATATATGAATAAGCCTATATATTTGCCCGCAACAGGCAGACTGAGTGTTAAATTATTTACACTCGATCTGCTAGTTCCAGGGCTACAAAAAATAGTTCTGTTTCTTATCACATGATCAGCCAATCATATGACTAAAGCGTTTAAGAACAGAAGAGGTGGAGGTGTAAAGACACTAGTCACAGTTATCTCCTCTGAGAGTAATGAATTTCATTTTACAGCCAGACCCTATGGTTAATGAAGTGAAGGTGTCATTTTCAGGGTGGAAAGTAGATGCTTTTTCGAGGGCTCGGGATGGTGATAAGCACACGTTTTTGCTCAGTGAGGAAGGTATTGGTAAACCTCACTCCTCGTTTTACCTAGTAAAGCCTCTAGAGGTTCAAACCAGCCTTTCGGCTGATGACCTCGGCAACATGAATATATAGGGAAAGGAAGTATTGTTCTTTTTTTTGACACTTTTAATTGAAATTTAGTATCTGTTATTAAATTAATATAACAATTTCTAAATGTGAAGCTAATGTTTCAAAACTTGATTTACTTGAAGGAGCGTGCAGTCATCACCACAGTCCTACAGTTGGCCAAGAAGATATTTTGGCTAGAGGCGCTTCAAACGTCTGCGCTGAGTAGCCTACCCGGTATCGCCCTAGTGTACATGTTTTGTATGAGAGGGTTGTCATGTAGTTCAAATTTGTAAGTATTGTTCTGAAGTCGATTTTTTGAAACCGAAATTTCACAGGAATTACACACGTTTTCAGGCCCCCTGAACCCAAAATATATGTTTTTAGCGATTGATGTGTGCGCGTGCGTGTGCGTACAAAAATCTCAAGAACGGAATAGCGTGTGGCAAGTTAAAACTTGAAATTAGGTACCACAAGAGAACTCTACACGAATGTGTTCATTAAAATCGATCTAACGATTACAATAGTAGTTTATTCGTGCGATTTTTTACTTTTTTGCAATTTTCTCAAAAACGGTTCAAAAACGATTTTTTAAAATATCGCTTTAGTTACTACACTTTTTATGCTTACAAGATAGGGTAAGCATCATGTCTGCTGAAATTCTTGAAGAGCCTTTGCTGTCGTGGTAAGAAATGTTTTTTTTTTTAAATTTCGGCCTTAATATGCATTCTAGGGAAGAAGTCTACATAATTTTAAATTGCAGGAAATTAAAACCTACACTTTTATTTCAATAATTTTTTTCTACGACGTATAGTTTAGTGTCAATTATTAGGTAGTGATGTTCTGTATTTGTACAGAAATAAATTAATGTTTGAACTAAAAAAAATAATGAGAAAAATTTTCTTGGTAAAATAAATCTTATCTAATTTTCGTGAGCAAAATTAATCTAAAGATGAAGTTTTATTAAATTAGATTATTATATTAAATTTATTGTGGAACTTAAAAACTATGAAAACAAGAGAAGGATTCTTTTAAAAATCAATACCGCTGCATACATTAGAATACAGTATTATGGTAAAACTAAAGGTACGAGATATATTTTTATTGTAGTTACAAAGTTTAAAAGGAACGTAGGTAGTTATAAAACAAATAAAAATAAACATAGAGAGAAGAGAACTAACTCGAACTGAATTCACAGAAATGAACTCAAGTGCCACCCCATAGTATCATGTACAGCATTGCAATGAAAGCGAAATCTAATAAAAGCTGAACTCTGGTAGAACTTCCACTACCCTGCAGTACTCTTCTTACGCCGTTTCATTTTCAAAGTGTTTGTCCTTGCATTTCATATAGTATAAATACTTACATGAATAAATCCGTTTTTTATTTAAATCATATTTATTTATTCTATTTATAAAAATATCGTTCAAAACTCTTACTACTATTAATTTATTTTAAAGAGTCTTTAATTTGTTAAATTTACCGTGGAATGTTTGTAGTAAATAAACTATGTTAAAGGTTTTAAAGGGATTTATAAAGTTGTATTTACTTGTTGTTTGAAAGTTTATCGTCTGTACTAATACATTAATCCTTACATTAAACAGTTTAACATATTATAGTGCTTTAATTTAATATAACCTGTTTAGACCTAACTCAATATTTTAATTATTATTATTTGTTTATTTGCTTGATAGCGAAATTTTTCACAAATAAAAATTTAGCCTATTAAAATTTGAAAGTGGAACAGGAGGGTGTTAAAATTTCTTGGATCCCGATTATTCTTTGATTGTCCTTGGATCCCGAGAATTAAAACACAAAATCACGTAAGATCCCAGTTATCCAACCTTCGCTCATCCGACATTCGGATTATCCGACGTGACTGACTGTGACGAACAATAATTGATAAGCGAGGGCAAGCTGTCGCCAAGAAAGGGGCACATGTCTTCAACGTAATCAATCATAACAGAGTTTTTCCAAAAGTAGTGAATTTTTTCGTACATAGCTCTACTGCCCAACATTTTAAGTATTCTATTATAATAAATGTGTTAAAAATAATATTTTTATTTTACTTATTAAAATTAATTATTATTAATAATTATTATTATTATTTCGGTTAATCGAGACTCTACTGTATTTTTTTAATGTAACTTAAATATATAAATGTATTGTTTAAAATGTATTCCGTTGGTTCAAATCGTGGTAAAGGTAGTTACTGTTATATAGATTTGAATACTAGACAGTGATTACCGGTGTAATTTGATGGTTGGGTTTCAATTAACCATTCTCTCTTAGGAATGGCCGGCTCGAGTCAGTACGAGACATCTCATTTACACATCGTATACGAGGTGTGATCAAAACATAACGGGAATTTTAGTTTCTCTTGAAAAAAATTGTATTTATTCATGTTTATCAATTTTGTCCCCTTCAAAGTAATCCTTCCTTCTACTTCTTCTTTTCTTGGGCCAGAGCTTTTTTCTATCTTGGAAGCACTTCTGGAACTCGCTATTTGGTATAGCTGTCAAAACTAGAGCTGGTATAGCTCCTACAAAATAATGTTTTTATACCATCAATGGTGTCAAAACGTCGTCCTTTCTTGGTTCTCGAAACCTTGGATTCTTTCTTCGCTTTCTTGGTTCTTAAAACGTCGAAACCAATTGTTTTCGACGTTTCAAGAGAGTATACCCATGTTTCGTTACCTGTTATAACCGTTTGCAGAAATTCTGGATCAGTGTTGACTTCATTCACCAATTCTTGGGCGATATCCACTCGACGTTCTTTTTGTTCGAAATTTAGTAATTTCGGAACGAACTTTGCTGCCACGCGTTTCATACCCAAACATCCGAAAAAATTGCTTGACATGATTCAGTACCGACCTCATCAGCAACCTTACTGATAATGATTCCGCAATCGTTCAGAATCATTTTTCTCACTTCTACCATGCTGTCATTGGTTATTGATATGCTAGGGCGTCCAGGGCGCTCGTCAGCTTCAACATTTTCACGGCTATTTTTGAATCGTTTTTACCTCTCGGAAACTCTTGTTTTACTCATAGCAGACTCACCAAAAGCCACCGTCAACATTTCACATGTGGTACTACACTTGATATAATTTTTCACACAAAATTTAATACAAACCTTTGGTCCATTTTTCGGAAGTAACAAATCGCAGAGCGAATGCAAACACGTGCACTCTTTTCAATTACTAACAATTAAATGTACATTAAAAATGTCTGTACATACCAACATATATTAGAAACAGGTGTACCAACAAGATAAAAAAAAGTTTTGGAAAATCGGATTTACAAAACCCGCGAAATTAAAAAATTGCCGTTATTTTTTTTCCAAACCTGTATATCATCCTCATAGCATCTCATTATGCCCATAACAGACAAGTGGATTGTTAAATTATTTGCACTCAATCTATTAGTTTCAGGGTTAAAAAAAATTATTCTGTTTCTTATGACATGGTCAACCAATTCTTTGACTGAATCATTTAAGAACAGTAGAGATAGGGATGTAAAAGACACTAGTCAAAAGTTAACTCCGCTTAGAGTAATGAATTTCATTATACAGTCGGACTCTGTGGTGAATGAAGTGAAGATGTCATTTGCAAGGTGGAAAATGTAAGCATACTTTTCCAATCAGTGAGGAAAGCAATAGTAAACCAACTCACTCCTCGTTTTACTTAGTAAAGCCTCTAGAGGTTTAAACCAGCCTAAACGAGAACATTTTATATTACATTAACATTCAATGGGAGAAAAAAATCATTTAATTTTTTATTACTAAAATTGGGGATAATTCATGGTAAGCGTTCTGTTAATATGGAATGATTAAACAGAATTAATATGTCAAAAATTTGTAGCCGCATTTTCAATTATTTTGCAGATAGGAAGTAATAAACCCGTATAGTATATTCATTATGTATATTTAATCAAATTACGTTGAAATTTACCACTAATTGAATATCAACTCCGATCATATTTCATTACACGATTAACTAAAATCGTTCAACCGGTTTTTGTTTTGTTTTTTGTTTAATCCAATAATGAAATGACCCTAAGCCACAAAATTGAAGACTACTGTAATACGGTGAAAGATTGATGTACGTAGGCCTCCATATAATTGTATTAGACCTCGGTCTGTCCATATTATATTGATAGGCTTACTTGTGAAGTTTGGCTAAAGGTGTGGGTAATGTTTTGTGTACAACATAGTTTACTTTCTCCCTCCGTAGTTATTTCTCTTTCTGTCAGGGATTGTCTCTTTTCATACTGGTATAAAGGGAGACATTTAGGCTGCCAGGTCACAGGGTTGGTAGATTATATTATGGGGGTGTTGTTTGTGCCAAAATAAGGGCGGAGTATTGTAATAACAAGGAAGGGAGTGGAGTTTGCTAAAATATTAGGGGTGGGAAACGTATCCCTCCATTTACTTTTTAAATAAATACATAGGCTTCTCTATTCGTATATACATAGTTATACACCCGCACAAATGGAAAATTATTTAGGAAATTCACGCGCATCTATGCTGAAACACACAGCTGGGTCGAGTGAATCGATATAAGTACTCTAGTAGCTCTATCTTTCTTTTCTCCACCTCATCCTCCTTCTTCCCCTTCTCTATCATTACCCGTTTTTCATACGTCTCCAAAGATCTTCCGTTCGATGCTTCTTCATATCTCTTCTCCGTGTCTCGGTACACCTCAACTTCTTTTTTTATATAAAATTTATATCCTTTATCAGACCACATAAATCAAATGAACGTTTATGGTCTAGTTTGAAATAAAATAAATTCTCTTATATTTTAAAATTTTATTGATAAACTTTCTTAAAATTAGACACGCAGCTCCAAATTTAAGGAAGACCAATTCATAATTCAAAAAATAACCTCTTTCAAAAAACAGATTCTTGTAAATTACAACCTACATAAATGTTACTACTAAATTATAGGGTGATTCAGATTATAGGGTAATATCTCGGTAGTTCATTCTTTAGTTAAAACTAAGAAAATATCGTATGAACATAGGCCCAAAAACGCTTCGTTAGCGAGTAATACAGGTTCAAAGATTTCGCTGAGAATTTGGTACCCTCGGCGAAATGAAGCCATATAGACATTTTTACTTTCTCTTGCCTATATGAATATATAGGAAGGAAAGTATTGTTCTCATGTCAATTTTTTGAAATCGATTTTCCACCGGATATACATGTTTTCAGAACCTCTGAACCCAAAAAAACATGATTTTAGCGATTGGTGTGTGTGTGTGTGTGTGTGTGTGTGTGTGTGTGTGTGTGTGTGTGTGTGTGTGAAAAAATCTCTAGAACGAAACATCATACGAAGTTGTAACCTGAAACTTAAGTTAGATACTACTGGACCCGACACGAATATTTTCATAAAAATCGGTCAACCGGAAGTAGTACTTTATTCGTATCGTTTTTCACTTTTTTGAGATTTTCTCAAAAATGGTTCCGATGTTTTTCAAAATCGCCTCATTTACTACATTTTTTATGCTCTACAAGATAAGGTAGACCCCATGTCTCCTGAAATTCTTGGAGAAGCTGTTCTCTTGTAGAAAAAATGGTTTTTTTAAGATTACGGCCTTAAAATTTCAGTTTAGGACAAAAGTGTATATATTATTAAAGTTGTAGATAATTTAAAAATTTACAACTTTTATTTTAACATTTTTTTGTATATCGCTTAGTTTAGCAGTAATTAGTGATTTTCTGGTTTTTTTTTGAAAATCTGTAAAAAAATGGATTTTTTAAGATTGCGGCCTTAGATACTACTACGCATTTTACGACAAAAGTGTATAATTAAATTTATATAAAATTAAAAGATCTACAAGTTTTATTTTAAGCATTTTCTCTACAAAGCCTACTTAGCGTCAAAGAGTGATTTTCCGTATTATTAAGCCAAACTAAGGTTGATTTTCATTTTGCGTCTTTCACTCATGATTAAACATTAGGTTATGTTTTTTGAGGTTAGTTTTTTGTTTAATTCTAATGTTTTATTACTAATATTAGGTTATATTGTTAATTATTTGCTTTAGCAAGAGAAAGTCGTGTGAGTGTTTCAGACCAGGTTTTTAAAATAATTTTGAATTAAATATTATATTTATGATTTTTAATTGTATGATTTTGCAAAAAACTTTCCTTCAAAATATTTTTAGTAAAATTGGCGATATGATATGAACTGCAATACAATACTGACCCAAGCGAAATAATGAAATTCTGATAAAAATAATTAGTAAGATTACGCGTTGCCTATTATAAAGTCCACTAGTTTAATTCCATGCAAAAATAACAAACTTAAGAATAATTGTTTAAATTATGACATTTTAAATCCGACGACAAATTATTGTCAACATTACTTAAAACTATTATCAAATTATGATGCAATTCATATGATTATTGCTTTTTACTTTTATTACCGTATGCCAAGTTAGTTTTTAGTAACACGTAAATTAATACTCGTTCTAATGTTTTAAGGTAATTTATGCATTAAACAAATATAATAGGATTTTCGGTGTTTTATTTTAATAATAAAGTATTATTATAAAATCATTATTCAAAAACATAAAAATTTGCTGTGAAACACTCGTACGACTTTCTCTTTCCAATTTAAATAATTAAACATATAACCTAATTTTAATCATGAGTGTGTCACCGGATGGGGACATTAAGTGCCGAGTTGAAACCTTTACATTTTGGTGGCCCTGAAAAGGGCCGTTTAAGCGATGGTCGTCTTGATGGGAAGCGTCGGTCGTAGTCGTCGTGGCGGTCGCGGGGCTGGACGACACGGCGTGTCGTCGTCAGCGGAGACATCATCTTCTTCTCTTGCAGTAGTGCGTCGATGGCTACTTCTTTGGGTCCGGTGGACGTAAGGCTCGGTCGAGGGACCACTATGGGCATCGCTCGCGTCAGCGGGCGATGTCGGTCCGGTCGACGGCTTACGGTGACGGGTCGGCGAGCGGAAACATCATCTTCTCTCTTGCGGGGTCGTCGATGAGCCTTCGCTGGAGTCCAGTAGCCGTGTGGCGATGGTGGACGTCTCTCTGTGTTGCTGACGCAAGTGGTCGAGTTGGAAAAGTTTTAGTTTTTCAGTTTAACTCATAAGAAATAAATGTACCGAATTTTAGCTCAGATATTTTTTTATATTTCTACAATAATTTCATAGGAGGTCATGTAAATATTCAAAAAACCAATCAGTATTTCTTGTGGAATAATTTTTTTTTTATTTTTTTTTTCTTATTTATTTCACGTCGCATCAACTACAAGGTCATTAGCGACGACGTTGGGGTGTAACTGTGAGTGATGAGGATGAAATGATTTTTTGTAACGTATGAAAATATGCCATGCCTGAGTGGGATTCGAACCCAGGACCGCATGATGAGAGGCGAGCACGTTACCAACTGCGCCAATGCGGCCGGCAATTTTTTTTTTTTTTTTTTTTATGGCAGGTTTATTGTGTAATTAAGTAATAAATGAAGACATTATTGTTTAAATATTTCAGTTACTTGTACAGAATATGCAATGATTATTATAGGTCTAAATCTTCAGATAAAAAAAAAACATGAAGATGTATTTGTATTAAATCATACCGATATAAAAATATACGCATAACTGTTTACGGTTTGTAGAACCCGGTCTCGTATCTCAAGTCCTGGATGATCTGTGAGAAGAAATACCAACTGGAACACGTTACCGTACATTCTCGAACTAAACTTGTTCCACATGGTCGGTCTTATTCTGGCAACAAATCAACTATCTTTTTCTTCTATCAAAGCATTCTCTCATCTAAACAGTAGAATGACATTTACAAACTAAAAACAAACCGTAGTGTTATCCTAGATCTATGCTAAGGTTCAACGTGTCTTGTAAAAAAAACTCATCAACATGCGGTTTATGAAATACTTGCCCATAAAATCTTATTGGATTTTCTTATCAGTAATATTTATTACCGTGTTCAATATTACGTTGTTTTACAAATGAATTTGATATTTAAATAGTTTAATAGAACTCTATAAAAAAATTTAAATCTGTGAATTATAGGTCAATAAAATTTGATGTTTATAAATACTTGATAATTTAAGTACCTGATTAAATCTTTAAATGTTAAAACTGTATAATATTGTTTAAAACGTATATTTTCCAGTACCAAATTAGTAAACATTTACATACTTTTGGGTTATTGCCAATTTTATTTAGCTAGTTCCTCTGGAGAGTGTACATAAATTATAATTTTAGGAGTAATCAACGAAAAACAACCGAACGAACATTTTGAACAATTCTCAAGGATTTTCAAGTACTATACGTTTGTCAACTACATCTTCTTCTTCAGGTGCTTATCCGTTCCAAATGACCATCATACTGCGAAATAGCTCTTCTGAGCTTTTTCCAAACTAAGTTCTCACATATTGAAGCCACGATACCCTTCATCTACCAGATCCTATTTTCCCTTGGAGGTTGGCTTGTAGTAATGAATATCTTGATTAACTCCGCATGTAATGTCCCAAATATTGGGGCTTCCTGCACTTGATGATGGAAATGATTTCCACGTCTTTCGTCATTCTTCTGAGAGAACCTCTACATCTGTCACGCGGAAAGTCCATGGGACTCTCAACATTTGTCTATACAGCCACTTCTTAAATGACTCCAATTACCTGTGTGGGAAATTTAAAAGTAGGCAACGAAACCATACAGGAAGTTAGGGAATTCTGCTATCTAGGGAGTAAAATAACAAAGAAATAAACACACAAATAACAAAATACACAAATAAATATATAATAAACCTAACTGAATCAGATTTTTCAAGTTTTATTAAGTTATTAATAGATATAAGTTAGATAAATCTTCAATGTATCAATAATAGGTATAATTCTGTAGCCTAATAATTTTTTAAATATTAAATTACAATCAAATAATAATCAATCCTGGATTTATCCAAAAAATATATTAATGCTCTTGTGATGTTTTCCTAAAATGGAATGGTTACAACAATACCTTCCAAATATGTTCTTACTCTCAATAATATAAAATTATTATTTAATTAACGTCTTTGATAAATTAGTTTAATAACGTTAATTAAATACAAATAAAAAATTAGGTATTATATAAAATTAAATCATAAATTATTATTATAGTGCGGTAGAAACACAAGTGCTATTAAATGTAGAATTGCTCAAGCTAGCCTTTGGAATTAAACACAGCTTACTGACTACAAACATTGACTTACAGATTAGGAAAAATTTCTAAAAACACTATGTTTGGAGTGTCGCATTATACGGGAGTGAATCGTGGGTGATAGGGGCTGTAGAAATGAAGAGGATAGAAGCTTTTCAAATGTGGTGTTATAGGAAAATATTTAAGATTAGATGGGTGGACAAAATAAGTAAGTTAGCGGTTCATAGGGGAGTGGATGGAAAAAGAAGTATATAGAAGTATCTTACCAGAAGAAGGGATAGGCTGCTGGGGCATATCTTAAGACGTCCTGGTGTTGGTTTATCAATAATTAAGGGTAATATTGAGGGAGTGAATTGTAAGAGGAAGCAAAGGTTAGAATATATAAAGCAAATTTTAAAAGATGTAGGGTGTTACAGGTATGTAGATATGAAACGACTTGCGCAAGATAGAACAGTTTGGAGAACTGCATCAAACCAGTCGAGAGACTGATGACAAAAAAAAACCCTTTGATGGCTTCATCCAAGGCCCAGGACACCGTACAGGAATACAGAGAAGACATAATATCTTAGATGCTTCATTTTTGTTGCAAGAGTAAGGTTGTGGCTCTTGAAAATAGGACCTATTTTATTAAATATTGCTCTTGCCTTTCCCATACGACATTTTTTGCCTTCTGTGCGGTAGTATAGCCTCACAATTCCTTATCCAAACATTTTGATTAGTCATCTGTAGGTTAATGTATAATATTTTACGTGACAATAAAGTTAATTTATTTATTAATGTTCACTTTTGTATGAAAGGTACGCACGTAAAATCTTCTTGAAGTAAAATTGTTATTAGTTATTATAATATAGTGGAACTTCTATAACTCGAATCTTCACGGATGTGGAATAAAAATTTCGAGTTATGGAAGAATAACAACAAAAAAAATCAGATATTAAAAAATAACAAATACAGAACATTCCACAAATCCTAATACATTAGCCTACAATATGTAAAATATGTAGGCCTACTGGACATGGGTAATTTCGCAATACAGTACTGCACGTTGCATTTAACTTAGCCATAAGCTAGTGTTAAGTACTGTACATATTGTAATCAGTATTCCAAAATTACGCTATTTTAATTTCAGTACATGCTGAATATGGTACATTGTACTGACAGACTATGGTTCTACTGTTCTGCGGTCCACCAAAGATTCGTCGATTCAAAGAAATTCATTGTTTTGGTTTACGCTTGTTAGGCCTACAAAGGCAACCAGATTACTTTGAGAGTCTGTACCCATTTATGGTCGAACATTTCCTCTTAAAATGACAGAAGAACTAACTGTACCTACATTTTTCAAAAGACCAACAACGCTATTTTGAGAACAATGTACATAATTTTGTCAAAAGAAACTAAATAAATAGTTCGACTTAGATTAATAGCGGAATTCGAGTTATAGATGGATTTTTACACAGTAAATGCCCTACTAGGTTGAAGGGAACTGAAATTCAATTCGAGATGTAAAACATTCGAATTAAAGAAGTTCTACTGTATTATGTGGAAATTACTAAAATCTTGGAAACCCTTATCTTGAAGTATAAAAATGTGTATCTTCACTTCACCTTTAAGAAAAGGCTTGAAAAGGAATTTCTAAGATATTCTGTTTTTGCTGAGAATTGAAGGATTAAGAAATCCTTCATTTCAGAGAAATCGTGTTTCTCTGAGATCTTACCACTTATTCTGGTAATTTTCCCATATTTAATTACAGTTGTCATTTAAATGAAGTGCAATTAGGTTGTTGAGTAGGGAATTTTAAGACGCGTGCGTGCGTGTGTAAATGCGCCTAATTACACATGTAGGAATTTATATTTATGTTATTATTACCCTTTTATCAGTGTATAGTAGGCCCTTCTGAATAATAATAATAATATTATTATTATTATTATTATTATTAGTGATAACATTTTATGATTATGTCTGTCTTCGCAATTATTTAAAAAATTTCTTTGGGTGTCGCATTTAAATTTTTTTAAATATTAAATATCTTATAATTTATAAACTAATGAAGGCTTTTATAAAATTTCAAGGTTATTTTATCGATAAGAATTTTAGAAACATTATAGTTTCTGGTAAGTGGATTGGTTATACCTAGGTTAAATTGGGTTTACCCATTAACCCAACCATTTTTTAGGATAATCGATTTCGTTATGGGTTTTATTTTAAAATTACTAAGAGTTAAACAAAATGAATATGTTAAAACAAAATTAAAAATTTTTATTTGTTTTTAACGAATTACAAATCTATCGTATTTTATTTCGCTAAGCTCTCGACGCCTTTGAAGAATATGCGCACTGCATTTTTTCATTTTTGTGTTCGCCATCAGCTGTTAATGAGGCAGTCACCTTGAGCAGAAAATTTTTATTCATATTGTACAATATTATAACGTGTGCGTGTGAAAGCCGCACGTGTACTTCTGACTTAGTGTTAGCACTTCATACTATTTGCATGAATATGCTCTGCATAAACCATCTGTTAATCAGGACAGTAAATATATATACATTAACTGTTGTTTCATAAATTTCATTAAGAATGAGGAAATTCGGACCATTTAAATAAATGTCTCCTCTCATAAACAGTCGACAAATACAGATATAAATGGGTGGAAGGATTGTTACGAATGAGTGAGTATATAATATGTGCGAAACGAGCATTGAACTACATAGATGTGGGTAGGCCTTGAAAAAGTTGGGCAAAAAAATCAGGACAAGTCGGATGGCGTAATTCATGACAGGAAGAAGAAGAAGAAGAAAAAGAAGAAGATTTACATTACCTGTGAGCACAGGAAATGTTGAAATTAAGAAAATTTAAATCAAAATCGTTAGAACTCCGAACCAAAAATACAAACATCAAACTAGATAACTGATGGACGAAGAGATGTGGGTAAGCCGCGAAAAAGATGGGCAAAGAAATTGCGACAAGTCGGAAGGCGTAATCCATGACAGAATAAGAAAAAGAAGATTTACATCACCTATGTGAGAACAGGAAATGTAGAGATTAAGAAAATTTTAATCAAAATCGTTAGAACTCCAAACCAAAATTACAAACATCAAACTAGATAACTGATGGACGAAGAGATGTGGGTAGGCCGCGAAAAAGATGGGCAAAGAAATCGGGACAAGTCGAAAGGCATAATCCATGACAGGATAAGAAGAAGATTTACATTACGTAAGTGAGTACAGGAAATATAAAAATTAAGAAATTTTTAATCAAAATCGTTAGAACTCCGAAGCAGGAATACAAATATCAAAAACTAAATATCTGATGGACGAAGTGTTGTGGGTAGGCCGCGAAAATGATGGGCAAAGAAATCGGGACAAGTCGCAAGGCGTAATCCATGACAGAAATGTAGAAATTTAGAAAATTTTAATCAAAACGTTAGAACTCCGAAGCAAAAATATAAACATCAAATTTTTAAAATTTCCTTTCACATTTTATCCGGCTAATTCCAAAAACCTTCCGGTACAGTAGTGTGTTCCTTCATAAATTTAATAATTTTCATACAAATGATCATGGAATATGAATTTCAGTTGAAAGTAAAAAAATTACAATTCTGTGTAATCTAATCAAAGGAAAAATAATAGAAAACTAAAACGAAGAAAACTCTTTTAAAACGTGTAAAATTAAAACATTTATGCTACGTTTGAAACGGAAAATCAAGTCAAGGTCATTTAATTCATTACTTATGCTAATTTAAATAGTAATGTAATTAATGTAATTGCGTTTACTCAATTACACTGTGTACTAATTAAATTACAGATATTGTATATTAATTAATATACATTATAATGTACTCAATTAAGTTGACTATTAATTAAATATTGAACACGTAGATTAATACGAGATATTACTGTTTTTTAAACTTTACCAAAGTTTGTTCAAAGCATTTAAAACACGTATTGAACTTTGCCATACATTTAAGTATGTAGTATGTACTAGAGATCTTAAACTTCCACTTCGAATTAGATTTATCTACTGTTACATTATTTATTTGTGTTTTCAGTGTTATTATATAGGTAGAGGTTTGGACAATAAACTAAAATACGATAAAAATACTCGAGGTGAAAAACAATCATTTCAAATTGAATTTGTTGGTGTTCCTCCACCAGAAAGAAATTTCAATTTCTAGGCTAACAAACCGATTTCGCTTCATCACTAAAGAACTCAGTGTTTAAAACTTCGATTCCGTTAGCATTTATAAATAACCTAAACCAACGGAAATATTGCAATCGCTTGTTTAAATATGGAGGCTGAAGCTCTTGGGCTAATCGTACGCGATAAGGATACAATTTAAAAATTTAGCAGCTTTCTGAACACTCGAATATGACAAACCAACTTGCGAGGAAAGTTTTCGTAAACTTTTCTGTGGAGAATTGAGCAATCTTGTTTTCACATTCTCTAAAACGTCATCTTTTTTTTAAATCCTAATGCGTGTACGTTGCAATTTGTTCAATTCAGAACAATAAGCAACCCCATGACCCAATTTAATGAGGATAACGTGTAAATGAGGTGTAGTCTTGTACAGACTCAGGCCGACCATTCCTGAGAGAGTATGGTTAATTGAACCCCAACCATTGAAGTACACCGGTAACCACTGTCTAGTATTCAAATCCGTATAAAAGTAACTACCTTTACTAGGATTTGAACCAGGAACCTTCGTCTCCGAAAATCAGCTGTTAGACAGCTGATTTCGGCGACGACTTTATCTCTAGACCAACCCGGTGGGTTGTCATCTGGCAAAAACGTCATCTGCCAATAGAGTTGGTCAACCACTACGTTTTATGTCGCAAACACTACCTGTCTCTCGAAATCGGTTTGTTACCCTAAAAATTGACATTTTTTTCTGGTGGAGGAACACCAACAAATTTAATTTAAAATTATTCTTTTATACTTGCGTACGATTTTGTAGCAAAATATTGTTCAAGAATGAAAACCCGTTGTTCTAGGGGAAAAGACATTCTGTTAGTAACACGACCGGAAACTGCATTAAATTTTATACAGCTTCAGGAGAATCAACTCATTCGGCCGTACCTATACCGGTTGAGTAGGGCTACCAACTTCGTGTTGCAAAACAAAATTTCCCTTTCTTAGAATAAAATTACCAGAAATTAGCAATTGGGTAACAGGACTAAAAAATCACCCTGTATGAGCACCGATTGTCGAATGTAGGCCTACACCTATATTCTTACAAAATTATTTGTATCAATCGCGTATAACAATCATGTTTTATTTTTTATTCCCTGTCTTTTGTACGTTGCTTGTACGATACGTTACTTTAAATTATGCCCATTTTTAAAAATTATATATTATTTTATTAAATGAAATTAAAATAGGTCTATACAAATTTGAATACTAGACAGAAGATACCGGTGTTATCTGATAGTTGGGGTTCAATTAACCATACTTTCTCAATAATAGTTGGCCTGAGTTTGTACAATACTACAAAATTAATTTATACGTCATACGTATCATCCTCATCTCACTGGGTCATGGGGGTTGCTTATTGTTCTTTAAACTGAACAGTTTGCAACGTAGAGCGGACGCCAAATAAGCTTGCCGGTGTAGCTGCGCGAACAGTTCGGATCGGTCGGTAGATTTCGTGTCTTAGTATCGAACTGCCTATTAAATCACATGTTCTAAACGATGTAAATTATCATCTACTAGCGATGTTAAAAACATTCAATTGTAATCATTGTATACAACAGTTAACGCCTACGACAGTCATTCAACACATTACTGACTAATGTTTTCAGGTTAGCTGATAACGTTGCGAGAGCTACGCGACTGATCAAAGCTAGTACAGCACTGACCTACACGTTTTCAGACCCCCTGAACCCAAAAAAAAACATGTTTTTAGCGATTGGTCTGTGTATGTGAACAAAATATCTCAAAGATGGAACATCGTACGAACTTGAAACTTGAAAAATAAGTTAGGTACCACTTGAGGACCCGACACGAACATTTTTATCAAAATCGGTCGACCGGAAGTAGTAGTTCATTCGTGTAATTTTTCCCTGTTTTGCGATTTTCTCAAAAACGGCTTTTACGATTTTTTCAAAATTACCTTATTTTTTACATTTTTATGCTCTACAAGATAGAGTAGTTGCCATGTCTACTGAAATTCTTAGGGAGGCTGTTCTATCGTAGAAAAAAATAGTTTTTTAAGATTGGGGCCTTAATATGCATTTTAGCGCTAACAACTACATAATCAAAGTTGTAAAAAGTTTAAAAATCTACAACTTTTATATTGAACAGTTTTTTGTATAACGCTTAGTTTAGCGGTAATTAATGATTCTATGTTGTTTTTTTCATGAAAGTCTGTAAAAAAATGAATTTTTTAAGAATTCGGCCGTAGTATCCATTTTACGACAAAAGTGCATAATAAAATTTATAGAAAATTAAAAGATCTACAACTTTTATTTTAAGTATTTTTCTCCACAGAGCCGTTTAGCGTCAAAAAGTGATTTTTCTTATTAATAAACCAAACTGAAGTTGGTTTTCATTTTGCATCATTCACTCTTGATTAAAATGAGGTTATGTTTTTTTTAAATTAATTCTTTTGTTTATTTCTTATGTTTTATTTCTAATATTAGATTATATTGTAAATTATTTGCATTGGAAAGAAACAGTTGTGTGAGTGTTTCACACCAGATTTTTTTTTGTAAAGAACCGTATAGAAATAGTGTCATTCCACATGGATTAAAATATACACTTTGAAGATTAGCTAAAAATTTTATGCGGTTTTTTACAATTTCTTTGAAGAATAACCTCGAAATAATGCAATCGAAAAACTATGCAATATTATGTTTAAATTAAGTAAAAAATTTTGGATTAACTGATAAATTAAAAAAAGAAATTAACATAATTATTTTTATTATATTCTAATATATTGCTATAAAAACATTCTTCATTTTTAGTTTATTATTTAAACTGTATATAAAATTACCCGACGTAACTTAACTTAGTTCGCATAGCCCAGTCCTTATTACCAGTAAAATACTAATTTTTTCTGTTGTCTCAAGGACTGTTTTAAAGAAGTTAAGTCTCTTTTTTAACCGAGATATTTCTTTATTTTCCCCTTCTTCTTCATTTGTTCTCCTTGAAATAAATTTCATTATTTTATTTCCTAACTAACAATTCCTTAACAAAATAATTCTCTCACATTAATATTTTTATTATTATTGTTATTACTTCAATGAAATTTTTATTATCTTAACTAAAAAAATCCTAGGATCTTATTTAAATATAGTAGAAAAATATTCTTTTTGTAAAGTTTTTTCTTGGGTTTTCCTGTTCCCAGTATATCTTTTGTCTCCTATAATTTACCATGAGCTTAAGAATTTGGTAGACTTTTAGAAGAAAAGCTGTAATATTTTCCAATGATGCGTATGAAATTGGCGTAGCCGGAATAATTGTTCTGTTTTTAAATTAATAAAATTTAATCCTAAAACTGTTTCCTTGATTCTGAATAACGGTATCCTGTTAAAAATTTGGAATTCTAAATTTTTGTTTTTAGTTTATTTAAATTTAATCTTTCTTCGTTTCCCGTTATGTTTATTCGATAATCCTGTCCTATCTTAATACTCTCTTATACGCGGATGATCAGGTGATAATACAAAGCTCAGAAGTGGATCTTCAAAAATCAGTTCTGCTTCTTGATAAAATAGCCAAAGAATATACCATGAAGTTGTCAACAAGCAAAACTAAAGTGATGGCATTCCTTGGGAAAGACCCAATACGATCAAAGATAGTTTTGAACGACAAGACTCTAGAGCAAGTTTCCGAATTCGTTTACTTGGGTTGCAGTATCACATACAAAGACGATAACGAGATATTGCGGAGGGTCAATAAATTTTAGTCGGTTTGTGGTTTCATCAACAGGACCTTCAGGAGGAAATCTCGAAGGGAAACACAATTGCGATTATACGATGTGATGGCGGTGCCGTTGGTGTTGTACGGCAGTGAGTCTTGGGTGCTACGAACAGCTCAGTTAAGAAAGGTAGAGGCAGCAGAAATGAGATTCATGAGGGCAGTGAAGGGATGTTCCTTGAGAGAGCAGATTCGTAGCAGTGAAATAAGGAGAGAATTGGGTAGAGAGGAATCGCTGATTGGAAAAGTGTCCAAGTACAGAGACAGATGGACGAACCACGTCGAGAGAATGCCGCCAGACAGGATTACAGTGAGGGCGGTAAACTATCAACCGGAAGGAAGACGAGGCCTGGGGAGACCCAGAAAGAGATGGCATGAAGCTGGAACAGGCGTTACGCCTAATCCGTAATAGGTAGAAGAAGAAGAAGAAGAAGTTTATTTAAAATCGTATGACCAGCTTCTTAGCGACTAAATTTGGTAACGGAACTGGAACGATAAATTTTTACTTGTTATAAAATATATTGTCAGATTATAGCCGAAACCCCCCCCCCCCCAGGTTGGTCTAGAGGTAAAGTCGTCGCCGCTAGTCAGCTGTTAAAACAGCTGATTTTCGGAGACGAAGGTTCCTGGTTCAAATCCTAGTAAAGGTAGTTACTTTTATACGGATTTGAATACTAGACAGTGGTACCGGTGTACTTTGAATGTTGGGGTTTAATTAACTCTCTCAGGAATGGTCGGCCTGAGTCTGTACAATACTACACCTCATTTACACGTCATACACATCATCCTCATCTCATTGGGTCATGGGGTTGCTTATTAGCGGTAATTAGCGATTTCTGTTTTTCCTTACGAAATCATGTAAATAAATATATTTTTTTTTAATTTCAGCCTTATACATTTCACGACAAATAAGTATAATCAAATTTATAGGAAATTAAAAGATCTACAACTTTTATTTAGAGCATTTTTCTCTACAGAGGCTTGTTTAGTGTGAAAGAGTGATTTTCCGTATTTTTAAACTATACCGAGGTTATTTTCACTTTGTTATTTTCATTTTGCCTTTCACTCATGATTAAAATAAGGTTATGTTTTTTGAAGTTAGTGTTTTTGTTTATTTCTAATGTTTTATTACTAATTTTAGGTTATATTGTTAATTATTTGCATTGGTAAAAGAAAGTTGTGTGAGTGTTTCACACCAGATTTTTCTGGAATATGGTGCGAGGACTATGTCATCTGTGAACCTATTAAGTGTTATAAGACTTTAAGAAATAATTTATTTAAAGGAAATTATCCTGCTCCAGTATATGCAGGATATTCTAACTTCATTAATAGAAATTTTATCACACATATTGCTTGACGTCAAGCAGTCTAGACAACTTTTCTTCGATGTGCGTCTCGAAGAAATGTACTATCATAGTACCACAAGCAACTACGCTTTAACACGTTATTATAAAACACGCGTAATCTCTAGTAACGAATTTAGTTGACGATTATAAATAAGGGAAAAAGTTTTAGTATCATTGCGTGAAATGATTGATGTGTATTTACTAATAGATAACTCTGTTACCTAAACGTAACCCTGATAACCTCTGATAACCTTGGATAAACTACCACTTAATTAAATGATAACCTTTTTGTATTACGTATTCTTGTTTTTTTGTAATCGTCAAAACGTAGTAATTAACTACAGTTGTATAAAAATTTATCGCAATATTTTTTAGTAATTAATTATATCTTCCAGAATTTAACTTCATGATTTTTTTAAGTTAAAATAAATGTGTAAACCATTTCTAGACTTGTATCCTTTTTTTTAATACGGTGTTTACTTTCCCGTACCTATATATTGAGAAAATAAACTTAATGCGACAATACTAAATTTTCGGATTCCGGATTCCACCCTGATCTTCATGTTTCATAACCTCCTGAACCAAAAATTTGTTTACAGAAGAATATCCGTCTCTCCTTTCCTTTTTCATTTTGTCATTCACTCACAATTACGTTATGTTTTTCATTTTTTTACATTGGTAAGGGAAAGTGTGAGTGTTTCACAACAATTTTTTTTTGGAAGTGACGCTGATATTTCGAACGTCTATAACTCGAATTTTCTATATCTCGAATCGAATTTCAGTTCCCTTTAACCTTCCCATGCATTTCCCATATAAAAAGTCATCTATAACTCGAATTCTGCCATTTCTCTAAGTCGAATTAATTATTTCGTTTCTTTTGACAAAATTTGTACATAGTTCTCAAAAAATAGCGGTTTCGGTCTTTTGAAAAATGTAGGTACAGTGCTGCTTCTTTCATTATAAGACTATAAATGTTCGACCATAAAAACATACAGACCTTCAAAGTCATCTGGTTGCCTTTGTATATGCCTAACAGGCGTAAACCAAAATAATGAATTTCTTTGAATCGACGAATCTTTGGTCGACCACAGAGTTATAGAACCATAGTCTGTCAGTACAATGTAGCCTACCGTATACAGCATGTACTGTGTAATTTTGGAATACCGAATACAATATTTATACAGTAGTTAACACTGCAGCCAATATCTAAGCTAAATGTAACAGTAGTCTACTGTATTACGAAATTACGCATGTGCAGTAGGCCTACATATTCCACATCTTGTAAGGTACTGTATTAGCCTATGAGGAATGTTCTGTTTTTGTTTTTTTATTTTAATCTTCTTCTTCTTCTTCTTACTATCTAGGATTAGGCATAAGCCTGTTCCGAACTCATAAACCATCCTGCACGTCTACAGAAACACGATACATTCCAACCTTTACATCTCGACTACTGCCATCCTCTTCGAGGTCTTCCCACCTCCCTTCTTCCAACTGGAACATATTCCGTCACTTTTAGAGGTATTCTCTCCTCTCGTATCCGTTCCAAATGTTGCCGCCATTGATTCCGGTACTCCTCCACTTTTTCCTTCAAGCTGAATACAACAACCTCGTTAAAAAACCTGGGTCCATCTGGCTCCGGATGGTAGCACGTAGTTATAGGGCCCCTGTCTAGGGTACAGATGACAAATGGTCAACGGTCTTGAAGGCGAATGAGGAAGTTCCCAACGGTGGATAGAGCGGAAGAACCTAAGGGAGTGAACCCTAACAGAAAATCGAGCAGGTTTGGAGGCTTTGACGTAGCAGCCCTACCACCAACCTTATTTTAATAATACAAACAAGCTTTATTTTAATAATGGCTTTTTTTATTTTTCCATTACTCGAAATTTCTGTAACTCGGAATTTTTCCCCATCCTTTGAGGATTCCAGTTATAGAAATTCGACTGTATATACGTGAATATAAATTTTCCCGAATGAGAACCCCTCTAGAGAAAATTGAAATTTGAATTCTGCTACATATTTTGAAATTTGTTGACCTAGAATACTGTGATTACTTTGCAAGTGTCACTCAGCGTGCATTTATTGCTTCAAGTGTGATGCTGGTGATAAAAAAAAGGCATAACTCCATTGTGCATACTAAGATGTAATTTATACAGTAGAATAATTAACGTGTAGGTATGTACAAATAAGTAAATGAACAAATATACGTCAAGCTGTGATGACGTCACGTAGTGTGAAAACAACTTTTTATTTTCTCATTGTATACCTATTTTGTAATGTTATGGAGTTTTTATATCGTCGTGCATACGAACAGCACTTTTCCTCATATTCCAGTAGTACTAAACTTTACTCAGTGTCCGATTTTGATGCTGTATACATGTCGTATTTTAATGTTGTTTTTTATCAGAAAATCTCAAGTTGCCGCTTAACTTCGTGTTGAATAAAAATTCTAAATAAAAAAAAATCAGCAGTCGCGGGATTGACCAACAGAAGTGACTACTTAATTAAGTTAACAAATAAAATAATAAAGATTTTCGTAAATTAATTAATTGTAATTGTTTCGCGCGCGTACACACACACGCACACACACATACACCAATTGCTAAATACATTTTTTGGTTCAGAGGGCCTGAAAACGTGTATTTCCGGTAAAAACTTGATTTCAAAAAATCTAACTGAATACAATACTTTCCTTTAGTAAATATTCATGAATAAATTCTTGAAAAAATCAATTATTTGTTTTGCGAAATACTCGTACAAATGGAGTTGCACAGATTTATAGTTACAGAGAACAACAGTTATAAAACAGAAAAATAAGAAAAAATACAAAAAAAATCCAATACTTTAAATAGACTAAATAGAGTAAAATACACATTAAAAAAGGATATTTAATGCAAGATAAGTAGATAATTTAATTTTCAGTAAATCGTCTTCAAACGAAAGTAATTTTCATTATCACTTTTACAATCATGCAAAAGCTACCCAAATTATTATAATTGATTAACGAACAGCTACTATTCTTTTAAATACGTAATCTTTGTTGACTATTTATATTCATGTAGAGGGTAAGAGAAAGTAAAAATGTGTAGAACAATTAATAAACAAAGTGAACATAGTTGGCCGTTTGTATATAAGAAAGATGTAGGCTAAAAAAATAAGCAACTTATAGTTGTGTAGGAAGATAATGAAAAGATGCAACATCTAAGATAAATGATGACGTATAGGCACTACTAACACAGCTAGCATAATTATTATTTCGTTGAAAAATAGGAGAAGAAATCACCTTGGCCGTGGTAAAAATAATACGTTTTTCTCCTTATAAAATAAAAATACTTGAACCGACCTTGAAAAATCTTCTTAGATTATTATTATTATTATTATTATTATTTCTATTATTCTTAAGAAACTGTTCAAGTAGCTTGTATTATACAGCGTTAAATAATACTGCGATAAAGTGTTATTACGAAAATAAGGAATTCCCAACATATTACTTGAAAATTCTAGAAAGGAATAAAAATAGATGGGGCGAGAACGTTAATGTTTGCCTTATTGTGTCTTAATAATCTCGAAAAATCCTGTGTGAAACACTCACACGACTTTGTCTTGCTAATGTAAATAATTTAAATTATTACTTAATTTTAACCAGGATTTCTAAATACTGAAAATCTGTTAAACTAAGCATTTTTTAAAAATTCTTAAATTAAAAGTTGTTCGTTTTTTAATTTCCTATAACCTTATTATGTACGTTTTTGCTCCAAATTACTACATATTAAGGCTGCAATCTTAAAAAATAATATGTTTTACCACTAAAGTACTGCTCCTTCAAGAACTTCAGCAGACATGGCGCTTACCCTACCTTGTAGAGGATGAAGAATTTAGTAAACGACATGATTTTTAAAAAGTTCGTAGGAGCCCTTTTTGAGAAAATAGCAAAACAATGAAAAAATGCACGAATAAATTACAAATTTCGGTTGACAGATTTTGATGAAAATGTTTTTCCTAGGTTCCCTAGTCATACCTAACTTAAGTTCTAAGTTTCAAGTTCGTACGGTAATCCGGTTTTGAGATATTTTGTTTACACACACACACACACACACACACACACACACACACACACACACACACACACACACACACACACACTCACAGACCAATCGCTATAAAATATGTTTTTGGGTGCAGAGAACCTGAAAACGTGTATTTTATAGAACTTTTCAGATAAAAGTTTTTATAATTCGAAAATTTTTGTGAAACAAAGACTTACGACTTAAACTTGGTGAGACTAGAAATTACACGATTTAGTAGAACTTAAGATTAAAGACTGGAAGGAAATCCGAATTATTTCGCATCGTTAGTTGTTATTTCGCAAAGTCACTGGACAACTGCCACTATACTTTTACAAGTCTTAAATAGCCCTAATAAGATGTGTTTGAGTTAATTAACAGATTTGATAACAATTAATCTTTAAACTCAATGAAATTACAGAATATTATATTTAATTAAAAATTCTTTCAAAATTTTTTGTATACATTTGATCTTTAACAATTTTTTTCTCGTATAAGTCCAATTTTAGACCACGTGAGGTGACTTAGGACGCATTTGGAAGCTGTTTTTGCAGTCCACATTCTCAGTATTCGCTCACTGTAGGGTTTTCTCCTTTTTTCTGTCCACCCAGTGTTCTGTTTTTTCTCTTCATGGAAGCGCTTAAAATCTATAATTAGTTGTCTGAATTCGGTTCATTACGTTTTCTCGGTTTATTCCAGTTTTCCCAATATCCTTCTGAATTTTTTATCCGACACCTTAGGTTTATTATTTAGTTGCCTAAAAATTTGTTTTGTCAATTGGTTGACATCCATTTTATACAGGTTCGTAAAGATTAAGTCTTCTTTTTCTTATTGTTTCCATTAATTGTTCATTTTCCTTTTACAGTTCTCCTCGACCTCGTAACCTATATTGTCCGTCTGCTATCTTCGGGCCCTTTATCTTGCGGAGGATCTTTCAGTAGGCCTAACAATTATTTATTTTTTAATGGATGATTTTATTTCGTTTATTTTAAATCGTGTTAACATCTCCCTTGTGAACTACTACTTTGGTTTAAGATGCAATTGGCTTGAACTTGTGCTAATTTTCCAGAACCTGGCCGGGAATCGAACGCGGGACCTGTGTTTTGCATTGTAACACGCTGACCGCTGGGCCACGGAGGCGGCCAGACGATGTTATATTTCGTATTTTTCTGCGTTAACTGTATTTTTTAATTATTCTTGTTTTGTAAGAACAAATTGAAATTTTGCTGCCTAGATTTTTAAAAATTATTTTATTTTATTGTCATATTTTTCTACTCAGGACGGAATAGAGAAGAAAAGGGGTCGGGAGAAGAAAGTGCTAACCAACAAAATTTCCCGCATGATTTTTCTTAAATATTTTGTAAAAATAAAATGTTCAGCACGTTTTAAACAGAAAAAACAAATATTTAACAAAAATTCAAAAATATGATTTGTAGATTTCTCGTATAAGATTTTTTTTTAGACCACGTGAGGTGACTTAGGACGCATTTGGAAGCTGTTTTTGCAGTCCACATTCTCAGTATTCGCTCACTGTAGGGTTTTCTCCTTTTTTCTGTCCACCCAGTGTTCTGTTTTTTCTGCAACTACTGAAGTGCCATTGTTTGAGTAGAACTTTTAAAATGACATCGCATAAAATTATGTTGATGTGGGTTAGCGCTGTCTTCTCCCGACCCCTTCTATTCACACCTATAACCATTTTTACCAAAATTATTTGGACTTCTAACGGGTAGAAGTAGGTTAATTACCCAAAAGCAATTAATTTAACGTCCATACCTTCCTAAAGTGCTGTCATTTTGAAAATTTACCGAAATATTCTTGTAGTGATACGTTGAGAGAATAAAGTTTTTTAATGGAACCGGAAAGAGTAATAAAACAGTTTATTAAATGAACCCTTTTGAGGCTAGCAATGAGTCCACGCGCAGTGCAGACGCAGTTGCTAGTTTGGTACAATATTAATGTTAATTTAAACTGTGTAACTTAAAAAGTAAGAATGTTTCTTCACGAATACAGTTCAAGCAGTGTAGACGCAATATTAACACATACGCGCGTTTTTAATACCCTTGTTCTTTGGAAAATAAGCTTAACGTATACACCTGTATAAACATATTGAGAAGCTAATACATAAATACACGTGACCAAAACACGTGAGGTGTTTGAGTAGAATCCGTTCTTTGTTTGATAGCGGATTAAATGTTGTGACGTGAGGTGGAATATTGTTTATTTTTAACTCAGGAGGATTATTTTTAATATTTTCCCTTACTATGCTATTTTGACGTGTTTAGCGTGTGTTTTTTGACATGTGTTGTATTTACATGTGGAGGTTATATAAGAATTAACTCTTACATACTTTTACTTTCTCGAGATCTATCTATAATTTTTTTCGTGGAGGGCCAATTTTAAACCACATGAGGTGACTTAAGAAGTTTTGGAAGCTCTTTTTGCAGCCAACATTCTCAGCATTCGCCAATGTACTTTTCTCCGTATTCTTATCAGAACTTTCTAAAACTGTACTTTGCAGGAAGAAAAGTACAGGTTTTTTTCATAAAAAACAATATTCCTTAGATTTTTGTAATTTTGAACAGTTTTATTTATTTAGTAGGTTAGTCCGTTAAATAGAACATTAAATGTATTCATAAATTACGAACCAAAAAATTGAACAAAATAATTTAAAAAAATCTGGTGTGAAACACTCACACAACTTTATCTTGCCAATGCAAATAACGAACAATATAATTTAACATTAGTAATAAAACATTAGAAATAAACAAAAAAACTAACCTCAATAAACATAACCTAATTTTAATCATGAATGAAAGACGCAAAATGAAAATCACCCTCAGTTTGGCTTAAAAATACGGAAAATCACTCTTTCATGCTTAACTAAACTCTGTAGAGAAAAACGCTCTAAATAAAAGTTGTAGATCTTTTAATTTCCTATAAATTTGATTATACGTTTTTGTCGTGAACTGCATTACATGGCTGAAATCTTTAAAAAGTCGATTTTTCACACGTTTTCATGAGAAAAAAAACAGAAAATCGCTAATTACCCATTACAGATAATCGCTAATTCTCTGCAAACTTTATTATACAGAACCTTTATTATACTTTATAAAAACAGAAAATCGCTAATTACCGCTGAACTAAGCGTTATACAAAATAATGTCGGATACAGATGTTGTCGGATTTTAAATTCTCTGCAACCTTTATTATACACATTTTAGTGCTAAAATGCATATTAAAGCCGAAATCTAAAAAAAAAAAACAATTTCTTTACATGAAAAAAGCCTCGCAAAAAATTTTAGCAGACATGGCGTCTGCCCTATCTTGTAATGCATAAAAAATTTAGTAGATGAGGCGATTTTTAAAAAAATCTTAAAAGCCATTTTTGAGAAAATCGCAAAAAAGTGAAAATGACACGAATAAACTACTACTTCCGGGTGACCGATTTTGATGAAAATGTTCGTGTCTGGTCCGGTAGTAGTATCTAACTTAAGTTTCAAGTTTCAACTTTGTACGATGTTCCGTTCTTGAGATATTCTGTTGACACATAGCGCGCGCACACACACGCACGCACACACACATTGACCAATCGCTAAAAACATGTTTTTTGGGTTCAGAGGGGTTCTGAAAACGCGTATATTCGGTGAAAACTCGATTTAGAAAAATCGACATGAAAACAATACTTTCCTTCCTGTATATTTATATAGTCAAGAGGAAAGTAATATAATTTAAATTAATATCAATTCAAATTTGCTTAAAATAATCTCTCATAAAATTTAATTAATAAACATTTAAGAACTACAATCTTGAAAATCAACATGTAAATTCTGTAGAACAAGTAAAATGTAAAATAGGACAGGAAAAGAATATTATACGTATTTATTTAGTGAACCTTTCTGACGCAATTGCTTGCCATTTATAAAATTCAAATATCTTACATGATAATTACAAATGCAAAATTATAATATTTCACTTGTTTTTCATAACATAATGTAAGATTTATGGATGAAAAAATAGGATATTTTAATATAAATTGTGTGGAATTATTTTTTTATGTTACAGGTAATTACAATTTGGAATTCTGTTATTCGTCATCAGAAAACGAAATAATAACGTCAGAAATAATTATTAATACTGTCTTTTTAGAGGTACGTGCTTATTTTACTTTATTATTATTAAGATACTTAGGAAATTACGTAGAATCTGTTAAATACACGACCTATCCAATCTTATTTTTTATGTATTGTAATGGAAAACATGACGTTAAAAATAGGTGGTAACACAAATCCGAATGATGTTTTCGCTTTGAACGAATCAATTTTTTTTTATTCCTAATTTGTGTACGTCTGCAATATGTTCAATTCAGAACAAAAAGCAACCCTATGACCCAAGAGATAAGGATGATGTGCATGACGTGTAAATAAGGTGTAGTCTTGTACAGACCCAGGCCGACCATTCCTGAGAGAGTATGGTTAATTGAACCCTAACCATCAAAGCACACCGGTAATCACTGTCTGGTATTCAAATCCGAATAAAAGTAACTGATCTTTACTAGGATTTGAACCAGGAACCTTCGTCTCCGAAAATCAGCTGTTAAACAGCTGATTTTGGCGACGACTTTACATCTAGACCAACCCGATAGGTTAATCAATCAATTTTAACGCGATTTTTTGTTGACTATACAAGAAATTTTTATTTGCAACGGTATAAAATTAACAACAAGCAAATTTGATAAAAAAAGGATACAAATATTGACAAATTTTAAGACATTGAAGAGATCGCTGCCCACTGACAGTACTCCAACTGTAATCTGTTAGTTCATTATTTTGTTTATTATTTACTTATTTTATTTCGGTTATCTTTAATTTTCATCTAAAACGATCGACTGGAAGTAGTAGTTTATTCGTGTCATTTTTCACTTTTTTGCGATTTTCTCAAAAACGGCTTCTACGATTTTTTTAAAAATCGTCTAATTTACTAAATTTGTTATGCTCTATAAGTTAGGGTAGGCGTTATGTGTGCTGAAATTCTTGGAAAGCCTGTTTTCTCGTAAAAATATTGTTTTTTAAGATTAAGATTTTTAAAGCTTTAATTTGCATTTTACGCAAAAATGTATACTATAATAAAAGTTGTAGAGAATTAGAATCCTACAACTTTTAGTTCAAACTTTTTTTGTATACTAACGTTTAGTGTAGCGGTAATTAGTGATCTTCTGGTTTTTTTTCATGAAAATCTGTAAATAAAATCGATTTTTTAAGATTTCAGCCTTAGTATCCATTTTACGACCAAAGTGTATAATCAAATTTATAAAAAATTAAAAGATCTACAACTTTTATTTAGAGAATTTTTCTCTACAGAACCTAGTTTAGCGTGAAAGAGTGATTTTCCAAATTGTTAAGCCAAAATGAGGTTGATTTTCATTTTGCATCATTCACTCATAATTAAAATAAGGTTATGATTTTCGAGGTTAGTTTTTTTTTTGTTTATTTCTAATGTTTTTTTACTAATGTTAGGTTATATTGTTCGTTATTTGCATTGGAAAAAGATAGTTGTGTGAGTGTTTCACGCCAGATTTTTAAAGTAAAAATATATACGACAAAGAAAATTTAATGAGAAATAAATTATTATAACTTTACTGTAATGAATTCGTAATTGTATAAATTGGACAAGACGTACAATAATTATCGAAGGTCGTGAAGCGAAGGAGGGTGAAATCTCTTAATTTACTGTTTGTTAAAAATATAATCTGACAACATTTTTATCATAGCTTATGCAGTTCAGTTGTTTTTAACTTTATTGTTATTTTTGACATGTGACTGTTTTAAAAATGAACCAAGCCAAATTTTTACCTAGCAAAACTAATATTGTGTACTATATCTATATTTATAAAATACACACATACACATGCAATAGTGCATATGTGTTGTTGTTTATGTATGTAAATATATTAATACTTTTTACAATACTATTTTACTGAATATCAAAAAAACAAATAAACCGTCTAAATTTCTGCACCAGTAAACAAAACCGTAGAAAATAAACATAAAAATTAACCAGCAAACAAATTTTATAGTTCTAGAATAAATTCAAGGTCGTTTTGTATATTTGTCTTGTATCATGAGGTGTAAACATTACACATTCTCATTTACAAACACTTGTTCAGATGAACAGAAACGACGGTTTTTATATCTGTAAAGAATGACTGAATATTCAATTCTAGTGTAAGATAAACGTCGATTTCGATTTAACTTTATATATTTGATTTAACCCTTTCAGTGCCGAAACAACATTTAAAAGTTTGATCTGAAGTGCCAATTAATTTGAAAAAGCGTGTACAAAAAGCGCCAGCCCTTATTCGAAAACTTGCCGACCAAAATTTCAAAATTATAGAAAAATAAAAATGTCCCGTTAAAAATTAGTTTTTATTGTGTTAATAAAAAAAGAAATCGTTCTAACACTAATATATTCAAAATAGCTTTTTTAATTTATTTAAAGTCGCATCGACAGATTGATCATTAGCAATTTCTGTGGGTTTTGATACCTAAACGGTGGTTTAATTTGTTAAAATTTCCAGACCCTAGCCGGGAATCGAACCCGGGACCTTTCGTTTTCTAGGCTAGCGCGTCTAGCCATTTTTACGGGGATTTTTTACGGAGGCGGTTTCAAAATACATTTTTTCCATTAATTTTTGTTTAAAAAAATTATTTTGTTAACGTTCGGTTATCCGGACGTTGGTACTTTATGCATAACTTACGTAAAAAATACTTACTTACATAAAAAATATCGACGTCCTGTATTCCGGACGTTGGTAATGAAAGGGTTAAAATAATCGATTTCAATATCAAATTCTTTTCATAGGAGATCATCCACAAGCTCTTTTCCCTTATATATATCTTTCGTTGCATAAACAAATTCACCAAATTCGTCGGTTCTCTTCTCTTTAGATTCCCAAAATACTTGAATTATCTCAACTGGTCCTGATTCTCTTCCACCAAACTATTCTTTCAGAATCGTATCATTTGTTTGATTTGATTGTTTCGAACTCTGAATTACTTTCTCCTGCAAAATATCTCCCTTGCATCAATCTTTTTCTATTCCATTTACTCCAAATTATTTAAATTTATGGATGTCAGATATAATCCGCGGAAAACGGAGAAAAAGATAAAAAATTTACCTAAGGGAGTCTTACTACCAGTTTGTTTTCCCTTAAGGGAGACGGAACCTTATCTTTCACCATGTTAACATTAGAAACATTTTCTCAAATACTAAACCATTTTACTTAAAATTTTAATACAGTTTCTACTGTACCTTTTTAAAAAACCACGAGGTATTACAATGAAAAATAATTTATTTTCACCAAGAATTTTTTTATCATAGATTATTCAGAACCTGCAATTTTAGGCAATTTTTCATTTATTAAATTTTTTGTGGTTAACTGAAGTGATTCAAAAATCTCATGGTGATATTGAGTGGCAAGGTAAACCATGTGTAAAAATTTGAAGTAGATTGATGCGATAGTTTTTGAGAAAATTGTCGTTCTGTACAAAAAATAGAATTTTGACAAACGGCAAAAAACTACAACCAATTAAATCATACTAAAGAAATAGCAAGAAATTTAAATGCAAGGTATTTTTAATGTTGTTTCGGTGATCACCAGAAAGGCTGGTTTGAACCTGTAGAGATTTTACTAAGTAAAACGAGGAGTAAGGTGTTTTACAATTGCCTTCCTCACTGAGTAGAAAAGTACGCTTATCAGCATACCGGGCCCTCTAAAATGCACATATTTCCTACTCTGCAAATGACATCTTCACTTCATTCACCACAGGGTCTGGCTGTATAATAAAATTCGTTACTTTCAGAGGAGATAACTCTGATTAGTGTCTTTTACACCTTTGCCTCTTCTTTTCTTAAATTATTCAGTCATTTAATTGGCTGACCATGTGATAAGAAACTGAACTATTTATTTTGGCCCTGCAACGAACAGATTAAGTGTAAATAATTTGACACTCTACCTGTCTGTTATGGGGCAGTAACTAGTAGATCAAGTGCAAATAATGTAACACTCTACCTGCCTGTTGTGGGTCAAATTTAGATATTAACAACATTGAAAAAAAGAATTTTTACTTTCTCTTGCCTATATGAATATATGGGAAGGAAAGTATTGTTTTCATGTCGATTTTTCGAAATCGAGTTTTCACCGGATCTATACGTTTTCAGACCCCCTGAACCCAAAAAACATGTTTTTAGCGATTGGTCTGTGTGTGTGTGTGTGTGTGTGTGTGTGTGTGTGTGTGCGTGTGTGTGTGTGTGTCTGTGTGTGCGTGTGTGTGTGTGTGAACAGAATATCTCAAGAACGGAACATCGTACGAACTTGAAACTTGAAACTTAAGTTACATACCACTACCGGACGCGACACGAACATTTTCATCAAAATCGGTCAACCGGAAGTAGTAGTTTATTCGTATAATTTTTCAGTTTTTTGCGATTTTCTCAAAAACTGGTCCTACGATTTTTTTTAAAATCGCCTATTTTACTCAATTTTTTATTCTCTACAAGATAGGGTAGGCGCCATGTTTGCTGAAATTCTCGGTGAGGCTGTTTTCACGTAAAAACGTTGTTTTTTTAAGATTACGGCTTTAATATAAATTTTAGCGCAAAAACTTATATAATAAAAGTTGTAGAGAATTTAAAAACCTACAACTTCTGTTTCAAACATTTTTTTGTATAACGCTTAGTTTAGCGGTAATTTGCGATTTTCTGTTTTTTTTCTCACGAAAACGTGAGAAAAATCGATTTTTTTAACATTTCGGTCTTAGTATGCATTTTACGACAAAAGTGTATATAATTAAATTTATAGAAAATTAAAAGATCTACAACTTTTGTTTAGAGCATTTTTCTCTACAGAGCCTATTTTAGCGTGAAAGCGTGATTTTCCGTATTTTTAAGCCAAACTGAGTTCGATTGTCATTTTGCGTCATTCACTCATGATTAAAATAAGGTTATGTTTTTGAGGTTAGTTTTTGTTCATTTCTAATGTTTTAATACTAATGTTAGGTTTATTGTTAATTATTTGCATTGGCAAGAGAAAGTTGTGTGAGTGTTTCACACCAGATTTTTAAATTTGTCCCTAAAAAAATTTTCTATGCTATAAAAAAATTAAAAATATTAGATTTCCTTTTACTATTGTTTATTATTATTACTATTATAAATACAATAAAAAAATGAAACCATTCATTACAAAATACGTAATTGAGTGAAAAATGTGTGACCTTGTAGGAAGGTCATTTTTATTGTTATATTATTCTTATGTAATCCATGTATTGTAATACTACGTCCATACTCAAATTTTTATCATGTTATAATAGATGTTAGTACGGTGAGGAGAGGTGAAGTGGAATAGGAGGAGAAAGACAACTTTTAGCTTGATCCACATTTCCGATTAAATTTGCCCAGTTACTATTAGGTACTAATGTATACTGTTGTATTTTTATTACGAGAATAGACCGGAAGTAAACAATATGTAGGCCAATTCTAGTTGAACTGAAAATATAATAACAATAGTTTATATTTATTTATATTTATTACAACTATTATCTAAACAATATAATCAACTTACTGTCTTTTCTGTCATCATGTACCATGCCATCGTAACCTTACGTTCTGTCATTAGTCAATATAATTAAAACTCCTTATGAGAAATTCATGACCTTATCTGTATAAACTAACATTTATAATACTAGCTTTTCCTCCCATTCATTAATACTCGTATTCTAATACCTTATTTACTAATCTTACAATATATTCTATTGAAATAGTATTTATCAATACTATAAACTTTTCCAATCCTCAGGCCTTCTTATAAGAGGTGTGGCTACTAAATAACGAGACTGACGTTGTAAAAAAATTTATTTTAATTTTATACATAATCACTTATTGTCATCTTCAATATACACTCCTTCTCTATCCCTACAACGCTCCATGCGAATTTTCGATCGTTGGAAACAGTACTGGAAGTCATCTTCTGTCGGCTCCTTCAGGACACGTGCCGCTCAAAAATGTTTGAAATGAAGCTCGCAAAAATGTTTGTACTGACACTTTGTACGCGATTGAAATGACCCAAATTTTTTGGAAACGATGATATCATGTTATGAAACGTGGTTTTTTATTTATGATCCGGAAACGAAGTGCCAATCGATGCACTGGAAGAGCCGGACTTCACCGTAAGCCAAAAAAGCTGAGCAACTCAAAATTTAAAGCAATGATGATTGTTTTTTTTTATATAAATGGGATTATGTACCTTCACTGGGTTCCTGAAGGTCAAACAATTAATCAATATTACTACCTTGAGGTTCTTTCTAAACTACGTCAAAGAGTAAGGAAAAAACGCCCCGAAATGTGAAATCATGGGTTCTTCACCAAGACAATGCGCCAGCTCATTCCGCGTTATCTGTCAAGAGGTTCCTAGCCAAGTACAGGATCTCAGTGTTAGAACATCCACCTTATTCACCAGATCTTTCTACGTGACTTCTACCTGTTCCCTAAGGTGAAATCTGCATTAAAAGGGACAAGATGTGAGTCTGTGGAAGCTGTAAAAGAGAAAGCGGGACGTGTCTTGAAGGAGCTGACAGAAGATGACTTCCAGCAATGTTTCCAAAAATGAAAAATTCGCATGGAGCGTTGTAGGGATAGAGAAGGAGTGTATATTGAAGGTGACAAGTGATTACGTATAAAGAAAAAATAAATTTTTGTACACCGTCAGTCTCGTTGTTTAATAGCCATACCTCGTATGACTTTACAAACCTATATTTTACAGGAAGTGAATTAAAAGTGAAGTCGTCGCCACGATTCAGCTGTTTAACAGCTAATTTTGAGACACGAAGATTCCTGTTTCAAATCCTAATAAAGGTAGTTACTTTTATACGGATTTGAATACTATACTCTATTTCACATTCAGAATGCAGTATAGCTCTTATGAAAACCCTTATCAGGCGTACGGAAAACATCAGGCACAGCTAATACAATACCTAACTCTCCTCCAACGACAACATATGAAGGTCACGGGCAAAAATATTTTGAGTTTCGCTTACCACGCTCTAACAAGCTCATTTTTAATCAAAATTACTTTCACTTCCAAATGAATTGTATTTTATTACGCTATAAATATTATTAAACTCTGTTATTTAGATAAGATACGCTGGTACAAATTTTGACGTTTAAATCTCATCACATATTTTGCGTTTCACATCATATAACTTTTTTCTTTCAATGATGACATATGTTTTTTATTATTTTGTTATAAAATATAGAATTTTATCTGTAATTTGATATATGATAAGTCATATGTTAGACGGAAACAAAAATAATAAACGAGTTTAAAAAATCACTGATGTTTTCGTATTACGTTAGTAGGAGTTCGTGTTGTAGTTAGTAGGATACCATGTTGCAACATGGGTATCCTTGTTGGAGATAAAAGGTTGTACTCATTGCACTTTGCTGATGATCAGGTTATTATAGCTGAAGATGAACAAGACATTGACTACATGCTACGGAAACTGGATGAGGAGTACACAAACTGGGGTCTATCAATAAGCAGAATGAAAACAGAGTATATGGTTGTTGGAGGAAATGCTAAGGATTTGAGTCTTGGAGGTGAAATCATAAAGGCAACAAGAAGATTCAAATACCTCGGAGTTGTGCTATCGTCAAATGGGGGAAGCAATGAGGAAATAAATGCAAGAATTGGTCAAGCGCGGTCAGCAATAAGGCAGTTGAACAGTGTCCTATGGAATGGAAAAATAACAAAGAAAAATAAGATTCGCATTTACAGCACAGTCATTGAAACCATTGGAACATACGGTGCAGAAACTTTGGAGGTGAATAAAAGGTATGAAGCTAAGCTCAAGGCTTTGGAAATGGATTATTGGAGGCGATGTTGTGGATATACAAGAATGGACAGAGTGAGAAATGATGATATTCGAAGGAAGATGGGTCTGACTGAGAATATTGCCGATTGGATAGAGGCAAAGAGTTTGAAGTGGTATGGGCATGTGAAGAGAATGCCTCCTGAGAGATGGCCAAAGATATTATTGGACTGGGTCCCTGAGTCAAGTCGGAAAAGAGGAAGGCCGAAGCACTCCTGGCAGTATGGCATGGAGGTGGCGATGCAGGCGAGAGGACTGACAGACAATGACTGCTTGGACAGACAAATGTGGAGGTTATTAGGATTCGAGAGACGGCGACAGCTGTAAAACAAACTCGCTAATAAAAAAAAGGAGTTCGTAAATAGAACTTATTGGGGCGTGTGGTCGATATTTTTACTTAGTGTAGTAGCGCTCAAACTCCCATCTGAAATACATTGCTTATGAACTTCCCGTACTGCATTCTGAACGTGAAATCAACTATTAACAGTGGCGACCACTTTACTTTGATGGTTGGGGTTCAATTAACCATACTTTCTCAGGAATGGTCGGCCTGGGTCTGTGTAAGAATATACCTCATTTACACGTCATACACATCATCTTCAGTGCTACAGTTCTAAATATAGGCAAGCGTGTTTCTATAGTGATACCAGAAAAACAATTTAAGTAAAACTTCAAATTGCTTTTTAAGGTTTAGAATAGGAGTAACTGACATAAAATATTAAATATTATTTCTGTACCTTCTCAAAGATCTGTAAATTCTGAAAATAAATATTCTGAAAATAGGTATCACTATTCCTAAATTAATTACTATTTATAAGGAATAACAGTGGAGTGAAACCGGAAAATCCAATAAACCTGTTTATTTAATTTATTCATTTGTGGCGTATAATACGCACGCGGGCATAATTCCTAGTATCACCGTTCTCAATCAACTCGAGTTAGATAAAAGATTACTGGAAATTGTTAATAAATTTTCCTTCTGAGACTTAATAGTCTCAGCTGTTTTCATCTACAATTTATTCTTCCTCATCCTCACAACCAAAATTGTCTTTTCCTCCTCATTTTTCTTTTCCCTTTCCTCTTCTACGTTTTACTAAACCACCTCCTTCTCATCAAAGTAGTAATTAAATAAAAACGCAATTTAAATATAAAATTAGAAAATACTAAATTGATTAAACAACAGTTAAATAGGAAAATGATTGATGTAGTAAATTTTCTTATCAGCAATAATGATTTATTTAATTTACCCTGTTATCTGCTGTAGTAGTTTTGTAATCAAATAGTATATCGATTGAAATTCATTGATAAAAGCTAAATACTGTAATTAAAGAAATAATATTTTACTTCATTATTGTTTGGTAGTGGTTAATTCCTAAAATATGTTTCTACGCATAAAAATCTGGTGTGAAACACACACAACGTTCTCTTGCCAATGCAAATAATGAACAATATAATCTAGCATTAGTAATAAAACATTAGAAATAAACAAAAAAATTAACCTTAATAAACATAACCTAATTTTAATCATGAGTGAAAGACGCATAATGAAAATTTACCTCAGTCTGGCTTAAAAATACGGAAAATCACTCTTTCACGATAAACTACACTCTATAGAGAAAAATTCTGTAAATGAAAGATGTAGATCTTTTGATTTCCTATAAATTTGATTATACACTTTTGTCGTAATATGCATACTAAGGCTGAAATCTAAAACAGAAATCGATTTTTTTTACACGTTTTCGTGAGAAAAAAAAACAGAAAATCGCTAATTACCGCTAAACTAAGCGTTATATGTTTGAAATAAAAGTTGTAGGGTTTTAAATTCTCTACAACTTTTTCAAGAGACATGTTTGCGCTAAAATGCATATTAAAGTCGCAATCTTATACAATTTTTTTACGAGAAAACAGCCTCACCAAGAATTTCAGCAAACATGGCGCCTATGCTATCCTGTAGATCATAAAAAAATTAGTAAATGAGGAGACTTTCACAATAGTTATTCAACAATAGACCCCTACCTGATTACACGACCCTTTAAAACTATTTCCTTAAAACTCTTATTATTACTCCTTTTTATTACTATTTATTTATTTACGTTAACATTTACAAATTCTCGGTCACCCTAAAAAACTCTCGAATACTCTTTCCTTTTCGATATTGTCACAATGTATACCAATAAGGATAGTGCAATACTAAATAATGCTATACAAATAAATGTATAATACAAGTAATTTAGTTAGAAACAACTCTAGTTGATGTTAAAGTCAAACAATCAGGGATGTCAATTGACATTTAAATAAATTACACATGTTTACAATTATTAAATGGTGTAATACGTAAATGGTGTAATAAATTACACAGTGTTAAACTGTTGTGTAAATTTCCTGATGATGTTATTCATTGGGCATTGCAATGTTGTTATGTACTTTATGTAGCTACTACTACCATAAGCTGTACTTTACGGTTCTTTGTACAGTTGTAGAAATTACCAGTTTATTCTAGTGACCGCTAGCGGTATCATGCACTCGTGTACTGTTTTACTTTTCTGTGTAGTACTGATGAAGTACCTGAACGATTGACCCTATTAAAGTTGTGTCTCTAGTGAAGAAAATATTAAAGGGAATTCTGAGAGTATTGAACAACAGAAATTTAACGAATTAAAAAAAATCTGTTGTGAAACACTCACACAACATTCTCTTGCCAATACAAATAAATAACAATATAACCTAACATTAGTATAGAACATTAAAAACAAACAAAAAACTAACCTCAAAAAACATAACCGTATTTTAATCATGAGTGAATGATGCAAAATGGAAATCAGTTTGGTTTAAAAATACGGAAAATCACTCTTTCGCGCTAAACTAGGCTCTGACCAGAAAAATGATTTAAATAAAAGTTGTAGATCTTTTAATTTCCTATAATTTTTTTTATATACACTATTTTCGTAAAATGCATACTGAGGTTGAAATCTTAAAAAATCAATTTTTTAACAGATTCTCATGAAAGGAACAAAAAATCACTAATTACCGCTAAACTAAGCGTTATACAAAGAAATGTTTGAAATAAAAGTTGTAGGATTTTAAATTCTGTACCTACAAGTTTTATTATACATTTTTGCTCTAAAATTCATATTGAAGCCGTAATCAGAAAATAAATATTTTTTACGAGAAAACAACTTTCCAAGAATTTCAGCAGACATGGCGCCTACGCTATCTTGTAGAGCATAACTAATGTACTAAATTAGGTGATTTTAAAAAATATCGTAGGAGCCGTTTTTGAGAAAATCGCAAAAAGTGAAAAATGATACGAATAAACTACTATTTTCGGTTGACCGATTTTGATGAGAATGTTCGTGTCGTGTTTATTTTAACTACAGTATATTTACTTTCTCTTGCATGTATGAATATATAAGGAGGAAAGTATTGTTTTATGTAAATTTTTAAAAAATCGAGTTTTCACCGGATCTGCGTGTTTTCAGACACCCTGAACCCAAGAAATATGTTTTTAGCGATTGGTCTGCGTGCGTGCGTGCGTGTGTGTGTGTGTTTGTGTGCGTGTGTGTGAACAAAATATCTCAAGAACGGAATATCGTACGAAGTTGAAACTTATGATTTAAGTTAGGTACTACTAAAGTACCCGGCATGAACATTTTCATCAAAATCGCTCAACCAGAAGTAGTAGTTTATTCGTAAAAGTTGAAGAGTATTTAAAATCCTACAACTTTTATTTCAAACATTTTTTTGTATAACGCTTAGTTTAGCGGTAATTAATGATTTTCCGTTTTTTTTTTCATGAAAATCTGTAAAACAATAAATTTTTTAAGATTTCGGCCGTAGTATCCATTTTATGACAAAAATGTATATAATCAAATTTATATGAAATTAAAAGATCTACAACTTTCATTTATAAGCATTTTTCTCTACTGAGCCTAGTTTAGCGTAAAAAAGTGATTTTCCGTATTAAGCCAAACAAAGGTTGTTTTTCATTTTACACAATTCACTCATTATTAAAAAAAGGTTATGTTTTGAGGTTAGTTTTTTTGTTTATTTCTAATGTTAGATTATATTAATCATTGTATTCATTGGCAAGAGAAAGTCGTGTGAGTGTTTCACACCAGAATTGTTTTAGTTTGTTTTAAGTCGCATCAACATCTTGGTTGTTAGCGACTACGTTGTGGTGAGGAACGGTGGGTTTGAACTTGCAATAATTTTTCCGGACTCTGGCCGGGAATCGAACCCGGGATCTCCGCTTTGCAGCGTAGCACGCTAACCATTAGGCCACGGGGCGAACTTGAAATTATCTTTAATTTTAAATATTTAAAACCATAATATTCCCTTATCAGAACAATTTGGTTAATTTAATTCATCCAATTATTTTGCATGCTTAAACTCACTATTAAATTTAAGTCAGATTAAACCACAATCTAAACAAGACCATGGTTATTGACATTATTTCTCAAGTTCGGATCTCTCCACTCTTACGGTATGATTTATTCTTACTTACAGATTGTATTCAGGTAAATTATTTACAATGAAACATTAAAATACATTGTCTCGAGTTTCTTTGTCTAATTACAGTAGCTGTAACACTTTGAAAGGTTTAAAATAATAATTATTTATTTTCTAGGCTAAACATTTTAGTAACGGAGAATGGATACTGTTATAAAACAAAACATTTTACTAAAAAAACACAACAATATTTTGTTTTGTGGCCATGAATAAGAAGAACTCATAAAAGTAAAACGTTAAAAAAGTAGAAAGGATATTCAATGAAGGAATAAAATAACATTTAATATTTTAATTATCCTTAAAAGGACATATTGGCCTAATAATAAAGTTAAAACTGTTCAACGAAACCATAATAAAAAGGCTTCTATAGATTAGATTATTATTTGTAATCATATAAATAAGCAACTCGCCACTCCAGCGGTGCGGCCGTATCTTGCATCAGTGGGGTTAGATGGATAAGAGTTCTTAAGTTGATCAGAACCACAGAAGTGCATACACCTGCACTTTGTCGTAAGGTGAAGTTCGGCCACCTATAGGGTTTGATGAATAAGCATGTGGTTGTACAGAGTGATTTTTTTAGTCCTGTTACCCAATTGTTAATGTCTGGTAATTTTTTTCTAAGAAAGAGAAATTTTGTTTTGTGACTCGAAGTTGGTAGCCCTACTCAATCGGTATCGATATGGCAGTGTGAGTTGATTCTCCTTGAGCTGTGTGAAATTTAGTGCCGTTTCCGGTCGTGTTACGAACAGAATGTCTTTTAACCTAGAAGAATGGGTTTTTATTCTTGAACAATATTTTGCTACGAAATCGTACGCGGGTGTAAAAGAATCATTTCAAATTAAAGTTGTTGGTGTTCCTCCACCAGGAGGCGTTTAAATTCATCGCTTGTTTAAATCTGGAGCCTGAAGCTCTTGGGAGTAATCGTACGCGATACGGATATAATTTAAATTTTTTAGCATTTAAATTTTTCTGATCACTAAAATATGACAAACCAACTTGAAAGGAAAGTTTTCGTAAACTTTTCCGTGGAGAATTGTACAATCTTGTTTTCACATTCTCTAAAACTTCATCTATCTGTCAAGAAAGTTGGTCGACCACTACGTTTTCTGTCGCAAATACTATTATGCGGTTCCAATCTTCGTGTAGTTGCGGGTTGAAGAGTACGAATGAGGTATAATGAATGAGTGACGCATGATGGGAAAACGATTGTTTTATTACTTTGATACAAAACATTCGTATTCAAACTTTCCGTATTTAACATATTTAATGGTATTTATTGCATTTATTACTTTCTCTTGCCTATATGAATATATAGGAAGGAAAGTAGGCCTATTGTTTTCATGTCGATTTTTCGAAATCGAGTTTTCACCGGATCTATACGTTTTCAGACCCCCTGAACCCAAAAAACATGTTTTTAGCGATTGGTCTGTGTGTGTGTGTGTGAGTGTATGTGTGTGTGTGTGTGTGTGTGTGTGTGTGTGTATGTGTGTGTGTGTGTGTGAACAGAATATCTCAAGAACGGAACATTGTACGAACTTGAAACTTGAAACTTAAGTTACATACCACTACCGGACGCGACACGAACATTTTCATCAAAATCGGTCAACCGGAAGTAGTAGTTTATTCGTATAATTTTTCAGTTTTTTGCGATTTTCTCAAAAACTGGTCCTACGATTTTTTTTAAAATCGCCTATTTTACTCAATTTTTTATTCTCTACAAGATAGGGTAGGCGCCATGTTTGCTGAAATTCTCGGTGAGGCTGTTTTCACGTAAAAACGTTGTTTTTTTAAGATTACGGCTTTAATATAAATTTTAGCGCAAAAACTTATATAATAAAAGTTGTAGAGAATTTAAAAACCTACAACTTCTGTTTCAAACATTTTTTTGTATGACGCTTAGTTTAGCAGTAATTAGCGATTTTCTGATTTTTTCTCACGAAAACGTGTGAAAAATCGATTTTTTTAAGATTTTGGCCTTAGTATGCATTTTACGACAAAAGTGTATATAACCAAATTTATAGGAAATTTAAAGATCTACAACTTTTATTTAACGTATTTTTCTCTACAGAGCCTAGTTTAGCGTGAAATTGTGATTTTCCGTATTTTTAAGCCAGACTGAGGTTGATTTTCATTTTGAGTGTTTCACTCATGATTAAAATAAGGTTATGTTTATTGAGGTTAGTTTTTTGTTTATTTCTAATATTTTATTACTAATGTTAAATTATATTGTAAATTATTTGCATTGGCAAGAGAAAGTTGTGTGAGTGTTTCACACCAGATTTTTTATTTACATATTTTGTTATAAATTAAATATTATAAATCCTACCAAGTTTAAACCCGTTAGATATTTGTTAAATTAATGCGCCGGATGATAAGAATATTTTTTTAGTCTAGTTAGTACACGCTACCACTACAAATGCAGCACCAGTGAAGCACTACTAACACTCATTCATTCTCCCACTACTACAACAACGCACTGCATTCCTTCCAACTACACGGAGCTGGGACTCAAACAATACCTGCCTCTCGAAATCGGTTTGTTAGCCTAGAAATTTACATTTTTTTCTGAAATTTTGTTGTAGATAGTTTTGATTGTTAGAATACTTCTTCAATGTTTTCTGATGGGTACAAAGTATACTAAGAGGATTTCATTGGACGAGAGAATGATTAAGTTTTGTAATCTTAATCGATCAACCAGGCTGCCTTAACTCTCGAACTTTTCTATATTAACTTAGTTTTATACTGTTTTTCAAAGCTGATGAGCTCTGAACGTACGCATTGCCCCCTACCCACTTCATAGCTAGCCAATGACTTGCCAGCAACGTTGCCAATACTTGCTCTTGTAGCTCTGTTATATATTTCGTCAACCATTTTTTTTGGTCTTTTTAACAGCTATGAACATACAACCAGCTAATTATATTATAAAGTATTGCATGTTAACGCGCTCTATAATCGATGTGTTTAGTACGAGATGCAAGACACGAGTGAACTACTGTGGCTCTTATACGCATGCGCGCTTAATGTTTCTCAAACTGATACATTCATACAACCTGACAACGCTGGAAATTTTTCTGATCTAAACGCGTGGAACAGCAGAGCTCATCAACCGTGAAAAGCATAACAGTTATAGTTTAAAGTAACTATCGATAGTTGGGATTATAAATGCTTTTAGAAACAGATTCCGGGTCTGTGTCTTTGAGAGATAAATCGGAGGGCTAGTGTAAGGAGAAATGCTAACAAACCAATTAAAACTTTATGCAATAACCTAAGCATTATTTCCTTACTTCTCTGAAAGAGATCTTTGAAAAAAGAAGTATGGAAGAAAGCCTGGAAATCAGTAAAAAATTTTCTTTAGTGTCCTTCTCTGAAGTAAGCAATTGCTGATTGCTTCTATTTGCATCGTATCTAACCCAAAAACCGTACAAAGCAATGATAATCCAGATGTGATAATTATTGTTGTTTAGCTCATCAGCCGAAAGGCTGGTTTGAACCTCTTGAGTCTTTACTGAGTAAAATGAAGGGTGAGGTGGTTTACCTTAGCCTTTCTCACTAAATGGAAAAGTAAGCTGATCACTATGTCAGGCCCTCCAAAGATATCTACTTTCCACCCTGGAAATGGCACCTCCACTTCAATCACCATAGGGTCTGGCTTTGTAGTGAAATTCATTACTTTCAGAATGATAACTTTGACTAGTGTCTTTTACACCTTCCTCTACCTCTTCTGTTCTTAAATAGTTCAGTCATATAATTGGCTGACTTGTGATAAGAAACAGAATTAATTTTTGTAGCCCTGGAACCAACAGATCGAGTGCAATTAATTTAACACTCCACTTGCCCGTTATGGGCAAAATTATATTTTTTTGAAAAGTTAAAAGATTTTTAGTAGAAAATGGAAAGGTTATACTACCGCTGAGAAAGCAAATAGGAGCCTGACCAGGCATTTGCGTGGAGTGGCTGAGAAAAACTGTGCAAAAACCTTGACCAGGATAGTCAAACATTAAGTTATACTATAACTAATTTTTTTTATAATAGTTTTCAGTGGCGATATTTACAAATCAACTTATTATTTGTCCATAAAACAGTTTTCCCTTTCATTAAAAACAAATAAAAACAGATAAGAAATAATTAAATGACAAGACAACGCAAATAATCCATTAAAAATTGAATAGTATAATTATTATTTGTTCATAGTAATGAAATTCATTACTCTCACAGGAGATAACAGCTGTAACTAATGTCTTTTAAACCTCTATCTTTTCTGTTCTTAAATGCTTCAGTCTTATAATTGGCTGACCATATGATAAGAAACAGAACTATTTTTTGTAGCTCTGGAAATAGCGGATCGAGTGCAAATAATTTAACACTCCACCTGTCTGTGGTGGGTAAATTAGATAATTAAGATTTTAAAACTTTACGTAATTGTTACTTTACTCGTAGTTCCTTAGTCCCAAGGTGTTGGCTTGAAGAATAAAGCATCCGGGTTTAGTCATCCGCGTCACAGACAGAAGAGAGGAAACGTTAAGATCAAGGTTAAGGAAGATAAAACAAATGTAGTTTTTACAAAACTTGTACTGAATATAAGTATAAAACATTGTTGTTCTGTTTTATTGTAACGTTTTACTTTTATGTTGTTAACGATTGTAATGAAAGAATACTTGATCGAGGATGAGATGACTAAAGGGATTTAGTAATCCTAGCTACAAACAACGACCTTATGTAAACATGAAAAGTTCCAGATGAAGAAAAACGAGTAATGGAAAGGAAACCCATTGTTATCAGTTGTTTTATTTTCGGTTTAATATCATAATTAACCCATTTTGAAGCGGTTTTACACATTAAGTTATATAACAAATATCGGATAAATTAAAAGTTCACCAAATATATTAAATATTAATGTAAAATGTTTATTTAACTTTAATTTTTATGTATTTTACTACCCTAAATGCACGTTAGGCTGTAATTTTGAGGAAATTAATTCTTTGAACTTGGTAGAGCCACCTAAAGATTTTCCCAGAATTCTAAAAAAATTGTCATAAGGTTCTGCCTTTATTATTGTAATCTATGATAAAAAATAATAATAATTCTGAAATATTCTTTAAGATTTTGGTCACCTGTCACTACAACTTTATTTTTGGCCTTGATTTTGCCGGCAAAGCACTCTTTTGAAATTTGTGCTTGAATTAAGTCAACTTTTTACGGTTTATTTCTGTTGATATTTTTGTTTTGAAAATGATCTTATTTTTAATTTATTAAAATCTGGAATGGAGACAATATTGGAATGGACTTAACTTATATTAAGTATAACTTAATATTGTAAGTAGAAAAAAAAATTGTCAGTAATTACTTAATTCTCTTATTTATGTATTCACATATATTTGTGTTATGTTCAACATTAGAACTTTTTATTATTATTATATTTTGTTCATAATATAAAATTGTGTATTTGTATTTTGTATAAGACGGAAATAAATAAATTGTGATAATTTCAAAGAATTAATATTATAGACTCAAAATTACAGTTAATCCCCTATAATGAACTGAAAAATGTAGTAAATGAGGGAATTTTAATTAAATTCGTTAAAGCTATCTTAATAGTGTATTTTACACCTGTACGTCTTCTGTTCGTAAATGCTTCAATCATATAATTGGCTGATCGTGTGATAAGAAACAGAACTATTTTTTGTAGCCCTGGAACTAACAGATTGATGGCAAATAATTTAATACTCCACGTGACTTTTACGGGGAGGAAAAAAGAAAATAGGAATAATTCAAGAAAATAATAATACGCCCGAACCAAGTTTAGACTTCTTATTGCTGACTTTAAGAGCTTCCATGAAGAACAAACTTAAAACACCGGATGGACGGAAGAAAGAAGAAAACGAACTTCCATAAATGTCTAAAGTTATTTAACATTGTTTTTAACGATAAAATATACAATTTTTTTTTGACGTACTACATTTTTGAAATATAGATGTTTGCTTACATAAAAATTAATAGAGATGTTGATGACTTAAATGCGTTTAACACCAATAAAAACGGTTGTAAAATTCAATGACGTCACTTAATTGATGAATTAATTTACTGATGTTCCAGTTTTTTTTATTAGAAGCCTATTCTGCCAAGACCATTGTGAAATTAATAAGATGTTCATATATGAAACTGAAACCAGTTGTAGAAGTAAAGTGGAGATAATCGACAACGAAAACGCTTATGACTTAATTCTTGTGTAGCGTAGTAGCATCAATGTACAACTGAAGTGTCCGTGCAATAACAGCAGCATTTAAACAGCTGTTGGCCTTCTCAGGTCATTGCGTATAATATGTTTTGTATTACTACTGTACAATACAATACAATATAAACAACACGTCTGTTGTGACCCGCTTGTATTCAGTTTTTAAATACGCATTGCAATAGTCTAATACAGGGTGTTATAAGTTTTTTTTTAAAATCTTCTTTAAATCGTTATTCAATCCTGTACAACTTTACAACTAGTGAATATTGTTGTTTAGGTCATCAGCCGAAAGGCTGGTTTGAACCTGTAGAGGTTTTACTAAGTAAAACGAGGAGTAAGGTGGTTTACCATTGCCTTCCTCACTGAGTGGAAAAGTACGCTTATCAGCATGCCGGGCCCTCTGAAAAGCACATATTTTCCACTCTGCAAATGACACCTTCACTTCATTCACCACGGGGTCTGGCTGTATAGTGAAATTCATTTCTTTCAGAGGAGATAACTCTGACTAGTGTCTTTTACACCTCTACCTCTTCTGTTCTTAAATGATTCAGTCATTTAATTGGCTGACCATGTGATAAGAAACAGAACTATTTATTTTATCCCTGCAATGAACAGATTGAGCGTAAATAACACTAATTGAGCGTAATAACACATATTTGACACTCCACCTGTCTGTTATGGGCAATAGTGAATATTAAAAAACATAAAACATAGCTTTTTTCTGGGATTTAGGAGAACACCATTCGTCAGTAGAACTTTAACGCCGATTTTTTGGGCAAAAATTGGTGTGAAATACTCAAACAACTTTCTTTTGCCAATATAAATAAAGAAAAATATAATTTGTGTTTAATCATGAGAGAATGACGCAAAAATTAAACTCAACCTCTGTAGAATTTTAACATACGGAAAAATCACTATTTGACGCTAAACTAAGTTCTGTAGAAAAATTGTTTGAAATAAAAATAGACCTTCGGTTTAGCCTAGTCAGTCAGCTGGTAGAAAGTCGCTATTAATTATTGTTAAGGAACACTGGTTGGGTAAGCGACTTTGTATGTTGACCAGTTGACAGTCATTCCTGAACAAACTCCATTGGGGGTCCTGTTCAAAAATGCATGTCGAATCATGTCAAAATATAGCGAAAAGCAGTGATCATGTTGGGTGGTTGTCAATAAAGCACAGTTCCCGATAACAAATAAAATCTAAAAAAGTTGTAGGTTTTCTGATTTCCTTTATAACTCTGATTGTATTACTTTTGTCATAAAATGGATACCAAGGCCGCAATCTTAAAACCCCTTTTTTACCGATTTTGGTGAGCAAAATACTCAAAATCACTAATTGAAACTAAAATTGCATATTATTTTTAATTAAAAGTTGTAGGTTTTATAATTTTGTACAACTTTAGTTATTTTATACACTTTTGCTCAAATTCATATTAAGGTCGCGAAAAATTCTGGTACTAAGGTTTAATTGAAATTGTTATTTTAATTCATTACAAGTGACAGGTTTATTTGTACTATCGTATTGACTAGACTAGTTCAGTTCTAAATAAATTTTTTTTTAATATTTTTAGGCTTAATTTTTTTGTTTAGTAACATAACTAAATAAAATTTATTGTCACGTAAAATAACATATATTATTGATGATTAGCTCAACAGCCGAAAGGCTGGTTTGAACCTCTAGAGGATTTACTAAGTAAAAAACGAGAAGTGAGGTTGTTTACTGTTGCCTTCCTCACTGAGTTAAAAGAGTATGCTTATCAGCACGCCACCAGGCCTTCCAAAATGCACCCACTCCCCACCCTGTAAATGACACTTGCACTTCATTCACCACAGGGTCTAGCTGTATAGTGAAATTCATAATTCTCAGAGGAGATAACTCTAACTAGGGTCTTTTACATCTCTACCTCTTCTGTTCTTAAATAGTTCAGTCTTATAATTGGCTGACTGTATGATAAGAAACAGAACTACTTTTTTTAGTCGTGGAACCAACAGATCGAGTGCAATTAATTTAATACACCACCTGTCTATAATGGGCAAACTCCATTATTGATAGACTAATACCTGGATGTCTTAAGATATACCACACTAGCCTATCTCTTCTTCTGGAAAGATGTTTCCATATATTTTTATAGTAAATTCTTGTTCTTCTTCTTCATCTTACCCTTATGTGCCGTGAAGTGTCGGGGTGTCCGTCCATTTCCTATACTCTCTTCTATCCTCAGCTAATCTCCTTATTTCCCGAAGGCTCCTTCTTCTTCGTTTCGCCATTCCCTGGATACATTCCTCCCATTCCATGCGTGGTTTTCCTCTGCATCTACCCGTTCTCGGCCTGGCCCCTCCATCATACGTTTCGGCAGTCGTTCCTCGCTCATGCGTAACACATGTCCAAACCACTTTAATTCCCTTCTTTATAAAAATTTCGACACGGGGTTTGTTCTAGTTCCCTTCTTACTACCGAGTTCCTTATCCGGTCCCTCCTTGTTTTCCCCAATTCTCTCCTTAGGAATCTCATTTCCGTACCGGTTATTCGACCGACATGCCTATTACTCATTAGCCAGCTCTCCGCGCCCTACGTTAGTATTGGAAGGTATACTGACCTGTAAATTTGCATCTTTGTCGCTCGTGATATTTCTCTCTTTTCTACAATGGAACTACTTATCTGGAAATAAACATGGGCTGCCTTCTTTATACTGTTGTTAATATTGTTAACTGTAATAAATTCTGTAGTTCCAAATATGATATTTAAATAAAATATTAGCCTAAATTTTCAATAATTGAAAACGGAATATATATATTTAATTACAGTATTTATGAGTTGGCTCCAATTTAAAACATTGTATGTAATTGCAGTCCTGTACATTAGTGCATGAAGAATACAGTTGTGGTAAATTCTATGTGTGTATTTATGTTTATACATATATCTGTTTGTTTGTTCGTTCTGTTGTGAGTTGAAAGATGAAGATTTGCCAGAGAGAAACTTTGCCAAAAGTTTTTTTACAACTTGCCTAACAACAGAATTTAAACGTACAGTTGTTATTGCTCTTCTTTCTTTTGCCGTGCCCTACTCTTTTTAAAACTTACGACATACTCATACTAACACACTAATAAAAAAATACACGACGAAAATACAAATACAATTTCAACTTAATAGTATTACATGACACATTTACACTAACAGTCAACTTAAATACATAAAATTTTTATAAAAATAGGTCTTAAGGAATTTAAATTTATATAATGTTTTTATCTGATTGTAAAGATTCCAATTATTTTTTTATTTTTACAAATATTTGTGTGTCAAATGTTCTCTCATTAATTATAAAAAGAAATATAACATTTAAGTTTAAAATTTTATTTTATTTCTCATACTCTGTAGTGTAGCATCAGAAAGCAGGTGATGGTGCAGAATTTTTAATGTGAGGATGTCAAATGTTCTTCACGTTTCATAACCACTGGGGCCTAAACTTGTGTGAGTGTGTGCATGCGCGTGCGTTTTTACTACCACACCTAATTTTTAAAACTTGTAAAATTTAAAATTAAGGATTTAGTCAACCAGCAAGGATTTTTGGATTAGCCCTATTTCCCCAAAATGAAGGATACTTTTACTATACCCAAAAGTAGAAAAATCCAATTTCTTAAAAATCAAATTCAAAAATTTTGATCAAAGTACATTTTTTGGTATCTTTAGGATGACGTAAATGGCATCCTGAGCAAAAATTCCTAAGCCGAACTCTGCTCTTCAAAAAATACCTTCAATTTAATTTTCGAACTTAACTTTGCACATAAGTTAAAATGGTAAAAGTTGAAATGGTATTTACAACTTTTCTACTTATTATTTTTGTCAACTTCTTAATAAATAACAATTAAATTAACAATTAGGCCTATATAAAAAATTACGTTAAAATTTTCCTATTACCAACAGGTGAAGTGTTAAGTTTTTTGCACTCAATCTGTTAGTTCCAGGGCTGCAAAAAAATAATTCTGATCTTATTACATAATCAGCCAATTAAATCACTAAATCATTTAAGAACAGAAGAGGTAGAGGCGTAAAAGACACTAGTCAGATTTATCTCCTCTGGAAGTACTAAAAACATGTTTTTAGTAATTGGTCTGTCCATGCGCGCGCGCGCGTGTGTATGTGTGGACAAAATATCTCAAGAACGGAATATCGTACGAAGTTGAAACTAGGAATTTAAGTTAAATACTACTAGACACGAACATTTTCATCAAAATCGGTCAACCGGAAATAGTTTATTTGTGTAATTTTTATATTTTGCATAATTCACTCGTGATTAATTAATATTAGGGGATGTTTTACAGTTTATTTGTTTATTTAAAGTCGGATCAACAGCTTGATCATTAGTGACTATGGTGGGTTAAGAAACTGTAATAATGGTTTTTGGCACGTAATAATTTCTACATCTAGCTGGGAATCGAACCCGGGGCCTCCGATTACTTGCGTTCCTCGCTATCCACTAAGTCACGGAGGCAGTCATTTTTAATTTTACGTTGTTTACTAATGTTAGGTTAGATTGTAAATTATTTACATTGGCAAGAGAAAGTCGGGTGTTTCTCACCAAATTTTTATGTTTACCCTTCTGTAATAATTTATTTCTCGTTAGTTACAATGTGTGTATAATTGTATAATTTTCCATTTATTCAAACATTTATTGGGCTTACCTTCTGAATAATTATTTCTAACAATAAACAATAACTTAAGTTATTATTATTTACGATAATACGTTTTACCTTAAATAGATAAAGGAAACACTATTGTTCAAATTAAAAAGAATAATAATTCCATTTTTTAATCATGTCAAACAGACTTAAGAACACATAATTTAATTAGTTTCCTTATAGAAAATCTGAAAACATTCCGACAGTTTTATTGCTATTAATAGTTAAAAAATAATAAATTGTTTTTATTTTTCAAAAATCGCGTGTAATTAAAAATTTCATAAATTGTTGATTCTGTAAGTGAAGATTTAAATTAAGAGTAAGATTAAATTAGAGTTGTTTATGTGCGAATTTCATATTCTTTTTTGTTTGGTATATTTTTTAAATTAAAATTTAAAATACCTGTACTGATTTTTCAGGTAGTTGACTCGTTTAATAATGTGAAAGTCTCAAGCTCGTTTACCGGTTAGGATTTAAAAATTTTCGCATTCTTACATTCGCTAATGTAGTTACACAATTGATAACTGTTTCTACCATAAACATATAAAATTATTTTGTTTAGTGTCAATATAATTTTTCTTAACATAACTTTCAATTTCACTTATTACTTTCTCTTGCCCTATAATCAAGTTTTAACTGGAAATATACGATTAAGAGCCCCTGAACCCAAAAGTTATGTTTTTGACCATTTGTCTGTGTGTTTTACCGTAAGAAGTTTAAAATTTAAACTTAAGATAAGGACACAAGGGACCTGATACGAATATTTTCATTAAAATCGGTCAACCGGAAGTAGTAGTTTATTCGTGCAATTTTTCACTTTTTTGCAATGTTCTCAAAAATTGTTCCAACGATTTTGTTTAAAATCGCATCATTCACTACATTCTCTATCCTCTACAAAATAGAATAGGACACCTTGTTTGCTGAAATTTGAGAGGGGGCAAAAATCTCTCGTGGTAAAAATAGTTTTTTATGATTCTGGCGTTAATATGCATTTTTGCGCAAAGTGTATGTAGTAGAAAACTAAAAAACTGTGAACTTTTATTTCAAATATTTTTTTATCTTTAACGCTCAGTTTATCGCCAATTAGTGATTTACTGTATTTTTCTAATTAAAATAAGTAAAAATATGATTTTAAGACTACGGCTTTTTACAGCAAAGCCTACAACTTTGATTATACACTTACAATTAAAGTTGTAGGAAATAAAAAAAATCTGGTGTAAAACACTCACACAACTTTCCCTTGTCAATGCAAATAATGAACAATATAACCGAACATTAGTAATAGAACGTTAGAAATAAACAAAAAACTAACCTCAATAAACATAACTTAATTTTAATCATGAGTGAAAGACGCAAAATGAAAATCAACTTCAGTTTGGCTTAAAAGTACAGAAAATCATTCTTTCACGCTAAACTAGGCTAAAATCTAAAATATTAACACCATGTTAAATTTGTTACTTACCAATTCGTTTCATTTTAAGTAAGCTATCATCCATTACTTCTTTTATTACTTGTATACTTACTTGCTTCAGTAAGTATGCCATCTAATGATTTTTAACCAACAATACTACACAATTTACCTTAGCGTTTATTCAGAAATTTATTTATTTTTATAATAGGAAAATTATCCAGAAAGGAACTTTTGTGTACCATGAAATGTTTCATTAATCAAGTATTTTTTTAGCTCTTTTTTAAAAGATAAGACTTAAAAAAGTTTTTAAAGATGGTGTAAATTTATGATGTACTTTCTCTCTGCTTGTAAACAAGTTCGTATTGTGAGCAAAGTTTTTTTATTTGTTCATTTGTTTACAATTTGGCTTTAAGTAAATCATTACGAAAACTAAATTTACGTGAGTGGATTAGGCAGCCTTTGCTGTCTCTTTATCTTCTTATAGTAGTGACTCCATTACTGAAGATTGGCCACATCACTTGCAAATCTCTTTTTATCATGAACCATCATCAAAAGAGAGTGTGTACTCAAATTTTACCAGTCTCTAATGTTATTCAATCATGGCCATTTTCTTCGTCCAGGCCTGCGCCCTCGAGAATCTATCTAAAAAACTCATATTTATCGTCGTTGTATAAATAACCAAAGTAGGCAGTCTTTCTTCCATTGATTACGCCCATAAACTCACGGTCCACACCCATACGTCTAAAAACATCGATGTTGTTAACATAACTTGTCCACAAAATCTGGAACATTCCTCTAAACACACCCGCATCCCGTAAGCTTCTAAACTATGCGTGGACTGCATACCCAAAGTCCATGTTTTCACACCATATAGCAGGACAGAGTTGATATAATATATCAACTCTGTCCTGTAAAGGTTTGTAAAGACATATTATGTCTTTACTAACCTATATTTCACAGGAAGTGAAATTTTATCTATACTAATATTATAAAGACAAAGCGTGTTTTTTATTGTGCAGGCTATTTCCCAAAATTACTGAACGGATTTTCATGAAATTTTGACAGCATATTCGTATTTCTGCCCATATCAGATATCAGAGTTATCTCCTCCTCTGAAAGTAATGGATTTCATTATACAGCCAGACCCTGTGGTGAATGAAGTGAAAGTGTCATTTGCAGAGTGGAAAATATGTGCTTTTCAGAGGGCCCGGCATGCTGATTAGCGTACTTTTCCACCCAGTGAGGAAGGCAATGGTAAACCACCTCACTCCTCGTTTTACTTAGTAAAACCTCTAGAGGTTCAAACCAGCCTTTCGGCTGTTGACCTAAACAACAACATTCGTATTTATATTCACAGCAACATTTTATTATTAAATTTTCAAAAATGATAACCCTAAGGGGCCCAAAAAAGATTTTCATAAATGTGTGTGTGTGTGTGTGTGTGTGCGCGCGCGTGTGTGTGTGTGTGTGTGTGTGTGTGTGCGCGTGCGTGTGCGTGTGCGTGTGTGTGTGGGTACATGTACATGTATACGTAGGCCTTTTGCTGTTAAAGTAGATGAAGAAGTTTGATGATTTGAAGAAATGTACGCGGGGGAAATTATCAAAACGTTTTATGTGTGGGTGCGTACGTTGAAGTATATGTGTACAGTCAATCTAGCAGCTACACAACTTCTGTTACATATTTATTTAAAAAAAAAAATAATTAGGCCTTATACATGTTTTGCGAAGCCGCGCGGGGCATGCTAGTTATTAAGACACTTCAGCAAGTTAGCAGCCACTTCATGTAAGAAATGCTAGGCTAGCCATTTCAATACAAGCTCTCGCTTCTACTTTTGGCTCCAGTTATACTCTAATCTAATACAACTTCATAAATACTTAAACACATAAACACCAAATAAATAAATAAATTAAATACATAAACACTTAAACGAATTTATCAATCCATTAATCTTCAATAATTAAATCGCAGCGAGTGTAAGAAACCTTACTGACCATCATCCCCTTAGTTTTTAGTGGCTAATTTTTAGACCGAAAGCTTTTCCTTCGTCGGCAACTCTGTTCATCAAACACTCAAGTAGGTAACTAAAAATGATTATCAACAGGATATGTTGATAAGAACTACTCCATTCAGCTTAATTCCATCGAAAGCATCATAAAAATCTCTCTTAAATATTAGGGCTCAATACAAATTAAAAAGTTGTAGCGAAAGAACACAATCCTGCCGTACTCCTTTCTTTATTGGAACAGAATCTGTGATCTATTCATTTACTTAAACACTTAACTTTGTCATCTCATCTAAATGAGTAAAATTATAAAGTTAAATAACAAGCAAAGTAAAAGTTTAAAAAAATATATTAAATTTATAAAAGTTTGATTTATGAAAGATGTAAAAAATTTTATGCTAAACTTTATTATAGATGAGCGATAAAGATGAATAGTTGATTTTATTTCTTTACATCTCGAGTATGGATTAAAAACTTTGGTCAAATTGAAGATGTGATTTATTTTGTGTCGTTTTGTTTCCTTACTGTTGTTCTGCAAATTTAACGCTAGGTGCTTCCGGTGAACAATTATCTTTAGTTGGTACCGGTGGCTTAGCTGTCTTATCTCTTTCGTTATGATATGATACGGTAATGTATTTCAAAGTTTCTCACAAACTATCCTACATTATTCGTCCATCTTAGTACTTCATTCTGAAATCATTATATTATTATTTTGTAAACTGGATTTTTTTGTACCCCAGAGCTTAGCATCACACTTTCATAGAGGTTTATAATATTGTTTTATAGATTTAAGACCTTATTTTCAATTGATAATTTTGATTGTTTTCCTAAAAGCTCGTTTCTTTTACGTAGTGTGTAATTTCACGTAGTTCTCCTGTTGAGATGTAAGTCAAGTTCAGTTGATTTTGTTTTGGAAGTACATCATTACAGCAATTTAGTAATAATGTTTCGTATGTTTTGATTGTTGTTTAGGTCATCAGCCTATGAGAGCCTAAAACGAGGCTGGTTTGAACCTCTAGAGGTTTTACTAAGTAAAACGAGGAGTGAGGTGGTTTACAATTACCGTCCTCACTGAGTGGAAAAGTATGCGTATCAGCATGGCGGGCCCTCTGAAAAGCTTCTAGTTTCCATTCTGGAAATGACACCTTCAATTCATTCACCACAGGGTCTGGCTGTATAATGAAATTCATTACTCTCAGAGGAGATAACTCTGACTAGTGTCTTTTACACCTCTACCTCTTCTGTTCTTAAAATGGTTTAGTCCTATTACTGGCTGATCATGTGATAAGAAACAGAACTATTTTTTGTAGACCTGGAACTAGCAGATCAAGTGCAAATAGTTTAACAATCCACCTGCCAGTCGTGGGAAAATGTTTTGATTTTGGACGTATATTCATATGAAGAACTGATCACCTTATGAATTCACGTGTCCAAGTGATATTCTTAGCGCTTTTCTAACAGATAATTTTATTACTGGGCTTTCCCTGGGGGTCATTTATTTTGTAAAGGTTTTTAGAGATTCTCAGTAGTATGGAAAATGTACTGTATCTAGTCCGTTATATCATTGCGTGTAGACTAACACAAGGGGTTAGGGAAGAACGTAAGGTCAGCATTGCTTTGCATGCAAATTTGTTTGCAGAACAAACGTTTATAAAATAAACATAGATGAGGAAAGGAAATGTTAGATAAGGAAGGAAGAAAATAAGTTCTAGTTACCTTTTAGATAAATGTTATATTATCAAATATATTTTGTAAACAAGACTGAAGTTAGATACCTGTCTTTTTACTGAACATGTTGAGATGAGGTTGGTTCATGTCGGTGTTAGGTACAACACACTGTAGTAAAATATACAAAGGAACTTATCCACAATAGAACTGGTAGGTGAGGAGCAGAGAGAGAGAGCGGTTGAATCGGAATTTAAACAGGAACATATAACGTTCACCATGAATATTTCACTGATGTATAAATAGAATGTAAAACATATTCGATGAAATGAACTGGTACTATCAGCAGTTTGTTATCTAACACTAAAGACTAGCTTTCTGTTTCATATTTCTCATGTTTCCATCGATCCAACAAAATTTTGTATCTATGCATAATATAGTATAGGTATTTAATCTAGTTGAACTTTACCGTCGATAAATAAAACCATAACCCGTAGTAATCTGTAGGCAGAAGTTTGTTTTCAAGTAATTAAACCACAATGTCAAATCTAAATATATATGCAGGCCTATGTTTAAAAATAAACCTTTAAACAATTGGAAAGTAAAAATAAATTATATACTTTATTTTTTATGCTGATATTAAAGGAACCAATTCAATACGAACTTTGATATTTATTGGCAAATTCGGTAATATTGATTTTTTTTTGTTGAATTATCTTTTAGGCCCTTAAAGGCTGATTTTTTTAAACCCAAAATAATGTTATTTTGCTTAATTTTTCCTACTGAATAATTATTTTTTATTAATTATTTATTTTATTCGTTATTTTTTTATTTTTTATTACATGACATTTTTATAAGGCCTATTTTTAAAAAATTAACAGTTCAAAAACTATTATTGTAATTATTTTAACCCTAATAAAAGAAAAAATGGAATTACTGCTGTATAATAAAACTAATACTAGCACGGACAACATTACTGTTGTCCGGCGATGCCACAGCGGCGATGCCCGCTGGTGGAGGAGAAGAAGAAACAGACACATGGGTGTAGAGTTACAGCTTAAATCTAAAGAAATTAAGAGAAGGTATAAAATTTGTTTTTATAATGATAATATACCTCTATGTGGCAGCCTCCGTAGTGTAATGGTTAGCGCGTAACCTACCACGTTGAAGTCCCGGGTTTGATACCTGGCCAGGATCGGAATTTTCACAAGCCAAAACCAAAATTACTGTCACATAATCTACCGTAGTCGTTAATAACCAAACAGTTGATACGACTATAAAAAATAAATGTTGTTTAGGTCATCAGCCGAAAGGCTGGTGTGAACCTCTATAGACTTTACTAAGTATAACGAGGAGTGAGGTGGTTAACATTTGCCTTCCTCACCGAGTTGAAAAATATGCTTACTAGCATGCCAGGCTTTCCGAAAAGCATCTACTTTCCACCCTGTAAATGACGTCTTCACTTCATTCACCACAGGGTCTGGCTGTATAATGAAATTCATTACTTTCAGAGGTGATAACTCTGACTAGTGTCTTTTACCTCTTTACCTCTTCTGCTATAAAATGCATCAGTCATATAATTAGCTTACCATGTGATAAGAAACAGAACTATTTTTTAGCCCTGGAACTAGCATATTGAGTGAAAATAATTTAACATTCCACCTGCCGGTTATGGACAAAAAAATCAATAAACCTCTATTTATTCTCAAATAGTTTTTTTACAAAGAAAATGAAATGTAAAGTTTTACAGACAAGTCCATCCGGTTCTCGACCAAGTTGAGTCTTGAAAAAATTAAGAAAGAAAATATATTAAAATTTTTCAATTAATATCAGATTGAGTGTTCCGTTAATGTCTAAAAACTTTCACTGTCTGAATACAACTCTTGATTTTATTTACTACAGAACAAAAAATAACGTAGGGTACAAAAAACGAATAAAAATCAAATAAAATGGAGAAAATAGGTCTAAGGGATGATAAGATAGGTTAGGGAGGAGTAAATGTATAATGGATCAATAAGGATTAAAGGGATGCGAGTGGGCGTATGAGATGAAGCGGGAGGGGTTTGTTTGTTGTTTGAGTGTGGAATGGATTATGGCGTCACACTGATTGTGTGCGGTCAGAAAAATAGGTCGTCGTGTGCTCCGCTGTTGTTTGTTTAGATTTTGAATCACACTTCACTGAAATAAGAGAAAGAAATAAAAATAAATATACGAATGGAAACGGATAAAGACAGTGAGATACGTGGAAGCAATGAGATGATGTGCAAACAGATCCTGGCAAATATATAAAGGAACACACACATCAAAATAGGCTTTATGGTTAGAATCTATTAATAAATACATAACTAGTCAGTTAATCTACGGGATAATTATTTTTATACATATCGTCTATCCCCATTACATTATTTTATAAAACTATTTTGTTTACTCTAGCTTTGTATTTGGAGTTGAATATAAATAGATTGAATGAAACGCATTAAGGATAGAATCAGAATAAATTTAAACCATGAATCCCGTTAGCTTTATTTAAAAATCCTGATATGGTTGTTGTGGTCTTAAAATAACTTTTTATGGAATTTAAATAAGATTTTGGTAATCATAACTTCTGTCCATAAAAGGCTTGTGGAGTATTACATTTTTTGCACTCGATCTGCTTGATTTCTAGGGTTACAAAAAATATTTCTGTTTCTATCATATGGTCAACCAATTGTATGAACCATTAAAGAACAGAAGAGGTAGAGATGTAAAATATACTATTCAGAGTTATCTTCTCTGAGAGTAATGAATTTCATTATACAGCCGGAACCTATGGTAAATGAAGTGAAGGTGTCATTTCCAGGGTGGAAAGTAAATGCTCTTCATAGGGCCTGGTATGCTAATAAGCGTATTTTCCGCTCAGTGAGGAAGCTATTGATAAACCACCTCACGCCTAGTTTTACAGTAAAGCCTCTTAAGATTCAAACCAGCCTTTCGCGCTTTGCGGGTGATATAATTGACAAAAATCATACCATATTTTTATGGAATTCTGCCCGCACTTCTTCATACATTTCCTCTAAAGATTAAATAAATATTTTCTGAATACTGCCAGAACACCAAAATAAGCGAGATCTTTCATGCTTGCAGCATCGGTATATTGTTAATCGCTGTTTCCAGGATTTATTTAACTATACGTTTATAGTGGTGCATATTTATGTAGATGATCACTTAAAAGGACCTTTCTGATGATAGTCGATGGTTAAACGAAACTGCACAATTAAAATGACTACGTATATAGCAGCAGAAAAAATTGAGTGGGCCTGTACCATCGCTGCATTCTTGAAAACTAACTAGTGTCTTTTATCGCTCAGTTATAAGAATATAGGCACATAACAGGCAGATGAAATGTTAAATTATTTGCACTCGATCTGCTAGTTTTAGGGCTACAAAAATTAGTTCTGTTTCTTATCTCATGGTTAATCAATCAATTATACGACTGAACCATTTAAGAACAGAAGAGGTAGAGGTGTGAAAGACACTACTCGTCTTAGTTATCTCCTCTGAGAGTAATGAATTTCATTATACAGCCAGACCCTGTGGTGAATGAAGTGATTACGTCATTTGCCGGGTAGAAAGTAAAAACTTTTTAGAGGGCCTGGGATGCTGATACGCATACTTTTCCACTTAGTACGGAAGGCAATCGTAAACCATCTCACTCCTCGTGTTACTTAAAAAAAACCTCTAGAGGTTCAAACCAGCCTTTCGGCTGATGACTTAACCCTGTATAGGGCAGTACTACGGGGAAAAATATACGTCTTGTAAAATGTTAAATTTTGTTTTATAGGGACGTGAATAATGTATTTCTAGTGCCAGAACAGTGAGATATTTTTTTTTATGTTAAGCCCTGGTAAGTATACTTACCAAGGAACGTTTTTTGAAATAAAAATCACATAATCTTTAGTGGTAAGAATGCTTATTAAAACAACTTGTAGTACTATATAACAGAGAAATGTGTAGAATAACTTATCTCAACTTTAAATTAGCATGAATGCTTGCTTTCTCGCAAAAAACTCAAATTTTTTAAGCACTTTACAAAAGTAACAACAATACAACACGGTTGCGTACGCTGGTTTGAATCCTTACCACAATCGTGTAACTCATGAAGGAAATGGTCGCTGCCCACTAATTTCAAAATGTGGATAGCCTACTTACCAGAGAACATTATAAGACCATAAAAGGCCAATAGGGTTCAACTGCATAGCTTATTCTTAAACAAAATCGACCTTATTGCCAGTGGTAAGTATACTTAACAAAAACTTATACAGGGTTAAACAATAAATAAAATATCGAGAAAAATCGATATGAAAACAATACTTTCCTTCTCTTTATATTTATATAGGACAAGAAAAAGTAAAAAATCTGAGGATTTTTAGTTTTAAATTTCAGTGTTTAACTTCCCAACCTCCAAGTCCCTTCATCGTCATCATCTCTATCTCTTCCCACTTTCATTTCATCCACGTTCTACCTAATGTTTTCCTCTCTTTCTTCCTATCAATAACAAAATTTCTATCTTCACATTTCATAATCAAATGAAATAGTTCACATAAAAAATACGACGTAACCTATTTACTTTATTGGTGTGACCTTTTCGTTAGACGTAAAACAATTCTTTTTTCGGTCATACGTATCACGTAGGCCTATGTACAATATGTACATTGTAATTAGTTTACTTAGTACGCAGGCCAAAACTATAACTAGTGAAGAAAAAATATATATTTGAATAATAGGACTAGTAAATATATTGTACTTATAATTTAGCTCGTAGTTTTAGTTGACCTTGAAATTTCATTGCCAAATTAATTTAATAGTTACCGTGAATATCACGAATCTATTACCCAACACCCTACATGCAAATATATCGTCAACAGTCACCGTTTTATTTATTTGACTTCCATAATTTTATTTCATCACTGCTTATACAAAATATTTAGTGATACGGTCTTGCAGAACTTTGTAGCTACTCTCTCAAATACTAATCGGCGGATGATCATTTCCAAACTTCTGCACAAATATAACAGAAATTACGAAGCAACACTTAAGGACCCTGTTAGTATCCCTGTTGTTGGTTTTGTTGTTGTTGTGTAAGTCATCAGCCGAAAGGCTGGTTTGAACCTCTAGAGGTTTTACTAAGTAAAACCAGAAGTTAGATGGTTTGTCATTGCCTTCCTCACTAAATTGAAAAGTATACTTATCAGCAAATCCGTCCATCTGAAAAGCTCATATCTTCCACCCTGCAAATGATACCTTCGCTTCATTCACCACAGGGTCTGGCTGTATAATGAAGTTCATTACTTTCAGAGGAGATAACTCTGACTAGTATCATTTACGTCTTTACCTCTACTGTTCTTAAATGATTCGGTCATTTAATAGGCTGACCACGTGGTAAGAAACAGAATTATTTTTTGTAGTCCTGGAACTAACAGATTGAATGCAAATAACTTCATTTACCACTCCACCTGTCTGCTATTGGCTACATTAACCCTATACATATGTAAAGTTAACCAAGGGACATTTACCAAAAGTATCAATTATCTTTTAATAAATAACGGGATCTTTTTACATATATATTAACAGAAAATTATTCAAATTTGGTTTGTGATTTTGGGAAAAATTTTTGTAAAGTACCGACTATCAATTTCATAAAATAAGTTTTACTGTAATCAAATCCTGCTGTTAAAAAAATTGACTTACTGCATTAACAGCATTGGGAAATTTTAACAGAATCAGTCACGCTATTATTGTGTAAAGGTTCATCTTCATTATAAAAAACATTAATTGCAAAAATCACAAAAATTAAATGACTTACTACGTATTGAATTACTTTTTACTTCCTCTTCCACTACATGAATAGCGAAGGAAAGTAATGTTTTTCATGTGGATCTTTCGAAATCGAGTTTTCTCTGGAAATACACGTTTTCAGACCCCCTGAACCCAAAAAAAAGTTTTTAGCGATTGGTCTGGGTGTGTGTGTGTGTGTGTGTGTGTGTGTGTGTGTGTGTGTGTGTGAACCGAATATCTCGAGAACGGAACGTTGTACGTACTTGAAACTTAAGTTAGATACCACTAGAGTACCCGACACGAACATTTTCATCAAAATCGGTCAACCGGAAGTAGTAGTTTATTCGTGTCATTTTTACTTTTTTGCGATTTTCTCAAAAAGGCTCCTACGAATTTTTTAAAAATCGCCTCATTTACTACATTTTTTATGCTCTACAAGATAGGGTAGCCGCCATGTCTGCTGAGGTTCTTGGAAAGGTTTTCTCGTAAAAATTGTTTTTTTAAGATTACGATTTTAATATACATTTTAGCGCAAAAATGTATCTAGTAAAAGTTGTAGAGAATTTAAAATCCTACAACTTTTATTTGAAACATTTTTTTGTATAACTCTTAGTTTAGCGGCAATTAGCAATATTCTGTTTTTTTCTCACGAAAACGTGTAAAAAATCGATTTTTTAAAGATATCAGCCTTATTATGGATTTTACGACAAAAAAGTATAATCAAATTTATAGGAAATTAAAATATCTACAACTTTTATTTAGAGCGGTTTTCTCTACAGAGTCTAGTTTAGCGTGAAAGAGTGATTTTCCGTATTTTTAAGCCGAACAGATTGATTTTCATTTTACGTCTTTCACTCATGATTAAAATTAGGTTATGATTATTGAGGTTAGTATTCTTTTATTTCTAATGTTTTTTACAATGGTTAGGTTTATTGTTAATTATTTGCTTTGGCAAGAGAAAGTTGTGTGATTGTTTCACACCAGATTTTTCCACTAAAATACACTTGGATGGGCTATTCATCTCTACCAATGAACCCGGAAGTAAATTCAATGAATTGAGAGGAGAATGGCTTCATTGAGTTCTGAGGTAGGATTATGAGGTGAGGTACCACACGATCAATGTGGATCCCACCAGGATGAACGAGGCCACACTATTAATGAAGAACTAGAAAGAACAACCAACAGTATACACTGGGAAAGTACTGGGACAATTTTAGTACGGCACTGATTAGTATGAAGTCCATGCAAAAAGCATCGAATCTAGTTATTGAAGTTCCTGATATACCAGAACTTCAATGGCTCGTTGAACATATATCAGAGAGGTTGTGTTTGTTATTTTAAATTGTTTACTCATGATTAAAAATAGGTTAAATATATTTTTCATTATTTACATTTGTAAGAGAAATTCAAGTGTTTTTACTCCAGATTTTTTACTTTAAAACGATTCCGCTTCGCTTTAAAATTCTTCTTCTTCTAATTCGGTATGTTCATGCCTTTCTAACATTCTTTGTTTTCTAGTAATCCTTTTAAGTCCATTTACTGATTTTTCTAAGGTTAGTATCATTTAATTTTAATGCCTGTTTGATGTAATATTCGTTCTCAGCCAATATAATTAATTATCGAAAACAGTTTTTTGTCTTTCCCAAATATTTTCAATTTTTTCACTAAAATGTTTCTTCTTTTAGTCTAGCAATTTCTCGCTATTTCTTTCTCTTGGAATCTCTCAAATTCTTTAACTTATTTTCTAAATTCACTTTAGTCCTCTGTCCTTATCTAATACATTCATCTTCTTCGTATCTTTTTCAATTTCAATGAACCATTTTTTCCGTTTTGTAATTTTAGGATCTATCAAATAACTGTTTCGTAAATATTTTCTGATCCATTTTGTATATATAAACTGGTTTTTCTTTTTTTTTTGTAGTATATTATCTCTGATTATTTTTTAATCTATATTTTTATTATTTTCCATTTATAAAATATAGAAATATAATAAATATCTCCGGTTTTGCTGTTGTTGTTTAGGTCAACAGCCGAAGGGCAGGTTTCACCTCTAGAGGTTTTACTAAGTAAAAACGAGAAGTGAGGTGGTTTACTACTGCCTTCCTCACTGAGTGGAAAAGTATGCTTATCGGCATGCCACGCCCTCCGAAAAGCACCCACTTTCCACCCAAGTGACACCTTCACTTCATTTACCGCAGCGTCTGGCTGTATAGTGAAATTTATTACTCTCAGAGGAGATAACTCTGACTAGTGTCTTTTACACCTCTACCTCTTCTGTTCCTAAATAGGTCAGTCATATAATTGGCTGACATATGACAAGAAATAGAACTATTTTTTTTGTAGCCCTGGAACCAACAGATCGAGTGCAATTAATTTAAATCTCCACCTGCCCGTTACGGGCAAATCTCTGGTATAACTGAAATATACTCATAACAAGCAGGTGTATTCTTTAATGGTTTGTACTCGATCTGGTAGTTCCAGGAGTGTAAAAAATAGTTCTGTTTCTTGTTACATGGTTAACCAATTATATGATTGCATTTAAAAACAGAAGAGATAGAGGTGTAAAAGACACCATTTAGAGGAGTTATCTCCTCTGAGAGTAATGAATTTCATTATACAGCCAGAATCTGTAGAGAATGAAGTGAAGTTGGCATTTGCAGGGTGGAAAGTAGATGCTTTTCATAAAGGCCTGGTATGCTGATAAGCATACTTTCCCACTCAGTGTGGAAGGCAAGGTAAATTTCCTTTTCCTCGTTTTACTTACTAAAAATCAAAGCCTGTAGAGGTTTAACTCAGCCTTTTGGCTGATGACTTAACTACCGAAAGATCACAGATAAATAACGTTTGGTCGAAAACAAAGACATTCCGAATACATTTTCTTAATAATAACACAAATTGAACTTCTCTTACGTCATCGAAAGCGTTATAAAAGCAAACCTAAAGTTATCCTGTTTATAAATGACACAATACATAATGTAGTGGTAGGGGGAGATGTTAAAAAAGATTTATTAATAGAATAGAGGGGAGAGCAAGAGAAGATTCGTGATGATATTTTGTCACGAAATAGATATATTAATCACGTTAACTCAAGTATTATTTTAATACATAATTTACGGATTTTATAATTAATTAATTATTTATATATTTATTTATTCGACATCTACCACCATTCGCCACTCACTCTTGACATGATCCCCCCTTCTCTCTTTCTCTCTAACTTTATTCCTTTCTCTCTTAATCATTATAAATTCTCTCTTCTCGTTTTCATCAAATGGATTGTTCAGTTTGTATTTATTTATAACTTAATTTAATATTTATATAAACGGGAATAATAGCACTTATATGACGTCACAGATTCTATGGTTTGTTTCATAATTAATTATGTCTTAATTTATTTCCTTGAGAAAGTATTTATTGTTGATTTTTTTATGACGTAGGTAACCTATTTTGTAATTTTAAATAGGTAATGCATTAATCAATGTAAAAGTATACTTTTAGTATTAATAACTTTTAATCGTCATGAATGTAAATTTTATTTACCTTTTGAAAAGGAATACAATTTTTGTTGTTCTATTGGATTTTTTTGTCATCAGTCTCATTTTTGTTGTTTTATTGGATTTTTTTGTCATCAGTCTCTCGATTGGTTTGATGCAAATGTCCAAGCTGTTCTATCTTGCGCAAGTCGTTTCGTATCTACACACCTGCAATACCGTACATCTTTTGTAATTTGCTTTTAAATATCTAACCTTTGCCTCCCCCTACAATTCACTCCCTTAACATTACCCTCAATTATTGATAGACCAATACCTGGATGTCTTAAGATATGCCCCACTAGCCTCTCCCTTCTTTTGGTATGATGCTTCCATATACTTCTTTTTTCATCCACTCGCCTAAGAACCTCTAAATTACTTATTTTGTCCATCCACCTAACCTGTAACATTTTCCTATAATACCACATTTTAAAAGCTTCTATCTTCTTCCTTTCTACAACCCCTATCACCCACGTTTCACTCCCGTATATTGCTACACTCCAATTATAGTGTTTTAAGACATTCTTCGTAATCTGTAAGTCAATGTTTGTAGTCAGTAAGCTGTTTTTCATTTCAAAGGTAGCTTGAGCAATTCTACATTTGGTATCACTCTTGTGCTTCTACCATCCTTTGTTATTTTACTTTCTAGATAGCAGAATTCCCCAACTTCCTGTATGTTTTCGTTGCCTACTTTTAAATTTCCCATCCCTTCTAAACCATTCTTGCTTCTGCACAACACTTTCGTTCCGTTCTTATTAATTTTTAATGAAGTAATCCTTTCTCATGCTCTCATCCATTCCTCATAAGATATTCTCTAGTTCTTTCTTTGTCTCGACTAATACTACGATATCATCGGCGAATCTCAGAATTTTTATTGTTTCTTCTTGAATGTTTATTCCTGTGTCAAATTTTTCCTTCCCTTCATTTATAGCGTCTTCTATATATACAAGTTAAAAAGTAGTGGTGGCAATGAACATCCTTGTCGTACATCTTTTCTTACAGCAGCCTCTTTTTCGTACCCCTCAATTCTCCAAATAGCCGTTTGTTTCTTATACAGACCCTAGATAAACCATTTTGCTGGATGTCTATTTAAAAATTATGAAATTTCTCAAAAGGTTACCCTCAATAGACGATAGAATGAATTTTGAATTCTATTTCATTATATTACAAATAATTTTGAACATTCCACTAACTACTTAAGAACTACATAAGAGACTAATGTCCCACCACCTCTAGGTGTCTGAGAGAAATGCGGTCTGGCGAATAAATGTATAAACTTTAGGAGTAGCCTATATTGTTTACGGACTATGTTACTGAAATTCTTTTCCATTGAAGTAATGGGAGATATCTGTAGTGAAGATGTCGTTGGGAACAGCCACAGGTTCCTTCCTAGGTTGACTGTAATGTGTAGGAATTAATAGAATTTTAGGCTGATATAAATTGATACGGATACAAATTTTTTAGGTTTAAATTAAAATTAGGATAACGAAGTGTGTAATATTTATATTCGTTTTCGTATTGGTGGTGATTTTTAAAATTGTCACCTTTCATTTTCCTCTATCCGTCCTTCCGGGACATCACACCTAGATGTCAGAAACTACTAGAGACAACAACAAACAGTTTTCGGATTCATAAACTACACAAAAAAATCTGGTGTGAAACACTCACACAACTTTCTCTTGCCAAAGCAAATAATGAACAATATAACCTAACGTTGGTAATAAAACATTAGAAATAAACAAAAAGATAACCTCTACAAACATAACCTTATTTTAATCATGAGTGAAAGATGCAAAATGAAAATCGACCTCAGTTTGGCTTAAAAATACGGAAAATCACTCTTTCACGCTAAATAGGCTCTGTAGAGAAAAATGCTAAAAAATAGAAGTTGTAGATCTTTTAATTTTCTTATAATTTTGTTAATATAGTACTACACTTTAGTCGTAAAATGCATACAAAGGCCGAAATCTTAAAAAAATCGATTTTCACACGTTTTCGTGAGAAAAAAACAGACAATCGCTAATTACCGCTAAACTAAGCATTATACAAAAAATGTTGGAAATAAAAGTTGTAGGATTTTAAATTCTCTACAAGAATTATTATGTACATTTTTGCGCTTAAATGCATATTAAAGCCGCAATCTTAAAAAAACAATTTCTTTACGTGAAAACAGCCTCACCAAGAATTTCAGCAAACACCCTACCTACCTTGTAGAGCATAACAAATTTCAGCAAACACCCTACCTACCACCCTACCTACCTACCTACCTACCCTACCTACCTTGTAGAGCTTAACAAATTTAGTAAACCAGGCGATTTTACAAAAAAATCGTAGGACCAGTTTTTGAGAAAATTGTAAAAAAGTGAAAAATTACACGAATAAACTATTACTTCCGGTTAACCGATTTTGATGAAAATGTTTAGTCGGGTTCGGTAGTGGTGTCTAATTTAAATTCACACATCCTTTTCACACATCCTAAGTAATTACACATGATATTCAAAAATCTGGTGTGAAACACTCATACAACTTTCTATTGCCAATGCAAATAATTAACAATATAACCTAACATTAGAAATAAACTAACCTCAAAAAACATAACCTAATTTCAATCATGAGTGAGTAACGCAAAATTAAAATCAACCTCAGTTTGGCTTAAAAGTACAGAAAATCACTCTTTCGCGTTAAACTAGGCTCTGTAGAGCAAAATTATCAAAATAAAAGTTGTAGATCTTGAAATTTTGTATAAATTTTACGCCTATTATATACACTTTTGTCGTAAAATGCTCACCGAGGCTGAAATCTTAAAAAGTCGCTAATTACCGCTAAACTAAGCGTTATACAAAAAAATATTTGAAATAAAAGTTGTAAGATTTTAAATTGTCTACAACTTTTATTATATACATTTTTGCGCTAAAATGCATATTAAAGCAGCAATCTTAAAAAAATACAATTTATTTACGTGAAAATAGCCTCTTCAAGAATTTCAGTAGACATGGCGCCTATCTTATTTTGTAGAGCATAAAAAATTTAGTAAATGAGGCGATTTAAAAAAAAATCGTAGCACCTGTTTTTGAGAAAATCGCAAAACGTGAAAAATGACACGAATAAACTTCTGCTTCCGGTTGACCGATTTTGATGAAAATATTCGTGTTGGGTCCGGTAGTAGTATCTAACTTAAGTTGCAAGTTTCAAGTTCGTACGATGTTCCGTTATTGAGATATTCTGTTCACACCCACACAGGCCAATCGCTAAAAACATGTTTTTTGGGTTCAGGGGGTCTGAAAACGTGTAGATCCGGTGAAAACTTGATTTCGAAAAATCTACATGGAGACAATACTTTCCTTCTTATATATTCATATAAGCAACAGAAAGTAAAAAGTTAGTAGGCCTAATTTGGTTTGGAAGTTCCGGTTTCTGCCGGATGTGACCCAAAACCGGAAGTCAAGAATCAAAGTCGGAATTTGGAAACAAAAATAGTTATTTTTTTCTTTTATGACCACATAGGATCACTTTAGTCATCTTGGATGGTTCTTCTTCAATTTCTTCTTCTTGCCGTTTCAAAACTTTTTCATATTTTCAGATCTTATTATCCTTAGTTCATCTGAACAAACCCCAATTGTGCGTTTGACTTTTTGGTGGTTAATCGAACTTTGTGACTTCCCATTTGGTGTTTATACCAAGGTGCACGTTGCGTTAGGTCCTCCATGGTTAGGTCGAGTTCTTTCATGTCGTTTTGAATTTCTCTGAGCCTGGTCACTATAGCTTTTCCAGATTTAGCGGTAAGTAGTTTTTCAGTGATTCTTCTTAGAAGGCGTTTGCTGGAGTTCTCAGTATGTGTCCCAGGAAGAAAATTCTTTTTTTTCTCATTGCATTTGTGACTGGTTCTATATCTTGTAGACTTGTTAGTTGGGTAAAATAGCTATTTTATAACAACTGCAGCAAAAATATTTTTTTCCACGGATAGCATGAACGAAATACTCTAATTTTCGTCTCAGTAGCCTATCGTGTTAATTAGTTTTCGTTGTTTATGTTTCTAATTTAAGACTTCCTCATTCATCCTTTTCTTCTTCCATTTTATCCTTAACAGATGTTGACATATTCACGCTGAAAAACATAAAAAAATCTAGAATTTTACTATTCAACATAAGACTTAAATTCCCTTAAAATTTATTGAAATATAATAATCCTAATTTATCTTGAAATCTATATTCCTATTTATTTAATTTGTCTAGACTTGAAATTATTTTTTGAAACTTCTATTTACTCTTATCAAAATTATGCGTTATATTTATTTTAAAAGAAAACTATAATTGTTATTACCCAGAACTATATTTTTGTTTAATTTACTTGTTTCATCATTACGTTTTGTTGTTTATTATTGTTCGCAAATATTTATGTCTTTACTCCGTATATACGAATGTTGTTTACCCCAAATGTTTCACCCAAAATTTGTGAATTTTCTGAATTCAAACAATTTTTTTATTATTTTGCAATATTAAGATAACTGGAATAATTTTATTTCGATTTAATTAGAATTTTCGTAGAGGATTTTCAGCAGCACCAGCGTTAAAAGCGAAGGACGCACCTTACCTCATCTGTGCAGGTCGCTTTTTTTACGTCGCCCACTTCATCCCCTCGGCAGAATTTACCACCTCTACCGACCCACCCCATCTATGGCTGATTCAGCTGGAACAAGCACAGCTGAACAACGTCGTCGTGGTGGCCCGATCGATATTGCTGTCGGCTCAACGGGATAGAAAGAGATAGATAAAGAAAGGGAAGGGGAGACAAGCCGACCGGCTGTGTTCGGATGGCCTAGTTTTCATTCGAGCCGTTGCGGGAGGTGTGGCCTGAAATCGGGTGGGGAAGGTCCAGGAATCGATTCATTTTCAAACAACCATCCCTCTTCGCCATCATATTAAACCTCCACCCTTTACGCTTTGAATATATATATATATAGAAACACACACATACACACTTTGATAAAAGAGCTTTCCCTGTTTGGTATCATCACTTTCGCTATCACATAAACTGAAAAGCACAATTGTACCACCACCCCCCGAACCTATCACTACTCACAACTCATAACTGTGTACACTTTCCACTATTCCATCGAACTACTCTAACATGAGTGCCGTGTACCCATGAATACGCACTTGTTTCACTAGTGTTTACTATCACTTTATTCCTAGAAATCTACGTACTTCTATTTGCATACAAAATTCAATTATGTTACGGTTGTAGTACACTTGGGGATGTTTATACAAGTATGCATGCTACTTTATGTAGAATACATTAAACTATCTAAAACATTACGAGTTCGGGATTTAGAGCGAAAGAGTTCACAAAACTTAAGTTCTACAAAGTTATGGCAGCTCCAGTTAAATTGGTCATTTCAGAAAGCCCAAAAGGCAAAATTTATCCATCGTTTAGTGTATTTTTTACTTTCTCTTGCCTATATGAATATTGTTGTTTAAATCGTCAGCCGAAAGGCTGGTTTGAACCTGTAGAGGTTTTTCTAAGTAAAACGAGGAGTCAATTGGCCATCCTACCATTGCCATTACCATTACCATTTACCATTGCCTTCCTCACTGAGTGGAAAAGTATGCTTATCAGCATGGCAGGCCCTCTGGAAAACACATATTTTTCACTCTGCAAATGACACCTTCACTTCATTCACCACAGGGTCTGGCTGTTTAATGAAATTCATTACTTTCACAGGAGATAATTCTGATTAGGGGTTTTTGCACCTCTACCTCTTCTGTTCTTAAACAGAAACAGAATTATTTTTTTTAGCTTTGCAACTAACAAATTGAGTGCAAATAATTTAACACTTCACCTGTCTGTTATGGGCTTCTACTCGTATTTGAATATATAGGAAGGAAAGTATTGTTTTTATCGATTTTTCGAAATCGAGTTTTCATTGGGTATACACTTTTTCACACCCGCTGAATTAAAAAAACATAATTTTAGCGGTTGGTCTATGTGTGTCTGGGTGTGTGTAAACAAATATTCTCAAGAACAGAATATTATATGAAGTTGAAACTTAAAACTCAAGTTAAGTACCACTAGAAGATCCAACACGAACATTTTAATCAGTATCGGTCAACCGGAAGTAGTAGTTTATTCGTATCATTTTTCACTTTTTTGTGATTTTCTCAAAAAGAGCTCCTACGATTTTTTTAAAAAATCGCCTCATTTACAAAATGTTTATGTTCTGCAAGATAAGGTAGGCGCCATGTCTGCTGAAATTCTTGGTAAGGCTGTGCTCTCGTAGAAAAAAATGGTTTTTCTTAAGATTGCGGCCTTAATCTATTGCGGCATTTTAGGTCTATATAATAATTATAATTTGCTAACCTATATTCGGTACCATATTTTTATTGTCATAACAGGCAGGTGGAGTGTTAAATTCTTTTTGCACTCGATCTGCTAGTTCCAGGACTACAAAATGTAGTTCTGTTTCTTATTACATAGTCAGTCAATTACATGTCTGACACATTTAAGAACAGAAGAGGTAGAGGTGTAAAAGACACTACTTAGAGTTACCGCTTTTGAGGGTTATGAATTTCATTATACAGCCAGACACTGTGGTAAGTGAAGGTGTCATTTGCAGGGTGGAACGTAGATTCTTTTCGATGGGCCTGGCATGTTGATTAGCATACTTTTCCACTTAGTAAGGAAGACATGGTAAACCACCATTCTTCTCGTTTTACTTAGTAAAGCCTCTAGAGGTTCAAACCATCATTTCGGCTTATGACCTAAATAACAACATACTTTCGGAGGCAAGCCATTGCTAGTTAAAATTAAATTAAACTATCGCCTGGCTGTTTTAAAACACAAAATTTTTGATTGTAAGAAACATTATGGATAGAAACATTATTGATTGTAGTAATTTCTATAATTCCAACAGAAAATTACTCTTTAGATTACATCTTCAAATTTAAAGACCTGCTAGCTAAAATAGTACTGAAATAAAATTATTTAAGAACAGTTTAACAAGCGGAAAATTTCACACGACCCATTTCGTTGAACGGTAACTGCAACTGCTATTTGTATCGTCTATAGGCCTAGTTTTACTCTTCTTGTGGCTGTTAACCGTTGTACAAATGATGATAGGTCATAGAAAGTTAGAGACGAAGATTATGATAATGATCAAGAAGGCTTTTTATTTTTAGCCACGAATTTAACAACAGAATAAAATTGTTATTTGAATTACTTTTATTAGTTTCTCCAGTAATAAAACCATGAAGTAAATTTTTATTTGTATGTTCTTTAAACTCATTTCCGGAAAATATTATTTCCTGAATGTTAAATGCAAGATTAGTAGTCGTTTTCGGTAATCTTCAGTAATTTGTCTAAGATCATTTAAGTCTTTCTTTAGTAACTTTATCATTATGAACTTAAAATTAAACCCTTGGATTTAAAGAGTAGGCTTAGGCCTAATCAAAATATTCCTTCTACAACTTCAATAAAAACAAATTAAAGAAATCTATTCGATTCAGATTCTTAAATCTCCGTTTATTAGTGGTTGATAATACATAGTACATTAAATATTATGTATTGTAACACCTAAGCCAAGGTTTTTTCGGGATCTGGGTATAGTTTTTTTTTTCTTGCATCCAGGAGACTCCAAAGGGAGCATAGGACATGTAGTAAATAACAGACTTCCTAAAAACTTATAACAATCATTATTTATTTACAAAATTATACAGAGTGATTCTAAATTATGGTAAAATAATTTAGTACATGATTGTAGAGCTAAAAATAAGAAAAAAAGTTCATATATAAACATATATCCGCAAACGCTTAGCGAGTAACAGCTAGCGAAAAATTTCACCCTGATTTCAGTTCCCCTGGTGTAATACAGTGATACTGAATTTTTGGGGGCTACTTTTTGCGACAAATATGGTAGATTTATAGGGAAAATCACCTAAAAAATCGCCTGAAGAGTGCATTGTGAATAACAGAGGTCATTTTGAACACCATCTTTAGTCTTTTGATATGATTTTAATGTCATTTAGATTTATTTTTATTTCAAATAAAAATAAAACTTTTCATTTAAAAGTAATTATTATGTTTTCTTAATGAGTTATTCGTTCTCTTCTCATAAAACGGCAAAGTATTTCTTTGAAGTGTACTACATAAGAGTCCATTTTATTGAACTTTTATTTACATTTAGTTCACGTTGCTTACGTAATTGCTTTTAGAATTAAATTCTCTAATATATTTATTGGGAAAAATAATTTGTTCACTGGTCATTTAACGAAGTTATTGGGCATCAAACGTAGAAGACTGCGTTTCTTGAACAAACTCACAGAAAGATAGACTTTTCAGATAGGCTTTTTTTATTATTCCCAAAATGAGCTACTGCACTTTTTCCAGATTTAAAAATTAGATTGACAAGCACCGTCCCATCCCGGTTATTCTGTGACTAATTATTGATTAAACAGTACAGTAAGTTTACCTGTCTACAATCTGTTTTGATATTTCCGTTTGCCCAGTACATTACCAACCAAATTTCTTGCATCAATTTTCCCGACGGTATTCAAAAATGTAGGCTGAAATTCTACGATAATCCGGTAGAAACAAGACTAATGATAACCATACATCATAAATAATGGATTTAGGTCTAAACGTTTACTTGAAAAAATTGTAGTTTTTTACAAAATAAATTTTCAAAACAAATACTTTATCAATATACGCAATTATAAATTATATTTTAAATGTAAACATGATAAAAAAAAACAAACGCAAACATTTTATCCATAACATACAAAGTTTATACCACATAAAATAATCAAAAACATTCATTAATAACGTATTTTCCTTATTGCTTAACTACCTTGAAAGAAAGTTGTTTTAAGTTATCGTTGAATATTAAATACTCCTAGATATATTTTGCTTCCAAAATTACTTCATAAATACGTATACATTATTTTTAAAAAAAATGTTTACCTAATAAATATAAAAGTAGGCCTATATACGCATACAAATCGTTACTGCTTTACATAAATTTATTTTTGGCGTAAATAAGTTAAAAAATTCTTCTGAAAAAATTTCTTTACAATACTGTTATTGTTTTTATGTAAATTTTAAAAATTAGTTTATTTTTATTTATTGTGTTTAAGTCGTATCAACATCAAAGGTTATTAATGACTACAGAATTTAAATTGTAACAATTTGTACAAATATGGTTGAATACCTTACATGAGACGATGCGTCTCGTGGATGGTGATAATTTTTTAAATAAAAAACAGAATTTCCAAGAATTTCAGCAGAATGGCGCCTACACTATCTTGTAGAGCATAAAAATGTAATAAATGAGGCGATTTTTAAAAAAATCGTAGAAGCCGTTTTTGAGAAAATCGCAAAAAAGTGAAAATTTACACGAATAAATTAGGCTACTACTTCCGGTTGACCGATTTTAATGAAAATGTTCGTGTCGGGTCCTCTAGTGGTATATAACTTAAGTTTCAAGTTTTAAGTTCGTACGATGTTCCGTTCTTGGCATATTTTGTTCACACACACATACACACAAGTCAATCGCTAAAAACATGTTTTTGGGTTCAGGGGGTCTGAAAACGTATAGATGCGGTGAAAACTCGATTTCAAAAAATCGACTTGAAAACAATACTTCCCTTCCTATATATTCATATAGGCAAGAGAAAGTAAAAAATTTGTTCTTTACCATTTCAAACAACAAAACGAAATTACCATTATTATCGAACAAATGATATTAACAGATAATTTACCCTTATTCGGTTTTATCAATAATATAATATTTCCTGTCCACTTTACATCAATCGAAGTAAATGGACAGGAAATTCTTATAAATTTGACTGATACGTTCATACTTCTGAATCTCCTTAATTATTAAAATATTAAGTGAGGTTCGAACCCGAGATTTTTAACCTTTAAGTCAGAATATTCTACCGACTAAACCGTTGAAGTGGTCTTTTTAACATCTGCTTATTTGCAATTGTGTAAAAAATACGACAAAAATCTCTTAACAGCAAAGAACACTGATAAATTTAAATTTATTGCATTAAGTCTTTAAGTATAAAGAAATTTCAGACAGTAATTATATATCGATAGAATGAAATAAATCGAACGTTTCTATTCAGTTACATTTTTTATTTAGTAATTTATTTAACTCGATCAGGCGTTCAAAGTGAAAGTGCTTTGTAATTTATATGAAAAAAAATTTGATTCATCAATAATTTTATGTAATTTACGTTTTATTTATTTCTTCTGCTTTCTTCAGTTTTATAATCAATGTTTTACTGTTTTCTTCGATTTAAGTATTTAACCTGGTTCATAAATTTTTTAAGCTACTTAATTTTTCTTGTCATGACTTGAGTTTTTTAAGTTAATTAACACCAAAATTTCTGATACGAACTTCTGAAATATGGGAGTGAAACATGGGTGTCATTACAGGGGAATGTATCTCGTATCCAGGCTGCTGAAATGAGATTTTTGAGGAGTGTCAAAGGTTGTACCCGGTTAGATAAAGTACGTAACGAAGCTATACGCGCCGAGTTAAATGTTTAGTCACTGTGGGAAACGTTAAGAAAATTTATAATAGAAACTGGTCCAACCATTTACTTCGCATGCCAGCACACAGACTTCCTCTGCGAGCATAGAAATATAAACCTAGAGGGAAGCGAGGCTTGGCAAGACCTAAAAAGAGATGGATGCCGGAACAGAACATAGAGCCTAATCCTTGACAGATGATGATGACTAAACTTTTTGATGCGTAACTTAAAGTTTATTTAGATATTAATATTATTAATTATATTTTGTGGTCGTAGAAGGTTTGATTGCTCTATAGTAGCCTATAAAGCGGAAAGTCTTAAAATCTATTCTCGGCTAGTCACGAATTTAAATACGTTTCCTCCCTCTAATACTTTTCCTTAAACCACCGTTGTCGTTTAAAATATGTATTACGAATGTGATATGGTTTGACAGACGACTGATTTTTTTAACAGCATTTGCGGACCAATTGTTTAAATTTAACTGCCGTCAGAAGTCATTCTTTTGCTTAATTAATCCTTGATCGAAATTAAACATCCGTTCCAAAATTTTAATTTACAAAACCAATCAATAAGGAAAATCTTTTTGACAAAGGAGCAGAAAATAATTGAAAGTCGATCCAGATCTTTCGCTCAAAACTTTGAAGACTTGTGGGGAAGCTACAAAAAATAGTTCTGTTTCTTATCACATGGTTAGCCAATTATATGACTAAAGCATTTAAGAACAGAAGAGGTAGAGCTGTAAATGACACTAATCAAGAGTTATCTCCTCTGAGATTAATGAATTTCATTTTACAGCGAAACCATGTGGCTAATGAAGTGAAAGTGTCATTTGCAGTGTGGAAAGTACATGCTTTCCAGAGAGCCGGGCATGCTGATAAACATACTTTTCATTCAGTGAGAAAGGCATAGGTAAACTACCTCACTCCTTGTTTTATTTGTTAAAGCATCTAGAGGTTCAAACCAGCCTTTTCGTTTGATGACCTAAGCAACAATCTTATTAACGGAAATTCACTCCTCAATACAGTTTTTAATTTCGAAGACATAATTATTACTCCTACACTTTTCCATTTCAATTATTTTTACTTTGTCTTGCCGATATGAATATGTTGGAAAAAAGTATTGTTTTTATGTCGATTTTTCAAAATCGAGTTTTCATCGGATCTATACGTTTTCAGACTCCCTGAAACCACAAAAAACATGTTTTAGCGATTGGTGTGTGTGTGTGTGTGTGTGTGTGGGTGTGGGTGAGTCAACAAGATATCTCAAGATTGGAAAATCGTACAAAGTTGAACCTTGAAACTTAAGTTAGGTACTACCTACTACAGGACCCGACACGAACATTTTCATCAAAATCGGTCAACCGGAAGTAGTAGTTTACTCGTGTAATTTTTCAATTTTTTGCGATTTTCTCAAAAACGGCTCCTACGATTTTTTTAAAAATCGCCTTGTTTAGTAAACTTTTTATGCTCTACAAGATAGGGTAGGCGCCATGTCTGCTGAAATTCTTGGGGAGGTTGTAATCTCGTAAAAAATTATTTTTTTAAGATTGCAGCTTTAATAGGCATTTTAGCGCAAAAATATTTAGTAAAAGCTGCAGAGAATTAAAATCCTACAAGTTTTATTTCAAACATTTCTTTGTATAACGCTTAGTTTTTTATTGGTAATTAGTGGTTTTCTGGTCTTTTTCCATTAAAATCTGTAAAAAATCGACTTTTTTTAGTATGCATTTTACGACAAACGTGTTTAATCAAATTTATAGGAAATTAAAAGACCTACCCTTTCTTTAGAGCATTTTTCTCTACATCGCTTAGTTTAGCGTGAAAGTGTGACTTTCCGTATTATTAAGCCAAAGTAAGGTTGTGTTTCATTTTGCATCATTCACTGACGATTAAAATTAGGTTGTTTTTTGAGGTTGATTTGTTATTTTGTTTTTATCTTATGTTTTATTATTAATGTTGTTGTTTAGGTCAGCAGCCGAAAGGCTGGTTTGAACCTGTAGAGGTTTTACTAAGTAAAACGAGGAGTTTAGTGGTTTACCATGCCTTCCTCACTTTGTGGAAAAGTACGCTTATCAGCATGCCGGGCCCTCTGAAAAGCACATATTTTCCACTCTGCAAATGACACCTTCACTTCATTTACCACAGGGTCTGGCTGTATAATGAAATTTATTACTTTCAGAGGAGATAACTCTGATTAGTGTCTTTCACACCTCTACCTCTTCTGTTCTTTAATGATTCAGTCATTTAATTGGCTGACCATATGATAAGAAACATAACTATGTATTTTAGCCCTGCAACGAACAGATTGAGTGTAAACAATTTGACACTCCACCTGTCTGTTATAGGCAGTTGTTACTAATATGAGGTCATATTGTTCATTTTTTGCATTGACACGAGAAAGACGTGTGGGTGTTTCACGCCAGTTTTTTTGAAATACCTAATTTACTTCCCTAATTTTTCCCTTACAGCATTATCTTTTAAGTTACAAAGGATAATTCTACTTTTGTATTTTCCTAAATACTGAATTAAAATAATTATGTTCCTCAATTAGAAGTTATCTTTTTACTAGTATAATCTCAGGTATGGAAAAACACACCTTCTTGGAAGATTTATACAATGAAGATGTGTCTATGATGAAGAACTCCGTTTCTGTAGTACACTAACTACTGTATTAACCCAGTGTATTAGTGTATTGTTTGCGGGCAAGGTCGTTTGACGTAATACCAAGGTCACCTTATTTTGTAACATTAGTTTTAAACTACGTATATTGGGCCTATACAACACAACTCTTCTGCTAGAGCTTTTATTGTACAAATAATAAATACTAAATAACCTACCGACAGTATGTTTATATTTTATTTATCACTTATTTAACACTTATACTACATGTTTGAATGTTAAGTAATATTAAACGTTAATTTAGGTTAGGTAAAGGATTTGTGTTATATTTACTTTCTCTTGCCTGTATGAATTTTTATATAGGAAGGAAAGTATTGTTTTCATGTCGATTTTTTGAAAACGAGTTTCCACCTGATCTACACGTTTTCAGACCCCCGAACCCAAAAAACATAATTTATGCGATTGGTCTGTGTGTGTGTGTGTGCGCGCGCGCGTGCGTGTGTGTGTGTGTGTGTGTGTGTGTGTGTGTGTGTGTGAACAGAATAACTCAATAACGGAACATCGTACGAACTTGAAACTTCAAACTTAAGTTACATACCACTACCGGACCCGACACGAACATTTTCATCAAAATTGGTCAACCGGAAGTAGTAGTTTATTCGTGTAATTTTTCCCTTTTTGCGATTTTCTTAAAAACTGGTTCTACGATTCTTTTAAAAATCATGCGCACGCGTAGACTACTACTAAATTTTTTATGCTTTACAAGATAGGGTAGGTGTCATGTCTGCTGGAATTCTTGGAGAGGCTTTTCTTACGTAAAAAAATTGTTTTTTTAATATTGCAGCTTTAATATGCATTTTAGCGCAAAAATGTATATAATAAAAGTTGTAGAGAATTAAAAATCCTACAACTACTTTCCAACTTTTTTTGTAGAACTCTTACTTTAGCGGTAATTAGCGATTTTCTGTTTTTTTTCTCACGAAAACGTGTAAAAAAAACGAATTTTTTAAGATTTCAGCCTTAGTATGCATTTTACGACAAAAGTGTAGGTATTAATATTTATAGGAAATTAAAAGATCTACAACTTTTATTTAAAGCATTTTTCGCTACAGAGCTTGGTTTAGCGTGAAAGAGTGATTTTCCGTATTTTTAAGCCAATCTAAGGTTGATTTTCATTTTGCGTTTTTCACTTATGCTTAAAATATGGTTAGGTTTATTTGAGGGTAGTTTTTTTGTTTATTTCTAATGTTTTATTGCTTAGGTTATATTGTTCGTTATTTGCATTGGCAAAAGAGTTGTGTGAGTGTTTCACACCAGATTTTTTTTCTTTTTATTTCCGATAAGAGTTGTTTTTTTCATTATATGTTAAAAAACTTGTTTGAAATTTTATTACTAAGAATTTAAATACTGCATATTGAATATTAATTAATCTTTTTAGTGTATTAAACGTAGGTATTTATACATAATACAATAATTACCGTAGGTGCTTTGATATGTGATTTTTATTATTATGTAAAATTCCATCAACGTCACAGCATTAATAACTAACGCACGGGGTTAAAATGTAACTATGTGTTTTAACATTATTTTCTTTAGACTCTAGTGGGAATTCTAAAACCGATACGTTTTTTTAAATTTATTTTGGTATGATTTAATTATATAAACGCCCATAACAGCCACGTGGAATGTTAAATTATTTGCACTCGATCTGCTAGTTTCAAGGCTACAAAAAATAGTTATGTTTCTTATCACGTGGTCAGCCTCGTATTATATGATTAAACTATTTAAGAATAGAAGAGATAGAGGTGTAAAAGATGTTAGAGTTATCTCCTCTGAAATTAATGAACTTCATTATACAGCCAGACTCCGTGGTGAATAATTATAGTGAAGGTGTCATTTTCAGGGTGCAAAGTAGATTCTTTTCGGAGGGGCTGGGATGCTCATAAGCATAGGCTACTTTTGTACTCAGGAAGGCAGTTGTAAACTACCTGTAAACCTCTACAGGTTTAAACCAGCATTTCGACTGATAACCTAAACAACATAATTATTAATACCTAGGAGAGATCGTCATAAAAATCTAAACGATAACCACGTGGGCAAACGGAACAACCAAAAACATCTCTAGGATTAACCTGGGCAACTTACAACAAAAAATGCTTATCTATAAACAAAAAAAAATATCATTACAGAACATTAACACTTCCAGAGACAACATACGCCCATGAAACCCTGTTCCAAATAAAAAACAATAACGGGCTAGTTAATCAAACGACTTAAATGAGACTCATCAGGAATTGAATAAACAGAAAATATCTAGTCGACGGAATCTTGCACATTGTTTTTAACATAACTGTGCATTGTTGTTTAGGTCATTAGCCAAAAGGCTGGTTTGAAATTGTAAAGGTTTTACTAAGTAAAACGAGGAGTGAGGTGGTTTACACTTGCCTTCCTCACTGAATGGAAAAGTATGCTTATCAACATGCGGGCTCTTTGAAAAGCACATATTTTCCACTCTGCAAATGACACCTTCACTTCATTCATCACAGGGTCTGGCTGTATAATGGAATTCATTACTTTCAGAGGAGACAACTCCGATTAGTGTCTTTTGCACTTCTACCTCTTCTGTTCTTAAACGAGTCAGTCATTTAATTGGCTGACCATGTGATAAGAAACAGAACTATTTATTTTAGCCCTGCAACGAACTGATTGTATATAATTTGACACTCCACCTGTCCGTTATGGGCAGTAACTGTGCATTAAGAAATCAATAAACCCACCGGGTTAATCTAGTGGTAAAGACCGTAAGCTGTAAATTGTAATGTCAGCAGTTTAACAGCTAATGTACGGAAACGAAGTTTCTGTGGTTACTAGATAGTGGTTACCGGTGAACTTTGATGGTTTGGGTTCAATTAACCATACTCTCTCAGGAATAATCGGCCTGAGTCTGTACAAAACTACACCTCATTGACATTTCATACACATCATCCTCATCTCATTGGGCTATGGAATTGATTATTGTACTCAAATTGAACGGTACACTTAAGATTCAAAAAAAAAATAAAGAAATCAATCCAATGAAGAAAAATTAATATCCTGTTTCATCCATATCCTCAGAATGCCAAAAATAGATTTTTAAAGAAAGTAACGTTTCGAGGTTCCAAAGAAATATGAATTAAAGATATCAAGTCAGTTCTAGAAGAAGCTGGAAAGGGTGTCACAGACGCATATAACAAGAACACAATCAATACACTACTCAAGACAAATTCCCTATAGAGAAGCAGGTAAAATATTAGGTTAACAGACGCTGTCAGAAAACTGAAATCAAAACGAAACTCGAAAAAGCAGAACGGTGGGTTCCTCAGAAACGAATTGATCATGTGTTACTAAAGCGATCCAATGAGACCATATAAGATACAAAAAAGTTTATTTTATTTTATGAAAGATCGCAAGATCACTTCAACAAAATGGGAAATTTTATAGAGTAATACCAAGGGGTATTACTTACTCAAGATTTATACTTACAACACATCTACTCATTGTTCTATGAGAGCAGATCGTAGATTTACAGTTATTCAAAAAAAAAAAAAAAAAAATTTATGAAAATTAATAATTGAATTAAAGAATTAAAAACGAAGTTAGTACTTTAAGCTAGGAAGTTGTGGCAATTAATGGCAGTGATATTAATAAAGAAATAAAGTGAACATTAGCTTCAGTTAGCAAAAATTTTAGTTTACTAAACATCAATCAGTATTACTTAAGAGGTAGGTGAAAGACAGTATTTTTCATCAAAATATTTTGTTTATTACTGGAATCATAAAATCAATAGGCCTATGCATTGCAGACGTTTTATTCCTTTTGACCCAAACTGTTCGTTCAAACTTTTCGACAAGCAGAAAAGCATTAACCTACAAGTTATTACTTACCACTAATTTCGTTTCCTCACCCCTTCAATTTTCCATAAATTACCCGAAAAAGTTAATGAATATGACGTTGTTAAAACCAACCGTGTGTTGTGTATCAAACTACTTGTTTTGATGTGGTTAGCCAGGAGTTGTTAACAGAAGTTCGTTTTTGTAGCATTTGAGAAGTTTACGAACTTTTAGTAGGCCTACTTTAAAACTACCTCTAAAAGAAATTATTTTGTCCTGACTACAACAAAAAGGAAATTAAATTTCAAACGTACGTATACAATGAAAAAATCTGCCATGAGACGACGCGTCTCAAGGCCTGTGGCAATTTTGAAAAAAAGGTTTACCTTTGACTTATGGCAAAAACCATTAGTGATTTCTATATCACAATGCAGGTTTCACCTTTGGGAACAGGTAGAAGATAATAACATGTGATGAAACGTGGTTTTTTACTACTGATCCGGAAACAAAGCACTAATCCATGCACTGGAAGAGCCGAAGTTCACCGAAAGCCAAAAAATCTAGAATGAGCAAGTCAAAATTTAAAACAATGATGATTGCTTTTTTTTATATCCATGGAATTGTGTACCTTCACTGGGTTCCTGAAGGTCAAACAATTAATCAATATTACTACCTTGAGGTACTTTCTAAACTACGTCAAAGAGTAAGGAAAAAACGCCCCGAAATGTGGAAAGACAAAAATCATGGGTTCTCCACCAAGACAATGCGGCAGCTCACTCCGCGTTATCTGTCAAGAGGTTCCTAGCCAAGTACAGCATCTCAGTGTTAGAACATTCACCTTATTCACCAGATCTTGCACCATGTGACTTCTACCTGTTCCCTAAGGTGAAATTTGCATTAAAAGGGACAAGATTTGAGTCTGTGGAAGCTGTAAAAGAGAAAACGGCAGGTGTACTGAAGGAGCTGACAGAAGATGACTTCCAACAATGGAACATTCGCATGGAGCGTTGTAGGGATAGAGGAGGAGTGTATATTGAAGGTGACAATAAGTGATTATGTATAAAATAAAAATTTTGTACAACGTTAGTCTCGTTATTTAATAGCCACACCTCGTATAGAATTTGTTTTTGATATACAGAAACATTTTTCCATTAAAATTTCACGGGACTCAGGAAATACTTCGATATATAGAGTATTTCGATGTATAGAATTTCGATAAATAGAGGTCCGACTGTATATCTTTCCATTTTTTGAAGATGTGATCAATTAATTTAGGTATTAAATAAAGTCAAGGATAAGCTACACCTTTCAACATTATTATTAAGCAGATTACTAACCAACGGATTCAAATGGCTTTCAAAACAATTAATGTATTTTAAACTTGATTCTTCTAATATCTTCACTCACTATAGGTACAAAAGATACGGATGAGTTTCGTTCTATTCCGTACAAACCAGGTACCATGGAAGATCGATCATATTAGAATGTACTGAAACCGTGGGATCTTTTGAAACCCTTAGTTGAAGTAAAAACTATGTAAAGAATTTAATACGAAAGCGTTAAACCTGGCCGTATCTTAAGTTAAATGACACTTCTTATGAAATTAAACCCTATACGTTAATAATTAAACTTCAATTGGATGAACATCATATATGTTTTCTCTTTTGTAGGTTACTCTTTAACGTATTTCCTTGCGGATTGCTTTATTTTGTCAAAAAATTATTGTTGTTGTTTAGGTCATCAGCCAAAAGGCTGGTTTGAACCTGTAGAGGTTTTACTAAGTAAATCGAGGAGTGAGGTGGTTTACCAATGCCTTCCTCACTAAGTGGAAAAGTACACTTATCAACATGCCGGGCCCTCTGAAAAGCATATATTTTCCACTCTGCAAATGACACTTTCACTTCATTCACCACAAGGTCTGGCTGTATAATGAAATCCATTACTTTCAGAAGAGAAAACTCTGATTAGTGTCTTTTACACCTCTACCTCTTCTGTTCTTAAATGATTCAGTCATTTAATTGGCTGACCATGTGATAAGAAACAGAACTATTTATTTTAGCCCTGCAACTAACAGATTGAGTGTAAATAATTTGACACTCCACCTGTCTGTAATGAGCAAAAATATTAATATTAATTATTATTATTATTATTTGTGTAAAAATTATTTCAGTATAAATTTATTGTATTTATAGTGATTACCGTAGGGTAAATTAACATAATAAATAACGACATTAATAAATTGTATAAATAACTTACGTTAAATATACACAGAAATTTACTATACCTTATTTGTTTCTCATGAATATTTGGCACAGCATTGTCAAAGCGCTGGTGTTCTCCTTCTACGCATACGTGCTCATTATTTAATTGAGTTCTATCATACATTATTTACATAGTTAAACATATCCAGTTGGATCCAGACAAACAAAATTTGACATTGGTGACGCAGCCTAAGGGAATTGTCCTATAAGGATGTTTAAACAAACATCCTTTTAAGATTAAAGGTCTGTGAAGGACAACAGAGTGTATTATGCCGGTTAGATCTTGTTCAACAACCTTCTTAGATATTAGTCAAGATTTTGACAAAATGTGGGACGCATGGGTTGTCTAAAAAATCTTTTGTGAAACACTCACACAACTTTCTCTTGCCAATGAAAATAATGAACAATATACTTTAACATTAGTGATGAAACATTAGAAATGAACAAAAAACTAACCTCAATAAACATAACCTAATTTTTAATCATGAGTGAAAAACGCAAAATGAAAATCAATCTCAGTTCGGCTTGAAAATACGGAAAATCACTCTTTCACGCGTGTCGGGTCCACTTCTGATACCTAACTTAAATTTCAAGTTTTAAGTTCGTACGATGTTCCGTTCTTGAGATATTCTGTTCACACACACACACACATACACACACACAGGCACATACCAATCGCTAAAAAAATGTTTTTTGGGTTAAAGGGGTATGAAAACGTAGGTATAATCAAATTTATAGGAAATTAAAAAACCTGCAACTTTTATTTAACCATTTTCCTCTACAGAGGTTAGTTTAGCGTCAAAGAGTGATTTTCCGTATTATTAAGCCAAACTACGCAAATTTCTTTTTTACTTTCTCTTGCCTATATGAATATATAGGAAGGAAAGTATTGTTTTCATGTCGATTTTTCGAAATCGAGTTTTCACCGGATCTATACGTTTTCAGACCCCCTGAACCCAAAAAACATGTTTTTAGCGATTGGTCTGTGTGTGTGTGTGTGTGTGTGTGTGTGTGTGTGTGTGTGTGTGTGTGTGTGTGTGTGTGTCTGAACAGAATATCTCAAGAACGGAACATCGTACGAACTTGAAACTTGAAACTTAAGTTACATACCACTACCGGACGCGACACGAACATTTTCATCAAAATCGGTCAACCGGAAGTAGTAGTTTATTCGTATAATTTTTCACTTTTTTGCGATTTTCTCAAAAACTGGTCCTACGATTTTTTTTAAAATCGCCTATTTTACTCAATTTTTTATTCTCTACAAGATAGGGTAGGCGCCATGTTTGCTGAAATTCTCGGTGAGGCTGTTTTCACGTAAAAACGTTGTTTTTTTAAGATTACGGCTTTAATATAAATTTCAGCGCAAAAACTTATATAATAAAAGTTGTAGAGAATTTAAAAACCTACAACTTCTGTTTCAAACATTTTTTTGTATAACGCTTAGTTTAGCGGTAATTAGCGATTTTCTAATTTTTTCTCACGAAAACGTGAGAAAAATCGATTTTTTTAACATTTCGGTCTTAGTATGCATTTTACGACAAAAGTGTATATAATAAAAGTTATAGAAAATTAAAAGATCTACAACTTTTGTTTAGAGCATTTTTCTCTACAGAGCCTAGTTTAGCGTGAAAGCGTGATTTTCCGTATTTTCAAGCCAAACTGAGTTCGATTGTCATTTTGCGTCATTCACTCGTGATTAAAATAAGGTTATGTTTTTTTTTGTTTGTTTCTAATGTTTTATTACTAATATTAGGTTTATTGTTAATTATTTGAATTGGCAAGAGAAAGTTGTGTGAGTGTTTCACACCAGATTTTTCATTTTGCATCATTCTCTCATGATTAAAATTACGATATGTTTTTTGACGTTAGTTTTTTTTGTTTATTTATAATCTTCTATAAATAATGTTAGGTTATATTGGCAATTATTTGCATTGGGAAGAGAAAGTCGTGTGAGTGTTTCACACCAGATTTTTTTTCTTTTTTTTAGTTTATTTAAAGTCGCATCGACTATGGTAATTAGCGACTACTGTGGGTTTTAGTTCTGTAGCGGTGAATTTGAACGTGTAACAATTTCCCAATCCTAGCTGGAAATCGAACCCGGGATCTTCCGCTTTGTAGGATAGAGCACTAATCACTACGCCACGACACTTTGTGTCATCTTAATCACGGCGTACATCTTAATAACTTTATAACGTTAATAAGGTTTACCTAATAATTTTTTAAACCCTTATACGTACTCTATCCCTATTTGTATTTTTAGCAATCTAGTGAAACTAACAAGGTCTTTTAATAAAAATGGGTGTAACTGAAAGTTGTGCATAAAAAAGAACCTTCAAACCAAAAATAAAAAAAACTTACCAATAAGTTGCGGTTCAAGCATTCGCGTGATTAAATAATTACAAATGTACTAGTGTTATATATGGTAAGTTAATAAGTAATTTAAGCCAGCAAAGCAATCTACTTGTAAAACGAGGTTAGGTTAGATTTGTATGCCATAAATAATAATACTATTTAATAACTTAGCCATGACATGCGGGTGTTTGAAGACCAACTTATAAATAATTTCATTCATATAAACTATTTTCCACTGATAGTTTTAACATTTATTGTAATTATAATGTAGCATAACCTATAACTAAATAACTAGATTACTCGGGACAACATTGTAGTGTAATATTTTAATACAATTATATCAAAAGTAACACAAAACTATTATTTTAATAATTTATTTTAAACAATAGTAATAAGAATAATATTATTATGTAGTAGATTAGTAAAAACTATACTCAAGGTGTACATAAATAGTTCAATGAACTATAATTATGTTATGGTAGTAATATGATAGTATGACGATAAGAACAGGTGTAAGATTCTTATTAAAATTCTCTTTGCTTCCGTGAATTTCCTTTCACATTTTCACGACGTTAGCAACAATAAGAAACACATACGAGGTGTGGCTATTAAATAACGAGACTGACTTTGTAAAAATTTTATTTTAATTTTATACATAACCCACCGGGTTGGTCTAGAGGTAAAGTCGTCGCCAAAATCAGCTGTTAAGCTGATTTTCGGAGACGAAAGTTCCTGGTTCAAATCCTAGTAAAGGTAGTTACTTTTATACGGATTTGAGTACTAGACAGTGATTGCCGGTGTACTTTGATGGTTGGGGTTCAATTAACTATACTCTCTCAGGAGTGGTCGATCTGGGTCGGTACAAGACTACACCTCATTTACACGTCATACACATCATCCTCATCTCATTGGGTCATGGGGTTGCTTATTGTTCTGAATTGAACAGATTGCAACGTACACACATTAGGAATTACAAAAAAAAATTATACATAATCACTTATTGTCACCTTCAATTTACACTCCTTCTCTATCCCTACAACGCTCCATGCGAATTTTCCATTGTTGTTCCCTAAGGTAAAATCTCCATTAAAAGAGACAAGATTTGAATCTGTGGAAGCTGTAAAAGAGAAAGCGGTACGTGTCCTGAAGGACCTGACAGAAGATGACTTCCAGCACTGTTTCCAACTATGGAAAATTCGCATGGAGCGTTGTAGGTATAGAGAAGGAGTGTATATTAAAGATGACAATAAGTGATTGTACATAAAATTAAAATTAAATTTTTTATAACGTCAGTCTCGTTATGTAATAGCCACACCTCGTATAGTCTGAGACAACTACAGTAGAACCTCATTAATCCGGACTGATTGGGAGGTCTAAGTCGTCCGGATTATTGAACGTCCATTATTGAAAGTAATTAAACCTGTATGGAAAATAGAACTTGTCCAATGTATTGTCTATATTTTTACATTATTGCCCTATATGTACATTCAGTGGCCCATGTGTCGGTCCCCAATATTTACGGAAATCGGAAGAAAGGTTAATGGAATAAGAAACCTACAGAGAAAAAAAATTTATGAATTGTACATATATATATTACTTCGAAAATTTTATAGCAGGTGTTCAAAATGTGCACCATGATTCTCTATGCACTTTATACAGCGACTTAAAACTGATTCACAAATTTTCAACAGTAACATTTTATTGTCTTTATGTAACATTTATCGTCATTGCAAATCGATCGTGGACGACCACACTTCGGGGCAGATTTCTTATTTAACTTTCGTAAATGTTGCCGAGTCGGTAACGACACACCTGGATACTTATCACTAAATTCTTCCAGTACTTTAGCAGTATTTTATGATGCTTCCATCACAACTGAAGCATATAAATTTGTTGTTCAGTTGTAAATATTTTAAAAGTACCGAAAAAATAGTAATTATACGGAGACGTACCTACCTAACACTAGCTACTGTTACAGACAATTAATGAATGTTATTCGTGATGCTGCCAACATTACACTATTACCAACTTATCAAAATGAAATATCCCATCTCATGGGGAAACCGACATTTGGGATACTCGGTATAGGTCATTTTTGAGAAAGTCGCAAAAAAGGGAAAAATCGCACGAATAAATTACAACTTCCAGTTGACCGATTTTGATGAAAATGTTCATGTCAGGTCCCTTTTGTAGAACCTAATTTAAGTACAAAGTTTTAAATTCGCGCTTTTCCTTCTTAAGTTATTTTATTCACATACGCTCACACACACTCAGAGACCTAACGTTAAAAACATGTTTTTGGGTTCAGGGGACCTGAAAACGTGTATTTCCAGTGAAAACTCGATTTCGGAAAATCGACGTGAAAACAGTATTTCCTTCCCCTTGTATTCATATAGGGCAAGAGGAAGTAAAAAGTTAAAACTGCTAATGTCTCATATACACAAAACTATAGGGGTATGTCCAGATGCCCTATACAAACTTTGTATAGTTCATTACATGAGTACAATTCTGCAGACTAATTAAATTTACTGAAAACTCTTTTTTAGATTTTTAATTTTTGTCTCGGTTGGTTAATTTCCGTACAAAAATAATAAGTAAACAGTGAAAATCTTTCTTTATAAAGATGAAAAGTAAAAAGGAGAAATACAGCAGCCCTTGGAGAGGTACACATTTTCCCCAGACATGCTCTTTCAAAATTCTAAAACATGCACAAAGGTTTATCCTTGTTCCTTTTATCTTAAAACGTTTCATTTACTATTCATTAAAAGGAAAATAAAATTTATTCTCTATTAAGGCTTAGTGTTATTTAAGTATAGTCGAGAGGATATATATATATATATATATATATTTTTTTTTTTTTTAAACAACCCCTGCTAGTTTCGCTTCGCGTTTATTAATTTTTATTTGTGTTGTTGTTGTTTATGTCATCAGCCGAAAGGGTGGTTTGAAATCTAGAGGCTTTACTAAGTATAACGAAGAGTGAAATGAGTGAAAAGATTGCCTTCCTCTTTGAGTAGAAAAGTATGCTTATCAGCAGGCCCTGTGAAAAGCATCTACTTTCCACTCTGCAAATTACATCATCACCTCAAGGTCTGGCTTTATAATGAAATTTATTACTCTCAGAAAAGATAACTCTGACTAGTGTCTTTTACATCTCTACCTCATCTGTTCTTAAATGCTTCAGTCATAAAATTGGCTGACCATGCGGTAAGAAACAACTATTTTTTGTAGCCCTGAAACTAGTAGATTGAGGTCAAATCGGTCAACCGGAAGTGGTAGTTTATTCGTGTCATTTTTCACTTTTTGTGATTTTTTCAAAAACGGCTTCTACATTTTTTTAAAAAATCGCCTCATTTACTACATTTTTTATGCTCTATAAGATAGAGTAAGCGCCATGTCTGCAGAAATTCTTGGAAAGGATGTTTTCTTGTAAAACAATGGTTTCTTAAGATTGTATATAATAATAATGGACCAAAAATGTATAATAAAAGTTGTAGAGAATGTAAAATCCTACAACTTTTATTTCAAAAATGTTTTGTATAACGCATAGTTTAGCGGTAATTAGTGATTTTCTGTTTTTTTTTCCATGAAAATCTGTAATAAAATCGATTTTTTTAATACTTAAGCCTTAGTATGCATTTTACGACAAAAATTTGTATAATCAAATATATAGGAAATTAAAAGATCAACTTTTATTAAGAGCATTTTTTTCTCCAGAGCCTAGTTTAGCGTGAAAGAGTGATTTTCTGTATTTTTAAGCCAAATAGGTTGATTTTCATTTTGCCTCTTTCACTTATGATTAAAAATTAGGTTATGTTATTTGAGGTTAGTTTTTTGTTTATTTCTAATGTTTTATTACTAATATTAGGTTATATTGGTCATTATTTGCATTGGCAAGAGAAAGTTGTGTGGGTGTTTCACACCAGATTTTTGTTATACATTTTTTAAATGATTTTCATTGTAATATTGTGAAATTTTTTACTGTATTTATTTAGTAGTAGATTATTAAATACTTTTTAATTATACTATGGCTTAAATATCGAGTCAAATTTCAAGTGTCTCTTCGTTTAGGAAATTTTACGAAGAGTGAGTCTGTTAGTGGTATTTCACACAGATATCTTATTTGAAAATATGAAAGCTATCAGTATTATAAACGAATGGATAGTACGAAAATGTTGGTAATCCCCACAGGTAAGCTACGGGACTCAGTAACTAGGAATTTTAATTAGAGAACTCTGTTATGTTATAAACAAGTGGTGTAAATTTTAATTAAATATTCCTTTCGTCTCACAAATATATTCATGAAATATTTACAGTATCAATAATAAAATTCATTTGTTGATCTCATGTTTTACCATTTGTGTAATTAACCAATAAAAAATTAAGTTAGTTTATAAGTCCCTAACTTGTCCTTACGCCCATAATAGTTAGGTGGAGTGTAAATTAATTGCACTCGATCTGTTCGTTCCAGGGCTACAAAAAATAGTTCTGTGTCTTGTCACATAGTCAGCCAATTATGTGACTGAACTATTTAAGAACAGAAAAGGTAGAGGTGTAAACGACACTAGTCAGAGTTATTTACTCTGAAAGTAATGAATTTCATTACACAGCCAGACCCTGTGGTGAATGAAGTGAAGGTGTTTTTTTTTTTTTTTGGTTTAACGTCCGACTGTTCTGCAGTTACTGCTAATGCAGACGGTGAATGATGAAATGATTTTTGTAACGTATGAAAAAATGCCGTGCCTGAATGGGATTCGAACCCAAGACCGCATGATGAGAGGCGAGCACGTTACCAACTTCGCCGATGCGGCCGGCAGTGAAGGTGTCATTTGCAAGGAGTAAAGAAATACTTTTCAGAGGGCCTGTCATGCTGATAAGCATACTCTTTTAACTCAGTGAGTAAGGCAAGGTAAACCACCTCATTCCTCGTTTTACTTGGTAAAACCTCTAGAATTTCAAACCAGTTTTGGCTGAAGATTTAAACAAAAGAAATTTAATCCATTGTAAGCATTCACTCTATCAACAAGGCTCTGAATAATCAATTAACTGGTTCAGAGTACCATAATTATAATATTGGATATTGTGAAAAACAATATTAATTTAAAACCTTTTTAGCAAACAGATTTCAATGCTAAATGTTGTAAATTTCTTATAGTATTAGCCTGTAGATTTGACACATGGCATATTAATTTAGACTCTTTACTCATGTTACTATATAATAAAGAGTTGGTTTAACACACACTTAAGAGTGCATGTGTATGACAGTAAGTAGACATATTAATGATGAAGTAATTGAGATAAGGTGTAATCAGTAAAAAACAGTCTTTTAAAGAAAGATAGATAGATTTAAAGAAACAAACAAACGTTTGAAGAGAGAGAAAGAGAGACTGATGAGATTGCAACAAAATCCATCCCTACTACTATACAAACCAAGGAAAAAACAATACTCAAATTTAATTAGTCATTTTTATGTTCAATATTTGCGTAGTGGTATTAATGTATTTACTTGGGCCTATCGGTTAAGAAATTTTGTTAACACTAATAACGGGCCTATTGAATGTCACATGCTTTTTTAAACATCTTGACACATGACATCGGCAATATAATTGCATGTACAACATGCATAATTTTAAATTCATCTATGTACAACTTACTTAAATTCTATAGTATTTTAATTATATTTCATAATGGCAAATCGCATTAACTTTTTCACTGATTTAAAAGTTTATATTATGCGACGTGAAGAAACCTTAACTGTTTGTCGTTGTTTTGGTCAACAACCGAAAGGCTGGTTTGGACCTCTAGAGGTTTTACTTTGTAAAAATGGAAAGTGAGGTGGTTTAATATTGCCTTCCTCACTGAGTTGAAAGAGTATGCTTATCAGTATGCCAGGCCCTCCGAAAACCACCCACTTTCACCCATGCAAATGACACCTTCACTTTATTCATCACAGGGTCTGGCTGTACAGTGAAATTCATTACTCTCTGAGGAGATAACTCTGATACCAGTCAGAACTCTGACTAGTGTCTTTTACACCTCTACCTCTTCTTTTATTAAATTCTTCAGCCATTTAATTGGCTGACCATATGATAAAAAACAGCTGTTTTTCTAGGTCCTGGAATTAACAGATGGAGTGCAAATAATTTAAAACTCCACCTGGCTGTTATGACCATGAATACATTACCATTTATTTTATTACTGTAATATTTTATGAGCATTTAAAGGAATGTTTAGAAAATTTGTTTTGAAAAAGGGGATTATTAAACGATTAGAAAGAGGTATATCTCTTGAATGAAAACAGACTGAACTATTCTGTTTTATTCCTTCAAAAGAGCGCGTTAAGGTCTAATATTTAAACTTTTGAAAAAACAATTTGATTATAATATTTGTTCATGATTTCACCTACTTTCTCAATTACTCGTTTAAAAATCATAATACGGCTAAAATGTATATAACCAAAAATATTTTGTACAACACTTAGTTTAGCGTCAATTAGTCATTTTCTGTATTTTTCATCAAAATTGGTAAAAAATGGGATTTTTTAAAATTGCGGCCTTATGCATTTTACGAGAAATGCTGTACATAATCAAAGTTATAGGAAATAAAAAAATTGACAACTTTTATTTGCATTTTCTTCTGCAGAGTCGTATTTTTAAATCCGACAGAGGTAGATTTCCATTTTACGTCATTCACTCATGATTAAAATTAGGTTATATTTTTCATTTTACATTGTTTCCATATGATTTAACAAGATTATATTTACATTGACAAGAGAAAGTCGTGTGTTTCAAACCAAATTTTTTCTATGATAGAAAAATGAGTTTATGATTAATAAGTGATTTTCCATATTTTTCTCATAAAAATAAATATTAAGTTATTTTACTTTTTTTTAATCGGCTCATGATAAAAATTAAGTTATGTTTTCTATTAGGTTATTATTTTTCTTGCGCTACATGAAATATATAAGTAAGATAGATTATGTTTTACGTATCAAATTTTCGAAATTAATTTTACATTGCTCATCAAAATTGGTACTTTATACATAGTCACGATAAAGTCATGTGAGTATTTCACATCATACATAACTAGTAAAATTCCACGAAATATTTAGTGCAATTTAATGAACATTTATATTTCAAAACTTATACATTCTGTAACACAGACCTACATAAATTATTATTTATTCCTCGATAAAATTTTAAAAACTATTAAAGTTCAATGTCGTAGTTATACTGTGTGACGTAAAATACATACATTATTTATTCAGATATTTAACAACTTTTTACAAAAAATAAATTTAAGTAATATTTCTTATCATTCCTAATATGCTCACAAGTTTACGTATGTGTACTATTTTTCAATATTTACTTGACGTAATTTAAATTTAAATGTTTTTACTATATATATCAGCAGTTTAAATTATTTATTCTTTTCGCTGTTTGGTGTACAGCAAGAAACCGAACATTCGTCGTTTTACAATAAATTTCTCTTGTTGTTTGTGTTATTTATTTGATAATAGTCCAAGTGTTTAAATCATTTGTTTTTTCTTTTAAATAATTACTAAAAGTTTGTGTTTTTTGAAGTATTTATTTATTTTGTCATTGTGGAATAAATCTACTTAATTTTTTTAATTAATTCAATTTCTTCGTTAAGGTTTGTACCTTTTAATATAATATACATTACGAAATAAATTTTATATTGTAGCGCAGTGGTTAGTGGGATAGGTTACAAAGTGGATAATTGCCGGCTTGAGTCTGGAAATTAAAACACGTTTAAATATACTTTTCCATAACCAATAATAGTCGCTAATGACCAAGCTGTGCATGTGACTCTGAGTACATTAAAACAAAGAAAAATCATATCCTTTCTTAAATTCATCAGAATAACACATCTATAGAATATAGGTGGAGTGTCAAATTATTTACTCTCAATCTGTTCGTTGCAGGGGTAAAATAAATACTTCTGTTTCTTATCACATGGTTAGCCAATTAAATGACTTAGTCATTTAAGAATAGTAGAGGTAGAGGTGTAAAAGATACTAATCAGAGTTATCTCATCTGTAAGTAATGAATTTCATTATACAGCCAGACCGTATGGTAAATGAAGTAAAGGTGTTATTTGCAGAGTGGAAAATAAGTGCTTTTCCGAGGGCCGGGCATGGTGATAAGTGTACTTTTCCACTCAGTGAGGAAGGCAATTGTAAAACACCTCAGTCCTCGTTTTACTTAGAAAAACCTCTACAGGTTCAAACCAGCCTTTTGGCTGCTGACCTAAACAACAACAGACTATTATAAAAAAGCAAAATGTATCTTAAATGGAGATTCTGTTTGCCCTTAGATACAGAGTTCTACTGAACGGATTTAAATTAAAAAAATTTCGTAGTTTTAAAGAGAGCACTATCGGGATTCTGCAAAAAATTTAAAAAAATGAAAATTGGTAACAGCCGTAACGAGATTTTGTAAAGTAAATAACAAAATGCTTGAATTCGAGTTTCTATGGGGCTGCAATTCTGGCGGCGACGTTACGAAGTTCGAAGTTTGTTGTAAAGTGTCATTATTGTAGGGCTAGTGAGTTGTTTTGGAATATAAATATAACCTAACAATAAAGTTATATACGAATATTTTGATGTAACCGTTAAAACTATAATTTATTTTAGTACGTAAATCAAAATTATTATGCATTATAATTCGCACGAACCAGCATGCATTGTTTTAGTTTAAAAATAAACTGCAGTAAAAAGCATATGTGGTGTCAAGACATATTTATTTTATGCCAGGGGTCCCTGGTTCGATTCCCGGTCAGGTTTTCAATTTTTTTATCTCTATATTTATACCTTGGTTGGTGAGAGATGAACTCTGCTTTCTGATGCATTGTGGGTCTACCAAAAAACGGAGTGGTGGGGGTTAGACAGTAACCATTTTACGAGATATCGAAAACCAAAAACGTAAACATCGTGCGCTATCGTAATTAATGAAAATTATCAGTCAGTCTGCTTACGAAAAAATATTTTTCGGCTACGATTAATTTTCTAAAATTCAGCAGCTACAAATTCCTATTAATTATTCATTAACTTTATACGTCTCAGTACTGTGTTGTTGAAAAAACATATTTATAGTTCTAATTATTACTACTATAGGTTTTGATACTGGTCTCGTTCAAACATATGGAGCAATTTATTTAACTACAGTAGTACTTGTGTGTAGAGTATTATAACAACAGGCAGGCAGGCTTCTTCGCTCCCCTCCGTTTCAGTTTTCCTCCTCCTAGTACCAGTGTTCACGCATTCCATAGCTCATATGCCGTATTACATCAGATACCTACGCACAAGCCTAGGCTTACATAGGTATTATCACAAAAAATATAAATATCTATAATAATTTGCTAAATTTATTTGTTCGTTTGATACACTAATAATATTTTTCCATTTTTGTTTAGGACAGAATTTCTGAATACTGGAACAGCTTACATCTAATCTAAATTTTGTAAGTAAAATATTATTTCATTTTATTTTATTTATATACTATTTTATTTTATTATATATATATATATATATATTTTAATGTATTTAAAGTCGTATCAACAGCTTGGTTATTAGCAACTACGCTGGGTTTTAACTTGTGAAAATTTCTAAACCCTAGCCGCGAATCGAACTTGGACCTCCGCGTTGCTGGATAGTGCTATGGAGGCGACCATTTATATTAAATATTCATCTTAATTTGTAATTAAATATTTAATGTTTTTTATTTTTAAAAATTTATCAAAAATTACAGGTGTATCATAAGTACAGAAGTCAGATCTGGTTTTTTTATTTGTGAATCGTATGAAAGATTATTAATAATCTTTTTACTTTATTATTACAAATTAATTTAAAACAATTGCTTCAAAGGAGATGCGATAGAATTGGGTCTGCGAACATCATTCGTTGGGTTAATGAAAGTTACCATGAAATTAAAATATCCACATTGAGTTTTACAACTGAAAAGTACCAAATTTTTTTATCCCTAATGTGTGTACATTACAATCTGTTCGATTTAAGAACAATAAGCAACCCCATGACCCTATGAGATGAGAATGAAATGTATTTCGTGTAAATAAGGTTGTAGATTGTAGGACAGGGAAGTTAGAGAATCAGTTTTGAAACAATGAAGACTTTCAAATTCATGTACTAGTAATAGAGATGAAGCTAAAACTCTTGTTATATTTTTGAACTAGTTCTGACAATACTAAAAAAAGTAAAAAAATAACGACAGTTTAATGTATCCTTTCTTATTTTTTATTAATTAAAAATTTTGCACGCTGGTTGTTCGCCAGTAATTTTGTTTCTAATTCTTATTGTTTTTTTTTCAAGTGGCCTTCTAAATCTATCATTAGTTTAAAGAATAACTCATGTCTGTTCTATCTGGTTAGTTTGGGCCTAATTACAATATGTTTTCTTTATTAATAGTAAATATATTATACTGTTGCCAACATAACAAAGATAAAAGTACCTACTAGATGTATTTAAAACGTTTAAACTTTGAGCCAACTGAAGAAAGATCGTTCGGAGTGGGGTATGTTCAAGCGACGAGAGCTGCTTAAAAATAAACTGACATCTTTCAAAAATAAAATAGGTGTCCACCCGACAAAGGTTAATTTGAACTATTTCCATCTCTCTTTTCCTAACTAGGCCTTCTAAGTACGTATATCTTTTTCTCTTTTCAATAAATTTAAATTCTAATTCGTATTTTATGACTCACTGTTTGAGGTTCTGAGGATTCCCTTAGACCGATTTTAGACTACTCCTTGAAATACATTAAGCATCTCCAACAGTTAAAATTGCAAAACATTATTAATTTAAATCGTACACCAGACTGCTTTATCTTTTTCATTAATATTTAAACAGTGTTTTACTCATATATAGACCAATACGGTCCGAGATTCGATTCCCGGTTAGGCCTGGAAATTTTTCATCACTAATTTTTATCACCGGTCAATATCTTCATTAGCTTTAATGTGCTAAACTTTTGGCCGTAAAACAAAAATAGAAAACATTTATGTACGATAGTTATAATTTTGTGTGGTTTACAATTTAAATGGCTCAGTAATGTACGGTCCAATTTTATTCCTTAATGATAATTTTTCCGTCTGTCCAATAATCGTTTCAGTAATTAAAAAAGATTTTCGAATTTTGTAATGTGTGCACTCCGTGTCGTTTGTTTGCTTTATTTTGAGATATTTGGTATCTGAAATTAATTTCTTTTGAATTTTTTTTTTATTCTTATAATTCATCTTGATATTTTTAATTACTGTTTAGAATATTTAAATTTTAAATTATAAATTGTTTAATTTTGATTATGATTTATGATTATTTTAAAATTACTTCTTGAATTGACAAAAATTGGTTAATTGAATTAAATCATCGATCAACGACGTACTGGAGCATAGACTGCTATTCTACAAACAGCCCTTTAATAATTTCGTGTTTGGTTTGTTTATTTTTTAACAGATTTAACGTAATAAGCGGTGAACTAAAAAATGCGCGATTAAACCAACGGAAGTACGTATAATTTTATCCCTAGATTCCATACTTTTACGTTGACCAGTGAACGATTTAAACACTGCTTACTGTATTTTAATATTTAGCCGATTTGTAGACAAAAGTATTAATATTATTTTTCCTGGAATTTCCTTTTCTTCTACAAATTATACTGAATTCGAATAAATTTTTGTATACTTCCCCGTTAATGTAAAACCTTGAGATTAAACATTAAAAAACAAACTTCTAAACAATATGCAAAATTAATTACATTTTAAACGATTTATAACTTATGAATACAAAATAATAAATTGATTTTTAAAGATATAATTTATTGCTAATTTTACAAAAACATATTATTGATTTCCATTTTAGATGTACTTTTATGACGTATATCTTCGTAAGCCTAAAACACGTTTTAGACCATGTGAAAGATTATCCGTATTAAAAGGAAGACATTTTACATAAATAATTCATTGTATTTTTTTTAATGTAATGAGTTTGTATGGTAATTAGTGTATCTACTTATACCATTGTGTACTAGTTTGTTTTTTTTTTTTTTTTTTTTTTTTTGTAGATAGTTATCGTTACAATACAGTAGTAATACATTAGATAATCCTGTATGTATTTTGTTTTCAATTTAAATGAATTTTCTATTAGCCTCGTAATAAATGCCTATAACTGTTAAATCAATTCAAACAGACGAACGTTTATACCTCTTTAATTTGTCAGTTCCTTCGAACTGTTAAAGGTATTTACTATAGGAAGAACAAAAAAGGTTAAATATTTTTTTGTCATCAGTCTCTCGACTGGTTTGTTGCAGTTCTCCAAGCTGTTAAATCTTGGGCAAGTCATTTCATATCTACATATCTGTAACACCCTACATCTTTTGTAATTTGTTTTATATATTCTAATCTTTGCTTCCTCTTACAATTCACTTCCTCATTATTACCCTCCATTATTGATATACCAATACCTGGATGTCTTAAGATATGCCCCATTAGCCTATCCACTATCCCTGTTTCAGGTAAATTTTCCATATACTTCTTTTTTCATCCGCTCGTCAAAGAACCTCAAAATTACTTATATTTTCCACCCACCTAATCTTTAGCATTTTCGTATAACACCAGTGGGTTATGGGTTATGGAAATGGGAAACGTTGGGCTTTTACTTGTAATGATATTCAAATCCTAGTCGAATATCAAACCCATTATTCCGTTTCATAGGCTAGCTCTCTAACTATTACGTCACGGTAATCATACAATCATTTTTTCTTTTTTTAATAAAAAAAAGTATATATCACAGAATCATGATTTTTATATCATTGGAAGCTCAAATTTCAATCTGCATATATGAGAGTTAGAATACAAATTGTTTTTCCATTTTTCAAGTCAGACTTTTCTAAACCGATTTTATTTTTGTTAAGAAGTGTTGATTATACGTTTATATAAATTATTAGTATATGTATAGGCCTGTAGGAAGAAGCTTGGGAAGATCTCTACAACGCTACGGGTAGTTTAATTAATTAGTCAAAGAAATGAGAAAAAACCGTTTAATATTCGGGTATTATTATTATAACCGGGTACAAAAAATTGTTCTGTTTCTTATCACATGATCTGCAAATTATGGTTCAGGCGTATTCCTAAAGCATTCAAGAACAGAAGAGGTAAAGGTGTAAAAGACACTAATCAGAATTATCTCCTCTGAAAGCAATGAATTTCATTATGCAGTCAGACCCTGTGGGGAATGAAGTGAAGGTGTCATTTGCAGAGTGGAAAATATAACCTTTTCAGAGGGCCCGGCATGCTGATAAGCGTACTTTTTCATTCAGTGAGGAAGGCTGGTAAATCACCTCACTCCTTGTTTTACTTAGTTAAGCTTCTAGAGGTTCATCAGCCTTTCGGCTGGTGACCTAAACAACAATATCCGGATATTATTATTCTGATTGAATATTATTTTGGTTAACTACGTATGAACATGAACACTACTCTTTACATAAAATCATGTAAGAGGAAACAGAACTATTTTTATACAAACAGGTCTAACGTAATAAATTAAACATGCCACCTTTCTGTAATAGACGAGTTATTAATGAAAATATTTTTTTTAAATTTGATCTCAATAGTATTTCCAAGGTTTTTTCACTGTGACCATTTCAAAATCCTCCTTAACATGAGTTTCTTATCTGTAATTGATTTATGATAAATGTTGGCTGACTACAAACATTGACTTACAGATCAGGAAAAATTTCTTAAACCACTATGTTTAGAGTGTAGCATTATATGGGAGTGAATCGTGGGTGATAGGGGCTGTAGAAAGGAAATGATAAAAGCGTTTGAAATTTGGTGTTATAGGAAATATTAAAGAATAGGTGAGTGGGAAAAATAAGTAATTTAGGGTTATTTGACGAGTGGATGAAAGAAAAAGTACATGGAAACATCTTACCAGAAGAAGGAGATAGAAGAAGGGATAGGCTAGTGGGGCAATCTTAAAGCATCCAGGTATTGGTCTATCAATAATGGAGGGTAATATTGATGGAGTGAATTTTAGGGGGGAGGCAGAGGTTAGAATATATGAAGCAAATTACAAAAGATGTAGGGTGTTACATATGTAGATATGAAATGACTTGCCCAAGATTTAACAGCTTGAAGAACTGCAACCAACCAGTCGAGAGACTGATGACAAAAAAATAATGTTAGGAAACTAGTTTATCTGATCAAAGAATAAAAATTTCAAACATCATGCTCGTGAGTTTTTGACAAGTTGATTAATAATTCAAAATTTTTAAAAATTCAATAAATGTATACGGTACACAAATAAAAAAACGTTGATCTTTTATGATCACCCTGTTATTACAGTTTTTTATAACTAATACTTTAAAGGATACAATAATTTGATGCGTTTTGATTTTGTTAGTCTAATGAAGTAAGGTTTTTATTGTTTTATTCTGTCGATAATAAAATTAACATTAATTTGTCCATTTTTTTTTCTGTCACGCATTATTATTATTGGATATAAAGGTTACTGCACTCTTTGCTTTTGTCAATTTTGTAACAATATAGTCCTAAATTATAGGCCATGTTGATGACAATACCAATTTTCCTTTATTTTTTTCTTTGTTTTTTACGTGAATTTTATTCAGTATTTTTAATTTATGTTAGTGACTTATTAAGGTAATTAACCTGTTCATAATTTGGCAAATTAAGTATAATTTTTTCGGACGATTATTTATAATTTGGAAACATTTAATAGCGCGTAAAACTATTTTGGTGCATAAATTTAAATTTATTATTTTTTTCTACTTCAGTTTTATAGTAATTTTTTTAGACACCTATGCAAAGAGCGATATTTTTTCAATGTCATATTAAAAAATGTTATTCTAACATTACGTTTATTATTTTATTAAGTAATTCAACACTGTAAGGTAGACTAACCGTAAAAGTTTTATGCAATTTTTAATTTTTATTATGATGTTAGAAATTTTGGTTATTTTGACAGAAAACTTCGTTACTGCAAAATAAAACAGGAATCAATTTACTCTACCTTGTAAAGAATATATAAAGCAAATTACACTATAAAGCAAATTGTTACTAGAAAATATAGTAGCATGACCAAAATTTCTTTCAAATAAATTTATTTTATATAGTCTATTATACTGCCCATAACAAGACAAGTGGAGTTTCCAATTATTTACACTCAATCTGTTCGTTGCAGGGCTAAAATAAATATTTCTGTTTCTTATCACATGGCCAGCCAATTAAGTGACTTAATTATTTAAGAACAGAAGAGGTAGAGGTGTAAATGACACTAATCACAGTTATCTCCTCTGAAAGTAATGAATTTCATTATACAGCCAGACCCTGTGGTGAATGAAGTGAAGGTGTCATTGCAGAGTGGAAAATATGTGCTTTTCAGAGGGCCCGGTATGAACTGCCATTCCTCACTGAGCGTACTTTTCCACTCAGTGAGGAAGACAATTGTAAACCACCTCAGTCCTTGTTTTACTTAATAAAGCCTCTAGAGGTTCAAACCAGCCTTTCAGCTGATGACCTAAACAACAATAGTCTATTGTAATCTATTTCTCAATCTGTTAGTTCCATGGATACAAAATAATTCTGTTTCTTATCACATGATCAGCCAGTTAAATGGCTGAATCAGTTAAGAACATGAGAGATAGAAGTGTAAAAGACACTAATCAGAGTTACCTCCTGTGAAAGTAATGAATTTCTAGTAGGTTTAATTATTTACTTAGTATTTTAAAATTTTGAGTAAATAACCGGTTTTTTGTATGATTTTACAATAAATAATTTAATGTTCAGAATGTAATGATAAATGAAACATAAGAAAATATTCAGTTGACGTTCAGTGTTGAGCATATAAATGTGGCAACGTACGGTAAAGTAATGGAGGTTTTTCTAAAATTAATCGCCGATTGTTTGCCAAAAAAACTGATTCACTTTGCTATGCTATACCTCACCACCGCACCGATTGCTTCGTTGCTTTACTTAATAGTAAAATCTGGCTGATGTTTACAGTAGTTACTGTGTAGGTAAGGCGCTACACAAAACTGTGTATCTAAAATTCTTTGAGTTTAATTGGGCGACATGGCACGGATCGACGCTTTCACACACTTTAACCATCTTAATTTATTCGAATTAATTTTGTTTATTCGAATATTATAATTTTCTCGTACTATATCAATCGACAAAGTATTCCGATGGTGAAAATTCTTCATGGCCGGATTTCAACTGATTTTCATGTCTCATAATCCCCTGAAGCCAAAGAAGTAATTTTTAGAAAGATATCTTCTCAATAAATTTTAATAAAACTAGAATATAAACCAGATCTTCTTCTTCTTCTTCTTTTTCTTTTAGTCGCGATCTGCTACCGAATGTTGGCAATCAATCTGGCAATGATAGGTCTATTAGCTACTGCGCTACAGAGTCTTGTAGTAGAAATTGCAAACCAATTCCTTAAGTTCTGAAGAACTTGAGGAATTTGATAAGTATACTTATTAAGGAACGTTTATTGAAATGGCATAATGTTTGGTGGTTTAAATGCTTATTAAAACAACTTGTAGTACTATATAACAAAAAAATGTGTAGAATAACTTATCTTAACTTTATATTGTGCCAATAACAGACAGGTGAAGTGTCAAATTATTTATACTCAATCTGTTCGTTGCAGGGCTAAAATAAATAGTTCTGTTTCTTATCACATGGTCAGCCAATTAAATGACAATCATTTAAGAACAGAAGAGGTAGAGGTGTAAAAGACACTTATCCGAGTTATCTTCTCTGAAAGTAATGAATTTCATTATACAGCCAGTTTTGGTACGTGCTAATTTCTAGACCCTAGCCGGGAATCGAACCCGGGACCTTCGATTAGTTGGCTAGCGCGCTATCCACGACGTCAGGAGGCGGCCATTTTTCATTTTATGTTGTTTACTAATGACAGGTCGGCTAAAATAAATAGTTCTGTTTCTTATCATATGGTCAGCCAATTAAATGACTGAATCATTTAAGGACAGAAGAGGTAAAGGTGTAAAAGACACTAATCAGAGTTATCTCATCTGAAAGTAATGGATTTCATTATACAGCCAGACCCTGTGGTGAATGAAGTGAAGGTGTCATTTGCAGAGAGAAAATTATGTGCTTTTTAGAGGGCCCGGCATGCTGATAAGTGTACTTTTCCATTCAGGGAGGAAGGCAAAAGTAAACCACCTCACTCCTCGATTTACTTAGTAAAACCTCTACAGGTTCAAACCAGCCTTTTGGCTGATGACCTAAACAACAATGACAGGTTGTATTAGTCTTTATTTACATTGACAAGATAAAGTCGTTTGAGTGTTTCACACCAGTTTCTTTTTCTTGTACTATTACGTTTGATGTGTAATAATAAAAGTAGTTATGAAAACCCTTTAGGCACTCGACAAGGCTCGTTTAACTTATTACTTTGTACGTTCTTATATCAAAGTGATTATATTTGATTACATGGCCCATTGATTCTGTAGTCAAATAGCGAACGCGTGATCAATATTAATCTCTTACTTTATTAGACGGACACTATTAGTTGTAATAGGGGGTATGGGAGAAAGCGAGAGATAGACAAAGAAAACACGGGGGGAGAGAGACAGACATTGATTGTTTAGATAGCAATCAAAAATCCAAGTTATTATACGTTTAATCAGTTATTAAACATATATTGCATTAATCAAATTTCTATACGTTGTTTGCCCTTGGTGTTAAGTAGGCTGTACAGTATGTAGGTATGACCATAGAAAAAAATGTGGTCTGGGAGGGGAAGTACTGTATAAATAATATTTTATCATTATTTTTTTATCAATCAATTTCTTTAAATTAATGTTGTAAATATCTCTATGAACGACGACGGTTATTTTGAAATAGGCGTAAATAATTTTAGGCACTCATATTTACTATTACTAAATTGTTAAGAGAATTATTATTTCTTTTTTTCATCAGTCTCTCGACTGTTTTGATGCAGTTCTCTAAGCTGTTCTATTTTGCGCAAGTCGTTTCATATCTGCATACCTGTAATACGCTACATCGTTTGTAATTTTCTTTATATATTATAACCTTTGCCTCCCCCTACAATTCACTCCCTCAATATTACCCTCCATTATTGATAGACCAATACCTGGATGTCTTAAGATATGCCCCACAAGTCTATCCCTTCTTCTGGTAAGATGCTTAAATATACTTTTTTTTCATCCACTCGCCTAAGAACCTCTAAATTACTTATTTTGTCCATCCACCTAATCTTTAACATATTCCTGTAACACCACATTTCCAAAGCTTCTATCCTCTCCTTTCTACAGCCCTTATCACCCACGTTTTACTCCCGTATAATGCTACACTCCAAACATAGTGTTTTAAGAAATGTTTCGTAATCTGTAAGTCAATGTTTGTAGTCAGTAAGCTGTTTTTCATTTCAAAGGTAGCTTGAGCAATTCTACATTTGGTATCACTTGTGCTTCTACCATCCTTTGTTATTTTACTTTCTAGATAGCAGAATTCCCCAACTTCCTGTATGTTTTCGTTGCCTACTTTTAAATTTCCCATCCCTTCTAAACCACTCTTGTTGCTGCACAAAACGTTCGTTTTGTTCTTATACATTTTCATTAAGTAATCCTTTCTCATGATCTCATCCATTCCATTTAAGATATCCTCTAGTTCTTTCTTTGTCTCGCCTAATACTACTATATCGTCGGCGAATCTCAGCATTTTTATTGTTTCTTCTTGAATTTTTATTTCTGCGTCAAATTTTTCCTTCACTTCATTTATCTAAGTTATTGAGGTAAATAAGTAAGTAAACATGTAAAAATAATATGGATTAAGTTGGCTTATTAGTTCTTGGTAAAGAAAACGAAATGTGCATGGTAAAAAAAAGATAATTAAAATATCTAAAGCACATCATTTGAAATGACAATAAGTACTAGTCGCTGAAATGCATTTTGCAAGGAAAGGTACAGGGTAAGAGACGACGAATATCCTGGCTAAAGAACTTGAGGACCTGGTTTACAACTTCTACTTCAGGACTCTTCAAAGGAGCAGCGAATAAAATTAACATAGCTAGAATGATTACCAACAATCGGTAACGGATCGGCACCAAAAGAGGAAGAAGAGTTTTTCTCAGTGTGTCCTGTGCTACTTTTAGGGATCTCCTGAATACAGTTGACACAAAAAGAAAGTTTTTAAAATTAAGGAACCTTAAAAACACATTTACGGCGTCTCCTGAATGCAGTTAACACAAAAAAAGTTTTAAAACTAAGGGACCTTAAAAACACATTTAAAGCGTCTCCTGCATGAAGTTAACACAAAAAAAGTTTTTAAAATTAAGGAACCTTAATTAAAAACACATTTAAGGCGTCTTAACACTCCTTTAATTCGTTTCATGAATGCAGTTAACACAAAAACAAAGTTTTCAAAATTAAGGAACTTTAAAAAACACATTTACGGCGTCTTAATACTTCTTTAAGGCGTCTCCTCCATGTAGTTAAAACAAGTAAAAAGTTTTTTAAATTTTGGGTCCTTAAAAAACACATAGGCCTCTTAACACTTCTTTAAGCGCCTCCTGAAGGCAGTTAACACAAAAAGAAGGTTTTAAAATTAAGGAACCTTAAAAAATACATTTAAGGCATTTTAAGACTCCTTTAAGGCGTCTCCTAAATGCAGTTTACGCAAAAAGAAAGTTTTTAAAATTAAAGAATTTTAAAACAAATTTAATCTAGTTAAAAAGGGAAATGAACCCGGAAAATTGCTAATGGCATTATCACTGATTCATTAGTATCGTATGAAAATTGAAATAAAAATTGGATTATTTAAATTTATAGTTTAAACTTTAACAAAAGATTTTCGTTATACAATACATTGACCTTTACTCGTACGTATATGATAGATAACAAAATAGGTTTAATTATAATTGCAATAGGTTGCAATTTTTTTGTATGTTATAGGTACTACATACTACCTGCTAAATACAAATAAAATTAAAATATTTACTTACACGAATAGAAAACAAGGAAAGCGGTTCACAATAATATATAAAATGTAAGCAATAAAATTATAAATACATCTATTCATTATATACTATTTTTACTGTTCTAGTGCAATTATTTTATTAGTATTTTTACTTTCTCTTGCCTATATGAATATATAGGAAGGAAAGTATTGTTTTCATGTCGATTTTTCGAAATCGAGTTTTCACCGGATCTATACGTTTTCAGACCCCCTGAACCCAAAAAATATGTTTTTAGCGATTGGTCTGTGTGTGCGTGTGAGTGTGTGTGTGAACAGAATATCTCAAGAACGGAACAACGTACAAACTTGAAACTTGAAACTTAAGTTACATACCACTACCGGACCCGACACGAACATTTTCACCAAAATCGGTCAACCGGAAGTAGTAGTTTATTCGTATAATTTTTCATACATTTTTATGCTAAAATGCATATTAAAGTCGCAATCTTAAAAAACAATTTTTTTACGAGAAAATAGCATTTCCTAGAATTTCAGCAGACATGGCGCCACCCTATCTTATAGAGCATAAGAAACGTAGTAAATAAGGTGATTTTAAAAAAAAATCGTAGAAGCTGTTTTTGAGAAAATCGTAAAAATTTGAAAAATGACACGAATAATCTACTACTTCCGGTTGACCAATTTTGATGGAAATATTTGTGTCGTGCCCTCTAGTGGTATCTAACTTAAGTTTCAAGTTCGTATGATGCTCCGTTCTTGAGATATTATGTTCACATATACACACACAAACACACGCACACACAGACCAGTCGCTAAAAACATGTTTTTATGGGTTCAGGGGTTCTGAAAACGTGTAGATCCGGTGAAAACTCGATTTCGAAAAATCTACATGAAAACAGTACTTTCCTTCCTATATATTCATATAGGCAAGAGAAAGTAAAAAGAAAATGAAAGATTCGTGGAAACTATTACAAAAAGAAGAAAAAAATTTAAGGACACGTGATTAGATTGTATGATGAACTGTTGTCAAAACAAACTTTTAATGCACTAAGCAATAAACCTAAGGTGTCGTCTATATTCGGTTTTAAGAAGTCAGAAGGGATATCGACAAACCCAGAGTAAACCGAGAACACATAATAAAACGAAACTAATTCAGGTAACTGAAGAAGATGGAAGGGCTTCCATGAAGAACAAAAACAGAATTCCGGATTACAGAAGGAAGGAGAAATGCCGGAGAATGAAGGAGAAAATCCGGAATTCTGTTTTTGTTCTTCATGGAAGCCCTTCTATCTTCTTCAGTTACCTGAATTAGTAACTTTTTTTAAGTTAGTTTTAAATTAGAATTACAGTGTTCAGTAGGCATTTCTCCTTCCTTCTGTAATCCGGAATTCTGTTTTTGTTTTTCATGGAAGCCCTTCCATCTTCTTCAGTTCCAATTCTTCCAATTCCTAGCATACGTTCGTATGCTGGGAATTGGACTACGAAAAGAGATTTTACAAATGTCTCAAGAACTTTAAATGGTATAAAATTGGCGCTATACGAAAAAACTTACAATATTTCACATAGTAATTAAAGAATGTTTTTTAGTTAGTTTATTTTAGGAAGAGAAAAGCAAATTTATTACCCGTACATAAGTGATTATGAAAATTTATTTTTGGAAAATTTCAAGCAATATTTTATGGCTATTATTGTAGTTTTATTTTTATTTCTTTTTTGAATGTATTTTGTTACTAGTTGAACTTGGTTTCTGATAACTTAATTTCCGTACGTAATTTTTTAATTACAAGTTAAGTTATGGAGTTTTACATTGTTAGGTACTTAAAACTGATAACTTAATTTGTTATAGTCAAAAATAGAAAAGTTTAATTTTTGTTTCATTTTTATTACTTTTAGCCGGTAGCATTCTTTAACAATTGTATTTATCGATATAGCTATACAGTAGTTCATGTTTGTTCATATAGGTTTAATACTGAAGTAACTATTTATTTTTAGAATAGTAAAATAATTGTAAATTTCTTCATGTTTTGATTCATGTGCGAATTCATCTGTCCAACGAAGTTGTTGGTCAATTTAGTAAAAATGTTATTTTAACCTAATGCTTATCTCAGTTTTTCTTTTTTTATATTACAGCAAGATTTACACTGTATTTTTATATGCGAGAGTGATATGTGGATGGATTTTCCTTTTTAGGTATGAGCGAAGAAAACTCACCCAACGGAGGAACTTCTTAAATTTATATCATGTATTGTTCTTGTTATTTTTAAATAATTCCGTAAAATGTCTTCGTTTCAGTAGGTAGTGTCGTTTGAAGAGTAGGTATTGAATTGTGTAAGAGTGAGTTGGATGGATGATTTGTATACGTAGTTACTCGAGTCACGAGTTTGCCTTTGTTTGGAGCGAGGAGTAAAGGGGGAAAAGCATCAGTGCGCCTGCGTGACTGCTTTAATTTCAGTACGACAAACACAACAATTTATACTATACCTAAAGCATATACAGTATATCGCGGAACCTTTTGTAGGTTAACTGTACGAATATAACTGTTTGTTACCGTAAACAGGAATGTTAGTTTCTCGAAAACGTGGGCAAACTATTCACAGTGCTGAATGAAGTTTAATATGTAGTGTAATAATGCTATGAAGTTGAAACTAAACAGAAATTCCTTTCCCTGCCTCTTAACAAAAGCCATGAGCGAGTGGCTAACTGCTGTGGTGTTTCTCTTTCCAAAATTCGAAAAATAAAGAAGGAAACTAAAGACGTGAAGAAGCTATTCAACAGTTTTGTTGAAACCTGGTAAAAAACGGTTAGGAAGATACTAGTGAGACTGATAGAGAAGACGCCGGTAACAGCGATAGTGAAGAAGGCGATTCATTCGTAGAAAAGTTTGTTCCAATGGAATAAGGTAGCTGGTAATTACAGTAAATCAAACATTTCTAGTTATGTAATTAAGGTAGCCTATAGGCAATATCATAAATCACATTTATTTCTTATAAGGTTTATGAAGAAGCCATTTTCTCGGAGTAAACCACAGCTTACTAAATGTATGTAGAAAGAAACTGCACGGTAATAAAATATACGACTAGTGTCTCACTGTTGAAGCTGGCAGCACTGTCAATTTTTCACTTTCCTACTTCACAGCCCATCCATACGCAAAACGCAATCTCGTGACTTTAGTATTTATATGTGATTCGTGTCTTCATTGGAATTCTGTACTGAATTTGTTGATTTCTTGGCGAATATAGGAATATTTAAATCTCTGTGTAGTATATGGTTATTTGTTATGTACTAAGGTGATGCTGTGATTGTTCTGAGTAATTTTGATTGAAACCTTTACATGATTTCAATGACTTGCTGAGTCCCACAATTGTATCCCATCTTTCCAAATTAATTTTTAGAATTGATTTGTGTAGGTATTCAAAGTTTTTGTGTAATTTGAGAATTTTCCCGTATATTTAGTATTTGATAAAACGGTTTAAATTTTGTGTTAAGTGGTTTCCTTTTTCCTGTTATGTGTTTTCTAATTCAAGCGTTTGCCAAAATGTACGAGGTGTGATAAAAAAGTGAACATTTGTAGTTGCAATTGCTGACGTAACATCCATTTTAAGTAATAAACCTGATAGCTGATTCTTTGACCTAGTCAGTGTCAAGTTTAAACTAGTTGTGACTTTTCAATCGGCTTCCAGAGCCGAAAGTCATTATTTGTGTTCTGCTTCACCGCAGATTTCTACACTCAGTCCTCCATCTCCCCCCATCTTGCACCAACTTCTTCACCTCCTCGTACCTTTTTCCCTGTTTCACATTATCAAGCATCTTGTACTTTTTGCGCCCTCTGGCCATCCTTCCATTAACTGGTCCCTCCAGCACGTCTGCAATCAGATACTCTCTTCTCACTAGTGACCCAGCCACCTGTGTTAACTCTGTCTCACCGTCTCCAGCAGCTCCCTCGTCTCTCCCAATCTCCGAAGCACCTCCTCATTACTAACTCTTTTCATCCAGCTAATCTTTTCCATCCTTCTCCGAAAGAGCCGAAAGAGTGAGGTCGTCTTTATCGTGTCTTTCGCGCATCATGGATTTTGAACAATGCTTTGGCATTAAGTTTTGTTTTAAGTTGGTAAAAGTGCCAATGAACCTCATTGAATGTTAAAATTAGTGGTAACTCTGAAGACTGTTAATCAGTGGTATAAGCGATTTAAAATTGGAAATGAGTGGATTGAAAACGATTAACGGTCGGGTAGTACTTCGACCACAAAAACAGACGAAAACGTGTCAAAAGTGGCAAAACTGGTTTGTTTGAACAGGTGATTGACTATTCGAGAGCTTACCAAAGAACTGAACATCTCTTGCGGGTCCGTGCAAAACATTTTAACCAATAATTTGCAAAAGAGACGAGTGAGTGCGAAATTTGTTCCTAGACTTTTCATCGCGACAACGCCTCGTGTCACATCTTGCTTCTGATCCTTGAGTTTTGGCTGAAAAAAGATTCTTTCAACATCCACTTTACTCTCCGGAATTAGCGCCGTGCGACTTCTGGCTCTTTCCAAAAATAAAAACCGTGTTAAAAGGAAAACGTTTTCCTGAAGGGAGAGTTCTGAAAGAAGTGAGATTCCGCTCGGGATGACGACGTCGTAGCTAGGCTGCCTTGTCGTTCGAAGAATTGAATGGATGGAACTTTTTTGGGGAAAACGTTTTGACACCATTCCTGATATTAAGAGGGCCACGACAGAGCAGGTGAAGGCCCTTCCAAAAGAAGCCTTTTAGAAATTCTTCCAATCATAGAATCAACGTTGGAATAAGTACATCTTTACCCTAGGAGAGTACTTTCAAGGAAATTAATTTAAATTTGATTAGTTTATTCGTAATAAAATTATTCACAGTTTGTTTAATCACACCTTGTATACCAAGGTATTTAGCGGAGTCTGATTCATGCATCTACGTGCTGTTCGTGTAAATTTCTGGGCATGTGCCATTATTTAGTGTCAATGTCACGTGCGTACTTTCCTACAGTTAGACAAAATTCTAATTTAAATATTAAAGGAATTCGATTTCTGTGCGAGAGAATGCATATATTACAAACCAATTTTTACTGGATTATCAAAATTCTTTTGTGTTGTTTTAATTTTCATCTTCAATTACTATTTAGTTCTTTTGAATAATTCATTAATATTGTAACATCGAAGCCTAGGTTCGTTCGGGATCTGGATGTAATAAATAATAAACAAACTTCCTTTTAAACTTATATTAATTATTTATTGACACGATTTATATGATTACAATTAATTATTAGGCTTAGACCACTAACAAATTAGTTAGATTACTTCAAATTAATTAAAAAATTTAAAGTTTGAACTAAACTCGATTATAAATTAACTACTGTCACTTAACAATCAAAAAATGATTTACCTGTCCACAACCACTTGCTACCGCCCGTATCTGCACGCATTATTAACGCAATTAAGAACCGGCCCCGTAACGGCATTATTTCAAAACTCCCGACATCTCTAATTCCATTCATAGTCCAAGTATTAAATAACTGACTTGTTTTGTCATCAGTCTCTTGACTGGTTTGATGTAGTTCTTCAAGCTGTTCTATTTTGCGCAAGTCGTTTCATATCTACATACCTGTAACACCCCACAACTTTTGTAATTTACTTTATATATTCTAACCTTTGCCTCCCCCTACAATTCACTCCATCAATATTACCCTCCATTATTGACCAATACCTGGATGTTTTAAGATATGCCCCGCTAGCCTATCCCTTCTTCTTGTAAGATGTTTCCATAATCTTCTTTTTTCATCCACTCGCCTAAGAACCTCTAAATTACTTATTTTGTCCACCCACCTAATCTTTAACATTTTCCTATAACACCACATTTCAAAAGCTTCTATCCTCTTCCTATTTTTATACGTTAACTGTTTTTATAGCTGCGATCTGATAGTTTCGCAAACAATCGAGACCCTTCTAACACTTTCTCTACTTTTAGAACAATCCACAATATAGGTTCCTTTCAAACACATAATATCATTCATTGCCATCCATCATCCTTGTTACAATACACTAAATATCTTACTTTCTTTCTTTCTCTTCTTTTCCCTGCTAACCCTTCCTTGTCTTTCTTAAACTCTTTTTTTTTAATTTCAACTGTAACCGTTCCTTTCTATCCTCTTTATGAATACTTAATAAAAATCATTATTTCATTTCAAGATATAAATTGAAATTTTACACGTGAAGATGAAGTTGTTTTATATAACAACCTTTTAGCAGTTCTAAAGGATTTAAAAACATCAGAATTTTTATGTGTATGGATTTTGTTCGATGTACAGTAACCTGAAAAGCTAATGTTATCTCTTCATACTGTTTTCAATTGAAAGGGATTTCCTTAGAGAATCTCTATATACAAAGCTTTCTTAAATCTTCAAGTTACATATTTTCCCGTTTATTCGTTTGCTTTATAAAGGAAAGTTTAGCGTTTTCTAAGTGCTTGTGCTTTGAATCCTTTAATCTCATCATCATCACCCAAACACGGATAGGCCTAAAGCCTGTTCCTTTAATGTATTATACATTATTATAATAAAGTGTTATTTTCAATATTACTAAGTACTATCTCTCAAATAGAAAACACATTAAAACACATATGTTTCTTATTTTATCTTAATCTTAAGTTACATGGCTACATTAAGTGCTGTTCTATCTTTAAATTACAGAATAGATAAGAGAATATCGTGTTTACGTCGGTTTTTGTAAACATTCGTAGTTTATATTATATTATTTGTGATTTGTATATTATTATATTGACTTGTGCATTATTTATTATATGTAATTAGTTTATTATTTATATTGACTTGTGCGTCATTTACTATACAGACTTATTTCGTGTATTGCCTATTTAGTTGTGTGTCTACTATTTCATTTGTGTGGTTACTATATTTGTGTACTTTGTACGTGTCACATAGTTACGTGTCGCTTGTGTGCTGGTAAGGTTTTAAAGACCCGGGTAGATAAGGTTTTAACGACCCGGGTCTAGCCGCAACAAGCACCGTTCTTGTGTACGTCCAAGCAGTGGAACTCTCGAAAAGCTGGAACCGTCTCCGCTAGGCGCCGTGTGGGAGATGGCGGCCCCAACTGCCACTTCGCCTCAACCAGCCTCAACATCAACTGGGATACCCGCCTCTTCATCAACGTCAGCATCGATGGAGGTACATGAGGACGAATCTGGATTCACCACCGTCCAACGAAAGCGTGTCCGGACGGACTCAGGTGGCATGTTACAAAATTCTACTCCCGTTGCAACCTCATCCCCAGAAACGACCCCCCGTAGGAACAAAGTTCCTCCGTTCGTATTCCGCGCCCCTGCCAACTGGGCTGCACTTACAAAAATTCTCAACACCCACCTTTCGGAGTCATACAAGGTCACGACACGTGGCAACTCCTACTCCTTGTTTACAAGGCACATTGGGGACTTCCAGAAGTGCAAGACTGTCCTCCTTTCGGAGGGCATAAACTTCCACACATATTATACGAATGAGCCTGATGAGGTCAAGGTGGCCATCAAAGGGTTACACTCTTCGTTTCAACCCGAAGAGGTAAAACTGTTCCTCGCTGAGCGTGGCTTCGAGGTGAGCCACTGCCAGAATATAACTGGCCGAGCTGGCAGGCCAATCAATGTGTTCCTTGTGAAGTTGCGCAAGTCACCTCGCTTCGAGGACATTTACAAGGTCGATTCGATCTTCAACATTGAAGTGACCGTGGAGGCCTTCCGCCCACGGCCGGGTCTGCCACAATGTTTTAAGTGCCAGCGTTATGGCCACTCATCGGTTAATTGTAACCATGAGTTAAGGTGCGTCAAGTGCGGCGGTAAGCACGACGCAGCTCAGTGTGAAGGCAAGTTAATTGAACAGCCTCGCTGCTGCAACTGTAATGGCCAGCACCCTGCTAGCTACCGGGGGTGCCCATTACATGTCCGGCTTCTTGCCGAGAGGCGCAAGGCTGCCGCCCAATCGACGGCCGCCTCCTCATCAGCTCCGTCTACCGCCAAGTCCCAGGCGACACAATCACAACCCTCTTCCTCTTCTTCCCCTCCTACTCAGAGGAGCTATAACAAAACAATCATTAAGAAGGCTCCTGTGCACAGGGTCACCACCAAGAACCAGTTTCCGACTTCTGAGTGGTCCCACCACTCACAGCCATCCAAGCCGGTCTTCTCAGAAAGGGAGTTTCCGCCACTCCCGGCTAAAAAAGTCCCTCCTAAGGACAGCACTGCATTTGATTTTTCTACGATCGTCCAGTTCTTAACCTCCCCTAAGTTCCTAGCTTGGGTGGCTAATGTTCTTCCTCAACTAACATCTATTAGCTCCGCCTCTGAAGCTATCACTATCCTTATCTCATCTCTGACCTCCCTCCTTTTGTAATGCGTTTTCGCATTATGTCATGGAATGGCAATGGCATCCTTCGCCAACGAAATGACCTACTACGAGTACTAACAGATTACGATATTGACGTTGCTCTGCTACAGGAAACTAAATTTTTACCTACTACTCGCTTTCGCCTATCCCCCTACGTTGTGTATCGTGCCGATCGACCTGGCGCTGTGGTCCCGGCAGGGGGGGTAGCTGTTCTCATACATAAGAGACATGTTCATAACTTCCTTGACGTGACCCATATTCCTTCGATTGAACATGTCGCTGTTACGGTGCCTCTCTTCTCACGTCTGGTTACTTTCATTTCAGTTTACCGCCCCCCATCTGCTGCCCATTTCCACCCCGCAGCCCTTGCTATGCTCTTCGACCAACGTCAACCTGTGTTTGCAGCTGGCGATTGGAACAGCAAACACACGGATCTCGGCTGCCGAACAACGAACATTGCTGGTACTGAACTCCTGTCCTTCCTCGAGCAGTCTCCTTTGTCGTTAGCGCTCCATGTTCCTGACACCCCGACAAGGGTGCCCCCATTCACCTATCAACTTCCTGATATCCTTGATTACGCTATTTCTCTCGATCTTGCCTCCGTCCCTGACATCGATGTATTACCTGAATTGAATTCTGATCACTATCCAGTTCTGTTTACTTTCACGTCCTCGACTGCTCGTATCCCTGTCCCGCCTCCTTCTCTGAAGGTCTGCTGGCGTTCCTTCTATGACTCAGTTGCCTCCCTAATCCCACCTGAACCCCCTACTATTACCACTGTAACTGAGCTTGAGTCCCATCTTGATTCCCTCACTTCGATACTTTCCGATTCCATTGCCCAGAACTCACACCCACGCCCGCCTCACACTAGGTCATCACTTCCAGCTCCTATCAAAGCAGCAATCGCCGATAGGCGTCGCTTTCGAAGGCTCTGGCAGCGCACCAGAGATCCACATCATCGGGATCTGTTCAACGGTGCCGCTGCTAGGTGTAAACAGCTACTCGATGGTCACCGGTGTAGGAAGTGGGAGGGCTACCTTCATCGAATAGCGGATGACGGAAGACCATGGGAGGCTACACGTCGTTTGTTGTCGACCCAGAGGAAGTCGCATCCTCTGATGACACCTAATGGTTTGACATATTCTCCGCAGGCGATTGCTGACACTTTCGCTTCGCATTTTGAACGACATTTTGTTGCCCCTCCGCCCGTTCATCATGACCAGGATGAACTCATTCATGATGAAGTCAACTCAACGCTCTCTGACCCTACGCCCTGTAACTTACAGCCCTTCACGGAGGATGATGTCACCTCTGTAATTTCCTCGATTAATCCGCGTAAGGCCCCTGGTCCTGATAATGTCTCTGGATACGCCATCCTGAATTCCCCGCCAGATCTAAAGCTTCATCTTTTGGCAATTTTCAATGCAGTGTTGGCGCTGCAACATTTCCCCTCTTCGTGGAAGGTTTCCAAAGTCATTACTATTCTGAAACCCCACAAACGTCCGACTGATCCCGAAAGTTATAGACCAATTTCCCTTTTGCCGATCCTGTCAAAATTATTCGAAAGGCTTCTTCTCCCGCGCCTGCGTCCTGTTGTTGAATCTGTTCTTCCCCCCGAGCAATTTGGTTTTCGTCAAGGACACTCCACAACTACCCAACTCCTCCGCATCGTCACGGCACTTGTGGATGCCAGAAATTCTTACTGTGACACGACGGCTGTGCTGCTTGATTTTCGGGCTGCATTTGACCGCGTCTGGCATATGGGCCTCCTTTACAAACTGGCACAATTCTTTCCCCCCTCAACTGTCCGATTACTCCATTCCTATCTTACTGGAAGACAGTTCCAAGTCTCTGTCACTATTCCTCAGTTCCACATGGCCATGTCCCCACTCACCCTTTCGTCCGCGGGTGTACCTCAGGGCTCGGTCCTTGGGCCCATCCTCTATCTTATGTACACCTTCGATTTTCCTGTCCGTGATTCAATCCAATTCGGACTGTTTGCCGATGATGCTATTCTGTACCGTCACGGCAGATGCCTCCGCCTCAATTGCCGCGCGCTTCAAACTCAGCTTCTAGACATCACTAGCTGGTGTCGTGTCTGGAGACTATCACTTAACCCCACAAAATGCGAAGCAATCCACTTTACACTAAAACGCAATGTTCCTCCGCCTCTACGATTGGAAGGGGAACTCCTCCCATGGCAGAACAGCGTGAAATATCTAGGGGTTGACCTAGATAAACGATTGACACTTCGACAGCACATTGACAGCAAACTTAGCAAGGGTAGGGCCTTGTTCGCTTTACTCATCCCTTTGTTCCTCTCTCCTGCATACTCCTCAAAACTGAAACTTCTGATGTACTCCTCTATCCTACGTCCTTTCCTTTTGTACGGGTCACCGGTATGGTGGCCCTTTCTCTCCAAGTCCAACAAAAGACGTACTTCAGCATACCAGAACAAAGTCCTCCGGTGCATCACACAGTTCCACTATCTTATATCCAATCGCATCATACACGAACACCTTCTCTTCCCTTCTATGGAGGACTTTATTTACAATACCTCGAAACGGCTACACGACGCTGGGAAAACTGACGGACCCCAGATCATTCAGGACTTGTACCGACGCCCACACCCACCTGAAGTCTCTATGCCATTACCATTCCACGACTTTATCTAAATTTCAGTATGACCCACTTAACAAAATTTAGAGTTGCCACATTTTTATTCTGCCCTGTATTCCTCTTATTTGCCCATGCCCCTTCTACTTGTATGACTCACTCTCCCCAGTTGGTAGTTGTCCCCATGTTCCTATGCATAATCACTCCACTACGGTGAAAAGAGCCGCCATTTTAAATTAATAAACACTCAGAAGATAAAAAGGCCGGTGATTATGCCAAACTCTGCCCTTTCCGTCTCCCCTGAAATCATAAACTAACCCCTACCTTAAATTAAACCTTTAGTCCACGTTCAGTAAAATGCATGCCTTCCCCTCACCAAGATAATAGGACTCCCACTAAACTGAAAAAGGCCACTGAAAAAAAAAATAAAATAAAAGAGCCGCTCTTAAACCCACTTGTCCCTTAATTTAAATTTTCCACGAATAACTTCTAAAAATAAATTACCTCCTTTCAAGTCCCAGTTCCAATGTCCCACGAACCAGAATCCTATTTCCTATTTAAACTATAAAATTCCCCCTAAATTTCTTGAGGTTGCAATTATTCTGTTATATTGTTCCCCGAGCGACCAGGTGTTCCTTAACACGATGTCGCCATCATAGGGCTTCTTAGCCCTCTCAACCAGGATTCAGGATTCAGGATTCAATAGATAAGAATAGGGTAGTTTCAAAAGTTTAATGATAACATCTTAGAGTAGGGGAGAAATTGGTTGTTTGAAAATCGACGAGTAATGACAAGGGTTTGGAGGTAAAGAAAGGGACTTTGCTATTTTATCAGAAGTTATCAGTAGAAGTTGTAGGCGGGTTGCTTAGCAACGGTTAAAACAATACGCAACATTTTAACGATGACGTATAATGTTGCCATGGTAACCGTCTCGGACGTAAATATTGTTGTCGGCTTTATTTTCTATAATATTATGTTTGTGTTTTTCTTGTGTCTACTGCAGAGGCCGGAAAATGGTAGAATGGAAGGGTTTGGGATGTCGTAGTAAAGGACGAAATCGATTCAAGTACAAATCTTTTATATTAGCACTCGTTTCATAGGCATTAAATTTGTCTAGACAAAATAAAAAACAGAATAAAATTAACTATGTTACCATTGTTAAAATACAGGGTGTTTTATTAAGAACGCAACCCTATGTTAAAAACCACAACCTACGGCATATTTTTATTTTCCGTACTTTACAAATTATTAATTAATCTAAATTATTTTTTTACAAATGAATTGCAAATTGCAATGAATTGAACCTTTTATGTTTACAGTAGATGTTCGAAGTGATTTCCTGCAACTTCAATACAGATACGAATTCGTTTAATGACATTTGTAGCAACTTTTCTTAAAGTCTGTTCACTAATGCTTGAAATCGCACTTGTAATGTTAGTTTTTAATTCATCGATCGTATGAGGATTGTTTTTGTAAACTTCACCTTTTAAAGAACCCCATAGGAAAAAGTCTGCTGGTGTAAGTTCTGGGGATCTCGGAGGCCACAAATCTTTCGATACTAAGCGGTGATTAAAAAATTCCCGTAGCATTGCTAGCGTTTCATTTCACCAACAATTTTGGTCGTCCAAATTCAACAATGAAATGAACTGTTGGATTAAATCACTATCAACTACAGTGTCTACAGTACTGTCAAAAAATAATGGCCCTATAATACGGCGGCGGGAAATTGCATACCAAACACCAATTTTACGTGAGTGCAATGTTTTTTCATGGAATGCATGAGAATGTGTTGCACTCCATATTCTACATTTCTGACTATTCACATAGCCATCTAAGTGAAACCAAGCCTCATCACTAAAATAAAAATGATCCAACAATTGAATACCATTTTCTTCAACCAAAGATCGAAACCACCGACAATATTTTAATCGTTTCTGATAGTCTGTAGCTTTCAGTTCATGAGTTACGCCCACGCGATAGGATGCAAATGTAACTTTTTCGTAGCTCTGAAAACAGTAGTTAATGTTAGCCCAGCTTGCGATGATAATCTAAGCGACTTTTTAGGTGATTGAGTCAAACGATTTTTCAAATCTCCGAGAACTTCTGCGGTTAACTTTGTTGGCTGGCGAGGTGGTTTCTCATCGAGTACACTCCCAGTTCTACGTAATTTATTTATCAAACGCAATATTGATGATTTATTTGGAACGGCAGAACGGGAAAATTTCAACTGAAATTTATCTTGCACACATTTGTAAGATTTACTCGCTATGTAAGTCTCTACAATAAACACGCGTTCTTCATTGGAAAAAACCATTGATGACACAATATAATGAAACGACTGCTGTCACCACACTAATGCTTGACTGGAACATTTTAACTGTCTTAGTTAGTTGGCCTTGAGTACACTGTTGCCAACATACCGATTGGGGGACAGAAAATTTACTGATGTATTACTTCTATCTTCTTATAATCAGGGTTGCGTCCTTAATAAAACATTTAAAAAAATCCCATCAATTTTTTGTTTTTAACGTTATTTTATTTTTCTGTAATTAACTCTCCTAAGTACTTTGGGAACAAAAAATATCCAAATTAATAATATAGTTAAATCCGTTTAAAACGCTCACGTCTAATACGATTTCCCGCTTAATACGCTTTTTTAATTAAATTCTTAAAGTTTGTATGAAAAAATAATTTGAGTATTCGCGCCAAATTCCGCGTATACGCTCAGTTTTGTTCAAAAAACAAAAATTTTAAAAATTTGTTGTAGTTTATTACTTAAAAAGAAGAAAAAGGGTGGCTGCATTTAGCTTGACAAAAAAGAGAGCCTACCCTACTTTCCACCCCCTAAAGAGGAAAACGTAGACACTATCATCTAGGAAAATCGACTCTTACAACCGCGTTGTAGTTGTGATAATGAGACAGTTCAGTTGTCTCGTAGTGCGAGTTATGCGTTCATTTTAACAGGAATGCACTCGAAATTGCGAAAGAACTGCAGGTTACTGATTTCACTCGTTCCAAAGAACCAACAAATTTCGGTTTTAAGCATAACTATTTGAAACTTACTTTTAAAATTTTCGTCTAGGAATTTTAAAATTTACCACAAAATTATGTGATGTTAATCATAAACCTTTGGAATAATCTTTTAACAGGTCCCTTGTAATCAGAAAGTCAAAGAACTCATTGCAAATTAATTAAAATAATAACACGTTGGAATTTAATTAATTAAATAACTAATCTACTAACTTTTTTTTATAAAAAAAATAGGTGAACAATAAAAATTAATGGCTCGTAGAGATAAACGTTCATTTAAAAGATTATTATTAAATTAAATATAATATAATCAATAGAAAATAAAAGAAATCAGAATTTATAAATGCAATATCAATATATTTTTTATTTAATCTTTTTATTATTAAAATATAGTATGACAATAGTTTAATATGCATTTCGTGTATAATCATTTGATTCTATAATTTTTATCTTAAAAGTCGTTCTTATTGTTAATTAATTTTGCATCATTGTCTTTGTACATTGTACCTGTAAACGCGTGTGAGATATAAAATAAATCAGGTGATAGTCTAATATTCACATTTGGTCATTAACCTAACTTTGACTGTTCTGGAAAAAGTTACATGCCTTCTGACCTACGTTTGTTCAATCGATTAAAACAAGATTAAAACGCAAACGGAAAAACATTTTTATAGTTGTACATGTCTCCTTGTTAGATGATTTAAAAACGCTATGAAAATATTAAGTAACGTCGTTTGAGTGAACAATTTCGTTGTGTGACCAGCCGATAGTCATACATGAACAAACAGAAAAGCCTATTCCCATGACGCTAGTTTACTAGCTGCTAGTAGACTATCGTGGGAACGAACAACTAGCAGCTAGTTTAGTTAAAGCGCTAGTGAATTTGATCACGTTTGATTTTACTAGCTGTAGTTTCGGAGAAAATGTCACGTGATTGACTAGCGCTAGTAAGGGAGAAAAGGTCAAGTGATTGACTAGTACTAGTAAATTAGCTAAATTTAGAGGTTTGGAAACGTTGCTAGTTGCTAGTAAGCTCTACTTTGCACAGCAATACACAACATAACTCACATTTATGTTTTCAGAGCACTAGCTCTGTGGGAACCGTCACCAACGCGCTAGTTGGTCCTGCTAATACTAGCAGCTAATAAAACAATCAAAAACTAGCAAAATAGCAGTCTCTCGACTGGTTTGATGCAGTTTTCCAAGTTTTTTATCTGGCGCAAGTCGGTTTAATCTACACACCTGCAACACCCTACATCTTTCGTAATTTGCTTTTAATATTCAAATCTTTGTCTCTCCCTACAATTCACTCCCTCAATACTATCATCATCATCATTCAAGGATTAGGCTCAATGGCCTGTTCCGGCATCCATCTCTTTTTTGGACTTCCCAAGCCTCGCTTCCCTCTAGGTTTATATTTCCATGCTCGCAGAGGAAGTCTGTGAGCTGGCATGCCGCAGAGGAAGTCTGTGAGCTGGCATGCGAAGTAAATGGTTGGACCAATTTCTCTTGTGTATTCTTAACGTTTCTAACAGTGACTGAACATTTAACTCGACGCGGATAGCTTCGTTACGTACTCTATCTAACCGTGTACAACCTTTGACTAACCGCAAAAATCTCATTTCAGTAGCGTGGATACGAGATTCATTCCTCTGTAATGACACCCATGTTTCACTCCCATATGTTATGAGTGGTACAGCCATTGCTCTATAAAATTTAATTTGGGTGTCCTGTCTCGTTTTCTTTCCTATTTTCCTGCGAATAGAACCGCAGACAGCGCTGAATTTTGCCAGTTTTTCACTCACGTCATCATCTTTGTCATAGGAAATCTTGCATCCTAAATAATTAAAATCTCGAACTTGTTCTATAGTTCGGTTGCCAAGTATAATTTTTGAGCGAACCGCCCATCTTACCTTGAATGCCTTTGATTTTTGCGCCGATATTCTCATGCCAAACTCTGCGCTAATGTTGTAGCCTACAACTTATAAATGGCAAATTGGAGCCTGTCTTCTGTGTCAAAACTATTACTCTCAGGGTTAATATTACCCTCCATTATTAATAGAGCAATACCTGGATGTCTTAAGATATGCCCCGCTAGCCTATTTTTTACTTATATGTTTCCACATACTTCTTCTTTCATCCACTCTCCTGAGAACTTCTAAAGTACTTATTTTGTCCACCTACCTAATCTTTAACATTTCTTATAATACCACATTTTAAAAGCTTCTATCCTCTTCTTTTCTACAGCTTCTATCACCCACATTTCGCTCCCGTATAATGCTACCCTCCAAAAATAGGTAGTGTTTAAGAATTTTTCCTTATCTGTAAATCAATGTTTGTAGCCACTGAGTATAGAATAAATAGAGAAGCCTTTCCATAAGCGGCAGACTGGCGGTTGTGTGCACTGACCCCCCAACTCCTTGGTTACCTACCTCGCCGAGCCCAGCCGCCTGCCATCACACTGCTGTTTCTGTTTCGTTTGTTGTTCTGCCTTATCTCAGATTTCTTTGGTTTTGCTTCTGTTAGTTTTCAGTGTAACTGAGAGAATAAGCTAAATAATATAGAAAGCCAGATGAACAAAATTATACAAAATATGAAATCACTGGTATTTATGTTTATTAAAAAGTACTAAATGAATGTAGGCTATATTGATTGATTCGTTACTGTAATAAGTAAAAATCAAAAACCAAAATTGGCTGTCGACTATTATTATAAATAATACATTGAGAAAATAAATGAAAAAAATAATAATTCAGTGGTAATTAATAGATTTTCAATGTCTGTTCTGTTTCACTTTATTGTTTGTTTTAGGTTACTTTATTTTTTGTTTTAGGTAAATCTTTTTTCTAAATTTTTGTTTTTGGTTTGAGTCTTTTAAATTACAACCAAATCTTACGAAAGACGAAAAGGTAGATAATCTGCCATCGCAAGTGATTGAGGCAACTTTGATGTTTACGTCAGATAGAAGTTGCAAGCATTGAAAGGTCAGAGAATAAATTTGTTCACCGGTGATTCCTTTAATAAAAATGTACCCCAGAGGTATTTTCCATAACTTATTGACACATACGAGATGAATGACAAACACTTCATTGGCTATTGGAGCTCCGTCGTCAGTATTTCCGCGTCCCAGATCCATGTAGCCATACAATTTTTTCCATCCCAATCTACATGCTGCCGAATGGCCATTGCATCGAACATTAAACTGCACACCAAACCATGTTCATTTTGACACTTTTCTTTTAGTACTCGGGAAACTTCTGAGCTAAACCCTGGTTCGGCATTAATTGAAGAATACCACTTAGCTATTGTTCGGACATGAGGAAGGCAAGTCTGAAAAGTGTGTCAAAGTTGTACGCTTTAGGAGACAAAAAATGCAAAGTCGTGGCGAATTACGAAGGCGGTCATCGTACAGTTTTTTTCAGTTTGGGGTTGGTGTGCTTTTGTGATTCTCTCTGTATAAGACAGAACGATGTTTTTGAAATATTGCTCAATAGATCACCGTGCTCCGACTGAATAAGATTTTTTTTTTAAATCCTCTTATGATATCTTTTAAATTAGCCACTTTTAACTTTAGTCTCTTTTGTTTTAATGTCATATTTCTTAATCGTTTTCTTGTTTCAGTTAGTTTCCATTGGGTTTTCTTAAGTTTTTCGGTAGTTATTTCGAAATCAGTTTTTTGTATTTTTTCCGATATTGGGGGCAAAATTGGTGAGATAGCACGCTTTAAAACTCTCCTTACATTTGAAGTTGATGTTGACGGCTGTAAATGTGGTGGTAATGCTGCAAATATCGATAGAACTGCATCTTTTTTTTAAATATCTTCGAAAAAGAAAAGAGTTATCATAATCATCTTCTTTTAAATGGTCACGACAAATACGACTGTGATTAGATGGTTTCCAGTTGTCTCTCCTGATTGCTTAAATCCATTTTTTCTTTGAGTTCTGGATTGTTAGGAAAACGGTGGAAAGAAATTTTCATTCCCTCTACAGCTTCTGTTTTCTTTTTTCGGTTATTGCATCCGTACGCCAAACGCATACCCATTTTAAAGCTGGATAAGTGTCCACTCACAATAATTTACGCACAAAAATCCACGCACAATAATTCACACACAATAACTAAAGTGAATAAACAAAACTATATAATATTAAACAATAACTGAAAAAATTAAAAGAAACGCACAGATTATAGGTTAGTTACCGCTTCACGTGAAGGGAAATGATTGAAGTGGCAGGCGATATGGGTAACCAAAGAGTGGGGGTAAGTAGACACACTTCGCTCCTCCACTAGGCCGCTCTATTACTTCTATACTCTGTGTTTGTAGCCATTAAGCTGCTTGCTACCGAATTTACAGATTATATTATTTTTCATAGCTGTTGAGCTCTAAACGTAAGCATTACCCGCTACCCACTTCATAGCTAGCCAATTACTAGTCAGCAACGTTGCCAATACTTGCCCCAGCCGTTTTTTTGTCTTTCAATTACAATTATAACCTATAAACATACAACCAGCTTATTATATTTTAAAGTATTGCATGTTAACGCGCTCTATAATTGATTTATTCAGTACGAGATGCAAGACATAAGTGAACTACAGTGACTCTTATACGCATGCGCACGTAATGTTTATCAGGCACAATGTGACAACGCTGGCAAACGTTCTGATTGGTCTAAACGCGTGGAACAACAGAGCTCATCAACCGTGAAAGGCATTATAGTAAAATAATGTAAGGTTACGTCACATAATATAAACAAATTCAACTGTAAATAATAAACTAAAAATCAAAACAGAACCGTAATAGGTTAGTAATGTATCGTATTTGTAGATAGTTGGTAACGTGCTCGCCTCTCATCATGTGGTCTTGGGTTCGAATCCCATTCAGCCACGGCATATTTTCATACGTTACAAAAAAATCATTTCATCCTTCACCGTGTGCATTAGCAGTAATTGAATGGCTCAACAGAAAAACGTTGCAACTGACAAAATTTAGAAAAGTGAGATTTCAGTGGAATACGTTCTATTGATACTACCTCTATTTGATCATAATTGTGAATAATAACGGGTAACTAAAATCTTTTAACTAAAATCTATTGTAACTAAAATCTCGGAAGTTCTTGAAACAAAATCGTCATCCAGTGAAAAATCGTTATAACCTACAGCTGAGAATCAGATATCTTTCACTTTCTGTCAATTTTTTTTTTTTTGTTACTTGCAACGTTTTTCCGTTAACCCATTCATTTGCAGAAAAGTTGAACATTAAACAAAAAAAATGTAGATATTTACTGTAGTTTTAATGTACTTGTGTGTCCCTGTGAGTACGGTAATCGCAAAAAAGCTCATGGAAAATGCAATCCGGCAATACTATTGACCTTTAAGCTCGCAATGATACGTCGCGTACTCTAATAATGATTTTTAATGTTGGTTACGGAAGGAAATATAAAATGGGAGAGAAGTGTAGACAAATAAATTTTTAATTCTGTCAGTAGATCAGATAGAAATGAAAATATGTATACATTGAAAATTACTGGTGGTAAAGTTGTTGTGCATGTAATTTTTTTACAATTTATTTTGCAGCGATATTTTATTTATTGATTAAATTTTAAATAAAGTGATTCTGAAGCTACATTCATTTAAATTTAATAGCTATGTTGACGTAATTTATCAATCCGTATATCTACGCATGCGCGCACATGAAAACTAATCTTATAGTAGAGCTTGTTGATTTATATTTTTGTTTGTTTTGAATGAATTTAGTTGGGAGTGTTTGAGAGATGTCACCATAACGTAAAATAAAATATAAAAAAATAGAAGAGGCATGGAGTGAATTTTAAAATCTCGTGTTTCCCAAAGCAAATAACTAATTTTGGAAAGTATGTCGCTCGAGGTTATTTTTGATCTTCATCACCTTCCCCCTCTATAATAAGAATGTCTCATCAGTCCACCAATGCATCTGATATCTCTAATTTATAACATTGATGTATATTGCCTATAAATTCCTAATGTTATGAATCTAGACTGATCTTACACTTAAAAATATTCTTCTTAATTGATCCACTAATTATATAATTTAATTTTAACATAGTTTTGTCTAATATTTAAATATAATTACTAATTACTTTCATACTAGGTATTTATTTTAAGTGCCTTAGAGAACTAGTGCCTTACTTATTACTTTCTCTTGCCTATATGAATATACAGGAAGGAAAGTATTGTTTTCATGTCAAAATCGTAAAAAAGTGAAAAATGACATGAATAAACTACTACTTCCGGTTGACCGATTTGATGTTAATGTTCGTGTCGGGTCCTCTAGTGGTACCTAACTTAAGTTTCAGTTTCAACTTCTTACGATGTACCGATCTTGAGATTTTTGTTTACACACACACACACACGCGCACACACACACACACACACACACACACACACACACACACACACACCAATCACTAAAAACATGTTTTTTTGGGTTCAGGGAGTCTGAAAACGTGTAGATCTGGTGAAAACTCAATTTCGAAAAGTCGACATGAAAACAATACTTTCCCAAAACTGTTACATAATTAGTGTAGCAATTAACGATACATAACACAACACTGCATTTTATTAGAATAGGTTAAATTTACAGAAAAATATAAATTTTGGTGTTGTTAGAAAAAGGAAATTAATATGTCCGTCTACAAGGAAAATTTTTTATTCCAATGAGATTTAAAAAACGCGTTATATTGCGACAATCTTTTCTGCTATTTCCATTGGAACTATACTAGTTTCATTCCGTTTTTCAGCTCTTATGTAAAGTTTCAGGAGATGCAGTTAGTATGTTAACATTCTGAACTAATGGTTTATTAAATTTTCTAAATTTATTTGGTTGTTTATACGCTAATATAACTTTTTCTATTACTTGCAGGACAGAATTTCTGAACGCTAGGAGACCTGATACTATATCTAAATTTTGTAAGTAAAATATATGTACTTATGTACTATTCTAAATTTAATTAAAATTAATCTTATTATTTTTAAAAATTTATCGAAAAGACACATTTCATCAAGTTTTATCATCAGTACAAAAGTCAGATCTTTTTTTTTTGTTTTTTCATCGGTCATAGTAGATTTTAAATACAACTTATATTTTTACTTTCTCTTGCCTGTATGAATATATAGGAAGGAAAGTATTGTTTTCATGTCGATTTTTTGACAGACCAATCGCTAAAAACATGTTTTTTGGGTTCAAGGGGTCTGAAAACGTGAAGATCCGGTGAAAACTCGATTTAAAAAAAATTGACATGAAACAATACTTTCCTTCCTTTATATTTATATAGGCAAGAGGAAGTAAACATAAGTAAAAACTCAATTTTTGAAGATTACAGCCTTAGTATGTATTTTACGAAAAAATTGTATATAATTAAAGTTTGTTTAGGCAATCAGTCGGAAAGGCTGATTTAAACATCTACTCGTAGAGGCTTTACTAAGTGAAACGAGGAGTGAGGTGGTTTACCACGCCTTCCTCACTGAGTGGAAAAAATATGCTTATCATCATGCCAAGCCCTCCGAAAAGTAACTACTTTTCACCCTGCAAATGATATTTCCACTTCATTGACCACAGGGCTGTATAATGAAATTCATTACTCTCAGAAGAGATAACTCTGACTAATGTCTTTACACCCCTACCTCTTCTGTCCTTACATACTTGTCATATAATTGCCTGAACGTGTGATAAGAAACTAAACTATTTTTTGTAGCCCTTAAACATGCAAATTGAGAGCAAATAATTTAACACTCCACCTGCCAAAAATCAAAGTTATAGAAGCTTAAATACTGGCATCTCTTATTTCAAGAATTTTTCTTCAACAGACCTTAGTTTAGCGTCAGTTAGTCATTTTACGTGTTTTTAAGTTTTACAGAGGTTGATTTAGCGTCATTCACTCATGATTAAAATTATGTTACGTGTTTTTTTTTTTGCTTGTTTAGTCACAGTGGCCCACTTTACCACTTTAGTCAGCTTGGAAGCCTTCAGTTTTCGATGGTATTCTTTGAGGTTCTCTGAACGCTTTTTGCGAACTTCTGAGCTAACCCTGACTGCTTTCTTAGGTGCATGCGTCGTAAGTCGGATGTTGTGGACTTTGATTGTTTGTTTGTATTTCGGTGATTTTTCCATTAAGTCTTGTTCTGTTAAGTTCAGTTCTTTCATGACATTCAGTACTTCTTTATGCCTTGCGTATTGGTCTGGGTTTTGGATTTCAACATGTGTTTTACTAATTTATGGAGAAGTCTTGTCAGGTGCCATTCTGAGGATGTGACCAGAGTAGGACACACGTTTCTTTCTCATTGTGACTGTGATGGGTTCTACATCTTTATAAACTTGGTCGTTCAGTCGTAGTCTGAGTTGGTTGTTAACTTTGTGTTTTTTACCAATGCATGTTCTGAAAGTTCTACGTTCTATTTTTCTGCAGGATTCTTTGATTCCTTGACCATCCATCCAGGCAAGGGTCTCACTTCCGTATAAAATTTGTGTTCTTTAAGTGGTCTTGTAGTGTTTGATTTTTGTGTTGACCGATAGTGAATTTTTGTTGTAGGTATTTCGGGTGAGTTTCTGTCCAATTTTCAGTTTGTTCAGCTTGTCGTTCCAACAGATATTACATTGTTTACTAATAATTAAATATAGGTTGTATTGTTAATTATTTATATTGACAAGAGAAAGTTATGTGAGTGTTTCACACCAGATTTTTTAAAAATTTGTAGAACAATTTCATGTCATTTAGGAATATATATTTTATTTTATTTTGAAAAATAAAATCTGACAAATTTACAATAATTACTCGTACAAATTAGATACGTACATACAAGGGACCTTGAAAAATATAATCTAAGATACTAAAATAATATACTTACTGCGACAACTTAAAAAAATTATCTACACAGCATTTAAAGTAGTCTTATTTAAATTTAAATTCAACTAATATTGAACTAGATTTCAGTGAATGAATAAATAAATGACTATAGAAATGTCGGAACTATACAAAAGTATTAAAATTGACATTGTATTTTTCTTTTCTGTTAAATAGAATTAGTAATTATTTGAAAATAAAATTATATTTAGTATACCACACGAGATTTGTAAGAAATGACTTTGTAGTTATTTATTTACTTATATAAAAATGTAAATTTGTTACAAGAATAACCACTATTTAGTATTTTACCGCATTTTATACATAGTACAGAAGAACTATTAGGATCGCTGTATTAAAAGTAGGAGGGGTACGGAGGGATAAAATTACTAAATTATATTCGTATTCTGTTTTGGAGAAGGAAAAACGCACGCAATATATCATGTAAAAACTCCATAATAACAACTATTATAAAATATTTATTGTTGTTAGAACTTAATATTGCAAAAAAATTTATAAAATAAAAATAAAACTGTTTAAAAAATAATTTGCACGTTACCCATTATAGTATGTAACTTATATATCGCAAGCAATGACGATAAGGTTATACAAGTGATAGTAGTAAAGTTTTTAAGTGTTGCCAACCTTTAAAATAATATTTTTTTAAACATTTATAATGATTTTTTTTTAATATTTAATTTGTGCACTTTGCAATCTGTTTAGTTCAAGAAAAAATAAGTAACCGTATGACCCAATGAGATGAGAATTATAAAGTGAATCAGATATAGTCTTGTACAAACCCAGGCCGACCATTCGTGAGAAATTATGGTTAATTAAACCTCAACCATTAAAGTATACCAGTAACCACTGTCTCGTATTCAAATCTGTCAATTAGTAACTACCTTTACTATGATTTTGTACCACGGATTTTTCGTCTCCGAAAATCAGCTGTTTAACAGCTGAGGTTTTTATTTCATCCTTAATGTGTGTACGTCGCAGTCTTTTTAGTTTAAGAACAATAAGCAATCCCGTGACCCAATGAGATGAGAATGATTTATAACATATGTCAATGAGTCTTGTAGACTCAGGCCGACCATCCCTGAGAGAGTATGGTTAATTAAACCTCAACTATTAAAGTATACTGGTAACCACTGTATCGTATTCAAATCTGTCAATTAGTAACTACCTTTACTATGATTTGTACCACGGATTTTTCGTCTCCGAAAATCAGCTGTTTAACAGCTGAGGATTTTTTCATCCTTAATGTGTGTACGTCGCAGTCTTTTTAATTTAAGAACAATAAGCAATCCCATGACCCAATGAGATAAGAATGATTTATAATAGGTGTCAATGAGTTATAGTCGTGTATAGGCTCAGGCCGACCGTTTCTGAGAAAGTATGGTTAATTAAACCTCGACCATCAAAGTACACCGGTAACCTCTGTCTAGTATTCAAATCCGTATAAAAGTAACTACCTTTACTAGGATTTGAACCACGGAATCTTCGTTGTCGAATGCCTCTCTGTAGAGTTTTCCGTCCAAATTGCGTAGAAAATATTTCGAATTTTAAATATAAAATGAAACTAGGAGTATCGGGAAAAATTTAATTTATTTAACGCGACCCTGTAATGGTAGTTTTAGTGAACTTATAAAGTATCCTGGCTTCGAATCCCACTTAGGCACGGCATATTTTCATACGTTACAAAAAAAATCATTTCATCCTCCATTGTACAATAGTTACACCTCAATGTTGTCGCTAATGACCGTTGTAGTTGATGCGACGTTAAATAAATAAATTAAAAAAAGTATCTTAGCTTAATGTCCTTAATTTGTGCTGTTAATAACATGGACCACATATCTCTAATAACCACATATCTCTGATATGTCGAGAAAATGCAACAAATCCTCTGAAGCTAACACGAGAAACACGGGCTTAACTACTAGTAATTTATTAATAGAACTAAAATATTGTAATTATACAAAATTAGCGTAGTTTAAATTTAGGTTTATACCTAAAAATAAACAGTAATAAATAATAAATATACTGACAAGAATAACTTGGTAACTAATTAGTTGTGTAATTTGATCATCTTCGGATTAGTAAAAATAATAAGTTAAAATTATTTTCAATTTGTTTCTTTAAAAAATTTTAAGTGAATCCATTCCAATTTTCCGTCATCATTTTCTGATTGACTACATCAGTCGTTAATGTTGGTTTATTACAGTTGTCTTATATCTTCTTCAAAAAAGAAAAACATCTTTGTAGTGCCTATCCGGTACTATTACGGCTATTTGGATTCTGTTAGTTGCTGCTCTGAAATGTTCTGTAGTATTTATGGGAAAACCAGTTAGTTTTTTATTTTAATTTGGAATCAGAAGTATTTTCTCCTTGCTGAATTCCTTCTGCCTTCCCTTGCAGAATAATTTTCTGCTGGCCGTATTTGTGTTCCTTTCTCATTGTCGTCGTCCATCATGGATTAAACTGTAATCGAGCCTGTTCCGGCGTCCATTTCTTCCTCGGTTTCCCCACCTCTCTTGCACCCCTTGGATCATAAAGCCATGCATTCAAAGTTAGTTGGTCCTGTGACATCCGAAATAAATGTTCGCATACCTCATTCTTCTTTTTAAGTATTCAACCTTACGCTGTTTCAATTTATTAAGGACATCATCTCTTAACCCATTCTATTCAGAACTTAATTTCTGATTCTATCTATTCAGGAGATTCTTAGTAATCCTTAAGTCTTTTCATGGATGTATCCAGGCCTCAACTCTTACATCTCAACTGTGATTCACTACGCAACCTGTTTACGTACTGACTTCTTTACTTCACACTTCCCTGTTATTAACCCGACAGAGAAAGTGTATTTATAAAATAACTGGTCATAGAATTTCGTGAATAATAAAGAATCATAAACAGGACACTAGATAAAAAAATAAAACAAGATATCTAATATACCCGATGAAACAACAGGTCTTCTACTTTATGCTAATAAAATCAGCAATGTGGAACAAAGGATAGTGTGTTAGTACGGTAGAACACAAATTGCACCTATTTTAACTTCATACAAATACACTAGTATCAAAGCATTATTGTCAGTGTATTTGTCACAATACTGTAAATGACTACTGTTATATAAGATAATTCTGAAATTTTTGTAATACTGGACCGGTGTTAATATTACGATATTTTGTAATGGTGACCTAAGAAATTTAATCTATAATCTCGAAAATCTTATTCAATTATTTCATACTATATCCGTACCTATACAAAGAATAGTTCTGTTTCTTATGACATGGTCAGCCAATTACTGAAGCATTTAAGAACAGTTGAGGTAGAGATATAAAAGACATTAGTCAGAGTTATCTCCTCTGAGAGTAATGAATTTTATTATACAGCCAGGTCCTGTGGTGAACGAAGTGAAGGTGTCATTTGCAGGGTGGAAAGTAGATGCTTTTCACAGGGCCTGTGACGCTGATAAGGATACTTTTCCACTTAGTAAGGAAGGTAATGGTAAACCACCTCATTTCTCGTTTTACTTAGTAAAGCCTCTAGAGATTTAAACCAGCCTTTTAGCTGATGACCAAAACAGCAACCACATATCTATAAACTTAAAATAAATGGAGGATTTTTGCCCTTAAAAGATGTTAATTTTTGTATTGTAATATTGCAAATTTATTTATTACGGAGGCGTACAGGATGTGAATTTAAATACACAAAAGGAAATTTTCTGAGTTTTTATTTAAACAATACTGTATTGTAAACTGAATTACGTACGTACGTAGTAAATTACTTTGTAACACGATATTTGCTGAAGTTGGCAATAGTGACGCATAAGAAATGTAAAATGCAGACAAAAATATTTGCACAATTGTTTTTCGTATAAATTTATGTACGTCATTTTAAAATACAATGTGGATGAAGTTAAAGGTACACTTGTGTTGGTGGATATTCGATCATGCTCATCGACTTTCTACCGATCCACTTTGGCATTTTATTGTTATTAAATCTAAATACAGTAATGTGATTTGTTCAAAGTAATTTATGTTAGTAAAAAAGATGGTGTGAAACGCTCACACGACTTTTTCTTGCCAATGTATATTATGAATTATACAACCTTTGCTTATTAATCATGAAAAAATAATGTAAAACAATAAAAACAACCTGGCCGCCTCCGTAGCGTAGAAGTAGCGCGTTAGTCTACCACGCGGAGGTCCCGGGTTCGAGTCCCGGCCAGGGTCTGGAAATTTTCTCTTGTCAAATCCCACAGTTACAGTCACATTATCCACCGTAGTCGCTAATAACCAATCACTTGATGCCAATTTAAGTAAAATAAAAAACCATAACCTAATTTTAACCATGAGTGAATGACGGTAAATGAATTCAACATATTATGTGGGAATTATAAATACAGAAAATCAGTTATTGACACTAAACTAGGCTCGGTACAGAAAAGTCCTTGAAATAAAAGTTTTAGGTTTATAATTTCCTACAATTTTGATTATTAAATACACTTTTGTTGTTAATTGCATATACAACGCTGCAATATTAAAAACCCATTTTTTTCTAGCATTTCAGCAGACAATGCACTTAATCTATCTCGCACAACATAAAAATGTAGTAAATGAGACTTTTTTTTGAATTTAAGAAGCCTTTTTTGAAAAAATCGCAAAAAGTGAAAAAATGCACGAAAATACTATTACTTACGGTTGACCGATTTTGATGAAAATGTTTGTGTCGTACTTAATATTTGTGATATTTTATTCGCACCCACACTAAGAGGCAATCGCTAAAAAATTGTTTTTTGAGTTCAGGCGACCTGGAAACGTGTATTTCCAGTGAAAACTTGATTTCGAAAAACTGACATGGAAACAATATCTTCCTCCCCTAAATATTTATTTAGGGCAAGATAAATCAAACGAAAATGGAAGTTTAGAGCCAGCCCAGTCAGTCAGCTGCTAGAGAAACGCTATTTTACCTAATCGTTCTGTAATACCGGTGGGTCGAGCGACTTAATTTTCTTTTTTTGGTTTTGCGCATTAATACTAATACAAATGATGGATGAAAGATGAAAATGAGCGATGAAAAATGCCACACGTGATCGGAAATCGAAGCCGGCACCGCTTACGTATAAGTAATTGCACCGACCACTACACCGACCGACTGATTATGTGTACATATAACCAGCTGACAGACACACGGTAACTATCGCCACTAAAAGTAAAAGGTGCCGGCCGCCTTGGCGTAGTTGGTAACGTGCTCGCCCCTCTCATCATGTGGTCTTGGGTTCGAATCCCACTTAGGCATGGCATATTTTCATATGTTACAAAAAATCATTTCATCCTTCACAGTTGCAACCCAACGTCGTCGCTAATGACCACTGTAGTTGATGCGACGTTAAATAAACAAAGAAAGGAAAAAAGTAAAAGGCTTTCGGTCCAGCCCCGTCAGTCAGTGTACCAGCTGATTAGCTGGTACAGTCGCTATTAATTGTTAAGCAACACTGGCTGGGAAGCGCTTCGGATGGTGACCAGCTGACACCCATTCCTGAACAAACTCCACCGGGGGTTCCAGTTCAGAAAAAAATATTCATGCCGAATCACGTCAAAAATACAGCGTAAAGCAGCGGTCAAATTGGGTGGTTGTCAATTAAGTGCAGTTCCCGATAACAAATAAAAAGCTAAAAAAAAGTAAGTGTTCAAATTCATGCGTAATCAAAAATACAGTAAAAATCAGCTGTAAAATTAAGTTGTCAATATAATATGCTTTCCCAAATGGGAAAGTGGGGTCAATAATAAGCAAAAAACGGAAATGAATTGAACAGGGAACCGGTAGTTCTTTTTATTTATATGTTTGTCATAACAGACAGTTGGAGTATCAAATTGTTTACACTCAATCTGTTCGTTGCATGGCTAAAATAAATAGTTCTGTTTCTTATCACATGGTCAGCCAATTAAATAACTGAATCATTTAAGAACAGGAGATGTAGAGGTGTAAAAGACACTAATCAGAGTTATCTCCTCTGAAAGTAATGAATTTCATTATACAGCCAGACCCTGTGGTGAATGAAATGAAGGTGTCATTTGAGTGGAAAATATGTGCTTTCCAGAGGGCCTGGCATGCTGATAAGCGTAGTTTTCCACTCAGTGAGGAAGGCAATTTGTAAACCACCTCTCTTTACTTAGTAAAACCTCTACAGAATCAAACCAGTCTTTTGGCTGATGACCTAAACAACAAATGTTTGTATAAATATGCTCACCACATAAAATCACTCATATGCTTACTAGTGGTGTTACTTAACAAATCAAGGCGATATTCATTGGGATGGGTCCGGAGCTGTAACGAAATTAAAGTAATAAAATAAAGCCTGTGTATGGAAGAAAATTTCGTTTTCTACGTGTTCGAACGATATGAAAGGATTAGTTGTATAAAGTGTCGATAGAGCGCGCTGATGCTAGGCATCGTATGTCGGTTAGGAGTCGCACTGCACAGCTGAGTTGTGACTCGTGATTTAGCCGTGTTCGCTGTTGACTACAGAGCAGTTCAGTTCTGACTTCACTTTTCGTCGGTGGTCCGTTCTGTTGCCGAGCTAGTGTTCTTTTTTACATCGGTAAGGTCGTCGCGGTGAGTGTTATTTTAATACAAGATCGCAGTTTATTTTAGTAGCGTTAGTGAAGTGTTTTTTAATTGTGATATTTAAAAAAAAATTACTATAAATTTATTCGTAACTTTTTTTGGTCTTCCTCAATAAATTCTATACGTACCATTTCTACTTAGCTTCAGATCTTTAAATCGATTTAAGCTAATTTATTTTTTGTATTCCTTCGTGTGATATCTTCATTCTAGTCTCTTTTTACATAAATAAATATATAAGTTATCTACTACAAAAAATTATCAAGAAATTTTAAGTTCATCATTTTATTAAACATATTCGGAAAGGTAAGAATATTTTTATTTTAGGTTTTTATATTACACGTAGTTATTACTAACACAAATTTATTTGTACATAATTTTTAATTGAAAACATGTATTTTTATGAATAATGAATCAAATTATAAATGTATGTTAGTGGGTTCAATACAATAGAAGCTGTTTTAAAACCTTGACTTCTTTAAAAACGCCCGTGATTTTCCATAGTAACAATTCATTAAGTCTAAAAAAAAACTTTGTGATCTGTTGTTCCATTTGTGTGTACATCATACTCTTATTACAGTTTAACATAAAACATCATCAAAAAGAATTAAGATCTAAGATATTTTTAAACATTTACTACAAAGTTTATAAATTAAAAATATTATGAATTCGTAATATTTTCGATCAGTGAAGAACCGATTTCAAAATATTTTATTATGTTACTTTATATTGATTCCTATAAACGGGCTTAATTTATTTTTTATTGTTTAATATTCTCTTCCTTGTATAGTAGTATTATATTTCATGCGGAAATATTTGTACTGTATTTAATAAATAGTTAAAGAAAAATACTACAGTAATGTAAAAATTCTATTAGAATTCCTGCAACACTGTTCTGATTTAACTGCAGTTCAGGGACTTCACATTTGACATTGTATGACCATTAACTTTTATATTTTATAGAACTTCAGTTCTGTAACAATTTACTTTAGAAATTGTACTGAAAAAATGTATCATTTCACCCATGAATTTTTATATAAAAAAAATTAGTAGTACATTTTTGTATGCAAAAAAGGCAAATAAGGTCATTTTTGATTACGTCAAGTATCTAAATATATTTTTGCATTTTTGCAGCCCTTTCAATGTTTTTTCATTATAGGTTTTTCACGTTTCTCCTAACCATCCTGAATCGGCGTTTGTTCTTCATGGAAGCTCATGAATTCAGATCGGTTGTGTGTAGTTGATTCGATCCGAATTATCTGGGTTATTGATTATTTCAAAATCTTTTCTGATGTCTTTAAGGAGAGTTGGTATAATTAGAAAAATCAATTTTCGTATTTGAACACCCGCATATCCAGTTTAAAGTGCATGATTTCCAATGGTGTCACGTTTCTATAGCAATTAGAAATATTTTTCTTTCATTTTTATGAAGGGTGTCACGTATTTCTGCAGTTTTTTTTGTGAACAATCATACAGTATTTATTAATTTTCTGAAAATTATTTATTTTAATTTTTTTGCTAGATTTCCCAGCTTATATAAAATGGTATTGTCACTGAATTTTCAAGGGTTGTTTTTTCCATATTAAATATTAGTTTCTCATGAAAAAAAATTACAATATTTTTTTTCTTGTAGACCTCTGACATTTGGGAATTTTTTTAAAAATTTGGTTTCGTTCCCATCAATTAATGCTTACGTTAGGAACTACAACGAAGATAGATCGGTTTTGTGTTTAGGTCAACACCCAAAAAGCTGGTTTTAATCTCTAGAGATTTTACTTAGTAAAAACGAGGAGTGAGGTGGTTTACTTTGCCTTCCTCACTGAGTGGAAAAGTATGTTTATTGACATGCCCGGCCCTCCGAAAAGCACCCACTTTTCACCCTGAAAATGACACCTTCACTTCTTTCACGATATGGTCTGGCTGTATAATGATTAAATTCATTACTCTCGGAGGAGATAACTCTGACTAGTGTCTTTTACACCTCTACCTCTTCTGTTCTTAAATAGTTCAGTCATATAATTGGTTGATAACGTGATAAGAAACAGAACTATTTTTTTATAGTCCTGGCACTAACAGATCAAATGCAATTAATTTAACACTGCCCGTTATGGGCAAAAATATATCTACAAAAGAAAAATAAATTAAAGACCTATCTTTTACCGGGCTTAAGAAATGTGGCCAAAAATTAATACTCTCATTTTCACGGTTGGACTTTTCTAAATCTATTTATCCTAACACCTTACATCTATTATTTAGACTATATTTTACTGAAATTGAAAAAAACATTGTAAATTTCGTATGAAATTCAATATTTAATGTATTTATAAATACAGTTTAATCAATTTTTAACTAGTAAAATCTTAAATTCTTTATCGATTTTGTATGTTATTACTATAGATATTCATTTTCCGACGATAAAGTAAAACAAATTTAAAATCATTAGTAAAAACATTAGATCTTATAAAATTTAACGTACTAAAATATGAAATGTTTTGTTGTTACGTATAAACCATATTGATCACGTATATGAATTTAAATTTATTTAGCAGGCTGCATTAGGTTCGACACGTTGGCGTTTACGTACTTCTCTTACCTACTCTATAAAAACGCCTGTATCTTTACTACTTGAATACTGACTTATCAAAAAACTGATTAAGAAAGCAACGTACATGAACTAAGTGTTTACGTTGACAAAAAATTAACAGATTATTAACAATTACGTCAATAATTATTAACGGTTTTTATAAATTATTTATTTTTACTTCTCGAATTCATAGAATAGAACGGTGGAAATATTGAGATCGCGTAATTATAAATTTTATTATCGAATTTCTATGAATTTCACTTTTTACGATTAACTCTGAAGTCAGTATTAAGTTTTGAAAGTTGTCCATATTTTATGTATGCGTGTACTTCAGCAAAAAAATACTCCAGTATAGTTGAAACTTAAAAATTCCTTAAAACCGAAAGGTTTTCCTTGAAATTATCCGTACAACTCCAAAATTAAAGATACACCGAAAAGTCTGATAAAATTTTCGTTTTTGTGACTGTACAAATATTTTCGTTTTTTGAATCCCAAACGCTCTCTGTTCATCCGTTCGTTTAGGTTTTTTTATCTTTACGTTTTCTGTAAAATATTTAATCCAATATGCAAGTTCTGTGTTGAGTTATATCGTGATTGGTTAATTAGAATTGTTGTTTAGATCTACAGCCGAAAGGCTGGATTGAACTTCTTGAGTCTTAGTAAAATGAGGAGTGAGGTGGCCTTCCTCACTGAATGGAAACGTTTGCTTATCAGCATGCTAGGCCCTCGGAAAATCATCTACTTTCCACCCTGCAAATTACTCTTTCACTTTATTCAGATCGAGTCAAATAATTTAACACTCCACCTGCCTATTTTAGGAATTAAAGTTCCATAACGTTTTCTACAGACAGGTAGAGTGTTTAATTCATCTGCTAGTCCAGGGCTATAAAAAACGTTCTATTTCTTATCATATGGTCAGCTGATTATATGACTGAAGCATTTAAGAACAGAAAAGGTAGAGTTGTAAAAGACACTAGTCAGAGTTATCTCTTCTGAGAGTGATGAATTTCATTATACAGCACTGTTGTGAATGAATTGAAGGTGTCATTTTCAGGACGGAAAAATTCTTTTCAGAGGGCTTGGCATGCTGATAAGCAAATATTTCCACTCAGTGAGGAAGGCAATTGTAAATCATACACTCCTTATTTTACTTAGTAAAGGCCTCTAGAGGTTCAAACCAACCTCTCAACTGATGACCTAAACAACAAAACAACGTTTTCTATTTCAGTATTTCCTAGATTTAGATTCCCGGTTATTGTTCATTTATTTTTTTATTTGTTTTGTTAATTACTAAATCCTTAATTCGATCCATTTACGTACATTAAGAAAGAATAAAAAACAGTTTGTACTAACAATTCATTATTTATTGGTCAGTACTTACTTGTTTTAAAAAAATTAATGTATAAAATTATAGTATTATATATAAATTACTGTATTTATATAAATTTTAAACAATTTATGTGTTAGCCTAATTTTTTTAGATAAATCTTTAGACCCTCATTTAATTAAAAAAAAACAAACTAATTATCATATTTGCATAATTAGGGGGTTTTTATGATAAAAATAGGAATTCAAAATTATATTGTGTATAAATATAATAATTATATAGTTTTTAATAGGCCTACAATATTTTTACTATCCGATTTTATCGCAAAGTTAATTTTTTTAAATATTTTAATTATATTATTTTTAGAGTTGATTAAATTTAAATATTGATATTATATTAATGTAAAATAATGATAATCAAAATTAGTGAGACAGCAACGCATTTTTTATTATAGGTTACGTTATTAAAATTTTAAGATAATTCGTTTACGTATGTACTCTCTTTCATGTTAGGCCTTTTATTTGTTTTATTGTCTTGACGTATCACTAAACGGTTGACGAAACTAAATCATTATGAAGTGATTAGTGATTAATATTATTTATTGATAGTTTGTACTTTAACCACGCCGGATGATAATAATATTGGCCTACAGTAGAAAATTTTAATTAAATTCACTCCATTTTTTATTGATTGTCGCTTTAAAATACATGTGCGCCACATGTACAAAAACTATTCCTCTCTTTTATTTTTATTCTCTCTCCTCTCGCTCTTTCGTTAAAGCAGATAATACTGTTAATCGTTAATTTAATTTAGTTAATAACACTTTTTTGCAGAGTTGTTTAATTTCTTATAGATAAAAATTACGGTATCTTTTCTTAAATTTTAATGTTTTTCTCAAAATTATGTTCGTATTTACTACGAAAATTTACATATTTGTTCAGGTGAAAATGTATGAAAGTTATATATGGATTTATGAAAAGGATTTTTTTAGTTTAATAAAATTAGAACTTCCCCATTACAGGCAGGTGGAGTGTTCAATTATTTCCACTCGATCTGGTAATTCAGGGCTACAAAAAATAGTTCTGTTCTTATCACATTGTCAACCAATTGTATGGCTAAAGAATTTAAAAACAAAAGTGGTAAAGATGTAAAATGCACTAATCAGAGTTATCATCTCCAAGATTTACAAATTTCATCATTATACAGCCAGATCCTATGGTGAATGAAGTGAAGGTGTCATTTGTAGGGTGGAATGTAGATGCTTTTCAAAGTCCGTGGCATACTGATAACCATACTTTTCCACTTGGTAAGGAAGGAGGAAAGAGGTGGTAAACCACCTCTTTCCTTGTTTTACTTAGTAAAGCCTCTAGAGGTTCAAACCAGCCTTTCAGCTGATGACCTAAACAACAACAGAATTAGAACACCTCCTTGGCCTAGTGGTTAAAGTGTATGAGTGTACTCCATTGCAAAGCAGTAGGTCCCGGGTTCAAATCCCGTCTGGCATCTAAAATTGTATTACTTGTTAAAACCCCCAGATACTGTAGGCCTACTGTAATACACTTCATCATTTGATGATATGTAAAAAAAAGGATTTTGCTTGTACTTTTTATTCCATTCTAATTTTTAATGTTGTTATTTAGGTCATCAGCCGGAAGGCTGGTTTGAACCTCTAGAGGTTTTACTAAGTAAATCGAGGAGTGAGGTGGGTTATAAAATTACCTTCCTCACCGAGTGGAAAAGTACGCTTATCAACATGCCGGGCCCTCTAAAAAGTACATATTTTCCACTCTGCAAATGGCACCTTCACTTCATTCACCACAGAGTCTGGCTGTATAATGAAATTCATCACTTTCAGAAAAGATAACTCTGATTAGTGTCTTTTACACCTCTGCTTCTTCTGTTCTTAAATTATTCAGTCATTTAATTGGCTGACCATATGATAAGAAACAGAACTATTTATTTTAGCCCTGCAACTAACAGATTCAGTGTAAATAATTTGACACTCCACCTGTCTGTTATAGGCAAAATGTTTAATGGTACGACACATTTAGTAATAGCTAATAGAAAAGTTGCGTTTGCGAATAGACATTGTTAAAAAAAATCTTGTATGTTTTCGTTGTAATCCTATTTAATAAAATTTACTTATTTCATTTTTCACCGAAAACAGTTTTACACTTATGGATTATATCAAACCCCTAAAAGTGGTCTACAAATATCTTTCGAACTTTTGGTAAAATTAAAATTATTTTTGGCTACCTCCGTGGCGTAGTGTTTAGCGTGCTAATCTACTTGTTAAAGACCACTATAAAACCACATAAATTTATGAATCACATAAATGTGGATCTTAAATTCACATAACATTTATACATACTGATTTTAACAAATGTGCAAACTTTCGTAATAAGTACGAGCATCATTTTAAGAGAAAACATTAAAATTTAATTTTGATATGGCCTTCGGGCCAGCCCAGTCAGTCAGCTGGTAGTAAGTCGCTATTATTTGTTAAGTAACACCGGTTGGGCAAGCGACTTGGTATGGTGACCAGCTGACAGCCATCCATGAACATACTCTACTGTGGGTCCCTGTTCAAACTCATGCCTTATTAACGTCAAATAATACAGCAAAAGCAGCAATCAAATTGGGTAATTGTCAGTAATGTACAGTTCCCGATAACAAATAAAAGCTAAAAAAAAAACAAATTTTGATATAACAAATTAAACACATCAGCAAAAAGGTATAGGGATTCTTAGAAAAGTAATGTACTATAATATATCCCACAGAACCGTGCAGCAGATATAAACAGACTACGGGTTGAAAGTGAGTAAAAAGGATGCGTAATCATATTTCACTCTACCAACCCCTTCAGTCAAAACAACCGGCGACAAATCGGATATTATAATAAGCCTACTGTATGAATTCTTTCTACTGGTACTGTCATATTTTGTATTTAGTCTGTGTTTCAAATTAGTATATACAAGTTTCATCTGGTAAGCAAAGAACATTTTATGTAACTCGAATGGATCACGCTATGTTCAACCACAATTTTTAATACATTTATGTTTTGACGTACTGCACGGTTCCATGGGATAGAGTATAGTTACCACTACTTGATTTCTATACTATAGCAGTTTGCGCCTGCGCATAACACACAAAAACTGCTAGTTCCTCTACAATTAAAACATTGGATATAAATAAAGTAAAAATGAGAGATCGATTTAATATTTAACCTTTTAATCAATTATCGAATAACTGAATGCATAAGTGTTTAATCAGGCCAAAAACTAGTTAAATTATTCTTGTACTTGTTGTTTAGGTCATCAGCCGAAAGGCTGGTTTGAATCTGTAGAGGTTTTACTAAGTAAAACGAGGAGTGAGGTGGTTTACGATTGCCTTCCTCACTAAGTGGAAAAGTACGCTTATCAGCATGCCGGGCCCTCTGAAAAGCACATATTTTCCAATCTGCAAATGACACCTTCACTTCATTCACCACAGGGTCTGGCTGTATAATGAAATTCATTACTTTCAGAGGAGATAACTCTGATTGGTGTCTTTTACACCTCTACCTCTTCTGTTCTTAAATGATTCAGTCATTTAATTGGCTGACCATGTAACAAGAAACAGAACTATTTATTTTAGCCCTGCAACTAACAGATTGAGTGTAAATAATTTGACACTCCACCTGTCTGTTATGGGCAGATTCTTGTACTAGGTCACAATATTGTAATTTCAAATCTTATACTTAATTATATAACCGTAAATGAAAATTACATTATTAATTTCACATTGATGTTAGTTAATAACGAATTGTTTTTAAATAACACCTCTTGTTTCAATCAGATTGTTATAAAATTAGTTATAACTCATATATAATTATCTAATTAACTTTTACCGAGTTATTAGTGTTATATATATTGTGTTCCGTGGCCAATGTAATTCAAACCACTTTTATATTATGTAGGCTTGTTCTTAATTACTTTTTTTATATTTCTGTTTAGTTTAATTTATTATTCTATTATTTTGGTTGTTTATTTATATTTCTTTTGGTATTTATATTCTCTAAAAAATAGTGAAATAATAATAATAATTATTATTATATTATGGTTGTTTATTCTCTACTGCGTTAATAACTATTTACGTAAATATTTTATTTTTTTATAATTTTTTATGTAATCAGTTATATCAGAGTTCATAACTAAATTATACAAATCTATTATGTTACAGTATATAGTCGCGGTAATCCGAATACGTAAGATGTCCGATCGTTACGGATTATCGATATCTACAATCTTTGATTTCGGGAATTGAATTACATATACGATATACTGTATTCGGATAAAAAGTACAGATTAACAAAATTCGAGAACACAAAATTATAATTGATAATATTTTTTAAATTTATTTATTTAACGTCGCATCAACTGCAACGGTCATTAGCGACGACGTTGGGGTGTAACTTTGTACAGTGGAGGATGGAATGATTTTTTGTAACGTATTAAAATATGCCGTGCCTGAATGGGATTCGAACCCAGGACCGCATGATGAGAGGCGAGCACGTTACCAACTACGCCAATGCGGCCGGCGTAAATAATGAATTGATAATTCATTTGAAATATGTTACAGTATTATTTTCATATTTTGAAACAAAATGCAATTTTAAACAAACTATGGTAACTTGTGACTGCCAGTGCTGTTACTCCACGGGAAAAATGTTATACGATATTTTTTGAATGAATCCTATTATGAACTAAGATTTTCCTGGCAACATTTTCCAGTACAATGCCGACTCATCTCCATTGTTAACTTGATCTGCTGTTAAATCCTGTTTTTCTACTTCATCCTGTAATTTTGTTTTAAAGTCCATAATCATCGATAGGCCTATCACTGGAATTTTTTTCACCGGTAACAGTTGATAGTCTAATACCGTATAGTTGTTTGAATTTGTCCAGCCAGCCGTTACTGGCTTGAAAGTCGTCTTTCCCGGTCATTTTCTTGAAGAAAAACTTCGCTTTTGGGTGAGAATGTCTCTACTGACTATAGATTGCCTTGCTCTTTCTTGCAAAAACCATGAGTATAAAGCCCGCTCGGCATCAGGTTTACCTGCTGCTTTCAATGTATTTTTTTCAGTGACCCGCACTCCATTTATTAGACGTTTTTAATTAATTTTTCTAAATGCTAAAAAAATAATAAAAACCATGATAATAAGTGATCGTTCGGATTACTGGAGGAATTGGTGTACCGGTGGTTCGGATTACTGCGACCGTACTGTACTCGTATATTATGAATAAGTTAAAAGCTGTGACTTTTCCAATTGTAAATTCCATAGAAAACGTACGATTGTATTTAAAATTTAATGATTAAAAAAATTTAGTGGCAGGAAAATATTTTTGTTAGAATGTATGATTTATCAGTGAAAAATGTTAGGGATTTTTTTATCTGTGTATACAGAATAATAAAAAATTAAACGGAAATACTTGAAAGCTGTTTCTATAGATAAAATTTGGTGTGAAACACTCACACGACTTTCTATTGCCAATGCAAATAATGAACAATATAACTTAACATTATTAAACAACGTAAAAAACCGGAAGAACGGCCGCCTACGTGACGTAGTTGTAAGCGTGCTAGCCTACTAAGCGCTGGTCCCGGATTCGATTCCCGGCCAGGCCCTGGAAATTATTACATGTCAAAACCCATCATTACAGTTTCTTAACTCACCGTAGTCGCTTATGATCAAGCTGATGTGACTTTAAATAAACAAAAAACTAACCTCAAAAAACATAACCTAATTTTAATCATGAGTGAATAATGCAAAATGAAATTCAACCTCAGTTTGATTTAATAATACAGAAAAATCACTCTTTGACACTAAAACAGGCTCTGCTAGTCAATTAGCAGCTAGTAAAGTAGCGTCGTGGGAGCCTTATTAGTAGGCCTAATAATAAAAATACTGGAATTATAGGTATTAGATCTATTTGTTATTTTGTTTTCATTTTCATTATATTTCATGGTATTTTATTGTTAAATTAGCATGAAAAATAATACGTTTTGGTATATTAATCTATTATATTCACGGTTTGTGGAATCGGACAATTTTTGGGACTTGCAGAAGAAAATATTTTGGAAGTTTGCCAATTTCAGATGCCAAGGTGGTCTATTCTCTGTCGGTCAGTAAGCAAACAAGTTAACCGTTAGTCCTATTTTCAAACAACAATAATAATTTACAGAAGTGTTTGTGTGTGTTATGTTTTTATACATATACACTAGGTATAACCTTAATAGTTTTGGTATTATTACAAGGAGCAGAACGAGTTTTATGTAATCATTATCAGAAAAAAAGGAGTTAGTCAATTATGAAAAGTAACGTCAAAAGTTTAAATGTTAACAACAAAGACAGAGATATTATATATTTTGAAAGATGTGTGATCTATCTTTCTTTGTTTAAAGATCTGTTCAGTTTATCTCCGTTCAGCAAAATGTCATCGTTATTCTGTATGTTGTGTATGCTATTATTATTTCGTTTCTAAATATAGTATTACGTTGCCTTTATATTCATTTTTTTCTAATTTAGTATTGTTACAATTTCATAATAAATTTGATAAGGTGGGTTGATTCGGTAGAATGTTCGAATATAAATTTAAAGGTCACAGATTCAATTCCAATTTATCATACAAAGATTGCCCATAACGGGCAGGTGGAGTGTTAAATTCATTGCACTCGATCTGTTGGTTCCAGGCCTAAAAAAGTTCTGTTTCTTATCACATTGTTAGCCAATTATTATATGACTAAACTATTTAAAAACAGAAGAGGTAGAGGTGTAAAAGACACTAGTCAACGGTTATCTTTTCTGAGAGTTATGAATTTTGTTAAACAGTCAGACCCTCTGGTGAGTGAAGTGAAGGTGTCATTTGCAGGGTGGAAAGTGGGTGCTTTTCTGAGGGCCTGGCATGCTGATAAGCATACTCTTTTAACTCAGTGAGGAAGGCAATAGTAAAACACCTCACTCCTCGTTTTTATATAGTTAAACTTCTAGAGGTTCAAACCAGCCTTTCGGCTTTTGACCTTATACAAAGATGTCCCAAAAAATTTGAAAATGATGTTCGTACAACCGATTGACGCTACTGGACAAGTTTGCACCTGATTAGATGGAAAGTTTAACTCGTTACTAAAATTTTTCCAGACGTGGCGCATAATTTTCGTTCATGTGCAGTCATATTTATCAGATGTGTTTCCTCAAGTTTTTTTTCTATGAGTACAGAACTAAAAAAGAGCAACGATATGAGATTCGCTATTGTGTTCGCCGAAGTTTATCTACTGAAGGGTGCGTATGGGGAAATCTGTTAGGGTATCAGTACAATTTTTTGTTGGCACAAAGCGTTTTCTGACGAGAGTCAACCGAGTTGATTCCGGGAGTTCGCGGTCGGACGTCAACTACCATTACTGAAGAAAACATTGGTGCTGTGACCGCCATTGTTCGTGACGATGAACGTTTATCAGTGGGTATTCTGAATTGTTACTTTCTTTTAAAATAAAGCAATGTTCTTGTAACGTTTCATGTTAAATAAAAAAATGTTTAAATCCGGAGGGTGCTGTTCAACTCCTTTCACAAAAAAATCATCAATCTGTGAATTCTTCACCAAATTAGCTCATTAACCACCAACGTATTAGCGATAGCTAATGATTTGGTTTAGTAAACTGCCCACATTCGATGGCTGACGCTGTATCTGCTCATACGACGTAACTAACACTCAGTTGTTTGAGATACCCTTAATATATTTTTTATCGCTAATACGTTGCAATCTGTACAATTCAGAACAATAAGCAACTTCATGACCCAATGAGATAAGGGTGATGTGTATGACGTGAAAATTACCATTCCTGAGAGGGTATGGTAAATTGAACTCCAACCATCAAAGTACAACGGGAATCACTGTCTAATATTCGGATTTTTATAAAAGTTGCGTATCAAACTACCTTTACTAGGATTTGAACCAGGAACCTTTGTCTCCAAAAATTAGCTGTTAAACAGCTGACCCGCTGCGACGACTTTACCTCAAGATCAACCGGTTGAGTAACCCTTAATATAACACACCTAAATTATAAACGTTCCAATTATAACTAAGCAAGTGTTTTTTGTTAAAGTCAATCAAAAAAAATTTGGTGTGAGCCTCTAGAATTTTTACTAATTTAAAATAAGGAGTAAGTAAAGATTTACAGTTTCTTTCCTCATTTAGTTTAATAGTTTGATTTTCTATTGGTACACCAACCCTTATGAAAATTACACTAACCTCAACCCTGCAAATTACACCTCTTTTTCATTGACCAAAAGATCGGGCTGTTTGATAAAATTCATTAGTTTCAGAATAGATAACTGACCTGCCTTATATCATGACCTACCTCAACTATTCAGTATTTTAATCATTAAATTAACTAATCTTTTAAAAAGAAACACAACTATTTTTTTTATCCCTGGAACTAATTGGTCAGATTTCAGTTAATTTAACCGTTACTTACCTGCTCTGTGAAGTTGAAGGTCCAGGTTTCGATTCCCGGTTAAGGTTTAGAAATTTAATCATGTTAAGTCACTGGTATTGGTCGTTAACCCACTGTATTATTTAATGTGAACCTATTGATGAGGTTGTATTAAAGACTGTATGACGTTTCGCATTTTATGTGAAGTACCCGGGATCGATTCTAGTCGGGGAAATTTTCTCCTCCTTATAATAATTTTATTTTCACGTTAGGTTCCATGTGCGTGTGTTTGTGTTACTTTTACTTCTTTCTTAAAATACATGCTGTTTTTTTTTTTTAGTTTAAAAGATTTTTATTCCCATAACAGACAGATGGAGTGATAAATTATTTGGACTCGATCTGCTAGTTTCAGGGATACAAAAAATAGTTTTGTTTCTTATCACATGGTCAGCCAATCATATGACTGAAGCATTTAAGAACAGAAGAGGTAGAAGTGTAAAAGACATTGGTCAGAGTTATGTCTTCTGAGAGTAATGAATTTTATTATACAGCCAGACTCTGTGGTGAATGAAGTGAAGGTGTCATTTGCAGGGTGGAAAGTAGATGCTTTTCAAAGTCCGTGGCATACTGATAACCACACTTTTCCACTCAGTGAGGAAGGAAATAAATGGTAAATCACTTCACTCCTCGTTTTACTTAGTAAAGCCTCTAGATGTTCAAACCAGCCTTTCAGTTGATGATCTAAACAGTTTAAAATTTAAAATTGTATCGACTGGAATACATAAGCAAATACTGTGAGCTACGGTACAATATCGATGGATTTTAATGTGTAATAATTTATAAATTCAAGCTGGGAATCAAACTCGAGACTTTCTGATTTTGCAGTGACTGAAATCTAGCGCTTTGTTTAGCACCGGGCCACGGAACCAGTAGCAGTGTTCTTTTCTTTGTTTTGACGAATTTATACTTTTTAGTAATTGTATTTAAGCACTTAAGCACTTAACAAAGCTCTACCATATCCAACCTCAAAACGATAAAGGCAGGCCAAGAATAAATGACAGCAACTAGGTACTACTAAGGGCGTGGTGTTATAAACCAGACGTACAGACAAACAGACAGTTCCTAATTGGATTTTTGTAGTAACTAAAGAAAAAGAGGGTAAAAATGTGTGAGAGTGAGAGAGTATTCATCTACAAGTCTATTGAAATCTTTAACAATCCTGAACTACTGAAGTGTTATCATTATTCTTGTATGTAAACTCGACAGTACGTATATCATTGTGAACCACCCAATTTTGCGCAATACTTTTATGTAATATTTTTATTTAACATTTATATGTAGGTTGTTATAATTTTCTGACAATTTTTTCGTAGTTTTTACATAAGGTATTTCAAAATTTTATTCATGTATAATTTATATTATGCATAAAAGCTCTAAATACAACTTCATCATGCAATCTACAATGTTTAGAAATTTGAAATTTTTTACGAGGATTCCGTTTAAATATTAGATGCTCATGTGTGATATTTGATATGAAAAATCAAATAAATAAACAACCGACACCTTTTTCATATGAACCGTAAATTGCATCTGTTTTTTTCGATTTAAATTACATTTGTATTTTTTAATGCAATTTACGTAAATTCTCGAGTAGCGATGAATCATTTTGCTGTTCTAAATACTTCACCAGTCCGTTGACATGTCATAAACTTCCTTTGGGAGTATCCTGGACATAATTAACACAAAAAAACTGTAAGAGTGTTTTTTCGTGAGTTTAAGAGTGAGTGTAGGAGTGTTGTTCGTGTGTTATTTTTGGCTGCACCGTAGGCTGTCTGTCTCATTTGCAACCGCATCCTTCATTTTATTAATGATTTTTTTTCATTAGTCAAGTTCTCAAATGTTAGTTATGTCATAGTTTAACCTCAGAAATTCCATTTTCATTCACACTTTCTCCCTCGGAAACTATTCTCGCTTTATGAACTTTATAAAATGTATACGTAGGTTCCAATAGTTCGTTGAAACTCTGAAAAAAAATTCCTATTTGACATGATAATTATTTGTCCATGATTTTAAAAGAAAAGAAGGTTTAACTAAATCATAGCCAGGGAAAACATCGTAAATGGCATTCAGAATAATTCTGTATTGTATAAGTTGTTCCAAAGTTCCTGAAGTCGTAATTCTCCTAAATTCTTCGTTTCAGTTGCTGAAATTTGTCATGGATAATCAGGAGTTTACTGTAATTAGATAACGTTGAAATTTTGTCTAATAGTTTTCTCGTGTAACGTCAGGTTTTGATAATTTTTGGTTTGTTTCGAAAAGCCGCATTCAAATTTGTCCATTCTATGTTTGATACATCAAAATTGTTCAGTTCATAGATTTGCTTCTTAATTATTGACAACTAAAAAATTTCCTTATTTTCTTAATACGTATACCTATATACACTATTTTCCTTTTTGTTATTTTACTAAAATTTAAAAATTTTGGATGTGTTTCTTGAAATTCATTCGTTTTCATACGGTAAGAGTTAGTAATAAAATTTGATTTCAATAACTATTATTTGTTTCTTAATGACTTTATTTACACAAATTTTCTCAAAATTAAATTCTGTACAAGTTTTGTTTAAAAATTACCTATTTAACAAAGTTATTGTACGTTAAACGTAAAAAGTTTTGTTTTCCGTCTTATTTTTTGAGTTTGACGTAGAATATCTTAAAAAGTAAGAGATATACAGTTCTAGGTATATACAGTTCTAAATTCGTTCCTTACGTTACCTTCCTAGAATTCCAAAAAGTCTTTATTCAATCAGGGTTCCAAATTCTTGGCTAATCTTTCGCTAGCCGTTCCTTGTTAACTACGCATTGTAATATGACGAATTTAATACACATCTGGAGTTGTTTATTTTTGAGTATATTGAAATAAAAATAGATATCTTCCTAGAATTCCAAAAAGTCTTTATTCAATCAGGGTTCCAAATTCTTGGCTAATCTTTCGCTAGCCGTTCCTTGTTAACTACGCATTGTAATATGACGAATTTAATACACATCTGGAGTTGTTTATTTTTGAGTCTATTGAAATAAAAATAGATATCTCCAGCTGATTGAAAAAGAAATACTTTAAAAATTATTTAATTTATATTACCAGAAAATATTTAAAAGAGTTATTTATATGGTTGCTAGGAAACTATGAAAAATAAGAACTGAGAATTTTGTAAAGAGGAAGGACTGTGGTTCCGAACGTCGAAGAAGATGGACGGGCCACAGGACTGAAATAAAATTTTAATTTAAACACGAATTCGAATTAAGGAAGTTCAAATTGCCCATGTTTCACTGAACTTTATTTAGTGTGATGTAAAAATAAACATAAAAGTGTAATCATTCAATGATAATAAGTTATTATCTGAATGAATTGGAGTAGATGACAAAAATGATATAAAATAAACGTTATTATAAAATTCGTATTCAGCAAATTTGGCATCCCTTGTGGGGAAAAGAATCTACAAATTAAATTAATTAACCAATTCACGAATTTAAGAAAAAATTATGTCAGAGGCTGATAGAAAGAAATTCATAGATCTTCGCGTCACAGACTTAAAGTTGGAGCTCAGAAAGCGTGGTATGGACAGCAAAGGTGTAAAAACAGTACTCATGGAACGACTTCATAAGGCTGTAACTGATGAAGGCCATAATCCGGATTCATATCTGTTCGAGGTTGTTTCTTCTGCAGCTGAAAAGAAGATGACTCCATGTAAGAGAGAAAAGGAAGGTGATGAGGATGAAGAAAATGATTCGTCGGAAATTGAAGACGAAGATGGAGCCGACGTTGACGACGTTAATATAGATCAGGAAGCAGGTTTAGTGGATACATCACATGACGAGATAGGTATAAATAGTAATAACAATAATAATAGTAATAATCAAGACAATATAACCGTGAATATGTTTCAACAACTGATAAATTTAATAACTGAACAGGGAAAAGAACAAGAAAAAAGATTAGGAAGTAAAATAGATAAACAGGAAGAAAGATTAGGTAACAAAATAGATAGTTTAGATTATAGATTGGATAAGCAAGAGAGAGAGATATTAAGGAGCTTAGGGAGGAGATGAAACAAAATAATTTAAAAATAATTGATAAACTTAGGTCAGAAAATAGGAAAGAATTAGAGGATAGAAATAAGAGTAATGAAAAAGAAAATGCTAATTATTTTGAAAATTATAAGGATATAAATAAAAATAATAAGAACTGAGAATTTTGTAAAGAGGAAGGACTGTGGTTCCGAACGTCGAAGAAGATGGACGGGCCACAGGACTGAAATAAAATTTTAATTTAAACACGAATTCGAATTAAGGAAGTTCAAATTGCCCATGTTTCACTGAACTTTATTTAGTGTGATGTAAAAATAAACATAAAAGTGTAATCATTCAATGATAATAAGTTATTATCTGAATGAATTGGAGTAGATGACAAAAATGATATAAAATAAACGTTATTATAAAATTCGTATTCAGCAGCATTACCGGACATATGTTTATGTGAACTTTTTTCATTATTTTTACTAGTACAATGAGCTCAGAAAGCGCCGGACGCTAACCGAAACACCTGTGTATACCCAGTATATTTGATAAAATACGTATGTTTTCTTTCGTAACTATTTATTTTTCTTGTGAAATGACATTGAGTATTTCATTTAATTAGCGCAATTATTATCTGGCACGATATTTTTCCTTCATTATGTATTCTGTAAGGTACTTGTGTTTCAATTAGAAAATACATTATAATGTATTATATTATACGTTGTTTTTAAAAACGTTTCATAAATAAACACAGTTTGTATACAATTAGACTAGGCCTTCCAGTTACCCTACTGCTATAATCGGTCTTGACAGGCATTTACCATCGATTAATCAGTACCATTGTAAAATGTATTAGGCCTTCTGCATAATGTACAATCTAATAGACGTGCTAAAGTATATATGTAACACCATTTCCTTATTATCTGTTGTAAATTCTACAGGGTTACCAACTGTATTAAAAATTTACTAGGTTTTTTTACTTTCTCTAGCCTATATGAATATAAAGAATGTATAAGAAGGAAAGTATTGTCGATTTTTCGAAATCCAGTTTTCACCGGATATACAAGTTTTCAGACCCCCTGAACCCAAAAAATACATGTTTTTAGCGATTGGTCTGTGTGTATATGGGTGAACAAAATATCTCAAGAACGGAACATCGTACAAACTTGAAACTTCAAACTAGATTAGATGCTACTACCGGACCCGACACAAACATTTTCATTAAAATCAGTCAACCGGAAATAGTATTTATTCCTGTCATTGTTCACTTTTTTGCGATTTTCTCAAAAACGGCTTCTACGATTTTTTTTTTTAAAGTCACCTTATTTACTAAATTTTTTATGCTCTACAAGATAGGGTAGGCGCCTTGTCTGCTGAAATTCTTGGGGAGGCTGTTTTCTTGTAACAAAATTGTTTTTTTTAAGATTGCGGCTTTAATATGCATTTTAGCGCAAAAATGTACATAATAAAAGTTGTAGAGAATTGAAAATTCTACAACTTTTATTTCAAACATACTATTGTATAACGCGTAGTTAGCGGTATTTAGTGATTTTCTGTTTATTTATTCATGAAAATTTATAAAAAAAAATCGATTTTTTTAAAGATTTCAGCCTTCGTACGCATTTTACGACAAAAGTGTAATAATCAAATTTATAGGAAATTAAAAGATCTACAACTTTTATTTAAAGCATTTTTCTCTACAGACTGTAGTTTAGTGTGAATTTCCGTTTTTTTAAGCCAAACTGAGGTTGATTTTCATTTTGCATCATTCACTCATGATTAAAATAAGGTTATGTTTTTTGAGGTTAGCTTTTTTGTTTATTTTCAATGTTTTATTACTAATGTTAGGTTACATTGTTCATTATTTGCATTTCCAAGAGAAAGTGGTGTGAGTGTTTCACCCCGGATTTTTTAAACATTTTTTCCTTCCTTTACTCGGAATCGAAACCTACTGATTCGATTAATTATCTAAATTGATTATGGCTTTTTATTTGTATTCTATTCAACTGGTCACCTTACAAAGTGGCTCAATCAACCAGTGTTACTTAAAAATATAATTTTACTTTTGTCCTAGGATGACCCGACAACTTATAGTCGATGAAATGTTGTTTTTATCAACATATATTCCAACAGTTATTCTAATGGAAGATTTTCATAGATTGCAATATAGTGTAGTGTAACTTATTTTAAATGTAACGGTTTATGTACATGAAGAAGAAGAGGAGTCGGAGGAGGTGAGGTGAGGAGGGGGAGGAGGAGGATAAGGAATGAATGACAAACGGTACGTGTAGTTTCCATTACATCAGGATCAACATTTGCTCGATCATCCATGTAAAATCATGCCCCATGGTACTACGACACGATATCTATGCCACGCTGTCTCACGCTATGTCAACCCCATACCGTGAAATTGTACATTATTGTACGCCCGAACTACTTCTGCCTTAACTGTATCCTATTTATATAGATAGATATATCTGAATCAATTCTTTACTTCCATTATCCACTTTTTTTTTTAAATAAAATAAAAACATAATATGGTCTATGTTTTTTTTTATTCTATGTATCGTTTTGTTTTCCGTTGATGTATTAATGGGAAATCGATATTTTCCAACTAATCTCTTGTTAATGATAAATCAATTTTTCATTAATTATCAAACCTCTTTTTTGTATTGTATTGTATTTTATTGTTGATTACTTTGCATTATTGCAATATAATTTCATCTGAAATTGTTAGGTTTTTTTGTTCAAATAGAGATTTGAAATTTCTTCATTTTATCGTGTAACTGTTTTGTATTGCGAGCATCAGAAAGTTTCATTATATAAACTGGTTTTTTTGTTTTTCCCGGATTCATTTCACACTCTTCTGAATATCACTAAAAATACTTAAGCAGATTTTCAGAATTGAATTTTTTTAAAGGTACTCCACAAAAAAGAATTTATTGTTTTGATTTAGAGTAATTACTTCGGTTTTCCTCTTAGGAGCAAGTGATTGAAATTCAATTGGTTTATTTTTCCTGGTTTTCAGTAAAAGTTTGTTTAATGAATTGTACCTACAGAAAAGTAAAGAAATACAGTAATATGTATTAGGGTTTTATCCCCTTTTTATTTCTTAGGTAAAATGGTCTAAATGAAAATGCTTTAATTTTTCTGTTTAAACCCTAAAGAACAAGTTTGCTGAATTTCAGCCCTCTACATCAACGAGAATTTAGAGAATTATTGATAAGTGATTGAGTTAGTTTAAGTCAGGGAAGAATTTTCATTATGTATCCGATGAAAGATTGAATTCCCTGAATAGTAAAAGGATGTGCTCCCGTTTATAATTATGTATTTTTTACCTAACAGTTTTTTAAATAATATATTAGTTTTAGTATTATTTTATGTGTTGAGTTTTCTTTTATTTAATTTTTGGCAATCATAGGACCATTTAGTGAATTGTGTTTAAGGTTTTCCAGAATTTTTCTTTCCTTTCAACCATTACTCCTTTATCCTTTTAGATTTTCTTTTCCTTTTCTCTTCTGAAAATATCTGTTTTATTTATATTCTTTTATTTGTGTATAGTATAATTTCTCTTATTTTAACTCTCTAAGTTGGTTTTTTCTAAAGCTTCTGTTATGTTAAGCGATTTCATGTGTTATGTAATTTGTGAGGCCCAAGTATTTACTACTCCTTTATCCCATAGATTTTCTATGAATTTTCTTGCTATTCTATGCTCTAGTGTTTTGATTTGTCCTGAAAAGGATGTCATTTTTTCTTAATTATGCTGATTTTTCTTTATTTTGTCGAACACCTGTTATTTGTGGAAAATTTTATTAAAATTCTTATTAAAATTTCATTCAGTTCGTACAGGGAAATTTTCAATGAAAACTTAACAGAAGTGACAAATTATGAAAATAAAAAACGAGGTGCAATTTTTAAGATTAAAATTTTAAAGTAACTATTAAATTGTGGGTAATAAAATATCCCAAACTTTAGTTTTGTTTTGTTATTTTATTTTGAAATTTAAGATGGAAAGTCAACTTAAATATTGATAATTAATTTGATCCGTTAGAAAAATCGTCCATTTTTTTTTAATTGTAAATCTGGTAAAATTTGTATGTGCTAATAATATTAAGAATGACAAAACACAATGATTATTTTTAAAACAATTAAATTTCAACATCAAATGGAATGCTGTATTCATGGGCTTAATTCCAATTACATGGCGTTAGGCCAGCTCTGTTTAGTCAATTACAGTACTATAACGTCCTTACTTTATATAACACTGGTTGAGATGGTTAAATACGGCCTTGAATGCCGTATCGTATCATATATTCTGATGTGATATACTGTATGTAGCTTATATCAAAGGTAACTCGCCAAAAGCAATATTTTAAACATGAATATACCGAATTTAATGCATTTAACAAAATGACAAATTTCTGTTAATTTAAGAGTCTGACAAAAATATTTTCCAGTTTTTACTGGTTTTTTTTTTGCAAAAAATCGTAAATTGTTATATTTATTTTTACTTTCTCTTGTCTATATGAATATATAGGAAGGAAAGTATTGCTTTATGTCGATTTTTTTGAAATCGAGTTTTCACCGGATATACACGTTTTCAGACCCCCTGAATCCAAAAATACATGTTTTTAGCGATTGGTCTGTGTGTGTATAACGCTTAGTTTAGCGGTAATTAGTGATTTTCGGTTTTTTCATGGATATCTGTAAAAACTGGATATTTTAAGATTTCGGCCTTAGTATGCATTTGCCAACAAAAATGTATATAATTAAATTTATAGGAAATTAAAAGATCTACAACTTTTATTTCAGCATTTTTCTCTACAGAGCTTAGTTTAGTGTCAAAGAGTGATTTTTCGTATTATTAAGCCAAACTGTGGTTGATTTTCATTTTGCATCATTCACTCATGATGAAAATGAGGTTATGTTTTTTTTAAATTATTTTTTTGTTTATTTATAATGTTTTATTACTAATATTAGATTCTATTGTTCGTTTTTTGCATTAGCAAGAGAAAATTGTGTCAGTGTTTCCAGATTTATTTTTAGTTTAAAGTCGCATCTACAGCTCGGTCATTAGCAACTATGGTAGGATAAGTAACGTGGGTTTTAACTTGTACAAATTTCCAGACCTTGGCCGGGAATCGAAACCGGGACCTCCGCGTGGTAGGCTAGCGCCCTACCGCACTGCGCTACGGAGGCGGTGTAAATTGTTTTAATATTTATAGCACTCGAAGCGTCGCGTGTAGGTTGAAAATAAGTAGTTACCGTACATCATGAGTTAAACTTTTTTTCTTTAGTTCTTGTTTTGAATTTTTAGCTTATATGAACAAATAATTGTAATTTTTAACCATTTATTTTTTTATAGTTTTCACAATTTTTCCTGTAGAAGATACAAACTGTATTAGTATTGATATAATATTTGTGTGTGTGCTTGCCAACATACATATCACATTTGAATTTTCTTGGTTTTGTGGTGCTACAAATTTCGTGATCAGAAACTTTTTAAGTTTATGGGTTACATTAATAATATTATTATTTTTATAGTAATTTTGACCAGGGAATGAATTTATGGTGGAAAATTTAATCATTGAAATCTACCTATTAGGCCTGCAAAAGTAATTATAAAAATTATATGATGCAATATTTTCAATAGAAAAACAATAATTTTTTTTTCTGTACCTTTCCAAAGAGATGAAATCTGAAAATTTGTAGAAGGAATTCTTTAAAGTGAACCCTAGAAATTTAAAATTTTATATAAAACCGGGAAAATCAACTAAAAAATTTAAATTATTTCTCTGAGGAAAATGTCAATATATTACAATAAAAAAATGATTCAAATTTCTTTTTACGGTTGCGATGAAATAATTTAAAACTATTGTATTGTTTACAAAATGGTAGTTGGGTATTAAATCTGTTAAAAACGTAGGTTTAGTAATTACAAAAATTATACGATGCAATATTTTCAATAAAAAAACAATAAATATTATTTTTCTGTACCTTTCTCCAAAGAAGTGAAATTCTGAAAACAGTAGAAGGTATTCTTTAAAGTGAATCCTAGAAAATTAAAATTTGATATTAGGCCTAAACTGGGAAAATCAACTAACAAATTTAAAGTATTTCTCTGAGAAAAATGTTAATATATTACAATAAAAATTATTCAAATTTTTTTTTACGGTTGCGATGAAATAAATCAAAAATATTGTATTGTTTACAAAATGGTAGTAGGGTATTAAATCTGTTAAAACCGCAGGAGTCGTCACCTTATTTGTAACAATTTGGGACAAAGAGCCCTCTTGTCCTTTTAAACGCCTTCTTAAATGTTAATGTAAACAATCATTATACCAGAACCGGTCAAGGTAATGTTTAACCATCTCAAATAAAATTAAATCATTAAAAACATACGTTAAATTTAATTGAGATCCGTACGGCAAGGTTTGTGTGCTTGTAGGTTTACTTACTGGTTTAAATTACGTTAATAAAAAACAAAAACAATATAAATGTTTAATTCGGATATTTATAGACCTATTTTGAACTGGTTAAGTTATTTTTAAATAATAATATAAAAAAATAAACCGGTCGTGGAATAACAACAAACTAAGGTTAAATTATTACTTACTTGATTTTTTTTTATATTTACACTGTTTTAGTACATTTTTAATGTTTAGTAATTTAATTTTTATACTGTTTAGTAATTGGTAACACTGTATTCAATGTAATAGGTGTTCCAAAATTAAATACTTTGTTTTTTTAACATAAAACGTCTTATTTTTGGTAGATTTTTTTGCTGTGTACATTCTAAATATTCTTTCATTTTAGGTGTTTCTCCGTTCTTTCAGCTTAAGTTGGATCTACTCTTGCTCTGTGTGGAACCCCATGAAGTTTATAATTTGTAATTTACTTCAATAATGTTTTCTCGGTTTATTTAAATTTTTTAAGATTCCGACTTCTTTAAATCACTTGAATTCTATTGTTTAGTATCCTAAACATGTTTTGTCATTAAAAACTCATTTTAATCTATTTTCTCTGTTATTTATAAAATTCATTTTGTAAGTACCTACGTATTTTAACTTTCATAAATTTCAACCAGTTCGTGTTAGTTCTAATCATATTTTTCCAGTTAAAATTACTTTATAATGTTAAGTTACACTGATTAAGTAAGTGGTTTAATACGGTGACCATCTGAAAGACATATAAACAAACTCCACAGTGCATCATCTGTAAGTTCATACCAATTAAGCTTTCATACCTTAAAGTTCCGCCCATAACAGACCGGTGGAGTGCCAAATTATTTACTCTTAATCTGTACGTTGCAGGGCTAAATAAATAGTTCTGTTTCTTATCACATGGTCAGCCAATTAAATGACTGAATCATTTAAGAACAGAAGAGGTAGAGGTGCAAAAGACACTAATCAGAGTTGTCTCCTGTGCAAGTAATGAATTTCATTATGCAGCCAGACCCTTGGTGAATGAAGTGAAGAAGTCATTTACAGAGAAGAAATTATGTGCTTTTTAGTGGGCCCAGCATGCTGATAAGCGTACTTTCACATTCAGTGAGGAAGGCAAATGTAAACCACCTCACTTCTCGTTTTACTTAGTGAAATCTCTACTGGTTTAAACCAGCCTCTCGGCTGATGACCCAAACAACAACTTTAAAGTTTTAAGTTTTATTTTTTATCGCAACAGTGAATGGTATTCCTAATTTAATACAGACTGAATTTACGTGAAATATATTATGTTCAACATTATAAAGTTTACTCTCTAATACCATGGTTATATGTTAAAAATAAACTAATTTTAGCCTTTTTCGGCGAGGAATTAAAAACAAAAAGTAGTTGTATGTTTAAAAAAACAAATACTATTGCATGTAGGTCAAAGTCTTAGTTACTATTTCCATATTTAATTTTTTTTTTTATTTCATTCCAGATTATTCTTTTTTTATGTAATTGTCCATGGTCTTTAAGTTAGTACGTGTAATTGTTCAGTATTTTTTGTTTGGTTGTAGATATTCCCTTAATTTTTTTTTCTTTAATAACTTTATTTGCAACTATAATTTGATAAAAGTGAAGAAAGGATGATAAGAAAAATGAATGAAAAGAAATGAAAAAATAAAAATAAAATAAATTACTTTATAGAAAATCTCGGGCCCATTGACGTTACAACCTGCGTTACGGATTCCCTGGTAGTGATGCATCCGATAGTTTGGTGATCAATTCGTTGGGGTGATCTTGCAATTTTCTGTGAAAAACGCCGTAGCTGGACTTAAGTACTTCACTTATAAACGGAGTATTAAAGTCATCATGTAAAATTTTATTGTTGACATAAAAAGATGCGCAGGTAATTACACGTAGGAATTTTGACAGAAAGAATTGTAAAGTAGTGGTGTCACGTTTATATTTTGTAGATTAAACATTTGAATGTTTTAAATAAAAAATATTCAGAATTATTTTAATTATTGTATTTTTGTTGTTCAGTGAATATTAGTTTTTTTACAAGGTTGGTAAATTCAAAAAGAAAGTACAGTATTAATTTGTGTGCACCCATTTGCTTTTAAGATGTACAATACTTATTATAGGTCGGTTGGTGCTATTAACACCGGTTTCTTGTCTGAGGTAGGCACTCAAATAATGTTTTTAAAATTTAAATAACACAGGCCTCCGCCTATACAAAGTATATTGGCCTGGTAGTCGGCCCCGCCCGTGCAATATGCATTGACAAGCGAGGCCTAAAAAAAACCAGTTGCTCTTTATTCCTCGTATCTCTTCATCGGATCCGATCCATTCGTCATTCTAGACCTATTTGATGTGACAGTGGCCTTGCCTTCGTTTGAATAACCATAGGACGATTTTAATATTTATTTCATTTAAATTCAGTAATGTTCCAACCGGTTTATTTTGGCGGTTTTGGCAACCGTCTTGTATAACAATTTATTAAAAGTTTTTTTTTTTAATACATATTAATTTCTTCTTCTTTTATCGAATGAATTTCTTGTACCAATTCACTTTCGTTCTCTCGTCGTATCTAATATATTATTGAGTTTTTTTTAAATAGGTTTCAACATCGATTTTAAATGTCACGATATACATTTTATTTTATTTTTTACTTATGGGTTCACAAGACCTGGATTTACCAGATAGATATCTCAGATAAAATACATAATCTAATTATTAAGTACAATCCTTGAATGCATCTACGCAATCATAAAGAAATTGAAGCGTATTTCATAATACATTAGTTTATCCAAAACGTCTAACTGTAGAATGCGTTGTTTAGGTCATCAGCCGAAAGGTTGGTTTGAACCTGTAGAGGTTTTACTAAGTAAAACGAGGAGTGTGGTGGTTTACAATTGCCTTCCTCACTGAATGGAAAAGTACGCTTATCAACATGCCGGGCCCTCTAAAAAGCACATAATTTTCTCTCTGCAAATGACACCTTCACTTCATTCACCACAGGGTCTGGCTGTATAATGAAATTCATTACTTTCAAAGGAGATAACTTTGATTAGTGGCTTTTACACCTCTACTTCTTTGTTCTTAAATGATTCAGTCATTTAATTGGCTGACCATATGATAAGAAACATAACTATTTATTTTAGCCCTGCAACGAACAGATTGAGTGGAAATAATTTGACACTCCACCTGTCTGTTATGGACAGAACTGTAGAATACTCGATTTATTTAACTATTTTTTTCTTAACTTTTTGTCGTACAATTAATCAAATAAAATATTATCTGTCCGGTGGTTGTAATAGTAGTGTACATGATTGCTTACTTGACTGGTCGGTTTGCGATGCAGTGGTCATCGCAATTGGTTTCTATGCTCGGAATCCCGGATTTGATTCTCGATCAGGTCTGGAATGTTTTCATAATTCAATCTATCACCCTTCGTCGCCTCCAGTATTAATAATGCCAAAAACAGTTTAACTTCAAACGAATTCAGCTTTTTGTCTTAACTCTAGAGTATAAAAATTTCATAGAGGTCAATGGTTACAACGCTCTGCCCACTGCAAACCGGAAAGTTCTAGATTCAATTCCCGGTCTGGGCATCGAATTATTACCCGGTAAAATTCACCGATTCCGTACTGTAAACAAATTTTTTTTAATTAGCAAAATCTACAATCTATTCTTGGGCAGAATAATGACTGGGTGAGTTTTCTTTATTTTGTCATGATAAGAAAATATCCCAAAGAGGAAACCTCGTGGATTTACTTCATGTCTTGTCTTTTATTTTTCTAAAAAAATTCCGTAGGACGTCCTCGTTTCATCCGGGGTGTCTTTTAAATTGTCTGACAGTGGCATGGTGATTGTAACACAATTTTTTATGGAATCCCAAAAGTTCAGTTGATTTGAATGACATGTCTTACTTATTTGGACCGTCTACTTTGATTTACTCGTAAATTCGTAGATAGGCTATTTCAGAATTTTGAAAATATTATCTAATTTAAATGAATTCAGTAGCTACATAATTTGCCCTTGACATGCAGGTAGAGTGTTAAATATTTTTCACTTGATCTGCTAGTTCCAGGGCTACAAAAAATAATTCTGTTTCTTACCACATGGTCAGTCATATGACTGGAGCTTTTAATAACAGACGAGGTAGAAGTGTAAAAGACACCAGTCAGAGTTATCTCCTCTCAGAGTAATGAATTTCATTATACAGCCCTGTGGTAAATGAAGTGAAGATGCCATTTGTAGGGTGAAAAGTAGATGCTTTTGAGAGGGCCTAGCATACTGATAAGCATATTTTTCCGTTCATTGAAGAATGAAATGGTAAACCACCTCATTCCTCGTTTTACTTAGTAAAGCCTCTAGGGGTTCAAACCAGCCTTTCAGTTTATGACCTAAACAACACAACAAAACAGCTGCTTAATTATATTCATTGATAGATGAAGATCAGTTTCAACTAGACCACCTCCGTAGTATAGTGGTAAGTCCCGTATTCGATTCCCGACCAGTGTCTGAAAATTACACCAATAAAACTAACTGTGATTGTGTCATAATCCAAAGTAATAGTCACTAATGATACAATAGTTGATTTTAACAATTTTAAATAATTTGAATTTTTTTGTAGATAAATAATTTTATAATATATTTTGCCCAAAACAGGCAGGTTGAGTGTTAAATTATTTTAACTCGAACTGCTAGTTCCAGGGCTACAAAAAATAGTTCTGTTTCTTATCACATGATCAGTCAATTATATGACTGAAGCATTTAAGAACAGAAGAGGTACAGGTGTAAAAGACACTAGTCAAAGTTTTCTCCTTTGAGAGTAATGAATTTCATTATACAGCCAGACCCTGTGGTGAATGAAGTGTCATATACAGGGTGAAAAGTAGATGCTTTTCAGAGGATCTAGTATGCTGATAAGCATACTTTTTCACTCAGTGAGGAAGGCAATGGTAAACCACCTCACTCCTCGTTTTTTTACTTAGTAAAGCCTCTAGAGGTTCAAACCAGCCTATCCACTGATGACCCAAACAATAATATATTTTAATACCTAAGTTTATTTAATTTAATTTTATATCTAAATACAATGCCCATAACAGACAGGAGGAGTGTCAAATTATTTACACTCAATCTGTTCCGTGCGGGGCTAAAAAAAAAATAGTTTTGTTTCTTATCTCATGGTCAGCCAATTAAATGACTGAATCATTTAAGAACAGAAGAGGTAGAGGTGTAAAAGACACTAATCAGTGTTATCTCCTCTGAAAGTAATGAATTTCATTATACAGCCAGACCCTGTGGTGAATGAAGTGAAGGTGTCATTTGCAGAGTTGAAAATATGTGCTTTTCAGAGGGCCCGGCATGCTCATAAGCGTACTTTTCCACTCAGTGAGGAAGGCAATGGTAAACCACCTTACTCCTCGTTTTTACTTAGTAAAACCTCAACAGGTTCAAACCAGCTTTTCGGCTGATGACCTAAACAACAACAATCTAAATACAAATAATGTAAAAACATAGCAGATTTTCTACCAAATACTCATTCTGTATAGCGTATGTTGTACAGTAGCTAGTTTAAACTAGAACAATTTTTAACAAGATGAGAGGAAAATAAAACGTATTAAATTATTGATATTAATTTGTAACAGTGACCTGCTTTCGTTTAAATACACTTGCTTTATAATAGACATCGATACGTTATAGATGTAGAAAAAAAGAAGAAGAAGAAAGAGAAATAATATTGCTCCGCCTTGTATCGATATACCGACTATTGTACTTTTTTTTTAAATAATACTTGGTACAATGAACAATCATTGTGTGTATTATATTATATTTCATTATGATCCAATTTTATTCTATTCAATTTAAACATCATAATTTATATGTTTTTTTTATTTATTTTTTAAACGTTTTGCTATATAGTCTTTGAAATAACAGTTGGCAAGTAACCATTGTCAAACTCCCCTACATTATTTCAATTTATATTGCTTTAAACGTACAAAAGTTTATAAATATTTACTTATTAGAATACTTTTGAATATTATTGTAATGTGTTGTTTAGGTCAACAGCCGAAAGGCTGGTTTGAACCTCTAGAGGTTTTACTAAGTAAAAACGAGGAGTAAGGTGGTTTACCATTGCCTTCCTCACTGAGTTGAAAGAGTATGCTTATCAGCATGCCAGGACCTCCGTAAAGCACTCACTTTCCACCCTGCAAATGACACCTTCACTTCATTCACCACAGGGTCTCGCTGTATAATGAAATTCATTACTCTCAGAGGAGATAACTCTGACTAGTGTCTTTTACACCTCTACCTCTTCTGTTCTTAAATAGTTCAGTCATATAAGTGGCTGACTATGTGATAAGAAACAGAACTATTTTTTTTAGCCCTGGACCAAACAGATAGAGTGCAATTAAAATAATACTCCACCTGCCCGTTTTGGGCATATTATTGTAATAAAGTAATTTAAATATACTACCTGCAAAGTTTAAAACAGCGCTATAATATAATTTTAGTGCAGTGTGAGTAGCTTTTTTTATTCTTGGATTTTATATAAAATCGAAATCACTTTCACAATATCACCTGGCGTAGAATTTTGAAGTTTAACTTCCATTTTCATCGTAGGTGCTCGTTTTTAAGTTTTTATTTAGTCGTATCAACAGCTTGGTTATTAGCGACTACGGTGGGTTTTGACTTGTTATAATTTCCAGACCCCTAGCTGGGGATCGAATCCGGTACCTCCACATGCTAAAAAAATGTTTTATGAAAATTATACTCCTGAAGAAAACAATGTAAAATTCACGAATTTATTTTCAAAATTAATACACCTTTAAGGTGCAGTTTAGGATGATCGTGGACATAAATAAAATTTAATTTTTTTAAATCCGAAGCTTAATTTAGCAGAAATTTACGATTTTCTACAAAAACGCTTTAAAATCAGTTTTTAAACAATTATAGCCTTGATGTTATTTTTTTATCTTTAGAGACCGCAGTGGATCATTTAAGTCAGTTTACTGGAAGTTCTTCTCCGGTTCTTTTCTTCGATTTTTTCCCCAGTATCTCTTTATTCTGACTGATCGTGCTCGTCTTTCTTCATCTGAAACTATTGCTCTACTCGCTCCCCTGTCTATCTTTGGTTCGAATCTGATGAACTTATCTTTTAATAATTTTAATTTTTCTGTCTTATTCTTTAAGTCTTCCAACGTTATTCCCAATTCTTCCATATCCTCATTTATTTCATTGATCCGAATTGGTACCGCTTTTTTGCCATAAATGTATTTAATTTAAAAAATCTGGTGTGAAACACTCACACAACTTTCTCTTGCCAATGCAAATAATTAACAATAAACCTAACATTAGTATTAAAACATTAGAAATGAACAAAAACTAACCTCAAAAACATAACCTTATTTTAATCATGAGTGAATGACGCAAAATGACAATCGAACTCAGTTTGGCTTAAAAATACAGAAAATCACGCTTTCACGCTAAACTAGGCTCTGTAGAGAAAAATGCTCTAAACAAAAGTTGTAGATCTTTTAATTTTCTATAAATTTAATTATATACACTTTTGTCGTAAAATGCATACTAAGACCGAAATGTTAAAAAAATCGATTTTTCTCACGTTTTCGTGAGAAAAAAAACAGAAAATCGCAAATTACCGCTAAACTAAGCGTTATACAAAAAAATGTTTGAAACAGAAGTTGTAGGATTTTAAATTCTCTACAACTTTTATTATATAAGTTTTTGCGCTAAAATTTATATTAAAGCCGTAATCTTAAAAAAACAACGTTTTTACGTGAAAACAGCCTCACCGAGAATTTCAGCAAACATGGCGCCTACCCTATCTTGTAGAGAATAAAAAATTGAGTAAAATAGGCGATTTTAAAAAAAATCGTAGAACCAGTTTTTGAGAAAATCGCAAAAAACTGAAAAATTATACGAATAAACTACTACTTCCGGTTGACCGATTTTGATGAAAATGTTCGTGTCGCGTCCGGTAGTGGTATGTAACTTAAGTTTCAAGTTTCAAGTTCGTACGATGTTCCGTTCTTGAGATATTCTGTTCACACACAGACACACACACACACACACAGACACACACACACACACACACAGACACACACACAGACACACACACAGACCAATCGCTAAAAACATGTTTTTTGGGTTCAGGGGGTCTGAAAACGTATAGATCCGGTGAAAACTCGATTTCGAAAAATCGACATGAAAACAATACTTTCCTTCCTATATATTAATATAGGCAAGAGAAAGTAAAAATACATAAATAAAGCAAATATTGTTTATTCCTAAGTAAGTATGGTAGTAAAAGTCCTCGGTGTGTTCATGAGGTTTTTAGTATGTATACATACCATATCTCGTAAGTATATCAACTTATATACTTTTAGGCATATAATAGAAGTGCTAAATTTTTATTTATAACATTTTTTTAGTCCAAAGCTTAGTTTAGTATTTGCCACTAACTTAGATATAATAGTTTTGGTTATACCAAAGCGTCTACTACGTTCTAAACACTAGGGCACAGAGACGGCTAATCATTATCTTTTGAAATGTATCAAAATCAGTCCATTCATTGATCGGATGTATTACGGATATTGTGTACTCAAGATTTTTTTTCTCCCTAATACGTTGCAATCTGCTCACTTTAGAACTATAAGCAACCCTATAACTCGATTAGATGTGGATATGTGTGACTTGTAAATGAGGTGTAGTCTTATACAGACTCAGATCGACTATTTCTAAAAGAGTATTGTTAATTGAACCCCAACCATCAAAGTTCACCGGTAACCACTATCTACTATTCAAATCCGTATTAAATTAACTACCGAGACTAGGATTTTAAGCACGGAACCTTAGTCTCCAGTCGTCTGCTGTTAAACAGTCAGCTGTTTAACAGCTGACTCGCGGCGACGACTTTACCAACCCGGTGAGTTAAGAAATTTTTTTTATCCCTAACGTGTGTACGTTGCAATCTGTTAAATTCAGAACAATAAGCAACCCCATGACCCAATGAGATGAGAATGATTTGTATGGCGTGTAAATGAGGTGTATTCTTGGACAGATTCAGTCCGACCATTCCTGAGAGAGTGTGGTTAATTGAACCCCAACCATCAAAGTTCACCGGTAACCACTGTCTAGCATACAAATCCGTATAAAGGTAACTAACTTTACTAGGATTTGAACCAGGAACCTTCGTCTCCGAAAATCAGCTGTTAAACAGCTGATTTTAGCGACGACTTTACTAGACCCACCCGTTGGGTTAAGAAATTTAAAGGGTAAATTTTTAATTATTGCCTACTAAACGCTTAAAAAGTGTATATTAATAAAAAATATAGTTTTTCCAAAATATTTCAGTTGACAGTTTTGTAAAAGAAAATATTTACGATTGCGACGTAAACGTGGGCGGGCAGTTAATCTGTAAAAAAAGCAACTGACAAGTTACATTTCATTTGTAATAAGGATTATTTTTTATGACCAATGATGTAGTATAGGTATTCTAGAAAAAATTGAAAATTATGGGATAGTGAACCAAACCTTGGAAACTAGAATCAGTTAACCATTATTTACTCACCCGCCTATTGAATTTATAAGAACTATAGTATTGTTTCTTTTTCAAACTACTGTATGTTGTACCTTTTACTACGCGTATATTACATGCAAATTATTCTGTCATGTCTTTTTATTAAAACGATTGCGAAATTTAATCCAATGTCGTGCTTTGCATCTATGTACAGTACTACGTTTAATTTGAGTTATATTTTTCAATCGGTTAATGAATTAATCTGCGTATAACCATTACTACATTAATATAGTAATTATATTCTTTATTATTTTATCCATTAAGTTTTATATTTCCAATTTGAAAACAATTCGTCGCCGCGAGTCAGCTATTCAACAGCTGATTTTCGGAGACGAAGGTACCTGGTTCAAATCCTAGTAAAGATAGTTACTTTTATACAGATTTTAATACTAGATAGTCGTTACCGGTGTACTTTGATGGTTGGGGTTCAATGAACCATACTTTCTCAGGAATGGTCGGACTGGATTTGTATAAGACTAAACCTTAATTATACGTCATATAGATCATCAGAAAGAGGTTGTTTATTGTTCTGAATTGAAAAGATTGCTAAGTAAACAAATTGGGAGTATAAATTATTTATGTGTATTGAATTGCTTACTGACAAGATCTCTATAGCTTAACGAATTAGAGACTGCAGATGAAAGCGGAGCATAGTGACCTAGATCACAGCAAAGAGCCAATTGACTATCGTTAATCGTATCCTGCGTTGTCACGTTGTGCTCCCGCTGACAGCCTAACAAAATGTCAGCGGAGATCGGTGGAACAGAGTGTGACTTAGCGAAGGGCCAACCTCACACTCGACCATGGCTGTTATTGGCTAAATCTCATCTGTAGTCTTTAGTTCGTTGGGGTATAGTGAAGTCAGTAATTACGGCTTAGTAGTATGGTAATCGATACCTTACTTAAAGATCTTGATAATATTTTAGTAACCTCATTTTTGTGATCTGCTGAACAGTCAGGGCCCAACGCTCTGAATTATTAACTAAAACTAACAGAATCAAGATGTGATAAAACTTTAAAAACTATCTTCATCCACATTTTACTTACTAGCATTTCCTCGGAATGTACAGAAACCTACACAATCAATTACAGAAATATTTACAATTTAAGTTCTTTATCTTGTTATTGCACAAAAGTTACATAACATTGCAGTAAACCTTCAAATATATTGAAAATACTCTCTGAAGATGTCTTATTTTATTCTATCAACATTATATTTATTTAAGTTTATATTCAGTTCAATGGTATAAGAGTATCTATTTTAATGTTGAATGATATCGTTGATTTTTCCTATTAACGATGAAAAACGATAAGAAAAGTGGTGATGGTTTTCCTTATTTCTCTTTCACTGTTTATATAGTTTTTGTTATGTTCGAGGAGACTTTATAGTCTTTTTTTCTTTCTTTTTTTCTACTAAAATAAAAGAAGATTAGATTACAAATAGAAAGAAAGAGTGAGCGGGTGGTTTGAAAACTGGGTCAACCAACTTTTTACTCTCTGCCAGCATCAACACGTGGAACAATCGTTTGTGTTTTGTGATAAAAAGAGAAAGGATTGAGGGTATCTTAAAAAGTTATTTAATATCTTCTTGTTCTTCTAAGTTACGCACTTTAAAAGCCTAATAACCGGAAAATAGGGTTCCCCATTACTTCACTGTTGTCGTATAGATACGGTTTAGGAAATGTTTAGAATAGCCCAAACTTTAGTAGGTCTGGTTTGTTTTGTTGTTGTTTTCTTTGGAGGAGGAAAATTGAAGACACTAAATTTCTAAGCCTTCTCCTTAAGTTATTTATTCTCTTTCTCATTTTATGTTGAGATGTTTTGAACCAAGACATTGCGTCAAAACAAATTTTAAGTACAGATTTAATCATTCTCTCGTTTATTGCTTACTAAAATTAACACATTTTTGTTGAAGAATAATAAACAGATTAAAGTCATTTACTTTTAAGGAAAAATTACCTAGTATTTCATTATTTAGCATAACATTTTTCTATTGCCCATAACAGGTAGATGGAGTGTTAAATTATTTGCACTCGATTTACTAGTTTCAGGGCTACAAAAAATAGTTATGTTTATTATCACTAAATCAGCCAGTTGTATTGAATAAAAACATTTAAGAACAGAAGAGGTAGAAGTGTAAAAGACACTAGTTAGAGTTATTACCTCTGAGAGTAAAGAATTCCATCATTGTATCAGACATTGTGGTGAATTAAATGAAAGTGTCATTTACAGGGTGGAAAGTAGATACTTTTCAGAGGGCCTGACATGCTGATAAGCATACGTTTCCACTCAGTGAGGAAGGAAATGTAAATGACTTACCCGGTAATGCGATTTTAAATAAATTAAATTAAACAAAGTTTGTTCATGAGAATATTGAAATTAAAATATCTAGTAGAAATAATAACATAAAATACATTAGAAAAATTCGGTTTGGAAACAAGAGTACAGAAAATGGAAATTGAATGTCATCTTATAAATTATATTTACTGTAATAAAAAAATTTCCCGTAATTGGGTGTTTTCTTTGTTTTTTTAACGTCACATCAACTATAGTGGTTATTAACGATGACGTTGGGTTGTAACTGTGAAGGATGAAATGATTTTTTTGTAACGTTTGAAAATATGGGTGCCTAAGTGGGATTCGAACTCAAGACCGCATGATGAAAGGCGAGCACGTTACCAACTAAGCCAATACGGCCGGCATATTGGGATTTTATTAGTTTGAATTTTTTAGTGTATGATACGATAAGATCTTCAAAATCAATGCAGAAGCATTTTGCATGTAAAAAAGTGAAATTTTTATTTTTATACATGCTATAACTATATCAGAAAGTAAGCACTTTATTTAAATTTAATTGAAGTTTGCTTAAATATATATTAACTTGTTAATTAAGTTAGTAATAGTAATGAAATTGTTTGCAATTAAATCTGCAATAAATAGAATAACAGTTATTACCATGTAGTAATAAAAACTACAAATGAATAAGTTAGAACAGATTTAATTTATTCTTGGCTAAACGATATTTTTATCGCATTTAACTCGTCGGTGACGTCATACAAATAGTTGCCGCGTGTATTCATTGTGACGTACATAAATTCTGTGACGTCATATGATACCCACCCGTTCAAATATAGTTATTTAAAAATTCGCTAAATTTAATATCCAGGAAAGAAAATGTATATTAGTAACATCATTCTTGTATAGTCTGTAACGATGTTATTTTGTTTTTGTGTTTTTATTCAGAGACGCAATATTATCTACAGCAAGCCAATAATAGAGTTGTTCTGTATGGTTTATACTGGTTATTCCTTTCGCTATGACGTAGTCTACATCAATGAGCAAGGGTTGTTAAGTTATTTATAAGCCATGAAAGTACAGTGTACCTTATATAAATTCCTTTTATACTTTTTCAGTTTCTCTTGGTTTAAATTGAATGTTGTTTTAACCACTAGAGTACTGTATCAGTATGTACTACATCGATCCGCCCGGATTAATATCACCATTTTTTTTAAATACCAGTATAAAATTTGAAATTCCTAGAAATTTAATTACACTAAAAATTGAGGAGAAACAATTTTTTATGTCATCAATCTCTCGATTGGTTTGATGTAGTTCTCCAAGCTGTTCTATATTGTGCAAATCGTTTCATATCTGCATACTTGTAACACTCTACATCTTTTGTAATTTGCTTTATATATTCTAACCTTTGCCTCCCCCTACAATTCATTCCTCAATATTACCTTCCGTTACTGATGTACCAATACCTGGATGTCTTAAGACTCTCTAGTCTATCCCTTCTGGTAAGATGTTTCCATATACTTCTTTTTTCATCCATTTATTTAAGAACCTCTAAATTACTTATTTATTCACGTACCTAATCTTTAACCTTTTCCTATAATACCACATTTCAAAAGTTTCTAAAGTTTCTATATCATAGTGTTTTAAGAATTTTTTCCTAATCTGTAAGGTAATGTTTGTAGCCAGTAAGCTGTTTTGCATTCCAAAGGCTTTTCTAGCTTTTGATATCACTTGTGCTTCTACCATCCTTTGTTTTTTACTCCCTAGATACTTTTTTACTTTTAAATCCCATCACTTCTAAACCACTCTTGCTGCTGGAGAGAATCAATTATGATGGTCATTAATTTTAAAACTTATTTCTCAAGTAATTTTAAAGTTATTCAAATAAATTTTTTAATTCTTACAGCTGTTATTGCCGTTTTTTGCATCCGATACCCAGTAACTATAATAATACAAGCACATAAAAACACAACTTCTCGAAGCGAAACCACTACTGCAATATTAGAAACAAGAATGTAATTCCTTTACGTGATAAAGAGGTACAGTTATTTCCTCTGAGAGTAATGAATTTAATTATACAGCCAGACCGTGTGGTGAATGAAGTGAAGGTGTTATTTGCAGGCTGGAAAGTAGATACTTTTCAGAACGCCTACCATGCTGATAAGCATACTTTTCCAATCAGTAAGGAAAGCAATTGTAAACCACCTCACTCCTCATTTTACTTAGTAAAACCTATAGAGGTTGAAACCATTCTTTCAGCAACACAACAACACAAGCAGTTACCATTATAGAAACTAATCAATCCACGGGAAAAAATATTTTCTTCAATATTTTTTATAGAATTGAATATTTTGCATTAACTAATACTGTTGTCATATAAATTTTTAATTAAAAACACGAGCCTCGTTAATTGGAACCCAGGTGATTTTAAATGTACTCTATTCAACACTAATACAATAGCATTTTTAAAAATACACTGTATATATAAATATATATATATATATAGATACTAGTTTGTTTTTTTAACGATGCAAATTCCTGTTTAATAAACAACATATTTGTAATATTGGTAAATTAAAATTATGAATGTTTCATCTTTCATCAATGTGTGTTGTTCCTTATGAAATATTAAATTAAATTTTATAGTTTATTTTTTTAATTAATTTTTCGATTCATTATTATACAGACGATTAATTGCTTTTATTAATAGGTTCAAATTTATTTTCAGTACGTATTAATTTGTGTATAACAGCCTTGGCATTTTTATAACTCATCTCCAACATGTATGACACGCTGTTTTGTCAATTTGCTTTTTATTCACGCAATCTAAAATATATTTAATTGTATTGAATATTATGATAGTAATTAATTAAATTTGTTTTAATATTAAATTTTGTGGTTTAAAATTAACCAAATTTTTTTAAACATATTTTTATATTTAATATTTACCCTTGCATATTTATATAATCAAAAGTATTTATGATGTACGTTTGTAAAATCCTTTGAAAATCCTGGTGTGAAACACTCACACAACTTTCTCTTGCCAATGCAAATAAATGCCAATAAACCAAACATTAATAATAAAACATTAGAAATAAACAATAAACTAACCTCAAAAAACATAACATAATTTTAACATAAGAATGATGCAAAATGAAAATCAACCTCCGTTTGGCTTAAAATAGGTGGAAAGGATTTTCAAAGGAAAAGCCTTTGAAATGAAAAACAGTTTACTGACTACAAACATTGACTTACAGATTAGGAAAAATTTCTTAAAACACTATGTTTGAAGTGTAGCATTATACGGGAGTGAAACGTGGGTGATAGGGGCTGTAGAAAGGAAGAGAATAGAAGCTTTTTAAATGTGGTGTTATAGGAAAATTTTAAAGATTAGGTGGGTGGATAAAAAAAAGTAATTTAGATGTTATTAGGCGAGTGGATGAAAAATGATATGGAAGCATCTTACCAGAAGAAGGGATAGGCTAGTGGGGCATATCTTAAGACATCCAAGTATTGGTCTATCAATAATGGAGGGTAATATTGAGGGAGTGAATTGTAAGGGGAGGCAAAGTTTAGAACATATAAAGCAAATTACAAAAGATAAAGATGTTACAGGTATGTAGTTATGAAACGACTTTCGCAAGATAGAACAGTTTGGAGACTGCATAAAACCAGTCAAGATTAATGACAAAAAAAGAAAATGAAGAAATCACACAGTGGCAAACTCTTGTTGCTGTTTTATATAAGATCCCCTATTCCAGCATTTTTTTAATCTCCTTTGTGGATTTTGTGATAGATAGGGGTGTGACAATGTTTGTACCTCTGGATTCGTGTAATTTATTAATTTTAAATGGAAACGAATGTAATTTTTGTGTGTTTGAGTGTACTGTGAAGGTCTCGATGTATGATACGAATTTCGTACGTAGTAGGAGACCGACTACATGTGATTAAACGTAAATATTTGTTTTGAAAAGTTTTTATCCTGTTTACTTTTGATTTTTTTCGCCGAACCGTAGATCTTACATTCACATCTGATGAATTACGAGGTGTAACAATTTAGGGGTCTTTTCTGTTATTCTCTCCCCCCCCCCCAGCATAATTTTTCACATTTTGTGGATATTTCGTATGTAGGTTTTCTTACAGTATTTTTAACGATAAAACGGAAAAAATATTTGAAAAATAATCAATATTTTCCTTATTCAAGTTAACCTTAAACTATTCATTGACTATTATTAAATTATTAAATAATATTTAATTTAATTATGTTAAATTATTTTAATGATAATTTATTTAATGATGTCATGTACTCAATGAGTTTATATTTCATTTTTTTACATAAAGTAATATATTGAGAAAAAGCAATGTATTTACCCTACCTACCTATATTTAACCTTAACTTGAAGAACATTGGTGTAGGATTTTTTTTTAATATTTTTCCCGTTTTTATCGTTCAAAATACTGAAAACATACCTATAAACGAAATATTAAAAAAATGTAAAAAATTTTACTGGGGTTGGGGAAATAACAGAAAAGAACCCAATTTAATTTTTGTTTCATAGGTAACTGCGATCCACTATGGAGTAGAGAGACAGTCTTTAACACGTAATTTAGTGAAATATGTAATTCTATGTTAGTCTTCTGTCTAGTGTAAGGCATAAAAATTATATTTTTGGATTTTTTTTATAACATTCCTTAAAAACATGACATTCGAAATTTAAATTATTAATTCATGATATCCACGAATTTGTAAATGCTTTGTTCATAAATTTATAAACTTTACGTTTTCTGTATACATTCAAATGTTTTTTAATAATAGCCGTGAAAATAATGAAAAGTAATATTTTTAATAATTTTTTAAGCATTATAAAATGATTGATTAAATTTCTCATAAGTTTTATTGTAAATTTGTGCTTACGTTATTTTATTGCCACGTACTGAAAACATTTTTATTTTGTAAATTATTATTAGTTATATGTCATTCCACTAGAGAGCAGAATAAGGCTTCTGTAACGTATGTTAATTTCTGTATCATAAATTTTAATTAATTTGTTTGTCATAAATTGTTTACATCGTCAATTATTGAGAATAAATTTTATAGTACGAAAAAATTACTGTATCCTATTCATTATTTACTTTTTAAGTTCTACGTTAAAATATGTACCTGTACTATCACTCTGCATCTGTTTTCATCGGAAATTTTATGTGAAATTTATATTGTTTGTGCTTGATACAAAGTAGTCTAATTATTGTAGAAATAAGTATAATTTCTTTTTTTTGTAAGATTACATTAACCTCTTTGCTATTGGCCTGGATGGGAATCAAACCCGGAACCTCCGCTGTGCAGCGTATTATGCTAACCACTAAGCCACGGAGGTGGCTTAGTGGCTAGCACCAATGGCTTTGGCTAGGACCAAATGATTGACCCATATATATTACTTTAAATTTAATTAAATATGTGAAGTATTTTACAAGATTACAAGAAAATTAAGTAACACCGGTTGGATAAATGACTTTGTAAGATGACCAGATGACATCCATTTGTTTACACGTATTAATAGGGTGTCACTGTGCATATACAGTTCCCGGATAATAAAAGAAAAATCAGGTATGAAACTTTCACACGACTTTCTCTTGCCAATGAAAAAAATGAACCATGTAACCTAATTTTAATAATGAGTGAATGACGCTAAATGAAAACCAACCATATCCAACCCTATGTTGTAGAACATAAAAAATGTAGTTTATGAGACGATTTTTTAAAAAAATCGTAGGAGCCGCTTTTTTTTGGAAAATGTCAAAAAATTTAAAAATTACACGAATAAACTACTACTTCCGGTTGACTGATTTTAATGAAAATGTTCGTATCGGGTCCTCTAGTGGTATCTAACTTAAGTTTCAAGTTTCAACTTCGTACGATGTTCTGTTCTAGTGATATTCTGTTACAATATGTCGGTGTGTATATGTCTGTACACACAGACATATACACACCGACCAATCGCTAAAAACATGTTTTTTGGGTTCAGGGGCTCTGAGAACGTGTATATCCGGTGAAAACTCGATTTCGAAAAATCGACATGAAAACGGTAGGCTACTTTCCTTCCCACATATTCATATAGGCAAGAGAAAGTAAAAGCTTAAAAAATATTCCAAATTCAAATAGTAATATTATAATTTGATGAATTTTCGTTTTTAAAAGATTTTTGGGTAACTATATTGGAACTCATTGGGTTGGTCTAGGGATCTAGGGTTAAAGTCAGTAGTTAACAGCTGATTTTCGGAGATGAAGGTTCCTGGTTCAAATCCTAGTAAAGGTAGTTACTTTCATACGGACTTTAATACTAGACAGTGGTTATCGGTGTACTTTATATGGTTGGGATTCAATTAACCATAACTCTCAGGAATGGTCGGCCCGGATCTGTACAAGACCTGGACCTCATGTATACGTCATACATATCATCCTCATCTGATTGGGTCATGGTGTTGTTTATTGTTCTAAATTGAATAGATTGCTACGTACTTACATTAGGAATAAAAAAACAAATCTATATTGGATATTTTACCATAGGTTGTACTCGTAGTTTTCGATTTTAATCAAAGTAGTACTATCGATTTATTTCTTTAAATCGATACTATAAAATATTAGAAGTTCATCTTCTATAAATGTTACACCGTTGTTTATCTCTCTGAATGTTTAATTTTTTTCTTAATCACAATTTCGTGTTACTTTTCATTATTGTAACAGCATTGTTTATTGTATTAGGTAAACAAAATATTGAATCTGTTTACAGAAATTTCTCTGTGTATAAACATTAACTTAGTAACAGCAGAAGCTGTGTTACTTGATGTAGGTACAATACACACTTATCACGGCATGCATGTGTGTGTGTTTATAGTCAATTGAAATAATTCCATTCATCCGTGTTGAATAATATAAGGATGTACACAAGGTCATGTCTTAATTTCACTATTCTATCGTACAGACACATCGTGTTCGCTCTGTATGAACGAGTGTATATACTTAACAATTTTTAATAGCTTCATGCGTTTTAAATCGCTTTATCAGTGTTTAAATGTATTGTTCGGAATTTTTCCGTAGTTTTTTAATTCTTTATGATTTTTAAATTAGAAATGAACGGAAAAATTAAATTTATGGAAGCTTTATGTGATTTTAAAAGAAATTTTACTCATTTTCAAAAAAATTATTTTTGAACTAAATATTTTTGTTCAAAATTACAATCGTAAGGTGAGTTTTATAATAAAACTACATACAATTAAGACAAAATATAAGTTGACTTTAAATACAATTGGTGATATATTTAATTTTTTCTGTACTCTGTTTCCAAACCGAATTTTGTTGAAAAATCCAAACCGAATGTAGTTTGTATTATTATTTCTCCTAGATATTTAATTTTAGTCTTCTCTTGAAAGAACTTTATTTGTTTAGTTTATATTTTTAAATCGCATCACCAGGTTAGTCATTAGCGACTACTGTCAGTTATAAAAACAGTTACAGTTGGACTTAACTTATCATTATTCGAAACTAATCGGGAATCGAACTTTATACCCTCTGTTTTATAATCTAGTACATCACTATGCCACAGAGACGGTTTCCTGTAATCTTGTTGACTTCTCCGGTCCTATTCAGTCATTTGGTTGAAAATCGTAGCATGAGGTTAAAAGTCGTACTAGCTCTGAAAGCAATTTGATAAGGTTATTACCTTAACACACATCGGTGTTTTTGTCCGTAATAAAATCTAATCAAGTCAATCCGTTAAAATATATCAAAATAGGTAAAATTTACTAGTTTAGTTTAACTCCTTAATGTACAAAAACTTTCATCAAGAAATAAAATATCTTTTTTATCGTAAAAGGCATTCTATTGCGAATATTTCTTAAAATATCTTACCATATATGTTCTTAAAAGTAATTTAATAATGTCTAATTTAGAATTATATTACATCGTAGTTTGTAAGTGACAAAATTACGTTCGTTATTGAAATTAACTTATTTTATACTTAGACTTGAATATATTTTGTTTGTAAATATGTTGATTTTTTTATTTCCATATTTTGTTACTGATAAAGTTTAAACGTGAAATAAATAATATTTTAAGAGTTTAGATGTTTAAAAGTATTCAATATCACTGTAGTATATTTTTCTTGAATGAGAAGTAGTGTCAGAAAAATGCTACCTTTCTCTTCCATTGAGTTACAATCTACATATTTCTGGTATTTATTTTTCATCCGTTCACCCTTTTTACATTGCTCACAGGTACGATGAAATGAAATTCATTTAAATTTTCCTCGTGTCAAGGTGACAAAATTGGCTGCACTGCAGTGATTTCGTTTCCATAGCAACGGAAACACAGTACGGTATAATCATCAATCCCATTGACAATTTTCAGTTGTTGAGTTCTTATTCTTAACTGTTTTATATTTCCCTGAAGTACAATATTTCATCCTTAAGGTTACTTTTTTAAATCCCTAATGTGTGTATGGCCAGCCCGTTGGCGTAGTGGTTAGCGCAACTGACTTCTACACCGGGGTCCAGGGTCGATTCCCGGTCAGGTCTGGCATTTTTTCATCACTCATTTCATCATCATCATTCTCCACCGTCTGCATTAGCAAAAATTGCAAAACTGACGTAAAACTAATAATAATAATAATAATAATAATGTGTTCATGTTGCTATCTGTTCAATTTAGAACAATAAGCCACCCTATGATCCAAATGAGATGAGGATGATGTGTTTGGCGTATAAATGAGGTGTAGTTTTGTACAGATCCAGACCGACCATTCCTGAAAGAGTATGTTTAATTGAACTCCAACCATCAAGTACACCGGTAACCACATTCTAGTATTCTAGAATCCTACCTTTACTAGGATTTGAACCAGGAACCTTCGTCTGGCAAAAATCGTATAATATAAGTATAAATCATTTATAAATAAGTTCCTTAATGCTAAATTTAAGAGTTAAATTTTTTCTCTCTGATTTCTCTCCTTCTGGAAAATAAAGTCAAAATAAAATTCTAAGGAATTCTAACAGTGAAAATAATTTTGAAATCGGTTTCGTAGGTTCTGAGATTTTCTTTAAAGAACAAGCAAATTTTATTTCTTCATAATATTATAGTATAAATAATTGGCCACCTCTTTGGCCCAGTATTTGGCGTAAAAGTGGAGGTCCCGGGTTTGATTCCTGGTCAGGGTCTGGAATATGTTTACAAATGTAAACCCACCGTTCCTTAATCCAAAGTAGTTGCTAATAACCCAGATGATAAAGTGACTTAAAATAAGAAAAAAATTATTATTTTATTTTTTTAAAACTGATGGTAAATTTATTAACAAACCAGGATAAAATAGTTTTCTAATAAAAAAATATAATTATAAAAGTATGTACAATTTTATTATTAAACTCGTTTAAATTTTCAGTTCAAATTTATTAAGAAAAATTATATTCCGAATTTTAAACAGTCGTTGAAAAAAATGTATTATATATGTTTTTTCGTGAAACGTGACACTTAGCAACAAGAAACAATAAAATTAAATCCGCTACGTTAGTTTAATTTCCAGCTTGAAATTTAAATAAAGTACAGTAAGTAATAAAATTAATTGTGTGAGTAATTTTACACCAGATTTTTTATGTCGATAAAAATAAAAGTTTAATATTAAAAGATTAAAACAAAAGGAAAATAATTACGCTTAACTGCATTCCGGAATTTTTCTAACCTCCCCTACTTTTTAGTAGTTTTTTAAAATATAAATATATTTTTTAATTTATCTTTGTTATTTTTATTTGTTGAAACAGAAATAATAGTAAGGTCGATTTAGTTAATTTAACACTATAAAATTGTTATTTAATTTTTTAATTTTCCTATTATTATCGTTATTAACCTTGTTTCTTTCTCGAGAATCCTTCATAACTTCTTAGTTAACAAAAGTAACTATTATATTTTTGTCAATGGTGTATCGAATTTTTAAATATCCGCGTATGTTTTATTCTTTCGTTTTGACTTTTTCGTCTTCCTCCTTATCGTCATCCGTCTTCCCATCCTTAAAAATCCGGTGTGAAACACTCACACAACTTTCTCTTGCCAATGCAAATAATTAACAATATAAGCAAACATTAGAAACAAACAAATAAAACTAACCTCAATAAACATAACCTAATTTTAATCATGAGTGAAAGACGCGAATGAAAATCGACCTCAGTTTGGCTTAAAAATACGGAAAATCTGTATTTCACGTTAAACTAGGCTCTGTAGAGAAAATGCTCTAAATAAAATTTGTAGATCTTTGAATTTCCTATAAATTTATTTTTATATACACTTTTGTCGTAAAATGCATGCTGAAGCTGAAATCGTAAAAAAAATTGATTTTTTTTACATGTTTTCGTGAGAAAAAATAGAAAATCGCTAATTACCTCTAAACTAAGCGTTATACAAAAAATGTTTGAAATAAAATTTGTAGGATTTTAAATCTCTACAACTTTTATTATAGACATTTTTGCGCTAAAATGCATTTTAAAGCCGCAATCTTAAAAATAACTATTTTTTTACGAGAAAACAGCCTCTCCAAGAATTTCAGCGGACATGACGCCTACCCTATCTTGTAGAGCATAAAATATTTACTGAATGAAGCAATTTTTAAAAAAATCTTAGGAGCCGTTTTTGAGAAAATCGCAAAAAATTGAATAATGCCGCGAATAAATTACTACTTCCGGTTGACCGATTTTGATGAAAATGTTCGTGTCGGGTCCGGTAATAGTATCTAACTTAAGTTTCAAGTTCCAAGTTTGTACAGTGTTCCGTTCTTGAGATATTCTGTTCACACACGCACACACACAGACCAATCGCTAAAAACATGTGTTTTTTAGGTTTAGGGGGTCTGAATACGTATAGATCCGGTAAAAACTCGATTTCGAAAAATCGTCATGAAAACAATACTTCTTTCCTATATATTCATATAGGCAAGAGAAAGTGAAAATTTTTTATCGATTTTGTTTTAATTTGTTAATTTAATTTTAAAATTTTTTCATCCGTTTATAAAACTTTTTTGTACGTATTATTAGTTCAAATACGAGTAAATATATTTTACAGCTGATCTAATTATTTAAATTGTTACTGCAGGCATAAGTTAACCTAATATATATTTCTACGTTTTTTTACAAATTGTATAATAATTTCTTGTTCTTTTTATGTTGCAGGCAACAAGGACATCACGGCAGCTCATAATTCAAAAGAAAATTCCATCATCAAAATCACGACCAAAAAGAAAACCATCCAAATAACATCAACAACAAAAGAATCAACAACGTAACACAAAAAAAGACGGAACGGCGACAAAGTGTGTGTGTGTGTGTGTGTAAATAACCGTGTACCTGCTACCTTCGTTAAATCGACATCAACATTCCCAACGTAATAACCACTATTAAATCGTATAACGAAATTTTCGCAAAAGAAAATCGCAAATCTCGAAAATTCGAAAAATAATTTCCATTTATGAAAAAATCTATCTGCAACTTTTTATCGGTTCGTTTATCAACGTGATATATTATACTTAACCTTGAAGACTTGTGTTTTTTTATTTATCGACTAATAAATAAAAGAATAATTAATGTATTTATTTTTTTATTAACGTAAACAAACTAGGAGACTGCAATTTATTTTTCAAAACTGAATTAATTTTTTAAAGAATTTTTTAAAAATGCACATAGAAGTACAAGTAGCACTGAATTTTGTCATATCTTACTTATACAACAAATTGCCGAGAAGACGTGTAAATATCTTCGGTGAAGAATTAGAGAAGGCATTGAAAGATAAATTCAGTGGGCATTGGTACCCGGATAAACCATTTAAAGGATCTGCTTTCAGATGCTTAAAAACGGGTGATCCAGTTGATCCGGTTTTAGATCGAGCGGCACGTGAAAGCGGCGTACCCATCCAAGACATTCTCGAAAATCTGCCGGCCGAATTGGCCGTGTGGGTGGATCCCGGTGAAGTCAGTTACAGAATCGGTGAGAAAGGTTCAGTCAAAGTATTGTTCACCGATAACAACAATAATTGTAATAATAACGATTCTAGTTCTTCAGCATCATCATCCTCAGATATCAGTTCGACCGGAAGTTCAAACGGAAATGGTCTTCATGAAGACAGCTGTGCCGATAGAGAAGTTAACAAGACTTTCAATCCGGAGGCACAATGTTTCCGACCGATCGATGTTGTCGGATCATCTCTCGGTGGTTTAAGTTTAAGTCCTGGATCAAACAAACCAGGCTCACCTTTTGGTTCTGGTAGCACGGCACCGTCCGCTTCAACTTCGCCGGCTCCTCCAAAAACACCTCCAAGTCCAGCACCGGCTTCATTTATGCCAAGGCCAACGACGCAGCCTCTCACATTCACCACCGCTACATTTGCCCAAACGAAATTTGGCAGCACTAAATTGAAGACCAACAGCAAGAGGGCTAACAGGTAATTCATTTCATTTAATTTTACCTATCTTTAAATACAATGGTAGCGAGAAATTAGAGAATTAATCACAAGTCAGTGAGGATTTTTGCATTCATAGGATGTATAAATAGATATTAATTAAATGTAGATTTTTGTAATTTACTATGACTCGATTTTTATTCATAACTATTATATAGTGACGTTTATTCCAGGTTCTTTCAGGATCTGGTTAATTTTAAATATTTAAACTTTTTTCTAATCTTATAACAATTATTTATTTATAAATTAATTATTACGGTTTAATACTATTAGAAAATTAAAATAAACTACTTAAACTAAATAGGAAAATGACCATTTACAATCAAAATTGATTAACTCGTACTTACAAATCAAAATAATTATACACTAACTGCTCGCTACGATGAACTGATACTATTGCAATGTGTTATGTACAAAACTTGTTTTTTACTCAATTTATTTGTAACTTTATTTATTAATTTATCCTTAATGTGTATACGTTTCAATCTGTTCAATTCAATACAATAAGCAACTCCATGACCCAATGAGGTGAGGATGATGTCTCTGACGTATAAATGAGATGTAGTTTTGTACAGACCATGCCCAACTATTCCTGAGTATGGTTAATTGAATCCTAACCTTCAAAGTACACTGGTAACTACTGACTAGTATTCAAATCCGTATAAAAGTAACAACCTTTACTAGGATTTGAACCATGAACCTTGGTTTTCGAAAATCAACTGTTTAACACGACTCAAATTATTAGTTTATTAAAGTAACAATTTTTAGTTTCACAAACTAATTACTTCTGATCGCCCTCAAACGGTTAACGGCTTTATATGGCTTTATACTTTATAACGACAAATACTATTCCAAATAAATAAATTAGCTAAAAGACGCAATAGAACATTCGAGAAATAAATATTAAGTGTTCTGGAAATGTAACAATAGATATAACATGATAGATCCTACTGAAATCTTCCTATCTATAATAGCAAAATAAAAAAGTAAATAAAACCGTAGTCGGCGTCGGACGGGTAAATCATTACACCTGTCAAAACTTCATGCCATAATCTTCATAATATTATCGGTAAATTTATTTACCGATAATAAGAATCTCGGTAGTCCGGCACCTCCAGTAATCCGGCCCTTAAAATATTGGGCCTAAAAGTATGAAACCTCACCCCGGACAGATTTTGGTAAAAGATTTAAATTGAATTAGGGAAATCAACTCGACCTAATTACGGCGGATTTAATATAACATGTATGTTTAGGATTTGATTAAAGAAATGAATAAGCAGACCTTAATTGTTAAATGTAATAATTTTTGGCTTTTTATCCAAAACCCAGAACTGGGTCACACTCTATACTGCATGCTGAGTTGACAACGATACGTAATTCTCAGAACACCAGCACCTCCACACCGCACTAGGCGATGTCAATAGCCGATAATTATGTTTAGTACAATGACTACAGAAGTACTCAGCAAACTTTTTTTAATTAGTTAATTTAATTTAAAATCACATAGAAATCAATGCATACTCATTTTTTGTTTAAATTTATAATTTATAGTTCCAAAATTCCAACACATCCAGTAATCCGGCACCCTCTCGGTCCCGAACAGGCCGGACTACTGAGATTCTACTTTATTTCATTAACACTAAACGATTGTGCACTAACTGATCGCTACGAAGAAATGTTACAGTTGCAACGTTAAATGTACAAAACTGATTTTAACCCATTTCATTTATTATTGCTTTTCCCGGGTTCACTACACGTTGTAATTTTTCCCGATGCATGAATTCTGCGTTTTCGTAGAAAGTATAAGCCCACTAATAAATACAAGAAATTACAGATTGATTTTTAGTTTTTTGTATAACATTTAAAAATTTAAAAAGGTGATGAATCTTTGCAAAATCGTTAGTATTATAAAACAACTAAATTCTTCATTCTTTCATTGGATTGTAATAATTTTTGTACATGATTTCCTCCTTTATGTTTTAATCAAACAACTAAAAAGTTAAATAATTAGCAAAATATGATTTTTTCGATTTTTTTCTTCATTAAATTAACTTACGTTTTAAAATTTACATGGTATGTTATTAATTTTTTTCAGTATATTTGCATTACTTGTTTTCCTTATAAATTTTCTTCGTTCTAAAATTATTGGTATTCACAACGTGTCACAATTATTGAAAACATGTCTACATTAATCAATAATAGTAATTTACGCTATTGTCGTTCAAGGTTAAAGAAAAATTATTTCTTTATTTTAATAGTTCTGTTGTTAATTCGTTATAAATCAATCAATGTAAAATCAAAATTATTTGTTAATAAAAAAATTGGACTACCTGAGAAATTACCGTAAACTTTCAAATAATTATTAACCTATAGTTTAGTAATTATACAATTAGTACGTTTCAATTATCGTAAAAACATAATTTGTTTTACTTTTTCTTTCGATTAATCGATTATAGTGTTTTGAGTAGGAACATATCGTGACACTTTTCGCCAAGGTTCGTTTCGGAATCTGTGGGTAAAATAAATAAATAACAAACTATCGTTAGAATTACAAACGGGTATTTATTACAAACTATAAATTACAAATAATTGTATTAACGATAAATCTGTAAATAAATTATAATCACTACATCAATGTATGTTGGGTCATTGGATGGCAACACCCAATGGGTATTGGTCAATCAATATTTCATATTTTTAATACATTTAAACTGATTTTGTAACGTTGAATAAAATGATAGTTTGCTCTTCTCGAACGATTGAGCGGTAACCGAGATAGCAAGGGTTCAGAATATTGTTAATAAATCAAAATTTAAATAACGAGACTGACGTTGTAAAATATGTTATCTTAATTTTATACATAATCGCTTATTGTCACCTTCAATATACACTCCTTCTCTATCCCTACAACGCTCCATACGAATTTTTCATTGTTGGAAACAGTGCTGGAAGTCATCTTCTGTTAGCTCCTTCAAGACATGTGCCGCTCAAAAAAGTTTGAAATGAAGCTCGCAAAAATGTTTGTACTGACACTTGGTACGCGATTGAAAATGATCCAATTTTTTTGGAAACGATAATAACATGTGATGAAACGTGGTGTTTTACGTATGATCCGGAAACGAAGCGCCAATCCATGCACTGGAAGAGCCGAACTTCACCGAGAGCTAAAAAAGCCCTCGGTGAACTGACGTTGTAAAAAATTTAACGTCAGTCTCGTTATTTAATAGCCACACCTCGTATAATGCGCTATGTTGTGTTAAAATTTCAAATTTGTCGGTTAAATAATTCACGAGTTATACGCCTCTAAACGCATGAAATTCATTGCGGTAGCAAAAAAACGGGTCTTTTTGTCTTCAAACCTCGATATGGCAATTTTCGTACAATATTAAAAATATAGGTTTATTATAGGTGAATGCAGAATAAAATGAGCTAAATTTTGATGTAAAGTATGTTGAAATCCGACGCATCGTTTTGGAGATGCAAGGGTTCAAACTCGGGTATATATAATTATGAAACCGATATGTTTCCAGTCTTCTTGTATATGAACAATGATTTCATTGCTAAACTATTACTTTTAGTAAACTATGACTAAAAACTATTTTACGTCATTAAAACACGGTGGAGGTTGTGTATAATATAAATAAATATAAATGAAGAAAATATTTAAAGTCTTGATCGTAGTTACGTCTAAAGAAAACAAATCTATTTTCAGATCTATTTTTGTGTCCGACTGACTCATTTTGCAGGTATGATAAAGAGTGGGCGATTTTAAAACGGTGCGCTCGCACGGAGATCTCTGTTTTCGTTTCTGTATCTCCTCTTTATACCGTATTAAAATATTCATGAGGACAACGCAAGGATAAAATATGTGCTGGCGAAGATTCGTAATCTCCTTATGTATAGCGCATAAATCTATATTTATATGTACGTCTTCTTGTATAGTGTAGGAGTGCGGTACTGCGTTTGCTAAGTTGGCTACTGTTTACATTTGTTTACTCACAGTTAACAAAATAGAAAAAAAAACAGCAAATATTTATTTTTATTACATGGAGTAACAGTAAACAATTGTTGGATACTTATCAAAAGAATGTCAAAAATATTTTTCAAAAATTTCATTGCACTAACAAGTAAATTTTTCTAATATTTCAATCAATAATCTTGTCAGCGATTACGGTGGGTTTAGAGGATCTTATCCTGCCAATGTTAAATTAGCAAATTTTTGGACCCATTAATTTGGGAATTATTAAAGATAGAAATTTTAAATTCTGATGGGTTATCCTCGTTAAAATACAACTTTCAAAAAATTTACTAATTGTTTTGTTGGGTCAAATTTTTTCGTGGTTTTAAAACAAGGTAATAATTTTTATCTCATAAAATATTAAATGTACATTGATGAAAAAGGATCTGTAGGACTATTATAACATAGGTACTGAGAACAAAGTCAAAATTTCATCTTTGTATGTTTTGTGGTTTTTGAGAAAATTGGTCTTTTGTCAGAAAAATACACTTTTCGGAAACTACAAATTAATTTTTTCACACCCGTGTACGTTGCAATCTGTTAAATCAATAAATTTAAATCAATAAGCCACCTCGTTTGTTCCAATCAGATTAGAATGATATGTATGACGTGTAAATTAAGTGAAATCTTTTACAGACTCAGGCCGACCATTCCTGACAGAGTATGGTTAATTGAACCTTAATCATCACAGAACACCGATAACCAATCCCTAGTATTCAAATCCGTAAAAAAGTAACTAACTACTTTTACTTGGATTTGAACCATGAACCTTCGTCTCCGAAAATCAGCTGTTAAACACTTGACTCGCGACGACGACTTTACCTCTAGACCAACCCGGTGGGTAGTACGAGATTATAATGTGTCATAATTTTCAGACCCTAGTCGGGAATCGAACGCGGGACCTTTCGTTTTGCAGTGTGCAGCGCAGTCTAGCGCTCTGACAACTGCCTAACTGAGGTGGTTATGTCTAGTTTTGTTTCAAATTTTGTGAAACTTATAATCTAGGCAACATAATGACAATTTTTTGCCTTTTTAAGGAAATTGATAACAATTTAACATACGTAAAAATATCATTAACTATTACAAAACTTCGTGTGTTTACATAAGTAGTATACTTAATGTGTGTAAGAAAATACGTAAATTAACAGAAATTTGAGTTTTTATATTTATTTAAACTCATAATTACCTCATATAGATAAATTTATTTTTATTTTCTGACAACAAAATTTAAATATTTGAATTATATAGCGTTGTTTAAATTTTAATACCAGTGTTTGCTTGTTTATCAGTTTTGAAGTAAATTCGTTGTTTACTTGTTAAAAGAAAATATTAATTTTCGTCACTAAATAGTAGGAATATTTGTTCAGTGGAACTTCAACTGATAAAAATGGTTAAGTAGGTGGAATAAGTATCAAGTACCAAGACAATGTTGTTTTTTTATGGGGAATGTGTTTGGAAATTGATTCCTTCATTAAAAACCCATTAGCTGTTTATTTTTTTACTTTCTCTTTATATGAAATTTAGGTAAGGATAGTTACGTTTTCGTGTCCAATTTTCGAAATCGAGTTTTCAGCAAAAATACGCATTTTTAGATCCCCTGAGCCCAAAAATGTGTTTTTACCAATTGGTTTGTATGTGTGTTAACAAAATAACTCAAAAACGGAAAATTGTATGAATTTTAAATTTGGAACTTAAGTTAGGTACTATAAGCAGACTAGACACGAACATTTTCATTAAAATTGGACGATTTTGTTCAAAATCGCCTTATGTAGGCTAAAACATGTATTTTGTATGTGAATCATAAGATGAGGTAAGCGTATTTTTTTTAAGAAGGGCTGAGCTAGTTTTTTTTTCAAGTTTGCAGCCTCAATATGCATTTTACAGCAAAAGCGTATATAATAAAAGTTATAGAAAATTATAAAACCTACAACTTTTATTTTAGCGGTTTTCTCTGTAGAGCTTATTTTAGCGTCAATATATGGTTTTCCATATTTTGCTCGTGAAAACCCAGTCCAATCATGGTTAAACATAGGTTATATTTTCGTGTAAGTATTTTACCCCAGATTTTTTTATCTTCTAGTGATTTTTCGTTTTAAATGCACGCTACTGAAAAATCCTTCGGGGGTAAAACTTACAGTATATTCTGATCAAAGATCTTCCCTACTAACTGTTTATACTACTAACTACTTCTTATGTAAAAATAAAATACTTAATTAAATGTAGATATATTAAAAAATGTTTTTCGGTACGTATTTAAACTTAGTAATTCCTTGGAGATTTCCACGTGATCTATATCATATTCATTTAGTGTTGGAAGTAAACAGTTTTCGTGAACAATTGTTTCAGCCAATCACTATGGCTCTGTTCACCTGATCGACTCCCAGCATACCAGTTCACATGTAGATTATAATAGTATCATTCAGTCCATAAAGTATGTGGTTTGTTTATTAACCACAGCCGCCTGTGAACCGGTACTCCCGTTCGAATGCTGAATTTCTGTTATTTCAGGTTGAATGAACTAGTATAGTGCTAGACTTTTTTAATTTGGGGTCAGTAGTAATCTACGGTGGTTCTGAGTCCCTTGTTCCTGTATGCTAGTAAATATACTGGTTTACATTACCAGTTGTCGTTTTTTTTTATTACTAGCAATAATTGCTCGCCTTTGAGGGTGACTCAAATGAACTGATTTATTACTTTCCCGGTTTCACTTCACACTAAATTTTATAAGTATTACTTACGATAAGAATTGTAATCCAATTTTCAGAATTACAACTCTTTTGGAAGCTTTAAAAATAATATTTTCTTAAGGGTAATTGTTCCCGTAACAGGAAGTGGTCGAAATTCAAATACTTTAATTTTTCTGGGTATCATTAAAAAATAACGTTTGCCGATTTTTAGTTCTTCTGGAATGTGCAGAAGTAATGTGCTTAGATATAGAATAGTTACCCCTTTTTTACCTATTCTTAGACGCATTATTAAAAAAATTAAAAAAATATTTGTAGTTTAGTTCTTGTATTCTGTTCGCTGAAACAAGTGTGCCAAATTTCAGCTCTCCTATCTGATCAGAAAGTTGGTTTTTATACCATTTTGGTTGGATACACACAGATCAATCGCTAAAAACTTGGTTTTTGGGTTCGGGGGTCTGAAAACCTGTATATCGGGTGAAAACTCAATTTTGAAAAATCGACATGAAAGCAGTACTTTCCTTCCCATATATTCATATAGCTCTCAAACTGTTAGTTGCAGGGCTAAAAAAAATAGTTATGTTTCTTATCAGATGATCAGCCAACTAAATGACTGACTCATTTAAGAACAGAAGATCAGAGTTATCTTTTCTGAATGTAATGACTGTCATTATACAGCCAGAACCTGTGGTGAATGAAGTGAAGGTATCATTTGCAGAGTGGAAAATATGTGCTTTTCAGAGGGCCTGGCATTTTGATAAGCATACTTTTCCACTCAGTAAGTAAGGCAAGGTAAACCACTTCACTCCTCGTTTTACTTAGTAAAACCTCTACGGGTTCAAACCAGCCTTTCAGCTGACGACTTGAATAACAATATATTCATATGGGCAAGCTAAAGTAAAAATTCATTGAAATCGACCGTTTTTGAAATGAAATTTTTGTTTTATCTGTTACAGGATGTCGCCCACAGAATTTTCAAATTATATCAAACAAAGAGCGTTGCAACAAGCAAGCCTCCATCACGCAGGTGGCCCCAATTCACCGGGTGGCAGATCACTTTCCCCGGCACCCGGTCATGGAAGCAACGGTGCAGGAGGTCCATGCCATCCAGCGGCAGCTGATCCTTATTACTATTATCATCATCATTACCCGTACCTGCCGACGGCCGCTTGGAATCCGAACCACCCGTCATCAACATCGTATCTTGATCCTGCCCAAAATGGATCACAATTCTATCCGACTGCTACATCCTCGCACTCGCATAATTTACATCACAACCAAGCGACAAACGGGGGTCACCATCATCATCACGGATCTTCTGCACAACCCCAACAACCATCCTCTGACAAACAACTTCTGGAATTTAACCTTTCTGGACAATTCCAGCATTTACTCGTCGCTAATTAAATTTATTACATATATAGCCTACATCATTAACTGAATTCTACTGTCGAGTATTAAAATTATCAATAATATAATTTATATTATGGTCATACCACGAATCATTATCATTAATCGTTATTCATTGGTTAATTTTTTCACGAAAAAACTTGGATTTTTTATACATGTAATTATATAATAAGTATATTTATATGTTCAAATATTTTTTGTAGTTTTTTATATTACATTAATGTTATTATTGAAAAAATATTATATATTATTTTTATTATTATTATTATTATTGTTATGATTTTTTTGTAAATTGTCATGTAGATATTACATTCGAGTGTAAGTTCAAAATATTATGACAAATTTTTTTTAATTTTTCGTATTTTATTTATTGTGTTATATTATTTACTGAAATTCTTGAAGACATTTTTTTCTTGTAAATTATATAAATTTATATTTTTTTATTAATACACACTCTGATTCTATTTATAATATATCTTGTATATAACTTATAAATATTTTATTTTAATTTATATAGAATATTGTTTTAACATATTCTGAGTATTTTTGAATTGTATTTCATCCGATTAATTACACTGTATTTTTTTTATTCGGGAAATTTTATTATCTCAATATTGCGTAAATATTTAGTATTTTTGGTTAGTATTTATTTATATTGATACGGAGAAACGTATTCAGTAACGAAAAGGATTGTCGCTGTGGAATAATTTCTATTTTATAATATTCATAACTTTACCAAGTTGTCTATTGAAAATTATTTAATTGTATCTAGTTCAATGTTAATACATAAATTCAAGGTTAAATTTTCATTACGATTTAAAGTTAAATTTTTCCACCTTAACGAAATATTATGTTCAGTAAACCTAATTATCCGTTGTTCCGTTTTACTGTCGCAGTATAACTATTTTGATAAAAATGTTTTAGAGCAGTCATGGATGAAATATTTAACAACAAAATGAAACTATAAGCACTTAAGTGTTTTTTTCACAAATATGGCGTGATTTGTCTAAAAAAAAACCTCAAATAGTTGGGGAACAAACATCAATTACTTTTTTTTAATACGGTTAATAGTTAATTTAAAAAAACGATATATATATATATAAAGAGATTTTTCTTTTCAGTGACACTTTTATTTGGAATTTAAGATCATTCTAACTGCATTTAAAAAACAAGCATATGAATTTTATGATCAGAATTTAAATTAATTTTCAAGTTTTCATCGCATTTCTTCTATTATTCATGTGTTTTCTTCTCCTTAATCCGTCTTTCCCGGTCTGCCCGTTTATGACGGATAATCGAGTGTTTTACTGTTTTATGAATTATCAAATAAAACTCACTATCTTCATTTTATATTAAAATTAAAGTACATAAAAAATATAATTTTTTAAAGTAGGTAGGTATTTGATTTAAAATAAAAATTATTCTTTGACGAGAATTTCGATCCTGTTATTGAATTTGAAAATAAATATTTTTACTCATGAAAAGTGTAAATTCTTCTGGAAATATACCTACGTTTTTTTAAAGAAATAACAAATAAAGATAATTTTTTCGTAGCAGTTCCATATATTTTTATTTTGGGCGATATTGTTATTTTGTGTTTTTTTCTAATATAATAAATTATTTCTAATGCTTATTTTATTGAATTTTGAATTTACCCTCTTTTTTAATGATTAAATAAATTATTAACCTAAATAAAAAGTAATTAGTTAGCCATAACGTAAATAGTGAGTTTAATATTGATTAAATTATTATTGTTATTATTATTAATTATTAACACTGCACATAATTATTTGAAAATATTAAATTAAGTTAACGAATTAAACTAGTTAAATTACAAATAAAAACTAGATGATTATTGTTTATTAATTTATATGTATTATAAGATAAAATGAAACAAATTATGTATTTCTTTAGATTCAGTTAAAGTAGTTTTTGAATAAAAAGCATACTAAGAGATTAATATGCTATTATCTGGCATCCGATAAAATGACACTTGTCTGCGCATGCGTTAGTCGCTGGCGGAGAATAGATTCCCCCGCCGTTTTTGACTTTGGAATGTAACAAACGTTGCTTGTGTATTATGTATTCTCATTACAAAACATAAGCCTATGGTTTCAATTAAAAATTAGCAGATATGGTGAGGGAAGCGCTAAACATATTCCATTGGATGAGCACCATCTACAGATTTATTTACTAATTTGTTTAATAATAAAATAATTGTTTGGTAAAGTTTTAGTAATGCAATATCAAGTGCATAATTAATTTCTTCTTCACTTCAGGGTTTAGGCAGTACTGCCTGTTTCGGAAACCACCTTTCCCTCGAACGACCAACACCATTCGGCTTATAAGTCATTGCCAATCTAGGCAAACGATTTCCCTTTATACATTCCAGATGACTACTCCAGTTAATTCTATACTCATTGACCTTCTTCTCCAGGCTAAATATTTGCAACTTTTATCTTATAACCTCACTTTTTAACTTGTCCTCAAGAGTGCAGCCCTTCATTGTCCAAAGAAACTTCATTTCTGCAATTCTGACTTAGCTTCGTTCTCTGTTTGAAAGGACATCCATGCTTCGCTCCCATACATTATAACTAGCACTGCCATAGTTTTTTAGAACTTAAATTCCGTTTCCTTTCTTGTTTTGTACTTTAGGGTTATGTGAATTGTCCCGAAAATCCACCTAAATCTGTTGATTTTATTAGTCACATCATTGTCTTTCATAAAAGATACTTCATATCCCAAATAACTGAAAACTAGATATCTGTCCCACAATCACGTGGTTTCGAAATATTTCAGTAATTTACTATTAACAAAAAATATTTATTTTATTTTTTTATTTTGATCGTTGATGATAAAAATGTAACGGTAAGAATTTAAATTAAACTTTTTATAAATAATACTGTTACTGTCAACGAACAACGTTAGGACTATGTTTACTTTGCGAATTTAATGTTAAACTATGGTGAAGAAAACAAAATGAACTCTGATACGTACATCATTGATACTGTCAACGTACGACTATAACGCTATCTGTAGCATTTCATGTTAAAATTGGCCTCCGGGCTAGCCCAGTCAGTCCGCTGGTAGAAATTCACTATTATTTGTTAAGTAAAACCGGTTGGGCAAGCGACTTAGTATGGTGACCAGCTGACAGCCATCCATGAACAAACTCTACTGGGGGTCCCTGTTCAAATTCATGCCTAATGCGCTTCAAAAATACAGCGATCATATTGGGTAGTTGTCAAAAATGTACAGTTCCCGATAACAAATAAAAGCTAAAAAAAAAAATGTTAAAACTAACTATCAAAAAGGCTCAATTATTGGTACAATTGGATCTGATCTTCTTAGTATACTTTTATTCATTTGTTTTGTTGTAAGATGCATTTTATGTGTATATAATACGATTAGTATTATTAATAATAGAATAAATTTTATTATAGTTACAAAAAATTCTTAATTTGTAAAATTTTTAACTTATCTATTTTTTTAGTTTATATTTAAAATTTATGAAATTTATTTGTGAAATTCATTTACTAATATCATCTAGTTTATAATTTATCAAAATTTTATAAAATAACTAAAAATTTAAGCTTATTTTCATTTTAAATTCAAAATTTATATTTCTAAAATAGTTTCATCTTATGTTTGTTTTTAAATTCTTTAATTAAATTAAAGCACGTTATTTAAAAATTAAGCAATAAAGCTTGGTGGTTATTAAATAATAAAAATATAATATAAATAAAATCTATTTTATACATGTAATTGGTAATATTTTGTAAATGTTTTTGAATGTGTATGAAAGAATGTAAGTCCACGTGAAATAAAAATAAATAATGTAATCTTAGTATACAAATAAATAAGTATAACGTATACAATAGCATGTTTTTCATTTTTTTTAGATGTTCATAATTTTTTTTAAATTAAGAAAAAAAGAGTATGTACATTATTAATTTTTTTTTAATTTTTATTTTAAATTTTTATGTTAATATTAATTATGTGTAAATTTAAGTAATTCATCAGTAGCACTGCAAGTTTTTGTGAAATATCTTTGAAACTCCAAGTTGATTTTTAATGATTAAAAGGCTGATTCATTCGGGTATTTTAATCATTAATAACCTGAAATATACAAAAATTTCAAAAATAAGAAAAAACAAGCTGTGTTTTTACTGTTAAATTTTTATTACATGAGTTAATTTTTTTTTAAATTTATTAAAATGATACAAATAAATTAGTGTTGTTCGTTGTGATAATTTAATTTGAAAACAGTTTAAATTCTAGTATGAAATAGTAATGAATGTGAATTAATTTTTTATATAGATATATCTAATTAAGCCTAATTCTATGAAACGTTAACAAAATATTTTACGTGGTGATCTATGAATTAAAAAAAATTATTAATCGTGTTACAATAATATGTAACATTATGTATTCAAGGATATAATCATCTTGTAGTTCTATAGCCGTTGATGGGCTTTAACCTTCCTTTACAATCCTTTCTCGCCCATCAAAATTAAATAATTCATAACATCTATCCATCTCTTCCCTGGACGGCCTTTACTTCTTCTCTTATACATTCTTTCCTGATACAGATTACTTTAACCATCTCTCAATGTGCTCGAACCTTCTCAATCTTTCGGTCTTTATGAAACTGATTATGTAACTGCCTTTTATGAGAGTATTCAGTTCTTAAATTTTACATACTTTCCAGTCATCTCCTTCATTTACTGGTTCAATAATTCTCCTTAAACTCTTTCTTTTAAACCTTCTCAACATGTTACAATCTCACGTAGTACGCATTTTGCAGATTTTAGTGACTACTGGATACAATGATACAAAAGATCAAAAGAAATTTTGTATCAATTGTCATTTCATTTTAATGTGTTTAAAAACACTTATAAACATTTTTAACATGTCAACAGATAATTTTACAAATGTTCATATATTTAGGCTTAATTTACATAAAATTGTTAGATGTTTAATTACATTTATGAGAGTATAGTACAACATTATACAAAATTTATGTGTATTTCAATGTATAATGTATTTATGCATGTATTTATGTCCAATAATGTAATATACTTTACGTATTTTAAAGATTTACTAAATTTTTCATATATATTTCAATTCTGTAGTACAACGTATTTTCAAAAATATGTACCATACTCTTGTCATATTTTTAAAAATTATTTCAATTTATTTTTAATTTTATGAATTTCAAAAGCTATCTGTTTATTAATTTACAATTTCATCTTGTCTTCCAAAGTAAATAATAAAACAGAATTGTTTCATGTTTTTAATATATTAGTAAATTTATTTTTGTATTATATGATTTACAGAATAAAAAATTTACTTACATGATCTCAATTTTTTATTATTTTTTTTTAATTTTTATTTGTAGTAATGTATTGAATAAGTGATCATACAGTAAGAAAAAATAATTAAAACATCTCAATGTAATACATTTTGTCGTTATATAATATTTATGTATTGAAGGTGTTCTTTGTAATTTAAATTAATTACATTATTCAATGTTAAAGTGTACGAATGACATGAAATTATTTAAAAAACATTGTCATAAATTTTTATGGATGTAACGTTAAAATTACTGTATTATATTTTTTGAATTAATTGATTTTTTAACAAGTATAATGTTTTCAGTGTTATAATACTGTATCATTATTATATAATTAAAAAAATATATGTATAATTATGTTCAACATTATGCATATTTAAGTGTAATTTGTATGTGGGGATGTCTGCAAAAATGTTCAGCGGTGCGATTTTCAAAATATTAATATATATATAAAATGTTCGTGTAAAAACAAATAAATAAATTATATTTTAAAAATTATATCGCTTAAATTTATTTTTTTAATAAAATATAAAACTGTAATATATATAACAAAATATAATTTTTTATAGTTACGAAAAAATATTGCGTACTCATGAAAAATATTTGTAGGTTATGTAATATTAGTCATCTCGTTAAATAATAATTTAGTACCTGTTTCTATAAATTAAATACACAATTTCATTTAAATTTAAATTCATCAAAAAATAATTATTATTTTAACATAATCTGAATATATATTTAAGTAAGGAAGTTTATTCTGTTTCAAAAATGTAATTATAAAAATTTAACAATTCAATGAAGATAATGAATCAAAAGAGACAAACCTTTTTATTTGTTTAAAAAAATTAATATTTAAAATTTATTTTTATTTAAATATAATAAATAATATTTTTACTTGTATCTATTAAAACTGTAAGCTTAAACATTAAAACACGATTAAAAATAAAACGGAATACGACGAAAAAGAAAGCGAAATTTATTTTTTCATTTTTATGAAGATTATACATTTATAAGTATAAATAAATATAGCTGTGTATAATGTAGTCAAAAGTAAAAGTAAAATTTAGCCTAAAATATTATTTTCTTAATTAATTTATTAATATATTATAAAAATAAATAAATATAATTGTACGTCAGTGATAATATAATAATTATCTAGTATTAATTAATATAATTAATATGATATTAAATTACAATAAATAAAAAAACGGTATAGATAGTGTCCTAAGATAAATAGGTAAATGTAGGTTTGTTTTCTCTTTGTAATTATCAGTATACAGTATATAACCTCTTTGTGCTTAGAAATTCATGATCTCTTTGTCCGAAGAGGTGCATGATATCTTTTTCCGAAGAGGTTCATGATCTCTTTGTCCGAAGAGGTTCATGATAGCTTTCTCCAAAGAGGTAAATATTCATACTATAAACAACGGGTATATATGTTATATGTTTTATATATGCATATATTTAATTGTTCCATGTTTCATCTGTATATCTAAATTATTAATCATGGAATTAGTTATTAAAAGAAAAATATCTTATTGTAATAAAATTTGAATTGTATAGTATTTGACTATATAAATACTTGTGTACGTGGATGTAGTACTTTAAGCCTTCAAACACTTGATAGAAAGTTCTCCAGTATTCTATTGATTACTTTTAAAAGTATTTATAATGTTTTTTATTTATAAGTATTAGTAATGCTGTAAAATATCTACAAACAAAAGCAATAATTTATAGTAAATAATTTTGTGCCATATTAAACTAAGTTCTAAAGATTTTCATTGGTCATAAAACCAAAAATGAAATATATGTCATTCTAAATTTATAATTTTGAAATATTTTTATTCAGAAAAACATTTCGTAGTTAGTTAAATTTGTTCTCCGTTAAATCCTACTTTTTGTATAAATATCTTGTAAAGGTTAAGTTCAACGATTTCTATTTAGAAATAAATATATTTATGTGTCTGTGTAATAGATTGATCAGCTTAAAGTACTAGCAACTGCTTTCAGGTTGGAGTTCTAAATAGGAAGCTTTATGTTTTGTACCCTTACAATGTAGTAAATAACATAACTGTTTACCTAATGGTTTAATTGCAAAATGTTTAAATATTGGTATAGTTTAACGGTTTTTCTGGCATTCTATTTAATTGATCGACCCAAACCCTAAGAATTTCATTTCTGCAGTTTGGATGTTTCTTTCCTCGCTTCTCCTTATCATCCATGCTTCACTGTCATATATCTAGGCTGGAAGGTTTTACTAAATCAAAGTTTCATGAATTCTGTTTAGTTTCAAGTAAAAGGTCTAAACGGCCTTTTACCTGAATCAAAATGGAATTCATGAATTTTTGAAATCGCAAAACCTTACTGGAGACTTCTTTCGATGCAAAAATTCCAATTGTTAATGAATTGATTTTGTAAAACTGTCCACTATGCGTAAAATATAATATTTTCTGTTTTAATTAATTTAGTACAGTAACAATTGTGCAACTGTATTTCCTTTTTTACTAAAGCAAAGTTCATATCAGGGGGAAAGTACGAATGTCCTCTCATTGGAAAATTTTAGACTTTTCATTACATAAAGTGTCGGTAAATGGAAGGAGAAACCTAATTATACTGTGATTTTTACCTTTTTCTTTTTAATTTTGCAGGCACATTTTTGATATCCTAATAAAATTCATACACAAATAACAGACATTAAATTGGAACAAAACACGAGGTACTAATATAGAGGTTAACAAAACTTCCAACATAGCTTCGTGAAAAAAAATCAGTAGATGTCAGTGGAGTCATGTTTATTTATGAAAACTTATATGTCCAGAACAACCTTCATGAATAATCAAATATTTATATTTGGTTCTATGCTGTAAAAAGTAATGGAACAAAAGCCCTTTCATAGCTAAGATAAATCTACAACAAAAAAGAAAATATAAATTAAATTTTCCAAATTTTTGTAAAAAAAACCCTTTAATAAATTATCAATTTATGTCATTCCTAAGTTATAATTTTGAAATTTTTTTACAAAAAAGAAACACTTTGGAGTTAGTTAAGTTCATTCTATAAATCACATGAATTATACAACTTTTTGTAAATTACTTACCAGTAGGTCATTATTTAATATTTAAAAAAATCATTGGAAAAACAAATTAGTATACTCATTACAGCTTAAATTTTATTACAATAATTATTTTTCTTATCGTTGTTTATTTTTTCAAATTTCAGTATCGCCCTCCATCCTTTATATGTGTAAAATAAATTTTTATAAAAGATAATTTGAAACTTAAAGGAGTAATAAATGGATCTACTTATAATGTTCAATTTATAATAAAAATTTTATTCTTCTTCCATTGTTTATTAATAATTATTAATAAATTAATAATAATTATCTATTTACATAATTATTATATAATTGCACGGTGTTTATTCTCCCTAAATATAAATATAATATATTAAATACTAACCTAAAATGAAAAACACATACACACAGTGTTTAAAAACTTTATAAAATATAAGATAATAATATACGTAAATAGATATTATACTTATGTGTTTTTTTATTTATTTTATTTTAGAGTTGTTGCAAATTGAGAAAGGATTTTTATTTACGTACTATTTTTTGATGTTATCAATTAATATAGTATTTAAAAGTCTTTTATCAATTTTTTCGACACTATTGTTGTTATTTATTTGATTTAATGTTTATTTAAACACCCTGTTCATATTAACTAAATATTTATTAGTAAATATAAAATAAATATATATATAATATTTGATCATGTGATATGACCAAATTATAATGGCAGGTCTCTAGTTAAATTGAACAGGGCTTATGTTATGTCTTTTTAACGTTGTTAGTCAAAACACTATAAATATATTTTTCCTAATTTGTAATAATTTCTATTAGAGTATAATGTCATTTATATATATGTATGTATAATTATATAATATATAATAATATACAAACAGTATTTTTTAATATTTGTATAAAAAACAATAATAATAATTAACATAAATTATAAATAATTTTTTTTATCATTTTATATTTTTATATAATTGATGGAGTGTAAAATGTGTTATTATTATAATTCTATTATTATAATAAATGTAATATAATATGAATTATATATTGTAATTATAATTTTATCTTTAACTGTAATTAATTATAATGCACTGTTAATCAAATATATTATTATTATTAAATAGTCGTATGAATTATTAATTACTTTGTAGTTAATTAAATTAGTTTTTTTACTAGTCATCAAATTTATGGTACTTTTTATTTCATTTGATACACATCATGGATATATTTATTATTTTTTATTATTGTAATTTTATTATTCTTATTAATTTTCTTTTGTGATAAACTGTGTTTTCATTTGGAAAAATTATGTAAAATTTTTTTCTAATAAATCTTATTTTGTTAGATAATTTCTGATTTCATACTTTATTTCTTTTTCTTTTTATCTGTTTTCAAATATTTTCAAATTCCTTTTGTCCTTCCCCAACAACTCATCTATATTAAATTTTCTAAAAACAGTTTGTAAAAATCTTTTATGTCAACCAAATACAACTTTAATGGTATTACATATTTTCAAATTGAACGATGGATGTAAAGTAAAAGATACACTCAACAGTTTGTGAACGATAAATACTATTTTATTTAGTATTTCTTCATGTGTAGCAGTTAAAGATTTCTATTAAAGATCATAAGTAATGTGCAAAACGATATTTCAATTTAAAAATAATGAAATCAATTACATTTTTCTTTAACTATTACACTGTTTAGTTATCACGCTATTACAATAATATGAAATAACAATATATCCATTAATTTTTTGAACAGTTTATCAAGAAAAGATTAATCAAGGAACGTCAGATATAATGAATCGATAAAAAACTATTTCAGTGTTGTATTAAATCATTTGATGATTATACAGAAGAGATTTTCATTGAACATCTTTCTTAATTGTTAATTGAAAGTTAATAATTGTTTACTGTTCAATTAAAAATATTTTGTTGGAGTCCATTATTGGTAAGATATCTTTGCTGGTGAGTTAAATCAGGTTATTTATGTGATATATTAATTATACTGTTATCTATTTATTTAGTTTGTTTCACTAGCAAATTGGTTCGTAAGAACTTTAGTGGGTAATCCATTGTAATTAAATCCATATTCATGAAGTTGGCAATCTGACAAAATCATCTAATTTTAAAAATGAATTTTTGACATCAAATTATGTTCATTTTTATTTAAATACAATCTGTATTCTGATATTCTTTACTAATAACTTTAACGGACGGAATTTGGTGAGTTATTTACAGTATTTTACATCAAAATAAATATAATAAAAAAAATAATCGATGATCATATTTTTGTAATGTTGATATCTTAATATCATAAAATCGATTGAAGTATTCTTTCTACAAACTTATTCGACAATTCATTTCAACAACATTAATTCCACTTTTAAGTTTCCTCTTATGAATAGTCCTTGGTGGCAACAAAATGTCTATTTATTTCTGATCTGTGCGAAACAGTTTTCATCTAATGTTAATAATGACTCCTCTATCTTGATTCTGTGAATTTTCTTTCTCAATTATTTGCTTAATCACAACACCTTATAAATTCCATTCTGAATGTTAATTTCTTTCTGTTTTTTTGTGTAATCTAATTGGTTTTTTAAGTGTTCCAGTTCATCAATGATTTTTTTTTTGTTTAATCTGTTCTCATTCCTTCCAACCCTAAGAATTTTATTCACCAAAAGATGATTTTTACCATCTATTGTTTCTATATTCTTATAAAAATCCTCATAAAATTTTTCTCATGTTACTTACTCTTTGAATTAGAGCTGACTTTCATTCAAAAAAATTGTTGATTTTAAAACTGTTAGATTGAACCTAATTTTGGTGTTAATTTTTATGTTCCTTTTGTCGTAAAACTTTTTACTGTAATTTAACTTAACGATCCTTTCTTCCATGGTCGCTGTTGACAAATTTCTATTATGAGTGATTCTCCCAAATATTTGAACTTATCTATGTTAAGTTTAATAAGTTCAATAAGTAAATTTATCACTTTCAGTTTTACTATCATTAGAATAATTTTCCAAATTACATTACAATATTTATGAATATTTTATAACAAACAAAAGGAATTTTTATCTATTAATATTTAATAATTCAATTGAAAATAATTTACGAAAATATTTATCCTTAATTTAAATAAATTTAAATTTAAACAAATTTCTTTCAAGATCACACTGCGAGATTTATAGCTGAACTTATTGCTGGTATAGAAGAATTAGTAAAATTGCTTCTTATGTGTATTATCATTTTTGTAAAAATTAATTTTTTATTATTGTTTATATTTAAAACATATATTTAGATTATAATATATATTTATATATATATTTAATAAAAATTTGTACTTTAGTATTTTTGTACTGTGACATATTATCGATAAACTGAAAAATAATAAAAAAAATAAAATAAATAAAAATAAGTATATATATATATTTATTTATCAATGTAGAGTTTTCTTAGATTATGTAATGTTGTAATATTTGAAACAATATATATAATATATTAATAATTTATAGATTTATTAGTTGTTTTTTATTCGTTATTTTATTTTATATGTGGTTGTGTTCCTTTTTGTTTATTTTTTTTAATATTATTTTTATTACTAATTTTTTATCTTATAAATAATATTGATACTGAAGAAAATATATTTTGTAGAATTTATTGTTTAAAAATTATATTATATTGTTATAATTTGTTCGTTTGGTATTAAGTATTGTATTTATATTTTAATGTTTTCTACTTTTTCATGAATTTTGTTTTTTAGAATAATTTATATCCAGTGTTATTTAAATATATGTTTCAAGAGTTGTTATTATTATTATTATTTTATTATATTAAAATAACTTGTAATATATTTTTTTGTATTGAAAGCGATTATAAATGGAATTATCAGCGAAGAAAAATTAATGAGGAAATATTATGTAAATATTGAAAATTATTTTTCTTTTGTAACCTGATTTGTTTTGTTGATTTTTTTGTTACATTTTACAATGATACTTTTGATTTTAAATTATATAAATTTTCAAATTTATTTCCAAAATTATCCAGATTAATGAATAAACTAACTGATATTTATATATTTCGTTTGTTTATTTATTTATTCACATCTGAGTGGTAATATAATGTTTTATCTTCATGATTTATTTTAAAATTTTACTTCCTCAAACATTACTTTATCATCTATTCTTTGAAAAAATATATTGTTCTGGTTAATAGTAATTAATTAACTTCATTCTTTAACAAATTTAAAAAGTAATTTTACTTGGATCTCAAAGTAATTAGTTGTTTTGTAAAAAAATAAAATTAGAAAACATAATATTGCAATGTTAAATAATACATCATTGTTTTAAAGACACTTCGTTTTATTATTGGTAATAAAAATTCTATAAACCTAAACACACGTGTCTCATCAAATTGTATTATTATTTTTTTCATTTCATTTAAGTACCATAAACATTTGGCGTACAATAGAATTTCATTATGTGTAATTAAAATTAGATCTATATTGTTTAATAGTTGTTGTTGATAAATTATTAATACAAATTTCACTAAATTATAAGTAATTAAATTTGATGTAACTATTAAATGTTTCTTAATACCAAAAATAATCTGAATAGAAGTACAAATTAATTAAAAAATTTCTTTTTACTTATTTATTTATTTTGAAAAAAAAAATATTGCTTTCATAATTTTATTTTAGTTTATTATTATTGATGTACAGTTTGTTAATTGAATTTTTTTTACAAAAAACATTCACGACAAAAAAAAATATAGAAAATTGTGTTCATTTCCTTATGTTATTATAGAATTTAAATTTTATATTTCAAAAATTGAAATACAATTACACATTTATGTAAATATATTATCTTTTATTAACAATTTTTTGGTATGATGTTTATAACAAAATTTAATATGTAGTTATAATAATTTTTTCATCCCTTATCCCAGAAATTATAATTTAAAAGTAAATAAATAAAAATAAAATTCCAACAGGTGTTTAAAGTTACCTAGCTAGGGTTGTTACTGTTTTATATAAACATTTTTAAAATAAAAATAATATGATACAATAATATAAGAAAAATATTTAAATAAAAATATATAGTCTATTAACTATGTACGATGAATGTTTTACAATTTTTTACTTTCTCTTGCCAGTATGAATATAGGAAGGAAAGAATAATTGTTTTCATGACGATTTTTCACCAGATAAACACATTTTCAGACCCCCTAAACCCCAAAAAAAAACATGTTTTTAGCGATTTGTCTGTGTGTGAACAGAATATCTCAAGAATGGAACATTGTACAAAGTTGAATCTTGAAACTTATGTTCGATACCACTAGAGGACCCGACACGAAGATTTTCATCAAAATCGGTCAACCAGAAGTAGTAGTTTATTCGTGGTCTCATTTTTCACTTTTCTGTGATTCTCTCAAAAAGACTCCAACGATTTTTCTAAAAATTGCTACGTTTTTTATGCTTTACAAGATAGGATTTTACAAGACATATTTGGCGCCATATCTGCTGAAATTCTTGGGGAATTTAGCGATATTAACGCTTAGTTTAGTGGTAATTAGTGATTTTTTTGTTTCTTTTCAATGAAAATGTGTAAAAAATTGACATTTTAAAGATTTTGGCCTTAGTATTTTACATTTTACAAGAAAAGTGTATAATAAAATTTATAGAAAATTAAAAGATCTACAACTTTATTTTAAGCATTTTTCTCTCCAGAGCCTAGTTTAGCATCAAGGAGTGATTTTCCATACTATTAAGCCAAACTAAGGTTGGTTTACATTTCACATCATTCACTTATGTTTTTTGAAGTAAAGTTTATTTCTAATGTTTTATTACTCATGTTAGGTTATATGGTTCATTATTTGTATTGGCAAGAGAAAGTCGTGTGAGTGTTTCACACCAGATTTTTAATATTTTATTTTTATTATTAATATTTAGTTATATTAAATTTTATTTTTATTACTTGTTTTTATTACTCTTTATTATATATTATGTATTTAATTTATTATATAGATAAAATATATAAAAAAAAAAAATATAAACTAATAGGTATATATATGTAGTTGAAAATTTATTATTATGATTATTATAATTAAGTATTGTAATTATAATTAATTACAGTTTATTATTATTAATTATTATTATATATTTATAGTATTGTTATCATTACAGTTATTTTTGTATAATGCCTTTGTATCACTTTGTCACGATATAAATAATAAATATGAATTATTATTATTATATATCTTTTTGAGAATAAAAATAATGTTGAAATGTATTACTGACTTTGTTTTGTTCATTTATTATCATTAGTATTTAGCCTTAACATCCCAGAAATTTGAATTATTATTAAAAAAATAACAAGAAATTAAAAATTACTACAGGAGTAAGACAAGGTGATGGTCTGTCACCACTGATTTTCAACTGTGCCTTAGAGAAGGTATTCAGGGAATGAAGAAAAATGGATACTAAAGGAATAAGGATAGGTGGGAGAAAAGATTGTATGTATGTAGATTGTTTAGAATTTGCTGACAACATTGCTCTGATTACTTATATCCCGGAAAATTCTATAATTCAAGGGGATAATTTAATAGCTGAAACTAAAAAAATAGGTCTACAAATATAATTTTCCAAGACCGAGTTCATGTTGTCATTTAGGTCGTCAGCTGAAAGGCTGGTTTGAACCTCTAGAGGCTTTACTAAATAAAATGAGGAGTGAGGTGGTTTACAATAATTGCCTTCTTCACTAGTGGAAAAGTATGCTTATCAGCATGCCTGGCCCTCTGAAGAGCATCTACTTTCCACCCTGCAAACTGACACCTTCACTTCATTCACCACAGTGTCTGGCTGTATATTGAAATTCATTACATTCAGAAGAAATAACTCTGACTATACCCCAACGAACTAAAGACTGCAGATAAGATCTAGCCAATAACAGCCAAGATCGGGTGTGAGGTTGCCCATTCTGTAAGTGACACTTTGTTTCACAGAACTCCTGCTGACTTTTTGTTAGACTCTCATCCACAGTGAGACCACAACGTGACAACGCAGGATACAATTAACGAAAGTCAATTGGCTCTGTGTTGAGATATAAGTCACTATGCTCCTCCTTCATCTGCAGTCTCTAGTTCGTTAAGGTAGTGTGTCTTTTACACCTCTACCTCTTCTGTTCTTAAATGTTTCAGTTATGTAATTGGCTGAGGATGATAAGAAACAGAACTATTTTTGTAGCTCTGGAACTAGCAGATAGAATGTAAACAATTTAACACTCCACCTGCCTGTTATGTTATGGGCGTACAAAGTTCATAACAAAATGTTAAGAACTGCCCAAGTTACATACCTATTCATCAAAGTAATATTAAAAGAGTAAGGGTGTTTAAATATTTGGGAGAATGGATCTGTATAAACAATTCCTAACAAGAAGAATATCTTAGAAAGATGGGGCGATAAAATGAGGACTGCATTCATGAACACCAGAAACCTAAATAACAAAAATGTCGTATCAGGATATAAAAATCAGTTACTATCAGATGGTGGTAAGACTGGAAGCATTGTATGGAGAAAAAACACTTAAAATTATGTTGAAATGCGGTATCAATAAAATAATGAGCATAGAAAAGAGAATAGTTCGCAACGTCCTAGCTCCTAAGAAGGAAGAAGACAGTTACCATAGACCCTGTTCGAACAAAGAGATGTACAAAAAACTAAAAACATAATCCATGTTGTTGTTTAGTTCATCATCTGAAAGGCTGATTTGAACATCTAGAGGCTTTACTAAGCAAAATGAGGAGTGATGTGGTTTCCCATTGGCTTCCTCACTGAGTAGAAAAATATGCTTATCGGCATGAAAAGCATCTACTTTCCACCCTACAAATGACTCCTTCACTTCATTCATCCCAGGATCTGGCTGTTTAATGAAAATAATTACTTTCAGGTGAGATAACTGATTAGTGTCTTTTACACCGATACTTCTTCTGTTCTTAAATGCTTCAGTCATATAATTGGCTGCTCATGTGATAGAAACAGAACTATTTTATTTTGTACCTCTGTAACTAGCAGATCGAGTGCAAATAATTTAACACTCCACCTGCCTGTTATGGGCTCTTAGTTCGTTTAGTTCTTTGTTTTTATGGTTGTAAATGAGGTACAGTTCTATTAACGATTTTTCAGTTGTCCGATCACAACTTGGAGGCAACAGACAAGACTAGGTGGACGAAGAAAATACTGTATAGTTCAAAAATAAATCTTTAAAATGCATCCTGAAGCTTGTAACCAATTTTAATGAATAAATATTATTTTTTTTACTAAATGTTTGTTGCTGCTTTCATTCCTTTTAATTTTGTCTGTATTCAAATAAACTGACATTCAAATAAACTGACATTTTTTAGTGAATCCACCATAATCAGAGTATACATACATAACACAGAAATTAAAATTACTTTTTTTTTTAATTTTTATAGAAGAAGTTAATCTTCAATAATTTTTACAAAACTTTTTAACAAATTAATAAAACTGATACAAATTAACAAAGACATAACTTCTTTTATCAAGATTTTAATAAAGTAGTTTCAAATAGAATTGAAATGGACGAAGAAAATATCAAGGAAGGTCAAAATTATCTTGCACGAAATAAATTTTGAACGATCTGGGATGTATTTGTAACTAGATATAGGATTGTCAAGCTGCTCAAACCAACCTCAGGGTTGATGATTGAAGAAGAGTTTCAATTTTTGTGTTATTTTTTGGATTCACCAAAACATATGGGGTTACTTGAATGATATCATAAAAAAAACAAAAGAAATTCCAAGCAGTTACAAAAGGCTAGTAAAAATGTTTTAATATTTTTATAATTATTAGAAATTAATGCATAGTTCTTGAATTTTTATTTGCACGGATGGGCTTTAACCATTATGTTAGTTATTTCAAACCTCCTCAAAGACATGGGCAGATCCAGAGAGGGAGAACTGAGAACAATTGCCCTCCCACGAGATTGGTTTTTTTACAAAAATGCAATGTTGTAGATTTTTTAGAACTATATCACAGTAGGTACTATAGTTCTTTACAGAACTGTAGGTGTATTTTTATATTCAAAATACTGTACATGAAAATATAAATACAAAACTACCTGTAAAACATTTTGTTTACTTTTATTGTCTCACCTTAAAAATAATTAAAACATATGATCACTTTGTACTTGATGAGGCTGTTTATTTTTATTTTTTTTTTTTTTGTTTTACGTTTGACTGTTTTGCAATTGCGTTAATGCAGATGGTGAGAAGGATGATGATGAAGATGAGTGATGTAAAAATGCCAGACCTGACTGTGAATCGAACCCAGGACCATGGTGTAGAAGCCAGTTGATGAGACTACATAAGTATTGTTTATGGTATAATAATAATGTTCTAAAGAATAGAAAGTAGATTTCAGCTTGTCATTATTTATAGATTTTTTAGACATTAATTAGATTTATTTATTAGATTAATTAGATTTTTTTAGATTTATAGAGTTTTCAGCTTTACATTTTTTTAAATGTTCTTGGTGAGAACCCTTGGACCCCCCTCATAATTGGGGAGAGGGAATATGCATTATATATGACAAATACAATTTTGGAATTTAAGAATAAAAAAATATTCACAAGAAAATTGATAAAAAAAATAATTAATACAAGTTACAAGATACTGTACACCAAGTATGCTACAGTAATTTTAAATTCAGTCAAAACTGTATTATAAAAAAAAATGAAATAAGTATTTAAAAAAAAATCTGTTGTGAAACATTTACACGACTTTCTCTTGCTAATATGAATAATGAAACAACCTCAGTTTAATGATAACTATATTGCCATCAGTTTTTCGGTTCCACGAATACCAGGATAGTATTAATTCACAGATCTTCCATTCTCAAACTAGTAAACAATGTACAAGGTATTGAGCAGACATCAAAGTAATATACACCCGAAATTGTTCTTATGTAAGTACCGCGCCGTATCGAAATTTAATAACAATTTTTTTTCTTAATTCCTAATCTGTGTACGTTGCAATCTGTTCAATTCAGAACAATAAGCAACCCCATGACCCAATGAGATGAGGATGATGTGTATGACGTGTAAATGAAGTGTAGTCTTGTACAGACCCAGGCCGACCATTCCTAGGAGAGTATTGTTAATTGAACCCCAACCATCAAAGTACACCGGTAACCACTGTCTAGTATTCAAATCCGTATAAAAGTAACTACCTTCACTAGGATTTGAACCAGGAACCATCGTCTCCTAAAATCAGCTGTAATAATAACAATTAGCATTATTTTATTAATAATTAGATTTTTAGCTATTAAAATCATTTTTAGACTAATTTTTGTTCTGTTTCCAAACGACTGGAGTAATGAAAGCAAGATTACACCCTAATAAAAAGATTAATATTGATTGTAGATTGTCCAATGTTAATGTTAAAAACCCCATTTTTTACCGATTTTGATATAAAAAAAATAAACATGAAATCACTATTTGCCGCTAAACTGAATGTAATCTGGTTGAGTACCACTGTACCACCCTCGGGGGAGGCGACATGAATGTCGAATCAAAGTGGGCCCCCAGGCGAACAATATTGGGGAATTAATTTTATTAAAACTGTTTCATTAAAAGGAACTTGGTTAAAACATAATGTAATTATTTAATGTTATTTTAAAAGAACGCAGTTTATAAGAAAATGTAGTTTTATTATATTGTGTGACCCGATCGAATGAAGTTACATTTTATAAAAACGCTGATAGCCCACACGCATTCCGCGTATTGCCTTCTGTCCGCCTGGCTCGACTAGGCCTACACACGCACACACACACGCGCACACACACACACACACACACACACACACACGCAACCGATGCATTACTGTCAGTGTGCTGTTGTCTGTATATCGCCAACAATAAAACATTATGTAGGCCTACCCTACCGCTGTTTATGAAAATTTCGAATTTCAAGATGAACCTAGTTTAAGTGAAAGCATTTCATTCTATTAAGTGACCGTGGAACATTTTTGCGATAGAGTTTTAATGTGAAATAACTGTTAACTCTATATCAGTGTTCGGATTGAAAATTAGTGACTGAACGGTCTTGATTGTCCGGAAGCGAAGGTGCGGAGGAATGGACGAGCCCATGGCCAAATAATTATGTAGGTAAGTAGAACTTTTAATTTGATTCTTGTTGGCACCCAATTAGTTATTTTATATTTTAGGTTATTAATTCGAGTCAGCTGTTTAACAGCTGATTTTCGGAGACGAAGGTTCCTGGTTCAAATCCTAGTAAAGGAGTTACTTTTATACGGATTTGAATACTAGACAGTGGTTACCGGTGTACTTTGATGGTTGGGGTTCAATTAACCATACTCTCCTAGGAATGGTCGGCCTGGGTCTGTACAAGACTACACTTCATTTACATGTCATACACATCATCCTCATTTCATTGGGTCATGGGGTTGCTTATTGTTCTGAATTGAACAGATTGCATCGTACACCCATTAGGGATAAAAATAGATTATTAATAATTAGCAATCTAATTTTATTATGAATATTGATCTTTAAAAAAATTAGTTAAGGAGACATGTGAAAGAGTCAGAGGTTATTGGTTTTATCCTGGGTTAATATTAGGTGAAAGGTGCATGTTAGTATTTTAAGAGGTCAATCATGCATGCAGTGGTCTTTCGAAAATGGCGGTGAAAGCGCCAGATGCAATAAATTAAGCTGATCTCCATCTGAGGTTTGAAGCATATTTGCAGGCAGCCCTTTACGGAATATGCACGATTGACAATACTGTCAAGTTGTAGTATGTTAAGTTTTAATGTAAGCGAAACGGAGTATAGTACCTACTAGTTACTATGGTTGAAAAATCTAAGTGAAGGTTAGATTAATTTTTATGTATTTGAAGAAATTGGAAAACAAAAATTTAGTTGTTTATTTTATAAAATGGTTAAATAAATGAATAAATGTTTAGGATTGTAAGGGATATGTTGGACGATCCGGGTTTGTTGGTTATTCTGTTGTATTGAAAGTTATGTTATCCTAGAGGTGCGTTTATACTTTGCTGTGTCAGGGTGCTTTTTCACTGTATGATGTTTTGGTATTCAGTATACCGTATTCACTGTAAAAGCTATCATGTCAAGGTCACCCTACCGTGCAACGTACAGGGTGTTTCAGAGTTTATATCTACTTTACTATAAGTTACGAGTTCGTTAACCCACGTTTCCATCTAGGTAATAAATTGTTCCTAAACTATCTTTATTTTTCTCAAATATTACCTTCTCCATAATCGCATGCCATCTCTTTCCGTAATTATATTTTTGGGCTTATTGTTTTAAAAAACCAAAACTGATTGATTTAAAAATGTTATAAAATGACGTTGTTTTAACGGTAGGTAAATTGGTATTCTCATTTACAACTGGCCACATTTAATTTAAAGTCGGAGCTTTATTACGTCGAAAAAAATTGTGCACTTTAAATGATTACAAACACAAGTGTAATATTATTTTAACAAAAAGTATAGTCTTTTTCTGAAAGATATATCAGCCCGATAACACCAGTTAAGTATAATTGTCGTTTTCACGAATTCATCGCACTGCTCCATAACGGGTTTGTTTAATTTTCGTTTCTTGTTTGGTACTACCAGTTTACCGATGCTATGAACACAGAATGTAGACCCACCACTTAACGCCGATGTCATTTGTTCAATATCTTTAATAGGTAAAGAGGAATATTTTATACCAAGGGAATTACATAGGCCGACATTTAAAATAATTGTTTTTTCTCCACTTTTGTGTTTCATGACAGAAGTTGACGGCACTCATTTCAAAGTTTAATATGGGACAAAATACTTAAATTAAATTTTCAAAACACCATACACGTAACAAAACGAAATTTAATTACACTGTACACAACGCAATATAAATACTACAAATAAAACAATAATTGTGTTCTTACACTTCAAAGACCTATGTAAACTGAATAGTTAATGAATTAAAAATCTGGGGTGAAACACTCACAACTTTCTCTTGCCAATGCAAATAATGAACAATATAATCTAACATTAGTAATAAAACATTAGAAATGAACAAAAAACTAACCTCAAAAAACATAATCTTATTTTAATCATGAGTGAAAGATGTAAAGTGAAAATCAACCTCAGTTTAGCTTAAAAATACGGAAAATCACTCTTTCACGCTAAATTAGGCTCTGTAGAGAAAAAAGCTCTAAATAAAAGTTGTAGGTCTTTTAATTTCCTATAAATCTGATTTGTCGTAAAATGCATAATAAGACTGAAATCATTTTAAAAAAAATCGATTTTTTACCCTATTTCGTGAGAAAAAAACAGAAAATCGCTAATTACCGCTAAACAAAGCGTTTTGCAAAAAAATTTTGAAATAAAAGTTGTAGGATTTTAAATTGTGATTGAGTTTATTCGGTATTTAGATAGTTATCTGTAGGAAGCTGTCGAGTTATGCGTCGACATGAGAATATTCAAGATTTATGGAGTTTTTGTTTAGTTGTGTTGAAATAATTGTATGTTTAGCGTGAGGCTGTGTGTTAGCCGATGGTTTCGATTTAGAACTTTTTTACCTTGATGGGTGTCTGAGCTGCGGTGCTGGCATATGAAGGACGGTCGTCGTCGAGGAGGGGGTTTCCCCTCGTAGAGGCGTTTTAGGCTTCGGAGGAGGGAATTCACGAGAATATCGAGGTGACTCCATATGAGGCAGATGGAGACAGCTATCACCAAGGGATGCGCAAGAGGAAATGTTTGTTGGACTGTCTTTCTTTCTTTTTACATCTGACTATTCAGCAATTTCTACTAATGCAGACGGTGGGTAATGATGACAATGAAATGAGTGATGAAAAAATGCCAGACCTGACCGGGAATCGAACCCGGGACCCCGGCGTAGAAGCCAGTTGCGCTAACCACTACTCCAACGGGCCGGCCACAAATCTTGTAAGATTACTATATAATTTAGTGGATGGCAGTGGGATAGCCGTGATTTAACTTTAGGTTTGTTACTTTGTGGTGGTTAGAGCTTTTGTTTAAATTCTATGACTGGTCCCTGACGGTTAGAGTCCGCCAGCCTTGGCGGAGGTTGGGGCTGAATTCAAGTGTTGCGTTTGTTGTAGAGTTCAACTGTTGTTGTAGAGTGCACTGTTGAGATCCTGGTTGTTGGTAATTTAGGAGATCTTTGTGGTGTAGTGTGTCATTGGCGGGCCACTGGGTTTCTTTTGAGAACAGTGAAGATCAGCGCTTCGGCGGGACTGGTTCCTGAGAGAAGCTGTTTTGATAGAAGCTACAGGTGGTTGGGGCTGGACAAGAGACAGATTGGAGGTCCTTGCTGCTTTTGGATGAGTGTCGCTGTCTGTGTTGGAGCCGGGCAACGGGGTTCCGAATCGGGTAGACCAGTACCGGGGTATAACCTATGGAAGTCTAGGTTGTTGATCGTGTTGTGCCTGGGAGAAGCATTTGGTGTTACTGAGGTGATGTGGAGGTGGAAGTAATCTTGAGGGTGGTACAGTCAGGAGTGTTGAGGGATTTTCTTGTATAACTTAAGTGTCATATTCTCTTGAGTTCAGTATTTTGATAGGATTTTCCGGCTGTTTAGGTTTCATGTTGTTTAATTCCGAGTTAAAGATTTTGTTGTTATTGGTGTGCACCTTAGTTTCTTGGTCTTGCCATTTTAATGTAGAATTACTGGGTTTATGTTCAGGTAATTTAAGAGTTGCTGTGTGTGGAATGTGATTAAAGTCAAAAGTCAAAAGGTAAATGTGATTCAAGTTTATGAGCAGTTTCAGCCAACTGTGATAATTGTGGAGCGATTCCTTTCTGATGGAAAATTTTAAGATGTTTTTTTGTGATCTAAATAAAATAGTAAGGTGTAAAGACTTAATCGATTTGTTGTGTATTTTTTAGTCGTGTGATGTTTCTAGATATTTAGTTGGGTGTCAACCGAGGGGCTGTTGTCTGGGTCTCTCGTTGAATTCCGGTAAGGTTTTCCAAATTGGCGGTTGATCGTCTGCTAAGGCAGAAGGCGATTTTTAAAAAAATCGTAGAAGCCATTTTTGATAAAACTCAAGAAAATAAAACATCGCATAAATAAACTACTACTTCCGATTGACCGATTTTGATGAAAATATTCGTATCGGTTCCTCTTGTGGTTCCTAACTTAACGTGTAAGTTTCAACTTTATACAGTACTATATTCCGTTCTTAAGATATTTTCTTCACACACGATACATACACACACACTAATCGCTAAAAATATGTTTTTGGGTCAGAGGGCCTTGAAACGTGTATATCAGGTGAAAACTCGATTTCAAAAAATTGAATTTCTTCGATTTCGAAAAAACGGCATGAAAACAATACTTTCCTTTCCTATATATTCATATGGGGCAAGAGAAAGTAAAAATAGTAATTAATAAAAGTATCCTGCTAAAATCATGTGACACAATCACTACCAACCATTAAGTTAATAACTATTGTTTATTTTAGTCCTTAAACTTGATTCAGTTTCTTTACAATGCTCATTGAGCTAATTGATTTCATAATATTTTAATACATTAATTATTCAGGTTATTATAAGGATAAAGGATATACCTTGAGCAATACACAGCAGGAGAGGAGTAACTCAATGGGGTTACATGTATTCTTAGATAAGACGAATGTCAGTACACAGTGATGCAACTAAGAATATTGTTTAATACTATAAAAATATTTTCTCCGTTTAAAAGTTAGTTAATACAAAAATAATTTTTATTAAAATGTGAATTTAGGTATATTGTTCAGGTCCTGTCCATAACCGACAGGTGGAGTGTCAAAATAAATTAAATGTGGACTAAAATAAATAGTTCTGTTCTTATCACATGGTCAGGCAATTAAATTACTGAATCATTTAAGATCAGAAGAGGTAGAGGTGTAAAAGACACTAATCAGAGTTATCGCCTCTGAAAGTAATGAATTTCATTATACAGCCTGACCCTGTGGTGAATGAAGTGAAGGTGTCATTTTCAGAGTGCAAAATATGTGCTTTTCAGAGGACCCGGCATGCTCATAAACGTACTTTTCCACTAAGTGAGGAAGGCAATGGTAAACCACCTCACTCCTCGATTTACTTAGTAAAACCTCTACAGATTCAAACCAGCCTTTCGGGTGATGACCTCAAACAATGTTGTTTAGGTGATCAGCCGAAAGGCTGGTTTGAACCTTAGAGGGTTTAGTAAGTAAAACGAGAATTGAGGTGATTTACAATTGCCTTCCTCACTGAGTGGGAAAGTCAGGCCCTCTGAAAATCATCTACTTTCCACTCTATAAATGACACCTTCACTTCATTCACCACAAGGTCTGGCTGTATAATGAAATTCATTACTCTTAGAGGAGATAACTCTGACTAGTGTCTTTTACACCTCTACCTCTTCTGTTCTTAAATGCTTCACTCACATAATTGGCTGATCATGTGATAAGGAACAGAATTGCTTTTTTTGTAGCCCTGGTAGTAGCAGATCGAGAGCAAATAATTTAACATTCCACCTTCCTTTTATAAGTTAAGGTATGTAGAATACAACATTTAAAAAGAATTGTGCTTCAACATTGAATAATTTAAAAAATTCTGGTGTGAAACACTCACACAACTTTCTCTTGTCAATGCAAAAATGAACAATGCAACCTAACTTAAGAAATAAAATATTAGAAATAAATAAAAAACTAACCTTAAAAAACAACCTTATTTTAATCATGAGTGAATGGTGCAAAATAAAAATTAACCTCAGTTTGGCTTGAAAATACGGAAAATCACTCTTTCACGCTAAACTAGGTTCTGTAGAGAAAAATTCTTTAATTAAAAGTTGTAGATCTTTTAATTTCTTTTAATAAAATTCTTTTATACAGTTTTGTCGTAAAATGCATACTAAGGCCAAAATCTTAAAAAATTCATTTTTTACAGATTTTCATAACAAGAAAAACAGAAAAACACGAATTACCGCTATACTAAGTGTAATACAAAAACATATTTATAATAAAATATGTAGATTTGTAAATTATCTACAACTTTTATTATATATACTTTTGCCCTAAAATGCATATCTTAAAAAAAACATTTTTTTTCTACGAGTACAGCCTCCCCAAGAATTTCAGTAGACATGGCGCCTACCCTATCTTGTAGATGTAGAGCATACAAAATGTAGTAAATGAGGTGATTTTTTAAAAAAAAAATCGTATTTGCCGTTTTTGAGAAAATCGCAAAAAGTGAAAACTTGCACGAATAAACTACTACTTTTGGTTGACTGATTTTGATGAAAATGTTTTTGTCGAGTCGTCTCGTGGTATCTAACTTAAATTTCAAGTTTCAACTTCGTACGATGTTCCGTTCTTGAGATATTTCGTTCATACACACTCACACACATACACACTCGCGCGCGCGCCCACACACACACACACACACACACACACACACACACACACTGATCAATCGCTAAAAATTATAATCATGTTTTTTAGGTTCAGGGGGTCTGAAAACGTGTAGATCCGGTGAAAACTCGATTTCGGAAAATCAACATGAATACAATACTTTCCTTCCTATATATTCATATAGGCAAGAGAAAGTAATTTGTATCGTTAAAAAGTATTTCTATCGTTTTAGTATCTTTGGAACCATGAGGTCAAGTGCAAATTGTTCAACATTGCACGTGCATGTGATGGGCGTATCACAAGCAGGTGGATTTAATAATTTAAAATTTATTGAATTCAACTGAATATATCAAGTACTCTGTAAGTAAGTTACAATTGACTTTTTAACTTAGGCTTCTTTTGTGTAATAGGCTAACTTCTACTTACTATAGTTACTACGTAAAAATAATGAAACATGTTTTATGTCATTATAGATAACAAAAACAGATAAAAACTCAATTACGTAAAAGAAACTTTAAAAAATAAACTGTAACAAAATACCTACCTACTAATCATAAATTATTATAAATTATATCTCAAGAGTTAGTAAAAGAAAAAGCCATGGAAGGGGAAAACCGAAATACATTAAATATGAAAAAACACAGGTCGTATATTATGTTAACTTAATTTCAGGCTAATTAAGTAGGCTGCTAGGCTTACATTTAACTGAAATAGGCTCTACTTATCTGTAAAGTATATACGTACTATTTTTTAATTTAAATATATTCACAATTAATTTACTTAGCCTGCATTTACTACTTTCTCTTGCTCTACATGAATTTAGTATAGTGAAGGAAAGTATTATTTTCATGTCGATTTTTTGAAATAAAGTTTTTACCGGAAGTACACGTTTACATCACCCTGAACCCAAAAAAACATGTTTTTAGCGATTGGTCTGGGTGTCATTAAAATACCTCAAGAGTGGATTAGTGTTCAAAGTTGAAACTTGGAAATTAAGTTATGTATCACAAAGGGACCCGACACAGACGCGAACATAGGCCCGTTTCGTACTGTCGACCAGTTTCGAGCGACCAGATTGACGGCGACCACGAGATTGAAAAGATTATATACAAAAATAGCCACTTGTCGCGGCAACCAAGAAGTCGCCGGCGACCAAAAATACATAAGCGACAGATGCTGGTCTTTCGTCTTCTTTTGAACGATACCGACACATTTTTACTTTCTCTTGCCTGTATGAATATATAAGAAGGAAAGTATTGTTTTCATGTCGATTTTTCGAAATCGAGTTTTCAACGGATCTACACTTTTTTGGACCCCTGAACCCAAAAAACATGATTTTAGCGATTGGTCTGTGTGCGTGCGTGCGAGCGTGCGTGCGAGCGTGCGTGCGTGTGCGCGTGCGCGCGTGTGTGTACAGAATATATATCTCAAGAACGAAACATCGTACGAACTTGAAACTTGAAACTTAAGTTAGATACTAATAGAATACCCGACACGAACATTTTCATCAAAATCGGTCAACCGGAAGTAGTAGTTTATTCGTGTCATTTTTCATTTTTTTGCGATTTGCTCAAAATTTTCTTATGTTGTTCGTTATTTTTTCTATTAATTTTATGGTCAAACAGATTAAACTGAAAAAAATCAGTAGGTAGAGAAACCCGACGACTACTCGTCTAAGTGTGTAAATTTCTCTATACTTTACCAATCCTATGAAAAATGATCCTAAAAGTTCAAAATTTAACATTGGCGGGATACAAAGTACAGTCTCCCCTTAAGAAAACTATTGACATTCTTACTGCTGGGGTTGTGCTAAAACGTTTCATAGTTGTAGTTTATTTTAAAGTCAAAAAAAACCTCATTTGAATACATAATATATTTTTTAACAGTGTATTTTTCATGCAATGGTTTTTTTTATAAATACAATTAAGTATAAACTTTAAGCAAAGATGAAAACATCTGAGTAATGTCCTTAGAATTAAAATAAAAACCACACTCAAAGTGTGTTTCAAAAAGACTAAATTGTGAAGAAAAAAATATATATACAAATCTAAACTTGATGAACTGTGAATCAACATCTTGAAATACAAAGCTGTTGAAGTTGGAGATGATGATGATAAAGATGGCGATTATGAGATGATGTTGATTAGTAGTTGAAATAGAAAAGAAAAAGAAAAAAGTTTAAATGACTAACAAAATTGTAAAGTTAAGTCTAATGTTTTAAAACGTTTGAGTCTGTGAGTATCTTCGCTGTTGTCTAGGAGGTTAATTATTTAATTAATTAATGGATTTTGTTGGTCTACTAGTTATAGTTTTTGTTGTTTAATTTCTTCTTTTATGAAGGGCAGGTTTAGATATTGTGTAAAATTTCATTGGTTACGTACCATTGGGCTGCAGTGATTGGTCTCAGGCATTTTGATTGAAAGCGTTGCAGTATTTCTATATTTGATGAACTAGCTGTACCCCATTGCTCTAACCCATAAGTTCAAACTGGTTTGCATATTACTTTGTATACGAGTACTTTATTTTCAAGGGAGAGTTAAGACTTACTCCCTAAGAGCCAGAACAATTGACGTAACCAATAATAATTTAAATATAATTATATCAGCTGATTTTCGGAGACAAAGTTTCCTGGTTCAAATCCTAGTAAAAGTAGTTACTTTTATTCGGATTTGAATACTAGACAGTGGTTACCGGTGTACTTTGATGATTGGGGTTCAATTAACTATACTCTCTCAGGAATTGTCGGGCTGGGTCTGCACATAACTCCACCTCATTTACATGTCATACACAGCATCCTCATCTCATTGGGTCATGGGGTTGCTTATTTATTGTTCTGAATTAAACAGATTGCAACGTACACAAAAATTAGGAATAAAAAAAATGATTAAATCAGCCATAAAATATATTTCTTTTTAATTTATTTTATTTAACGTCGCATCAACTGCAACAGTCATTAGCAACGACGTTGGGGTGTAACTGTTTACAATGGAGGATGAAATTATTTTCCCCATGAAAATATGCCGTGCCTGAGTGGGATTCGAATCCACAACCGCATGATGAGAGGCGAGCATGTTACCAACTACGCCAATACGGCTGGCAATATTTTTTTTTCTTTATTCATTGCATACTGTCAATTGTATACAAAGCGCATATACTGCATCTACAGGTGCAATTGCAAGTGGTAATAGAACAGAAAGAGAAGAAAACTAAAAGTAGATATTTTTATGATATTCCTAAAAGTTTGTTCAAAGAATACATTTGAATTCTCGTCCTTAGACGCCCACAAATAAACTGTCTGCAGTAAAGGAGGCTATTTTCCTACCAGACCGATAAATTTATATCGACATGTGAGGAACATCAACTCAAAGGTTTTCTATTTTCAGATTCTATTAGCTACAAGCAAATATGCCCTGGCTTCTCTCAGCTGTAATTACTGAGCACGTGTAAATTTTATCACTGCATGTACGTTGCATAAAGTATTACAGTGCATAATGTTCGGTAATTAATAGGTTGTAAATGCTGTAACAAACATACTGCTCTTCTTTACAGAACTCTCTCTCTTTGTCTTACCCCACTCCACTCGGTACCAGCTATAGGCTTTTTCCACCTGTATTGTTGAGGTCGTTTCTATGGTGACCAATGAAATGGTTCCCGTAGCCTTAGCAACGATTATCTGTTCACATTTAAATTAATATTACGATCGATTTGATGTGAACTAATAAAAAAAGTTTAAAAAAAACAAATTAACGCAAATTAAATTCGGTTACACGTTGTTAATAATTGACAAAGATGACCCGCTTTGTTAATAAATTAGGCCTTTCTAATTGTTTTAGGCTGTACTTAATCTATAACCAATTAATTACAACCAAAATTTAATCCTAGCTTTGTAAATCTATACTAATATTATAAAGACAAAGCTTGATTTTTTGTGCAGGCTAATTCCCAAAACTACTGACCGGATTTTCATGGAATTTTTACAGCATATTCGTATTAACATTCACAGCAACATTTTATTTTTAAATTTTCAAAAGTGATAACCCCAAGGGCTCTAATGAAGATTTTCATAAATATGTGTGTGTGAGTGTGTACATGTGAGTACGTTATGTTGTTGAAGTAGGTGAAGGGGTTTGTTTGATGAGGCTGAGAGACGTACGCGAGGAAAATTATCAAAATGTCGTGTGTGCGCGCGCGCGCGCGCGTGTGTAAACTACTGAGTGGAGAAGTACGCTTATCAACATGCCAGGCCCTCTGGAAAGCACATATATTTTCCACTCTGCAAATGACACCTTCACTTCATTCACCACAAGGTCTGGCTGTATAATGAAATTCATTACTTTCAGAGGAGGCAAATCTGAGTAGTGTCTTTTACACCTCTGCCTCTTCTGTTCTTAAATGATTCAGTCATTTAATTGTCTGACCATTTGATAAGAAACAGAACTATGTATTTTAGCCCTGCACCTAACACATTGAGTGTAAATAATTTGACACTCCACTTGTCTGTTGTGGGCAAGAATCAAGTTTAAGGACTAAAATAAACAATAGTTTTTGACTTAATGATTGGTAATGATTGTCATATGTTTTTAGCAAGATACTTTTATTAATTATTTTCGCTTTCTCTTGCCCTATATGAATATGTAGGAAGGAAAGTATTGTCTTCTTGTCGATTTTTTGAAATCGAGTTTTCACCGGATCTACACGTTTTCAGACCCCCCTGAGCCCAAAAAAACATGTTTTTAGCGATTGGTGTGTGTGTGTGTGTGCGCGCGCGCGCGCGTGTGAACTCGAAACTTAAGTTAGACATCACTAGAGGACCCGACACGAACATTTTCATCAAAATCGGTCAACCGGAAGTAGTAGTTTATTCGTGTCATTTTTCACTTTTTTGCGATTTTCTCAAAAACGGCTCCTATATTTTTTTTAAATTCGTCTCATTTACTAAATTTTTATGCTCTACTTACAGGATAGGGTAGGCGCCATGTCTGCTGAAATTCTCGGAAAGACTGTTTTCTCGTAAAAAAATTGATTTTTTTTTAAGATTGCGGCTTTAATATGCATTTTTGCGCAAAAATATATAAACTATATATAATAAAAGTTGTAGATAATTTCAAAACCTACAATTTTTATTTCATACATGTTTTTGTATACTGATTAATTTAGCGGTAATTCGTGATTTTCTGGTTTTTTTATGAAAATCTGTAAACAAATTAATTTTTTAAGATATCGGCCTTAGTATGCATTTTACGACAGAAGTGCATATATAAATTTTATAAAAAGAAATTAAAAGATCTACAACTAATTAATTAACAATTAATTAAAGCATTTTTCTCTACAGAGCCTAGTTTAGCGTGGAAGAGTGATTTTCTGTATTATGAAGACAAACTGAGGTTGATTTTGATTTTGCATCATTCACTCATGGTTATGTTTTTTGAGGTTAGTTGTTTTGTTAATTTCTAATGTTTTATTACTAATATTAGGTTACATTGGTCATTATTTGCATTGGCAAGAAAAAGTCGTGTGAGTGTTTCACACCAGATTTTTAATAATAATCAATACATTTTTTAAATTTTTTTTATTTAATTAACTTAACTTTAATTTATTGTAATAAAGTTTAAGTTTAATAATTATTCAAATTTAATATATCAGAATTTAGATTAATAAAAGTATTTGCTAATGAAGCTAGTGTTAGTAAATAGCATAATAGCTGATGATTAATAATTTGAAAGATGTAATAAATAAGTATTTATTTAAAAGATTCCAGCCCATTCTAACACATGGTTTTATTCATATTTGGATGGAATAATTTCCACCATCTAAATAAATAATATAGTAGTTCAGTGCAAGCAATTTTGTATTCTGATAATTTTTTATGTAATTTAATATAATGGGAATACAATTATTATATTTATCAATTTACAAATATTTTTTAAAGATTTCCTAGTTTGTTTGTTTGTTTACTGCTGCTAGGTTAAATTATAAAATATTGTTCATATTTTTATCAATAAATAAATTTTATGGTGGCTGAAATTGTAGAGGGAATTTCAAAGCAATACTCTTTAACAGGCATTAGTATTGATTAAATAATTACGCCCTAACGCCTAGGAATCAGAGGGATGGAATTTAAAATACAAAATCGGTTATGCTAAATTTATTACAGGCAAGGTTATATTCAAAACCCGTGGTAGTTTTAGATTAGCGTATATGATGGAGGGGGTGTTAAGTTTAGATAAGCAAGAGGGGTGAAGTAAAGGGAGTGTTAGCTAGGTCAAGGTCGTTAAAGCGGGGGCGGATCGATTTTTTAGGCAGTAGCATATACAACGCGTGTGCGATTGTGACTCTGTTCTCTCGAGGTCGTTTTTGGTGGGGGAAGGGTTGTGTGATAGAAGATTTTAGGTTATGCGCTGTGCAGCGCTTCGTTCGCACCGACCGTTCTGCTTCAGAATGAAAAAGATAGAGATATGATTTGACAAAGATGGATTAAATACTGGGGGAAGGTGAGTATGAACGGGGGAAATTAAAAAAAAAAAGTTCTTTTATATCAACCCCCTGTTTTATATTAAAGAGAGAAATTTGATGCTGTAGAAATAAGTATATGTATACTTAGTACACACATACACCGTAGCGCTGTGCTGTGAGGAAGGTCAGAATTTCACTCTAAAACCTTCAACCTTTCCCCCCTCTCAATTTTAACAACACCTTTACTATACCATTCCGAAAACATCTACATTCACCCTTACTATCATGTGCACACTACTGACCGCTTATCTGCTATCCTGGTATTGGTCAGGGCAACTATTTCACCCCCTGATATTTTATCCAGCTCTTCAAAATCAACCCTTCACTCTCTTGATTTTCTCACACACGCGCACATTCAAACACATCCTCTCGATCGGTATACGGATAATAACATTATAGTAAAATACGTTTGTACTCCATTTAAGGTATATTTAGAATTGTATTAATAGATAAAAAGTAGCAAGGGTTTATTTACGCCGAGATTGTTATATCGTAACATACAGTCTACGGTGTGTTTGATGTCTTTATTGTTTTAATTAAACATAATGCATTTGCTAGAATGGAATCAGCGTCACCATTCAATATTTAATACAGTAATCTCCCAGTTATCCGAATCCGGGTTAACCGAAACGTCAAAAAATATTCAGTATTCGAATGTAATTTTTCTACAAATAACTTTAATAAAAACATGAAATAATAAATACTCTAAGGCCTATTTAATTTTGGCTACATCACCTTTGCTGCAAACAGTCAATTAGTACTGTATTGTGGTTGAATGGGTACGGTAGTATCTTGGATGGACGTATTTTTAATTTCGTTTTGTTGCTGATTAGTGTTACGTACCGGTAGTGGAAGTGAATTGATATTTACCAATGTCGTGTAAACGTAAACACATGCCATAACCATTGTATCGCCCCCTGATGTACTTTTAGTTAAACGTTGACGGGACATTTCGGCAAGAAAACGAATGGAAAATAAAACCCAGAAAAAATTTCTGACTTTCGAAAAAATAATTAAAATTTACGGAAAATATTTTACAATTACAGTATGGTCGCGGTAATCCGAACCCCCGGTACACTGTAGGCTAACCAGTACCAGTAACCAAACGATCACTTATTATCATGTTTTAAATTATTTTTTACCATTTAAAGAAATTCTTTTAAAACGTCTGATAAATGGAGTGCGGGGCCCCTAAAAAGAAAAACATTGAAAGCAGCAGGTAAACCTGATGCCGAGCTGGCTTTATACTCATGGTTTTTGAAAGAAAGAGCAAGGCAATCTAGTCAGTGGAGACATTCTCGCCCAAAAGCGAAGTTTTTCTACAAGGAAATGACCGGAAAAGACTACTTTCAAGCCAGTATAGGCTGGCTGGACATACTCAAACAACGATACGGTATTAGACTGTTAACTGTTACCGGTGAAAAAATTTCTAGTGATATCGACGATTTTATGGACTTTAAAACAAAATTCTAGGATGAAGTAGAAAAATGGTTTAACAGTAGATCAAGTTTACAATGGAGATGAGTCCGGCATTGTAATGGAAAATATTACCAGAGAAAACATAGTTTTCAGTTCATAAGGGGGAAAAGACTGCCGCTGGATTCAAAGTTGAAAAAGATCCTATAACATTTTTCCCGTAGAGTAACAGTACTGGCAATCACAAGTTATCATTGTTTTAAAATTGTGTTTTGTTTTAAAATTATATGAAAATAAAACTGTAACAGATTTCAAATAAAGTTGTAATTTATAATTTTGTGTTCTCATATTTTTGTTAAATCCGTATTTTTTTTATCCTACTGTAGTATATCGTATTTGTAATTTGATTGCCGAGATCTAAGATCGTAGACATCGATAATCCGCAAAGGTCGGACTTCTTACGTGTTCGGATTACCGCGACTATAGGCCTACTGTAAATCGTATGAATAAAAGTTTTTAGGACACAGTAATGTTTTTTTTATAATAGCCTAACTTAAAATACATTTTCCTTGTTGTTTAAAAAACCCGGCTTATCCGAAACCGGCTCGCCCCAATTATTTCGGATAACCGGAGTTTACTGTATTACATTACCAAAAAGTATTTTTGTTACATACACAAGCACCATAATGAATCTTCAGAAAATCGCAATAACTTTTTTTTGTAACTTTCAAAAATTTTACTCACTTATGATTACGTTTGTACTTCGGATTTTTGATCATATGAAGTGTTTTTCAGTAATCATATCTGAAAATCGCGTCAGTAACAGTTTGACTGACAAACCAAAACCTAATAGCAATAACAAGAGGAGGCGTAAGTTTTTACGCGAAATATCCATTCCTGTTTGTTAATACAGTACTATGATATTTATTCCAGGTTCTTTCGGGATCTTGTTTTAAAAAAACTATTTTTTAAACTTACAGCAAGTGTTTTTTCTTCTTTCGTATAGGGTCTGTTTTAGATCTCGTGAGGTGACTTTAGACGTTTCTGGAAGCTCTTTTTGCAGCCCACATTCTCGGCATTCATTCACTGTAGGCTTTTCTCCTTTTATTGTCCACTAGTGTTCTGGTTTTGCTCTTCATGAAACCCCTTAATGAGTTCTTTGAATTTGATTCGATTTATTAAGTTTTCTCAGTTTATTCCGGTTTTCTCAATATCCTTTCTAACTTCTCTAAACCGGCACCTTAGGTCTATTGTTTATTGTCTTCAAAATTTGTTTTGTCAACCGGTTGTCTTCCGCTCTATACAGGTGTCCATGTAATTTTAGCCTTCTTTTTCTAATTTTTTTCATAATCGTTCATTTTCCGTGTACACACACACACACACACACACATATATTTTTTCGGGGGGAGCAAATGCCCCTTTACCCCTTTTATTTGATTTCTGCAAAAGTTATGCAAACCTTTCAAAAATCAAAAAGCCTACTTTTTATATACTTTTTCTGATAACTAATATTTTCAGTTTGTATTTCTCCCCTTCCTCGGTTAATTCTTAATCTTGTCTACAAAATTCCATTTTCTAATATTAATTGGTTTTGTTACGTGTAAGGTTGTGTAAGAACATAAACGTTTTACTTTTACTTTGCCATGAAAACAATGATTAACTGATTTTCTCTTCAAAATGGTAAATGCTTTTTAACACTTACCCAACAAAACGAATAACTTGACCACTCGTTGTCAAATATAATTCACTAGCTTTTTAAGTTAAATGATACAGATAACACACATAGCGCCTAAAAGAATACTTTCTGTCAGTTTGTATGTACATGTCAGGTAAAAGAAAATACATTTAGGCTATTTACAATTCATGGTGCTGACAACCTGCCCGAATGATGTGTAAAAACATTTCCTCTGAAGCTAAATTAGCAATAACATTAATTTAAGTTAATGTTGACTTTTGTAAACTCATTAAACATGACAGGAAGCTCTGTTTTTAGTCCCATTCAACTTTCCTAAAAAAAGATCTGAATACACAAATAAAGCGCTTTCGTTTTTCACTTTCCCTTGATTATTTATGTCTTGTTGTTTACAAAGTAAAAATTTATTGGAAATCCTCTAGGTTTGTGTACGTAGTAAATGTAGGGGTTGTATGGCATGTTGGTATTTTGCCTTTAATAGAAAAATCTTTTTGCCCATACGGGAAGGTGGAGTGTTAAATTAATTGCACTCGTACTTTTGGTTCCAGGGCTACAAAAAATAGTTATGTTTCTTATCACATAGTCAGCCAGTTATATGACTGAACTATTTAAGAACAGAAGAGGTAGAGGTGTAAAAGACACTAGGTAGAGTTATCTCCTCTGAGAGTAATGAATTTTACTATACAGCCAGACCCTGTGTTGAATGAAGTGAAGGTGTCATTTACAGGGTGGAAAGTGGATGCTTTTCGGAGGGGCTGGCATGTTGATAAGCATACTTTTTCAACTCAGTGAGAAAGGCAATAGTAAACCACCTCACTCTTCGTTTTTACTTAGTAAAGCCTATAGAGGTTCAAACCAGCCTTTCGGCTCTTGACCGAAACAACAACAGAAAAATTTTACTCCTACCATAAAATCTAATTTTAGAGTAACTTAGTATCTTTTACAGTAAAATATCCACATTCAACCTTTTCTAAAACACTCAATATTAAAAGTTAATTAATCGAAAATACTGGGAAATATGCTGCTTGTAATGTTAATGAATTTTTATCGGTTTTATGTAAAAGAAAACAAACATTTATCTTTAAAGCAATTAAAATTAAAATAATAAAAGGGAATATTGCCCCATTCACTAAAATTGTCGGTAATTAAGCAAAGGTAAAAGAAAAAAACAATGTACCGAGAAATTTGTAATCTATACCAGGAAAACAGTGTTTTTTTTTTATTGAAGCTTTTACATGTGACATTGATTCGGTACAACATGTTAAATTAAATTGTGTTTTATTACAAAACCTATTATCGTTCAGCTTAATTAAAGAAGCTTTTAAATGTTTTTCGTTTAATTGATATCCGATTCTACTTGACTACGGTGAAGCCAAAATGAGAGTAATATTTTTGACGCGTTTGTCAAGGATGCAAAATTAGAAAAAGCAAGCGTAAATAGCAAGGGATTACTGAAATTTTTGCGGTCAATATTATGGAATACTCTCTACTATATTAACTAATTTTCTAATATGGTTTTAGCCGGCCGCGTTGGCGATGTTGGTAACGTGCTCGCCTCTCATCACGCGGTCTTGGGTTCGAATCCTACTCGGGCATGGCATTTTTTCATACGTTACAAAAAATTCATTTCTTCCTTCACCGTACTTCACAGAACATCATACGAAGTAAAAACTTGAAAACTAAGTTAGGTTCTACTAGAGGACCCGACACGAACATTTTCATCAAAATCGGTCAACCGGAAGTAGTAGTTTGCGATTTTCTCAAAAACGGCCGCTACGATAATTTATAAAATTGCCTAATTTACTACATTTTCTATGCTTTACAAGATATTCTAAGCGCCAAGTCTGCTAAAATTCTTGGGGAGACTGTTCTGACTGATCTCGAAAAAAATTGTTTTTTTAAGATTGTGGTCTTAATATGCGTTTAGAGAAAAAGTGTATACAATATAAGTTGTAGAACATTTAAAATTCTACAACTTATTATTTCAAAAATGTATTTGTACAACGCTTAGTTTAGCGGCAATTAGTAATTTTCTGTTTGCTTCATGAAAATCTGTAAACAAATTGAATTTTTTAAGATTACCTCTGCATTTTACGAAAAAAATTATATAATTATAATTATTAAATTGAATTTAAAAGAAAACTATTCCGTTTTTATTAACTTTATTTACATTATTTTTTTTGAGAATAAAATTCTCTACAAATTGTATTGACCATTTTTTTATAGGCAATTTAACGGAGTTATCGAAGTCCAAACGCAAAAAGTGAGTTTTCGACCCTAACCTTTTTTGCTTTACCCCGATTTTCTCCTGAACTATTGGAGATAGAGTTCTGGGACAGGTTTTATACGATTTGTCAGATCATTTTACATAAAACGTATCTAATTAACAAACTCAATTAACACCCTAAAAGTTTCAGTGTGAGTTAATTTCACTGAGGGAGCTGAATTTCAGATGAAATCTTTGACCATGTATAACTCGCCAACGAAGCATTTCCGGACCCATGTTTATACGAATTTTTTTCATTATTTTGATGAGAGGAATAAGCTTGTGCAGTATGGCAGATTCCTCCTGAAACACCCTGTATACTATAATACTAACAGATAGAAGAACAAAACTTTCCAAACCACCGTACACTAAACAAATTAAATAAAAGGACTTAATTTTACAAATCACAAATATTTTTCAAATTTAAAAAATTAAATGACACACTTTGTTACTCAGGGAGCTCTAACCTTTCCAACAGTCTAAGAGTATTCGAAATCGATCGGTTAGTCTCTGAGATTCCTCCGACAAACAAACAAAAAAAAAATGTTACTTTTTTATTTTTTATTTTTTTTAACGTTGCATCAACTGCAATGGTCATTAGCGACGACGTTGGGGTGGAACTTTATGCGATGTAGGATGAAATGATTTTTTGTAACGTATGAAAATATGCCATGCCTGAGTGGGATTCGAACCCAGGACCGCATGATGAAAGGCGAGCACGTTACCAACTGCGCCAATGCGGCCGGCGTTACTTTCTTTCATAATAACCCACCGGGTTGGTTTAGAGGTAAAGTCGTCGCCGCGAGTCACCTGTTTAACAGCTGATTTTCGGAGACGAAGTTTCCTGGTTCAAATCCTAGTAAAGGCAGTTAATTTTATACGGATTTGAATCCTAGAGAGTGGTTACTGGTGTACTTTTATGTTTGGCGTTGAATTAACCATACTCTTCCAGGAATGGTCGGCCTGGGTCTGTGCAAGACTAAATCTCATTTACACGACATACACATCATACTCATTTCATTGGGTCATGGGGTTGCTTATTGTTCTTAATTGAACAGATTGCCAGGAACACACATTAGAGTTATATATATATATATATATATATTTATAATGGGTATTATTACAGACAATTTGTTTTTCTTCTTTATCATTGAAAATTAAAATAAAATACGAAAATAGATTTCAATAAATCTGAAAACTCATTATTATAAATTATTTTATTAAACATTATTTTTCTTTGTTTGCACCACTAAATATATGATAATGAACAGCCAAAACAAAACAAATTAAATATAACTTTCACCTCAGAGTATTACATTTATTCAAGATCTTTCGTCTCCTTCAGAGACATCATCAGGAATTATATACACACACTAAACACATATAACATAAAACATTAAAACAATTATGGTCGAAGACCACGTCTATTATTTTCTATTTTATTAACCATGAAAGAAAATAGAATATAATAAATAAATAGAAAATAATTGACGTGGTCTTCGACCATAATTGTTTTAATGTTTTATGTTGTATGTGTTTAGTGTGTGTATATAATTCCTGATGATGTCTCCGAGAGAGACAAAAGATCTTGAATAAATGTAGTACTCTGAGGTGAGTGTTATATTTAATTTATTTTGTTTTCACTGTTCATTATCATATATGTATTATTATAAATATATTAAAAAAAATGCAAAATTATGTTAAAATAATATTTTAATTAAATTTAAAGTTATAAGATGAGTTATACGCCAAACTCCCGTTCACAAAACTGAGATGGAAAAACATATTTTGACATTTCTGTTTTTAGACGTATACGTCAAAGAATATGAGAACTTTAGGCCGTAAAATATATTCTCGAGAAAAATAATATATCAGCGCTTACTGTTATTGTCAACTATATTCATAAGGCAATTGTAAGTTTTCCATCGAAAGAAACGGAATAAGTTCGCCATCTACCTGACAGCAGCGCTATCTATCGGCTCAAAATATAATCACTTTTTCAATTAAGCACTCTTTGAACAAAACTTAATTGTCAACGGTAAATTCTAATAATGAACACAAGAGTATAGGCTGAACAATTAGAAACATTCGAATTTAAGCTATTTGATAAAATCGATCAGTTATTTCATCCAGGAAAGCAACGTGATTGGTTTGTATTTGCCAATGAAAACAAAGAATTGAAAGAATGTAATTGGTTATTTATTAGCTGTTATTATCAGACTTCTAATTAATATGATCGCTAGTTTAATCTTGTTAATTAATTGCTATATAGCTTTTTAATTAATTAATAACTATGGCACAATATTTTAATAATATTCTAACTACATAGTTTAATTATTATTTCAGTAACTGACATGTATTTTGTAATTATTAACACACCAATGCAGTACCGTAGATGAAAATAAACAGAATCATTAAATTGAGCTACTCTTGAACATGGGAAACCTTAGTTGAGTAGATTAATTTTCCCACCACGAGTTTAATAAAATTTAGTTTCAGATTTTTACTTTCTCTTGCCTAAATGAATATAGGAAATAAAGTATTGTTTTCCTGTCGACTTTTTGAAATCAAGTTTTCACCGGATCTATACGTTTTTAGACCCCCTGAACCCCAAAAATCATGTTTATAGCGATTGGTTTGTGTGTGTATAAACAGAATACCTCAAGAACGGAACATTGTACGAACTTGAAACTTGAAACTTAAGTTAGGTACTACTACCGGACCCGGCATGAACATTTCATCAAAAGGTCAACCGGAAGTAGTAGTTTATTCGTATCATTTTTTCACTTTTTTGCGATTTTCTTAAAAACGGCTCCTACGATTTTTTTAAAAATCGCCTCATTTACTAAATTTTTTATGCTCTACAAGAATGGATAGGCGTCATGTCTGCTGAAATTCTTAGTGAGGCTGTTTCACGTAAAAATTGTTTTTTAAGATTGCTGCTTTAATATGCATTTTAGCGCAAAAATGTATATAATAAAAGTTGTAGAGAATTTAAAATCCTACAACTTTTAGTTCAAACATTTTTTTGTATAATGCTTAGTTTAGCGGAAATTAGCGATTTTCTGTTTTTTCTCACGAAAACGTGTAAAAATCGATTTTTTTAAGATTTCAGCCTTAGTATGCTTTTTACGACAAAAGTGTATTAATAAAATTTATAGTAAATTGAACGATCTACAACTTTTAATAAGATCATCTTTCTGTACAGATCCTGGTTTAGCGTGAAAGAGTAATTTTCCATATTTGTAAGCCAAACTGAGGTTGGTTTTCATTCCTACGTCCATAGGTACGTTCTTTCGTACGTCTTTCACTCATGATTAAAATTAGGTTATTGAAGTTAGTTTTTTGTTTATTTATATTATTTTATTACTAATGTTAGGTTATATTGTTAATTATTTGAATTGGCAAGAGTAAGTTGTGTGAGTGTTTCACAACAGATCTTGAAGTTACAATTAAGGGAATTAATTATTTGTATTGTAGTAATTAAATAATTAATTAAGTAATTAAATAATTGTTAATTAATTAAACTAGTTAATCGTGAAATCCATTTTATTTTTATTGATTAAGTAAAAGCTTTCGACAGAGTAATATGGGATAAGTTGTGGGAGATAAATGACAACAAAGATATTGCACTGTAGTTGATTAAAGTTCTTGTAGAAATTTATAAGTATTACAAGAATTAGTGTCAGGTCAAGAGCTGGAGAAATTTTGTCAGAGAACTTAGGATTGAGAAAGGTGTGAAGTTTGTCACCTGTTTTATTTAATTTAAGTCTGGACGAAGTCATAAGAGAATTGAAGAAACAGCTTGACGTCTCAGGCATTACGGAAGATTAGTCTGAGAAGAATTTTATATTATCCCTTCTGTACGCCGATGATTGTGTTGTTTCAGACAATGAATATACTGCTCAGCTTGCCTTGAATTAGCTACAAATGATGGTAAGTTCATACAATTTGGATTTATCTGTGGTCAAAAGCATATCAATGGAATTCCTTGGTAGCTATCCCCGACATTGTAATTTGATGTTCAGTGACCAAGGTATTGAACAGGTCAGAGAATTGAAGTTCCTTGGATGTAGGATATCGTACACTGGTGAAGTGAATTTAGACCACAAGCTGGTGATGTATAATCGTATGTGGAACGATATCTACAGATACTGAAGTCCCGAGATTGCCTTTTGTGTATGGATGGGCTGTGAGGAAGGGAAGTGGAAATTTGAAGTGCTGCCAACCTCAACAGTGAGACACTATTCGTAAATTTCCCTACCGTGCAGTTTTTACATACATTTAAGCTGTGGTTTATTCCGAGAAAATATTTTCTTCACAAACGTTATAAGAAATAAATGTAACTTGTAATATTGCCTATGGCGTAATTATATGACTAAAAATGTTTAATTTACTGTAATTACCAGCTACCGTATTCCATTGGAACAAAATTTTATGAGAATGAATCGCCTTTTTTACAATCGCTGTCACCGGCGTCTTCACCATCAGTCTCACTAGTTACCCTAATCTACCTAACCGTTTCCTTTTTTACGAGGTGTCAACAAAACTCTTGATGAAAAATTATCTTCTTCACTGTCTTTAACTTCCTTCTTTATATTTCGAATTGTGGAAAGAGAAACATCACAGTAGTTAGCCGCTCGCTCACGGCTTTTGTTAGGAGGCACGCGTAGGCATTTTTGTTTAGCTTTAACTTCACAACATTTTATTACATTGCATATTATATTTCGTTCAGCGCTGTGAATAGTTCGATCACGTTTTCGAGAAACTGACGTTTTCTGTTTACGGTAACAAACAGTTATATTCGTACATTTAACCTACAAATGGTTCCGTGATATAACGGGTGATTCAAAAAGAGCGCCGGTTTTTAAACGGCTGGTAAATTTTTGTTTATCGGTTGGCAACATTGTTAGACCTCATTTCTATTTCGGAGAACATTCCGATTGACGATTCAGTTGTAGTTTCTCTTGTTCGCAGTGTAGTACTTTCGCAGTTTGTGTCTAACCATGGAGAAGTTTACTATTGCACAACGAGTGTTAATCGTCAAAACATTTTACCAGAGTGGAGAGAGTTATGCGGCTACTGTTAGGCGACTTCGCGGTACTCTAGGACGTAATGAAGCACCGAATGAATCAACAGTTCGCAGGCTCAAGAAAAAGTTTTTTGAGACGGGTTCAACAGTCGACCTTAAAAGTTCTGGACGTCGTCGTTCTGGCCGAACTGAGCAGAACGTTGCGTTGGTTCGTGACAGTGTGGCTGTTAGCCCAGCAAAATCAATACGTCGCCGTTCTCAACAATTGGGTTTACGATGTTCTTCTGTACGGAGAATTCTTCGGTACGATCTCCAATATCACCCGTATAAAATTCAGTTGACGCAACATTTGAAAGTGGCAGACCACCAGAAGAGACGAAAGTTTGTTGACTGGGTATTGAGAAAACGGCAGGATGATGACACCTTCGCAAACAAAATCATTTTCAGTGATGAGGCGCACTTCCACTTAAACGGTTTTGTTAATAAACAGAACTGCCGTATGTGGGGTTTAGAAAACCCTCGCGTCACGCTGCACGAGAAACAATGTTGTTGCTCCGTAAACGGTTCCAGGATCGCATCATTTCTCGTAATTCCGACCATCAATGGCCACCAAGGTCGTGTGACTTGACGCCTTGTGACTTTCATCTTTGGGGTCATCTGAAGTCATTGGTGTATGCCAATAAACCCCGAAACATCAATGACTTGAAGGAAGAAATTCGACGGGTTATCGGGCAAATGGAAGTCGAAACTTGTCGTGCAGTAATATCCAATTTCATGGACAGAGTTGATGCGTGCCAGCGCAGTAGAGGAGGACACATGCATGACATCATTTTTCATACATGAAATCGGAAGGTAAGATGAACTTGTTGATGTATTTATTTTCAGTTTTTCAATAAAATAAATCTCTTAATTTGATATATCAAAACCGGCGCTCTTTTTGAATCACCCTATAGGTACTGTACAATATGCTCTGGGTATAGTATAAGTTGTTATGTTTGTCGTACTGAAATTAAAGCAGTGCTTTTCCCCCTTTACCTCTCGTTGCAAACAAGGGCAAACTCGTGACTCAAGTGACTATACTATCGGTTTCATAATCATATACACCCGAGTTTGAACCCATGCATCTCCAAAACGATGACTCAGATTTCAACATACTTTACATCAACATTTAGCTTATTTTATTCTGAATTACCTGCTCAACAATTATTAATTGCTGAGTAGGCCATGCAGGGGTCGGATGTCACGTACACAACCTGGTAACATGGATAGTAGCGCCCGACCCCCCGCTTGGCCCACTCTATTTTTCAAAATTTAAAAAATTAGTTCGACCCTTAAGAGCAAGATTTCAAAAGAAACAATGATAAAATACTACACAAAAATGGCTGTCCCTTTGGGTTTTATCCCAAAGATATGAGCCGAGTGCAAGCAGCAGAGGCGTGTTTTTACGCAGAACTTTCGGTTTTTAAAAACAGACCATATGAGAAATTGTGTCATGAGGACGGCTCGATGCGTTTAGTTTCAATGCAAGAATCGCTACTCATTGGCAGAGTTGGTTTGACCATGTCAGTAGATTGAAACTCAACTGTTTTCCTTCTTCTTCTTCTTCTTAACCAATCAAGGATTAGGTTCCAGGACCTGTTCCGGCATCCATCTAGCCACCGGTCAGCCCGGATCGCACCATCCAAGACTGTTTACTATTTACTACACCGAGATCCCAAACGAACTTAGTCTTAGGTGATACAGTTGCCTATTTAAAAAGTGTATTTTTCAAAAATACATCTCTACACGGCCTCAACTGATAAACTAAATAGTTATTTTACTTTTAAAGGAGAATAGACTTTTTTAAATTTATTTTTGTTTCTATGCATTATACAGTTACATTCATGTTTCTGCAGAGGAGAACGGGAGTGTCTAAAGTTAGATCTTTACTTGTGATACTGTACAATGATTGCTAAATTCTAGTTAGGTTTTATAGTAACTATTTAAATAATTCTTCTTTTTTGAGTGCCAACTTCATCAATGAAGATTGGATACAGCTCTGGCTAACCTCTCTCAATCGTGGACCTCATCTAAAAAGAGAGTTCTTATTCAGATTTGTCCGGGCTCTAATATTTCAACCATGAGCAGTTCCTTCGTTCAGGTCTACGCCTACCCTAAACTTTTCCATCAAAACATGTCTGAGAAGCTCATACTACTTCCCTATGTGCAACCAAGGTCTGGCACGTAGAAATTTTGGTTCGGAGGGGCTGAATCTGGAGATTTATGTTTATGCTTTACGTCTGATCTATATATTAATAGCGAGCAGATTTTTTTCTACACGATTTTAACCACCTAAACCTTCACCGATTTCCCCCGAAGTGGGCTCAAATGAATTGTCTGTTTGAGTAGATTTGCAGAAAACCAACCAAAATCATATATTTTGATTTATGACCGTAAAATTGGAGGTATAAAATAAAGATAATATGTGAAGTTAATAAGAACGAGAATAGGTAAGCGATGCGTCTGTGTACCGAATGCAGCACTACCCTGCGCATGTATCTCTCTCTTTCTCTATAAATCCCTCCCACATCCCGGACAGCTATTTTAGGTTGGAGGGAGCAAGTTCAACGAACTAAAGTAAACTAAAGCATTGGCAGTGATTTATCACTTTGGACTTTCCAACGTCGTTGTTGTTACTTTGAGTAGTGTACAGTGAGTTCTGCTATATATTTTGCTTTTGTTTTTAACAGATTTTTTCAGAGCTATTATATTTTTTCGATTCTTTTTAGAAATTATTTCCATTCATCAGGAAATTAATGGATAGTCGTCCAATAGGGTGAAGACCAAGAGGCAGAGACGTTCTATAAAAACAAATTTACACCTTTGTGCGGGTTTCCCCGCAGAGGTTCACCTAGTATGCTTATGAAAAGTGACAAATGAAAACGCCGATGATAAACTGACCGGAAATCTAACCCGGGACCCGCGGCATATTAGTTTGTTACAAACTTAGCATTTTCCGTTTGGAGGGGGTTAAAGAAGACCCTCAAGCTCCCTAAATTTGTGTCTACAATGTAGGCAGGCTTCCCTCTCTTTGTTTATACTCACTAACTTACGGTACGTACAACTCAAAATTTCAACGTCCGTAACATGATTTAAATAATTAATACATAACATATCTATAAAATTTTAATGTAGTTATCACTGGTTTACTACGGGTGTATAATATTTCTACGAAGTAATGGCATATAAAATAATACCACGAGTTAAATGTAAGGGGCACATCAAGGGTTCAGGGATAACAGCTAAACTTGTGTGGGTGGAAAACTCTGAGTGAAACTTTGACCTTCTCCCACTACAACCGATTTTACAACCGTACTGCTGTGAGGGTTGGTTAGTTGTAGGATGGGGTTGTTGAAGCAAAACGGGGGTGCAAAGAGCGAGCGAGAGAGTAAGGTAATACAACAATCAGTCATGTTACCCCCTCTACCATTCATCCTCCCCCTGCTTCCGTACCTATATCCACCAACCCGTACATAGAATGGAATGAGTGGGAGGAGAGTGTATACAACTCTCCACTCTCCGTTAGCTGGCGGTTGTATTCACGGGTGACGGTGTATCGATCCCGCGCTCCACTGGTCGGACGTTCTTCAGTCACCTTGACCTAGCTACAGGGCTGTATCCCTCCATCGATGCTCTCCTTCCCTTACGCCAATCTAGACCCAACAAGCCTGCAGCAAACCCATCTCAATTCATCTAATATAAAATTAATGTTTCTCCTACAAACCAAGGAGGTAACACGTCCAAATACATACCAGCGTAAAATATAACGACACTAACTCTATTTTAACTTTCCAATTTAAATAAAACGAAAATTTGAAAGCGAAAGTTGTATTGAGTGATTCTGAAAATTTGTAATACGATTTTCTCTACTTCATTATATACATTTTCATTCCGCTCCGGGAAATTTATATATTTTTAATTTTACTTTCGTTCATAAACCCCTACTATAAATATTAATACCTTGCGTAATTTTGTTTGTAACTTCATATTTATGCTGAATATTTTGGGTTCTATTTATTATGGGGAATTTTGTATTATTGACAACCAGCCGATTTGTTCAGTAATTTTTACTTGGTAATCTTCATTTATTTTTTGCTTACATTTGAACAAGGAAACCCAGTGATGCATGTTTCTTGAGTTTAAATATTCATTTTTACTTCGCTTGCCCTATATGAATAAACACAAGAGAAAAGCATTGTTTTCATGTCGATTTTTCGAAATCGAATTTCACCAGATATACATACACGTTTTCAGGCCCTGAACCCAAAAAACAAGTTTTTAGCGATTGATTTGTTTGTGTGTGTGTGTTTGTGAAGAACATTTCATTAAAATCAGTCAACCAGAAGTAGTAGTTTGTTCGTGCAATTTTTCACTTTTGCAATTTTTTTCAAAAACGGCTCCTACAATTATTTTTTAAATCGCCTTACTACATTTTTTATGCTCTACAAGATAGGGAAAGTGCCATGTCTGCTGAAATTCTTGAGGAGGATGTGCTCTCGTAATGTGCTCATAATGTGCTTTTTAAGGCAAAAATGTACTTATAGATAATAATAGTTGTATAACATTTAAAAACCTACAACTTTTATTTGAAACATTTTTCTGTTCAACGCTTAGTTTAGCAACAATTAGTGATTTTCTGTTTTTTTTTCATAAAAATCGGTAAAAATGGTATTTTTTAAGATTGTGGCCTTAGTATGTATTTTGCGACGTAAAAGTATATAATTGAAGTTATAGAAAATTCAAAAATCTACAACTTTTATTCCAAGCATTTTCTTATACAGAGCCTAATTTAGCGTCAATAAGTGATTTCCCGTATTTTTAAGTCGAACAGATTGATTTTCATTTTGTATCATTCACTCATGATTAAATTAGGTTATGTTTTTAATTTTACATTGGTTACTCATAATTAAATATAGATTATACATAGGTTAATTATTTAGATTGTCAAGAGAAAGTTGTGTGAGTGTTTCACACCAGGTTTTCAACTAAAAATGTTTTAAAACTAAATACGAGTGATTCTTGTGGAAGAGGCAATACTTTGAAAACTGATTCTGGAGTTAAACATAAGACAAAAAATTTTTACAAACAGGTCCGGAAATCGCCCGTAACAGGCAGGTGGAGTGTTAAACTATTTACACTCGATCTGCTAGTTCCAGGGCTACAAAAAATAGTTCTGTTTCTTATTACGTGGTCAGCCAATTATATAACTGAACTATTTAAAAACAGAAGAGGTAGAGGTGTAACAGACACTAGTCAGAGTTATGAAAGTAATGGATTTCATTATACAGCCAGACCCTATGGTGAATGAAGTGAAGGTATCATTAGTAGGGTGCAAAGAAGATGCTTTTCGGAGGCCTGGCATGCTGATAACCATAGGCTACTTTGTACTCAGTGAGGAAGGCAATGGTAAACCACATCACTCCTTGTTTTACGTAGTAAAACCTCTGTAGGTTCAAATCAGCCTAAACAACAACAAGGCCCGGAAACGCTTTATTTTCGAGTTACGCCTATCGGAAGTTTTCTATCGGGAAGCCCTGATATCTTCTACAATGGTAAAGTTATGCAATACCGAAATTCCAGGGACCCAAATTAAAGGGTAAATTTGATGGTTTTTGAACTGAGCAATTTTAAAATTGTGTCCCAGAACTGTAATTTAAGTAGTAACCTAAAAAAAGAGATTTATGACTCCAATTTTTGTGTTTTATGCCAATTTTCTCGAAATATATTAAATTATAGATGTGGAACCCATTTTTTTTCAATTGCTCAGTTAAAAATCCATCAAATTTTCCCTTTAATTTGGGTCCCTGGAAGTACAGTATTGTATAACTTTACCATTGTAGAAGAAATCAGGGCGAAATCTTCTGCTAGCCGTAACTCGAAATAAAGCGTTTCCGGACCTATGTTCATATAAAGTTTTTTCTTATTTTTAACTCAAGAATCATTTGTCAAAGATTGCCTCTTCTTCTTGAATCACTCTATTTTATTTTTTATGGTCAAAACCAAACGAACAAATTTTTTAGAATTTCAGTTCTGTAGATGATCGGGTAATTAGAGAATTAGTGACGAGTTTCTGAGTGAGTCATTGTAAAATTTCACATTTATACAGATTATAGGCCTATATTTAAAAATCTGGTGTGGAACAATCACTCAACTTTCTCTTGACGATGCAAATAATGACCAATATAGGCCTAACCTAACATTAGTAATAAAACATTAGAATCAAACAAAAAAACTAACCTCAATAAACATAACCTAATTGTAAACATGAATGAAAGACGCTAAATGAAAATCAACCTCAGTTTGGCTTAAAAATATGGAAAATCGCTCTTTCACGCTAAACTAGGCTCTGTAAAGAAAAATGCTGTAAATAAAAGTTGTAGATCTTTCAATTTCCTATAAATTGGCTTATTATATACACTTTGTCGTAAAATGCATACTATGGCTGAAATCTTAAAAAATCGATTTTTTTACACGTTTTCGTAAGGAAAAAAACAGAAAATCGCTAATTACCGCTAAACTAAGCGTTATACGAAAAACCTTTGAAATAAAGTTGTAGGATTTTAAATTTTCTACAACTTCTATTATATGTTTGCGCTAAAATGCATATTAAAGCCGCAATCCTAAAAAACATTTTTTTTACGAGAAAACAGCCTTCCCAGGAATTTCAGCAGACATGGCGCCTACCCTATCATGTAGAGTATAAACAATTTAGTAAATGAGGCGATTTTTAAAAAAATCGTAGGAGACGTTTTTGAGAAAATCGTTAAAAGTAAAAAATGACACGAAAAACTACAATTTCCGGTTAACTGATTTTTATGAAAATGTTCGTGTCGGGTCCTCTCGTGGTACCTAACTTAAGTTTTAAATTTCAACTTCGTACAATGTTCCGTTCTGGGGATATTCTGTTCACACACGCGCGATTGGAAGACCAATCGCTGAAAACATGTTTTTTTTTTGGTTCAGAGGGTCTGAAAACGTGTAGGTACGGTGAAAACTCGATTTCGAAAAATCGGCATGAAAACAATACTCTCCTTCCTATGTATTCATATAGGTAAGAGAAAATATTAAAAAGTATTAGAAAGTATAAAATACGTATATTTTGTTTTTTCCATTATGTAAAGATTCTTTATTTAAGCTGCCTATGTTATAATCGGTTACATAACTACTTAAAGAAATTTTAAATGTTGTACTATTTGAAGTGCTTCAATATTAGAAACTGAACCTAGATTTAATTGTCCAATATGTTTAACGATTGAACAACCGAAAAGGTCATGAATGGTTTTATTGATTTAATTTATAATTAATTATGTATTAATAAATTCACTGTAAGGTATAATACTGTGGATATAATGCCGAGAAGTACGGCATTAAGTACAGTTATTGTTAGTAAATCAAAGTAGAACTATTGATTTTATCTTGAAATCTTTTGTACAGTACTTGAGAACTTTACTGAGGATGTGTGGCATGTTTTTCTTTGTTCCTAAAACATAATTTTTATTGTGGAACTCTGTTGGCTTTATGAGCTCAGAAACCTTTTTTTAACATTTTAAAACTCTTAAAAATGTAGCTTTTAATAATTCTTAATCGTAATTATAACAAGAAGGACAACTAATTCGTTTTATCCTTAAACGCATGCCTGTTTAAGATTTAGCTATATTTAGTCAAAGGTAACCGTCAGATTCGATGATTGTTTCAAATGAATCGGTACTTGATGTTGATAAATATCTTCTTCATGTTCGAGTTCTTTGGAGAAAATTATTAGCGATTATTATCCAGGATGTTGCTTTTTGAAAGTCTCAACTGATGATAAATTAAACCTGTCATTCAGATTCTTAAGCCAAGAAATATGTCTTCAGTCCGATGGACAATGTTTTTCTCCACCTATCCTTGCAATCCAGGATGTCGCGTTTTGAAAGTCTCAACTGATGGTAAATGAAACCTGTCATTCAGATTCTTAAGCCAAGAAATATGTCTTCAGTCCGATAGACAATGTTTTTTCTCCACCTTTGCTTGCAATCCATGATGTCGCTTTTTGAAAGTCTCAACTAATGGTAAATGAAACCTGTCATTTAGATTCTTAAGCCAAGAAATATGTCTTCAGTCCAATGGACAATGTTTTTTCCACCTTTCCTTACAGTATTAACGAAATAAGGGATTCCTAATTATGTGGCCAAGGTATTCCAATTTCTCCTAACTAAATAAATAGTTAAAAGACGACTGGATGTAAGAAGAAGTAGTATATGGAAACATGTTACCAGAAGAAGGGAAAGGTTAGTGTGTCGTATCTTAAGACACACAGGTATTGCTCTATCAATAATGGAGGGTAATATTGGGGGAGTAAATTGTAGTGGGAGGTAAAGGCTAGAATATTTAAAAAATTACAAAAAAAGTATGGTGTTGGGTATGTAGATATGAAACGACTTGCGCAAGATAAAACACCTTGGAGAACTGCATCAAAAAAGTTGAGAGATTGATGACAAAAAAAACATTAGGTGAAAACTTTTTGAACTGTATTAAAAATTAATGCCGTATTCTGCATTATTATCATATACGGAATTTAATACTGGCAATGATGTTACAAGGTTATACATATTTTATTGAAACACCGTCTCCATGGATACTGTACTAAATTTATGCATTATGATATTCCCTGATCAATTATAGCACGTCACCATCAGTTGATGATGATGGCGTTATAATTTGAATATAATGTTTGGTGATGAATGCAGATAATATGGTGAAGCGTACCCTCATCCCTCTAATCTCTTCACCAACTCAGCTGGCGATGTTAAAATGGAACATGAAGAAGACCTCATGGAGTTTGAGGTTATGTAGAGAGTACAGCGAGTATGGGAAACCTGATTTGATGGAACGAGAGGGACTTGTCAATTTATGTTATTTATTTACCTACAATAGATTCAACAATGTAAATTATAATTAAAATAAATGTCCCATCCCTGTATACCAAACATCAACTTCATAAATTTATATGTCAATAACAGATGGAGTGTACGTTCCTACGGTAGACTATTGTCATACATAATAAATGTACGTCGTACGCATAATTAAAAAGAATGTCAAAATTTCTAAATTAATTTCATTAAAACGTTGAACGTTTATTATTATTATTATTATTATTCCGTACTCATCTTCCTTTCGGGTCGTTATTATTTTATTATGTTTTATTATTACTTGTTTCCTGTGATGATGATCCGAAATTCCAGTCCTTTCCGAGGCTTTTTGAGGCTTGCCAGTAATATGAAGAATCCCCTGGCCGTGATACGAGCGCTGCGCAGATAAAGCTTGGTGAGGAAGCTGCCCTCTTACTGCTTCCAAACTTACAGGACGGTTTCTTTGAGACGTCGCTCTAGCTCTTCCGCCGTTAGAAATTTCTTCACTTCCACCTTCAGGGCTGTTGACCTTTTTTTGCTAATTTTTGTCCACCCTGGCTATTTTAATTCCCTCTAACCTTAGCGCCCTCTAACCTAAATTGGCGAGCGTCCCCATCGCCAGGGGCGGCCCCCGGTAGCACGTCTAACAACACCCACGGAAACCATCCTAGAGAAAATGAGCAGATAAAGAACTCGATGGAAAAATCATGTCACAAAATGACAAGTGAAAGGGTTGAAGTCTAAGCATTATAATATTACCTAATTGGAAAAAGAAGCTTGGTTAGACCAATGCAGATGTGGTTTGAGTCTGGAACAGGCGTAGTGCCTAATCCGTAAGCGGTGGAAATAAGAATAAGATTATTGTTTGTAATTTGTGGTGTAAATTTTTTTATTGCTTGTGTTACAATGTTTATTGACACCATGTGAATTAGTTGCCGCGCTTAATAAACAGATTTAGTTAACTTAGATTTTTCTTCTTTAAGTTAGTATGACTCCCCTTAGTCCATGATAGGTGTACAGCAAATTAAGGATGCTGCCATTTTCCACTATACTATTTTTCAAAGTTGATGAGCTTTGAACGCACGCAATTCTCCCTACCATTTCATAGCTAGCCAATGAATGACTTGCCAGCAACGATGCAATACTTGCTCTCGTAGCTCTGTTATATAATTCGTCAGCCTTTTCTTCTGCATGGTAACGCGCTCTACAATCGATGTGTTCAGTACGAGATGCAAGACACAAGTGAACTACTGCGGCTCTCATACGCATGCGCGCGTATGTTTGTCAGGCTGATACATTCGTACAATTTAACAAACGTTCTGATTGGTCTAAACGCGTGGAACAGCAGAGCTCATCAACAGTGAAAAGCATTATAAGTAAATCCGTCCCATTTCCCCGTTTGTCTTTTTTTTATTGCTTCTCGGAGACTAGGGCTGGCTAAAACGGGGGATGTGAGGCCATAAAAAAACATTACCATAGTGCCCGCCACGAAAGAAGCCCGTTTTTTGAAGAGCTCTATTTCAAAAACGACCAAATATAAAAATGTTAACACTATAGCAAATTAACGCCTGTTCTTTCCTGCGTTGATTCGTTTAATTTAAATAATTTTATTTAAAGCTTTGTCGGAGATACAGCAATTTACACATAAACGTACCCAGTTCTTAGCGTTTTCTGTTAGTGTGCTTTAAAAACGCTTGTTACTTCATCCAGGCTTTACTTTAAAAAACGGGCTTTAAGTATATTAAAGATTACAGTTTTCTTTATAATGTAACTATTTAAAAAGTAAAATCCGATGTTCCGTTTTAATATGGCGGCCGTTTAAAAAACAAGTGCTAATTTGGCTCCATATAAAATTGGAAAATTTTCCGGTCTTTACGTGGAGCCAAATTAGCTCTTGTAATTTTTTTTTATTATTATTATTATACCCAATTAGATATTCTTCATTAATTTTTTATTGTAGGCCTAATTATTTTTTGACTAAACTACGAATTTTTACAATGTATTGGGCCAGGGATCGACTTTTGCATTTAAAATTACGGATAAAACAGAAATGAAACTTGTAATTTAAAAAGAAAAATTCTATTAAATTGGTTATGGGGCAAGTGATCTTCACAGTGGACTTCTTTCGTAGCGGGCACTATAATAGGCTATACATTCTTTAGCTCGACCTTTTTGGTATCAATCAAAACAAAACAAAAAAAATATACTGCCAACAATTTTATAAAATTAACCCTAACTTTTTGGTGGAACTAACTTCACGCTAGCCTCCTCCCCAGTTTCCCTCGATTTTTTCGCTTATTTGAGCGAAACAAACGAAAATTTTTGGGGAACAATTCGAAACAAACGTAGAATAATCGAATACACTGGGTTTTTTAAAATTTTTATATGGGGCCCAACTTCGCAGGCGTGAATTCCCCCTCTTTCTAATAATTAAACTAGCGTAAGCGATGGCTAACGGCTGAATCGACAGTAGGGGAATAGTATCGATGCACAGGAGTGGGAGTGGGGGAAACAGTACAAGCAAAGCAATCAAGCAAATTTTTTTTTAATTGTAAAATAATAGGTTTTTTAGTGTTTTATAACTTTATGTACACTCTTGCTCTAAAATGTATATTATGGCCGCAATCTTAAAAAAAAAACATTTTTGGTCAAGAGACCACAGCCCACTCACGAATTTTAGCAGATATACCGCTTACACAACCCCCATCACTTGGTAAAGAACAAAAAATGTAGTAAGTGATGTAATTTGAATCAAAATTGTAGGAGCCATTTTGCAGAAAATTGCAAAACAATGAAAGATCGGACGAATAAACTGCTATTTCTGGTTGACAGATTTTGATTAAATTGTTCGTGTAGGATCCTTAAGTCAATGAGGGGTTTCGTATCTATTATATTTAATAACATAATTATTATTTTAAGAATGACATCAGAAAACAGTCCAGGAAAACAACACAATACATAACCAATGTTGAAACAACTGAAAAATAAGTTACTGAAATATAAATTCACTTTCTACGGTATTAAAAAAATAATAAAATAAATCGTTATTTAATTAAGCGTGAAAATAATAGCTTATGTAATCAATACTGGAAAAAATAAAAATAGATTGATGGTTAAAACTATTTGAACTAAACCTGCATGATGTGGAATTTATTTTCACTTTTAATCGTTAAATATTACAACCACCCACACCACTACACTAAACTATAAACAATCAACGTACGCCCTTATTTAACAACAATTGTTTATCGTAATTTTTCATACTAGGAAAAAAAACAAGGAAAGATAAAAAGTATGTGCGTGTGTGTCTCCTCCATAAAGAGAAAGGTTGGGTTTGAGGTAAACAGGAGTGGGTGTAAGAGGCTGTACCGTAGAATTGTGTATTATCGACCGACACCGACCAACACCCCCTCTCGTTCCTGACACCATCCCTTAGCCTAGGCTCGCACCCACCCAACCCCCTAAACTTACCTCCCTACCCATCGCCCACTCCTACGTAGAGAACACCAGCAGCTCTACACCATAAAAGTGAACTTTGACATTTTCTGCAGAAATCAAATAACTGAACACATATATATTTAACATATACTGATGCCCAAAACATATATAAAATTCTAAATTATCCTCCATTGAAATTTAGCTATTTTGGTTATACTTGAATATAAATACTGTATTTACTTTTTATTTTTGAAACATTACAAAACAATATGGTTTTTATAACATTTTATTGTATTCGGTAATTTGTAAAACAATTTTTTAAATTTTAATTCGGGTTTCCTTTTCCGTTCATAAAAAGAGCTGAATAATTTGAAAATTGTCTAAAATTTTGATAATGAATATTATTGACTCGAATACCTGGCCTAAATAAACCGTATTATTTCCCCTACATAATCCCTAAAGATATATTTTTACTTTCTCTGCCCTATATGAATATACAGTCGAACTTCGATATAACGAAAACCTTGATTATACGATTTTTTTTTTACTGCACCGTGACATTATAATTAAACTATATGTAAATTTACCTCGATTTAACGAATAAGTACATTGATAGGTATAACGAAATAGTGTTATGCAATAAGTACGAAGTGACACGCTGTAATATGATTTCTCTGTGATAGATTCTTGTGGTAGATTCTTTTGATTTCCGTCAACTGGAAACGTCAGTAACGAAGTTACTCTAGAGAATTCATCACGGTTGATCGACAGATTACTGTTAGTGATTTTCCGAACGATGGCGTCAAACTTCGTGGTGTTAGTAAGTCCACTAACCGGGATGATGATGAAGAAGAAGAAGAAGAAGATGATGATAAAAACTGCGAAGACCAGCAGCAGGAGAAAAAAACCCTACCGACGACGAGGTTTTACATTAATTTAAAATAACTAGGCTTGGGCTACAGCTCAAAGATGAAGTGCCTGACAGTATTTTTGAAAATTTAAATAAATGTGAAACTTTTTTGAACGTATTGCTTTATTCAAACACAAGAAACAACGGGAAATTACTCACTTTTTAAGGCGTACATTGACATTTAAAATGCTGTAATTAAATATTCTAACCAATACCAGTCAATATTAAAAACTCAAGAATGCATTTAGGATTAGTATTTTTATAAACGATTTAGATAAAGTTAGCGTATTTATCTTTTATGTTAGTGTTTTAAAGAAATATGTACTAAAAATTAAAATACAGTATTAAGCTACAAAAAATGAGTTTCAGATGCTTTTAATTATAGCCAAGATCTATGTACGAGGTAAGTTCCTACTTTAAATCAATACATACTTTTTGTACTATTTTTAACCGTAATTACGTAAAACATGATCTATGAAAAAAATAATTTACTAGTTAAGACGTGTCTATTAAGAAAATTAATTGTATTTAATTCACCATACAACGAGAAAAAATTCGTTAATAAAAATTAGCTTGGAAATTCCTGTTACTTCGATATAACGAATACCTCGATTTAACGAAATTTTCCCCAGGATTCTCAGTTTCGTTATATCGAAGTTCGACTGTATAAGAAAGGAAAGTAGGTATTGTTTTCATATCGATTTTTTGAAGTCGATTTTTCATTGTAAATACACGTTTTCACAGGCCCCCTGAACCCAAAACACATGTTTTCGCGATTGGGTGTGTGTGTGTGTGTGCGTGCGCGCGCGCGCGCGCGTGTGTGTGTGAATGAAAGAATATCTCAAGAACTGATAAAATATATACAAGAAATTTGGCTACAAGAACATTTTCTTTAAAATCGGTCAATCGGAAGTAGTAGTTAATTCGTACGATTTTTCACTTTTTTGTAATTTTCTCAAAAACGGTTCCTATGATTTTTTTAAAAAAAACGCCTTTATTAGGAGGTCTGCTATATTTTTATGCTCTACAAGATAGGGTAAGGGCCATATCAGTTGAAATTCTTAGGGGCTGTGCTTGTGGTAATTGCTTTTTTTTAAGATTGTGGCCTTAATATGGATTTTAAAACAATTTTTTACGCTCAGTTATTAATGATTTTCTGTACTATTTGGTTCATCAAAATCGGTAAAAGTGGGATTTTTTAATATTGTGGCCTAAGTATTCATTCTATACAAAATTTTTTATAAATAAAGTTATAGGAAAAACAAAAATCTACAACTTTTATTTCAATAAACGTTTTTCTAAAGAACCTAATTTAGCGTCGATTTATTGATTTTCAGTATTTTTAAGTTAAGAGATCTCCATTTTGTGTCATAATTATATTCATGATTAAAATTAGGTTATGTTTTTCATTTTACATTGTTTACTAATGGATTAAACGTGTCATATTTTTCATTAATCACATTGGCAAGAGAAAAAGTCGTGTGAGCATTTCATGAGATTTTTTTTTTAGTTCTTTATTCATACCCGTAACAAGATTATAAACTTCCTAAGTATGGAGAAGTGTGAGGACGCTTTTAAAACTGGACTCCTTCGATAAAGGTATGAAACAACTAACATAAAATCTTTGGTTCTCTAGGTTATGAGTGTACCATAAGGTTAACTACCTTGCTCTAGAAAACATAAGAGGTACAGAAGATATAAGAAAGCTTCGGAGAACAGACATGAATTACCTTACACAAAACTGAAATAAGGGATTTTTCAGGAGAAGCCTTGTTTTCATGTTGCTCATATCTTTTACGTTCGCCGGTTTTTCCATAAATTACGTTAACGTTCTTGAATTTGGAAACAAAAACAATGTTAGTCGATTCCTCTTAGAGTATATACAGAAATCATTGGGTATGAAGTTCCGGTATCGACCTAAAGTGGCCCAAACCGGAAGTCAAGAAATCAAAATTAGATTCCTCTTAAAGAGTAGATACAGTAATTACTAATGATTTTGCCATAAGTCAAAAGTAAGCCTTTTAAAAAATTGCCAGCCATGAGACTCGTCTCATAAAAAGGATTTTTCTTCATATAAAGATGTTCCTTCCGAAATATACAATTCTGAAAGCCAAAATTGATTACGAGACCAATTATTGTACCTTTACAATCCCTTCTTTTTATAAATACAGAAACCCCGCATGTTCCGTTAATTTGTTCCTCTGGTGACCAGATGACCCTTTCTTGATGTCACTTATTATGGGTATCCTACCGATTTCTTTACGAACTCGGACCCAATAGGTCATAAAGACTCCGCCAGGTAACAAAACACAAGCGGCTCTTTTTGGTGGCAGTTTTTAAAATTGTCATCTATCATACTCCTTAGTCCATCTGTCAGTCACACCCAAATGTCAGAAACTACTAAAGTAACAACAAACTGTTTTCTGATTCGTAATCTACACAAAAAGATGGTAGGCCTGGATTGGGTTTGAAGTTTCGGTTTTGACCGAAAGTGGCCCAAAACCGAAAGTCAAGAAATTAAAGTCAGAAACTACAGGAGATAACAACAAACGGTTTTCAGATTCGTAATCTATACAAAAAGTTAGTTGGCCTGAATTGGGTTTTAAGTTCCAGTTTTGACTGAAAGTTGCCCAAAACCGGAAGTCAAGAAATTAAAGGCAGGAACTACAAGATATAGCAACAAACGGTTTACAGATTCGTAATCTATACAAAAAGTTAGTTGGCCTGAATTGGGTTTTAAGCTCGGGTTTTGACTGAAAGTGGCCCAAAACTGGAAGTCAAAAAATTAAAGTAAGAATTCGGAAACGAAAATAGTTTATTCAATTCCTCTTTAGAGTATATACAGAAATTCTTGGGTTTGAAGTTCCGGTTTCGACCGGAAGTGGCCAAATTCAGAAGTCAAGAAATCCAAGTAAGAATTTGGAAACAATTAAATTATTAAATAATAATAATAATTATTATTAAATTAAATTAAAACAATTAAATGTATTAAATGTCATTCGATTCCTCTTTAAGAGTGCTTATAGAAATCCTTGGGTTCGAAGTTCCAGTTTTGACCGGAAATGGTCAAATCAGGAAGTCAAGAAATCCAAATAGGAATTTGGAAACAAAAATAGTGTCATTCGATTTCTCTTAAAGAGTAGATACATAAATCACTAATGGTTTTTGCCACAAGTCAAAGGTAAGCCTAAATAATTAAATTAAAAATTGCCACCAGCCATGAGACACGTCGTTTCATGAAAGGGATTTTCAGGGATAACAGTTAATAATGCCTCGAAACGCTACTCGTTGTCACCATCCAGTGACACACAATTAGTTTAAAAATCCAATAGCACACCATGCTCTTGTTTTCTTGGCAGTACCTTAATTACATCTATGTCGTATTACTCGTCACGTTTTTGAAATGTTATCTTTAATAACATAATTTAACAAAATTCATTTATTTTGATTTCTTCCTTATGTATTTTCTTGTTTGTTTTTGTATTTCTCTTTAAAAACTGCTTCAAAAAAGATAAATAATAGGATTTTGTCTCCATCTTAACAAGAAAATATAATTCTTCAAATAAATTTAGAACAAACAGCAGCACATTTCTTTGATGAATTTGTGTTGGTAGTTATTAAAAAAAGATTTGTCATCGTAAAAAAAATAGATACGTAAAGAGTAAAGTATTTTAATCAGTTCGTACTATTAAAGTTTTATGGAAATCTACAGTGAGTAACTACAATAAAAATCAATACAAAACTATTTTTAAAACTATGTTGAAATGATAAAAGTTTACTTTCCATGGTAATTTTCATCGGAATTTCGTTTAGAGTGTAGTTAAATTAAGTGTATGAGGGAGACAGAATAATGAAAAAAGAGTTTTATTTTTTTTTCAGTAAAAACTTATGTAATTACTAAAATAAAAATGTATTAAAGAAACCCGTTTTATTTTTATTCTTTGATAAACTTGTGTTCGTGTACTTTGTATACTTTTGTTAAACCATTGAATGAAATATACTCGTCGTAAAAACCTTTCATGAGACGACGCGTCTCATGGCTGGTGGCAATTTGTTAAAAGGCTTACCTTTGACTTATGGCAAAAACCATTACTGATTTATATATCAACTATTTAAGAGGAATCGAATGACACTACTTTTGTTTCCAAATTTCAACTTAGATTTCTTGACTTCTGGTTTTGGGCCACTTCCGGTCGAAACCGGAACTTCAAACTCAATCCAGGCCCACTAATACCGTTTTCACATCGACGCCGCGAAACCGTAACAGCGGTTTCGCTTTCATTCCGCAGCAAGTTGTCGATCTGAATACGCGATAATCAGGCGAAACGATTTATGTTACCCGGTTGAGGCGTAACAATATCTTACGGAGATGTCGGTTGAGACGGCTAGAGCAGTGAAATCCTTTCACACTACCGCCGTAGTTTCGCCAGTTCGCCACAGTATCGCTTCATAACCGCACGGAATCTGTCGCAGTCGACAGATTTTCGCCAGCAAATGTTTTTAGAATATTGCATTCTGTTATCTTTTGCAAGTATTTTACAAGTTTACTATTACCATGGATAACACATCGACAGAATTATTAATTCAGTCAGTCAGACAACGACCTGAAATATATTTCATGAGTCACCCGGGCTATAAAGATTACATAAAAAAGCAAAAAGCCTGGATTAAAATTTTAAAAAAATAGTCAAGTTTAAATTAACATTTTAAATTAACCCCTAAACAGAAATAAAAATAAATTATCTTTAACACAATGCCAGTCTTTGATTGCTGGGGACGGCTTCTCTATAATTATTATCTTGTTTAGTGATACGAGGTTGTTGTACATTATGAAGCTCTTCAAAGCTTTCTTGGTTCATCCGAAAGTAATTGTGAAATCGATCTTCATGAGACTGCAGTTCTTTGCACAACACATTTTCTCTCAAATATTTTCTTTTTGTGGTAACGTCATGAATCCAATGCTACGCGTTCTTTATTGACGTGAAGCCCAGGTAAACATAAATATTTCCTCTACTTCAGAAGAAGAAATGCCTGACATTTTGTATAAACACTACCGAAGTCAATCAACAAATTAATACAAATGCACCAGGAATCACGCGGTTCCGCTTTGAAATTTCGCGCCGGTGTGAAAGTCATTTCACTGCGAAATAACAGCGAAACCCCTGTCACGATATCGCGGCGGCGGTGTGAAACCAGCGTTACTGTTTGTGTAGATTACGAATCCAAAAAGCATTTGTTGATATCTCTGGTAGTTTCTGAATTTGACTTTTTTTACATTATTTTCTAATGATAAACATAGGTTATAAGTTCCATTGTTTACATTGGCAAGAGAAAGTATTGACAGTGTTTCACACCATAACTACTGTGGTTGCTATGATGAGAAAACATGTGTGTCTAAACTGATTTTTTTTAACTTCCCATCATCAATGTACAGAGAAAATAAAATAAATAGATGCTTTTATTCTGGAAATTGTAAACTAAAAAAACAAATTAAAAGAAAATGTTTAAAAAATTATTTTCTTGAGTTGACTACCAACCGCTTTAAGTTATTTTTCAATAGTAGGTGTCAGACTGCAGAGTAATCGCTTTGCTGGAATAAAAATGTTTATAATATATATTCTACAACCATAGCAATTTATTAAAGTTTCCAAAAATGCTGGTTAGTTCAAGAGGTGATCACTTTTGAAAATTGGTTGCTTTCAGAAGTTTCACTGTATTTTATAATCTATTTAATTTTTTATTTTAATAACTATATTGGTGTTTTTCAAATTTAAGAATTTTTACAATGTCATCACTGGGATTATCAGCTGTTAACAAAAACTGTTATAGGATATTTGTTTACTGTTGCACTGTTATCAAGAAGACACTTGAAAACTTTCATAATTTTTTTTTGATGGCATGGTTTAATTTAGGGAGAATTGTCTGCTGTTTTGGTATGTAAAATGATTTTCATTTTTTATATTTTCAAAATTATAATCATTCAATTTTATTGCCCGCTCTAACCGATATTATTTTTTCTTTCATTTTTAATGTGTAATTTCTTGGAAATACTATGTTTTATTATACTATGTATTGATTTATTAGTAATTTTATTATAAGCATCATAAGGGTTCCTAGTAGGGTGTCATTAAATTTGGTAAAATCCCTAAGATCCATTGAAAACACTGTAACGCCTAAACCTAAGTCTGTTGGGGGTCTGGGTATAATAAATAATAAACAAACTTATTACATTTATTTATTGACAAAATTAATTAACAATTACTCTTAGCAGCCTACTAAAAAATACAGATTAATTTAATTAATTGCAAAACTTACACCTGAATTAAACTTTATTATTATTATTATTATTATTAAGAAACTGTCCTTTAGAAATCAAAAGAAAAGATTTACCTATCCACAACCATTTGTTACCACCCATATGCATATTATGCACTAGTAACATAACTCATAACCAGCCCCATAACGACACTATTTCGAATGGCCTGACACACTTTCCATTCACAATTTCAGTTATTGACTGACTGTCTTCAACGGTGCTAACTTTATTTATATCTGCAGTCTGATAGATAATCTAAATCCTTCAGTTTCTCCATTCTAGTGGAATATTGTAGAAGGAATTAAAATTAAAATAAATTTCGAATCAAAAATTTATAATTTTTTTTGTGTATTTAAGTTGCATCAGCTGCTCGGTTATTAGCAACTATAGTGGGTTTTAACTTGTGAAAAATTTCCAGATCATACCCCGGGGAATCAAACTGGGGCCTTCATGTTGTAGGCTAATGTGCTACCACTACGCTACGGAGGCAGCGAAATTAATTTAAAAATTTCTAAAATAGAAACACATTTCTACTAGTTTCAATTTCCAAGAATCCCATTCATCGCAATCCATTATCCTTGTTCTGTACACACCACTTCATACGATACACAATTTATTACCTTAGCCATTTCTAGAATAATATTACAATACCAATTGTGCCTGTACTATGTGTGAACTTATCTCTAGTCTTGAATGGTTTACATTAAAATTAGTTTGTAAATATCACTTGGTTAATTTTATAATTAAGTATTTAAATCTGTAGGGTAGTTACCCCTTATGTGTGAGTGATTAAAATCAAAATGTTTTATTTTTCTCGGTATTATTTAGAGATTACTTGCGCCGAAATATTAAAATTTCAATGTTTATTTGAAAAATGTTCAATGATCAAAATTTTTTATAAAAATTTTGTTTTAAGAATTATTAGTATTTGTATAAACTTGATATTATGTACGTATATTATCAAGACAGAGCAATCTTAAGAATATTGATATTTATCCACCTCCTTGGCTCCTTGGCCTCCTTGTGCTTGGGTTAATGCACTAGCAAATAAAGCAGAAGATCCTAGGTTTATTGACCACATTCTGAAAATTATTACACGTCAAAACCCACCATTCCATAACCCACAATAGTTGCTAATGACAGAGATGTGATGTAACTTTAAAAAACCAAATAAAAATTATATTTAGTTAACCAAAATACAGGTGCAGTTAAACTATTTTCAATATTGTGTGATAAAACATGTGTTATTTTGTACTTTATCTTGTGAAACTGCAACATGTTATAATGAGTAAGTATATGAATTTTTTAAGACAAACAATGTATGACTCATCTAATTACTTTTGGACCTAATAATAAAATTGGATTTAACACCTAACATAGAAAAAGTTTGGTATTTATTTACTGTTTAATTTATTGTAAGCCTATTTCTTCCTCCCATGTATAATAAATAGTCTATAATTTTTTTTACTTCAGTTTTTAATCATTCAAACTGTTTACTGCGTTTTATATGTAGACAAATAATTTTACTGTTGTACGTAAAAATAATGCATAATTATTTTTCAATTTTGTAACAGTGAGGTACAAAACTTAGAACCCAATTTTTACTTCTCTAGAAATTAACTAAGAAAGTAATAGCTTAATTATTTGTTAAAATGTTTAATAAGTTGGATATAAATAAAATTGTTCACTTAACAAATCTGAGAATTTCGTTTGATGCACTGATAACAAAACATGTCGAAACACGTAGTTTGAAATTCGCGGGCTTTCGTGTAAATAAACACAGCTGATGAATGGGCGTTTTACCTTCTCGGTTAGCAATAGATTTTGACGTTTGGTATCGTCTTTTTTTATATTATTATATTTATTAGCTTTGGTATCGTCACTGTATCTCAATAGTTGTTTGTAATTACCCACAATTGCTATCTGCTAGGCATGATAGTTCCTAAAATATTCACTCTTCTGAATTAACAAAAACAAAAAATGTAGAAACTTGTGTTTTCATTACGAAATTTAAATATTCTGTAGTTTCCAATTTTTCACAACACAAAATTTCTGTTAACGAGAAAAGGAATAGATATAATTGTGTTTTAATTACATTTTATTACTGTTGAATAATTTTCATTTTAAATAAAATGTTACGACCATGTGGTTCTGCATATAACAGAAAATTCCTTGTATGCTGCTTGAATAATGCAACTTAATATCATTATCAACTTAGTAATTAGAACTTCCGTATTTTACTTTAACTGAAACAATAACATATTAAAATATTTGTCTAATTTTGAAGTGTATATTTATAAAATTAATTATTTTTAATTCGTAATTTGTTAAACAATGCTATCGTAAAGGCAGCGATTTTGTTCCGAATTTTGAAGTATTTTGAAAAGCTGAAATTGATTTCTTGCAATTTGACGTATTTGTTATTTTCTTAAGTGTTTACATTTTGATAGTATTCGTGTAGCCTTATTTATGTTAACTTTACTAATTTTTATTGAAATTGATTGTTCATTACTGAACTGAAGCTGGAACCTCTTTGTAGGTTAGAAACTGACAGGATTGAAAATGGTTTTGAAGGTTTTTGAAAGATAAATATTAAATATATTTTTCATCGAAAATATAATTAATATGACTGATCATCAGCTCAGCACACCTCAAAAACGTGGGTATATTAACTGTTTTAGTAATAAATATTACTAAAAATTAATACGTGGGGTATTAAAAAATACGTGGTTATTAAAAAGTTAATACGTGGGTATATTAACTGTTTTTGAAAGATAAATATTAAATATATTTTTCATCGAAAATATAATTAATATGACTGATCATCAGCTCAGCACACCTCAAAAACGTGGGTATATTAACTGTTTTAGTAATTAAAAAGTACTGTCTGATAGAAAATTAACGTTTTTTCAATCTGTTATTAACATTACACTAGACCTTATCTGTTAAACATGCTAGTTTTAAAGAAAACAGGGTTTAAATGGACTCCAATACCAGTTACTATAGAGCTATTTTTCACTTTTACAAATCTCGAGGAAGTATGAGTAAAGTTTTCAGAAACTAAAGAACTTTCCTTGCATAACATTTTCTGTATTGTTATTAATTTCCAAAGTTGAGAAAATTGGGTAAATTGTTTTATTTTGTCATTAAATAAAACAATAAACTGCATATTTATGTTGCTTGCTAGCTGTTATGGTAGTATGCAATAATTTAATTAGGCTTTGTTTTTCACTGATATTTACTTCAGATGTGTAGATATGTGTTTTTTATAAATCAAATATTCTTGTAAAATTGAGATCCTATTAACCCTTTCTTACCCAGTGTGGCATAGAAGTCACATTGGAGTGACTACTTGTGATTAAAGAGCACTGGATGTGAAGTGTAATAATTTTCTGTACCCTAACCAGGAATTGAACCTGGGCCCTCCGCTTTGCAGTGTAAGATGCTGACCACTACACGGCGGACGCGACCATTAGTTTCTTTTTAAAGTTAATTTTAGTTTTAAATATTCGTGTTCATTTACTAAAATAAAGGCATTTCTTCGAGTACGTTGAATGTACATACAAGTATATTTTTTAGACTGTAAATAGTGATTTTGTCCATTTTACCAATATTTTTGAATTGTAACATTTTTAAAGTTTTAAATAATGCTTTGCTATAAATCTAAGCAAGAGAAAATTGTTTAGGAAGCCTGCACATGATTTTTACTTATTCATATTGTTGGGAACTTTGTCATCTAGCCCAATGTGACATATGTGTCACACTTTTTTGTCATGCCATCAAAAAGGCTGAAGTTCTAAAAGTGATTTTATTTCACTTAAATGTCAGTAAAGTGTATGAAACAATGTACGCATATTTGTTTGTGTATAGTTAAAAAATACGGGATTGAAAGGGTTAAGCATTCAATTGTAAGTGTGTAATAATGTGTATGATGGAATATTTTTCTAGTACTGTTATTTAAGTGCAACTAAGATAGAATTACTGTTTGCTATATTTTCCTAATCTAGCATTTAAGCGTTTACCCAAACTTCCTTGGGGATTTATCAACTGTAGCTTGTCATTATTTTCTTTTGATTAAATATTACTCTAAAATAAGTAAAAAGTAGCTTCTGTGAAATTTATATATTAATAATTTAATATATTTGCTTTGTCTGCTTTGCTTTACCATTTTATATTATTCTTTCAAGAATTACCTAAAAGGAAACATAAGTTCCTGTAAGGAGTACACTTTAATATAAATACTTTATTTTTAGTACTAGGTTAAGGGGAGCGGACTGATTTTAATAAAAAAATATTGATTTTTCAATTTTACCATAATTGATAGTTCGTTTTCCTCTATTTAAATTGATATAACACGACATTGGTTGCTTTTTCTGTTAAAAAAAAATTGTGTTTTTACGTTGGTGGGGTACATAATGTTTATTTCGATAATTTTTCATGTTTTTCATTCTTGTAAATTGGGATTAATATAATCACATTACTCCTCTTAACATTATGGAGATTGCGTTTACATAAAGGCAATAATTTCTAGAATGCATAGGAATCAGCTGTAACGTGATATAAATATTGGTGTGTTTTTCTATGGAAGTTAATTCCAATCAGCAATAGGTGTTCTTGTTGCGGTATTTTGCATTTACTGTATCCGCATTCTCTGCATATTGTATTATTTGACTTTAGGTACACTTATTTCAGGAACCATCCCACGTAGGTGTGTGAAATTTTGCACGCTACATTTTAGTACTAAGGTGTGTATTTACTCCAGAGGCATTTCAAAAATTTTGGAGTTTTTATTTTTTGGGTGTTTTTTCATAAAAAAAAATGAAGGCTATATTTAAACATTTTTTGAGACAAAAATCATTTTTAGAATGGATAAAGATAAATGAAAAAGTTCTGGTACAAATTTGTAAAAAGGTACTGTATTTGTAAAAAGGTAGATAGGTGTGCCAAAGCTCAGCTGTGTAGCTTTAATGGTTCAGACAAAAAATTTACCTAAGTTAGTATTGCAGGTATAGTCTTGAGTCACGAGTTTGCCCTTGTTTGCAATGAGGGGGTAAAGGGGGAAAAGCATCAGTGCGCATGCGCGACTGCTTTAATTTCAGTACAACAAACATAATAACTTATACTACACCCAGAGCATATACAGTATATTGCGGAACCTTTTGTAGGTTAACTGTACGAATATAACTGTTTGTTGCCGTAAACACATTTGTCGGTTTCTTGAAAACATGGTCGAACTATTCACAGTGCTGAACGCAATGTAATAAAATGTTGTGTAGTTGAAGTTAAAAATGCCTATCCGTGCCTCTTAACACAAGCCGTGAGCAAGCGACTAACTACTGTAATGTTTCTCTTCGCACAATTCGAAAAATAAAGAAGGAAATTAAGGACGTGAAGAAGCTATTCTTCAACAGTTTTATTGACACCTGGTAAAGAAAGAAAACGGTTAGGTAGATACTAGAGAGACTGATAATGAAAACGCTGATGACAACAATAGTAAAGAAGGTGATTCATTCGTAATTACAGTAAATCAAACATTTCTAGTCATGTAATTAAGTTATAGGCAATATTACAGGTCACATTTATTTCTTATAAGGTTTATGAAGAAAACATTTTCTCGGAAGAAAACATAGCTTACAAAATGTATCTAGAAACTGCACGGTAGTGAAATGTACGAGTAGTGTCTCTCTGTTGAGGTTGGCAGCACTGCAAATATTTCACTTCCCTTCCTTACAGCCCATCCATACGCAAAAGGCAATCTCATGACTTGAGTATCTATATAGGGATAATGAAAATGGTCTACCCCCGTAACTTTTTAACCCATCACTGTGAAAAAGTTTCTTTATAAAAATAAATCATAAAACAAGCCAACCCTCCTTACATGCTATAAAATTTACTTTACATTTTAGGTTAAGTACTGTGGAAATAAGCATAACTATGTTATTTTATTATGTTTATATTTCTGACATAGATGGGAGCAAAACAGAAACGTCGGTTGAATCTGAAGACTGTGAAATGTTACGAGCTTTATATGATTTCAAAGCAACGATTGAACAGACGTTAGATTTCTCACGAAGTGATCATTTTATATTACATTCATCTAGCAATAAAGAAAGAAATTGGTGGCATGTTGTCAATTCTGAAGGACGAATTGGGTATATACCATCTAATTACGTCGAGGCTGTTCATGTAAGTAATCTTGTTTTAAAAATATTATTTCTACGATGAAAATTTTTGGTAATTTTAAGTCAAAGAAGTTATTGTAGTCAATACCATTCTGTTAATTTTTATCAATGAATGGATGTTTTAAAAAGATCATCTTCTTTGGTGCTTCCTCCAATTGGAGATTGGGAATCACAACAGCAGGCTCTAACTTTTTACACTGCTGCATTAAATTGTTCCACAAAGAAGCAATTTACACATGTCTCACAGTTTTTTACTTTCTCTTGCCTATATGAATATATAGGAAGGAAAGTATTGTTTTCATGTCGATTTTTCGAAATCAAGTTTTCACCGAATCTACACGTTTTCAGACCCCCTGAACCCAAAAAACATGTTTTTAGCGATTGGTCTGTGTGTGTGTGTGTGTGTGAACAGAATATCTCAAAAATGGAACAACGTATGAACTTGAAACTTGAAACTTAAGTTATATACCACTACCGGACCCGACAAGAACATTTTCATCAAAATCGGTCAACTGGAAGTAGTAGTTTATTCATATAATTTTTCACTTTTTTGCGATTTTCTCAAAAACTGGTCCTACGATTTTTTTAAAAATCGCCTGGTTTACTTAATTTTTTATGCTCTACAAGATAGGGTAGACGCCATGTTTGCTGTAATTCTTGGTGAGGCCGTTTTCACGTAAAAAAATGGTTTTTTTAAGATTGCGGCTTTAATATGCATTTTAGTGCTAACATTTACGTAATAAAAGTTGTAGAGAATTTAAAATCCTATAACTTTTATTTCAAACATTTTTTTGTATAACCCTTAGTTTAGCGGTAATTAGTGATTTTCTGTTTTTTTCTCACGAAAACGTGTGAAAAATCGATTTTTTTAAGATTTTAGCCTTAGTATGCATTTTACGACAAAAATGTATATAATAAAATTTATAGAAAATTAAAAGATCTACGACTTTTTTCAGAGCATTTTTCTCTACAGAGCCTAGTTTAGCGAGAAAGAGTGATTTTCCGTATTTTTAACCCAAACTGAGGTTGATTTTTATTTAGCGTCTTTCACTCATGAATAAAATAAGGTTATGTTTTTTGTGGTTAGGTTTTTGTTTATTTCTAATGTTTTATTACTAATGTTAGGTTATATTATTAATTATTTGCTTTGGCAAGAGAAAGTTGTGGGAGTGTTTCACACCAGATTTTTAGATATGTTTGTTATCTCTCTATGTTCCTCTTTCCTGCTATTTTTTCTCTGTATAATCAACTGTAGCAGATGGTATTTCTCTCCATGCATAATATGTCCGAAATAACTACTACAGTTTTCATTCTTTATCAGGCCGACCATTACTAATGATGATGATGAGAGGTGACCATAGAAAACTGTTAATTGACTTGAATTACTAATTACAAAAGAAACTAAATTACTGTGGCTTCTAGTATAAATTTGAACTAGTTCTGATTATTTACTCTGCTTCCATATTTTTAATACTGATGTTTACTTCAAAACTTCAGGGATCAAAATTGAATATCATTTATTCAAAAACTCATTTATCTACAGTGTCTCAAAATAATGTATACACATTTTGATGGATGTATTTATTTGAAGAAAACATTTAGGTACATGATTATTGTGTTGTCTTGTAATACAAACTTATGTTCAAAATGATTACGTTTAACTGTAATACATCTACCATAACTTACAATTACAGAATTGCAAACTAGTTGTACGGTATCTAAAGTGATCTTGTTAAAAGCATTTGTGATCTCCCATTCCAGCTGTCCTAGCATCATTGGGTTTTTGCCATACTCGGTGTCTTTCAAAACACCCCAAAGGTGTTAGGCCTGGAGATCGTGCCAGGTACTTAGCAGCATTTCTCCTTTGCCCCAACCATCGCTGAGGAAAGTCTTACCAAGAAATCTTCACATGTCACGATGATAGTGCAGTGGAGCCCCATCTTGTTGAAAGTACTCTTCATCGTCATAAAGGTTCTGTTTAGCTGGAATAATGTTGTGTTGTAGCATTCGTACATACGCTTCATCGGTAAGTGTTCCTTCAAAGAAAAATTGTCCATTTTTACCCTTTGATGATAGACCATACTTCAAAATATGTTTACATTTTCTGAGACACTAGGTGTGTATTAAAATAATTGGCATATTCTGTTCACATTTTACTTCAACTGAAATTTCTCGAGAACTAATAAAGCTTCAATAATGTATGTAGACTTGAAATTCTCGGGATGTTGGACATTTTGAATGAAATGTGTGTTAATTAATTTGGTCCAGGTGGCCTAAAGCTACAGTGGTATATAGAAATAACAAATGTTCAACCTTAACTTCAGTACAAATAAACCAAATTAGATAAATGCGAGTTAATTTGACAGTGTACAATGTACCAGGTGCTTTAACCTACGTTCATTATTTTAACTCCTATAGAACTCAAAATATCTATATATTAATTTCAGTTTAAGTTGGTCTTAAATCCGACTGGTTTGGTGTAGTGCTTAGCACGTGGCCACTTATTGTATTGCTTTGTGTATAGATGACGAACACCACAGTGAATCATTCTATACCCCTTCCCATAATAAAATTTCTGAAAAATAATAAAGCGTTGCGATCTTAATTCAAAAACACTAAGATCTGGCTTTTATTTTACGTCCAAGTGTACTTGTTTCCCATTAATAATAATGTTGATGTGAAAGGAGGTAGATAACAATGAATGATTAAAGATTATGAGACCTGACAAGGATCGAACTTGGTATACCAACAGACCATCCACAGCATCAAGAAAACCGTTCAAAGAACAAGTTCTTTAGCTTGTTAGTTATAAAGACAACAAGACAAATCTGATATATTTTTGTGTTTACAGGTAACTCCGAAAATAATGATCGGTTTCTTAAATAAGTGTATTACTTTACTGCAACGAGAATTATCCTCAACGGAAAGCGGTGGAGGAAAACGACAACAATTGTTAAAAGAATTAACTGAAAGAAGGAGGAGAATCGAAAGTGGTATGAGGTCACCTATACCACCAAGACCGCCTATGAGGGGAATGTCTTCTAGTCCAAGTATATCACCATGTGATTTTAGTAATAATATAGCAGCTACACCAACTAAAGTAAGTTAAAAAAAAAATCTAGGTTAATCAGATATAGTTTTAATTTGATTTAAAAATAAATTAATAAATGTAGAGTTTGTGGAATTTTTTTTTTTTGTTTAATGTCCGACTGTTCTGCAATTACTGCTAATGCAGACGATGAAGGATGAAATGATTTTTTTTGTAATGTATGAAAATATGCCGTGCCTGATGGGATTCGAACCCAAGACCGCATGGTGAGAGGCGAGCATTTTACCAACTGCGCCAATGCAGCTGGCAGTTTGTGGAGAATGGATTGTATTTTAGTACAGTGATATCATTACAAGATAGTCCTGTGTGAATAAGTTCATTAATCTATTAATAAACTACAAAGGTGTATATAAACGGGAGTGATTTTGTTAAAAATTCCAGTGGGGTCCTTGACCTGAAAGGGGTTGGTGTGCAGGTATTCTGTATTGTTAGAGAGGGGAGAACCGACCGTAACTCCCTCAGGTCACTTTAGTATCAAAAGAAACCTTGAGTGAGAAAGTAGTGTATGTCCCTTGACTAAAAACTTGATTATCATCAAATTTTTAGTCCAGGAGTCGGTGAACCCAACCAAAATTTTCCTGCAATCAGTTACAGTTTAACAACAACTCGTCAAAAACTCATGTGTTTTCTTGGCACAAAGAATTCTGTGGAGGGTGTGAAAAGGTCAAGAACAAGAGTCTTGATTCCCGCCCAAGGACGATTGTGACTTGAGATCAACTTTAATGCTATCCAAAATCTTGTAGAGGGTGCTTTTCACATTGATTTTCTCCATGATTGACTCACAATTAATGCACAATATTATTGTGATTTATTGGATATTGCGAAATTGTCATTTCGAAGGAAAAGGAAGAAGCATTCGGCCAGAAGTGTCATTCTTCTGCATGACAAGGCCAGGCCTCATGCGGCTAATACTCCAATGCGAAAATTGGATGCATTAGGATAGGATCCACTGAAACATCTGGAACCCTGTAGTACAAACTTATCCATCTTTTTGGGACCCTCAAATCTTTTTGGAGGCCGGCATTTCGACAAAAAGCGGTGGATGTGTTTGTGCTCCCTGTGGCTACAAGAATATCCGAAGAGTTTTTATGATGATCCAAATTTTTTACTGTCTATCGCCAAGATCCTCGGCTCTCTCCATTCCACCCATTTTCCATTTCAACCTTCTCACATATTCCTTTCATTTTATTCTGGGTCTTTCATGCCTTTTACTCCTCTGGTCCAGCCTCAAAAATTTGTAGTTTCACTAAAACACAGGATAGCAGTTTTGTATCTTTCCTTTTTCCTCCACTATCTCCTCCTCCTTTCCAGTTAATATTGGGTAGTTTTATTTTGTGTTCCGAAAATTAAATTATTTTTTCATTTTTAATACTTTTTCTGTTTTTCTTGTCATATTTTATTAATAAACTACAAAGGACATATTTGTAGTTTTACACAATACATATTTAGTTCTCTGATTCATTTCAAAAATTTCACTTCAATTGTATTATCAGTAAATATTTTATTTTGTTTCTGTGATTTTTTTATCTAGTCTCTGACATGAAAGATTGATAGTTAAAATGTTTTCCTGGGAAACATGTTCAAGATGAACCAGGTATTCTTATGCCAAGTTTATCACAAGTGTAAGATTGTTAATTGTTGTCTCTTATAATAATTTTTTTCGGGGTTAATCCTAAATATTAATTTCCTAGCTACTTTGTCAGAATTTTCGTTTAAAATTTTTATGTTTTTTTTTCACAGACTTTGAAAAAGTCGGCGACTGCTCAGTCGATAAGTACGTCTGCATCAAATGCTATAACAAAGCAGCCCGTTAGACTGTCCATGTCTGATGCAACCAATTGTTGTAGTACATCTTCTATTGGTGGAGCCGATGGAGATTCGACTTTCGTCAACAACAATAGATTGAATAAGGATTACGATTTTGTTGGTGATAGGAATAAATTTGACAATGCTTCTGTTCCGAATAATCGATCGATTATATGTAAACCGACTCCGGTTGCTATTAGTAAACAAATTAGTAGCGGAAGCGGTGGAGCTGTTAGTCCAATCAATCCCACCGGTAGTATTGGTGAACATAACTATAACAATTCGAGTAACATTTCAGAGTCCGATGTATATAGATTAGTTAACCAGGTAAGTCTATCATGTTTGAAGTATAGTTGACAGTAGTTTTTATTTTCTCTTGCCTATATGAATATATAGGTAAAGTAGAAAAGTAGAAAAAGTAGAATTGCTCAAGCTAGAAAAGCCTTTGAAATGAAAAAGAGCTTACTGACTACAAACATTGATTTACAGATTAGGAAAAATTTATTAAATCATTATGTTTGGAGTGTAGCTTTATACGGGAGTGAAACGTGGGTGATAGGGGCTGTAGAAAAGAAGAGGACAGAAGCTTTTGAAATGTGGTGTTATAGGAAAATGTTAAAGATTAGGTGGGTGGACAAAATAAGTAATTTAGAGGTTCTTAGGCGAGTGGATGAAAAAAGAAGTTTATGGAAGCATCGTACCAGAAGAAAGGGATAGGCTAGTGGGGCATATCTTAAGATATCCAGGTATTGGGCTATCAATAATGGAGGGTAATATTGAGGGAGTAAATTGTAGGGGGAGGCAAAGATTAGAATATATAAAGCAAATTACAAAAGATGTAGGGTGTTACAGGTATGTAGATATGAAACGACTTGCGCCAGATAGAACAGCTTGGAGAACTGCATCAAACCAGTCGAGACTGGTTAAAAATAACCAGTTACTGACTGTAATAACAGTTGACTGGTTAATAAACCAGTTGAGAGACATTTTAGTGCAAAAATAAATTTAATAAAAGTTGTAGAGAATTTAAAATCCTACAACTTTTATTTCAAGCATGTTTTGTATAACGCTTAGTTTAGCGGTAATTAGCGATTTTCTGTTTTTTCTGACGAAAATGTGTAAAAAATTGATTTTTTTAAAGATTTCAGCCTTAGTATGCAGTTTATGACAAAAGTGTATATATTCAAAATTATAGGAAATTAAAAGATCTACAACTTTTATTTAGAGCATTTTTCTCTACAGAGCCTAGTTTAGTGTGAAAGAGTCATTTTCCGTATTTTTAAGCTAAACTGAGGTTGATTTTCACTTTACGTCTTTCACTCATGATTAAAATAAGATTGTTTCTTGAAGTTAGTTTTTTTGTTTATTTCTAATGTTTTATTACTAATGTTAGGTTATATTGTTAATTATTTGCATTGGCAAGAGAAAGTTGTGTGAGTGTTTCACACCAGATTTTATTTTATTTGTTTTAAAGGTAAGAAGACATACTGAACTGGGATTTGAATTGTCTCGTGTAGCAGTTGGTGTCATCTTAACGAATCTGACAGATTTACTTCCATCTTCATCAGCCCCTACGTTAACAGCCATGTTGAATATGTTGAAGGGCGATCTTAATCCACCAGAAAATCTTTTAGATGAAACACACGATGCAAGGCGCTTAAGAACAGTTCTATATGAGTTAGTAACTTGTAAAGAAGATGCCCAACAAAGATCGTGGGAATTGTATGAAGATGAATCAACAATTTCAGAATATTTAAAAGAGTTGATATCGATTCTTGTAAGTAAAAATTATGTCTTATTTTATAATTTTTATTACTCCGTGAATAAATTTGCCATGAGGTATACGATTCGTACCCAAATATAGTACTTAAAACAGAAGGATAATGTCCTTTACCAATTATAGAACTAAGAACACTTCTGACCTGCAATCTTGGAAACTCAAAATTGTGCAAGTTTATCCGGTGGAAGTACAGGGTCTGTCCTAAAAGTTCTGGTAATACCCTCGTTGAAAAAACAATGGCAGAAAATTGGAGCAGCATTAATTAAATTTTGCGTTAACTGGGTAAAAATGGCGCAGATACACGAAACTTACTTTGGCAAGCCTTTGGGGAGATTTGAGAGGTTTTGGGAGACCGTCGACAACAACGAGCACTGGGAGCCCCTGTCAACGACAAAAATTGGCAATACGGTTCAAAAAGTGGATTAATTTTTAGACTGTGATCTACAAATAAGTGTCTGGATGTTAGTTGAAGAGAGGGGTGTACCCAAATCAGTTGTTCATCGTTTTTGATGTGAGGCAGGCTGCACTAAGATGGTTCCGAAAGTTCTCTCCATCTACAAAATGAATATGTTGATAATTACACAATGGTAAACTGTGTTTCTTCTTTAATTTTTGTTATTTTATTACTACAGTCAAACTCCAGTAAACCGGACCCCACTTAACCGGATTAGATTTTAATTGTACTACATTTATATGTATCATTTTTATAAAATAAGAAAAATAATGGATCAATTCCGTTTTCCCACGATGCATAGTACAGTACATGAGTATTGTTCTTGCTAATGTTAATCTACTTTTTTTTTCTTTTTTTTTTTGTTAACTTCCGACTGTTCTGCAATTTCTGCTAATGCAGACGGTAAAGGATGAAATGATTTTTGTAACGTATGAAAATATGCCATGCCTGAATGGGATTCGAACCCAAGACCGCATGATGAAATGCGAGCACGTTACCTACTATGCCAATGCGGCCGGCAATGTTAATGTACAATACCAGTATTAGTTATTTATTTCCATATTTAAAGTACTTTTACATTGTGATAAGTTACAAAACCAGTTTCTAATATTGAGCTTTGTAAATGTAGATATCAATACGTAAAGCAGTTTCATAATGTATTTTTGATGAGCTGTTGATTAATTGAAATTTGTTGAGGAAACTGACGGAGCAACCCGATCTGATATTTTACTAATGAAAAACTGGTGAGACATAGCAGCTAAGAAAAGAAATGAAACAAAAATTTCTGATTTAAAAAAATTAAATTTCTAAAAATAAAAAATTAAATTAAAAGGAGTTCAAATTGTGTGGAATCGATGTTTTCAGAAAGACTAGTATGGTGACGGCCTCCGTGTGCCGAGCTGCAGTTCCACACACTGTACATAACATTAGTGTTTTCTATTGTTTATTTTTATCAAGTAAATCTATGGTGTATTATTACTTACGCACATTATTATATTACATTATATATTATGTTACATATCAAAATTTTGTTAGTATGTGTTGCACTTTAAGTTTATTTTGAAATTATACATACATATTACAGTAAACTACTTATATGCATTATGTCTGTAACATTTTATTTTATAACATTCCGTTGTATCCAGATTTCTGCTTATCCGTGGAGTCCTCCTAAATTAGTCTGGTTAACTGGGGTGGTATTTTATTGTAACCTATATTGTTTGATTTGTTTATTACAGCATAATGCTGATCCAGCCGTCTGTCGTAGATTATTGAGTAGAGAAAAATTTAGAGATGTGAGTGATCTTTTGGAATATTATCAGATGGAAGTACGATGGTCAATTAGGCAATTATTGTTAGAAGCATTTGCGGCAATGTGTAGTTTGCATGCCACTGTGATTACATTGTTCCTTAATTCTATTCTTCCCATGGAATTAGCCAGGTTAGATCAATCAACTGTATCATTTAAATTATGAATTAGTTGTAAAATCATTCTGTTATCTTTCTGTTCTTTCATTTTGAGAAGGAATTAAAAAGAATCTTGGACTGCTTAGCACATGTTTTGGAAAATAAATGAGCGAAGATTATTTCCAAGAAAACAAATGTAACGATTGTTTGTGAGTAGAACTGTAAGCTTAATGAAAAAATTAATATTAAATTGAAGAATTAAAAATCCCTTTCATGCGACAACATATCTCATGGCTGGTGGCAATTTTTAAAAAGGCTTACTTTTGAACTATGGCAAAAACCATTAGTAATTTCTGTACTATATCTTTCTATATCTACTCATTAAAAGGAATCTAATGACACTATTTTCGTTTCCAAATTTTGACTTTGATTGCCTAACTTCCGGTTTTGGGCAACTTCGGGTTGAAGCCGGAACTTCAAACCCAATGATTTTTGTATCTATTCTTTAAGAGGAATCGAATGACACTGTTTTTGTTTCCAAATTGTTGTTGTTTAGGTCATCAGCTGAAAGGCTGGTTTGAACCTCTAGAGGCTTTACGAAGCAAAACGAGGAGTGGTTAATCTATGCCTTCCTCACTGAGTGGAAAAATATTATTATTATTATGCTTATTAGCATGCCAGGCCCTTCCCTTCATTCACTACAGGGTCTAACTGTATAATGATGAAATTCATTTCTCTCAAAAGTGATAACTCTGACTACACCATTTTTCAGTGTTGATTTTTGAGCTGTGAGCGTACGCATTGGCCTTTACCCATTTCACAGCTAGCCAATGACTTGCCAGCAACGTTGCCAATACTTGCTGTCATAGCTGTGTTATATATTTTGTCAACCATTTTTTTATCTTTTAATAACAATTATAACCTATGAACATATAACCAGCTGATTATATTTTAAGTATTGCATGTTAATGCACTCTATAATCAACATGTTCAGTACAAGAAGCAAGACACGAGTGAACTACTGTGGCTCTTAAACGCATGCGTGCATAATGTTCAACAGGCTGATACATTCGTACAATCTGACAACGCTGGCGAACGTTCTGATTGGTCTAAATGTGTGGAATAGCAGAGTTCATCAACTGTGAAGAGTATTATAGTGTCTTTTACATCTCTACCTCTTCTGTTCTTAAATGCTTCAGTCATATTATTGGCTGATCATGTGATAAGAAACAACTATTTTTTGTAGCCCTGGAACTAGCAGATGAATGCAGTAATTTAACACTCCACCTGCCTGTTATGGACATGCTATGATTTACTTACTCTTTTTGTCTCGTTAATTTTAGAAATAAGATTGTGATTGACCTTGCGTATTTATTTTGTTTTTTTTAAAAACGTTGAGAAATGTAATATTGATATTAATTTTCTGACTTATCTTTTACTCACCTGAAGTTTCGTTAACGTTTAAAATTTAATAGATAAGTAAATATATTATAAAATATTTATGAATTTGAGGTGTTTTCAAATTACGAATTTCATTTCTTGACTTCTGGTTGAAATAGGAACTTGCTGAATTCATTTTTTGATTAGGCAAATAATCTAACCAGTATCATTTTAATATTGATGTCACTAGGTTTAAAAACCATTAAATTATACTGCAGAATGTTTGTCATTGATAAAAACTGGTTAGGATTTTAAATTTGAACTTAAGAATTTTTTTTGCAGGGACATGCAAAGCAATGCTAAGAATGTAACAAGATTGATTAATTCGGCTAATTTATTGACAATGATATTCTGCATGGGTGAACCAATGCCGATCACACATCTTGGTACGTAAGTGATATTTTTGATGTACTTGTACTTTTTTGAGAGTGTCTTATGGGTTTCACCGCTTCCTGTATCCTACTAACAATCCCTTCATATCTTTCCAGTTGCCCTTAATTAGATTCCTTACTTCCATAGCACCTTGGATTCTCTGTATCCATGTTTTCTAAGTGCAATCTGTTCTTCTATTTTCTGAACGGAGAAGAAACATTTGTTGGGCCTATCTAAGAGGCGTGTCCAGAAAGTAAACACCGTTTAAAAAAACGTATATAAAATATTTTTTTCAAGAAAATTTTATTTATACATGAAAGATCATAGCTTGTTTTCTGTTTAGTTTCCACCATTGTTCAGGCGCTTGTCATTGTGGGTGACCAGCTTATCTATACTTTCCTCAAAGAAACATCCTGCCAGTGAAGACACCCATAACTTAACAGCGTTTTTTGCGTCGTCATCAGATTCAATGCGCATACCACCAAACTTGTGCCAACCGGAAGTAGTAGTTTATTCGTGTCATTTTTCATTTTTTTGCGATGTTCTCAAAAACTGCTCCTATGATTTTTTTTAAATCGCCTCATTTACTACATTTTTTATGCTCTACAAGATAGGGTAGGCGCCATGTCTACTGAAATTCTTGGGGAGGTTGTTTTCTCCTAAAAAATTGTTTTTTAAGATTGTGACTTAAATATACATTTTAGCGCAAAAAAGTATATAATAAAAGTTGTAGAGAATTTAAAAACGTACAACTTTAATTTCAAACATTATTTTGCATAAAGCTTAGTTTAGCTGTAATTAGTGATTTTCTGTTTTTTTCATGAAAATTTGTAAAAAATAAATTTTTTAAAGATTTCAGCCTTATTTTATGACAAAAGTGTCTATAATCAAATTTATTGAAAATTAAGAGATCTACAACTTTTATTTCAAGCATTTTTCTCTACAGAGCCTAGTTTACCGTGAAAGCGTGATTTTCCGTATTTTTAAGCCAAACTGAGGTTGATTTTCATTTTGCGTCTTTCACTCATGATTAAAATTAGGTTATGTTGTTTGAGGTTAGTTTTTTATTTATTCCTAATTTTTTATTACTAATGTTAGGTTAGATTGTTAATTATTTACATTGGCAAGAGAAAGTTGTGTAAGTGTTTAACACCAGATTTTTTATATTCTCAAGCCGAATATACATGATTCAATTTGGTTGCTTAATGTGGTGGAATCAATGAAATTGAACAGTGTAGATTGCATTTCAACCAAATTTTTCAATGAAATAATTGTACATTGAAGGAAGTAGACTGGGTTTCTACTTTTGTTCAGTGCCATTGATTTATATGGTAGATTCAACGAAATTGAATTGTGTTGATTGGTATTCAATGGAATTGAAAAGGCAATGAACTGCATTTTAATTTTTAGTATGATAGCATTGAGGTTTTTCATACATTGTTCTAATTTTTCAGCGAACATACTTAAATGATTTTTAAACGTCTCAAGGCCTTCTTTTTCAAGTTCTTCAAATAAATTTTCAGAGGCGGTGAATTCAGTTCTACGCATATCCCCAATTATGACCAATAAAGTCGCTGTCGCTTTTTATGATTCTTTGTGATTTTATTGCAGACCTCGATTGTTTTCCGAAATTATTTGAACTCTTAATCTAATAACTTCATTTGACTACATGCTTTTAACATAAACTGTTCAATTGCGTTGAACCATATAGACCAGTGGTTCCCAACCTGCAGTGGTCGGCGAACCACTCAGCCTGAAAGTGAACTACCACGGACCACCCATTACATTATTGCATATATCTTATCAGTTGTAACCAAATTAAAAGGTGATTAAATAAAACAAATTTTCAGAAACAAACTATTATTACAAACAAATAATTGTTATTTTCAGAAAGTAGGGTACATTGTACATCACAAAAAGTAAAAATATTTTAATTGTAAATTGTCTTTTAATAAAATAAGGAATACAGAATTTACTTAGTCGAAAATAACAATGAAAATTAAAAAATGAATTAAAAATGAAATGAAAATTTCAATGCTACTTTTGTGCATGAATCTTTCTGACTAGTTGAGGAATTCTAGGTTTTAGGCTCTTTTTTTTTTTTTTTTTTTTTTTGCGCCCTGGAGACTCCAGGAGGAGTATAGGACATGTCGTCAGATATAGCACCTATATAAGAAACACACTAAGTATCACTACTATCAAGAAAGAAATTCTTGTACGCTATAAAAAGTTTCACCGATCAAGTCATTTTTTAAATTTTTTTTAATGGAATTCAAATCCTCACAACACTTTAAAGATTGGGGTAATTTATTTATGAATTTTCTCCCTGCATAAGTAGGTTTTTGTTCAAACAATTTTGTGGAGTGATTAGCCACATAATAATCATTCCTGTTTCTCGTGTTGTGATTGTGAACATTGAAATTCTGCATAAAATTATTTTGCCTAACATACATAATCACCTCAAAAATGTAGAGACAGGGAACTGTAAGTAATTTAAGCTCCTTAAATAGTGGCCTGCATGAGGTTAGCTGGTTAGCTCCCACCATACACCTAATAGCTTTCTTTTGAATTTTAAAAACCCTATTCATATTACCCATGCTAGAATTACCCCATACTAAAATACCATAACGGATATGAGACAGAATGAGGCCATGATAAGCTGCCATTAGTAATTTTTTATCATTTAATCTGGCAACTTGTTTTAGTGCAAATACCCCAGATGATATTTTACTACAAACTTGATTGGTATAGAAGTCCCAAGACAAAGATCTATCTAGAGATACGCCCAGGAACTTCACTGTTTCTACATGCTCTAAACTATTATTATGAATAAATACATCCACTTCTCTACTTTCTTTAACGTTATGTTTATTTTTGAACTGCAAGTACTGACACTTTTTCCCATTAACTGTTAATAACATTTGATTCAAGAACTGCACTACGGACTCTATGTTAACATGTGTATTTACTTCAAGAGCATCTACCAGTGAACTGTTACTGATTACTGAAATATCATCAGCAAACAACAAAGCTCTGCCATTAGGTATGACTTCTGGTAACCTATTAATGTACAATAGAAACAGAATTGGACCTAAAACTGACCCCTGTGGAACGCCTGCTTTGACTTCAAGCTTTCCAGATACAACTTTTGTAAGTTTCCCTCTAACAACCCTAGTTAACTCCACACACTGTAATCTATTAATAAGGTAAGATTGAAACCATTTCAACTCTACATCCCTAACGCCTAATGACTCTAGTGTTTTCAATAAAATTTCATGATCAACACAATCGAAAGCTTTACTCAGATCCAGAAACACAGCCAATGCTTTCTCCCCGGCGTCCAATATATCAACTACTTGCTCCACAAGTGAAACAATTGCAGTTTTAGTTGATCTACCTTTTTGGAAACCATGCTGATCCTCTGAGATGATTAGGTTTTCAGTCAAGAAACTGATTAATCTAATAAATACTACCTTTTCAAAAATTTTACTGATTGTGTTTAAAATACTTATGGGTCTATAATTTTCAACTAACTGGCTATCTCCATTCTTAAATATAGGCAATATTTTAGCCTCCTTCAGTTTGTTTGGAAATACACCTGCTTCAAGTGAGAAGTTAATCAAATGAAGGAGAGGAGTAATTAAAAGATGTTTACATTCTTTAACAATTATACTAGAAATCCCATCTAACCCACATGTTTTCTTACTTTTCAAACTATCAATAACTGATTCTAATTCCTCCCTTGAAACTAGGCTAAATAAGAATTGATTTAACTACCTTGTTACCTTTTGGATCATAACATCCCACTGTTTCCCTAATCTGTTGTTTAAGTTTTAAAGCTACTTCCTGATAATATTTGTTAAAATAATTACAAATTTCTATACCATTCTCTATAAGTTCATTGTTTTTGTTAACAATATTAGGTATGTCAGTAAAACTTTTGTTGCTAACTACACCTCGATTCTTATTAATTATTTCCCATATTGCTGAGTTTAGATTTGGTGAATTATGAAGAACTTCAGCAGTTTTTTTACATTTAGCTCTCTGGACTTCTCTGGCATAATGTTTTTTAATAGTTTTGTACCTTTGTTCATTAAAGGTAGTCCTATGTGAAAGAAAATCTGAGTATGCATCTCTAACTTCAGATCTCATTTGCAAAATTTCCCCTGTGACCCACTCATCTGTTTCACTGACAATATTTTTTACATCTTTCTTTTTAATTGGACAACTATTATTATAATGAAATTTTAATGTCTCAATAAAATTATGATATTTTTGATTAATGTCAGATGAATTGAAAACCGTCTTCCAATCCTCTTTGGATAAACTATGTAACAAACAATTAATATTCCCTTGGTCTTCCTTCTTTTTTGATTTGGGCTGCTCTTACTAAGAGCTGCTCTCAAATCACTGCTTACACTTAGCCGATTTCGTTGTTTATTATTAATTAACAATAAACTAGAGAACCCGTGCTCACACAAATAAGTAGTTGAAAAAAATCATAAGATACCGCAAAGCTACTTGCCGAATCTTGGGAAAGCCCAGGGCTTTCTTACACCACAACTCTTCTACCTTTACTTAATCTGAATCTTGAATGTATTTACTTAATCTTGTTCTGTGCAAATCGTAACTTTGATTTAATCACGGGAAAATATTACCGGACTCTCATGGACCACCCCAAAGGCTCTCACGGACCACCTTTGGTCCGCAGACCACCAGTTGGGAAACACTGGACAAATTTTATTCAATGCTGTTGAATCAATGAAATTGAGCCCAAACTGAACCGTGTATTTTTGGCTTTACAAAGCCAAAAGTTTCATGTTTTTAAAAATAACCCATCTAAAAGCTGTGTTTAATTTTATTCAATTAACAATAATACATTCGTTCATTCATTGTATTGTTTTTGAAATTGTAATTGTATATTATTATCATTATTATTTTTCAGAACACATCGGAATTGATTTTATATCATTTGTGCTGAGTATGATTGAAGATCCACCCGATACAGATATACAAGAACAAATACCTGATGTCTTTTTTAAATTGATTTTATCATACAATTTACAGTTCACGCCGTTATCTTCTAATAACGTTGTTGTTGAAAGTTTATCAAGGAGAAATTGTGCCAAAGCTTTTACTGAAAAAATATTGTTTATTTTAAATAGAGAAGGTAAGTTAACTTTAGTTATTTATTGTTATACATTAACAGTGTATTGGTATTCTGTTTTGATGTAATGCAATGATGTTGAAAAGAAATAGGTTATTAACCCTTCTGCTATAACGTGTTTTTCATCGTATAGTGAATGTTCAAATGTCAAAACATGCTTCCAAATAAATTCATTTATTTAAGGCCATTACTGATAGAAAATTGTGAAAAAATTACAGGCATTTTATACAACTGGTACGGTTATTTTTATTTTAACAACATAAAAATTGGTTGTGTTTTTCGCTAGCTACAGCGGACGAAACACTTCCGCACATAAAAATTTGTAGGTTACTTTATATTTTTGGCTATAACGTACTAAAATTTAAGTTTATCATGAAATTGTACAGAACATAATTTGTAGAAGACATTTTCGTGAATAAAACCATGTTTTACAGTATAATTTAGAGTAACATTAGCCCTAATAATTGGAGTTTGAAATTTGCAATGTGCCAAGTGGGAACATAACTGTGATATTCAAACAGTGTTGCATGGTCAAATTCCTGCCATTCCCCACCCTCTCATAATAAGTATGTGAATAGTATTGACATTGAACAAATATACAACAAAATTATATAGTAGTGGTAAAAGGTTAGGGTTTGTATTAGGCCATAAAACAGGTCGAGGGAGCTTTGACGAAGAAAGACAATGTTTACTCTCAGAGTTTCTGCGTACTACGCCAACAGTTGCACGTAGAACGAAAAGGTTTGATTTTATAGCATCTACGCATTATTCTGATTTATTAGGTAGTTCTACGAGGGTAGGCTGATAAGTAATGCACACATGCTTGTAGAAGACGAACAAAAAGAAATAGCAAGATGGGGTAAATAACAAATTAAAGTACAAATCTTAACCTACCAAATTATCTATTTATTTTTCAATATAGTCACCGTTAAGCATTACACATTTCTCCCAACGTTTAACAAGTTTTTTCATTCCGTCACTGAAAAATTCTTCCGACTTTCCTCGAACCCAGGACGCAATAGCTGCCTTCACCTCATTGTCCGAGCTGTAATGATTACCCTTAAGGTCTCTCTTCAGTAGAGGAAAAAAATAAAAATCGCAAGGCGCAAGGTCGGGAGAATACGGAGGGTGTAAAATTGGTTGAAACTTCAGGTTTCTCAGAGCCTCTCCAGTTGCACGCGAAGTGTGTGGACGAGCATTGTCGTGTTGCAAAATTATTGGCGCCAGGTTGCCTCTAACACGACAAACTCGACGTCGGAGGTGTTTCAGAGTCTGTATATACTGAGCAGAATTTACCGTTGCCCCTCGTTCCAGATAATCAGTCACATAAACTCGGCGAGCATCCCAAAACACAGTCAAAAGAATTTTTTTTGCGGACGGTTGTGTTTTGAACTTTTTCACAACAGGAGAATGTGGATGACGATATTCAGCGCTCTGCCTTTTTTCTTCGGGATCGTAATGATGAACCCATGACTCGTCCCCCGTCACAATATTCAAAAGAAAGTCGTCTCCTTCGTCACGGTAGCGCTTCAAAAGTTGTTCACAGCATTCCAATCGACGCTGTTTATTCTCGTCTGTCAGACGGCGTGGTACCCATCGTGCACAGATTTTACGGTATCCCAATTGTTCAATAATGAAGCCAACACGTTCCTTAGATATTCCAATTTGGTTTGCGATACGCTGTTGAGTGATTCGCCGGTCATTTTGAATCAAATCATCGATGAGTTTGCGACGATTATCGTCTGAGGCAGTGATTGGTCGTCCACTGCGTGTTTTGTCAACAATTAAGGCTTTTCCAGGTTGGCAATCACGAAATTTTATTACCCAACGATTCACAGTAGACCTATCAACAGTATCGTCACAATAAACAGCCTTTAAACGACGATAAATCTCACTAGGATTCACTTTCTCAGCAGTTAAAAATTCGATAACAGCGCGTTGTTTAATTCTCGTTGACATAGCACCAGAACACGACGCCATACTTCCACTACTCAAAACAAACTGAATGAAAGCAACGCCTTCAAACTGCGCAGGCTTGTAGAGGAGAAATAGTACTTCCACATGCCACCAGGCGCGCTACTGAAGTTTATTTAGTTGTCTTCTACAAGCATGTGTGCATTACTTATCAGCCTACCCTCGTACAAACATTATAGATGAAACAATCCATAAGTTACATTGTTTTGAAGATAGGACGACTTCAAAAGTAACTAGCAACTTACAACCATTGTTTCAACCAATCAATACATTTCAATTTGGTTGTTTCAATCAATACATTTGCATTGTGTTTTATATGAAACTATAGAGCCAAAGCCAAAGATTTTTCTTTCTATGTAGAGACAAAGCGCATAATTTGACATATGAACTGAACAAATTGCTTCATAAATATGTTTTCTATAGGCTTTTAAAGCTGGTAATTACCAGGGAAATTGAGATTGCCTCCTGTAGCAGAAGGGTTAACAGTGTAGGCCTATTGGTATTCTGTTTTGATGTAATGCAATAATGTTGAAAAGAAATAGGTTATTAGATACGAGGGTTATCCAGAAAGTGACAGACATTTTGCTCTACTGCGGTGGTGGGAGAGGCTACAGCCACCATCTTGGTGCCTTAACGTTCCTACACTCAGTAAGCATCCAGTGGTGGTAGCGTGTGGTCTGTGTTTCTGCTATTTTTCTCTCTGTGACATGTTAAAATGTGTGCTGCAATAGAAAATCCCGCCACTTGTGAGGTGCGTTCTGTGATTAGGTTTTTGTTGCCAAAACACTCTAGACCAATATAAATTTATTGTGAACTTTGTGATGTATGCGGAAAAGGAATAATGTGTGAAAGCCGATTAAGGCAATAATGCATTGATTTTAAAAATGGCCATACCAATGTTCCCGATGAGGATCACAGTGGTAGGCGTAGCCTTGTAACTGACGAACTGGTGATAAAAATCAATGAAAAAACTTATGAAAATAGTCATTTCACGATTAGAGGACTTGCTCACTTGCGCCACTCATAGGTGCAAAGTAAGTTTTGTAGCACGTACAAAAATTTCTGATTTTGTTTATACCACGGTAGATATATAACGCAGGTCATTGAATGACTCCCTACATCGATGTCGTTACTGGAGACTGCTGTAATATATATTTTAAATTATAATCATTGAATGAAACATCTAGACCGATTTTGTTTCACTGTAATAATTTTAAAAATGTATTATTATTTTGCAATTTAAATTAATGTAGAATACCGTTGCGCAAATAACAATGTATCAACTTCAAAATATATAAATTTATGTACTTGTTTGTCGGAAACTTGCTAAAAAGCATTGTGCAGGGTGATTCAACATGGCTCACTCCACTATGCTTTGATACTGACAATGAACTAACTGCATACCGGTGTAAAAAAGTGGTTAAAATCGTAGGTGGCAGATTTCTACAGAGACAGTTGAACATTTTGGAGAAGTTGAACATATTTTATGCCCCTTCCAAGGTAGCTAAAGTCACCCTTAACCCTCCAGGTCGCTGAGAAAACTGAAAAAAAACTTAAATTGTCATACCTTCAAACCTCAAACATTCAAAGTTGAAAATTTGAAACTTCACACCTTTGTACTTTAAACATTAACCTTAAACCTTCAAATTTGGTAACTCAAACATCATCTTTAAACTTTCAAATTTTCAAACTTCAAAATATTGTGATCCACCCAACTCCTACGGCGTCCGAACTTCACCTTGTGGCAAAGTGCCCACCCGCACTTTGGTTCTGATCCTCCTACCACTCTGATGTGAGACACGGATTGGTGATTCAGTGGTTAAAATTGCAGGTGACAAATGTTTACAGAGATGGTATTGAAACACTTGTGAATAAGAGTGTACCTTTAAATATATATAATAAAGTTTGGCTTTTGCATATTGCTAAATTTTTCTTTCAAAACGTCTGTTACTTTCTGGATAGCCCAGGTATTTTTCATCGAGAAAATACTGGGAATAAACTGAGAAAATATTTTGGATCCCAGACCAAGTAGGTATAGATTTATACTTTTTTACTGCAAAGGTGCTAAAGAAGATGGACTGAAGTATTGCGAAAACTTAACAGTGGAAGAATGTATGCTTCAAGATGAACTTCCAGAAAAGTTTTAAGTTACTTAACACAGGCTAAAATGGACGTAAACAACAAAATTAATTTGGTTTTAATTGGGTTTTTTTCAGAGGATCCAGCTAGGGTATTTGAGCATGAGCCGAAACCTCCAAACTCTACGTTGAAATTGATAACCGATATGTTTTATTCGAGTAAGGCAGCTGATTTATTCTACACGAATGATATAAATGTTCTTATCGATATAATTGTTAGGCAGTTGACTGATCTTTCACCTGGCGATAATGTGAGTGAATCTTTAATATTATATTGTTCTTTATGTACGAGGTTTGTTCAAAAAATAACGGGAATTTTCGTTTTTTGAAAAAAATATTTATTTATATATCTACATTAATATTGTCGCCTTCAAAGTAGTCCCCTTCGCATGCAATACACTTGTGCCAACGCTTTTTCCAATCCTCGAAACACTTCTGAAACTCAAACTTTGTGATAGCTTTTAGCTCTTTCACCGATTCGCTTTTAATGTCATCTATGCTTGTAAAACGACGGCCTTTTAATGTTCTCTTTATTTTTGGAAATAGAAAAAAGTCACATGGAGCCATGTCTGGCGAATATGGAGGCTGGGGCATCGTTGCAGTTTTGTTTTTGGCCAAAAATTCACGAACAAGCAATGAAGTGTGAGCAGGTGCATTATCGTGGTGCAAAACCCATGAATTGTTTTGCCACAAATCCGGGTGTTTTTTCGGATTGCTTCACGCAAACGGCGTTGAACTTGTAGGTAGTACTCCTTATTGATTGTTTGACCTTGTGGCAAGAATTCATGATGCACTATGCCATTAAAATCGAAGAACACAGTGAGCATAACCTTCACATTCGACCGCACTTGTCGAACACACTTTATTTCATTTTTCACGCAAAATTTAATACAAATTCTTTGATCCATTTTTTTTAACAAACAAAAATAGCCGTGCTCGAAAAACACGTCTAACCTTAGCGGCTTCCACTTAAGAACTAAGGCATGAATATTGTTGAAAATTTTATCGTACGTCAGGGGCATGTGTACCAACATAATAAAAAAAAAATTTTTACAATCGGACTATCCAAACCCGCGAAATTTAAAAATTCCCGTTACTTTTTGAACACACCTCATAGTTCTTTAACTATGATTGTTGAATTTTTTATTTAGTTCTATCCTTAGGTTGTTAACACATGCTCCTACTTTTACTCTTACTCATAACCTGAGATTCACTCTCTTTTAATGAAACAGCTGCTACTATGAACGATACCAGTGGTACATTTTAGCCCTGCTCATTTCAAATACACCTTGCAAGTGACAAGAATGAGGGAAGAGCAAGAAGTAGAATACTGGCAAGATAAATTGAACACTGAGTGGTGAGATGAATGTTAAAGACCATAATGATTCTGAGCACCCTTCAACATCCCTAAACAATGAAAACGTTGAAAAATCTGCCAAAAATCAACAAGGATTGTTGTTTCACGATCAACAAAATTTCAGAAGAGACAGGCATGAGTTGGGGCTTGTGCCAGCGGATTTTGACTCAGGATTTACAAATGAGACAGATTATCACTTAATTTGTTCCTCGCTCCCACACACATAAACTTTCGAGTGAAGTGCTATTTGGCCTCTCAGGGGTGGTCTGTCGTTCCGCCCCCCCCTCCGTATTCACCAGACCTAGCCCAATGCGACTTTTTCTGTTCCTAAGAATGAAGAAAAATCTCAAAGGAAAGCGTTTTGATGATATGAAGGCGGTAAAAACAGCTTCGCAAAGGGCAATGAATGATAGCAAAGTTGAAGTTGATAAGTTCATCGTGTGTAATGGAGGTCACCTTTGAAGGAATTTTGTAAAAGTAATAAATAAATATTTATAACAAAAATCCAGTTTTATTGGGTCTCCCCGTTTATGTAATGCAACCAGAAGAGCTTCTTTTGTATGGCCAACACCAAAAAAAGCTCCAGTTATTTCTTTAGAAATGTATATTGAACATAAAGCTAAGTGATGACATTCTCATTATTATTTTTATTATTATTATTATTAGACAGTAAATCCCTTGAAAGGAAGATGCTAAGTATTCAATGGTTTATTCTTCATCTTGGCTTGTCCTTCCTGTTAGCCCAGTACTCCTTCATCCCCTGCGAGAATTTCCGCTTCCTTTCCTCACTCCACTTAGGGCTAAACTGTTTTGGTCGCAATTCTGAGAAAAACCTTTCACTTATGTACTTTCTTTCCGAAGACATTCCTGTTTAAAATCTCCTGTTCAGTTGTATTCAGCCGTGTTAGATCCTTTTTTACATTTTCCGCCCAGCGTCCTGAGACAATAAATATTTTAAAACTCTGTTAGTTAGTCAGTTTTCCAAAAGTCCGATAATGTGACCATAAAATTTCAGATGTCTCTTCTTCATATCAGTTTCTGTATCCTCATTATTTCCCTCATCATCATCATTATTATTACTATTATTATATAACTATTATTCTGCTACGTTAATTACATATTTTTTAAATTATTAATTACATCAATTTATTTACAGAAGCGTACTAGATATTTGGAATTATGTAGATTGGTGTTGAGAAATACCAATTATTCTGAGAACCAGCATCGTTGCAATGATCTACACAAATGTTTTACGAGAATTTTCTGTGAAGAATCTGTTATGAGCAATAATGATCAACTGTTAGTGAGAGAAATTTCAAACGAATTTCCGCAATATTTTAAATAAGGTAAGTTTATTTACTTTTTTATTACTAATGTAAATTTATATTGTTAACAGTTATTTATTTAGTTGTTACGAAATGCGGGGTAAAAAAACCGTACTTAATGTATAACTGACAATTAACGCACGCCAAGTGCTATATTGCCGAGTCATATGACATCCTCCTCTCCATTCCAACCACATAATTGTCTGCCGGTCACTCAGTTGGGTGTTGGGTGCCTTACTTGTCTGATTGTGAATTTGCTGTCCATCGGAAAAATGCTGAGTGTTTTTAAAGAATGTGTCAATTTAAAATTCTTGGTGAAACTTGGGAAGACCGCTACAGAAGCCCTTACTTTGTTAAAACAAGTTTACGGCGATGAATGTTTGTCTTGTACTCAGGTTTTTGAGTGGTTTAAATGGTTTAAGGAGAGGCAGGAAGAGATTGAAGATGACCCACGTCCAGCACGACCTTCAACATCAGCAATGGATGAAAACATCAAAAAAATTGGCTCTTTGATCAGAAAAGACTGTCGATTAAGTATTCATGTAGTTGCGGAGGTTGTAGGAATCGATAAAGAATCGATTCAGAAGATTTTGCACAAGCATTTGAACATGCAAAAATTTTCTCAAAAGTGGTCATGACAATGCCTCATCCCACACTGCACTGGATGTCAAGACATAATTGGCCAAGTAAGGGATCCCACTGTTGGAGCCTCTACCTTCCACCGTATGACAGTATGAAAATGAAGGAAGTTCATATACGAGGCGTATTTTTAAAGTAAGGGCAGTTTGAAAATAAAAAAAAAATAAAAGGAAATTTGCAAAAACTAATTTTATTTTCGGAATCTACATACTTTTATCTATTTTTCCACATAGTTCCCAAGTTTTTGTAAACACTTATCATATCGCACAACTAAATTTTGGAAACCTTCTTCATAAAAACTTGCCGCCTGCTGTGATAACCAAGAATTCACGGCCGTTTTCAATTCGTCGTCATCGTCATAACGGCTGCCGCCCAAGTGATGTTTCAGATGACGGAAGAGATAAAAGTCGCTTGGCGCAAGGTCAGGGCTGTAGGGTGGTTGGTCCAAAACTTCCCAGCCAAAAGAGTCCAATGCAGCTCGGGTCTGAGCGGCAGTGTGAGGCCTTGCATTATCGTGCAGAAACAAAATTCCTTTTGTGAGGATGCCACGTCTCTTGTTTTGAATTGCTCTGCGCAGCTTCCTCAGGGTTTGGCAGTAGGCTTCTGCATTTATTGTCGTTCCTCGTTCCATAAAGTCGACCAGCAAAACACCATGCCTATCCCAAAACACGGACGCCATGATCTTGCGCTGTGACAAAGTCTGTTTGGCTTTGACCTTTACAAGAGAGTGCGTGTGTTTCCATTCCATGCTTTGTTGTTTCGATTCGGGAGTGAAATGCGAAACATGGATTTCGCATCTTTAATCTCTTCCGTCATCTGAAACATCACTTGGGCGGCAGCCGTTATGACGATGACGACGAATTAAAAACGGCCGTGAATTCTTGGTTATCACAGCAGGCGGCAAGTTTTTATGAAGAAGGTTTCCAAAATTTAGTTGTGCGATATGATAAGTGTTTACAAAAACTTGGGAACTATGTAGAAAAATAGATAAAAGTATGTAGATTCCGAAAATAAAATTAGTTTTTGCAAATTTCATTTTATTTATTTTTTTTTATTTTCAAACGGCCCTTACTTTAAAAATACGCCTCGTATAATAAAGCATGTTTTTTTTCCCACAAGAGTTCAATGATACAAAAAATTTTCATTATTACTTTCTCTTGCCTATATGCATACCGCTAGAGGACCCAACACGAACATTTTCATTAAAATCTGTCAACCAGAAGTAGTAGTTTATTTGTGTCATTTTTTCACTTTTTTGCCATTTTCTCAAAAACTGCTCCTACGATTTTTTAAAAATCGCCTCATGTACTAAAATTTTTATGTTCTACAAGATAGGATAGACGCCATGTCTGCTGAAATTCTTGGGGAGGTTTTTTTCTCGTAAAAAATTGTTTTTTTTAAGATTGTGACGATAGTGACTTTAATACGAATTTTAGCACAAAAATGTATATAATAAAAGTTGTAGAAAATTTAAAAACCTATAACTTTTATTTCAAACAATTTTTGTGTAACGCTTAGTTTAGCGGTAATTAGTGATTTTCTAATTTTTCTCACGAAAACAAGTAATCAAATAGATTTTTTAAGATTTCAGCCTTAGTATGCATTTTATCACAAAAGTTTATAAATAATCAAATTTATAGAAAATTGAAAGATCTACAACTTTTATTTACAGAATTTTTCTTTACAAAACCTAGTGTAGTGTGAAAGAGTGATTTTCCATATTTTAAGCCAAAATGAGGTTTATTTTCATTTAGTGTCTTTCATTCATGTTTAAAATCAGGTTATGTTTATTGAGGTTAGTTTTTTGTTTATTTGTAATGTTTTATTACAAATGTTAGGCTATAATGTTACTTATTTGCATTGGCAAGAGAAAGTTGTGTGGTAGTGTTTCACACCAGATTTTTTTGATAAAAGAACTTTACACCTGTAAAGTATGTCAGTTTCCTCATGGGACACCTGTAGATTTAGAATTAGTTGAGTGAAGTAATTAATTTTATATAAGAAAAAGTACTTTATTGTAAAATTTTGTCTTTTTCTTGTGTGTTTCAGATGCAATAAACTTATTATTTTAATTGTTATTAATTTCGTATATCCGTAAGCTGTAATGAATGTTTCACCATATTCAAATATAATATATATTATCATCTGTAAACACAACAATGACTTCCATTTTAAATATAAACTATCTTCCATTCATTTTAATGAGTATTGGTGTTTTTTTAAACGCTTATTTAATTTCTTCATTTTATTTTTTTATTATATTATATTTTTACTCATAATATTAATTATAGTGGCATTGTTTTCCCACAACAAAATTTTGTGATTTAGTTTGAGATGGCATTAGTTTCTTCAATTATCAAAGACAATAAGTGTTATCATCTAGTTAAGGTGAGAATGATTTCTCTCAGAAATTATTAGGTTTCTTCAGCCTACAATTCTATTAATTACTCAAGTTCATTTGAATTTACTTTTTCCACGAAGAGTTTTAGTGTTAAAAATGTATTATTTTTTCTTTTTATTTAATTTTACAGTAGAACATTTTTAATGTTAAAAACTTTCTTTTTTTACCATTCATCTGTCAATTTTCAATTGTTTTTCTAATCATCTAACCATGGAACTGACAAAATTAAAAAATTGTTAACACATTTTGTCTTGTCTTCTTCAGTTTGGATCTCCATATTACACTATGCATTCTTGCGACTACTCCAAATTGTAAAAAAAAACTGGTTTATTGTTTTTCCAGTTAATTTTATTTCATTGTACTCTCCATTTTCTTGTACCACTTGCACAATTCATTCACAAGCTGATTTTCAGAACTTTAGCTCTTTAGGAAGGTGCAGTTATCCCTTTTCTACCGTTTACGAGCAAGTGGTGAAATTTGAGCTTTTTATTTTTTTGATGTATCACTTACCGAATACATGTGTCGATTTTTAAAACTAGTTTTTTAGATGTGATATTGTAATACTTAAGCCTAGGTTCGTTTGGGATCTGGGTATAATAAATAATAAACAGTCTTCCTTAAACTTACTACTATTATTTTATGACACACTTAATTATTAAACTTAGATTACAAACAAATTACAAAGGGGTTACTTATATTGAATTAATTACAAAAATATAAAGCTTAAACTAACTTAGGCGGAAGTGTTTGTGTTCCAATGACTACCTAGAATGTCCAAAGAGATTTTACCATGATAGTATAAAAAAGCTCCTGATCAATGGGAAAAATGCATTTCTAGGGCAGGAGAGTAATTAGAAATATAATGCATATTTGTAAGGTTAGTTAAGGGGAGACTGTACTTTGTATCCCGCCAATATTAAATATGCTATTTTTAGGTACAATTTTCATAGGATTTGTAAAAGATAGGGAAATTAAACTTTACACACTATAGGTGTCGGGTTTCTTCTCCAGCCACTGACATTTTTTCAATTTAATCTTTAGACCATACGATTTTTTTTAAAAATTACAAATAACATACAATTTTTACAAATTGTTTTCCACGTTTTTTGCGTATTATTAATTTTTTGAGCACCTGAGGAAGTCATAAAAATGTCTGTATATGTGGATATACAAGATAATTAACTGGTAAAATTTCAGCCTTGTAGGTTTATTGGTTTCTGAGAAAAATGTACCTAGTGTTAAAAATCTAAATTTACGATAAAACGCAAGAAACAAGAATGCACAAATCAAAAACAAAATGTACACAAACAAGTAAATTTCCTATCAACAGTTGTTTATAAAGCTGAACCAAAAGCTGAGAATACAAAAACAGTGATGCAATTATTTTAAAAACAAAAATTCTCTTTGCACTAAAACGAGCAGTGTAAAATTGTAAAAAATATTCGTTCTCGGTAACATAATTTTTCTGTGTTAACTTGATAAAAACTTAATTTTTTCATAAAATAATTATTATTTTGACGTAATTTAATGTTTTTTTGGTAGATCTAGGCCTAAACTGTTGAAAAACTTAATAAACCAAAAATCTAAATATTGAGTTAAAACCATCGTGCCATCTCCCCTTAAATGAAGTTAGAATTTTTTAAAAACCAACTCCCCATTTTTATGCGATACAATCTCGCAACACGTCTCATGACTGGTGGTAATTTTTTCTAAAGAAATTGTAAGAGATTAAGCTCACTGAGCTTTCATAAGGAAGAAAAAGATTTACCTTTGACTTTTGGCAATATCCATTGGTGATTTCTTTATCTATTCTTTAAGAGGAATCAAATGTCATTATTTTTGTTTCCCAATTCCGATTTTGATTTCTTGACTTCCGGTTTTCGGCCACTGGTCAAAACCTGAACTTCAAACCCAATTCAGGCCCTATAACTTTTTGTGTAGATTACGAATCTGGTTTGTTGCTATCTCTTATAGTTTCTGACATCTTGTTGTGATGGACAGATGGACATCGGAAAATGATAGATGACAATTTCAAAAATTTCCACCAACTAGCAAGCCATATTTTATTATAGCTAATATTATAGATACTGAAGTCACGAGATTGCCTTTGCGTATGTATGGGCTGTGATGAAGAGCAGTGAAATATTTGCAGTGCTGCCAAACTCAACAGTGAGACACTACTCGTACATTTCACTACCGTGCAGTTTCTAGATACATTTTGTAAGCTGTGGTTTATTTCGAGAAAATGTTTTCTTCAAAAACCTTATAAGAAATAAATATGACCTGTAATATTGCTTATAGCTTAATTACATGACTAGAAATGTTTGATTTACTGTAATTACGAATGAATTGAAATTGCTGTCATCGGTGTTTTCATTATCAGTCTCTCTAGTATCTACCTAACCGTTTTCTTTTTTTACCAGGTGTCAACAAAACTCTTAAAGAATAGCTTCTTCACTTCCTTAATTTCCTTCTTTATTTTTCAAATTGTGGAAAGAGAAACATCACAGTAGTTAGCCACTCTCTCACGGCTTTTGTTAAGAGGCACTGTGAATAGTTCGACCACATTTTTGAGAAACCGACATTTCTGGTTACGGTAACAAACAGTTATATTTGTACAGTTAACCTACAAAAGGTTCCACAATAGACTGTATATGCTCTGGGTATAGTATAAGTTGTTATGTTTGTCGTACTGAAATTAAAGCAGTCGGGAATGTGTACTGATGCTTTTCCCCCTTTACCCCTCGTTGCAAACAAGGGCAAACTCGAGACTCAAGTGACTATATCTGTAATAGCAAGTGACGTAAGTATTGTTAAAAAAGCTCAAAAATGCCAGTAAATGCATCGACAGAGTCACCCAGAGTCAGTTATCAATGTGCTCAACCTTCTGTCAAATTTATAAGGTCTTTCGGATTTCTTATTTGCTAAATGTATTTTTTTATATCTATCTTCTTATTCTATCAATTTGTTAAAATGGATCTGTACACAGGTGGAAGTAACTTTATCATTAACTTAAATGATTTAGTGACTTAACCTAAAAATTTTCGCTGTTGGTTATCTTTTAAATTAATCACCCTACATTGTTATTAGATTCATAGGTGCTGGTAACAGAATCATTTGTTTAGAGCTTAAACTTTTAATTGTTTGAAATAAAATCGGTGCATTATTAGTTTTATTCTAGTCATTAATTTTTACCATGTTTTGTTTTTATTTATTGTTTAATGCATTTTATTTTATAAAATAAATATGTATTGTTTATTTTTGTTCTTGTTAACTTATATATTTATGTATATTTTGTTAATTTAGTCAGTAATTATTAATAAACTTTGTTTTACATATATTAACATTATTAGGTATTGTTTATAATTTTTTTATAAATTTTATTTTTATATTAATGTATACAATTTTTTTCCTGTACATAATTTATAGATATTACTTAAGCATTGATTTTTAGTTCTCAATCAAAGTTTTAAAGAGTTTCATATTATGTATAGTATTTCTGGTACGGCTTGAAAATGTTTTTACTCAATTTGATTTAAAAGAAGTATTTCCCAGAATTTAAATCTTTTACTTTTATTTTTCTATTCAATCTGTTCTCAATGTCCTTATCTAGTTTTGTGTTTTCAAAACATTTATAATTTTTTTCATGGAAAGACATTTTTAGTTTATTTTAAGTCTCAAAAATAGCTTGGTTATTTTTTTAAAAATACTTTTTTTGGAAGTTAGAAGTCCAATGTTTTAAAGTTTTTCTGAATTACAGAAATATACTCTTCATTTTGAAATTAATTAATACGGCTGTTTAAAATCCTACATAGGATGTTTGATAAAAACTAAAAATAAAAAATTTAAAAAAAACTTCATTTTATGTTTTAATTGTTAATGTTTTCAGTTTGTATTAGTTTACATAATTTATTCTTTAAATTAGTTATTGTTTAAAATTATTTCTGTTGTTCATTATTAAATTGTTAATTAATGTATAAAAATAGTTATTTACTGAAAATGAACATTCTGTGAAGAAAAAACAGTGTTAAAAAATTAATCAGACATCTATCTTCTAAGTAAGATATAAATATGGCTGCTGTGGTCAAGGTGTTTGCACCACTTCAAGAAAATTTGTTGTGAGGCCCCTTTCTTACATTCTGTGCAGCAGCATGGCCGTCTTCTTCATTCCAAAATTTGACATGCTATACATTATTTTGTGACAAAAAAAGATTTATTCATTTTTTTACGTGGTCATTTGTGTCTACTGTAGTTTATGAAATGTTGGGTTTTAATGTGATAAAATTTTCAAACCTTAACTCAGAATTGAACACCGATTTTCTGTTAGCAGTTTAGCACACGGACCACTGTGCTGATAAAACGGGCAAGTTTATCTTTTAATGTGTTCTGTAAGTACATACTAAGGACATTTTTTTGTCAAATATTTTATAGTTCTGCCAACCTTTGTGTTATTAATTTATTAACAATTAGCGTTAATTTTACTTTCTCTTGATCACGTGAAATACATGGAAGAGGAGTATTATTTTCATGTAGATTTTTTCTGAATTTGAGTTTCACCGGAAATATATGTTTTCAAGGTCCCCTGAACCCAAAAACTGTTTTACTGATTGGTGTGTATGTATTTTAACAAAATATCATACCAAGTTGAAACGTGGAACATAAGTTGGGTACCATATGGAGTATCTACTATGACAATTTCATCAAAATTGGTCAACCAGAAGTAGTATGTTTGTGCAATTTTCTCAAAAACCGCTCCTACAGTTTTGTTTAAAATCATCTCTTTTACTACATTTTTTATGCTTTATAAGATAGGGTAAGCACCATGTCTGCTGAAATTCATGGGCCTGAGCCTTAGTAAAAAATGTTTTTAAAAATTGTGGTTGTAATATAAATTTTACAGCAAAAATGTATAATTATAATCAAAAGTTGTAGAAATTTTTTTAAATTTACTACTTTTATTTTTGGGATTTTCTGCAGCTCTTAGTTATAATCAATTAGTGGTTTTCTGTAAGTTGAATATAGGTTGATTTTCATTTTACATTGTATTATTAAACATAGGTTATAATTTTCATTATTTACATTGGGAAGAAAAAGCCACTTTCTTTTAGTAATTTTGAAAATTATCATTGATATTTAGTGTTTGTGCCAGATTTTGTGTTTTTTCAATTGTCTTTATAAAATATGTACATTGAATTTGTTGTATGTTCTTGTTAGGAATTCAGGGAAAGAAAGGAGAACAATACAAAAATTGTTAAGGCTTTGTGGTACCTATACCTAAAAACTTGTTTCTTCTAATGAACTTAATTATTATTATTAAGTACAGATTGGTTTAACAGTGTTAGTATTCTTTAAAATAAGTTAATAGCTTTCAGTTTTTTAATGTTTTTTTTATGTCTGACTGTTTTTCACGTAATTTCTAAAACAGAAAATAAAGGGCCTAGGCCTGACCAGGAATTGAACCTCTGGGACCCCTAGTATAAAAGAGATGGACATCCCACTTCTTTAAAAAATAGCAGATAAGTTCGAAGTTGAAATTGGCCAGGAGGCCTGACACACATTTTTTACAATGATAAAATTATTTAGGATCTGTCCCAAAAGTTCCAGTAATTTTTTTTATCATTTGAACATAAATTTACAATCTCTTTAGAACTTTTCAAAGTTCTCTCCCGATTCGTTGCACATTTTACAATGCTTCATCCACCCCTCGTAGGGTTCCTATATGGCCTCAATGGGGACCTCTTTCTTGTAGACAGGCCATCGAAGCTTCTTTTACCCTCTCCCGTGTCCCATGGTGGTGTTTTTTATTTTGGGAAACAAAATGAAGTAAAGTTGAATTTGAATGGCAGTTGTTGTGATGAAAGGTCCAGTTGTCATAAATGTCCTTTCAGCCACGTCACATTCTGTCTCTCACTGTTTGAGCTTTTTACGGTAAAACTGGAAGTTCACTGTTTGTTCTTGAAGTAAGAACTCACTGTGAATCACCAAGTTATTGTGCTTTTTGGACCATATCGTCAGTTTTTGTCGTTAAAAGGCACCCATCACTTGTCATCGTCTATTGTCTCCTGACCCTGCTGAAACCTCTTGTGCCACTCAAAAGTTTGGCATTGTGACATTGCATCCTCCCTGTAGGCGTGCCTAAGCATATTTAGTGTATTTGCACCATTTTTACACAGTATGACTCGTTTCACATGGTTTGGCCATGGCCACACTGCCAGTGGCCACGTCACCACGTTTTCTAGTAATTAGAATCAGTTACTTAAGACAGAAGTGGCAGCCACGTGGCCAAAAAAGATGGGTGTTTGGTCTGTGGCTGCTGCTTCACCCGATGGCAACAAGTGGCCATGTTTTAAGTAAAAGAGGTCTTACCCAAATTGTTCTTTGCCTCTACCGTTTCTTACGATACCACCACAACAAAATAACCTCTTCAAAGTCCATTTTATTCAATATCTACAAAGAAACTGGTCTGGCCAAGTAGCTGCCACATGACTAGTCACTTCCTTTTTTGGTGACATGGCTTTGCCACATCAAGTGAAATGAGCCTTAAATGCAAAATTTAATTGCGTAACGCTACTCCAAATTGTGCGCCATCGTTTTTTCCAAGAGGGTATGGTGACATACTTTGTGCTAACAATGATCTTCACTTAATCACTGCCTGCAGGTGACTGTGAACAGTGGAATTTGCTACCTAAGACCCCCGAAGCCAGAAGCTGCACAAGCATAAGTTGCTTGCTGTGGAAATTCATTACCTGAACTTTTGGGACAGACCCAGTATTCAGAGGAAAGATATCAGGAAAACTCCTAATATATACTTGCACTCTTTTGATATCTTGGCTGTACAGCAGGCAGTTACATCTCTTCTGTCATTCCATGTCAATTAAGGACATCCCTAAGACATTCTTCTGCTTCTACCAGCACATAAACTACTTGAGTTTAAAATTTACAGAATAAGTCACGTATCTCGGAGCCTTAACTCTGCAAAATTAACAATTTATTAAAAACAACATTACATTCCGCCATTATTCTATCTTAGTACAAATAAATGTTATTATATTTATAGATATTTAAAAATAAATATTTTATATTTTTTAAAAAGTTGTTATTTCAATCATTATTTTAAAATGTTGTTCTTAATATATCATGTGTTCAAAAATGTAACTTTACGCAATAAACATGTATCAGGATTATTTATTATTGATTGTGTAATTTTTTTCAATACATTTTGATGGTTTAATTTTATTTAAGTTTTAATACATGTATATGTACATTTAATATGAATTCTAATAAAATATTAAATGCAATTTATCAAATAATTGTTGTCTTGCTTATCGAGTAGTGATGTTTCTGAGTAGCTTATAAGAAAATCTAGTATTTCAATAAATTTAAAAAAAATTTGTTCTCTTCTCTCCATTACTCATAATGTGTTTTTAAAATTTTAAATAGGTATTTTATTATGAATTAATTTTTTTACATTATTATATATTGTTTTTATGAATCTTGTCACAAAATTTTTAATATTTTGGTTGAGATTTTTTCGCTGATGATTTGGTGTTTGTCGAGTCTGAGTTTGATTTGTAAAGGTATTTGCATTGTATGTATTTAGTTTAACTTATGAGTAATATTTTTATTTTCCCACCACGATTTAATAAAATAGTTTTAGAGTTAATGATTTTTGTAACGTTGTTCATTATGAAAACATTGTTTAATCTGATGCTCTGCCAGTGCTTTAACGTGATCTGTTTGACTACTAATTGTCATGACAAACAATGTTTTTGGTTTTTTTAGTATGACAGGTGTAATAATCTGCAGCTCTCCTGTGTACACTTTGTATGCATTCCGTAGATTCCTTTCAGAGGCAAAGTAACCAGAGGTATACAATAATTTTGTAATGTTGGATTTTCCCTTCAGCTGGAAAAATTAGATGATGTGTAATGATATTTGTTAGCGTTATTAAAAATGACAATGATGGTTCTATCGAGGTAAAAGTTGAATGTTTGTGTGACTGTATTTTTTTTCCCGTATTATTACTTTCTCTTGTCTATATGAATATATAGGAAGGAAAGTATTGTTTTCATGTCGATTTTTGGAAATTGAGTTTCCACCGGATCTACACGTTTTCAGACCCCCTGAACCCAAAAAAATATGTTTTTAGTGATTGGTGTGTGTGTGTGTGCGTACAAATTGTTAAAAAATTATTTTTTTTTAAGATTGCGGCTTTAATATGCATTTTAGCGGAAACGTATAAAATAAAAGTTGTTGAGAATTTAAAAAAACCTATAACTTTTATTTCAAAGATTTGTTTGGTATAACGCTTAGTTTAGCGGTAATTAGTGATCTTCTGTTTTTTCTCACGAAAATGTGTAAAAAAATCGATTTTTTTTCAGATTTCAGCCTTACCATGCATTTCACGACAGAAGTGTATATAATCGAATTTATAGGAAATTAAAAGATCTACAACTTTTATTTAAAAAAATTTTCTCCTCAGAGCCTAGTTTAGCATGAAAGAGTGATTCTCCGTATTTTGAAGCCCAGCTGAGGTTGATTTTCATTTTGCGTCTTTCACGCATGATTAAAATTAGGTTATGTTTATTGAGGTTAGGTTTTTGTTGATTTCTAATGTTTACATTGTTAATTACATTGTTAGTTTACATTGTTAATTATTTTCAGTGGCAAGAGAAATTTGTAAGTGTTTCACATCAAATTTTTTTTATTTATTTTTTTTGTATAAAATATTTTTTTTTAGGGCCTTCAACTACTGGGTTATTAGCAACTATGGTGGGTTATTTAACTGGATTGGTGGGTTTTGACTTGTTGTAATTCCCAGACCCCACCCTGGGAATCAAACTTAGGACCTCTGTCTTGTTGGTTAGCACACTGCCATTACGCTACAGGGGTGGCCTATTTTAATATTATTTTGTACTATTGTCAAATTAGTTGATGGCAAGGTGATTAAAATTACGTTTATTTTACTTATTTAAACACCATAATGTTGTAATAATATCAAAGACCATTCTGATGTTTGAGCTGTGTTAGCTACCAATTGAGACACTAAAGTAATAGCTGAATTTTAATTTTTTTGTGACAAGATTCAATATCAGTTAATTTTTTTTTTTTAAATTTTAGGTACAATAAATAAAAGATGAAAAAGTTAATGTTAAAGAAATAAAATAAACTTTACTCTCTTTCTTTATTTTAAAATTTTTAAATAATTTAATAAGCACAAATTCATAAATAAGTGATTAATAAAATAGTTATAAAATATATAATCTCTTAATAAAATATTTTTTCAGTATTAATATTATAACTGCATGGATTTTAGTGTTACATAAAATAAGAAAAAACATTCGATTCTTAATTGTAAACGGGTTATTTAAGGCAGCTTTTTAAAAATTTGTGAGATAGTAAGGATTATTCAGCATTGATTTTCATTTTAAAAATTATTCTAGAGCATTTATAACCATGCAATCAATGATCAAGATATTTAAATTTCCTTGTTTATATTCTTTTTATATTTTTTTAATGTCATGTAAATTGCTGTGGTTATAAGTGACTATATTAGGTTATGGTACAGAATCAGTACGTTTTAACATACAATAATTTCAAGACACTGGCTGGGAATTGAAGCTAGTACCCTCTGCTTTCCATTGTGCTGTGCAGTCTAGTGCTTTTAACCATTGAGCTACGGAGGTGGCCATTTTTCAATTTTTGCTTAGAAAAATTTTACTTGTGTAGATTCTAACTTTTCAGAGTGAATTGTATTTTGTTTAAAATCTTTTCATCACATATATTTTTGTTTTTTTTTAAGTTATTCTAAATCTCTTTATCTGGTTACTGAAAAATAATTTGGAGGTTTTATTTAATTATAGTAATATTTATTTTTTTAATGAAGATAATACCCTTGTTAAATTCAATTGGTTAAATTTTTTTAGGGTTCTTTTTTTGTTTTGTGTCCAATTGTTATGCACGTAAGGCCATTGCAGATGGTAAATGTTGATGGATGAAAAACGCCAAACCTGGGACTTCTGGCATAGAAGCTAATTGTGCTGCCCAACGTATCGACACCTTTGGCTTTTCAAAACCACAAAACCTGAAAAACAGCAAAATATTTCTGTTTGAAAGAGTTTTAAAAAATTTGGCTGTTTGTCAATGATTCTTTTCAAACAAACTGAAAAATTACAGTTTTTTAGTTCCTCAAGATCACTTATTTGAGTTCAACTAAAGCTCTAAAATAACTGTGCATAATATCAGATTATCAAAGTTATGTTTAATTGCTGACGTATAATGGATGGAATGAGGTTACCTAACGTAACCGGACTGTTATTACATAACCTAACATAAGGTTAGGTTACTAAAGATTCTGTAAGGCAATATCGGCTCTTGTCACCAAGGCATAAATAGTAATATTTTATGGATAAATCACCAGTAACTATTCATAGTTCTCATCTGTTCCCTCTGTTAAGTTCACAGACATTGTCTTAAATGCTTATCAAGTACTGTTTTAACCCTTTCAGTGCCGAAACGATATTTAAAAGTTTGATCTCAAGTGGCATTTAATTTGAATAAGGGTGTGTCAGCCCTTATTTCGAAAACTTGCTGGTGTTAGCCTGCCATTGCCGACAAAAATTTCAACCTTACAGAAAAATAAAATGTTCTGTTAAAAATTAATTTTTATTGTGTTCATAAAAAAACAAAATCATTTTAGCACTAAAAATATTCAAAATAGTTTTTATTGGTTTATTTAAAGTCACATCGTGGGTTTTGGTACCTTAACGGTGGATTAATGTGTTAAAATTTCCAGACCCTAGCCGGGAATCGAACCCGGGACCTTTCGCTTTGCAGGCTAGCTCGCTAGTCACTATGCCATGGAGGCAGTTTGAAAATACATTGTTTCATTAATTTTTGTTTAAAAGTTTTTTTTGAAGTGTTTAGTTATCCAGATGTTGGCACTTTATGCATAACTTATGGACATCCAGTAAACTGTATGATATAAATACGTAAAATATATTGACCTCCTGTTTGCCGGTTGTTTGTACTGAAAGGGTTAAGAGAAACATTTTTAGGTTAAGTTCTCCATATATTTTCATTAATAATTTTAAATTTTAATAAACTTTTGGTACTGTTATTACAAATGCCTCAAAAACATGGAAATTTAAGTATGTAAAATAAATATTTTTTAAATCAATGCTGAATACTTCTTATTTATTTATTAGACTGAAATTCCAATGCTCAATAATTGTATTTGCATGAGTAAATTAATTAACGGACTGTTATTTAATGAGATTAGATTAAAAATTTTAAAACAAATATTAATCAATAAATTGAATTGGGGAGTAAGTGTATCCTTAGATTGCATTGTTAATATATTAAATTTTGAAGAGCTAATGTTAAAAATAAGAAATAGACAAGTATACATAGGCTATATCTATTGCAGTTTCCAGGTTTTAGTAGTACAATTTATATAAATAGATACTGTAATATCATACCATTGTAATTAATATTTATTGTTTTATTTCATTTTTTTAATTTCGAGTTTGTTAGTTAGTTTTCAGGTTATAAGCCACAATGTCATGAAACTGGCTTTCCATACACCAAACAAAGAAATTCGGGTACAAATTTCTAATGTATTATGCATATTATGTCTAAAAATATTATTAATAAATATCCCTTTCATGAGATGACGCGTCTCATGAACGGTGGCAATTTTTAAAAAGGCTTACCTTTGACTCATGGCAAAACCAATTGTGATTTTTGTATCGACTGACACTAAGGAATTTTTTTGACACTGAGGAATCGAATGACACTATTTTGTTTCCAAATTCGGACTTTCATTTCTTGACTTCCGATTTTGGGTCATTTCTGGTCAAAACCAGAACCTCAAACCTAATTCAGGCCCACTAACTTTTTGAGTAGATTACGAATCCGAAAACCTCTTGTTGCTATCTCTTGAAGTTTCTGACTTTGATTTTTTCATTTCCAGTTTTGGGCCACTTCCAATCAAAACCGGAACTTAAAACCCAATAATTTCTGTATCTACTCTTTAAGAGGAATCGAATAACACTATTTTTGTTTCAAAATTCCAACTTTGGTTTCTTCACTTCCGGTCCAATCAGAACTTCAAACTCAACTCAGGTCTACTATCTTTTTGTGTAGATTAAAAATCCGAAACCTGTTTGTTGCTATAGTATATCCCACAGAACCATGCAGCAGATATAAACAGACTACGGGTTGACAGTCGGTAAAAAGGATGTGAAATCATGTTCCTTTCTACTAACGCCTTCATTCAAAACAACCGGCGACAGATCGGATGTTTTATAATAGGTCTACTGTATGAATTCTTTCTACTGGTACTGTCATATTTTGTATTTAGTATAAATGTTTCAATTAGTATATAGCAAGTTTCATCTGATAAGCAAAGAACATTTTTTGTAACTCGAATGGGTCACGCTAAGTTCAATCACAGTTTTAATACATTTATTCTTTGATGTGCTGCTCGGTGTTATGGGATAGAGTATATTCCTTGTCGTTTCTGACATCTGGGTGTGACAGATGGATAGACAAAGGAAAATAATAGATGACAATTTAAAAAATTGCCACTAATAAGATATATCGACTGTTTACCTCGACATTGTTTTTAAAACAAAAACTTATTACCTTTAGAAAAGGTCAATTTTATGAAAAATTTTTAATAAATATTTATCAGCTATATTAATTTAAAATTCTGGTGGAAAACAGAACCATTTAGAGACAAGTATATGGTGTAAAGGGCCTGCCTAAGGACAGATAATCTTATTGCAATGATATTTATTTTATTAAATTTTTTTATATAAGAGGCATTTAAAAATTAGTTGCACTCTTAAATAAAAGAGAAAAGTATACATAAATTCACAAATTTTTATTTACCATCTTGAAAGCACCATACTCGATCTTACTTTTCTACATTATCCCCAAGTCTATTTAAACATTTTTTTATTATAACAGAGACAAGTTTTTTTATACTTTGCTTAAAAATTTCTGTCCAACTTTGGTTAACAATGAAAAAATCTTGCCATTTTGTAAGCACTTATTACTATATTTTACTAGGAGGTTGTTCCCATACCTCCCATTTGTATTTTTCCTAGTGATCTCTAATTTGAACACTATTTTCAACTGATCTGGCAGACATTCCTATAGCTCAGAAACAATTGTAAACACTGTTGCATACATAAAAGTATCTCATTAATTAAATAAATTATGAATAATCCTTTAACTTTTTTACTGCATAAAATTATAATGCAAAAAATGTTTTCTACCTTTTTAAGGGAATTCAGAAATAATTTTCTGACAAGTACTCAATTTTTATATTTTCATGTATAAAAAAATGTGTGAGAAATTTTTTAATGTTTTAGTTAATTATTTAATTATAATCAAATATAACATAAAACTCAGCACCCAAAAATTTTCTGCTTATATCAGGGACAACCCACCGGGTTGGTCTTGCCATAAAATTGTCGCTACGAGTCAGCTGTTTAACAGCTAATTTTTGGAGACAAAGGTTCCTGGTTCAAATTCTAGTAAAGGTAGTTACTTTTATATGGAAATTAATACTAGATTGAATACTCTCAGGAATAGTCGACCTGAATCTGTACAAGATTACACCTCATTTACACGTCAGACATATCATTCTTTACTTATTCGGCCATGGGGGTTGCTTATTGTTCTTAAATTGAACAGCTTTCAATGTACACACATTAGGAATTAAAAAAAATTCAGGGCAGCTTTATAAAGATTCAGGGTATGGAACACATGTTGAAGAGGCCTCAATTTCTGTTAATTTTCATTTTTAAGCCATGGTAAAACAATTTGAATCCTTGAGTTTACAAAACTAACCCAGTCCAGTTTTCTGTGTTAGTTAGCTTTACTTAATAAATTATAAGATACTATTGTTATTTCACTGCACTATTTCTGTAATTACTTAACGTGTTACTCAACTGTAAATTTATCTGAATTAAATGTAATAATCGTATTCTGTAACTGCTTTACAGTAGGTTTGTTGTTTATCTTGAACTGTTAAAAGCTAAATTTGTATTAATTTGTAATTAAATTCAAAAAGACTTTGTAATAAATGTAATAAAATTTTCTAGAATGAAAAATCTTTAAAAATGTAATCATCAATAATTTATTTATTTAAAAATTTGCTTTCAAAAAATTGTTTATGAATATTTTAGTACTTTTGGATAATCTTATGTTTATTAAAGAGTTGTGTTGATATTTGAATATGTTATATTGTAAGCAACATCATTAAAAATGTGCTAAAGATATCTTACAAATTAATTGCACTCTTTATTTTTGAAGGGACAGTAATTATCTGTTTTTGTGATTTTTAGTAGTTTTCATATTGTATACTGTTTGACCAACTTATGCCAAATTTTATAGTAGTTTGGGCCTAAGGCAAATTGCTTTGTAGATATAATGTACTTCAATATATAAATTAAAAATTTATTTGAGATAATTATATTATTTATGTATGTGTGTATCAATTTTTTTAAATAGAATTTCAGATACAGTTGTATGTTTTGAGGTATTGTTGATATAATCTGTTTTTTGTTTCTATTTTAATGTTTATCCGCATTGCCTACTGATCTAATTCAGTTGAGATATTTGTAGATGCTTTACTGTTTGGGATGATTTGTGGATTGTGCAAGAGAGTGAGGATGAGCTTCAGAGATGTTTAATGTTTTAAATTAATTATGCAAAAAATATAATTTCAATGTTTCCGTAAAAAAGTCGAAGGTAATGGCATTTACTGGTAAATATCCTACCAAGTACAAAATTGTGGTAGATGATGTAGCACTCGAATAAGTATCACAATGTAATTATTTAGGTTGTGACATCGGGTTTGATCAAGATTTGGGCATAGAGAAAAAAGTTGGCAAATTCCAAGCAGTGTGCAGCAATATTAGCAGAACCCTAGGTTAGGAAAACAAGAAAAGAAACCCAGATAAAGTTTTACAAGGTGATGGCTGCCCCAGTCCTACTCTGTGGAAGTGGGTCATGGATTAGTATCAGACCACAGGAGAGTAGAGTACAGGCGACTGGACCAACTAAGAAATGAGGACAATAGAGCTTAACTGGATGTTTACAACCTGAATGAGAAGATTCAGAATATCATAATCGATGGAGGGAGCACGTCTGAGGGAAGGATCCTCCTCAGTGTTTTGCAGTACAGACTGGTGGGGAGGAGAGATGTTGGGAGGCCACGCAAAAGATGGCAATAATCAGTATTTGGTCGCTGTTGTGAGCCGGAACTGATGGAAGCCTAATCCTTGATTGTGAGAAGAATATATTTGTAGATACAAAAATTTTTTGTTAGTTTAGAAAAATCTAACTACACTATCACCTAAACTTAATTATTGTTACGTTTCAAGATTACTTGAAATATATCTAGACCCATCTAGTTTGAATCAATGGGATTACTGTACTTATTTTTATTTTTTTTATCTCTAATGTGTGTACGTTGCAATCTGTTCAATTCAGAACAATAAGCAACTACATGACCCAATGAGATGAGATTGATGTGTATGACGTGTAAATGAGGTGTAGTCTTGTACAGGCCCAGGTCGACCATTCCTGAGAAAGTATGGTTAATTGAACCCTAACCATCAAAGTACACCGTTAACCACTGCCTAGTATTCAAATCCGTATAAAAGTAACTACCTTTACTAGGATTTGAACCAGGAACCTTCGTCTCCGAAAATCAGCTGAGTTTGGCGACGACTTTACCTGTAGACCAACCTGGTGGGTACTGTACTTATTTAGAGAAAAATGTATTCATCATAATTTTTTGGTTGGGTTTATTAACTGGTGTAATATTCATAAATCTTTCAAGGTGCAGTTTAGGAATTAGTTTTGTTCGTTAAACCTTTAAGACAATGGTTTCTCAGCCTTCCATTTCATATACCCAGCATTTTAAAATTTAAAGTACTGTAGGTCCTCAATTTACCAGTCCTGCATTTACCGTGGCTCGGATTTAACATCACTTGATAACAAGCCAGTGCCGCATCACCATTTCTCAGATGGGATTGTTTCTTGATCAAGGCAGCTGAAAAAAATATTTAAATTTATATTCGTACAACAGAAAAGATTAAAAAAGATACAAAATTCATTCAGATGTAGATTTTTTAAATGTTGATTGAATAAGCTTTAGATCTTGATGTTGCTTGATTGTATTGTGTTGATAAAGATTTATCAATTTTAAAAGGTTTAGGATTCAATTTGAATTGCAATACCAATGATTATAATATTTTGTTAATTAAAATGAAGTGTGGACATATCGGGTTTAATTATTTTAGTAAAAGATATGATTATAAAAGATTTTTTTTATAGTTTTTTTATAACTTTTAATTATTTTAAAGACTACTAAACTGAAAATAAACATTTATACTTTTTATTGCAATTTATATAATAACAATAATATTTCACACACAATTACATAAATATTAATATCTATAAATTAATAGAGTAATGAAAAATAACTCCCAAATTAATTAAAATAAAATAAATGTGCCAAAGATAAATTTATTTAATACATGCATTATATAGATTTTAATTAATTATATTTTTAAATATATATTATAATAGTGTACCTTAAATAAATAAAATAATATATTTATATTAATTAATTAAATTAATGTATTTAAATAATTACAATATAAATAGTTAGCCAAAAATTTATTTTTTATATTAGCTTTATTATTAATATAATTATAATGTAATTACATAATTTATGTATTCAATTATCATACTTATACAATATAATCTATTTGTATCTATAAGACTTCATAATTAAACTTTTCTTGCTTTTAATTCATGTTTGTCATGGTTCAAATTCTACCAAAAAGTTGATTAAAGCTAACTGTGATATGGAAACAGATTTGGTCAAGAGTTTTTGTTACTGGATTTTTATTGCGTCCTATATCTTTAATAATTTGACAATTCACTAATGAATTAGATTTTAAAGAATGAAGTTTTATGTATTAATAGGTCATGCATTGTACTTATTTGAAGTTGAAGCAGTTAAAAGTTATATTGAAACATAAAGTAACACGGTTAAGATTGTATAAGATTGTTAACACTAAAAAATCATGACAAACTATGAATTAAAAATCTCCCACATTTGATCAGAGAAATCAGAAATTATAAAAATAATTTTTAATACAGGGTGATTCAAAATTAAATGACAATGTATCATCAGCTGATTGTACAGCTAAAAATAAGAGAAATTGTTCATATTAACATTGGTCTGGAAATTATTTGTTAAAAAGTTACTGCTGGGAAAAACATTTTCCCAGAACTATTTTTTTTTCTTTTTTTTGTTTAACGTCCGACTGTTCTGCAATTAATGCTAATGCAGATGGTGAAGGATGAAATGATTTTTTTGTAACGTATGAAAATATGAAAAATAACTCAGTTATCCTGGTAAAATGAGACTAAATGGAAATTTTTAAAGCTTTTATTATAAGGTAAACTTTGTGATCTCTGGTTGTTTTTAGTCTGAAAATTTGAATAAAATAAATCCCAGGACGGTATTTCCCATAGTTTTAAAAATATCTGATACAAAACACAAAAATTAGGAGTCAAAAAATAAGATTTTATAAATTTATTGTCAAATAACTCAGTTCAGTTCCTTGTTAAGTCATTTACTTTTTAAATTGAATACATAGAAAATTTACATAAATTAAGTAAGTAAAAAATGAAATATGATATTGAAATAAGACTTTTATTAATAAGATAACCAAACTTAACTGTTGCAAAGTTACTTGAAATGGGGCCCCAATTTGACCAAAGCATAATTTCGCTTGACAAATGCTTCTTTTTCTAGTGTAAATTATAATGGAATGAGTATTCTTAACTGCTTCAGGAGCTTCTATTGTTTGATTCCTTAGATAGTTTTGTATGTTAATTCATTTTGAATGAATTTTTGACTTCATACCCTAAAGCTGTACAGGAAAAAGCCTGATGGTGTGAGGTAAATCGCTAATGTAAAATTTCTGGACCAATGTTAATATGAACATATTTTGTCTCAGAATCAGTTCCCAAGAGCTTGTCATTCAATTTTGAATCTCTGTATACTGTTATCCTGCTCATACCTAACAGTGCAATTGATGTGCAGCCTTCTGTGGTTACAAAAAAAATTATATATTTTTTTATTCGTTGTCTAAAAACATTCTTTTGATTAATGATAACAAACCGATTAATTATACAAAAGCGTTTTTTAAAATCTCCAATAAATAAAAGACAAGTGAATATAAAAAAAAAGTTTTATCACTAAAAGTTATTTCGATATAATTACCGTGATGATGGAGGCATTTGTCGTACCTGTGGACAAGCTTTCCAATATCTTTTTATAAAATGTTGCCAGCAATCAATTTAAATTAGTCTTGATACTGTCTTGAAACTCCTCATTGTGTTTCTTGTGGAGTTCGTGCAGTTGAGGATGATTAATGCAGGTGTTTATTGTGAAATCTTACAAAGTTTTTGGAGAGCCATTGAGGCATGCTGACTTCTGGAATTTTTCTGATCTATGACAATGCCCGTCCTCACAATGTGGGTGCAACCAGCGACTCCTTGAGAAATTTCAATAGGACATTTTCGATCACCTGCCATACAGTCTCAATCTAGCACCGAGTGACATCCATCTTTTTTCTGAATTGAAGAATTGGTGAGGAAAACATTGCTTCCAATCTAATGAGGATCTTCAAAACTCATTTAAACTTCTGCTACGGCGTGTTTTTCATCGTATAGTAAATGTTCAAATGTCAAAACACGGTCCCAAATAAATTCATAAGACCATTACTGATAAAAAAATTGTGAAAAAATTACAGTCGTTTTATAGAACATGTACGGTTGTTTTTATATTAAAAACATAAAAATCGGTTGCATTTTTCGCTAGCTACCACAGGTGAAACACTTTTGCGCTTAAAAATTTGTAGGTTACTTTATATTTTTGGCTGTAACGTGCTGAAATTTAAGTTTATCATGAAATTGTACAGAACATAATTTGTAGAAGACATTTTCGTGAATAAAACCATGTTTTACAATATAATTTAGAGTAACATTAGCCCTAATAATTGCAGTTCATAAAGTGGGAACAGAATCGTAATTGAACACATATACAGTTACAAATACATGTAAAAAATTATTTAGTAGTGGTAAAAGGATAGGGTTTGTAATAGGCCATGAAACAGGTCGAGGGAGTTTTGACAAAGAAAGACAATGTTTACTCTCAGAATTTCCGCGTACCACGGCATCAGTTGAACATAGGACTAAAAGGTTTGATTTTATAGCATCTACACATTGTTCTGATTTAGTAGGTAGTTCTACGAACCTTGTAGATGAAATATTCCATAAGTTACATTGTCTTGAAGATAAGATGACTTCAAAAGTAACTTGGCAACTTACAACCATTGTTTCAACCTTGCTATCAATACATTTGCATTGTGTTTTGTATGAAATTATAGAGCCATTCAAGGCGTGTAATTTGATATACGAACCGAACAAATTGCTTCATATATATACGTTTGCTATTGGCTTTTAAAGCTGGTAACTACCAGGGCAACTGAGATTGCCTTCCGTACCAGAAGGTAAATAATTTAACACCAGAAGGGTTAAATTAATTAATGGCAACATTTTATGAAAAGGGTATTGGAAACCTTGTCCGAAGGTATGACAAATACCTTCATCATGAAGGTGATTATATCAAAAAATAGCTATAAGTTTACATAACTTCTAATTAGTATAAAACATTTTCTTTTATTTATAGTATATCAGATGTTGAAAAAATGGTCCTCGTACACCAAAACTATGATTTAATAAAAATGTTTCACTATTCCTTAATCATTTGTAAGCTTTTAATGATTTCCATTTCTCTGAGAAGAAATTATACTTGTATTTAAGAATAGATTGCATACCATAGATCAGTGATGAAAATTTAATATCTGATTATTGTTACTCTTAATTTACTATGTAACAATTTAGCGTGTGGCATGATATAAATAGTACTAATAATACTGGTATTACCATATTTTATTAGTTATTAATAACAATCAAATATTTTAAGCATTTATTTTCATTAAAATCCAAAACTAAAACATGGCTGTTTCTTTTTTGGAAAGCGAAGAAATTTTTAAATAAGTAAACATTTATGAAATTGGTAGAGCGGATGCCAAATAAGCTTGCCGGTTTTCTGAAGTGCGCAGAAGGCTTATTTTGGTAATGACGCGCTTGGTCGCTTCAGCGAGTGGTGCGGATCAGTGCTGTACTAACTGTGGTTAGTCACGCTGCTCTAGCAATGTTATACGAGGGTCATTCGTAAAATAAGGTTCCCTAAGCTGCTGAGACAGAATGCGATGTGCTGGGAGAAATCTGGCAACACTATCTTACTCATCAGCTCTCCCTCTCTTTTTCCGCATTACTCCCGCCTCGCTACGTCAATCAGTGCCAGCCTAGCAGCCTTCGAAGATGGAGCTCCCTATCGCTGTTACCGCCAGATGCGAAATTTGCGCTGTGATGCGTTTTTTAAATGCAAAATGGATTTCACCAATTGACATTCATCATGGAACAACAGTAAACTCTGACAGATATTGCGACACATTAAGAGAACTGAGACGCACGATCCAGAACCGCCGGAGAGGAAGATTGTCCAGTTGTGTGAGGCTTCTCCATGACAACGCTCGACCTCATGTCTCACATCAAACTCAAGAACTGCTGACAGATTTTGGCTGGACTGTTGTGCCCCCTTACTGCCTGGACCTAGCCCCAAGTGATTATTACTTATTCCCAAAATTAAAGAAACACTTGGGTGGCCTACGCTTCAGTACCAATGATGAAGTCAAGGAAGAGGTTACTCGATTCCTCAAAGGATTGGCGGCAGAATTCTACAACATGGGGATAGAAAAGTTGGAGCATCGTCTGCAAAAGTGTTTGGAAAGAAACGGCGATTATGTAGAAAAATAGCGTAAGTTTTAAGCTTTAAATTGATGTATAATACTAAGATAAAAAATATAGCTGTCTATTTTTAAAAATCATGGGAACCTTATTTTACGAATGACCCTCGTATGTCAGCTAACCTGAAAACATTAGTCTGTAATATGTTGTATTTGGTAGGCGCTTTATTGTTATATATAATATTTACAATTGAATGTTTCTAACATCGCTAATAGATGATAATTTACATCATTTAGAACATGTGATTTAATAGGCAGTTTGGTACTGTTGTTTAGGGCAACAACCGAAAGGCTGGTTTGAACCCCTAGAGGTTTTACTAAGTAAAAACAAGGAGTGATGTGGTTTACTATTGCCTTCCTCACTGAGTTGAAAGAGTATGCTTATCAGCGTGCCAGGCCCTCCAAAAAGCACATACTTTCCACCCTGCAAAATGACCCCTTCATTCACCACAGGGTCTGGCTGTATAGTGAAATTCATTACTCTCAGAGGAAATAACTCTGAGTTGTCATTTACACCTCTACCTCTTCTTCAGTTCTTAAATAGTTCAATCATATAATTGGCTGACTAGGTGATAAGAAACAGAACTATTTTTTGTAGCCCTGGAACTAGCAGATCAAGTGCAATTAATTTAACACTCCTCTAGCTCGTTATGGGCAGAGTTCGGTACTAAGACATGAAATCTACTGACTGAATCCGAACTGTTCATGCAGCTACACCAGTACGCTTATTTGGCATCCCCTTTATACACAGTATACACATTTTTAAATCACAAAACCTATTCAATTGATGTCATAAACTGGTTTTGCTAATCTCATAAAGCCCAACCATGAATTTCCATAACTCTTGAGGAGAATTTTTTAGAGTTTTGATTATATCACTAGCTTTATTTCTAATTGCATCTGAAGTTCATGACGCTCTACTATAATACCTTTTAAAATAATTTATCAGTCTGTAATAACTTTTTTTTTATTTTATTTTTAAACGCTTTTATTTAACTTACTCTTGGAAGCATCAAATCTTGCAACTTAAAATTTTAATACTTCTACCGTATCAATATGAATCAAACTTTGCACACTTGTTTATCTTCGATGACAATACGCTGTGGTGTTTGTAAAAAAAATTTAAAAAAAAATTTTAAAAACGCTTTTATTTAACAATTACTTAAAAAAATGAACTAAAAAGAAAAAAATAAAAAAAATTTACAAAAGAAAAAAAATTAAAAAAAAAAAATTTACAAAAAAAAATTTTTTTTAAGAAACGCTATTATTTAACAATTAATCAAAAGAAAAATGAACTAAAAATAAAAAATAAAAAAATTTACAAAAAGAAAAATCACAGACATTACAGTTAAAAATAAAAGCGTGGCGCATTAATATATAATATTTATTGTAAAATATTCGTTGTAAAATATTATATATATTAATGCGCCACGCTTTTATTTTTAACTGTAATGTCTGTGATTTTTCTTTTTGTAAATTTTTTTATTTTTTCTTTTTAGTTCATTTTTCTTTTGATTAATTGTTAAATAATAGCGTTTCTTAAAAATTTTTTTTTTTTTTAGCTTTTATTTGTTATTGGGAACTGTACAATCTTCAAAAGGTACATTGTACATTGTTGGCAACTACCCAATTTTATTGCTGCTTTTGGCTGTATTATTTTGACATGAATTAGGTGTGAGTTTGAACAGGGACCCCCAGCAGAGTTTGTTCACGGATGGTTGTCAGATGGTCACCAAACAAAGTCACTTGCCCAATCAATGTTACTTAACAAATAATAGCGACTTTATACCAACTGACTGACTGGGCTGGCCCGAAGTACATTTTGTGTGTAAATTGCTGTATCTCTGACTAATTTCTAAATAAAATAATCTAAGTCAAACCAAACAACGCAGAAAAGAACAGGCTTTAATTGGCTGTAGCGTTCAAAATTTTATGTTTGGTTGTTTTTGAGATCGAGCTCTTCAAACACAACGGACTCCTTTCATGGCGCACACTATAAAACACTACAAATTGATCGTTGAACGCACAGAAATCCAATGCTGGTGGAATTTCATGCGCTATGAAAATGTGCTACTTCTGACTCATTTGGGCATGCCTTGACGCATGCGTCCCTTGCATCAAGGCATGAGATTAGCGCAAGCAAAATGGGACGAGTGTGGACATAGCTTTTGAATAATACCTCATGGACAGTGTTAGCAACCATAGATTATCCAAAAAAAATTTAATTTGAAATGCCTCTGCCCCCTTTATTTTGGTTAAAAAGGGTTATGCTGTAATTGTTTACACAACAATTTCTCGATTGACAATTTTTGTTTCTAGAGATTCATAAACGCATCACTATGTAATTAGTACTTATTTATTTCATGCCATCCTACTCTAGATATTTTAACATTTAAAACAACGATTACCAAATGTATGAAATTATAAAATATTGTTTAATTTAAATCTTACTTTAAGATCTTTTTTGCATGAAGATTGTAACTGGCATAATATACATGTACATTAGGCTGTGATTTTAAAACCGATCTTCTTAAGTCTTTCATACCTTTTGTCATTAATTATTAAATGCCAGACTTTATGCCAAAAAATATATTGTATGGAAAAAAGTCTTAAGAACAGTTTTCTGGTGTAATTTTATGTTTGTACTAAATTTTATGTTTTTTAGATGTCATCTACAACTTTGATATTTTATCAGTTAATTAAAATTTTATACAGAGTGATTGATACTGTACATTTAAAAAGGGTTTTTTAAGAGTTTTTATGAAATCCCTCTAGACCAGCGGTTTTAAACTCGTAGCCTTCAGAAGACCACTTTAAAATTAATTGGTGAGCCGAATAATTCTGAACAACATTTACACAGAGTTACCTCAACAGCAGTTTAGGCAGTACAAAGAGAAATTTCTTTCTTCGCAAACATAATAACATTTTTTACTTTCTCTTGCCTATATGAATATATAGGAAGGAAAGTATTGTTTTCATGTCGATTTTAAGAAATCGAGTTTTCAATGGATCTACACGTTTTCAGACCCCCTGAACCCAAAAAACATGTTTTTAGCGATTGGTGTGTGTGTGTGTGTGTGTGTGTGTGCGCGCGCGCGTGTGTGTGTGTGTGTGTGCGTGCGTGTGTGCGTGTGTGAACAGAATATCTCAAGAACGGAACATCGTACGAACTTGAAACTTGAAACTTAAGTTACATACCACTACTGGACCCGACACGAACATTTTCATCAAAATCGGTCAACCAGAAGTAGTAGTTTATTTGTGTAATTTTTCACTTTTTTCGATTTTCAAAAACTGGTCCTACGATTTTTTTTAAAAATCGCCTGATTTAATAAATTTTTTATTTTCTACAAGATAGGGTAGGTGCCATGTTTGCTGAAGTTCTGAGTGAGGTTGTTTTCATGTAAAACAATTGTTTTTTTAAAATTGTGGCTTTAATACGCATTTTAGTGCAAAAATTTATATAATGAAAGTTGTAGACAACTTAAAATTCTACAACTTTTATTTGAAACTTTTTTTTGTATAACGCTTAGTTTAGCAGTAATTAGCGATTTTCTGTTTTTTTCTCATGAAAACATGTGAAAAATCGATTTTTTTAAGATTTCGGCCTTAGTATGCATTTTATGACAAAAGTGTATATAATAAAATTTATAGGAAATTAAAAGATCTACAACTTTTATTTAGAGCATTTTTCTCTACAGAGCTTAGTTTAGTGTAAAAGAGTGATTTTCCGTATTACTAATGTTAGGTTATATTGGTTATTATTTGCATTGGCAAGAGAAAGTTGTGTGAGTGTTTCACGCCAGATTTTTAACATTGAAATTATTAGAATTCATCGCGGGCCGTGTTTTTGAGACCACTACTCTAGACTGTTTTTGATGATTTGTTTATTTAAGTTCTCCTTGCACAGATTAACCAAATCCATTGTTTTTTTTCAAACTTTCTAATTAATATGGAAAATGGAATCAAAAGTAATTTTAAGAATCTAAGATGATTTACTGCATAACTGCCAGTACTTTATCACTTTTCGGCGTGATTTTTAGGTGATTAAAATATATTGTTCTGTGAAAATTTTTCATTATTAGAATTTTTATTTATTGAATAGATAGTGAGTGTAATAAGCAGAATCAGCGTGTATTAAGACAATATTTTTTGAATAATTTTATTTGCAAATAATTTAAAAAAAATAAACTTTAAACAAATCTTATGAATTAGTAACTGACAAACGGAAGTCTCATTACCTTGAGCACCTTTCATTATATCAATTATGATTTTTTTTAAAAAAAGAAAATTACTATTGTACATAAATATTTACTTTTTATATTACAGAATATTTTTCACACACTATCGTTTTTATGTCCATTTAAAGTCTTATCACACAAGTCCAAAACTTGATCATGTTTCAGGCCTGTAACTTCTTCTGCATTATTTAAAATGTTGTTAAGGGGACCGGGACATGAAAAAAAATTATTTATTCAATTTATTTTTTTATTGCATAATATTTTTCTCCATGATTTTCTCTTTGTATTGATACCAAATAGTCATCATCATCAACTATACGGCTTAGGCTTTACCCAGCCTGTTCCGTTGCAATGGTAGTTGTTTTCTTCTTTTGTTGCTTTCTTTTGAAATTGTCATTTGTTAAAAGATTGTATATTTTAAAAGTATACTTTGTAATTTAGTAAAATTCATCATCGAAACCTGCGTCTTTACATAAATTATTGCTCCTAATTGGAAAGTTCGAGTCCATTCCGATCGATGCGTTCCTACAGTTGGTCCTCCCATCGCTTCCTCGGTCTCCCAATTCTTCTTCTTCCTCTCGCTCTATAGTGCCACAAAAACTTGGGTATCCTACTCTCCTCCATTCTCTCTACATGTTCCCTCCAACTGTTCCTATATTTCCTGATAATATCGCTAATATTCTCAACATGAAGTTGATTTCTTATTATCTCACTTCTAATCCTATCCCTGAGAGTGCAACCCGCAATACTTCTCAGAAAGCGCATCTCTGCTGCCTCGATTCTTCTGTATTGACGAGAGGTCAGTGTCCATGCTTCGGAGCCGTACAACAGAACCGGCCTAGCCATTACCTTATAAAATTTAATAATTGTCTCCTTCCTTACTTTCCCTTTTAATGTTCTGCTTATGGTTCCTAATAGACGTTGGAATTTATGTATTTTCCAGTCCACATCTTCACTCTCCCCATAGGATAATCTACATCCTAGGTACTGGAACCCTGACACCTGCTCCAATATCTGATCAGCCAAAACAATTTTACTTCTAAGAGGTTCCTCTCCAACAAAACCCCACACCTTCGTCTTTGTTGCCGATATTTCCAAGTTATATTCCTTATAAATTTTGCTCAGTGAATATACAGCTCGTTGCAAATTATCCTCCGAGTCTGCAAACACTACCTGATCATCTGCAAACAATAGAGTGTCTAGAGGCATACCATCTACTAAAAACCTCGTTTTCAATTTGTTTCGCCAGTTGCTTACGGCATCGTCAATATAAATGTTAAATAATACGGGTGATAAGGGACACCCTTGTCTCACTCCTTGTGTTATCTCTCTTTTTCCTGCACCAGTTTTACCTCCCACTTTTATCTGTATTTTTGTGTTCTGGTACATACTTTGTATCACTCTGACTAGATGTGTAGGTATACCCCCTTGTATTAAAATATCCCATAGCTTCTTTCTCTTAACCTGATCAAAAGCCTTCACATAGTCCAGAAAAGCAACAAACGTCGGGACGTTGTACTCTCTATGCTTCTCTACAATTTGGTTCAAGGCGAAAACACAGTCTGAGCACGACCTTCCCATCCTGAAGCCGCTTTGTTCTTCACCCAGTATCCCCTCCGCGATAATCTTCAGCCGGTTAGTTATAATCTTTGCATAGACCTTGTAGCCCGTGTTAAGGAGGCTGATGCCTCTATAGTTTCCGCAGTCTTTCCTATTTCCTTTCTTAAATACTGATATTACCACAGACTCTCCCCATTGTTCAGGTATCTGTCCTAGCTTCCAACACCAGTTAAAGAATGACAGCAGCCTCTCTAGGAAACTCCGAGAGGCATACTTGATCAGCTCAACATTAATTCCATCCGGCCCCGGAGCCTTCCTATTTCTACTTGCTCTCAATGCTTCCGATATCTCTTCCATAGAAAGGTCGTCCACATTAGTGTCATTGGGCAAGTTGGTTACATTTTCTTCGCCAGACGTCCATAATTTCTCGAAAAAGTCCAACCATTCCTCTTCTGGTATAGGATTTATCGATATATTATCCTTGACCTCTCTGTTTAACCTGCTTAGAAATTTGTAAGCATGCTCCTGTCTACCATGGACGTCATGCTCAATTTGGCTGACAGTTCTTTCCCATCCTTCTCTTTTGCGTTTCCGTATTTCTTTTTTAGCGGCCGCCGACCTTCTGTGGTATTCTTCTAGATCCTGTTGCGATCTACTCTGCAGATATCTCAAGTAAGCCTCTTTTTTAGTTCGAACCAAGCTTGCCAATTCTTCATCCCAAAACGGTATCCCTTTGCGATTACCTCTCTTTTTCCTCTCACCTAGAGACTCCGCTGCAGCTCCTCTCATGCAATCCACTAATTGCATCCATTCCCTGTTAATATTTAAATCCATCGGGTATTTATTTATATGCTCGTCTAATCGGTTTTTGTATAGGTCTCTAATACTTGGTTGGTCCAGAAGATTGACCCTATAAGTCACATCTGCAGTTATTTCTTTTTTATTTCTTTTAAATTTACGGGGTAATACTATTTTTGATATCAGCAGAAAATGATCACTGTACACGTCAAACCCTCTATATACTCTAGTATCCTGAACTAACGGGAATAGTCTACTGTTTACTATAACGTAGTCGATGATAGACTTACTTCCTCGAGCCGCCCACGTATATTGGTGTATTTCTTTATGTGGGAAAAAGGTATTCATTATTTTTAATGAGTTCCTCGAAACAAAGTCTCTTAGAGCCGTTCCATTATTGTTCAGTGTCCTTTCCCCATATTTACCAATCGTACCATCCATCTCTATGCTTCCAATTCTAGCGTTAAGGTCTCCTGCTATAACTATATAATCCCGCTGATCCAGTCCCTGCATGAAGTCCTCCAGATCATTATAAAAGTCTTCCGTTTCGTCACCCTTACCCTCTTCTGGCGCATAAACTGCCAATACTGTCATAAAACCTGCGCTTGTTTTCATTCGTATACTCATGATTCTCTCGCTGAAAAAGTTATAAGACTCAACCCTGTCTTTAAATTTTTTATGCATTACAATTGCTACTCCTGCCTTCGCTCTCACCTTCACCTCTACTCCACTATAGAAAAGCATGTAATCTCCAACTTCCTTTGAGCCTTTTTGTTTCCTCTTAGTTTCACTGATCGCTATTATGTCTATCTGTGCGCTCTTCAGCTCCTTCACCAAGATCTCTTCCTTCCGGTATAAACTCCTAACATTCCATGTTGCTATTTTCAGTCTTTCCGATGTCCAAAAATCTTTTTTATTTTTTCGAGTCCAGTTTGTTTTCCGTGAATCCGTCCGGCTATTTCTTACCATTGCATTGAAAGTAGAGTATATTCCCCCAAATCCGTTACTGGCGGATTGATACCAAATAGTTTGACATTTATTACTCTGAAATGTAAAAAATATTATGTTTTGTATTGGAAGGTGCGCCTTATTTCAGATGATATTTTCTTCTTTTTTCTTTGTTTGTTGCAAGGTTTACAAAACAAAATTTTTTTCTCTTATGTTGGTATTGCACCACATGTTATTTCAAATTAATTTGATGCTATAATCATTTGTTTATTTGTGCTCACTGAATTACAGTGGTGGTCATCATATTGTTTATCACAAGATTTGTTCACTTGTAGAGGTATGTCGGACTTAATTTATCATTTCTCGAAAATGTTATTTTTTTTACATTTAGGTACACTTTTTTCAAAAACTACTTGACAGATTTGGCTGAAAATTGGCACACATGTTTAGTATGATGCATATTATAATAACCTGAACTGATTTTGATGTATGTAAAACAGAAAAAAAGTTATGTACAAATTCTTTTCTTAAAAATCACAAAAATTTTACAAATTTTTTAAAAATTTATAATTTGGTAGGCTATTTTTTAAAGTTATATAAATCATGGTACAGGTTATTATTAAAAACATATTAAAAAATAGCCGTACAAAATTTCAACTAAATCGATCCAATAGTTTTTGAGAAAAATGTACCTAAAAATTGCTAATTTAGCATTAGTAAGATAGGGACGTCCTGGTCCCCTTAATGGCCAATTTTTTGATTTTCAAGTCTTAGCTGGTATTTTGTGTTAAAATACCTTACCTCATTCATGAATTCAGGAAAGTTGCAGTAATGTTGTATTTCTGACATCTTTGCAAACCATGGCACCCTTGTTAGAGTCCAAATAAACTTAAATTAACTGTATATTACTTCTGCTGGTATTAAAGACATAGTATCTACATAATTTTTGATTATACTTACTTTTAAGAACTTCATAAAAAAATATTTTTAGTTAAAACTAGAATTATTTGCACTGGATCTGCTAGTTCTAGAGCTACAAAAAATAGTTCTGTTTCTTATCAAATGGTCAGCCAATTATATGACTGAAGCATTTAAGAACAAAAGAGGTAGAAGTGTAAAAGATACTAGTCACAGTAAACTATTCTGAGAATAATGAATTTCATTATACAGCCAGACCCTTTGGTGAATGAAGTGAAGGTGTCATTTGCAGGGTGGATAGTAGATGCTTTTCAAAGGGCCTGGCATGCTGATAAGCATACTTTTCCACTCAGTGAGGAAGGCAAATGTTAAACACCTCACTTTTCGTTTTACTTAGTAAAGCCTCTAAAGGATCAAACCAGCCTTTCGGCTGATGACCTAAACAACATAAAGAACACGTAGATAGTACACAAGGAATTGTATTAACTTTAAACGTTATAGATGGATTTTATTGTACGTGTACTGGTTCATAAATTAGTTAACTGTGAAACTACTTGAGAATAATTAGCAAAACAAGTTTGTTAGCTTTGCCATACCACTATTATTATTTTTTTGTATTAAAAACTATTATTGTATTGAAAAAGTAAACAGGAAGAATGGATTATTTACGATTAATTAAAAAAAAACCACTATGATGAAGTTATTGTTGACATGTCATCAGTTAGTTATTTTTGGTTGTTTTTGTAAACAATATTGTTTTCTATTACTTCAGTTTTTACTTGGCATCATTTCATTGTGATTATATACGACTTATTTTGGTTACACTATACTTTTATATTTAGTGTTTGTGTATCTTGTAGACAAAGCTACGTTACAGATCGAGTTTTACTGACAAATATTTTATGAGTGAATATACTGTAACACTTAAGCTAAGGTTCGTTCGAGATCTGGTTATAACAAACAACAAACAGACAAACTTATAAGATTATAAGTTTCAATTAATTATTATGCTTACACTACTAAAAGTTTACAATTAAATTACTAAATTTAATTAATTACAAAACGTAAAGCTTAAATTAATTGAACTAATAAAAATCACTTTTATAAGATGATGCGTTTCATGGCTGATGACAATTTTTAAAAAGGCAGCTTACCTTTGACCTGTGGCAAAAATTATTAGTGGTTTCTGTATCTACTCTTTAAGAGGAATTTAATGACACTATTTTTGTTTCCAAATTTAGACTTTGGTTTCTTGACTTCCTGTTTTGGGCCACTTCTGGTTGAAACCAGAACTTCAAACCAATCTAGGCCCACTAACTTATTGTGTATATTACGTATCCGAAAACCATTTGTTGCTATCTCTTGTAGTTTCTGACTTTGATTTCTTGACTTCTGGTCGAAACTGAAACTTCAAACCTGATTTAGACCCACTAACTTTTTGTGCAAATTTTGAATCTGAAAACCGCTTGAACTACCTCGTGTAATTTCTGGTTTTGATTTCTTGACTCTGGTTTTAGGCCACTTCCAGTTTTTTAACTGTTTTTTTTTAACTAATCAAAATAAAATGTTATATTTTGTCAATCATTCTGTATAAAATTTATGTTAACTATTCTTGTTAAACCTGTTAAATATTTAGAATTTTAATGAAATTAATAAACAAATGTATTTATTAGAATATCAGATATTGTTCAAATTAATTCATATTTGTGTTCTTTTTAGAAGTACAAAGTACATAAATAAAACATTTAAAATCTTGTGCTGTATGTTTATTGTTTTTTTTTTTTTTAGTTTTCTTTCAGGTTTGTTTAGCCATTATCAGTATTGATATCTGAAATTTCAAGTTTAAAATATTTTCAGCCCTGTTTTCTTGTTGGATTTTTGACTTAAAGTAGAAAAGAATTTGGACTGAGTAAGCTTCCCCTAAGTATTTAATACTTAGTATTTCAGGTTCAGTGATAGAAAATAAAATATTTACAAATATGAAGTGAATCAAACAAGGGTTCCTAGTTTTTTTTTTACTTTCTTTTAAATTAAAATTTAATATTTTTTACAGTTTGTCATCAAACTGCTGTATTTTAAACTACCACCCTGTTTAATGGTGACTTTTTACCAAGAGGATTGTGTCAGATATATCCAATAAAACTGAAAAGAAAAAGGCAGTCATCCAAAAAAAGACAGGAAAAAATAGGAAAGGAAAGGACAGGAATCCAGTTAGTTATTGCAGATTTTTTTTACAACATTCTGTACATTGTGTGGCTTGGCTTGTTTGTTAAAAGACTTCTGATCAGAATAAAATCTTTAGCTGTTGTTTACAAGATTACAGATCGCTTGAGTGTTTGCAGGGCACTGTAATAACAAAAATTTTATGCTCAAGTACCTTAGCATGATCACGAATGTGATTTCAGAAAGCAATGCTTCTCTGAAATGGATATTTCATTTTACAGGATAGCAGTAGGCCTATATCGGTGCAAAAATGTTGGCAGTTCGATGGGGTTTCAGGTATTCACGTAAACTAACAATTTTTAATTCAGCAAAAATAATATAATGGTTATATTATTTTTTAAATCGTGTAATGAAATTATAATGTTGCAATATAAAAATAATGAATTTATACAGTATTGAATTAATATTTCACTACCGGTACATACTGTTTTCATTTTAATGAGCGAATCATCACAAGTCATAAGGTGACACCGAATATATTTAGTTCGTAAGTATATGGCCGCTCCCTTATGGGATGGCATAACTCTCTTTATATATATTATCTCTGGGTACAACATAGAATCGGGTAGAACTCTGCATACTGACTATTGTCGCTGCAATTTTTGTTGTACATAATCTGCTCTCCCTCCTGAGTTGGCGCAGTACGGTTACGGCGGAGCATGTTTCTGTCATGCCGCCCTGCGGCAGTTTTTAAACGGTATGTAAGCAACATTCCAGTGCTGTCTGATAGCGACTGGTGGAGAGTGTCATGTCATCCGAGTAAAATTTGGTTTTCAAAGTCGAGACACATGAATGTCTTTATAATTTTAAATTGCCGGAATATTCCAGAAAGGATATAACTGAAAAATCATGGGCAGAGGTTGCAAAGAAAATGGAAATGTCAGGTATGTAGTATGTATATATTTATAATACTGGTACTAAACTATATATTGTCTACCTAAATAGAGACTATATTTTTTGTAACAATGAAAAATAATGAATAATGCTTTACTAGACGACGATATAAATGCAGGCTGTTCAATTGGTGATTGACAGCTGAGTAAATTGTCATTCAGATGCCTTGAATACGCTGCATCATGAACGAGCCCAACACGGTACCTGCAACTTCATTCCAACAAAAATGTCGTACCCCTGAGTCGCCGTTACCGCGTCGACCCGTGATGGAGCGGCCATCTTTACTTACTCTGAAGCCATCACCAAATTCAACTTCTAAAAAAGCTATGATAAACTGGTTGATTGAACACAATCTAACATTTAATGAGGCAATGGTAAAACCAGAACAGAACTGTATGCGACATGGGGTTTTGGCCTAACTTTGTGTCACCGTCATTACGGTTGTTTAGGTTATCAGCCGAAAGAGGCTTCACTAAGTAAAACGAGAAGTGATTTGCTACCATGCCTTCCTCACTGAGTGGAAAAGTATGCTTATCAGCATGCCAGGCCTTTTGAAAAGCATCTATGTACTTTCCACCCTGCAAATGACACCTTCACTTCATTCACCGCAGGGTTTTTTTTTTTTTTTGGTTTAACGTCCGACTGTTTTGCAAATTGCTGCTAATGCAGACGGTGAAGGATGAAATGAATTTTTTGTAACGTATGAAAAAATGCCATACCCAAGTGGGATTCGAACCCAAGACCGCATGATGAGAGGCGAGCACGTTACCAACATCTCCAACGCGGTCGGCACCAACGCAGGGTCTGGTTGTATAATGATGAAATTCATAAATCTTAGAGGAGATAAATCCAACTAAGAATGTAGTATCTTTTACACCTCTACTTTTTCTGTTCTTAACTGAACATGTGATAAGAAATAAAACTATTTTTTACAGTCCTGGTACTAGCAGATCGAGTGCAAATAGTTTGACACTCCACCTGCCTGTTATGGGCAACTTTACGATTATCATGATATAAAATATTAATACCTACGATACCATTCCTAATTTATTACGAATTTTTAAAATTCTCTGTACATAATATAGAAATTCTACAATTAGTTAACTGCGTTACCGCCAAATTCATGAAGGTGATCGAATTGCGGAGGCAGTGCAGCAAGCCATATAAACAAAAACAGTACAAATTGTGTTATATTTGTGGGTTCATGATAAAAGTCCGTAGTGTGCGCAGTTTTAATCTTTCATTGATAGCTTTGTCAGAATTAGTAGCTGTGTTCATTCAGTTTATTTTCTAATTCGTGTCTACTACAGCTTCTCATATCGCAGACTTTTCCAGAAAGTAAGCATGTAAACTTGGTATGGTAACACGTAGGCCTAATTTTATTTTTCTAACCTTGATATTGATTTTTTTTTGTTGTTACCTAATTTTACTTTAGTCTGATTGTTATTTATATTTTTGGGTATAATAATTGTTTTATTTGGGCCAGGAGTGTTTCTATGATAGAACCTTTGTGAGAATTGTACTAGGCTGCGTGTCTTAAATTTTGTATAATATCGTAAAGTTGAACTTGTCAGGCAAAGAATGAAGATTTGCTGGAAAAACATGTGATTATGTTTGACAATTTAGAAAACCAAAGGTATCCTGCAAAGTGTTATAAGTTATCTTGCTTCAATTATAACATTTTCAACTCCTGAGTTGAGTTTATAGGAAAACTTTTCTGTGACATCCAAAATGTTTATCCAGTTATATCCATAATTCATTTGTTTTATGCATGTTTATTCAGTCTTTTTTTGTATAAGTGGAATTTGAAAATATTATTTTTAATTTTTCAGGTGATGAACTAAAGATTCCGTAAAAACTTAATTGGATAAATTTTTTATAAGTAATCATGGAAGTTCAACAGTTAGTCACAGATAAAAAGTGAAGTTATGCATTCAGAAATTGTAAGTCTTCACTTATTTTCTAATTTTATCTTTGTTAATGATGTATTGTTTGAACACTCTTGATGCAAAAACTAATAATATTGTAAAACATTTAGAACTATACCACTGCCTAGTATTTATTTGTATAAATTATGTTGTCTTTTTGAACAATGTCATTTGTAAACATGCTAATGCCTAGGTTGTCTAGATTTTTACTTTCTCTTGGCTACATGAATATATAGGAAGGAAAGTATTGTTTTCATGACGATTTTTCGAAATCGGGTTTTCACCAGATCTACACGTTTTCAGACCACCTGAACCCAAAAAACATGTTTTTAGCGATTGGTCTGTGTGTGTGTGTATGTATGTATGTGTGAACAGAACATCTCAAGAACGAAACATCGTACGAACTTGAAACTTGAAACTTAAGTTACATACCACTACCGGACCCGACACAAACATTTTTTGTTTAATTTTCGATATAAGTTTACAAAATTTAAAAGGATTTTTCAGTGAGTGAGTATTGCTTTGAAATTTACTTTTAGGACACATACTTGATGTTTTTTTTTTAACATTAAAGAGACACAAATATAAAGAAACTGAATTTTTAAGTATCTCTTTAATATAATCATATGCCAGTACCTATGTTCTGGGTGAATTATGAAACATGTAGAATGAAAACAGAGGGTTTTAATGAAGTCCGAAAGTGAAATGCAATTGGCCATGTGCTCAATTTCAAATGGTTGGATTGGTGGGAAGAAACGAAGCAGTTACGTACTGCAACAAAATATATTAATTGAATTTGAAAAAGTACATACATACATACAGCAGTAGATAATTTTGTGTTCTTGAATTGCTTATCCGACACATTCCACAAAACGACACGTTTATATACAGCCGATATTAGTGATTGGGTTCTGAAATCCATGATTGAAAAATTAAGGTACAAGATAACAGAACGGAAACTGAACTTAGATGTGAGCTTGTAAGCTGGTAAAATCAAACTAGTTTGTTTTGGAGCTGGTTAGAGCGGTAAGCAGTGGATCAGTACAACAGCAGGTCCTGCTAATGGTGTGGCCACGCATATTAACTAACATTAGTTTGTTCCAACCTGCTTACACGCTCAACACTGCTACAACCTGCTTGTTGTCTGGTCACGCGGCCTGATACTCCCAGTTTGTGACTACTTCATTAAAAAAACAGGTTTATCTTGAACATTCAACGTTTTCATCGTCTTGAACACGAAAACCAATAGATTTTAAAAACGTATGTTGTGAGGTTTTAACTGGTCTAAGGATGGCTTACGACTGACAGGGGAATTCAAATGTGTACCATACTTAAAAAAGTTTTACACGGTAATATTACCAGACCCATCTCTAGAACGTCTTAAATGTAAACGCAATAAGATTACTTCATTTGCAAAGTTTATTACATTTCCGTCTTGCTCTTCTAGGTGCACTACAATTGACTGAAGCCATTTAACATTGACTGGTAAATATACCAGGTGACACAGAAAAAGGGGAACTTTTGAAGTGTGTAGTGGCAGCCATGTAGAGTCGGCAGTATTCCGGAAGGGGGGCTGCAAGCTGTAAACAATCACGCCATTTAGTAATAATTGTGGAATGAAACGGTAAACAGCATGCTTTCACTGTAAAATTGTTTTACAAAACCAATGATAGTTAAGAAGGTGCGCAGAGGAAGATCTATCTCTTTTTTAACTTAGGACATCATGGTCACGTTCCTTTGAAACAAACGATGAAAACTTGGTTTCTAAACACTGAAGAAACTGGATCTGCTCTGAAAAAGAAACTGGCAGGTTGGCGTACTCTACAGAATATTGAAATTACGCATTTCAGTCTTACAGAGCCCATGGCATTCAGTTCATAAACAAGCAGCTACTGTCTGTGTCATGAGAGAGTATTCGCCGAATTCTCCGTTTTGATTTAATTTCATTCGTATGAGCTGCAAATTGTGCAACAACTGAAGGAGAACGATCACCAGTTGCAATTACAATTCTCTCTGCAAATTATAACAAACATAACGAGAACAAGCTGTATATGTCAGATGAGGCCCATTTCCACCTTATGGGTTATGTGAATAAACAAAACTATTGTTACTGGGCAGATAGCAACCCTAAAGGAGTTCATGTACGCCCTTTACACACCAGTAAGGTTTTGGTATCCCAACTGAGATGTTGGAGTGATCTAGGGCAAACCTTAACAACAGATTAGAAGAATGTACACTAGACAAGGACACTATCTGCAGGATGTAATTTTCAGGAATTGATAATTTGGACTGTTGTTTCTTAAAAGGCAAGTTGTAGTAGTTCAATACTGACAATAAAAGTTTTTGTTGTGGAGTGTGTTCTATTTTTATTTTTTTGCTAAATGTTCCCGTTTTTCTGAGTCACTTTGGTAGGTGTCTCCAACAGTTTATAACCGGGATCGACATCTTACAGAAATTCTCTTATTATGTTATCCATTAGGTTCATATGGAATAAAAATACAATTATTTAATTAAACAAATTAAGCAGCTTTATTTTATTAAAAGTCAACATATATTTAATACAATATTACATAAAATACAAACGTAAAGTAATGCAATAAATTATGATGTAAAAAAGAATGATATAGCGATGAATATGTAAATGTATGATGAGTAATGATGTAATGATAATGTTAAAGATTAAAATGAATGATGGATGATAATGAGTTAATAAATAATATGAAATTATGAACGAATGAATGAAACTTATAAATTAAAAAATAAATAAATAAATATACTTAAAAGTATACAATAATAATAACAACAATAAAAGGAACAATATGGAAGATTATTATTAAATAAAAACTTGAGTGATGTTCGCAACGATAAGTACATAAATGTATACATGCTGTACAATTAGATGTAAAACAAACACAAACGGAGACTTAAATCATTTAATCAACAACTTAGTGTTTACAGACAGACAGATGGACGACATATTAATTAAAAGGAAACGTAATGCGTTTTCAGACACAGACGTTGATGTATTTAAGACATGATGTTCATAAATATTTATTCTCCAGTCATCATTTCCATGAATTCTGAAAAATAATTTAAAAGAAAGTTATTAGATTTAGTTTTTTTTATAATAAAGTATTAAATTTATTAAACCAGGAAAACAGAATAGATAAAATCCAAAAACTTGAAAGGAGGATCCTTAGGACCTGCATTGGAAAGAGACACCAAGCAGATGAAGAATGGAGATTACTACCAAATGAACAGGTCTACTAGGAGACCAAATCAGTAATAGATACGATGAGGAAAAAGAGAATATCCTTCTTTGGACATATAATCAGATCACCCAAAGATAGAATCGCAAACCAAATAGTCAGAAAACTCTACGAGAAAAAGACACAAGTAATGTGGTTAAGAGAAATCAAGAAAGATATGGAAGAATTAGGCATCACCTTCGAAGAAGAAATAGAACTAGAAATTAAAATGAAGAACCAGAAGAGAGTGCCCAGAAACTAACTCAAGTGATCCACTGTGGTCTCAAAAGAAAAAAGTATTAAAACCAAAATAATAGCAACAGACCCGCTATGTAAAAACTTGACACAAGTATGAAGTAAAAAACATTCCATCTAAATTATGATGTTGTGATTGCTTTTGGTGGGAAGTTGTGACAAGATGGTGTCTTGGTCTTATTGCAAAGGGCCTCATTTGTACTACCATGTACATTTTAATGAGGATAATAATACAGACTGAAAAATTTGATTTAACCCAACGAACTATGTGTTGACTTAAAGCAGTAGATCATTGCAAGATAGCAGCACTCTTATTAGAGTGCACCTGTATATTCATTTGAAAAATAACATTTTTTAACTAATGTTCAAATATCAGAGTCTTGGCTTCAATTCCCAGTCAGGTTTTGCGTTTTTTCATCTGTATATCACTTCATATCATTAACTATGGATGAACTTATATAGGCATCATTACCTAATAAAAAAAAAATAGCTCCCTTTGTAGCATACTAGAATACACAGCAGAAGGCTCTGGGTTCGATTCCCAGTCAGGTCTGGCATTTCTTCATCTTTATTATTACTGTATATCATTTGTTATAATATTTGATCTAGGAGTTTGCCTTTGGTTTTAACGAGGAGTAAAGGGAGAAAGCATCAGTGCGTATGCGCAACTGCTTTGATATCAGTTCGCCAACACAACAACGTAAATCATACCCAGAGGACATACAATATATATATATATATATATATATTACACAGTGCTGAACAAAATCTAATATACAATGTAATAAAATGTTGTGAAGTTGAAGGTAAACTAGAATACGTTTCCGAGCCTCTTAACAAAAGCCATAAGCGCCTGTACTATTTTTCAGGGCTGATGAGCTCTGAACGTACGCATTGCCCCTACCCACTTCATAGCTAGCCAATGACTTGCCAGCAATGTTGCCAACACTTGCTCTTGTAGCTCTGTTATATATTTCGTCAGCAATTTTTTTGGTCTTTCAATAACTATTATAACCTATGAACATACAATCAGCTGATTATATTATAAAGTATTGGATGTTAACGCACTTTATAATCAATGTGTTCAGTACGAGATGCAAGATACGATTAAGTTACTGTGGCTCTTATACGCATGCGCGTGCAATGTTTGTCTGGCTGAAACTTTTGTACAATCTGACAACGCTGGCAAACGTTCTGATTGGTCTAAACACGTGGAACAGGAGAGCTCATCAACCGTGAAAAGCATTATAACTACTGTGATGTTTCTCTTTCCACAATTCAAATTATAAAGAAGGAAGTTAAAGACAGTAAAGATTATAATTCTTCAACAGTTTTTTTGACACCTGGTAAAAAAATGGATTTTTATATCAATAAGAAAGTGTTACCGACATGTGAAAAGTTATTACCGGTTTTGAAAGAAAGACTACATTTTAGTTGGGATTTTAATTTTTATCAAAATCAATCAACCGTAAGTAGTAGTTTATTCATGTCATTTTTCACTTTTTTGTGATTTTCTCAAAAGTGGCTCCTACAACTTTTTTTTAAATCGCCTCATTTACTAAATTTTTTATGTATAAGATAGGGTTCACCGGGTTGGTCTAGAGGTAATGATCAGCGTAATGAACAATGTAACCGAACATTAGAAATAAACAAAACAACTAACCTCAATAAACATAACCTAATTTTAATCATGAGTGAAAGATGCAAAATCAACCTCAGTTACATTGTTTCACGGTTGATGATCAGCTGTTAAACAGCTGATTTTCGGAGACGAAGGTTCCTGGTTCAAGTCTTAGTAAAAGTAGTTACTTTTATACGGATATGAATACTAGACAGTGGTTACCGGTGTACTTTGATGGTTGGGGTTTAATTAGCCATACACTCTCAGGAATGGTCGGCCTGGGTCTGTACAAGACTACACCTCATTTACACGTCATACACATCATCCTCATCTCATTGGGTCATGGGGTTGCTTATTGTTCTGAATTGAACAGATTGCAACATACACAAATTAGGAATTAATAAAAAAGATAGGGTAGGCACCATGTCTGCTGAAATTCTTGGGGAGGTTGTTTTTTCGTTAAAAAGTTGTTTTGAGATTGCGATTAATATGCATTTTAGTGCAAAAATGTATATAATATAAGTTGTAGAAAATTTAAAATTATACAAAACGCTTAGTTTAGTGGTAATTAGCAATTTTCGGTTTTTTTCTCACTGTAAAAAATCGATTTTTTTAAAGATTTCAGCCTTAGAATACATTTTAAGACAAAAGTGCATAAAATCAATTCATAGGAAGATCTACAACTTTAGTTTAGAGCATTTTTCTCTACAGAGCCTAGTTTAACGTGAAAGAGTGATTTTCCGTACCTATTTTTAAGCCAAACTGAGGTTGATTTTGCATCTTTCACTCATGATTAAAATTAGGTTATGTTTATTGAGGTTAGTTGTTTTGTTTATTTCTAATGTTAGGTTACATTGTTCATTATTTGCATTGGCAAGAGAAAGTCGTGTAAGTGTGTCACACCAGATTTTTTTTCTAGTTGGTGTTGCTATGTGAATTCACCAGAAGAAAAATTAGTTGCTATGTTCATCAACTATTAAAGTGGAGAAAATAAGTTATGTTATAATGTGCTCGTAATTTTATTTTATTAATAATTATGGATTTTAATTTGATATGAGGCCTACCATCAAAATCAACTGTTCCTGAACCATCTGAGTCAATTTCATCAATCATCATATTTAATTCTTCATTTGTCAATTGGTCGTCCAGTTCACGTAAGATCTCTTTTAAACATGATGTTGGGATGTATCCATTACCTGTAAGCAAATTAAGAATGTCAGAAATTATTTATTTTACAAATATCAATATTTTTGTTTTACGTTACATATTATATCCACCAACCACTAAATAATTACGTAGTTGAATTGAGAATTTAATTGCTTTGTAAATAATTGTTGCAACCCTAGAATTTAGCTCGAAAATAGTTTTAAAATTGTTATTGTAACAAAAATTTATAATGCGTTAAATTGTGTGGAACTATTTTATACAGTAGAACCTCATTAACTCGACACTGTGGACCCTGCAGGTGTCGAGTTTAAAGTTGTCGAATTATCTTGAACATGGAAATTTTGGATGGGTTTTAGTAAATGGACACACAATAAACTTCAGTTATAAATTTATTATATATGTTCATCGTATTGCCCATAACAGGCAGGCAGCATGTTAAATTATTTGCACACTGTGCTAGTTCCAGGGCTACAAAAAATAATTCTGTTTCTTATCACAAAATCAGCCAATTATATGACTGAAACATTTAAGAACAGAAAAAGTAGAGGTGTGCAAGACTTTAGTCACAGTTATCTCCTCTGACAGTAATGAATTTTATTATACAGCCAGACCCTGTGCTGAATGAAGTGAAGGTGTCATTTACAGGGTAGAGAGTAAATGCTTTTTGGAGGGCCTGGCATGCTGATAAGCATACTTTTTCACTCAGTGAGAAAGGCAGTTGTAAACCGCCTTGTTTTACTTAGTAAAGCCTCGGGAAAGTCAAACCAGCCTTTCAAATGATGACCTTTACAATATTCACCTTATCTACAAACATTTTGTTTATTAAAGAAATGATAAATACTGAATAAAGTTTACTAGGCCCCAAAAAAGGTTTTTAAAAAAATGTTTACTTCTGGAGCAAGAAAAACTTATAAAATTGCATACTCAATTTGCAGGGGCAATTTTTTTCCATACTAATCATTTTAAATGTGTTGATTAAAATAATTAAGCTAAATTAAATAATATATTATTTTCAATTTCTTGTGGAGATTAATAAAATTACAATTTTTTTTAAAATATGTCTAATGGTTTTGAAATTATGGCTACATAAAGTTTCCAAAAAATGGCCAAAAACACACATTCAATATTTTTTGAAATCACTACAGCTGCTTTCCTAATTGAATTAAAGAGATGGGAGTGATGTTTTACACGGTTTTTTATGTACTTTTCAATGATGTATAACACAACATACCTTATCATAAAAAGATTTTTGGAAATATAAAATCAAAATTTTAAATTTAGTAAATGATTCTCAAATTTTAAAAGTGGGTGGCTACACTGGGTTCAAAGTTAAATAATAATTGTATTTTTATTAATCTCCATAAGGACTACCTTTGTACCAAATTTCATCAAATTATGAGATGGTGAGGTTTATACTGGTGATTTGATGTAGACTGACCCAATGACATTATTGTCGATAAGAATTAAAAATTATAAGGGAAGTTTTACTAAAATAAATTCCCTTTAATTTGTTTTTAATAAAATAAATTTTGATATGTTAAATGAATGGAAATAATTTGGGTGGATTAATCTTAATAAAGGTTATGTTAACTAATAAAATTTTACTATTTATTTATGTTCCTTAAAATTTCCATGGCTGTTGATCACCTTTTACAGCAAACGTTGAGATTTATCATTATAACTTGGCAAAATGAAACACAATATTTTAAAAAGGTCATTCTCCTTAATTTTATAGTCAACAAAGATTTAGTTTTGGCGGATTTCCAGTCCATTAGGTACAGTAATTTGTTTCAAAAATACAGTAAATCACACCATTTGACAAGTTCTGTGATCTATTTACTGTAGGATATTCAAAGGGTACTTAATACTGTTATTGATAGCTTTTTTGTCTTTTGAAAATTAACTAACACTTCTTTTTTCTGTCTAAACTATTTACACTATAATTAATTACTTACTAAAAATAATGAGTCTGGTCATAACAAACTGTTTACCAATTTGACATTATAATTAATAGGGAACTTTAAATCTGCAAACTTGATGAAGGAAATTTAAGTTAAATGTACAGATAATTGTTTTTAGCTTTGTTGGAATTATTGATAAACATGTTTTTATCTTTTAGTAAAAATAAGGTGCCAGAACTGTGTGTGGGGTTATTGCTAGCCTCAGAGGTAGCGTTAAGTAATTAGTTTTATTGTTTTTTTTAGTTATCACTAGTAGAATACATGTACCATTTTCTCAGAACTGTAGCTCTTCAAAAAGAGAAAGAAGTAACCTTTATTTCTTTAGTGCAGTTACTCTGTTTCTATCCATTAGGAACTTGTGACCAAAATTTGAATTTTTACGATTCTATGTATTAAACATGCTAAGTTTATGAACAGTAGCTCTTTGGGAAGGCATACAATAAATAAGAATAGCTTAAGGCTATTCACCCTTTTTTTGTTACACACAAGAGATCAAAATGCAAATTATTCAGCTCTCCAGGTAATTGGATGGTCTGAAAATTAGTGATGGATGAGTCATTCAGTTAACCAATGACGAATTCAACATTTGTTTAAACTACTCTACTTTCTCAGTAATTTTATTCCTGCTTAGTTGTTTCATCTATCCAGAACTATTGAGGCTGCTTTCACATTGGTGAAACATGACCTCGACAAGACCTCAAATGCAACTGTTCAAGCTTTTCTTCTATTCAACCTGCAGTTTGCAAAATGTCAAGTGATGAAGAAGACATAGTCATTGCTAATTGATATCCAAGAAAAAAAAAAGAAAAACCAACGCAGCTGTTGGATATCACCATAATAAGTAATAATCGTAATAGAGGAGCGTATGTGTGTGTCCAAAAACTCCCTTGTGATGAATACAAATTTAATTCTTTTTATTGGATCAAAAGAAAGTTTTCAGCTATTATTTGAGCTTGTTGGTCCTAGAATATAAAAAAGACACAAACTACAACTCCCGACAAGTAGTAATAAAATTGTAAACTGTGGAAATGGGGGTCTGACACTACATGATTTATAAGCTCACCTTCCTTATCGTATAACCTGAAAGCTTCTTTAAGTTCCTTTTGCATTGCTTCATCATCTTCTTCTACAATGAACTTTGCAGCCAGTGTAACAAACTCATCAAATTCCAATCTACCAGATTCTGTTAAAAAAAATAAACATTCTTTATTAGTGTTTTACTAAAAATTAGGGAACATAACATATATAATAGTAATATGGAAATGGAAAAAATTTAATTGAAGTAGTTTCTCTAAAAATCAAGCTTATTCATTAAGTGGCTTAATTTCGTAGGAAATTGATTCTTAAATTTTGTTATTTAAGCTTAAGTAATTGTTAAAACATAAATTAAAGCCCAGATTATTTCCTGTTGAAACTATGATCTACATCGAAAAAATTCTTTTAAGCAGTACTATTACAGATATCTTTTGTAATGTCCTAGCATGAAAAAAGTTTAAAAGAAGCCTTTAAAATGCTTGATAAATTTAATAATCTCTTAAAATTAGCTGATTGTAGACCTGATTTGATTGTTATTTTTACTCATCCTAATATTATCTTAACATTTTTAAATGTTAGCTTCTAAAGATGTAGAAGAATTTTACAAAACAAAACATTTATGTTGTTCAGGTCATCAGCCGAAAGGCTGGTTTGAACCTCTAGAGGCTTTACTAAGTAAAACAAGGAGCGAGGTGTCTTACAATTACCTTTCTCACTGAGTGGAAAAGTATGCTTATCAGGCTGCTGAGCCCTCTAAAAATCATCTACTTTCCACCCTACAAATGATACCTTCACTTTATTCACCACAGGGTCTGACTATTATGAAATTCAGTATTCCCAGAGGAGATAACTCTGAGTAGTGTATTTTACACCTCTACTTCTTCTGTTGTTAAATGCTTCAGTCATATAATTGCCTGATCATGTGATAAGAAACAAAACTATTTTTTTGTGGCCCTGGAACGAGCAGATCGAGTGCAAAAAATTTAATGCTCCACCTGCCTGTTACGGGTAAAAAACTTTTATAATCTACAAAAATACATAGTTTTCTATAGAATTTATAAAAATCTTTGAACTTTTTAGTTTTTAACGTTAATTATTTAGCTAGGATCACTTATTTTTCTGATAACTTAGCAACAGTGTACTTACTGTCAGCATCAACTTCTTCAATAAGTTCATCTAATATTTTCTTGTTAAATGGTTGTCCCATCAGACGAAGAATATCAGCAACCATATCTGTTGGTATGCTACCAGATCTTTCACGGTCGAAAGCATCAAAAGCTTTCCTTAAGACTGTAAAAAAGTAAAAAGAAATAATGAATGTACAGTTACAAAAATCAGTGAAGAACACATTTAAAAATTTATTGGTAGAATAATGACTGCAATCTTTTAACATTTACACATTTTTCATATCTATACAGTTTAACCTGTGATAACCGGACCCTCTCATATCCAGAAATATCTTCAAATTAATTTTTTAATATTGGTTTGTGAAGTAATTAGGGTTAGAAAAGTAAAAATTGCAGTTGGAATGTTGTTTGCGTGTGCCTTGAAGAAGAAAGTCATATTGCAAAGCTTGTAAAAAACCTGCCTGGATGTGAGTAAATTAATGACGATGTAGTCAAAAAATGGTTGATGAAGATGATGTCAATGAAATTGCAGACAATGATGTTATAGAAATGATGTGCAATAGCGATGAGAAAATCTCTGAACTTGAAGTGGATGATAAGTCTATAATGAGTCACTCTGAGGCATTCAAGACCATCGAATCTTTGATCAGTTATGTTCAATATCAAGATGAAACCAGTAAAACTGAAGTGTTGCCATTAAGCAGGTTCAGATATATGATTTTCCAAGAAAAATGAGCAAAGTGTGAAACAGACAAAAATCACAAACTTTTTCAAGTACATATGTGCTGTTATATGAATACTGTATGTAAAAATCTTTTACCAATTTTACTTTTTGTTTTTTAAAGAGTACAGCGTACAAATATAAATGCTAAACCAAGAGAAACATCTAAAATAATATTTAACAACAAACGTGTTAATTATTTCTGGTCTGATAGTGATTTATAAATAACTTTGTGATATCCGGATCGGCCTTCCACCGTATTAGTTTGGATGTGACAGGTTGTAGTGTATTAGAATAATACAATTTTGTGATATTTAGTCAGAAGCTGACATTATAATTTTTGAATTACAGTTAATATAATCATTGACATTTCTTACTCTTAATATGTAAATATTTTATAATTCTTATCTTCAGTGAATGGAAAATGAATCGTATTCTTTCAATTTCCCTTTGTTGCCAGTAAAAAAATTTTTATTAAATTCAACTATAATCTTCAAAAGTAAAAATACTTTAACTTTCAGCTATGGTATCAAGTACCAGTTGACTAGAATTTAGTCTTATGTAATATCATTAGGAGGGTGATTTACAAATCATTATATAAATCTATAAAAGCAAGTGACATATTTAATTTGTGGCATGTATCACTTCTTGACAAGTATTCCAAAAAACTCAAATGATGGGATGTTTCATTAAATACAGGCAGCCTAAGTTCGTTAACCATGCCACTCAATTGCCAGTTGAATTTCCAAGGATTTATGAATTGTTTTTTAGAGGCTATATTTTCATAAGACATAACTGCAATTTGATTTTTAATTATTGATCGTAGCAAAGGAAATTCCTTATGTTAATGATAATTATATTACTATAATTTAGTAAAGTGGATTTATTGAAGTGTACATACCTCCAATCTGTTCTGGTGGAAGATCATCCTACAATGAACAAAAAACAATTTTATAAACTTTTCTTAATATGTTGTAAACATAAATTACTCAACACTAATTTTCAAAATAGATTTTTTTGATGTTATAAAATTATTGATCGCTACTCTAGCAATAGTGTAAAAATTGTACATTCCTTTATTCAATCATTGACCATTACTAGTCAATGGTAATGTTTGATTTACTACTTTTCTATTTTATTTCTACTTTCTCTTTCCTATATAAATATGTAACCCACCGGGTTGGTCTAGAGGTGAAGTCGTCGCCAAAATCAGCTGTTTAACAGCTGATTTTCGGAGACGAAGGTTCCTGGCTCAAATCCTAGTAAAGGTAGTAACTTTTATACGGATTTGAATACTAGACAGTGGTTACCGGTGTACTTTGATGGTTGGGGTTTAATTAACCATACTCTCTCAGGAATGGTCGGCCTGGGCCTGTACAAGACTACACTTCATTTACACGTCATACACATCATTCTCATCTCATTGGGTCATGGGGTTGCTTATTGGTCTAAATTGAACAGATTGCATCGTAGGCATAAAAAAAATATGAATATATAGGAAGGAAAGTATTTTTTCATGTTGATTTTTCAAAATCAAGTTTTCACCGGATCAACACGTTTTCAGACCTCCCTGAACCCAAAAAACATGTTTTTAGCGATTGGTCTGTGTGTATGTGAACAAAATATCTCAAGAACGGAACATCGTACGAACTTGAAACTAAAAATTTAAGTTTGGTACTACTAGAGGACCCAACACGAACATATTTATCAAAATCAGTCAATCAGAAGCAGTAGTTTATTCATGTCATTTTCACTTTTTTGCAATTTTCTCAAAAACGGCTCCTACAATTTTTTTTAAAAATCGCCTCATTTATTACATGTTTTATGTTCTAAAAGAGCAGAAAAGTGCCATAAGTGCTGAAATTCGTGGGGGCTGTATTCTTGAGGTAAAAATTTTTTTTTTAAGATTGCAGCCTTAATATGCATTTTAGGGTGAAAGTGTCAATAGTTCAATTTGTAGATGAAAAACCTACAACATTTTTTCTACAATGCTTAGTTTATCATCAGTTGTGATTTTCTATATTTTTAAGTCAAACAGAGGTTGATTTTCATTTACTATGATAAAATTAGGGTGTTTTTTTAATTTACATTGTTTACTCAATATTAAACATAGGTTATAGTTTTAATGATTTATATTGGCGAGAGAAAGTGTGTTTCAAATGTTTTTTTTTTTTTTAATTTATTTAACGTCGCATCAACATCAAAGGTCATTAGCGACGACGTTGGGGTGTAACTGTGTGTAATGAGGATGAAATGATTATTTGTAACGTATGAAAATATGCCGTGCCTGAGTGGGATTCGAACCCAGGACCGCATGATGAGAAGCGAGCACGTTACCAACTGCGCCAATGCGGCCGGCGTTTCAAATGTTATTTGTGATAATTTAGTTGTTTAAAATACATTCAAAGTCCTAGATAGCTTATTACTATTATAATTTCAGGTAAACAATCAATATATCATTATTTTAATGATTTTTTCAGTTCAATTTGGAACAAGAAAAATATTATAATTAAAAAGATTTGGGAAAGATGAAAAATAGCAAACGAGTTAACATCTGCGTGAGAGAAAATCATTTGAAGTTGTGCTTAGAGGCTGAAAGAGTAAAAGGAAAAACCAATGATTTCCATTTCACTTCATCTTCTATTAAAATAGCTTTAATCTCCAGATAGTATTTTTAGTTAATTATTATAAAGAGCTACTGCTGGTTGTTGTAGAAAAAATGTATCATTTACAAAATACGAACATCAAAACAACTCCGTATCACTTAAAGACACAATACAGAAAAATTGGGAAAGTTGATACCTTGAAGTACTTCGGGGAAATGCAACCAAAGACCAGTGAAAAGGAGTCAACAATCATGGTAATCAACAACAGATGAGGAAAGATAACCGGTGCACTCTGAGGACTCTCAAGGCAAGCCAAGATTAGACATTATAATACTGTTATAAAACTGTGTGTTTGTTTGCATGTGAGTGCCTTAGAATGACCGGGAAGGCTGGTCTAAGAGAAGCAGAAAAATTTAAGAGACAGATCTGCTGCAAAATAATAGGTTCGAAGATAGTAGATGAAAAATATAGGTTAAGAGGTCGAGAAGAACTGTACGAGGAAAATGAACAGTTAATGGAAATTATTAGAAAAACAAACTGAAATTTTATGGACACATTTATAAAACGCCGGTCGCATTGGCGTAGTTGGTAACGTGCTCGCCTTTCATCATGTGGTCTTGGGTTCGAATCCCATTCAGGCACAGCGTATTTTCATATGTTACAAAAAATCATTTTGTCCTTCACCAGCTGCATTAGCAGCAATTGCAGAAGTCGGACGTTAAACAAAAAAAAAAACGTATAGAATGGATGTCAATCAGTTAACAAAACAAATTTTTAAGACACTAAACAGTAGACCTAAGGTGTCCAATAGATAGTTTAAAGAAGTCAGAAATAATGTTGAGAAAATTCAGATATACTGAGAAAACTTAATAAAACTAAATTCAGACAACTAATACAGATTTTGAGGGCTTCCGAGGAGCAAAAACAGAACATTGGGTGGACAGAACAGATGAGAAAAACCATACAGTGAATGAATGTTGAGAACATGGGCTGCAAAAAGAGCTTCCAGAAATGTCTAGTCACCTCACATGGTTTAAAATTAGCCCTATACGAGACAAAAGTAAAATGAAATTGAGAGTTTGTATTCTAATAATACAGTATTTTTGTAATATTAGTAGTATTGCTTGTGAACATTGATGAAATGAGCAAAAATGTCTGTCAGATAATCTGTCACATGAAAGTGTTATTTTATATACAATTTCTATGAATTTGTTTCACTAAAGCTTGATTTACTTGCGTGTATTTCTATTTGTGACTGTGTGTGTTCTGTCTCTTGGGTGTTTTCTTTTCTCTTTCACTTAAATGACTGCATCTGGGTAGCGTAAGATCTATATTTAGCCAGACTAGGCAAAGTTACTACATCATCCAATTAGCTCATTAGTGGGTATTCTCTCTCTCCTTCCTTTCACTCTCTCTTTCTTGTCTTCCTTATAGAATATATAGATAAGCATTGACAACAAAGTTTGTTCATGTACAAGAAGGTAGAAAAGAATTACACCATTTGTTGCATTGTAATATTATAGTATCAATTATTAAAGATATCTCTGTTTAGGTATATACAGGAATATGAGTAAGAGTTTACTTTTTACTTTCTCTTGCCTATATGAATATATAGGAAGGAAAGTCTTATATGTAGGAAGGATCTACACGTTTTCAGACCCCCTGAACCCAAAAACATGTTTTTAGCTATTTGTATGTGTGTGTGAACAAAATATCTCATTAATGGAACATAGTATAAACTTGAAACTTAAGTTAGATACCACTAGAGGACCCTACACGAACATATTTATCAAAATTGGTCAATCGGAAGTAGTAGTTTATTCGTGTCATTTTTCACTTTTTTGCTATTTTCTCAAAAACTGCTCCTACGATTTTTTTTAAAATCGCGTCATTTACTAATATTTTTTTTTATACTCTACAAGATTGGGTCAGCGCCATGTCTGCTGAAATTCTTGGAAGGCTGTTTTCTCGTAAAAAACATTTTTTTTTAAGATTGCAGCTTTAATGTGCATTTTAGCGTAAAAATATATATAATAAAAGTTGTAGAGAATTTAAAATCCTACAACTTTTATTTCAAACAGTTTTTTGTATAACGCTTAATTTAGCGGTAATTAGCAATTTTCTGTTTTTTTTACGAAAACGTGTAAAAAATTGATTTTTTAAGATCTCTGCCTTAGTATGCATTTTACGACAAAAGATCTACAACTTTTATTAAGAGTAGACTATTTTTCTCTACATACCCTAGTTTAGCGTGAAAGAGTGATTTTCATTTTGTGTCTTTCACTCATGATTAAAATAAGGTTATGTGTTTTGAGGTTAGTTTTTGTTTATTTCTAATGTTTTATTACTAATGTCAAGTTATATTGGTCATTATTTGTATTGGCAAGAGAAACTCGTATGAGTGTTTCACACCAGATTTTAAATAAACTATTTCTGGAATATAATTTTACAATTTTATCATTAAGGCTACTGACTACTTTTGCCTTTCATGTCATATCAGGTTTTAAAAGAATTTTTCATTAATCCTTTTTGAATAGTATTAACTCAAATAAATTACTTTTGAAATTTCAAATTTCTGAGATTTTCTCAATTCAGATAGTAAAAATTAAGTTCAAGAGAATTATGTGAGGAAAGACAAAAAGAGATAAAATGAGAAACGATCTAAGGGAACAAATTAGGATTGAATAAGGAGAGTTTGATGGATGAAGCTACGTTCGTTTGGTTATGTCTTTAGGTTGGTTGTCTTAAAGGATACAGTACTTTGAGATTTATTTTATGACTGTTTTGTACATTAATACTAATAATTATTTAAGTTATTAGTTAGCATCATAGCAGTAGAATCAATATTAATATTTTGTTTTTTACAAGTACTTTTGTTAGAAGGATTTATGAAAAGCAGTATAAGGTAAATACAAAGTTTTTTTATATCTACATAAAAAACAAAATATTAATTAATATTAATGCAGACGATGTGAAGGGTAAAAGTTATTGATGAAAAATTCCAGACCCTTGGCATAGAAGCCAGAGTTGCTGCACTGACCACTACACCATGATCTGTATTTGGAGAAGGAGGAAAAAAAAGGCCAGGGCCAAGAGCAAAGTGGATGGGTTCAGTTATGGATGAACCGAGAAAAAGACGCGATACCAAGAATGGAGGATACATTTTCAGATACATCTACTTTGTTACAACTTGTCTCACTTTATGAAAATGACAGGTGATATGGGCGATAGCTGGTTCAGTGATAGTGAGGTGGAGAGGAATTGTGCTGAGCCTGACCAGAGAAAACTTGAAAAAGTTACCAAGATGATAAATTCTGAAAAAAGCGAGTGTATATTTAATTTTCCTTTAGTCTTTAAGACTACGACATTATATTAAATGTATTTTTTTTTTTTAATATTAATACATCTGAAATTTTTTGACAGTATGTTATCTTAAATAAATTTTAATTTTGCAAAAAAATATGTAGCGTAAAAAAATTAATATATATTTTTTGATCACCTGGTGTTATAAGTAAGTGTACTGTGAAAAGAGTAGTTTTTGGCAAGCGTATTAGTGTTTGGAAATCAAATATCAGATTTAATGCCAAGATTGAATAAGATTCAACACCTTAATGTACATCACCTCTTTTCTATCGTTACCTCTTTCTCGTCAGGAAAAAAACAACTGTTTAAGTACTGTACTATTTAAATGGCAAATCGCCTCTTGATACTATTCTTTGTTTTTTAATGAGTTTAACGACACGCAACAAATTTCCTCTACCTACTTTTAGTACATAGTAGTTTTTTATAACATTCATTATTACGTGTACCTTGTATTTAGGACTCATTCATAAGTTTTAGTGGTCATTCTTTTCCTGTGACGTAGAATACTATTATTCTTATCCAATACAAAGGGCCCCAGTATATACATTCTTAGAACTGTCTTACATTAATAGCATTCTTTTAATTACCGATTTAACATCAAATCAACTGCTTCTTTGTTTAGTGACCTCAATATGCAATAGGATATTAACACGTAGGTTTTAAAATTCAATGATTTTCTGAACGATTGATTGATTTAACATCGTGGCTCCAGAGAACCTTCTGTGATACCCTTATCATTGTTATACTGATCAGATATGTAGTAAAATATAATTTGGGTCTTTTGAACTAAAACAAATTGCATTGCCAGATTGAATTATAAAAAAATTACTTCTTAAGGCCTATCCCAAGTCGTGGTAACAAAGAACTAGCAGCTAGTTTAGTAAGCACTAGTTTTTTTTTTTGTGAAAAAAGCCTCTTCAAGAATTTCAGCAGACATGGCACCTACCTATCTTGTAAAGTATAAAAAATTTAGTAAGTGAGGCGATTTTAAATAAAAATTGTAGGAGCCGTTTTTGAGAAATTCGCAAAAAATTGAAAAATTACACGAATAAACTACTACTTCCAGTTGACCGATTTTGATGAAAATGTCCATGTCGGATCCTCTAGTGGTATCTAACTGAAGTTTCAAGTTCGTATGATGTTCCGTTCTTGAGATATTCTGTTCACACACACACACACAAACCAATTGCTAAAAACATGTTTGTTGGGTTCAGGGGGTCTGAAAACATGTAGATCCGTTGAAAACTCGATTTCAAAAAATCGACATGAAAACAATACTTTCCTTCCTATACATTCATATAGGCAAAAGAAAGAAAAAAATCTGTTGTAAAACAAATACGACTTTCTCTTGCCAGTGTAAATAATTATAAGTAACCTAATTTTAATCATGAGTGAATGGCGCAAAATGAAAATCAATCTCTGTAGGACTAAAAAATTTTTTTGTAATCCCTAATGTGTGTACGTTGCAATCTTTTCAATTCAGAACAATAAGCAACCCCAAGACCCAATGAGATGAGGATGATGCGTATGACGTGTAAATGAGGTGTAGTCTTGTACAGACTCAGGTCGACCATTCCTGAGAGAGTATGGTTAATTGAACCCCAACCATCAAAGTACACCAGTAGCCACTGTCTAGCATTCAAATCCGTATAAAAGTAACTACCTTTACTAGGATTTGAACCAGGAACCTTCGTCTCCGAAAATCAGCTGTTATCAATACCAAAATCAGCTGTTATCAATACCAAAATCAGCTGTTAAACAGCTGATTTTGGCGACGACTTTACCTCTAGAACAACCCGGTGGGTTAATGTGAATCTTATCGCGCGAAAAGTGCTACCACATCAACAAGTGATACACACTTCACTAAACATAACGCGGTAGGCCACATTCTATAATAGCACCAACTGTAGTCCGATTCACGAAAGAAAACACTTGTCTTTAAACACCAATATCTTTTGAACCGTTGTATTTAAAAACAATTACGATACAGCAAATTAAAGCTTGTTTTATTGTTGGTTACAGTATTACATTAACGTATAATACTTTGTAGCCCTATACATTTTAAAGTACGCGTGAACAAAGTAATAGTACCTTGAAATTTGGTACACTGGAAAAAGGTAAAAAACAGGGTACTTTTTTTCATAATTTGTTGTATTTAATACACTATTGATTTCCGAAAATGTTAATGTATATCTTTGAACAAACACTAAAACAAGCTTTAATTTGATGTAGGTATTGTAATTGTTTTTACATACAACGGTTCAAAAGATATTGCTGTTTAAAGTCACGTGTTTTCTTCGTAAATTGGACTACAGTCTCAGAAGAAAAAAAATGCTTGAAATAAAAATTGTAGATTCTTTCATTTCCTGTAACTTTAATTATATATACACGAGTAAAATGCAAACTAAGGCTGCAATCTTAAAAATTTTAATTTTTTTACCAATTTTGATGAGAAAAATACAGAAAATCACTTATAAATAGAAAGTTGTTTTGTAACACCAGTCAGGCGAGTGAATGTGTTTGGTGACTAGCTGACAGATGCACATGAATCCCAATCCTTTCGGTGTACCTGTTAAAATTTAGGTCAATTCACCCCAAAAATTGAATTTAAATTAAAAACGGTTCCCGATGACAAAAATTTTAAAAAAAGATAGAGAAGAAACAAAATTGGGTCAATAGTGATTTTATTAAACAAGTCAATTTTACATAACCTTCTAATGAAAAAATGAGCGGTAGCAAATTTAAAATTTTGGATGTTGTTGCATTTAATTAGTTTAGAAATTTAATGTTGCCAACTACATAAAACATTTCAAAAAATTCTTACATTTGTTTTTTAATAGATCTTAAGTCATACCACATTCAACATCGAGTTAATTATTTTGTTCGTTTCCACCCGCACTGAAAACTCAGACACTAACTCTTTCCAACAAATAGAAAATATAAAAGATATAAATATTTCACATAAAAAAATATTAAAAATTATACAAACAGGCACGTTTTCCTTTATTAATTGTTTCCGGTACGAAATAGGTTAGCAGACCGCTCCGTTTGTGTGATTTGTTAAATTTATTTCGAAAAAGAGAGAGAGTTATGGGAGGAGGAGTGTGTGAATAAGAAAAAATGAAACAATTTTAAAATTTAAAATAATTCTGATGACGCACGACCCTGTTCTTTCCAAACTACTTCTTCAGTAATAAACGACCCTCTCCTTAACCCCTCCTCTTCTTAACTACTGCAGACTTACTCCAAATTCTCATTTCAAATAAAATGCTGACATGCACTGAATTATAATTTTGGAGGTTACGCAAGTGTAGATTTTCATACTATAACCTTTTCATTTTTAATCAAAATTATTATACCCGTCAGAAAGAATTTTCTCGAAATCTGTTCTAATTCACACTAAAGCTTAATATGTAATTGCAATTTCGCTACAGTATTTTTTCAAAGTAACTATAAACTTATTTTTGGACTCTTTATTACCTGAAGCATTATTTCTTGGTTTAATCTTAAAAAGTTGTTTTAGATGAACAATTTTTCATTTTGTTTTGCTTATTTTTTTTCATTTACGCATATTTTTAACAGTCCACATTATTGAAAAAATATCAAGTTGTTTAAGTAATACATCTATAGTACATTGAGTTATTTACCGGGGTTTCTCGAGATTACGGGCGTATATACGCATAAAAATATTTCTTTCTTTTTATTTATTTAACGTCGCATCAACTGCAACGGTCATTAGCGACGACGTTGGGGTGTAATTGTGTACAATGGAAAATGAAATGATTTTTTTGTAACGTATGAAAATATGCCGTGCCAGAGTGGGATTCGAACCCACCACCGCATGCTGAGAGGCGAGCACGTTATCAACTACGCCAATACGGCCGGATTTCTTTTTACTTTCTCTTCCCTATATGAATATATAGAAAGGAAAGTATTGTGTTCATGTTGATTTTTCGAAATCGAGTTTTCACCGGATCTACACGTTTTCAGACCCCTGAACTCAAAAAAACATTTGTAGCGATTGGTGTGTGTGTGTGTGTGTGTGTGTGCGTGCAGAATATCTCAAGAACGAAAGATCGTACGAACTTGAAACTTGAAACGTAAGTTAGATACCACTAAAGGACCCGACACGAACATTTTCATTAAAATCGGTCAACCGGAAGTAGTACCTAGTTTATTCGTGTCATTTTTCACTTTTTGCGATTTTCTCAAAAACGGCTCCTACGATTTTTTTAAAAATCGCCACATTTACTAAATTTTTTATGGTTTACAAAATAGGGTTGGTGCCATGTCTGCTGAAATTCTTGGGGAAGTTGTTTTCTCATAAAAAAAGAATATTTTTTTTAAGAGTGAGACTTTAATAATATGCATTTCAGCGCAAAAATGTACAATAAGAGTTGTAGAGAAAACCAGGACTTTCGTCCCGAAAATCGGCTGTTAAATAGGCTGACTTCCGGCGACAACTTTACCACTAGACCAACCCGGTGGTAACTGTATCTTATGAAAAATATTTTAAAGTTTATAAAAATCGCATGGGTTTTTTTTAGCTTTTTATTTGTTATCGGGTACTTTATTAACAACCACCCAAATTTATCACCCCTTTTTCGCTGTATTTTTGTCATTATTCGACATGATTTTTTTTTGAATAGAGACTCCCAGTGGCTATCAGCTGTTCACCATAAAACGGCGCTTGCCCAACCAGTATTACTTAACAATTAATAGCGATTTTCTACTAGCTGACTGACTGAGCTGGCCCGAAGGCCCCGCCTAGGCTGTATTTTTTATAATTCATTATATCAAAAGAAAAACATGCGTAAAGTAGTAATCTGATATCATGACGGTAAGAAGTTAAAGAAGAGGGGAAAATAAAACAAAATTCTCCTCGTTTCTATGTTTTTTCCTACATTATACAGTAACTGTATTACAAGTGGAGAATAAATTCCCTGTACTGGTAACAATCGTACAATAAGCCTTCTAAAGTATATTTCCACGACGTACTAGCATCGATGATGATGTACTAGCGTCATGGGAACGAACAACTAGCAGCTAGTTAAGTTAAAGCGCTATTATTCACTAGCGCCCTAGTGACTTTGAACATGTTTGATTTTACTAGCGCTAGTAGGGGAGAAAAGGTCACATGATTGATTAGCGCTAGTAAACTAGCTCAATGTCAACGTTTGGAAACGTTGTTAGCTACTGGTAAATACAGCAATACACAACACAACTCAAATACGTTTTCAAAGCACTGGCAATAATTAACTAGCTCCGTAGGAACCGTCACCGACGCGCTAGTAGGTCCTGCTAGTAGGCCTACTAGCAGCTAGTATAGTGCTAAGTGTCAAGTTATCAGAATACTACTGTAAAATTATAAATACTTAGGTAATTAAATTATAAACGCAAGGTTATTCAACCATAAACAAATAACATTAAAACCACATAGTAATACATACAAAAAATTACTATAGGCTGAAATTAAGTAAATTTGCAATAATTAAACATACAGGACACATATTAGATAATTAAATAACAGATTCATATACATAATTAATTATACGTAACAATATAGAGATTCATTAGTACACAATACTTAAGTTACACAGTAATTAATTGTTTACACAACAACGTAGTAAAAAATTTCCTATGCGCAAGCGCCAACTGAAAACTGGGGAAGAATTTCCTCTCTAACTGCCTCCTTGTGATAGTTGCAACAGCGTCAGCAATGATTTACAGCTTGATCTGTAGTAGGGGAATAGTATCGATGGACATGAGTGGGAAAGGTGAAAATAGTACTAGTAGAACAAGTCACGTCTTCCAAGATTTTTTTAATTTGTAAAATAATAGTACGATATAGTAGGCTCTCACTTTTTCGTACCCTCAAAACCACGGTTAATCTGTGAGCGAATATATTTTTACGGGTACTTTTTTTGGTTTACATCTGATTTTCTTGAAGTTCCTGCTAATGCAGACTGTGAGACGGATGATAGATGAAGATGAGTAATGAAAAAATGCCAGACCTGACTGGGAATCGAACCCGGGACCCCGGTGTAGATACCAGTTGCGCTAACCACTACGTCAACGGGCCGGCCGAAACCGGCCGGCCCGTTGGGTACGCTGAACGCTGAACGGATTTTTTTAGTTTCTTTAAAGTCGGATTCACAATTTGGGTCTTTAGTGATTACTGTGGGGGGGGGGGGTTGTTACTGTGGCGGTAGGTTTTAACTTGTTGAAGTTTCCAGCTCCTAGCCAGGAATCAAACCCGGGACCTTCCGCTTAGTAAGCTAGCCCGCTAATCACTACGCTACAAAGGCGGTATCTGACTTTTTTTTAATTGTCAGTACTTTCAAAAAACTGACATTATTGAGAATTTTTTTTTCAAAACCAAAAACCTAATTTTAATACTCTGTTATAATAAATGTAAAGAATGTATAAACAACTGAACACCTATTGTCAATGACTGTTTTTAGTAAATATTTCCTAATTAACAATAAAAATTAAGGACTGACATACAGATACCGTGTAACCGTAATCATTAGAAAACGCAGTGTTAAAAATAAATTATTCATATTTTATGTGCCCCTCGAATCAAAATGTTTGAAGCTTAAAGAAATTGAAATTAAAGATATTACAAAAAATAACTAGGATGTTTTTCTCAGAAAGTAATTGACTTTTGGCGTTTCCTGAACAATGATAATGATAGTTAATAAAAGTTATAAGGACTAAAAACAGTACTTTTGAAAGTCTATTATTTTAGTTTATGTATTTATTTCATCGTCGGGGTAGTTTAACTAAACTATGATTTAATTATCTGGCGCGGGAATAATTAATAATTACATCGACTTCAAAGTATTTACACTTTCAATTAAAATACCTTGACGGAATAATAACCTAAGATGCAATTAATATTTTAGCCGGGAAACAAACCTTTAAAGAAACATTGAAATTAACAAAATATTAATTTTCACAATGTTACTTACAAATAAAATACAGTTAAAATTAAACATAAATATACGTTATAAATTAATTAAATTACATAACAAGTTAATGTATTGAAATACATAAATCGACATTTTATACATAATTACTGACATCTTAACATGAACATCACGAAAGTAAATACATTGACAAATAATACAAAGTTATTAAATTTTTGACGAATACATTATTTTAATTGGTAAAAATTAATAATATTTGACATGTAAATTAATCGACATTGTGTTAAATTATTAGAAATTAATTGGAGTTATTTACGTTTTAAGAAAAAAATTATTTTTATTTAAAAAATAGTTTTGTAGTATTATACCTGATAATCATATTGATTTGGATGAACCTAAAAAATAATAAACATAAAATGATAAGGATGATGATAATTTAATTAACCTAATTATTAATAAATTATGTGCAAATATAAAATGGGAGATAATTGCTAAATTATGTTTTTAGATGGAATCGAATCCAGAACTATCGTTTTAACAATAAATTAAAATTTCGATCCAGTTTCGAAGATTTATTAAAACTGCTGTAAGGTGTTCATTTTAGTTTGCTAATAGTAGACTACCTAATAAAAATATTTTCTAATAATTTATCACTTTTAACATAGTGATAATTTGCGACCATAATGAAATATGAAACTGTGATACAGTAATCAAAAATTTGTAACTCCACGACGAACGGGAGTTCAAACTTTTACCCAAAATGCTACAAAATAAATTATCTCAGATGATCGATTTTTTATTGTTTTTTTTAGTTTATTTAAAGTCGCACCGACAGCTTGATCATAAGCGACTACTATGGGTTTTAGTACTGTAATAGTGGGTTTTAACGTGTTAAAATTTTAAATTTGGGAAACGAACCCGGGACCTTCCGTTTTGTAGATTAGCGCGCTAGTCACTACGCCACGGTAGCGGCTTTTTTAAATTGTTTATTAAAATCTGTTTGTCAAATAAACTGTAATATAATGATAATTTTAAAATTCGCTTCATTTTTCATAAATTAGCGACCATATTGGGTTTTGGAGTGAAAGAGCTGTAAAAAATTTTCTAGAACTGCTTTAGGAATTGATATAAGATTGTCAGTGGGACAGTTTCATCCACATTTATGTTCCGTTTACTTTTTTTTACTATAAATTTAAAATCGTTTCTAACGTTTAAGAATTTCCAAAAAACCAAGACCTTTCGCTTTGTAGTTTGTCATGAGACTATAGCTCCATTTGGCAACCAGTTTACTTTTTTATATTAAATTTTGTCCTATTTATTAAATTTACAACAGTAGTAACGCAGGCCACCTCCGTGACCCATTGTTTAGAGCGCTACACGGTGCTGCCCATCGCAAAGTGGAAGGTCCTGGGTTCCCGGTAAGAGTTTGGATTGTTGTTTAGTTCACTAGCCGAAAGGCTGGTTTGAACCTCTAAAGGCTGTACTAAGTAAAACTAGTTGTGTGGTGGTTTACAATTGCTTTTCTCATTGATTGGAAAAGTATGCTTATGAGCATGCCAGGAAAATGTCCGAAAACCATCTAGTTTTCAACCTGCAAATGACACCTTCACTTCATTCGCCACAGAGTCTGGCTGTATAATGAAATTCATTACTCTCAGAGGAGATAACTCCATATGATTACTGTCTTTTACACCTCTACCTCTTCTGTTCTTAAATGTTTCATCATTCATAATAATTGAGTGACCATGTAATAAGAAACAGAACTATTTTTTGTAGCCCTAGAACTAGCAGATCGGGTGCAAATAATTTAACACTCTGGAATATTGTTACATGTAAAATTCACGGATTCTGTAGCGTAACCCTTAATAGTTTCTAAAAACCTAACTAGTTGATGCAACTTTTAAAAAAACATTAATATAGTAGTACAGACATACTGTAAAACAAATTCTAAAATATATTCCGTAATTTCTCGCATGTATAACATGTTATTAGCAATAATAAACAAAGCTCATTTTCTTGGCAATCAGGTACAAAAGACGGTCGCTTATATCATTAAAAAAATTCAAGTCATATTAAACTAAATGTGATCGTATTAAAGCTATTTATTTAAAAATAAATTTAACTGAAATCTTACAAAAGATTTGTATAACGCTTATTTAATTGAAAGCTTAAATGTAAGCTTATTTTTTAGTGTACGCGTACATATATATGTCCTAGATTCAAAACTAACTTTCTAAAATTTAAACTTTTTTACAGAAAGGGAAAGGTGGTACACTATGACCAAATTATATAGACAATTAAGAATAAAAATTTTAATTTTTTTCTTGAAAATTATTTAAGAAGTACTTAGTATTTCTCTATTATTTGTATTATTGGAAAACTTTAGGTAAATTTATCTTTATCAATGGTAACACGCACATTGTAAAATTTATACACCGGTTGTTTCGGAACTGCACTCCCATCTCTCGGGATATGATTCTACACCTAAATATAAATTTATTTATTCTTTATTGATTTTATATACATCAATCAAATCACAATTAAATTTTCTGCAAGTTCTATTTGAACATTTAACAAAGTTATTTTACTCCAAACGTAAAAAAATGAGTTTTTTTTATTTTACGTCAAATAACGTAAAAACTATAAGAGTTACAGTTCTGAGACCTGTTATATTCAATTGTTTCGTCAAAAAACGTATATAAACAAGAAAATTTGCATCGAAATTTTTGACCTGTGACATTAATATGGCATCCTATTATCGGTGACCAGGAATACGGGCCAAATTTTTCGCTAGCTGTAACTCACTAACGAAGCGTTTCTGGTTTTTTTGTACCAACTTTTTTCCTTATGTTTAGCTGTGGAATAATTTCCCGAGACATTGGTGTACAGTTCCGAAACACCCGGTATTTACATTCGTATAGTTCCGCGTCCCACAAGAAAATTCAATTATTTTAAGTATTTTTAATTTAAAATATTCAAAAATTTTTCGTGAAGGATTAACAGTTCTGGATTGAATTGATCTGCGTTCAATAAATAGATCTATGTATTCCGATAAGTTGACAAATTAAATCTGTAATACGTAATTAAATTTATAATATTAAAATAATAAATTTAAATATTATTTTTATAAACAAAGTTGTAATGTACTAACCATATTTGTGAAGATATGTAGTCCTTACTCCTGCACGAGTGGCAACAAACTGAATGAAAAATCTCTAAGAAATTCAGGAAATATTTATTTTTGAAAAAGACTAACAAAAATCTAATAATACTAGTTGAAAAATGAAATAAAAATAGTAGATTAGAAAAAAATCTAAAAAAAGAAGACTAATATTATTGTCAGTCAAGAAGAATATAAACTTTGAAAAGCCGTGGTTAATACTCTGGAGTGAAAAACATGTACAAGTATTTAAAAAGTTTATTGTCCCCCACCATTACGAAATAACAGATGTGTGTTAATGTATTCGCGTACGAAAGTTGGGATAAGAAGAGAAGAACCGTGGTCTATAGTCGATTCCAAAATGTACTTCCCTTCCTCTTGTTTTCCATCTTTATTTAACTACAAAGTAATTTTAAATATACACATACACACACTAACAAATATACACATGTATATAGTTTCCACCATTTATTATCCTATATGTTACTAGTAGGCTACATAACCTTAAAAAATTTTATCCTTTACCCACAATGCATCTCTCTCTTACATCTGAAAGTAATCCACTACCAACTGACTGTACGGCGCACCCCAACTGATACACAAATATACACACACAAATTATACGGAAATTTAAATAATTTCCTAGCACGTGTGAGTTACTCTTTTGTGTTTACAATTTTATTAAGATCTTTTTATCATCGTCTATTTCAAGCGTTAAATTAGTGAAAAAGTAAATAAAATCTGATTTACTTAATTTTATACTTAATTATTTATTATTACCCTTCGTTAACTCTATTAACATAATTCTTCTTAATCTTTTTATCAGATAACTTGATTCACAGAAATTATTAAGTAAAAAATACTTTCCAACGAAATCTTTCTTTGTATTTTATTTTTATAACAAAAGTTGTTTGATATGTTATGTAAGGTGGGAAACACTATATGTTTTTTTTATCTTTAGGTTATTTTTTTTAAATAATATATTTATAAAAGCTCTATAAACTGTAACGTGAATATATCGTCACAGCGAAATTACTAATATTCTTCTTTGTTTTCTATTCTTTTCTTTGTATTTGTCTCCTGCCGAAAATTGAATATAACCATAGTAATCTGTATCCTGTTCACCACACTCTTTAACAAGTTTACTGAAGAGCAGCTGAACTAATTCCTCAGAGCTTTCAACTAGAATTTATTCTGTCTTGCTACAGATTTTCCCGCAATCTTTTCTTGTATAACAGTGTTTTTCAACCTGGGGGTCGCAGGACGTGTCTGGTGGGGGGGGGGGAAGGTCGCGAAATACGAGGAAAAAATAAAAAATAAACCATTGTTATAGATTACGTATTTAAAAAAAATACAAAAATTGTACATTACTTTTATAAATTTTTCCAGTTCAATTAACGCGAAACTTGTTTAGGCTTGTTTGGAATTTACCAATTTTTGAATGTTTGATTTATTTTTGCTACACAAAAAACGATGTTATTTTCAGTATCAAACGATTTCTTGATTTGGGTTTCAAATTCACCATTATGGGAAATTCTTGTTCACTGCTGTAGGCTGTGGCAAATGGGTTCAAAAATCTCAACGCTACTCAGACGAGCGATTTTGACTCAAATGAGCGATTTTTAAAAAAATCGTAGGAGCCGTTTTTGAGAAAATCGCAAAAAGTGAAAAATGACACGAATAAACTAGGTACTACTTCGGATTGACCGATTTTGATGAAAATGTTCGTGTCTGGTCCTCTAGTAGTATGTAACGTAAGTTTCAAGGTCGTACGATGTTCCGTTCTTGAGATATTTTGTTCACACACACACACACACACACAGACCAATGGCTAAAAACATGTTTTTGGGGGTTCAGGGGGTTTGAAACTTGTGTTTCAATCTGGTGAAAACTCGATTTCGAAAAATCGACATGAAAACAATACTTTTCTTCCTATGCATTCATATAGGCAAGAGAAAGCAAAATATTGTTGAGAATATAAATTTGTATTCCTGAAAAATTTGGTAGGATTTACCAGAAATTTATACCCTCATTTTTTACTTATCCACCCCCAAGTGACCTTGTTAAACGAAATAACTTATGTAACAAGTAAAAATACAACTTGACCAATTTATAGATTTATTTTACTCTTTACACACAGTCTATGAAGCCTAATATTCTGAATTTAATATACTGATACGTTACAGTAGTTATATTCTTGGAAGATAATGAACTCACCCGGGGACATAAGAAGAACTCAAAGAACGCCCCCCGCATCTTGTTTACCCCTCATCTATCCTCCTCCTTTACCACCCACTCTTATTATGTTACCTCCTCATAAACATAGCCGCGATGGAAATATAAACACATACACAAAATCAAGAAATCTCTCTTTTGGCACAGTTTCATATTTTAAATAAAATAAAAAAAGTGTTTTAAACCATGCGTGACTTATTACTGGACACAATTTAGTATCGTATTTAATTTAATTAGGTTAAAACTCTTATGTGTTGTGTGTGTGTGCGCGCGCTTGCGCGCGCGCGTGTGTGTTAAAACTATAGTCATGATTATGAGTTCCATTGCAAAATTTTGATAATAACTTTTTTACCTAAACTTTTGTAGATAAGCCTTGATACAATTAAACACTACATTTAACTCTTACAATGTAATAAAACTTTATGTTGCATTCCTTCCTTAAATATTGGCTAAAAATCAGTTTTCTCTTTAATTTTTTCAGAGATATAATGCACAATTAAACCGCTTGGCTGATTGCGTAAAGAGCAATGGAGTGGTAAAGATGCAAACCGATTTTATAACCATTTCATTCAAAATTTTTGAAAATTTGAGGGAACATCCAATATTAAGTTGTGATAAAATAAGGAATCTTTAGTGATCATTAATGAAGTGGTTTGCTATTGCTGTTGATCAACTGATTCATCGGCCTTTTGAGATGGCTTTCCCCTCAAGAATAAGAAAATGTTTTACACTTTAACTGCTCATCCACCCTGATAAAGGGAAGTCCGATGGTACTTGAATTAAGGTAATCACGTTATTCTGGTAGAAATTCCGTTCCGACGTTTATCGGCTTCTTGTAGCACAAACGTTGTCCTCCCTCCGCCATAGGAAGGAAAACGTCCGGAATTTCCTATCACCGAGACCATAAGGTATTTTGTAGACTTTCAAGTACTTAGATATGGACATAAAAAAGTTGTACTTCTGAAGATGGTTTATGATAGAGAGCGGTTTACTAGAGTTGTAGCCAATCTTCAGTGATATCGTCGGCACTCTAAGAAGATGAAAAACACCGGACCAAAAAACTGAGGAGATTCTTTTGTCGAGATAAAATTCTCTATAACGCCATCCGCGACCCGGAAAAAATTATGGTGGCATCGGAAAGCAAAAATTATGAGAATGGGAATCAAAAATGGAATTACTCGTAAAATACACCCACTGGCAAAGTGTAGGCGCGAAGTACCCGGCTCTGATTTTCTCAACCCATTGACCCACCATTATTGAGGCAAGCAATAAACTCCTGTGAATTGGAACTTATGAATCTATTTCTGTACTTTTAAATTAATGTATGTGATGAGAGATCAACCTACCCGACTTACCTATGGTTCCCCAAGTCATATTGTAGGTCAGTCTTATCCCTCTTCTTCATACACCAGGTTTCCAACAACCAAAACATCAGGTTGTGGCTCACAGATTTAGAGCTGCAATAATTATTTCTTTCGTGTTTTCTGTATCGACGCTGAAGACCCATTTCTGTAAATCCTCTTTAAACTTGATGTTTCGTATACTTTTACAGTTTTGGGAAAACAGGTTGTACGAACTGACGAAGTTGCTAACAAGGCGTGGTTGCTTTGGGGCATATGACGAGGTTCAAATTTAATGAAGTGGCGAAATGTCGACTGTGCGACAGTGAAGAGGAGTCAATTGCGCATATTTTGAAAGATGTCCCTATTTTGGCACCGACAGAATGAAGACATCTGAGAAGATAGGCGTTGCACAGTGGATCCCAGAGAGAGTAGGGGCAGCGATGCTGCGAGATGAGGAGAGCTGGAAGTTGGTCGCTCAGTTTGCGGAGAGGGTGGTCAGGAGACTGTGGAGGGAGGAGACATCTGGAGATCAGCGGGATCGCCCTCTCCCACTGTAAATTGCTTTTGTTAGCTTTGTTTAAGGAAATTGGATATTTATTTTTTCTTGTATTCGTGGATTCGTTTTGAGAAGTTTTCTGCGTTTTTTGGGTCCCTATAATTATAATTATAAACTCAAGCATAAAGTAAACACGTCTGGTAGGCTGATCTTCAAAACCCTTAAAAATTGCTCAAAACAATAGAGGTTTTGTTGATTACTCGTAAAATGAATTTTGTACTTCTACAAAGAGACTTAACTTACAATTGACAAGTATCGCCCCATTTCAGTATTGTATAACTGATTACTTCATGGACAGCGAATAAATATATTAGGTATAGCCTAGTTTAGAAAGATCTTTGATCTAATAATGATCAAAGATGAGTAAAAATTACATTCATCGCATTCCATTATCCTTGTTTAATAACACACCACTTCATACAATGAACAATTTATTCCCTTAATCATTTCTATTATATCACTGTACCGTGTTACAATATAATATAATTTTATATTGTGAAAATTATAAGACTTTTAGTACACACGAGGTGTGGCTATTAAATAACGAGACTGACGTTGTAAAACATTTTATTTTTATTTTATACATAATCACTTATTGTCACCTTCAATATACACTCCTTTTCTATCCCTACAAAGCTCCATGCGAATTTTCCATTGTTGTAAACAGTGCTGGAAGTCATCTTCTGTCAGCTCCTTCAGGACATGTGCCGCTTTCTCTTTTACAGCTTCCACAGACTCAAATCTTGTCCCTTTTAATGCAGATTTCACCTTAGGGAACAACAGGTAGAAGATAATAACGTGTGATGAAACGTGGGTTTTACTTATTACCCGGAAACGAAGCGCCAATCCATGCACTGGAAGAGCCGAACTTCACCGAGAGCCAAAAAAGCTCGAATGAGCAAGTCAAAATTTAAAGCAATGATGATGGTTTTTTTTAATATCATGGGATTTGTACCTTCACTGGGTTCCTGAAGGTCAAACAATTAATCAATATTACTACCTTGAGGTACTTTCGCTACGTCAAAGAGTAAGAAAAAAACGCCCTGAAATGTGGAAGGACAAATCATGGGTTCTCCACCAAGACAATGCGCCAGCTCATTCCGCGTTATCTGTCAAGAGGTTCCTAGTAAAGTACAGCATCTCATTTTTCGAACATCCACCTTATTCACCAGATCTTGCACCATGTGACTTCTACCTGTTCCCTAAGGTAAAATCTGCATTAAAAGGGACAAGATTTGAGTCTGTGGAAGCTGTAAAAGAGAAAGCGGCACGTGCCCTGAAGGAGCTGACAGAAGATGACTTCCAGCACTGTTTCCAACCATGGAAAATTCGTATGGAGCGTTGTAGAGATCGAGAAGGAGTGTATATTGAAAGTGACAATAAGTGATTATGTATGAAATAAAAATAAATGTTTTTACAACGTCAGTCTCGTTATTTAATAGCCACACCTCGTATGTTAAAATTTGTAATATTCCACTGAAATATGAACGACGGAACTTTCGATGAACTTTTGATAAAGAATAAATTTTTAATATATTCTTTCATATCTTACGAATATAGATTTGATAGAATTCTTTCAGAATGAATCATTATGGACTAAATTATGCATATAATTAATAATCTATTTTAAACTTTTGATTTGCGCAAGCAAGAACATTTTACAAATAAAGATTCCAAAGCATAACATTAATAAATTTAGCTTATTTTAAACAGATGGCTGTTTGAATATTACATACAGTTTAGTAAGCTAACATCTTAGATATAAAATTTAGTGCATGGGATGCGTTTCTTTCTCGCCTTAATCAAAGTAGTACATAAATACATAATGTAATACCTACGGTAGCTGTAAAAATTGCTTTGTAGGCCTATTATTACTGTAATGCTCTTCTGTTTTATATTTTGATTAATCTAACGGAATGATTTTACATTTTATTTATAGCCAATTTTCATTTTTGAATGAGTATAGCGAGAATAATAATGTTTCTTCGCTCAGTTGGTCTTTCTGTACCAATACATAAACCATTTTACTCAAGAAAACTTCACGACTAAGGCCGGCCGCACACAATGACGTGCGAATCACCTTGCGACGAGTCCTTTTTGTTAGAGACCGACTCTATAATGCGTTTTACGGTTGATGAGCTCTGCTGTTCCACGTGTTTAGACCAATCAGAACGTTTGCCAGCGTTGTCAGATTGTACGAATGAATCAGCGTGACAAACATTACGCACGCATGCGTATAAGAACCGCAGTAGTTCACTCGTGTCTTGCGTCTAGTACTAAACACGTAGATTATAGAGCACATTTTTTTATTTTTAATTTGTGTACGTTGCAATCTGTTTAATCAGAACAATAAGCAACCCCATGACCCAATGAGATGAAGATTTTTTTTTTGGTTTAAAGTCCGACTGTTCTGCACTTAATGCTAATGCAGACGGTGAAGGATGAAATGATTTTTTTTTGTAAGTATGAAAATATGCCGTGCCTGAATGGGATTCGAACCCAAGATCGCATGAAAGAAGAAATGAAGATGATGCGTGTAACGTGTAAAAGAGGTGTAGTCTTGTACAGACCCAGGCTGATTATTCCTGAGAGAGTATGGTTAATTGAACCCCAACCATCAAAGTACACCGGTTACCACTGGCTAGTATTGAAATCCGTATAAAAGTAACTAACTTTACTAGGATTTGAACCAAGAACCTTCGTCTCCGAAAATGCTCTGTTGAACAGCTGACTCGTGGTGACGACTTTACCTCTTGACCAACCCGGTGGGTTATGAACGCATTAACATGTTTTTAGCGATTGATCTATGTGGACAGAATATCTCAAGAACGGAAAATCGTACGAACTTGAAACTTAAGTTAGATAGGCCTACTACTACCGGACCCGACACGAACATTTTCATCAAAATCGGTCAACCGGAAGTAGTAGTTTATTCGTGTAATTTTTCACATTTTTGCAATTTTCTCAAAAACGGCTCTTACGATTTTGTTTAAAAATCGCCTCACTTACTACATTTTTACGCCCTACAAGATAGGGTAGGCGCCATGTCTGCTGAAATCTTGGAGAGGGTGTGCTCTCGTAGAAAAATGGTTTAAGATTGCAGCTTTAATATGCATTTTAGCGCAAAAATGTATGTAATAAAAAGTTATAGAGGATTTAACATCCTACAACTTTTATTTTAAACATTTTTTTGTATAACGCTTAGTTTAGCGGTAATTAGCGATTTTCTGTTTATTCTCACGAAAACTAAAAAAAATCGATTTTATTAAAGGTTTCAGCCTTAGCAAGCATTTTACGACAAAAGTGTGTATAATCAAATTTATAGGAAATTAAAAGCTCTACAACTTTTATTTCCAGCATTTTTCTATATAAAGCCTAGTTTAGTGAAAAAGTGAATTTCCGTATTTTAAGCCAAACGGGTTGATTTTCATTTTGTATTATTCATTCATGATTAAAATAAGGTTATGTTTTTGAGGTTAATTTTTTTGTTTATTTCTTATATTTTATTACTAATTGTATTGTTAATTATTTGCATTGGCAAGAGAAAGTCGTGTGAGTGTTTCACACCAGATTTTTATTTTTTTGTTACAGTATGTGGACCTACAAAGTTATCATTGTATATATTAATTCATTAATTTTAATTCTTAATGTGTGCATGTTGCAATCTGTTTAATAAGCATTAGTGTTGTGCGAGTTAATTCATAGTGGGCAGATAGTCTTTTTTATTAGTGTTTTAAGTGATTAAAAAATTCGTTAAACTTGTGTTTTATTCAAATTTCTCTTAAACAATAACACAGTAGGGATGTCCATTGATAGACCGCGGGATGTCTTATAAAGAGGTTAGTCTGTCTTCAATTTTTTGCCCCATTAAAACTGGGAGCATTGACTAAGGTTCTAGTCTGCACCATGTAATGTAATCCGTTAAAGAATATGTTTACAATACTGATATTTTTTTAAATCTTTTAGCAACGAGCAGTAATAAGTAAGGCCTACTTCATTTATTTTTAGATGTTATAATACCAGTTAACAACTATTGTGTAAATAATTCAAAATAGAAAGAAAGAAAAAATAAATTAATCCATGTAAAACAAAACAAAGTTGTTTACTTAAAAAATATTTTAAAGAATAAACAACACAAAGTAAACAATATAAGCGAATAACCTAATCAAAACAATTTTTAAAACCAATGACCACCAACAGACACGGCTGCCTTGTCATGTCGCGACTTAACAGTCATTTGTTATTTTTACAACTTAAGTACGAAAAGTAAAATGGAAAACAACTATCTATTTTGTTCCCAGTTGTCGCCGCTTGTCCAAGGTATCAAATTACTGTATCCTACTTCTTGTTATTATTCTTTTATCGTTTCGTCCTAACACTTTAAATGATTTTTTTCTCTACATGATCATTGCTACTTTTCGTCTTTCCATGGCGTTCTCTAGTTAGAGGCGGGATAGCAGTGGTGGGGAGAAGTCTGACTGGTGACGTCAGAGGTCCAGTTTCTAATTCGTTACATTACATTTTAATACGTACATTACGACTATACGTACATTATGAATCCTAACTTACTACGTATCTCTGTTTTTGTGTGTGTTTGTTTTTAATACGTATTATAAATAAGATTACTATAAATTTATTTAGATCTTAATACGTAATTATAGTTTATAGATTAAAATGTTTCTTCTCTTACCTTACCTATTTTAAATTTGTTAATTCTTTTTAAAGTTGTTAATTTTCTTGCACATGATTTATTTCATTAAGCCGCCACCTTTCCAGGATGGCGGCATAACGCCGACTTGACAATATGGCATACATAGGTAACCCACACGGAATAGGAAACAGAACAAACAGATCTAATGACGTTAACATGTGGCTAAATAAATACACTACGTATACATATATAATGCTCTTACAAGTCTTATTATCAACACAATTTTTACATACCTCTATAGTTTGAAAGCAAAAAATTAGATGAAATTTTCGATAAAAACTAAAATTGTTGTACACACTAACTTAGTTCTCACTCAACTGTGAACGCAACGGATAGTGCTTATGGCGTTGTCTGCTAAGTTCCAGCACCTATTCCGGGAATATCCGACTCAAGGCTTGAGTTATAGGCTACATGGGGTGGCAGAATAACTCAGGATGGCGCGATTCCCCCGGTCTCCACTACGAAAATATGCGAATAAGACAGTGTGTAGACAGCGCCACGTCAGTAATTAAGACTGCTGACGTCATTACCCCCCACTTCAGTACTCCCGCCTGTACCTAGAGAACGCCATGGTTGAGGGGAAAGGCTGACGCAACACATTCTCTCTCTGTCTCGCTACCCTCCCTACATGCCGCCGTAATTGGCGAACAGTATACATCTATGGATATACTATACAATTACGTATATAGAAAGGAAAGACGTTGTCATAAAATGAATACTAAGACAGAAATCTTAAAAAAATCGATTTTTCACACGTTTTCATGAGAAATAACAGCAAATCGCTAATTACTGCTAAACTAAGCGTTATACAAAAAAATGTTTGAAATAAAAGTTGTAGGATTTTAAATTCTTTACATTTTTGCGCTAAAATACATATTCACGTTCACTGCGGCGCGGGAAGAGCGTGGTTCTTCCCTGTGACTGACGTCGATTTCAAGGCTAAACTGGCCTGACTCAATTCTGCGTCCGCAGTTATACGAGAGAGCAAAATTCTCTGACTACGTCATAGCCTGTATCGTTCTGATATTTGATATAGGCTACCTTTTTAAATGTAATTTTATTCATTATTGCTTTGCTTTTGTCCCGTAATATGAAAAATATTTAAAATAAATTACAAAACAAATTAATTAAACATAATTTAAAAAATCTGGTGTGAAACACTCACACAACTTTCTCTTGCCAATACAAAAATTTACAATAAACCTAACATTATTAATAAAACATTAGAAATAAACAAAAAACTAACTTTAATAACATAACCTCATTTTTAAAATGAGTGAAAGACGCAAAATGAAAATTAACCTCAGTTTAGCTTAAAAATACGGAAAATCACTCTTTCACGCTAAACTAGGCTCTGTAGAGAAAAATGTTAAAAATAAAAATTGTAAATCTTTTAATTATCTATAAATTTGAACATATACACTTTTGTCGTAAAGTGCATACTAAGGCCGAAATCTGAAAAAAATCGATTTTTCACACGTTTTCGTGAGAAAAAAACAGAAAATTGCTAATTCCCGCGAAACTAAGTGTTAAACAAAAAAATGTTAGAAATAAAAGTTGTAGGTTTTAAAATTCTCTACAACTTTTATTATATAAGTTTTTGGGCTAAAATTTATAATGGAGCCGTAATCTTAAAAAAACTATTTCTTTACATGAAAACAGCCTCACCGAGAATTTCAGCGAACATGACGCCTACCTTATCTTGTACAGCATAAGAAAATAAGTAAACCAGGCGATTTTTAAAAAAATCGTAGGACCAGTTTTTGAGAAAATTGCAAAAAAGTGAAAAATTACACGAATAAACTACAACTTCCGGTTGACCGATTTTGATGAATATGTTCGTGTCGGGTCCGGTAGTGGTATGTAACTTAAATTTCAAGTTTCAAGTTCGTACAATGTTCCGTTCTTGACATATTTTGTATGCACACACAAACACACACAGACCAATTGCTAAAAACATGTTTTTTGGGTTCAGGGGGTCCGGAAACGTATAGATCCGGTGAAAACTCGATTTCTTAAAATCGACATGAAAACAATACTTTCCTTCCTATATATTCATATAGGCAAGAGAAAGTAAAAAGTCTGGTGTGAAACACTCACACAACTTTCTCTTGCCAATGCAAATAATTAACAATAAACCTAACATTAGAATTAAACCATTAGAAATGAACAAAAAACTAACCTCAAAAACAACAGTGAATACGCAAAATTAAAATCGACCTCAGTTTGGCTTAAAAATACGGAAAATCGCTCATTCACGCTAAACTAGGCACTGTACAAAAAAATGCTTAAAATAAAAGTTGTAGATCTCTTAATTTCCTATAAATTTTATTTTATACACTTTTGTCGTAAAATGCATTCTAAGGCCGAAATCTTAAAAAAATAGATGTTTCACACGTTTTCGTGAGAAAAAAACAGAAAATTGCTAATTACCGCTAAACTAAGCGTTATACAAAAAAATGTTGGAAATAAAAGTTGTAGTTTTAAATTCTCTACATTTTTTATCATATACATTTTTGCACTATAATACATATTAAAGCCGTAATCTTTAAAAAAAACTTTTTTTACGTAAAAACAGCATCACCGAGAATTTCAGCAAACATGGCGCCTACCCTATCTTATAGAGAATAAAAAATTGAGTAAACCAGGCGATTTTAAAAAAATCGTAGGACCAGTTTTTGAGAAAATCGCAAAAAAGTGAAAAATTATACGAATAAACTTAAATAATTATTGAATAAATGATTTTTAATTTTTTACTTTCTCTTGCCTATATGAATATAAAGGAAGGAAAGTATTGTTTTCATGTCAATTTTTCGAAATCGAGTTTTCACCAGATCTATACGTTTTCAGACCCCCTGAATCCAAAAAACATGTTTTTAGCGATTGGTCTCTGTGTGTGTGTGTGTGTGTGTGTGTGTGTGTGTGTGTGTGTGTGTGTGTGTGTGTGTGTGTGTGTGTGTGTGTGTGTGTGTGTGTGTGTGTGTGTGTGTGTGTGTGTATGTGTGTGTGTGTGTGTGTGTGTGTGTGTGTGTGTGTGTGTGTGTATGTGTGTGTGTGTGTGTGTGTGTGTGTGTGTGTGCGTGTGTGTGTGTGTGTGTGTGTGTGTGTGTGTGTGTGTGAACAGAATATCTCAAGAACGGAACATCGTACGAACTTGAAACTTGAAACTTAAGTTACATACCACTACCGGACCCGACATGAACATTTTCATCAAAATCGGTCAACCGGAAGTAGTAGTTTATTCGTATAATTTTTCACTTTTTTGCGATTTTCTCAAAAACCGGTCCTACGATTTTTTTAAAAATCGCCTCATTTACTCAATTTTTTATTCTCTACAAGATAGAGTAGGCGCCATGTTTGCTGAAATTCTGGGTGAGGCTGTTTTTGCGTAAAAACATTTTCTTTTTAAGATTGCGTCTTTGATATGCATTTTAGCGCAAAATGTTATACAAAAAAAGTTGTAGAGAATGTAAAATTCTACAACATTAATTCAAACATTTTTTTGTATAACGCTTAGTTCAGCGGTAATTAGTGATTTTCTGTTTTTTTACTCACGAAAACATGTGAAAAATCTATTTTATTAAGATTTCGGCCTAAGAATGCATTTTACAACAAAAATGTGTATAATAAAATTTGTAGAGACTTAAACGATCTACAACTTTTATTTAAAGCATTTTTTGTACAGTGCCTAGTTTAGCGTGAATGAGCGATTTTCCGTATTTTTAAGCCAAACTGAGGTCGATTTTAATTTTGCGTATTTCACTAATGTCTTTTGAGGTTAGTTTTTTGTTCATTTCTAATATTTTAATACTAATGTTAAGTTTATTGTTAATTATTTGCATTGGCAAGAGAAAGTTTAGTGAGTGTTTCACACCAGATTTTTTATTTAGTAATACAGTACCAAAGAGATTTAAAACTACGTTAGTGTTGAAACCAATGCCACTTTATAAAAAACAATTTGTAGAAGAAAAATACGTTCTTTAAAAAACAACTTTATAAAGGACTCTACTTTTAAAAGACCATTATTAAAATTTTTTACATAAAAAGAGGAAGCAAATTCAACATTTTGTTTGATTGTTTGGAGCCAAACAATCACAGTGACGACGATAAAAATATTTTGTTGCCAGTTGTGAAAGGATTAGGTGCCTATTTCTAGTGCTGTAGTGGAGGACTCTACTCTGCAGATGTAACCTGTTTTTATGGCCTCTACCTATAACAAAGAGTTGTCTTGTATCCATTTCTGGATAATCAGCAAGAAGCTGCTCAGACAAATATCTCGAAGGTTTGTGTTTTTAACTTTGCTTATTAATTTCTGCACTTTCACAAGGTGGAATTAGACGATCAAGTGCAATTAGTTTAACAGCCGGAGAAATATTAATTTAATTGAACTTGATCTTCTAGTTCAAGGGTTTCAAAAATTAGTTCTGTTTATTATCTCATGGGCAGCCAATTATATGACTGAACTATTTAAGAACAGATGACGTAGAGGTATAAAAGACACTAGTCACGGTTATGTCCTCTCAGGGTAATGCAGTTCATCATTATACAGCCAGAACCTGTGGTGAATGAAGCGAAGGTTTCATCTGCAGGGTGGAGAGTAGGTGCTTTTTAGAGAGACTGGCATGCATGATCATATTTTTCCACTAGGTGAGGTAGTCATGGTAAAGCACCTCAATCCTTCTTCTTACTTAGTAAAACCTTAAGAGGTTTAAGCCACCCTTTCGGCTGTTGACCTAACAACACTTTCACTAGGGTCATTACTTGTACAACTTTTTCTCATTCAATCAACTCGAAACATGGGTTTGTGTGCCATTAATCAGTTTTTAAATGTTTGGATTTATTTTTGTGACATACGAAACAATTACATTTTCCAATGTCAAACGACTTTTCGATTTGGTTTCAAATTCAACATTACGGAAAATTCTTGATCACAGGTTGTATAATGTGGAAGATGGAGTGCTCAACGCTGCTCTAGACAGTTCTTGGTAATCGTTTTTTAATACTTATCAAAAATTCGACGGAACAAGCTCTATTGAAAGTCAATTATTTAATTTCCTGATCATTTCGTAGCTCTATGATGATGGTTATGATGAAGATAAACACTTTGCTAAGCACTTTGTACAGCTTGCTCATTACAAGGATTCACTACCCACAAATACCCACTCATCCCGTACTAACTGGAAAAATTATAATCTGTCAATTGTTCGATAAAATCATTCCATTTATTACTAGTCTTATTTAAAGTGATGTGTAATAATGTATCTTGATAAGTAAACGAGATTGTTACGAGTAAAAATTAAAACTATTTTAGATTTTTAAATTTGTTAATATTATAATTGAGAGGGTCGACAAAAGATGAGTACGCCACCTGAAAAAGGGATTTTGCAGTGTCTTAAAGGTTGAGAGACACTCCCTTATGATATCTGGTGTATTTTAATGTGTAAAGGAAGCAGATTGTGCAGCTTGGGTGCCTAGTAGCAGAAACTTTCTTTAATAAAACGTCTTTGACGTCTTATGTTCAAATAAATTATCTGGTGTGAAACACTCACACAACTTTCTCTTGCCACTGCAAATAATTAACAATATAAACTAATATTAGTAAACAGAAATTACAAGTAAACTAACCTCAAACAACATAACCTAATTTTAATCATGAGAGAATCGTGCCAACCAACCTTAGTTTAGCTTTATAATACGGAAAATCACTCTTTGAAACTAAACAAGGCTATGTAAAGAAAAATGCTTGAATAAAAGTTGTACATCTTTCAATTTCCTATAAATTTAACTATACACACGTTTTCCGTAAAATTCATACTACGGGCGAGAACTTAAAAAATTCATTTTCTTACAGATTTTTGTGAAAAAACAAAGAATCACTAATTATCGCTGAACTAAGCATTGTACAAAGAATCGTTATAAAATAAAAGAATACACGAATGAATAATTTTAAAAACGTTTTAATCTAAATGGCTGAATCGAACACCGTTTTAAATTTTAATCATATTGCTCTGTAGAAGATGGTACCACCGAAACGCGCGTAAGTTTTTTAAACTTAAAAACAAACGAACGTAAGGTGATAAATTTCATTTATACTGTGATTTATATTAATGGTTGTCAGGATGCATTTCAACAATTTATTTGTGAATGACGAAATATATATTGGAGCAATATCAGACGTCTTTTAGGAAAAAAAATCGGAGAGGATGAGAAACGAGAGTGAGAGGGAAAATGCAATTTTATTACCAATAAGCCCATTGCGATCGAATTACTAGAAAAGAGACACCGCGATATGTTCTTATTCAGACTCAAGTTAATTCAAAATACCAAATTGTTAATACTTGTGCACGAACAGAGAAAAATTCATTTAACTTAAATTATATCGTTGCTACTTTACTGAAACATACATATATAATATTTTATGGTACAGTACAAGCTAGTTACCTACTACATGCATTGACTTACAGATTAGAAAAAAATTCTTAAACACTGTATCGAGTGTAGCATTATACTGGAGTGAAACGTGGGTGAATGGGGCTGTAGAAAGGAAGAGGATAGAAGCTTTTGAAATGTGGTGTTATATGAAAATGTTAAGATTAGGTGGGTGGACGAAATAAGAAATTTAGAGGTTCTTAGGCAAGTGGATAAAAAACGAAGTATACAGAAACATCTAACCAGAAGAAGGGATAGGTTGGTGGGGAATATCTTAAAAGAGCCAGGTATTGGTCTATCAATAATTGAGAGTAATACTGAGGGAGTGAATTGTTTGGAGAGGCAAAGGTTAGAATATACATATGCAAATTATTACAAAAATGATGTAGGGTGTTACAGGTATGTAAATATGGTACGACTTGCGCAAGAAAAAACAGCTTAGACATCAGCATCACACCAGTCAAGAGACTAATGAAAACAACAAGCTAATAACAAAACATTAGTTTCGTGAAATGACGCCGGTGTTTTATCTCTCTTCTATCTTCTATCTTCTTCTTCTTCTTCTATCTATCTATCTATATATAAAGCCCCAGCCACTGAAGCCACTAATGACTCACTGACGGAAATTCTCGCCTATTAGGAGGTCTCTAAAAGCAAAATCTCTGAGGACTGTTTTTGGCGTCGGCTGAAACCCCCGGGAAAAATGCCAAATTTAAGGTACATCTTCCCGAAAGCTCAGGGGATGCGTCCGAATATTTCAAACTTTTTAACGAAGTTTCGTAGCGCAAAGGCCACTGCGACCATTTTTGTTCCCCTCCCGAAGTACGTTAAGACCATATATATAAAGTTGCCCTTAACCCGCCGGTTTGCTGGAAAAACTCAAAAAACAAAAATTCGGCTTTTTCGGGGTTGCAGTTTTTAGGTTTTTCTTTGTAACACCACGAAGACGGGTTTCATCGACAAATTTTTATTAGGACCACATTACACTAACTCCCGGAACCACGGGTGACTTTTCAAATTTTAGATCAAGGTTCTACGGGGTTTGGTACCCTTATTTAAAAATTATGAAATTTTTATAAATTAAAAAATCTGTTAATGGTATGTTGTTTGGAGTTGAAAACTACATAAAAATATGATAATCCGAAAATTTTAAAGTTGCACCCTCTTTTTTGCAGTAGGGTTTGTATTTTTTTATCTTCTAAACGGTGCATCGTAAAAATAAATTGTATAGTATATTTTTTGTACCCCTTTTAATGTACTTCAAAACCATATAGCTTTCGTTATTCTCAACTTGCCGGTTCGGTGAGAAAATTCAAGAAACCAAAATTTTGCCTTTTTTGGGGTTGCAATTTTTAAGTTTTCTTTTGTAACACCATCAAAACGGGTTTCTTTGGCAAACTTTTGGTAGGAACACATTACACGTACCCCCCGCATTACGGAAAATTTTTTAAATTTCAGATTGGGATCCTGCGGGGGTTGCTACCCTTATCTAAACATAATGAAAATATTAAATCTTTAGAATACAAGAAATTTTTTAACGGCATGATGTTTGGCATTAAAAATTACAAAAATATTTGATAACCCGAAAATTTTCAATTAGCACCCTCTAGCCTGCGGTAAGGGTTTTATTTTTTTATCTCCTAAACGGTGCATCGTAGCGAAAAATGGTATAGAATCTTTTTTGTACCCGTTGCAAAGTACTTTAAAACCATATAGTTATTGTTGCCCTTAATTTGCCGGTTCGGTGTGAAAACTCAAAAAACAAAATTTCGGCTTTTTGGGGTTTGCATGTTTTTCTTTCTTTACACCTTTAAAATGGGTTTTTTCGTCAAATTTTTATTTTTAATCAGTTACACGAACGCGAAGGGTCACGGGTAATTTTTCAAATTTTAAATCGGGGTCCTACGGGGGTCGCTACCCTTATCCAAAAGTTATGAAATATTTATATTTTTAGAATACAAAAAGTCTTTTGATGGCATGTTGTTTGGCGTAAAAATTACAAAAAAGTTTATAACCCAAAAATTTTAAATTAGCACCCTCTAGCCTGCGGTAGGGGTTGTATTTCGTTATCTCCTTAACAGTGAATAATAGGGACAAAATGCATGAACCTGTTTTGTGCCCCACAAAAAGTACTTCAATATTATATAACTAAAGTTTTTGGGATTTGCAAAATTTTTTGCAAATTGGTTTTGGGAAGCATTTGGGATTTACCGTTTTCAGTTTTCCTATCTTTACACCTGCTAAACGGTTTTTAGGTAAATTTTTATTAGCAAAACGTCACAGGTACTTATAGCGTTTTAAAAAGCGATCCAATGGGGGTTGCTACCCCTATCCAAAAATTATGAAATTTCTAAATTTTTAGAATACAAACTGTATTTTAACGTCATGTTTTCGACGTTAAAAGTTAAATAAAAATTTGGTAACGCGAAAACTTTCAGGTTCCACCTCCTTACCGTTGGTAGGGGGTTGTATTTTTTTACCTCCTGAACGGTGCTTCGTAGAGGAAAATTGTATTGAATCTTTTTTGTGCCTCTCCCAAAGTACTTCAAGGCCATGTAACTAAAGTTTTCTTTAACCTACCTCTTCGCTAAGAAAACTCAAAACACTAGCATTCCGGCTTTTAGGGCTTGCCGTTTTCACGTTTTTCTTTCTTTACACATTCTTAACGGTTTTTCGCTAACGTTTATTAACAAAACGTTACACATACCCTTAGAGTCACGAAGAATTTATTAAATTTAAGGGGGGTCCTATGGTGATTACTCCCCAACAAAAATTTTAAAATTTTCTGAATACAAATATTTTTTTTACGAAATGTTATTTAGCGAAGAAAATTACATAAAAATTTGGTAACCCGAAAATTTTTAGGTCGCAAGAGAAAACGAAAAACTCAAAGTAACTACATTCAAACCACAACATTTAAATTTGAAATTTTGAAACTTTTAACATTAACCAAAAATTTTAAAACCTTCAAATTTTAAATTTTGAAACTTTAAACTTCATCTTTAAACTTTCATGTCTTGAAATTTCTAAATATTGTGATCCACCCAGCCCCTTTCGCGGCTGAACTTCACCTTGTGGCAAATGGTTCTGATCCACTTATGAATTCTGATCCACCTACCCCTCTGAGGTCGAGACACGTAACCGGCGCGACGCGCCGCTGGAGTGGCGAGTCTACTGAATACAAACCGAAAAAGAAATTCTTAAATATTTGCAACAAAATAATATAACAATGGTGTAAATGAAATTGTGTTGCTAAGAAACAGTAGTCAAGGTTAGGTCCTGCAGTAATTATTTTAAAACATAAATTTTTTTGTAACATGCAAAAACTAAATATTAGCATCTTTTTGGCAATCGGGGTAGGGCTGGGGCTTCTTCTGTGGTGGCAGCCATGGAGGCGGCCACCGGCCCCAGTCCTTGAGGAAGAGGACTCCTCAGATGATGAGGAGTCCCATCCGCCCCCAAAGCGGGACCCGAGTAGGCCTCGCCTTGCGGAGCAATGAAGTGAGTAAACACACATTAATTTCTACTTTACTATCTAGTCTTTATCAATATACTATACTACTAGTAACCATGAAATTGCGAGCCTAGGGTCTATTTAGACGGTAATGCAGTGTTGCCGTATTTGGCAGAGTGGGAACAAAGTATTTACCTTTTTTTATTTCCTTATCATAAAAATTAGAAAATTAATTTTGTTCTAGCTTCAGGATTATTAGCCAAATTTTTAAAAAAGCTTATAAACATTACTGATTATTTCTTTACTTTGTTTTCTAAGCTCTTTCTTTCGATAACGACGGTCGCTATTCAGAGTCCATTTACCGGATTGTTTGCAAAATCACTAAATTCATTCATATTTACAACTAAAATTACAGTTACTATAAACTAACAAAAAAAATTAAATTTTAAATTTTTTAAAGAAAGATTGTATTAAACAATTAAACGGTTGGCCTAAAAAATAAACAAATGTATAAAACGAAAACTACTCTTAAAAAACACCTCACAAACGTTACGAAACGTTGTGTACGTTACGCTCACATTGAACTGACTAAGTGAAGCAAATCCAATGCCTCCAGCAGGGCGGGTGGAGTGCAAAAACTTAACGGCAGGACGGGTGGAGTTACACGACTTTTTGGTTCACAAACATGACAGCTCTCAATTTTGTGGTTAATAGTAAAGAAATTCTCGTATGGCAATAAAATACACGCAAAATAAACTACTAAGAATACATAATTTGCTATTAGTTAAAAATAACTTCGATTTAATATTAATTAATTTATATGATTTAAAAATAAAGAAACGCAAAGATTAATAACGTTTAATTAGCTATTTTTAATGCGTAGCAAATAAAAATAGTTAATACAACAAAAAATAATTTTGATTATTATTTTCTATGCACCGTACAGTATTCTTATATGTTCTTAAAGCAACATATTGTTATTTTGAATAGTGTTATTTAGGTTAACAGCCACATGCTGGTTTGAATCTCTAGAGATTTAACTAAATAAAACGAGGAGTCAGGTGATTTACTAATGCCTTCCTCACCAAGTGGAAAAGTATGCTCATCAGCATTCCAGGCCCTCAGAAAAGCATCTTCTTTCCTCCCTGCAAAAATACACCTCTACTTCATTCACCACAGGGTCTGGCTGTATAGTGAAATTCATTACACTTAGAATAACTAATGTCGTTTACACCTTCACCGTTTCTGTTCTTAAATAGTTCAGTCATATAATTTGCTGACTATGTAATAAGAAACAGAAATATTCTTTTAGCCTTAGGACTAGCAGATCGAGTTCAAATAATTTAACACTTCACCTGCCTTTTATGGGCAATTTTCAATAGTACAGTAAAACTATGTAAAGATTTAAAATGCCAACAACGAACAACGATTCCTTACGCACCGTTCACTCAACCTGTAACCGCTGAGTCGCTTGGCCTGTGCGATACAGGTATGTGCCTTTGGGGGCGATTCACTACCACCACCATTACAAAAGAAATCTTGTGTGAAACACTCAAACGATATCCTCTTGCCAATGAAAACAATGAACAAAATATAACATTAGAAATATATCATTAGAAATAAAACATTAGAATTACACAAAAACGAACCTCAAAGTCATAACCAAATTTTAATCATGAGTGAATGATGCAAATGAAAACTAAGTTTAGTTTGGCTTAGTAGTAATACACGGGATATGACTCTTTGAAGCTTAACTAGGCTCTATAGAGACAAATATTTATAATAAAAGTTGTAGATCTTTTTATTTCTTATAAATTTGATTGTATACACTTTTGTCGTTAAAAGTATACTAACGCCGACATCTTAAAGAAATCAATATTTTACAGATTTTCATGAGAAAAAAGTCACTAATTACCGCTAAAGTAAGCGATATACTAAAAATTTTTGGAATAAAGTTATAGGTTTTTCAATGTTCTGTGTACTACAACCTTATGTACACTTTTTCTATAGTATAGCATATTAGAGCTGCAATCAAAAAAACAACCATTTGTTTCTTCGAGAGCACAGCCTCTTAAATTTTTTTATTCACATGGCGCTTACCCTGTCTTGTAGAATATAAAAGATATAGTAATTGAGGTAGTATTTTTTAAAAAATCGTAAGAACTTTTTTAAGATAAATGCAATAAAGTGAAAAATTAAACGAAAAAACTACTACTTACGGTTGATCGATTTTGATGAAAATGTTAGAGTCGGGTCCTCTAGTAGTATACCTAACTTAAGTTTCAAGTTTCAACTTTTTACGATGTTCCGTGTTCGAGATTTTTTCACACACTCGCGCACATACACACACATACCAATCGCTAAAAACATGATTTTGGATTCAGGGGGGTCTGAAAACGTGAATCCGGTCAAAACTCGATTTCAAAATATCGATATAGAAACAATACTTTCCCTCCTATATATTCATATAGGCAAGAGAAAATAATACGCTAGTGAGTAGGGTTGCGCTATCGTCCAAAATGTTTCTTTTAAGAAAACTCTGCGAAAAGTTAACGTGATCAATATTATGTTAGTAAAAGTCTAGTTTTCCCGGTGGAGAAATCGATTAACAAAAGTCAGTGCTTAATACCTTCGGTTTTCCTTTCTTAACTCTTCAGTTACGAGATATTTGTATATTTCTAAGCCCCGGAGGGGAGTCGTACCTCGGATTTATCCTGTGGGTTTCAGAGGGTGAGGAACAAAATGGTCTCCTGTATTTTTCGCTACAAAGCTTCCTTATGGGTTTAAGAGCACGTTACATTTACCTCTAGGTTATAACAAGACTAATATCAGTAATACGTAGATACTCATGTCTATAATGAATATATAGGAAGGAAAATATTGTTTTTATTTTTTAATTATTCTAATATTTTTTAACAATAAAAAAAAATTCGCAGTTGGATTTGACCCACCTATCTCTAAAATTTACAATACTTAAATAGAAAACGGTTACAAATGAATATATTTTGAGCTAAAATACAGCTTAAAATGTATCTACATTGATATTTTTAAGAGGTCTAAATATTTTTTAATTATTTCTGATTGCAACTAGTGTTCATTTATTCGTGGGAAGAAAATATTTGCAAACTAATGAAAATCAATGCTATTTCCCTAATAGTTCAAATATTGTGGAAACCCGGTATAGGGCAATCGGTAAAAATTGTTTGCGGCTCTTGGTAGGCATTTTATGACAAAATCATATACATAGAGGTTGCATGCAGAATTTTACAGGTGCAGAGGTAGAAATGTAAAAGATAATAACCACATTTATATCCTCTGAGAGTAATGAATTTCGTATCGCTATGCAGCCAGACCATGTGGTGAATGAAGTGAAGTTATCGTTTGATGCAAGGTGGAAAGTAGATGCTTTTCACAGGACCTGGCATGCTGATAAGAATATTTTTATATTCAGTAAGGAAGACAATGGGAAACCACCTCACTCTTCGTTTTACTTAGTAAAGCTTCTAGAGGATCAAACCAGCCTTTAGGCTGATGACCTAAACAATAAGCACATGTGCAATTTCATTTAAATTACTTATTAAATGCAAAGTACATTTTGATTTTGTTAATTCCAGCGTAGGAAAAGCCTGTGATCGGGAATGAGTTGTATATTATTGATAATAATTACGTAATTACTAAATACTTTGTCATAATTTTATTACATACGTAGCTTATTGAAACTTAAACTAGTAATAACATTTTAAATTATTGAATCGGTCATTTCAGAAAACCCAAAGGTCAAAAAACTAATATTTGGTGAATTAAAAAACTGATAATTTACTACGTTTCAATAAAAAAAACAAATGTTAAACAATAGAGTTTGTTCAGAAAACTATTCGATTTTATATAAAATATATACTTTTGTCTTTTTATGGATAATTCACTTGTTATTATTGAAAAATTTGACTTAAAGATTGGAGTAAAAGATAACCTTACGTTATTTTCTGTAAAATACGTTGTTAGACCAGAAAAAGCAGTATTGTTTTATATTAGTTGAAGGGGTCGGGAGAAGACAGTGCTAACCCACATCAACATAATTTTACGCAATAGCATTTTAAAAGTTTACTGATATCTACAAATCATGTTTATGAATTTTTTTGTTTAACATTTATTATTTTATGTTAGTTTAGGTTTTTAAGAATATAAATATAGCATCCTGTCCGAAACGAGCTGCACGTTTTATTTTTACAGACTATTTAAGAAAAATCATGATGGCAATTTTGTGGGTTAGCATTATTTTCTTCCTGCGATTTCACAAAATATAAGGGCTTTAGCATAATCGAAAACTGAAGTATAACCGGTTTTCTTCAGAAAATGTTGTTTGACAAGATAAATAATATCCTGCTCAATTGTTTGATCATTTTCTTCGCTTTCAGATACAGGACTTGTATGCAAGTTCTGGTAGTATTAATGATATAGGCCATATGGCAGGAGTTTATTTATTTCAATGAGTTTTTTTTCTTATCGGTACAATTCCTTTCTTTGTACTTTGTTTTAAGTTGCCATTTCGTACTAGGATTGTCTCTTTTTTCAGTGAAACCTCTCTGAATTTCTAATTAACAAGGTACTTAATTTCATAGTCACAGTCATTTCTTTTTCAAACAAATATCTTTAGTGAAAGTTACACCATCTCCATTTATATCGATGTTCTCGTATTCTTCTTGTGTTGATGTTCTGTCTCAGTCATCCTTAGTCAGGTTTGTCACATTAAACTTTGATTTTCTGCAACACTTAAATATTATCACCCAATTGATCTGGAGTGTTCTCTTCGTTTGTTTATGTTTCCCTATTTCTCTTGCGAGAGCGAGGAGGTTTCACGGAGAAAAACGTGGTGATCGGCTTCTGGAATCCAGGTTTTATTCTAGGTAGATAGGTTTTATTCTAGAGATCCAGTAGACACTGGATCTCTATTTGGTCTCACCCAATTTTTCCTGTAATAGAAAATGACTTTGAGTTAGAAGTCCAATGAACACATTAAAAGACATTGACTGAAGTCTCTCGTAAGAACTAGCCATAGTAGCTTAATAATTTTAAAAAATAATAGTCATTATGACTACAGACCATGCACAGATAATATTAATATCATGTTTATTTTTAAGCTTTTTTTACCATTTATATAAATGTTAACTCATTACACTATTGTGTGACTAAATAATATGCAAGATACCAGGAATGTAGTTACTAAAATTTAAAAAAATTAATACGCTTACTTTAAAATAATTAAAATTTTTATCCTAGCATATTATCTTTACCATTTTTAAAAACCACGTTTCTTTAAATAATGTCGGCTGATGGAAAAATGTTCTTAACTCACACTATATTTTCCAACGCCAAGTACTGGGGCAAAACAGTGCTAACCCTCAAAGAACGTTTTTTTACACTACTCAAAATAAAGAAACTAGGCCATAATTAAAATATTGTTTAGGTGCCAAATGCCTTCAAAAATATTACATCAAATAGTTGAATCACTACGTGCCACAGGAATATAATAAAAAAATCTTATGCTAACAACACCATTTTTAGGATACTTTAAGAATAAAATAATCCACACTTACCTTTAAATCATCTTCTGATGCACTACATAGTAGGTAAGAAGTCAGGAACAGCATCATTACATGTTCACAGTCACTATCTTTATTACTAGAAACCGCCTCAAATACCTCTCAAATTATTTTAGCGGGAAATTAAACATTACCGGCCGTTGATTGTTGGGTTAGCACTGTCTTCCACCCAAACATTATAGTGAAACAACTAGAGTCAAAATAATGCAAGGTGTTTGCAGAGCACTCTGTGCAAGAAATAGCAAACCTTTTGCAAATTTTTCCTAACTCCTACTGCTACTCCAAACATAGTGTTTTAAAAGTTTTTTCCTAATTTGTAAATCAATGTTTGTAGTCAGTAAGCTGTTTTATATTAGTTACTTTATATTAAGTAAGTTGCTTATAGTTAGATTATTAATTCCCTATTTTTCCTTTACAGTTACAGTATTACCGGAAATCATACTTGCAAACGTATAACCACGTGTGTGCAGGCATGAGTTGCGGAAATAATTTTATATGAAGTACTCCTTGTACATGGTACACCTCGTATAGCATTTGATAAACTAAACGAAAATAATTACATTACTAAATTACAATGATTCCGTCTATCATAAATAGAAGCTTGATCCACACAGTTGTATTAAAAAATAATATCGGATATATTGTTATATGATTTAATTCATTGTCCATATCAGTAATTATTTTAAGGCGATTTGAAATGAAATGGTATTGAATGAAATTCATTAATCTAGACGATACATAAGAAAACTGTGTTGGACAAATATTTAGTTTTACATAATCCAATCTTAAAGTAATAATTGTTGGACGTAAATTATAATTTGTGTTCTTCTCAAAAAGGTTCCTATTTCCTATTTTTTCCTATTTTTTTATTGATTCCTTTTTACTTTGTAAGATTCGATTTACCTATAATATCATTTCTTTCATGTATAATTGTTTAAACCAGCCTATCGGCTTTTGACCTAAACAACATATTCTACAAAAAAATCTATCAGCTTATTAAAAACAATACTTAGGTTACAAACTACTATAGAAAACCGTATCTATTTATATTTGAGGGATCACAGATTGAAGTTTTCAAGAAATTAATGAATACATATTAATATAACTAGCATAGTAGACCTGTGCGAATATTCACACAATGTTCTTTAAAACCGTGTAGTAAGTTACAAAATTACGTTCGGTGAAACTCTGTATTTAAGAGTTAATAGAACTCCTATTTAAATATATAGATTACTATACTAATTTAAGAATTGCATATTTTACTAATAAGGTCTGTTTATATGTTCTTCAGTGAATACCGGGTCCCCACCTCAATTGAAATTTTAAGTTATATTAACAAAGAACCAAGAGGAGGAAGTACTTAAAAACAAACACCAGTGAGAAGACAGACGTAGTACAATTGACACAAGAGGAGAGTAGAATATGTTACCGATTATGACTAATATAAAAAAAAACACCGAACTATGACAAACAGATAAATGCCTCACACCTGATTTGACAAGCCTCGTACCATACAATACTAATCAACGCCTTTATTACCAGATATAGACTTTCATGCCTCTAAGACCAGATGGATCACTATTTTCACCTAATATATATGTGTCATTTATATTTTTCTTATTTTAATAAAACTTTTAACAATCTTTTGTAAATTCATTTTCATTCGACTTTCAAACGACTGGAGTAATAAACGTAAAGTTACACCTTTTTAATAGTGTTAATATTGACAATACATTGTCCAATGTTAATTTCTCTACACGTCAAATTTGCTGGGAAGAACGGTATCATGTTAAATGAATTACTTAATGTAATTAATTAAATGGAAATTTCAATTTATAAATCTGACCTTAATTTTAAGACCTTAATTTTAAAAATTTGTATGGCTATAATTACAATTAATAGCAATTTTTAGTAGGCAACCTTAATAATCTCTAGCTTATTGCACATGCCTTATTTCAGTTGTTTAATTACCTGATAAAGATGCCTTGGCCAAAAATGTCTTAAATGGTACAAACATATTTACGTCTAATACATTGCCCCTCATGTTGTGTATGTACCTGTTAAATATCTGATAAAGACACCTACTGACCTAATAAAAACACCTCACCCAAAAAATGACTCCAATGCTACAAATATATTTACGTCTAAAATGTTGCTTTTCATGTTGTGTATATAACTCTTAAATACCTGATAAAGACACCTCCTGATTTGGTAAAAACGCCTCGTCCAAAAATGACTCCAAAACTACTAACATATTTATGGCTAATAAATTGCCTCTCATAATGTGTATATTTAATTTTGTCACCTTTTATTATTAATAAAAATCAAATTAGTTGTTTAAAATTTTTTGAAGACTCATTTTTTCTGTTTATTTAACGACTGAAGAAATAAAAGTAAGGTTACACCCTTTGAATAAGTGTTAATGTTGACAGTACATTATCCAATGTTAATTTCCATAACGAAAATTTTGTTGGTAACCACAGTATAACTTTATTTTAATAACATTATTTGCAATCTGTTTATTAAAAATAAACTATAAACAAATCTTTTGAATTAACAAATGACAAGTTGAGGCCTCATTACCCTGAGTACATTTCATAATATCAATTATTCATTTGTTAAAAGAGAAAATTACAATGTACAAAGATATTTTTTATTTTACAATAGGGAATACTTTTCACTATGTACCTTTAAACTCTTTCAGACGAGTGCAAAAAATGGTAACGATTAAGGCGCCTAACTTCTTCCGCATTGTTTAGAAGACTAATGGCTAAATCGTTTTTGTGACTTTCAAGTCTTGCCTAATATTTTCAATTAAAACGCCTGACCTCGTCTATTACATCAGGAAGATTACAATAATGTTGTATTTCTGCATTTTTGCAAACCATAGTGCTCTTTTAGTAGCCCGAAGAACCTTTTTCTGGAACCTCTATCAGCCAGTACATCCTTTTGTATTTTAGATCTAATTCATTCTTCTACATCCTCTTATGGGTTTTTTAAGTTAACCACCTGTCAAGATGCATACACAGGTACTTTACAACTTCACTTCTTGGTAAATCAATACCTCCTAATATTACTGGTGGACAAGTATTTCTCCGAATTATAAATGTAACATGCTCCGAATTTGCAGTATTTATCTTCACTTTCCATTTTTGAAGCCATGGTAGGATTTGGTCTAAACATTCCTGAATTTTGTTTGAAGCAACTATCTGTTGGCCAGTATGTTGGTTGTCCCGTCAACATTGTGACAAAACTATGAGCATCAAAACATACTTTCAATTCTGGTTCATGAGGATTTATCAGACGGGAACTCTAAGGAACATGCTTCGAGTATCAGTCTCCACCTGCTACATATCTCTGCCCTAAAGTTTAAAAAAAAACGAATAACATATTTTGCTGAGTGTGCCCTTGGTGGTAGTGCACAGAAGAAATCACTGAATCACCAAACCAATCCTTAACTTGAATTGTAGCTGTCTGTAATTGGCCAGTTCTATATCCCGAAAGAAGAAGAATCCCGATCAGAAGAATGGGGAAAAATCGGGAGGTACTGACCACTATCAAGTCTCGAACGCTACAGTACTTCGGGCACATTATGAGAAATACAACCAGATATGCCCTTTTGCAAGCCATTCTACAAGGGAAAATATTTGAAAAGCGGGGACCAGGTAGAAGAAGATCATCCTGGTTGAAGAACCTCAGAGTCTGGTACAATACAACTTTGGTACGGCTTTTCCGAGTTGCTGCAGACAAGATGAAGATTGCAATGATGATCGCCAACACTCGTAATGGATAGGCACATCAAGAAGAAGATATCCCGAAAGTTCGCAATGTTTAATCGAATTTCGAACTAAAATTTCCGTACCACCATGAGCAGTTCCATCAGTATGGTTAGTGTTGTAAAAAGAATATCCGTTTAATTTTAAATAGGTTAAATTGGTTTCAGAAATTATGAGCACACCTAATTTATTTAAGTTAAGTAAAAGTTCGATTTCTTGCGCACGAAGCAACAAACCGTATAAGTTCCAGCAGCCGATCCTTTGACTTTTTATTTGCAGAGTTTATTCACTACAGTAGTGAGCAATCCCATTAAGTTACTCATTCGCTGTGCTGCATACACGTTGTTCAAGGGTTACAAAAAATAGTTCTGTTTATTATCTCATGGGCAGCTAATTATATGACTGAACTTTTTAAGAACAGACGAAGTAACCCCACAAAAATTCTACTGGACTAATACAGTGGGAACGAGCAGACAAAAGAACTGAATCCCGTCGACCAATCTATTGATCATTGTATTCACGGTTCAAAATTTCTCTGGAGATAACTGTTCGTAGTTATTTTTACACAGTTTTATAAAAAATGAAATCTCGTGAAGACAAATTGTTTTCTCAATTTTTATCCGATAATTCAGTGAGGAGGCTAAAGGGAAAATACAATAAAACATGTTCTGTAGAATAAATCTTCAATTACTCCGCATTGAAAAAAATAATAACAAAATTATAAAAAATTAAAATTTAAACTACGTACGACAATTCTTTTATACCTTTCTATGAAAGCCAATCACGGAAACCACCTAGAGACTCACCACGGATTAGCTTAATTCCTCAAGTTATTTTAATATTCACAATGAATTATTAGTCTTAAAACAATCTTTCAAGTATAATTAACTAAACAATACAATATAATATATTAATTATTCTTTAGGGCTTCAACGACGAACAAAAGTAAAGTACCATATTGACGAAGAATCGAGAACAACATGCAGTGAAATTACTTTGAGTGTGAGGTGTAAAATGTTACATACCGTGACTTAAAATGACCCTAAATTACAAAATTTAAATAAATATATATATAAAAAATATTTGAATTTTTATAATAAGATTATGTGACGTAATAGGCATTTATCTTCTTCTTCTTCTTCTTCTTCTACTACTTTACGGATTAGGCAAATTGCCTGTTCCCACATCACACCATCTTTTTCTTGGCCTTCCCAAACTTCTTACACCATCTGGTTTGTAATTTAGGGCTTGGAAAGGGGTCCTTTCAGGAGTCATTCTGTATACATGTTGCTGCCACCTTTGTCTATATATCCACATTTTTTCCAAGACTGACTCCTTTCTTTCCAAGTTCTTGCAAATGTCACTATTTCTAATATGGTCTCTCAGACTGCAACCTCTCACCGCCTTCATGTATCTCATCTCAGCGGCTGCAATTCGACTTAAGTCTCTCTTTCTTGGCACCCAGGTCTCACAACCATATAATAGGATCGGCACAGCCATGACATCATACATACTAAGCTGTGTGTCTTTCCTGGCCCGATGTTTAAATGTCCTGTTGATGTAGCCACAAACCAGTTGAAATCTACTTATTCTATTATTTATTTCGTCATCGTAGCTATATGTTATGTCCACCCCAAGGTACGAGATATATAGGCATTTATATAATCATAATAACGTTTGCGTACGAAGAGCATGATAACAGGGTATTTTACCAATGGAATCAAGAAATAAGTAATAAGAAAAGTTTTTTCTGAAGAGTGATTGAAAGATGGAAACGGAAATTTAAGAGGACAATCTTTTATTTCCAATTTAACTCTGCCTGAAGACTTTCACAAAGTTCAAGTAGTGCACCGCTTCAATGTGAGAAAACGTTACACAACTTCTTAGCGACAATAAATGTACAAAAGATATTCACTGTACAAAATAAAATCAAAATCATACAATTTAAATTTAGTTGATAGTTTCAAACATCGAAATAAGATCTATAAATATACCACAAAAATATTTTAATACAGGCATAATATTTAAAAAAAAAAGTATATATATATATATATATATATAAATATATAACTCTATTTTAATCCATAATCTGTTGTACACCGATAGATAAGTAACATCATATTGTTTAAAATTAACACACGAAAAAATTACAACCCAGTGATGAAATTTATAAATTATAACATGAGAATATATTATACTATTCTTAATTATTTACAATTAATTATGTGAATAGAAAAGAAACAAAAACTTTCCTTTACCTAATGAAATTAAATGAAAAAGGGAGATAAAAATGGATAACCTCAAAATATATATACATCAAACCCCCCTGAAGATAATTAAAAATTTTAATTTAATTATTTTAAATATTCACACTCAACCGCACCGATCATCTATAACATATTAACACACTACATCATTTGCAACCCATCGGCTAGGTCTAGAAGTAAAGTCGTCACCATGAGGAATGGTCGATCTGAGTCTGTACAAGACTAAACCTCATTTACACGTCATACATAATCATCCTTATCTCACTGGATCATAGGGTTACTCGTTGTTCTTAAATTGAACAGACTGCAGCAGGCAAACATTAGAGTAAAAAAAAAATATATTATTTACAAATTGTAAATACATATTTACAGGTAAATATAGTAACACAGGTTACGTTTACCTTACGGCGTCAAACTTGTCCACCTGTGATGCTGAATAACATTCATATCCCACGGCCAGGGTGGTGCGATATCTTGGCTTATGGTTTGACAGGCGACTAACTTGGAAGCATCATCTGCGTACGAGACGGTTAGAACTTAACCGCCGCCAGAAGTTACTCTTCTGCTTAATTAACTCTCGATCAAGATTGTACCTCTGTTCCAAGATTTTAATATACAAATTCCTATTAAGACCGATCTGGACTTATGGTGTCCAGCTCTTTGGAATAGCGGCAGAGAGTAATTAAAGTCGATCCAAGCCTTTCAATCAAAATTCTTAAGACTTGCTTTTGGCGCTTCTTTTTATGTAAACAATATAACCCTCCACGACGATTTCAAAATTTCGACAGTAAACCGCGTCCTTGTGTAGTACGTTTCACAAAAGTCTAGATGTCCATCCTAACCAACTAGCCCGTGATCTAGCCACAAGGAACTTTCCAACTGTGCGTCGTTTAAAGCAAAAATGGAGTAGAGACCTCTTGGTCTGAATAGCGGACAATATCCAAAGTTTGGAACGGAGAATGTATCGCTGGGTACCTCTTCTCCTTAAAGTGAAATTCCCCACCTTCATTTAAAAATCAAATACAGAAGTTGTGCAGCTCAATGTACAGTACCGTAATAAAAATTAAAGACGAAAACATTATTAACTTATATATTTAGTCGTTTTATATATTTACGACTCAAACTACGAATTTCTTTACGAATCATTTACACGTCCAAAGCTTGATGTACGTATTTATAATACACCATAGTGCATTTTAAAGTGGTTTACAAGCGTTTCGTTTGAAACCTTTGCAAAAGAAATAAATTTATTTTTTTAATAATTTATTTTAACTTCAAAGGCTGTGATTATAATATACGTAATAAATATTTCAATTACAAGTTCATTAGTCTATTTTAAAACGGGAGAATGGTGAGTTACAATATTATTGTGGATAACGACCAAGGTTTTCATGCAACGTTACATGAATAAATAAAACTAAATACATTTTAAGAGGTTGTAGTGGTGATTTTCTCAGCTGGGTCGGGTGGTCGCGAAATACGGAGCAAAACATGCAAAACAGTTACAGTATTATTATTTATTTAAAAGAAGACAAAAATAATAATAATAAGAATAATAATGAATTTTATACCCATATTTTTTCACAGTAGTAACTAGACACATTCGTTAAAAAAGCTATAAAATCATTAGGTTCGAGGTGGAGGAAATTGACCTAACCAACTATGACTAAAAGCCATGTCCTAGGGTAAATCCTCCCTTTTTTTCTTTAGTAATATAGTACCAAAGAGATTTAAAACTACGTTAGTGTTGAAACCAATGCCACTTCATAAAAAACAATTTGTAGAAAAAAATACATTCTTTAAAAAACAACTTTATAAAGGACTCTACTTTTAAAAGACCATTATTTAAATTTTTTACATAAAAAGAGGAAGCAAATTCAACATTTTGTTTGATTGGTTGGAGCCAAACAATCACAGTGACGACGATAAAAACCTTTTGTTGCCAGTTGTGAAAGGATTAGGTGCCTATTTCTAGTGCTGTAGTGAAGGACTCTACTCTGCAGATGTAACCTGTTTTTATGGCCTCTACCTATAACACAGAGTTCTCTTGTATCCATTTCTGGATAATCAGCGAAAAGCTGCTCAGAAAAATATCTCGAAAGTTTGTGTTTTTAACTTAGCTTATTAATTTCTGCACTTTCACAAGGTAGAACTAGAAGATCAAGTTCAATTAATTTAACAGCCGGAGGAATATTAATTTAATTGGACTTGATCTTCTAGTTCAAGGGTTTCAAAAATTAGTTCTGTTTATTATCTCATGGGCAGCCAATTATATGACTGAACTATTTAGGAACAGACGAAGTAGAGGTATAGAAGACACTAGTCACGGTTATGTCCTCTCAGGGTAATGCAGTTCATCATTATACAGCCAGAACCTGTGGTGAATGAAGCGAAGGTTTCATCTGCAGGGTGGAGAGTAGGTGCTTTTTAGAGGGACTGGCATGCATGATCATATTTTTCCACTAGGTGAGGAAGTGATGGTAAAGCACCTCAATCCTTCTTCTTACTTAGTAAAACCTTAAGAGGTTCAAGCCACCCTTTCGGCTGTTGACCTAACAACACTTTCACTAGGATCATTACTTGTACAACTTTTTCTCATTCAATCAACTCGAAACATTAAGTATAATGTTTCACTCTCACAACTTTCTCTTGCCAATGCAAATAATTAACAATAAACCTAACATTAGTATTAAACCATTAGAAATGAACAAAAAACTAACCTCAAAAAACATTAGTGAAATACGCAAAATTAAAATCGACCTCAGTTTGGCTTAAAAATACGGAAAATCGCTCATTCATGCTAAACTAGGCACTGTACAAAAAAACTGCTTAAAATAAAAGTTGTAGATCTCTTAATTTCCTATAAATTTTATTTTATACACTTTTATCGTAAAATGCATTCTAAGGCCGAAATCTTAAAAAAATAGATTTTTCACACGTTTTCGTGAGAAAATAACAAAAAATTGCTAATTACCGCTAAACTAAGCGTTATACAAAAAAATGTTTGAAATAAAAGTTGTAGAATTTTACATTCTCTACAACTTTTTTTATATAATATTTTGCGCTAAAATGCATATCAAAGACGCAATCTTAAAAAGAAAATGTTTTTACGCAAAAACAGCCTCACCCAGAATTTCAGCAAACATGGCGCCTACCCTATCTTGTAGAGAATAAAAAATTGAGTAAATGAGGCGATTTTTAAAAAAATCGTGAGACCAGTTTTTGAGAAAATCGCAAAAAAGTGAAAAATGATACGAATAAACTACTACTTCCAGTTGACCGATTTTGATGAAAATGTTCGTGTCGGGTCCGGTAGTGGTATGCAACTTAAGTTTCAAGTTTCAAGTTCGTACGTTGTTCCGTTCTTGAGATATTCTGTTCACACACAGACCAATCGCTAAAAACATGTTTTATGGGTTCAGGAGGTCTGAAAACGTGTAGATCCGGTGAAAACTCTATTTCTAAAAATCGACATGAAAACAATACTTTCCTTCCTATATATTCATATAGGGAAGAGAAAGTAAAAATTGCATACAGTAACATCATAGAAATGGTGTGCAATAGCGATGAGAAAATCTCTGAACCCAAAGAGGATAGCAACAAGCATGTAATGAGTCACTCTGAGGCATTCAAGACCATCGAATCTCTGATCAGTTATGTTCAACATCAAGACGAAATAAGCGAAACTCAAGTGATGCCATTACAAAGATTGAGTGACATGGTTTCCAAAAAAAATGTATGCAGTGTTTAAAGCAGACGAAAGTCACAAACTTTTTCTAGTAGGCGTATAGTAACTTATGTATAGGTCATTTGTTCTAGCTAGAAGCTCTCCCTCCAACGCTGTGTGCCGCTGAGCTGTTCTCTTTAGTGGTGGGGGAAGCACCTCGTAGTTGTAACAGTAGTATACAGTTAGAAAGAGAGGGAATGATCATTAAGTGAGAAGGAGACAACACTTGCCCCTTGAAACTATCCCTACTCTACCTACTCGCCCTCCCCTTACAAGCTTCTTCCTAAAACAAATGTACTATACTGATGTAGACGTACTGTAAGTAAAAACTTTTAACCAATTTTAGTTGTTTTATTTTAAAGAATACAGTGCACAAGGTGGAGTGTCAAATTATTTACACTCAATCTGTTTGTTGCAGGGCTAAAATAAATAGTTCTGTTTCTTATCACATGGTCAGCCAATTAAATGATTGAATCGTTTAAGAACAGAAGAGGTAGAGGTGTACTGTAACACTAATCAGAGTTATCTCCTCTGAAAGTAATGAATTTCACTATACAGCCGGACCCTGTGGTGAATGAAGTGAAGGTGTCATTTACAGAGTGGAAAATATGTGCTTTTCAGAGGGCCCGGCATGCTGATAAGCATACTTTTCCACTCAGTGAGGAAGGCGACCGTAAACCAAATCACTCCTCGTTTTACTTAGTAAAACCTCTAGAGGTTCAAACCAGCCTTTCGGCTCTTGACCTAAACACAACACAGCGTACAAACACAAATGTTAAACCAACAGAAATGTTGAGAATAACATTTAACTAATTCTTGTTATTTATTTCTCGGCCTCTAAGTTATTTATAATTACCTTGGTTTATCCGAATTTTTCCATATACAGATCGGCTGGTAGCCATATTAGTCCTAATGAGACAGGTTCTACTGTATTTTAAATCCACTGTGTTGTGTTGTTGATTAGGTCATCAGCCTGTAGGCTGGTTTGAACCTGTAGAGGTTTTACTAAGTAAAACGAGGAGTGAGGTGGTTTACCATTGCCACAACTCACTCAGTGGAAAAGTACGCTTATCAGCATGCCGGGCCCTCTGAAAAGCACATATTTTCCACTCTGCAAATGACACCTTCAATTTATTCACCACAGGGTCTACCTGTATAATGAAATGCATTACTTTCAGAGAAGATAACTCTGATTAGTGTCACAGTACACCTCTACCTCTTCTCTCATTAAATGATGCAGTCATTTAATTGGGTGACCATGTGATAAGAAACAGAACTGTTTATTATAGCCCTGCAACGAACAGATTGAGTGTAAATAATTTGACTCTCCACTTGTCTGTTATGGGCAGGTGCAGGTGGCAAATCCACTGTAGCATGGCGTTCTTTAGTTACTAGAGAACGTTCTTTAGTAATTAGAGAACGCCATGGTCTTTCCCAAACCTTTTTCAGCTTTTTACTTAACCATTTCTTTCATCGTCTGACCACTCGTGTTATCATTAGTTTGTCTAGTTGCCTGCACTTTCTTTAGAACCCCTCAAATTTTTAAAAAAATTCGCTTCTGTTTTCTATTTACGCCTACACCTCCTTCATATCTTTTCAGTTTTTATAATATATCTTTATCTATTCTGTTTTGTTATTTTTGCATCTATCAAATAACTTTCTTAGGCTAAATCTTTTTTGGCGTTTTTTATTTACTCTCGTATTAGTAGGACATATATTTATAAGGTTCTTAACCAATATTCTCCATTTTTATTTTTATTTACATCATACATATTTTCCAATTACTTTTTTAAAATTTTATTTAAAGCCGCATCAACAGCTCGGTCATTAGCAATGATTGTGGGTTTTAGCACATAATAATGTCCAGACCCTAGCTGGGAATTGAACCCGGACCTTCACTTACTAGGTTAATGTGTTAACCACTATGCCACAAAAGCTGCCTTTCCAGTTAATTCATCCATTATATGAATTTAAAAACAAAACTATCTATTTTCAAAATTACTTTTAGATTTTTTGAATTTGGTTGCTCAAAAGATTTAGAACATCATGTTTTTTTACGTTCAACTGCTTTACACACTAATGCTAATGCAGGTATCCCCATAACGGGCAGGTGGAGTGTTAAATTAATTGCAGTAGATCTGTTGGTTCCAGGGCTACAAAAAACAGTTCTGTTTCTTATCACATAAACAGCCAATTAATTATATGACTGAACTATTTAAGAACAGAAGAGGTAGAGGTGTAAAAGACACTAGTCAGAGTTATCTCCTCTGAGAGTTATGAATTTCACTATACAGCCAGACCCTGTGGTGAATGAAGTGAAGGTGTCATTTTCAAGGTGGAAAGTAGATGCTTTTCGGAGGGCCTGGCATGCTGATACGCATACTCTTTCAACTCAGTGAGGAAGGCAAGGTAAACCACCTCACTTCTCGTTTTTTACTTAGTAAAACCTCTAAAGGTTTAAACCAGCCTTTCGGCTGTTGACCTAAACAACAAATAATGTAGTTGATGAAGGATGACAGAAAGATGTTAATAATTTTTGAAAATTCCTTTCAAGAGATGTGTCGTCTCATGGCTGATGGCAATTTAAAAAAAGGCTTACTTTTGTCCTATGGTAAAAACCATTAGTGATTTCTGTATATACTCTTTAAGAGGAATCGAATGTGATTATTTTTGTTTCCAAATTCCGACTTTGATTTCCGGTTTTGGGGCACTGTTGGTCGAAAACGGAACTTCAAACACAATCCAGGGCCACTAACTTTTTGTGTAGATTACGAATCTGAAAACCATTCTACCTCTTGTAGTTTCTGACATCTGAATGTGACGGACAGACATAGGAAATTATAAATGATAATTTTAAAAATTGCCACCAAAAATAGGCCAAACCTGATTGGGAATCGACATGGGACTCTTGATATAGATGCCAGTAACATCAACCACTGCACCAACAGCCAGCCACGGAACCATGTTGAATGAATGACATGGCAGACTGTACTAACACGTTAGTTAACCTTCTAGCAGCTTTTATTCTATATATTATATACAAGGCATTGCATTGTGCATTCAGGTATGATATGATACCAACCTAAATTATGTAATTTTTGAAAATCATTTATGGGATACATATCAAAAAAATATTGTCACATTCTATATCTGCATAGAAAGGTAAATGTAAACTGTAGGGGAAGGGAGCCATAATATATGGAATAGGGTCTTATTCCATAACTCATTCATATATAGCCTACATACATATCTTATTCCGTAAGGGTGTTATTGCCCATAACAGACAGGTGGAGTGTCAAATTATTTACGCTCAATCTGTTCATTGCAGGGCTAAAATAAATAGTTCTGTTTCTTACCACATGGTCAGCCAATTAAATGACTAAATCATTTAAGAACAGAAGAGGTAGAGGTGTAAAAGACACTAGTCAGAGTTATCTCCTCTGAAAGTAATGAATTTCACTATACAGCCAGACCCTGTGGTGAATGAAGTGAAGGTGTCATTTGCAGAGTGGAAAATATGTGCTTTTCAGAGGGCCCGGCATGCTGATAAGCGTACTTTTCCATTCAGTGAGCTGTGGCAATGGTAAACCACCTCACTCCTCGTTTTACTTAGTAAAACCTCTACAGGTTCAAACCAGCCTTTCGGCTGATGACCTAAACAACACAACAGGGTCTTATTATGGAATACTAGTGTTTTTCCAAACAGGACGTTGGAAATCCTGATCTTATCGCACTATTGGTTATACCGACAGAAACAACTACCGGATTCAAACTGACCAAATACAGCGTGTTTTGTCAAGGTGATTATAATGATAAAAAAGGTGAAAAAGTGAATTCAATGCTAGAGGTGTAATAATTGATATCATGAACAATGCACTAGTGCTGAAAGGTTGTATTTTCGATTACTGTGAATAAACTGAATGGACTAATACTTTGGTGCTTTAATAACTATGTAGGCAAATTATGTATCTATTCCAAGTACTCCAAATTATAACCCAATGTATTCCATATTAAGATCCTATTTTGTGATAGTAAAAATTATGTCGCTAAAGAAAGTTTTTTTAAAAAAATTATATTTGTAAATTTAAGATTTTGTATTTTCTAGTTGTGAAAATAAACTATTTCTACTAGTATTAATATTAAAATTCTAGTAATTTCAAAAAAGTCATGGAAACCCAGAAAAATCAAAAAATGAAAATGGTATCCCATATTTGGTTCCTCTCCCCTACTATTTTTTTAATGAACACATTTTACCTACTTTGGTTAACCAGAAATTTTTAAATTAAGTCTTAATTTAATTAATTATATGAGAAGCTGCAAAGTGTTACAGTGGTTAGTTATAGATAAAATTATAAATTTAAGGACCAGGAAATCTTTAAAAATAAAATTTAAGTGTTATCTTCATTTGAACAAAATATTTGAGTAAATGTAAACAATTTGAATGTAACAAAGCTGTAAGAAGAATACAATAAGATGAAAAGTATCATAATATAGTCGATGTAAGATGATGGAATATGTTTCAAGTAATTTCTAGTTAGTTAAACAGCTCACATATCCATCCATCTCCCCTTTGACTTAATCTATTCCATGTAATATCCAGGAATAGACTTCCAACAATAGACTAAAGACACTACATATACTTACAACGATTTACAAATACATACACACACACACACTCAAATTCACAAAAGAACAAAACATATTTTATCTTAATAGCTGTTGTTTGTGTTTTAAATTCTCCATTTTATTATTTTTTCTTGCCAAATAGCATTTTTAAATTAGTTTTATTCGTCCAATTTTATTTGTTGTTCAAGTATGTTAAATACTCTGTAATTAAACCTCATTATTAGATTAAATTGCTTTAACTTAATTATCCATTAAATTAGTGATTAAGAATATTTATTTTTAATTTCTTGCCCAATCTATGATACAGATTAAGAATATTTATTGAGCTGGTGAAACATATTAGATACTTTGATTTGTACTGATCTTTGAGTTTCATGACCCCCTGAAATAAATTTTTGCTTTCTCTTGCCTATATGAACATAGGGAAGGAAAGTATTGCTTTCATGTCGATTTTTTGAAATAAGTTTTCACCATATATATATGTACATTTTCAGACCCCCCTAAACCCAAAAATCATGTTTTTAGCTGTTGGTCTGTGTATGTGTGTGTGTGCGTGTGTGCACGTGCCATGGTAGGAGTAGGAAGTTTTAAATTTTGATGAGAAAAAAAATAAATTTTATTTACTGAAGATGTGTACAAGATACACAAAAGCACTCTAAATATTGGTAAGTGTTTACTGTTACTGTATTCTGGTGGTTAATATACGAGGTGTGGCTATTAAATATCGAGACTGACGTTGTAACAAATTTTATTTTTATTTTATACATAATCACTTATTGTCACCTTCAATATACACTCCTCTCTATCCCTAAAACGCTCCATGTGAATTTCCATTGTGGAAACAGTGCTGGAAATCATCTTCTGTCAGCTCCTTCAGGACACGAGAAAATGTTTGAAATGAAGCTCACAGAACTGTTTGTACTGACACTTTGTACGCAATTGAAAATTACCCAAATTTTTTGGAAACGTTAATAACATGTGATGAAATGTGGTTTTTTACTTTCGATCTGGAAACAAAGCGCCAATCCATGCACTGGAAGAGCAAACTTCACCGAGAGCCAAAAAAGCTCGAATGAGCAAGTCAAAATTTAAAGCAATGATGATTGTTTTTTTTTATATCCATGAGATTGTGTACCTTCTCTGGGTTCCTGAAGGGCAAACGATTAATCAATATTACTACCTTGAAGTGCTTTCTAAACTATGTCAAAGAGTAAGAATAAACACCCCGAAATGAGGAACGACAAATCATGGGTTCTCCACCAAGACAATGCGTGAGCTCATTCCGCATTATCTGTCAAGAGGTTCCTAGCCAAGTACAGCATCTCAGTGTTAGAACATCCACCTTATTCACCAGATCTTGCACCATGTGACTTCTACCTGTTCCCTAAGGTGAAATCTGCATTAAAAAGGACAAGATTTGAGTCTATGGAAGCTGTAAAAGAGAAAGCGGCACGTGTCCTGAAGGAGCTGATGGAAGATGACTTCCAGCACTGTTTCCAACAATGGAAAATTCGCATGGAGCATTGTAGGGATAGAGAAGGAGTGTATATTGAAGGTGACAATAAGTGATTATGTATAAAATTAAAATAAAATTTGTTACAACGTCAGTCTCATTATTTAATAGCCACACCTCGTACATTTCAACAAGTGAATTATCTTCACTTGTCAGTTCACATAAAAAAATTGAATTTCTAAACATTTTCTCTCTGAAGTTTATGAATTGTTAAAAAAACTAAGACAAATCATTTTCTGCGGTAATTTTGATAATATTTATAGAATTAGTTACTAGTAATCAGTTGTGTAATAAAAGGTAATTAGATATACTAAATTTAGAACCTGAGGGTTTAAATCTCTGACTTGGACAATTAGATTATTCCAACCGTTCCACAGAAGTGTTATATTGCACAACCCACTATAGTTGTAATTGACCAAGCAGTTGATGCGAGTTAATAAATAAACTAAAATAGGAGCAATAATTAAATTGAATAACAAAATGTAAACGATATAAAATAATAATAATATTAATAATAAAGTAAACAAAAATGGAAGCCAAGGTTTTGTGTGTGGTTATGTTATTCAAAAATAGAACACAAGTGGTTTTTTCAGTGCGTTGAAATGTCTATCTTTTCTTTCATTACGCAAGCGAAGTCTGTTCAAATGTATGAAATATTAAATTAAAAAATTAACATCATGTCATTTGTTTCTGAGTATGAAAGAGGAGTGTTGCTTGTAAATAATATTATTACTGGCTGATCAAAAAGTTGTTACATCAATAATTAAAATCGTTATAACCCGAAGTAAAATTTTACAAGTTTTTTTAAATAAATAATTTTTTATTTAAAATTAAAATTCATTATTATTGGCAAGTTATTAATTCAGAGTAATTAATTTTCGTAGAGAAAAACTGGAAAAGGCTGAAAAAGAATATATGTATTTTTTTATGTATCTGACTGTTTTGAAATTTCTGCTGGTGCAGACGGTGGAGAATGATGATATATGAAAATGAGTGATGAAAAAATGCCAGACCTGACCTGGAATCGAACCTGGAACCCCGGCGTAGAAGCCAGGTGCGCTAACCACTACGCCAACGGGGCGGACTAAAAGAATAGAAAAAAAATTAGGATACATTATTGTTGTAGTTTAGGTCATCAGCCAAATGGCTGATTTGAACCTCTAGAGGCTTTATTACGTAAAACGAGGAGTGAGGTGGTTTACCATTGCCGTCATCACTGAGTAGAAAAGTATGTTATTCACCATGCCTGGCCCTCTGATAAGCATCTACTTTCCACCCTGTAAATGACACCTTCACTTCATTTGACACAAGATCTGGCTGAATAATGAAATTCATTACTCTCTCAGAGAAAATAACTCTGACTAGTGTCATTTACACCTCTACCTCTTCTGTTCTGAAATGCTTCTGTCATATAATTGACTGACCATGTGATAAGAAACAGAATTACTTTTTGTTGCCCTGGAACTAGTGGATCGAGTGCAAATAATTTAACACTCCACCTTCCTGTTATGGGCAAAGGATACATTTTATGAAAAAATTGGAAAGGAGGTATAAATGTAATACAGGAAAAAACAATAAGGATGGAAGATTGAAAAAAATAAAGCATTTGCATTGCAACCATTTGGAATCAGTTTCAAAGTGAGTATTATCTTTACTCTAAATTATGGATTTTATTACAAAGCTGAACCAAGTGGTGAATGAAATTAAGTAGTCATTCGAAGAGTGATTAAAAATGCTTTACAACAGGCTTAATTTACAGAAACATAGATACTTGTTGATATAGCAAGGACAGTGATGGCTAATCGCCTCACTCCTCGCAGCTGGCCCTTGATGTAGTGGTCAGTGCAACTGGTTTTTATGCCAGGGTCCCAAGTTTGATTCCCGATCGGGTCTAGCAATTTTTATCATTCAGTTTCATCTATTATTGTCTGCATTAGCAATACTTTGAAAACATGTGTATGTAAAACAAAAAAGTCACTCGTTTTTACTTTCTCTTGCCTATATGAAAATATAGGAAGGAAAGTATTGTTTTCATGTCGATTTTTCAAAATCGAGTTTTCACCAGGTCTACACGTTGTCAGACCCCCTGATCCCAAAAAACATGTTCTTAGCGATTGGTCTGTGTGTGCATGTGTGAACAGAATATCTCAAGAACGCAACATCACACGAACATTTTCATCAAAATCGGTCCATTGTATAATAAAAGTTGTAGAGAATTTAAAATCCTACAACTTTTATGAAAAACATTTTTTTATATAACACTTAGTTTAGCGGTAATAAGTGATTTTGTTTTTTCCCATGAAAATCTGTAAAGAAATAAATTTTTTAAGATTTCAGCCTTAGTATGCAATTTACGACAAAAGTGTTGCCTATGTAGGCCTAATCAAATTTATAGGAATTTAAAAGATCTACAACCTTTATTTGGAGCATTTCTCTCTACAGAGCCTAGATTAGCGTCAAAGAGTGATTTTACATTTTTTAAGCCAAACTGAGGTTGATTTTCATTTTGCGTCTTTCACTCGTGATTAAAATAAGGTTATGTTCTCTGAGGTTAGTTTTTTGTTTATTTTTAATGTTTTATTACTAATGTTAGTATATATTGTTCATTATTTGCATCGGCAAGAGAAAGTCGTGTGAGTGTTTCATACCAGAATTTTTTTCACTTATTGTAGCTTCAAGGGCTGTAAATCAGTCTTTTAGTTTTTGACCTAAACAACAAAGTAAAAATTAGGACATCTCCCCCAACTTACACTTCCTCAATGTGCACTTTCAAAAAACAGAAAATATTTGAAATAAAAGTTGTAGAACCTACAACTTTAATTATAATAATTTATGCACTTCTGCTCTGAAATGGACATAAAGGCTGCAATCTTAAAAAACCATTTAAAAACAGCTAACCCAAGAATTTCAGCAGACATGGCGCTTATCCTAACTTGTAGAGCATAAAAAAATTAGTAAATAAGGTGACTTAAAAAAATTGTGAGAGCATTTTATGAGAAAATCACAAAAAAGTGAAAAATTACATGAATAAACCACTTCTTGGGTCAACCAATTTTGATAAAAATGTTCGTTTCGAGTCCGCTTATAGTATCTAACTTAAGTTCCAAGTTTCAACTTTGTAAAATATTCTGTTCTTGAGATATTTTGATCATACGAAGGAAGACACACTAATCACTAAAAAAAATTTTTTGGGTTTAAGGGGTTCCTTAAAATGTGTATGTTCAGTGAAAACTCAATTTCAAAATTAATATGAAACAATCCTTTCCTTCCCTGTATATTTGTATAGGGCAAGAAAAAGTAATAAGAGTGTTAAGCAAGTATAATTTAAACTTGGTGTGAAAACAAAAATAACAGGTGTAGTTCTGGCCTTCACTATTATGTAAAAATCTCAAGTCAAACTTCTGTTACCTACTTAATTAATATTATATATTAAGAAAACTCTTTTTTAGTTGTCCTATACTTTTAAAAAGATAACACTGTGACATTGGATGGTATTTTTAATTAATCTTATGTCATGAGCCTACCCTTTTTCTTGACTTAACACATTGAGCTGAAAATTTTTTCTTGCATACAAAAATTAAAAAAGTAAAAACAAACTGATATTTTTCTGCACAGTTGGATTTGAAAAATGTTTAACTATTTGTTACAAAGATCAAAAGTTTTCCTGGCGCAACATTCTCATTAACGAATTTATCAAAATTATTTTGAAAAAAAAGTAACCTACAAATTCTATACACTCTTGTCTGTTAATATAAACACATATACATTTTAATAAAATATGACAAATTATAAAATTATTTTTGGATGGAATAAAATTTGAAATGGTTAATGAATATTAAACAAGTTAAGAAAATTTTAAGTGGCTAATTCATAATGCATGATATAATTTCTTTGTAAATTTGAACAAATTTTGGCACAGTATCAGTACGAACAAAAACTATTCAATAGTTTTCCACCTGAAGTAAATTTTTCATGTAGCATATAAATGTTGATTATAACAATTTTTTATTAGAAATGTTTTACAATTTTCTAAATGAATGAATGAATGAAAGGTTTTCTTCCATTTTCTAAGTTAACTCCCTTGATTTTATTTAAGGAGTATAACACTGTAACCTCTGAAAATTACCTTCATGTATAATGTATCAACGTATTAGGTCGTATCATTTATTGCTAAGGTACATTGCGGGATCTGGATAAAATAAATAATTAACGAACTATCGTTAGAATTACAAACAAGTATCTAATACACATTATAAATTACAATGGTTAGTCTTATTTATATCTGCTAATAAATTACAATTACTACAATCAAATTACATGTTGTATTGTCAAGGCCAGAAATGTCTAAAACAGCATGAATTCTGTCTTTAAAAACTTGTTTATTGGGTTTATGGGGTCTGAAATGAGTAGATTTGGTGAAAACTCGATTTCAAAAAATCGACATGAAAACAATACATTCCTTCCTATGTATTCACATAGGCAAGAGAAAGTAAAAAGTGGTGCGTGGGAACTTGCCCAAATGTAGATAACCTCGTCATGAAGATAGATTGATGGATTTTGGATCGTGAAATTCCTAGGAAGAAAATTTTTTGTATTATTTTTTCTTTCCCTATATGGATATACTATAGTATATATATAGAGGAAAGGAAAGTACAGTTTTCATGTAGATTTTTCGAAATCGAGTTTTCCCTGAAAATAGTACATGTTTTCAGGCCAATAGAACCCAAAGAAACCTATTTTTAATGATTGGTTTGTATGCGTGGCGTGTGCACACACATGAAAATATTTTCATCAAAATCAGTCAACTGAAAGTAGCGATTTTTGACATTTTGCGATTTTCTCAAAAACAGCTCTTAGTAAGAGCCGTTTTTATAAAACTCACCTCATTTACTCTAATTAATTATTGTCGTCAACACCATAAATTCTGTCTTAAAAGCCACAATTTAACCTTTGATATTAAAATGAGACTCATGAAGTGTTATGTGTTCTTAGTCCTATTGCACGGAGTTGAGGCTTGGTTTCTGACCGAAGCAACAATCTACAAATTGAAGTGTTCAAATTTTGGCTGTAGAAGGAGAATGCCGTGAATATCCTGGACGCAGAAAATTATTAATGCAGAAGTGCTACATCGAATGAACAAGCCAGCAGAATTGGTCAGCATGGTGAAGATGCGAAAGCTGCAATATCTTGGTCATAAAATGTGGGATGAGAGCTGGTATAAATTGCTTCAATGCATTCTGCAAGGAAAAATCGACAATAGGAGGGGACCAGGACGCAGAAGAATATCATGGATGGCCAACCTGAGAGTATAGTTTAACAAAAGCTCAGAAGAACTGTTTTGGATAGCTAAAGCCCAAGCCAGTTGCTGTGAGTGCTGGGCTATGCATGTACATACTTGACTTCATCCCTGCATACCCCTCTGATCTACAGTAAAATGTACAGTCAGAGTGTTGTTGAAAATTGACAACACCCATTGTATTTTGTAGGTATGCTGTTCCATTGTTGATTACATACGCTGCACTATTACAGTACATACAAGACTATACTAAAGCAGATGCATATTTTTCCCAGTGCTCTCCTTACGAAAATCAGACTATACCAATAAAGTATGCATCTCCATGATGGTCACCAACCTTCGGAACGGAGAGGCACCCTGAGAAGAGGACAATCAAATTGATACTTATAATTAATAATTAATTATAGGCCTAATCAATAATAAATCATTGACACTAAATAAACTTAACTAGTAACAAGGTTATTTTGCACTCAATTTAACTGAATCCTACTTACAGCCAATTACACGATGTCTTTAGTGCAAGCTCAAACCTTCTCACAAATGTAATCTGTTGTCTGGTTGACAATTGGCTTTACACAATCCACTTGCTCATGACAGCTCAATAATGACTGACTGACTAAGCGGCATAGCCCTTTAAAAACCTAACCCATCGAAATTACTAGAAAAACAAAGATTTTCTAAATAATAGTAAAAATACAAGGTCTTTCTGTTGTGTTCTGGATGTCTCTACTTGAAATTAACTAAACAAAAGGTAAACACATAGAATTGAGTAAAGGTTATGTACAATATAACACCATTACAAAAGCGATAATTATCTAAACAGATACACCAACCGTTCTCAGGTAGCCATCACAACAATAGCTCAATACTATTACAAACCATTTCTTGAAACTAACCCGATTTATCAACTATTATTATTTATATTGACACTTCTATGCATGGGCAGATTTGAGAGGTTCGGAACAAGCAGAGATGCCTAATCCTTGAAAGGCAGAAGAAGAAGAAGACACTTCTAAAAAATCAGTCCTGCTAGAGAATTGGGGAACTAACACTTTCCCCTTAGATATTGTCACAATTTTTTTTTTTTTTTTTTTTGTATCCAGGAGACTCCCTAAGGAAGTATAGGGCATGTCAAGAAATTACAAGTTAACTTAATATATTACTATAATTTACACTTAACCAACTAATACTACCACTACATACTTACTTTCTACAATAAGTGTCATCTTCAAATATTTACCCGATAGTACTTAGTTTTCTTTAGTTCAGAATTCGCTTGAATATTCGAATGTTTAATATTTTTTTAATAAAATATTATTAAGAAAGGAATTCTTGGACACTAAAATGTTTCATCGATCAAGTATGTTTTCAGATTGTTTAAATGAATGCATATTAGCACAATTTTTAAAAAATTGTGGTTATTTATTGAAGTATTTTCTCCGTGCATAAATAGGTATTTCTTCAGACAATTTAGTGTAGTGGTTAGCAACATATTAATTGTTTCTGTTTCTTGTGTTATGATGGTGGACATTAAAATTCTGCGTAAATATATTTGCTTAACATACATTATCACCTAAACAAATGTGAAGTAAGGAAAAAGCAAAATTATGACTATTTGTATTACAATTTATATCTAGTTTTTCTTACAACCTACAACAGGTTAACTAAACATTATTCCAATATATAAGTCAATTGAGACTAATGTAAGATTTAATGTTATATTTGTTTGATTTGGTTTTATTAAGTTCCTTCTACTTAACATAACTTTGGAGGAAAGTAAAAAATGATTTTGGTTTTGAACCAAAATTATGGCTGGGATCTAAAAAATCTATAATCCATAATTTCATACTCTTTGTTTTTGCTACTAATGATCAATTAGTTTTACTCTTCAGGTGGAGTTAAGAATTTGTCATGGACTATTAGACATTTATTTCACTACAACCAATAAGTAGCACTAATCTTGTCTCCTAAGTAGGGATTTGGTACAAAGTAACATTTACTATTACAATAACTCAAAACTGCAATTTAGGTGAGAATGTGTAGTTTTGAAAAGTTTGCACATGGGAAAATTGATAATCATTTGATATTTGGCTGGTTGCAAAAATTTGTAGTCGTAAATTAGAATTAAAAAATAAAATAAGTATATATACTTCGGTAAATTACTGTCAATTAATTAACTAACTATACATTGACCCACCGGGTTGGTCTGGAGGTAAAGCGTCGCCAAAATCAGCTGTTCAACAGCTGATTTTCGGAGACGAAGGTTCCGGGTTCAAATCCTGGTAAAGGTAGTTACTTTTATATGGATTTGAATGCTAGACAGTGGTTACCGGTGTACTGTTCTGAATGAATTAAGGTTAACAGTTAATGGGAAAAAGTGTCAGTACTTACAGTTCAAAAACAAACACAATGTAAGGGAAAACAGAGAAGTGGATGTCTTTATTCAGAATAATATCTTAGATCATGTGCAAACAGTGAAGTTTCTAGGAGTGTCACTAGATAGGACCCTATCATGGGATTATTACACCGATCAAATTTGTGGTAAAATATCATCTGGGGTATTTGCATTAAAACAAATTGCCAGATTAAATGATAAAAAATTGCTTATAGCAGCTTATCATGGTTTAATTTTATCTCGTATCAGGTATGCCATACTAGTATGGGGTAATTCATCACAGGGTAACATGGAAAGAGTTTTTAAAATACAGAAAAAAGCTGTTAGGTGTATGATGGGAGTCAACCACCTTGCCTCATGCAGATCACTATTTAAAGAGCTGCAATTGCTCACAGTTCCTTCTTTGTACATTTTTGAAGTGATAATGTACGTAAAGAAAAATACCTTTTTACAGAATTTAGATGTTCATAACCACTACACAAGAAACAGAATCGATTATTATGTTGCTAATCACAACACTAAATTGTTTGAACAAAAACCAACTTACGCAGGTAGAAAATACATCAATAAATTGCCACAAGGTTTAAAAAGTTGTGACAATTTAAGTCATTTTAAAAAAAAGCTAAAACAGTATTTGATTGATGAAACATTTTATAGTGTGCACGAATTCCTTTCTAAATAATTTTTGGTTGAAAAGTATTTAACTTGTAATTAAACAAATATTGTGTACTATTTGATACAAAGGGGTTCATGACAAGCCTACTGAGTTAAGCAGTAGCAGGGAAAAATTATTGGTAAGTGATGAATTTATCATTGTGTTGATTTTTTTTAATTTTAATTTTGTGTGATATTTGATTCAATGGGGTTCATGACAAGCCTACTGAAGTAAGCAGTAGCAAAAACAATTTTCTGGTGGTAAGTGATGAATTTATCATTAGTGATAAACTTTCAGTTTATCAGTTTTATTTGACATGTCCTATACTCCCTTTGGAGTCTCCTGGATGTAAGTTAAAAAAAAAAAAAAAAAAAAAAACTTTGATGGCTGGGGTTCAATTAACCATACTCTCTCAGGAATGGTCGGCCTGAGTCTGTACAAGACTACACCTCATTTACACGTCATACATATCATCTTCATTTCTCGCCTCTCATCATGCGGTCTTGGGTTCGAATCCCATTCAGGCCCGGCATATTTTCATACGTTACAAAAAATCATTTCATCCTTCACCATCTGCATTAGCAGTAATTGCAGAACAGTCGGACATTAAACAAAAAAAAAATCCTCATTTCATTGGGTCATGGGGTTGCTTATTGTTCTGAATTGAACAGATTGCAACGTACACATATTAAAAATTAAAAAAAAACTATACATTGTACATTATTCCGTTTAAACTACCCCCCCCCCCATAATACTTTGCGATTGATCGATTCGCACGTTGAGTGAATTGTGTCGGCCTGTATTCGTGCCGACAGTTTGGTATTGCTCATATTGTATTTTTGAAACAAAATATTTGACGTTGATGTAATTTTATGCAACTAATTTATCTATTTTATTACTAGTTTAATCTATTGAGTGATATCAATACCATACTGAAGTTAAAATATGAAAGAAATTTTATTAGATAAGTCCACGTCACAAATTATGAAAGTGTTTTTGAGGTTATGTGTTCTGTAGATTGTATTTTTTACAGAGTTTTATTAATATATCGATTGATTCTGAAACAATATACATGTTATACGAACAAACTATAGATATAATTTGATTAGAGAAAATAATTTTGAACTTAATGTCGTTATTTCATAATTGTTTTGAGTTAAGTAGCGTAGCGCGAAATGGCCTATTTTATAATCTGATATTTTAAACTACCTGCGAATTAATAATTATACTTAAGATACTAATTAACGGAGACGATAGAAAGTGAATTTCATATTAAAAATTAAGAATATGTTTAGTTTATGATTTATTTATCTCTAATCGGTGATACATGTACACTACCAATTAGGTAAAATGGAAGAGTTATCAGATAAACAAAACGATCAACTTAAGAAACATTTGAGTAAACTATTGTCAGCTTTACATAGTGATTCACATAATGTTATATGTAAAGCCCTTAGTCAACTTAGAGCAGATGCTGCTAAGTATAAAATGGCAGATAAATATTTGTGTGAACTCGATGCATTCAAGGTGTTAGTAAAGTTTCTCAAATTACCCAATGACAAAATTTTAAATATTGCACTCAGTATATTGGCAAATAGTTCTCTGAAAGAGGATGCTAGAAATCAGGTATTTGATTAGTTTAAGATTAATTTTATTTCCTAACTTATCTTATTTTCTTCTTCTGTCTTATTTTTATCAATCTGTAATAGGTAATACCAAAGTTGAAACTTATCTTTTTATTAGGTAAGTATTGATTCATTACGTAGGGAAATTCCAGTTAAGTTAGTACTTGTGTCGCTGTAAACAAGCTGCAGGTATTAAGATTGTTAATACCATACGGTATGTAAAACTTTAAAATCAATGCAGTTGCTCGCTTACTTCTAAGACAGTCTGCAGTTCTTGTGCGTTTTTGAAGGACATTGTATTAATCCTATTTAGTATTATTATAAATAATATAAAAAGACAGTTGAATGTTTTTCATTGATTGTCTTCTAGTTTTTTAGTTTTGCGAGTTCCTTTGTATTTGAAGATTTCTGTTAAACATGAATTTTAAATTATAAAAAAGTATAATTATGATTCACAGTTTTTTTTGTTATCAGCTTTTTTGAGCATTAAAAAGAAACTTTTTTGGTGTTTTAGATATTGAAATGACAATTTATTAAGTATTGACTTATTACATAGGGTAATTCCAGTTAAGTTAGTATTTGTATTGCTGTCAACAGGCTGCAGGTATTAAGGTTGTTAATACCATACGTAAAAGTTTAAAATCAATGCAGTTGCTCACTTACTTCTAAGACAGTTTGAAGTTCTTGTGTTTTTGAAGGATATTGTATTAATCCTATTTATTATTCATATAAATAATATAAAAAGTCTGTTGTTGAATGTTTTTAATTGATTGTGTTGGACAGTTTTTTTACTTTTATGAGTTCCTTTGTATTTGAAGAGTTCTGTTGCACAAGGATTTCAAATTATAAAAAATTATTATAATTCAAAGGTTTTTTGTTGTCGGAAGTTTTTTAGAGCATTAAAAGGAAACTTGTTTTGGTGTTTTAGATATTGAAATAATTTAATTTTCAATCAGTTCAACCTAACGATTAATTTATGATTGATTCTAGAGGTAGTTCAAAAAGGATTCTTTAATATCATACTATCACAGGTTTTTTTCAAGTCAGGAGAAATGACGTCCTTTAATAAAATGAGGACTGGGTCAATAGGGTGTGGATGTAAGTGTAGCCATTCACTAGCAGTTTATCTGCAGACAATGTTCTGTGAGCCTAACTGAAGATTTTTAACCATCACAAGCCACACACTCAGTTCTAATGACAAGCGTCATCTGCAGATACTGAACTCACAGATTGATAACTGCAGGCCAACTGTACACTCACCATACAATTACAGTTCTGTTGTCAGTTAAGTTCGGTAAATAGGTGTTATTAAACGGTACATAGAAACGTTTAGGTAAAAAGTGAAATAAAGAGTAGTTAAGTACCCAAATAAAAAAAAAATTGCCGCTTTAGTAATTATTAACCTTAAATGTGAAAAAGAGAAGACAGAAACGGTACTGGGTGAAAGATTAGCTACTTAAACGGAACTTATCACATATGTCTCTGCTGAATGAGTTATAAATTTCTGAAACCGACGATTTAAAAAACTATTTATGAGTGGACAATAGATGCTTTCAAAGACTGCTCAAACTAGTATCACCTTATATTTCTAAAAATGATACAAAAATGAGACCATCTCTATTAGTGCAGAAGAAAGGTTAGTTGCTACATTAAGATATTTAGCAACCGGGCGAAATTTTGAAGATTTGAAATTTCGACATTCATTTCTCCTCAGGCTTTAGGAGTTATAATACCAGAAACTTGTAAATATATTTACAAAGTCTTAAAAGATGAATATACTAAGATCGGTCATAAATAATAATAGATTGTAATACCACAATGTTGGGGTAAACAATTCATCGGCTGAACTTCCAAATTTTTGGCTTGTTTCACTTTTTTCAGTTCCGTACAGAAAGCACAATGCAAATTATTTATCTTCTTCTTTACAGTATCAACTGTAGCACTTTCATAAATACTTTTTAAATGTCGTAACAACTTTTCATACGCTTCGTTTTTTTTAAATTTATTTAAGTAGCACTTAGATTTTACTTTCCATGAAGAAGGATGTTGCCGATAAATGTCTATAAATTCCATCAAAAAAGTTACAGATTTATCACTCATTTCGTATAAAATGAAAATAAAACAAAAATCTCACACAAAACTTTCAACAAGCCTGAAGATTTCAACTGTAGATCAGAACTGAAGTTATTTGCCCACACACACAGAGTTAAATGACAGTCCATCTAAACTGCAGGTCTCAACCTGTCCGCGCAATGTGTGTCTGTGGCGAGATTAAACTTCAGTTAATTAGCCTGCAGTCCGCAGACTGCAGATAAACTGTGTAGTAAATGGTTACACTAAGCTACATAAATAAATTTTCTGTTTATGGGTTAACATATGATGTTATGCATTGTGTTAATATTATTCTGACTGAGTGACAGACTTAAATTCAGTATTCAAAACCACCTAGCATTTGATATCTTAAACTGTATTTCACTGCACAGACTTCCCTGGAAGAAAGACTAAGCACCGGTTAAAGGCTAAGGGGTGAATTAAAGGGAAGTCTGGTGAGGCTGTATAGCCAGTGCTGACTAAACCGCACAGTGATACAGTATTGACCTTGAAGATGACTATTGCTTTGGAAGGATTTCCAGAGTGCCCGCAGAATCTCATTTGACTGGCTAAATATATCAGGATTGCTTTGATTTGGGTACCATATCACAGAAGACCAATGAAAAGGCTGAAACTTTAGCTCAAATAGGGTCTATAAATGGTTTTCTGGGCTGGAATCAAATTTGGGAGTCAGCAAATCATTGACATATTGGGCCAACGCTGAGTGGATCAGTGTGGTATTGAAACCAAACTTCTGGATATTTGGACCAAACACAGTAAGAGTTATTTGGTTTGAAATTGTTCATTTTATTTTCAGATTGGAGAAGCTGGAGTTTTAAGTCCATTAGTCTCAATATTGAAACATATAACTCAAGATTCAATACAAAATAGAGCATGTAGATTAGCCGCCAACTTAGCTTTGTCCAAAAAAATTACATGCGAACTTCATGAACATAAAATAACACCGGCTATTGTTAACATTCTTAAAACACCCACTGCATCATCTTGCACACTCCAATCTGCTATCAGAGCTCTCAGGTTCGTTTTAAAGTTTAATAACATGGTTTTTTTAATATAGGATATGTAATGTGTTGATAATACCTATTTTTTTCCATGTATTTAGTTGTACTGAAAATCACTATGTCAATATGAAAGAAGTGATTGGTTTGACCTAAATTGCCATATTGTTACATTTTATATGTAATTCCTATTTTATTTTATTTAAATTACATTTCTATAATTGGTGGCAGTTTTTAAAATTGTCAGCTATTTTGTAACAATTTTGTCCGTCCATCACACCCAGATGTCAGAATCTACAAGAGATAGCAACAAACAGTTTTCAAATTCAAAATGTATACAAAAAATTAGTGGGCTTAAATTGAGTTTGAAGTTCTGGTTTCTACTGGATTGGCCCAAAACCGGAAATCATGAAACCGAAGTCGGAATTTGGAAACTGAAATAGTGTCATTTGATTCCTCTTAAGAGTAGATACAGAAATGATTGCATTTGAAATTCCGGTTTCAACTAGAAGTCAAGTAATCAAAGTCTGATTTTGGAAACAAAAATAGTGTCATTTGGTTCCTCTTAAGAGTAGATATTATAAAAATCATTCAGTTGGAAGTTCTGGTTTCGACTAGAAGTGGCCTAAAACTGTAAGTCAATAAATCAAAGTTGGAATTTGGAAACAAAATTCCCTCTTAAACAAATTTCCTCTTAAAGAGTAGATATAAAAATCACTAATGGTTTTTGTCATAGGTCAACGGTAAAGCTTTTTAAAAATTGCCACCAGCCATGACACCCATCATCTAATGAAAGGGATTGACATTTGAAACATTTCTGGGTGTTTTATTTTGGATTAAGGTAAAGGAAGAATTATTGTGAGGAAGAAAAAAATAAATAAAAGGACTTACTAAATTCAAATTAATGTTACGGAATAAGGTTATTTAAGTATTAATCTTGTAAGTTATGTTTATTTTAGGATACTTTGGGATTCAAGTGGTGATATGGGACAAATCGGTATGAATATTAAAGACACAATGTTAGTTGAAGGTATGGTTAAATTTGTAGCTGAAAAATTAACGTCCGAAAGTTCAGATGTCGTTAAGGCAGCTTTAAAAGCTATTGCTACATTTACTCTTCATTCTCCTAGCAATTGCGCTCATCAGGTGGGTGAAAATATTATTTTTAAGAAAAGTTTTTGTTATATTTTATCCAGGAATAGGTACTGAATTTTTGTGGTGAATTGCTGTGAAGCAATTGTGATAAGTGGGCAAGATTAATGAAATTGAATTATAAAGATGAGTTTAAAATGAGATTGTGATTTCTTTTATTGTAGTACTTTCACTCGCATTAAAAATAGGGTAGAGACACTGGTTATGACCATATTAAGGCATTTTGAAAACTCCCACTACTTTTTTGCACCTATTCAATACTTTGATGATTGTGTAATAACTGAGTTAAATTTTTTGAAGTTTTGTCATTTTATTTATGTTATGGAAACCTCTCTAAACAGGTATACAAAAAATTACAAATTAAAATACTTTTAAAAGGCACATTTATCCAGTTTTTGCCTTATATTACCTAGTTATGGCCATCGTTTCTTCACTTATTGGCCACTCTTTAAAAATGCCAAATTTTTGAATATGTTAATAAATTTAACTCAGAATTTATTTTACTATCAAATACATGTTGTTTAGTTTATCAGTCGAAAGGCCAGTTTGAACCTCTAGAGGTTTTACTAAGTAAAACAAGGAGTGAAATGGTTTACCCTTACCTTCCTCACTGACTTAAAAAGTATGTTTATCAGCATGCCAGGTCCTCTGAAAAGCACATATTTTCCAACCTGCAAATGACACCTTCACTTCACTCACCACAGGGTCTGGCTGTGTAATGAAATTCATTACTCTCAGAGGAGATAACTGTGACTAGTGTCTTTTACACCTTTGCCATTTTTGTTCTTAAATGCTTCAGTCATATAATTGACTGACCATGTGATAAGAAACGGAACTATTTTTTGTAGCCCTGGAACTAACAGTGCAAATAATTTTATACCACTTGTCTCTAATACATGGTGTAAACGAAAATGAACTGTTATTCATAAATTAACCTTAATTTGACCGTACAGAATCTAAAAGTAAAAGTAAAAGATCCTGCTACTTCAAAATCAATTCTAGTGACATGTATTATAAATTTCACTTTCTTTTCGACTTCCTTCATCCTTATGATCTACTTACTTGTGTTTCGGTGAATCCACCATCATCGCATTATATAAAATATCATAAATGAAACTTTAAATTTTTTTTAAACCTACAGAAGATGTTGCATCTTCAGTCATATGTATAAAAACTTTGATATGAGCTGATGAGTCTACCTCAAAACGTCTTTGAAGAAGAGATCTTCAAGCTTCCACACCTGGACAACTGTGTAGAGTGCAAAGGAGACTTTGTTGAAAGATATTAAAAACATTGTTTATAATTTCTTATCATAAATTTTATGTAACAAAAGTCCGGTTTATATTTAAATCACCCTTGTACATCCACTGATAGACCTTGCACTGATATGTAAAATTGTTTATTTTTGTACCCATTTTGTAATGTTGATGTATGAAATGCTCAAATATCTGTTGATTTTATCTTAATATTTATTATTTTTCTATGTTCATAGCTAAGGTTAGCGGAAGGAAATGGCTTTCAAACATTAATATCTAAATTACCAAATTCGACAGTCATTGCAATTATATATAATCTTTGCAAATGTCGTCCAGGCATTTGTCATTTGAATGAGTGTCACACTGTGAGATCAGTTATCAAATTACTAGCAGATCCTGTGTATGGCGAACAAAAAAGTAAGTTAGCCACAAGTTAAATTTGTAATCATTTAGATTACAAATTAAATATTAATGAGTTTCTGGAGACGTTTTAAGCTGACTGTTCTAGATCAAATTAGAAATGAAGAGATTTTAAAGATGGTTGACTAGGAGATTTTTTATTAATTGACAAAATTGAAGAACGATAACTCATCTGATACATTCAGGTGTGAAGAATGGAGGTTGCCATTAAAGATTTGGCTGTGTATTATTCCGAAATGAATAACATGGAATGATTCCTGCAATCCGAAATGAATAACATTTTGGATTGCAGGAGATAGTCTTCTGCTGTAGAACAGCTGCTATATTGGTGACAATTTATAAAATTGCCGCCTGTAATTTTCCTTTGTCCGCCCATCTGTCACACCCAGATGTCAGGAACTACAAAAGATAAGGACAAACAGTTTTCGAATTTGTAATAACACAAAAAGTTAGTGGGCCTAAATTGCATTTGAAGTTCTGGTTTCGACCAGAAGTGGCCCAAAACCGGAAGTCAAGAAATCAAAGTCAGAATTTGGAAACAAAAATAGTGTCATTCAATTCCTCAAAGAGTAGATACAGAAATCACTAATGGTTTTTACCATAGGTCAAAGATAAGCCTTTTTAAAAATTGCCACCAGCCATGAGACGGATCATCTCATGAAAGGGATTTTTAGTCGTTAATTTCTCTTAAATTTAAATTTTTAAATTTATTAATACATTTACTTATTGAATTTAATTTTCTGATTTTTTTTCAGTTTTGATCGATATTTTGTGTTACTTGTGTGAAGATTGTTCTGGCAGCATGCAATTAATAACGACTGAAAACGGTTTGAACGTATTCCTTTGTCTATTAGAACAAACTCAGACGTATAATATAAGAACAAAATTGTACCACGTGCTTCTTCGGTTTATATTTGAACCGCATGTTTTATTGAGATTGACCAGATTGGGTCTAGTTAAAATATTAATAAATAAATTAGACCAGTACGTGAAAAAATATGGTAAAGCTCACAAAACTGCCGAATCGGAGTTGAAAGAAGTATCGAAATGGTCGTTTGCTAACGTTTATCAATTTATCAATAAGAATGATTCGAATTATGAATTCAATAGAAGTAGTTCATTGTCTAGCGATTCAAAATACATCCGATCATTCTCTAGTCCAGGGTTGTCAGGTACTAGTCCTATTCCTTCAGGTAGTGCGAGCCCTTCAAGCAGTAATCCTCGTAGTTTAAGTCCAACTTTGAGCGATGAAGATGACGACGACTCACCTTTAGCTGTTTATTCGCCAGTTTGTAGTATCAATGATGAGGAGAATGAAAGTAGTAATGATGATAACAATAGCCTTGTCACTGGTGATAGGAATAATTACATTAATTCTGAAAGCGATAATGAAATATTATCAGAATTAGTTTCGTATAATGAAAAAAATAATGATAGCCCAACGTTGAATGATGTAAGTATCTTATTCATTTTTTACTTTCTCCTGCCCTGTATGAATATATATAGGGAAGGAGAGTATTGTTTTCATGTCAATTTTTCAAAATCAAATTTTCACCGGAAGTACATGTTTTCAGGCCTCCTGAACCCAAAAAAACATGTTTTTAGATTGGTCTGTATGTGAACAAGAACAGAGTAGTGTATAAAATTGAAATTTGGAGCTTAAGTTAGGTATTACAAGGGACCCGAGACAAACATTTTCATAAAAATCGGTCAATCAGAAGTAATAAATAGTTAATTCGTGCAATTTTTTGTGATATTTTTTAAAAATTGTTAAATTTGCTACATTTTTTACACTCTACAATGTAGGGAAAGTGCCATGTCTGCTGAAATTCTTGGGGAGACTTAATATGCATAATAGAGCAAAAGTTAATTATATCCCAACGAACTAAGGACTGCAGATGAGATCTAGCCAATAACAGCCAAGGTCGGGTGTGAGGTTGTTCCTTTGCTAAGTCACACTCTGGTCCACCAAACTCCAGCTGACTTTTTGTTAGGTTGTCATCCACAGCAGGACCACAACGTGACAACGCAGGATACGATTAACAAAAGTCAATTGGCTCTGTGCTGTTATCTAGGTCACTATGCTCCGCCTTCATCTGCAGTCTCTAGTTCGTTAAGCTATAGTAATTTTCTCTATGTTTCTCACCAAATTCTGTAAAAAAATTAAATTTTTTAATATTACAGCCTTAGTATGCATTTTACAACAAAAGAGTAAATAATCAAAGTTACATAAAATTAAAAAAAAACGTATTTCTTTTAAGTCTTGCAGAGGTTGCTTGTGAATGTGTGAAATAAGCCACACCATGTTAGACATTATAACAGTTTTTTCTAGAACTTTGCCAGAGCCTGGCATAATTACGGAAACTATTTCTTCATCTGTAAAGTGAAGTCCTTCACTTTAGTCAGCTGACAACCACTCTTTAATTTCAACTGTCATTAAATTATTCACTGTTGGCTAATATCATTCCGATAATATGTAAACAGTATTATTTTAGCTATTTTTTTGATTATATTTTGTTATTATGCAAATTTCTTCAGGTGATCTGAACATGTGGACCAATTAGTTTGAATTAGTGGGGATTTTGGGTATGTTCATAATCTGTTAATGTATGGGTTTTTTCTTTTATATATAGGCAGTTTTCTAGTCAGTAGATATCAGAAACTTCTAGAGATAGCAACTAACAGTTCTCGGATTCATAATCTACACAAAAAGTTAGTGGGTCTAAATTGGGTTTGAAGTTCCGGTTTCGACCAGAAGTCAAGGAATCAAAATCAGAAATAGCAACAAACAATTTTCAGATTCCTGATCTACACAAAAAAATAGTGGGCCTTTGGGTATGAAGTTCCAGTTTCTACCGAAGTGGTCCAAAACTGGAAGTCAACAAATGAAAATCAGAATTTGGAAACAAAAATAGTGTCATTCGATTCCTCTTAAAGATTAGATACAGAAATCACTAATGGGTTTTACTATAAGTCAACGGTAAGACTTTGTAAAAGTTGCCACCAGCCATGAGACACATAAAAGGGTTTTTTTTACTGAATTTCGTAAATTCTCTAGTTAATTTTGATATTGTGGATCAGCCCCATTCCCAATGGATCTGACTTAACAAGGTTGATCTGTATTTTAATGGCTTTCCACCATTTTTGCTATAAAATGTTTAATTAAGTATTGTAAAATATCTGGGTAATTTTTTTTATAGATATTAAAGGATGATCTTGGTAAATCTTTAACTAAAGGCGATTCAAAAGATGGAGTTACAACAGAAGGTGTTTGTATCGTTTATATATTAAGTAAATTATCGCACATCGAGGATAATGTTGTAGATCTCGCTTCGGAACGTACCGTGCGAACATTGTTACAGTATATCGCATTAGTTAGAAATCCTGGTTTACATGTTATCAGTTTTTTCACGTCTTTAGTCATGTAAGTAAAAAAATAATATATACATTTTTACTTCTACTAACAATTTCAAATAGAATTTTGATTGTTTAATTAACAAAACACGATTGCGATGGAAAACTAAACTAAATGTCATGAATCCTCGACCAATACTACATTTACTTTTCTTTCATGCATTGCAGAACTGGTTGTTATAGTTAACAATTGTAGACTATGTGCCAATCATGAAGAAACTACTTCAATACACAATGCACGAACCGGTTTTTATCAAACTCACTTTACACTGTTCAAAACAACACTGTCTAAGAAAAGGTCTTCTTTTTCTTCTCACAATCAAGGATTTGGTTCCCAGCTCTTCGAACTCATATAATCAACAAAACTCTATTAAATTATTGCCATCTCTTGCATGGCCTCCCAACATCTCTCATCCCCTCTGGACTGTACTTCAAAACATCGAGCGGGATCCTTTCCTTAGGCATTCTCTTTATGTGTTCCCACCATTGATTTCTATATTTTGCAATCTTTCCATTCAAGTTGTAAACATCTAGTTCTGTTCTTATATCCTCTTTTCTCAGTTGGTCCATACAATAGGAACTCTTTGTTCTTCGCAGGAATCTCATATCTCTGCCGCCTGTACTCTACTCTCTTGTGGTTTTGTACTAACCCTTGACTCGCTTCCGTAGAGTAGCACTAGGGCAGTCATCACCTAAGAAAAGGTTAGCTGCTATTTATAATAAAATACTGTAGAATCCTCTTGAAGGAGGAAGAACCCAATAGAATAATCTAGAAAAGTAAATAATAATAGAACATCTTATTCTTGTATATTCTAGTATATTCTAATTCTTGAACCTAGATGGACCGAAAACGGGTACAGATTACAGAGAACGTCTAAAATTGAAAAATATTCCAACATAGAGACAGACATGAGGAAAAGACGCCTTCAATTTTATGGCCACATAATGAGGCTTCCTGACAATAGACTCACAAAGAAAATAGTAAAATATGTATCATCACTTGTTAATGGGGGGAATGAATACAAAGTGTTAAAAAAGATTTAGAATTGGCCAAAATCACCTAAGAAGAAATTCTCATAAGAGACAATTTTAGAACAAAAGTTAAAAAATGGGAGGTTAAACCAGAGACAAAAGCTCCAAGAACTGGAACAAAATGGAGTGAACAGAGAAAAACTGAATTCTCACAAAGAATGAAAAACTGGTGGGCATATAAAAAGGACATGAAATCCCAAAAACAAACCAGATTTACTTAGCATCTTCCACTTCGGGAGCTTTACGACTAATAATAATAATAGAACATCTTATAGGTAACGCGCTATAAGTTGACGATTGTACCTATCATGCGGAGGACAGTATACTATCTATCCTACTTACATCGGCCAACCTGAAAGCATAAGATGTCATGGTTAGAGCTGTCGTTATGATGTATTTAGAAAAGCACATATAGTAGCACTTCCAACCCCCTGAATAGTCCAATCTTACTCTTGTTGATGATCGTCAACTTATATTGCGTTACCCATACTTTATTCTAGAAAATACCGAGTGAGTGTAGGTTAGCCATGTTCAGAAGATTATAAATTACATAAAAGCTGCAAACCCACAACACAACTGTCCAGCTGGTGTATGTTACATTATTATTTGTGTAAGCTATTTCAAGGAGTTGTTGACTGTATTCTTCTCTATGTTCAATTTTTTATTAAAATTCCATTTTTAAATGTTTCATAAGAATTTTATTATATTTTTTATAGAAAGGAACAATACTATTGTGAATTACTGGACAACCAATTTGCTTTAGAAGTACAACGAACATTATGTAGACCTATACACGCCAAATGTGTGCGTTGTTATGAACTAAAAGAGACTGGCGAGTATATTTTAAAAGAGGGTCTCAAGTTATCTGAAGCCGGCCTTGGTGAAGGTCAGATGGCGTACCGATTATTGACCGGGCAAGATAATGTGAAATTACAAGTTGCTCTGACCGTACCACATGTATCAAGGTATGTTTATGTCGATATAATTAATTTTAAAAAATCTAGTCAAATAATTATAAGTTGCAATAATTTAATAGTAATAGTAATAAAAATACTAGTAATAAAAATTGGCACTACAATACAAATTCAAACGCACACTTTTTTAAATTTATGTTCAAGGTGAGAAAGATGATAACATATCCAATTATGGTTTTCCATGTCCTAGAATAGGTCCCTGTAGTACTCTCTTTACAAACATCAGATTGTACTAAATCAAAACATCAGGATGCGAGCTCATATATTTAAAGGTGTAATCGTTTCCTTTATGTACTGTCTACTGGTGCTAAAAAGCTATTTTTATAAACTTCAGCTTTAAACTTTAGGATTTTTCGTATACATTTATAATGTCGGGGAAGCATGTTATGCAATTTAGAGGCTAAGTAATAAAACTGGCTTTCAAATTGTGGTTTTGTCGTGTCGCTCTGTGTAAAGGAATCAAATGCTTGTTTCTTGTACTGTACTTGTGTTTCCATTTTTAGAAATCTACTGGGTTATTGTGTGCCTGTATAATCAATTCCCGGGCAAAAACTTGTTGAACGGCTAACTCAAAAATCCTTTAATTAAAAATAATTGTTCAGAAGGATAGAGTGGGGCTTTTGTTAATTAGGTACTCGAAAATGAGCTGTAGTACTTTCCACAGGGGTTTAAATAACATTGGCAAGGGTGTGCCTTCGTTGTATTCCATAACTTATTAGAGAGTGGAAAATGTACAGTTTTTAATGTTCTTTCATCAAACACTCTCCACAATTAGATTAATTTTCTGGTAATTCGGCAAAAATCTCATGTCCATTTATCCCAGCAAAGGGAGTTATCTATTTTTAATGTATAATAAAATATATTGGATATCCGAAAAGAAATGTTTTTGATGTCATGGCAAGGGATTCAAAACAATAGATGTGAACCAAAATACAAGATTTGATTGATAAGTATTTTAAGAATGCACTTGTAATTTCAAAATTACAGTACTAGAGTTATTGTTATAGATCTCCTTTGAACGATTTTAATTAATATAATGATATTTATTTGTTATAGGGATCCAAAACTTTTGATGAAATTATTATTTCAGTATAACGCAATGGATATTATTATAAAATATTTGTTAACGATAAATGATTTATCGCTATCATCAATTGAAGATATCGCATACGGTTTAAAAATATTATTTACAAAATTGAATTACAAGAACCCTCAGTCCGAAGAACAGCAACAAAATGAAGGAACATCAAATGAAAATGAAACAAGTTCTGCTATGAATAGTCTGTGTATTGGATGTGATGTCGGTAAATTACGCAAAGAATCGTCAATTACATTCAGGTTGGATGACGGATCAATTGTACCAGCAAATAAAACATCCTTGTGTCATAATTCACCAGTTTTCGAAGCGATGTTGAACGGAAACTTTAAAGAATCTGAACAAAACGAAGTGAAAATTTGCGACATCTCTGAGAAATGTTTACAACATTTCGTTAAAATTATCGATACTTATTGCGAGTGTATTTTACCAAGCGATGTCACCGTTTTGTTAGAATTAATTTCAGTTTCCGATAGATATTTAGCGATAACGTTAATGAATAACCTTGTAGTTTATGTAATGAATTACATTTTGAGTTATAAAAATTGTCACATCATTTATAAATGGGCTAAAGATTGTAAATTACCGTTCAGCGAAAAAATATCGAATGATGTTATCAAGTACATATTCACTTCGAATATTAGTTGTAAACAATTACGGAAAGCTTTAAGTAATATGATGAACGATTTAACATATAAAGATTATTTTATTAACGATGTAATTAACATGATTAAGGATGGTTTGATACGTGAACGTAAAAATAATAAATCACATGTTCAAAACTATTTAAAAAATTTGGTTGTAAAGTTTTAAAAATTATAATTAATAAGCATGTATTGTATGAACTTTATAAGAGGACCTTGTAAGGAAAATCCATTTTTTTTTTACTAAAGGAGGAGTATCTACCTTCAATTCATAACTTTTTTAAAACGTTTTTCCGCTATTTGTTTAAAGCAAATAACTTTGAATGAAATGGTATATTTATTTTATTTACACCACTTGTGTTACATTAATAAATATATAAAAAGGAAATCAATGTCGTTGCAAAATCAACTATATTTTTATGGAAATTTTGACTTTTTAAACTTTAATATCTCATTCAAGAATTAAAATTTGTTAATGTAGTGTCTTTCATTTAAAAGCTTTGATCTCTGAAAGTTATGTAGAGATAGCAGGTTTGTAGTCTTGTAGAGGATACAACATTTGAAAGTAAGATAAATACGAGGCATGTTTTTTAAGTAAGTATTGTTTTGAAATAGGTAAAAAACAGTGAGAGATTTTTTAACAATTTTATTTGTATATGAAAGCCTGTATTTTAATGTACTTTTCTACTTTATTGCTACCATTAATGAGGCACTTATCATATTGTACAAAGAGCTTTTGCATACCAATGTCATAAAAGTCTGCCGTCTGATTTATCAGCCACTGCGACACAGCCATTTTTACATTATCGTCATCATTGTAGCGCTCGCCGGGGCTGTATGGAGGGTGGTCGAATTGTTCCCAGTGAAATGATGTGATGAAATCTTGGATTAGATTAGCCGTCTGTGGACGGGCATTGTCGTGACGCACTGTCGCCACCAGCTTGTAGTAGCACAATCTGTAGAGCTCATAGGACCGGCCGGGCATCCGGCGGTGTAGTTCAAAAGATGCTTGGGGAAGCCTTTGCCGCTGCCTAAATGATTAGGAGCAGTCGCCGACGCAGCGAACACCTTTCACCACTGCCTCCGAAGAGGAGCTGTCGCCGGTGAAGCGAAGCGGGGTTGTCTGTACTGCTGCCTAATCAAATAGGAGCAGTCGCCGGTGAAGCGAAGGGTAAGGATAAGAGGTGTAAGTTATCGTGCAGAGCAAGAAATACTCAATGTAGAGTGCTAAATCTTCTCCATATCGACCCTCTCGTATGAGCGGATCGATACTGACTGTTCACCTTCTCAACTATCGCATTCGCCAGTGTGTAGATGCATCTTGCCACTTGGTACATGCACTGCGAGAGGTGTGACCGCTGCGCTATCTATCGGCAGCAGCAACCCCATCACAGCGCCAACAGTGGACAAAATATGAACTACAGACCGGCGTAAAAGTAGTACAGTATCAGCACTTACTAGCTTTTGGAAATTTAATTGTTCAGTCATTATTGCATGAAGAACACTTTAAAACACTTTAGAAAAGTCATCAGATAACAATGTAATCGTAAAGCGTCTGTTTTCTCTCACTGCTTGGTCAACTTTCTGCACCAAATCATCAGTAATGACTGAAGGTCGCCCACTCCATTCGTCATCACTTTTGTGCGGCCATCTTTAAATGCTTGAATCCACTTCCTAACCATTTGATCGCTTTTAAGCCTTTTGCCCTCAGAAAACGAATAACAGACCGAACTTCATAGTCGGCGGGACTCTCAATCAGCATTGCCATTTTAACTGCTTGCTAACACACGTACTCAAGGGCGATTGTTGGTGTAATGGCATCACAGCCTTGTCAATAGATGCAGATACTCAGCGCGCATACACGGAATGCTGACCTCAGTGCTGAAACGGCGGTAAATCAATACAGTATTTACTTAAAAAACATGCTTCATAGTATCAAATTCTTCTCTTCTCACAATCAAGGATTAGGCTCCCACCTATTTCGACTCGCAACAGCTACAAAATTATTAAATCATTGCCATCAGGTGTGGCCTTTTGTGTCTTTTGGTGGCAGCGAGTCTGACTCATCATAATTAGTTAATGAGTTAATTTCACTTTTCCAATATCAACACATTAAATGAAATAAAATTTTTACAGTACAGTACATTACACATCAAATCTGAACAAACAATCTACAGTACACATAATCAGTTCTTATGTGGATAATACACTACTGTAAAAAAACTAAATCTGTATACAAATATTTACAGTAAACAATTTACTGTATTGTTATGTTAAAGGCCCTGTCAGCTACGATTAAAATACCTGTCATTTTCTTTTGTTTGATATTTTTTTTTGCATTTGTCAACTGCGTAATCTTGCAGTTACTTTTGAATTCAGAACATTGACTGGAGTTGGAGTCTACTGCTTCTCTACATATCGCAGGGCGGTTTCTAGCACGTACTGTGTATAAAAATTTTATTAAACATTTTCCTATATATTGTTAAAAAGAACATGAAATACACGATAAATAATTCTCACCTGATTAAAAAAGACAATAGGTCCTTTCAGATATTGTGTATCCATCTTCAGTTGCAATATTAAAAGTCAATGCTTGCAGAATTTAATCATTGTCATGACAAACTGACAAAAGTGTGCATGCATTGATGTTTTAATATTAACAACTATATATATCTAAAATGTACTGTAGTTTCAGAGACAAACTTCAAAATCATAATAATCCCTTAATATGCAACAAATTCTCCAAACCTACCATGAATCGCACAAAGATGACTGAAACGCCGATGGAGTAGAGACATGTGACATTAACACAACTTAAACAGTAATTGCATGTACAAAAATATGAGATTAAAATTTAACATGTTTTTCGTTATCTGGAGAGCGGTAGATGAGTCCTCAAAGTCAATACAGTAAGACCTCAACTTACGCAAATTCACGTTAACGCGATTTTGTTGAACATAATATATTATATTGTGTAAAGTAGTCATTCTTATCTTACGGATGTTTACATTAATGACCACTGTTTTGCTAATTCCTTTCGAAACCATTACCATAGTTTCCCTCCTCATTTTTACTGCGGAATTTTATCTTTATCTGCTTTTTTTCTAAACATTAGTTCTGTTTAGTGGGTTAAATTATCGGTCGTTTATGGTCACATAGATTTAATTGTGATTTTGATTGTGCTACAATTTGCAGGTCTTTTATTTTCTTGTTTTTGTTGTTACTTTGGGTACAGTACGAGCTCAAATAAAGGTTATTAAAACGGAAAGCGATTATTTTAAAGGAAAAATTAGATGACGTTGAAAGATACGAAAGGGGTGAAAAAACTAAGAACGTAAAAGGAACAACCGGGTTTTGTGAATCAGCACTACAGACAATTAGCGTATTTGAATGGTACAGATAATAATTAACGAATGTTTTAAGGTTAAATCAAACAATCCAAGTTACGCGACGATTTTGTGCGATGCATTCCTCGCGTAAGTCGAGGTCTTACTGTAATGCATTTTTTTTTTTTTTTTTTTTTAATTGATATGCACTGTAAACATTTTTTTGTGTTTATTTATACAGTTTCAAAATGAAATAAGTAACTAAAAAAAAGAATAACTGTATCTTTCTTTATTTTGTAACAAACAATTTTTTGAAGGTAGACTGCCTCTTGAAGGTATTTTATACCTTCCAGAAATCCACATTTAAAAATACGGTTTCCTCATTAATCATAGGTGTTGAATTTTTTTTTTTTTACAGATAATCTACTGTTAATTTGTAAGTTTATGTATTATATAATATTGACTTGTAATATATATTTTCAGTGTATCCCTTTTTGTTAAAACTATATTTTTCTTTTGTACATATAATTTTAGAATCTAGTATTGTAAAATATTAATTGTAATTATCTAATAAACCATTAATGTTAGTAATGATTATTATATATGGCACGTCTTAACTTGAAAAACATAAAAATTTTGTTTACATTTTGATTTAAAAATGTGATTTCTTATTTTCATAATAAGTATTTAAATTATACGAGCTAAATTCAGAAAGTAAAAGTAAGTTATTAAAATTTGGAAAAGCAATTCGTTTTTGAAAAATTTACAAATTTTTATACGTATAGCAAACGCTATTTTTCGACGTTACCTTAATTCTCAATTTGCACTTTGAAAATTTGCACTTTCAAAGTGCAAATTTGCTCAATTTGCACTTTGTGAGCCGAGGGATGAACTTTCTTAAACCTGCAATCACGGTTACTATACTAGACTGTAGTGGTTACATGCAGCTGCTGTGAGATATAAGATGACGTAATCTGGTCCCCAACAACACATCTGGTCCATAGTGACTGTAGGATTTTTGCATTGTTTTTACAAACATAGCGGTTTAGGTATTTTTACCAAGGAAATCGATGTTAATTTTAATAATTCTTCATTTGTGGCCTGAAGTTTATCTCTGAGTAATATGTTTTTTTCTTTGAATTTGGCGTTTTCACATTTTAAGAGATCAGTTTCGTCTGACTGCGCCACATTAAAATTTGGCGTTTCTTCATTAAAACGAGTCCTACCTTTCTCTACGGCTATCCCTTCATATTGTGCACTGCCTGTGTTGTAATTTTATGATAAGTTAAAAATATCATAAACTTCCTTACAAGTGTATCGTTTCTCTGCTCGATTTTTACGTTCACTTCAAGTCGGGTGTACCAGACATAGAATGGCAATAAAAATCGGCAGATTTAAACGTGGGACTGAATTCGTCTTTAAAGACACATTTTAATGGAAGATGTAGCAACTCTGACTTTAAATCGTGTACATATTGCGATTCGTCAAAATGTACTAAACACACGCGACCACTATCAGCAGGAAATGAATTGACCTGCTTGCAAGCATTTATCCACTTCAATCTAATTTCAATGGCCTTTGGAAAACCGTCAAACTTATAATGCGCAACTCCTTGGTGTCTATCGTGATTAGAACACCCGGAAATTTTACAACACACTATTATTAAAGACTAGTAAAGTATTACAGACCGTATTACCTGCACGGTACGTATCGTGTGTCAGCTGTCGTCAGAGGGCAGGGCTTGTCACTTCGCACTTTGTTGATGATCCCTACTGTCTAGTTTAGTAACCGTGGGAATGTCAGAATTTGTTAACAAGACACTCATTTCAACATGGCTGCTACAAAAGTTTTCAACTGAATTGAGACAAAAACAAGTGGATATTCTACTTTCGAGAAAATTCCACTTTCCCACCTTTGTTGAAAAAATTTTTTATTTAAAAAAAAATACAAAATTTAATTGTTTTTTAATTACTTTCCATGAATTTGATGTTTTTTTTTAAATATATTTTTTATGTATTGTTAATAAAGTGAATTAAATAAAACGCTTACATAATTGGTGTTAAAAAAGTATGAATATTAAAGCATTTACCTATTTAAAGAATTGTATGAATTTATCAATTTTTAAATAAACTTTGTCTTCCAGAGACATTTAATTAATATTTTAATAATAATTGAATGTAAAATTATTTTTAGGTGTAGATATATTATTAGTCTTTATAAGTAAGTTATGCCAAATTATTTTTTCATTCCGCTTGTTGAATGGTTTGTAAAGTTATTGTACAGTCTTTTTGTAACAGTAAAGAAGCATATTCACTTAAACTGTTAATTCAATAACCAAAGTTTATGTTTAATTGAATTTTCTATAAATTTTTTTTTTGTATTCAAGGCAAAAATTCTTTCTATTATAAACAAAGGTACAATTTGATTTAACAAATAATGTGCTAAGGTTTTTTATTATTTATTTTTAATTAATGTTTTAAGGGGTAGTGAAGTCAAAAAATTGAATTTTTTGGTACTAGTTTTAGTATATTTTTACAAGTTTTCGTACTTCATAATTTCAATAAAAAGAAAATTTCAGAACACAATAAAAATTAATTTTTAACTAGAAATTTTATTTTTCTGTAACGTTGAAATTTTGGTTGGCAATGGCAGATTGGCAATGATTTGGCAATGGCTCGTTTTTGTACACCCTTATTCAAATCAAATGGTACTTAACATCAAATATTTAAATATTGTTTTGGTACTGAAAGGGTTAACATAATATTTGTGTTAAACTTGCATACCAATTCTGATATGGTGATAAGAAAATATAAGAATCTTTTATTATTATTTTATCGATTAGGTGGGTCACAGATTTTGAGATTTGAAAAAATTGTGAATATTAGAAAAATATTTAAGCTAAAGCATAGTAACCATACGCCAACAAAATTGTTTGGTCAATTTGTCAGAAAAATCAAAAGAAGTTGCTATATTTTCAAAGTTTCAACCAATTTTGTTGAACACTAATTTCACTGTTTTACCTTTATATAAAGGGTTGCAGTAACTTTTTTGTATTAGTTGAATTGTAATTTTTTTTTTTTGTTTTAAATTTGATTCTTTAGCAGTTACTGCCAATGCAGATAATGAGAAGGGTGATATATAAAAATAAGTGATGAAAAAAATGCCAGACCTGGCTGTAAATTTAACCTTGGACCCCTGGCGTAGAAGCCAGTTGCATTGACCACTACAAAATTGGCTGGTCAATTTTAATGTTGATTATTACAAGAGTTAAATAAAGTATTTGTTTAAGAATATCAAATTCTTTTTTTTGACTTAACTACTTCCTTAAAAAAATTTATCATGTTTTTGTTTACCATTTTCTGTTTAGTTTTAAGGATAGTTTTTTTTTAAATACGTACTTGATTTTTTTTTTTTTTATATAATCTTTTCATATTGCATGTAATATATTAATATTTACATTGTATTAGTTATTCAATCAGTGTAATTACTAAAGCATTTTTTCAGTTATTTTGGTCAACGTTGATGTAAAAATATTTTTAGCTCGTAACTCACTTGCTATGAAATGTATGAAAGTGTGACATTTTAAATTGAATTATGACAAGTGCTTGAAGTTACCTTCATTAGTTATTAAAATTTCCTTACCAAAAAGTCCATTTGGCCAAAGATCTGGTGATGGAAATGGCCATTTAAAGATTCACCATCTTCCAATTCATTCACCAAATTTATCATTGTATAAATCTTTCAACTGTCCATGACAGACAGGTGGAGTGTCAAATTATTTACACTCAATCTGCTTATTACAAGGCTAAAATAAATAGTTCTGTTTCTTATCACCATGATCAGCCAATTAAATGACTGAATCATTTAAGAACAGAAGAGGTAGAGGTGCAAAAGACACTATTCAGAGTTGTCTCCTCTGAAAGTAATGAATTTCATTATACAGCTAGACCCTGTAGTGAATGAAGTGAAGGTGTTATTTGCAGAGTGGAAAATATGTGTTTTTAAGAGGACCCAGCATGCTGATAAGCGTACTTTTCCACTCAGTGAGGAAGGCATGGTAAATCACCTCACTCCTCGTTTTACTTAGTAAAACGTCTACCGGTTCAAACCAGCCTTTTGGCTGATGACCTAAACAACAAATCTTTCATAGGAAACTGTTTTTATGAATCGTTTGCAAATACTCTACAACTGGACTATTTTCCAATTTTACGATTTGAATAGCTTGTGAAGGTAATTTGAGTGATTACAGTGTTGTATTACTTAAGTCAGTGGTTCTCAAACTTGCTTTATTCAAGGACCCCTTTAATTATTAATGTTGTCATCGTGGCCCCTCAAAAATGACCCTTTAAAATTTTTATTAATTTTATATGAGGTGCAGCTAAAAAATAACCGGACTGAATGTAAAACGTACAATCAATGCATGTGCGCACGCCAAGCATCACATTGCCAAGTCATGTGACATCCCCCTCTCCATTCCATCCGCATAATCGTCTTGCTGGTCACTCAGTTGTTCATTGGCCAACATGCTTGTCTGGTCGTGTATTTGCCATCCGTCAGAAAAATACTTAGTGTTTTGAAAGAACATGTCAATTTAAAATTGTTGGTAAAAATTAGGAAGACCGCTACAGAAGCCGATTCTTTGTTAAAACAAGTTTTTGGCGATGACTGTTTTTCACGTACTCAGAAAAAATGATCGATTACGTTTGTGCGCAGTTGCAGAAATTATAGGAATCAATAAAAAATTGATTCGGCAGATTTAGCACGAGCATTTGAACATGCGAAAAGTTTGCTCTAAAGTGGTCCAAAAAAATGCAGTCATGACAATGCCTTGTCCCACACTTGCCTGGATGTCAAAATGTATTTGGCTAAGCACGGGATCCCTCTGTGGGAGCATCAACCCTACTTACCAGAACTTCATGTGACTTATTTTTGTTCTCCAAGGTGAAAGCTATGCTTAAAGGCACCAGTTTTGAATCGGTTGATGCAGTGAAACAGAAAGCGACAGAGACAATGAACATGCTTATAGAAAATGACTTTCAACACTGCTTCAATCAGAGGAAAATTAATATGGAACAGTGTAGGGATAGGCAAGGGGAGTATATTAAAGAGGATAATGTCAAAGTTGTGAAGGAATAAAATAATAATTTTATTGCATTATTCCGGTTATTTTTTAGCCAAACCTCGTAGTAATAACCATTTGAGAGATATTTATTTTAAAATGAAAAGTTATAGTCTGGAAAAAAAGCTTTCTGTTTGTTTTGATATACGAGGGGGTACCCAAAAGAAACCGGAATTATTTTTTAAAACTATTTATTTTTAATTTTTTTACAAAAGAACCTTATCCCCTTCAAAATACTCTCCATTACAACTAATACATTTGTCCCAACGGTGCTTCCACTGTTCAAAACATTTTTTGTACTCCTCTTCAGTGATGGCTGCCAGCTCATCCGTCGTTTTTTTCTTGACATCATCAACGTTGTTAAATCGGAGACCTTTCATGCCCCTTTTCATGCGTGGGAACAAGAAAAAAATCACACGGAGCCAGATCGGGTGAGTACGGTGCGTGTGGTAGCAAAACCATGCCGTTTTTCGCCAAAAACTGGGTAACCGAGATTGCCGTGTGTGCAGGCGCGTTGTCGTGGTAGAAAAACCAGTCCCCTGTCTGCCACAGATTAGGTCTTTTACGACGAATGCTGTTTCGTAGTCTTCTTAACACTTCAAGATAAAAAGCTTTGTTTACCGTCTGGCCTGGTGGAACGAACTCTGAATGGACAATTCCCCTCACATCAAAAAAACAAATCAGCATTGTTTTGATGTTCGATCTGACTTGACGACTTTTTTTTGGTCGGGGTAATAATGAAGTCTTCCATTGACTGGATTGTTGTTTGGTTTCTGGGTCGTACCCATAGCACCAAGACTCGTCACCCGTAATGATCTTTGACATGAAATCTGGATCAGTTTCAAGCTGTTGTTTCAAATCACTACACGTTTCAATTCGACGTTCCTTTTGAGTGTCTGTCAGAACCCGAGGCACAAACTTGGCAGCGACTCTTTTCATTGTCAAGTCTTCTGTTAAAATGCGTTTGACTGAGCTCCAAGATAACCCACTAACCTGTGATATTTGGTCAATGGTCTGTCGTCGGTCTGTTCGTACAATTTCTTTCACTTTCACAACATTTTCGTCTGTTCGGGAAGTCGACGGTCGTCCAGAACGAGGTTTGTTCTCAATCGACATGTCGCCATTTTTAAAGCGCAAAAACCACTCGTACACTTGGGTTTTTCCAATAGCGTCGTCTTTGTAAGCTGTGTTCAACATTAAAACTGTTTCCGCGGCGTTTTTACCGAGCAAGAAGCAAAATTTCACAGCCGCACGTTGTTCATTAAAACTTGCCATCATGAAAAACGACACGAGCACAAAACAGCACTAGCGAGAACAATCACTGCACGAGAACAGAACAAGCTAGATCACCGAACAAAATGGCATTGAACTGGCAATGAGTAGCACTATAACCAGCCTAGTGGCGGGAATTTGTACTGCACAAGCTCCGCCCACAGCAGAGCTATTCCGGATACTTTTGGGTACCCCCTCGTATCATCATCATCATCTGTCAAGGATTAGGCTCCATGGCCTGTTCCGGCATCCATCTCTTTTTTTAGGTATTATTTTTGATCCATCTCTTTTTAGGTCTTCCCAAGCCTCGCTTCCCTCTAGGTTTATATTTCCATGCTCGCAAAGGAAGTATGTGAGCTGACATGCGAAGTAAATGGTTGGACCAGTTTCTCTTATATATATTCTGGTCCTGATCCAAGGCTAACTTTCGATGCTTGCCAGTAATAAAGTTTTCCCCAGGCCGAGTTACAAGCCCTGCGCTGGGTAGTCCAGTGGTGGGGCTGCCATCTTAGAGCCTCTAGATGGGCTGGGGATGTCATTTGGAGACCCACCTCCTTTGTTTATCCTCCCTCTCCACCGTTGGGAAAATTCCTCCTTTGCCTTCGAGACCGTTGACCATTTTCCGGGCTCAATTGCCCTGGATTTTATTTGGGTTGACTCCCTAGGCTCTTCCGCCCTTCATGCCATTAGGAATCCTCCATCTCCAACGTGAAGACCGTTGACCAGTTTTCACCTCAGTTGATCCGCCGGTACTTATTTGGCTATGCCTTATTCGTACCTGCCTGCATATCTACGGGACGTTCCCTATCAGCCATTTGGACGTGCCGTGTCGGGGTTGAGGCCCTCATCTCAGTGTCTCATGCAAGGTTAAGCTTAGCCCCTACTCGATTCTAAGCCAAACCCTCGCATGAGCTGACTGAGCATGGGTTTTGATACATATTTCTTACATTGAATACAATTGCAAAAAGACAGGACTCTTAAAATTAATTACACAAATTTACCAATAATAGATTTAATAAGGCAACTTAAAATAACCAAATGAACCAACAGTAAACTACCACTATTTCAGTGCAAAGGATGGTGTTGGTTTTTCCGTTTGACAATCTCTGAAACGTCAGGTTTTATTTTTGAAAGTTTCAGCTTTAAATCTACTTCAATATTCTTGAGTCAGGTTCTTTTTGCAGACATAGTTGGTTGCATAGCTCAGAAAAGGTTCGTTCACACAAATATGTGGTGCAAAACGACACTGTAAGTTCAAGTGCGATTTGGAAAGTTCTGGTAGTTTAGTGGTCTTGTGCAAGTAGCCAAAATCTTGCCAAGTTATTTTCTTGTTGAACTATCTCGCAGGGTTTACTTATTTACTTTATTTACTACATGAGAGTTCCACCAATTAATTGGTCTTGTTCAATATCCGAGAGATCAATGAGGTCACCAATTTCTTTTGATTAGATATTTCATCTAATTAATTTAAGCTTCAGGCTGAGAAAGCAATTTCTCAGGGTCTGAGCTAAGCCTGTCAAATTTTCAGCAAATTTTTTTTTATATTTGAAGAATATAACTCCTGTGGACCACACATTGAGAAGCTTTGGCTTAAGTCATATAAACAATAGAAATCTAATGTCGAGCATCTTGTAGCCCACTTTATATTGAATAATTGTCACTGTAATTGTTTTTTTTTGTAGGAAATGTACAATGAGAAAGTGTTTAGCTATGTTAATACATACTATTTTACTTGCGTACACTGCCATATAAGACTTAACTAATTTAATGTTTTTGTGCTCATTTAATTTTTTCGTGGTGGTATTTGTCTGTGATAATGAAGTTCATGGCTTATAAACCGGTTTCACACTGACCATAATAGTACCATAGCAGTGGTGCCAAAGTGATGTGACATTCGGAAAAGATCACATAATACCGGATGATTCAAAGAAACTGGAAATTTTTTAATTTGTGTTGGTAGCTGTGGGCGATTGTTAGCAATGAATAACTTACGCCAGCCTGTACATGACACCTTGCCATTTAGTTATCATGGATATTTAGAGTGGTGTGGAACGTGTTTTTGCAATTAAAGCTTTTTACAAGAATAACAACAGTCTGGAGGTGGCGTGTAGAGAATTCCATCATTTTAATTTAGGATGTCATGATCGTAATCCATCAGCACATGCAATATACACGCGGATACGTAATTTTGAGGAATCTGGTTTGGCAATGAAAAAGAAACCTCCAGCCCATGTACGAACCACTCGTACATCAGACAATATCCAAGCTGTTCGAGATACTGTCATAAGAAGTCCATATTGGTCAATTAGTGTGTCTGTAGTTACATAGTTCAAGTGTTCGAAAAATATTAATACGGGACTTACTACATTGTCGTCCATACAAGCTGCAGATCGTTCTGCTTCAATGGAAGAATTGAAAGCCAAGATCCAAGAAGCAATCACTGAAATTCCTGTCGAATTGCTATGTCAAACCATGCACAACGTAACGAAGAGACTGCAGGAATGTTTGCGTAAAAATGGAGCTCACCTACAAGGTATCATCTTCAAGAAATAAATTTTACTCTATGTATTCGTAAATGGCATTATTTTTACTATTTAATGACAAAGATAAATTTATTAAAAAAAGTTTTTTCATAAAATTATTTAATTTTCTAAATCTCCTGTTCTTTGAATCAGCTGGTATATACTTTCATAAACATACTAGCACTGACATTTGTGCCACAAATGAATACAAAATTATCATTCAGTGCTGAAAATTGATTCAGACGAGGAGGTAGTGATACTATATTGTTGCATTATGCGATTCATCACCATAAACAACAATTTGTAAAAAAAATTACTTGGTGTCACCCTATGTTGTTTAGATCACCAGCCGAAAGGTTAGTTTGAACCTCTAAAAGGTTTTACTAAGTAAAATGAGGAGTGAGGTGGTTTACAGATGCTTTCCTCACTGTTTTGAAAAGTATGCTTATCAGCATACCAGGCTGTCCGAAAAGCACACATTTTCCACCCTGTAAATAACACTTTTACTTCATTCACCACAGGCTGTATTATGAAATTCATTACTTTCAATGGAGATAACTTAGATTAGTGTCTTTTACACCTCTATATTTTCTCTTCATGATTCAGTCATTTAATTGGCTGACCATGTGACAAGAAACAGAACTATTTGTTCTAGCTCTGAAACTAACAGATTGCAAGTAATTTAACACTCCACTTGTCTTTTATGGGCAGAATCATCCTATATAACAATGCATTGGTGTTGGTTGTCTCCTAATGCATCAAGTACCCACTTGTTTTGTATACCTTTTATTTGAACTAAAGCACATTGATAGTGTTACCGATATTCTAAAGGGATTCAGATGGATCCTTTAAGTGCTACATTGAAGGTCATCTTTATTTAGTTGTTATCAGGAATTCTTAAACACAAAAACATTGCTGATAAATTGCTAAATAAACTAAAAAAATTGTTAGCGTGTGCAGATTACATTGAATGGTGTCACCCTAGATACTTTTCTGCTGTGTCGCACCAGCATGGCTAGTAAGGCTCACCCTTTTAAAAATAATTTTATTCCCTACACAAAAAATCAATGTGACCCAAATTTGTTTTATATTACAATTGTAAATCATAGTATAATGAACTATTTTCAGTTAAGATGACTTTTATTTTATTACTGCGAAAATTAGCCAATCGAGCTGGCCCAAGGAAATAATTGACGTTAAATAGCTACATAATTATGCAGAAAACCATGCTTTCTGTTTCTCAGTTTTATTTTCTGTGGTGAATGAAGTAATGGTGTCATTTTCAGGATGGAAAATATAGGCTTTTCAGAGGGCCTGTCATGCTGATAAGCATTGTTTTCAACTCAATAGCGCACACTCGTGCGTTGTCGCATGCTCTTAGAGGCATGCCATTCACCTGTCCGCACTCGTTTGAAGAGCTCTGTTTAAAAAAAATCAAATATTTTTGAACACTACAATAAAATTAACGCCTGTTCTTTCCTGCGTTGATTGGTTTGACTTAGATTATTTTATTTTGAAACTAGTCAGAAATGCAGCAATTTACGCATAAAGAGTACTCAGATTTTAGCTGGTTTTCTGTTAATGTGGTTTTTAAATGTCCGTTTCTCCATCCAGGCTTCATAAAAGAACGGCATTTAAGTACGTTGAAGATAAGAGTTTTCTGTATGTGAACATTTTAAAATAGAAGTCTGATGTTCCATTTTAAAATGCCAGCCATGTGTTTTTTAAAAAGTATTTTGGCTTCATGTAAAGATAGGGAAATAATTTTTGGACTGAACCATGTATATTTACAGCAGTATTGTGCCATGTATCGTATTTTGCATTTGTAATTAGAAATGGATATAATTATGGTGTTAATAGAAAATTCTATTAGCCTCTAAATTTCTTGAGAGGAAACAGCTCTATAGTGGTATCCACTCAGCGTATAGTCGTTTAGAAAAACAAACTTCTGTGTTTTTCCTGCTGCAACTCATTCCATAGCTCATTTTGAATTACTTAATGTTTTTATTAAAAAAAATTAATGCTTTGCTTGACATAATACTGTTGTGAAAATGCATGGTTCAGTTCAAAAATCATTCCCTACCTTTACGTCAAGCCAAAAAAACACTTTTAAAAAATGGCCAGCATATTAAAACGGAACATGAGATTTAACTTTTAAAATATTCATATTTTAGAAAAAACTCTGATGTTTAACATACTTAAACGCCGATTTTTATGATAAGCCTGGACGGAGTAACGGATGTTTAAAAACCACATTAACGGAAAACTGGCTAAAAACAGTTCTTTTTTGCATAAATTGCTGGAGTTATCTCCAATTAATTTCTAAATAAAACAATCTAAATCAAACCAATCAATGCAGGAAAGAATGCGACATTGCATGTTGAAAAAAAAGCGCACGAGTGTGGACATACCTATTGAGGAAGGCTTTGATAAATCACCTCACTCTTTATTTTATTTAGTAAAACCTCTAGAGGTTCAAATCTGCCTTTCGATTGATGACCTAAACAACAATCTTATTTTTATTTTTTTAGTTTATTATTTTAAATTCACATCGATAGCTTGATCATAGTGAGACTATTGTGGGTTTTCATATTGTAATGGAAGGTTTTAAATTATTAAAATTTCCAGACCCTTGCCAGGAATCGAACCTGGGACCTTTCACTTTGTAGTCTCTCTGCTACGGAGCATTTGTGGTACCACTGTGACACTGTTGTGATCAGTGTGAAATCACATTATATTAGATAATTTGACCCTCTTATTCATAAAAATCTATCTCTTATCAAATTGGGAAAAATAAAAGTACCTAACAATATCAGCTAGAGTTCGTTTATGTGTTGAATAATATTATGAAATCAGAGCTATAATATGTCCACAGGTCCGTGAAACCTAGATCATAAACCGACCCGTACCACACACACACACACACGCACAGCAACCCCTTACCTGCGTTTTACAAGCGTCAGTAGTGAGTCACCGACTAGGCGCTTGACTGCAATACTACCATTTTAATTGTAATTATTTTTATCAAAATTGTATAATAATTTTCAAAATCTACGTATTCCTTGAACGCCGGCCGCATTGGCGAAGTTGGTAACGTGTTCGCCTCTCATCATGCGGTCTTGGGTTCGAATCCCATTCAGGCACGGCATTTTTTCATACTTAACAAAAAATCATTTCATCATTCACCGTCTACATTATCAGTAATTGCAGAACAGTCGGACGTTAAACCAAAAATAAAAAAAAGTATTCCTTGAAAAATGAATTCAAACATGGTGTCATAGTGATAATCCTAAGCTTTTCCGACGTTGGATTTCATTCAGAGTCCCGTTGTTAAGTAATATTATAATAAATTTAACAATTATTATTATGTAACAATTAATTGCATGATAAAAATAATAAATACAAAAAATATGAAAGCAGTATTATTTAATTATATAAAAACAACATTGTTAAATAGTTTTGATAAGATTAACTGATAAGATGTAATAATTGTTATATGTATAAAAAAAAATTGTTATATTAAGGGGAGACTGTATTTGTATCACGCCAATGTTAAATTTGCTATTTTTAGGTACATTTTTCATAGGATTGGTAAAAGATAGATAAATGAAACTTTACACACTTTTAGTTGTCGGGTTTCTCTACCTACTCACAGTTTTTCAATTTTATCTGTGAGCCCATAAAATTAAAAACAAATTTACGAATAACATTATATATTTTCAAATTTCTTTATACGTTTTTTGCATATTAATAATTGTTAGAGCATCTGAGGAAGTCATTAAAATTGTCGGTATTTGTGCATGTACAAGATGAATAACTGGTAAAAAATTCAGCCAGCTAGATTTAATGGGTTCCGAGAAAAATGTACGTAAATTTTAAAATCTAAATTTACGGGAACAGCCAAAAAAACAAAAAGGAACAAATCAAAAAGAAAATGTACACAAACAATTAAATTTCCCATTAACAGTTACCCACCGGGTTGGTCTAGAGGTAAAGTCGTCGCCAAAATCAGCTGTTTAACAGCTGATTTTCGGAGACGAAGGTTCCTGGTTCAAATCCTAGTAAAGGTAGTTACTTTTACACAGATTTGAATGCTAGACAGTGGTTACCGGTGTACTTTGATGGTTGGGGTTCAATTAACCATACTCTCTCAGGAATGGTCGGCCTGAGTCAGTACAAGACTACACCTCACTTACACGTCATACACATCATCCTCATCTCATTGGGCCATGGGGTTGCTTATTGTTCTGAATTGAACAGATTGCAACGTACACAAACTAGGAATTACAAAATAAAAAAAATTAACAGTTGGTAAGAAAGCTGTACCAACAGCTGAGAATATCAAAAACGTAACGCAGATTTTAAAAAAAACTAAAATTACCTTAGCTCTAAAACGATTGGTATAAAATTACGAAAAATATTGGTTCTTGGTGAAATTTTTATTTTTCTGGATATGCCTGCTAAAAACTTAATTTTTTCATTAAAATAATTTTTTGACTTAATTCAATGTTTTTCTTGTAGATATTATCTGAACTATTGAAAAACATAAAAAACCGAAAATTGAAATATTCAGTGAAAACAATCATACTGTCTCACCTTGATGATAATAATTGTTAAATTTATTAATATTATTGAAAAACGGCAGTCAGAATGAAATCAGGTATCAGAAATGCTTAGGATGATCTCATTGACTCATTTTCATTCTCATTGGGCTCATTTTTCAAGGAGTAATACGAGATTTTGTAAATTATTATGCAATTTTGATAAAAATAAGTACAACCAAAATGGTAGTATTGCAGTCAAGTGCCTAGTAGGTGACACTACTGAACATTGTACGACACCGCTAGGCAGGTATAAGGGGTGCTGGGTGCGTGTAAGGGTCAGTTTATGATGTTGGTTCCAAGAAGCTGTGGTCGTATTATAGTTCAACATTAACAGTTACAAAAAAATGTACTTTTTTATAATGTAATATTGTATTGACTTAATTATATACCGTGCTTCCCAACAAATTTGACGTTTAGGGCAATACTTATATAAGACAAATTTTGCTTATTTTGATATCCGATCGGTAGCTGTGCGCGTTAAGAGGTCACAACAATTTTTACTTTCTCTTGCCTATATGAATATATAGGAAGGAAAGTATTGTTTTCATGTCGATTTTAAGAAATCGAGTTTTCACCGGATCTATACGTTTTCAGGCCCCCTGAACCCAAAAAGCATGTTTTTAGCGATTGGTCTGTGTGTGTGTGTGTGTGTGTGTGTGTGTGTGTGAACAGAATATCTCAAGAACGGTACATCGTACGAACTTACATACCACTACCGGACCCGACACGAACATTTTCATTAAAATCGGTCAACCGGAAGTAGTAGTTTATTCGTATAATTTTTCACTTTTTTGCGATTTTCTCAAAAACTGGTCCTACGATTTTTTTAAAAATCGCATGGTTTACTCAATTTTTTATTCTCTACAAGATAGGGTAGGCGCCATTTTTGCTGAAATTCTCGGTGAGGCTGTTTTTACGTAAAAACATAGTTTTTTTTTAACATTACGGCTTTAATATGCAATTTAACGCAAAAATTTATATAATAAAAATTGTATAGAATTAAAAATTCTACAACTTTTATTTTAAACATTTTTTTGTATAACGCTTAGTTTAGCAGTAATTAGCGATTTTCATTTTTTCTCACGAAAACGTGTGAAAAATCGATTTTTTTAAGATTTCGGCCTTAGAATGCATTTTACGACAAAAGTGTATTTAATTAATTTTATAGAAAATTAAAAGATCTACAACTTTTATTTAAAGCATTTTTCTCTACAGAGCCTAGTTTAGCGTGAAAGAGTGATTTTCCGTATTTTAAAGCCAAACCGAGTTCGATTTTCATTTTGCGTCTTTCACTCATGACTAAAATAAGGTTATGTTTATTGAGGTTAGTTTTTTGTTTATTTCTTATTACTAATATTAGGTTTATTGTTAATTATTTATATTGGCAAGAGAAAGTTGTGTGAGTGTTTCACACTAGATTTTTTTTAATTTAATTTCTTTGCTAAATAATTTTGGTTAAAAATATTAAAAATAATTTGTTAACTTTTATACGTTATTCGGGATGGGTTGTTTTTTTTTCAATTTATTTATTTAAAGTCGCATCAACTGCTTGGTAATTAGTGACTACGGTGGGTTATGTAACATTAACTGTGGGATTTGACACGAGAAAATTTCCCGACTTTGGCCGGGAATCGAACCTGGGAACTCCGCGTGGCAATATGGGTTGTAGTTAGTCAGATTTAGAAATCTTTTAGCAACTTTTTCATTGGTTGAGGGATTGTACTAATTGTGACATTTACTATGCGAGAAAAAAATTATAATTCAAATGTTTTTCATTATTTAAATAAAATAATCAATGATCATTTAACAAAAAGTAAAAAAAATTAACTAGGGTGGGATTTGAACTCACGACTCTCATACGATATCAAAAGTAAAATATTAACCTGCATCTATGCACTCTCAGCTACTGAAAAGAAAAAAGTATTTCAAAAATTTGTCTTATGTAAGTACCGCGCTACGTCGAAATTGAATAACATTTTATCATTATTTTATTAATACAGTCATTAAATTATTAGCTACTAGAATCTTTTTAGACTCATTTTTATCCAGTTTCCTAAAGACTGGAGTAATAAACGTTACACCCTTATACGATTAATGTTGACAAGTACATTGTCCGATGTTAATTTCAATTATACGCAAGATTTGTTGCACGGTCCATAATAATTGTAATCCCTTAATTTATATTATTCAGTTCAATGTGAAAATAAATATTTGATGTATTGACAAAATAAAAGTAATTCTTTTTATTTAAATGAAAGTTTTGTAATTTATTCAATAAAGAAGTTGTTTGCTTCTTACTACTTCATACTCTCCTGGTATCAAACCTCATTTAGTGTAGCGCGTGTTGCGTCTTTCCCCTGTTATTCCGTACAGGGACTTATAGTCATCATGTATTTATAGTCATAGTATTCAGGGGCTTCATAATATCCTGGTATCCAAAATCTTTTTTTGTTAAGAAAACCTCACCAAAAAAAAAATAAGTAATTTGGAGGTTCTTAGGCGAGTGGATGAAAAAAGAAGTATATGGAAGCATCTTACCAAAAGAAGGGATAGGTTAGTGGGGCATATCCTAAGACATCCAGGTATTGAGCTATTAATAATGGAGGGTAATATTGAGGGAGTAAATTGTAGAGGGAGGCAAAGATTAGAATATATAAAGCAAATTACAAAAGATGTAGGGTGTTAAAGATACGTAGATATGAAACAACTTGCGCAAGATAGACAGGTTGGAGAACTGCATCAAACCAGTCAAGAGACTGATGACAAAAAAAAAAGGTTTTTTAATTTCCTATAACTTATAAATTATATATTCACCTTTTGTCCTAAAATGCAGACGACGGCCGCAATCTTAAAAAATCCTATTTTTTACAAATTTGAAAAAAAATCACTATTTGTCGCTAAACTAAGCGTTGTACAAAACAAAGTTCAAAATAAAATTTGTAGGATTTTAAATGTTCTACAACTGTTGATTATATAATATACACTTTTACCTTAAAATGCATATTTAAGTCACAATCTTAAAAAACCATTTTATTTCAATGAAAGCACAGCCTCTCAAAGAATTTCAGCAGAGATGGCGCTTAACCCTATCTCTCGGGTATCTGGAAGAATATCACAAAGTAATAAAGGATTAAGAAAAAACAACGAGTATTAATGATTTGTTTTTATTGTAATAAACAATATTAATAACAAATACAATATTCTATACAAATTTTAACAAACAAGGTATATAATATATAAAATAACTAAAAAAAAAAAATCAGAAATATTACAAAAATTACTAGTATATTGATAAAAACAGAATTACATATATGTATACAAATACAAAGCTTTTATTTATTCATTCATAAAGAATACAAACATACAATAGGTGTATACAGATACAAAAATATATAAGTAAATATGATTAAATATTACAAAATAAATTTACACTTACATACATTTTTTACAAATAAAAACACAGTCAATATATTACTAAGATTACAAGGTTGTATATAAAAAAATATAAGCAACCATGAGCAAAATTATGTTGTTCCATAAATTTTTTCTTAAAAAGTAATTAAAATTTTCGAAACATTTTTAAAGTTAATAATGACTAAGTATGTAGATTTTCTATTACTTCTTTCACACAAGAGAAAAATTTTTAATAATGTTCATAACTTCTTTGGTTAGGGCACAAAATAGTGTAAGAAAAACCAGTTTAAATAATTATATTCATAGGATACTACAATTTATGCACTCAAGTACATAAATTGTTTAGGCTTCATAACTTGAAACCCTCTGATCAAAATTCAAAATAAACTTCACTAGTTTTTTCAAAGTACAAGAACAAGTCACATGGTGTAGGAGAATAAGTGTGAAAATTTTTGTAGCGAGAATAAGCTGCCAAAGATACATACAATTAGTCTGTGTCCTAGCTGCATTGAGCTTTGCCGGCCGCATTGGCGCAGTTGGTAACGTGCTCGCCTCTCATCATGCGGTCTTGGGTTCGAATCCCATTCAGGCACGGCATATTTTCATACGTTACAAAAAATCATTTCATCCTTCACCGTCTGCATTAGCAGTAATTGCAGAACAGTCAGACATTAAACAAAAAAAAACAAAAATGCATTGAGCTTTGCGGTGTGTGAAATGCATTAGCCATTCCTGATAAAACATGTAGGTACAAGTGATGGTGTCCTAAGTTAGTTCGTGATAGTCATAGCATTGCCCAGATGCAGTTACGACACCATCACTTGTACCAACATGTTTTATCCTGAACGACTAACGTATTTCATTCACTGCAAAGCCCGGATACAGCTAGGACAGCATCACTTGTACCTACATGTTATATCTTGAACGACTTAACGCATTTATCCCAAAGCCCAGATCCAGCTAGGACACCATCACTTGTACCTACATGTTTTATCCTAAACGACTAATGCACGTCACGCACCGCAAAGCCCGAATGCAGCTAGGACAAGGCCTAAGTTATATACTCCCTTCCTAACAAATTGGCTGCTGCAATATAGAACGGTAAGTCATCCGCACAGAAAAATTATAAAATATGATCAAAAACATAATCATACACAGAGTATATAATAGTAAAAAGTAAATAAAATGTCAGATAAATAAAAAAAATTTTGAAGAAACCTGTGATCTGAGGCCTACCAGAAAAAATATTTCCAGAACAGGCCGCGTGTATCACATGTGATCCTCACTTACAATAGTAATTAAAAAATAAACACGGATGTAAACAAACAAACAGTATTATAAATAATTTACGACATTATTACAAACATTAATTAACAAATATTATCACAAATGAAGATGAAAACAACATTACAATATGAATAAACATAACCAAAGTATCCGTAGATTTAGTTTTTGTGTAGTCCTAACTAATTTTGCCGCGCGTAGATGGCACATGTGTACAGATGTATTTTACACTCTATTTTTAATAAGCCTGCAACAAATTCAATGTATTCTTAGCAGGCCTACAAAAGTTATGATGAAGGAATTACAATGGTTTCTAAGGAACCAGCATGGATTCTCACGGCCCGTGCGGACTAACATGTGAGAATCGCCAGCGATCCTCATGGCCTGCATTGACGAACACCCTGTGGATCGCATGCGCTTCTCATGGCAGCCAACCTGTTAACTAATAATTCCTTAAGAGTGGAATTGGATGTTTACAACCTGAATGGGAAGATTTTAAAATATCAAAATCAATGGAAGAAGAATGTTGAGAGAATTCTTGAGGAATGGATACCCCTTGATGTTTTGCAATACAGACCAGAGAGGAGGAAAGATATTTGGAGGCCACGCAAAAGATGGCAACAATTCAAAAAGTTTTGTCGCTGTTAATAATTAGAATAACGCATTTCATGCACCGCGAGAAATAGATAAAAAAAGTACATCATTTTAAATTCCTTCTTTAAAATGGTGCACCATTTATACGAAGTCTGTCCCAAAAGTAAGTAAGTACTGATTCTCCTATGGATAAACTGGTAACGTAGCACCTTCGTGATGTATATCAGCAGTGATCTTGGCTGCCTGTACAAACTTGTTTCAACTAGATTAGTCCAATCAGTCATGTGCTACTGCTGCTTGTGTGTGGTCGTGTTTCATAACCTTGTTACGTTTGCGATGCAGGAAAATATTGAACAATGGTACGCAATCAAATTCTGTGTGAAACTCAACAAGTCTGCCACAGAAACATTAACATTTTTGTTCTTTAACTGAAGCTTATGGAGAGGCCACTCTATCGAGAATTATGGTTTTTAAGCGGAACAAAGCTTTCAAAGAGGACCGAGAAAATGTTGAAAAAGGCATGCAAGAGAGCAGATACAAGGTGAAAACAATGATTCTTGTTTTTTCGTCAGCCATGGCATTGTGGACAAGAAATTTGTAACTCCAGGATAGACAGTTAATCACACCTTTTACAAAGACGTCTTGCAACAACTTCGAAAATGGGTCAGGGAGTCAAAACACACATTGCATACGATTGAATGCTGCACCACGATAACGCACCAGCTCACAATGCGCTTTCAATTCAAGAATTTCTGGCAAAGAAAATCATTCCCGTACTTCCACAACCTCCCTACAGCTCAGATCTAACTCCGTGCGATTTCTACTTCTTCCTTAAGTTGAAATTGAAGTTAAGACTAATCATTACAGACGATTAAAAACATACAAAAAACCCGTAACCGAAGAGCTACATACAATTAAGGAAAACAACTTCTGGTACTGCTATGAACAGTGGAAGAAACACTGGTACCGCTGTGTAACTTCCCAAGGGTCATACTTCGAGGGAGATTACGTCTTGTAATTGTAATTTCAGACCTCTTATCTCTAAGCTAAATTAGAAGTAGTATTTAAAATTTTTTTTTCCTAACTCACTGTTTGTGTTGTTTGAAAATTGTATGATTGTGACACAGCTAGATAAAATTTTAGTCGCTTTTTAAAATTTTGATAAAATATATTAAGTTATTTTGGCAATACAACTGATGACGTGTATAGTATGTTTACTGCTTTGTGTAAGTGTACAAGAAAATATATTACTGTATTTTATTTTCTTACAATTTTACTATTATTTTTCTGACATGTATAAATTAAAAAAAAGGGGACAGAAAACTACAATGATATTTTTTTAAATGAAGTAATCATTAATTAGGCTAAAACTGACGACAAATAGCACCATAAAATTCAAAAACATCTTATCTTAACACATAATGAAAATGTTTATAGCAAAATGAACAATTTTACAATCTATAAGATAATGAACAATATAAAAGTGCAGTTAATAAAAAACAAATCATTAAATTTAAACAATAAAAACGGCTATTAAATTGAAATAAAATAACAATAATATCTCTTTTTAGCTGCAATATGTGTCATTTAGAAACTTAGTTAACAGTTAAGAATAAAATAATATCATTAAATTTTAGTTTTTAAAATATATTAAATTACCAATAAAATATAGCATGTACAGAATAAAAATTTTGCACATAAATGTTTCAGGTAGTCTAATATATTATTTCGGTCTTGTTTACATTGTTCACCTCAAACAATTCTATAAAAAGTTCTGCAATATTAAATGTTTACTTATTCTACCTAAAATATTGTAAAACATGTAAACTATTACCCCTTTTGATGAGCAATATATTAGTCAATCATAATGCCCCCCTGAGGGGTAAATTTTTTATCTTATATACAATGTAACGGGCTCTGAGACTAGAAATAAGGCTGCAAGCTAACCTGCTAGAGTAGCCCGCCTGAAACTGGTCCGATGGTGACAACATACACGGAGCGCTTCTCCTCTGCACCCTCCAACGTTACGTCTAATGTCATATTGGTGTTTCTAGGCAATAAATAAAACTTTGTTTCATCGATATTTTCAAAACAAAAACAACATATTGTAGCGTGAAAGTTTAGTGTCATTTCTAAAAATTTACTTGGAGTGAGAATTCTAGACAAACAAAGCGCGAACGAACAGATCACCATATTGGATAAGTTACAGAGCACACCTTATGATTTTAGTCACATTTTAAAGTCAAATGACTATTTTTCCCCTCTGTAACCTATGACAAATAATATATGTTGTCGATTTCAGAAAAAATGTATTCGTTGTCGAACGCAAAAAATGTCGCAAAATTTAGGTTGCCTAACTTAGTGCGCGCGCAACTGACCTAAAGATCACAATACAATAATAATATTTATGTAGTAATAAAATACGATTCATTACGAACCCACAGTATTTTTTCGATTAAACAAGAGGTTAAAACAGCTATAGTTGATTTCACGTTCAGAATGCAATGACGAAAGTCCATAAGCAATGTATTTCATATGGGAGTTTGAGCACTACTACACTATGTAAAAATATTGACTCCGCGCAAAACTCGTTCTTATTTACATACTCCTATTGAATAACGTAATATGAAAATATACTTAATATTTGTATCATTTTAAAGATCAGGTATCGACAATTATAGTCAATGGAATTGTCTATCAATTAGTCCTTTGTAATTATGTTAAAATAAAGAATAGTATTGTTCAAATCTTCGAAGACAGTTACAAAAAAAAACAATTATTTCTTGTTTGAACATCCCTCTTTTTCCGTCGGAGGTTAAAAATAGACTGTACGTTATAGGTTCACAGGTATCAAAATGATTCAGAGATTCTCGAAATAAGAAATTCAACCCATTATCTATCTTTGACCTGTTTTCAGATGAGTGATTTTTTCAAACTCCTTTATTACTTCTGTTTTTGCCTAATATACAACTTATATATCAAATTACTCACAAAACTCTATATTTTATACCAAAATAATAAAGCACATATGTTGTTATTGAAATTGTAATAATTTTTATAAATTTCCAATTTTTTCCATTTTTATCGGGGTTTTCGATTTTCCGGATCACTTTCAGTCCCAATTAGTCCAGATAAATGAAGTAATACTGCACAACAGTAATTTAGGTACCCCCAGTTCTGCACATACTGAATGAATAAATTTAAATTATTTTGACATGTAAATGACTTGATATTACGTAAAACATTTCACATTTTGGAATGTTTTCTTCAAAAAAGGTTTTAACCTAAGAAAAATAAAAATTAATTATTTATACAAAAAAATATCAGTGATATATACGAAGCATCTACAAAAATTAAGTACCACTTTGTACTAACAACTCTGCGCTACTTTTATCACTTTGCACATGCCCACTAGTTTCGCTGGTTCATTACCTCTTTATTCACACCGTAATAATTGATTAACTACCGCCGAATGTGAGATTCATTTGGGTATCCGGTTTTTGAACGCAAGGAATGTTAAACCAGCCAAAATTTATCATCAGATAATTGAGATTCATGATGATAATACAATGAGTGATGGAATGGTGAGAAAGTGGGTTAGGCAGTTCAATGAAGGACAGACAATATCTAAGATGAAGCATGGAGAGGGCCACCTTGTTTCGAATGATAACTTAGTTAGGAAAGTGGATGAGAAAATTCATGAGAACAGTTTTGCAAGCGATTGACAGTAAGTGTTTTGTAATGATAACAATGTGAAAAACAAAAGTTATGGGATGTTTCTTTGAGAAAGGTTTGGATAAAATAATCTCCTGCTTCGGTAAGTATCTAATACATAGGAGGAAACTTTGTTGAAAAATAGTTTAAGCTCTTTCCACATGAAAATAAAATTAGCTTGAAAAAAGATGTTTAAGTTTTTTTTACAAACGGTAATTACTTTCCAGGCACAACTTAAATTAGTAACCTATTAAAAATACACATACTAATTTATCAACCTTATATAATAAAATTCTTAAACAAAACAAAATTGTTACGACTGATTTATAAAACCAAATAAGTTTGCTGTTTACTAATCATCTTTGGTTAATAATAAGATTTTGTGGGTGTCGTTAGTTCTGATGTAATTAATATTATATCTTATATTGTATTACTATAATATTACTTTGAGGCAAAGTAAAATTATAAATTGTCTTAGTAATTAAAACCTAGCATTTAAATCTATTAAACTCTCGAAAATAAATACCAATATTAAATTAAATAAAAATTAATTTATAAAATAGAATGTTTCTGCTCAGACACTGGAATTATAACATTTTTCACACTACAATAAAAAAAAACATAAATATCACAATGTTTGGCGAAAACATATGTAAGATAAATCAATACAGACAGTCTTTTATAAATTATTTAAATTTGCTGGAAAACTGGAGAAATAGAATAGCAAAGTAAAATAACTTGTATCTCAAATATCTGATTAAAATTTCCTTTTATTGTTAGTAATCTTGACGATAAATTCACAACAAATTGTAAAATTATATTTAAATAAATGATTTTATTTAAATCAACTAAAGTAATTTTATATAAATACATTAGTAAAATTTCTCCTAAATTGAACTAATTAATTTTTTGAATGTTTTTAACAGAAAATGACAAATTACCATAAAATTAAGAGTTAAGAAAAAACACAAAACTGTGTTTCAGAAAAACATTTTTCTACAGTGGAAGTAAATTACAAAATTTTATTTCCTTTAAAATTTTTGTTGGTAGTAAATTACCCAACAAAGTAGAAGATATTGTATTAACGGGATAAATAGAACTTTGAAGGAAGATGGAATTATCTTTGAGAGCATTTCATACAACTATTATGTAAATAGGTGGTTGGGGAGGAAAATGGAGGAAAGCTCAACGCTCAAACAGTCAAAGATGACGACACGGTACAGTGGACACCCCACACTAAAGGAGGTGGAAGAGATGGCTGAAAAACTTAAAAATAACAAAGCTCCAATGCAGAGTAATCTGTCGGCAGAACTACTTAACTACAGAGATGTGGTTGCTAATATGTATTATCTAATAGTTGGTATGGACGATAGTAAATAAACTAGTCTGCAATAACTACACAATTATAGTGTTATTCAGAACCATGTATAGTTACGACCATTTACTAGCTCATGGTTTAGTGGTCAGTGCACCTGGCTTCTCCACCAAGGATCCCAGGTTTGATTCCCAGTCACGTCTGGCATTTTCTCATCAATCATCCTTCACATCATCTGCATTAACGGTAATTGTAAAACAGTTGGGCGTAAAACAAAAAAATGACACAGATTGTTAAAAAATACATCAAATTATTAATTATTAAGACTTAAGTCAAAAAAAGCAATTGGGAGAATATCAGTGTGGTTTCTGAACTGAAATGGGTACCACAAACCAGTTTGTTTCAAGACAAATAATAGTAATAATGTCTTAAACATGATACAAATTTTCACACCTATTCTAAAATTTCAAAGATTATTATTAGGATGTCTAAAAGTCAGGTACAAGAACACGTTGAGTGAACTATTTACATTTTTATAAACAAATAAACATTAAAAATTAATAAATAAGATATTTAGAATGTCTGTATTGATGTACAATAAAAAAAATATTAAATTCTAACAACACGTTACATTTTATAGACAAAAATAAAAACATACAAAAAATATAACAGAAGAGAAATAATCTATTATGCATACCTGAATAATTATTAAATAATATTTATAAAAATATACATTACCTTAAAAAATTAATAATGGTACAACAGATCATAAGGTACAAAATATTTACAAGATCTAATGATATATATATAAATGAAGATCTTAAGAATTAGAGTTGAGCTACCTTGAGGATATTGTTTACAAATGAAAACACGATAATAAGGAATGACATCGAAAAAATTTGGTATTTTAACAAATTTACTAATTTTTTCACTAACTGCCTTAATTAATTTATAGCTGGCTTGAGTTTCATGGGTGGCAATTTTTAAAACTGTGTTCTACTGTTTTTAGTTGATACTTATATCTTAAACAGTATTGCCAACTTAATCAGTTGGTTCTCATATTCAACTTAGGTGTTCATTGATTAAGTTGGCAAGACTGTTTCAGATATAAGAATCGACTATTACTTATCTGCCATAGTAGGAGTAAGAAGTTTTAAATTTTGATGTGAAAGAAATATTAAATTTAATTTACTGAAGATGTGTACAAGCTACATGAAAGCGCTCTGAACATTGGTAAGTGTTTACTGTTATCGTATTCTGGTATTTATATATTCATACGTCCTGAAGAAAACTGTCATAAGTCAAAAAAATGAAAAATTGTTTTATTGCATTATAATGTAGTGAAATATTGAGTAGTATTCCTCCCGTGAAAAGAATATGAAAGTTATTCATTAAATTTACCACCAGAGAGCACTTAAGTACATATTTTTCTTCCAAACTAATTTTTTATTTTTTTTTTTTTTTAAAGATTTTGCTTATTGTCAGCAAGAAGTGTATTATTTCAAGTTGACTCGCTTTTGTCTGAAAACTGTTATAGATGTTTTCGTTTAGTCTTAGTAAAAATGAAAATTATTTAGACTTAGTACTGTTTTGTTAGGAATGTTGTGGTTGTTTGAGAAATTACTGACGGCGAACAGGGTATTACTATTTTGAATTGCATCACTATTCTTCGAAAAATATGTTAATATTTATTAATAAATATATTTTTTTAAAGAGTGATGCATTTTGTTCTGACTACCCTCTTCTTCTAAAACAACATCAAGTAATTTTCATTTATTTTATATTGTTATATAAAAATTATTTATAAAAACATTGTGAGCCATTGTAAAATATATAACAATATTCAGTATTCAGTATAGTCCATACTTTTGGAAATTCAGAAAGGAATACACATTAAATTCTACATTTTTATTAAAATTCACAGATAAGAAAAAGTGTAATCTGTTTTCGCTTTCCTGAAAATTAAAATTTTTAACTTGCGTCAGTTTTGTTCGGGACGTATGATATTTAAACTTGATACATTCATGTTGTTTTCTTTTATATGATTAGTATCATTTGATATAATGTAGTCACATTTCAGTCTTTCTGATGTTCATTATATCTTGCTTAAAAATTACTTGAAAATGGTACGAGTCATAACAATATAAAATTTATTACAAATGACAGCTACTGTTATCTGCAGTGAAAATGAGAAGGGACAAATTTGAACAATTAACTATTAATATAACATTTTACACAAATGACTGAAGAAATTATTTATTCTATTAAAATACTACCAAATTAGTTTAAATGTAATACTCTCTAATGATGGAGGATACACCAAAACATGTAAGTTTTCATTTTATTTAAATGAAATCATAGATAAATGAAAATCAAGGCAGCTACAAAAGATTAGTAAAGAAATTAAAAAATTTTATGCATTAGAATTGATTATAAGCTGCAGGATAAAGATTAACATTTTATACAGGTAAAGAAGGTTTTTTTATACCTGATATGGTTACAAAATACAGGCCCAATATGTAAGCCCAACAAAACATTTAAATATTTTTAACGAATATCAAAGACAATAATATTACATTAAAATAATTTTTACATAATTCATACTTAACAAAATTTACATGTATACATAATTTCTTGAGTACAATTTACAAGGTGTCATTGTAACATTAACGATTCTAAGTTTCTATGCAATATCGTATCTTTAACAGCGTTAAATACGACTTTAATATTTTCAGTATCAACGGCAGTTGTGAAATGATGAAATAATGCTTTTCGTGGATCTCGTTTAACGTTTCTAAAATACTCTAATAAAAAGGCTTGTACATCTTCAAGACTTCTTTCGTTACCTTTGAATTCAGGGAAAAACCATCTGATGCTCGTTTCACCGCATTTTAATTTATTCGCTAATAAATCTGTTTTATTTAAAAACAAAATGATTGAAACACCTCTGAACACCAAATTATTTACAATCGTATCAAATATATTCTTTGATTCTTCTAGTCTATTAGTCTTCCTGAAAAACAAAAGAAAAATCAAAAATAATTATTAAACCATTAAAATTTTTTGAAGTAATCAAACAATAAAAAAATCATCTATTAAAAACCCAATTTTTTTAAGACACGAGAAGGAATTTCAATATTATTGCTGGCATTTTGAGATACAATTCAAGACAGAAATATTAGATTACAGTACAAGCTTGCTAATCCAAACTATCAAAAAAAAGTTTGTTTTTATATAATGATGATGATTCCCTATGGTACGATTATTTTTTGAATGTCTTAATATAGTAATGAGATGCCGAAATTGTAAACATGACTCTGCAGGATGATGATCATGATGATGAAAAACTACCGGAAAATAAAATAAACCATAAAGTCACAGTTGCAAGTTTTAATGGACAAATGAAACTGATAAGTCGTTTCATAAAATATTATTGCTTATGCCGCTTTGAGACCAAGCATTCGAACAAAGTTTGGCTTCCAACAAACAAGAAAATAAATGACTGTGAAAAAATAAAGTTTAGTGAAAAGTACATATTTTATTATTCAATAGCCACATAAACAAACTGTACATAATTTTAATTACTGCTTGTACTGTATTTACAATTTTTTTATTGTTAATTTATTTCTTTTAATGTGACTTTTTCATGGAAAAAACAAATACTAATTAGTTTATTCCGACATAAACAATTGTATTCGGCTCATTTTAAATATAAATATTGTCTTTTAGCCAAAAATTCGCTAATCTGAACAGTTGTGGTTTTTAGTTCAGATTAGCGAGTTTGTAATGTAATTTAAAAAGTAATGACTATTTCTTGTCTGCCATCACTAGTACTGCTTTGGTGTTATTTGTCAAGAAATGGGGAAGGGGAGTCTGTTTTGTTTCTGCATTGGAACCTCAGTAGGATAGGTAAGCTCCTTTGTTAATTTACAACCAAGAAGACATTCTGGGACCATGATAGTGTTATTCTCATCGATTTTTTTAAAACCAGAAGCTACTGTCAATACTGATCAAAACAAAATGACTCAAAAAACTTCATAATACACTCAGAAATAACAGTGCGCCCAAGAAAACTTGTCAAAAACATTATTTTCTAATGAGATTAAGACCTATCTTCCATACAGTACCGACCTTGCTCAAAACTGGTGAGAGAAACTGGGTTTTGGCAATCTAACAATCTGTAATAATATAAAAGGGAGGAAAAAGAAGAAGAAACAATTACCAATATGTATTCTAAAATCAAAGCATACTGATAATATAATATGATAATATGAATTCAGAGCTGCAGAAAACAAACATTACATCAGTAGAAATAAAAAAATTCACACCAACCAAAATAAATTTAATAAACAATGAGAATTTGGAAAAATTTAAAGATAATACAGTGATAAACTATATAAAAACACACACAATACTGACATAAATACAAATGTACATACCATAGCTAAACATCACACAACAGCAGATGAAAGCACAAACAAAAATGAAACAACAATATTAATTTATTAAAAAGATATGTAATTTAAGTGCAAAAAGTTTATAGAGTTTATACAGTTTATAGAGCGTATTCACTCGGAAGAACATGAAAATCAATTATATCATGTAGATTTAATTAACACATTTCTGAAGCATTATATTAAAGTAGATTTAAATACTGGGTGTCCCACAAAGAGGTTGCTATTTTTGAATTAATACGCCAGACGTATCGCACAAAAAGAAATGGCTCCTACGATTTTTTTTCAAATTGCCTCATTTACTAAATTTTTTATGCTCTACAAGATAGGGTAGACTGGCTGCTGAAATTCTTGGAAAGGCTGTTTTCTTGTAAAAAAAATCTGGTGTGAAACACTCACACAACTTTCCCTTGCCAATGCAAATAAATAACAATAAACCTAACATTAGTAATAAAATATTAGAAATAAACAAAAAACTAACCTCAAAAAACATTAGTGAAATACGCAAAATTAAAATCGACCTCAGTTTGGCTTAAAAATACGGAAAATCGCTCCTACACGCTAAACTAGGCACTGTACAAAAAAAGCTTTAAATAAAAGTTGTAGATCTTTTAATTTTCTACTAATTTTATTATACACACTTTTGTCGTAAAATGCATTCTAAGGCCGAAATCTTAAAAAAATCGATTTTTCACACGTTTTCGTGAGAAAAAAACAGAAAATCGCTAATTACCGCTAAACTAAGCGTTATACAAAAAAATGTTTGAAATAAAAGTTGTAGAATTTTATATTCTCTACAACTTTTATTACATAACGTTTTGCGGTAAAATGCATATTAAAGCCGCCATCTTAAAAAGAAAATGTTTTTACGTGAAAACAGCCTCACCCAGAATTTCAGCAAACATGGCGCCTACCCTATCTTGTAGAGAATAAAAAATTAAGTAAATGAGGTGATTTTAAAAAAAATCGTAGGACCAGTTTTTGAGAAAATCGCAAAAAGTGAAAAATTATACGAATAAACTACTACTTCCGGTTGACCGATTTTGATGAAAATGTTCGTGTCGGGTCCGGTAGTGGTATGTAACTTAAGTTTCAAGTTTCAAGTTCGTACGATGTTCCGTTTTTGAGATATTCTGTTCACACACACACACACACAGACCAATCGCTAAGAACATGTTTTTTGGGTTCAGGGGGTCTGAAAACGTATAGATCCGGTGAAAACTCGATTTCGAAAAATCGACATGAAAACAATACTTTCCTTCCTATATATTCATATAGGCAAGAGAAAGTAAAAAATGTTTTTTTAAGATTACGGCTTTAATCCATTTTAGCGCAAAAATGTATAAAACAAAAGTAGTAGAGAATTTAAAATCCTACAACTTTTAATTCAAACTTTTTTTGTATAACGCTTTTTTTAGGGGCAATTAATGATTTTCTTCTTTTTTTATGAAAAACTGTAAAAAAAATTATTTTTCAAGATTTCAGCCTTAGTATGCATTTTACAACTAAAGTGTATATAATCAAATTTATAGGAAATTAAAAGATCTACAACTTTTATTTAGAGCATTTTTTCCTGCAGAGCCTAGTTTAGCGTGAAAGAGTGATTTTCCATATCTTTAAGCTAAACTGAGGTTGATTTTCATTTTGCGTCTTTCACTCATGGTTATAATAGGGATGTTTTTTGAGCATAGTTTTTTGTTTATTTCTAATGTTAGGTTATATTTTTCATTATTTGGATTAGCAAGAGAAAGTTGTGTGAGTGTTTCACACCAGATTTTTTGGCATCGCATCAGGTTCCCAATTCATCTATAACTGAACCAATCACTTCACTCTTGGTCTTTTCCATCCTTTTCAGCAGTATTTTCTTCTCCGTCCTACTGGCATGGCCAAACTACCTCAGCTTATTCTATCCAAACCTCCCTAACAAGCTGTCCACTTTTAGTTGTTTCCTAATTACGTCATTTCTTATTGTATCCTATTTATAGAAACCCACTGATAACGCTCTGTAATTTCTCCAGTACTCTCAAATGATCAAATAATTGATTTGATTATATTAACTAGAAACAAACCCTAAAACAATTTTGTTTTAAATGTTCACAGAGGTTTTCCGAGCCAATATTCTAAATGACTTGAGTTTTAAAGAATGAACACACACACCTTGACAAGAAAAATTCTACAGAAATGCAAGTACAACCACATTTTTATTAATTAAATAATACATAATACATATAACATAAAAACTAATAAAAAAATATTAGAAAAATATAACCAAGTTAATAAAAAGTACATAATATATTATAAAATAATATTAAATACATTTATATTCTAATCATGTATTTTTATCTGCATACAATTAAATAGAGAACAGTTGTTTCCATCCTACACTAGTCTTACTTTTATCTGGTTTATCCCTACCCTTGAATTTCTCTCTCTTTATTAAGAAAGAGAGAGAGTGATGGGGAGGGGGAAGAGTTGGGTAAATAAAGCATATGTTAATCATTATTACACTTGTTAGTAACATACAAATATTTGTTACGTTGTGTGCTCTTTTTATAACTCTAACAAATGTTCATAATCTGTAAACGCACACTAACACACAATCAAATTCCTTAATGTAGATGCCATCATATTATATCTACAAACTCACCCGTTCACTCACTTACTCATGCACCGAAACACACCGATGGTGTTACTCATCCTTTAAAATGATATGAGCAAAAATAGTCACTTACTAATGTATACATTTATACATATATATATATTCTGATTATGATGATGTAATATTCTTTATTATTCACTTTAAACTTGATTGCAACTGAGAATACATTTGTTCCTTAGTAGAGACAAAAAAAACTGTAGTTGTAAACACTGAACAACAATTTGATTCGCACAGCAAATTACATTATTTTTGACTTCTTAATTCAATTCATTTGAATTGTAATTTGAAATCCGTTATTCTATTTTAAGAAATTTTGTCAAAATTACAGTTATTTTATCTCTCGTACTTGAATTAAAAATGAATGGTTAGCAACAAGGGCATATTCAGTGAAACACTCACAGGACTTTCTCTTGCTTATGTAAATAATGAAAAATATAATATAAATGTTTAATCAAGAGTAAACAATGTAAAATGGTAAACAAAACCTAATTTTAATCGTGAATATGCAGCTGTTAATGCCAATGTCACCCGGGTCTGTAAATAATTTCATTACACTGGGCTGATTTATTAATTTGGACCCGCGCGCCATCTATTAGTCGTTAATCTACATATTCAATCTGCTTATCGACCAAACTACCCACTCACGATCCTCATTTCCTTCCTTCCTGCACTAATGCATTGGCTTATGCTACAAACGCATCGTTTTTGAGGCTCTCTACGATCGCATATCTAGCAGGATGTGTCAACATTGGCTATGGTTGTGTATGTGCTAATTTTGATTGTATGCTTATGTATTTAACTAGTGAACTTGTAATATTATGCTATTTATGTTTGTAAAAAAGTGCTTTATTAGTTAATGTGCTCTATCACCGATTCTTCTTCTCAACATGCTCGATGCATGCAGTTAAATAGTTCTACAGGCTTCGAACAGACTAAATTTAATATCAAGTAAGTGGTCTCTTTTGTTTGTAGTATTAAGTCAAATTGTAAAAGTGAGTCTTTCTTTTACTCGTGCATTACCCTTTCACATCCATTGTATTTATCTGAGGCCGACCCGTTGGTGTAGTGGTTAGCAGCACTGGCTTCTACGCCGGGGTCCCGGGTTCGATTCCCGATCAGGTCTGGCATTTTTTTCATCACTCATTTTCATTATCATCATTATCCACTGTCTGCATAAGCAGAAATTGCAGAACAGTTAGATGTAAAACCAAAAAAAAAAAAAAATTAATCTGACAATTAGTTTCACCTCACAAATTCGTTTCTGTCAAGGACAGGACCCTGATAAACTGTCCTGGTCCTCCTTGGGTTATTTTGGTTTAAAACGCGGGCTGCATTTCGGGAGATTCTTAGTAAAAGGCTTAAAAATTAGGTTACCAGGCTGCAGAACCTAACAGAAGCAAAATGAAAATCGACCTCTGTATGACTTAAAAATCACTAAATTGACACTAAACTAGGCTCTGTAAAAAAAATTCAAAATAAAAATTTTAGGTTTTTAATTTTCTATAAATTTTATTATAACTATACACTTCCCTAAAATTCACATTAAGTCCAGAATTATCAAAAATTTCATTTTTCAACAGATTTAAACACGCAAAATTTTAAAATAATCACTAATTGATGCTAAAATAAGCATTGTAGAAAAATATTTAAAATAAAAGTTGCAGATTTTTTTTTTATTTCCAACAACTTTATTTATATACCCTTCTGCCCTAAACTATAAGCTGCAATCTTACCTTAATCAATCTTAACTTTTATTATACTTTTACTTTTTTTTATATATTAACTTTTATTATTTTATATTTTAGCTGCAATCTTAAATTTTTTTTTACCACGAGAGCACAGCCTCCCCAAGAATTTCAGCAGACATAGTGCTTACCCTATTTTGTAGAGCATAAAAAATCTAGTAAATGAGATAATTTTCATAAAAGCCATTTTTGAGAAAATCGCAAAAATGAAGTGAAAAATCACATGAATTATTACGATAGTTTGACCAATTTTGATGAAATGTTAGTGTCGGGTCCCATAGTGGAACAAATTTAAATTCCAAGTTTCAACTTCGTACAATACTCCGTTTTAGAGATATTTTGTTTACACATGACACTTAAGCACTAGAAACATGTTTTTTTTTTAAATTCAGGGCCCTCAAAATGAGTATTAATGATGAAAACTCAATTTCGAAAAATTGTCATGAAAACAATACTTTCCCTCCCAATATATTCATATAGGGCAAAAGAAAGTAATTATATAAAATTACTCTTCATCTCAAGTATAAATTGTTGTAAATACATAAATGTATGTACAGATTTCAAACATTCATAACTGTAAATCAATGATCAACTATTAGCCAAGTTTTAACAAGTAAATAAATAGCAATAATCTACATGAATAAACATGTTTGTGTAACATAAACAACCACACATTTCTTTTTGGATCAAATCAATTGGCAGCTTACTACGAACATAATACTACAAGTAAAAGTCAGAAACAAACATCTTGGAACTACATGGTTGAATTCTTTCAACTTCTCAAACGTTGATATTTATTCTAAATTTTAACACCTACCTTTTTGTGTCAGTTTACATTACGGTATTCTTACTTTTATTTAAATTTACCAAACGTCTGTCTGTATTGTGAACATTGTAATTTTAACTTGTTTGGAATGCATGATTGATGAATTCAGGTAGTTCACAAATAAGTGGAACGGTAGACCATAAAAACTTCTCACTAACTTCAGCAATACTTCAACTTACTTATTTTTCAACTGATTTGTATAATGTATTTACAACCAAAATTACATGCTACTACAAAATTAAATCCAAACAAAACATTTTTAACTGAAGTCGATTATTACAACAGTAACATAAAAATTTCAAACTATTTTAGATCAGTGCATACCCTCCAGAATTAGGGTAAGGTGGTTTCCAAGTAAGACTTTTTAATTGCAGCGGTTTGCTCCATCTGAGGTTAATAAAAATTAAGGTTTTTGAAGATATTAATGTACTCAGCTTAGATTTTATAAAAGTATTGTACGCAATGCGCATGCACGACGACTCCCAGCATGCCTTGCGTACGAAACGACGCCATTTGCAGTAGTATCTTTGTTGTGTGTTGTTTACTGTCCATCTTTAAGATGTTTAAGACAATTGATCATCCCGCCGACTGCGAAATACGGTCAGTGATTCGTTTTTTAACAGCAAGGAACGTTTGTGCAGTAGATATTCATCAACAAATAAGTGAAGTGTATGGCCCAAATGCAATGAGCGACAGTAAAGTGCGCAAGTGGGTGAGAGCTTTCAAGGAGGGGCCTATTGACATCTGGAGTTTTGTTGTTGCATGATAACGCCAGACCCCACTCTGCCAATCCAACACAAAATCTCATCAGATCTTTTGGTTGGGAACAGATCGACCACCCGCCATACAGCCCGGATTTGGCACCAAGCGACTTTCACTTGTTTCGCTACCTGAAGGAGTTTCTCGGCGGTAAGCGCTTCAACTCAGATGATGAGGTGAAAGAAGCTGTTCATGACTGGTTATATTCGCAGGCGGCAGAGTTCTACAACACTGGTATTCAAAAGCTTGTAGAACGTTATGATAAATGTTTAAAAAGAAATGAAAACTATGTAGAAAAATAGATTAAGACGTCAGGAATTAAATAAAACAAGGTTTTTGATCTAATCTGTTGTGGTTAATTTTTTATACAAGAACGGACCTTACTTTACGAATGACCCTCGTAAAAGACAAGTGAATATTGAAAAAATGTTTTATTATTAAAAGTTACGTATACATATGGCTACTTTCCAACATAATTACCTTGACAATTGAAGCATTTTTGCACCTGTGGACAAACTGTCCAATATACTCTTCATAAAATATTCTCAGCAATGAATTAAAATAAGCCTTGATGTTGCCGTGAACCTCCTAGTAATATTTCTGGTGGAGTTCATGCAGCCAGGGATCACGATATTGTAAAACTTTACAAAGTTTGCAGAAAGCCATCCAAAACAAAAAAAGAGAGAAGTGATGACTTCCGAAATTGTTCTGATTCATGTAAATGGCCATCCTCAAAGTGCTGGTGCAACCCAACGACTCCTTGAGCAATTTCTTTTTTTTCTTTTTCTTCCTGTCAAGGAACAGGCCTTCTGACCTGTTCTTACTTCTTTTCCCATCTTTTTCGTGGTCTATCTATATCTCTTCATTCAGCAGGTACGTAATCTAATGCCAGTTTCGCCCATCTATCTTCACACATATATGTGTAATATTCCTCCCACTTCTCTCTATATTGGTCAACTGTCTAATAGAGGGGAAACATTTAAATTGCCCCGGATTTCCTCATTTTTAATGTGATCCCTCAAACAACATCCCTGAATTCTTCTCAAAAACCGCACTTCCACCGGCTGGATCTGACGTTTGTCCTCTCTGTAGCGCTTGCAATGCTGCCAAGCGAAATATTATGTTACTAACTCATTTCAAAATGCCTCAGATGGGATTGGATTGAAAGGTAAAAATATTTGGAAGTGTCAAAAAAATAAATGATTAGAGAAATTTCAATGGGATATTTTCGATCACCAGCCATACAGTCCCGACCTAGCACAGAGTGATATCCATCTTTTCCTAAATTGAAGAAGTGGCTAGAAGAACAGGGCTTCAATCTTATTAAGAGCTTCAATATGACGTCAAGACTCATTTTAATACATTGGTGACATCTTATGTAGAGGATACTGAAAAGCTTGTCAACAGGTACAAGTGCTTAATCGTTAAGGTGATTATGTCGAACAGTAGATATACATGTACGTAAGTTTTAGTAATAAAACATTTTTTTTAATTCACTTCTTTTTTTTTATTTACAGCTTCTCGGAGGTTGAAAAAGGACCCTTGTAGCAATAGTATGCTATAATAATATAATAAGAATATAATAACAGAATATAACCAACAGAACCACAGAGAAAATTTCAAACATTTCAGCAGACATTAGAAAAAGACGACTTAAATTCTATGGACACATACAACAACTTCCTGAACACAGACTTACCCACCAGATTCTTATTGCTACAGAAAATCTTAAAGGCATGACATGGGCCGAACAAGTAAAAAGAGACCTTGACAACGCTCAACTCACTTCTGAAGACACGACAGACCACGATATGTATAGAAAGAATAGACAAGTGGGAAGTACAGCCAGAGATCAGAGCCAAGAAGACCGGCACTACGTGGACAGAGGAGAGGAAGAGAGCCATGAGTGAGAAGATGCGGATGTCATGGAGAACCCGCAGGAAGAACCGTAGAAGCTTCAAGTGATCCATAATGGCTACAACGTGTATAACAATAATAATAAGAATATAACATAAACTACAGAGTATTATAAATGTGATAGTTACCTATCCTCGACGAGGACTTGGTCAAATTCTGAAGAAGATACAAGAAACAATATTGATGTGACTGAATCGAAACACTGAAACCATTTTTGTCTTTGTGATCTTTGGCCACCGACATCCACAAATCTAAATGGAATGTTGTTGATTGGAATTGTAAATTCAGATATACCTTTGGTTGCTTTTCTTGCATGTAGTATGTCTTTATTTGACGGTACATATTCCTGAAACAAAATTTAAAGAAAAAAAATTAATAAAGCAATATTTTGAAGACTTGTATAAATCATATCCACCACATGAATTCACAGTAATGTTTTTTATTAAAATTAAACTCAAACAGTTTCTGGTAGAAAAATAATTGAAGACTCTGATGCAACAATCGGTCATCTCTATTTTTCAAAATTTTTGGTTATGAAGCATTCTTATAGTAAAAAAAATTGCTCTACCGTTTGGGGCACCAAATGGTCAAATCCAATCATATGTTTCGTTGGTATAAAGAGAAAGGCGTTGGCTGCGCATGTAGGTGTGAGTAGTAGCTAGGATTTTTAGGTGAAGTTTTTTGTTCTCTTGAAAAATGTTTTTTTTTTGGAGATAGCCGGGTGCCAAGGTCTTCAATTTATATCCATTGAAATTAATTTCTAAAAATCTTGGTTCAACTGTCTCATTTGAGTGTCAATTTATTAATAACTTTGTTTTACAAAATAAATAAAAATAAAAGAAATGCTATATTAAAATCAACAATTTCTGTACTGAGAATTTCAGCTTTTAAAACTTTATCTCATTTAAAAAATCGAAACATAAAATCATAACTTTTGATCTACTCATCCAATTTCCAGGATTTGTTTGTTTTAATTACCAGAATTTTGTTCTCTACAGCCCTTTAATGCTAAAGGTAATACTGTGTTTTAAACACAAATAATATTTTTTAAATTATTTTATTTCCGTGTTAATCAAAATTTCTGCTGTTAGAGAATACTTTTTAAAAAAGAAATGTAAAGGAAATACCGCAACCATGCATAGTGTAAGACAGAATGACATGCATATTTCCTATAATTTAACACAAATTTTACGAAAATTTAATTACGTATACAAAATACATTTTTTTTTTTTTTTTTTGCGCCCTGGAGACTCCAGGAGGAGTATGGGACATGTCGTCAGATATAACACCTGAAATACATATAAGAATCACACAATGTATCACTACTATCAAGAAAGAAATTCTTGTACGCTATAAAAAGTTTCACTGATCAAGTAATTTTTCAGATTTTTTTTAAAGGAATTCAAATCCTCACAACACTTTAAAGATTGGGGTAATTTATTCATGAATTTTCTCCCTGCATAAGTAGGTTTTTGTTCAAACAATTTTGTGGAGTGATTAGCCACATAATAATTATTCCTGTTTCTCGTGTTATGGTTGTGAACATTGAAATTCTGCATAAAATTATTTTGCCTAACATACATAATCACCTCAAAAATGTAGAGGGAGGGAACTGTAAGCAATTTAAGCTCCTTAAATAGTGGCCTGCATGAGGTTAGCTGGTTAGCTCCCACCATACACCTAATAGCTTTCTTTTGAATTTTAAAAACCCTATTTATATTACCCATGCTAGAATTACCCCATACTAAAATACCATAACGGATATGAGACAGAATGAGGCCATGATAAGCTGCCATTAGTAATTTTTTATCATTTAATCTGGTAATTTGTTTTAGTGCAAATACCCCAGATGATATTTTACTACAAACTTGATTGATATAGAAGTCCCAAGACAAAGATCTATCGAGAGATACGCCCAGGAACTTCACTGTTTCTACATGCTCTAAACTATTATTATGAATAAATACATCCACTTCTCTACTTTCTTTAACGTTATGTTTATTTTTAAACTGTAAGTACTGACACTTTTTCCCATTAACTGTTAATAACATTTGATTCAAGAACTGTACTACGGACTCTATGTTAACATGTGTATTTACTTCAAGAGCATCTACCAGTAAACTGTTACTGATTACTGAAGTATCATCAGCAAACAACAAAGCTCTGCCATTAGGTATGACTTCTGGTAACCTATTAATGTACAATAGAAACAGAATTGGACCTAAAACTGACCCTTGTGGAACGCCTGCTTTGACTTCAAGCTTTCCAGATACAACCTTTGTAAGTTTCCCTCTAACAACCCTAGTTAACTCCACACACTGTAATCTATTAATAAGGTAAGATTGAAACCATTTCAATTCTACATCCCTAACGCCTAATGACTAGTGTTTTCAATAAAATTTCATGATCAACACAATCGAAAGCTTTACTCAGATCCAGAAACACTGCCAATGCTTTCTCCCCGGCATCCAATATATCAACTACTTGCTCCACAAGTAAAACAATTGCAGTTTTAGTTGATCTACCTTTTTGGAAACCATGCTGATCCTCTGAGATGATTAGGTTTTCAGTCAAGAAACTGATTAACCTAATAAATACTACCTTTTCAAAAATTTTACTGATTGTGTTTAAAATACTTATGGGCCTATAATTTTCAACTAACTGGCTATCTCCACTTAAATATAGGCAATATTTTAGCCTCCTTCAGTTTGTTTGGAAATACACCTGCTTCGAGTGAGAAGTTAATCAAATGAAGGAGAGGAGTAATTAAAAGATGTTTACATTCTTTAACAATTATACTAGAAATCCCATCTAACCCACATGTTTTCTTACTTTTCAAACTATCAATAACTGATTCTAATTCCTCACTTGAAACTAGGCTAAATAAGAATTGATTTACTACCTTGTTACCTTTTGGATCATAACATCCCACTGTTTCCCCAATCTGTTGTTTAAGTTTTAAAGCTACTTCCTGGTAATATTTGTTAAAATAATTACAAATTTCTACACTATTCTGTATAGGTTCATTGTTTTTGTTAACAATAATAGGTATGTCAGTAAAACCTTTGTTGCTAACTACACCTCGATTCTTATTTATTATTTCCCATATAGCTGAGTTTAGATTTGGTGATTTATGAAGGACTTCAGCAGTTTTTTTGCATTTAGCTCTCTGGACTTCTCTGGCATAATGTTTTTTAATAGTTTTGTACCTTTGTTCGTAAAAGGTAGTCCTATGTGAAAGAAAATCTGAGTATACATCTCTAACTTAAGACCTCATTTTCAAAATTTCCCCTGTGACCCACTCATCTGTTTCCCTGACAATATTTTTTACATCTTTCTTTTTAATTGGACAACTATTATTATAATGAAATTTTAATGTTTCAATAAAATTATGATATTTCTGATTAATGTCAGAAGAATTGAAAACAGTCTTCCAATCCTGTTTGGATAAACTGTGTAACAAACAATTAATATTCCCTTGGTCTTCCTGCCTAAATTCTTTAATAATTTTTTGATTAGGGACGACTACCTAAATCCTGAATCTCTAATACTTGGTACCCGTGATCAGAGAGCTCTGAACCCCTTAACCTAACCTGACAACTCACCATAATTCTAAAATTAATTGCAGTTTTCCAACTTCTACGCTGATTTTAGGGGATGAGAGTAAAATTTAGAAACAGTTTTTATTCCGGATTTAATAAAAAAAAAGTAAGAGCTGTGTATGGACAAAAAAATTGCTACATAAAAAATGCTATCACCTCCTTAAAAAGTAAGTAATTACTAACAAAAATTAAGCCTATTAGTTTGTCTATTAGTGATTTCTGAAATGATTTCCTAAACATTTTTTTAAATAGTAGAGTACAAAAAATTTTAAAAATTAGCCTGAGATTAAGCCCTGGAAGCTTATCATTCAAAGTTAGACACTGACTGATTTATTAAAAAGAGTTTTACAATTTAAAAAAAATCATTTGTGTGTATCAAGGAAAAAATTTATTACAAGTATATTCTGATACAACGATTGATGATAATGTATTTTGTTGATAAAACTGAAAATCTGAGCTACACGCAATAAAATTAACGTGTTAAAAAATTCCAATGTCACTTTAACATAATACTTAAGCCTCCACCCACGCACTTAAAATGACAAAAAAAACCCACTGACTATTTACAAAGAAGAAAGGGTTTAAAATTCTGAAGTAAATAATAATGAACATAACCTAAAAGTATTCAGAATAACAATATAGAACCATTTCACCAATAACAAAAGATAAATATGTAAGGAATATGGTTTTGGCAAGCAGGTACTTTCCAATAATCTATTGTAATAACACAAAGATGGAGCCTGATAAGAGAAGACATGTCCATCATTTCAGCTGATATATTAACCCTCTCTCAATTACTTACACACTGTATTCAATAATACAATACATTATTTTTTCAGTTTTTACTTTCTCTTGCCTATATGAATATATAGGAAGGAAAGTATTGTTTTCATGTCGATTTTTCGAAATCGAGTTTTCACCGGATCTATACGTTTTCAGACCCCCTGAACCCAAAAAAACATGTTTTTAGCGATTGGTCTGTGTGTGTGTGTGTGTGTGTGTGTGTGTGTGTGCGTGCGTGCGTGTGTGTGTGTGTGTGAACAGAATATCTCAAGAACGGAACATCGTACGAACTTGAAACTTGAAACTTAAGTTACGTACCACTACCGGACTCGACACGAACATTTTCATCAAAATCGGTCAACCGGAAGTGGTAGTTTATTCGTGTAATTTTTCACTTTTTTGCGATTTTCTCAAAAACTGGTCCTACGATTTTTTTTAAAATCGCCTGCTTTACTTAATTTTTTATTCTCTACGAGATAGGGTAGGCGTCATGTGTGCTGAAATTCTTGGTGAGGCTGTTTTCACGTAAAAACGTTTTCTTTTTAAGATTGCGGCTTTAATATGCATTTTAGCGCAAAATGTTATATAATAAAAGTTGTAGAGAATTTAAAAACCTACAACTTTTATTTCAAACACTTTTTTGTAAAACGCTTACTTTAGCAGTAATTAGCGATTTTCTGATTTTTTTCTCACGAAAACGTGTGAAAAATCGATTTTTTTAAGATTTCGGCCTTAGTATGCATTTTATGACAAAAGTGTATATAATAGAATTGACAGAAAATTAAAAGATCTACAACTTTTATTTAAAACATTTTTCTCTACAGAGCCTAGTTTAGCGTGAAAAAGTGATTTTCCGTATTTTTAAGCCAAACTGAGTTTGATTTTCATTTTGCGTCTTTCACTCATGATTAAAATAAGGTTATGTTTATTGAGGTTAGTTTTTTTTTTATTTCTAATGTTTTATTACTAATATTAGGTTTATTGTTAATTATTTATATTGGCAAGAGAAAGTTGTGTGAGTGTTTCACACCAGATTTTTTATTTTTAACTGTTCATGGGAATTCCCTATAAAATACATCAAAACAAGCAATCTTTAAGATACAAGTGACAAGAACGCTCGACTGCAAATTAGAATGTCCCAGTATAGACTCTGCGTAGAACAATAATAATCCTTCTAGCCCCTGACAGTACTGGTTGCAAATCTATACTGATATCTATTTATACTAATACAGTAAAGACAAGGCATGCAAGTTTTTTTGTAAAAGCCAATTTCCAAAACTACAGAACGGTTTTCATGAAATTTTGACAGCATATTAGTATTTATATTCACAATTTATTTTTAAATTTGAAAAAATGATAACCTCAAGGGCCCTAATGAAGATTTTCATAAATATGCATGAGTGTGTGTACATATGAGTAGGTATTGTAGAAGTAGATGAAGGGGTTTGATGAAGTCGAGAGATCTACGTGGGGAAATTATCAAAATGTATCTGCGCGCGCGCGCGCGTGCGTGTGTGTGTGTTGGAGTATACATTCGATTTAGCAGCTACACAATTTCTGTTACAAATTTAAAAAAAAATTGATTACATCTTTTTTCACGAGCAAAGCCGTGACAAGGCATGCTTGTTATCAATAATTAAAAGTATAATACTCACACAACTTTCTCTAACCAACGTAAATAATGAACAATATAACCTATGTTAAATCACGAATGTAAACAATTTAAAATGAAAATCAACCACCGTATGGCTTAAAAATACAGAAAATCACTGATGGACACCTAAACTAGGCTCTAGAAAAAATTTCTTAAAATAAAAGTTGTAGGTTTTTCATTTTCATATCTTTGATTATATATACGTTCAATGTAAAATACACACTAAGGCTGCAGCAATCTTAAAATATCCCATTTATACAGATTTTAATGAGCAAAATTCCGAAAATCACTAATTGATGCGAAACTAAGCATGTAGAAAATATGTTTGAAAAAAAGTTGTGGGTTTTTTAATTTCCTACAATTAATTATATACACTTTTTTAACAGTCATTAAATAAATACTTATTATTATTATTAGCCCCAAAACGCACATTAAGGTCACAATCTTAAAAAAAGTTTTTACCACGACAGCACAAATTTCAGCAGACATGGGACTAACCCAATCTAGTAGATCATTAAAAAATCTGGTGTGAAACACTCACACAACTTTCTCTTGCCTATGCAATAATAAACAATAATCCTAACATTAGTAATAAAACATTAGAAATAAACAAAAAACTAACGTCAATAAACATAACCTAATTTTAATCATGAGTGAAAGACCCAAAATGAAAATCGACCTCAGTTTGACTTAAAAATACGGAAAATCACTCTTTCTCACTAAACTAGGCTCCGTGGAGAAAAATGCTCTCAATAAAAGTTGTAGATCTTTTAATTTTCTATAAATTTCTTTATATACACTTTTGTCGTAAAATGCATACTAAGGCCGAAATCTTAAAAAAATCAATTTTTCACACATTTTCGTGAGAAAAAAACAGAAAATCGCAAATTACCGCTAAACTAAGCGTTATACAAAAAATTGTTTGAAATAAAAGTTGTAGGATTTTAAATTCTCTACAATTTTTATTATATAAATTTTTGCGCTAAAATGCATATTAAAGCCGTAATCTTAAAAAAACAACGTTTTTACAAGAAAACACCCTCACCAAGAATTTCAGCAAACATGGCACCTACTTGTAGAGAATAAAAAAAATTGAGTAAACCAGGCGATTTAAAAAAAAAATCGTAGGACCAGTTTTTGTGAAAATCGCAAAAAAGTGAAAAATGACATGAATAAACTACTACTTCCGGTTGACCGATTTTGATGAAAATGTTCGTGTCGGGTCCATTAGTGGTATGTAACTTAGGTTTCAAGTTCGTACGATGTTCCGTTCTCGAGATATTCTGTCCACACACACGCACACACACACACACGCGCTTTCACGCGCGCACACACACACACACACACACACACAGAGACCAATCGCTAAAAACATGTTTTTTTTTTTTTGCGCCCTGGAGACTCCAGGTGGAGTATAGGACATGTCGTCAGATATAACACCTGAAATACATATAAGAATCACACAATGTATCACTACTATCAAGAAAGAAATTCTTGTACGCTATAAAAAGTTTCACTGATCAAGTAATTTTTCAGATTTTTTTTAAAGGACTTCAAATCCTCACAACACTTTAAAGATTGGGGTAATTTATTCATGAATTTTCTCCCTGCATAAGTAGGTTTTTGTTCAAACAATTTTGTGGAGTGATTAGCCACATAATAATTATTCCTGTTTCTCGTGTTATGATTGTGAACATTGAAATTCTGCATAAAATTATTTTGCCTAACATACATAATCACTTCAAAAATGTAGAGGAAGGGAACTGTAAGCAATTTAAGCTCCTTAAATAGTGGCCTGCATGAGGTTAGCTGGTTAGCTCCCACCATACACCTAATAGCTTTCTTTTGAATTTTAAAAACCCTATTTATATTACCCATGCTAGAATTACCCCATACTAAAATACCATAACGGATATGAGACAGAATGAGGCCATGATAAGCTGCCATTAGTAATTTTTTATCATTTAATCTGGCGATTTGTTTTAGTGCAAATACCCCAGATGATATTTTACTACAAACTTGATTGATATAGAAGTCCCAAGACAAAGATCTATCTAGAGATACGCCCAGGAACTTCACTGTTTCTACATGCTCTAAACTATTATTATGAATAAATACATCCACTTCTCTACTTTCTTTAGCGTTATGTTTATTTTTAAACTGCAAGTACTGACACTTTTTCCCATTAACTGTTAATAACATTTGATTCAAGAACTGTACTACGGACTCTATGTTAACATGTGCATTTACTTCAAGAGCATCTACCAGTAAACTGTTACTGATTACTGAAGTATCATCAGCAAACAACAAAGCTCTGCCATCAGGTATGACTTCTGGTAACCTATTAATATACAATAGAAACAGAATTGGACCTAAAACTGACCCTTGTGGAATGCCTGCTTTGACTTCAAGCTTTCCAGATACAACCTTTGTAAGTTTCCCTCTAATAACCCTAGTTAACTCCACACACTGTAATCTATTAATAAGGTAAGATTGAAACCATTTCAATTCTACATCCCTAACGCCTAATGACTCTAGTGTTTTCAATAAAATTTCATGATCAACACAATCGAAAGCTTTACTCAGATCCAGAAACACTGCCAATGCTTTCTCCCCGGCATCCAATATATCAACTACTTGCTCCACAAGTGAAACAATTGCAGTTTTAGTTGATCTACCTTTTTGGAAACCATGCTGATCCTCTGAGATGATTAGGTTTTCAGTCAAGAAACTGATTAACCTAATAAATACTACCTTTTCAAAAATTTTACTGATTGTGTTTAAAATACTTATGGGCCTATAATTTTCAACTAACTGGCTATCTCCATTCTTAAATATAGGCAATATTTTAGCCTCCTTCAGTTTGTTTGGAAATACACCTGTTTCGAGTCAGAAGTTAATCAAATGAAGGAGAGGAGTAATTAAAAGATGTTTACATTCTTTAACAATTATACTAGAAATCTCATCTAATAGAAATCCCATCTTTTGGGTTCAGGGGGTCTGAAAACGTATAGATCCGGTGAAAACTCGATTTCGAAAAATCGACATGAAAACAATACTTTCCTTCCTATATATTCATATAGGCAAGAGAAAGTAAAAATGTAGTACGAGGCAATTTAAAAAAAATAATCAGAGCCATATTTGAGAAAAATCGAACGAATAAACTTCTACTTCCAGTTGACCAATTTTGATGAAACTTTTTATGTTGGGTCCCCTAATGGTACCTAACTTAGGTTCCAAGTTACAACTTCTTACGCTATTCCGTTCTCGAGATATTTTATTTACAAAAACACCCACAGCAATCGCTAAATCATGTGATTTTCAGGTTCAGGGGGCCTGAAAATGTATATTTCCAGTGAAATATCAATTTTGAAAAATAGACATATAAACAATAGTTCTTTCCTTCCCAATATATGCTACTCATATTATATAGAAGAGAACATATTGGACAGAAAAGGACAGAAGGTTTTAAGTGACATTTATTCGAGTTATCTCCAACTAAAGTAATGAATTTCATTATACAGCCAGACCTTTGATAAATTAAGTGAAAGTGTCAAGGGCAGGGTGAAAAGTACTTGTTTTTTTTAAATACACGTGAGTAGTCATACCTTTTACACTGAGGAACGCAAGGCAAACCACTTTATTCTCCATTTTACTCAGTAAAATCTCAATGGGTTCAAACCAGTTTTTTATTTATTCAAACAACATAATTTCTAATTTTTGATAAGACTGCTGGTTAAAGAATAAAAATTTGTTTGCATTCATTGAATTTCAAAATGCTAGAGTATGCTGGAGGAAGTTAAAGAATTCACATATTTGTGTTGTTGTGCAGGTCATCAGCCAAAAGGTTCTAGATACTTCACTAAGTAAAACGAGTAGTGAGGTGGTTTCTCATTGCCTTCCTCACCGAGTGGAAAAGTATGCTTATCAGCATGCCAGGCCCTCTGAAAAGTATCTACTTTCCATTGTGCAAATGACACCGTCACTTCATTCACCACAGGCTCAGGCTGTGTATTGAAATTCAATAATCTCAGAAAACTCTGACTAGCGTCTTTTACACCTCTACCTATTCTTAGATACGTCAGTCATATAATAGACTGACTATATGATAAGAAACAACTATTTTTTCATAGCCATGGAACTAACAGATTGAATGCAAATAATTAAACACTCCACCTGCCTGTTATGGGCAAATATTTGGGTTATCAGTTTGAAAATTTAATAAGAAATTAAGTAAGAGTGAGAAGAAAGCTAGTGATTTTACCAATGTGTTAGAAGCTTAGTCTAGGATTACGAATTTCCCATATAGTGTAAGAAAATTATGTATAATGCTTATTTTACACCAATACTGACTTACGCAGCAGAAATTAAGTTCAAGAGAAGTATGCTAAGAAGAACAAGAAGAGATAGAATGTGAAATGATGTGATTAACAAACAATTTGATAAGGAGAGTTGAACAGACAAAGTTATGATGGTTTGGATATGTCAGTAGGATAGAGGAGAATACAAAGCCAAAAGAAATGCTGTACTTCCATGAACGGAGGAAAAGATGCAATGCTCAAAAAGCAATGAAGGAGAGATGGGTCAGCGATAGAGAGAGAGTAATTGTGTTGGGCCCAAACCAAGGAAACTTGAAAGAGAGATCAAGAGGTAATAATGATCACCGTTTCAAAAATTCAGGATTGTTTAAAAAAGAGAAAAACAAAACATTTTATACGCGGGCCTTTTTTAAAGAAAAATAATTGCTAATTGGCTCTTTAATTTCGTTGTTATTCTTTATATTCATTTATTATAGTAGTGTAAATAAAGATACCACTTTGAACTGGTTGCAGTTACTTTTTTTATTATAACATATTCTTTAAAATGTTGTTTTTATTATTCCAAGCAGTTTTCATTACATCCAATTTACGTTCATTTTATGTCTGCAAAAATACATTTGATAATACCCTAACTCAAATAATATAATTTTAAATTTATTTTAAATCAAATCAACATTTAATTTTTAAGATAGTAGGTTAGTATGGAAGGTTTTGACTTCACACCACAGAATGGACAGGTGTGAAAATATCTGACCCAATCTAGGAACTCAGAACCTTCAGCTAAGCAGTATAATAATACCTATATATTTAGACACTGGGTCAATAAATTTTTTTAAAAAATATTAAAATCCCACTATCAATTATAAGCAAATTGAATCGTAAATATAAAAAAGGCAAAAACATTATAAATGGAAAAACTAGAATCTTGCCCCAATGGATTTTTCGCCGATTCGGTCTTAATTTATATGTGGTTTAGAAAAATTAGATGATGATAGACTCCAAACTCAATTTTAGTTTTCATTTTGCTTTGCTACCCTTACTAAAAGGGTTTTTAACCCTTTACCCTTACAAAATGGTACATACGTGTATGTAGTACAATATTTATCTCTACTTCTAAATTCATCTGTGAGATGAGAAATTAAGCAACATAACTAAGTTTTCATATCCTAGGGCAGATCAACCTAGAGACTTTTTCAAAGAACAGGCTCTCCAGAACTAAAATAGCTTGTTGCTCATAGAAGGTAAACAATTTCTTTCATTTTTGCCTACCAATAATAAAAAGCTCTTTCTGCTTTTCCACTTTAAACCTTATAGCCTACTATTAAATATACGAGGGCCATCCGGAAAGTAGTACCCGTTTCCGCCGCATGAGGTGCTGACGAGGCGAGCAGCCGCCGGTCAAGGTCAGATCGCTTCAGTGGCTTGTCTGCCTTCTCTGTTGTAAGTTCCGCGACGCTAGCATTGCCTGTCTTGTTTCTGTGACCGTTCATAATGTTTAAAAAAATTGAGAACGCCGCCAGTTGTGAAGTGAGGGCTGTAATAAAATTTCTCAATGCAAGAAACGTTCGACCTTGTGATATTCATCGCCAATTAAAGGAAGTGTATGGAGACGATGTGATGGATGAGTCATCTGTTCGGCGCTGGTGTCGTAATTTTAACTTGGGGAGGGGGAACACACACGACGATGAGCGTTCAGGGAGACCATCTGTCATTACAGATCAACTGCTGAGGTCAGTAGACGAATTCGTGAGGCACGATCGGCGCGTTACAATTGATGACATCTGTGAACATATCCCTAATGTTTCTCGCACAATTCTTCATGAAATTGTCAAAGACCATCTGCATTATTCAAAAATTTGCGCAAGGTGGGTCCCTCGCATGCTTACAGATGAGCACAAAACCAAGCGTATGGCTGCTGCATTAACATTTTTGGAACGTTATTCTGATGAAGCAGACGCGTTCTTGAATCGCATAGTTACTGGTGATGAAACGTGGGTTTGTTATGCTTCACCTGAGAGTAAACGACAGTCAATGGAGTGGCATCATCCTCATTCACCAAAGAAACCAAAAAAATTCAAGACTGTTCTGTCCACCAGGAAACTTATGGCAACCATTTTCTGGGATCGACGTGGTATACTGCTTATTGATTTTATGGCCCGTGGAGACACTATTAACGCTAATGCGTATTGTGAAACATTAAAGAAATTACGGCGGGCAATACAAAATCGACGGAGAGGTCTATTGTCTGATGGCGTCATTCTCCTCCATGACAATGCCAGGCCTCATGCAGCAGGGATAACACAACAACTTCTGCAGCAATTCAATTGGGAAATTTTCGACCATCCACCGTATAGCCCGGACTTGGCCCCTTCAGATTTTCATCTCTTTACAAAACTTAAAGAGTTTTTGGCGGGAAAAAGATTTGACAGCGATGAAGAACTTAAAGAAGGTGTGACTACGTATTTCGATCGGCTGGCGGCGGAGGAATATGATGCTGGAATACAAAAACTCATCACACGTTATGACAAATGCTTAAATTTGCTTGGAGATTATGTGGAGAAGTAGTTTAAGGTATGCTCTTTTCAATAAAAATGTTTACATTTGTTAATATTTACTTGTGTCTTTATTTCACAAACGGGTACTACTTTCCGGATGGCCCTCGTAGAATGGACACCAAATAAGCTTGCCAGTACAGCTGCATGAAAAGTTCACATTCAGTCGGTAGATTTTGTGTCTTAGAACCGAACTGCCTATTAAATCACATGTTCTAAACGATGTAATTTATCATCTATTAGCGACCCTAAAAACATTCAATGGTAAACATTGTATAAAACAATTAACGCCTACCACATACAACACATTACAGACTAATGTTTTCAGGTCAGCTGATACATAACGTTGCAAAAGTGACATGACTCTGATAACAGCTAGTACAGCACTGCCCCCTACCACTCGCTGAGGCAACCGAGTGCGCCATTACCAAATTAAACCTTTTGTGTTCTTCAAAAAACCGGCAAGCTTATTTGGCATCTGCTCTACCTGGTTATACAATTTTAGGGAAGCAGATACCGTTTGAGGGCGACGTAACAGAAATGTCTCAGGAATAGCATTCATATGTTTACGTAAGGGAATCAGGCATTTCATAACATTCATTTTAACTTAACAGGCAGGTGGAATGATAAATTATTAGCACTCGATCCGCTAGTTCCAGGGCTACAAAAAATAGTTCTGTTTCTTATTACATGGTCAGCCAAATATATGATTGAAGCATTTAAGAACAAAAGAAATAAAGGTGTAAAAGACCTTAGTCACAGTTATTTCCTCTGAGAGTAATGAATTTCATTATAGAACCAGACCTTGTGGTGAACGAAATGAAGGTGTCATTTGCAGGGTGGAAAGTACATGCTTTTAAGGGCATGCATGGAAGGGCTAGGCATGCTGATAAGTACACTTAATTCCTCTCAGTGAGGAAGACATTAAGACATTTGTAAACCACCTCACCATTTTACTTAGTAAAGTCTCTAGAGGTTCAAACCAGCCTAAATTTGGGCTGTGACCTAAACAACAAGGAAATCAGATGCTTATTCCTTACATTAGATTTATTTGCTAAGTTTACTGCATTTTTTAATTTACTTAATAACATCAATAACAATCAAAACAATTTTTGTTATTTCAAAGCCTACCATAACCTATCTCATCAACTGATATGTTTGTCTGTATAATAAAAAAGATAAAACATTTACACAACTGACTTTAGAACAAAACAAACGACCCTTGATGACTCCATGTAACGTTACATAAACAACACTATCCTGATAGAATCACAATTGACAACACGTCTCGAAACAAATTATTCTGAACTTTGACTTCAAACGTTCCTTATAAATAAGTAAAACGAGAAAAAAACTGCATAATCAATGCCACTCTCAATTAATTAACCATAAGGTCAATAAAACAACATTAAATGTAATTACAAGATACGACAAAGTTATTTTACAGAGGGTGCTTCCCTCTATATCAGTAACATAATTTGTTGAAGAAGATATGACTCATCATTAAGTACAATTGAACCCTATTAAAAAGCCATTCAACTTCTGCCATTAACCTATTAGAGCATTATATGCTTCAGTCTGCACACAAATGAACAATGACAGTAATTTAATTAACATTATATAACCTAAAACCAATTTAACTTTAAAAAAAAATTACATAGGATGGAAAAAAAAGAATAGACATCTGAGAAAATATGCATTGCACAATGGATCTCAGAGAGAGTAGGGGCAGTGATGCTGCGGGATGAGGAGAGCTGGAAGTTGGTCGCTCAGTTTGCGGAGAGGGTGGTCGGAAGGAAACATATATATAAGATCAGTGGAATCACCCTCTCCCACAGTGAATCAATCCTGTACCGATTTCAGTAGGTAAGGTAGGCACACTAATTCCTGAGCTGGAAATGAAAGAGATGAATGAAACTGAGAGAGCGAGTGTTGGTCAGTGGTAGCGAAAGGGGCATTAGGCTATGGTTCCCTTCCACGCCCCACTAACAGTATGTAAATTTTTTAACCCGACATTTCCCTTGTAGTATTATATAAACAGTTCCGAGGGAGGTAAAGGATTGTTTGCTGTTGTCAGATTAAGTGGACAGGTGGCGGGTTTTTGGTTGGTAAGACGGTTGCGGCCTCCTTGGGGCTGGACGAGGATGCCTCAATTGGGTCCAACACTACTTCCCCCATGGTGAGGGAGTGAACATGAATTTTTCTCGCCACCTCGGATAAAAAAAAATTTTAAAAACAGATAGGAGATGACACTATAGTGAAACAATTGGCAATGCTAAATTTCATCTAGAATTTTCATTTCAAGATAACTTACAAATAATTAAAACATTCGACACAATAAAACAATATTATCAACACTTTCACAGAAAATTAGCTAAACATATAAACAAACTAATTAAAACGATTATCTCACTTACTTTACTGGGCAACCCACCCAGAAGGCTTAAGAGAACTTGGAAAAGAGATTTTTTTGTTACCCTAATAACAAATCAATTTTTAAAAAATCTGGTGTAAAAAACTCAGACGTCTTTCTCTTGCCAATGCAAATAATGAACACTATAACCTAACATTAGTAATAAAACATTAGAAATAAACGAAAAAACTAACCACAAAAAAACATTACCTTATTTTAATCATGAGTGAATGATGCAAAATGTAAATCAACCTTAACTTGGTCTTTATAATACGGAAAATAATTTTTTGACGCTAAACTAGGCTCTGTAAAGAAAAATGCTTAAAATAAAAGTTGTAGGTTGTTTAATTTCCTATAAATTTAATAATACACACTTTCGTCGTAAAATACATACTACAGCCAAAATCTTGAAAAATGTATTAATTTTACAGATTTTCATGAAAAAGAAACAACAGAAAATCACCAATTACCGCTAAACTAAGCGTTATATAAACAAATGTTAAAAATAAAAGTTGAATATTTTAAAATTTTCTACAACTTTTACTATAAACACTTTTGCCCTAAAATGCACATTGAGGCAGCAATCTTAAAAAAAAAAACATTTTTTTCTATGAGAGAACAGCCTCAAAAATTTCAGCAGATACAGCACCTACTATATCTTGTAGAGTATATAAAAAATGTAGTAATTGAGGCGATTTTTTAAAAAAATCGTAGAAACCATTTTTGAGAAAATCGCAAAAAAGTGAAAAATTACATGAATAAACTACTACTTCAGGTTGACCGATTTTGATGAAAATGTTTGTGTCAGGTCCTCTAGTGGTACCTAACTTTCAAGTTTTAACTTCGTACGATATTCTGTTCTTGAGATATTTTGTTCACACACATAAACAAAGACCAATCGCTAAAAACATGTTTTTTGGGTTCAAGGGATCTGAAAACGTGTAAATCTGGTGGAAAACTCAATTTCAAAAAATCGACACGAAAACAATACTTTTCTTCCTATACATTCATATAGACAAGAGAAAGTAAAAAAACAATTCAGATGCCTTTAATATAACTAAATACAATGATTAAGAATTCTATAAGTAAAATAAAAACCAAGAAACTCTATCGGCCGCCTCTGTAGCATAGTGGTTAGCACATTGGCCTGCCACATAGAGGTCCTGGATTTAATTCCCGGCCAGCGTCTGGATTTCACATCTCAAATTTTCACATTTCAAATTCACGTCTCAAATCCCACAGTTAATGTTATGTAATCCACCGTAGTTGCTAATGAACAAGCAGTTGATGCGACTTTAAATAAATTAAAATAAAAGAAAAAAAGAAGCTCCATCAATCAATGGATGGTCTACTTCCTAATGTCGTTCAAGTTATCATTTGTATCATTGTCACCTTCAGCACATTTGTTTTTTTTTTTTATTTATTTATTTAACGTCGCATCAACTGCAACGGTCATTAGCGATGACATTGGGGGGGAACTTTATGCAATGTAGGATGAAACGATTTTTTTGTAACGTATGAAAATATGCTGTGCCTGAGTGGGATTCGAACCCAGGACCGCATGATGAGAGGTGAGCACGTTACCAATGCCGGCCGCAATGACAAATTGAATTACAATTTGTTATTGTAATTTATTATACAAACATAAATAAATAATACATAAAAAAACATAGAACTGAAAATTTTGACAAAGTGGTCTCCATTTAAAAAAAAAAAAATTTACAACCATATCATAAAATAGTTCGGTAAAGTAGTAATCTCTCAGTTTGAACCAAAAACTAATCAATAATAGTATCTATAGTATTTATTGTTTGAAACATTGTTGGTTGGTCCTTATTAATACATGGATATAAACATGGACCCTTAAATAAGAAGCCATTAAAAAGCTGGATGCATTTAAGATGTGACTTTATCGCAAGATGAGCTGGACAAGTAAAAAAACAGACAAGATATTACCAAGATTTAAGACATGTCTGCATCTAACTACCATTGTAAAAAATAGGGAAACAGTAAATCTTTGTCACACTATGTACCACCAAGAATTTAAACAAATTCAAATGACACAAGAGAGTAAATTTGAAGAAAAGTAAATATGGATAGTCCCACACAGATGTAAACACCCTAATTAAGCCCACGAAAGAGAGAAGTTTGCCTTAAGAGTAACCAACCTCAACTGAGTGGATACTGAGAAGAAGGATTTTTAAAGGAATTTTAAAAAGTACAAAACTCAATTTTAGCTGACATGAATGTAGTACAAAAACATTGAATTACTGAAATATTTACTATAATTCTATCCAAGAATATTCAATTACAATGGAACTTGACTTTATAATAGACATATCTTCATAGCATCCTACAGCCAATGTGAATAATAAACAATGCAACCTATGTTTACTCATTAGTAAAGAATGTAAAATTAAAAACATAACCTAACTATAATCATGAGTGAACAACACAAAATGAAAATCAACCTCTGTAATATGGAAAATCGCTACTTGATGTTAAATTAGGCTCTGTAAAACAAAAGTTTGAAATAAAAATTGTAGATTTTTAATTTCCTACAACTTCGATTATAGCCTAAACATTTATGCCCAAAAATGCATAATAAAGCTGCAATCTTAAAAAAAATTACCACTCCAGCACAGCCCCCAAGAATTTCAGCAGACATGACGCGCTTATGCTCTTTAGGGCATTAAAAATGTAGTAAATGAGGTAATTTTTAAAAACATTGTAAGAGCCGCTTTTGAAAAAATTGTAATAAAGTCAAAAATCACTACTGCCAATTGACTGTTTTTGATGAAAATGTTCATGTCAGGTCCCCTTATGGTACGTAACTTTCAACTTCATACAATGTTCACTTCTTCACATTTTATTTCTTTCACAAACATACAGACCAATCACTAAAATCATGGTTTTGTGTTCAGGGGGCTTGAAAACAAGTATTTCCGGTGAAAGTTTGACTTAAAAACAATACACTTCTTCCCTATACATTTATATAGAGCAAGAGACAGTAGAAAACATTAACCTGTTAGTTTAAATTCAAAGATTGTTTCCACAAGTGATTGTTTGGTTTTTAAAGTTATTTTAATAGCTTAGTTATTATAAACGAAAAAATTGGATTATGGTACAGTATTAGTGAGTTTAACACACCCTTACCAGAAATCAAACTTAGTACCTTCACTTGGCACTGAAGGATCATGTAATTCTACACCACATATACCATGGTTTAAGAACAAATGGTTGTTCTTAAATTGATGATACAAAGAAGAAGGGAGTTTAATCTAGAAACCCATCTAGCGTTCATTGACTTTGAAAAGGCCTTTGATAGTGTTAATAGAGAGCAGCTCTGGGAGATAATGTATGTGCAAGGATATCCCCCACATCTGATATCAGTGGTACAGAGTTTGTATGAAGATACAGCTGTCCATATACAGGTTGGAAATAGACTGACATCAGCGATTGATACAAATAAGGGGGTGAGACAGGGTTGCAGTTTGTCTCCGACGCTTTTTAATATATATATAGATTGGATTCTGAACAAGTGGAAGGAGAGCATAAATGCTGGTGTACAAATCGCCGATTATGATTTAAGCTGTTTGCTATATGCGGATTATCAGGTAATTATCATGGAAACTGAAAATGATTTGCAGAAAGCTGTGTTTGAACTACAAAAGATCTGTGAGGGTTATGGAGTGAAGCTATCTGCCGCTAAGTCAAAGACTATGGCCTTTAAGGGCAAGTATCCAGTCAGAACGAAAATCGTTATAAATGATAAAGTTTTAGAACAAGTCTCGCATTTTAAATATTTAGGATGTGACGTAAGCTTTTTAAAAGATGACGATGTTATGAATAAACTGAATAAGTTTAGAACAATTTGCGGGACAATACATCGAACTTTGAAAAATAAGACAAGAAAGGATACAAGAATTAAACTGTACAAAACTATGGCAGTCCCGGTTTTGCTGTATGGCAGTGAAAGTTGGACCATGACGCAACGAGAGAGAACTCTAATACAAAGTGCAGAAATGAAGTTTTTAAGGGCGACGGCAGGCTATAACCTATAACAGACTGGACATGAAACGTAATGAAAGTATTAGAGCAGAATTACAGGTCCAACCACTATTAGACGGCATTGCGCGCTACAATTCCAGGTGGTGTGAACATGTGAATAGAATGCGAGAGGAAAGACTACCAGTCCAAATATTAAGTTATGCCCCACGGGGTAGACGTGATAGAGGAAGACCGCTACGAAGATGGGTGCCGGAACAGGCTTTAGGCCTATCCGTGTTTGGGTGATGATGATGATATACCATGGTGACAGTCGGATGTTAAACAAAAAAAAATACCATGGTGACCACGACCTTATCAATCAAGATTTATTTAACAACATAAACGTGGTTGAAAAGGAATTTTTTACTTTTATTTTACAACAAAAAAAAGAATAATTAATTATTACCGAGAATAGGTTGGAAAAGATAACTAACTGCAACATTGAACAAAAGGAAGACAAAAAATACAGGGTAAATTATGAGATGCAATGATTTCATTGTAAATATTTTAATGGTAACATCAACATCTATATCTGGGCTTGTCTAGCACCAGAGAAGGGAGAATGCCAAGGAACTAGAAGTTAATGTTTTTAAATTTAATTTAAGTACATAAATATAAAAAGAACGGATACTGAAAAGACATGTTTGAAGCCTTTAATATGAACGTATGTTTTTTAAGATATCAGGAGATTTTCCTGAATAGCCTGTTAAATAAAGCAGCCAAATCAATATTTTAATTACTTCTTCCTGTTTTGCTCATGTTTCCTTTTCTCCCATAATCTCTACATTCTATCATTCATTTTATATTCAATGCTGTATATGGTTCACATCTCTTCTTTTCATTCTCTCCCCCAACAATGACTCCCTGGGGTTTTTCCTAAAAATATCTCTATTCTGTACATCTTTCGGATCTTTAAGTTCATTCAATGTTGCTGTGAACCATGCTGATTCGGTTTCTTGATATATTATTTTATCAAAAATTTGTCTAGTTGCTACCGTTCATTCTTACCACATGTCCGAAAAATAAAAGTCTCTCTTTTCTCATTACATGGATTATGTTTTCAGTTTTATCATATTCATATATCTTTTTGTTCGAACAGTCTATTGAAGTTGCCTTTTTTGTTCTTATGTCGTAGGATATTCCAAACTATTCACCTTTCTATGCTCATATTTTATTGATACTAACATAATTTTCAGTGTTTCTGTTCTGTAATGCTTACATAAGTTCATACGTTCATAAGGCTTTCTTATTACATAGGTTATAAGTTGATCGCTGATTACTGATTATGTTTATTGCATAAATTTGAACAGAGCACTCATTGGTGTCATTACTGATTGTCAACTAGTCACCTTATTAAACCCCTACTACACCGATACAACTAGTATTTACAAAAAATCTGATGTGAAACACTCACACAACTTTCTCTTGCCAATGCAAATAATTTACAATATAACCTAACATTAGTAATAAAACATTAGAAATAAACATAAAAACTAACCCCAATAAACATAACCTAATTTTAATCATAAGTGAAAGACCCAAAATGAAAATCAACTTCAGTTTGGCTTAAAAATATGGAAAATCACTCTTTCACGCTAAACTAGGCTCTGTAGAGAAAATGGTCTAAATAAAAGTTGTAGATCTTTTAATTTCCTATAAATTTTATTATATACACTTTTGTCGTAAGGCCAAAATTTTAAAAAAATCGATTTTTTACAGTTTCATAAAAAACTGAAAATCGCTAATTACAGCTAAACTAAGCATTATATAAAAAAAAGTTTTGAACTAGAAGCTGTAGGATTTTAAATTCTCTCCAACTTTTATTAAATACATTTTCGCACTTAAATGCATATTAAAGCTGCAATCTTAAAAAAAAACCAATTTTTTACATAAAAACAGCCTCTCCAAGAATTTCAGCAGACATGACACCTACCCTATCTAGTAAAGCATAAAAAATTTAGTATATGAGGAGATTTTAAAAAAATTGTAAAAACCCATTCATGAGAAAATCGCAAAAAGTGAAAAATTACACAAATTAACTACTACTTTGGTTGACAGATTTTGATGAAAATGTTCGTGTCGGGTCCGGTAGTGGTGTCTAACTTGAGTTTCAAGTTTGTAGGATGTTCCGTTCTTGAGATATTCTGTTTACACAAACATACACAGACCAATCACTAAAAAAATGTTTTTTGAGTTCAGGGGGTCTGAAAACGTATAGATCCGGTGAAAACTCGATTTCGATAAATCGACATGAAAACAATACTTTCCTTCCTATACATTCATAATATGCCTATATTATAGGCAACAAAAAGTAAAAATAAGACGTGTAATAAATAATAATATCAGGAAAGAGGAATATAAGAAGTATACGCGGGAAAAATGTTTAACCAAAAGTAGAAGTAACATAATTCAGTTAAAAAGATAGTGTCACTTAGTATTTTGATGGATCATCATAAAACTGTCAGAAATTAATTAAGAAGTATTTTTTAAGTAGCCCCAAACAACTGCTTTTCACAAAAGGTTAGACAACATTATGTATCCATATTGCTTATCAATAACATAATGTTAACTAGCTACTACATACTGTATAATTTATTAATAACTTATACATTTACTTTATAAATCAATAACATTATGTTATACCTAACTATTTACATATTTTTAATTTATTATCAACTGTTATTTTTTATCTACGAGGAAAAAATATATTTTATGCCATACATATATACATATCATAAATATAACATTGTATCCAATATTTTTGCACAATAATTTTTATTGCTTAAGCGCAATTTGTTCTACATGGTAATTGAAATAGAATCAATACTTCACGGTTTTGCCTTATCTCGTCTTTGTATTTCATCATATACACAAAAATAATACAAGAATCTGATAATTAAAACTTGAAAAATGCACATTCAAATCTCAGTGATTGGTTCATAAAAATTAATTGTAAATTTTTCTTAAACATTCCTTTTACCAGTCTTACATTAATTACAGTGACGTGACTATACATGTTCAACAGAAATTCTTCTAATAATTCTTTCGTTCCTAACATGAAAACTATTAAATAATTTTCATTACGCACTAACATAATTATCCCCTACTTCAAAAAATTTAAAACCCTCAACTAAAAGTTGATAATTAAGTCTTAAAAGATTGTATCATTAAATAATATTACCAAATTAAGATGATTCTAGCCTCATTTGAACTGCTCATAAACTTGTTATAAGTTAAAATTTGGTAGAAAGTCGATTAAAAAAACATCTGGGTTGTATACAAAAGTATGGTCTTATCAAAGTTGTAAGAAGGGTCAACTTTTCAGGATTTCATTAATAATAAAAATAACAAGATCAGGAAAATCTTAAAGTGGCACTCTTTAAAAACATAAAACAAGTCATGTTATGAAAATTTTGGTGATTTTGTGTTTACACACCAGATATATGCTCACATGATCTCACTGACATAATTCTGTACTCTATTATGGAAAGTCATGTGAAAAACAGCACTTTGGTTCACATATTTCGAGACAATTTTCCACTGTTCACATTAAAGAACACAGCCTCCTAACAAACTTAATTATCCCTTAATTGATTTATGTTTTTGTAATTTTAACGAAAATATTTATCACCATACAGAGAAAATGGTATAAGTATTTGTTTATAGTTATCAATAATTTAACAAACTATTCAAAGAAATTACAAAATGCATATAACGAGCAGAAAACCAAATCAATCGTGTTATTGTAGAATAACACAAATGAAACAAAGTGTCATTACTAGTAAAATAAGAATGGTATAACATACATAGGTTAAGTAGATACCACTTACATTTCTTGCTATCCTTTCGAGGTTATCCAAAAAATATGATACAGAATCACTCAGTTGAAATTCTCTTCTTCTTTCGTAAGCCCTACGAATTCCGGAATCTTTCCATAAACTATACAAATACGGAGCATACTGCATAAACAATCTAGTGTCAAGGGTAATATTGTTTTCATAATTAAGAACATAACTACCGCAATCGGAATTTTTTGGTATTTCCCACGGAATATTTAATTTATCCCTAGCGTCCACTAACACTTTCATACCCTTGACAATATTTTGATAAATCACATGCTGATATTCTTTAATAAGTTCGGGTTCAAACTTAAGCCCATGAATTATCCTCATTTGCTTAAGAAATGTTGACTTGCCACTTTCACCTGCACCCAATAACAATAACTTTACTTGTCTTCTGAACGAATGTTTATCTTTCTCTATCATTTTATCTATTTCTTGACTTCGATATCTTTGTTCTATTTCTTCCGGGGTGAATTTAAATCTTAAACAACACGGACAAGACCACATCACGTTCGCCATTTTGACCTCACCCTCTCTATCCTAAATCTAAACACATACTTGTCCTATTCACACTGACTGGCTCTGACTACCTCACGTTAACTACACGAACAAACTAAACTGACGAGCCGAAGAGAAGTTTACTGCCGAACATTTACGAGCGACCTTTGCATGACCAGTTATGAACAAGTGGGGGAAAACTCGGTTTGTAGGAAGGGATTCGTGGAATTTACAATGATTGTACGACATAGACTGCGTATGACATCAAATCTGTCAAAAGTCAAAATCGCTAATTGCAATACTACAATAATTCACTTTTATAAAGTACTGAAATTACTTTTTATACAGTTTTTATGAGTAAAAATTAAGTTTGTTGCAAATAAGTAAAAATAAAATTTGCCACATTATTTTTGCTGTGGATTAGTGTTCTACATCTATCAACCAATTTTGATAAAATAATATTTATTTTATAAAAATAAATGTTGATGACCTTTAATCTGTATGTAATTAATAATAATGATAAAATTAAAGGAACTTTTATAACAACATAGCAAAGTATATACGCATATGGCTTAAAACGATTACATGTTTTCGTATTTACCGGTTTTTATTTATTTTAGTCATTTTGCTGCATTAATATCGTAGTAGTGGTTCAGTCACGTTTTGCTCAATTGTCAACGCCCTTGATTTAAAATTCATAAACCTACACATCATGTAATAAATAAATCGCGTAATATTAAAATATTACGCGATTGCATTATAAAAGTCAAACTGGAGCCAAACAGTTTTTTTAAAGATAACTCAAAAAATGTAAAAGATAAGTTAATATGGTAAAAATAAATCAGTGCAATTATTGTAAATGTGAAATTACAAAACATGATAAAATATCGATTAAAAAATAGTACTACAATAGCATGATTGTCATTTTGACGACCCTGAAAGGTGTCAAGGGTAAAATATCTGCTAATCTAAACGCAAAGATTAAAATTGTTAATTGATGCAAACCTAATTAATTTTAAACAGTAACATCTCATGATTTTTAAATAATTAAAACATTCTATTCGGTCGTCGGAATTACCCAAACATAATTAAATATTCTTAACATTGCGAACAATGTCACGAACAATTTCTATACAAACGAAAAATTCTAACATTTTGTACATAGTTTTCTTTCGTTAATAAATTAGTTTATCAAACAAACAGGTAAGATAGTATGAGTTCCAACAAACCCACAAAACCGATTAAATTCTGGTGCCTATTAATAGCCATTACGGAAATTCATCAATTAACTTCAATGTAAGTTGACTGAAATTAAAGTATATGAAATGTTTAGCCTACAGAGCAGGCTAAAATAGGTAAACCAATGTTTTCAAGGGGTTTTCTCAAGAGGCTCGTCGACGGGCTGTAGAAATTTGGGTTGTAATCCCAAAATTGATAATATTTCTCTCAAATTCAAATTTTTAAATGTCTTTTAATATAAAAAATTTGACGATTTTGATTAAGCTTGCCTCCTCATTTACTATTATTTCTTTTGTTCATTCAACCAGAGATGACACTAATTCATGCGGCGCTAGAAGGGGAGTACCGGTTCAAAGGCAGCTGTGTTTAATAAACAATATTACTTCTAGCACAAACTTTGTGTAGATATAAAACACAAAAATAACTCATTATAACGGGCGATTCAAAGAAACGAGAAATTTTGAAAATTAATTAGTTTTATGAAAAATTTATCTTTGTCATTAAATAGTAAACATAATTCCATTTAAGAATACATACAGTACAATTTATTTCTTGAAGATGATATCTTGCAGGTGAGCTCCATTTTTGCAGTCTCTCCGTTACATTGTGGTTCGACGTAACATCTCAACAGGAATTTCGGAAATTGCTTCGCTGATCTTGGCTTTCAATTCTTTCGTTGTAGCAGGTCGACTAAAATACTTCGTTTTTAAAGTGACCCCACAAAAAGAAATCACAAGATCAGGGGATCTGGGAGGCCTTGGAATGTCACAATTTCTCGAAATTACACGTTCACCAAACAATTGGCGTACAGCTGCCATCGATATTCGTCCAGCGTGAGACTTTGAACCGTGTTGTTCAAACCAGGCGGTGTCAATAATTTGTGGAAATGTCAGTAGGTTTTGAGCGACGAAAGTGTCAAGTATGTGCTGATGGAACACGATCGTGGCTAAATTAAAATAACGGCAGAATTCTCTTCCGCATATCCAGAGGATATGAGGAACTATAAGCAGAACTTTGGGTAATAGAGCGAGAAAGGTTACAAAACTTAAGTTCTACAAAATTATGGCAGCTCCAGTTATTCTGTACGGAAGTAAGGCGTGGACAACAAAAAAACCCAAGAGCGGAGAATCCAGACAGCAGAGATGAGATTTCTTCGAAGAACTAAGGGGTGTACACACTTGGACAGAGTAAGGAATGAGAAAACCATGTCAGAATTAAGTATTTAGGAATGGAACGATAAGATAAAGGATTATCGCCAAGTTGGATCCAGCACACGGCATAGATATCGGATCACAGGATATCTAAACAGGCTCACTGGTATGCTCCATAAGGGTAAAGGGATGTCGGTAGAGCTAAGAGAAGATGGAGATAGATGATATAGTTTGTGAGTTCGGAACAGGCTGCTGCGTAATCCTTGGTTGGAAGAAGAAGAAAAATTCTCTTCGTGCCGCCTCCACACTGTCGTTATTCTTGTAAAAAGCTTTAATCGCAAAAACACGTTGCGTATCACTCCAAGAATCCATGATAACTCGTTAATGGCAAGCTGGCGTAAGTTATTCATTGTTAACAATCACCCACGGCTACCAACACAAATTTCAAAATTTTCCATTTCTTTGAATCATCCGGTTTATCAACTAAATGTGAATGAATTTTATATGTGAACTGGTAGTTGAGAGTCAGTCGATCACGCTTACAGTGACAGACATTGGCTGAAACAGTTGTTCAAGTGAACTGCACACTTTCAAGACTCAATGAGCACAAAATAGAGATATTTCATTGTGTACAAGTCAGTTTCTCCAATTATGGTTCAAGTTGGGTCATAAGGAATTGTGCATAACAAACATTAAAAATCTGGTGTGAAACACTCACACGACTTTCTCTTGCCAATGCAAATAATGACCAATATAACCTAACATTAGAAATAACCAAAAAACTAACTTCAAAAAACCATAACCTAATTATTCATGAGTGAAAGACGGAAAATTAAAACCAACCTCAGTTTGGCTTAAAAATACGGAAAATCACTCTTTCACGCTAAAATAGGCTCTGTAGAAAAAAATGCTGTAAATAAAAGTTGTAGATCTTTTAATTTCCTATAAATTTAATTATAAACACTTTTGTTGTAAAATGCATGCTAAGGCTGAAATCTTTAAAAAATCGAATTTCATACGAAAATTACAGTTGACATAAGAAATTAGCAAAAGACGAAACGGCATGACGGGCTCTGATACATTAATTAAACAATATTACAAACGAAAACCCTGTGACATAACTGAAGTGAGTGGTTCATTTCGATTAAAGATGCGTCAAGGTCATTCGTAATCGGTCACAATAAGGTGGGAAAGGTTTCATGATGGCACAACAACTTTGATTGATCAGTATTATGCATTTCAAAGAAAACCGCGATGTACGCTGATGTAAACGAATTTCCCGCCCGTCGTTGTAGTTATAGCTTCAAGACAACAAGATGGCGTCTCGAACAATAATGTGTTAAGGGCACCGCCCGCCTTCTTCGATTGGCAACTTTACGGAATTAAATGAAAACAACGAAGTGATCTGAAGAAAGTGATTCACCCTTACTGATGAAGCGGTGAGGTCTCGTGGTGGTTGGTATATTGCGCCATCGTCCATTTTAGCGCGAATGCTTTATCTCTTCATAAAAGCATTGCAGGCTTGTTAATATGCGTAGTTCAGTCTAATTCGCGATACTTAAGTTAGTAGTTTTTACTTTCTCTTGCCTTTATGAATATATAGGAAGGAAAGTATTGTTTTCATGTCAATTTTTCGAAATCGAGTTTCACCGGATCTACACGTTTTCAGACCCCCTGAACCCCAAAAACATGTTTTTAGCGTTTGGTCTGTGTGTTTGTGGGTGAACAGAATATCTCAAGAACGGAACATCATACAAACTTGAACTTAAGTTAGATACTACTACCGGAACCGACACGAACATTTTCATCAAAATCGATCAACCGGAAGTAATACACTAGTTTATTCGTGTCATTTTTTTCCTTTTTTGCAATTTTCTCGAAACCGGCTCCTACGACTTTTCTTAAATCGCCTCATTTACTAAATTTTTTATGCTCTACAAGATAGGGTATGCGCCATATCTGCTGAAATTCTTGGGGAGGCTGTTTTCTCGTAAAAAATTGTTTTTTAAGATTGCGACTTTAATATGCACTTAAGCGCAAAATGTTTGTATTAAAAGTTATAGAGAATTTAAAATTCTACAACTTTTATTTTAAATATTTGTTTAAATAACGCTTAGTTTAGCGGTAATAAGCGATTTTCTGTTTTTTCTCAGGAAAACTTGTAAAATTTTTTTTAGAATTTCAGCCTTATTTTACAACAAAAGTGTATACAATAAAATTGATAGAAAATTAAGTAAGTACAACTTTTATTTTAAGCATTTTTTTCTACAGACCCTAGTTTAGCATCCAATTGATTTTCCGTATTATTAAGCCAAAGTAAGGTTGGTTTTAATTTTGCATTATTCACTCATGAATAAAATTGATTGTTTTTTGAGGTTGGTGTTTTTATTTATTTCTAATACTTTATTACTAATGTTAGGTTATATTATTCATTATTTGAATTGGCAAGAGAAAGTCGAGTGAGTGTTTCACACCAGATTTTTTTCACAAGTGTTTACCTTTTTGATACTTTAGTTAGATACTTTAGTTATTGCATAACGTGTTTAATAATTTTTCTGGGACAATAATAAATTTATTGTTTACCTGTTTACCGCTTCCTCTGTCATGAATTTGAAAACATTAGCTACAATTTCACTGATTTGACTGTGAAGTACGCTTAATTTGGTTCCAAAAATTTTTGATGTTTGTAATCTTAACCACACACTAAACAACACAAGGCTATTATGGTAAAATTAAACAAAACTCAATATTCTTGTGTGAAACATTCACATGACTTTCTCTTGTTAATGTAGATAATGAACAACATAACCTAAGTTTAATCATGAGTAAACAATGTAAAATGAAAAACAACCTCTGAATGACTTAAAAATACAGAAAATCAGTAATTGCCGCAATACTAGGCTCTGTAGAGAAAAATGCTTGAAATAAAATTTATACGTATTTCATTTCCTATATTTTAATCATGTATTCCTATATTTTAATCATATACTATTATCGTAAAATGCATACTATGGCTGCAATCTTAAAACAATCCCATTTTTAAACAATCTGATGGAAAAAAACAGAAAATCACTAATTGCCGCTAAACTGAACATTGTACAAAAAAATGTTTGAAATAATAATAATAGATTTTTAAATGTTCTACAAATTTGATTATATACACTTTTGCTCTAGAGTGCATATTAAGGTCGCAATCTTGAAAAAAAAAACCAATTTTTCTATGAGAGCACAGCCTCCCCAACAATTTCAGGTAACATGATGCTTATCTTATCTTGTACAGGATAAAAATATAGTACGAGGCAATTTAAGAAATTGTAGGAGCAGTTTATGAAAACATTGCAAAAAAGTTAAAAATCACAAGAATAAATTACTATTCCGATTGACCGATTTTGATGAAAATGTTCGTGTTGTAGTGACACCTCATTTAAGTTCTAAGATTCAAGTTCGTACTATCTTCCGTTCTTGAGAAATATGTTCACACACACACACACACACACACACACACACACACACATAGACCAGTCCCTAAAAAAACATGTTTTTCGAGTTCAGGGGACCTGAAAACGTGTATATCAAATGAAAACAATACTTCCCTTTTCTATATATTCATATAGGGCAAGAGAAAGTAAAAATATAATTTGAAAGATGTTTAAATTTTTCATAATTAGAATTAGCACTTTAAGTAATTACCCTACTAAACTTTGCACATAATAAATAATGCAGATTCTTATTACAAAAAAATTACATACACCATAAAGATCTAGGAAGTCATTCATATTTGACATTAATGTACAGATAATTAAATTTTAAATTACATATTTTAGTTGGGTTAAGTTTTAAAGTGTTAATAAGTACGTTATTAAAATGAGATGATTTATTACGCTGATAGAATGTCGTGTCATTCCACAGATAAGAATTTTTATTAAATTGTGACTAGAAAATATACTGTCAAAAACTAATTGCTTTTTAGCATGTAAATGTACATTTGAAATACACATACTTAATCAAATAGTAATTTTTCCTTTACATCATGTTCGAGTGGTTAGGTGCCCAAGTTGGTTCAACCCTACTCAAGTGCCAAACCCAGGACCTTAGGTTAACTAGTATAGGACTTTTATTCTTGAACCTTGAAGCATCCTCACTATTGTTTTTCTTATAATTCCAATCCTGAAAGAGATTGGATATCGTCACAGCAATCAACATACTGTGCACCATCCATTATATTTTTGTGGGTATACCTGAAACCACGCAGAATTTGGCATGAGAATATCAGCACAAAAATCAACGATCTACAAAAATTTGTTTTACTGTTCAAAAATATTGGCAAGGAATATATGATCAAAATATCAGCAAGGAAAACGAAGATAATGGCTTTCGTTGGTAAAAAACCAGTTCGCTCGAAAACAAGGTGCTTGATGACAGGATTTTGGAACAAATTTTCCATTTCATATACCTGGGCTGCAATGTCACATATGAAGGTGAAGAAATTTTGAAAGGTTAAATAAATTTCAGATGGTTAGCAGCTTCATTAACAAGGTCTTTAACACGTTCACTGTGGCCCGGGTGAAGTGATGTTATTCGCTGTGGCTGAACCGTCGCCTGCCACATTTATAATATGTTCCCCGCACACGGAAAGCACACAAGTCCACTGCCTTTAACACGTTCACTGTGGCCCGGGTGAAGCGGTGTTATTCGCTGTGGCTGAACCGTCGCCTGCCACATTTATAATATGTTCCCCGCACACGGAAAGCACACAAGTCCGCGGCGCTTCATATCCTCATATTCTCTCTACAATTACAATTTCTCGTGTGTATTTTCATTCAATACTTTTATTTTATATTTATACGTGTATGTTTATGTATTTTACTTTAGATAAATGTATTTGTTTTTCGTTTTAAAAATACACACATAAAAGTATATATATACAAAACAAATGTAAAAGTCTGAATGTACTTTGCTTTTATCACGTAAACCTATGAGAAAAAATTAAAAAATTATAGGAATAAAAGGATAATAACAGTTCATTATAGCACTCTTAGCTGAATAACTTCGGTGTGGCCAAAGGTTTTTGAAAATTTGAAAGTAAGTAATATTACGGTACAGATGGCAGACAGATATCGGTACCTGTGACGGCTTTGACAAAGCCTATGATAAAGATGATGACGTGAATGAGAAACTCGCAAAATTCAGTGCCGTAAGCGGTTCTCTTTGCAGGACAATAGTAAAGAAAACGAGACAGGACATCCACATGAAATTTTATAGAAAAATGACTGTACCACTCATAACATATGGGAGTGAAACATGGGTATCACTAACGAGAAAAGAATCTTGTATCAGTTTTTTTGCCTATAACTTGGATTAAACAATTTTGTCGTAAAATGCATACTAAGGCTGCAATCTTAAAAAATGCTACTTTTTATAAGTTTATATGAAAAAAACCGAAAAGCACAATTGCTGCTAAACTAAGCGTTATAAAAAAAAAAATCTGGTGTGAAACACTCACACAACTTTCTCTTGCCAATGCAAATAATTAACAATAAACCTAACATTAGTAATAAAACATTAAAAATAAACAAAAAAATAACCTCAAAAAACATTAGTTTTTTTTTTTTTTTTTTATTCCTAATATATGTACGTTGCAATCTGTTCAATTCAGAACAATAAGCAACCCCATGACCCAATGAGATGAAGATGATGTGTATGACGTATAAATGTGGTGTAGTCTTGTACAGACCCAGGCCGACTATCCTGAGAGAGTATGGTTAATTGAACCCCAACCATCAAAGTACACCGATAACCACAGTCTAGTATTCAAATCCGTATAAAAGTAACTACCTTTACTAGGATTTGAACCAGGAACCTTCGTCTCCGAAAATCAGCTGTTAAACAGCTGATTTTGGCGATGACTTTACCTCTAGACCAACCCGGTGGGTTAAAACATTAGTGAAATACGCAAAATTAAAATCGACGTCAGTTTGGCTTAAAAATACGGAAAATCACTCATTCACGCTAAACTAGGCACTGTACAAAAAAATGCTTAAAATAAAAGTTGTAGATCTTTTAATTTTCTATAAAATTAATTAAATACACTTTTGTCATAAAATGCATTCTAAGGCCGAAATCTTTAAAAAATCGATTTTTCACACGTTTTCGTGAGAAAAAAACAGAAAATTGCTAATTACCGCTAAACTAAGCGTTAAACAAAAAAATGTTTGAAATAAAAGTTGTAGAATTTTACATTCTCTACAACTTTTATTTTATAACGTTTTGCGCTAAAATGCATATTAAAGCCGCAATCTTAAAAAGAAAATGTTTTTACGTAAAAACAGCCTCACGCAGAATTTCAGCAAACATGGCGCCTACCCTATCTTGTAGAGCATAAAAAATTAAGTAAATGAGGCGATTTTTAAAAAAATCGTAGGACCAGTTTTTGAGAAAATCGCAAAAAAGTGAAAAATTATACGAATAAACTACTACTTCCGGTTGACCGATTTTGATGAAAATGTTCGTGTCAGGTCCAATAGTGGTATGTAACTCAAGTTTCAAGTTTGTACGATGTTCCGTTCTTGAGATATTCTGTTCACACACACACACACAGACCAATCGCTAAAAACATGTTTTTTGGGTTCAAGGGGTCTGAAAACGTGTAGATCCGGTGAAAACTCAATTTCGAAAAATCGACATGAAAACAATACTTTCCTTCCTATATATTCATATAGGCAAGAGAAAGTAAAAACAGTAAAAATACAAGTGGTAGGTGTTTTAAATGTTCTACAACTTTGATACATACACGTTTGTCGTACAATGCATACTAAGGTTGCAATCTTAAAAAATCGCATTTTTTACAGATTTGATGAAAAAAAAACAAAATCACTAACTGCCGCTAAATTGAGCGTTGTACAAAAAAATGTTTCAAGTAATAGCTGTAGGTTTTTAAATGTTCTACAACTTAGATTACACACCTGTTGCCCTAAAATGCATATTAAGGGCACAATCTTAAAAAAACGATTTTTTTCTACAAGAGCACAGCCTCTCCAAAAATTTCAGCAAGAATGGCACTTACCCTACCTTGCAGAGCATAAAAAATGCAGTAAATGAGCTGAATTTAAAAAAAAATTGTAGGAGCCGTTTTTGAGAACATCGCACGAATATACTACTACCGGTTGACAGATTTTGATGAAAATGTTCATCTCAGGTCCTCTAGTGTTACCTAGCTTAAGTTCCAAGTTTTAACTTAGTACAATATTTCGTTATTGAGATATTTTGTTCACACACGCACGCTAAAGACGTGTTTTATTGATTTCAGGGGTAGATTTCAAAAAAACTTACATGACAACAATACCTTCCTTCCCTACAGATTCATATAGGGCAAGAGAAAGTAAAAAAATTGTTATAAGTTTAAGGAAGTCTGTTTATTATTACGCCCAGATCCTGAACAAACCTAGGCTTAGGTGTTACACTATTTTTCCATATAATATAAGTAATAATAGACATTAAAACATAAATTGAATGCAACATTATGGTATTTATTCAGTGATACATTAATTTCAACAAATCGTTTGTATAATAAATAATAATAAAAGATCAGATAATTAAATATAATAATAAATTAGAAATATATACATTTAAAAAAAAGTGTACACTTTTATTATACAACATCATTCAATGATACACATAATTTAATATCAATTTGTAAAAAAAATAAATAGCAAAATAAAAACGCATTTTAAAACTGTAAAATTAATAAAAAAATATTATGTAAATATATATTTAGCGTTTTATTACAACAACTTATGGATAAAAATAAATTCTGATCAGACAATTACAAATTCATACTAATTTTTTAAATTAAATTAAAATATTATTAATTTAAAAATAACTTCATTTTTTTACTGAGACACTTGAAATCAAATTTCATTCCTCAAATAATATATCTTTATAAATTTAAAATTAAAAAATATTTTAAAGTCAAAACGTATGTGTATTTTAATTTTTTGTATCAATGCATTAAAATGCAACTCTCTTAGGATTGACTTTTAAACTGAACATAAATTGAATGATTATGAATGAAAACTACATTGTACCTATATGGATGAAGAAAATAACGATGATGAAACAACAATTACATTTGAAATTTAAAGTAATTAAATACAAAAGTAAAAAGTCGATAAAAAATTAAAAATCCCTAATAACCATGAAATATATGATATCAAAAATTTTAATAAAGGCAGACTTGTTAAGTTTTAAAATCACTTTTTATTTTACAAAGACAAGTGATTACCAACAATTCTCAATAAAGAACTTTTTAAGGTATATTATTAAAAAGTTACAAATCTTCTCTTAAAAAAAACACACACAAATGAACAATATGTGCTGTTAAACGATGACCTTCAAGATTCAAAAACTTAATAAAATTTAACATAAAATTACTGTTTGAATATTCTGATTTATTCTAACATTAGGACAAGTGGACTTAAGATTTCAAGGTTGTAAAGATAACCATTTTCCTGTTCTTCTAATACAATAATGTTACCACATTCTGTTATAAAATTCATATAAACACAATCATACAACCATATGGTAAATAATGAAAACTATACCAAAATAATTGCGTCAATTTAAATAAACTTAAAAATGTAGTTATATCAGGAACTACAGTCAAAAATTTGTTTTAATTTTAAAACTAACCTTAAAATTTTGGATAATCAAAAAGATTCATACAGTTTTTAATATTTTAATAAAAGATGTATTTATACGAGAAAACTCATTCATTACAAAACAAAATTACAAAATAGAAATTCAATTCGATACATAACAAAATATAACACTAAAACTAAATACACAAAATCATTGATATAATAAATACATAAACCCCACAATAAATAACTTAAGTTAGAGAATTTTATTTTTATCCACTTAAATTAATGGTCACAACCATATAGTTTTTGTTTCATTTTAAAAAAACAAAAGAATAAATTATGTATACATAGATTAAGATATTAATGTACATACATGTGAATTATTAAATAATCAATCATTATTGGCATTATCACTATCATCATCGGAAATTTCGTCTTCTAAATCAGGTAGAGGAAATCTAAGAAGGGCTGCTACACCAGTTAATTGACATAATTCTGTAACAAATGTTTAAAACAAAAATAGTTAATTATTTAACAAAAATTTTCTCTTTCTTCTTTACTTAAGATGAAAATCGGGAGTGAAATACTCACATGACTTTCTCTTGTCAATGTAATGTGAGCGCACGCACGCGCGCGCACACACACACACACACACACACACACACACACACACACACACACACACACACAAAAGATATATAAATGTTTGAACAAAAGTACATTAACAGCTCTAATATCCGGCACCCTCAGGGCTGGCATGTGGCCGGTTATCGGAAATTTCCGCATAATAGAATGTTGTTTTCAGTGCGCATAAATTGGTTGTGTAAAAACAGTCATTTCTTATAGTACTGTATACTGGACGGCTTACAGCTGTGCACACTAAGACATCGTTGTGTTCCCGCGCTATTAACTAACCAAAAAATATCTACTACTGTTTTCTATCCGTGTTTTTATGGTAAATAATTTTGCTTTATGCAACATTTTATAGATTTACTTTAATATATATGAAATTTTAATAATATGAAGTTGTACTTCGTTTTTACGGAAAATTTTATAATGAATATGTTTACTTAATATAATTATTTATTTTATTTTCTTGTGTTATTAATTAATTTATAAATGGTTGCCACATTTGCGGTTACCTTACATGTATTAGAAGGCCATTAAATTTCTACCTTTAAAGTCAATTCTTTCTTTTAGCGCTGCGCGTAGTAACATGGCTGACAGAAGATGTTCTGTTAAACGAAAGTTGTACACCAACCTACGATTACACATTTATCAAAATTTTTAAATTAAATTTTACGCACGTAAAGCTTGAAACTTACAATAAACCGAGAAAATAACATAACTTTATACACGAAATCCTGTTGCCACACTGTTAACATTGTCCACGATTATTACGAATTAAATATCACGAATTATATCACATAATTTTTAGATTAAATTTTACGCATGAAGAGCATGAAACTTACAATAAACCGAGGAATAACCTAACTTTATACAAGAAATGCTGTCGCCACAATGAATTGTAATTCATCATTCTATGGTGATTCAGCATGATGATTAATTGGGCTATATTTAGACTGCATACAATTTGTATACAAGCGGTACATAAATACGAACTGTGTACACTGTGTTATGTGATGTTTTTCAAAAAGGGAATAACTATCGCCGTTCTATCGTTCTACTTCTCTCACACGCTATGTGCACAGCTACCGGCCGGGTAGTATACCTACTACATAACTTTATACCTTAAATTAAATCAATAATTTTTACACCGTTATATACTAAAAAAAACTTACCTTTTATATTTGTTTATAAACACTTCCTTCCAAATTAATAAAATTAAATGCTAACACATACATATACACTAATGTTACAAGAATACGTCGTACAGTAAAACTTAAAAACAGTAACGCATAAAAAAACTTTTTAGTCTACAGTAAATTAAAACAAAACATAGATATTGTAAGTTTCACTCGTTTTTAAAAAAATCACGAATGTCTGACTGCCTGATACGTGACAATTGTTTTTGAATAAATTTTGGATGAGCCGAACAGCATTTTTCACCTTCAACAAATGTTAACAACAAATTTATAACAATTCATAATTTTTATCTTGCATCCCGTCAAAATATGTGGAGTACGAGGCATATTTTTAGAGTAACTACAATTTTAAAATAAAAAGAACACAAGTACACTTTTCTTGATAATTCTATTTTTACATGAAAGCCTGTAATTTAATTTACTTTTCTATAATTATAATTCCCACAAATATTAAGGCACTTATTGTATCGTACAATCAGCTTTTGAATACCATCCTTGTAGAAATTTGCCGCCTGATTAAATGGTTGTTTTAAAATCTTCATCGTTTCAAATGCAGGAACACATGGTACTCACTGGGTGCTAGAATGGGGCTGTACGGAGGGGGATCAAGTTGTTCCCAACACACTGGTTTATCAGTTGTTGAGTTTGATTGGCCACGTGTGGACGGGCATTGTCATGGAGCAAAACCATTCCCTTACTCAGCATGTATGCCTTTTGTTTTTAATTGCACGGCACAGTTTTCTTAAGGTCTCACAATAAGTCGTAGAATTTATTGTGTCACCATGAGGCAAAAAATCCACAAGCAACACCCCCTTCCTGTCCCAAAAAAATAATACACATGATTTTCCGGGCAGAAATTGTTTGCTTGAACTTTTCTTTCTTAGGTGAAGTAAAATCCCACCATTCCATGGATTGCTGCTTTGATTTGCTCATATTTTCTCCATAAACTTCACTGAGCTGATGATAGATTTCAGCCGCTTTCACGTCTTTAGCACTAAGAAAACGAATCACAGTGCGTATTTCACAGCTAGCGGGATTCTCGATTGGAGGAGATATTTCAAATACTCATAACAAATGTAAACATGGTTGAATGATTCTGTACTTGTCAATAGATAGCGGTACACAATGAGCATGAGCCAAATACCAACCACAGCGCTGCAGAATTTCAAAACAGTACTTTAAAAATATGCCTCGTTTATATGCACATAGTTTTTACTGCTTATGTAGTTGATGTTGGGATAATAACATCGTTAGAAGAATGAGCGAACAAAGTGTAATGACATAAATTATCATGTATAAGTAGTTCCTTGTTTTGGAATTGCAGTGCCGTAAAAGCTGTTTCAATTTTGATCAATTTTTTTTTTTTTGGTTGAAAATATGCTGGTTAGTAGAATGTTCCGGATGATAGATTGCAATTGCCGGATATCAAAGCTTTTACTGTAGTTACGAATATTCAAAAACTTTTATCATATGTATTTTTACCGAATTCATTACTGTAAATTCAGAATGACATATTCTTGAATTAGTTTTATACAAAATGCAATTAAAGACCTCAGTGCAAGATGGGGATAGCTCCAAGTTTTTAGATTTTGAGGTCTGCACATAAATATGGAAAAAATCTTTCCATTAGTTCCAAAACAGAAGAGCTTCATGCAATACTCCATAGCTATTAAAGTGAAGGAGGTGTATCAATATTTACTTTTAGCAAAAACAAGACAATTCAAGAAATATTTTTCTTCAATCCCTGAAATTTTGTAAAATGGAGATGTCCCGCTTCTTGCACCGAGGTCTTTAATATTGAGAATAATTTTTAACCGATTTCACTTAGCGAAGTATGGAACATCACTAATTGATGCTAAACTAAACACTGTAGAAAAAAAGATAAAAATTCATGATGGGCTTAATTTTCTATAAACTTTTGCACTAAAAGGTGTATTATGACTGTAATCATAAAAAAAAAATTTACTACAAAAGCATAAACAAACACCCCATGAATTTCACCCTATCGTATAGAGCACAAAAGATGAAGTAAATGAGATGATTTTAACAAAAATCGCAAGAAAGTGAAAAACTGCTACTTCTGGTCGACCAATTTTGATGAAAATGTTCACATCAGGTCTCCTCAAGGTACCTAACTTAAATTCCAAGTTTCAACTTCACACTATTTTCTGTTTTTTGAGATATTTTCTTCACACAAAAACAAAACCAAAGAAAACTCAATTTCAAAAACTTTACATGAAAATTTTCCTTACCTATATTTCATATTAGGCAACAGAAAGAAAAACCCCGCTCATCTGAAGTCTAGGGTGCAGAAAGAATTTTTAATGTGGTCTACAGTTACCCACGGTGATAAAAAAATAATTACATAAGAGTTAATGCGTAGTAAAAATACAAAAATAGATTCAAAGGAAATAAGACTAGTACTGTATATTGTTAAAACTTTCCAAGAAACAAAGAAGTATGCTAACAAGAATCATAAAAACAAGTATGAAAAATAACTCCTTTAACAAGTAAAAATCATAAACTGAAATACAATTAACTTGAAATAAAATTTACTTACGTTCACCAGAAACATGCATACTTGAGAATATTTTTACATCTCCACCAGATTCTCTGACACTGTCAACTAAAGATACATATCTCCGCCTTTCATTGACATCTTGACATCTGTTAACCAAAGACAGATCAAGAAAAACAAATAATAAAAATATTTGAATACAATTCTATTTTAACTTAAAATTTAACTTGACCAGAATATTGAGCTAGACTCAAAAATCCCTTTCATGAGACGTCTCATGGCTGGTGGCAATTTTTAAAAAAGCTTACCTTTGACCTATGGCAAAAACCGTTGGTGATTTCTGTATCTCATGAGATATTGACACTTTTGTTTCCAAAATCTGACTTCCAGTTTTGGACCACTTCCAGTCGAACCGGAACTTCAAACCCAATGATTTCTATATCTACTTTTTAAGAGGAATGACACTATTTTTGTTTCCCAATTCTGACTTTGATTTCTTCACTTCCGGTTTTGGGCCACGTCCGGTCAAAACCGGAACTTCAAACCCAATCTAGGTTCACTATTTGTGTAGATTACAAATCCAAAAGCTATTTGTTGCTACCTCTTGTAGTTTCTGACATCTGGGTGTAATGGATGGACAGACAGAGGAAAATGATAAGATGACATTTTAAAAAATGCCACCTACGATCCATAAGTTAACACTCATTACATGAGTCACATTTCACATCTTTCAAAGCACTTAGAAATCAAACTAAAGCTTTAATCAAACAAATTATTAACACGTATACACATCCCCCAAAAATATCCCCACCGGATTGTGAACACATCCTATTCATAAACTATTTTATGACTATTTTCCAGCTGGCAGGCAGCTTGAATCGCTTATTGTTCGACTTGTAGTCCCTCAGTAGACCTTTTTAAGTGCTGAGATTGCACCAGCATGTCCAGCCATATTTGTATTGCAATTGATCCCAGTTCACACCCAAACATCGTGTTTTACAATGCAGTGCTTAACATGTTAATACATAATATCTTGCCATAACAAAAAAACCCATATTGAATAAAACAATTCTTAAATGTAATGTTCAACAAATTTTGATTCAAGTACAGACTATTCAAATTTCCTAATACAATAATAGAGACCCAACAAATATCCCTGATAATAGAAAGATGAGAAAAATGACTGAGCACCAAATTGTTTTATGGTCCACTTAAAAATAAAACTGCTTGAAGTTTACATATGAGAGTTGTCAAAATATTTCTATTTATATGTAATGAATAGACATTCTCCTGGATTGTAAGTACATAAGGAACTTTATTGTGCTATACTTACCAGGAAATTACACAGATAAATTTTTTTAATGTCATCAGTCTCTCAACTGGTTTGATGCAGTTCTATATTGTGCAAGTTGTTTCATATCTACATACCTACAACACCCTACATCTTTTGTAATTTACTTTAAATATTCTAACCTTTGCCTCTCCCTACAATTCACTCCCTCAATATTCATAGAGCAATACCTGGATGTCTTAAAATATGCCCAACTAGCCTATCCCTTCTTCTGGTAAGAGGTTTCCATACACTTCTTACATCCACACACCTAACTTTTAACATTTTCTCGTAACACCACATTTTGAAAGCTTTTATCCTCTTCCTTTCTACAGCCCATATCACCCACGTTTTGCTCCCATATAATGCTACACTCCAAACATAGTGTTTCAAGAAATTTTCCTAATCTGTAAATCAATGTTTGTAGTCAGTAAGCTGTTTTCATTTCAAAGGCTTCAGCAATCCTGCTTTTTATATAATTTATGCTTCAACCATCCTTTATTATTTTACTCCCTAGACAGCAGAATTCCCCAACTTCTTGTATATTTTTGTTGCCTACTTTTAAATTTCCCATCTCCTCTAAACCACTCTTGCTACTGCACAACACTTTGGTTTTGTTCTTATTAATTTTCACTAAATAGTCCTTTCTCATGATCTCATCCGTTCCATTTAACGTATTCTCTAGTTCTTTCTTTGTCTCAGCTAACAAAACTAAACTATGATATCATTGGTGAATCTCAGTACTTTTATTGTTTTCTTGAATTTTTATTCACGTCAAATTTTTCCTTCTTTTCATTTATAGCCTCTTTCCTCTCGAAAAGAATTATACAAGACAGCATTACAATACTTTGTTACGTTCTTTCCTTTTTACAAGTGTTTTCTCCTCAGTTTTCCAAGAAAATACTAGCTATGAATATAGATTCCCATTAATCTGTTTTATTTATTTACTGATTTATTTATAATCAACTGAAGATATATAACAAGTCAAAAAAAAAAGAAGAAAATTATGAAGTAGACAATAATATGTACATCTTTATACGAGAATGAGTTAAAATGCATGAACAAAACTATAACATAAATACAATAGAAGAATATGAACAGAACTAAATTTAGTACATGAATCTTTTAAAAAAAACTTACCTAAATAATGAATCAGATATAAGTAAAATTTCAATTGCTTGAGCTTCATTTGCCTTTTCAACATGTTTAATTCCATAAAATGCTTTTGACGGTTCAATTTGTAACATTGTATAAAATGCTTCCAATGCACGGACTTCACCCAATGCTTTTGTATCCGACATTTTAGCCATGACGGCTGGATCCATCATTACTTCTAAATTAAAAACAAAAATAACCATTTTAAAAATGATGCATCACTTAAAAATTCTTTATTCCTAACTAATAATTAACATAATCATAACAATAATTTTAATTTCCCAAAATGTTCACCCAACAGATTTTATACCAATTGTTTTTACTTTCTCTTGCCCTAAATAAAAGGAAAGTATTGTTGTTATCATGTTGATTTTTCAAAATCCGAGTTCTTCATCAGAAATACACGTTTTCAGGCCCCCTAAACCCAAAAAAACATGTTGGTTTAGATACTTTAGTCACGAGATTGCCTTTTGAATATGGATAGGCTGTGAGAAAGGACGTGAAAATTTGACAGAGCTGCCAACCTCAACAGTGAGACACTACTTGACATTTCACTAACGTGCATTTTCATACATTTTGTAAGCTGTGGTTTATTCCGAGAAAAATATTTCTTCATAAACCCTGTAAGTACATGTGACCTGTAATATTGCCTATTAATTAATTACATAACTAGAAACATTTGATTTACTATAATTACCAGCTACCTTATTCCGTTGGAACAAAATTTTCTATGAATGAATCGCGTTCTTTACTATCGCTGTCACCGGAGTCTTCACTATCAGTCTCACTAGTATCTACCGAACCGTTTCCTTTTTTTACCAGGTGTCAACAAAACTGTTGAAGAATTGCTTCCTCATATCTTTAATTTGCTTCTTTATTTTGCAAATTGTGGAAAGAGAAACATCACAGTAGTTAGCCACTTGCTCATGGCTTTTGGTAAGAGACAGGGAAAGGCATTTTTGTTTAGCTTCAACTTCACAGCATATAAGATTTGGTTCAGCACTGTGAATAGTCTGCCAACATTTTCGAGAACTAACATTTCTGTTTATGGTAACAAAGTTATATTCGTACAGTTAACCTACAAAAGGTTCCGCAATATACTGTATATGCTCTGGGTATAATATAAGTTGTTGCGTTTGTTGTACTGAAATTAAACTAGTCGCGCATGCGCATGGATGCTTTTCCACCTTTACCCCTCATTCCAAACTCATGACTCAAGTAACTATAGAGGTTGGCCTGTGTGAACAAAATATTTTACAAATGGAAAATATCATACGAAGTTGAAACTTTGAACTCCCATTAGAGGACCCGACATGAACATTTTTATAAAAATCAGTCAACTGGATGTAGTAATTTAATCGTGTGATTTTTACTAGTATCTTGAGATTTTTTAAAAAATGGCTCCTACAATATTTTTAAAAATCACCTTATTTACTACATTTTTGTGCTTTACAAGATAGGGTCAGTGCTACATCTGCTGAAATTCTTTATAGTTCTTTAAATTTCTGCATTTTATTTTTCTCATAAAAATGAGTAAATAAATTGGATTTTCTAAGATTGCCTTAGTATGCATTTAACTACAACAATGCATATAATCAATGTTATAAAGAAAATTAAAGAATCTACATATTTTATTTCAAGCATTTTTTCTGCAGAACTTGATTTAAATTTTGCATCATTCATTCAATTAAAATTAGGTTGTTTTTCATATTAAATCGTTTACTAATGATTAAACATAGGTTATAAAAACTCATTATTTACATTGACAAGAGAAAGTCATGTGAGTGTTTCACTACAGATATTATAATAAAATTTATTTCATTAGTATTAACATAATTCACATAAATTTAATTTAGTTTCAGTAAAAACCAGCGTAGGCAAAAGTAAAACAAACAATCAAAATTATATCTAAATAACAATACAAATAGAAATAATCCATTAACAGAATAATAAATAAAACACTGCCTTATAGATCTTAATTCATTTATCTTCTTACCCATCCACACCAAAGCAAAGTCTGTTTAAAACTTTGAATTTCAAACATTTTTTTCTACCGAGATTGATTACTAATCAGTTTCAATCACTCGTGGCTAAAAAATAAGGTTATTTTTCATTTACCATTGTTTACTCATTATTAAATATAAATTATATTTTTAATTATTTATATTGGCAAGAGAAAGTCGTATGTGTGTTTCACATAAGATTTTTTTAAATCATACAAAACTAATTTTGAAGTGCAGTTACCTTTTAGAGAGTGTTTGAAACCAGATGAAGAGTGAATCAATAAAAATTTTGATTTATTTTCTAACAATACTTTATTGTCCGTTTTAATGGCTTCTTGGAACATGAACTCAAAAAATTGATCTCGAACAAAACCAGGGCTGGCAATCAACACACATTTTACGATATCAAAATTTATATGTCTCAAAATTCCTTGCATTACACTGTCAAAAAATCTTTGTAAACCCTGTAACAATAAAAAAAATTATTTAAATATTTGTTAATATCATCATCTTCTTTAACCATCTTCCAATTTTCCTCGGGTCGGGCCCAACGCAACTCCTCTCCACCTTTATCACAGAACCATTTCTCCTCCATTGCTCTTTCAGCATAGCATCTATTTCCCAATTCATTCATGTTGTTTAGGTCAACAGCCGAAAGGCTGGTTTGAACCTCTAGAGGTTTTACTAAGTAAAAACGAGGAGTAAGGTGGTTTACAATTGCCTTCCTCACCGAGTTGAAAGAGTATGCTTATCAGCATGCCAGGCCCTCCGAAAAGCGCTCACTTTCCACCCTGCAAATGACACCTTCACTTCATTCACCACAGGGTCTGGCTGCATAGTGAAATTCATTACTCTCAGAGGAGATAACTCTGACTAGTGTCTTTTACACCTCTACCTCTTCTGTTCTTAAATAGTTCAGTCATATAAGTGGCTGACTATATGATTAGAAACAGAACTATTTTTTTTAGCCCTGGACCAAACAGATTGAGTGCAATTAAAATAACACTCCACCTGCCCGTTTTGGGCATAATTCATTCATAACTGAACCAATTCATTTCATTTTAAGTCTTTTCCCCACTATCTATCTCCATGTACAGCATCCTTTTCGGCAGTCTTCCTCCTCCATCCTACTGACATGACCAAACCATCTCAGCTTTGTCTGTCGAACTTAACATTATCATTCTTACCTTTTCTTAGTAAAAGAAGTCACTAGGAACAAAAAAAATTTGTGGAATATAATATAATTAATTTATTATAATGATATAATTGCATCGCATTAAGAGGTCTGAATTGACTACACTTTTCAAATTTGTTCAAAAATTCCTGGCAGTAGGTAACAAAATATGAACTTCACTGTAGTACTTGGATCGGTCTGAATGCCTGAACAACATTTACTGACACTGCCAGTGTGCCGGTGATTAAATAAAAGCAACAGAACCTTAGTAGGGTATCTGACACCTTAAGCTGTTAGTCGGCCTCAACGGATTAATCAATTTGTACTAAAAAGAGTAAATGATGGACAGGGTTATTGTAAAAGTCCTATAATTTATAGAAGTTGGAATATTACCCTTCTATCCGGAAAAGAGATCGAAAAATAGAAATGGAGGTAAGGAGCTATAGGTGAGAATGGCTCCAAAGCCTGTCTAAACAGGAGAGAGTTTGGTAATTGGTTGGATATTTGACTAATCCTGCCCATAACAGACAGGTGGAGTGTCAAATTATTTACACTCAATCTGTTCGTTGCAGGGCTAAAATAAATAGTTGTTTCTTATCACACGGTCGGCCAATAAAATGACTGAATCATTTAAGAACAGAAGAGGTAGAGGTTTAAAAGACACTAATCAGAGTTATCTCCACTGAAAGTAATGAATTTCATTATACAGCCAGACCCTGTGGTGAATGAAATGAAGACGTCATTTTGAAAGTGGAAAATATGTGCTTTTCAGAGGGCCCGGCATGCTGATAAGCGTACTTTTCGACTCGGGAGGAAGGCAATGGTAAACCACCTCACTCCTCGTTTTACTTGGTAAAACCTCTACAGGTTCAAACCAGCCTTTCGGCTGATGAACTAAACAACAATCTACTAATATCATGTGAACAGTAAAATAAATCTTAAGCAATTAAGCTGCGCTATAAGACCAAAATTTTCACAAAATGTCACATTTGAATAGCTAATTTTTTATAAGAGTACTAAAAGAAAACTTTCTTCCATCTTAATTATAATAAAATTAAGGCTACAATTCCAAAAACTTGTTTTGAATAAAACATTTCACATCCTTTCAAATTTAAAAAGGCTTAACAGATCCACCAAATATGCTTATTATTATTTTACAAAAATACACATCTACAGTTCAGCCATTCTTAGTTTGCTCCTACTGTCAACAAACAAAAGCCACCTACTACAGGGTGCACGCTAGAGTCTGCGACTTTACGGATGTCGTATTCCTAGTAAGTTAAATATTTTTTAAATTATAAGTACTTAATGTATTAAATACATCAGTCATGATATGATGTAGGCCTAACAATTTAATTTAGAAAAATACTTTTAAAAGTATTTTGTTGTTACTTTTTAATCAGCGTGTACACATTTTGATATAATGCGCATGCTTAGTGGTCATTATTTGTTTACATTAGGAGCAAACTAAGAGAGGCTGGACTTTACAAGAATCATTATCTTACCTTTTCATGTTGTTTAACATTGCCTTTACGTTTCCTTGGAATTGCCTGATCAATTTTCATTCGAACTAGAGTCATACTGGCAGTTATTAAACAGATGTGAGCCAGGCCCTCTTGCATTACAACAGCAGCAACATCGGCATTCTGAAACAATAAGTAAATAACTAGAAAACTTCTCAACAATCTGTCTGTTGATCCAGACTGGCCCCTTAAGGCACCAAATCCAGTTCCTTCCTTCAGCTGACTTGACAGCTTAAGGCATCAGGTACCGTACAACATTTCTATAGCTTAAATTGCCACCATACTGGCAGTGTTATACTTTATGTCAGCTAAGCTGAGACCTATTGAAAACAGTTTTTATAGAAAAATATTACATAGTGCGATCCATCCGAAAAAAAATTACGTTTGTTATACGGGAAATTTACAATTATTAATTTTGTAATAATTAATTTACATTCTTATGACTACAATAAATCACACTATTATAAACATTTATTTGTAACTAGGCTTACACCATTTTCATACCAATGCTGTGAAACCGTAACACTGGTTTTGCTTTCATTCCGCAGCAAGTTGTCGATCTGAATACGCGATAATCAGGCGAATCCTTCGAGACCGGCACAACGGTCCTTTGCAGGACCAAGTCTTTAAGGTTTACACCGACCCTTTTCAGGGCCATCGACCACCTCTGTCCACCCCGGCGGACACACACATAAACGACCCCAAACGAATAAGGTCTTGCCACTTAATGTCGCCATCCGATGACAATAACCTAATTTTAATCATGAGTGAATGATGCAAAATGAAAACCAACCTTTATTTGGCTTAATAATATGGAGAATCACTTTTTGACGCAAGTAGGCGCTTTACAGAAAAATGCTTGAAATAAAAGTTGTAGATCTTTTAATTTCCTCTTACCCATTTTTGTCACAAAATGGATACTATGGCCGAAATCTTAAAAAATCAATTTATTTTACAGATTTTCATGAAAAAAAAACAGAATTTTTTTTATTACCGCTAAACTAAGCGTTATACAAAAAAATTTATGAATTAAGAGTTGTAGATTTTTAAATTGTCTACAACTTTTATTTTAAACACTTTTTTACGAAAACAGCCTACCCAAGAATTTTAGCAGCCGTGGTGCCTACGCTATCTTGTAGAGCATAAAAATATAGTAAATGAGGCAATTTTTTAAAAAATTGTAGAAGCCAATTTTGAAAAAATCATAAAAAAGCGAAAAATTGCATGAATAAACTACTACTTCAAGTTGACAGATTTTGAGAAAATGTTCGTGTCGGGTCCTCTGGTGGTATCTAACTTAAGTTTCAAGTTTTAACTTTATGCGATGTTCCGTTCTCAAGATATTTTGTCCACACATGCACACACACACAAACCAATCACTAAAAACAAGTTTTTGGGTTCAGGGGGTCTGAAAACGTGTAGATCCGGTGAAAACTTGATTTTGAAAAATCGACATGAAACAATACTTTCCTTCCTATATATTCATACAGGCAAGAGATAGTAAAAAAATACATCTAATAACTTGGCAAAAACCTCCATAAAAACACAGTGTCATTATAATATAAAAACGTTTAATTTGTTTCCATGAATATTAATCACAAAATAAGCAAAACTTTCTATCATAATGATACGAACAATATATTTCAAGTGAATAAACCAATTTATCAACAAAACATTAATCTATGGACATGTTACACACAAACCGATTGTTTTTATTATAGTTAAAAAGTCGAAGGCACATGATCTGTTGATGTAGTTAATTTCTGATCAAAGTTTTAGTTACAATGTTTGTATTTTAAAATTAGGCTCACCACTAACATTCTGCGATAGGTTTACTTTATTCTTATGAGTTTATAAAATTTAAAAATTAATTATTCAAACGAAAGACTTACCTGAGTTGGATCACATGCAGTATCGACACGTTCTAAAGCGACCGAATCCCATTCGTGTTTGAATAAAGAAAATTTCCTATTTAATTCTAAGTCTAAAGTATGATATGCTCCCATTTTGACATACTGATTTTCTTCGACATTTCTACCTTTTAATCTAAGTACGCAAGCCTGTGTATCAAAATCAATGTTTTCGACTGCAACTTTTAACATAGTTCTCACTCTATTACTACTTGAAGAGCCAGTAGCTGACTCTGTTTGAACTTTCCTGGTAAAAAAAAAACAAAATATAGCAACAAATTAATTATTGGGTCTTTTCCGTTTTCTGTATGCCTCTATCAAATCTGAATTCCCTAAAGGGTTGCACACTTATTTATTTTTCCCACTCCCTGCCTTACAGAATACTCAACTGAGACAGACACACTCGTCCTTCCCAGTCGCAGTATATATAGTACTATATGAAAAATCATTTCATCCTTCACCATCTGCATTAGTAGTAATTGCAGAACAGTTGAACGTTAAACAGAAAAAAAACAAAAAATATATATTTAGTACTATGTTACACGTTCTGTTGTTTTATTGTTTCATTTTGCTATTACTACATTACTATTACGTTATTATTTTATCAAACATCCTATGTAGGATTATAAACAGCCGTATTATTTAAAATTAAAATATATACCGGGTGAGCATAAAGTCTTACCCTGATTATAAAATTTTATTACAGAATAATCGTTTGACGTAATAATTTAAATCTGGCGCCGTTACATAGGTTATTGTTAGTAGATTTTGTGACCAATAGATGGCGCTAGTGCTCCTCAACAATGACATGGTCTGTTAGTTCACGTTAGTTGCTGGCGAAATGGCGTTGAAGCAGGAGAAAGCACAATGTGTGCTTTGGTTTCACGAAACGAAATCGTCCATCAGTGTTCAGCGTAATTTTCGGGCTTTTTATGGATGCAGCCCTCCTGATGTTAAATCAATAAAGCGATGGTATGAAAGGTTTAAAGAAACAGGCAGCGTTGAAGATCTTCCTAGAAGTGGCAGGCCTAGTGTGAGTGAAGCAACTGTTGATCTTGTTCGGGAATCGTTTCAACGGAGTCCGTCTAAATCAACTCGTCAAGCATCACGTGAACTTCAAATACCGCAAGCAAGTGTGGTGAAAATTCTTCATAAAAGGCTTAGGTTGCATGCTTATAAAGTGCAAATCGAGCAGGCCTTGCAACCGAATAATTTGCTGAGACGTGCAGAATTCGCAACTGAAATTCTCAACAGGATTGACGGCGCTAACGATTACTTAAATCGCATATGCTTTACCAATGAATCCACCTTTCATGTCCGTGGAATGGTAAATAGGCATAATGTCCGTATATGGGGATCAGAGAATCCACATGCTACTGTACAGTTACAGTGAGACAGCAAAAATGTGAATGTTTGGTGCGGCCTCATGCATAATAAGGTTTTCGGGCCGTTTTTCTTCACGGAAAACACCATTAACGCTAACATTTACTTAGATGTTTTGCAACAGTTCATTGCACCACAGTTAGAAGAATATCAACCATGGATAATTTTCCAGCAAGATGGAGCACCGCCCCACTGGGCTTTGATAGTGCGTAATTTCCTGGATGAAACATTTCCGGATCGGTGGATTGGAAGGGATGGTCCAACACCCTGGCCACCCTGCTCTCCAGATTACTCCCCTTGACTTTTTTTTCTGGGGCTATATCAAGGATAGAGTCTTCGCCACACCAGTTGCTGACGTTGACGAACTGAAGGCTAGGATACAAGCTGCTGTGGGTACTGTGACAGAACACATGTTACAAAACACCTGGCGGGAATTGGAATATCGCTTCGACATTCTCCGAGCTACCAAGGGGGCACACGTTGAAGTTTACTAATGTAAGTAATCTTAAAAAAAACTATTAACACTAACCTATGTAACAGCATCAAATTTAAATTATTATGTCAAACAGTTATTCTGCAATAAATTTTTATAATCAGGGCAAGACTTTTATGCTCACCCGGTATTTCTAACCACCAGAATACGGTAACAGAAAACACTTACCAATGTTTATAGCGCTTTCGTGTATCTCGTACACATACACATCTTTAGTAAATTACAATTCTTTAAAATCTCTTTCACATCAAAATTTAAAACTTCCTACTCCTACCATGGTAGATTAGGAAATTTAAAACTTCCTTCTCCTACCATGGTAGATAAGGAAATTTTGATGTGAAAAAGATTTTAAAGAATTTTAATTTACTGAAAATATGTACAAGATACTTGAAAGTGCTATATACATTGGTAAGTGTTTTCTGTTACCGTAATCTGGTGGTTAGAAATATATGTTTCAATACTATTACGTTATATTTTTTAATTATTGACATTGGGAAGAGAAAGTCATGTGAGTATTTCACATACTTTTTTAGTTGTCACATCTTCTGGGATTATGTAATAACCCCATTTCCTGAAAGAACTCTGTAGCATCCTCCATTTAAATATTATTAAGTAACTCTACAAAATTCATAGTTAGACTGTGTAGTAACTAACTGTGAAATCGGAGTGGAATTGACAATACGCTGGAATATTGTTATACTCAGATTGGGACGCAAGACGCAGAAGTAGGAGAACTGTGTAACCCTTCAGGGAATTCGGATTTGATAGTGGTATACAGAAAAACGGAAAAGACACTAATTATTTTATAAACTTACTAAACTTCAATGTTGTTGCATTGTCAAAACATGTTGTCCTGCCATTCCACACCCTCTTGTTCACAATATGTATGTGAATAGTATTGACATTGAACACATATAAAGTCACAAATACACATACAAAATTATGTAGTAGTGGTAAAAGGATAGGGTTTGTAACGGGGCATGAAACAGGTCGAGGGAGCTTTGACGAAGAAAGACAATGGTTTACTCTCAGAATTTCTGCATACCACACTAACAGTTCCACGTATGACGAAAATGTTTGATTTTATAGCATCTGCACATAATTCTGATTTAGTAGGTAGTTCTACGAACCTTATAGATGAAATATTCGATAAGTTATATTGTCTATAGGACGACTTCAAAAGTAACTTGGCAACTTACAACCATCGTTTCAACCTTGCTATCAATACATTTGCATTGTGTTTTATATGTAATCATAGAGCCATTCAAGGCATGTAATTTGATAAATGAACCAAACAAATCGCTTAATACACACGTTTGCTATATAGGCTTTTAAAGCTGGTAACTACCAGAGCAACTAAGATTGCCTCCCGTAGCAGAAGGGTTAAAGAACTCAGAAAGGATATTAAGAAAATTAGAATAAACCAAAAAAATTGGTTACATCCAAGGCTTCCACGAAGAACAAAAGCAGAAAACCAAATGGATTGAAGGAGAAAAACCTTTTACTAATGAAAAAGAATGGTGAGAGTATGGGCTGTAAACAGACCATCTAGAAAGTTACTTTATATAGTCAAAAACGGCCCTAAATGATAAATAAGAAAAACTGAAACAAGGAGTTTGGTTGGCACTTGGCATTTTCTGTACGTGACTTTCACGTAGAAATCATCCATCTAAATGACAAGTGACAATACCATAATCATCATACTGTACAAGGCATATTTTACAATAATAAACATCTTAAATTAAAAAAAAACCATCAATACCTGATAGTTGAAGCACGTACGTAATCCCCTTCACTAATAATATTGTACGCATGCCACATGTCCTCCGATTCCTCTGGTATTAAAGTGACACTCCTAGAAACCAAATAAAATTTATGTTAGATTCATTAACTTACAAGTACTGTAAAACCTCAATAGTTCATCATCTATACTAATACAATAAAGAAGAAACGTCTGTTTGTTTGTATGAGGTAATCTCAGAAACTACAGAACTGATTTTTAAAAAATCTTTCATTGTTGCATAGCTTAGAACTTCCTGATCAATACAGGCTATTTTGTAAGTTTAATTAAGTGAGTTAAGCAACTTAAATTGTGAAAATGTCGCATGTTTTAGTTTATCGGGTGCATGGCACTTTTATTTTTTTTAAGTCCTCTGGATGGTGTATTTTGTGGGCTAGAAGCACAATTCAACTTTTATATTTCATAAAAAAACATGAAGAATAACATTCAATTCCAAAAAACATTAAAAATTTGGAAATATTCAAATTTTTTTATTTTTGTACTGTATTTCATGTATTTGTTTTCATCCGACACGTAGTGAATAAGTCATATATTTCCAATTACTCTGCGTACCGCACCCACATATTACTGTCTCTTATCTCAGCCATATATCAACTGTCTCTTTCTTTTCCATCGGTATTCTTCTATGCATTCTATTCAACTCTGTTAAATCGCAGGGACAAACATTTAAAATGGTGGGCATCGATTTGAGACACGAGTGCTTCCTTCACTCATGGACAAATTTGTGTCGGACTTTCTAGAGCTGGAAGTGCAGAAAAACAATTTATTTTGCTGCCACAGGGCAACAAAACCACAAATATTGTATACAAAGAGGTTTTAAAATAATTTAATGAGGCCTACATTAGCTGCTGTGAAGCGAAGCGAGCAGGGGTTGCTAGTTGTTTATAATTTACAACAATTATCCCTCTAAAAAGATATGTATATTATAAAAAAACCCAGCATGTGCCTAAATTAAATATGTAATTAAAAATGGGCTTATAACTCAAATGATTAATAGAACTACTAATACACTACTATAAATACACTTATGAATAAGTCACTGAAATACAACCTCCAGCATGTAAAGTCTAGCCTTTCTTAGTTTGCTCCCAATGTAAACAAATAATGATATCACTGAGCATGCGCATTATATAAAAATGAGTACACTCTGATTAAAAAGTAACAACTAAATATTTTCAAAAGTATTTAAATACAAAATACTTTAAAAGTATTTTTATAAATGAAATTGTTAGGCCTACATCATGTCATGACTGATGTTTTAAGTAATTTAAGAACTTATAATTCAAAATATAATTAACTTAATAGGAATACGACATTCATAAAGTTGTGGGGTCTAGCGCGCACCCTGTAGTAGCTGGCTTTGGTTTGTTGACAGCAGGAGCAAACTAAGAACGGCTGAACTGTAATCAATCTAAATGACAATACTTTATTAGTTTCTATCATGTTTTATTCTTAACGTTGGTTTAATTTCTCAATACCTATAGACTACTATATCTTCATTAACTATTACAAAATATTAAAATTTGAACTGAAAGTATAAATATTTACAATGTATAAAACTTAAGTATAGTAATACAAAAATTAATAATAAAACCTTTAACAGTTCTCAAAAACGTCTAAAAATTTAGATAAAACTGTCATAACCTCTAGTTAGCCTTCCATGCTTCGGCCTACAGCTAATTTGAATGCATTTCTTCACTAACAGATGTAGTTCTGTTTTACCATTTTATAACATAATTTTCAACTTCAGCTCAAATTAACTTGGGTAAGACTGAGCACAGTAAATACACTGCACAATTTTCAGAAAAATTGTTTTCATTTCAGCAAGAGTACCTCATCAATATGGATAAAACTAACATACGCTCGTTTTAAGTTTTATAAACATTCTACATAAAATGTCAATAAATTATAAAAATTATCAAAATCTAAGTTTATGTTTACTTTAAACATAAAACATAAACAAAACAAACAGCCTAAATTTAGCGTACTTAAACACATGCCTATTCATTATCATAACCTACAGTTATTACAACAGCCTAAAATAATATAATTTTTTACTTACCCGCCTCCATCTTTTTCAATATTTTTGTGAACTAACTTCATTTTAGAATAGGTGAAAATAAACGCTTAGTTAGTTCATAATTACTATTTAAAAATCCACGCGAAATAAACACCACAACGAACATTTTTTGTAAAGTGATCCACTAAGTAAACGTGATTAAGCGAGGGTAAACGTCAGCTGATTTACATCTCATATTCCAACCGAACAAAAATAACACAGAAGAAAGAAAAAAATATAAAGAATTTCACAGGAATTTTACTCACAAGTGAATAAAATTATTAAAAATTTAATATACCATACATATTATTTTAGATAAATATAATGTAGATTAATTTTATATACTGTTTTATGTAATAGTGGAATGTTCTTGAAACCTAGATGTATTTTGGTTGGTGCTTCTGTTCTCGTAATTCTTGGAAGGCGCGAAAACGAACAACTCATTACCGCAAAGTCCTATTCCCACGACGCTAATATACTAGCTCCTGGTTCTAGCAGGACATATTAGCGCGTCGTTGACGATTCCTACGGAGATAGCTAATTATTGTCAGTGCTCTGAAAACATATGTGAGCTGTGTTGTGTATTGCTGTACAAAGTACAGCTTACTAGCAATGTTTCCAAACATTCACACAAGCTAGTTTACTAGCGCTGGTCAGTCACGTGACCTTTTCTCCCTACTAGCGCTAGTAAAATCAAATAATTACGTTCAAAGTTACTAGCATCTAGTTCTACTAGCACGCTAGTATCAAGTGCCCTGGGAATAGGCCTTTAGTTAATTGTTTTTGAATTTATTATTGCAAAGGGTATATTTTTTAATGCAGTGTTAAAAACTGTTGACTCATTATATACACCTATAACATCAGGCATATTCTGGTAAGATATAACATTCTGTTCATTGTGTAGATAAAAGGTGGGAATTTTTCCAAACCAAATCTTCATTGGTTAGAAATCTATACACAGCAAAATTGTCATAAAATTTTACATTCAGACTGTTCTAAGAATGTACTTTTATTTTGACTTTTTCTTGCCTTTATGAATATATAGGAAGGAAAGTATTGTTTTCATGTCGATTTTAACAAATCGAGTTTTCACCGGATCTACAATTTTTCAGACCCCCTGAACCCAAAAAACATGGTTTTAGCGATTTGTCTCTGTGTGAACAGAATATCTAAAGAACGGACCATCTTACAAACTTGAAACTTACGTTAGATACCACTAAAGAACCCAACATGAACATTTTCATCAAAATTGGCTGTTTTTTTTTTTTTTTTTAATCGCCTCATATACTGATATGTTACGCTCTACAAGATAGGATAGGTGCCATGCCTGCTGAAATTCTTGGGGAGGCTGTGCTCTCGTAAAAATTTTTTTTTAAAGATTGCGGCTATTTTAATATGCATTTTAGCGCAAACATGTATAATAAAAGTTATAGAGAATTTAAAATCATACATATATTTCAAATATTTTTTTTTGTATAATGCTTAGTTAAGCGGTAATTAGGGATTTTCTGTTTTTTCTCACGAAAACTTGTAAAATATCAATTTTTTTTAAAGATTTCAGCCTTAGTTTATTCGACATTTTACGACAAAAGTGTATAATATACACTTGATTTTATACAATTTGATTATATTATAATCAAATTTATAGGAAATTAAAAGATCTACAACTTTTATTCAGAGCATTTTTCTCTACAGAGCCTAGTTTAGTGTGAAAGAGTGATTTTACGTATGTTTAAGCCAAACTGAGGTCGATTTTAATTTTGGGTCTTTCACTCATGATAAAAATTAGGTTATGTTTATTGAGGTTAGTTTTTGGTTTATTTCTAATGTTTTATTACTAATGTTAGGTTATATTGTTAATTATTTTCAGTGGCAAGAGAAAGTTGTGTGAGTGTTTCACACCAAATTTTTATAATAAAAAAAAAACTATTCTAAAATAAATAACTCAATTTATGTAATGGATTTATTTGTATTTTAATAAATAAATTAAGTTTACAATATTAAACAATAAATAAATATTTAACAGTTATTTGTACAAGTAATACAACTTAAATTACAAACATAAAACAATGTTAATTTATAAAAATTGGTGAAACAGAAAATAATATGTAAAAAGGTTAAAATATTATGTACTAATCGTTCCTTGTAACAATCAAATAACAAACTATTTTAGAAGACGGGATGGAAATAAGTAAGGGTTTCTCAGAGAGAGGTTAGAAAATAAGCTCATGAATCAAACTACAAGAAAGATGAGAAATTGAATAATAAAATGAAAACACAAAATTAAACAAACATAATTGGCCATAAGTCTCTTTATAACACACTTGTATAAAAAATATTTATTTTTAATTTAATTACAACCTACCCCAGGCTGGCCAGTGGTAAAGTTGTCGTAGTGAATCAGGTGTTTAACAGCTGATTTTTGGAGACGAAGGTCCCTGGTTCAAATCCTAGTAAAGGTAGTTACTTTTATATGGTTTTGAATACTAGACAGTGGTTACCAGTGTAGTTTGATGGTTACGGTTTTAATTAACCATGCTCTCTCAGGAATGGTTGGCCCGAGTCTGTACAATACTACACATCATACTCATCTCATTTAGTCATGGGATTGCTTATAGTAATTCTAAATTCTAAAACAGTTTGTTTTGACTGGTGTTATGGTGACAGGAATTGTTTTTTTAGGTGCATATCTTATTTTATAAACACTGGTATAAAACATCACAAAATAAAGCCACCAGAATAGTAGCACCATCAAAAATTTAATTCAATTACTTTGTTATTTACTTTGAAAACTCTTGTTATGAAAGTTTTTGTGCCCATACCAGACAGGTGGAGTGTTAAATTATTTGCACTCAAATCTGCTAGTTCCACGCCTACAAAAAATTCTGTTTCTTAACACTTGCTCAGCCAATTATGACTGAAGCATTTAAGAACAGAAGAGGTACAAGTGTAAAAGACACTAGTCAGAAATATCTCCTCTGAGAGTCATGAATTTCATCACTATACAGCCAGACCCAGTGGTGAATGAATTAAAGGTGTCATTTGCAGGGTTGAAAGTCGATCCTGTTCAGAGGACCTGACATGCTAATAAACACTTGTTTACACTCAGTGAGGAAGATAATAGTAAACCATCTCACTCCTCTTTTTACTTAGAGCCTCTAGAGGTTCAAACCAGCCTTTTGGCTGATGATGTAAATGACAACATGCCAGTCTTTTACCAATTTTAATATTCAATTTTTTTTGTAGAATTTCAGAAGTGTCCTTGTTACAACCACGTAAAAATTGTTTAAATTTGTTAGGTAGAATCCTGTGTGTGGGATAAAAGATTTTGCTAGAATTGCTAGTGTTAAGTGAATTACGACCAACCAACCAATAAGAACAAAATAATTTTTTTAAAATAAAATTATATAGTTTTTTTTACAAAAAATGGAATCATTATTAAACTTCTAACTCCATGTTTACAACAGAAATTAATTTTGTCAGAAAATTAAAATAATAAAAAAACTTAACAAATTATGTTTAAGAAATCTAATAAACATTTTCTTCCACAGTCTCATAACAGTATTTGAACTATTTTCATACACAGACTTACAGGTTCAAAATTTAATTACTAACCTTATCTCATGTATAAATATTATGTAAATATATTATTTTTATTGTGCGTTACATCTAATTAAACTGTTCAAGCTTCTATTTTTAAATCACCTGTTTTTAATTCCTCAGTCTCAAAAACGTAACATTTTAATACGTTCAAAAATTACAATCAAAGAATTAATAAATTAATAATTTTAATAATCATAAACTATGAAATATCTTACAGTAAAATCTAAAGTGCTTAGCCAGTATTATATTTTATAAATTATTGAAAAATTTCTAGAAAATTAAGCGCATGATCCTGAAAAAAATTTATTATAATGCATTTGAAATTCCTACATAAAGATACTAGAACACTGACAGATATAAAAGGAGAAGCTTAAACAGCTTTGACATTACAAAAAGTACATCAAAAGAAAATTAATTAATTATAATATTAATGTGTTTATACATGGATGTACATTCCATTAGCAAGAACATTCTATAACTGTACTAAAAACAATTTATTGAAAAATGGACCACTCATATTATACTTTAGTAAATTAACTTACAATAATGGCGTTACAAGTTATTTAAAAAGTTAAGAGTTATAAGGTGTAGTATCAAAAGGTAATAATATAAGAAAAGGTTAAATAATTATAATAAAAATTATTATATCATTGGTAATTTTGTGTTGCTCTGAAATTTTTAATTTCAGATTGATTAAACAAGAGAGATGAGACAGTGCTTTCATCCCTTAACATTCTAGCACAAAAGATTTAATTTTATTACTTCATACTTTTGTACTTAGAACAGATAGATCTCCTGAATAACCTTTAGAAGTTTCCCTGTTAAGTCTTTCTTTAACAATTGTCTTCCCGGTTAATTATTCAAACATTGAGCATTGTTTATCAATTAAGGTTTCATACCACAAGATAATTTGGAAAATGATTTCTTCATTCATGCCAAACTATCTACACTGCTAAAGATTCTCATATTCCGTAAGTGTTGCCTATGGTGATAACCAGCTATCAACTGGTTCACAGCGATCCTAATCTACTTCCTAACTAGAACAAGTATTTCATGACCAAGAGAATTAAATATGGCGCTCATCATACTCAGTTTGGTTTCAGTACTTCTGATGCATCCACCAAAAAATGGTGGGCCAATACATTGTCACCAACAGCCCCACAAATATCAGCTCTGCAAACGGCCCCAGAACCAGCTGTGAGGAGCGCTACAGATGTGCAGCTAGCAGTGCCTCCCTTCCACCATGAAGTGGATTCGCCAGAGGGTGATTAAAGCAGCCGCACTGAACCGTGAGTCGCATTTTGCCATCTAACCTGCGACCGGAAAAGAACAAGGAAGAAGTACTCCCCAGCTGAGACAAGATGCACCATCCCTGGTCTACGCTACTGGTGGCGGACGCACATTCCCATACTGGTCAGCCTTCACTGACCTGGAGAGAACTGCCTCGGTCGACGGCCTAAACTGACCCGACACTGCAGGGCTCTGGGGGCCACCACTGTCATGCTGCAGTGGGGATCCAACTTCTGCTGAGGGAAGCCTAGGCCTGAACCCGGTAGCCGAGCCGTCACTCTTCGGGCTCGCCGCTTCCGACCACCAACAGCCCTTTTCAGAGCCAACCACAAAACCCAAATGGTCCTTCTCAGGACCCCCAACACAATTAAACCACCCTTTTCAGAGCCACCAAACTCACAAAGCAAGGTTTCACCATGTGCCATTGGCCCCAGTCAGCAATAATACCATTGATCCACTGACTCCCTATAACTTGACTGGATCTGTTAAGTTTTCTCAGTTTATTCCCTATTTTAAGGTCTTTTTTCTGACTTCTTTAAATAACTTTTGTGACACCTTAGGTTAATTCGTAACTTTCATGATACAACTGGAAATCTCTAAAGAAAACCTGGCTTAACAAATGCGTAGAATTTAAACCTAAAATCATCAGCTCTTCAGTTTACAAGAAAAGCTAACTGCATTCTCTGATCAGGACATTTTGACAATTGGATGGGACAATGAGCCTGCAATATGAAATCAAGATTCATGAAAAGCTTAATTACAGGCAGCCAAAAGAACATAGCTCCTAAAAACACATATAGTTACAACACAGAAAAACATTTAAAGACTAACAGCTTCTGAACTAACGGGTGATTCAAAAAGAGCGCCGGTTTTTTAAACGGCTGGTAAATTTTTGTTTATCGGTTGGCTACATTGTTAGACCTCATTTCTATTTCGGAAAACATTTCCGATTGACGATTCAGTTGTAGTTTCTCTTGTTCGCAGTGTAGTACTCTCGCAGTCTGTGTCTAACCATGGACAAGTTTACTATTGCACAACGAGTGTTAATCGTCAAAACATTTTACCAGAGTGGAGAGAGTTATGCGGCTACTGTCAGGCGACTTCGCGGTACCTCTAGGACGTAATGAAGCACCGAATGAATCAACAGTTCGCAGGCTCATGAAAAAGTTTTTTGAGACGGGTTCAACAGTCGACCTTAAAAGTTCTGGACGTCGTCGTTCTGGCCGAACTGAGCAGAACGTTGCGTTGGTTCGTGACAGTGTGGCTGTTAGCCCAGCAAAATCAATACGTCGCCGTTCTCAACAATTGGGTTTACGATGTTCTTTCTGTACGGAGAATTCTTCGGTACGATCTTCAATATCACCCGTATAAAATTCAGTTGCTGCACGAGAAACAATGTTGTTGCTCCGTGAACGGTTCCAGGATCGCATCATTTCTCGTAATTCCGACCATCAATGGCCACCAAGGTCGTGTGACTTGACGCCTTGTGACTTTCATCTTTGGGGTCATCTGAAGTCATTGATGTATGCCAATAAACCCCGAAACATCAATGACTTGAAGGAGGAAATTCAACGGGTTATCGGGCAAATGGAAGTCGAAACTTGTCGTGCAGTAATATCCAATTTCATGGACAGAGTTGATGCGTGCCAGCGCAGTAGAGGAGGGACACATGCATGACATCATTTTTCATACATGAAATCGGAAGGTAAGATGAACTTGTTGATGTATTTATTTTCAGTTTTTCAATAAAATAAATCTCTTAATTTGATATATCAAAACCGGCGCTCTTTTTGAATCACCCTATAGTACGGATTAACACAAAATTACCAAATATATTATCTTAAAATTATCATCAATAAATTTTTAATTTTGGTTAATAATAATTATATAAGTAGTGTAAAATGCACTTTCTTAATAAAATTTACAAATAAAAGAAATTTCAGCGGTAAAAAATAAATGAATAGAATCACACTATCAACAGTTTTCTATCCTAAATGAGATAATTTATAAAGAAAGAAGGAAAAAAGATGAATAGAAATACCACAAAATAGACAGATGAGGTAAACAAGAATTATAAAGAATAGGGACTGGAAATAGATGAATAATTAACAGTTGTAACAAAAACAAATAAATTGATCAATCAATTGACATTAATTATTACTAATGTTGGAAGACTTTAAGCTACCATTATAACTTGATGACATTTTGTATTTTTAGATTATTGAATTACTTGTTCATTAATAAATACGCTAAATTTCAATCCTAGGAAATTAAAAGGTTTGTCTCAACAAGGCATTACTTAAAATCTAAATAACTACCATAATAGACAGTATAGTATTACAGATTTTTGTGACAATAAGACATGTCTAGAAAGTAAATAATACTTATTTCTGATGCCACTACAGCTATTGGCACTCTAACCCTTTATTTTCCAGACACGCCTCATATTTCCTATTTATGGATCTCCGCATGTTGTATTAAAGATATATTTCAACTTGCCACAACATATTATAATACTTTGTATTGTGTATATAATTAAAGTCAGACCTCTAATTATCAAACTTCGTTGATAACAAACAAACGTTGACCACTGTGGTCAACATATAAGAGTACTGTAGTACTTTTTTACTATGCACAAACAAAAATATGTAAAAATTAGATGATGTGGACGAAGCAGTTCTCAAATGGGTAAAAATGTTACATGACAAAAACATGCCTAAGCAAAATAGAAAAGTTGTTCTTTATATGAGAAAAGAGCAGATAAAATGGGTAATGCCTTTAAAAATACCAGAAGAATTTACAATAAAAAAGTTTTATCATGGGGTACAAAAATCAGACATTACGAAACAGTGATAAGGTCAGAAGCGTTGTATGGTGCGGAAACACTTAAAATTAAGCTAAAAGGAGGTATAAATAAAGTGATGGGCGCAGAAAGGAAAATAATGAGAAGTATATTGGGGCCTAGGAAACTAGATGCAGAGTACAATAGACCCCGAACAAATAAGGAAATATATAGCAGAGTTGAAAACATTATCCACACAATGAGGAAAAGAAGACTTATGTTTTTTGGTCATATAGCGAGAATGGACAATAATCGGCTGGCAAAACAGGTCTATGAGAGGATAATGAAACTTAAAATTAAGCCAGCATGATTCACCGAAACGCTGTCAGATTGCTTAACGGCACGGATTACCACAGAAGACATATGCAATAGAGAGGTTTTAAGGGGTAAAGTTGAGAGAGTGACCTTTAGGGAGGAAAGTGAGAGGAGGAGGTGTGAACCCCACAATATGGACCAACTGAGGATGGACAGATCAAGAAGGATGAAGGCGGTGTGGGTGAGGAAGAGAATGGAGCAGCATAGGACATGAAGAAACACCCCAAATATTGATTTAACGTGCTCTCGTTAAAGAGCTATTCGAAAAAAAAAAACAAACTTTATTGTAAACAAATACTATTTTTTAGGCAATATGGTTACGGTCGAGTAATCTCACGTAACACAAGTAAGATTCTTAATGAGAAAAAATAACGTTTCTCTTTATCAAAGTTTCTATGTATCAAATTTTTTAGGAACCTACAATTTTGATATATGGAGGTCTGACTGTACATCCAATCTTATCGTATAAATATTTAATTTTTTTCACTGACCTGTTGCAACTGCATATCACTTGTTTTTTATATATTCTACTTTCTCCTGACATAATGAGATCCATTACATCAACTATTTTTTTAAATATTCTTTTCTTTCAGTTTAGTCTAATATCAGAGGTTGGAAATCATCATAGCGATCGGGATCCACTCAACTGCAGCTCTGAACAGCTCCGCCGAACTACACCCATACCACTCCCTCAGATTTCGCAGCCAGGAAAATCTTCAACACCCAACACTTCGTTTTCTCTTAACCTTTCTTTGGACAATAAGCCTCAGTATTGAGTATTTATCTCCTTTCATAATATGACCCAGATACTCCAATTTTATTCTCTTTATAGATTTCACCAATTCACACTCCTTATCCATTCTCAACAATACATCCACATTTGTCACTCTCTCCGTCCATGACACTCCACGTTTTCCTACAGCACCACATCTCAAATGCCTCAATATTCCAAATGTTCCTTTGTTTAAGAAACCACGACTCCACACCTTACAGCAACACGGAGAAAACACAACACAACATTCTCACTCTCAGATTCAAATCAATGTATCGGTAGCATTGCAACCTTTACATTTTAATAATCACTTGTCTCACTGTTTCCAATCTTCCTTTAATTTCTCCAGTTTGATCATTATTTTCATTAATCTATGCCCCTAGATATTTATATTATGTGACTCTTTCAATTTGGGCGTGAGAGATTGTTAAATTAGCATAGAAATTTGTATTCTTGTTATTACCATTAATTTTGGCTTTGTAAGATTGAGTTTCAAATTGTAATCATTACTATGGCTATTTACTTTGTCAAGTATGTATTGCTAATCCGCCAATAGTGTGTCATAATAATTTTTCAGTTAATAATAATTCCAGCATTCTGTTCCAGTAAAGCTTCTTCACATATGGCTTCGCTGTAAAATTACATTAAATAGGAGCGAAGAGAGAACACAACCCTGGCAAAAAAAAAAAATTAATATATATTATTTAAAATATTGAATCCTATCTATTTCTTCTTAATACATATTGAAAAAATCCCACAAAAGTAGTAAAGATTGAAAATCAGCAAATAAAGATTCAATCGGTTCCATTCCTGATTTAGCTAATGCTGTCATTTCATTATTAAAGTTAATTATACACGCTAGCATTCCAATTAAATTATTAATATTATAAATACTGTAAATGTGGCAAATCATTATAGTCATTATGTCATCAAAATTACACATAAAAACATACAAACTATGTACAATAATCTTACGTTAAAAATATTTAAAAATCACAACCAAATACACTGAATATAAATATTACACTGCTCAATAAATTTATTTTGTGTACATAAATTAAATTTACCTAATTAAATTACTAATATAGAACATTTAAAACAATTAACAATAATAAATATTTTATGGAAGTGCATTTTAAACTAACAATAAGTATACATGGACTACACTGTTTTGTTTTATTACACATTTATATTTAACAATAAAAAATTATTATTTTTTGGCTGCATTATCGTTTAAATAAAATTATGATATCATTAACAATTGAAGGGCTTAGTGGATGAAGGTGCTATGTAACAAAAATATAGTTTTGAGAAAAATACGATCAAAATTCTAAGGATGCCATCATTTTGTGAATTGTCTGACTTTCATTTTGGCACTTGCGTATTATTGCCTCTTCATGGAAATCTATATTATTGAATTTATGATCTTCAACTTTGCCTCTCAATTTTTCTTACAACATTCTTATGATTGTAATGCCTTCATTCATTAAAAATTTGTATTACGCACTATCTCCTCTGAGATAGGACGAACAGTATTTACTGTAAATAACACAAAACAAGTTTCTTATACAGGAATTTAAAAAAACATTACATCACACTTTTACTGATAAAAATAAAAATATCTATTACCATAGTTAAAGGTTTTATTCTAAAATTAAAATTTCTTGCATGATGAAGGAAGAAAAGTGCCAAATAATCATAACATCTTTATACACTAAAAAGCATAAATTAAGCAGTACATAGCACATAAATCCTCTAGTATTGTCTTAAAATGTAGAGATAGAGTATTCTATGTCATCTGTATCACTAAATATACATATAACGTCATTATCAGTTACAAAACCTCAATTTTTGAAAATTGTTACATAGCACCTTTATCCACTTAGCTCTTCAATTAAAACATCACATTTATTTTGGTAGAGGTTTCTACACAATCAGGTCGACTGATTCCTTAAGGCGGTTTCTAAACAAAAAGATAACAAAATATGAAAACACAACTGAGTCAACAAGTTTCATCAGAATACAACAGCAGCCAAAAAATAATAATTTGGGTCAATTAAACTAATAAAAATATATACATAATAACAATGTTAAATTAACAAATTAACTAAATTAATTATTAATTCATATTAGAATGTTTCACCATCTTCGCAATCAGCGGTATCATGACCAAACATTTCACAGTTATCACAATAAGGCCTGACATAACCACGCGGATACGATTGTTGTTGTTGAGGTATAGGTGAACTGGAAGATTGAGTTGGACAGTCCTCCGTATCATGTGCATCAAACACATCGCAAATATCGCAGAAAAGTCGTGGAGCGACTGTACGTGTCCTTATACCATTTCTGAAACAAAAATAAAAACATTAGATTAAATTAAATTTACAGGGTCCATTATGAAAGTAGTGGGCATGATTTTATTGTGATGTGACTATCCATCCCAGCCCCGTAAAACCGATCGGGAAATGTGGTGGGGGGTCTGCCCTTCCAACGCAACCGGTCACCAATTTGCTCTAAACTGTCTGAGCAGAAAGACGTGTCTCCGCGTGAAGTGTGTTTTTCGACTTTGTAATATGGTGTGATGGAGCGTTTACTTGAACAGCGAAATCCCATCAAGTTTTCCGTGCGGCTTGGAAAGAATGCAACCAAAACATTCTAGATGCTTCAAGAGGCCTTCAAGGATGATTGTATTTCAAGGTCATAGTCTGGGAGGTGGCACAAGGTGTTCACAGAGGGCCAGGAGAAGGTCACCAATGAACTCTGTTCTGGACGCCCAACAACGACCAAAACCGATAACAACATGAATCGTGTGTGCGAAGTTTTGTGTTCCGACCATCGATTGAGCATCCAGGACATCGCTGACGCCCTAAATATGTTCACATTTGTAGTACATGGGAAAGTGACCGAGGATCTGCAAATGCGCAAGGTCTGCGTGAAGCTTGTTCCAAAAGTGTTGTTGGAAGACCAACTTCTTGGCTTGAAGTAACACCTTGGTGGTCCCTCAGCCCCCTTACAGTCTGTGCGACTTTTTTATTTTTAATTCCCCGGCTAAAGAGAGAACTTAAAGGAAAGCATTGGGAGTCCAGTCCAAGGAAAACATCCAAAACAATGTTACAAGGTTCCTAACAGACATTCCTGTCGAGGAGTTTAAGGGTGCCTCCAGGTGTTGCAGACACGTCTCCGCAAGTGTATTGATGCAGGGGAGAGCACTTCGAAAAATTTTAAGTGTTTGTACCAGTATAATCAATAAATCTATTTTACATAGAAAATGCGCATTACGTTCATAATGGACTCTGTATTGATATAAATTAATTTCTAAGCCAAATTATTTTAAAGCATGAAGTTATTCCATTCTGTTATTGTCACAAAAGGTTCTGCTCATTAAGTTAAAGTGAAAAGAGGTAATTACATATTACCAACCCTTTGAAAAAAAAAAACAGTTTTTTAAACAAGAGCAGAGCTTTCCACAGATTTCCAAGGATCCCACTTATACAATCTTAATACGTTTGTTTTGAATGTTACGTATCACAGGCAAAACAACTACGCCTTTTCTATAGGTTTTATTGAAACTACAATACATTGTTAGTGTTACTGAATGTTCTATAAGCATCAGATCGATCCTATACATGCTATAAAAATATTAATATTTAGCTGTAGTTAGAAATTTTCCGAGATTGTTTGTGAGTTTGTCAGTACGGTAATAAACCCCTGGCTGTGTTGTGAACACTGCGCAGGCAGCGTTTTTTGAGTAGAGTACAGGCAGCAGAGATGTAATCCTGCGAAGAACAAAGGGTTGCAGTCATAGGGCCCAACTAAGAAAAGAGGACATATGAACAAACTGGATGTTTACAACCTGAATGGGAAGATTGCAGAACATCAAAATTGATGGAGGAAACATGTAGAAAGAATGCCTGAGGGAAGGATCCCCCTCAGTGTTTTGCGATACAGACCGGTGGAAAGGAGAGATGTTAGGAGGCCACGCAAAGATGGCAATAATTCAATAGTTTGTCCCCATTGTGAGTCGGAACAGGCGAAAGCCTTGATTGTGAGAAGAAGTAAGACATTTTTTGAATAAAAACATTTAAACGTTGTTGTGTTATTCATTGTCCTCTATTTTTCTATTGCTCTCTTGGAATCGCATCTTTTCCCAATTCATCTATAACTGAACCCATCTACTTCACTCTAGGTCTGTCCTTTGGTATTTTTCTCTTAATAAATAAGAAAAATAATTCAGATATACAGATGGTGCCAGTCGGCATCACCATTTTCTTTGCTATGCCATGTTGGCGGGGCAACCTCAATTTTCCTCTGAGCCTCCATGATTAACATGTTAACAACTCATTAAATAAAATAAATAAGAAAATTTAAAAATTTTTATCAATAAAATGTAATCAATATCTCTAAAGCCATTTTACTATTTTTGTACTGGAGTAACCTAAATCTTGGGGCAACATAGTTTACAACACAATTACTCCAGGGTTAGTGGAGAGAACATTAGTTTTCAAATTTTAGTTCATTCTAAAAAAAAATATTCCAGTAGTTGTTTGTTTAGAACAAATAACACACATCCAGATGGAAATCCTTAAAAAACACTTTTTCGGTTTCAGGATGTCATGATACATTCTTACTTTATACTATAGATAGAACACAAGAAAATCAAATCAAAAACTAAATACACTACAAACCAATTTGGCGAGATCCATTCTTACTTGGAACATCTGGAAATTAGTTAAATTACATTACAGATTAAACTGCCTAATTGAAAAACAATACTGCTTTTCTTTTTTAATTATAATTTAGAACTATTAAGTGAAAGGCTACCCTTTTTTACAGTTTTTAGCAAAAGTGGCATCTGTTTGGGAATCCAATATTGATTCCCAAACAGATCAACATTTTTCTAGCACATTTTCATCTGTCACCTTCAGCATTTGAACTGCATCAATATGTATGCACAACAGTCAGAAATAACAGTCCTAAATATCAATGAAAACAAGTAAATATAAGTTTTACAAACAAGAAAATAAACATATGAATGAGCTTTACAGACAAAAAAACAGACAAGTTTTTAATATACATTAGAAAGGAAACCTAAAAATCAAGTACATACAAATTAGTTTCATCAGGTTCTCCTGTCTCTAAGTGATGAATTCTGGTTTGTAATACATCATTTTTGTTTTGTAAGTCAACAATAATTGAATTTAGGAAATCAATTTGTCCGTGCAACATTTCTGTCTCCTCATTTTGTTTAACTGCGACTTCAGCTGTAAACAAAAAAGTAACAAAAAGATCATGTAATGTTTACAATCCTCGACATAAATTTCTTTAACCAAATATATTATCCAATTTAAATATTATGATTACATTTTTATTTGACATTTCAACATACTATTGTACGTTTGGGGCTTGTTTCATGCACACAGAAATCCACCATACATAATACTAAACAGTGGACACATACCTTTGGGTTCTGGGAACCCTGTACCAAGATGAAAAAAAGATAACTCTAAAAAAATTCCCAATTTTGACTAAAATGGCTCTAAATGACAGAAAAAACAAGTTATAAAAATTATTAGATATAATGTCAAATAAACATGCTAAAAATTTTACCAACCTATTTTGAAATAATCTAACACCCAATAAATTTTTTGAGTACAAAATATAACAACAAAATTTTTTAAATTCAATATTGTTTTCTTATCTATATCTTTTCCCTATACAAACATCACCCTACTAAACCAAAAAAACCTTTATATATGTCAGCTTAAGTTACAAAGAAAATATGTGTGATTGGTTTCAAATTATACAATAAAATCACACAGACAAATATATTTCAAAGATATTAAATTTTTTTTAGATTGGAGACAAATATATAGATTAGTGAAAACCAAAGAACTGAATTACAAATTGAAATAGTCTAAGAATTAGTTCTAACTATAAAACTACAGTAATACCATAAACTGGTTTTCTGTCCCTTGAAGAAAGAAGGATATACCAAAGTAAAAAAGTTAAAACATTAAATTTCTTCTACTATCATCATTTAATTACAATTTACGAACAGTTAACCCCTTGCCGGTTCCCGACGGAATATTACGTCGCACCGATAATGCACGAAAAACGCCACTGACGGAATATTACGTCGCCAGTTTTTGTCCAGTTTTATTTTGTTTTGTGTCAGCTTATTACGTGGATAGCATTAATTATTTAATTTCACAATGATATAGAGCGGTAGTACGTAGCTTCAAAGTAGTCTACGCATATTATCACCAACGCTAAGTGACGTCGTCGTTAGTTACGGAGGTCCATGTGCTCGAATAACCTATAAATGTAATGATTATTTATTATGTGTTTATAGCCTAACTATTTTTTAAGTGATTTTTATAAGTGTTTATTTTATGAGTATTTTTTAAAGTAATTTTATAGAAAACAATTATTCAAATATGTAAATGAAACAATTATGGACTTATATTTTATTTTATGGACTTACAGACTTTTTTATTTCAATAATACAATACATTAAGATAGGTTAGGTAACCAATTTTTTAAAAATTATGAATAAAATAAATATTTTACATGCAAAAATGTTGCTTTTAATATCATATTAGGTCATAATTAGCCGTAATAATTGTGTCGAAGCAAAAAGAAATAGAGCAAAATTATTCATTTCTGAAAAAAAAACCGGTAAGGGGTTAAATAGAGATTTCACAATTACAAGATAATTTAAAAGAACTCTTGCTTTAACACTGCATAGAGTAGTTGTTGTTAAGGTCATCAGCTGAAAGGCTGGTTTGAACCTGTAGAGGCTTTACTAAGTAAAACTAGGAGCAAAATGGTTTACCACTGCCTTCTTCACCGAATGGAAAAGTGTCCTTACCAGCATCCCAAGCCCTCTGAAATGACAAGCCATCTACTTTCTACCCTTGAAATGATACCACTTCATTCACCACAGGATCTGGCTGTATAATAAAATTCATTAATCTCAGAGAAAATAACTCTTGACTAGTCTTTTAAACCTCTACCTCTTCTGTTCTTAAATGCTGTAATATAATTTGGCTGACCATGTGATAACCAACAGAACTATTTTTTAAAGCCCTGGAACTAGCAGATCAAGTATAAATAATGTAACACTCCACAGGCCTGTTATGGGCAAATAGAGTATTTATGACTTTAAAACTTTCATTTATCCAAGCTTAACTGCAGAAAATGATAAATTATCAATTTTTTAATGAAAGGAAAACCACGAACGCAGAGTAATATCAAATTTTCATAAAAATAAATTAAATATTAAAAGTATTAATTAAGTCACTAAATTACCTGCAGGAGTAGCTGTAACAGGAGGTTTTGCAGCATTTAAACCAGTGACATTAGTCTTACTTGCTCCAATATTAATATTGGAGTCACTGGACCGAATAGTGCTAACATTAGATAATTCTGTTTGTAATTTATTAATCTTTTCTTCCAAAGATTTCTTTTCTTTCTCCAAGGAATCTATATAAGTTTTATTTTTAACTCCTCTCTCTTTTTCTTCTAACAAATTCTTAATCTGTTCAAAAACAAAAGTTATATATATATATATAGTAATATATTGCAATACGAGGGGGTACCCAAAAGTATCCGGAATAGCTCTGCTGTGGGTGGAACTTGTGCAGTACAAATTCCCGCCACTAGGCTGCTTTTAGCGCTACTCATTGCCAGTTCAATGCCATTTTGTTCGTTGATCTAGCTTGTTCTGTTCTCGTGCAGTGATTGTTCTCGCTAGTGCTGTTTTGTGCTCGTGTCGTTTTTCATGATGGCAAGTTTTAATGAACAACGTGCAGCTGTGAAATTTTGCTTCTTGCTCGGTAAAAACGCCGCGGAAACAGTTGTAATATTGAACACAGCTTACAAAGACGACGCTATTGGAAAAACCCAAGTGTACGAGTGGTTTTCGCGCTTTAAAAATGGCGACATGTCGATTGAGAACAAACCTCGTTCTGGACGACCGTCGACTTCCCGAACAGACGAAAATATTGTGAAAGTGAAAGAAATTGTACGAACAGACCGACGACAGACCATTGACTTTTTATCTTTAAGTGTTAAGAAGACTACGAAACAGCATTCGTCGTAAAAGACCTAATTTGTGGCAGACAGGGGACTGGTTTTTCCACCACGACAACGCGCCTGCACACAAGGCAATCTCGGTTACCCAGTTTTTGGCGAAAAACGGCATGGTTTTGCAACCACACGCACCGTACTCACCCAATCTGGCTCCGTGTGATTTTTTCTTGTTCCCACGCATGAAAAGGGGCATGAAAGGTCTCCGATTTAACAACGTTGATGATGTCAAGAAAAAAACGACGGATGAGCTGGCAGCCATCACTGAAGAGGAGTACAAAAAATGTTTTGAACAGTGGAAGCACCGGTGGGACAAATGTATTAGTTGTAATGGAGAGTATTTTGAAGGGGATAAGGTTCTTTTGTAAAAAAATTAAAAATAAATAGTTTTAAAAAATAATTCCGGTTTCTTTTGGGTACCCCCTCGTATAATTGATATTATAATACAAGAAATTATATTGATCAGAAGAAACTGTCAAGTTGTTTCAACTTTAAAATTTCAATTTTCTCACTGGTACTATAAATCAACCATTTTATTATTTTATTTATTTATTATATTTTTATTTTTTTTGGTTTTACGTCTGACTGTTTCACAATTTCTGCTAATGCAGACGGTGAAGAATGATGATATATCGTCCATCCAATTGTAAACTCGTGAATGTGCAAATTCTCAGTTTTTTAGGAGAGCAAAAAACAAATTCAATGGTTTCTTCTTTAACATCTTTTGTGTATCTTCATAACTTTACAAAGGCTGTATCTCCCTAACCGAAGAAGATACATATTCGCGAGTTTACTACAACATGCGTTGGGTTGTATACATCAGCATGCACTGACAAACTCATTTTCGCAAAATTTGTACATTCGCGAGTTTACCATTGGAGGGACGATATGTGATGAAAAAATGCCAGACCAGACCGGGAATCGAACCCCGGACCACAATGTAGAAGCCAGTTGCGCTAACCGCTATGCTAACAGTCCGACCACAATTTTATCTTGTGTAATATTTAAATAATTTTAATAAGTTTAGGCAAGTTTCAAAATAGGTTCTGAATTGATTGCTTTGATTCTGTTTATTTTTTTTAACAAAACCAAATTCATATTGCGGCAATATTTCAAAGGAAAGTGTTTTATACAGTAATATCCATTCCAGGCTGTTGTATGGTAGCTAGACACGGATAATTACACATGCACACAAGGTGAGACTGCAGGGAGCAGAGATGTGGTTTCTCAGGTCGGTAGCTGACTATACCTGATGGAATATGAGGAGGAATGATGATTTTCTGTGGGAGTTGGGCCTACCGATCACCCCTATCACATCTATCATTCACCGATCGGTGAATGAGATCGTTTGGGAATATAGACAGAATTGGTGAGATCATGTGAGACTCCCACGACGAAGTGAAGAGTATCAGCCTAAGGGTAAAAGAGAACTGGGTCGACCAAAGAAAAGGTGGAAGGACCAATATTTCATTGAGTGACATAACAGGCTCTGGGGCTTATACTTGCTAAGAAGATTTTTGTTTTATAGATACTATACCTCAACTTGTAAATCAGTGAACTGTTTTTCTTTATCAGATATAACTTTCTTATAGTTCGCTATTGTATTATTTAAAGAATTCTTGGCATCTTCATTTTCTTTATTTTTCGTTTCTAAACTCTTAATTTTGTTAGCAAATTGTTCTTTTTCAGTTTCTGTAGTGTGCAACTGCTGTTTCATTTTTTTAACCTCTTCTTTTTCTGCATCTCTGTTAAACAAAATAAACAAAATTTCGTGTGAAACAATTGCACAACTTTCTCTTGACAATGCAAATAATTAACAATATAACCTAACATTAGTAATAAAACATTAGAAATAAACAAAAACTAACTTCAATAAACATAACCTAATTTTAATCATGAGTGAAAGACGCAAAATGAAAATCAACTTCAGTTTAGCTTAAAAATACGGAAATCACTCTTTCACGCTAAACTAGGCTCTTTAGAGAAAAATGTTCTAAATTAATGTTGTAGATCTTTTAATTTCCTCTAAATTTTATTATATACACTTTTGTCGTAAAATGCATACTAATTTGAAATCTTATAAAATTGATTTGTTTTACACATTTTCGTGAGAAAAAAATAACAAAAAATCGCTAATTACCACTAAAATAAGCGTTATACAAAAAAATATTTGAAATAAAAGTTGTAGGATTTTTAATTCTCTACTGCTTTTATTAAATACATTTTTGTCCTAAAATGCATATTAAAGCCTCAATCTTAAAAAAAACAATTTTTAACGAGAAAACAGCCACCCCAAGAATTTCAGCAGACATGGCACCTACCCTACCTTGTAGAGCATAAAAAATTTAGTAAATGAGGCGATTTTTAAAAAAATTGTAGGACCAGTTTTTGAGAAAATCACAAAAAAAATAAAAATGACACGAATAAACTACTTCCGGTTGACCAATTTGATGAAAATGTTCGTGTCGGATCCAGTAGTAGTATCTAACTTAAGTTTCAAGTTTCAATTTGTAAGATATTCCGCTCTTGAAATGTTCTGTTCACACACACACATAGACCAAAAACATGTTTCTTGGTTCAGGGGGTCTGAAAACATGTATACCCGGTGAAAACTCAATTTCAAAAAATCAACATGAAAACAATACTTTTCTTTCTAAATATTCATATAGGCAAGAGAAAGTAAAAATAACCTTCCAGACATTTTCATAATATTCATATATATGAAAACATTTTCTAATATGTGTTGTAATTTCTTTGAAAGAGGGGTGTGAAAATTGAGGTAGAGAGCACTGATGTGATTGAATTTTCCTGTAATCAGTGATGGATTTACGCTTAAGCCTGGGCCTAGGGCGGTAAAGTTCTAGAGGCACTAAAACTTTAGAGGCGAGAAAATTTTAGAAGCTGAAATATTAAAAGAACAATTAAAATTTTACACTCTATTCGGCATAGCTTTACTGTGAATGTAACACTAGACCAATGCATAAAAGGGTTGATTTAAAAAACATTCCAGATGGTATACGATAAAAGTAATTATACAATATCATTCACAACAATTAGCCAAAAAAATTTGCTTAATAAATTTACTATTTTTCAACGCAAACTTTCCTCTTAAATTAATAACAAGAAAATAAAATATTAATACTTACAACTGCTTCATAATTGTTTGATCTTGAGAAGTAAATTTCTGCTCAACATTCTTTAATTTTTCGAGTAAATTTGAATTTTCAGTTTTCAATTTATTTAACTCATCATTATTCTTTTCGGTGGTCAACGTTAAATTTTGTTTTAATGAATCAATTTCATTATTAGATAATTTTAATTTATCTTCTAAATTAATTTTATCATTTGATAATTGTTTAATTTCATTATTTAATTTCGTCAAATCATTATTTAAAACTTCAAAATTTTTATTCTTTGAATCAATTTCTAATTCTTTTTCATTTATAATTTTTTCACAATTACTTTTATCTTGTTTTAATTCTTCCAGATCACTTAATATTTTATTTAATTCACTTTCCTTGTTTTTAAACAAATTTTCTAATTCATGTTTTTCGTTTAATAATTTTGAACTGTCATCGTTGAGTTTTGATTTTAATTCTTCATACTGTTTTTCACTTGTTATTAAATTTTCTTTTACTTTTTCTAACTCATTATTTAAATTACTTAAACTAATATCCTTCTCATTCAACTGATTTTGAATTGTATTATTTTCATTTTTAACTGCATCTTTTTCTTTTGTTAATTCCAATAATTCTACATTCTTTTTTGTTAAATCATCATTTAACTTAGTTACATCGTTTGTAAAATTTTTAATTTTATCATCTAAAATTTTCTTTTCGTTTTCATGGTCTTCATTCATTTTATTAATTTTATCAAAATTTTCTTTGAATTCTTTTTCTTTTTGTGATAGAATATTTTCGTTATTTTTTAATTTTTCTTCTAAGCTTTTCTTATTGTTATTTAAATCATCAATTTCTTTTTTATAATTTACAGAATCCTCTTCAAAATTTTTAATTGTTTTTCTCAATTCATTTTCAACTTTATTAAAATTTTCAATTTTTTCGTTCATATCTTTAATTAATTTATTTTCTAATTCACCAGCACTTTCTAATTTCACTGATAATCTTTTTTCCTCATTTTCTTTCTCTGCTAATTTCTTATTAACCTCTTTAATTTCTAATTCACAACTACTCAATTTCTCATTTAATTCTTTTTCATGTTGAGTTAAGGCATCGAAATTGTCTTTTAATTTATTGAAACTATCATTTTTATCTTTAATATCATTTTCTAATTGACTTATTGTTTTGTTACTTTTTTCAAATTTGTTTAAGACTTCGTCATACTCTTGTTTCATTTGTTGTTCTTTGTTATTAGATTTACGGATGAGTTCGTTAAGCGATTCTTTTACTTGTTCCATTTCACTTTCTTTTGATCTTAATTCATCATTTAATTTTGAAAGTTGTGTGGATGAATCGGATGAACTATTCATCAAAGTTGATATATCTTCTTCCTGTAATAAAATATATACTAGAATTACTTAAAAATAAATATTTTAAATGCATCCTTCTTCTTCTTTATCAATCAAGGTGTGGGACCCACGGGGATATATTGGGTTTACAAAATTTTTATTCAAAATTTATTGATTTAAATACATTTTTATGACTTATTATGATTTACTGTAAATCTATACACTTCTAAGCTTAAGCAGAGTGATAAAAAACTGCGTTCCCTTGGACGATGAGTTCACCAAGAGCTCATATCCTGATTTTATTTTCATCATTTTATTTAATTTTATCACTATATTTGGTAAAGTTTTGTACTCGCCTTGGGCGGATTTGTGTAATCAGGGGGGATACTCATGATAAACTAATAAATAAATTGTTTGTAACTCAAAAATATTTCATTAAAATAATATTATTTAAACGTCAGAGAGACAGTACTGTTAATGATTTTAAAAATTTACACATCTTACCCATTAAAAACTTATTTATTTTTAAAGTTTTAAAACTATTTTATAAGAAAAGTGGCAACAGAGGTACTGAAAACTTATATCACAGAACTAGAGGTTCAAGCCAACAACTTTTTGTAAGACCGAAAGTTAATAAATCCTTTTTTGCTAAAACTTTTGTTTTTTTAGGTCCGAAGTGTTTTAATCTGTTGCCTATTGAAATTAAAAATAGCTTAAACATGTTAATATTTTCAAGAAAGGTTAAAGATTGGCTCAATGACATAACTGATGTTGATTCACTTGTAATTGTTGGTTAGTGTTGGTGTTTTACTGTTGCTGACTCGCAGTGCTTGCTATTCAGTCTTTGTAAGAATTTACTGATCTTGGTAAACAATAAAACAATAATAACTGATTTTAGTGTTAGTCATGTACAGGTGAATATCTGCTCTGAAGACTGACGGCTTGGTTAATATTGTTGTTAAAAAATATAGTTAACATGCGCTGTAGCTGCCGCTACAATTTGAATTGTCATTTGTAGTGGATGACGACATTTGATTTGTAATTCATTTTTATAATTCATTTGATTTGTAATTCATTTGTAAACTTGTATTTATGTATTTTGTTTGTTTTTTTTATAGATAACCACCGTTTACTTGAGTTGGTGGTTATTTATTCCTAGTAGATAAGATATAATTTTGCATTTGTATAAAGTGGAATAAATAAATATTATCATTATTATTATTATTACTGGAGGGAGAGGGCAATTCTATAAAACGGCTGTTTTGGTGGATTGCGAGGACACTCTTACTCTTCAAAACTGCAACGAGTTTGCGCTGCCAGTGTGTGTCAATTATTTTGATTTATGATGTGATCAAAGTGGAATCTATCCACCTTCAATTGTTTGAACATCTGTACAATTAATCTACCATCTGCCTATAGCTTGATGGCGTCCGGCAGAGAGGAGCAATATGCAGATCGTAAAACCATTTCAGAAAACATTTCTAATTTTTCAAGTAACTAAAACTTGTCGGAAATGACGTATTTTTATAAAGCAAAGTATTTCACATGTTTTTGTTCTATAAAATTATTTCGAAAAACACGCTTTATGAGATAATATATAATGTTGTAAAAGTTTTGTTTTTGAAGAAAAAACTTTTCTTGGAACTTAAAAAGTACCTAATGATTTTCTATTAAATTTTATTGCAGCTTCGTTTCCCATAATTATTACAGAAAAAACCTACCACATATTAGCCTATGTTAATTGGTGAAATAGTTGTTGAACAATGACGATGTATTTAAAAAGTACGGTTTTTCTTCAAAAACAAATTTTTCATTAAATTATACATTTTCTCAATCAGCGTATGTTTTTCAAAATAATTTTATAGAACAAAAAACATGCGAAATACTTTGTTTTATAAAAATACGTTATTTTTGACAAGTTTTAGTTATTTAAAATTAAACTAGAAGTATGTTTTCTGAAATGGTTTTACAATCCGCATATAGCTTCACTCTGCCGAAGGCCATCAAGTTACAGACAGTAAGTATGTTATATTTTAATTAAAAGCAAAATGGGGTTTCTTTTAATATATTAATATATTATTCTTTTTATGAATTAATAAAAGGAAAGAGTATAGATCGCCAGGTCTCCGTTCTCATATTATTGTATTTTATTATTGCTAAATAAATAATTACGTTTTATTTCTTCAAAATTCAATATTGTTATTTATTGTTCGGGAACCAGACACCAAGTTGATACACCAATCAGCAAAACAAAGGATTAGTCCCAAAACCTGTTTTTGTATCCACCTAGCCACTGGTTGCCCTGTTCAATCGATTTGTTACTTCTGAACAGTCCAGGAATCCTGTATCTTTCATAATGATCAGTTAATTTCCTTAAAAGAACATACATCTACCTCTTGCTGTATAACTTCATTTCAGAACTGATCCAGTCTACAGCAGCTCCTAATGCATCTCAAGAAGCACATCTCAGCCAACTAAATAGAATTTTCATATTTTTCCTTCCACATGGCCTCACTCCCATACTATCCCGTGTTGGGACAGCCACAATCTTACAGAATTTCAATAATGTGCCAGTTCAGGCCGTTCCCTCCAAATTTTGATGTATTGTACCACAAATCCTATTAAATCTTTGAACTTTTTGTGGTACATCATATTCCTCTTCATATGACACATCACATCCCAAGTAGGCAAAGTGGCTGATCTGTTCCAGAATCACTCCATCCATCATTATCTTTGTCCTGACTGGATATTTTCCTCTAAAGGTCTTATTTTTGTTAGAGCTTGATGTTTTTAAATTAAACCGATGACATACCTCACAAAACCTAATAGGGCCCTGTTGCGAATAATGCATCTTGCAGATTGAAATCAGTTTTTATATATAAATATTTTAAATTTATTTACTAACCTTTCATACATGCCTTCAAAATGATTACAGTATAATATAAAGAGCATTTAATTTTGTAGCAGAAGGGAAACTACTAAAAAATGAAATAAAAATAATAAAATTTATGGTACATAAAAATGGATACAACAAAAAATAAATAAAAAACAATTTTTTACCACAAGAGCACAGCCTCCCCAAGAATTTCTGCAGATATGGCGCTTACCCTATCTTGTAGAATAAAAAATGTAGTTAATAAGGTGATTTTTCAAAAAATTGTAGAAGCCATTTTTGAGAAAATCACAAAAAGTGAAAAAATCGCACAAATAAACTTCGAATTCTGATAGACCGATTTTGATGAAAATTTTCATGCTGGGTCCTGCAGTGGTACATAACTTGTTCCAACTTTCAACTTCGTACGATATTGTTCACACAAATATCAATCGTTAAAAACATGTTTAATGGTTTCAGGGGGACTGAAAATGTGTATTTCCGGTGAAAACTCAATTTTGAAACATCGACATGAAAATAATACTTCCCTTCATATAGGGCAAGAGAAAGTAAAAAACAAATAAAATTACTAACCAATTTTACTTTATGTGCAGATAATTGTGTGCATTTTTCTGAAGCAGCAGTCAATTGGCTAGTCAAATCACTGACAGACAATTGTAATTCATTTACTTTTTTATTGGAATTTGATAGATCTTCCTGTAAAGCTTTTAGCTGCTCTTTATTATCTGTAAAAAAATAATAGATATTACTAATAAGTCTTTCAAAACAAAAATACACACTACACCAAAAAGATTTAAACAAATACAGAACAAATATATCCCTCCACTGATTAATTTTCAGGAGTCTGCTTGCCACATCCTTTCGTGGTAGATTTCTAGGGTTTATAGAATTAAGTATGCTTCACATGGAAGGATAATCTAATAAGATCTCTTCTCATTCTACCATAAAATCTACGCACTTAAGTCCCTATTAAAAATTATCATGTTACATTGATATGACATAAAATTTCAGTCAGGTTTATACAAATGACTAGACACAACATCTAGAAAATTCAATACAAATTTAGTTTCAATTTTTTTACATTCTGATGATGGTAGATCCATCGAAACATAAAAACCGAAGAAAAAGAATATTGTAGCACCTGCTAAAGGTTGGTAAGAATTACAATATTTTTACTGAAGGATTAATTATAGGCTGCGAGATCCATTCAAATTTTATTTGGTTACAATAAACCTCCACTTATCCAAATTTTGCTCAACCATAACCTGGCTTAATTGAAACGGATTCAATTTTTTTTTTAATTTGGTGATTACTTAATCTCAATACAGTATATACGAGTAATAATACGGATAATACAATAAACTTACCTTCTAGTGATAATTTCAAAGTTTTTATCTCCTCGTCTCTGGTGACAATTATTTGAGATACATTTTTATTTTCATTTTCCTTTTCCTTAAGTTTATCTGTTAATTCTTTAACATCTTTCTCATTTTCATTCGTTATTTCCGTCAGCTTTTCTTTTAACAAATCAGAATCTGTTATTAATTGTTTTGATTTATTATTCAATTTTGATAATTCCTCGTCTTTTCCTTTGATATCTTTTAAAAGATTTTCTTTTTCATTTTCAAATTCTTGTTTAGAATTTTTCAGATCACTTTTCAATCGTTCAATTTCTAAATTTAATTCATTACCGCTTGATTTTAAAGTTTGTTTTATGTTATTTTTTTCATTTTCAATTTCTTCTAATTTATTTTTTAAATCTGTAATTACAGTTTCATTTTCAAGTTTATTTTTTTCAAATTCTTTACATTTGGATTCTAATTGTGAATTTAAATCTGTGATTTTTTTGTTTAAATTATTTTCTAAATCAATCTTATTTTTATTTAATGAATCAATTTCGATATTTTTCTCTTTTAAAGTATTTTCCAAATCTTTTAATTCTTTAGTTAATTGTTTTTCTTTATCAATAAATTTTGAATTTTCATTATCCAATTTCTTTTTTAATTCTGAGGATTCATTTTCTTTAATTTGTTTTAGATTACTAATTATTGCTTCATTTTCAATTTGTTCTTTTTCAGCTGCTTTTATTTTTTCATTTAATTCTATTATACATTTTTTATACTTATTGCTTTCTTCGATTTCTTTATTTCTTATTGATTTTAATTCATTTAAATCAATAGTTAATTTTTTAGCACTTTCTTCAAATTCTTTACATTTATTGTCAGATGTTTCTAAATTTTGTTTTAATTTATTAATTTCATCATTTAAAGTATTAATATTTTTTTCATAAGTTTCAATATTAGTTTTATTATTTTCTACTAATTCGTTAAATTTTTTATTCAACTCGTTACTAACATCACTTAAATTTTTAAATTTTGTACTTAAATTTTCAATTTCCTTGTCTTTATCTTGTATAATTGAGTTTTTCTTTACTAATTCTTCTTCTAATTGTGCTAAATGTTTTTGATTTGCTTCGTTACTTTCCTTTTCACCAGAATTAACTTTTAATCGGAAAGCTTCGTACTCATCTTTAATCTTCGTTAATGCTTCTTCGGCCTCGAATAATTTATTTGATTCGACTTCAAGTGATTCTAGGTTGGTTCTATCTTGTTGTTCCAATTCCTTTAATTTCTCTTCGGTTTTATTAAGTTTTGCCTGTAATTAAAATTTGAAAAATACATGTAAACTAAAATTAAAGCAGAAGCAAAGTGAGTCAAATGTAATAATTCGGTGTTAAACATTTGTTACATGACTTTCTATTGCCAATATAAATAATAAATAATATAACCCATGCTTAATCATGAGTAACAATATCAAATGAAAATCAATGTCTGTAGGTTTTGAAAAAACGGAAAATCACAAATTGACGCTAAACTACTGTCGATTTCTACGTTATAGATACCCAAGTTTGGAGCCTTTTTTCTTCAAGACCGCTTGTTCAATTTTAACGTACCATACACCAAAATAGCTGATTTCAATCTGCGTTGTTACATGTCAGTTTCATATTGTTAGCGTTTATTAATATTCTGATATCAGGATGAGAAGAAAAAAAGCCGGTTTTTTGTTGCTGCAATACATTGGATGCATTTAGAGGCTAATAACTCTTAACACCGCATGACCGATTTATTTGAAATTTTGCAGGAATATAAACATGTATGTTGCTATTGCAAGTACAAAATTTCAGATCTGTATTATACTTAAATTTTTAGTTATTAGTCAAATTCTGAGCCCTGTTAACTCCGTAACCGCTCATTAATTCAGCAATTTCAATAAACCATTGTATTCAGTATAAAAAATTAATATAAATTCTCTAATATTATAAAACAGCAATTGACCAGTTATTCGGTAGAATTTTTTAAACATTTAAATAATGGTAGATGCTAACTTTGAGTTATTGTCTGCAGAAGATAACCATACGGATATCGTAAAACAGGCCTTGGTAAAGAAATATATTTTTAATTTTTCAATTGGGTAGCCAAAGGGTTAAGATTAAACATTCCGCTACATTTCACAAGTGATAATTTAGAATTGAAAAAGTTCATAACTACCTAAAATACAAATCCTAAAGCTACCCTTGCATACAAATTCATAAAGCAATAATTTAAATTCACAAATCCTTAAAAATATGATTGCACTTAAAATTATAAAACTTCATTTACATTTAGTATAATTAACTGTAAAAGATACAATTAACAAATGAAACAAGTTTTTTTATAGTTTATTTTAAATCGCATCAACATCTTGGTTTTTAAGGACTACATTGGGTTGAGAAACGGTGAGTTTGAACTTGTAATAATTTTTTGGACCCTGGCCGGGAATTGAACCCGGAACCTCCGCTTTGTAGCACAGCACGATAACCACTGGGCCACGCAGTTTTAAACAAGTTTTACAATCATTTAAGAAAAAATTACATAAATATACAAAAACATACCTCAAGATCTGTCCTCATAATTGATTCCTCTTCATATCTGAAAGTTAAATCTTCAAGTTGTTTCCTTTCTTCTTCTAAGAGTGTCTTCAGCTCTTGTTTTTCATTACGTAATTGTTCAATTAATAATTCATAATCATTTGTTTTTGCAGCCGTTTCATCTTTAAACTAAAAACGATAAAAAATATTTTAATAATGCCCATTAAGATAACATTATTAACAATAATTGAAAATTTGAAAAGAAATACATCAAAAAGTTTTTCGCCATGCTAATATTGTATTTGACAAGATGTAGCAAAAAGTGTGCAATATAATAATAAAAAACAACCTAATTTTAATGAAAGGACGACGCTAAATGAAAATCAACTTTCGTTGGATTTTGATTCTGATGAGCAAAATATAGAAGATCAATAATTGATGCTAAACTAAGCCCTGTGAAAAAATGCTTGAAATTAAGATTGTAGGTTTTTTTAATTTTCAAAAACTTTGATTTATGCTTTTGCTTTAACTTGCATATTAAGTCCACAATCTTAAAAAAACCTGTTTTGGAAAAAACAGCAAAATATTGAAAAATCAAACAAATAAACTTCTTCTTCCAGCTGACCAATTTTGATGAAAATATTCGTATCCAGTCCCCTCATTCCCATCAAGAGAAAGTTTTAGTTCAAATCCCCTCATAGTACATAAATTAAGTTTCAAATTTAAACATCATAAAATTATCAAGTTTTTGGATATTTTGTTAACACACATTCAAACCAAATGGTAAAAACATATTTTTCTAGGGCTCGGAGACCTAAAAACATCCGGTGAAAAATCGATTTAAAAAAATTAACATGAAAACATAACTTTCCTTACCTAAATTTTATACAGAGCAAGAGAAATTAAAAATGAATCGATTTTTTTAATGCATACGATGAGAAGGATGATAGATGAAGAGTGATTAAAACTGCCAGACCTGATTGGGAATTGCCCCCGGGACCTCAGCGTAAAAGCAGATTGCGCTGACCAATACACCATGAAACACCGCCCACAGAAACAGAAAAGTTAATTATACAAGTTAATTGTACTAAGGAGTGTGTAGCATTCGTTTGTTCTTATGGTTTTTCCCACCAGATCATACTGTGGCTTACCATTGGGCTACCAATTTACCCTCACCCCTGTGCATCAACCACGGTTACTATACTAGACAGTAGGGGTCATGCTTAGCTGCTATGAGATATAAGATGACGTAGTCTGGTCCCCAACAGCTCGGCTGGTGCGTAGTGACGTAGGATTTTTGCATTGTTTTTACAAACAGCGGTTTAGGTATGTTTACACAGGAAATTGGGAAATGCTTCTTTTACGGCCTGAAGTTTTTCTCTAAGTAACTTGTTTTCTTCTTTTGATTCGGTGTTTTCACATTTGAAGAGATCTGTTTTCTCTGACTGCGCAACATTAAAATTTGGCGGTTCTTCAGTAAAACAAGGGCTATCTTTCTCTACAGCTATCCCTTCATTTTGTGAACTGCCTGTGTTGTAATTGGATGATGAATTTAAAATATCATAAACTTCCTTACAAGCATAATTATGTTTCTCTAATCAATTTTTACGTTCACAAGTCGGGTTTACCGGACGTAGAATGGCACTAGAAATCGGCAAATTTAAATGTGGCACTGAATTCATCTTTAAGACACGTTTTAATGGAAGATGTAGCAACTTGGACTTTAAATCGCGTACTTAATCTGATTCGTCGAAATGTACGAAACACACACGACCACAATCAGCAGAAAATAAATCGGCTCGCTTGCAAGGATTTATCCACTTCAATCTAGTTTCAATGGATTTTGAAAAACTGTAAAATTTATAATGCCCAACTCCTTTTGGTGTCTATCGTGATTAGAAAACCCAGCAATTCCACAACACACCATTATTAAAGACGAGTAAAGTATTACAGACCACATTAAGACTAGTAAACATCACAGACCGTCACGGTACGTATCATGCGTCGGCTGTCGCTGGTGATCAGTGATGTCAAAGGGCGGGGCTTGTCACTGCGCATATTGTTGATCATCCCTACCATCTAGTAAAGTTACTGTGGTATCAACTGAGCCTTTTATACACTGGTAAGTTATAAATGCATGCATGTTAAAATTATTCTTTTTCGGCGCCAAACTCCATTAGTTTTTACTGACCATTTGTCACTGAGTAAGTAAAAATAAAATACAAAATATTGAAAAATCACTTCTACATATAAACTGTTAATAAAAATATATTTTTATTTTATTTTACCTGAATGAATTCTTGCTTCATAACAGCTAAATTATGTTCTGCCTGTTCGGCTTGACTAGCAGCTCGTGTTACTTCAGCTCTCTCAAGATCACGTTCTTTTAACAATTGTTCTATATGTTGAGTTTTTTGATTCAACAGCTCCTAAAAACAATAATTGTAATTAATATCTATTAACAAAACAACAATGTTTTAAAATGTATAATATACAATATTTATATACATGAGGGGGGATCTAAAAGTTCCTGGAATTGCTTTGCCGCGACCAAACAACCAATAAGATAGCCGAACTAGCAATATTATTGCATGCACACTCTTGTTTGAACATGTTTGGACAGGTTTGACAGTTCAAAGTGGAGTCAATACTCCATGCAACGTGGATGTGAGTGCTTGTCAGTCAAAACAGTTCAAACAACGTACGAACATCAAGTTCATGTGCAATAGGGAAAGTCGGCTTCAGAGAAGCTATTCTCTCTGCAGCAAGTTTACAGTGATAATGTTCTAAAAAAAATCCGCTGTTTACAACTGGAAGGAGACATTAGATGACAAGAAATGCAGCAGGAAACTGTCGACATCCCGAAATGATTGCAAAAGTGAAACAACTGATTCTAGATGATCGAAGAATAACAATCGCTGAGTTGAAGAATGAAGTCGGTAAGTTGGCCACTCTACACAACCATGAGTTTTTTGAGTCACTTCAGATAACAATAAAAAATTGCCTCAAATTCTAGGTTCCGAATAGTCAATGACAAAAAAATTTTCCTTGATAAAAATAAATTATTTTTCGTTGTAAAAACTCATGGTTTTGTGAAAAGGTACTGTAGAAACTGTGTTAAAACTTGAAAAAAAAATGGTTCAGTAGGTTTTGAGAATTTGTTCCTAATGTTAATATGGTGCAAGATAGGGATTCCGTCTCTCCTTAAATCTAAACGCATGACCGATTACGTAATTTAAAGAGCGCAACCACTCCCAGGTTAACAAGTAATAACTCCCATTATTAAGGTAAAGTAAACTTTACCTTAGCTGGCAATTGAACCTGGTACCTTTCGCTTAGCAGTTAGCAGTAGACAGTACAGTCTAGTGTTCTAACCACAGGGCGATGGAAGCAGCCATTTAACATCTTTTAACATCTTTATAAAAGTTCAATATAACTACAGGTTTAAAATTACTATTATAATAGGTCATTATTCAAATTTATCATAATCTATTCTTCAATATACCTATAAACAACTCCTAATGTTTCCCTCTTCCTTCCTACTATCATAGCTTCTTCTATGTTATTACATAATCGTTTCCACCCACTCTTCCTAAATAACCACTTAATAACTTTTTTTTTCTATTAACAGTTTAATAAGTTTTCACCTTTTATAGCAACTGGTATAAATAAAGTTTTTTTTATTAGATTTGTCATAATGAAGCAACTTACGAAAAGAACTTTACTATGCCCTGATACAACAATTTCATATTTTTATTTTTTTAAAGCTTTACCTTGCATATTACTATAATAACAACGTCTTTGTTTCATTAAAATACTATTTAAATTCTATAAATATACAATCCGAGAAGTTTTTGTAATAAAAAAAAAAAAATTTTTAAATGCTACAATGATTTCAGCGACTTTTTCATAAGTAGTTACCAATCAAAATGTGTGCGTCTATAATATTCATAGTATGTTATAATATACGTGAAAAGTGATGGTTAATGGTTCGTTATAAAACAAAGAGATACAAACATAACTCTTTGTAGCACTCCATCATGTCTATAAAATATATAAAAGTGAAATCCGCTTACTGACTCAGTCACTCTTTACAAAATCTCTTTAACCATATGGTCTAAAAACTTAAAATTTTATATCTAAGTACCATTTGGTTTGTAGGGTGCTTACAAAGAAAAAATTTGGAAAAAAATCTACTTCTAAAGAAAGGAAATTCATGAAAACAAAAAGTAAAAAAAAATTAAAAATTTTACAACTAACGTTTTTACCCAACATTGTGTTTAGCAGTAATTTCAAATGTTCTATGAAAACTACATTGAAATTCAGTTCTTGCAAAATCTAGTTACATTCTTCAATATAAAACTCTGTTGTAAAACACTCACACAACTTTCTTTTGCCAATGCAAATAATGAACAATATAACCAAAAATTAGTAATCAAACATTAGAAATAAACAAAAAACTAACCCAAAAAAACATAACCTAATTTTAATCATGAGTGAAAGATGCAAAATTAAAATCAACCTTAGTTTAGCTTAATAATATGGAAAATCACTCTTTCACGCTAAACTAGGCTCTTTAGAGAAAAATTCTCTAAATAAAAGTTGTAGATCTATTAATTTCCTATAAATTTGAGTATATTCACTTTTAACGTTAAATGTCATGTCGGGTCCTCAAGTGGTACCTAACTTAAGTTTCAAGTCTGTACGATGTTCCGTTCTTGAGATATTCTGTTCACACCTAGACCAATCACTAAAAACATGATTTTTGGGTTCAGGGGGTCTGAAAACGAGTATATCCGGTGAAAACTCGATTTTGAAAAATCGACATGAAAACATAACTTCCTTCCTATAATTCATATAGGCAAGAGAAAGTAAAAAAACATCAAAATGAACGTGGCACAATTTTTGAAATCTGACAATTAGTTTAGCAGAACTTTATCTTTTTTTTGAAAAACTACACTAAAATTGGTTCATTCACTGGAATAATGTAGTATTGTATATTCAAGAAGTTTGTCGAGACAATTTTTAGTTGCCTACTGAACATTGGAAAAGTATTATAAAAAAAATGGAAGGTTGTACAAATTTTAATGTTTATTTTAAATGAACCATAAATAAAATTAGATATTGGCTATCTCCGTAGTGTAGTGGTAGCACGCTAGCCTACAATACCAAGGTCCCGGGTTCGATTCCTGACTAGGATCAGGAAATTTTCTCGTTAAAATCCAACATTACATAACCCACTGCAGTTGCTAATAACTGAGCTGTTGATATGACTAAATGAAACAAAAAAAATTATGAAAACGAAACAAAGTGACCAAAGGTTGCTAAATCTATACTAATATTATAAAGACAAAGTGTGTTTTTTATGAAGGCTAATCTCCAAAACTACTCAACGGATTTTTATGACATTTTGACAGCTTATTCGTATTTACATTCACAAAAACATTTTCTTTTTAAATTTTCAAAAATGATAACCCTGAGGGCCCTAATGAAAATTTCATAAATACGTATGTATGTGTGTGTGTGTGTGTACATGTGAGTACGTATAGCTACTGAAGTTGATAAAGGGTTTTGATGAAGACGAGATATATATGCAGGGAAATTTATCAAAACGTTTTGTGTGTGCATGTACATTGGAGTATAAAAGGGTAAATTAAATAAAATGGTTTGTAGCTTTACTGGTTTCACTCCACACTCTTCCCTTCAAAGGTATCACTTTACAATTAATACAAGTACAGATTTTCAAAAATAAAGCTCTTTAGGGATGTACAGAAATAATATTTATTATTTTGGGTTGATAGATTAACTGAATGTATAAAATGGATGAGGTGGTCCTTTTAGTTCCTTAACATTGCAGCTCTAGGGAGCCTATTAAATTATCCCATCCTTCGTTATTTGCTCAACAAACAGATATCTCCCTTATTTACGTTTTATAAGGCTGAAGTTTTTCTATGGAAGATTTCCCTCAAGGTTCATTGACCCAAAGATTGAATATCTCTAATAATTTAATGCTTCACATTTGAAGATTATAAGGGAGGCAGATTCTTCCCCCTCTCCACGTGTTTATATAAAAGGTTATTAGATAGATATTCTTAAGTACTTCCACACTAATCCACTAAGAGATTACCTCATATATCAATGACTCCCAGATATGTTTCTGGTAAATCAAACTGGCTACAGACCCTAATCAAGCCAAAATACCTCCCCTAGTCATGGAATGAATCATTTTCATAATCGAATAATTTTTATTCAATCAAATATGATATTCTAATACAATTTTAGCAGCTACATGCTGTGTGTTAATTATCAATACAGTGTAATACCATAATGCTATCGGCAATATTCAGTCTACTCTCTCCCTCTCATCAATATTACATTTTACCCTTTACTTTGTTTCTCTGTTCTTTGACACCCAAACCTCGCCCATTCTACTTCTCTCTCACCTTGAAATAGCACAATTTGTGTCCAGTGCCATCCAAAGAAACACACATAACAAACCATGAAAAGACAATTTTTAGGCACATTAAATGAATTAAATTTTTCTTATTTCAAAGGCCTTGATCATATTGTTTATTATTATTTATACTATTCCGGTCAACCGGAAGTAGTAGTTTATTCGTGTCATTTTTCACTTTTTTGCAATTTTCTCAAAAACCGCTCCTATGATTTTTTTAAAAATCGCCTCATTTACTATATTTTTTATGCTCTACAAGATAGGGTAGGCGCCATGTTTGCTTAAATTCTTGGAGAGGCTGTTTTCTCATAAAAAATTGTTTTTTTAAGATTGCAGCTCTAACATGTATTTTAGCGCAAAAATGTATATAATAAAATTTGCAGAAAATTTAAAAACCTACAACTTTTATTTCAAAATTTTTTTGTATAACATTTACTTCTAGCGAAAATTAGCAATTTTTCAGCCTTAGTATGCATTTTCAATAAAAATGTATGTAATTAAATTTATAGCAAATTAAAATATCTATAACATTTATTTAGAGCATTTTTCTCTACAGAGCCAAGTTTAGCATGAAATAGTGATTTTCAGTATTTATTATATTGTTCATTATTTGCATTGGCAAGAGAAAGTCATTTGAGCGTTTCACACCAGATTTTTAATGGAATTTCCTATTAATAATCTGCTCTCTCATTGCCCACAATCACTCTATGGCCTGGCACTTATACACCATGGTAACCATGTCGTGTTCAATGAGTTGTATGAGGGGTTCTGCAGGTACTCTCACACTACCTTGAATCGAAATGATCATGATCAAAGTGCTTTCAACTGCCTGACTGTCTGAGAGAATTATAATATGGCTACCCTTCCAGCCACACAACCAATTCTCACATATAGATGTTAATGAACAGTACTTTCATCTGAAACACAATGATATATCTCTCCAGAGAAACATAAATATTACTCATAGGGTGAACACCATGTATTCCAGCACCTGTACCATTTTGGTTTATGGTAGTTTCCCTTTTTCTATCCTTAGGGAGCAAGTGATCAAAATTTGAATGCTTTACTCTTAAATTTAAAAAGTACGCACACTGTTTTTCAGAACTATAGCTCATTGGGAAGGTATGAAAATAATACATATTGTTTTAGGAAAGTCAACCCCTTTTGTCCCCTTAGCCATAAAGGATTAAATACATATAATTTACTTTATCTGTTTAACCTCTAGTGAACAAAAGTGCTGAATTTCAGATCTACAAGTGAACAGGAAGTTAGTGACAAGTGAATGAGTCAGTGAGGACTTCTGCATTTATAAACTTAAAAAAAATTACATAAATTACATAATTTTCTTATTACATTCATTAGCGACTGATAATTTTTTAAATATGCTTATGATTTGTGAAGAGCACCTTTATTTTAGACAGATACTAACTTTGAAATATTAATTTTGGCTAAAAACCATAAGTTAACAAGACTGAGGTCTGTAGAAGACTTATTGCAACTACCATAGATATAATGAATTTGGTCACCACCCTTGAGGGATGGAACAAGTCAAAAAGGAAATTAAATATCTGGTGTGAAACACTCACACGACTTGTTCTTGCCAATGTAAATAATGAAAAACACAGGTAACCAACGCGAAATGAAAATCAATCTCTGTAGAACTGTACTCTGTAGAAGATGTACCGTTAATTTGCTTATCTGGCTTCTAAAAAAATACTAACTTAAATTCTAATACAAATTCATAATAGAAAAGGGGATAGACGAAATCAAACAAAAGGTATTAAAATTATAGATTAACTTCTTGGTCGTCTGAAACTAAGTACTAATACATAATCAATTTTGGGCCGTCAAAATGCATTGCACTCCGATTTCATGATACATGAGTTATGATCATTGAATTTCATCATGACCATTGAAACTTCCAGGTTTCATTGATGTGAAACCACGTATATCCATATTTTACAACTTCATAATCAATTAGTTCTAATACTTTACTATAACACTACTTATATTATTAAAACTTTAAAAAGCGTATTAAGGTTACTTATTGGATAAACACTCCCAACTGGAATTCTAAATTTATTTTCAAGGGGTGTTTACAATAATTTACACATATGAGTCACTATGTTTTATAATTATTAAAGTTTTTTAAATAAAATAATAACCCTTCATGGACAGAATAATAAAACCTCTAATAGTTTCATGTCACAAATTCTTTTAATTACAAGTTAGGTAAAAAAAATTGTTTTCCTATATAGAAATGCTTTTATATAGACTCAGAATCCATGCAAATTTCACCAAATTTTTTTTCTTTAATCCTGAATGATGTGAAACAGATATAATGATTAAATTGTACAAACATAATGAATGGAGGAAGCATAACTGATGTGGAACACCGACCTCTTGACACCCAGGAGGCAATGTTGTCAACCCAGCTCCACAGGCAAAAATTTTCTAAATTGGTTAGATATTTTGGCATAATCTTTTTGACTATTAAGACAAACATTTGTCAAAATCTCTTTTGATTTAATTAGTACATGTGTGGATATATCCGCGAAATGATTTGTGGGAAAGGTTTTTTTTGCAGATATTTCTGTCAACAGTCCATTAAGGGTTAAGTTTCTGATGTGAAATTTGCAGGTCCAAGTAGTAAATAACATATTAAAAATATATCTTCCATTTAATATCTCCTTACACACATAGAAATTTTTCTTCAATATCAGAACAATATTAACACTTAAAAGATTTATATAAGATCAATATGTGTATGTAATATATTTTACAAAAGTTGGCCAGACTGATGCGTGATATAGTACATACATAAATTGATCTTCAAGTAAAAAACCATTGTAAAATTATTGAGATGTAATATCGAAGCGCCAAAGACTCTTCAAAGAATATGAATTGGTTTTCCATCCTGTACATTATTTTCTTGAAGTGATTATGTTATTTTTTCAAATCAGTTGAATTTGTTAAAACTTCAATAATAATATTTCTGGGTCACACAGACATGATCTATCATTACATCATAACAATGCATGCATAATTTTACTTTTTATAAATTTCAGATCTTGTAAGAATGGAATCTCTACCACCGACTTGTATAATATGATGTAAAGGAATATTCTCCTTGAATTATATACTTCTTGGAAAAAGGGAAAATTCTTTGGTGACAAACTACTTATGGCTTTCCAGAGAATTCAGTATACTGACCTTAATAACACACTAATAATTGTTAATTTCTTTTGTATGCCCTGAAATGGAACTTCAATATCAAAATCTGTAGCACTGTTTTCTTTAAATTGTTATTTCATACAGTAATTATAAATACGAGACATGTAAACAAAATATATGCAGTTTATACAAAATAGCATGGCAGTAAGTCACCTGCGAGGAACGAATACAGGGAGAATAAAACTGAAATTGCGATGAAAAATTTCCTTTTCAATAATGTTACAATTAACATTTTTAGGGTGTAATGTTGCGTTTGCAATAAATCAGCTGATCCTTAGCTGCCGCTTTGTTGTTCGAAGTAGATCATTATTGTTTTTGTAATAAAGTTTTCCTGTAAGTTTACCTGTTCAAAATGGAACAATTTAAAAGCAAATTAGGTGGACGCAAGGTTCTCGTTTTGTTTTGTTAATGCATTATGTTGAAATTACAGTATAAATTAAATTTAAGTTTGAAAAACTTACGCACGTTTCGGTGGTACCACCTTCTTCAGAGCAATATTAACTAAAATTAAAAATTAAAATTTAACATGGTGTTTCCATTCAGTCATATAGAATAAATCTCTAGATATTTATTCTATAAAACTCTAGAGTTTTATTCTATATGACCGAATGGAAACGCCATTCTAAATTTTATTTTTAGTAAATATTGCTTAAGTTTTTTTAAACTTAAGAGGCAACCAAACGGAAGATGATAAATTTAATTTAAACTGTAATTTATATGAACGGTTGGCAGGATGCATTTCAAAAATTTGTTTGAGTATAATGTTAAGTTTTTATTTGATAATTTCAATTGTTGCTGTTAACTAACGTGAATGATAATGTAGAATTAAAATAATTTAATTGGAAAATTAAAATAATACTTAATATAACACATGATAGTTATTTTGAAATTTAAAAAAATTTAATTTTAATCATTTTGGCAAAAAAAAGTAACCTTGATCATAACATTGACCGAGTGAATATGAAACATCAAAAAATTTCCTCCTCATTAATTGGTGTTAAAAAAATTCCCTTCTTTAGATAATTCATCACCGTATACTGTACACATTAATACTGCCATGCTATTCTGCATTAACTGTACACATTAGATATCATTTAGTCACTTCTTTACAGACGACTACAATTATAATTTATTTACGAGCTCGATTTTTACAAAACTTCAGCTAACAAGTCACGGTAAATTAAATTTCCTAAATATGAGTTAATTTTTTTGTAAATAATTAGGAAAAACAGACACAAACAAAACTGGAATAAATAAGGAAGATGAAAGGAATTATTTTATTAAATGTAATAAAACAATTAAATATCCATCAACAACAATGATAAATTAATAACTTTTTTTAAAACAATAAAATCATTAATCATCAGCTACATAACATACAATAATATTAATAAATTAACAACCTTTATTTTTAATTACAGCCTACTAAATTAATATTAAACATTTATTAATCACATTAGTAATAATAATAATAATAACAAAAATATGGATAACAATAATACTGATTTAACATTAAAAAAATTATTAGTAATAATTACAACATTAAATAAAATTATTAAAAAAATCTTATGGAATGTTTTATTAAAACACAACAGCCTTATTATTACACTTATTAAAAAAATAATAACAATATCCGTTAAATTCAGTATACAATAAAAAATATCAGGTGCAGAATGCATTTGTGAGGAATGCTGATGTAAAAGGCGAAGAAGAATATTTTACTGCATTTGACTTCGTAATGATGTAACATATTCGTAAAGTTGTAAATATTTTACATTATTATTAACAGGTATTGTTAATAATAATAATACAGTTGTAAATATTTGATCGTATTTTATTCAGTAGAAACCAGGTTCCCACTCTGGGTAGTATACTTTAACGACTCGAACCTGTACATTATTAGCCAATTTAAATTTAATACAATAACAGAAAAATATCAACAAATATATCACAAAATACAAAAAAAACATAATCAAATTTATACTTATACAAAATAAAGAAAAACTTTTTAAGTACAGTGGTTTAAAACACTTGTTAAGATGTCATTTCAATAGCCATTGATGACCAAATAACACAACTTTATTTACAACAGTCCATTTTCCAAGGTATCCGATATCGTTACTGAAAACCTAAGGTGCTGTACTTCAGTTTCCTTTAGTTCTTGAATTATAATTATTTTATATGGATATAAGTGAAGGTTTAAGTGCAAAATTTGGCGAACTGATCTGTCAAACATGCGCAAAATGTAAGCGTATTGTGCTGCTGAATGGTGGAGGCTTGTTTCAGCAGCCTGTCAAACTCTTTCAATGGTTTTTGGTGTTCTGATAATCCAAGTAGTTCCAGGTCTCATAGTTCCTCCCGTTCTGAAATTGTTGAACCATTTCAGTGTTATTGAGTGAGATGGGACAGCATCATGTTGACCAACATTGAATGACTGGATGCAACTGGTTGGCAGACGACTGATTGGCTTGTTGCAACAAAGATGGTATAAACAAAAACCGTAGGTCTTTTATCTATGGTTCCATGGTAACTCAAGTGGCATCTCTTAACAAGTGTATATAAACCATTGCACATGTGCTACTTCCCCCACCTGTCCTTAATACGTGAAACCTTCGACCAGGCACAAAAATTCTTTTAGAATTGTTCAACATAGAACTACCAGATATGAAAAAATTGTACGCCTCTGTCAAAATTTATAAAAACCTACCAAATCATTTAAAAGATCTTTCATTAAACAGTTTTAAAATTAAACTAACAGTTTCTGCTTGAAAAACAACTTTTTAATATTAATGAATTTTTAATATCCGTTAAAATCAATCTATAAATAACAGGGTTCAACTGTCTCGTCCGCGTGATATGTGTTCATAGTAAGTTTTTTTGGGAATTTTTAACACCATAGAGTTTTTTTTATACAATTAAATTTCAAAAATGAATGTTTTTTTAATAAATATTTATTTTTTTTGTTATGTTTAGTTTCTATTAATAAGTTTTCCTTTCTTGTAGAGTTCTTTGTTATTTCATGTGTAATGTTGAGTTTCTGTGAATTATTTTATTCAAATATACGTTTAAAAATGTGTGTCAAATTATTCTGTCATTTAATCATTTTTAATATAATTTTTTTTGTTAATTAAAATTCTCAATTTTTAATAGACAATTATTAAGTTGGATTATGAATGTGGACACTGTACATGATTAAGAATTTGTTTGTAGCTAATTAGTCTTAGCGTAATGTTTGGCTGTCCTGGTCAAGGTTTTTGCACAGTTTTTCTTGGCCAAGCAAATGCCTGGTCAGTCTCCTTTCTACCTTCTGTGCAGTAATATAACCTACCAGTTCCTTATCCCAAACATTTTGACTTGTCATATAAAATGTATTTATTATTTTACATGACAAAAAAGTGTAGTATTTATTTATTCCTACCAAACCCTGTATAAAGCCACACAGAAAGCAAATACCGTTTTGGCACTACATAATAGTAAAATATATTTCAAATTATTTTATTACTGAAAAAAAATTGATAAGCCTTAAACTACAATTTTCTGAGATGTTACTTTAAAAAAAATCCACCACCACCTTGATCTCAACATCCCTAATTATCAAAATTCCTTTCATCGATTTCTCATGTAGAATTTTTCAGTTTTGATAAGCCACTGAGTTTAGTAATGTTTCTCACTACAAATTGCATAGAAAATTAAAAACAAAATTTTATATTCTCTCACTTAAGAAATATTTCCTAAAATAATTATGTTGAAGACCAAAAGACAAATATAAAATAACAATGTTAGTAACCTTACCTTATAATTCAAAAATGTTAATCAGCGTTAATGATCTTCAATGATGTTAATGATGAAGATAAAAATTACAATGATGCTTTACAATTAACCAAAAGAAGTATTATAAAAAAATATTACGCCTGCAATATTTTTTTATCATTAATATGTTATAGAAAATTAAACCGATATCTTTAATAAAGATGACGTAATATGAAAAATTAAATGAAAATTAGCCTAAAATAGATATAGTTTAAAGTCTTATGCAATTCCTAAATAACGTTTGATAATTTACCATTAAAAAAAAATCAATAAGGGTTATATAAAACTATTAATCGGCAGATAATTTTGAACGAAAATTATACAAAAAGAGAGATGAATTCTTGAGGGGATGAAATTCCCCGCAAAATCGCCCCGATATCGCGACAGCGGTTTCGCTGTTATTTTGCAGTAAAATGACTTTCACACTGGCATGAAAATTTCAAAGCGGTACCGTGTAATTCCTGGTGTATTTGTAGTAATGGTCGATTGGCTTCGGTAGTGTTTATACAAAATGTTAAGTATTTTTTCTTCTGAAGAAGAGGAAATATTGCTGTTGATGTGGGCTTCGTATCAAAAAAGAAAGCTAAAGAAAGCTAGGAAGAATTTGGATTCATGACATAAACAAAATGAAGAATTTGGGAGAAAATGTGTTGTGCAAAGAACTTCAGTCACATGAAGATCAATTTGACAATTACTTTCGGATGAACCAAGAAAGCTTTAAAGAGCTTCATAATTTACTACAACCTCATATCACTAAACAAGATACTAATTACAGAGAAGCTGTCCCCAGCAAGCAAAGACTGGCATTGTGTTTAAGGTAAGTTTTTTTATTTCTGTTTAGGGGTTAATTTTAAATGAAATTGTTAAACTTGACTAATTCTTTTTGTATTTCAATCCAGGCTTTTTGCTTTTTTATGTTATTTTTATAGTCCGGGTGACTCATGAAATATATTACAGGTCGTGGCCTGGCTGACTCAATAATCTGTGGACTGAATCAATAATTCTGTCGATGTGTTATCCATGATAATAGTAAACTTGCAAAAGATAACAAAATGCAATATTCTGAAATGTTTCGCTGGTGAAAAGCTGTCAACTGTGACAGATTCCGTGCAGTATTGAAGCGATACTGTGGCGATCTTAGCATACAGCGCATGCGCAGCCGGCCAATTTTTCATGTGGAGAAATCGCACTTTTCACCTGATAGTCATTCTTCACAAGTCGTTCTGATATTAATGATAAGAGATGCTCCTAAGTTGTTTTATCTATCCTAAGATAGTTCCTAAATTCCTCAGCCTCCATTTTTTTTTGTTTTATGTCTGACTGTTCTGCAATTTCTGCAAATGCAGACGGTGGATAATGGTAATAATGAAAATGAGTGATGAAAAAATCCCAGACCTGACCAGGAATTGAACCCGGGACCCCGGCGTAGAAGCCAGTTCTCAGTACTCAGCCTCCAGTTCTGGCAGAATTGCCGATGTGTATGACAAACTGTTCTGCTTTAAAAGTAATTTTTTTGACCAAAGACACTTCAATCTTGGCGAAAAAACTGTTTCTAGAATGTGATTCACGTCTAATATTCGAAGTAAAAATTTGATATTGTCTGCACAGTCTGACATGATGCTCACTTGGCAAATGCCAATCCACTAACTAAAATTTTCCCTCCGTGCTACGAAGCACACTAGCAAGTCACCACGTGTGATAGATGCAGTGGCTTGCTAGCAGCAGCATGCTCGTAAGTCAGCTGTTGCATGTTCACCCTTAGTGAACACCCCTTAATAATTTGTAGAAATTTAATCAATTTTATTAATAAATAATATAATTCACGTTAAGCATACTAAATTACTTTAATAATTGTACAATTAGTAAGAGAATTATATTAATATATGTTAATTAAAGGTAACTTTAGAAGATGAACAGACGATAAAAATTTACAAAGAAAGTTACAGATCAGTAATGAACACATTGATCTATTTTACTGACTAGATAATGAATTTTAAGTATAAGAGTTTAATTTTTGACAAGCAATTTATAAAATGAAATAAGAATTCCATTACCAATAATTATAAATTAAAAAACTATGTATACACACATGCAATTATAATAAATCAAAACATTATTGCATAAAATAATAATTAATTATAAATAATTAAAAAGTACTGATTATTACCTGTAATGGAGTTTTACTTTGCCCTCCTGTACCAGTTCCTGGAGAAGCTTTAACAGACGATGGTCTCTGAAAATCAATAAAATATTTGAAATATTAGCTTCTATTAGTATTTGATAAAATAAAAATTTTCAATATCATTTCCTAATTTTTCAGTTGATAATATATGTCAACAAAAAAAATCATTAAAATAATGAAAAATATTACTAATTACATTATAAGAATATTTTCCTTAATTTTTGCCATTTTTTCTACCTTCTCAAGATATCAAAATAAATATTTTTTATCAAAAACTTCTTGAAAAATACCTACAATTATGAATTATAAAATTTTTATAATTTGAAACATAATATTAAAATTCATGTCATTAAATTGAAAGCATTTTTGTATTTTTTACATAAAAATATAATGATCATTCAAAAGCAGTTACAAATAATTAAAAAAAATTAATCCAGTTCGGTCAATGACAAGTTATGTCACTGTGAAAATCATCAATCACACTTTTCTTCTAATAATATTAACATTTTCTTAATCTTCTTAAAACTTTTATAGAAAAAAAATTAATGTATCAAATCAGTAGCGTTTATCAACGGGGATTTTGGTAATCAGAGAAGGACCATAAATATCTCATACCTAAAAATTTAGCATTTAATGGTATGTAATACAACACAATTATGATTATTACTACAATTTATTATTATTTAACTTATATTTTTATAATTATTTACTGGCATAACATTTTGTTAGGTAGAATTATCTGATTTACACATTTAGGCCACCTCTAACAGACAGTGATCCTTTCCAGTACGAATGGTGGTATAATGCACATTAGGCTTTTGGCATGACTGATGGGAAAGTCCATCTCTGAAATCAGAGATCCAGACCAAAGAAGAAGCTAATGTAGTACTTGTTTTGACACAATTACATTTCAATATTTTACTTATTTAATTACAACAATTTAGTATTTAACATTTCACACTTATTTGAAGTGAACGGGAGGTTACTATAGTTGATAACCCCCCAACAATGAGCCCTCATTGTTTTCTTACAAACAATGAGAGGAGTTATTTTAATAAGAGGGATTACCCATTACATGGATCCACACTCTGCCACATGAATAATAAGTAATAAATTACATTTTTAACTATTTCAGAATTCTATAAAAATATTTAATAATATATTATTTTATTTATAAACCAAAACTAAATCTAGGTAAATTAAACACTACATTATTAAAATGAAATACAATAAAAAAAGCATACAAATATACACAACTATTATTTACACAACAAAATTAGTACAGTAAGAATCACAACAAATTAAAAATAAATAAATATTAATATACAAACAAAACTAAAAATAAATTAAATCAATTCTGTTTAAAGAAAATAAATATGATTAAGAAGGAAACCAGGTACCAACAAAAAATTAAATAGTAAATAAACTAAATAAAAATGTGTTTAATTTGAAAAATTTGCATGCAAAATTAAAATAATAATTTAATAAATTATAAAATTAATTGAATTAGTGACAAGAGTAAAATAAAATTTAAAGTTTTGAAAATCATGCGATATTATTACGACACACTGTAAAATAAAATACATTCCATAAAGAATATATAAAAAAAAAATAGTTAACTAGCTACTTTTGATAAAAAAAAAACTTTTTGAAAATGAGTTCATATATATGAAAAGATTAATTTTATCTATTTACTACTCCTTCATAAAAATATTTCTAAAAAAAATCAATAACTACAGAAATGTTTTCTGTAATATGTTATTTATAAGTTAAGATTATGAGTTTTCAAGAGAAAATTAATTTATAGTAAATAAATGATCGTGTTTACTAGAAAACGCAAAAGTTGGAAAATTCAATATTTTTAAATAATCCTGAACATACTGAATGTAGGTCTATAGAATTTCAGTACAAAAAATTTAGGAAAACTTGAATAATAAAAATTATCAAATAAATATAATTAAAAAATTGGTAATAATTTGTTATGAAATAAAATGTATAATTTCCAGTTTTTATGAATACATTTTGAAGAGAAAACGAAGAAAATTATAAAACAATCAAAAAGTAAAGAAATCAAGAGTAATAAAAAACAATGAATATAATTAGAAGGAGGAGGATGACCTAACTTGGTCATTTATAAAGGGGTGACAAGTATGAGCTTCTCACATTTCTTTTCAAGGATTTGTTTTTGGGGTAGAGTACAGAGTGACTGTAAAGTCGCACACCCAAAATACAAAAAATTGTTTTAGAGTACCTTTCCATTTTTCTAACTTACTAAATTACAAAATAACATGATTATTTGTATTCACAAATAATTTTTTGATACCGTTCAGCTGTTATGGTCTCTGAAAAAAAAGATAGGCTTGACAATTCTCCGACGAGATATACCACTTCACACTCCCAATTTTTTGCTAGTCTAATGGCTGTTCATGGTACATATGTGGGTTGTCTGCAGACCGTATTCTGAAATTTTGACTGTTGACATATCCGCTAAGATAAAACCAAGCTTCATCGTGGAAAAAACCTTGCCTAAAACAGATATGTCATTTCTAATGAAATGTCTGAACCACCGATAGTACTGCATTCGCTTTTCTTTGTCTGGTTTTTGGAGCTGATGAGTCACACTTATCCAATATGGATGTAATTTCAGCACTTAAGTAGCCTTACACTTTCATAAGATAGCCTATAGCATATAAGATAGTCTGGCTAGCAAGTTTCCGAAGAGACTTTTTCGGAGAACGACAAAATTTTTCGTTTATCGTCTGCAGAGTACTTGGGACGGCCTGTACGTTCACCGTCCACTCTTCCTGTATCCCGAAAATGACTAAATAAACAAGATATAGTGGATTTGTTTGGCACATTAGCATCTGGAAAAGCATTTGAAAACTCTTCTTTACACTTCGAATACGATTGCGATTGGCAGTAACTCACAACAATGAAGACAAGTTGTTCTTGCATAAACGACATTGTAGCTCGGACTAAACAAACTGTTTCGTGCAATGACCTCCTTTGGCCGATGGTGTGATCTAGCAGTGCTACCATACACAGTACAGTCACACAATAAATTTTCCTGCTCGCAATATCTTTCGCGACTTCGACTCATTTTTGTAAAGCAGAAAAATTCAGGTGCATGATTTTACAGTCACTTTGTATAAAGCACAAAACTTTAAATTAATTTTACTAAAACTTCTTCAGTATATCTTCAATAGCATCTACTGAAAATGATTTAGTCAGACTAGTTTCAATTTTTGTGTTTTATACTCTGAAGATGATAGATCCACTAAAACATTTAAGTTTTAGGAAAATAAATAAATCAGTGAAAGAAAAAAATGAAACAGCAACTAAAGGTTAGTGAAAACTGGTAGAATTTATAAATTTGGGAAAGCTAAGTAAGAAAACTGGGAGTATTTATAGATTTGGAACAGCTAAGTAAGATAGAAAAGAGTTAATCCAATAAATCTAATGAAAGAAAAATATCAAAACTCAAACAAATTCATCAAAAAACATTCACAATCATATCAGAAAGCGATAAAGAAATTGAAACAAAAACTAGAAAAAAATTCTATTCATATTTACAATCAAATTATTCTACATAATGTTACTAAGACAAGAAAAAATATTTAATAAAAAGCAATATATTGTTACACAATATTTACAAAAAATAAAATAATTATTTACAAAATATTTCATGCACAAATATATTCTTTGATGGAAAATACATGAATAAATAAATATATAATACACATTTTATATTTTACATTTGTTGGTTTGTTGGTTCCTGTCTTCCTCAAACTGACCTTAAGATATAAATCAATTCTGTTATTACATAATGAATTTTATGTAATGATTTAAATTCTGAAACTTATACATAATAAATTATTAAAATAAATTTAATTAAACCACATTAATTATATCTAAAATTTATGCGTATGTATTATTTAAAAAACGTGTTGAGTAAATCAACACAAACAAAAATTCTACTGATACAGAGAATCAGATGACAAATGATCGACAAAATTTTTATTCATTTTTACAATACTAGACAATAAACGTAAATTAAGTATAATAACTTGTTTCAAGAAGTTAGAAAAGAATATGAAAAATTTGGAATATAAAAGCGGATATATTATTAGAACAAAAAACTGATACTTATGGGCTTCCACAATGACCAAAAGAAAACAAACTGGACACAATGAAGAACAAAAAGAATTACAGAAAACATGGGCTGTAAATATTTTTTGACTTATTTATACATGACTAGGTGACCATTAACAGACAATGGGTGGTTCATAAAATTCTAGTATTTCTAGGGGGTTAAAAAAATCAGGCAATATAAAATATTGCCTGTCTAACAGGTGTAATAAAAAAATCAGAAAAAGAGAAAGAAAAAAAGCAAGGAAAATTGATCCAATAGTTAAAACTGGAAAATATTAGGTGAGAAATTGCCTAAAGATATTTAAAAAAAAAATTATAACATATTAGATAAAATAACAAAGAAAAGAATGAGATTCTATGGATATCTGGTAGCGATGAACCAAGAAATAAATTAAAGAAAATAAAAACCACAAGATAAATAAAAAGAGGAATAAAATATATTTAAAAGAATTCAGAAAAATAATTAAAAAAAACACAAGAGTTTCTCAGAGAAAAATTTAAGAAAAATAACATAATGAAGTAGAGAAACATATGAAAGAAAAAAAAATTCACAATTAATGAAAGGAAAATATTAAGAAAGAAAACTCAAGCTCCAAAACAAGAACTCGAGTAAGAGAATTAAAGGAGTATCCCTGTATGATTAACGTAGTCCTAAGTTGACTGAACTGAAAATAAATAAAAATTAGTATATATTTAAGACAAAAGGATTGTAATGGTATCAAAAATCCATCAATTGAATAATTCCATTATATTCCATTAATTGTATGAAGGATGTTTGTTGAATTAATCGATGGAACAAGGTGATTAGCAGCTGAAGCCCTCGCTGGAAAAGAGGAATAGAGGTCATCCACAAACATGGTGGAGAGATAACTTTAACTGGTAACAGGATTTAATTGGGCACGAATGGTGCAAAGCAGAGGATTGTAGAGGCAGACAGGGGACACACCTATATCCAACACTGGATGATGATGATCGGCTGATAAAGAAGAAAAAGAACTATAAATGAAAATGAAAAAGTTATACTTCTGAATAAAGGATGGTAGATAAACTATAAGGGTAAAAGACCATACTTCAGGCACAAAAGCTGAAGAATACTAAAAAGATGATGGAAAGAAGATGTTGTTTCAATTACTGAAAAAAAATTTGATGGAGAAAGAACAAAATAGAAAGAAATTGAAACATTTGAAAAATATCTGTGTCATTATCATTGTGTCAAAAACAAAAATACAATAAAAATTTAATACAATATCTCTCTATACCACACAGAACATTTAAAGTTCATTTATTAGGAACTAGTCTGGTTTATAAAAACCTTTATTATGAATCATTAAAAAATTGTTCATATTTATTTACTAAAAATATTTTTATGAATTTATGACAAATTCAAATTAAATTTTGAATACTGAATGAATTTTTTTTAATTTGGTCAGTTGGAGTAGAGTGTTGGAATCCATACCTTTTTGTCATAAGAACTGACACCCAGCCTTACCCTGGATGCACTTTTAATCGAAGAAGCTGTTGCAGTAGTCGTAGTTGAATTTAAGCTTTCTCTTGAACCATGTCTCTTGCCAATGCCAGATGGATGCATAACACAAGATGGTGTAGATGGTTTGCGATTACCAGTTGGTGATTTACTCACTTTATGTATTGGAGCAAATAAACCAAAATTTGGAAGGCAATCAAAATATCTAAACAAACAAAATTACATTTTTAAATTTAAAAATATTAAAACAAGGAAACATACGGGATAATAAAAATATTGACTGTCTTTTTTTGTGATCAACTCTAAATTTTGTGTACATACAAAATTTTATAGAACAAACAACAAAAGCATTAAATATGATTCATTATTTAACTCCATATTGAATGAACAGTAAATTGAAATAAAGTACAGTAGACACCTTTTTATCTAAATCAGTGTTTCTTGACTGGTGGGCCGCGATCCCCCGGGGAGATCAGAGGATGTAGCTGGGGGGCTGCAAAATACAGGAGGGAATCAAAAACACATTTCCAGAGTATTTAAAATAACCTCAGAACCTCACTATCATATATAATACTGTAGAATTCAAGCTTTTAAATACTTCTCAAAATTAAAAAACTGAAGTGATAAATGAAAAATTCAAATGTACGAATTCAAATTGAATTCTTGAAATGAACTGAAATTCAAATCAATGAATTAAATAAGCAAACAGACAATTATATAGTTCATGTACAAAAAAGCAGCCATTTACACTTCTGGAGGCATCAAAACCTTTTTTCTTAAATAAATGACCAGCCGAAGGTGTAGTAGTCAGCACAACTGGCTTCTACACTGAGGTCTTGAGTTCGATTACAGGTCAGGTCTGGCATTTTTTTATTATTCATTTTCATCTAACACCCTTCTCATCGTTTGTATTAGCAGTAATGGTAAAACAATCAGATGTAAAACAAAAAAACAAATCTTATATAAATCAAAATACTGACGTTAGTCAGTTTATTACACAGATTTTCCAAGAAAATTTGATGTTACTCATTCTGGTACTAAAGATAAATTTCCAAAAGACAGACTATTAAATAATTTTTCAACATAGATAGCATATGTTTTGCACTATAATTCTTATGTAAAACCTGTTCAAACCATCAGTTAAAAATACTCCAAAATTTTTGTCTGGGATGAATCTAGGTTTTACAGTACTACCGTGCGTTCGGAAAGTCGCTGTGCACTGGAATTGTGACTATGGATTTATGAAAATATGTATAAAGAAATGACTAAGCATTTTGGAAAAAAATTTATTCAATACCTTAATTACATTGTTAAACCGTGATTACATTGTTTATAGAAGGTGTTCAAAATTACCTCCATTGGCATCAATACAGCATTGCACTCGTTTCATTTTGTTTGCAAACACCTTTCGCAACTGAAGAACAGTGATTCCTTGAATGTATGCCGTTATTGCGGCTTTAAGTTCGTCAATCGTGTGTGGTCTGTTCCGATACACAGTTTGTTTCGCCGCACCCCATAAAAAGAAATCGGGGGGAGTCAGATCAGGAGATCTTGCAGGCCACAAATTCTTTGAAATTATTCGTTCACCAAACACGTTGCATAACGTTTTATACAGTTGCGAAAGGTGTTTGCAAACAAAATGAAACGAGTGCAATGCTGTATTGATACCAATGGAGGTCATTTCGAACACCTTCTATAAACAATGTAATCACGGTTTCACAATGTAATTAAGGTATTGAATAAATTTTTTTCCAAAATGCTTAGTCATTTCTTTATACATATTTTCATAAATCCATAGTCACAATTCCAGTGCACAGCGACTTTCCGAACGCACGGTATTATTTTATCATTTTATGGTCTGCCCATAACAGGCAGGTAAAGTGTTAAATTATTAGCACTCAATCTGCAATTCCAGGACTACAAAAAATAGTTCTGTTTCTTATCATATGGTCAGCCAATTATATGACTGAAGCATTTAAGAATAAAAGAACAGAGGTGTAAAAGACACTAGTCACAGTTATCTCATCTGAGAGTAATGCATTTCATTACACAGCCAGACCCTGTGGTGAATGAAGTGAAGGTGTTATTTGCAGAGTGGAAAGCAGGTGCTTTTCGGAGGGCCTGGCATGCTGATAAGCATACTTTTTCATTCAGTGAGGAAGGCAGTGGTGAACCACCTTACTTCGAGTTTTACTTATTAAAGCCTCTAGAGGTTCAAACCAGCCTTTCGGCTGATAAACAACAATAATTTTATGGTAAATTAATGTATAATTACCTAGTTCCAGCGACAGAACCATCATTTTTACCAAGCGGATCATCCAATTCTACACCACACCATTCTCCATTGGCAAAATTAGTTGTCCCAAGATATCGCAACATACCTGCTTTAGAGCCCATACTGCTCATCACAATCACTCTATCGCCAACTTTCAATTCGTTACTTTTGGCTGAAATACAAATTATTTTCAAGTCAAACGGTTAATTCCAAGTAGAATAGTTACCATATTTGCTGGTGTACAAGAGGCACGTTTTTCCTTTAGTAACTCGTCAAAAAACAGGGTGCATCTTACACAACAGATGGGAATTTTCTGTTTTAATGTTTACTATATACAGCATTACAAAAATCAAAATACTGTACTGTGTAAATTGTAACCACCAAAATGTTATTCAACTGAATAACCTTACTTGGAAAAATTGTTTTCATAGTAAAAATTCCTAGAATATCATAATCCATTATCAGAGGACGTGGTTTTATCTGTTTACAATGAGTCAACAATCAAGTACATTGTACTAAATTACTGATAATCTCATTACTGTCCGGTTAGTCATTTCTTTTGAAATGCCATTTAAAGAAAATTGCATTCGCTTTCTGTGTCTGAAATATGTACTAACCGTTTTGCCCTCTTTACCAATGGAATAAACTAATGTCATCAGGACCAGAAATGAAACCAGAGGCAAACTCTGAATGTCCTTCCATAACTAAGATCTGTGAATGGGTCAGAATTTCCTGGAAAAATGTTGACTCCAAAATTGTTGTGAATTCTTTCAAGAAGTGTGGCATCAGCAATTCTTTGGATGTAGCTTAAATTATTTAATTTTTGAAAACAGCTCAAATTCTTCAAGTGATAGTGAATCCGGCCAGGACAGATGTATATCATAATACTGTATAAGCAAGAATTTTCTATTTTACTTAAACCTATGAATAATATTGGTGTAGTTTAAAAAGTAGTAGCTAGTGTAGTAATCTTTAAATATCAATCTTTATAAATCACTGATTTAGTATACAAATTATGTTTACTGTATTTTTTTTAAATCATTACTTATGCAAATAAAATTCTCATTATTTCATAAAAATAAAATATAAAATTTAACATAAAGAATGCAACCCTTCTTGAAAACGGGAGTATGTCTTAAACGAAAGTGTGTCTTATACACCGGCAAATATGGTAACCCCTAAAAATTTTCTACCATCAATAAGTTTTTTAATGTTTTCCCAAATTAGGAACAAAGAATTTTCAATGATACTTTATACTTAAATCGTATCTACCAAATGAAGACATTCAGTTTAATTTTTCTTCTTACCTGCCATCTTCCTCTTCTTCTGTGGATAAATAAATCCTTATTCTGGTCCTGTAGCTTCACATTTATTAAACTGACTGAGCCTACGGTATACAATTTTAAAGAAATGTGTTAATTTCTGGTAGAAAGGGAATAGAGCCTATTTCTTGTTTAATTATTCTTCAACTATATAGTAAATAAGTTTTACATGTAACGATAGTATAGGTGAAACTAAAACCAGAAGTGGTACGGAATGCACCCTTCAAACCCGAAATTGATTTTCTTAATGTGGGGACAACTATGCAATGCATTGGTTCTTTAATCTTGAGTACTTTAGTGCTTCTCAGATCTTCCAGCATACCTTCTCCTCAACGGTCTGTATCACACAGCGGCTAAAGGCTATTCTACGAGGGGGTACCCAAAAGAAACCAGAATTATTTTTCAAAATCTATTTATTTTCAATTTTTTTACAAAACAACCTTATTCCCTTCACAATACTCTCCATTACAACTAATACATTTATCCCGCCGGTGCTTCTACTGTTCGAAAAATTTTTTTTAGTCACTTTTAGAAATGGCTGACAGCTCCTCCCTCGTTTTTTTTCTTGACCACTTCAATGTTGTCAAATCGGTGTCCTTTAATATCCCTTTTCATGCGTGGAAATAAGAAAAAGTCACATGGAGCCAGGTCAGGTGAGTAAGGTGCGTGGGGCAGCAGAACCATGTCATTTTTAGTTTTTTAGTCAAAAAAGTCTGTCACAAATCGGATCTGTTTTGACGAACACCGTTGCGCAATCTTCTTAAAATTTCCAAATTGTCAGTCGACGGTCTGAAAGCACACGCTCTCGAATTTTTTAAACATTTTCATCGATTCGGGTTTGATGGATGTCCAGAACGAGGTTTGTCATCAATCGACATGTCGCCATTTTAAAACCGAGAAAACCACTTGTATACTTGAGATTTTCTCATAGCATCTTTTTTTAAGCTGTTTTCAACACTAAAACAGTTTCAGCAGCACTTTTACCGAGCAGAAAACAAAATTTCACAGCTGCACGTTGTTCACTTAAACTTGCCATCATAAAAAACGAAACAAGAACAAAACAGCGCTAACAAAAACAATCACTGCAGATGAATATTGAACTTGCAATGAGTTGCAATCACTGCACTGATTTCGCAATGAGTTGCGCTATACACGTCTGTGCGACAGAAATGCGTACTACACAAGCACCACCCACGGCAATGCTATTCCGGTTACTTTTGGGTACCCCCTCAAATACACAGACAGCTTCTCGGTATCATCAATTCAAACTATTAGAATGGTTTCTTGCCTACATAAAAACTCATAAATGCATAGTCCAACAATACCTTGTAAATTCCTTTATTTGCTACATCAACAACAATATTTTCATAAGCAGTTTACTTTAAGTTTTTAAAATTAGTGCCTATACTTTTTATGTTTTTTGCACTACCTTAAACGTCTATCTTTTTAGAACCTTAAAATGTTAGTCGTTGAAACTACTCGGCAGTCTGTTCACATTTATGGGTAATATATTAAATTGTGTAATTAAGCGAGCACAAAACAATCAGAAGATTTACTTTGGAGAATATGAGTTTTTTAAAATTCACAAAAAGAACCTTCTTCTTTAGGTGCCTTCTCCATTACGAAGGTTGGCTATCATTATGGTCAGTCGCACCTTGTCCACTGCTGCTCTGAACAGGTCATTCGACGAGCAGTTAAACGCTTCTCTCAGGTTTCTTAACCAGGATATTTGTCTGCGTCCCACCGAGCGTTTACCAACGAGTTTCCCTTGAATTATGAGATGCAGAATCTCATATTTAGGCCCCCTCATGATGTGTCCAAGGTATGTCAGTTTTCTTATCTTTACGCTCTGCAGGATTTCCATCTCTTTCCCCATTCTTCTGAGGACCTCCATATTTGTGACCCTATCTGTCCATGGTATTCGAAGCATACATAAAAAGAACCTAAAATTCTGTAATTAAGTCAAAAGTTAACATTTATTGATACTTGTATAATGATTAGTTGAAAATAATGACTTACCAGTAATACCAGTAATACCACTGAGTGAAATTTTAGAAATAGGAGAAGTTGGAGAAGACACAGAACTTCGAGCGGACGGAGTTGAAGAAATAGAAGGACGATGAGAAGAAGTATATGGTGTACTGGTAATACTTTTTTCAAAGATATCACCATCTCCTGCACCAATAAGTGGTTTACGTGTAAGTCTCGTGAGTCGAGAGAAAATACCTTTTTTGGCCTCGCATTGAAAGTACCTAACACCTCCAACTGATCCATCATTTTTACCTGTAAAAATTAATTAATAAAAAAAAATTTTTTTTTGATCTTCCATTCAATATTGTATCTGAAAAGGATGAAAAGTTTATTGATAATTTGTCAAAAAATCTTGTAAAAAATTTTGTAAGTAGACTGTAGTGCTTCTTTATGGTTGATTCTGAATTTTACAGATTAAAATATTATTTGATGTGGTATGAACAACATTATGAACTTTATATTTAAGAACTTCAAAGACAAAACAAACTGAAGTTTAACCCTGTTCACCAATATGTCAGCTATCTGTTGTAACCACATTTAACTACATAATACAAATTGTACGTGTTTTAAATTGTTTTTATACTCTTTTTAAAATTACACATAATAAATTGTTATTTGACCTTTCTGTCAAGGAAAATTTGTTTCCTAATGAAGTTCTAACTCTTCTTAATTCGTATCAAATAAATTATTCATTATATTATAAAACAAACTGGTAAAGATAGCTACGACAATCAAATTTAAGTGAGAAAAAATTTGTCTTTAACATCTTTTTCTTCAGGCGCCTATCCATTTTGAATGTTGGCGACCAGCAATTCTCACTTTGTTGCAGGACAAAAAAGCTCTGCTGAGCTCTTCCCAAACCAAGTTCTCAGATATTGAAGCCATAACACCCTTCTTCTGCCAGGTGTGCGTCTATATAACATAAATATAGCAATAGTTTTCAGAATGTAAACAATATATTTACCAATTGGTTGATCAAGAACAATTCCAGCCCAGTCACCAGGTGCAAATTGAGTTTCACCAATATATGCAATTTGTCCAGGTTTATTACCACCAACCCAAACTCTATCGCCAATAATAAAGCTATCGGTATCTTCCGTCAAAACAATACTTGAATCTAAAAAAAAAGAAAAACCAAGTAATTAGTAAAATAAAAAATAAAATAAATAAAAAACATTTACATTAATATTATTTTTTTAACGTTCTATAAAAATAGGTTAATAAATTTTTAAATCTTACTTAATATTTGACGAGAGGATATTTTATTAACTATACTTAATAACAAAAAAAGTTTAACCAAAATTTTTATCAATCAAATTTCATGATACAACTATTGTTTCTGCATTTAAATTTTAGGTTTAGCTGTAAATATATACATAAAAAATAGGCAAGCGTTTGGCCATAAGAATGAAAAATAAAAACAATATTAAACTGTAAATTCGAACTGGTTTTTTTTAGAAATTTGTATAACTAATAAATCTCTGCCACAGAGAATGCAAACAGATTTTCCGTTCTTCCAAAATCAGGTAACCACATTGCTATTTTGTCAGTAGCATGTATAACACTCCTTTATATACTATATCAGAACTGGTTTGTCAGTTAACAATCCCCACATAATAGTGTTCAGCAGTGTCTGAAAATGTTTGCTAAAGAAACAAGTTTACATTCTGTAGTTGTAGTGGAAGTATCTTAAAAGTTTCCAGTAATGCTGTTACTGACTCAGTATAATTTACAAAACTTAGATAAGAAATTTGAAACAACAAAAAACATTGCGAAAGCACAAAATTCAGGTCAGTCATGATTGATTTATAATGAAGAGATCTAACAAAAGGTTGCTGAAGTTTTTGTAGCCAGTCCTGGTAAATTGAATCAAAAGGCTTAGTCTGAACACGAAGAAGTGTACATACAATTCTAAAGGAATTTCAAATTTAAGCCATATTATCCATCTTTACTCCACACCCTTAACGATAGATGATTGTAGTTCTGTGAATTTTTCACTATACATGTAATGAAGCCAATCCAAATTTTTTGCAATCAATTTTGTAGTGTGTTAAAGCATGTTAACATGCATACAACTGCATAATCTGATTGCATAAAAATTCTTTGAATATCCATGCAGAGCTAAAAGTTCCTGGTGTTATGGTATCGGAAGGGATTTTGAGTGCTGCATTAACTTTTTTTTTTTAAGGAAACGTTGGCTCAGAAACTAACTTAAAGTTGTCGAGGGAAGTAAAAAATCAAATTATAGTATATGTAAGTAAATAATAATACATAAATATCTCCTAGTAAAGTTTTTTATTCTATTTACTTTCACAATATTTCCAATACTTCAATATTTCACAATATTTCCAAGGGAAAGTGACACATGCGCCACCTTGTTTATATGAGATATACATAGATAACAAATAAATTATGTATGTTCACGGCCAAACTTAAACATATATTTCTTTGTTTACACTTTTAGTCATTTATGGTAGTTTACCAAAGTTGGGGAAAATAGATTATGCTTGATTTTGTTTTATATTAAAAAAGTACATAGTAATAATACAGTGGTCCCCGGTTACAACGCTGTCATTTATAGCGTGCTTTCGGATATAATGCGAGTTGAATTATGTCACCGTATAATTTTTTTCAGTTTTTTACAAAATTTAAAAATACGGTACTGTAATTACTTTTTAATTTGTTTAAAAACATATATTTTTCAAACACATTAAGCAAATTGAAATGTGTTTACAAGATGTATTTTAAGCTATACTGTACTGTACTGTACAGTACAGTGTTTTTTTAGTAACATACTTCCAATATTGCACCTAAATTCACCTTAGATTTTAAGTTATACGCAATACGTAGTTTTTAGAGTTTTCTAATTATAATTTGATTATATTGGCTGCTGTATCACTCATAGGTCCAAAGTACGTTTTCTAGTAAGTACAAACATTGCTGACTTCGTTTTTTACCACGGTAGGGGATTTAACGCGGGTCAATGAATTACTCCCTACACCCGCGATATAACTGGGTACTACCAAACCACACAACTAATAATTGTTATATTACTAATCCTCTTTGCAAGTACAAAATGTTTAAAAATAATAAATAAGAGTAAAAATAATGATTATAGAACATTCCACTGTTGATTTCATTGACAAAGATAATCCATTACTCTAAAATACAATTAAAATAAATATTACAAGCTCTATGAGCAGTACACAAACCATGAAATCATATTTATATTAAAAAATACTAATAATAATCAGAAATAATGAAACAAAATACATTTATAAATACATAAATTGATAAACAAGATATGAAAAATTACCTGAAGATCGACGTACACCAGCTTCACTAAGTTTACGAGCATCAGCCCAACCCGGCCAATTTGAGTCCGAACCAACTGCATTCCAATTTTGCAATAACACCACAAATAATAACAAAAATACACCATGCAAAAAGAAAATAGAAAGACAAACACAGTGAAATTTATGTGCAAATAATAACAGAAACATAAAAAAGGTGATGCGACATAAATGATCATAGATATTAACAGAAAGCAAAACACAACTAAAAGATATAAAAAATGTTGTACCAACATATTAGATAATATAAATTAAGAAATTTAAATGTTTTCATGATACACAAATATATTATTGATAGGATTCAGAGAAATTCATTTCCATTCCATTGTGTATCTTATATCATATTGCTTAGTTTATCTAACTTTTGGTACAAATAAATTCAATCAATAAATCTGCATTCATGAGATTCTCTTCTCCTTATAATGCCGACTCCATTACTGAAGATTCATAACAACAATCGCAAATTGCTCTTTATCATGAACCACCCTCAAAAGAGTGTGCAGGTTCATCCATTCTCTAATGTTCTTCAACCATGAGGATTTTCTTCGCTCGGCCTACACTTTTCCTCAACTTTATCATCGAGAATCAGTCTGAGAAACTCATACTTATCATCCCTGTATAAATGAGCAAGGTACCAAGGTAATGAACAAAGCAGTCTTTCTTATTTTGATTATGCCCATCAACTTACAGTCCACACCCATACACCTCAAAACACTGGCATTAGTAACATGGCCAGTCCATGAAATCCAGAGTATTCTTATAAACACCCACATCTCAAAAGCTTTTAAATGAAGCATGGACTGCTAGTAGATGTATGAGATGTATGTCTCATGCATAAGATTACTCGCAACAAAATGAAATTTTTATATTATTTAATTAATATTTTTTGTTTCTTACAGATCAAAGAATTCTCCCACCCTACAATATCCAACTAAATACCTCCTTAGACATTAAAATTCATTTCTAATAGATAATCATCAAAATGAAACATATTTTATGGATTTTATAAAATGACGAAAATAATGATCATTAAGTTATTACATTCGATTAATTGTACAACATTTTTTATATCTTTACAGTACAAAACATATAACACATTACAACACCAACAATAAGAAAACAGAAAGCATTGCTAAAAACAAAACACAAACCAAAAAAAGTTCAAATTTGAACAAATCCCAAAAGTGATATATTATAAATTGATATAAACACTCAAAATTTTCAAATATTAATAATATTTGAGAGTGTAACTCAAATATCAATTTCACCAACAAGTACAGATTTTAAATACTTCTTCTCTTCACGGGTCAGGCATTTCTAAGTATTCCAACACTCATATTTTCTTTGGCCTGCCAATATCTCTACTTCCCCTTGGTTTGTATCTTCTCGCTACACTAGGCAAGCGGTTTTCTGGCATTCTATTTAAATGATCGACCCGTTGGGCATGATACAATTTTATTTTTTTGTTGAGTAGAAAAAATTCCCAATTCCCGATTTTAAATACAAAATTAAAATTTTGATCTAACATTTTTCTTGAATAAAATAATTATTGACTTGAAGAATTACAAGTTGGAGTTTGACATCCAGTATCTGATGAGAAAGTTGACAGAAACCTTTGAAAAATGGGGTTTGAAAATAAATTATGACAAAACCAAATATTTGGTAGCTGGAGGAGACGCGGTAGCTGGAAAAGACGTGAAAGATCTGGTTGTCGATAATAAAATAATTACAGGATGTGAGGAAGTGAAATACCTGGGAGTAGTTCTTTCAAGAAAAGGAAATAGTGAGCAAGAAATTACAGAGCGTATCACAAATGCCAGAAAAGTCATTAGTCAACTTAACCCACTGCTTTGGTCAGAAACTCTCAGTCTAAGGACTAAAAGAATGATGAACGATGCCATCCTTAGAAGTGTTCTGATGTATGGCGCAGAAGCATGGGAGTTAACAAAAAGAAATAAAGATAGACTGAATGGAGTGGAAATGGACTTCCTGAGACGCAGCTGCAGGGTGTCTAGGATAGGGCACATAAGAAATGAAGAAATAAGAAGAAGAATGAATCAACAGGAGTCAGTTATTGAAGCAATAGAAAGTCACCAACTGTTATGGTATGGACATGTAAAAAGAATGTCAGAAGTTAGATGGCCCAAGTTCATAATGGAATGGACACCTCAAGAAAGGAGAAAAAGGGGGCGCCCTCCTAGAAAATGGGAGCAAGACATTCAAAACGCCATGAATTTGAGGCAACTGGCTCCTGAAGATACACTGGATAGGGGCAAATGGAGGTTGAGATACGAAAAACGGCCTGATGATGCTGTAAGAAACCTCGCTTAAGTAAGTAAGTAAGTAAAATTACAAGTTAAAAAATGACTTGGGGGAAATTTTCGAATAAAAATTATTTAAAAATTTTAACCTAACCCCTAAAATCAAGGTGAGGGTTAAAAACAGCAATTAGTTTTAGAAATAGAAACTCTGGTGCATTTAGGTCAATCTACTATCTCAAAGCACCATGTATGCTACCAGTATTCCCTCCATCTGATTTACTACATCATTTGACTACATCGCACGTACACGTCATATATATCATCCTTATTGCATTGGATCATCAGGTTGCTTATTATTCTTAAATTGAACAGATTTCAACATACACACATTACAGATTTAAAGAAAAGAAAAATTTAACTTTACAGGATTCCTTTTTTATAATTTATTTATTTAATATGGAAAATTGTTTATTTCTTAAATCATTTTTTGAAACACCAATATAGATTTATAGGACTGAAAAAAAGAATAATCTTTCTTAATACAACACCATGAAAATAGAAAATAATTTCTACTATTGATACCCATTTTGATTTGAGCTACAATAATTTTGAAACACCAAAATATAATTTAACAATTCTAGAACTAAGGTGCAAAACAAACATGCGTACAGTAAAACTGCATGCAATCGGCTAATATAATCAAGCACGTGCATTAAATTACAAACCATAAAGATAATAAAACTATCAGGAAAACACACCAAAGCCCCTAAAAATCAGTCCAGTAACATTCCATATTAAAAGATTAATAACAAACCTTTAAGAATAAAGTTGATTATGTATTATTACATTTTGTGAATTAAAAAATTTATTATTTTGTAAAAATATTTTATTTCCACTAACCTGTTATAAAACAGACAGATGGATCTGTCTGTTAGTTTAAGGGCTACAAAAAAAATAGTTGTTTTTTATCACATGGACAGCCAATTAAATGACTGAAGTATTTAATTAAGAACAGAAAAGGTAGAGATGTAAAAGACACTAGTCACAGTTATCTCCTACGATAATAATGGATTTCATTATACAGCCGCCAGATTATGTGGTAAATGAAGTGAAGGTGCCATTTGCAGGGTGAGAAATATGAACTTTTTAGAGGGCCTGGCATGATGATAAGCATACTTTACAACAGTGAGGAAAGTATGGTAAACCACTTCACTCCTTGTTTTAGAGTACAACCTCTAGAGGTTCAAACCAGCCTTTCGGCTGATGATCTAAACAATAACCTATTAAAGCTGCTATATCATTTGTTTTTTCCTTTTTATATTCAATCCTACTTTCTACTGACATGTTTTGTGGATTCACTATCATCGGAGAACATAAAATTGAAACTAAACTTTTTAAAATTTACTAAATTAAGTTTTTGCCCGTAACCAACAGGTGGAGTGTCAAATTATTTACACTCAATCTGTTCGTTGCAGGGCTCAATTAAATAGTTCTGTTTCTTATCTGCAAGGCAAGCATTCATAAAATTGAAGACAATGCTAACAAACAAAGACCTTCAGTTGCCTCTCAGATTGAGGGCTCTAAGATGTTATGTATTTTCTATCGTACTATATGGAATGGAAGCTTGGACATTGAAGAAACAACACATAAAGAAGATAGAAGCGTTCGAAATGTGGTGTTACAGGAGAATATTGAAAATTCAGTGGGTCCAAAAGGTTACCAATGTTGAGGTGCTCCGACGTTTAAATAAGGAGTTAGAAGTTATGAAAAGTATAAAAACAGGAAAACTAGAATATTTGGGTCACATAACCAGAGGAGAAAAATATGAGTTGCTGAGAATTATTATGCAGGGAAGGATCCGAGGAAGAAGAGGCGTAGGAAGAAGACGCATCTCCTGGCTGCGGAATCTTAGAGAATGGTTCAACTGTAGTTCATTGCAACTATTCAGAGCGGCAGCCAGCAAAGTGACCATAGCCATTATGATATCCAACCTCCGATAGGAGATGGAACTTTAAGAAGAAGTTTCTTATCACATGGTCAGCTAATTAAATGACTGAATCATTTAAGAACAGAAGAGGTAGAGGTGTAAAAGACACTAATCAGAGTTATCTCCTCTGAAAGTAATGAATTTCATTATACAGCCAGACCCTGTGGTGAATGAAGTGACGGTGTCATTTGCAGATTGGAAAATATGTGCTTTTCAGAGGGCCTGGCATGCTGATAAGCGTACTTTTCCACTCAGTGAGGAAGGCATGGTAAACCACTTTACTCCTCGTTTTACTTAGTAAATCCTCTACAGGTTCAAACCAGCCTTTCGGCTGATGACCTAAACAACAAATTAAGCTTAATAAAATTTTATTAACTTACTTTATTAAAGTTTTAAAATGTTTAGTTTCAATTTTATGTATTCTGATGGTTCAGGTTCCACCGAATCATGTCAGTAGGAAGTAGGATTATATTTTTTTTTAAATTAGGTTACATACCAGCTGCAACTGGCCAGTGAAGCTGGTCAGTGAAAAATTAAATATTTTTACAATACGATTGAATATAGCCTGCAGGATGCATAATAAAAATTTATTTATAAAACAATTATTGGTTAATCTATAGATTTTATAAATCGAGTACGTTCAGAATCTCAATCTCAGACCTCTGCAAGTATACACATATACACACAGAGAATTTTCTTACCTGTCTTTGAATTCTGCTCTTGGTAAAATAATAATTATATCGTTTGATGAAATAAATAACACTGAGAAGTTCATAAGATTGTATCAAGTTCGAAGGTTTGTATTTTTTAAGAACGGGGTCATAACAAAACTTTGGTCAAAATTTTGACTTATTGTTTTTCATGCTATTAAATATTCGGAGCTTTTTTAAGCTTTAAATGAGGTATTATTTAATTAAATTCTGAGCTATTTAATATTATCCTTTGTCTTCTGAAAGAATTCTAATAAAGTAATTAATTTCAGATGATCAAATATATTGGGAAAGATAAAGGAGGCGGAAAGGGCACTGGAAGTGTGATACGAAAAGATTACTAAATGTGGTTTAGATTTCAGTAAAGAAATAAGTTTGCTTATAACAGACAGGTGGAGTGCTGAATTATTTGCGCTCGATCTGCTAGTTCCAGGGCTACAAAAAATAGTTCTGTTTCTTATCACATGGTCAGCCAATTATATGACTGAAGTATTTAACAAAAGAAGAGGTACAGGTGTAAAAGATACTAGTTAAGAGTTATCTCCTCTGAGAGTAATGAATTTTATCATTATAGAGTCAGAAACTGTGGTGAATGTAGTGAAGGTATCATTTACAGGGTGGAAACTAGATGCTTTTCAGAGCACCCTGGCATGCTGATAAGCATACTTTTCTACTCAATGAGAATTTTATGTACTGTACGACAATAACTAAGGTGATAAGTAATTTATAACTGCACATTAAGTCACACATAAGAATTATAACAGATCACACCAACGTAGAGTCATTTTCAAGTTAGTGAAATTTTATAAAAATTCCATGGTTATCAACTAAGGGTTTCAACAATTGATTAATAAGTTTTAAATTCCAAAAGCTTTGTTAATTTCCTTTTACCAAACATAATTACTGTAAACTTTAAGAATTATTTATCAAGTTAAAAAGCTCTCAAAAAAAACATAAATTATATACACTACTCTTTAAGAGATTTAGCAATAATTACACTTCTATATGTAGATAAAAATTATTTCATTAATATTATAAATTAATAAAATGAAAAGAATAATAATCTTAATTGTTTAATTAAAATTAATAAATTAATAAAATAATCTACAGTGTTAATCAAAAATACATTATTATAACAATTATATTATTATTTAAAATATTGTACTGAGAAATAACAACTGACCAGATCCTTTGCGATCAAAACTGAATCTACGTTCAAAATCGGTTGGTTCTAATAGCGATAGATAGATAGAAAAACAAAACAAAAAAGAAAACACAAAATAAATAACACAAAATTCAAAACAAAAAATCATGCAAAATATGACAGATATATAACAAAAAAAAAAAACAAAGTTCATGCAAAAATATTTAGAAAAACATGTAGTGACCCAAAAACAACTAACGTGTGCATCCCATTGTAATAATAAAAATAATAATAATAGTACTACGTGATAATAGCTACAAGGCTTCTACAGATCTTGAAGTGGAGGGGTGCCATATAAAAATATGAATAATAATACAAAACAAGTACGCAAACTTTACATAACCTGACAGTATATTCAGTGTGCAATAATTTCATACACTTATAGTGACTGCACCCATTATATTGCTATTGAAAGCTCTATATGGTGTTTCCAGAATGAGAAAATTACTTGTCACTACGCATTATCATCTTCTTCTTTGTTACACTGCAAGTGTCTTCAGAGGAGTTAGTGTGAAATAATTGAAATTATCTTTAACAAATATCAATGTATTGGTTTTTACGTGTACATAAAAACTTTTATATTTACCTTTTACGCTTCTTATACTTTGTTTTTTTACAAGTACTTTTGCGGTGCATACTGCTTCTTCAGATAATAACAAATATCTTCTAGAAAATATTTATGAAGATTATCAAAGGTTTGAATCAAACCTTTTTTTCATACGTTTGACAAAGGAAGATGCAATCTTCATAAATATTTTCTAGAAGCTATTTGTTATTACCTGAAGAAGTGATGCACACAAAAGTACTTGATAAATCAAATCAATTTTGAAAATTGATTAATGACTTTAAAAGGGCTTCCAAAAATAGCAAAATCAGAACACCAGATTGATAGAAAAAGGAGAAAAGCCTACTGTGAACAAATGCGAAAATGTGAGCAGCAAAAAGAGCTCCTAGAAATATTTAAAGTTTGAAGTTACTTAACAAGGTCTGTAATGGGTTATACAGGTAAAATAACTTTAGTAAATAAAAGTAAATAATTCAAAATTTACTCTACCAAGGATGATGAATTTTAATGAACAAACCCAAAATCATAGAACAATGTAAAATATTTCCTTGTTACTATAATTATTTTTCAATAGAAATAAAAAAAGAAAATACCATAAAAAATACATGAGGCAGCATTTTCCCATAACTTTAATGAATTATAACTCACCTTAAATGGAATATATTTTTAAAATAAAGTAACATCCAGGAAAACTCCAAAAGAAAAATTTATTACCTCATGTCATTTAAATTACTTACATCAATTGTTATGTAAATTTTAATAAATAAAATGTCAACTCACCAGCAGAACTGATTTTCTTTTTAGCAAGGTCATCACTTATTTTACGTATAGATGTATTAGTACCATCTGCAGAAAAAACAAACACAAACAAACAATCATGCATTAGTGAACGAACATGCGTGCATTTTGTTTAAAAAGATACAAAAAACAAAAATTGCTTTTGTTATTTACAAACGAAAATAAAAAAAACACAGTGAATTATAATAAGTTATTTTTATTTTACAAAATAATTATACCTACTAATAAACTGAGCGGAGAATTCTGCATCTTTAAGAGCAACATCATACCAGATTAATATTAACAATATTGATTACCAGAATTTTGTGATTGATAATTGATTAAATTGCCCATAACAGACAGAAGGAGTGTTAATTAATTTCCACTCAATCTGTTAGTTTCATATCTTATCATATGGTCACCCAATTAAATGACTGAATCATTTAAGAACAGAAGAGGTGTTGTTATTGTTGTTTCGGTCAACAGCCAAAAGGCTGGTTTGAACCGCCAGAGGATTTACTAAGTAAAACACGGAGTGAGGTACTTTACCATTGCCTTCCTCATAGAATGGAAAAGTATGGTTATCAGCATGCCAGGCCCTCCAAAAAGCATCGACTTTCCACCCTGCAAATGACTCCTTTACTTCATTCATCGTGGGGTATCAGAGATAACTGTGAAATAGAGGAGATAACTGTCTTTTACACCTCTACCTCTTCTGTTCTTAAATACTTCGGTTAAACTGGCTGATCATGTGATAAGAAGCATTATTTTTTGTAGCCCTGGAACAGATTGAGTGCAAATAATTTAACACTCCACCTGCCTGTAATGGGCAGAAAAGGTAGAGTTTTAAAGGACACTAGACACAGTTATCTCCTCAGAGAATAATGAATTTCATTTTTATAGTCAGACCCTGTGGTGAATAAAGCAAAGGTTTCATTTGTAGGGTGGAAAATATCTGCTTTTCAGTGGCCTCGGCATGCTGATAAGCATACTTTTCAACTCAGTGAGGAAGGCAACTGTAAACCTACTATCTCCTCGTAAAACCCCTAGAGGTTCAAAACAGCCTTTCGGCTGATGACCTAAACAACAAAGTGATTAATAACCAATTTCTTTTAGAAATATGATCTCCACAAAGACCTGTGAATACACTTTGTCTCTAGTTAAATCAAGAGGTCCATGCAAAAGCATGAAGAAAGGCTCTGTCACAATGACAATGTGTTTAAAACAATCCAGCAACTGACTGGCAACAAAAAATAATACAAAAGCTTATTAGGACGAAACTATTCCAGCTGGTGAACTGTCAGTGTTAGATCGAAAGCAGAGTAATTTAGTGCGTGATAAAAATGTAAAAACATTAATGTAAAATCTAAATGCACAAAAAAGTGTATGGTACTTAATATTGTTTTAGATAAGTTATGAAGGTTTTTCAGAACACCCCTATAATAGTACTAGTAGTAGTACAATTTGAAAAAAATTTTGAGAAAAATAATTAAAAGATATATAATATATTCAGTAAATATAGGGTGATTCAAAAAGAGCGCCGGTTTTGATATATCAAATTAAGAGATTTATTTTATTGAAAAACTGAAAATAAATACATCAACAAGTTCATCTTTTCTTCCGATTTTATGTATGAAAAATGATGTCATGCATGTGTCCTCCTCTACTGCGCTGGCACGCATCAACTCTGTCCATGAAATTGGATATTACTGCACGACAAGTTTCGACTTCCATTTGCCCGATAACCCGTCGAATTTCCTCCTTCAAGTCATTGATGTTTCGGGGTTTATTGGCATACACCAATGACTTCAGATGACCCCAAAGATGAAAGTCACAAGGCGTCAAGTCACACGACCTTGGTAGCCATTGATGGTCGGAATTACGAGAAATGATGCGATCCTGGAACCGTTCACGGAGCAACAACATTGTTTCTCGTGCAGCGTGACAGGTGGCACCATCCTGCTGAAACCACAACTCGTCAATGTCCATTCCATCCAAATGATGCCACAAAAACTCCCTAATTTGCTGGGTTAACAGCCACACTGTCACGAACCAACGCAACGTTCTGCTCAGTTTGGCCAGAACGACGACGTCCAGAACTTTTAAGGTCGACTGTTGAACCCGTCTCAAAAAACTTTTTCATGAGCCTGCGAACTGTTGATTCATTCGGTGCTTCATTACGTCCTAGAGTACCGCGAAGTCGCCTGACAGTAGCCGCATAACTCTCTCCACTCTGGTAAAATGTTTTGACGATTAACACTCGTTGCGCAATAGTAAACTTCTCCATGGTTAGACACAGACTGCGAGAGTACTACACTGCGAACAAGAGAAACTACAACTGAATCGTCAATCGGAATGTTCTCCGAAATAGAAATGTGGTCAAACAATGTTGCCAACCGATAAACAAAAATTTACCAGCCGTTTAAAAACCGGCGCTCTTTTTGAATCACCCTTTATAAAATAGTTTAAAAATAGTTTAAAAAAAGTTTTAATATGAGAAACAATCTAACAGGGCTAATGGATATATTGAACCAGAAACATTTTTTTATTAATGCAAAACCTTCAACATTTATGTATCAATCCAAAAAAAATTATAACATCTGTTTGGATTCTGCTATAGTATCTTCACTTTTCTATCTTCACTTTTATAATCTTCATAAAACACAAAAAATCATTATGACCCAAAAGCCTCACCATACATTAATTGTACATTACACATTCAGTGTGAGTTCTAAATTTTTTTATTATCAATTAACTCTATCACCTATTATATTCTGTCCACAAGGAAAGTTGATCACATCTCTTTAAAAAAGAAATGTATTTTACCAGCAGTTCTTACAATTTTGCATGTTTTATATTTCCTTGTGCAACTTTCCAAACGTTTTTTAAATTTTTTTGAAAAATTTACTATGAAATTTGCTAAAGATCTTTTTCTACACAATGCTAGCACTAACTGCTAGTTGACTAGCAGCTAGTGAAATAGCATAACGGGAACGAACAGCTAGCAGCTAAATTAAAGTTAAAGCCCTAGGTATTCACTAGCATGTTTGATTTTACTAGCACTAGTAAACTGGCTCGATGTAAACATTTGAAAACGTTGCTAGTTACTAATAAGCTGCTAGTACTAGCACCCAGTAAACTAGCATCGTGGGAACCATCACCGACATGCTAGTAGGTAGCAACTAGTATTATAGCATTATAGCTACTAGTAGTAGCTATAATGCTTTTCACGGTTGATGAGCTCTGCTGTTTCATGCGTTTAGACCAATCAGAACGTTTGCCACCATTGTCAGATTGCTACACATTACGTGGGCATGCGTGAACGAGCCACAGTAGTTAACTTGTGTCTTGCATCTTGTACTGAACACATCGATTATAGAGCGCGTTAACATGCAATACTTTATAATAGAATCAGCTGGTTGTATGTTATAGGTTATAATTGTAATTGAAAGACCAAAAAAATGGCTGATAAAATATACAATACAGCTATGAGGACAAGTATTGGGAATGTTGCTTGCTAGTCATTGGCTAGCTATGAAGTGGGTAGGAGGCTATACATACGTTCAAAGCTCATGAGCTTTGAAAAATAGTATAGTAAAATATTGTCATGGGAATAGGTCTTAAGTGAGATTTATTTACATTGCTACATTTTTCCAAGATTTAATTTATCTTATTATAGAAATATCATGAAAGATTAAAATTTAATAGTTTACATCATGTATGAATAACCAGAATACCATTAAAGTTTTAATTTGTTTCTTGCTATTTTTTTTTTTTTTTTTGCTCAATTCATTGCCTACAACAGCATCTATCAAGAAAAAAATATAAACTTTAATATTATTTTAACTCTTTCATATATTTTCTATAACAATTGTGTATCTTATATTATAAATTTAATCTTAGAAAAAATGTATAAATAAAAAATTAAAACTTACCAAAATTTTTAAAACAATTTTCAAAAAAATAACTAGCAGAAGGAAACAGTAAATGCAAAAAGCTGAAAAAATGTTCTTAAAATGGAATTCTTACCTACAAGGGACAGAAAAATGAATCATCCTTTCCCACAGAAAGAATATACCATATGACAGAATTGAGAAAAGAAGCACAGTAAACTGAAATAGGATATGTACGATTGTTCTGCATGCTGCATTGAATCCCAACCATAATATACGAGGTGTGACTATTAATTACGAGACTGATGTAAAAAATTTTATTTTTATTTTATACATAATCACTTATTGTCACCTTCAATATACACTCCTTCTATTTCCCTACAATGCTCCATGCGAATTTTCCATTGTTGGAAACAGTGCTGGAAGTCATCTTCTGTCAGCTCCTTCAGGACACGTGCCGCTCAAAAATCTTTGAAATGAAGCTCACAAAAATGTTTGTACTGACACTTGGTACGAGATTAAAAATGACCTAAATTTTTTGGAAACAATAATAACATGTCATGAAATGTGGTTTTTTACTTATGATCCAGAAACGAAGCGCCAATCCATGCACTGGAAGAGCCGAACTTCACCGAAAGCCAAAAAAGCTCGAATGAGCAAGTCAGAATTTAAAGCAATGATAATTGTTTTTTTTATATCCATGGGATTGTGTACCTTCACTGAGTTCCTGAAGGTCAAACAATTAATCAATATTATTACCTTGAGGTACTTTCTAAACTACATCAAAGAGTAAGGAAAAAACACCCCGAAATGTGGAAGGACAAATCATGGGTTCTCCACAAAGACAATTTGCCAGCTCATTCCGCGTTATCTGTCAAGAGGTTCCTAGCCAAGTACAGCATCTCAATGTTTTAATATCCACCCAGATCTTGCACCATGTGACTTCTACCTGTTTCCTAAGGTGAAATCTGCATTAAAAGGGACAAGATTTGAGTCTGTGCAAGCTGTAAAAGAGAAAGCGGCACATGTCCTGAAGGAGCTGACAGAAGATGACTTCCAGCACTGTTTCCAACAATGGAAAATTCGCAAGGAGCGTTGCAGATATAGAGAAGGAGTGTATATTGAAGGTGACAATAAGTGATTATGTACAACATTAAAATTAAATTTTTTACAACGTCAGTCTCGTTATTTAATAGCCACACCTCGTATGTGTTCCGTAAAATATTTATAAAATAAAAACTATACTATTTTTCAAAGGTGATGAGCTCTAAACGTAAGCATTGCCCCCTACCCACTTCATACTAAGCCAATGACCAGCCAGCAACGTTCCCAATACTTGCCCTCATAGCTCTGTTATATATTTCGTCAGCCAATTTTTGGTCTTTCAATTACAATCATAACCTATAAACATACATCCAGCTGATTATATTATAACGTTTTGCATGTTAACATGCTCTATAATCTATGTGTTCAGTACGAGATTCAAGACACAAGGTGAACTACTGTGGATCTTATATGCATGCGCAGGTAATGTTTAACAGGCACAATCTGACAATGCTGGCAAACGTTCTGATTGATCTAAACATGTGGAAAAGCAGACCTCATCAACCATGAAAAGCATTATAATAAAAATTTCACTACAACATATTTTCATGAATTCATGTTTTAACCGTTGTTAATACACTAAATAGAGAAATTTATTTTTTTTAGTTTAAAGTCGCATCAACAGCTTGGTCATTAACACATTCAATGCTAAGCAATTGAGGTATCTATCCTGTCGGGCTGGTTACTTGTGCAGCGTGTTCTCCGCCTGCTTTATGTAGAGCCTACAACTTACGTTACTAACATTTTTGTAGATTTATTTTATTTACGACTAATACATGGATTTATATTTGCTTATAACATAAAAGTAAACAATTCAATGTCTTTTAGGTTTATTTTTGCCTGTTATAATAAATGAATTTCGTTTAAATTTTTCCATTTACCATTACAATTTACGCGTAATTTCTTATATAATTTTAAACTACAAATAATATACTTTTTAAGTAAATTTAAAAGTTAAGCTAATTTTAATCGATACCTGAAAAGATACTAAATTCACAGCTTCAACTGTACCCTGAAAACCCGTTAAAAACGAGTATACAATGCGAGGGTAGCAGATTGTATGGTGAAAATTCAAAAACGAACTGCACGATTACAAAGAAAAACCCTTTCTGAGCGCTATATAATAGCAACTAACGTACATCCAACAGGCGGTGTCCCTCCGGAATTACTTTAAATGATAACAAAACAGAACCCGCTAGGTGACACGGCTGCTTAGTGGTAACACCTACCCATGATCGGCTAGGCGCGTCTCTAGCACTGAATGTGTTAACGACTACGGTGGGATATGCCACAGCATGTTTTAACTTGTTAAAACTTCCAGACCCTGACAGGGAATCAAACCCAGAACCTCCACTTGGTAAAGCTAGCATGCTACAATTATAATGGCCATATAGGAACATTAATTTAATTAAATTTCCAATACGTGGGTATCAATTGTGTTTAAAGTAACTACAAAAAAGTATGAGTTGGAGCATAATTATTATGAATTAAATGATTCATTTTAATCAGTAGCTCAATAATTATAACTGTAACTTATCAATTTTTATCGATTTTAAATTTTATAAACAAACATAAAATAAAAGTTGAATACTAATAAAAACATTAAAATTACCATACAATAAATAATTTAATTAATAATTATGCAAATCATTTAATTAACCTATAACTTATTCATAAAAAATAAATATAATTATTTAAATCTAGATTAAATTCATTGACGATGGAAAAAAGAAATCGTGAAATTATTCCAATATATGTGTAGGCTATGAAAATTGGTACAATGTATAATGGAATGAATAATAATTATTAATAAATGTTTAAGTTATTTATGAGAAAAAATAAAGAGTAGATGTTATGAAGTCTGGCTTGTATTTTATCATGCATAAATATATTTTTTTAATTTGCATTTATTTCTCAGTATTCATTAATGGAAACTATAAAAAAAATTCTAAAATTTTACAGCGCTTGTATAGAATGGATGATATACACTTGACGAAACAAATTTTTAAGACACTAAACAATAGACCTAAGGTGTCGGATAAATGGTTTAAAGAAGAAAGTATATGAGAAAACTGGAATAAACCGAGAAAACTTAATGAACAAAACCAAATTCAGACAACTAATTACACTGGTCTGCAAAAAAAAAGAAAATTTTTTCCCCTTGGACTTTGATGGGTGATTGTTATGTATCTTGACCCCCTGAATCCAAATCTGACCTCCGTTACTCTCTATCACCCACCGTTTTTGAGGGGGCGCCCCCCTTGAAATTCTCGAAAAAACACCTAAAAGCGGTTATTCCTAATAAAGCGAGGGGCGGGAGGAGGTTGTAAGGAGGATGGTCATCCTCCCCTCCTTAGAAAATGTTATCTCAGGGCACGTACATTTGTGCATGAAGACCAAAGAGGGAGGGGTGACATCACCGTTAATTCAGAGGTGTAGCAGGGTGGGTGTCTGCCAAGGTGGGAAGCCAGGCGAAGTGATAAGCTTAGCGATGATTAAACGTTTTCAGAACATTTTTTATGCTTAGAGCCTCATCTTGTCACACAAGAGGAGCTTAATGATCTCATCTGGGATTTAAATCTCCCAAAAACTAAAGCCCAACTGCTCGGGTCTCAGCTTCAGCAATGGAACCTCTTGGAAAAAGAAGTGAAAATTTCTGTTTCTAGATCCCGGCTAGCTTCGTTTAAACAATTTTTTTTGGAGGACGGTGACTTAGTGTACTGCAATAATGTAAATGGATTAGTGATTGAACCTAACATACCAGATGATCCAGAAAATTTGCGCCTATTCATCGACTCATCTAAAACCAGTTTAAAAGCTGTTTTGTTGGCAAATGGTAATGATTTGCCCTCAGTTCCGGTTTCTTACGGGGTCAATGTGAATGAGACATACAAAAATATCAGCCGTATCCTTGAAAAAATTGGTTATATAGATCATCCCCGGAAGCTCTGCGCTGATTTTAAGGTTGTGGCTTTACTTACAGGACTTTAATCGGGATACACCAAACATTGTTGCTTTCTGTGTGAGTGGGATAGTCGAGCCCGTGATAAAAATTATACGGTTCAAAATTAGCCCTCGTGCGAAAGTTCAGTTTCTGGTCAAAAAACTGTTGCCAATAAGTCTTTAGTCTCGAGTGAAAACATATTTCTGCATCCTTTGCGTATCAAACTCAGTTTGATTAAACAGTTCGTGAAAGCTATCGATAAAACAGGAGACGGATTCCAGTATTTGAAGAGCAAATTTCCATGTTTGAGTGAAGCAAAAATTAAAGAGGGAATTTTTGTTGGTCCACAAGTTAGAGAGCCTTTTAAAGATTCAGTGTTCATCAATCACTTCAATTGAAAAGAAAAAAGAGCTTGAGCTGCATTTAAAGACGTGTGAATATTTTTCAGGATCTAACAAAAGTGAAAATTATGTTGAACTCGTCGAAGAATTGCTATCTGCATACGAGTCGATGGGTTGCAACATGTTATTAAAATTGCACCTTTTACACGCGCATTTGGACTTTTTCCCAGAAAACTTGGGAGCAGTTTACGATGCACACAGAGAAAGGTTTCATCAAAACATTGCACTCTTCAAAAAACTGTTCTCTGGGAAGTGGAACTCAAGTATGTTAGCAGACTACTGCTAGTCACTCTTGCGTAAAACTCCCAGATATCAGTACAAGAGAAAAGCTTCCTCCAAGTAAAACCACTCTCTTTAAGTATATGTATTCGATGACAAGTATCTTGAACCAGAAAAATTGTGTAAGTAAAAATACACAAAATGTATCAATACGTCAATACTCGCTTATTGTACTCTTTCAGTGTTAGGTAGGTCTTGAAGAACCATAAAACCATGATACAACTGCACAATTTCATATCATAGTTACACCAGACTGATAAAAAGTTGAAATTTCCCAAATAAGGGGGAGTGGCCCACCCCCTAAAAATGGTGGGTGATGGAGCAAAACGGAGGTCAGATTCGGATTCAGGGGGTCAAAATACATAAAGATCACCTATTAAAGTTCAAGGGGAATTTTTGATGCAGACCAGTGTTATCAACTTTATGGGCTTGCATTAAGAACAAAAATAGAACACCGGATGGATGGAAGAAAGATGAAAAACGTACAGTGAATGAATGCTGAGAATGTATGCTGCAAAAAAAAATTCCAAAAACGTAGTCACATCACGTAGTCTAAAATTGGCCCTAAAGAAAACAACAACAAAATTTACTGCTCAGTCATTTTAAAAGTATAAGTTTTGAAAAGTTACATTTTGTACTATTGAATTTTTTTACCCCTGACTAAGAACTGAAAACAGGTTTTTGATGTTGGAATTAGTGTCAGCTAAGCCATCAAGATCACCTAATAAATTTTTTTAGTGATTTTAACTATAAAAATTGGCATATTTGTAATATAAATGTTTGGCCATTTCAAGTTATGGACTGTTTACGAATAAGTTATCAAATGTCCTTTTTATTAAAGGTTAAAAGCAACACAAACAAAATTTTAAATTAATAGTATTTTTTAACTACAGATTTCAGTAAAAAGCAGGGTTATGAAAGTACCGTTTTGCATTTCCAGATTTTTTAAAGTAACTCAAAATAAATAAATAATGAATTGTTTTCTTAAAAACATCACAACACTCAATTCAAAAAGGAAATCAATTTTTTGGTTTTTAACCTAAAATACTTTTTGGTGTATACTTTTTGCATTCTTTTTAGTGTAAAAGGTAGTTTTTATTACTGTGAGATTACAGTATTTTGTTATAAGCTTTTGAGGTAAACATTAGATAATAAGTAGTGCCTCAAAAAATGTATGAAAAATTCAAGTTTTACAATAATTGTTTTTGTTATTTTTGAATGGAATTTATACATGGAATAATTTATAATATTATTATAAATATTTATATCGTGTCTGGAATTTGCAGTGTAGGCAGAAGGCATTTGTGTTAGGCTAGGAGATTTTAACAGCACATAGGCTGCGTGATTTCCCATAGTTTATGAGGTTCCTCTATTATGAGTCATGTGTACAATAATTATTTTATTTCATATATTGTGTCGTTGTACGACTGGCCAGCTATATGTTGACAAGAAACATTGGCAAAGGTGTATGATTCCAGTTTTTGGAAGCAGGTCAAAAGTAGGTTCCATTTTAACATGCACATAGGTACTAGTAACATCATCATCATCAGAATTAGGCTCCATGGCCTGTTCCGGCATCCATCTCTTTACAGGTCTTCCCAAGCCTCGCTTCCCTCTAGGTTTACATTTCCATACGCGCAGAGGAAGTCTGTGAGCTGGCAAGCAAAGTAAATAGTTGGACCAGTTTCTCTTATATATTCTTAACATTTCCAACAGTGACTGAACATTTAACTCAGCGCGGATAGCTTCGTTACCTACTCTATCTAACCATGTACAACCTTTGACTCCTCGCAAAAATCTCATTTCAGCAGCCTGGATACGAGATTCATTCCTCTGTAATGACACCCATGTCTCTGACGCTATTTAATATTTACCAGTAACATATACCCTTAAAAAAATATACAAAAAGTAGTTTGATTTGCATCACTAAGTAAAATCATAATCCCAGTTATCATAGAAATGGCTGATAAATTTCCCCTTACTTTTAAGTAGTGTCAACCATAATAAACCATATAATTTACAAGGGATAATACTGAATTCAGATACATTGAATGGGTAATAATTTATAAGTAATAACTATACATATATCTTTTCTAATACAGTAATAAATAATAAATAGAATGGGTAAATTAAAAAAAACGACTTGCAAAGTCTTTGAACCAGTTTTCATATTTTATAATAGTGGGCAGAATGAATAAAAAATAATAATTTATTAGCATTCCATATTTTTTTAATAGAAGAAACTAGTTTCGTAAGCATAAGACATAGATGGCATGTAGGGAGGAGAAATAATAATGAACGCTATTTAAATAAATGCAAATAATTTAAATTTTAAATAATAATCAATATCGCATTTAAATATACATGAGTATTAAAAAATATAGTTTAAGACATAAATTATTCAAATTTTAAATATTTAGCCATACAAAAATGTAGTACAATTTATGGAATTAACAGGGTTCAATGAAATACTGGTGTTGAGGGTTATAAAAATTGATGTTACTTAGAAAAAACTGCAAATATTAAACCCCAGAAAACTTAACCAAAAACGTATTGTACACAGAAATGAGGCAACATATATAGCCACAAAACAAGCTTTAAAAACTCCACTATGACAAATGATTTTTTATGATTTTTTTATCATCACACAAATATCAGGAGACGCCATCACCCCCAAAGCAAAGCACACCGAAACAAAATTTAGTTGTAAAATTTTCCACAAAAACTTCATAATGTAAGAATATTTTTTGTGTTCAACTGTTTTGTAATTACTGCTAATGCAGATGATGAACGGTGATAGATGAAAATGAGTGATGAAAAAATGTTAGACTTGACCAGAAATTGAACTCGAGACTCCTAGCATTGAAGCCAGTTGCACGAGCCGCACACAAGCCTACACCACGAGCTGAACTCACAACAAAAGAATAACCCACAACCACACATGGTGCTCTGATGTGACCAAGTCCTACTTTCATGGTTACGCATCAGACTTTATTCACTTACATATAAAAATATTAAGTGGTAACCACAATATTGTACACTACACACTGTAACGCAGTGGTATTACTAGTTGGTGTTACTCAACATTTTTAATTTTAAAGACGTTTTACAAAGTTTAGTTTAATTTTTACAATAGTAACTAAAATAAATAAATTGTTAAAAAAATGGAAAAAACCTTTAAAAAATGTTAATAACAGTGCCAGAGTTTTCTTTTAACTTTATCTTGATACTAACAAATAATAAATACTGCACACAAAAATGGAAGACGTGAACCCGTAACCTTCAGTAAAAAAGTTACCATTTCACCAACCCATTGAATATTAATAAACCATAAAAAATGAAACAGCATTTAATTAAAAAAAATTTTGAATTTAATAAAAAATTGTGAAAATTGCGAACAAAATGAAAATGCAATATTAACCATGAAAAATAATGAATGTTAAAATAGTGCGTACGAATGAACACATCCAGTGATTTAAATATTTATTAAAAATTTGAAATGCTTAAAATATTGGTGATATCAACAACACAGATAGTGTCTACCTGCAAAAATTCTTGGAAATCTGTCCGGCTCTTCAAAATGGACTTTCATTCCTGATACAAAGAAAATATGATACAGTAATAACATGGTTGATAAATACTTACTACTATGAAATTTATCTTTTTTTAAATCACCAAAAAATTTATGAATAAAATTAAAATATTTTAATAACAATAAAAATACATAATTAAATGTTAAATCTATTTATAATAATTTTAAAGTTTTCTTTTATTTTTTTAATACGTTAAGGCTGTTTTAATACCTAAAATCCATTTTCAATGAAATATTATTTTAAAACGAAAATATTACCACTAGGGTGTCAAGGAAAACAGTACAAGTCATCAAATGATTAGAGTGAAATATTCACTATTTGGAAATTTCAACTTTTTCTCTGAGATATTTTAAAGAGAAGACGATTATTCACCTGCAACCAAAATTGTTTGGAGTAATCAGAACTAGTAAATTTTTCTGCAGGAGATAGTCTGTAAGATTTTGTAGTGTGTCTTCTATGTGCCTTGGTTAGGTTAAGCATGTTTTCTGCTGAACTGAAAAAAGAGCTTACAACTGGAGGCTTACAATTATTGTAGTTCTAAAATCGGATGGAGTAATGAGACCCACATTTATTACTTTGAAGTAACTTTAGCATACATTTTGCATTTTTTTTAGCATGCATGATGACCTTTAAACAGAACTATCTCCAGTTGGGAATCCACCATTGCTTAACATTGCGCACACAGTTTGTTGGATTCTGAGGAGCTAGTACGAGGTTGTACCAACATGCAAAAATGAATCAAGAGACTTCTCAAAGCCTTAAAAATAACACAGTGAGAATGAACACCAGATGACTTACAGGAAAAGAAAGATAAGAGTGAGGGCTACAAAAAAAAAAGATTCCAGAAATGTCTAAAGTTACTTTCATGGCCAAAAAATAGTTGTGAAAGAAAAAATAAAACAGATTTTTGTCTTAAAACTAGAAGAAAACCGATAACCTTTTTTTGTGGTTTAAAGATATTAAATCATAAATACGTAAAGTGAATAAACAAAAAGGTTAAGCTAAAAAGTCTAAAATCTTCTTTAGCTTAACATAGTCTTCATAAATGATATGGTACTGCAAAATAAATTACAGTGGATAAAGCATGTGGACAGGATGAGCAAGAATAGGATACCTAAACAGGCACTGGGTTACAAACCGAAGGGAAAGAGAGACCAAGGACACCCGAAGAAGAGATGGGCAGATTTCAGAGGTTCAGAACAGGCAGGGATGCACAATTCAAGAAGAGCAGAAGAACAACAAAAAACTTTTTTATTCAACTGAAAAATTTAATTATTTGACTTTTACTGTTTTTACCTAGCATCCTAGAACTATTCAACTTTACAAATTTATATGTTTGTATCAATGAACCTTTATCCATCCACAATTACTTTTTTAAAATAAGAAACTACAAAAACAATAAAAATAAAAAAGTTGTAAACATAGCAAAGAATGAATGACAAGTATGATAACAGTATATATTTTCTCATTCAGAACAGAGTACAGAAAAGTCACATGAATATTTTCTGGTTGACCTTGGGTCAGGAATACAATTTATAAGATTTTACAAAAAAGGAACCAAAACTGTACTTGGTTATCGTGATGGACGTGATGATAAAAAAATGCGTCATTAAGTTACAAAGTTTTACAAACAAAGAAGTTGAGGTTCCGCAAACTACACCATAATTTGAAGATCAAGATTAGAGTTTACTTCCAGAAATACAGAAATAATCAGATACAAAATCTGACCAAAACTATTAACAAAATAGACCAAAATATGGCAGAAATATGTTACAATTACAAATTCAACACAAATATTTTTGAAGCTGTTTAAAAAAGTTGCAGCCATCACTAAAATTAAGTGGTGTCTGTCTTAAAAGGTAGATAATTATTGGTTTGTATCATATACGAAGGACGTTACATAATTCACGAAACAAATTAATGTAGAGAAAAAATTATTCATTCAATAACAATGAACATTTTTGAAGAAGAAGTTGGCAACCTTGGGAATACTGTTAATCAGTTCTTCGACTATAAAATTAATGTAAACATAACCTCTTTTGTTCATTTCAAAAGTCCGGTCCGCTTAAAACGTGTATGCCGGAAAAAATACGTTCAGTGATAAGATTTTTGCTATCCGAAGATGTAAAACCGGTGAAAATTGACTCAAAAATGTTAAAAACAGAAAGGTGAAGAGTGTTTAAACCGCAGTAACGTTTATAAGTTGGAGGAACAGTTAAATTCAAATAGAATAAAAGTAGACTGATCTAAATCGCTCTGGAAGACAGGAAGTTTCAACTACTGCGCTTAAAATCGCATAAATAATCTCATTCGTAAAAATAGGTGAGTCGAAATCTCTTAAATTGCTACTTTGTGTAATATTAGCGTTGGAACTATGCATTAAATCATTCATGACGTGCTGAATTTTCGCAAACGTGTTCAGAGATGTATTCAAAGACAGTTGACTCAAGCCTACAGACACCTGGATTCGCATTTGTTCTGAGCTCTAACAACGGTTTAAAAAGGAAGGTAATGACTTTCTACATTGTACCTGGGATGAAACATGAGTTCACTATTTCGAGCCCGAATACTAACCGAAAAGTCATGAGTGAAAATATCCAGGATTCAACAAAAAAAAAAATTGAAACTTACGCGTAAAGCGATTTTGACGGTAAACTGGGACTCGCGTGGGTCAATTTTTGGACTATTTAGAAGAAGAACGTACCATGAATAGTGAGTACAATTCTACTGTAATTAAAATATTTTTTGTTCTCTTAAAATGCTGTATTTTCCGCCAGAATCTCCAAACAAATCATTAACTTTTTACTAAACAGGAAATCTCAGCCCCACTGGATCAAAGAAATTGAACAAGAATAGAAAATCCGGAAACTACCACAAACTGAACAACATAAGACTTGAACAGAAAAGTGCGACCAAGCGACAGAAAATTATGTATTCCGATGAAGAACACCCTGAAGAGATCAGAAAGACTGAAGGAATACTGGAGAAGAATTAAGGAAAGAAACATCAGGAAAAGTACTCAAACACAACAAAAATCGAAATAAGATTTTCTTCTTTAATGAACTTATGTCGTACTGTGTGGCTTTAAAAAAAGAAAAATATGGTGTATTTTCGTTTACACATACTATAAACAATCGTAAAACTACTGGATATTCACTCTTGTTTTTAAACTCAAAAAATATGTCTTTGCATGTTATTCGAAATCGTCTTCGCCCCCTATATTTCGGCAAAGCGGGGTTTTACTGTACTGTACAAAACAGTTTTATAATACAAGAAAATTATAATAAAATATAAGATTAACAATACAAAAAAAAGATAAATTAACTACCAAAATTATATTATGTAGGAAGACATACAATACGAATAAAAAATTTAAGTAAAAGAAAAACAACTTTACAAAAGAATTTAATCACGTTATAACAGAAAAACAAGCTCATTCATAATAAAAATAATGTTCTCACCTGTATTAAATAGATACTACCCCCTTTTTCTCCCTCTACTTTGACAAACTAATCCCACCAAACAACAAACATCTACAGTCCAGCCTCTCTTAGTTTGCTCCTAATGTAAACAAATTATGACGTCACTGAGCATGTGCATTATATAAAAATGTGTACACGCTGATTAAAAAGTAACAACAAAATACTTTCAAAAGTATTTAAATACAAAATACTTTTAAAAGTATTTTTCTAAATGAAATTGTAAGGCCTACATCATATCATGACTGATGTTTTAAGTACTTTAAGTACTTATAATTTAAAAAATAGTTAACTTAATAGGAATACGACATCCGTAAAGTCGTAGACTCTAGCGTGCACCCTGTAGTAGGTGGCTTTTGTTTGTTGACAGTAGGAGCAAACTAAGCACGGCTGAACTGTACACGCTAAAAGCATTCCTTAATCAACACAAGATCATGTCCACAACAAAATACGCAATATTACATTCGGCCTCAAACAAACTTGTATTTATTAATAAAATACAACACACCTACACGCATAATAAAAAAAGTGGAATAATATTACAAGTAAATGTGTTTGTTTCAAATAAAAACATATAAACAATTTCTTCCTTCCGGACATATTCATATAAGTATGGATATTAAAATGCATATGATTAGATACTGTTATATGACACACTTTTTCAAACAATTTGAATGTCATTTTTGTTTTTATTTCTTTAAACGATTTTTTTCATTATCAAGAAGTGGGAAGATTTAAGGTAATAAAAATACAAATAGCATAATAGTTAATTTGGAATCGATTTGTTTCTACAAACCGCTTAAGTAATTTGTTCTATAATACTGAATAGATTTTGTTCACGAATATGATTTGAACGATAGTTTTTTTCGAGATATTGTAAAGTTGATAGCATGTTTTTATTCAAGTTATAACAAGCGCCAAGAGTCTATAAACATTTTTGTATATAAACAGATCCCCACTCTCCACTAGCCGTACCTGAATTGTTCCCCTCCGGTGGAACACACAGATATATCTTTATGAGACATCTGATAGTGTACTTCAAACAAATAATGAATCTGTCACCGCCATCCCTTCTAATTAATCATTTACTGTGTTGCCGGCCTTCAATACTTCTTCCGGCCTTTGTCGGCGCGGTAGGCCCTTTAGCAGCGCACCCTCAAACCTTTCAGCTCCGCACCGACAGAAGCCTATGTCATCAAGGCCAAGCCAGTAGCCGCCCTCCACCGCAGCGCTCTCGGCGACTATAAAAAGAGCGCTACACTGAGCCGAGCGATTCAACTCCGATCAAGACTTTGAGGGATTCACTTCGAACCAGACCGCAGACAAGACGTCCGCTGCGGCACACGGCTGCCGGACTCCAGCGAAGACTAATCGACGACCCCGCAAGAGAGAAGATGACGCTTCTGCTCGCCGTCGACCGGACCGTCAACGCCCGCTGACGCGAGCGATGCCCACAGCGGTCCCTCAACCGAGCCTTACGCCCACCGGACCCGACGAAGCAGCCATCGACGCACTACTGCGAGGGAAGAAGATGATGTCTCCGCTGGACGATGACACACCGTGTCGCCCAGCTCCTCCACCGCCACGACGACTACGACCGACGCCTCTCCAAGACGACCACCGCTTAAACGGCCCTTTTCAGGGCCACCAAACTAATAAGGTTTGCCACTTAATGTCGCCATCCGGTGACAAATCATTATTTTTTTTTTTTTTTTTTGGTTTAACGTCCGACTGTTTTGCAATTACTGCTAATGCAGACGGTGAAGGGTGAAATGATATTTTGTAACGTATGAAAAAATGCCATGCCTGAATGGGATTCGAACCCAAGACCGCATGATGAGAGGCGAGCACGTTACCAACTGCGCCAATGCGGCCGGCGACAAATCATTAAAAAATTATTTTTGTTTTGGGATGAATTGTAAATAATATTTTGTTCAATATGTACGAAGCAGATGTAATATACGTATAAATGCATGGTTTCGCGAGTGCGAGTAAGTATTACTTTTCATGTGTGTACGTTAGGCTTGGGCCCACTAGCACAATTTTGTCGTACGACAGAAAAAAAACAAAAAATAAAACGTGCAGTTTTAAATTTTAAGTGCGCACACATGCGACCAAGAAATCGTGACCGAGAGAGATCAAGAAATCGCAGCGAATCAAAGGATTAGGTGTGAAGGAAATTTTATGTTGTACCACGTAGACACGGTACTACCACCATTTTTAATGCATGGTGGTGGAACCCTGCAGGTGTTACAATATATTTTTGTAAGTTAAAGATCGATTTTGAAAGTTTTAGAACAATAAGACATATTTGCGAAATGAATTATAACACAATACTCGATACATTTATGTCGTACTACAAAAAAATTCCTTACGCAAATCTGGATCAATATATCCTTTAAGATTTACTGTATATTCCTAAAAATTATATTTTAAAATATCAATCAAAATTTTGTGGTTCCCCCAAATTAATCACGCAGTAAAAATTAAAAGAATATTTTAAAACGATATCACAATGTAATGAACCCACAACCTTAAAAAAATCATAAATTTAAATCCTAACAAGATCCTTGGCTTTACTCGCCTACACAATTCAAGAAAACAAACACAAAATTTATACAATAATAAAAAAAGCTTTCTTTAAATGAATAATAAACACCTTTCTTTTTAAATAGGTAATATTATAAACCATCCTAAATATTACAACCGGAAGTAACTATATATACATTTTTATGTATTTTAACAATAAAATAAAGAAGAAATGAATTATATTAATTCACAAAAAAATTTAAGAACACATATTCAAGTTTTAAGAGAGAAAAATCCAGGTTACTACGAAGGTTACAAGAACATAAAATCAATACTGGGTTTCACAATAATCAACTGCCCACACTTGACATGACAATCGGTAAACGAATTATGAAAGGACAGATAATTATAACGATACTGCAGGGGTCATCTTATTACTTTTTAAAAGGAAACCTGTTTGTTTCTATTTCAACAAGTCAATCGAATGCTAATATGATAATCCTATTAAATTTAACATAGTATACTTTAATATACTTAACCTTACTCCTTGAATTTGTTAATGTACTTAAAAAAAAATTGTTTGATTTAATTTAATTAGTTTGTTTACTTTTTGTAATTGGTAAAAATTGTTAATTGCCTTTTCAAGTATAGATCTATTTATAGAAGAATACAAGACTGTAAAATATAAACTATTTAATGATTTTTATGTGAATTTTAAAATTATACAACTTTTTTTAATTTTCAAGTTAGCTGGACTACCTTAATTAAATTAGTATTGGAGTATAGTTGTTTGACTGTTGAAATTGGAGGTCCTGGGCTTGATTCCGAGTAGAGTTCACAATTTTAGCTTGTTGTTTAGGTCAACAGTCGCAAGTCTGGTTTGAACCTCTAGAGGCTTTACTAAGTAAAACGAGGAGTGAGGTGGTTGCCATTCCTCACAGAGTACAAAAGCAGCCTATGCTTATCAGCATGCCAGGCCCACCGAAAAGCATCTAATTTGCACCCTGCAAATGACAACTTCACTTCATTCACCACAGGGTCTGGCTGTATAATGAAATTCATTACTTTCAGAGGAGACAACTCTGACTAGTGTCTTTAACACCTCGACCTCTTCTCTTCTGAGATAGCTCAGTCATATAATTGGCTGACCATGTGATAAGAAACAGAACTATTTTTTGTAGTACTGTAACTAGCATTACCAGGTTTACATTTTAATTGCATTTAATTTTTTTAATAGGCATTTTAATTGCCTTAAAAAAGAAATTTTAGCTTATGGTTGAAAATTTAAAAAAATCCCTTTCAAGAGACGACGCGTCACATTCCTGGTGGCAATTTTTAAAAAGGCTTACCATCGAGTTATGATAAAAACCATTAGTGATTAATATAGTATCTACTCTTTAAGAAGAATCGAATGGCATTATTTTTGTTTCCAAATTCCGACTTTTATTTCTAGAGACTTCCGGTTTCGTACCACTTCCGGTCGAAACTATAACTTAAAAGTTATATCAATCCAGGCCCACTAATTTTTGTGTAGATTACGAATCCGAAAACCATTTGTTGCTATCTCTTGTAGTTTCTGACAACCGGGTGAGAAGGACGGACGGACATAGATAAAAAGTTTTAAATTGCCACCAAGAAAAGCATTAGAAACTTGGCTCATTTAGAGGTAAATCGGTAGCGTACTTGAGCTGGTTTAAACCTCTAGAGGTTTTACTAAGTAAAGGAGAAGTGAGGTGGTTTTCAATTGGCATCCTTACCCAGTTGAAAAGTACGCTTATCAGCATCCCAGTCCCTCTGAAAATCATACACTTTCCACCCTAAAAATGACACCTTAAATTCATTCACCACATGGTCTCGCTGTAGGCTATAATGAAATTGATTATTCTCAGAGGAGTTAACTCTGACTACGGTCTTTTACGACTCTCCCTCTTCTGTTCTTAAATACTTCAGTCTTATAATTGTCTGATAAGAAACAGAACTATTTTTTGTAGCCCTGGAACAAGCAGATCGAGTGAAAATAATTTAACCCTCCACCTGCCTGTTATGGGAAAAATAGGAAAATAGGACATGATAAAAAACCGGAGAAACGAAGAAAATCATAAGAACAGAGAATCCGTAATACCAGAAAAGACTAACAAAAAAACCGGGAAATAGAAAGAACAACTGTTTTTATTTTTGTTTTTTAGCTAGACTGTCTTCCATATTAATGGTAATAAAGTCAGTAACGGTGACAGATAAAAACTTCTAAGAACAAAATGCCGAATCTGATCAGGAGGAATCAAACCCAAGATCCCTGACAGAGAAGTCTTGGGTTGACCATTAGATTAACAGATAAAACAATAAAATTTGATAAAAGTATCGAACGGATAAAACAATGAAAAAAAGGTATAAATAAATAGATGCAAATTTTGTTTGTTTTACGACCGGCAATTAGACACACTAAAGTAAATGCAAACAATGAAGGATGATAGATGACAATGAGTGATGAAAAACCGCCAGACCTGACTGGGAATTGAACCCGGGAACCGTGGCATAGAAACCAGTTAAGCTGAACACTACACCAATCATCAGTTGATAGATGACGGACGGACAAGGAAAACATAACTTATACAATAATTTTCAGAATTACAATTTAACTTATGGACACAAATAATAAAAAAAAATATTTCAAAACAATACGTTTATAAATATTTATTGTGATTATATACCGGTGAAAGATTTACGTTTAACGAAAGCCCTTTTTAGGAGTTTACTAAGCAATAAAAACCTATAATAAAGTTTGTAATATTTTTCCACATGATTTCAGTCACACCTATTCAATTTTCCTATCATCTTTGAGTCTACAATTTCCACCTACTTCCATTTTAAGTATGCCAATCACATCAGACCTACATAAAACTAATTTTAGATCCACTTAAAAAACACGCAAACTTAACTATACAATATAGTACTAGATTATTTCAAGTTCCAAGTATCTAATAAAAAAATTTTTAAAGGATCTCTGACAGGCGTCTAAAAATTCCAAACAATCAAAACATAATTTTATTCTACAAACAAAGCCCATTATCGAATATATTTTCAGCTCGTTAAAAACATATAATTTAAATTTATTAATTCAAATTTTATTCAACATTGTTTGTGGACTTAAAAAATAATTATAATTAAACGAAAAAAATCGGATGAAAATAAAAACGGTTTGATTCGGAATTTAAAATTTAAAAGATTCTTAGAACGATGCGGCGGTGTTTTCAAGTGGTTTTTAACAACAGAATAATTGTAAAAAATAAAAAAGTTAGCACGAAGCGTGGATAAGTGCGTGGATGGCCAAAACATTCGCCCACAATATTATTGTGCTCAAAGTCACTTAGTTAAAAGAGTTCCATTATTTTTACTCACATTCAACTACTACAGGAAGTTTAAAAACAATACTAACTTATAACGAAATACAAGGAAAACATGGAAAATATCTAAGAAATTTAGAGAGATTAGCAAATAAGTACAACTATGCCACACAAACATTTACGCCGGCCCGTTGGCGTAGTGGCTAGCGCAACTGGCTTCTACGCCGGGGTCCTAGGTTCGATTCCCGTCAGGTCTGGCATTTTTTCATCAATCATTTTCCTTATTATCATCATAATCCACCGTCTGCATTAGCAAAAATTGCAGAACAGGCAAAGGTAAAACCAAAAAAAACAAAATCCGTAGAACGATTTACTGAATCTAATCACAACACTAGAGAAAAATTTCGAATCAGATAAAACGAAATTCACGTAGCCTTTATTAATACTTCACAATATTAAAGTGGAAAATGAAAAAAGAAATCGTATACATAAAAATATGCAAATAATAGTAGACAGACAATAGGTTACGTTACGAGGTCGAGAAAAACTACACAAGGAAAATGAACGATTAATGGAAACGATTACAAAAAGAAGACGGTGGTACAGCTCGGTCATTCCCTTGTAGTATTATATAAATAGTTCCGAGGGAAGTGGAGGGTTCTTTGCTGATGTCGGATCAAGTGGCCAGGCAGCGGTTTTTGATTGGTAGGCGGTTTCGGCCTCCTTGGGGCTAGACGAGGACGCCTCAATTGAGTCCAATACTACTTCTCCCATCGTTAGGGAGTAAACGAGGACAGAGTGGAGACTCTCCAGACAGGTGGAGAGTCAAATTATTTACTCTCAATCTGTTCATTGCTGGGCTAAAATAAATAGTTCTGTTTCTTATCACATGGTAAGCCAATTAAATGACTCAATCATTTAAGAACAGAAGAGGTAGAGGTGTCAAAGACACTAATCAGAGTTATCTCCTCTGAAAGTAATGGATTTTATTACACAGCCAGACCCTGTGGTGAATGAAGTGAAGGTGTCATTTGCAGAAAGGAAAATATGTGCTTTTCAAAGGGCCCGGCATGCTGATAAGCATACTATTCTATTCAGTGAGAAAGGCAATGGTAAACCACCTCACTCCTCATTTTACTTAGTAAAACCTCAACAGGTTCAAACCAGCTTTTCGGCTGATGACCTAAACAACAACAGGGAGTGAACATGAGTTTTTCTCGCAGCCTCGGATAAAAAAAACCATTGTGGATTTTGGTACCTTAACAGTGGTTAAACTTTCCAAACCCTAGCCGGGAATCAAACCCGGGACCTTTCGCTTTACAGGCTAGCCACTATGCCACGGAGGCGGTTTCTAAATACGTTATTCCATTAATTTTTGTTTAAAAGTTTTTTTTTTATAAAAATTCGGTTATCCGGACATTGGCACTTGATGCATAACTTACGGATGTACGGTAAACCGGATGTTGTCAGTACGTAAAATATATAGACGTCCTGTTTTACGGACGTTGATACTGAAAGGATTAAACAAGAAAAAGAATAATTTCACACAACAAAATGTTAAAACTGTAAATAAACGCCCATAACAAATCAGGTGAATATATTTTACAAAACGTCATAAATAAACAATAGTAGATCTATTACGTAGTTTAAAAACACTATTAATGTATTCAAATAAATTTAACAAATGAATTACATTAGCATACAAAATTGATAATACTAATTACATTTAAACTTTCTACAGAATAAAACATAATATTTTACAACGTACATAAAATAAAATTAAGTTAAATAAAAATAAAACATAAAACAAAGTAACCCGACTTACGAGAATAATAATATGATTATACTGTAATTCAAAAAATAAATAAAAAAAAACATGTTTCAAAGTTTCACTCCATTTTTAATGTATTATCACCCACGCTAAGTACAACATTAATATATATAAATTAACGTAAATACGTTTAAGCTACATCACGTTTTTAATATAATAACGCATCTGAATAATGCATGCATAACGAATTGAAACACTTAGGTTAACATGTTTTTACACTAAAAAACCTAAGGCAAAATTATTTTGCGTCATCCTTTTTAGAAATTTCTTAGAAAATATTTCACCATATTGTAAACTGGTAATAAAAAAAAACTGGAAATCGGGTTTTTTGTATTTTAAAACTTTCTTTATATGTATGAATATTAAATAAAATATGAATTAAATATGAAATATTAATATTAATATTTCAATATTTAGAAATATTAATATTTAATAAATATTAAATATTGAATAAAATATGTATATTATACATATTTTTTATAAACGTTTCGTTATTAAGTTTTTTGGAATTTTCAGAAAGAAACTTAATCTAATTTAATATGATTTTTATCAATAAATCACAGGATTTATATGAATTAAAATATAAATAATTTATTAAATTTTTAAACTAGAAAATAATTCAGAATAAATTTGCTTAAAAATATAATTGACAAAACATTAAATTAAAATTCGAAATTAAATTTTATTAGATTTTATGAAAAAACCATAAAAATAATCTTTATGTATTAATTTAATTGTTTTATTCTAATAATTTTACAACATAATTGGACAGTTAATTACTTGAGTAAATTAAGGGTTTTCCAGTTTTGAAATGTAAGTTAGGTATAATAATAACATTACTTTCAGAAACGATGTTTATGGGTTACAATAAAATTCGGATGTGTGCTGCGCCATAAACATCTTTCAAACGGTTTTAAAAACTTGAAACATTACAATTTTACTGGTTTTACCACTACGCCAGTGGTAATCAACTAAATTTGATCAATGTTCGTTTAAAATTTTTATGAAATTGCCACGGCCCAGCCAACTTTTAATACTTTAACGCCTGTAAAAATTTATAAATTACATGCTAATCTTATATTAATTATTAATTTCGAAAATATTTGAGCAAATAAATGTAACAACAGTTTAACTACTCCAGGCCGGCGTACAAAAGTTGTAGTTTTTTTGTACTTTGTATCACGAGTTTTCTTTTCACACTTCACTGACCAGCGTTTCCCTTATAGCCTACACGCCTACACACGCTAAGTCTTTGATATTTTTCAACTAAATTTTCGTATATTTCTTGATTGCACAAGTAAAATCGTTGAATGAAAAGGTGTTATCCGGCAGTTCGAAATAGTGTCGTTACGGGACCGGTTCTGAATTGCGTTAGTCAGATTAATTCAAAAACAGAGGAATAAAAAATTTTGGAAAGAAATGGTGAAACTGTTCAGTGAAGATGGCGATTCTATGGAAAAAAGAAAGTTCTAGGTAAGTGAATATTTTTCACTGTTCACACTGGGCGAAATATCGTCTTCTACCAACCGTAATAAAACATCAAAGGTTTGTGTGGACATTCGGAAGTTATCGAAGAATTTCGGTTCGTATTCCCGTAATTTTGGATACAGTGTTCAAATAAACTATGCATTAGTTTATCTCGTAAAACTGGATGCACCCAAATTGCCTCTGTTTTTGCCATATCGACGTCGATATCTATTGTAACAGAGCCACAAACACGCTACCTCTTCAACTTCCATTTCTGTAATGACACGAACTTCCCAGCAATGGACAGCTGCGCTGTGTATAGTTTTATTTTGTAATCAAACGTTTTACGCTTGAATGTGTATGCACGTCTGTTTTTGCAATCGTGCTATTAACGCGGCGTTAGTCACCGCACGTGTACGAGCACTTAAACTTATATAACACCTCTTTTTTCCGTCGGGAGTTTAAAAATACATTAGACAATATTTACAAGCTACTAAAATTTTTACCTGTCAACAAAAACATAAATCAAATATTACAAACAATAAGTTCTTGATTGGAACTTCATATTCGTAAAACATTTTAAAAAAATCAACAATTGTTTAGTACACAAATCCAAGTTTATTACATCATAAATATGAAACATTTAAAAGAAACTATTTACCAGTAGCTTACCTTCGAATGAAATTGAACCTGAATTACAAAAAGTGATACAACCAAATATGAAAAACAAACTAATTATTATTAAGAAAACCTTAAGTAAAAATTAAGTCAAGTACTATTGTTAATTATGTGCTAAATAAACCCTACATAATATAAAAATAAAAATCATAATATAGCATAAAATGACATTCCGTCACATAAATCATAAAACCTGATTCTAGAAGCAACATACAATACAATTAATAATACTAATACAATAACATTGTAACAATAAATGTATTTATGAGTGTATAGAAACACCACAACATAAATGTAATGTACATTAATGTTATACTGCGAACAACAATTGTACCCGACTCATTCGAATACTATATTTGGTGGAAGTCAACATGAATGGACATAACTTGATAGAAAACTGACAGATGTACTTATTAGTCATAGGCCTATTAAAAGAAAAAAAAACTTGTCACAATAATTGTGTGTACACATACACAACCATTGATATAAATAAACTCATTATGTTTTACAATTATATAAATATAGAAAACGATATTAGTATGCGAATCGAATGTAGTTACAATGTCAAATAAACTGTCATGTATATAATTTATTGTAACACATATAAAATATCTTGTAACAATATCAAAGTTACTTGAGATTTTAGTGTTTAAAATAAAAATAACATACGATCAAAACTAAAAAGAAACCTACCTAATTTCAATTAATTTTTTTGTCATCAATCTCTCTACTAGTTTGATGCAGTTCTCCACGCTTCTCTATCTTGCGGAAGTCGTTTCATATCTACATACTGACAAAACACCCTATCTATACCTTTCATAATTTGCTTTAAATGTTCTAATCTTCGCCTCCCTCTACAATTCACTCCCTTAATATTACCTTAATTATTGATAGACCAATACTTCGATATCTTAAGATATGCCCTATTAGCGTATCTCTACTTTCAATTAGATCTTTCCATTACTTCTTTCCCATTCGTCTAAGAATCTCTAAATTACTTATTTTGTCCACCCACCTAATCTTTAACATTTTCCTATAACACCACATTTTTCAGAATTGATATTACCATTATGAAAATGTATAAGAACAAAACGAAAGTGTTGTGCTGTAACAAAAGTGGTTTAGAAGATATGGGAAATTTAAAAGTAGGCAACGAAAACATACAGGAAGTTGCAAAATTCTTTTAACTAGGGAGTAAAATAAGAAAGGATGGTAGAAGCACAAATGATATCAAAAGCAGGATTGCTCAAACTAGAAGACCATTCGAAATGAAATTCAACTTACTGACTACAAACATTGATTTACATATTAGGAAAAATTCTCAAAACACTATGTTTGGAGGGTAGCATTATACGAGAGCAAAACATGGGCGATACGGGCTATAGAAAGGAAGATGATAAAAACTTTTGAATGTAGTGTTATAGGAAAATGTTAAAGATTAGGTAGGTGGAGAAAATAAATAATTTAACAGTTCTTAGACGAGTGGATGAAAGAAGAAGTGTATGAACACATCTTACCGGAAGAAGGGACAGGCTAGTTAAGACATCCAGTTCTTGGTCTCTCAAGGTAATATTGAGGGAGTGAATTGTAAAGGGAGGAAAAGGTTAGAATATTTAAAGCAAATTACAAAAGATGTAGGGTGTTACAGGTATGTATATATTAAATGACTTGCACAAGATAGAACAGCTTGAAGAACTGCATCAAACCAGTTGAGAGACTGATGAAAAAAATACTTCATCTAAGAGCTCAAATATGTTCTGTTTTAAACTGTCTAGGGTGTTATACACCCTTGGCAGTTAGGTAGTTAATTCTAGTTTTTAATTGATGAAGCGTAATAGGATATTTGAATGAAGTTGACAACCGGTATTTCAGGTCACAGAAAGTTTTTAGGTGTTTAACATGATTTTTAAAGAGGGTTAATGACCAATGGGAGTTGATGCCCAATAAACTTAAAAAAAATACTGTAGAAAAGCAACAGTAGTGCATTGAGAAAGCTATAATAATAGGTCAAACTTTATAAATAAGCTTATAGTTCAGTCACACCAACCTACCCAAATATCCAGAATAAGGATATGAATATATTTTGCTTAATAATAGTCAATAATAACAGCCAACTAACCAATAAAAAAAATTGTGAATGCGGTTTGTTTAATTTGAACTTCTATAGGAAGGGGAAGGGTGTTTGCGTAGGCCAACAGGCTATTCAGTGTGGCATAGTAATCTCTTTATTTGGTCGCACTGTCATTCAAGGCGTTACGTATACTATACCTCAGTTTATACTAAATGTAGTACATACGTACACTTAAATAATTTATTTGCTTTCCTGTATTTTAAAATTCAAATTTTTATTGTTTATTTGCTTATTTACTACTTGATGTAGGTTTTTAAAAGTACATTCAATTTTAGCTACTATCATTGAAAAGATGTAAAAGATCAGTAAAATTTGTTTAAATTCAAACAATATAAAACGTTTGTATTACTTATATAAACACGTGCCGTATTATATCTAATAATAAATACTTAATAAGTTCAATAACCTTTAAGTACTCTTGTAAGTTCAAATATAAGTTATAATTTTCAAGTCTAACATTATATTTTTAGTTTTACTTTTAAAGTGTTGTTGTTTAGGTCAATAGCCGAAAGGCTGGTTTGAACCTCTAGAGAGGTTTTACTGAGTAACACGAGAAGTGAGGTCGTTTACTGTAGCCTTCCTCACTGAGTTGAAAGAGTTTGCTTATCAGCATTCCAGGCCCTACGAAAAGTACCCACTTTCCACCCTGCAAATGACACCTTCACTTCATTCACCACAGGGTCTAGCTGTATAGTGAAATTCATTACTCTCAGAGGAGATAACTCTGACTAGTGTCTTTTACACATCCACCTCTTCTGTTCTTAAATAGTTTAGTCATATAACTGGCTGACTATGTGTTAAGAAACAGAACTATTTTTTATAGCCCTGGAACCAGCAGAACGAGTGCAACTAATTTAACACTCCACCTGCCCGTAATCGGCCCACTTTTAAAGTAGCATCAACAAATTGATCATTACAGACTATCGTATTGGACTGACGAAAATAAACATTCCAGATTGCAGAATAACATTCCAGACACTCTATACAGGATATAAAAATTTCCAGACACTTTGAACATTGGACTAATGAATATATAAAAATTTCTACAGACGCTAGCTGAGAATCAAAACCGGATTTTTCAGCCTTGTAATCTAATGTTTTACCTAAAATGATACACAACGAATTCGTGCTTTATTTATAAAAAAATAACCTAATTCAAATAGGTTCGAAATTACTTTAAAACAAAATTTTATTTAAAATGTAGTAATGAAAAATTAAAAAAGTGCAAGCTGCTTCCGTGGCTTCGGAATTATCCTTCCTCCTAATGGGATCAAGCTCACTTACCTTTCGTAAGAAAGCTACTGTTTAAGATGAATCGAATGAGTAGATTACGAATCGGAAAACCGTTTGTTGCTATCTCGTGTAGTTTCAGATATTGATTTCTTGACTTCCGGTTTTGGGCCACTTCCGATCGAAACCGGAACCTCAAACTCAATTCAGAATCACTAACTTTTTGTGTAGATTACGAATCCGAAAACGTTTGTTGCTATCTCGTGTAGTTTCAGACTTTGATTTCTTAACTTCCGGTTTTGGGCCACTTCTGGTTGAAACCGGAACCTCAAACCCAATTCAGAATCCCTAACTTTTTGGGTAGATTACGAATCCGAAACCGTTTGTTGCTATCCTTTGCAGTTTCTGATATCTGGGTGTGACGGAAAAACAGGCAGCGAAGGAAAGTGATAGATGTCAAATATTTTAAAAATTGACACCAACAAGGTTTCATATTTAAAGTCACATCCACGACTTACTGTTTAGCAACTAAATACCGGTATAATGGATTAAATAGCATTAACAGTGGGTTTTAACGGGCCGAAATACTAAAAACTTTTTTTTAATCTCCAATATGCATACGTCGCAATCTGTTCTGTTTAGAACAATAAGCAACCCCGTGACGCAATAATATGAGGATGACGTGTAAATGAAGAGTAGTCTTGTACAGACCCATGCCGACCATTCTAGAGAGTATGGATAATTGAATCCCAACCAACAAAGTATTACCCCGGTAACCACTATCTAGTATTCAAATACGTAAAAAAGTAACTCTTTCTACTAAATTTTGAACCAGAACCTTCATCTTCGAAAATCAGCTGTTAAACAGCTGACTCGTGGCGACGACTTTACCTATAGACTAACCCGGTGGGTTATCAAAACTTAGCAAGGATTTGACATACGGACCCTTCGCTTTGTAGTCTACTACGCTATACGAGTCTGAAGAGGCACAGTATATTTAAATGACTCATCATTCAGCGTTCTTATACGTAGTACATTGGCTACTTGCCATCAAGGAACTAATATTTACTTACATAGTAAATTATGCATAAACAAATAAAATGGAGCCCGCCTTTATTGCGTAATGGTTAACGCGCTAGCCTACAAAGCGGAGAATCCAGGATTCGATTCCCGGCTAGAGTCTAGACATTACAACTGAAAAAAAACTGTTACGAAACATTCACACGACTTTTTCTAACCAATATAAATAATGAACGGTATAAACTGTTTAATCGTGAGTAAAAAATGTACAATGAAAAAACATAACCTAATTTTAATCATGGGTAAATGATGCTGATGAAAATCAACCTCTAGGACCTAAAAATACGGAAAATCACTTAATTGACGCTAAAATAAGCTCTGTAAAAACATGCTTGAAATAAAAGATTAAAGATTTTTTTTATTTCCTTAAACTTAGATTATATAGGTACACTTCTGTCGTGAAATGCATCTTAAAAAACATATTTTACTACAACAGTTACAGCCAAGCCACCTCCCAAGAATTTCATCAGACATGCCACTTAATCTTGTAGAGCACTAAAAATATCGTGAATGAGATTTTATATAAAATCGTGGAAGCTATCATTGAGAAAATCGCAAAAAAGTGAAAACTCTATTGAATAAACTACTCCTTCCGGTTGATTGATTTTGTAAACAATTGACGTTTTGGGTTTTCTTGTGGTACCTAACTTAAGATCAAATTTTCTACTTCGTAGGCTATTCCTTTCTTGAAATTTTTGTTCGCCGCGCGCAAATACACACGCACGCGCGCACACACACACACACACACACTCAGAGCAATCACTAAAAACATTATTTTTGAGTTCAGGGGATCTGAAAACGCGTATTTCCGGTGAATACTCGATTTCGAAAAACCAACATGAAAACAATACTTTCCTCCGCTATAAAGGTTTTCATACATAGAGCAAGATAAAGTAAAAATAAAAAAAACAGTGTATTGTCCAGGATAACTTCTTCACAGATGTTTTATTAAATTTAGGAAATTCATGAGCAGATAACAAACTTTTTAACATCAACTTATTTTCCTATAAAATCTTCATTTAGGTAACTGATGATATGAAATTTAGAGTTAAAAATTAAGAAACTAAACCCGGGATTTTTTGTCAAGTAGTTGAGCATGTATCGATCAATCCACCAAGACAACCAATTTAAAAATATGTTGTTAAAAAAACCACCTACAAAAAAAAATTAAAATAAATTACATAAACACTGTTTTATACACTGTAACGAATTTAATAGGACTAGATTAATAAATTAATTAAATATAAAATATTTATAATAAAAAAAAAATTAAAAATTCATTGGCCTACATAGATAATAAAATATACTCCCGATAAAATTAAGGAGTAATGACAAATTTATGATTTTGTTATTGGTACGCCTTCCCATTTGATATGACCTTGTCAATACGAATACACATTAATAATAATAAAATATACTGAATTGGAAGTTAAGATACAATAATAAAAAAAATGGAGAAATGTAATAGTAAAAAGAAATAAATTTACTTTCCGACGTTATGGGATATTAAAGCGGCATTTAATAGGTGGAGTTAAATGCAAAGAGGATGAAAATCGCAGAGTACATGTGTTTGTAGAAAAACACCTTTAAGTATTGTTAAGACAATTCTAAACAAAAGATCATAAATATGAAAATGATAACAACAACAAACCAACAGAGAACAATAGCAAACAATTGGAACAATTACATTTGCAGCTATAATAGAGGTGTACAGAAACCGAATGTTCAAAAATTATATTGTTGTTTTTTCCAGAATATAAAGTCAGTTAAAATAAACGGAAAGCAATTAATATCACCCTAAATTGTTCTTGACTTTTCAACAACTCTGATATACTATTGTCGTAGCGGTAGTCAAAATCTATCCAAAACTCGAATGAAACTGAATATAACCTGTAAAAGTAGTTTAATAAGAAAATTATATAATAATTATTCGAATTAAGATGAACAAATAAACCATCACAAACCGCAGTTTACGGACTCCGAATAATTTAACTGCAGAATAAAATCAAATAATTTCACTGTTATCATTCAGCAAAAGATTTAAAATAAACAATATGATCGAGGTTTGTGAAATAAGAATAAATTTAAAACTATTATGTTTAACCATTTGCCCATAACAGGCAGGTGGAGTGTTAAATTATTTGCACTCGATCTGTTAGTTCCAAACGTACAAAAATTGTTCTGTTTCTTATGACATGGTCAGCCAATTATATGACTGAACCATTTAAGAACAGAAGAGGTAGAGATGTAAAAGACACTAGTCAGAGTTATCTTCTCTGAGAGTAATTAATTTCATTATACAGTCAGAGACCTGTGGTGAATGAAGTGAAGGTGTCATTTGCAGGGTGGAAAGTAGATGGTTTTCGGAGGGCCTGGCATGCTGATAAGCATAGGCTACTTTTTCACTCAGTGAGGGAGGCAACTGTAAACCACCACACTCTTCATTTTACTTAGTAAAGCCTCTAGAAGTTCAAACCAGCCTTTTGGATGATGACCTAAACGAACTTGTTTAACGTGCCTAAAAACCGCCATTTCACGGTTTGTTATGTCTGTTTTGCGAATGGCACCGAAAGAAAATCGCGGTGTCTCTTAGTAGAGAATTAGAACGGACGGGGTTTGGGTGTTAAACAAAGAGAAACACTCTTAAACACTCTATGGGAAGGGTGGAATAAGTCACATGGACGAGAAGTAAGACTGTAACAATGCCCAGCCGTAGTGATGTGTTCATAACAAGAATGAATAAACTGCATTTAATCGAATAACTTCGTATGTTTGGGGTCTTAAATAGTATTATACTGTACAGACAACATTCATGCAGCGTGTAGCTGCTAGAAACATTATTCGAAAATCTTATTCGAATAAAAATTATTCGATATGAAAACTATTCATACATCCCATGGACTAAGCACGTGTTACGCGAAGCAAATAATTTATGAAATTTATTATCTTTTTATGCCTACCGTACGTCTAGAAGTTCGTTCACGCTTTCGAAAATTTTAATTTATTTACAAAAAAAAACACCAATATGATTAAAATGTATTAGCCCTATTTTCTGTTTGAACAATTTTTTATGTTGTACAATAAGACAAAAAGTAAGATTTGGAAAAATTGACAAGTCTCAAAGAACTCGCTAAGTTCCAGCTTATTTTTAAATAAAAATTATTACTCGAAATTTTTGGCAGAAAGAAAATGAAAGACAACGAAATTTTTTTTAAAATTTAAATTAAACAACGGAATTCTTTTCAACATATATATTTTTTTTATATAGGCCTATTAATTTTCTTATTTCATGGAAGGGGAAAATTAATTGACAATTTAGAAGTACTACTATATTGTAGAACTAACGAAAGATAAATTTATAAACAAATTTAGCATACATAAAAGCTGTACAGAATTTTTATTAAATTTATTTTAAGGTTGCATCAATTGATTGGTCTCATTACAGATTGCTGTAGGTAGGTTGAGGAACAGTGGGTTTAATTTCATTAGTCGAAAATCGGACCCATGACCCTCCGTTCTCTGGAATATTAAGTTACCAGAAGAAATATCATCTAGCGTAGTTGATTATGCAGGAGAAATTAGCAGGTGAGAGGAGAACGTAGGAAGATGAAGAAAAACTTGGTTAAAAAAAACCTGTGAGACTTGTATCATTAGTCCTTTGTAGAAATATTTAGGGTAGCAGTATTAAAAATAAAAAAGTCCGTTATGATCGCCAACCTCCGATAGAAGAATGCACCCAAACCAGAAGTTAATTAGTGTCAAAGAGGTGGCCTGTATACAACACAAACAACCCCCGCTCGATTCACTTCACGGCAAACTAAACTTAAAAATATCTTCCCAAACAAACTTGAACTTGAAATCTAAATCACTACTGTAAAAATAAAACCAAATAGTACTGAAAATAGGAATTTTGTAAACATTAGTATCAATCATCAGTACGAGGGGAGAATTAATTAAATATGTAGTAGGCCTATTATGTAGGTAAAATCTATTTCTTGAAAAAAGTGGTACGATCTCTTTGATTTTTGGAAGGTTTACATACATAACTTTCTATGCAGAAAACGTATGCAATATTATTTTATTGAGATATCTGTCCCGTAAATAATTTTCAACAATTTTTAAAAAGGAAAGATTAGACAGACTATAAGATGATATATTTCACAACTTGTTCAAATTAAAATACGTGAAGATTTACATGCTTTACAAATAACAAAATACACTATCTAGATTAATAAAATAATAATGCGTTAAATAGTTACGAACCACCCTGTATCTAAACAAAACGTTCTTTGTTATTTAAATGCATAAATTCCGATCCATATATGAACTAATAACAACACCTTATTGTTCGTTTAAATGGAAAATATTCACACGAAGCCTAACGACATCATATTTAGTGTGAAGAAATGAAATAACATACATTCCTAACTCATAATTTATTTATTATTATAACTTCAAAGAATTTCACTAAAAAAATCAACACAAACCACAAAAGAAAGAGATTTCCCCAGCGCAAGGAAACCCTTGCGCTGGGGAAATCTATAGTTTTATAAATTATAAATTTAAAAAAAAATACAAATTTTAAAAACATATTCCGCATTAATCTGATTCAATTAAGTGGCCTTGATCACCATTAGTTGGAATTCGTTGTTAGCTTTTGGCTGGAATTCCCCAAATAAGGACTAAAAGAATCTGATGTGAAACACTCACACAGCTTCCTCTTGTCAATATAATTAATATAATATATTGCATAAGTTTAATAATTAGTAATTAATTTAAAATGAAAAACAACCTAATTTTTTTAATGAGTGAATGACGCAAAATTAAAATCAACCTCTGTAGAACTTAAACATACAGAAAATCACTTAACGATAAACTAAGTTATGAAGAAAAAATTCTTGAAATAAAAGTGGTATTGTTTTATTTTCTGTAACTTTGATTATATACACTTTAATCGTCAAATACATAGTAAGGCCACTATCTTTAAAAATTTCATTTCTTTACTTATTTTTATGGACAAAACAGAAAATCATTAATTGACGCTAAACTAAGCGTTGTACAAAAAAAGTTTTGAAATAAAGTTGTAGATTTTCATGTTTAATTATGGCCAATGCACGTTTGTCCTAGAATGCATATTAAGACCGCAATCTTAAAAAAAAAAATTTCCTACGAGAACAAGAATTTTATTAGACATGGCGCTCACTCTATCTTGTAGAGCATAAAAAATGTAGTGAATAAGACGATTTTAAAAAAAATCATAGAAGCCGTTTTTGAGAATATCGCAAGAATAAACTAATACTTCCGGTTGACCAAATTTTAATGGTTCCTGTCGAGTCCCGTAGTATTACCAAACGTTTAAGTTCCAAGTTTCAACTTCGTTAATAAAAAATTCCATTTTTAAAATATTTTGTTCACATGCAGGTCAATCGCTAAAAACATGTATTTTGGGTTCAGGGGGCCTAAAAATGTAAGCTTATATTTCCGGTGAAAATTCGATTTTGAAAAATCGACATGAAAACAATACTTTCCTTCCCTATAAATATTCATATAAGGCAAGAGTAAGTATTAAGATAAAAATAGAAACAAAACTATCAACTATCCAATATTTGTTTTGCATTTAGGTGAACAAAATTAGATTTTGACACTGAAGAAAGTTTAAAAATCGCAATAATTCAAATTTATGTTGAAACTACAGTAAACATTTCTACAAGAATTCAAACAGCTTTCAAATACGAGCAGAAACAGAGGGCGGAAATAATGTTTATAGAAAATTAATTAGATAATCTCATTAAGTTACAATTTTTATGAGCTGGTTTAATTAAAGCATATTTTTTATGAAGCGTACAGATAAAGAATTCAAAATAAACAATTTATTAAGGAATAATATCAGAACTATATCGATATATGAACTTATATCGAGCTATAGTACCACAGAGCGGAAGATTTCAGGTTCGATTCCGGCTAAAATCTAACAATTTTAACCTTAAATTTTAGTATATGTATTGGTTTGCCCATAACAGACAGGTAGAGTGTCAAATTATTTACTCAATCTGTTAGCTGCAGGGCTAAAATAAATAGTTCTGTTTCTTATCACATGGTCAGCCAATTAAATGACTGAATAATTTAAGAACAGAAGAGGTAGAGGTGTAAAAGACACTAATCAGAGTTATCTCCTCTGAAAGTAATGAATTTTATTATACAGCAAGACCCTGTGGTGAATGAAGTGAAGGTGTCATTTGCAGAGTGGAAAATATGTGCTTTTCAGAGAGCCCGGCTTGCTGATAAGCGTAATTTTCCACTCAGTGAGGAAGGCAAGTGTAAACCACCTCACTGCTCGTTTTACTTAGTAAAACCTCTACAGGTTCAAACCAGCTTTTCGGCTGATGACCTAAACAACATATGTATTGGTATGGATTTTTTTAATATTTTTGTTTTCTTTATGTAATGTTTTATGTATGTTTGTCTTTCGGAACCGTTCTTTGTTTGCAAACTGAAGTTTTCATATTGACGCTCTCTCTACCCAATAAGTTAGGTACTTTTTCCTCTCTCTGTATAAGTTAGCAAACTTTGTTTGCAAACTGAAGTTTTCATATTGACGCTCTCTCTACCCAATAAGTTAGGTACTTTTTCCTCTCTATGTATAAGTTATGAGCAAGGTATAGTGGCTACATTAATTTATATTTGTGTAATTGTGATTTAGTTTGTAATAAGTTACTGTTTATTTTATATGTAATATTGTTTCTATCATTGGACCACTTTGGTCTGTTGTAAACAATCTAATGTAATTAAATAAATAAATAAATTTTATAACATAAAAACCATCCATCCATAACTGACAATATGAGTTTAACGCGTAAAAACCAAACTATTACGAGTCTAGTAAAAAGTAAAAATTATTTATTTACATAAATAAACGAAAACCGGAATAATGAAAATGTGTTTCGGTAAGAAATACAGCCTTACATCAATTTTTATTTAAAAATTAAATACCGAAAAAATATTTCAAAAAATAAATGTATTGTTTTAAATATAATTTAATATTTTAAATTTATAAATATTGTTAATAATTTGTTTCAATAGTTAATAATTTAAAAAAAATCATAAATACACATATCACATAATTTACCTGTTTTTCTTATATAAAACGAACTCATGGGAGTCGTAGTAATAATTTTTGAAGCTGGCATTTTTAATTAACAAAAAAATAAATAAAATAATCTTTAAAAATACGACGTATATTTGTTGTATAATTTATAAATATGCCATACACGTTGATCACAATAAAATTAAAATAACTTCATCAAATATTTTATACAAATATATTATCACAAGGCGATGATTATGGCAGCAGCATTTGTAAAAATATATTTCAGACTGTCTCAATGTAATATGATGTTAACAGCTGAAAGATATCCGACGTAATGTACACAAGAAAGTAATGTATACGCACAGACAGAAAAGAAATGACGGAGTCTGTAACGAACGAGTGAGGGACTACAACCTACACTACATCTCCCTACCTAGGATAAGCTACCATCGTCCATCCTTTATTCCATTCACTCAAATCGAAGCACCATACAGAATACATAGGGCTTACCAACAAGATCCGTTTACACTGATAACATATATTTATACTTGCAATAACGAAAAAATTTGGTATGAAACACACAACTTTCTCTTGCAAATGCAAATAATTATTTGCATTGTTAATTATTTATAATTAACAATAAACCTGACATTAGCAATAAAACATTACAAATAAACAAAAAAAACTAACCTCAATAATCATAACTTAATTTTAATCATGAGTGAAAGACGCAAAATGAAAATCAACCTCAGTTTGGATTAAAAATACGGAAAATCACTCTTTCACGCTAAACTAGGCTCTGTAGAGAAAAATGGTGAAACAAAAGTTGTAGATCTTTTAATTTCCTATGAATGTGATTATACACTTTTTTTGTAAAATGCATACTAAGGCTGAAATCTTCAAAAAATTGATTTTTTACACGTTATCGCGAGGGAAAAAACAGAAAATCGCTAATTACTGCTAGACTAAGCGTTATTTAAAAAAATGTTTAAATTAAAAGTTGTAGGATTTTAAATTCTGTACAACTTTTGTTATATAGCCTACAACATTTTTGCGCTAAAATGCTTATTAACGTCGCAATCTTAAAAAAAATTGTTTTTTACGAGAAAACAGCCTTTCCAAGAATTTCAGCAGACATTGCGCCTGTCCTATCTTGTAGAGCATAAAAAATGTAGTAAATGAAGCGATTTTAAAAAAATCGTAGGAGCCGTTTTTGAGAAAATCGCAAAAGAGTGAAAAATGACACGAATAAACTACTACTTCTGGTCGACTGATTTTGATGAAAATGTTCGTGTCTGGTCCTCTAGTGGTATCTAACTTAAGTTTCAAGTTCGTACGATGTTCCGTTCTTCAGATATTCTGTTCGCACACGCGCACACACACACACTAAAAACATTTTTTTTTGGATTCAGGGGGTCTGAAAACGTGTAGATCCGGTGAAAATTCGATTTCGAAAAAACGACATGAAAACAATACTTTCCTTCCTATATATTCTTAAAGGCAAGAGAAAATAAAAATGCTGTATGTATACTTGAATTACTTTTACGTATGAAATATTTATTTTACTCTTGAAATATGTAGTTTATGGTTTGTATACGTATAGTTTAATATGCGTATGATTTAAAACCGTGTAGACTAATATGAATGTGACATTTGGTCAAGTACACTACTAAATTATCGGTCACCATGGTTAAAGTGGTAGTGGACGGCAGGTATACGAGGGAAAAAATCAGGTGTGAAACACGCACTCAAATTTCTCTTGCCAATGCAAATAATGAACAATATAACCTAACATTAGAAATAAACAAAAAACTAACTTTAAGAAATATACCTTATTTTAATCATGAGTGAAAGACGCAAAATGAAAATCAACCTCAGTTTCGCTTAAAAATACGGAAAATTATTCTTTCACGCTAAACTAGGCTTTGTAGAGAAAAATGCTCTAAATAAAAGTTGTAGATCTTTTAATTTTCTTAGAAATTTGATTTCACACTTTTGTCGTAAAATGCAAACTAAGGCCGAAATCTAAAAAAAAATCGATTTTTCACGTTTTCGTGAGAAAAAAACAGAAAATCGTTAATTACCGCTAAACTAAACGTTATACAAAAAAATGTTTGAAATAAAAGTTGTAAGATTTAATATTGTCTACAACTTTTATTATATAGGCTACCATTTTGCGATAAAATGCATATTACAGCTGCAATCTTAAAAAACAATTTTTTTACGTGAAAGCAGCCTCACCAAGAATTTCAGCAAACATGGCACTTACCCTATCTTGTAGAGCATAAAAACTTAAGTAAATGAGGCGATTTTTTAAAAAAATCGTAGGACCAGTTTTTGAGAAAATCGCAAAAAAGTGAAAAATGACACGAATAAACTACTACTTCCGGTAGACCGATTTTGATGAAAATGTGCGTGTCGCGTCCGGTAGTGGTATGTAACTTAAGTTTCAAGTTCGTACGAGGTTCCGTGGTATGTAACTTAAGTTTCAAGTTTAAAGTTCGTACGAGGTTCCGTTCTTGAGATATTCTGTTCACACACACACACACACAGTGTGTGTGTGATGGGTTCCGGGGGTCTAAAAACGTGTAGATCCGGTGAAAACTCGATTTCGAAAAATCGACATGAAAACAATACTTTCCTTCCTATATATTCATATAGCCAAGAGAAAGTAAAAATACTGGGTGGAAATTATGAGTAGATATTTCCCTTGAAAAAATGAAGGTTTTAAATTATTTTTTTAAACACTATAAGAAAATAACAGGTATTAGTACTGTCTGTCTATAACTCGATGGCTTCCGGCAGAGAGGAGCAATATCCGGACTGTAAAACCATTTCGGAAAACATTTCTAATTTTTTTAAGTAACTAAAACTTATCGGAAATGACGTATTTGTATATAAAAAAGTATTTAGCATGTTTTTTCTATAAATTTATTTCTAAAAACACGCAATGAGATAATGAATAATGTAGTAAAAGTTTTATTTTTGAAGAAATAAACTAACCTCGTAACTTAAAAAGTAATAATTTTGTGTTAAATTTTATCGGATCATCGTTTCCATAATACAGAACAAACCTGTCACGTATTATGTTAATCCGTGAAATAGTTGTTGAACAATGACGATCTATTTGAAAAAAAGGGTTTTCCTTCAAAAACAAAACTTTTACTACATTATACATTATCTCATTAAGCGCGCGGTTTTTGAAATAATTTTATAGAACAAAACCATGCGAAATACTTTGTTTTATATAAATAGGCTACGTCATTTCCGACAAGTTTAAGTTTAAAAAATTAGATGTATGTTTTCTGAAATGGTTTTACAATCCGCATATTGCTCCTCTCTGCCGGAGGCCATAAAGTTACAGACAGACAGTAGGTACACTACATCAAAACCGACACCACCTGAACAAAATTTTTATCTACGCCACTGGTCGGGCCTAAAACAAAAACCGAGAATACAAAAAATAATAATGTTTCTTTTATCAGTATTTGTAATCCTAGGATTACAAATACTGATAAAAGAAACATTATTATCGTTCAGTTACTCGTACCAAATACTGAAATTCAAGTATCGGATTGTCTCGAACGCAATCCTTTATCGCTCTTACAAGAGATACTTTTTACTTGTGAGAAACATGAACGCGTTATCATATTTCTGATACAAAACAGTCTTTCCCTGTACTACGTTGGCAAAGAAGTAATACTAACCGTATTTCTGACGTGCGACAATCATTAATATATGTACTTCATAAAAACATCTAGTGAAAACAAGCCTTGAAAATGAATACAAACACAAATACTACAATACCACGCTACAGTATATTTAGTAAAAAAGCATCACTAATGTTAATAAATAGTTATTTAGTTAATTCGGTTGAAAATTGCTGTTTGTTATTAAATGCCCACACAAACCCATTCAACATTAAAGAAAAAAAATAAATTAAAAACACACTATTCGTCATCAAAATCACGACTAAACTTAGAATTTGTGAGCAATAAATCGAAAAAAATACATTATAACAAGTGACAAAACAGCGGTCATGTTTGAAGTTTTCTTATCTTTTCAATTAATAGATCACTAATGGTATTTATCGATCAATTTTTTTTAATTATGCATAAAAAGTCCATTAAATTTTAATGAGGTAAAATCGGCGCCAAAACAAAATGTTTATAATCATTTTTGTTTAGACTTAAAATCTTGTCCGTATAAACCCACCTACTGAGTATAAAATTTATCAACCTGACATTCATGTTGATTTAAATGTTCAAGTATATAAATAAAGAAAATGCAGTAATAACTTAAGTATTTTTGAAAACTTAAAAATTAGACGCAGTTTATTACTACAAAAGGTCAACCGTAAAAACTGAATGTTTTACTTTCTCTTCCCAATATGAATAGGAAAGTATGTTTTCACGTCGATTTTTCGAAATCGGTTGTTCAAAGGATATACACGTTTTCAGACCCCCTGAACCCAAAAAAACATATTTTAAGCACTGTGTGTGTGTGTGTGTGCGCGCGCGCGAAACCTTAGTTCCTAGAGGACCAAAACGAATATTTTCATCAAACCGGTCAACCGGTAGTAGTAGTTTATTCGTTTAATTTTTAATTTTTTTGCAGTTCTCAAAAGCGGCTTTTACGATTTAAAAAAAAATCTCATTTACTACTTTTCCTATGCTCTACAAGATAGGCTAAGTACAATGTCTGCTGAAATTCTTGGGGAGGCTTGGGGGTTTTTTCTCGTAGAAAAAGTTTTTTTTAGATTGGGGTCTTAATATGCATATTAGAGCAAAAGTGTATAAAATCAGTTTTAGAACATTTAAAACATACAAATTTGATTTGTATTGTTTATTTGTATAACGCTTAGTTTAGCGGTAATTAGTGGTTTTTTTGTTTTTTATCAAAATTTGTATAAAAAGTCGAATTTTTTAAGATTTTGGCATTAGTAGTATGGATTTTACGACAAAAGTGTGCATAATCAAAGTTATGGGAAATTAAAACACTACAACTTTAATTTTGAGTATTTTCTACAGAACCTAGTTTAATGTCAAAGAGTGAGTTTTGTTATTATAAAGTCAAACTGAGGTAGATTTTCATTTTGCATTATAATTTTAATTTCATCTCGTTCATTATTAAAATTAGGTTATGTTGTTTAGTTTTTTATTTATTTAAAGTCGCATCAACAGCTTGATCATTAGCGACTACGGTGGGTTAAAAAACTTTAATGACGGGTTTCGGCACGTAATAATTTCCAGACCCTAGCCGGGAATCGAATCCGGGACCTCCGCTTAGTAGGCTAGCGCGCTATCCGCTACGTCAAGGAGGCGGGCATTTTCATTTCACGATGTTTACTAATGATAGGTTATATCGTTCATTGACAAAAGAAAGTCGAGTGAGTGTATCACAACAATTTTTTCTTAAGGTCTCCTTATCTTCCCTTATATCCTCGAAGAAACTCCTACTCTATGCAGGGAGGCAGTAGACCTACTATCGGTTTTATCATAATCATAGACACCCGAGTTTCAAACCGAAGCATCTCCAAAACTATGAGTCGGATTTCAACATTCTTTACATCAAAATTTAGCTCATTTTATTCTGCGTTGACGTATAATAATCCTATATTTTTAATGTTGTTTAAAAATTGTCATATCGAGGTTGGAAGACAAAAAGACCCGGTTTTTTGATACCGCAACAAATTTCATGCGTTTAGAGGCGTGTAACTCGATAAATATTTGACTGAAAAGTTTGAAATTTTAACACAAGATAGGCAATTATATTCTTACCGTGTGTACGAAATTTCAAATCCTTAAGTTATTTTATGTTTTATTTATTAACAATATTCTGACCCCTTGCTATCTCGGTAACCGATCGATCGTTCGGCACGGGGTCACTATCGTTTATTCAGCGTAAAAAACTTAGTACAGATCTGTTAATAACATGAAAATATCGATTGGCCAATGTTGTGGTAGAATTTTTAGAAAAAAAGATGGGTAATGCGGGGGGTGGTAATGTGGGGGGGAAAGGTTTTATCAAGCAAATATTTTTTAATTTTTTTTTTTAACAGACTTAAATTGTCGCAACTTTATAAAGCTTGTGGAAATTTATTAACGTATTTTCTAACTGTAAAAATCGGTTTTTGTTCAAACAATTTAGTGTTGTGATTAGCAACGTAGTAATTAATTCTGTTTCTTGTATAGTGGTTGTGAACATTTAAATTCTGTAAAAAGATATTTTGTTTTACGTACATTAACACTTCAAAGAATGAATTGTAAGCAATAGAAGCCTACTTTAAATAGTGATCTGATGTGATTATTTAATTTATTGGCGGGAACATTTTATGAAGAGCGTATGGGAAAGCTCGTCCACAGGTACGAGAAATGCTTAAACCATCAACGTAATTACGTCGAAAAGTAACCCTAGATATACATAACTTTTAGTATATTTACTTGAGTCACGAGTTTGCCCTTGTTTGCAACGAGGAGTAAAGGGGTAAAGCATCAGTGCGCATGCGCAATTGCTTTAATTTCAGTACAAAAAACACAACAACTTATACTATACCCAGAGCATTTTCTACAGCATATAGCGGAATCTTTTGTAGGTTAACTGTACGAATATACCTGTTTGTTACCGTAAACAGAAATGTTAGTTTCTCAAAAATGTGGGCAGAATATTCACAGTGCTGAACGAAATCTATAATGCAGTGTAATAAAATGCTGTGAAGTTGAAGCTAAACAAAAATGCCTTTTTCTGCCTCTTAACAAAACCCATGAGCGAATGGCTAACTAGTGCAATGTTTCACTTTCCACAATTCGAAAAATAAAGAAGGAAATTAAAAACGTGAAGTAGCTATTCTTCAACAGTTTTGTTGATACCTGGTATAAAAAGGAAACGGTTAGTTAGATACTAGTGAGACTGATAGTGAAGACGCCGGTGACAGCGATGGTAAAGAAGGCGATTCATTCGTAGAAAATTTTGTTCCAATGCAATAAAATAGCTAGTAATTAAAGTAAATCAAACATTACTAGTCACGTAATTAAGCTATAGGCAATATTACAGGTCACATTTATTTCTTATAAGGTTTATGAAGAAAACATTTTCTCGGAAAAAACCACAGCTTACAAAATGTATTTAGAAACTCCACGGTAGTGAAATGTGCGAGTAGTGTCTCACTGTTGAGGTTGGCAGCACTGCAAATTTTCACTTCCCTTCCTCACAGCCCTTCCATACGCAAAAGGCAATCTCATGACTTCAGTATCTATGATAAAACATTATTTTTAAATACACTTGTCTTTTATTTACGACCTATCGGAATTTTTTTTTTAAAACCACCATAATATATCTGCATCGATCAACAAAAGAATAAAACGTACTATTACTACAACGGGGAAATTAGTAAGTTTTGCCATACACTTATTAATTTTATTTAACCACCCAAAAAATTCTTAAGAATACCATCGGCTTTGCCTTTTAATGAATCTATGGATATTTTAGTCAGAACGCCTTAACACGCTAATAAACAATAGATGTTAAAAACTATTGTAAGATTCAATATCCTACGTGAAAAAGCCTGCGCACCTAAATATAGAAATCACTGTCACAATAGCTATTTAATTGTAATTTATTATCAAAAAATATAGGTACATGGTCTATACACTTGTAACACTGTCACAATAAAATCTCTTATTATAAATTAAAATGTTTTTTTATTTTCAACATACCAAATATATTACAAAAATAAATAATACCAATACATTTTTATTTAAGAAATACATAACTAAATATTTATGATGATACTGAATACTTATTTTTTTATAGATTAAGATGATTATTCATAAGATTACGTTCATATATATGTACTTATTAAAGTGATTATAAAAATATTTTCATCCAAAATTTTCACGGTCATCAAGAAGGACATTTTATTTATGCACTTTTAATCCCACGGTCATGGCCACACAAATGACCGAGTGGAATTGTCGAAAAGTAAAATATTCCAGTTTTTGGAATCTCCTAGGAGTATTATTTTCTGTGTATCATTTAAAAATACTTCCGCAGATTTTTAGAATAACAATCCTTTTAAAGAAATACGTGTTGTTTAGGTCAACAGCCGTAAGGCTGGTTTGAACCTCTAGAGGTTTTACTAAGTAAAACGAGGAGTGAGGTGGTTTACTATTGCCTTTCTCACTGACTACAAAAGTAGCCCATGCTTATCAGCATGCCAGGCCCTCCGAAAAGATCTACTCTGCACTCTGCAAATGACACCTTCACTTCATTCACCACAGGGTCTGACTGTACAATGAAATTCATTACTTTTAGAGGAGATTTAGTGCCTTTTACACCTCTACCTCTTCTGTTCTTAAATGCTTCAGTCATATAATTAGCTGACCATCTTATAAGAAACAGAACTATTTTTTCTAGCCCTGGAACTAGCAGATCGAGTGCAAACAATTTAACACCCCACCTGCCTGTTATGGGCGTATTATAAATATATATTATATTATATATTACGTTGTAATATATATTATATTCTAGTGTTTTCTAATTTTTGTATTTGTGTATACCTTTTTATGATTTATTTACACCATTTCTGAGAATCTCTTTGTTTCACCTTTCTCATACAATCTACCTTTATCGTAATTCGGAAGAAAATGTTTCTATTTGTACTCGTCTTTCTATTCCTTTCTAGAAGGCTAAAAAGGGTATAAAAAAAGTTAACCCTTTTTGTCGATCAGTTAGTTGAATTGTCAGTTCAAGTTGTCATACGGAGTGCTATTAGTGTGAATACTTTGTACGTTACGAAAAAGTCTGCGTGGTGTACTCATTGTATTTGGTTGTAGGTAAGAGCTAATTGTTAAATGAAAAATTATTGCTATTATTAGTTTAAACTTAACGGTTTTGTAATTAATTTAAGTAACTCGATTGTGATTTGTTAGTAATTAACGTTTAATAATTGATTGTATCAATAAACAATTGTTATAAGTTTACGATAGTTTGTTTATTATTTATTATACCCAGATCCCGAACGAACCTAGGTATTACAATACATTATTTTAATCCGGTTGAACTTAGGCTACCTCCTTATAAACAATTTACTCTAATATTTTTCAAGTGTTTGTAATAAAAATAGCTTTCAGCAGAAAAACTCCAAATAAGATAAAAGTAAATATATTTATAGATAATCAATCTCTATCAATCAAAGATGTCGAAAACAATCGATAAACAAGTAATATAAGTTTAATACAGAACAGAACGTCAAAATTATCAATCAAGAACAAAACGTTTAAGATATTTTCTAAGTAAAGGGCGGGGAAGATATCGGAGAAAACAAGGATGACTGGTTTGATTAAAACACAAATGTGGGGGTGGTCATACGATGAACATGCCCTACAACACTATGAGTCACCAAGTAACTAATTACTTCAAGAATAAATAAATAGACTTTATAAGTAAAGTACATTGCTATATGCATTAGTAAATACTAATACATAATTCCCAAACAAACAAAACCAGACTTCAAGAACTGAATTAAATATGAAGTATTGTTTTATTTATTTTTTTAGCGAATAAATTTAGAAGTATTTTTAATCATGATACAAAAAAATCCAAAATATAAACAATGACTCATAACAAAAAATATGAAACGTTTTTAAACTTTTTTCAGTTTTATTTTGGTCTAAGTTTTTTGCTAGTTTATCAGCAATCATGAAGGATGTTATCGTAGTGTAATCAAACTTCTCTTAAAGACCTCCACATTTGCGATCAATTTTTTATTAAGAGTCGATTTTATTTTGGAGGAAGCGAGTATTCCCTTCCCGATCAACTACTGCCACGCCGTTGGCATTTCGGTTTTGTTGCGACCATGGAATATTGGTGGCAATTTTTTAAATTGTCGTCTATCATTTCCTTTGTCCTTCCGTCCGTCACAACTAAATGTCAGAAACTTCAAGATATAGCAACAAAAGGTTTTCGGATTTGTAATCTGCACAAAAAATGGAGGGCCTGAATTGGGATTGAAATTCCGGTTTCGACCGGAAGTTTCCAAAACCAGAAGAAAAGAAATCAAAGTCAGAAGCTACAAGAGATATCAACAAACAGTTTTTGGATTTGTAATCTACAAAAAAAGTAACTGTGCCAGGATTGGGTTTGAAGTTTCGGTTTGACCGGAAATGACCCAAAACCGGAAGTCAAGACACCAAAATCGAAATTCTGAAACGAAAATACTGTCATTCGATTCCTCTTAATGAAAAGATACAGAAATCATTGGGTTTGAAGATCCGGTTTCGACCGGAAATAACAAAATCAAAGTCGGAATTTGGAAACAAAAATGGTGTCATTCGATAATTCCTCCTAAAAAGTAAATACAGAAATCACTAATGGTTTTTGGCATAAGTCAAAGGTAAGCCATTTTAAACTTTCTACCAGCCATGAGACGCGTGGTCACATGAAAGTGATTGTAAAGTCCAATGTATTAAACAGAGAGAACTTACAGCTTTTATCTGTATCCGAGCCTGTGTAACTAATATGGAGCCGAGACCTGGTAAATAAACTCCAATAATAAACAAATACTCAAGGCTTTCAAGATGGGCTGGTTGCAAAGGTTGTGCAGGGTTTCCAGAATTAATCACAAATTAAGACAAAGGTCAATCCACATTTTTAAGGATCCACGAAAGTAAAACAAATTAGTTGCTCCACCATTTTTTAAATATTTTTACTGAAAATTTTCCAATGATAGAATTCAAAATCGTATTTCTTTTCTTTTCAACAACGTTTTTTTCTCTTTCAAAAATCACGAACATTTTTCTACGAAAACCGCAACCCTTTTTGTACGTTTGTAAGCATTTCCGTTAACCGCTATAACTTTTTTCAGGTTTCTCACAGAGTCTTGAAACAAATATAATTAATTCATCAACTGACTACTTCTGGAGAAGTTGTCGGTAAACTAAGCTAGATCGAGTTAAGAATGATGAAATTTTATAAAAAGTGAAAAATTTTGTTTTTATTAATTGACAAAATTAATTTGATACGGATTTCAAGGATCATTCTGTACGCACTTGTTAGAATGGCGATAATTACCAAACAAACGGCGAGGGATGTTAAAAAAGGGCATAAGTTGTAACATTTGTAATTATCTCTAATTTCTGTTTTTCAATTTTACGCTGAGATGCACTGTAGGGATGTAATTTTGGAAAAAACCGCATTTTTATTAAAGCTGTTACGAATTTTCATAGGGTTTTTGAGGTTTAAGTCATGCGGACCTGGCCGGAAATCGAACCCCGAACCCTGGCGAGTTGCTCTAACCACTACACCAACAGGCCAGCACTTTTGTGGTTGTTTAGTTAACGTCGATTATCTTTCCTACTTCTTGTTCATAAATAAGATGTACTTTTGATTTTATCAGGAATCATCTTACTTCATTTAGCGGTAATTAGGGATAATTAGGGTAATTAGGGATTTTCTGTTTTTTTTTCTCACGAAAACGTGTAAAAAATGGATTTTTTTAAGATTTCAGCCGTAGTACTAATTTTACGACAAAAGTGTATTATAATCAAATTTATAGGAAATTTAAAGATCTACGACTTTTATTTAAAGCACTTTTCTGTACACTGTAAAGAGTGATTTTCCGTATTTTTAGGCCAAACTGAAGTTGATTTTCATTTTGCGTCTTTCACTCATGATTAAAATTAGTTATGTTTTTTGAGGTGAGTACCAAATTGAATAGCTACTATTACTGGATTTTTATCGTGAATTTTAACACGAGATATCCAGCTCATTACGGCTGTCATCTACTGTCTGTAACTTGATAGCCTCTGGCAGAAGAGAGCAATACTCAGACTGTAAAACCATTTCCGAAAACATATATCTAATTTTTTTAAGCAACTAAAACTTGTCGGAGAGATGTTTTTTTGTAACACAAAGTTTTCGAATGTTATAGTTCTACAAAATTATTTCGAAAACACACGCTTAATGAGATAATGTATAATTTAATAAAAGTTTTGTTTTTGAAGAAAACCCCTTTTTTCAAATACATCCTCATTGTTCAACAACTATTTCACGGATTAACATAATATGAGCCAGGTTTGTTCTGTAATAATTACGGAAAAAGATAATTAAATAAAAATTTAACAAAAAATCATTACTTTTACTATCTCTTGCCTATATGAATATTAGATATAGGAAGGAAAGTAGTCTATTGTTTTCATGCCGATTTTTTGAAATCGAGTTTTCACCGGATTTACTCGTTTTCAGACCCCCTGAACCCAAACAAAAACATGTTTTTAGCGATTGGTCTGTGTATGTGTGAACAGAATATCGCAAGAACGGAACATCGTACGAACTTCAAACTTGAAACTTAGGTTAGATACCACTGCAGGACCTGACACAAACATTTTCATCAAAATCGATCACACGGAAGTAGTTTATTGGTGTAATTTCTCACCTTTTTACGATTTTCTCAAAAACGGCTCCTACGATTTTTTATAGGCGCCATGTCTGCTGAAATTCTTCGGGAGGCTGTTTTCTCGTAAAAATTTTTTTTTTAAGATTGCGACTTTAATATTCTTTTCAGCGCAAAGATGTAAGCTACATAATAAAAGTTATGGATAATTTAAAATCCTACAACTTTTATTTCAAACATTTTTTTGTATAACGATTAGTTTGGCGGTAATTAGCAATAATTGTCTGTTTTTTTCTCTCGAAAACGTGTAATAAATAGTTTTAAAGATTTCTGCCTTAGTATGCATTTTACAACAAAAGTGTATATAATCAAATTTATAGGAAATTAGAAGATCTACAACTTTTATTTAGAGCATTTTTCTGTACAGAGCCTAGTTTAGCGTGAAGGAATGATTTTCCGTATTTTTAAGCCAAACTGAGGTTGATTTTCATTTTGCGTCTTTCACTCATGATTAAAATTAGGTTATGTTTATTGAGGTTAGTTTTTTTGGTTATTTTTTATGTTTTATTACTAATATTAGGTTATATTGTTAATTATTTGCATTGGCAAGAGAAAGTCATGTGATTGTTTCACATCAGATTTTTAAGTTACGAGAACAAATTTTTCTCCACCACATTAGTTTCTCGCTCAACCGGTAAACAATTGAAAGCGATTTAATACAAGTTGATTGTCTGCCCCGGAGGTCTGTAATTTGGTTAACACCCAAAAACAAGTATAATGCTGCGCAGATGCAAATCGTGAAAAGCTGCCATTTAATTTTTGGAATACTATCATTAATAAACACCCAAAATAACTACACCGTATCGAATTCTGAGACGAACAGAATTTATAAACTACGAAAAGAATAAATCAAACCACCCCCACACAAAACCGGTATATTTGAATGTAGCAAAATCAATCATTTCACACTAAACGAAAAGAATTACAAAATTTAAAAAAAACATTAAAATAAAAAATACAAAAGAAATTAACATAAATCTTTAGACAAAACAGAAATCCATAAAATCCATTAACAATAAATTAAGTAACGTAAAAAACAAACGAAATATAGATTGATAGCTCACAACAATGACGTAACCAAATAAAACTACACATCATGACAATAAAAAATTAAAATAAATGACCTTGAAAAAAGTAAGCACAATAAAAAAACAACGCGGTTACATTGAACAAGTAAAAGCCGCACCTATCTGCTGCAACCGCCTCCATTAATGTACGTACAGCATCTAAACATCAAAGATGATGAGCATGGTACACACTAGCATACTTTTACCGCATCAAATCGTACGAAAAAAGTTCCCACTAAACCAAAAATATCTGGTGTGAAACACTCACACAACTTTCTCTTGCTAATGCAAATAATACACAATATAACATAACATTAGTCATAAAACATTAGAAATAAATAAAAAACTAATCTCAAAACACATAACCTTATTTTAATCATGAGTGAAAGACGCAAAATGAAAATCTACGTCAGTTTAGCTTAAAAATACGGAAAAACACTCTTTCACGCTTTTAACTAGGCTTTGTAGAGAAAAATTCTCTAAATAAAAGTTGTAGATCTTTTCATTTCCTATAAATTTGATTATATACACTTTTGTCGTAAAATGCATACTAAGGCTGAAATCTTAAAAAAATCCATTTTTTACACATTTTTGTGAGAAAAAAACAGAAAATCGCGAATTACTGCTAAACTAAGCGTTATAAAAAAAATATTTGAATAAAAGTTGTAGGATTTTAAATTATCTACAACTTTTATTATATACATTTTTGCGCTAAAATGCATATGAAAGTCGCAATCTTAAAAAAACAATTTTTTTACAAGAAAACAGCGTCCCCAAGAATTTCAGCAGACATGGCGCCTAACCTATCTTGTAAAGCATAAAAATGTAGTAAATAAGGCGATTTAAAAAAAACATTGTAGGAGCCATTTTTGAGAAAATCGCAAAAAGTGAATATGACACGCAAAAACTACTACTTCCGGTTGACCGATTTTGATGAAAATGTTCGTGTCAGGTCCGGTAGTGGTATCTAACTTAAGTTTTAAGTTTCAAGTTCGTACGATGTTCAGTTCTTCAGTTATTCAGTCCACACGCACGCACGCACGCACGTACACACACACACACACACACACACACACACACACACATCAATTGCTAAAAACATGTTTTTTGGGTTCAGGGGGTCTGAAAACGTGTAGATCCGGTGAAAACTCGATTTCGAAAAATCAACATGAAAACAATACTTTCCTTCCTATATAATCATATAGGCAAGAGAAAGTAAAAAACGTCATGTTTTAAGTTTCTAGTTCTTTTGAAAAAATATTTTAATACTGTTTTATACGACAAAAATATGTTCGTGTGTACCATGCTACCTACAGCCATGTCTAACAAAGTATCCACACAATACGATAAAACGTAAGAAAATACAATAATGAACACCTGCACATGCCGCAGCATGGATGAGAAGGTATTACAACATAGTTTTGGGGCTCATACACATTAGGTTTTGTTACCTACTTTCGTACTATAGTATATCCCACAGAACCGTGCAGCAGATATTAACAGACTACGGGTTGAAAGTCAGTAAAAAGGATGCGTAAACATGTTTCACTCTACCAACGCCTTCAGTCGAAACAACCGGCGTCAGACGGGATGTTTTATAATAGGCCTCCTGTATGAATTCTTTCTACTGGTACTGTCGTATTTTGTGTTTAGTAAATGTTTCAATTAGTATATAGAAAGCAAAGAACATTTTTTATCACTCGAATGGATCGCGCTAAGTTCAATCAAAATTTTAATAAATTTATGTTTTGACATGCTGCACGGTTCCATGGGATAGAGTATAAGGGAAGAAAATAAAGAAATATTAACATTATTCTCTTCATGGCGTATGCCATCCCAGCCTGTCCCAGCTTAAAAATGTTTTGTTTTATTAGCTTCACGGCAAACTAAACTTAAAGAATTTACTTTTTCACAAAACCTTACACGTTGAAATCAAAATTATGACTGTACAAATAAAACCACTTAATAGCAGAAACAGGAATTTTGTTGACATCATTATAAATTACCAGTGAAAGAGGAGACATACGACCTGAGAATAACTGAATATGTTTGGAAGAAAAAAATTGTTTGCGGATGATTTGTGGATTGTGCAAGAGAGCGAGGGAGAACTTCAGAGATCAATATATGTTTTGCATGAACTATGGAAGAGATACAAAGTGTCCGATAAAAAAGACAAAATATAACAACATTTACTGGTTAATACCCTACCCCCCCTCCCCAGGTCTAAACTTGTGGTAGATGATGTGGTGCACGTAAAAGTATCACAATGAAATTAATTAGGCAATGACATCGGATTTGATCAAGATTTACAGACAGAAAAGAAAGTTGGCAAATTCCAAGTAGTGTGCGGAAAAATCAGCAGAACCCTAGGCAGGAAAACAAGGAAACAAAGTAAATAAAATTTTTCAAGGTTATGGCTGCATCAGTCCTTCTCTATGGAAGTAAGCCGTTGGTTTGTACAAAACCACAAGAGAGTAGAGTACAGACGGCAGAGATGCGACTTCTGCGGATAACAACGGGTTCCAATCGCATGAACCAACAAAGGAATGAGAATATAAGAATGGAACAGTACGTTTACAACTTGAATGGGCAGATTCCAGAAAACGAAATCTATGGAGGGAGCACATAAAAATAATACTTCAGGAAAGAATCCTCCTCAACGATTTCTTATACAAGCCGGAGATGTTGGGAGGCCACGCAAGAGATGCCAATAATTCAATAGCGTTTTGTCTTTTTTTGTTGCGAGTTAAAGCAGGCGGGAGGCTAACCCTTGATTGTGAGAAGAAAAATCTGGTGTGAAACACTAACAAGACTTTCTTTTGCCAATGTAAAATTAAAAACATAACCTAATTTTAATCATGAGTGAATGACGCAAATGAAAATAAACCTCTGTAGACCTTGAAAATACGAAAAATTAGTAATAGCCTCTAAACTAGACTCTGTAAAGAAAAATGCATACAAATAAAAGTTGTAGGTTTTTCGAGTACCTATAACTTTGATTACTTTAGTAGCAAAACCCATATAATCATTTAAAAATCCCATTATTTTACCGATTTTGATGAAAAAACCCCGAAAATCATTAACTGACTTTTTAACTAAGCGTTGTACAAAAAAATATTTGAAATAAAAGTTGTAGGTTTTTTAAATATTATATAAGTTTAATAATACCTACACTTTTGTTCTAGAATGCACATTAAGGCCGAAATCTTAAAAAAAAAACATTTTTTTCTACGAAAGCAGTCTCCCAAAGAATTTCAGTAAACATGGCGTCTACTCTATCTTATAGAGCATAAAAAATGAAGTAAATGATGATATTTTTACTTTAACCCACCTGGTTGGTCTAGAGGTAAAGTCGTCGCCAAACTCAGCTGTTTAACAGCTGATTTTCGGAGACGAAGGTTCCTGGTTCAAATCCTAGTAAAGGTAGTTACTTTTATACGGATTTGAATGCTAGACAGTGGTTACCGGTGTACTTTGATGGTTGGGGTTCAATTAACCATAATCTCTCAGGACTGGTCAGCCTGAGTCTGTACAAGACTACATCTCATTTACACGTCATACACATCATCCTCATCTCATTGGGTCATGAGGTTGCTTATTGTTCTAAATTGAACAGATTGCAACGTACACAAATTATAAATAAAAAAAAAGATTTTTACTTTCTCTTGCCTATATGAATAGATAAGAAGGAAAGTATTGTTTTCATGTCGATTTTTCGAATTCGAGTTTTCACCGGATCTACACGTTTTCAGACCCCCTGAACCCAAACACACGTTTTTAGCCATAGGTCTGTGTGTGTGAGTGTGTGTATGTGTGAACAGAATATCTCAAGAACGGAACATCGTACGAACTTGAAACTTCAAGTTAGATACCACCAGAGGACCCGACACGAACATTTTCATCAAAATTAGTTAACCGGAAGTAGTAGTTTATTCCTGTCATTTTTCACTTTGCGATTTTCTCAACAACGGCTCCTATGATTTTTTTTAAAATCACCTCATTTACTACATTTTTTATGCTCCACAAGATAGAGTAAGCGCCATATCTGGTGAAATTCTTGGGGAGGTTGTTTTCTCGTAAAAAATTGTTTTTTTAAGATAGCAACTTCAATATGCATTTTAGCGCAAAAATGTAGTAGGTATATAATGAATGTGGTAGAAAATTTAAAAACCTACAACTTTTATTTCAAATATTTTTTTGTATAACGCTTAGTTTAGCGGTAATTAGCGATTTTTTTGTTTTTTTTTTCTCATGAAAACGTGTAAAAATCGATTTTTTTTACGATTTCAGCCTAATTAGCCTATGCGGTTTACGACAAAAGTGTATACAAATTTATAGGAAATTAAAAGATCTACAACTTTATTTTAAGTATTTCTCTCTACAGAGCCTACTTTAGCGTGAAAGAGTGATTTTCAATGTTATTAAGCCAACTGAGGTTGATTTTCATTTTGCGTCTTTCACTCATGATTAAAATTTGGTTATGTTTCTTGAGGTTACTTTTTTGTTTATTTCTAATGTCAGGTTATATTGTTCATTATTTGAATTGGCAAGAGAAAATCGGGTGAGTGTTTCACACCAGTTTTTTTATACATCGTGGGAGCTGAAAAATTGCATGAATAAACTACTTCAGGTTCACCAATATACAATTTCTAGTGGTCGTCTATGGGCACCTTTATCCACCGCATATCGACTGACTTCAGAATAAAATGACACAGTAACTTACAAACGACGCAATATCAGCATAATACATTGATTACGTGTACATTTGGTTGTTCCGCTCAAACACCCACAACAATACATAATTATATAACAACAAAGTTAAGACAAACAATGAATACTAAAAATTACAATAATTTAATTGAAAAATAAAACAGCGACGATTCCTTGCAGATTTCAGTAGGTAGCACCAAAAACACTTTATTCAAAAAAAACTATGTGGGTGAAATATTGACAAAAATTATTATAACTACTAACACGACAAATAAACATTTCGGCAAAACAATTAATAAAATCGCATTTTAATTTTTTATGAACTAAGAACAGCAGGAAGTTCTGGAAACTAACAGAGAATGAAAATCTATGCTTTATTTATGGCCATTACAAAAAAAACATTACCAATCACGGCTAATGCGTTCCCTGAGATACCGCGAAGCGTAAAACAACCAAGTGTTCCAGGACCAACGAAAGTATAGTACACAAAGTAAAAAACTGGTGTGAAACACTCACACGTCTTTCTCTTGCCAATTCCGATAATGAACAATATAACCTAACATTCGTAATAAAACAAAAACTAACCTCAAAAAAAATAACCTTATCATTACCCTTATCATAACCTTAATCATGAGTGAAAGACGCAAAATGAAAATTAACGTCAGTTTAGCTTAAAAATACGGAAATCACTCTTTCACGCTAAACTAAGCTCCGTAGATAAAAATGTTTGAAATAAAAGTTGTAGATCTTTTAATTTCCTATAAATTTGATTATATACACTTTCGTCGTAAGATGCATACTAAGGATGAAATCTTAAAAAAATATAGTTTTTACACGTTTTCGTGCGAAAAAAGCAGAAAATCACTAATTACCGCTAAACTAAGCGTTATACAAAAAAATGTTTGAAATAAAAGTTGTAGGATTTTTTTAATTCTCTACATTTTTCCGCTAAAATGCATATTAAAAAACGCAATCTTAAAAAAACAATTTTTTTACGAGAAAATTATCTCCCCAAGAATTTCAGCGGAAATGGCGCCTACCCTAACTTGTAAAGCATAAAAAATGTAGTAAATGAGGCGATTTTTAAAAAAATCGTTGGAGCCGTTTTTAAAAAATCTCAAAAAAGTGAAATGACACGAAGCTACTACTTCCGGTTGACCGATTTTGATGAAAATGTTCGTGTCGGGTCCGGTAGTAGTATCTAACTTAAGTTTCAAGTTCGTACGATGTTCCGTTCTTAAAATATTCTGTTCACGAGCGTGCTCGCACACACACACAAACACAGACCAATCGCTAAAAACATGCTTTTTGGGGTTCAAGGGGTCTGAAAACGTGCAGATCCGGTGAAAAAATAAATTTCAAGTCGATTTTTTGAAATCGACATGAAAACAATACTTTCCTTCCTACATATTCATATAGGCAAGAGAAAGTAAAAATCTTGTACGGAACACTCCACGACTTTCTCTTGACATTGTAACTAGTGAACTATATAACCTACGTTTAATCATGAGTAACTTTTTTTGTTTTATGTCTGACTTTTTCAATTGCTGCTAATGCAGACGATGAGAAGGATGACACATGAAGATGAGTGATGAAAAAATGGCAGACCTGACCGGGAATCGAATCGGGGGCCCAGCGTAGATGCCAGTTTCGCTAACCACTACGCCAACGGGCCGGCCAATCATGAGTAAACAACGTAAAATGAAAAAAATCTCATTTTAATCATAAATGAATGACGCAAAATGAAAATCCACTTGTGCAGAACTTAAAAATACGTAAAATTACTCATTGACGTTAAAGTTAGTTAAGCTCCGCAGGAAAAAAATTGAAATAAAATTTGTAGGGTTTTTAATTTTCTAAAAGTTTTATTATTATACACTTTTGTCGTAAAATGCATAACTAAAGCCGCAAATTTAATTTTTTTTTTTACAGATTTCAATGAGAAAATACGGAAAATCACAAATTGATACTAAACTAAACGCTCTACAAAAAAATTCTGAACAAAAATTGTAGGGTTTTTAATTTTCTACAACTTTAATAATACACTTTTGTCCTAAAATGCATAGTAACGCCGCAAACTTGTTAAAAACGAAATACTACGAGGGCAAGCCCCGACGAATTTCAGCAGACATGACGCTTAACCTATCTTGTAGAACACAAAAAATGTAGTAAATGAGGCGATTAATACCGCAGGAGCCGTCTTTGAAAAAAATTGCCAACAGTGAAAAAATCACACGAATAAACTGCTTCCGGTTGATGATAAAAATGTTCGTTTCGGGTCCCCTTGTGGTACCTAACTTTTTTTATTATTCCTAATTTGTGTACACTCCAATCTGTTCAATTCAAAATAATAAGCAACCTTATGACCCAATGAGATGAGGATGCTATGTATGATGGGTAAATGAGATGTAGTCTTGTACAGATCCAGGCTGACCATTCCTGAGAGAGTATGGTTAATTGAACCAACCATCAAAGTACACCAGTAACCACTGTCTAGTATTAAATCTGGATTAAAGTACAACTGTGCCCATAACAGGCAGGTGGAGTGCTAAATTCATTGCACTCGATCTGTTGGTTCCAGGGCTACAAAAAATATTCTGTTTCTTAGCACGTAGTCAGCCAATTATATGACTGAACTATTTAAGAACAGAAGAGGTAGAGGTGTAAAAGACACTAGTCAGAGTTGTCTTCTCTGAGAGTAATGAATTTCACTATACAAACCCTGTGGTGAATGAAGTGAAGGCGTAATCTGCAGGGTGGAAAGTGGGTTCTTTTTGGAGGGCCTGGCATGCTGGTAAGCATACTCTTTCAACTCCGTGAGGAAGGCAATCGTAAACCACCTCACTCCTTGTTTTTACTTAGTAAAACCTCGAGAGGTTCAAACCAGCCTTTCGGCTGTTGACCTTAACAACAAAGTATAACTACCTTTACTAGGATTTGAACCAGGAACCTTTGTCACCGGAAATTAGCTGCTGAACAGCTGACTCGCAGCGACGGCTTTACCTCTAGACCAACCCGGTGGGTACCTAACTTAAATTCCAAGTTTCAATTTTATACAACATCCCGTTCATGAGATATTATGTTCAGACAAAAGCACTCGCACATGTAGGCTACGTGTGCGAACCAAGTGGTAAACATGATTTTGGGTTTAGGAGGCCTGAAAACAATACTTTCCCTCCCTATACAGTCCACTGGACCGTATTGTTTTTCTTTTCTTCTTTTTAATTATATTTTATCTGCCATCCATTTCATTGATTCAAAAATTACTATGATAATTTGAATCCCTGCATCAATTATGAGTATAGTATGAGCCTATTCCAGGAATTTGGAGTCCTCCTTTAAGGCATTTATTTGTTTTCAAGGTACTGATACAGTTATTTTGGGCTTGTGGTAACCGTGAAGTAATAACTGATCCCAGTAAAACCAATTATGGTACTAGGAACGCTGGAAAAATTAAGACTAGAAAAACAAATAGTACATTTTTTCAGAAGTTATTTCTCTATCTTGAGAGGCGTTTCGTTAATGTAATTCCACCCAATATACACAGTATTATGTCACCACATCTATTAAAACAAAAACTAAAATATCTACTATCGATCTACGAGCAAGAACTTGAGAAACCTTTCCAGGGCTTAAAATAACTGTTGTTATTAGTTTTTACTTTTCTCTTTACGATAGTTTAACTGTTTCTTTATGATTATTTATTGAATTAATTTGCCATGAAGTTAAAATATTTACATTGTGTAATTAAAATATATTATTGCAAAGTAGTTATAGTTCTAAAATAAAAGTTATAATATATTCTTTTTCTCTCTATTACAAAATTTTCAAACATAATCTTAAAAGTTTTTTTAAAAAATTTCTATTGTTATTAAAATAAAAATATAATATTGATATTTTATGTAAAATGTAATTGAATTTATCATTTATTTTATGCTATTTTTTAATTCTGTTTAACGCAATCTTTGTAAGCTATTTAACTGTAGTAATTTAACTTAGTAATTTTATAGTAGTTATAAGTATTTAAGTGATTTAATGTTTTTGTTCTGTACACTCCTATGGGCGGACAGAAATCTTTGTGAAGAAGAATTTTTGTGTATAAGTATATTTACTTTAAAATATTGTACATAGCTTAGTATAGTAATGAATTGTAATTTTAATGTAGCTATATTTTACTAAATTAAATTTAAAAACAATTAAATCGATGTGGGAGTACAAAAAACATCATGTAGAACAAACTTTGCATAAACACTGATATTCATACAAAAACCAAAAGATAAATTCATGCATTGCAAATATTCAAATCTTAGGTGCTTTATTATGTTACAGAAATATTTACAAGAAACCACAGTTTAAAACGATTTTACATCCACCCTCCACTGTACATGAGATGCTATATTAAAATAACTAAAATTAATTAGAAAGCGCACACTTACGATACGGTAAGTATTGTATAGCAGCCGCGTCAGCTCGTGATCCGTGTGAGGAATTTCTGATACGGCATGCAATGAAAGATTATACTATTCATAAAAAAAACATTTATCATAATGTTCTTGTCATTATAAAGTAACCTTTTGTTTTATTATTTCAATTTATTCTATAATATAGTAACTCTTTTACTTTTCTTTCATTGTATTTATTAATATTTAGTAATTATTTACAGTTTGAGTCAGGCAGTCCTCAGGAATTAAAATATGTACGTAGCATAGAAAATAAGGAAATTAAAAAATATATATTTCATAACATTAATTTATAGGCCTAAATAATTAGTAGCAAATTATGATTATGATTTTTTTACTGAGGTAAAAAAAATCGAATGGTTAAGCCAATTCCGAGTCCTTTACGCGATTCTTCATCACAGTTTTTTATAACTGATGCAATAATTTGTCGCACTTCCGAATGAATTACCGCTTTATTTTTCCGGGAAGACATATTAAAATAAAACAAAAGATATGAAAAATACACGTTGAAATTTACCTAACACAAAACTAATAACTTTTGGCACGTTAACACGCTTTAAATTTCAAAATAAAAATCACTTTAGTGATCAAAAATCATGAATAATGATTAACACATCCGAGACGCATTAGCACAAATGTACAACTGTATATTGTGACACGTGTATCCGTTGTGAAAAGCAATAACATGTAGGCCTATAATAAATAAATACATAGACATAATAATAATATTTACATGATGACTAAATGTTTTTGTACTGCACGATAAGACAAATATATTACTCACATTCTATTACGCCACCCGTCCCACTTCCCCAGGCGACAGAGATCATGAGCTGGCGCGCGTATAGTATGTTGATTTAATACTAGCACTTAAAATGATATAAATATAGCGAAAAGAAGCAATCTTACCAGAGGAGATGGGTTGTATCAAATAAAATTGTTGATTTAACATTACAAATTAATATTGCAGAAAAACCGAACAAGTTGTAAATCCAAAAATACAAATTATATCAATCAATATAATGCATTTCAAATTTCTATCATAATTGTAAATGTAAATTAGGTAACCATTTGAATATGTTATTTATGCAATATTATGAACAGAAAAATTGCTTAGCTTTATATTAAAATTTCTCTGTTTTTACTTTTTTATAGTTAAAATCAATTTAGTACTGCTACTTATATCTGCTCAGTGTTTTACACTTTACAGGTTACTAATAATATTCCAGCATAATATTTAAATTACTGGTACATATTTAAATGTAAATATGTATTAATAAACTATAATTATTAATACATTATATCACGAAAAGACCAGACTAAATCTGCAGTATTTCAAAAAGAACGCAACTCATTTTTAGACTGACATGAATTTAGTACAAAAATATTAAATTAATGAAATATTTATAATAATATTATGTAACAGCATTCAAATTACACCGAAACTACCCATTATTAACTTTATTATAGGTATTGAAAATTATTCCATGTAACCCAAATGCAGGTTTGTACAAGTTTCAAAACATTTGTAGCCACTCATAATGTTTGCTCATTAATGCTATAAAAATAATGTCTAAATTTCGCCTTCAATTTGTAAAATATATTTGGATTGTTTTCAAAAATGACACGTTTTAAATAACCCGACAAGAGAAGTCTGGTCTAGTGTAAGATCTGGGGATCTTGGAGGACACAACCCTTTCGATATCAAACAATGGCTAAAAAATCCCGTAACATCTAGCGTGTCATCGTCAGTATGGGAAATTGCATTATCTTGCTGGAACCACCATTCTGGTTCATGTAAATCTAACATTCCCATAAACTGATGGATTAAGTCGCGATAAACTACACCATCCATGGATTTAAAAAAAAATAAAGGTCCTACTACATGACGCCGAGAGATTTGGTTTTGCGATCTTGTACAATACCATTACAAAATTTATTTAACAAATGCAAGATTGTTGACTTATTCAGAACAGTAGAATTGGGAAATATTAACTGAAACTCGTCTGTTACTTGTTCGTAAGATTTATTGACCATAAAAGGCAGGTGAAGTGTTAAATTATTTGCACTCGATCTACTAGTTCCAGGGTTACAAGAAATAGTTTTTTATTTTCACATGGTCACCCAATTATTCGTTTGAATCATTTAAGAACAGAAGAGGTAGAGATGTAAAAGGCAGTAGTCAGTGTTATCTCCTCTGAGAGTAATGAATCATTATACATCCAGACGCTGTGGTGAATGAAGTGAAGGTATTATTTGCAGGGTGGAAAGTAGGTGCTTTTCAGAGAGCCTAGCATGCTGATAAGCATACTTTTCCATGCAGTGATGAAGGCAATTGTAAACCACCTCACTCCTCGTTTTACGTAGTAAACCCTTTAAAGCAGTGGTTTGCAACAGATCTTGTTCACTCAATATTAACTTTTAAAAAAGAACAATAGAATAATATTAAAGAAATTAAACTTATTAGGGATTTTTTTGGCTTATGCCTTACAACAAAAGATTAGCTTTAGTTATTAATGAGAAACTTAAGCTTATCACTTCATACATAAAAGTTCAATTCGTAGTGGAATGAAAAACAAACACACACGCATTTCCTGTTCAACTGTTTGTGTCGAAAAGTCCAACTCGCACAGTTAAGTGGTTCAAAAATGTGTTGTTTCGGTCCAACAACTGAAAGGCTGGTTAGAACCTCTAGAGGTTTTACAACGTAAAAATGAGGAGTGAGGTGGGTACCATAGTCTTCCTTACCGAGTTGAAAGTGTATGCTTATCAGCATGCCAGCCCCTCCGAAAAGCACCTACTTTCCACCCTGCACATGACACTTCACTTCATGCACCACAGGATCTGGCTGTATTCATTACTCTCAGAGGAGATAACTCTGAGTAGTCTCTTTTACATCTGTACCTCTTCTGTTTTTAAATAGTTCAGTCATATAATTGCCTGATTAAGTGATAAGAAACAGAACTATTTTTTTTTTTTTTGTAGCCCTGGAACCAGCAAATAGAGTGCAATTAATTTAACACTCCACCTGCCCGTTATGGGTAATTCAAAAATGTAACAAGGTATTAACTGCTTTCACGGCTATTACTGGGTAATGCTCTTTCTTTCTAACTTGTACGTTAGTGTGCCGCGAAAACTCTCTACATAGGATAGTGTGCCATGACCAAAAAAAAATTGAGAACTACTACTCTAGAGGTTCAAACCAGCCTTTCAGCTGATGACCTTAACAACAACAAGATTTACAAGCGAAAGTCACAAGAATAAACAAACATTCACCTTTGGGAAATAAAGTTATTGACAGAAAAGAGACAAATGGACAGATAGCCTACAAGTATAGCACTGGGTGCACAAGAAGGACATTTCAATTATAACAAGCTGTTAACCTTCAATACCATGTTGTCAACTAACAAGGAGTCTACCTATGTGTTACTTCTACAGAGTGATTTTTTAGTCCTGTTACCCAATTGTTAATGTCTGGTAATATTTTTCTAAAATAAATAAATTTTGTTTTGTGACACTAAGATGGTAGCCCTACTCAACCAGTATGGATATGGCAGTGTGAGTTGATTCTCCTTGAGCTGTGTAAAATTTTGTGCCATTTCCGGTCGTGCTACGAACAGAATGTCTTTTATCTTAAAACAATCTTTTGTTTAAATCTGGAGGCTGAAGCTCTAGAACTAATCGTATGTGATATGGATACAATTTCAATTTTTTAGCAGCTTTCTGAGCACTCGAACATGACAAATCAACATGCGAGGAAAGTTTTTGTAAACTTTTCCATGGAGAATTGAGCAATCTTGTTTTCATATTCTCTTAACGTCATCTGTCAAGAGAGTTGGTCGACCACTACGTTTTCTGCTGCAAACAATACCTGCCTCTAAAAATCAGTTAGTTAGCCTAGAAATTGACTAGAATAGAGTGGAGGAACACCAAAAAATTTAATTTGAAATGATTCTTTTACACTCGCATATGATTTTGTAGCAAAATATTGTTCAAGAATGAAAACCCGTTGTTCTAGGGTAAAAGACATTCTGTTCGTAACACTACTGGAAACAGCACAAAATTTTACGCAACTCAAGGAGAATCAACTCAAACTGTCGTATCTATACCGGTTGAGTAGGGCTACCAACTTTGTGTCACAAAACAAAATATCCCTTTCTTATAAAGAAATTACCAGACATTAACAATTGGGTAACAGGACTAAAAAATCACCCGGTACCTTTTTAATGTTACAGTTGCGTACTTTTTGAAATACCCGTTATTATTAATAAAATTAAAATAACCAAAACCATTTTGTTTAGAATAATTTTCTCAACAAAAACAAAGGAATTTCTTGAAAAATAAAATTATTACTTGAATATAGACTAAGTGAAGATACCCTAACATCATGAGACACCCTTGCATAATAATAAAAATTATAATAATAATAACCTGCATAATAATAAAAATGGAGTTCTTCTGGCTTATTTGAAATTTTATTTATCTGAAAAGGATTTGTTCCCATGAAGTTCAGATAAATGTGTCACAAGTATTTTAAACTAAACTATACTATTTTTCAAAGTTGATGAGCTCTTAATGTACGAATTGTCCCCAAACCACTTCTTAGCCAGCGAATGACTTGCCAGCAACGTTGCCAATACTTGCTCTCGTAGCTTTGTTACATATTTTGTCAACCATTTTTTTAATCTTTCAATAACAATATAACCTATAAACATACAACCAGCTGATTATATTATGCCGGCCACATTGGCGTAGATGGTAACGTGCTTGCCTCTCATCATGCGGTCTTGGGTTCAAATCCCACTCAGGTACAGCATATTTCCATACGTTACAAAAAAATCATTTCATCCTTCACCGTCTACATTAGCAGTAATTGCAGAACAGTTGGACATTAAACCAAAAAAAAAGATTATAATATTAAAAAGTATTGAATTTTAACGCACTCTAATTGATGTGTTCCGAACGTGATTCAATACTCGAGTGAACTACTGTGACTCTTATACGCATGTGCGCATAATGTTTATCAGGCTGATACATTAGTACAATCTGACAACACTGGCAATCGTTCTGATTGGTCTAAACGCCTGGAACAATAGAGCTCATCAACAGTGAAAACCATTATAATAAAATAATTATATAAATAAATGACTTACTACTTTTTGGCGAAAGAGGTACCGGTGGTTTCTGTGTGGTACCACATAATCTACTTAATTTAGACGGTGGTTTTAAACCGGACGGTCTCGGTAATCCACTACCAATTTTAGAAATGTTCGTACTTGAACCGCTTCTGCTACTCGCACTAGCTACACTACAACTATCACTAATTGTACTTAAATTTGTATTACTGCCCGACAAACTATTTGGTTCACCACTACCGCTATATGATTCACTCATTTTTGCACTTTTAAGATTACACGAATAACATTAATAACTACGTATTTAAAAAATTCTAGTATGTTTAAATTAACACAAAACTTCTTCACCACACTTAATTACTGTAATTACACTGAAGTTATTAAAACATTTAATTGCCACGCTATATTCTTGAGCTGCCATAATTGCACTTTATCTGTAACAGAAAAACAAATAATGAAAATTCATCAATATACAGATTTTTTTTTAATTATCTTATGTCTATTTTATATGATACGAGTTGTGGCTATTAAATAACCAGACTGACGTAAAAAAATTTATTTTTATACATAATCTCATTCGCAGATGAATATCCTGGTTAAGAAACCTGAGAGAAGCGTTTAACTGCTCGTCGCATGACCTTTTCAGAGCAGCAGTGGACAAGGTATGACTGACCATGATGATAGCCAACCTTCGTAATGGAGAAGGCACCTGAAGAATAAGATACATAATCTCTTATTGTCACCTTCAATATACACTCCTTCTCTATCACTACAACGCTCCATGCAAATTTTCCATTGTTAGAAACAGTCCTGGAAGTCATCTTCTGTCAGCTCCTTCAGGACATGTGCCACTTTCTCTTTTACAGCTTCCACAGACTGTAATCTTGTCCCTTTTAATGCAGATTTCACCTTAGGGAACAGGTAGAAGTCATATGGTGGGTCAATCCATATGAAATGATCCAATGAAGGTTGCTTGACCATTTTAAATATTTTTTTATTTTTTAATGTATTATTTCCACATGTCCTGGAAGTACAAAAATGATTTTATTAAATTTTTATTGCAGTCCAATTTTTTTGGCGGCCATTTTTGTTTTGCAGCGCATGCCAATTTTGGGGCTTGCAGATGTTAACGTAAACTTATTTTTCTTAGGACTGGATAATGCTAGAATACTGCAACAGAGACCATTTTATTCAGCATTTCCTCCTCTAATTTTGTTTCTCAGCATAAGAAGCCTTATTGGTACCCTTACAGGTGAAAATGCTCCTTAAAGTTTGGCAACAAAATTTACAATTTACCAAATGCCACTTATTGGAGCCTTGTTTTATGATGGAGAAGTGGTATGTCACACTTGATTTTTTAATTGTAATTACATATAAACCTATATTCACTATAGTGAGAATCTTAACTGTGATAAATATGTCCTTTAATTTTTATGATTTTTTAAAAATTGAAAATTTGCAATTTTTGCAAAGTTTGAAGCACAATTTCTCTGGTGGGACATGGGATAAAAATTTTATATTTTTACAGAGTGTCTACCTGTATAAGAGGAAACTACAGTAAATATTTCAACTTTGATAAATAGACCCCCGAGCGCAGTCAGTGAGTTAGTATTTGTTTGATCTTTGACGAGTGGCTATCGGGCGTAGTGCAGGGCACGTTCCGAGCATTGTGTTGGTCAACGATTGTTACACTGTCTTTGTTTGTGTGTATACTGTAAAAAGTTATTGTGTATCTGTATTAAATTCAGTTTTCATTTTGTATGTGTATTCTAGAAAATTGATTGTAAGTAGTGCTAAGTAAATTATTAAGTCATTTATTGTATTACTTCATGATAATTAGTTTAATTATTTATTTTGTAAATCTTTTAGTGTAATAAATATTTGTAATTGTAAACTTTAGTGCATTAATTATATAATTACCTAGATCCCGAAATGAACCTTAGCGATAAGTGTCGCAGTACTATAAGATAGTTTCATCCTGAAAATAATGGTTTATTCCATAAGCATATTCTGTATTCTTATGGAATATGGCTATGAGGGAGTAAATGTGGGAGAACTGCATTAAATTATGCTGTATTACCGCTACGTTACAAATGAAATTTACTCTTTTTCATTTCATAAAATGAAGCTCATATTAGCTTGAATTTCAAGTTTTAACGTTTTAGGCAAATCAGGAAAGAATACTCTTTAAAACCATGTAAAAAAAAATCTGGTGTGGATCACTCACACGACTTTTTCTTGCCAATGCAAATAATGAACAATATAACCTAACATTAGAAATAAACAAAAAACTAACCTCAAAAAACATAACCTTATTTTAATCATGAGTAAAAGACACAAAATGAAAATCAACCTCAGTTTGGCTTAAAAATACGGAAAATCACTCTTTCACGCTAAACTAGGCTCTGTAGAGAAAAATGCTCTAAATAAACGTTGTAGATTTTTTAATTTCCTATAAATCTGATGGTACGCACTTTAGTCATAAAATGCATACTAAGGCTGAAATCTTAAAAAATCGATTTTTTACATGTTTTTGTGCGGAAAAAACAGAAACTCGCTAATTACCGCTAAACTAAGCGTTATACGAAAAAAAGTGTGAAATAAAAGTTGTAGGATTTTTAATTCTCCACAACTTTTATTATAGGTACACATTTTTGTGCTAAAATGCATATTAAAGTCGTAATCTTAAAAAAACAATTTTTTACGTGAAAACAACCTTCCCAAGAATTTCAGCAGACATGGTGCCTTCCCTATCTTGTAAAGCATAAAAAATTTAGTAAAAGTGGCGATTTTTAAAAAAATCGTACGACCGTTTTTGAGAAAATTGCAAAAAAGTGAAAAATTACACGAATAAACTACTACTTCCGGTTGACTGATTTTGATGAAAATGTTTGTGCCAGGTCCAGTAGTGGTATCTAATTTAAGTTTCAAGTTTGTACGATGTTCCGTTCGAGATATTCTGTTCACACACACACACACACACACACACACACACACACACACAGACTATCACTAAAAACATGTTTTTTGGGTTCAGGGGTCTGAAAAGGTGTAGATCCGTTGAAAACTCAATTTAGAAAAATCAACACGAAAACAATACTTTTTCCTATATATTCATATAGGCAAGAGAAATTAATTATAAAAATCTGTCCGTTAGAAGTCAAAATTTACGAGTTAATAGAATTCCAAGTTGAAACATATTGGAAGTGATTTTGCATTTTAAATATATAAATAGTAAAGTTGACTGTACAATCAACTTTGATGTTACAAGTTTTTATACATTATTTATTTGCTGAAAAGATTAGGCATCTCTAAGTAAAATTGCTTTATTAAGACGTATGAAGTCGAAAACAACAAAAATCTTTTACAAATTAAAAATTAGTTTCATAGATACTAAAAAAATCTAACTAAAAACCTAATAAAATTTATCTCCATGAAACAATATAAAATACGCATACCACTTAATATAAACCACAAGATTTTGCTTCAACAGATTAATTACTGAACACAATAAAAAACAGAAATTAATTAAATTACACTGGTAAAGGCAAATAACTGACCTTAACAAAACGAAACTAGAAATGCACGCGGCATTAAAAATATCTAACCGACAACTAAATTCACATCATCATGTAAAATTAAAGATAGATTCAAAATAAGAACACAGAAAGAGATAGTTAGAGAAAGTGTAACAGAGAAGGTGAACAGAAACACACTGGGCAATGATCCAAAAATGAACTAATGGTAAAAACATCTTAAAATAATGCTACGTAATACATTAACTATTAGGCCTATAAACAAATAACAATTTTAAAAATAGCAAAAACAAATAATTTTTATACACAAGAATGAAGAAAAATTTAATAAACCAAGTAGATTTTATTTAATCAATAGTTGCATTATATTTAATTTTTAGCACAAACATAAATCCTACACGACACAATCAACTGCAAAACCCAATTATGTATATCTTCTTTTGTATATATAAATGGGAAAGCACCTCACTGACGACTCATGTATCACTAAATTCTCCTACCTCCACAATAGCTAGAAAGCTGAAATTTGGAAGGACCATTTCCTTTATAGTAAATAGCAAAGTTCAAACAAACTATTTTTACAATCCAAAATTAAAGCATTGAAAAGGGTACCCAACTCTTAAACCGATATTTTCCGTTTACTAAGTTTTGTACAAGCTAGATGGCTGAAACTCAGTAGAGATATTACTTGTACTCCAACTATAAAAATGACCCTTAACCATTTTCAAAATGTACCCCTAGATACAATGAAACAATACAATATATGTATTGTATTAGAAATAATTCAGGCATTTATTCAGGCAATTTTTCTGGTAGCTGTCATCATTTTTTATCTTGCTCAATGATTTACAGTACAATAAATAATTATGCACCCATAACAGACAGATGGAGTGTCAAATTATTAACATTCAATCTGTTCGTTCCAGGGCTAAAATAAATAGTTCTGTTTCTTATCACATGGTCAGCCAATTGAATGACTGAATCATTTAAGAACAGAAGAGGTAGAGGTGTAAAAGACACTAATCAGAGACATCTCCTCTGAAAGGAATGAATTTCATTATACAGCCAGACCCTGTGGTGAATGAAGTGAAGGTGTCATTTGCAGAGTGGAAAATATGTGCTTTTCAGAGGGCCCAGCTTGCTGATAAGCGTACTTTCCACTCAGTGAAGAAGGCAATGGTAAACCACCTCACTCCTCGTTTTACTTCTAGTAAAACCTCTAAAGGTTCAAACCAGCCTTTCGGCTGATGACCTAAGAAAAAGAAGAAATAATTATACGTACAGAAGTTTATAAACTGGTCCAATTACAAAATAAATTAATAAGTAGCTAAAAGTTTTCATTAAAGTGGTCAACTTGTATGGATGAGTTTGTAAGAAAGCTCCCCGTAGTCCATTCCATAAAAAGTGGTCAACTTCACAGGTTTCACTTAGTAACATTTATTTATATAATTTATTATCTGTATTTTAACTATTTCTTATATTAAATTTAAAAGAAATCACTGTTCATAAGACATACATTTTAAAGAAGACTTTACAATACTTCCCAGCTACAAAAACAGTTTAAACATATTATTGTTAGTCCAATAAATATTAAAAATGTAGGTAACAAAATTTATTATAATTTAATTTAAAACACTTTTAAAAAACCAAATTAATACATACAATTCCAGTAATAACATGACAACTAACAATAATAATTACACTAACCTTAACAAAAATACATAATTGCACAATCTTTCCAACAAAATAACCTCACTTTGTTGCAACTTAATGTAATAAATCATTAATAAAATAACTTTTGAAGAAAAATGTTAACTAAAAAAATTTCACAGCCGAAGACTACATTATATGTTAAGCCTACCAAAAGTTTAATATAAATTTTATGTACTGAAACTAATAAAATGCATGTTTATAAATTGTTTTATAACCCCAAATTATTAGTAGATTATGAACATTGTATTCTGATGTTTGATAGTAACTTAATGAATATTTAAATACCAAAATAATTTAAGGAAAGTCATATTGTACTTTTAATCCAACCGTTAATGGCACACAAAAGTACTGTACAGAAATTTAAATATAATGTTGCATACCTAGGTCATGAACTCGTGAACGTAATTAAGCACAGATGAATGTCATTTCCATTTAAAAGTCAACCGCTCAGGAACTGTAATATAATCTACAATAACCTAATATATAATCAAAGTAAGAAGAGAATAATACCCCGAGTGCTAAGACCCTATTAATATTTAGTAAAAATTTAACTCTTACGGAAATGAAAGGCAATTATATTTTGAAGTTTTTAAAAGGGAACTCATTTAGTAAATTCTTTAATACTGAAAGCTCGTGTATGGTTACAAACATTAGAAAAGTACAGTAGAGAAAATATTATATGTCAATAAACAATTAACTGTAAATATTAATTTCAAAATACTTACAATACGAATCTTACAACCGTTGAAAAATCAGCTGGTATAACCAAAACACCTGTTTATTATTTTGTTCGTATTTATTCGACACGTCTTGTAGGAGAAACACAAACATAGAGGTTCGTTAAATTAAATCGTATCCAGTGAGATTGTTTATGTTGAACAAAATAATTAAACAATAACTTTACCTTCTGTCCGTGCAAAAAAAGAGCAACATTATTATTATAAATTATTTTAAATTGCTACACGGTACGTTTAATTTTCATGAATAACTTCAAAAACATATATAATATTTTTCGAAGGCTAGTCTTTTTATTTTGTAATCTATTAATTACATTAAAAAAGTCTTATTCAATTTTTTCTTCATGTTAAAACTAATATTAATGCAATATATACCGTAACTTACGTAATTTACGTAATATAACGTAAGACATTAAACTCATTTTTGCATTATAGTGGCAACACTTCAATCTTCGTTTTTGGCGCGTTTAGGTTCGATCACACGCCTAACACACCCCGAAGATTAACTGGAATAAATAAATTACTATAACGTATTAATACATATCAGTTAAAACTGGTTTGTATAAAAGTTAATGAATTATAAAATGTTAGCTTGGCATATGACACTGGCTAATTGTAGACAGTTTAACATTATAACATGGAAGGTAATGTTACAGAACCATGAAATTCACCTTCACCACAATTCTTGAAATCTTTGTTACTTCACTTTACATTTTCAGGAATTTTAAACTTTGGAAAACTAACCATCTTGAAGCTTGCAACTGAATGGAATACCTAGTTATTATCCAGTGATTATTGTCATGGGTGGTTGGTTACCTTCTTGTCAACATAACAAACCCAACCATTGAAACAGCCCTTCCAAAAGCTTCAGTTTTCAAATCTAACTGGGCGGATCACCCCAGGTAAAGGCCAAGCCAATTGCTGTGCGCATTGGACTACGCATGCATATACATGACTTCGACCCCGCATACCCCTCCGACCTACAGTAAGATATACAGTTGAAGTGTTGTTAAAAATTGACAACATCCATTGTATTTTGTAGGCATGCTGTTCCATTATTGATTACATATGCTGCGCTATTGCAGTACATACAAGACTAATGCAGACGCACGTTTTGCCCAGCGCTCTCCTTACGAAAATCAGGCTATATTGTGATGAATGACTACATAACATAAATAAAAATATAATAATTTATTATTTTTAATATATCTGCTAGTTCCAGGGCTATAAAAAAATAGTTCTGTTTCTTGTCACATGGTCACCCAATTGTAAGCCTGAAGCATTAAGAACAGAAGAGGTAGTAGTGTAAAAGATAAAAGACACTAGTCATTGTAATCTCCTCTGAAAGTAATGAATTTTATTATACAGCCAGACCCTGTGGTGAATGAAGTGAAGGTGTCATATGCAGAGTGGAAAGTAGATGCTTCTCAGAGGGTCTGGCATGCTGATAGCATATTTTTTCACTCAGTGAGGAAGACACAGTAAACCACCTCACTCCTCATTTTACTTAATAAAACCTCTAGAGGTTCAAACAAGTCTATCGGCTGATGACCTAAACAACAGTTCACTGAAAAAGGAGTTAATATCACTGTCGGCTACGATGATAATGTTTTTTTTTTACACAATCTGCTACAGAAATGTTTATATTGTTTGGTATACCTAATTGTTTGCTATACCTTTACTACAACACAAAGTGTTTTCAAACACTTGTGACAATGTCCATGATAGTTTATCTTAAACTTTTCTGCTTGAAACCATAACATAGATATGGAATATTGTAACATAACCAGCTTGGTAGACAAAGAAATGAAGATAAAAAATTAGATTTGGATTCCCAGTTTCTGGATGTCTACTAATTCAAACTGAATACAAATTCTTATTTCAACCAACTTTGAGAAATGAACAGGGCTCATATTTTACAAGAATTAATATTGCTGTCCAGTAATCAAACCATTCATCTAAATCAATATTATAAAAAAATAATTTTTGTTGGTATAAGGTAATCTCAGACTACTCAACTAATTTCAAAAAAATCCTTCACAGTTGGAAGCTTACAGCTTCCTAAGAAACATGGGTTGCATAGCATTCAGTAATTTTAAAATTTGTGATTGGAATTAAGTAATCTTTTATTTCATTAGTTGTTATGGAAAATTAGTTCTTCCGCCTAATGTAGACAAAAATATGACATCATCCTTTACAAGTAAGGTTGTGTGAGAAGTTAAACAATTTAAGTTTAGTCTGCTTTGAAGTGCATTGAGCAAAGGGGGTTGCTAGTTAATAAAATAAATTTACTATGTGAAAGACTTTCATATTTATTATTTCATAGACAATAATTTATTTACAACAGTGTTACCACACTAAAAATGAAAACCTACAAATACAATACCAATATTAAATGTTCATACCATTATTTTAGAAATGACTAATTAATTACCACCTATTAATTATATAATCTAATAACTAAATTAATTACAAATATATTATCACCACTATCAATTGAAATAAGGCAGTATTACATAATTAATTACATTATATATTATTTAATTACATGTATTATTTAATCATAATAAATTCAAATAGCAGTCATAGTTTTAATTACATAATTAATTAATTATAATAATGCTAAGAAATGAAATTGAATATAGTAACACAGATTTATTATTGACTTTATAACATATTTTAATACCATAACCTATTGTATCATTAGATTCAATATTTCTTTTTGATTTCGTAATAATTCTTGTTTATTTTTAAAAAAAATAAAATAAACCTGAATAAATATTGGTAATAAATCTAATTTTTTTTCTGTAACACACAGTGCATTCTTTGAAAAGAAAATTGAAAATTTATTTTCCTAAATGTTTACATAAATGTTTAGGTTAGGTAAAAGTTTGAGGTTAGGCCTATATAAAATTGTACATATTTTTCCAGGTTATCATAGAAAAATACTTAAATAAAACAAACCATACCTGAATTATTTAATGTAGAACTGAAAAAACATTCAAAATACCTAGAAAATTTATTGAAATTTATACATTTAAGTAAAGACTACACTGTATCTAGTGGAACTTGTCTATACTCACCATTAAATCTGATATCTTTTAAAACAGGCAGAGTAGCATTTTAAAAGAGTAAACTATTAAAATCTCTCCATTGGGAATACATTTTATGAAGAGAAACTAAAACTTTTTTACTTACTTCTAGAGTCAAATAAAAATATTCTTTTATTGCAAAAATTGTTTAATGTCCAATAGGCAGCAACATTTTCAAAAAAGATTGTGACCCACACAAACTTCTATATTTGTAGTCAGTTTGAAAAAATCTAACACTAATTATGATTTTTTCACAAGATATAATAATTTTTTTTTTTTTATTAGAATATACTGTAATACTATAATTAGATAAAATAAGTATTAGAAATTTTTTATATAAAAAATAAAATTTCTACAAAAAAAGAATTGAAGGTATTCAGAAATATTCTTTAGTAACTTTAATATGAACTACATTTACTTGATTTTCGGTTTATTATAAAGAAATAAAAAGATATTACCTGAATCAATTAGGTGTTAATACAATGATTTGCTACCTGCAATAAATTTTACTTGTTTAAATAAAACGTTAAAAAAATTTCATGACTTTTGTAATAATGGTAATGTGGTCCCAGTTATAAAACTTACTAATTGGTGTCAACAAGGTTAACCAAATATGTTTAAGTGCATCAGAAAGACATTTTCATGAACCGGAATGTATAACACAATAGGATAATAATTGGACTGAAGGATGGTAATTCTAATTTGCCAACAATATATCCAGTAAAGTTATGATAGATAATCTCTTTGCAATAGGTGGTTTGTTCAAAACGTATCCAATTCTGGAAAAAAACTTATTTATTCTCTAACATTTAACAAATGGTCTCCTTTGGAATGAACTTTGGGAGAACCATCACATTCTGTGGGTCATTTCTAGACTGAAACTGGGACTCTTTTAAGTGATATATTCAAGTAAGGTAGTAGTCAGAAGTTGAAATGTCGCAGTTTCTTCTGTTCTCCAGCTAAGTTCTTTGGTGGCAACGAAATCTTTCATCCAAATTGAATGAACAGAAGCAATACCATTAACTAGTTCGCGAATTGTGATACCTTGAACCTCCATTACTAAAATGCGAACTTGACTGATAACTTCATGTTTAGAGTAGTTGGTTCATTGTCCAAAACAAGGTTCACTGTCCACTTAAGCGCGCCGATTTTTATAAACTTGTAATACCACCCATTTATCTGTGTGATACTCAAAATGCTCTCACTAAAGGCCTGTTGAATTTTAGGATGGTTTCAACTTGAGAATGACCAATTTTTAAGCAAAATTTGATCCGATATTGCTTTTCAATACATTCTACTGAACGAGAAAATGTTATTATAGTAACGTACTTCTATCACTTATTTGCATACAACAAAATGATTTTTGATACTTTTTGAACAAACCTTTTATTTTTACGAATCAAGTGATGAAAAAGTGAAAAAAATTGGCAACACTGATTTAATACATAGAGGTATATTATTTATGCTTTATTTGAATTTCTTTGTATTCCAGTTCTAACCTTATCATTGATCCATAAATGTATCCTCAAAACATACCTAGAATTTTTACTAGATTCAAATTTAACGAATAAAAAATGACAAATCCAATGCACTAGACTTTTTAATAAATAATATTGTACCTAATGATAAGTTTCTTACATTATGTAATTTTTTTAAATTAATTTAATGCTGTTGCTGTAAAACAATTTTAGTTTTAGTATATCTACTTCATAATGTAGCAACATAATTTATATATTAATATAACATTCATGGTAAGATTTAAGTGTTACAAAGTTACAGTTCTTTTGAAACAGAAGTATCCCCTGTTAAGATAAAATCTATAAAGAGTTCATCCAGTCAAAATTTCTCTTAATGCCCATCTTTATCCAGCAATCACCCCTGTTTAATACCAATTTTTCTGAAGAACTGATTTTACTTTGTTATTTAAAACCCTTTTCCTGGTCACGAAAAACCATGTCGTTAAAATTTTGTGAAGAGAACTTATTGCAAAGGAAAATTGAATGATAGAGTACGAATAATTGGAGTTATTTGCGGCTAAATACATAATATATTTTATTTTTAGTTTATTTAAAGTTTGATTAACATCTTGGCCATGAGTAATTATTTAGGGTTAAAGAATGATCAGTTTAAACATATAATAATTTTCCAGACCCTAGCCAGGAATCAATCCTGGGACTTCCGATTTGCAGTGTAGCATGCTGACCACTGAAATTGGAAGCAGCCACTACAGATATTTGAATAATAACAAAATTAATCAAAATAAAAGTTTAACAAAATATTTTCTATTTGCATAAGACAAAAATAATTTTGTTTTGTTTTTGGTTTTACATTTGACTATTTTGCACATTAATGATAATTCAGACAATGAAAGGTGATAGATAAAATTGAGTGATGAAAAAATGCTACACCAGGAACCCAGGACCCTTAGCATAGACGCCAGTTGCACTGACAAATAAAATAGATTCGGTATATACTGTTATTTAAAACAATAGTAGTATTAAAAAACTCGGGCTATTATTTTTTGAAAAATTCTGTGGCTATTGGTTGAGTTGTTGAAAGTTTAGTATCCAGAATATCACTTTTAATTGAAGCAAACTAACAATTTTACTGAAATTAAATTTTTCTTTGCTTCAGCCCATCCGATTACTGTTTCAATTGGATTAGGTGGTTGGGCCAATATACCACTGGGCCATCGAGGTGGCTTTAATAATATTTTTGTGAATTAATAAATTTTTTAATATATTATGCCATTAACACTTTTTTCCAAACCTAGAACTTCATGAAAAATTTTTTTTTTGAAAATAAATAAATATGTTTTTGACATAACATGTAACTATAAAATTATAAGAAGAAATTTATCAACTAAGCATAAAGCAATAAGAGGTTGATAAAGAAAGTTCTAGTGTTATTCTGACTCGAGCAATATAAACTAACCAAAATTAATCTACGATTATAAAATAAATAACTATTATTAAACTCGCACAAGAAAATTATAACTGGAAACTGAAATATTTTTAATTGAAGATCAGAAGTATAATTACAAGTGTAATTAAACTAAATTTAAGTAATTGCAAACTAAATGAATCATAATTACATCAATTAATTTCAGTAATTACATTATAGTGGTTAAAAAAGTTCAAAATTATTTTCAAATTTAACATTATAACGTACTGTTATTAAACAATTAATTTAATACAAATTAAAAAAATGAAATACAAGCTAGCCACCTCAGTGCATGATTAGCATCACATACTACATTTGATTTCTGGTTAGGGAGTTGAAATTTTAAAAAGTTAAAATCCATCATTCCATAAACAAGATTAGTCGCTAAGGAAAGATAAACTTCTTTTCTGAGTGTAAAACAAAAAACCTAGTAGTCCCAGTTCGTTTCCCATAAACTATATACTAAATTTTTATAATGATTTTACCGTAATTATTTTTCCACTAATTTAATCTCTCCCATAGCTGCTTATTATTATGAAGTTAATGCAATTTCAAAATTATGTTGTAAAAACTCAGTTCAGATCGGCAATTAATAAATTTTTAAAGTTCAATTCAAATCGATATAAATATCATCTATCATATTACATTAAATGGACCACATTTACACAACTCTGATATGAAGTATCAGAACTAGTTGGATTCAAGTAAACAAGTTTTGTGAACTACACCAATATATGGTGTTCTCATGATTTTTTAACAATTATTTGTGAACAGTTATAGTTATTGCTTTCTGCAGATTACATTATTTTTAGTAAAGAAAAGAGTATTCTATTAAAGTAATACAAACATTTAATTTGTATTCAAAACTTGCCAATACTTTTCTATGTTATTTAATTGATAAAGAAACAAGACTACAGGAAACGAAGAAAAAGTATAGCGATTTTCTGATAATCGCTTCTCATACAATTAATTAAATGAATGCCTTTCTTACTACAGGAATAGTTTCCAATCCACTATTACATTGAAAACATTAGTGACTATAATAATTTATATCTCAATGACAGTTGTGTTTCTTTTTGGACTAGTACAACAAATTCCTTCAATCAAATTTTTCTTATAAAACATTAACAATTTCAAAAAAATCTAACTGGTTTGCAAGTTAATGATAATTCAGATGAAGGGTGATAGGTAAAAATGAGTAATAACTAAATACCAGACCAGGAATTGAACCTGGGACCCCTGACGTAAAAGCCAGTTGCGCAGACCACTACACCAATGAACTCTAACGATTGCTAGCCTCAAAGGAGTGCATTAAATAAACTGGGTTATTTCTTTGCCTAGTTCCACTACAAACTTTTTCTACACATCATTTTAAATAAACTAAAATATGAACTTTCAGAAAACATTTTTGAAGGAAAAAATTAACTGCTTCTAACAACAAACTTATCGAATTTGATAAGGTTCTACTATATTTAGATAACTCATGAAAGTTCAGCATTTTGTCATGTCTATTTTACAATATCTTGTAAAAACGTTAATAAATAGACATATAATGTCATAGATTTATATGTATAAATATTTAAGGTGAATTTTGCAGCGGATTGTTTTCACAAATCTCTAACAGTTTATACACCATTAAACGAGAGACCTTCCTAATATTTTTCTCTGCTTATCATCACCAGAAATCTCTCAATTTACAAAAATATATAAATAATTTATATGCTTAAACCTTCTTTTGAACTTAATCTAACCTCTAGTAAAACCTTAACAAAATATTGTCAGTAGTTAGAGAGATTACACACACAGTACACGAAACAGTTTTGTAGCATGGAGATACAGAGCTGTACAATGGACTGTTTTATAATACAGGGTAATATAAAAGACCCGGTACCCTTGACCTCTGGGGTTTCAGTAAGTAATTCAGATGAAGACAGTAAGGAAATTTTGAGATGGTTTATTTATAGCTCTGATTGCCTCCAACCCAAAAGTTTGTGTTACAGCAGTTCTAACCTCAACTTAAGATTTTTTATTGTTTTTGCCTGAATTGAAATCTAATTTAGTTAAATGTGAGTTCAGACTTAAGACCTTGCGATTTTTTCTTATGGGGTATATCAAAAACATTGTTAATTCAAAAAAATTGTCGTGACCTAAATCACTTAAAGAAAGAATTAATGAAGCATTGACAACCGTACCAGAAGATTATGTTAACCAATGTTTAGTCAGAAACTGAGTTTTGACTGGACATTTGCCGAATGACAAATGGTGTACACATTAAAATTTATTATTTATGTAAAAAAAAAAATGTTTGAGATGACAAATTTGATAAAACATCAAAAATAGTTGATATTGTTAAGAATTTCTGTTTTCATTTTATCTATATTCAAAACACCACTTTCTTTTATGATGACATTATAATGTATTGACAGATAACTGAATGTCAAACTATTTTTACACCCTTGCTCCTCCATAGAAGTATTTAAGAATTATGATCAACCTTTTGCCAACCTTTGAAAGGAGAATGCACTCTATCAATTTTTTTTTGTTTACATCCAAAAATAATTTTACATCTGTTTAACAATTACTGCTAATTTGATGAGAAGGATGATAGATGAAGATGAGTAATGAAAAAATGCCAGACATAACTGGGAATCAAACCTGGGACTCTGGTATAAAATCCAGTTGCACTGACCACTACACCATGAGGAACCAAATAATATGTTTAAAATACAGTTTTACATTTTGGTAGAAATTATTGGATATCACATTTTTGAAACGTAATGAATTTTTATGAAGCATAATGCTAGAGTGTAATACTAGTAATTAGTACTTAAATTGGGGGGAAATGGTGTGAAATGCTGATATTAATGAACATTGATGATAGATTCCAAAAATAACAATAAAAAAAATCATTAATACACCATTTTGATAATATATATTAACCCTTTTAAAGTTATATAAGCCAATAAATTGGCTTCGTAAATGTCATGGCTTAACTACCATGAGCGCAAATATCAGTACAATTTTTCTTTTTTCAATTATAAATTTATTTTTTATGGATTTTAACAAATTTTGCACAATTTTAAAGAGAAATAATCATAAAATTATGTTATTTGTGATGCTTACCAAAAAATAAAAAAATCTGTTGTTAATATTGATCAATGTTTTACATTGAATTTGTTCAACCCTGTTTACAAGTATCACAAAAGGAACAATTTTTGAAAATTTATTAACACATTTTCAGGTTTTATATAAAAATCAACAATTTCATAGTAGTTGTAAGATAATCAATTTCCCTTTTTAAGTTTTGTTTTCTAACTACTGAAATTATTCACATGGAAAATTAATGTCAGAAATACTAACCTTTTACGCACAGAGATTATCTTTTTTTAGCAATTCAGCAGTGAAAGTATTATGAGGAAAAAAATACCAAACTTACAAATTTTGACTGAGGAACATACGATTATACAAAATCTTGTCTAAGTGACACTTTACACCAGACGTTTTTCATCATCTGCTATCTATTAAAAATGTTCAGGGTTTTTTTGGAATAGGTGAATTTTTCCAACCTTAAAAGGGTTAAAACTACAAAAAAATAAAATCAAATAAAAATAAGAGTGAATTCTTCTTTATTTATTAAAAAAATTGGATACTACAAAGAAACTGATTTCTTTTTCAATAATACAGTACAAAAAATATACATTAACACTATGAATTTGTTACTTAATCATAAATTTACAACACAGTTTATTCAATCTATTTTAGTCAATAGTCATAATTTTTCATCGTATAATTGAACGATAACAAATTATTAAATGAGAACATTATAATATTTACAAATGACGAATCACGAACATTTTTGTAGCATTAAAAAAATTACCACAAAAACCCAGTTATAACCTACAAGAATTCTAAAAAGAAACTTACGTTTACGTACAATCTATCTAAAATTAATTTATTAAGGACATTTTTAGAATAACATCTTTTGGGATGTACGGTAAATTTAATATGGAAAATGGTAAAAAACCCGAAGAAAAATTTCAGAAAAAATCATGTTATAAATTATTCATAATAATTACAGCAACAGCGTATAATTTCAAAAATAAAAAATATCCATAATTTTTTTAGTACAATTATATGATAGTAATAATCATTGATCAAAAACATTTAGAGACAACCAGACATACAGACATAAATGTATTATATATATAAATATACAGACTTTTAAATTTTTTCTCATATTATTTTTATAATTGGTGAAATATTCTTACTTTACAAATTTTATTTTTTTTTTTTTATAAGCAAAAAAACAAACATACATAGAATGTAGGACATTATATAATTCATAATATTAATAATAATAATGCATTAATTAATTAATTACGAACACGTAAATTAGAAATGTTATTACAAAAAACTTGTTAACTATATATACATCAAGTGTAGACAGACAAAAAATATAATAAAAATAATATAATACATACAATAAGTAATGATAACAATAATAAAATGAAATACATTTATGTATTATAAATATATTATTGTAAATTTAAATATTGTAATGCTAATAATTATTTTTATTACTATTTTTATTGTTTATATACATACATTATCTAAATAAAATATATTTAAAACACTAAAGATCTAAACTAATTTACATAATTTAAGAAAAACTAATCTTACCATGAGTTTATTTACAAATTTTATTTACTTACGACAGTAAATCCTTCAGGTTTTTATATATTTTAATCTATTTTATAACGGGAAGTGCAAGAGTCAAATTATCAGCTATAAATTTAGTTGAAATCTATAGATAAAACTGATTTTAAATTAATAAATTTTGGAAAATCAACTAAACTTTAAAAAAGAAATAGATATTTCTTTGTATACAGTAAAACTAATTAATAAATATTTGATTCCTTTATGAAGACCTACAAAAAGCTATTTCAAAGATATTTCGTTATCTGGCCCCAAACTGTAATAACTCCAAAATTATAAAAATATAAATAAAACATCATAACGTTGTAAGCGAGATGATGAAAGTAGCTATTTAGGCTTTAATAGTCAAATCCAAAAAATTACCATTTTTAATCTGTGAGCTCACAAGGTGAAATATTTTAGTTCATATTAATGAAACCATTTGTCCAGACTTCTGACTTAAATTTATTTATTTTTTTAGAAAGAATTAATTCATCAGAAAAAACAACTGACAAACAGCAAATTGAAGAAGCAATTATACTTAGTACAAGCATTGTTGGCTTAGTCTGAGAGAAGGAACATGATAATATATCCATTAATGAACAAAAAACCTAAATTTTTTCTCTTTCTAGTGTACTTTCAATGACGGAGGATAATAAAATTTAATGAACATTTCCAAAAAATAAAAAATAAAATGTTACACAAGAGTACATTGAACGTACAAAATACAACTCATAAATACAACACACGAAACAGAAATTTGCTCAAAATTGGAAATGTGCTTGCTTCATGAGCAACACTTCTATTATTTGTCTCCAAAATTAAACAACCTACCTGGAACAAAGTGAAAATAAATCTAAGAATAAAATACGAAAAAATGAGTCATTAATGTTAAGAGATGAATATTATTGAAGAGGTTGTTAATATTATAAAAAGTAAATTATAAGCTCACATACCATATTTTTGTGGTATTTTAAAGATTACTGAATTAAAGATTTATAACATATTTTGACAAGTTGTTTTTTTAACCATATTTGGACATCAATTGCCTTGAAAAATTGAACGATCATTACAATAAAGATGAATGTGTATATAAAATTAATTACTACATAATTTGGTTAAGTTATTTTATGGCAGTTTTATTTTTCAGGAATGTATATATACAAGATTTAGAGAGGTAAAATAAAATCAAACCTAATTCACAATATGAAATAGCATATAAACCGATACACCAATTGCCCTGTAGGTATAATGGTTATAAATTTTAAAATATTACATATGTTTTAAAAGATTAACAAATAAATTTTCATAATATCAAGGATTTACTGCAAAAAAAATATTAAGAAAACCCAAAAATTAAAATCGTTACAAAACAATACCAGCTACTACTACTACACGTATTATTTACAAAATTAATTATTTTATTAATATCATTAATAATACACAATAATTTAATTATATGATAATACAATTAAACCATTATTAAAAATTATTACTATAAATTTTTATTTTTTATTAAAAGACCACATTGAAATTGTAAACGTGTACACATATGAGATAAAGGTTATTTCTGGTTAAGGTGTATTAAATGGCATCAACCTTGAATTTTTTTCCCTCGATAATTTCGTCCTTTGGAGCGAAAATATAAGATACCCATGCTCAGTAAGACGATATTGCTCCCTGAGCCCTAGTAAGAGTTAAAAAGGGTATTTTTCAGTTAAATTTTTTTTCTCAAGATGTAGTATAAAAAATCTACAAAATTGTCTCAATCTGAAATTTTTTCAGTTTCGAGTCACCCTCAAAAATTTGATTTATCAATATTTTAGCAGGTTTTTTTTATTTTTAGGCGAATTTTTTTTAGGGTCTTAACAAAAAAACTTTACATCAGAATAGGTACTTCTGAATACGTTATTTCAATAATTTTAATCGTTTTTACAGATAAAACTACTTTTATGGTTAAAAGAACCACCCATAAAAAATTACGTTCTTTTTTGTTTTGTTTTTAAGAGCTTCAGGGAGGATTTTTTTGTTTGTGAATCAAAACTTTGAAGTCTACGGAAAATTTGACACTGGGAACATACCTACCTACCAATTTTCAACTTTTTCCATCAACTACATACATCTTGTGAAAAAAATTTAACTGAAAAATGCCCTTTTTACTACTTACAAGGGCTCAGAAGGCAATATCGTCTTACTGAACATGGGTACCTCATATTTTCGCTCCAAAGGCCCAAATTATCGAGGGGAAAAAATCCGAGGTTAGGGCAATCTAACTCATCTTAACCAGGTATACCCTTTTACTTTTATTTTTATTATCATTATTATATTATGTAATTATTTACAAAATACACACATTATTATCTATTTATTAATTTTTATATCAAATCTATACTCTATTGATATCTATTAATATGAGTCATATATACAAATTACATTATTGGTACACAAAAGTACATGTTCTAATTATTTATGTATTTACATCCAATAATTACATAATCATAATAATAGTAGTAATAGTAATAGTAATTATAATAATATTATAATAGTTGGCTAAAGGGTTTTAAAAATATGGTAAAAGAAAGCAATTAATGCCTTCGTACTATTTTATAAAATATGAGCAAAAATCGTCTGTGGAATTACATTATTCATATACTTACACATTTATCAGCTAGCAAAATTAATAATGTAGTGGGAATATATTTTACATTGTATTTATTTATTTAAAATAAAATTCTACTTAAAAATAAATACTAATAAATAATAAAATGGTGAAATTTAAATTATTAAAAATAATATTGTATAATTGAACAAAAAAATTACAATAATAAAAACATAAACACGTAATAAACCTGGCAGTGAAAGATTATTATTGTTTATAGTAACAATAATAATAATAATAAATTATCATTATTATTATTAAAAAGTCTTGTTAAAAAGAGATAAACATTATTTTTGAGGTACCTGAATCATAGATATTATTAATAGAGTTGTAAAAACCACCTTACGCCAGTGAAAACTGTTGAAGAATAACCAAAAAATAAAAATATGACAAAAATTATGGAATCACAATCAATTATTTTTCTTCTTAATTGAAATATACAAAACACCTTCTTCAGCGACGAGTCTAATGAACATGAATCCAAGAATGCGAGACATCACAAGCGATACTAACTACAAAGGCCTATATAAAATAAGTATGATTACAGTTACATTTGAACTTTCAATAATTTTCCAGACTCTAGCCAGGAATCAAACCCAGGACCTCAGCTAAGCACGCTAACTACTGGGCCACAGAGTAAAAACTGGACCTAATTTTTTAATTAATTTTTTTTATAGATCTTTAATATTGTTTTACAATACTACAAACTGAATGATGTGAAAACAACTCATTTCTTTATCTTCCATGTGATTTATACATATTTTTCATAAGAATTATTCAAGAAAAAAATCTGTACATTGTTATATTCATCCCCAATACTAAATTTTTTGATTAACATAATTATTTACTTATCGCAAAAATAAAAGAAAACAAACCTTCATAGTTAGACAGCCTTTAATATATTTGATAAAATATTGTTGACACTAAAATTTAAAATTTTGATAATTAGACAATATAAAATAATAGACCATAAAAACAAAAATATAAAAGTTACGACTTTCAAGTATCGCAGAAAATGGATTCTATTATTAATCAATAATCAGAAACTATTTTTTAAAGAAATTAATATAGTATATCTTTTAACGTTGTTAAAAAAAATCATTTTTCATGTCGTAAGATCAATAATTACCAACGTTGAGCCTTAAACAATACCTCAAATTATAATCAAACCTCTATTTGTATAAACAAAAAATACATTAACATAAGTCTATTAAATATTAAATTATATCATACAGAACAATGACATAATAATTAATTTAACTATAAGAATTCAGTCTATTAGAGAATGTTCACTTAAAACGTTCATTATCTATTGTTAAAAATTTAATTGTCAAATCACCAGAAATAACTTAAATATTTTTAAATAAATAAAAAATCAATTAAATTTAAAAAAAAATCTAATATACACACTGTCACTGTATCCCACAAGTATTTTTAATTTATATAAACTATAGTGTTACATATTTTTTTATTTTTAGTTCATAAATTTACAACATGATTAGACGTTTCAATATTATACATAAAAAATTACTACGACAATTAATTAGTAAATATAATAATAATAATAATGCTTAAAGAAAGGAAAAACTCACAATTAATTTATCTAAATTACTAATTTTAATTAACTAATATTAGTATATACAACAAATGAACTTAGGATTATGAAAAAAATTACACGAAAAGTTTTACCTACGACATGACTACTTAAACTAAATGTTAAATACTAAAGGTTTTAAAAACGTTTTCATTTATTATTTTAATACAATTAAGTTTGAAGATTTGTTCTGATGTTATGTTCTTGTTAACCCTATAAGGATATTTTTTTTAACGCTGTATACTTCATTAAGTATGTTACGGAAAGATTAAAAATTATTTTGTTTAATAAATAATCAAATAAAAATAATATCAATACTGTTTGCGTAAAAGTAAATTGAACGAGAGAACTATGCAATTTTCAAAATTTTTAAAACAGAAACTAAGAACAGATTAACTAAAATTACAACTTAAGAAGCGTATTGAAAAATAAAGCAGTTTTACAAAACAAAAAAGAATTAATTTACAAACAGCAACACATTTTTTCTCAAAAGTAAATGCATAAAAATATAATGTAAAATTGTTAGAATTATTGTTTTGTTGTAATAAGTGCCTCATTAATGCCTTCGCATTAATATAATTAGGATAATATCACCTAAAGTAATGAACAGATCTAACTGGCACGTGCAGGCTAACTAATCTCTGCCATTCCTACTGTTATTTTTAGAGCTAGTAAGTACACCTGACAGAAGTGGGAGTATAATGTCCAACAATGTGTGTGAATGATGCCAAACAGATTATGCTGGATAAATTATACATTTACAACAAAATTACAAGATCATTAGTTTTATTATTCATGACTACAAACTCATAAATACCTAATTTTAATTTTTATATAAGAGAGGTCAAAGGAAAAAATAGTTTTAAATGGGCTGCATTTTTTTTTGAGAGGCTCTGTAAAAATGAAATTAGGGAAAATATCCCTACTTGCACCTCAAAGAGTCGTAAATAAGATTGTAGTATTGTGAGAAAATTTAAAAAAATTTACCTATGGAATTTGCACATCACAAAATGTAAAAATATGTTCATTAGATCGACATAAGCGAATGACTGTGTTATTTATTTTCTTGTAATGGATAAATAAATGAATCACTGTTTCATTAAATGAAATTTAGCAGGAAAAAACTAGAAAATTTCAGTATTTCTAGGAAATACATTATAAATCAATAATTAATAGACATAACATTAATGTACATGCTATTACATGCTGTGTGTTGACAGGAAAGGAATGATGAGTGGAAGAATGAGTGGACAGACCTGGTGTCCTCCGACATGACTATATTTCTGCTCGTATTGTAAGTTAGTCTTTAAAATAGTACTGTTCCTTCTCTAAACTTCCGAGATAAAATACTGTTTTTGCAGTAAATTGTTTTTCTCTTACGAGATGTTCTCTAATCTCGTTCATATTTTATGAACTTACTGTACGACATATTATGAAAACTCATAGTTTTTCATGCAGAAACAAGTAATAGTATTTTAAATTTCATAGTATTTGACATCTAACAGATTAGGCACTGGAATTAAAAGGGCTAACAAAATTTTTAATTTAACCAACATTTAGACTATTTATTTATATTTAAAAATATGTTGTTATTTAGGTCAACAACTGAAAGGCTGGTTTGAACCTCTAGAGGTTTTACTAAGTAAAATGAGGAGTGTGTTGGTTTACAATTGCCTTCCTCACTGAGTACAAAAGTATCCGATGCTTATCAGCATGCCAGACCCTTCGAAAAGCATTAACTCTGCACCCTGAAAATGAAACCTTCACTTCTTTATTCACCACAGGGTCCGGCTGTATAGTGAAATTCATTACTCTCACGAGGCGATAACTCTTGACTAGTGTCTTTTACACCTCTACCTCTTCTATTCTTAAATAGTTCAGTCAAATAATTGGCTGATCACAAGATAAGAAACAGAACTATTTTTTGTAGCTCTGGAATTAGCAGATCAAGTGCAAATAATTTAACACTCCACCTGCCAGTTATAGGCGGCGATATTTAAAAATATAACAACATATAAATAACTGACAACAAAAAAAACACCAAACAATACATACATTGAATAATTGACAAAGAAAATGAAAACTTCTTCATTTTTTTATGAAGTTAAAAAACCTTATAGTATTCAGAAGAAAATCAAATAAAAAAAACAGGTTAAATGAGATCTTTGGGTGATTAGATATGATAATTGGGACGGACTGATGAGTTAATAGATCATGATGCTTTACTAACACGTAAAACGTACATCAAAAAGAAAAATCAACATTACACGATTTTAACACTATAACTCACAGTCCATCTTCCGTATGATAACTATACACAATTTATAATATAATTATTGATAAAAATGAATTAATATTTACAAAATTTTATTATTTCTTTTTAAAGTTAAGGACGAACAATAAAAACTAATGAATTAAATTACAAGATATAAAAAACCAAACTCCGATCTTTAAGACTGTTTTACATACGCATACTAAATTTTATGGATATTATCCATTTAATTTATGAATTATTTAATTTAAAAAATAGTTGAACTAAATAAATAAACACATAAAAATTTCCAATAACTAATAACTAAAGTACTGGCCTCCTCATAAACAATCAATTGGTATATTTGAAAGTTAAAATGTAATAAACAAACGATTTTCCATTCCACTTGTATATACATAACCATTTTGCGTTTAATAAAATACCTTTATAATATTTTTCAAGACTGATGAGCTCTGAACGTATGCATTGCCCCCTACTCACTTTATAGCTAGCCAATGACTTGCCACCAACGTTGCCAATACTTGCTCTTGTAGCTCTGTTAAATATTTCGTCAGCCATTTTTTTGGTCTTTCAATAATAATTATAACCTACAAACATACAATCAGCTGATTATATTATAAAGTATTGCATGTTAACGCGCTCTATAATCGATGTGTTCAGTACGAAATGCAAGACGAGAATGAACTATTGCGGCTCTTATACGCACGCGCGCGTAATGTTTGTCAGGTACAATCTGACAACGCTGGCAAACATTCTGATTGGTCTGAACGTGTGAAACAGTAGAGCTCATCAACCGTGAAAAGCATATTAAGTGTGCTCACATTAAGTTGTCCCTCCATTTAAAGCCTCCATTTTAATTGTACCGCACAATTATTCTTATAAATATATCAAACTCAACAGCACTTTTGAATGAAGGTATTTATAGCAAAGATTTATTTACATTAAAGTTCATTAACATTCTAAAAAAAGACCGAGATGATTTCAAAATGTATCAAATAAAATATTTCAATTCCGTATTTGATGACGATAAATACACATATACAAATACATAATACACAGATTTAAAATATTGTACACAACATGTATTACAACATGGACACGTTGTAAAAGAAAATTTTTCTTTCTCGTTTTGAAAAATACACGATAAACACTTATTTTATCAACTATTACAACAATTTTCTGTATAATACCAAATTTTATAATATTATTTGGTAGAATATTTTACTAAACATCAACAAACACGATTATGTATAATGTAAATAGTTGATGTTTAAATCTAACAAAATACAGTCAAACATTAACACATTAATTTATCTCCAATAAAATCAATCAAATAAAAGCATGTAACACAAGTTGGAAATGGATGATCAAATACATTCGCACAGTACTCTAATAAACATTGTTTAATTATCACACTGAGTGTTTATATAAAACATCAATAAGTAATGACATAGGTGATAGATACAAGATACATAAAACACTCATGCTTTAGTTCAAATTTACTAGATATATGTTAAAACTCCATATAATTCTGGATAATTTCATTAATAGTATTATTAACATAGTAATACATTAAGACAATTAAAAACAAAATACATTTATATTGTATTGACAATTAATCACAGAACTGCTTCTTTCACAAACTCCTACAGACAGTAATCTGTAATGCTTTTGATTACTGTATACAAAACACTACATTATTACATTAAATTAAATACGATAATTACACATAATCATAGAAGTAAAGAAATGTAAATTCTGCGCAAACTTTAAATTAAACACCAAACTACTTACGAACGTACATAATCAACTACTTATCGTCAAAATGCAAAACGTTTAACACATTTAAACATTTTTAAGTCAATTTGAGAATAATTACCCCTAATTATGAAGTTGTCACAGAATCCACAATTCTATACTACTTTATAATATTGCATCATCAAAATACAATTAATATTGTATATTACAACAAATGGCAGTCTTTAAAAACAAATAAAAAAAGCATGGCTTTAATCTTTTAATCAATTAAATTTATCCAATAATTTTAAATGAATTAAAACAACTCGGCCTTAAAAAATTAAATTACATTCATAATATTACACACTCCTTGTTCCATTTTGTAAATATTAACTATTAATTAAAAATAAAACACATATAAGTTAATAAAACAAAAAAATTTTAATAAAATGAACAAAAACAAATAAAATAAAAATTTATTACTGCATTGGTATACATTTTATATTTCCAAAACTGGAAAAATCATGTTATTCTGTGTTATTTGCAGCTCTGCATTGTGTTGTTTACAAGATACAGCAAGTTCTAAATATTTTTAGTTCTTTCCCATCATATCAACATCAAACCTTTCGTTCAAAGTAAACCACGATAGTTCTTGAAACCATTTTTTTTTATTACAATACTGTTTCACCATTCTTTTCAATATTAAATGCTTTGTTAATTTCATACTCACTGGAACAATAGATAAATATTCATCATTGACAAGGTCTACAAACGAAACAATTAATATATTTCTTAATAATACATTTACAACATATTTATGAAATATATAACATTGCTGTTACGACATAGTACTACAGAAACTATCACATTTTACTTAACAATACCAACTATTTGTTCAAATTAACTGTTTTATGTGCAGTTCTCAATTCAGAACATAGTACTCAAGTATTTTACATACAACAGATACAATAAAAGAAATTCAAAAACAAATTAGTTGATTCAAGAGTCTGCGATAATAAATTACACAAACTCTCTTAAGATGAAAATCATTAATATTTTCCCAGCATTAGAAAAACTATGCATTTATTCTCAAAATTCAGTTGTAAGAGCTGTAGATTCTCTACAATTCACTAGCAAAAGGTTTTCAACCCTTAGTAATTCACGCAATGTTTACCCATTCTAAACCCATTATTACATGTTAATTACAGAACTAAACTGCCGCATTTATTGTAGGTCATCGGCATTATTAACGCACATAAAACCACTTTTAATGATTTTAATATATCAAGGTGTTACTAATGCATCTATTGAGCAAATAAGTCAATTTTTTTTGTCTTGAAGATCAACTGAAAAATCTTCAACGATGCCATACTACACAAAACATCTATCACCCAGTAAAAATCACATTAGCTAAATACATTTTCCATCGGCACACCAGTCTGGCTAGCCAACTGACCACAATTACTCTGTTTACAATAATAAATTCTTAATCCAATTAAGAAAATACAATATACACAGAATTTACAAGTAAAAAAAGTTTAAGAACTCACTGTACACTTGAAAAAAAATGAATATAATAAAATGATGAACGAATCGGAATTTTACAACAGAATATTTTAAAATCTAATAAAAAAAGAAATCCCGATAAAATTTCCACTTACAAACTAATTGAGACAGAAATTCAAAATAAAATTATTATGTACAAATTAACACGTAAAATAACAGTTCTTTCATGTTTAATTAGGTGGAATATTAAATTAACACTAACATAAAAACAAAAAATTACCGGAACATAATAAAAAGCGTAATAAATATTTTATTAAACGGGAAAAAATTGACAACAGATTAGTTTTGAAAGAATTAAGTTTAGAGTTAGTAAAAAAAAAGTATAGTTAGTTAGGCCTGACATGCACGAGACATAATTGAATCGACAGATTACAATACATTAAAGTAAATACGATCGTATAAATGTTCGGACATTTGTTCGAAACATTATCGCAAATACATTAATATTAAAATCTATACGAAAAAACATAACTCACGCATGCTTATCCTACAAAGGTCGTAAAGAGTTAGATTAAGTTAGTAATATTAGGGTTAGGTTAGGTTACGTTAAATTTAGTTTACATAAGGTATCACAATGTATGGAACATTACTTTACAATATTGTTGTTAGTCATAATAAGATATTACATAATATGAATATATTACGATAAAACTAAAACCTAATAAAAATAAACTAATACAATTAATAGCGACGACATTCAGACATGTAATGTATATTATTTAGATAATAATCAATCTTCAAGTATTTATCGATGTAGAAAGAATATAATTAGCCGATTAAAAGTGATTAATAAAATGTTCTGTTTCATAAACATTTATCTACAACGATTATTATTACATAAAAAAAAAATACAGTAAACCTAACCAATTCAGAATTTGTCAATCCTCAACCTTACACTATTTAAAAAAACCTTCAATAAATTATCTTTTTTAAGAAAACCATAAAAGTTAATGAATGATTATTATTTACTGCTGATAATATACCATAGAGGCCCAACAGATCTAAAATCATTTCTAGAAATATAAAAATCATTAAAAATAATTTAATAAATTGTTAGAAGACAAAAAAGGGACATAGATTGACCACTTAAAGAAAACATTTAATTTACATCACGTACCTTTAACGTTACTAAATTTTGAGAAAATATTGAAGTCATGTTTCATAAATAAAAGAAATTGTTTATGACTGCAAAATAATCTGTAAATATTTATATATTACACAACACAAAATTAATAAACAATTCATTTTAAGTGTATTAAAAATTATTTAAATTTCTCATGGTACTATCATCATACACTAGTGCTGTGAAAGAAAATATTGTAAAATACTGTGAAAAGAAGGAAGTCCTTCCTTGATAACTTCATCATAACCCAAATAAAATGTAATTTTTCAAAACCATTCACAGAAGCCCGCCACTGCATGGCAAAAGGGAAAGAAAAAATTTAAAAGTATGAATAAGTTTCAGAAACGCAAGTATTAGATATAAAATTAACACCAATAACTTTCTCGATGAGTTTTGTTATAAAAAAAATCTTAACATGGTGTTGTTTACAAATAAACATTTTATTTTCTGATAATTCTTTATTAATATTCAAATGTAATAAAGGAGAAAATTTAGAGCTTTATAGATTTAAATATTAAAGAAGTAAGTCTTGTACAAATTATCTAGTGTCATTACTTCAGAAAAAACGGTAGGTACCAAATGTGTTAAACTACTAAAATTCAATTTATTAATAAATTAGATATAAAATGTATCACACAGATTCTTGTGACAATTAATAAGTAAGGTTGATCTCTTAACGATAAATATAATATTAAAAAGTAATTTTTCTAGCAAAAATTATAAAACACCAATATTATTAAAGATAATTGCTGAGGGACTCTATAATATTTTTATTATCATTCTACGACAAAATTGATTAAAATTTATTTATTGTTATAATTTCTTGATTGATTTTCTAAACACAATATATTCGTATCGTTAACAAAATTTTGTATCGTTTAAGAATTTACTGTATTCGATAAATTTTAAAAAAGACAATTTTTTTTATTTATACAATTTCACATTGAATTAGATTCGTTTAGTACTACTAAATACTAATAAGGACGTTGATAATAATTTATACCAATAATGATTAGAAAAACAAGTAAAGTTAACCTATCCTATTAACTGTTGGAACAATATCCTATGAGGTTGAAGTGGCGGTAGGTATTGATGGTAGCGATGTCACTCCCACTGATGCGGCGATGGAGGCAACTCGGAAGGGTGCGCCACTGTAGAACTGTTCGGAACAGACAAAAATGCCACATTATAAAAATCAGTTATTCTTGGTTATTATATCTTAACGATTGAAGAGTTGGATGGAAAGAACGCACCAGTCCTACTGGTGCTCTTTTTTCATCTAATGGCCTAAATTAATAGGACCTTTTCCGTTATTTCACATCACACCATCTGAAGGGTGCAGGGGAAAAACCAACTAAGTCACAAAACAGGAATTTTGCGGGAGGGCAAAAACAAAGTTTACAACGATCTGAGAGAAAGAGAAATTTAGAAATTAGAAGGCCAGCGCCTATATCGCTGGCATTGGACTCAGTTGGTTATTCCCCTGATCTGAATGGACTGAGTTGGTTTTTCCCCTGTGCTGCAATATTTCAAATGGTTATATATTGTGATTAAATTAGTTTTTCCCCTGTAGCTTTCAGCACAAGAAAATATTTACCAAAGAGTATCAAATGGCATATTAATCTAAGTTTCGAATTTTTTGGACTAAGTTGTTTTTTCCCCTGTACCCTTCACTGTGACCTTAAAGTCGCCTCGTGTGAACGCATCTTTATTGTTATGACTGATTACTCCCACTCACTATAATTAATATTGTAGATATTGTTTGCATGTTTATTAATACACATTAGTTGGTTGTTTGCTTTGCACGTTTTCTGTTCAATACATAATGAATCTTTTTGAACTGTAATTTTCTGTATTTTTTTAAAAATACATTTGTGTTATTTTTAGAATTTTTAAATTTTAATGTTATGTAATTGTTTGATCTTAATCATATTTGTAATTTTTCTGTATTTTTTAATAAATTGTGTTATTTTCTTTATTTAAACATTCTAATGTTTTGTAATTGTTTGATCTTAATTGTTTTGTAATTTGGAAAATAAAGCTTGTAAATAATTTGTGAAACTTGTAAAAGAATGAAGGAAAAAACAACCAAAAATATAATGAAAATGAAAACAACCGAAAATAAAAGAATCAGGCGATTGCTAATCGAACAGTACAGAGCATGTGCAAGCAGTTACTGGTCGAACAGTGAAGGCGCATTCACATGATATTTTGATGATGTGAAATAATGGAAAAGGTCCCTAAAATATTCCCCCGACCTTTCTTTATACATCAAAATTTTGTTGCTGAATCTTAAAAAATGAGTCAATTATGAAATTTTTGTGTCGTCATGTTGGCTAGTGGCTACAGCTGTCATCAGGTGAAGTGAGTGGTTTGTTTCCTCATGTCGCATGTCAGTCAGGTTACAAAAGTGTTGTTTTTTAAATGTTTGTTTTAAAAGTGTATTCACTGTTTTAAAGTATTACCATTAAACGTTTAGTTAATTGATTGATATAATAATGAGTGACAGTATTTCATCTATGGATGAGTGCAGTGATGGATACTCTAATAGTACTGACAGAAAGAATCTGGGGAAAGATCGCCAAAGTTTTCCAGAAAAATGGAAAAAACACAAGAACAAAGCTAGGAAAAATCAAGGTAACTCTTACATAAATCACAAAGGACTAAAATTGAAAGAAAAACATTCAAGTTTTATTAGATTTTTCATATACACACTGCTGGATAGAATAAAGGCATCAAAAACAATATTTTCAAACTAATAATTTATACGATTAAAAAATGAGCAGAAAATATTAATAATAGTAAGACTCCTCTAATTCGTAATATATGGGGGAGCCCTAGTCCGAACTAAGGAAAATTCCGAATTACAGGATACTTCATGAAAATTTGAGCCAAAGGACCAACAATATAGTTATTAGTGAATGTTATATTTTGTTTTCTTTTTCAAGAAAATCTTGAAAGAATACAGTATATGAACTAAATTCAATCTGATAAATTTTAATTTAAAAAATTAAATAATTTATTTAATTTTTTTAAATTTTATATATTTATACATATTTTATACTTTTATTAAATAATATTTTTATATTTATATTTATTTTATATTTATATTTTAAAACCAGTCTGAATTATTGCAAATTCCGAATTACAGAAGTCCGAAATAGAGGGTTTTTAATGCATTTCATTTAATAAAAGAGATTTGAAATTAATAGTTAAATATTAACCTTAATACAAAGTACAAACACAATTTTTAAAGCAAATGAAACAAAAAACTTTAAATGCATTTGTGAAAAAACATAGAATCTCAACTAGTACTTTTCTTCCATCCAACTCTTCAATTATGACATTTTAATTAAATAACACCTTATGTTATTGGAGGCACCTTATAAAATTTAAGTCACCAAGCGATTTTAACATTTATGCTTATTTCTGGAGTTCTACCCAGTTAACTTTTACTATCTTGCTGTGAGAGAATCCTTACATCAAAAGGATTAACCAAATATCGTAAATCTGGACCAGTTATTTAATTAAAACGGACTTTAATTAAACTAGATCATTTAAGTGAATTAATTCGCACCAAAATACAAATTTATTCCTAACAACCAACTTCGCAATTTCATTAACACGTGTAGTCTTATTTCGTAATGTTTTATATCAGTGTTATTCATGAAAATTAAGTATGAATCTAAATAAATAATTCCCGTCAACATAATGACCCTTCAAAACAAACTGAACTTCACCACCATCAAAACTTTAATTAAATTATTTTGTAATTTACTTCACAAAATCCCAAAAAATATCCTTTTTACAACCATATAAATTTTCTTTTACAACCTTATAATATTAAAGGAGTAAAGTGTAGAGGGAGGCAAAGATTAGAATATTTAAAGCAAATTAAAAAAGATGTAGGGTGTTGCAGGTATGTAGATATGAAACTACATGCGCAAGATAGAACATCTTGGATAACTGGATCAAACCAGTCAAGTGTCTGATTACAAAAAAAAATCTTTAAATCTGTTTAAGTCCGTATTTAAAGGCAAACTGAATTTCCATTTATATACCTTGAACCATATTTTGCATTTTAAATACACCATGAAATATTAATTTATCTTGCCCTACATAAAACATAGGAGAGGAAAGTATTGATCTTATATAGATTTTTCAAAATAAAGTTTTTACTGGAAATACATGTTTTCACGTCCTCTAAATTAAAATAAAGAAACATGTTTTTACTGACTGGTCTGCGTGTGAACAAAATAACTCAAAAATAGAAAATTGTACACAGTTGAAACTTGGAACTTCAGATACAATGAGGGACCCGACACGAACACCTACATCAAAATTGTTCAATGGGAAGTAGCAGTTTATTTGTTCAACAGCACTTCATATTTGTGTGAAAACATTAAAAAAAAAACCTTTATTTACTATATACCAGTCGTGACGGTTTTTGGACATAGGCTGAAAGATGCGCATTGAACTAGGACATCTGTTCGAGGTTAAATGTGCAAGACTAGATTCTACACAATAATGAAACGGTACAAAAAACTAATACATTAAGTAAAGTAGTGTGAGTAATTTAAAATTCTTTACATACATCTCAAAAGACTGGCTTGGCCAGACAGATATTCTTAATTAAACTACAGAAAGAAATTTATTGTCTCCAATAACATAAGGTGCCTTAATTTCATTTATAATTAGATACATAAATTTTAAAACAATCAGAAAATAGATTTAAAAAAAATAAATTACACAACACTTTTATCACTTAGAATCCTTCGAATTACTTCTAAACGTTCACCCATTTATAAACAAAAACATTTTAATTTTACATTATTATAACCAAAATTTGGTTATTGGTAAGAAATAATGATTCTTTTTAGTGTCAACACTGATTATTGCATTGCAATAATTTACGAGAAAGTTAAATCATCAAAGCAATCTCAAAAGTTTAGTATAGATACTGAAGTCACGAAATTGCCTTTTGCGTATGTATAGGCTGTGAGTAAAGGAAGTGAAAATTTGACAGTGCTGCCAACCTCAACAGTGAGTCACTACTCGTACATTTCACTACCGGGCAGTTCCAACATACATTTGTAAGCTGTGGTTTATTCCGAGAAAATGTTTACTTCATAAGCCTTATAAGAAGTAAATGTGACCTGTAATATTGTCTATAGCTTGATTACATGACTAGAAATGTTTGATTTACTGTAATTACAAGCTATTACATTCCATTGGAAAAAAATTTTCTACCAATGAATCGCCTTCTTTACTATCGCTGTCACCGGCCCTAACATTAATAATAATACCAGAGGAACACCATTTCATACCACAAAATACTTTGTAATAATGATAAAACAATTTCATGAATAAACAATTGCTGAAATCGTACTTATAAATTCTACAAAACAAACAACCTATCGTTATGTATTAATAATAAATAATCAAAATAGTATGCACTACACTAACTTCACTTACTAGAGAAATACGTTCATAATATTTATGAATGATTTGTTTTATGTAAGTATTTTTGAGTACAGAATAATAATCAAAAAAGTACTTGCATGTTTTGCTGGAGTAGCCTAGAATGTTACAAAAAGGTAAAATTACAATCAACGTAAAAATTTAATGGAAATATATTTCACATAAATACAAGAAATGAGATCGTATAAAATTCAGATTTCCTGAGAAATATTAGCATTAAATTTAAATGTATTAAAATTTCAGTTTTTTCTATTACTAATTTATAGTAAAAGAATCTTAAGAGCATTGATACCTAAAAAGAAAAGCTACATAATTTTGATGAAGTCATGGTCTGAAATCAATACTGAGTTAATTACTAGCTACGGTAGCTTATCCCCAACCCTTTTTACTTTCTCTTGCCTATATGAGTATATAGGAAGGAAAGTATTGTTTTCATGTTGATTTTTTGAAATCAAGTTTTCACCAAATCTACACGTTTTCAAACCCCTTGAACCCAAAAAACATGTTTTTAGTGATTAGTCTGAGTGTGTGTGTGTGTGTGTGTGTGTGTGTGTGTGTGTGTGCGTGTGTGTGTGTGAGAACAGAATATCTCAAGAACAGAACATTGTACGAACTTGAAACTTAAGATAGAACTTTGGTTAGATCTACCAGGACCCGACAAGAACATTTTCATCAAAATCGGTCAACTGGAAGTAGTAGTAGTTTATTCGTGTAGTTTTTCACTTTCTTGCGATTTTCTCAAAAACGGCTCCTACAATTTTTTTTTAAATTGCCTCATTTACTAAATTTTTTATGCTTTACAAGAAAGGGTAGGCACCATGTTTGCTGAAATTCTTGGAGAGGTTGTTTTCTCGTAAAAAATTGTTTTTTTAAGATTGTGACTTTAATATGCATTTTAGCGCTAAGATGTATATAATAAATGTTGTAGATAATTTAAAATCCTACAACTTTTATTTTTAACATTTTTTGTGTAATACTTAGTTTAGCGGTAATTAGCGATATTCTGTTTTTTTCACACGAAAACATGTAAAAAATCGATTTTTTTAAAAAGATTTCAGCCTTAGTATGCATTTTACAACAAAAATGTATACAATCAAATTTATAGGAAATTAAAAGATCTAAAACTTTTATTTAAAGCATTTTTCTATACAGAGCCTAGTTTAGCGTGAAAAGAGTGATTTTCCGTATTTTTAAGCCAAATTGAGGCTGATTTTCATTTTGCGTCTTTCACTCATGATTAAAATAAGGTTATGTTTTTTGAGGTTAGTTTTTTGTTTATTTCTAATGTTTTATTACTAATGTTAGGTTATATTGTTAATTATTTGCATTGGCAAGAGAAAGTTGTGTGAGTGGTTCACACCAGATTTTTTGATAATGCGTTACTGAAAATAACAGCCAACTCCAAAACCAGGATTCTATAAACTGTTATTAAAAATGAGTCTACATAAAAATGAAATTGAAAATATGACAAATGATATTATAAAAATGAAATTGGCCCTAGGAGTCCAAGCACTAAATGCTAAATATCATCGAGTATACGAGGTGTGGCTATTAAATAACGAAACTGACGTAAAAATCACTTATTGTCATCTTCAATATACACTCCTTCTCTATCCCTACAACGCTCCATGCTAATTTTCCATAGTTGGAAACAGTGCTGGAATTCATCTTCTGTCAGCTCCTTCAGGACATGTGCAGCTCAAAAATGTTTGAAATGAAGCTCGCAAAAATGTTTGTACTGACAGTTTGTACGCGAGTGAAAATGACCCAAATTTTTTTGGAAATGATAACATGTGATGAAACGTGGTTTTTTACTTATGATCCGGAAACGAAGTGCCAATCCATGCACTGGAAGAGCCGAACTTCACCAAGAGCCAAAAAAGCTAGAATGAGCAAGTCAAAATTTAAAGCAATGATGATTGTTTTTTTGATATCCATGGGATTGTGTACCTTCACTGGGTTCCTGAAGGTCAAACAATTAATCAATATTACTACCTTGAAGTACTTTCTAAACTACGTCAAAGAATAAGCAAAAAACGCCCCGAAATGTTAAAGGAAAAAATGTGAAATGAAAAAGGACAAATTGTGGGTGCTCCACCAAGACAATGTGCCAGCTCATTCCACGTTATCTGTCAAGAGGTTCCTAGCCAAGTACAGCATCTTAGTGTTAGAACATCCACCTTATTCACCAGATCTTGCACCATGTGACTTCTATCTTTTCCCTAAGGTGAAATCTGCATTAAAAGGGACAAGATTTGAGTCTGTGGAAGCTGTAGAAGAGAAAGTGGCGCGTGTTCTGAAGGGGCTGACAGAAGATGACTTCCAGCACTGTTTCCAACAATGGAAAATTTGCATGGAGCGTTGTAGGGATAGAGAAGGAGTGTATATTGAAGGTGACAGAAAGTGATTATGTATAAAATAAAAATTAAATTTTTTACAACGTCAGTCTCATTATTTAATAGCTACACCTCGTACAAGATGAAGGAATCAAGTAACGAGTGTTCAAAGGAACAATCCCTCTTGAATAATTTCATTATTTGTCCCAACTTAGTGGTGAATGAAAAGAATTTGGTATAGTTATTTACAGGACAGAAACTCTTTAAAAATCTGTACATATAGCTTTCAACCCAGTGACAAAACACGTAAAAACCATCTCATGTCTTGTCTTGCTTGGGTAAAAGACCTAATTGTTTTAAGCTTAATTGTCAACCTAAAGAACAAATATTAATTATAAAAAACAAAGTACAAGATTTTTACAACTTTATAAAATATTGTTTTCATCAAGTAAACTGTTCAAAAAGAAACTACAAGATAATAATATAATAATAGCATGACATTCATAAAGACATAAAATTTTCTATCATATGATTTACTAAAAGTATGCAATTGCATCACTACTGTTGAAGGGACATGACTATGACACCTGTTTAGAACAAAGAAATATAACTTATTATTACTAAATAAATTATAACATAAAAATACAATTAAAGAAAGAAAAAAAACATGATTTAAAAAAGCAAGAAGTACGAATATTATGCGAAATGAATAATTGATACAGAATGAAGGAATGAATAAAAAGAGTTGTAAAAAAATACATGTAAATTTAATAAAAAAATGTACACCAATTAAATAGAAATTCTTGTAACTTGATTATAAACAATTAAATGAAGTAAAAAGATTTAAATAAAAGATTATAGACAAAAAATATTTACAATTTTATGTTAGATCACCTTAATCACGTAACTAACTGATTGCTAAGCTGATTTAATTATTACACCATAATTGAAAAATATTATGACCAACTATTGGTACACCAACATACCGTTTAATAGATAAAAATATAGTAAGTACCAAATAACAAGATACCAGATAGAGCAGTATATACCTTTCCCAATTTGATAGGATAATTTTTTTATGCCTATAACAAACAGGTGGAGTGTTAAATTAATTGCACTTGATCTGCTGGTTCCAGGGCTACAAAGAAAGTTTTGTTTCTTATCACATAGTCAGCCAATTATATGACTGAACTATTTAAAAACTGAAGAGGTAGAGGTGTAAAAACACACTACTCAGAGTTATCTCCTCTGAGAGTAATGAATTTCACTATACAGCCAGACACTGTGGTGAATATAGTGACGGTGTCATTTGCAGGGTGGAAAGTAAGTGCTTTTTAGAGGGCCTGGCATGCTAATAAGCATACATTTCCACTCAGTGAGGAAGGCAATAGTAAACCACCTCACTTCTCGTTTTTACTTAGTAAACCTCTAGAGGTTCAAACCAGCCTTTCTGCTGTTGATCTAAACAACAACTTTTTTACGTTAAGTTGGCAGCAGCATGTCTAGCATTCCTTTGTTTATTGTATCCTACTTCGTTAGTGACTGTCTGTTGTTAATATCCAAATAATAGTGTAGATGTTGAAAGCTTCATAACGATACCAATGAAATTCATAATGAATTTAGCACTAACTTCAAGAATGCCATTACTGACTCGAAAACAAAACTTTAAATAAGAAACCTGAATCAATAGGAAGCGTTGAAAATGCACAAAAATCTGGTCAGCCATGATTGATTCGTAATGAAGAAAAACCCTACCAGTTCTGGTAAATCAACTCAGAAGAAAACTTCAGAACTTATCATACCATGAAGAAGTCTACAAAAAATTCTACAAGATATAAAATTAAAGCCATATGGTAAATCTTACTCCACATTCTTCATGAGTACAATGAATTAATCGCAATACGTAATGAAACCAATCCAAACTTTTTGTGAAAAATTTTAGTGATGAAGCGTGCTTAAAACTTATTGGAAATAGTAATTGGTACAATTGTGTGTACTGGTTGCATGAAACCCTCATAATGCAACGCAAGCAAAATTGAACGTAAGTAGCTGTGGTCACCAACTGGCAAATCGCAGTCCATGACCGGACCACCGACTCAATTTTAGTGGAACGCGAGCTCTACAGAATAATTTATTTTTGTTATGTGTTGTGAAATTTTTTATGTTTAGGCTGAGGACATGCCAAGAGCAATAGGAGATGTCAACATGACATATACCTCAGTTTCTCTGAAGAGAGTTTTAGATGTTCACGGGACATACGGCCGTGATCAGGGTGAAAGCAACTCATGGTAGCTCTGCGCTAAAAAATACAAAAAACTAAAACTTTGTACTTGAGCTTACGGTAGTTTGAAACTTGTTACATTTTATTGCTCAAACTTTTCAAAATCAAAAATTAATATTAAGATTTAGTGTGTGCCATATCTAAATTTTTACAGTCAGGAAGGTAGGTCTAAGTAGAAAGCTGGCTGAATCGTGGCAGTCTTATAAAAATTTTAAACAAAACTTGATAAAATTTAGTTGATTACCACTGGTGTTATGGTATGGGAAGAGATTCTGGTTGCTGCACAGGATTTTTTTTCCAGACAGTTATCTAATGTGTATTTAGTAATTTCTTTATATAAGTATAAATAATACACAGTAGTTAATAAAATTATAATTTTTATCAAAAAAAATCAAACAATTCATTATAGTTCATTTTGTATTATTACTATTTATTTCTTCCAAGTCATTGATCTTTCCTTAATGGCTTTGTCACACCTTTTATTCCACCTCTTGATGTTTTATTTTCCTTTTTACTTCTAATATTTCTTTTGCTCCTTCTATTGTTCCCTCATTAAACTCTCATACATATATGTTGCATTTCCATGATACTTTTCCTGATATTTTTTTTGAAATCCTTTCTTATATCTTCCCTCTTTAATATCTCTCTATTTATTATTTCTTTTAAATAATTTTTCATATGATAATCATTATTACACATATACACTTTTATGCTCAGTCTAACACATACAATTTTCTAATGTAAATTACAGAATAAATTAAATTTATCACCTTACCTTTGGTAGCTTATTTAAGTTTAAAAAACTTACATGTGTTTCGGTGGTACCACCTTCTTCAGAGCATATTTTTAAAATTAAAATTTAGAACGGTGTTTCCATTCAGTCACTTACATTAAAACTGGTTTAAATTTCATTCCTGTATTTGTTTATACTTATTACAATAGATGGCAGCAGTTTCTTTAATTAAATTGGCATCTTTAAAATTTAATTGTTCATTAATTATTTTACCTTTATTTAAATTTACATGGATGTATATTTAGTTATCCAATATATATAAATCCTCTTCTATTTTTCCAAAATTATGTCCTGAGTCTTTCACATGTTTTGCATAATTAGATTCTATTTTATACTTGCATACTCTCTCATGTTCTTTTAAATCAGTTATAAAAATTACGAGTTTTCATTCCGATATAGAACATATCGCAATCCTTATTTCCACATTTTATCTTATATATCCCTTTATTTCCAAATTTTTCATTTTCATAATTTATTTTACTAATTAATTTTTTATTATTAACTTTATATGCTATTCTGTAGTGTCTTTTTAATGGTTTTATTATCCTATTATTAATTTATTTATTATAAATTATGGTGATGAATTGTTTATTCATTATTTCATTTAAATCTTTTAAGTGTTATACTGTATGTGTTAAAGTTTATCGGATTTATTCTGTAATTTATATTAATGGTTGGCAGGACGCATTTCAAAAATTTATTTGTAAATTTTCTAATGGTTTCGTGTTCATCAGAGATGCTAAACAAGGTACCCTCAGCCCTAATTAACTTGTGACATGTAGAGATTACACTGTACTATCTCATTATTTGGTACTTACTATAAATAACTGATCAAGATTGACTCTAAACTACAATAAAATATACTCTGAAAGCGTTTTAATACAATAAATTTTGTAAACAGTACTTGTCATTTAAAAAACAATAATATAACATTTATAACATTTGTACACAACCAGCCTTTCTTAATAATGTGTACTAAAAACACAAAATAAGTAAAAAACTTGAATGTTAAAAATAAAAAAATGGTGGTGTAAATGTTAAGTTACATGAATAATAAGTGCACATTTAGAAATTTAGACGAAACATAAACAAGACGAAAAAGAAAATGAAATGTTAAGTAATGAACATTTAAATGAACGAAATGAGTTAGTGATAAGATAGACTGAGAGTAAGAAACAGATAGACATGATAGTGAGAGAGAGAGTGAGAGAGAGAGAGAGAGAGGTGTACCGGAATTATTGGAGAGCTGAGTGAGGGCCGGCTGTCTGAGGGTTGCAGAGTTGCCTTACCTGGCAAAACTCTTGAAGGCAGCTGACTGTGGGTTGATACATAGCGGAACACGACTCGTGTTCAACTGATCTACAATGAACTTGTGCATTTCATCTGCAAATAAACAAGAAAAAAACTATTAATACAATTTTAACGTTAATTTTAAATATATTTAAAAGCGCTAATTTGATGATTAAAAATATTTTTTCAAGATGTATATTTTTACATTATTTTCTTAATATAAAAAGATATTTTGCAAATTCTTCTCTTTTAATTCCCCAAAATTCATCTTGAACAGCTCATGTGGCATCACGAATTGCATGATCTGGTTTTTAATCATAGTTTTATTTATAATTGCTACCGGGCTAATGCGATATAGCTATTAAAGTATGTACATGTTACTTTTTTCTCTTTGTTTCCACTTCTTGTATGCCTGCAGCATATTGTTTTAAATAATCTAAGAAACAAATAAATGTGAACTCCGAAAATTTGTGGTTATCGGTACAATTCTATTTGACTACAAGATCAGAAAAAATGGGTACAAAAAGACAGTTCAGTCATAAATTTCACAAATACATATACATCTGTTGTTTTAACGTTCAATTACATTAGATTACATTGACTGGCCCGTGGTGTAGTGGTCAGCGCAACTGGCTACTATGCCGGGGTCCCGGGTTCGATTCCCGGTCAGGTCTGGCATTTTTCCATCTGTAAATCACTATATATCATTACCTACGCACAAGCCTAAGGCTTATGTAGGTATCATCAATCAATAAAAAAAAAAATTACATTAGATGCAGATTAAGAAGAGTTCAAAACAAACTGATAATTTTCTCATAATTAAGTTTTTGTATTATACATACAAGAAGACAGTGTTGACAAGTATTAACAAAAATGTAAATATTCCATAACTTTTTACATCAGGTAACGCTACAAAATGTGACCATACCTTGATATAGTGGAACAAAACAAAAGGATACGGCACTAGGGGTGTCTGGTTCAAATTCTGGTGACGTTCAACATTTTTTTGCCACTTATTTTTATACATAACTTTTCACTGTCTGTATTAGCATTAATGTGCAAAACAATTGTATGCAAAACCGAAAAAACCATAATATATAAGACCCAATTTGCTCAACATCTGATAATGAAATCAGAAGTACTTACCATTAACATATTACCCAAAAAAATTCATTTTTGTAACTCGTGTAATTAACGAATTTACAATGAATGCCCTTTGTTGTGCACAATGTTGTCTTCTTTGGCCTGAAATGACATCTTTTAAAAATTTAAGATGAAATTAGCAGAATTAGACGATCAAAGATTTTTAAGTTTTATTACAGTGAAATAAAACAGTAACGTAAGTACAATCGGTTAGGCATAACATTACCCAATTACGTTCATATATAAACATTTCAACATTTAAAGTTTGTGGAAAGAAACATTATATTTTTCATACTTGAACATAAGAAAATAATTAATAATTATTTTACTATTTTTACTACGATAAAACACCAGCTGACAAAATAAAAATGAGGTTAATCAGCCACAATAAAAAAATTTGTTTATTTTACTTCTAGATTTTATTTTTTACTGAAGAAATAATAACTGAATTATTGCACCCTACAGATACTCATTAAATAATTTATGTTAAAAAATGAATGATGGACATCGGTATATTATAAATGACAACAAGACTTTTTTAAAACACTTAACAATCGACTTAAGAATACACTTAAAAAAACATAGGGGCTGAACTAAATACCGAAGATTAGAGCTTCTACAAAGAGTTAACAAACTTTGGATGAATGTTTGACAAAGAAAAAACAAATACTAAGAATTAAAATACTGGTTGATGTCCATTTTATATTTTGACAAAATATAAAATAATAAATATTTTGACAAAAAAATTAATAAAACGTTGAGTCTCACCTTTTACTTGTTGTACCGATGTGAGTTTCTTTTCCCAAAGGTCATCGAAAACGTGAGGTGTAACAGGTTCAAAATCGACAGTATATTGACGTAGAGCATTAGAAGTAGTGAAACAACATTTGCACATACACGAATGGTAACGCAGTCTGCCTTCATCTAAATAAGGATGTGCCAATGCGTCAACCACTGTTATCCGCTTATCCTGTCAAATGCAAAAACACATATTTATAACTAAATATTTTAGTTGTTAAAAGAATTACAAAATTAACGATTTAGTACATAAATAGCCTTATTAAACGTTATTCAGTCATGACATGTTTTATTTCAACTCTTCTTTCCAGGTTGTCTATTTCAGCCATGCTTCTTTAGTTATTTTGTAATTTCTCCTGTCATCAAATTGGTAAGATTTATTCTTTATTTTTCCTTTCTCCCTTTCTCTCAATCTTTAACCAGTAAAATTATGTATCGGAGAGATGCATTAAATAAATAAGTTTAAAATATTCCTGGTTTCACACTTCAAATTTTCTGGGTATTACTTTAAGGAAACTAATGCCAATTTTTGACTAATGCTGAATAGATGAGTTTTTTACTTTCTCTTGCACTATATGAATAAATAGAGAAGGAAAATTAGTTCAGTTTACTTTACCTTGAAGTGTCAATGTAATCGGTAAATTGTAACTGGCAGTGAGTAATTTTGCCAAATACTTGGTACTCGGTACTTGTTCCTAGTACATGCTTGTACCAATATTAAGTATCAGTCTGCGATGACTCGCCCCATTACCAAGACATGAAGTGAATGGGTTGTGGAAAATAGTGTTTGTATAGAAAAATTTCAGATTCTGACTAGAAATCAAATCTGGGTTCTTCTATTTTATAATTTAGCTTTGCACTACCTGTACCACAACAACTCTAAACAATTTATGAGGGTCATCTCTAAAGTAAAGACCATTGGGAAATTTCTCACCTTGAGGTTTGCTAACCTGTGTAGTGGAGGACCAGTCTCATAACATACACACTGTGCATTGCTGTTTTTCAGTTGTTGTGTTGTTTTATCTTCATTTACGTTTGGTGTTATTGCGTTTTGAAATAAATAGATATTGGATGTAGCTGCCGATTGTGAAATACGTGGAGTGATGTTTTTTAAACCATCAAAACGTTAAACCGGTCGAAATTCATAAGCAGTTGATTGTTGTGTATGATGATAATGTAATGAATGAAAGAAACATTCAAAAATGGTGTGAAAGGTTTAGAAATACGATAGTTAATGTCCATGATGAAGAAAGTTCGGGGAGGCCTTCAATAACCAACAAGGACTTGTTGAAAAAAGTCAATGAAAAAATCAAAAACAATCATCGTGTGACAATATCTGAACTGGCCCTTAGTCTCCCAGATGTTTCAAGAGCTGTTATTGGTCGCATTGTGGGTGACCATTTAGGCTTCAAAAAGGTTTGTGCGTGTTGGGTGCCGTACCTGTTATCGGAACGTCACAAACAAATCCGAATGGGATCTGTGTTGGAATTTCTGATGTGCTACAGAGAAAATGGTGTTGAATTCAATAGTTACCGGCGATGAAACTTGGATTTCTTATTACAAGCCAGTAAGAAAAAGGGCAGTCCTGTGAATGGCGTCATCTTCAGTCACAAAAGAAACCTACAAAGATCAAGCCACTGCTGTTTGGAAGGAAATTGATGGCCACGGTCTTTTGGGATAGATTTGGCATATTATTGATTGACTTTACGCCAAGTGAAACGACTGTAAATGCAGAATATTACTGTGAAACTCTACACAAGTTACAATAAGCCATTCAAAATCGGCGCCGTGGACGGCTTACTGACGGAATTGTACTCTTGCACGATAACGCACGTCCACATATGGCAGGTTAGACACTCGATTTACTGAGAAGATTTGGATGGGAAATTTTCAGGTCACCCACCGTACGGTCCAGATTTAGCACTTTCAGATTACCATTTGTTTGGCAAATAGAAAAAATTTTCGAGTAGTAAGCAATTCGCAGGTGACGAACTTAAAAAGATGCTGTGAATCAGTGGCTATATGGACTGGCAGCAGAAGAATATGACGAGGCTATACTGAAGCTGGTGAATCGCTATTTTTTTTTTCTGTTTAACGTCCGACTGTTCTCCAATTACTGCTAATGCAGATGGTGAAGGATGTGACAAAGGTGAATCGCTATGACAAATGTCTTAATTCATATGGCAACTACATAAAACATTAATGTAAGTTACGTATTTTATTCTGTGTCACTCTGTTTTTCCATATTTTTCTGATTCGATTTTTTACAACAAAACGGCTGTTACTTAAGAGAAGACCCTTGTAGTAACTAAATAATCTTGTGATTCAAAAAAACAACTCTGAACTCCCATTTCATTGTGATTTTACTACAAATATGAAAAAATCAACAAGGTTATAACGGAAAATTATATTTCTGGATTAAAATTGTTCCTGTACATCGATGACAATAAATAGTTATACAAGTTTGCATGAATTTAACATTACAATAGTTATCATAGAGCAAGAATAACCAGGAATAGAAGTTGGAAAGAATGGGTTATATACTCAGAATACTATTGAAATATACGCCCTACTATGCAGTGGGAAATTCTTGATAAATAATTAAATAATCGATTCGATCTTTTCACTACAGTTCCTATAAATAAAAATATGTACGTATTTGCTATTGGACTGAGTTCCTTTATTCATTTCATATTAACTTCTACGAATAAGTTAGTATTCAAGGGAACTTAAAAAAATCTGGTATGAAACAGTCACACGACTTTCTTTTACCAATAAAAACAATAAAAAATATAACCAATGTTTAATCATTAGTACACAATGTAAAATAAAAACTAACGAAATTTTTTATCATGAGTGAATTATGCTAAATGAAAATCAACCTCTGACTTAAAAATACGGAAAATCAATAAAAAAATTCATGCTATATTAGGCTCTGTAGAAGAAATTGCTTGAAATAAACGTAGTAAATTTATTTCTTATAACTTTCATTATAAACTCTTTTATCGTAAATTGCATATTAAGACTGCAGTATTAAAAAAAAAATTTTTTTTTACTGATTTAGATGAGCAAAATATAAGACAATTACTAATTTACGCTAAAAAAAGCGTTGTATAAAAGGTTTGAAATAAAAGCTGAAGGTTTTTAAATATTCTACAACTTTGATTATTTACACTTTTGCTCTAGAATGGATATTTAGGCCACAATTTTAAAAACCATTTTTTACCATGAAAACACAGGCCCCACAAGAATTTCAGCAGACTTGGTGCTTACCCTATCTTATGGAGCATAAAAAATGTAGTAAATGAGATTTTAAAAATAAAATAATAGGTGCCATTTTTGAGAAAATGGCAAAAAAGTGAAAAAACATGAAGTAGTGTGAGTGTTCCACAAATAATATTTTTATTTCATTTTATCTAGTTGCAATTAACAATTAATTTCAATGTCTGATTATATTGGATATTAGATTAAAATGTAATTTGAAATCTGATAACACATTATATTGAACTAGTTAGCAAAAAAAAAAATTACAAGTTCTCATAATAGGTTTACAGTTGCATTGTTCAGATTTTGTGATTTCGTCAACAATAGCGACATAAAGTATCACGTTGCAACAATGAGCAGCTCATCATCTCTGTTAATAAAGTTAGTTTTTTGGTTATATATAAACATTTTAAATATATTTCTGAAAATGCTATATAATGGTCTTCAGAATTAAAAACTCTTTTTATTAATTAATTACTCTAGTTTTATTTCAATTTTGAATATTTTATTATAGATAAACCAGTTTGGTAAATTATTAATGCACATTAAAAATATATTTTGTAAAAGTACAAAGATAACTGTAAAAAAATTAAAAAAACAACTATCAAAATAATGTAAATTAAATTAAAAGTCTTTAAAAACACCATGGACACATCTTGAAAAAGAGAATGAAATATTTGATGTAAACGAATTAAAATATCCCTGGGATCGGGTTTAACCCTATCCACTCGACTGTCAGATCTGATCCGACATGATAGTATTACCGTTCCACTCGTATGTCGGACTCCATCCGACTCTGTTTTCACAGCTGATTTTGTATGAAAATACACGTTTAAAAAAGTTGCTGTAATGTGCTGGCCTCTACAAGATGTTTTAAAAATTAATTCTTGTAGTTTTCGATAGTTTACTACTACCGATCATCGATATAAACGGAATTAATTGAATCGATGTCACCATAACAAACTAGTAAACAAACTAACATAATCATGAACGTATTTAGTTTAGTTTGCGGTATTTCGTGTCGCTTTAAGATCGGTTAATATTTTTTGGTAGTTTTAGGTAACTAATTCACACAAAAATAATATTCAGATTATTTTGCATGTTTTTATTAGGTTTTAGGTATCAATTTCTAGTTAAATAGTTTACTTTATCTTAGTTTTTACAACAAAAGTGTATGTTTTGCAGGTTATATTTTAAAAGTTTTTAGGTGAGAAAAAGCATTTTTTATGTACCATTATCATTAAAGTAATAAAAAACATAAAAAGTATTGCATGCTCTTAAAACTAATAACAACAAATTATGGGTATGATTAATGTAATAGGGTATCAACAAATCATAAAATAAATACAAGTGGAAGGGAATCACAGTGCAAACATAATACAAGTGGAAAGGGTTAAAATATATATAAAATTTATTTTAAAACACTATTATACGATAATTCCACACTTCCCTAATGGAAATGAGTAAAATAGTGTTTTAATGGTGAAAAAAATCATATACACAATACTTACAGGATCAAAGACTAACATCTGACACAGTAGATGAACTGCTTCATGTGTAGCTTGTGTGGACAACGTGTATAAAGCGGTAAGGGAAGGTGGTTTAACACGCTGCCTCATCATATGCGCACGTGCACCTTCACATGCATGACGCATATCATCCAATGATGGTGTTCCTAAAAGGTCTGTTATTAATTCCAACTGTAACAAAAAATACAATAGATTGGTTTTTTATATCTTGTGTCTAAAAAATTGACTCTAAAGAGTGAAAAAAAACAAATTTGGATCAAAAATAAATTGTTGACTTCAACAAATTTATGAAAATGGAAAGGAACTGACAAAACAAATATGATTATTTCTAAAGATCCAATGATGGATTATAGAGTAGTTTCAATGGAAAAACGCAGTTGTACCAAACCAGTTGAATGACGAGGTAATTATAAATACTTAACAAAATTTCAATGAAAATACCATATTATTGATCATTAACCCTTACGAAACGGACTGTTTCTTGTAAAACAGAAGAATTGTAAAAATCAAAACGTGCTCTCAAAACAACTGTTTTACCTAACATCATTACTGATGAAAAATTCTAAAAAATTATAGTTTATTCATATAATATACACGCGCCTTTTGAAAGAAAATTCCTTCATAATTCTTCGTGTTTAGGCGAGCGAAATTTTTGTCCGCGAAAATTTTTATGTTTACATTAGATTTTTTTACTATAACGAGCTTAAATTTCAGTTTAGCAAAAGAATTAATAAAACGTGTTTTGTAGACAAGAGTTTACTGGAATAGATGTTATATATTTTATTTAAATTTTCGTAAATATTTGATGAAGTTACACAATGTTCAACACGAGTCCATTTTCACGTCACAGGTAAGCATGAAGGGATGGTATTTTACATTCTTTATGGTGATTTCACAGAGCCACCATTATATTATTTAGGTTACAGCTGTAAGCAAAGCAATGTAGGAAATTCTTTACCCTATAACCACATGTTTTGAAAAATTCTGTAGGTATGGTTAGAAGGAAGCCGTTACACATCCTCTACAACCCTGCGAAGAGACAAATTTTTTGCCTCTGCGATGGTAAACCCCCTGAACAGTAAAATGGACTGTTCTTCCCTTTTCGAGGGCAAATTCAGTTATAAAAATGTCATAGCTTCAACAAAAACCAAAGAACATGCATGTACGTTGACTTATACACGAGCTGGATGAATTTCCATTCAAAATAAACAATTCCCAAACTATCAATGCTACCTACACACTATAGAGGGAATGAAAATTTTCCCTTTTATGATATTCAATTTCTGTAAACACTATTAGATGCGTTAAAGCATTCACGACTAGAAAAGAACAATATTTACTGGTTTCCAACTTATACATAACTATCTGGAACATGTTCGTCGCCTCCCCCATCATCAATTTTGTGCATGGCCTAAAATTAAATCAACAGTTTGAACAGGGTTAATATATAAATACAATACCTGTTGAACAGGGCTCTGGGCCTGAAACAATATCCGCCTGCCAAGTAATTCACCAAATATACAACCAACACTCCATACATCAACAGCTGCAGAATAATGTCGAGCACCCATTAATATTTCAGGTGCTCTATAATACTGTGTTACAACTTCTTGGGTCATATGTTTACATTGGTCTGGTTCCTCCACTCTTGCTAATCCAAAATCACAAATCTGAAACCAAACACAAGAATATTAATTTAATATGTGTATCACTCTAACATACTCTGCGTAAAGTAAATTATTCATGGATAAAATTAATTAAATATATTGGCGGATAATAAGTTCCAGAAATTGATTTGTATCAACGTAATGATATCCGAAACTAGATGGTTCCAATACATTCACACCGGATGTTGACATTCAATTTAACAATACCAGAGGCAGTTTTCATTTGGGCCTCTGTCCCCCCACCCCCCAATCCACTGTTGTAATTAATTAACATTGATTACTAAATTTAATGTATCACAAATATACTATTACTTATGATCCAAAATATCAATCAACTGGTAATCTTGTTTAAAAACTGTATTTAAAAGAACAACAAAGCAAAATCAATACATCTGTATTAAGAAAAGAATCATGTGCTTGCTAAATATTTTTACAACTTCACACATATGAAGACAAAAAATCAGTAATGAGATTTAGTTAAAAAAAAAAATCTGGTGTGAAACACTCACACAACTTTCTCTTGCCAATGCAAATAATGAACAATATAATCTAACATTAATAATAACACATTCGAAATAAACAAAAAAACTAACCCTCAATAAACATAACCTAATTTTAATCAAGAGTGAAAGACGCAAAATGAAAATCAACCCTCAGATTGAACTCTCAAGTTTGGCTTAAAAATACGGAAAATCACTCTTTTACGCTAAACTCTGTACAGAAAAATGCTCTAATAAAAGTTCTAGATCTTTGAATTTTCAATAAATTTGACTATATACACTTTTGTTGTAAAATGCATAGTAAGGCTAAAATCTTTAAAAAAATTGATTTTTTACACGTTTTTGTGAGAAAAAAACAGAAAATTGCTAATTACCGCTAAACTAAGCGTTATACAAAAAAATTTTGAAATAAAAGATGTAGGATTTTAAATTCTCTACAACTTTTCTAGTGTACATTTTTGCGGTAAAATGCATATTAAAGCCACAATCTTAAAAAAAAAACAATTTTTTTATGAGAAAACACTCTCTCCAAGAATTTCAGCAGATATGCGCATAAAAAATTAGAAAAAAATTAGAAGAGCATAAAAAATTTTTTAAATGAAACTATTTAAATAAAAATCGTAGGACCAGTTTTCGAGAAAATGGCAAAAAATGAAAAATGACACAAATAAACTACTACTTCCGGTTGACCGATTTTGGTGAAAATGTTCGTGTTGGGTCCTCTATTGATATCTCACTTAAGTTTCAAGTTTCAAGTTCGTACGATGTTCCGTTCTTGAGATATTCTGTTCACACACACATAGACCAATCGCTAAAAACATCTTTTTTGTGTTCAGGGGTTGAAAACATGTAGATCTGGTGAAAACTCGATTTCAAAAAATCGACATGAAAACAATACTTTCCTTCCTATATATTCACATAGGCAAAAGAAAGTAAAAAAGTATTGAAACTCAAATATAACATAAAAAACGTACCTTTAAAACACAGTTACTATTCACCAACAGGTTTCCAGGTTTAATATCTCTGTGCAAAATTCTTGCTGAATGTAAATATTTTAAACCTATAATAAAGCAGAACACAATAATTAATAATAATCAATTAATTTTTCCAGATTTTGAAGTTCATTAATTATTATTTTCTGTATTTTTGATTGTTGCTATTATTAACGAAAATTAGTATGTGGTTCCTAAAATCTGGGTAAAAGTGAATACTGCAGGTTATTGGGTATATGAGAATGGGCTAAATACTATAGTAGGAATTGCTGTAGCAGAAGCAGTCTTTTCCTAATAATCAGATGTAGTAGGTTCAATGTATCAGCTCTTACAACTCTGTATCGTAGTAAGGTACAAATAGCCAAACAATATTGAAATTATTGTTGATGGCAATATTGGCATATTTGTTGATGCCGGATCAAGTGGCCAGGCGGGGGGTTTTTGTTGGTAGGCGGTTGCAGCCTCCTTGGAACTGGACAAGGACGCTTCAATTGAGTCTAACACTACTTCTCCCATCACGAGGGAGTGAAAATGAGTTTTTCTCACCGCCTCAGATAAAAAAAATAAATAAATATTGAAATTATAATAATTCCTACTTACTACAATTTCCACTATTAAGGTAAAATGCAACCAACGGTTGTATAAGAGAAAAACCCATAGTTAGAATTATTTACATTTGCATAATAATTCGACAATAGGTTGTAAGTATAACCAGTTGTCAATCATCTGGTACGGGGTAGTATTCTTTGGGTGGGTGTGTTCCACCCTCTGTAGTTTCAGGTCTTTCTATCACTTGCCAACGTTCAGCCAATCATCAGGGTGGTTCGCCTTCTTTTTGGCCCTCTAGGTGGGTGGAACTGGAAGCTGATCAACCAGAGGTTTCAAGGTTTCGAGAGGAAGTGTCAATTTGTTCAGTTCCATTCAGAACTCAGCTACGAGGAGCTTGTTCAAGAAGCAGAAGGTAGTAGTTACTTTTAGAGGTGACCAGGAAAACAAGGTGACTAATTTGGAGGTATTTAATAATCTAATTTCATTTTGTTATTACAAGGAATTAGTAAACTTGTTTTTCAGTTAAAGTCGCGAGATGAAAAATTAGCTGTTAAATTTTTTATCAAAATAGGTTAGTATTATTTAAGAAAATAAGACTGTACACAGTTCGTTTATTAATACTTTTGTTAAATCGAAGAAGCTTAGTTTTTATTTATTATTTTAGTTTTAATCTCAAGCCCTATTTTGATAAAGCTGGCGCCCAACAGTATATTAATTTTATAATTAAATCGTTGCAAACCAAACAATTTTTGGTGGTAACTCACCTAGTCATGAGTCCCAACAGAACTGAGTACAGGGAGAATTATAATCTTTGTTCGCTTAGTTTATACTTTTCTGTATTTGTATAAAGTACTTAACACATCAGGTACTTTTTATCAGTAGTTTTAGTACTTCTAATGAGTTGTACTAGGAACAGAAAAATCCTGTAATGCCATCAGACTATAGTATAACATCCACCATGGAACCAAATAATGAAATCATTATTTTAAGGTAATTTCCACGAATATCCACACAAAAACTCCTCCTTCTCAAGCACTAGTAAACTTTCCCATCAAAAATGTTCTATGGATGACACAAACACAAACATGTAATATTACAAGTTTCCAACTCATTTCAGAACCTATGCTAATAAAACTACCTTTGATCAGGATTATAATTAATATAGAGTATTATTCAGCCATTATATGGGGAAATACTACAGAAAAATTCAACATTTTTGGTAAATTTACACACTCAAAACCCATTGGCGAGAGCATTCAAACACACTATGGCAACAATTTTACGTGAACTGAATAGAAATTTTATCTTTACAATAAATAATTAAAAAAAGACATTGTATTAATCAATATAACTTACCTCTCAAGATTTGGTATAGAAACACTTTAATATGGTCGGCAGAAAGATGTTGCGGTGACACAATTATTTTATGTAAATCACTTTGTAGTAATTCAGTTATTACATATCTGAATTAAAAATCAGTCAAGGAATAATACAAATCACAAGTGCTACACAATATTTAAAAAAAACATATAATTATTCTGAAATAACTATTCTGGGGGTACCAAAACCTTCATTTATTACGAGTAGCAGTACAATACAACCCCATTAACTGAACTAATGTGGGTGGACTCCAATCCAAATAAGACGGAATGTTGTAATATAAAATTTTACTGACATTACACATACTAAAAAGTTTTTGATATGTAACACAATAATGTACGTAATATTTAGTAAAATGAACTTGATAAAAAAAGAAACAATAGAAAACACTAATAAGTATGTTATTTTTATAATTATTTTTATTTTATCAAACATCCAATGTAGGATTATAAAACAGTAGTATTATTTAAAATTAAAATATATATTTCTAACCACCAGAATACGGTAACAGAAAACACTTAATAATGTTTATAGCGATTTCGTGTATCTTGCACACATCTTCAGTAAATTAAAATTCTTTAAAAAAATTTTCACATCAAAATTTAAAACTTCCTACTCCTATCATGGTAGATAAGGAATGATTCCATATCTACCATGGTAGGAGTAGGAAGTAGGAACCATTTTTTGAAGAATTTTAATTTACTGAAGATGTGTACAAGATACTTGAAAGCGCTATAAACATTGGTAAGTGTTTTCAGTTACCGTATTCTGGTGGTTAGAAATATATATTTCAATAATAAGTATGTATGTATAAACACAAAGGTTATTTTTTAAAGATTTAAGAAATTTTCATCCATTTTGTCATTTCGTTTCTTTTCTTAGCTGCTATGTCTCCCCAGCGTTTCATAAGTAGAATATCGGATAAGGTTGCTTCGTCACTTTCCTCAACAAATTTCAATGAATCATTATTTTATCAAAAATATATTCCGTAACTGCTTAACAGAATGCCCATAACAGACAGCCCCTTGTAATGACATAACAGACATGCCCATGTCATGAGCATTTAGTTTATGCCCATAACGACAGGTGCCCTGTCAAATTATTTACACTTAATCTGTTCATTGCATGGCTAAAATAAATAGTTCTGTTTCTTATCACATGGTCAGCCAATTAAATGACTGAATCATTTGAGAACAGAAGAGGTAGAGGTGTAAAAGACACTAATCAGAGTTATCTTCTCTGAAAGTAATGAATTTCATTATACAGCCAGACCCTGTGGTGAATGAAGTGAAGGTGTCATTTGCAGAGTGGAAAATTTATGTGCTTTTCAGAAGGCCCGGCATGCTGATAAGTGTACTTTTCCATTTAGTGAGGAAGGTATGGTAAACCACCTCACTCCTCATTTTACTTAATAAAACCTCGAAAGGTTCAAACCAGCCTTTCGGCTGATGACCTAAACAGCAAACTTCTTTACAAATTGATATCTCTATTCTTCTTATATTATAAGAAACTCAATTAGAAACTGGTTTTGTAACTCATGACAATATAAAAATACTTTAAATACGGAAATAAATATCTATTATTGTACATTAATATTTGCGTGTACAACATTTATGTACTGTAGCCTATACATTGTGGGAAAACGGAATTGACCCGTTATTTTTCTTACTTTCTGAAAATGATAAATTATAATATAGTACAATTAAAAAATTAGCGGGGTCCAGTTAACTGGGGTTATGACTGTATTTACCACAATCTAGGTGTGTTTGCCCTATTTTCATCTTGATTCTGGGAATCATCAAGTGGCACACCCTCTTTGTTGTTCAACATTAGATCCCAGTTCAATTAAAAAATAAAATTAATTTCCCAAAGCCATATATAAACCAAAGTTAAGTAACTCCATTTCCCAACAAAGCAAACATTTTCATTAACTTATAATTAAGAGAATGCAAATATGATCCTTTCATCCAATATCAGATTTATTTAATCTTAAAATAAAATATAACAAAAATCTTGCACTATGACTAATCTTAATGGAATAAAAATTATAAGAATTAACAGTTTATTTTTACATGAAAACCATTTACCAAAAAATATATTCAATAATATATTATAATTAATAAGGGAGGGTATAGAAAGTTAAGGTAATTGTAGAGACTATAAGAGGGTTAGTAAAAAAGGGGTGGTTGCAACAATTACTGTACTCCCCTATTTACCAGGTCATCTACCTCAGTTCTCTTTGCTTGCTGTAGCCTTCAGTCTTCAGTCCCTTCGCCCCTTAGTTATCAAGGACCATTCAACTGCAATACATACTGTAATAGAATACTGTGGGTGGTATGGTATACATACACTATGCCACTGCATAGTACAGTATAGTTTACTATCCTTATGCATACAATGACAACGACACACATGCAAACATATACACAGTAAACTATTTCCTATTACTATTACTACGTTACTCATTCCATAAATTTAAAACCCTCCTCCCCCCACCATTGACAACAAAATGATAGCTGCTAAACTAGGCTACAATGAACACAGCTAATCTACTCCATGAGTGTAGTAGGTTAAAATATTCATCTCCTTCTGTTTTATTTTACCATTTTATACACCACTCTTAAAGCCGACTGACAAACTTAATTAAACACACACACACACACACACACACACACACACACACGGTATCCCACAGAATTTAAACCATATGGAAATAGCATTGGTTTTCATTAGTTTGTTAATATTTTCTTCCCACGAATAAATGAAGACTTCTTATAATCAGGAATCATTAGAAAATGTTTAGACCTTTTAAAAAAATATCAATTTTAATACATTTTAAACTGTATTTTAGCTTAAATACAGAAATTTGTAACTGTTTTCCATTTTAATTATAGTAAATTTTATCAATTTTTCGCATTGTTATGTTTGGAGAAATGGTAACGTTCTGGTCCGGAGATGTAAAGATAGATGGATCGAATCCATCAGCAGTAAAAATTTTTTATTGTTCAAAAAATATTGGAAACATTAAAAAAAAATTATTTATTTATTTTTTTTTAGTTTTGACAATATGTTTTATCATCTAAAATTATTTACTTAAAATTTTTGTTTTGGAAGCAAATTCGGTATTATTTTAAATTTACCTAAATATTTCCTTCATCAAAATTTAATTTTCAGACAGATTGTTTTTTAGATTGTTGCAATAATTTTAGATAAAACAAAGTGAATACCGATAAATAAAGAACTAATAATCCCAAATGACCTTATAACAATCACTTTTAAAAATTTAAATATTACATAATACAATGGTCTATGTTTCTCAGGAAGCTCTAAGCTTCTAACAGTGAAAGAGTTATTAAAATTAGTACGGTAGTTCCTGAGATTACTTCGTAAAAATAAGAACATTACTTTATAATATTAATATAGAGGTATACTATAAATTAAATTATGTACTTGTTTTTGTTTTTTTTATTAGTTACAAGAATAGGGATCATTGGTACTAGAGTGACTAGAACCCAACGGACTTGACATGTTCAGCTCAGAAAACATGCACTGCAGAGTACTTATGTAGAGCCTTCAATAAAATCTTAATTTATAAGTACAGAACCACTAAGTATAGGCCACGAGGCCGTTGGCGCTGGGAGACAATGATACGAGCGAAACCAGCCGGCAGGCAGCCAGGCAGACCGGATGGACAAGTGAGCGAAGTATCTTCTTCCCGATAGAAGAGGGAGACAGGTTGAGGGGAACACGGCGAAGAACATAGCGTGCACGTAAACGATAAGGTCCCCATACACTGAGCAACGAACTATCCAGATAGATGAAGCGTTTTTTCTTTTATTTGAATAAAACACCCAACAGGTCAGTTCCTACGACGGTACATTACTAGCTGCAGTACTATAATTGTTTGCACGTTCAGTTGACACATGGATCTTATGGAGATTGTCACTGCTATTAGCGCAACTGAAAACATCAATTAAAGGCATCTGGATGCGTATATAAATGCATTTTTTAAACCTCTATAGAACACTCATTTTTTAAGGTAGAACTACAATTCAAATTTTGCTTAACAGAAAAAATTGTGTATTATAGAATATTTAATGAATTGTAAAAAAAAATTTTTTAAATATTTTTTTCTATGGGGGGGGGGTAAAATGAATATCTTATATATATATTTTACTGCGGACCTACTAATAATGCCTTTTCCACATTCCCAACCAAAGTTTCTAAACACTGCGTGATAAACATAAACAAATGACGCAATCTGTTATTACAAATCTAAAAATTCTATCTCAGTACAATAATAGGTATCGGAAAAAATATTTCACATTTGGAATCCGTATTTATGAAGTTATAAACTTATGGTGTTAATTATTAATTAATAGTCATAAATAGACTACTCTACGTTATAAAGGTTTGTTAACGTTGCGGGGCGTAGGAAGGGAATGTTATTGGTTATGATGGCATTGATTGATCTACACAGCTGATGTTTGTGTATGTGCTAGTAGCAGTCACAGCCCCATAAGAAATACACTGTCCTATACTGCTACGTTGTGTAAACTGAACGTGCAAACGACTATAGTAGGACGTACTAGCGCGTAGGTAGATGACTGTTCCCACAGTGCAAGTTAATTAATACCCGTGCTCTAAAGATATACGTACTGTCTGTCTGTAACTTGATGGCCTCCGTTAGAGGGGAGCAATATGCGGAATGTAAAACCATTTCAGAAAACACATATCTAATTTCTTTTAAGTAACTGAAACTTGTCGGAAATTACGTATTTTTATAAAACAAAGTATTTTGCATGTTTTTTATTCTATAAAATTATTTTAAAAAACACATGCTTAATGAGATAATTATATAATTTAGTAAAAATTTTGTTTTTGAAAAAACCCCGTATTTTTTCAAATACATTGTCATTGTTCGACAACTATTTCACGGATTAACATAATATTTGGCTGATTTGTTCTGTAATAATTATGGAAAACGATGAAACAATAAAATTTAACAGAAAATCATTGCTTTTTAATTTATGAGGACAGTTTTTTCTTCAAAACAAAACTTTTACTACATTATCTCATTAAGCGTGTTTTCGAAATAATTTTATAAAACAAAAACATGCAAAATATTTTGTTTTAAAAAAATAAGCTATTTCCGTCAAACTTTAGTTACTTAAAAAAATTAGAAATGGTTTTACAATCGGCATATTGCTCCTCCCTGCCGGAGGCCATCAAGTTATAGAGAGACTTAGTTACTTTAATAAACCACGTCTTCTGTTGGTGTAAACCGTAAAATTTTAAGACAAATCTTGAGGATGAGAATACACAAAGAGAGCTGAAAAAGCAGCTTTTCTTGACACTCTTTTTGTAGCTGTCACATGTCACATCCCAGAAACATTCGTATGTTTTAAAGATGTTTAAACAAATTTTAAACTTAATCGGAATTCAATTTTAGCTGATCCTTTTCGCCTGACATCTTTACCCGCAACATTACACATCTGCTCCTGAAAACAGCTTACTAGCAACGTTTCTAAACAATCACACCGAGCTAGTTTACTAGCGCTAGTCAATCACGTGACTTCCTCTTTCCTACTAGCCGCCAGTAAAATCAAACAAGTTCAAAGTCACTAGAGCTTTAACTCAACTAGCTGCTAGTTTGTTCCCATCACGATTTTATCAAATTATTTCTATACCGTGGGACTTCTCGACAGCGAGTGGTTTAAACGTTCTGTACTGAAAAATTGTTAGTAACAATTTAGAAATTCACAAAGAAATAAGTTTTATCCTTAAATGTTGGTACTGCGTGTGAATATGTATGAGAGCGTGTTGTGTGCACAAAGCATAGATTCATATAGGATGTTATATTTATTATTGAGCAAAAATAAATACATTATAATTATGATACCAAATACGTTTTTGTTTTACATCCGACTGTAATGCACATTAAGGCTAATGCAGACGGTGAAGGAGACAGATGAAAATGAGCGATGAAAAATGCCAGGAATCGAGCCCAAGACACCGCATAAAGGAACGTTTGTATTAAACAGACTAAAAATTCAGCAGTTGTAAATTAATTTGATAATTAATAATCACCATTTTCTTTAAATTTAGTGAAACATTTTCTTTAAATTTATATTATGGTCAATACATCGATTTGAATGCATTTGCGTGGATACAGTTTTATCTCGGTAAATAGAATCAAACATTTAGGAACATATTTTTGAAGCTTATATTAAACATTTTAGACCGTGGAGAAGTTGTGCTGATCAAATATTAACTTTAAAACTAACAATAGCAAACTGCAAATCCAAGCAACTAATAATCTCTTTTATTGACTTTAATAAAGCCTACGATTGTAATCACAGATCGCCTATGCTTAAAATCGTAAGACATTTTGGCTTACACCCAAAACCTGGTCAAAATGATCGAATTAACACTCACGAACACAAAATCTAGTCATCTTTAAAAGCGAATTATCAGAAAGTTTCGAAATAAAGCCACGACTAGGGCAAGGCGATGGACTATCGCCTTTGCTCTTCAACTGCGCACTGGAATTTGTCCTCCGAGAGTGGTACAAACTGAATTCTAAGAACATCGGAATAGGATGGGAAAAATATAACATCAGAATAAACTGTCTAGGATTCGCGGACGATCTGGCCTTACTGGCAGAGAGTGTTAAGGAAGCTAAGACACCAGATAGAAACCCTAGAACAATTAGCAGGTAAAGTTGGATTAAAAATCTCTTATGAAAAAACTAAAATGATGGCTAAAGAGACACTCTCCATAAATTCAGTAAACATAAACGGAAACCAAGTGGAACTAGTTAAATCTTTCAATATCTGGGCGAACACATAACACACAACAATAATAAAACATAACGTGGGAAGAGAGACGGAAAAAATTATCTAAATCACAACAAGTAACCAAAAACGTATACAACAAAACTTATCAATACAAACAAAAATTAAACACTACAAAACAGTCATACAACCACAAGTTACATATGGCAGCATAACATTAGCTAAAGTGACCACGACAAAAGCAATAGACAACGTCCTAAAACTCGAAAGACTAATCCTAAGAACCTGCATAGGAAAGAAAAACAAAGTCCATAACAGATACAATAAGGAGAAAAGGATATCTTTACTTTAACATCTTATCAGAACACCTAAAGACAGAACTTTAAACAAGATGATTAGAAAACTCAATTCAATGGTAACACCAGGAGCATGGATCTGAAATGTCAAAGAAGACATGATCGAACTCGGATTAACTTTCGATGATTTAGAAAACAAAACAGAAATATTAAAAATCTTAAGAAATAAGGAAAGTAGATTTGAAACAACAACAAATGGAAGAACAAACCCAAGCAGGAAGAAACCGGTCGTTTCAGAGGAAGTTCAGCAACCAAGATCAGCCCGAATGAAGGCATACTGGCAGAACATCAAGCTAAAGAATATGAAAAGCAAGAAGCTTTTTAAATTTGACTAAAGTGATCCACTGTGGTCATAAAAGACCAAAAAAAAAAAAACATTTTAACGAATGCCGAATTATCAAAGACGTAATATGACAAAAGAATATATCTACGGGGGTAAAATAGCCGTTCGTGTAGGGGCGCCATACTTTTAGGACATTGACAACGGCAAAGAAAAGACGACGAATGAACTAGAAGAACCCATCGATGAATAGAGGTTGAGAAGATATACCCGTAATAATAATACGAATACGAGCGAGTTGAGCGAGCGAAGCAGTCTAGCCAGCCAGACCAGGTGCCTGCCAGGTGCCGTGGCCGGTTTGCTAGCTAGCTAGCTGCTGCTAGAACAAAACAAGAAGAGCATTTAATCACACTAACACACGCGCACACACAAACACCTCCAACTTATCCACGGCATCGAGGCTCGCATCTTTTCACAAGGTTCAAATTGTAATACAAGTTTTTCGTTTTTTTCTTCTTCTTCTTTCATCCTTTTTCAATTCTTTTATGTAGCTGGTACAGGAATGAAAAGAAACGGTCACATTCCGCGGCCTGTCAGTTTCTAAAAAAATTTGTTCCTTTTTTGCCCGATGGCCCTGCCTTCTTGATAAGTTGTGCGTATCTTTTTTCTAGAATAGTTACCTCGAACTCGAATGAAATAACGTTTCAAGTCTTTTCGTTAAGTTTATTAACCTGAGATATTACTCGTTTTAACCCAACGTTCTTTGTCTCCTAAGCGAATCAAAAATATACAAATAAATGTTCAAAAATACAAACGTCTATGATAATTAATTTAATTTTCTCAAAATAATACAAATTTTACGCACAAACATTTAATGTAGGTACTTAAGTTCGTTCGTTATCCTATCTTCACAAGGCTAATTTTCTGTATTTTCCGTACAATTTCCTTAAAAGCTATATGGTAGATATCAACATGTTTTATTTGTTACTCCTAGCATATTTTACTTAAGTATAGCTTAAGTTGCTCATAACAGACTCTACCAAATAATTTAACTTAATATTTAAAATTTAATTTAAAACTAGGCTCTTTAGAGAAAATGCTTTAAAGAAAAGTAGATCTTTTAATTTCCTATAAATTTGATTGTATACACTTTTGTCGTAATATGCATACTGAGGCTGAATTCTTAAAAAATCGATTTTTTACAGATTTTAATGAAAAAAAATCACTAATTACCGCTGAACTAAGTGTTATACAAAAAAAATGTTAAAAATAAAAATTGTAGGATTTTAAATTCTCTACAACTTTTCTTATATATTATTACTTTTATTACAGTTTTGCGCTAAAATACATATTAAAGCCACAATCTTAAAAAAACTATTTTTTTTTACGAGAAAACAGCGTTTCCAAGAATTTCAGCAGACATGGGGCCTACCTTATCTTGTAGCGCATAAAAAATTTAGCAAATGAGGCGATTTAAAAAAAGTCGCATGAGCCTTTTCGAGAAAATAGCAAAAAGTTAAAAATGACGAATAAACAACACTTCCGGTTGACCGATTTCGATGAAAATGTTCGTGTCGGGTCCGGTAATAGTATCTAACTTAAGTTTAAAGTTTCAAGTTCGTACAATGTTCCGTTCTTGAGGTATTTGGTTCTCACTTACACACACACACACATACATACACACACGCACACACACCAATCGCTAAAAACGAGTAGATCTGGTGAAAACTCAATATCGAAAAATCGATATGAAAACATAAGTTGCTTTCCTTCCTATATACTCATATAGGGAAGAGAAAGTAAAAACCTATTGATCTTGAACGTGACATAACATAAGATTATTAAAAAAAAAAAAAAAAATCAAAAATAAAATCCTTGGGATAAAAAAAACTTGACTGTTTTGATACCGACATAACTGCAGAAAAAGAATTTACAAGTTAAGTGATTTCCACAAAGTTTGAACTATTAAAAGAAGAATCTGGTCAGAGGAAACTAAGAAGAAAATTTATGATACAGCAAAAACAGATGCAACGAGGAAAAATATCAGAATGTGGTTTCAAGAGAATTAAAAAAGAAAGAAAATTGAGTGTTTTCTAATTGCGTTTATTATGATTTGTTATATTAACAATATAAAAAAATGATTATCTGAAAACAAATCTTGTTAAGATACGTCCACTGTAATCGTCCGATAAATTTAAATTACTACAACCATAAACTGTTCAAAAATCCGATAAATTCCCTCCTGTTCAATATAAAAACGAAAATTTTCTTTATCATTCGGCTATTAAAAAAAAAACTCAAAACGAACGATGAACATTGATTAACAAGTTATCATCACACTTACAAATATCCATTTTCAAACTACATTACTGTAAAAATGTTGCGAAATGTAGGTATACGCAAACAAAAATTTCGTAACGTAATTACTGTAAATTTACATTAATCGATTATACTTTTCTACGTCATACTAAGTAAATAATTATTTCAAATTTATCGATGTTTCTTTATTTTTATAAAACGAACAATCGCTAAGTTCAGACACTTGTCAGCTTCTTATTACGTATGTTTAAAGTAAGTAAAGATTTCAAATCGGCCTCCGACATACCGTAGTAGTTACTCGCGGTAGCTACTTGAAGCGGATGGTTTAGGAAGAATAAGAATAATATGTTGTTGTTGTTTAGGTCATCAGCCGAAAGGCTGGTTTGAACCTGTAGAGGTTTTACTAAGTAAAACGAGGAGTGAGGTGGTTTACCATTGCCTTCCTCACTGGGTGGAAAAGTACGCTTATCAGCATGCCGGGCGCTCTAAAAAGCACATATTTTCCACTCTGTAAATGACACCTTCACTTCATTCACCACAGGGTCTGGCTGTATAACAAAATTCATTACTTTCAGAGGAGATAACTCTGATTAGTGTCTTTTACACCTCTACCTCTTCTGTTCTTAAATGATTCAGTCATTTAATTGGCTGACCATGTGATAAGAAACAGAACTATTAATTTTAGCCCTGCAATGAACAGGTTGAGTGTAAATAATCTGACACTCCACCTGTCTGTTATGGGCAATAATAATATGTTATAATGTTGGAATATGTTTATTTAATAAACAGGCTCGGCGCGTTTATTTTAAATGAAAGAATCGCTACACATCGTCAGAATTGATTTTAATGTCTGTAGAATCAAAGACAGTCTACTATCGACGAGAAAGAATAATGTACAATATTACATTTATGGTGGTGCCCGAGAGGTTGGACGACCACGAAAGAGATGAGATGACCAATTTGAAGTCACAACAGGCTTACGAGCCTAATGCTTGTAGAAAGGTAGGTATCTCTAAATATAAAAATCCTCCGCAACTTAACTGATTCACTCATCCCTAATGCTCTCAACTTCCAAATGACGTCGAGAGCTGAAATTCGGGATATTTGTTCCTCAATGGTTAGACTGAAAACCTAAAGAATTTGGAATTAATTTGAAAAATGATTAATTCGCTTCCTTTGCACGAAAAAACTTCAATGATAGGTCTTTCAAAAGCAGTATCCATGACTGGATAATTACTGTACACTTATTTTTAAATATATTGGTTCATTGGATTTTTTTTATTTAATATTTTGTAGTTTTATTACATTTTTAGTTTGTAGTTTTTAAATAAATATATTTTTGTTTGCATGTTCTTAACGCCGCCCTATATACAGGATGTTTTAGTTAATTAAATTTATTAAATTCTTACATTGCTTCTTTATTTTTTTTAGATATCGTTTAATTTTTTTGAATTGTTATGGTTTCAAGCCCAAACCTAAGTTTCAATCTCAGTTGTACAGTCTACTCAATAAAAGAAGAGAGCACCTACCCTAGGACATGACTTTTAGCCATAGTTGGGTAGGTCAATTTCCCTACACCTCGTTTACTGTGAACTGTAAATGCATTATTGCTTTAGGAAAGATGTGTGTGGGTAACTGCAGTACAAAATATTGACGAAGTTTTTATTATTGTTATTATTTCGATCACTTGAACTTAAGTGCTAAAACGGGTGTAACAACCCTAGAGTAATACATATTATTTCTATACTTTCTCGAAGAGGTAAAAGTTTCTGAAATAATACCTAGGAAAATAAAACGTTTTAACTACAATTTAGGCTAAAGAATAAAAATAGGATATCTACCCTACAAAACATGTTTGTAGACGCAGTACATGATTGTAGAGCTAAAAATAAGAAGAAAAAGTTCATATAATCATATATCCCTTAACGCTTCATTAGCGAGTTTACAGCTAGCAAAACATTTCGCCCTGATTTCAGTTCCCCTGGTGAAATACAGTGATATTGAATTTTTGGCTGCTACTTTTAGCGACAAAATGGTCGATATATACGGAAAATCGCCTAAAAAAATCAAATAAAACCAGTCTGAAAGCTGTTGTAATAGCAGTTTTTGAGAAAAAGGTGAAATATACAAAAAATCTTAGTAGAAAAACAGAGTCTTCTACGTTTGATGCCCAATAACTTTGTTAAAAGACCAATAAACAAATTATTTCTCCCAAAAAAAATTGTAGAGAATTTAATTCTGAAAGCAATAATGTAAGCAATGTAAACTAAATGGAAATACAAATTTAATAAACTGGACTCATATGTAGTTCACTACACAGCAATACTTTGCCGTTTTATGAAAGGGTAAGGAATAACTCATTAAAAAAACCATATTTTCCAATGAAATAAACATATCTAAATAACATTAAGATCATAACTAAACGATAAGATTATTTTCAAAATGACCTCTATTGTTTTATAATATAAGACTGTTTTTCAACTTAGATTTTTTACAATTTCATTCTTTTTATCAAAAACTGCCAACAGTACAGCTTCCAGACTAGTTTTATAGGATGTTTTGGTGATTTTTCCATATAAATCGACTATATTTGTCGCAAGAAGTAGCCCCCAAAAAATTCAGTATTACTGTATTTCACCAGGGAAACTGAAATCGGAGCGAAATTTTTCGCTAGCTGTAACTTGCTAATGAAGCGTCTGCGGAAATATGTTTATACAAACTTTTTTTCTTATTTATAGCTCTACGATTATTTACTAAATTATTTTACCATAATTTAGAATCACCCTGTATATTAACTCTTTTTCTACCTTCCGACAGAAAAACCCTGAAGTTTTAAAACCCAGAATGTATATTCTAATACCGATTGTCATTTTTATTCACCCAGTGATGGTCGCAAACTCAATTTTAACGCAACCGTTCCGATGTTAGTTAAAAATAGTACATAACAATGTTAATAATGTTCACATTTTGTACTTTATGATGGAAAACGGGTACATTTAAATATTAGGCCTAATATAAAATAAATGTTAAGTAATATTAGCATCATTTTAAAATTACTCATGTGACAATAACAAACACATTATGTTAATTACCATATTAATAAATTAAACATAAAACGTTTATTTACTAATATACAGTTATAATCCTTTTCGTTAGGTTAATTCTGAGAAAGACGAGACGAACCGGACTTCCGTTGGTTCTTTCCTCTGTCTGCATATCGCTTCGTCGTCCGAACTGAACAGGCCGTGTCTTTTTACAACCATTAAAAATGTTTGAAAAACTAAAACAAGAATTATATTCTATTTATAAAGAATCGCCAGTGAATAGCATGACTTCCGATAAATTAATACGTATCCATTATAATTTATAACTGATACTCAAAGAACACCACATCCGTTTTCATGCGTAAAAAACAATTTACATCGATTTTTAACAAAAAAAAAGTTACAGGAATGACCTCTCACAGGTCAACTGAACAAAGCCGTTCCGTTTATTGAAAAACCGACACTGCAATTAACGATGGGAAATCAACCAACATATTCGTTAACTTATATTTTGATCATAATCTTTATCCGCCCAAAACAAAAGGAAGGAGTGCTAAATTATTTGTACTCAATCTGTTAGTTCTAGGGCTACAAAAAATAGTTCTGTTTCTTATCACATGATCAGTTAATTAAATGACAAGTACAAGGCGTTTCATAATGTACTTCGGGGTTACGAAAATTCAGTAAAAAAAAAAGTATTTCACTTATAAGAATAACCCACCGGGTTGGTCTAGAGGTAAAGTCGTCGCCAAAATCAGCTGTTTAACAGCTGATTTTTCGGAGACGAAGTTTCCTGGTTCAAATCCTAGTAAAGGTAGTTACTTTTACTAGACAGTGGTTGCCGGTGTACTTTGATGGTTGGGGTTCAATTAACCATACTCTCTCAGAGTGGTCGACCTGGGTCAGTACAAGACTACACCTCATTTACACGTCATACACATCATCCTCATCTCATTGGGTCATGGGGTTGCTTATTGTTCTTAATTGAACAGATTGCAACGTACACATATTAGGAATTAAACTAATAAGAATGAAATAAGGACAGTACGAAAGAGCACTTCAAATAATTTTTTTCCACATATTCTGGGAAGTTATCGATGGGAGCTCACTTGATTGCTAGCGTACGGAATTCGGGTGGAGGAGGATTGTTTGTACGATTCCCCTCCTCCTATAACCTAGCCCATTAGTACGCGATCTTCTAAAAATATTACTCACAAAAATCATTTCGAATAACTACTGTAGTACCAGGCCCCCTAGCACTTCATCCCGCACTAGCAAACCAGTCAGCTCCCAACTATATAGTTAACCGTGTGCCCGCTAGGCGTAAACAGTAGAGAAAATGGCTACCACGGGAAGCAAGAAGTTGTTTTGTGGGTCAGAATTTCACGTGTCAAAGTTAGTCATTACTGTGTAACATGCGTTTCGGTTGAACCGTCATTATGTGCGAGTTTGGGGAACTGAAAACCCACACGCTTATGTACAACACGTTCGGGATTCTCCGAAAGTAAACGTTTTTTTGTGCGATCACTCGAGAGGCAATGTATGGGCCGTTCTTTTTTGAAGGGTACGGGTGAGGTATAATGAATGAGTGACGCATACTGGGAGAACGATTGTTGCATTACTCTGATACAAAACATTAGTTTTCAAACTTTCCGTATTTAACATATTTGTATTTATTACATTTATTTATATATTTTGATATAATTCGGCAAGTTAAGTTATGAATCCGATTAAGTTAATAACCCGGTCGGTATTTGTTAAATTAATGCGCCAGATGATAAGAATATTTTTTTAGTCTAGTTAGTACACGCTACCACTACAAAAATGTGAAACACTACTAACTCATTCATTCCCCCACTACTATAACAACGCACTGCATTCCTTCCAACTACACGGAGGTGGGACTAGAGCAATACTTTTCATAGGGCATGCAGATAAGTTAACTTTTCAACTAGGTGAGGAAGACAATGGTAAACCACTTCACTCCTTGTTTTACTCAGTAAAACCTCTACAGGTTCAAAGCAACCTTTCCGCTGATGACCTAAACAACATAATCTTAAATCCTGACGTTATGCCAACAATTTAGGAAGTTCGTTTTCAAATGTGAATTGTTTAACGATTTTATTAGATCATCTAAGTAAATTAATGAATAAACGGATGTAACTGAACTTGTAACTAATAGACTAATAAAATACAAGTTAGAATGATTCACTGAGGTGGCCAGGAAATATTAAATTGCTTCTACACCTTGTCACACTCGTTCATTATCTTTCTCTGCAATCAATGGCTGTCATAACAGACCACGAACAGTACAGACTGGAATTGTTTATACCTGAAAAAGGTTACATCCGGAATCCGGAGCGTTCGATAAATCAATATCTTTAACTGGATACTCCCTCAAAAATGTTTTCTTCCCTTATTATTTAGTATAGTATAGTACTTGCAGCTAATATCTTATTAACATATTCAATGCTGAGCAATTAAGAGGTATCTCTCCCTTTGGCCTGATTACTTGTGCAGCATATTCTCCGCTTACTTTATGTAGGGCCTACAACTTATGTTACTAACGTTTTTACAGATTTAGTTTATTTGCAACCTATACATGGATTTGTTGTTGTGTTGTTTAGGTCATCAGCCAAAAGGCAGGTTTGAACCTCTAGAGGTTTTACTAAGTAAAACGAGGAGTGAGGTGGTTTACCATTGCCTTCCTCACCGAGTGGAAAAGTACGCTTATCAGCATGCCGGGCCCTCTGAAAAGCACATATTTTCCACTCTCCAAATGACACCTTCACTTCATTCACCACAGGGTCTGGCTGTATAATGAAATTCATTACTTTCAGATGACATAACTCTGATTAGTGTCTTTTACACCTCTACCTCTTCTGTTCTTAAATGATTCAGTCATTTAATTGGCTGACCATGTGATAAGAAACAGAACTATTTATTTTAGCCCTGCAACTAACAGATCGAGTGTAAATAATTTGACACTCCATCTGTCTGTTATGGGCACATGGATTTATGTTTGCTAATTACATAAAAGTAAACAATTCAATGTTTTTTTAAGTTTATTTTCACCTAGATGTTATAATAAATGTATTACTTGTTTGAATTTTTCCATTTACTATTACGATTTACGCGTAATTTCTTATATAATTTTAAACTATAAATAATATATTTTTAAAGTAAATCTAAAAGTGTAAGCTATTTTGAATCGATACTTGCAAAGATACTAAATACACGGCTTCAACTGTACCCTGAAAACCCGTTTAAAATACTGAAAGAGTATACTAAACGAGGGTAGATTTCGTATGACGAAAATTCACAAACGAACTGCACGGTTACAAAGAAAAACCCTTTCTGAGAGCTAAAAGTAGCAACAAACTGACATCAGACAGGCGGTGTCCCCCCAGAATTACTTAAAATGTTAAAACAGAACCCGCTAGGTGAGACGTAGCCAGGCAATAACAACTACCCACGACCCGCCGCTAGGCGAGTCTCGAGCACTGAATATGTTAAAGATTAATTAAACTCGAATTAAGTGACTTTCTTTAAAACATGTTTACAAAATTTTAAAAACAACCCTTAAAAAGCAGGGTTGAAGTGGAAAATAAGGGGTTCCCGAAAAAGTAAATATTTTGACCAGTTTTAGTGATATCCTACTGATTTTTATATTTTCATTTCTCTTTTTTTCGGTAACTATTTCTATTGCTATTTTATTTTTATACTTTCACTAATAGGTTAATTAAATATTGTAGGTTCTAAGATTATAAATTACAGACCTACTTGATCAAAATCTTAATATTCTTAAATAAAATTTAAAAAATATTATATGAAAATAAATACATTTGTCCTTTAAATAAATTATTTGATTACTTTGGAAAATTTAGAAATTGAATGTTTTATAAAACTAAAATATTTGCTTGCAATTAATAAAATATGTAGAACTCAGCTGCTCTAAATAAATAGTTGGAAATTGATATAACAGCTGATTGCTATAGTACCATACACCATTAATTCTCAATATGGGGGGGCGATGAAGGGTTTGGGGGGAACGAAGCTTCGTTTAAAAATGAAGTAAAATATTCTTTATATAAAAAATTAGTGAATTCTCGCTCACGCCCTTCTGGATCAGTGTCAAAAAAATACCCTTTCTAGAGTAAAATCCCTTAAAAACTGACTCCACGTTTCAGGAAGTTTTGTGCCGAGAAAAAACAGGCTAATCCATCACATTAGTCTTAATTTTTGTTTTTAGTTATATTTAGCAATATGTACTTATTAAAATTACATCCTGATCGATTTGTAATTATGTTTTCAATTATTTCAACATTGAACCCATTGTCCCAAAACGAATTGGCTTTAAACATGTAACTCAAATAAGAAATACCAATAAAAGTGTTATTATAAAAACGCACACTTATATACATATAAAGGAGGCGCAGCTTAGTTAAACCATATGGGGGCTCGAAGTAAAAAGTTTTAGAACCGCTGCCATAACCCGGAGATTAATTAGCAAGAAGTTGATGCAACATTAATTAATTAAAGACACACACAAACATAATTTGTTCAATTAGATCTATTCAAATTCTATAAGCGAAAATCGATTGAGATACAAAGAATTATTTTCAGAGAACAGAAACGTGATATGAAAATTATGAATAGAAAATTTAAACTTTTCATCGATGGAAAACTTTCAGAACATTAATATACAACGCATACGTATAAGAAACGTGCTTCGTTTTTTTATAGACTATGTAAAAGAATGTAAAAAAAGTAATAAATAAATAAAATATTAAATAAAAATGAAATGTTACGTAGTTAAGCCGGTAAAAATAGTGAAGAAATGCGACGTTTTAAGGGAGGTAACCGTTGTAGGGGGGAAGGGTAAGTCACGTGTATTACAGCGTGCAATTAGCGGGCGAAGACGTAAGCAGAAGCCGAGGTAAAGAAGGACATAAAAGGGACGGAACAGAAGTAGGAAAGAGCGAGAGGGAAAATTGAACGAACCAAGTGGTTGAATGTGAATTGGAATGAGCGTCGTCGACGTCGAGGAGCTCGACGACGTTGGCGTCGGGCGTCCCCGAGCTCGTTTCATCGCGCGTTATTCAGCGCGCTGGGAAGCGTTCATTGCGGCAAGACAAGCCATACCAGCCGAACGAGTCTCATTCCAACTGGCTTTTACTGGTGACTGGTTGCCATAGCAACGGGTTAGAGGTCGATCGTTGCAACACCCCCTGCCACCCACCACCACCCTCTTATAAAACCTTACACCAAACATCCACCACCCCCTGCTTTACAACACCTAGGTCTATCTACCACAAAACTTCATCAAAGGGGTGTGTCCTTCAAAAAAATTATAAAAAATTTACACGAGTTGTAAAAACTTTCCCGAAAATAGAACGGATATATAAAAATAACGCAAAACCAAACCCGGAAAATATTACACATTTTTTTTTTTAAAACCCCTACTTCCAGGAATGTTGTTAAGCTTCCCGGCCGGTAATTCCCACTTTATGCATTGTTTCCCGCCTTTACCCTACTGCGTACGTGATAGTGTTATCAACATACGATGACTGCTGAATATCTCAAACGTACATAAATAACGTAAACACTGCACACAAAATTTCACATGTTCAAAAACAACACACAAGAATATATTTATATATTTTTAACAAGAATACACCTTACTTTAAAATAAATAAAAAATACGAAAAAAGGATACATTTCCTGAAAGAAGTCAATATGAGGCGGTTGTAAAATATCCAAAGCAGAAAGAACCTGTAATCAGATAAAAAAAAATTAAAAATCTAGTAAATCAAAATTCATAAAACAAAAACCACTGATATTTTTGTAATACTAACAATTAATAGTTTTATTTCCAAAAATAGTTATTATTCTTCAAACAAAACAAAAAAATTATTAATTTTAATAATAATTCCTAACAATTTTATGACAGAACAAGTCACAAAAAAATGTTACATTTATTTATTAACATTAATGTTCTTTTTTATAATTTCCATACGTTTTGTCGTATTTTGGTTAAAACCACCATAAGGCTAAAATAAATAGTTCTGTTTCTTATCACATTGTCAGCCAATTAAATGACTGAATCATTTAAGAACAAAAGAGGTAGAGGTGTAAAAGACACTAATCAGAGTTATCTCCTCTGAGAGTAATGAATTTTATTATACAGCCAGACCCTGTGGTGAATGAAGTGAAGGTGTCATTTGCAGAGTGGAAAATATGTGCTTTTTAGAGCGCCCGGCATGCTGATAAGCGTACTTTTCCACCCAGTGAGGAAGGCAATGGTAAACCACCTCACTCCTCGTTTTACTTAGTAAAACCTCTACAGGTTCAAACCAGCCTTTTGGCTGATGACCTAAACAACACAAGGCTAGGTTGTTCATTGATTGTCAGTACGCAACGAACTTGTACCCGATTTTTAAAAAAATTGTCACAATAATAATTTTAGTATAGGCCGTGTGTAGACACGGATCTATTAGAAAATTTCTGACATCATACTTCGATCATATTGCACCAAATTTTTTTAATACTGTTTGTTGTTTATATCAACAGCCGAAAGGCTAGTTTGAATCTCTACAGGTTTTACTAAGTAAAACGAGGAGTGAAGTGGTTTACCCCACCTTCCTCACTGAGTATAAAAGTAGCCTATGCTTATCAGCATGCCAGGCCCTCCGAAAAGCATCTACTCTGCACCCTACAAATGACATCTTCACTTCATTCACCACAGGGTCTGGCTGTACAATGAAATTTATTACTTTCAGAGAAGATAACTCTGATTAGTGTATTTTACGCTTCAGTTATATAATTTGCTGACCACGTGATAAGAAACAGAACTATTTTTGGTAGCCCTGGAACTAGTAGATCGAGTGAAAATAATTTAACACCCTACCTACCTGTTATGGGTGTAATGTTTGATAAATTTTAGTAAAATACCTAATCCACGGCGTTAGAACGTGTGTGTTCAATAACACTTCATATCAAATTCATTGCTTTGCGAAATTGTTTTTTAAGACACTTGAAACAAGTGATTGACGTGAACTTAATTTACGTAATTTGATGAAATTTTTGGAAAGTATTAAAAAATTAATTGTAATATGATAATTTCATTATTTTCCGCTAAGCTGACAACGCATATGTGTAGGAAAATGAGCTACTTCAGTTCCATCACTCCAGCTGTTTGTTCGGATACCAATCATTTTTTTTATGAAATTATATTTCTCAATAATTTAATATTTAAGAAGAGAAAAGAGGCAAAGGTGTAAAAAACACTATACTATTTTCCAAGCTGATGAACTCTGAACGTACGCATTGCCCCCTACCCACTTCATAGCTAGCCGATGACTTACCAGCAACGTTGCCAATACTTGCTCTCGTAGCTATGTTATATATTTCGTCAGCCATTTTTTTGGTTTTTCAATAACAATAACCTATAAACACACAACCAGCTGATTATATTATAAAATACTTCATGTTAAAGCGCTCTATAATCGATGTGTTCAGTACGAGATGCAAGACACGAGTGAACTACTTTGGCTCTTACATGCATGCGAGCGTTATGTTTGTCAAGCTGATATATTCGTACAATTTGACAACGCTGGCAAACGTTCTGATTGGTCTGAACGCGTGAAACAGCACAGCTCATCAACCATGAAAAGTAATAGAGTCAAGAGTTATCGCCTTTGAGAGTAATGAATTTCATTATACAGCCAGCCTCAATGGTGAATGAAGTGAAGGTGTCATTTGCAGGGTGGAAAGTAGATGCTTTTCAGAGGATCTGGCATACTGATAAGGATACTTTTTTACTCAGTGAGGAAAGCAATATCAAACACCTCACATCTCTTTTATTTAGTAAAACCTCTAGAGGTTCAAACCAGCCTTTCAGCTGATGACCTAAACAACAATAAAATTTTTAATCTCCTTATAAGGTTTCTTTCTACAAAAAAAAAAACCAAAAACAAATCACTACAGAACTCCGGACGATGACAAAACATTAACCTGTGACGTAAAACATTCGAATTTTAACAGCTTACTGGTAAAAAACTGGCTCTACAGAAGGATTCTGAAAATACCATGGACCCATAAAGTGACCAACGTTGAAGTTCTGCTAAGAATGAAGAAAACCACAGAACTTGTTAATATTGTGAAAGCAAGGAAGCTGCAATATTTGGGTCATATCATGAGGAATTCGCTACGTTATGAACTGTTACAACGCATCCTGCAGGGAAAGATAGATAGCAAGAGGAAGCCCGGTAGGAGAAGAATATCCTGGCTTGGGAACTTGCGAACCTGGTTTGGTAGGAGCTCCATGCAATTGTTCCGGTTGGCAGCGGATAAAGTCAAAATAGCCATGATGGTCGCCCACATCCGTAGCGGATAGGCACTCGAAGAAGAAGAAGACTGCTAAAAAGTAGAAACGCGGGTAACTACCCTAAACCAATAAATATATTATTTCTGTGGTTAGCGTAACTGGGTTCTACGCCGGAGTCCCGGATTCGATTCCCAGTCAGATATAGTATTTTTTCATTACTCATTTTTATTATAATCATTATCCACCGTCAGCATCATCAGAAATTGCAGAACAGTCAGACATGAAGCAAAAAAAAATATTTCTGTACTTTCCCAAAGAAATGAGATACTGATAATCTGGATTAGTGTTTTTAAACTTGATAACTAACAAGAATAAAAGAGTTGTGTAAACCCGGGAAAAGTAATAAACTAGTAAACATAATGTTTGTTTCGCTTTTAGGCTAGTAATTCCTGGTGTTAAAATATATTGTAGTTTATGGTATGTAAAAGTAGGCACAGTAAATTACAATTGTCCGGCAGTAGACCTAAGTAACTTACACAATATGTTACTTAGATTACATTACATTACAACTACGGGTATAATTATAATAATAGTAACCACTCGTTTACAATTAATCCCCCCCCCCTCTACACAGCTACGTAAACTCCCACCCACAACTAGTGTAATTCTGAATGAATTACAACTAAATACGTTGACGTTACTGTAACTATACTATAGTTTTGCCGTTGTCGATTACACCTCATGGTTATTGCATAAACAAACGGCTGGCTGCAACACAGGCAACGGACCTAACCGATTACACGCTTTTGAAATGCCCCACAACAATTTTAACAAAGTACTTACGAACAGCCTAATTGATAAAATGGTTGTGGTGAAAACGACGAGATATATTACAGTGAAGGTGCCCATATACCATGCAAAAAAAATACTATTACTACGCCACACGAAAAGATATACGAGGTGTGGCTATAAAATAACGAGACTAACTTGTAAAAAATTTTTATTTTTATTTTATACAAAATCACTTATTGTCACCTTCAATATACACTTCTTCTCTATCCCTACAACGCTCCATGCAAATTTTCCATAGTTAGAAACCGTGCTGAAAGTCATCTTACGTCTGCTCCTTCAGGGCACGTGCCGCTTTTTCTTTTACAGCTTCTAAAGACTCAAACCTTGTCCCTTTTAATGAAGATTTCACCTTAAGGAACAAGTAGAAGATATAATATGTGATAAAACGTAGTTTTTTACTTATGATCCAGAAACGAAGCGCCAATCCATGCACTGGAAGAGCCGAACTTCACCAAGAGCCAAAAAAAGCTCGAATGAGCAAGTCAAAATTTAAAGCAATGATGATTGTTTTTTTTTTGATACCCATCGGACAGTATACCTTCACTGCGTTCCTGAAGGTCAAACAATTAATCAATATTACTACCTTGAGGTACTTTCAAAACTACGTCAAAGAGTAAAGAAAAAACGCCCCGAAATGTCGAAGGACAAATCATGGGTTCTCCACCAAGACAATGCGCCAGCTCATTCCGCGTTATCTGTCAAGAGGTTCCTAGCCAAGTACAGCATCTCAGTGTTAGAACATCCACCTTATTCACCAGATCTTGCACCATGTGACTTCTACCTGTCCCTCAGGTGAAATCTGCATTAAAAGGGACATGAATTAAGTCTGTGGAAGCTGTAAAAGAGAAAGCGGCACGTGTCCTGAAGGAGCTGACAGAAGATGACTTCCAGCACTGTTTCCAACAATGGGAAATTCGCATAGAGCGATGAAGGGATAGAGAAGGAGTGTATATTGAAGATGACAATAAGTGATTAGGTATAAAATTAAAATAAAATTTTTTACAACGTTAAGTCTTGTTATTTAATAGCCACACCTCGTATTTTAGAGACGAAGGTTCCGTTATTTTTATTTGAGTTTGAATACTGACAGTGGTTACTGATATAGGCGTATGGATCATTTAGTAAAACAAAACATTGTTAAGGTTTTAAAAAAAACAACAAGTTTTGTAGTTAAACTACAATTTGAATGATTTACTGGGTGAAGCTGAACTACGGTGCAATCCACGTGCCAAATGTCAAACTGAAGGAGATAGAACTAGCTGCACTATAGTACGTAAACTGAAAAATGAAGCCTGTGTTTTGAACGCGTATCTCATCAAGAAACATAAAAATTTCTGGTACGGCTCGTTTTAAAGCTGGTTTTTTTGTTATTTTATTCATGTACATTACGAAACACGGGAGTGTATTAGGATTTTTCTACCGATTTAGAAACAAAATATATACCCGTTTTTTATTTAACGCATTTTTCACTTAGTCCATGTTTCAGAACAAGTAGCACGATCAATTCGATCAAAGGAAAATATGGCGTTTTAGAATAGTGTTCCTGCATGTTTTCTAAATAATTTCAGCTAAAATTCAGCCTTTTAGTACAAAGTATTAAGGAATTACAGCGTTTTTTTTTAAATGGTTATTTTCTTCCCGATGGACGTAACGAGTTAAAATCAACGCTATATCCGTTTAATTAATAAGAGAATGCAATTACACGACAGCTAAATGTTGTAAATTTGAAGGTTTTTTTCAGTTACATATTGAAAAAAACTTACATTAAAAATTTTCATTCGCAGTGAGATGTTAACGTTCCTTAATCCTTTGTACTAAAAGGCTGAATTTTAGCTGAAATTATTTAGAAAACATGCAGGAACATTATTCTTAAACGCCACTTACTTCTTAACACCTTAAAAATACAATTAAGTTAGAGTTAATTAATTTTATAGTATAATGTTACACTGTCCCGTCAAGGTTTTCGCATAGTTTCCCTTGACCATTCCCCGGGAATGGGTGGTCAGTCCCTTTTCGTTCTGTACTGTAGCATTACAATTAAAACCTACCCCAAATTTTAACTTGTCAGCTATAGTATATTGTTTAACGTGATAATAAAATTATTGCCCATAACGGGTAAGTGGAGTATTAAATTAATTGCGCTCGATCATCTATTGGTTCCAGGTATCACATAGTCAACCAATTATACGACTGAACTATTTAAGAACAGATAGGATAGAGGTGTAAGAGACACTAGTCAGAGTTATCTCCTCTGATAGTAATGAATTTCACTATACAGCCAGACCTTGTGTGAATGAAGTGAAGGTGTCATTTACAGGATAGAAAGTGGGTGCTTTTCGGAGGGCCTGGCATGGTGATAAATATACTTTTTCAACTCAGTGAGAAAGGCATAGTAAAACCTCTAGAGGTTAAAACCAGTGTTTCGGCTGTTGACCTAAACAACAACAATAAAATTATTTATCATGTTTACAACAATACTTCACTCTGAAACAAAAGAAAACATTGGAAACGTCATAAAATTCAATAGAATAACCACTTCACAATATTTCACGTTTGTTCACCGTGTACGAGCTCCTTTGGAAGGGGATGGTGGGAGAGAGAAATTGCACGTTAACAACACAGGATAGAAAAAGAGGTACATATACAAACTATGATGAAAGAGTGAGAAAGAATGATGGTGAGAAACGGTAACGAACGTACAGTACCTGAAGGAAAAGGAGTTACAATAATACAGCATTACTGACAGGCTTGGTTATAACGTAATGCATAAGAACAATCTATTGAAAGTAGGTCAGTAATAGAAGAAACGGGACACTAACACTAAATTCGCTCGTTCACTTATTCTATTTCATTCATATCTTACCACGAGTCTTTCAGTGCTCAATTATTTATTATTGTTACTACTATTACTATCATTACTTTCAACAGATTTAGAAAAGAGCCAATACATTCTTTCATTTTCCACCTTACAAATCGAATAATATAAATTTCAGAAAATATGGTAAACGCTCTTACGATTCAGCACGCCACTTTAAAAAAAATATCTAAAAAAATTATTCCAATTTTCAAATACAGTTACGGTAAGATAGGGCGATACATTTAGCCCCGATTCATTTAAAAATCTGTGTTTAATCTAACGGAAAGTCAAATACAAAAAAAAATCTGGTGTGAAACATTCACACAACTTTCTCTTGGCAATGCAAATAATTAACAAAATAACCTAATATTAGTAGGTCTAATAAAACATTAGAAATAAACGAAAATACTAAACTCAATAAACATAACCTAATTTACATCACGAGTGAAGACGCAAAATGAAAATCGACCTCAGTGGGTTTAAAAATACGGAAAATCACTCTTTCACGCTGAACTAGGCTCTGTAGAGAAAAATGGGCTAAATAAGAGTTGTAGATTTTTTAATTTCCTATAAATTTGATTATATATATTTTGTCGTAAAATGCATACTAAGGCTGAAATCTTAAAAAATCGATTTTTCACACGTTTCGTGAAAAAAATCGCTTATTACCGCTAAACTAAGCGTTATATAAAAAAAATGTTTGGAATAAAAGTTGTAGGATTTTAAATTCTCTACAACTTTTATCGATAACTTTTCAATTTATTTTAATTTCAATTATTTTATAGATAGTCCTCCCTTTTACGTAACGAACGATACAACTTAAACGTCCCATACATCAACAATGTGCTCCTTCGCACACGATTTAAGAAGAAATTACACAGTAATCCGAACTTGCGCATCGTTGACCTAGACACACCAGATTTACAAATTTGTAAATCTGCCCCAATACGAAGACTGAAACGACTCTGGAGTAAGGATACCATGAGACGTCAAAATTTAAGAAAAACAAAAAAAAAGTAACCAATAAAAAATAATAAACTAACTTAATGATTATGGCTGTAGTACTGTCAATGGGCAGAGATCTCCTCAATGTCTTAAAATTGTCAATATTTGTATCCTTTTTTATCAAATTTGGTTGCTGTTAATTTTATACAGTTGCAAATAAAAATATAAGGTTAGTCAAAAAAAAAAATATATAAATTTACTAAGTCACCTGAAGAATAAAAATGGTTGGATAGAGTAACCTCTCCCCACCAGATTTAGTACTAAGGTTGTCAGACAAAGGCTGTACAAGGAAAATAAATGATTAGAAAAAGAAAACGAAAATTGTACGGACACTTCTATAGAATGGATGACAACCGATTGACAAAACACATTTTTAAGACACTAAAATAATTGACCTAAGGTGTCGGATAAGTGGTTTAAAGAATTCAGGAACAATGTTAAGAAGACAGGAATAAACCGAGAAAACTTAATGAACCCAACTAAATTCAGACAATTAATTATGGAATTTCAAGGGATTCAATAAAGAGCAAAAACAGAAAACCGGGTGTACAGAAGAAGGAGAACGGCCTACCAGTGAACGAATGCTGAAAATGTTGGCTACATAAAGAGGCTTCCAGAAAGGTCTCCTCACGGGGTCTAAAATTGGACTCGTGGACCATTCCTGAAAGAGCACGATAACTGAACCCCAACTTTTAAGGTATACCGGTAACCACTGCCTGGTATTCAAAAACGTATGAAATGAACTACAATACATTTACTAGAATATGAACCACTGAAACTTCGTCTCCGAAAATCAGCTGTTTAACAGCTGACTCGCGGTGACGACTTTACCAACCCTAACGCGGTGGGTTTAATCTTTAAAAAATATTAATTTCCCAATTGAAATATCAAAATAACATTCCGCCATTTCCGATACTATTTTAGATAGTTTACGTTTAAAATTTCAAAATAAAATTATATTTCGGCCGTCTCCGTAACGTAGTGTTTAGCACGCTAGCCTACTAAGCGGAGGTCCCGGGTATGATTCCCGGCTAGGGTCTGTAAATTATTACCTGCCAAAACCCACCGTAGTCACTAATGACCAAGCTGTTGACGCGACTTAAAAAAACAAAAAAATACTTGTTTCTTTTCGTATTTCAATCGTGTTGTTGTTTAGGTCATCACCCGAAGGCTGGTTTGAACCTCTAGAACCAGATGCTATACTAAGTAAAACGAGAAGTGAGGTGGTTTACCATTACCTTCCTCACTAAGTGGAAAAGTATGCTTATCAGCATGCCAGGTCTTCTGAAAAGCATCTACTTTCAACTCTGCAAATGACAACTTCACTTTCTGTCTGTATAATGAAATTCATTACTCTCAGAAAAGATAAAACTCTCAAAAAACTGTAACTAGTGTCTTTTACACCTATATCTCTTCTCTTCTTACATGCTTCAGTCATATAATTGGCTGACTAAATAATAAGAAACAGAACTATTTTTTTTTATAAATAATTAGCAGATCGAGTGCAAATAATTTAACACTCCACCTGCCGTGAGGGTAATTTCAATCGTATGAGAACAATATTACAATTTATTAATTTAGGAGCAAACAATTTTCCTGATCGACATTAATATTAATAAACAACAATTATAATGTACATCAAAGCGAAACAAACTGTAATGCTATTTCCAATCACTACAGCTTAGAAACGGTGTAAGGTTTTCGTAAATTAGGGCATTGAAGAAAAGAAGCCATATTAATGGCACTGCTGACATATTGCGGCAACATCGTTGTTTCACTTTCACTTCTCTTGAAAATCAAATAATAATGATAATTCTTAAACATGAAGACGAATAAAGTTTTTGCAACATCTTACTTTAAAAGTTGTTCATTCTGTACAAGATCAATAACGAAATAATTATAAATTGCAGAGAGAATAATAAATTATTAGTAAATAAAATAAATCTGTACATAACTTACAGGTAATAAATGAATTATTAGTATTGTAATTACATAATCAAGAATGGTGTTACATTACCGCAAATGAATACCAAAACATTGCGGTTTAGCGAAATAGTGTGAATGACAATAATGGGCAAGTAGGTCTACCGTGATAATATCAGCCTCGTTTCTATTACAATAATTATCAAATAGGTTAAAGCTAATTAAATACTTAGAGCAATCAGTAGTAAATAAACTTAAACACATATAATATTTATGACACGTCAAAATTTTATGTCACCGATTACAAATTAATTCTTAATATTTTATAATATTATACAAAAATTAAGGAGAGAAAAAATAAACCTTTTTCGAAATATTTCCTTTATTTTGTTTCTATTATCCAATATTTATTTGTTTCAAGGTATCCATCGGAACAGATTTTTCAAGAATTCAACGTACTTGACACCTGCCAAATATTTACAATAGAAGCTCTTATTTCGCGTATAAAAATGTAAACTTTTTTACTTCCAGAACACACCATTGTAATACTAGGAACAAGGATCTCTTACCTTTACACAAGGCCTCAAAAACTTTATACCAAAGGCATTTCTGCAATTTAAGGCCCAAACTGCTCAATTCGCTCCCCTTACAAATTAAAAATATGCCGGACATCATAAGGTATAAAAAAGCAGAAACCATTTGGCTATTGGAAGTAGGGAGAGAAGCTATAGAAAAAATGGTTAATCCAGGAAACATACAGTTTTGTGAGCTCGTCTACCGGTTTAAATTTTAGTTTTCTATTTTTTTAAAAATTCCTTTGTCTTGCATATTTTTTTTAATAATTATGTTTTAATATTTTAATTAGTATTTAAGTAACTAACATGTAGTTGTAATTACTAACACACTAATAGATTACCGTAGTAGTTGCAGTGGTTAATAAACAAAGAAGCACTGAATTGATCTACCCTTGAACATGGAAAACCATAGTTGGGTGGATTAATTTTCCCGACACGAATTAAATAGTTTTTAAATTTTCAAAGTATAGTTAAAGAAATTAACATTTATTTTGTAATGATATTTTCTTGTAACCAATGGAAAAATAAATAAATTAGTACGCTCCAAAATATCGAGATCACGGGTTCGATTCACGGCTTGCATCTAGAAAATTATAACACGGTTAAACCCAAAGCAGTTGCTAATAACCAAGATGTTGACGCGACTCTAAATAAACAAAAAAAAACTAATCAAAATATCGTAAAAGTTAATTTTTAAATTATGTTTTTTTTAATATAAACTTCTTTATATTGGAACAATGTTTATAGGGAAAGATTCCAAAAATAAAAAATTATATAAAAAAGACATTTCTGCCACAAAAGCGTAGACACGTTCAAGATTTCCCAAGGGCAATATCATTTAATTCACTATTAAAAATTTTAGAAAATGCAAGAAAAATCAAGCACGTTCGTTTTTATTTCATATGTTGACGATTTTTACGAAAAAAATTTGATTTCTCAATTTTTTGATTAAGAATTTAAGTCTATAAAATTAATTATACAAAAATGGCCTCAATATACAAAAATTGGGCTACAAAAATAGTTCTGTTTCTAATTTCATGGTCAACCATGCCTCATGGATATGACTGAAGCATTTAAGAACAGACGAGGTAGAGATGTAAATAACACTAGTCAAGAGTTATCTCCTCTGAGAGTAATGAATTTCATTATACAGCCAGACCCTGTGGTGAATGAAGTGAAGGTATCATTTGCAGAGTGGAAAGTAGATGGTTTTCAGAGGGCCCTGCATGCTGATAAACATACTTTTCCACTCATGAGGATGGCAATTGCAAACCACCTCACTCCTCGTTTTACTCAGTAAAGCCTCTAGAGGTTCAAACCAGCCTAGCTGATGGTAAACAACAACTAATTGGAAGTTTTTTAATTTTTTTTTATTATTTAAAGTTGCGTAGACAGCTTGTTCACTAGCGACTACTGTAGGTTTTTGTAATGTAACGGTGGGTTTAAACGTGTTAAAATTTCTAGACCGTATTCGGGAATCGAACCCAGAACCTTCCGCTTTGTAGACTAGGCGACCACTAACCATATTTTATTTAGATTTGTTCAATGGTATAAGGTGCCTTTATCTTCGAAAGAACACAATGTGTAAACAATTAATAAATAATTCACGAGATATTAAATTTTCAGAAAAAATAATCAAAAATTTGGTAAGAGAAAATCCTTAAAAAAAGAGGTCAAATAAAAATCCGTTAAAAACAGGCATAAATCACAATGAAGGACTAGACAAGAGTTTCATAAAATTTCATATCTGAGACAAGGAAAATCCTGGAAAACCTACCATGGTTAATAACTATTATAAAGTGAACGCAATAACGCCCGTGTAATGATTACGGTTGCAACTACATACTACAGTAGTAACGTGGTACGGGACAAAATAAATGAAACAAAACCAAAATTCCCGTAAAATTAAGTTCTGGTATTAATTTAGAATACACTTTCACTCCGGTTGGCACAATAGCTTAAACTATAGGAAGTAAATTTCTTATCCGAACAGATTTCTCTTCAATGCCAGAACTAATTCGCTTTTAAAAAGACCATAGGATATTATTATTCAGATACAAAGTATTAAAACCGTGCCCGTATTACAGAAGCTGTACATACATTTTCAGAAAGGTAATAAAACTCTTATGACATGAATACTGAACAAAGGAAATCATTTTAGAATCTTTTGGCGACAGAAAATAAATATAACATATCAATTTATAAAAATGGTTTACCTAATAAAATATAATACAGTACAATAAAATTTTGTATAAGTTTATTGCACAATGTCGTTCTACTTTTTTTTAACCAACGATGCGTCAATACATATACTGACGATAGATTTTATATACAACTACCCGAAATAAGTAATTATGAATAATTAATTAAAAAAAATTTTTGCATAGAGAAACAAAAATGTAAAACATAAAACAATACGGTAAATTGTACATAAGTTTTCTAGCAAAACTTTTATAATTTCTGCATGTGGGAGAATTTAACCCGTTTCCGGTTTTATGTATTCTACATTGTAAAACTTCTCTTCTTCTGCACTTCAAGGATTAGGTTTCCTGAACATGTTTCGGTAACCATCTCTTCCTTGGTTTTCCCACGCATCTCCTACTTATAGGTTTATAATTAAGTGCAGCCTTTGGATTTCGTTCTAGTGACATTCTTCTCAAGAGACTACACATTTCTTTTATTGCTTGATTTTGTCATGCAAAGTTGAAACAGTTTAATGCGTTTCTGATTTAATTTCTAATTCGATTTCTTCTGGTACATTCATAAACACTTCGCAGAAACTTCATTTCAGCGGCCTGAATTTTGCTATTTTCGTTTTTCTGTGTACTTTCTTATAAGTAAGTATGTATATTTCAGCCGTTCTTAGTTTGCTCCTACTGTCAACAAACAAAAGCCACCTACTACAGGGTGCACGCTAGAGTCCGCGACTTTACGGATGTCGTATTCCTATTAAGTTAACTATTTTTTAAATTATAAGTACTTAAAGTACTAAAAACATCAGTCATGATATGATGTAGGCCTAACAATTTCATTTTTAAAAATAATTTTAGAAGTATTTTGTATTTAAATACTTTTTAAAGTATTTTGCTGTTACTTTTTAATCAGCGTGTACACATTTTGATACAATGCGCATGCTCAGTGACGTCATTATTTGTTTACATTACGAGCAAACTAAGAGAGGCTGGGCTATATAAGTGCTTATGTAATATTTGTTTTAATAAAAATACAATATCATAATAAATAAAATTAAAAATTTGACCGCCTCCTTGGCGAAATGACTAGAGTGCACTAGCTTATAAAGCGGAAGGTCCCGGGTTCGATTCTCGACTAGAGGCTGAAAATTTTAACACGTTAAAACCCATTATTACAGTACCAAAACCCATAGTAGTCGCTAATGACTAAGCTGCGATGCGACTTAAAATAAAAATTTTTAAAAAATACTGAATTTTGTTAAGTAAATAGTTTAATAGTGTTTGTTAGTTTTAAAAGTCAATATTCTTAATAAATTTACTTTTTATTCCATGATACTTCCATATATGTTAAATCCAGGTTATCCGAAAAAGATCCGAATCAATTACTTCGGATAACCGGGATTCTCCTGCAAATAGAACGAAGAGAGAAGTAGTGAAAATCTCAAGAAAAAGGAAGAATTGTAAATGAAAATTTTAAGGAAGACCTGCTTCAACAGGTGGACAACTTTGAATCTCTTGAATAAAGTATTAATAAAAAATACGAAGATAGACCAAGAAATTATTAAAAGAACAGGGAAACCAATAAAATGTACTACCAAATAAACAACAGACCAAAAACGAAAACATATTAAAATTATATGAAAACAAATAAGTTCAAGATGTACAAAATACAGAGGTAAATTATAAACGTTTAGTAAGTACGCTTTTTTTACTAAGAAATATCCTCAATTTAGTCAAAAGTAATTTTTCCATTAATTTCAAACAGAGTCAAGTGGAATCAGATGATCACATTAAAAATAACTGAAATAAAAATCCTACAAAAGTTTAAACCAGAAGATACAGTATTTATTATTTTATGTGTACATACGTATGGACATTTAAAAATACAGTAGAGCGTCGATAATCCGAAAGCTATCCGAGGATTTTTTCGATATTTTATTAGCGCGAAAAGCGAAAGTAAAACACTGTTTACACTGTGGCCTATTTACTTACAATAGGTCAACATATTTGTTCATTAAAAGCAACTAAATATACAAAAGTAAAGTGTTTACTTTTATTCATTTCAATCTTTTTAAAATGTTTAACTATGAGCCTAAGCGGAATTTCTAGGTTATGTTCGAAAATCCGAAAAAATCAGTAACTACCTATGGTCCCAATTGGTTCGGATTTTCGACTATCTACTGGATAATGTAAAAGAAATAACACTTACGTTTTCATGTTTAAAGAAGCAGAGCATTTTCAGCTCCCGGAAGACTCTCTTTGATGAGACTAAAGATTGGAAGACATTGGGCAGTTTTTTAAGGGCGACTCTCCTTCCGTCACGTGGATCAGTAACTGCCCTGTAACACACAAGAGAAAATACAAATCAGTTAACATACAATTAAAACAAAAATTCAAGAAAAAAAATTGTAATAGTTGCAAATAATTTACAATAATACGCAAAGTATGCATGATTCAAAAACGTAGATAGGCAAGGTATATAAGATAATAAGTTAAGATAAATATAAGATAATAATAAGGTTTTCCCGTTTCCAAAATCAACGAAAATCTTAAAAATAAAAACAATGTATAGAGCTTTTAAATGTTTTTCAATACAATAAAAAATTAAAGATTTAACAAACCCCGAAAAAAATTTTAAAGAAGTAAAAAAATAATATGTATTGGTCCTTTATGTTTGAGGTCGTTGCGTCGGGGAACCGCTAAATAACAAAATCGAAAAAAGTGAAAAATCGCATGAATAAACTACTATTTCCGGTTGACCGATTTTTATGAAAATGTTCGTGTCATGTACCTCTTACCTTAGAAGTACCTAACTTAAGTTCCAAGTTTCAACTTAATACGTTATTCCGTTATTGAGATATTTTGTTTACACAGACCAATCACTAAAAACATGTTTTTTTAGGGGGGTTCAGGGGGCCTGAAAACGTTCTGGTGAAAAGTCGATTTGGATGAAAACGTTCGTTTCGGGTCCCCTTGTGGGCACCCTAACTTAAGTTTTAACTTCGTACACTATTCCATTCTTAAAGTATTTTGTTAACGCGCGCACTCAAGCACACGCGAGAGAGAGAGAGAGAGAGAGAGAGAGAGAGAGAGAGAGGGAGGAAGACATGTTTTTGGGTTTAGGGTGTTCGAAAACTTTTATTTCCAGTAAAAACTCGATTTCACAAAATCGACATGAAAGCAATATTTTTATTCCCTTTATAGAATATTCATACAGGGAAAGAGAAAGTAAAAAATAAAAAAACACTTTATATTAAAATGCAGTAGCCCGTTAACTTTTTCTTTGCAATGAACGAAAAAGACTTCAATTACTAATCCAATGCTATTCTGAGAGCTTGAAATTAAGATAAAAGGATTTTGCATCAATGTTACCTGAAACGGATGTTCACCCCATCGGCTATGTACTGCATAAAGGTAAACAAATGTAAATATTTACATTATTCTCGATACAAAATCTAAACAGATAACAGGTTAATGTCGTAAATAAACGGATGTTCACCCCGGTCTATGTACAGCACATAGGTAAATAAATATAAATATTTACATTATTCTCGATACAAAATCAAAACACATATAATCGATTAACGTCGTAAATAATTAATTGTATTTTTGGATACGGCATTTGAGGGTACGTGCCATAATAGTTTTTAAGATATGCACGTACAATAAAATCTTTTACGTCGACGACAAAACAAGAAAATACCAATATTAAGATGCGGCACGTTTTGCGCAAGACTGTGGCAGTTTTTAAGGTAGGTCTATAATATTATTTTCTGGACTCATCCGAAAAGTATTAAAACCTAGAATACAATTTATTTTTTTTTAAAACGAATACTTAAGTTTTTAACTAAATAAGTAATATCATATTGTTGTTTAGGTTATCAGCCGAAAGGCTGGTTTGAACCTCTAGAGGCTTTACTAAATAAAATGAGAAGTAAGATGGTTTACCAATGCCTTCCTCTCTTAGTTGAAAAGTATGTTTATTAGCATGGCGGGTCCATTGAAAAGAACATATTTTCCACCTTGCAAAAGACACTTTCACTTCATTCACCAAACGGCCTCGCTGTGTAATTAAATTTATTACTTTCAGAGGAGATAACTCAAGACTAGTGTCTTTTACACCTGTACCTCTTATGTTCTTAAATGATTCAGTCATTTAACTGGTTGACCATTTTATAAGAAGTAGAGTTATTTTTTGCAGGCCTGAAACTAACAGATTTAGTGCAAATAACAACACGCCACTTGTCTGTTGTGGGCATGTTATACGCTTAAATAAGTGGAATTCATGAATAAATGAAAAGTTAAGTACGAAAGACTTTTCCTTGAATAATAGGAATTTCCATGAAGTAATGTAAATGTACCAAAATTAAAAATCAGAAAATTCATGAAAATTCGGAGCGTTAGGAACATGGATGGTAATTTTTTTTAAACTATTTTTTTCTCACATATCACCTTTATCTACCAAGCTCTTCAATACAAAGCAACTTTTTATTAACCGACTTGACAGAGCAGGTCCATAATCATAAGACGACGTTACTGAAAAATCTGACAATTAACAAAATTATAATTTTTTTTTAAATTTTTGTAATTATTACTTTGGATAGATAATAAAAATATCCTTCAACACAAGAAAAAAATATGTATACTAACATCCATTAAAAATAATCATTGAACGTGTGAGAAATGTCACATCATAAAATAACTGCAACACGAAACATCACATAAAGTAGGGAAGATGGAGGTCAAGAAAAAAAACGAACGAAAGAGTAAAAACAGTGAAGTCATTAAGTAATTTTACATACACATGTAAACGTAAACAGTTTCAGGTTTACGTTTATTAAGCCTTCGACTCTGTTATAGTAACTAATGTACATACAGTAACAAGTTTTTTTAAGACAAGTCATGTACAGTGGGCGCACATAAAGGACGTAAGAACAAGTTGACTTTCACGAGCAATGAGATGCGATGCGAAGATTGCAGGTAATAAGATAAACGTAAGTGAATTGATCTAGTACCTCACTTAAATCAAAGTACCTCCACATCGTTGCTCTAATAGATAGATAATGATACAGAAGTCTTGTGTAAGAATTGACGACTAAATACAGATGTTCCTCATGTACGTAACAATTACTTCCGTAATTTTCTATCGATCGATTATTAACAATAAAAACACACCCAAGACTAGATAAATATCACAGCCTTCTTGTTACAAAAAATCGCATCGAAATCAAGGGAAACTTTTAACAATTCAAATCAAAAAAAAAATTACTTTCAAGTGGAATCAGAAGTTTTATGTTACTCCATACTGATACAAAAGCATATTTTGGCCATCTCTATAGCGTAGTGATAAAGGTCCCGGGTTCAATTCTCGACCAGGGTTTGAAAATTTTCATAAGTTAAAACCCACTGTAGTCGCTGATAACAGAGTTGTTAATGCCACTTGTAGTTCTTTAGGTTATCAGCCAAAAGACTAGTTTGAACCTCTAAACGCTTTACTAAGTAAAACGAAGAATAAGGTGGTTTGACCATTACCTTCCTCAATGAGTGGAAAAATGCTTATCAGCATGCCACGCCCTCTGAAAAGCGCCTTAACTTTCCACCCTGCAAATGACACCTTTACTTCATTTACTACACGGTCTGACTGTTCAATGATGGAATTCATTACTCTCAGAGGAGATAACTCAGACTAGAGTCTTTTACACCTCTACCTCTTTCTGTTCTTAAATGCTTCAGTCATATAATTGGTTGACCGTGTGATAAGAAACATAACTATTTTTGTAGCGCTCGAACTACCAGATCGAGAGCAAATAATTTAACCTTCCACCAGCTTGTTATGGCCACTGATGCGACTTTAAAAATACTATAAAAACTTAAAATAATTTTTCATCATGTATAAACTTTATTATTATGATAGTTTTAAGTTCTTGATACACAGTTTAACATAAGAGTTTTTCAAAATGTTACTTTAAACAAATTATAAAACCCACCGGGTCTAGTGGTAAAGACGTCGCAGGGGGTCAGCTGTTTAACAGCTGATTTTCGGAGACGAAGGTTTCGGGGTTCAAATGCTAGGGTAAAAGTAAATTTTTACAGGGATTTGAATACCAGAAAAATGTTACTTTGATGATTGGGATTCAATTAACTATACCCTCTAAGAAATGGTCGGTCTGAGTCTGCACAAGACTACATCTCATCCTCAACTCATTGGGTTACCTTATTGTTTTTAAATTCAACAGATTGCAACGTACACGCATTGAGATAAAAAATATATTAAAAAATCCTGGTTTATTCTTAACACTTTGAACGTTAGTTAATTATCTTTAAAAAAATGCAGCAGATTTTAAAAGAAACTTTTTCAAAATGTGTAAAATGACTGTTTCATTGTAAATCCTGGTGTTACGTCCACACGTAACTATCTCGAAGTATTACAAGCAGAACGCGAATGCCAATTCATAACTGTAGCCCTTCAGAACGATAAAAAAGAATTACATAACTTTAAATATTAAGTAAAAGAAAAGACCAGTTAACTTCGAGGACAATAAAAAATACAAGAAAATATACGAAGAGAAACAAGATCAAAAAAGATTGACATAAATGTTAATGTTAATCTAAAAAATTTATGAAATATTTTTAGATAACATAGTTTTACTTATATGAACACAAGTAGATAATGTCGAGGTAATTAGTTTCTGTTACAAAGAGCAGAAAATACAAGTACTAAGGAAAACACAACATAAGCTCTATTGTGTAGAATTTAACGAAATGTGCATACAAAATTGACAACTTCACGTCAATCCCCACAAGGTCCAGCTGCGCATATTGAAATCCGTTACTTTCAGAAAGAACAAGGCTCTAAGGAGGTACAGAGACAAATTAAATTAATACCTCAACCTGCTCTCATAAGCGTTCTGCACGTCATCTACATCCTCAGGGTATTTTATCCCGAAGAATAATCACATTAGTCATCCTGTGTAAAAAAAAACTTGAACACTCGAAAATATATAAAACAAACCGTTGCCAAAGACGGACTCTTGTATTCTACGATTTACCCGCCACACTGCACTACATATATTTCAGGTAGAAACCACATAAAACTTTTCTTGTGCGATATGAGTTCTGAGTTTGATTTTCTGAGACGAAGGTTCCTGGTTCAAATCCTACTAAAGGTAGTTACTTTTATACGAATTTGAATACTACACATGGTTACAAGTGTACTTTGATGATTGGGTTTCAATTAACCATACTCTTTCAAGAATGGTCGGCCTGAGTCTCTACAAGACTACACATAATTTACACGTCCTACTTATCATCCTCATCCCATTGGGTCATGGGGTTGCTTTTGTTCTAAATTGAACAGATTCCAACGTACACACTAGGAATTAAAAATAAGATTTTTTAATTAATTAATTGTAGTACGATGCATTATAATTTATAGCAATTGTTAGACTTAGAAGTTGCCCGTAACAGGCATATGGAGTGATAAATTATATGCACTCGATCTGCTAATTCCAGGGCTACAAAAATATAGTTCTCTTTCTTATCACATGGTCAGCCAATTATATGACTGAAGCATTTAAGAATAGATGAAGTAGAAATGTTGAAGACATTAGTTAAGTTTAAGTGCACAATAAAATTGTAGTGCCGGCCGCATTGGCGCAGTTGGTAACGTGCTCGCCTCTCATCATGCGGTCCTTGGTTCGAATCCCAGGCACGGCATATTTTCATACGTTACAAAAAATCATTTCATCCTTCATTGTAAACAGTTACACCCCAACGTCGTCGCTAATGACCGTTGTAGTTGATGCGACGTTAAATAAATAAATAAATAAATAATAATAATTGTAGTGTACCTAATGTGTTTTAATAAATTAATTACCGAGAGGTTCTGTTGAGCATCTCTGTAGTAATATTGTCAATAGTAGTTTAAGTTAGAATAAAATTACTCATTAGTCTTAAGACTAGATCGTAATATACAAACATACAAAAACAAAATTAGTTAAGAATTATCTCCTCTGAGAATAATGAATTGCATTATTATACAGCCAGACCCTGTGGTGAATGAAGTTACGGTGTTATTTGCATTAAATATTATTGTTATATTCGTTGTTGTTGTTGTTTAGGTCAACAGCCGAAAGGCTGGTTTGAACCTCTAGAGGTTTTACTAAGTAAAACGAGGAGTGAGGTGGTTTACCATTGCCTTCCTCACTGAATGGAAAAGTATGTTTATCAGCATGCCGGGCCCTCTGAAAAGCACATATTTTTCACTCTGTAAATGACACCTTCACTTCATTCACCACAGGGTCTGGCTGTACAATGAAATTCATTACTTTCAGAGGAGATAACTCTGATTAGTGTTTTTTACACCTCTACCTCTTCTGTTCTTAAATGATTCAGTCATTTAATTGGCTGATCATGTGTTAAGAAACAGAACTATTTATTTTAGCCCTGCGACGAACAGATTAAGTGTAAAAAATTTGATACTCCACCTGTCTGTTATGGGCAGAAAAAATGTGGAACGCTTCACGATATTGCGTGTCATCCTTGCGCAGGGGCCATGCTAATCTTCTCTGTATCGTTCCAATTTTAGTATATGTACTGCCGAAGCAAGTACATAGTATATATTCGTAGTATATATTCGTTATTTGAAAGTAAATATTTTTCAGAAGACCTGGTATTTTGATAAGCATACTTTTCCACTCAGTGAAGAAGGTATGATAAACCACTTCGCTCCTCGTTTTATTTGGTAAACCTAAATAGCAACGGTTCTCAATTTGTTTTTATCACGCCCCCTTTTGTCAAGAAGAAAACTTCCCATGCCCCCCTTAAAATTGTATATGATAATGGAAAAAAACACGTATTACATTGGATAACGTACATTTATTTTCTTATTGGTTTTTTATAAGTATATTACAAAATGCAATTTAAATAAGTAAGAGAAAATAAATCAGTGAGATGGATGATCTCAAATTTTTTTGTGGTGTAGCTATTTCGATCTACATAAAGGTATCTAAAGTTCTATAAACCTATCTCGAGGTCCTCCGCCCACTTGACTTGTCTACACTCCTTCCTAGGGAGGCGCTCCCCCCACTTTGGGAAATACTGCTCTAGAGGTTTAAACCAGCCTTTTGGAGGTGACCTAAACAAAAACACATCTTTGAATTAAGTCTACGTTAGAATTACTGGCTGCTCCCCAAAGCTAAATTTCATAACTTTTAGTAATATAACATTTTTTTAATATTTTCACTTCTCTTTTATTTATGGTCTATCGGATGTTGGGAAAAAACGGCCCACTACTTTCCCGAAGAGTTTAGTTTTAAAGATCAACATTAGTACTACAATTGATAATATTGGTCTTCAACGACGTGAAGGAATAATTAAAAGTAGGTAAATTACTTCTATAAGTACTTTCCAAAAAAGTTGTACTTAAAAAAAGATCGGAAAGTGGTACATCAGTAAATAGTGGAACGAAATCGGGAAAACCGATACTCCAGTTTTATTTAAATAATCTTGTGCGCAATTACTGATATTTTATAAATTGAGATGAAACCAGACATAAATATAAATGATTTTGATAAAGATACGGAGAGATCAATTGTGCTGCTGTACCAGATACAGAGTGTTACAGAACGAGGGGGAAGGTGTAATGCAATAACAGAAAAGCAGTGGAGGCACGAACCGTACGGACGAGCACGAGAGAAAACAGAGAAGTTGCACGCTCTGATTATTAGAGTAAAAACACTATACTATAGCAACAATACAGTGGCAGAGTGGAACAACAAAACTAGATGCAGTTAATCTGACTCAAGATAAATGGAGAAGGTGAAAACTTTATTCTGTTCAAGAAGAAAATATATCAAACCTCCTTAAGAATTAGTAAACGCGGACTTAAAAGCAGGAGGTCTTCTATTACATGAATTCTGTTGCCTGTTAAGTTAATCCCTCTAATACAACTTTACACCGTTTCGTACAGCCATTAGACAACACGTACAGAAAACCGCACGAATTTTCAAGCTAATTTAAAAAAATACAATATTTCACTCATTATAAAACCGACTTTGATGTTGCATTCAGAATAGTTGGAATGTATTAGTTTTTATGTATTTATTACAATCGAAAATTACCTCTAACATAAGCATTTGACATGAATTATTTACAAACAAATAAATTATTCAAAATTTAAAAACTTAAAGTTAATAAGTTTTAATTAACTATGTAAATTTATGTTACAACCATTTTTACAGTGCGTTTCATTTTAAGCCTGTAATTGTAGAACAAACCGATTTTTGTGCCTTGAGTTTTCGCATTATATTAAAAAAAATAAAGAAAACAAACTAGAAAAGATAGAGTAAGCACCATGTCAGCTGAAATTCTTGAACAGGCAGCGTTTTCGTGGCAAAAAGTGTGTTTTTTAGATTGTGGCCTAAAAAATGCATTTTAGGTCAAAAGTGTTTATACGTAAAGTTCCAAAAAATTAAAAATCCTACAACTTTTAAATCAAATATTTTTGTTCTACAACGTTTAGTTTAAAGTAAATTAGTGATTTTCTGTAATTCGCTCATCAAAACCGGGATTACTTAATATTGCGGCCTATGAATTTTATTACAAAAGTGTCTATAATCAAAGTTATATGAAATAACTTAAAAAACCTAAACCTTTTATTTCTACCATTTCTATCTACAAAGGTTAGTTTAGCGTCAATGATTGATTCTCCGTATTTTTAAGTCAAATGAAAGTTGGTTTCAATTTTGCGTCATTCACTCATGATTAAACATAGGTTATATTGTTATTTATTTACATTGGCAAGTGAGAACCGTGTAAGTGTTTACATCAAATTTTTATTAAAATATTATTACTAAACGATTTACAGCACCGTAATTCATAAAATTCTAATATTTTCCGTTTGAACTGTAGAAACCCACCAGGAATTGTTCTAACAGTCAAGTCATCGCCGTGAGTCAGCTGTTCAAAAACGAAGGTTCCGTGGTTAAAATCTTAGTAATTACTTTAATACGGATTTGAACAATAGATGGTGGTGACTGATATACTTGGTAGTTGGGGTTCAATTAACCATATACTCTCAGGAACGGTCGGTCTTAGTCTGCACAAGACTACACTTTATTTACGCGTCATACATAATATCATCCTCATCTCACTGAATCATAGGGTTGTTTATTGTTATAAATTGAACAGATTGCAACTTATGCACATTTAAAAAAAATCGGAACAAGTAACGATAAAAAACACTTAATACATTACTCTTTGTCCATAACAGACAGGTGGAGTGTTAAATTATTTGCACTCAATCTGTTATATTCAGGGCACTACAAAAAAATAATTCAGTTTCTTATCACAATGTGTTGTTGATTAGGTCAACAGCCGGAAGGCTGGTTTAAACTTCTAGAGGTTTTACTGAGTAAAAATGAGGAGTAAGGTGGTTTACAATTGCCTTCCTCACTAAGTGGAAAGAGTATGCTTATCAGCACGCCAGGCCCTCCGAAAAGCACCCTCTTTCCACCCTGCAAATGACACCTTCACTTCATTCACACAGGGTCTGGCTGTATAGTGAAATTCATTACTCTAAGAGGAGATAACTCTGACTAGTGTCGTTTACACCTCTACCTCTTCTGTTCTTAAATAGTTCAGTCATATAATTGGCTGACTATCTGATGAAAAACAGAACTGTTTTTTGTAGCCCTGGAACCAACAGATCGAGTGCAATTAATTTAACACCCCATCTGCCCGTTACGGGCAAAATCCGATTTTATGATGAATCAAAAAATGTTCTCCGATCTTGAATGTAACCATTTTTCCAAATAAAAAGGTGGTCAAGTGACACATGATTTCTATGCAAAATTTCAAGACAATTTGAATGGTGAAACCCTTACAAAGACATCTCATACTTGATTTAGAATTAAATTAAAAACAATAAAATAATTGAATTACTGTATATAAGAACAGAAGAGTTAGAGGTGTAAAAGACATCAATTCAGACGTGAATGAAGTGAAGGCGTCATTTCCAAGTTGGGAAATATGTGTTTTTCAAAGGACCATGCTGTTAAGCATACTTTTCAACTTGGTGAGGAAGGCAATGGTAAACCACCTTACTTCTCGCTTTACTTAATAAACCCTAAAGAGGTTCAAACCAGCTTTTCGGTTGATAATCTAAACAACAACACATTATTCCACGAGTTTAACAACTAACTATTAAATGTTAAGAAATACTTTATAAATCAGCAACGTGTAGTCGACTACAGTGCAAGACATAAATATTTAAGATCTATCAAATATCAAGGAGTATTAAATTCAACCCTGAGATAAACACACTCGACCACAATTCCATCAGACAAAACTGAAACAATAAAATGAAATTTTATGCAGAAAGCACTAATAACTGCACGCATCTTAATGCACTGTACAATAGAGCACCACATTAATGTAGTGACGTCAATACGAGCGTAATTTCAAGGAAATCAACTAACTGATATCATTGTGAACTATAATACTGTAATACAAACTACAACAACTACAAAACCGACTACAGCGTTAGTAGGAAATTCAATATGCAATAAAGGAGTTAAGTTTACTTAATACACTTTAATACAAAATTTGTATTTGTAATTTGTATATTTAATATAGGATATTATTTTTATTTTCTCACACATTTTGCGTTCTATGTAAGAAAGATTATGTAATTTAAATTTCCCGGATAGCGGGCGAAGTACCATTTTGGTAGTATTTTGAAGTAAAACTAGAATAAAATTTTTGTGAGTTGTTTAGGTCATCAGCCAAAAGGCTGGTTGAACCTGTACAGGTTTTACTAAGTAAAACGAGGAGTGAGGTGGTTTACTATTGCCTTCCTCACTGAATGGAAAAGTACGCTTATCAGCATGCCGGGGCCTCTGAAAACATATTTTCCACTCTGCAAATGACACCTTCACTTCATTCACCACAGGGTCTGGCTATATAATGAAATTCATTATACTTTCAGAGGAGATAACACTGATTAGTGTCTTTTACACCTCTACCTTTTCTGTTCTTAAATATGATTCAGTCATTTAATTGGCAAACCATGTGATAAGAAACAAAACTATTTATTTTAGCCCTGCAACGAACAGATTGAGTGTAAATAATTTGACACTCTACCTGTCTGTTATGGGCAGAAAATATTTTTATTAACATTCTATTTCGTGGAAGTTGCATCCTGAAAGCACGAAGATAAATTAAGGAACTGAGTTTTTTTAATGACAAAATTTCGAAAAGGGTTGTTTTAAACGAAAAACAATTAGTTTCAGAAACATAGATCATGGAGTTATATTGATAATCAATATTTAGAAATACATACATACCATGTCTTAAATATTTTAAATACATATTACTTTATAATAAGTTCTTTAAAATGTCTAAAAGTTTTGTTATGTTGAACATGTCACTCTGATCCATCGATAAACAAAATTACCATTTTCACAGCTTCTCAAAATATTTTTATTTTTGCATTTTATAAGCTATTTAAAAATTTTGTACTCAGTAGGATATTCTCTTTGAAATTTCAAACAAAACGAATAGTTAGTAAATTATTCCAAAAGTCGTTCACCCCTATTCTTATCATTTCGAAGGAAATAAAAAAAAAATTTAGTTATGCGGGTACTATTACGTCACAACGGTTTCGTTTACATAATCCAAAAGATCCCCTGTTGAGTAGTCCAACATTCCTAACCATGAATCGCCCGTTCAACGGCACCGGATAATTATGCGTTAAAACGACTAAAAGGGACGACCACATAAAATTTTAAGATACATTTTATTAATAACCAGTTAACTGATAAAATTGTGGTTATATTTGACATGGGAGGCTGATTTCCGGTTCGAGTTAGGTGCAGTGCGTTGTTTATCGTTCCTGATATTTTTGTAAAATACTTTGTTATTCGGTTTGTTTTCATTTTGAAGTGTTACTTACTTGAATTTAAAATGTGAGTTAATTATTATTTTTTGTTTCTCTTAAAAGACTATTATATATATACATATTTTTTATTGTGTTATTTTGTAGCACTTTAATAGGTTAAGTTATAATTTTTCTGTAATGGCTTTGAATTCTTCTTCTTCTTCTTCTTCTTTATCGTCATTGGCAAATTTAGCCGTGTTTAATGAACAACTTCAACCTGACATCGGTTTGCGAAATACAGAAGGCACTGGATCAGCTGGTTCTTCTCAGCAGATCTTCCCGATCTTATCCGAGGATACACGATTACGGCGGAGCCAACGAACTGTGACTCATAAACGAACGGGTCAAATTGATGACGTACCTGTCAGCGCACAGGAAAGTTTCAAAACGGTGGAAGCAAGGAATAAAAAACGAAAGGCAGAAAAACATTCCAACGAATTGCATGCATTTAAAAAAATTGGAGAAAATTGTGTTACCACGAAAAATTCATTTGATCCATTAACAGATAACTCTGACATGGAGGAAGAGTTAACGCCGTCTGAACCGAAACCTCCTCCTATATTCATTCCGAGTATTAGTAGTGTGCCTCAGATGACACGAATTATTCAGGGCGATAATGTTAATTCGAAGGATTATGTATTTAAAATATTGTCGCGGAACTATATGAAAATTAACGCGAATAGTAGTCACGTTTATTCTCACATAGTTAATAATCTTCGGAAATCAACAATAGATTTTCACACATACCAATTGAAACAAAACCGCGCATTTCGAGTAGTTTTACGGCATGTGCATCACTCGATGGATGTGGTTGAAATTAAACAAGAACTACAAAGTTACGGTCATCAGGTACGAAATATCTGAAACATAAGTTACTTCATAAGGTCACCAAGGAACCGTTATCATTATTTTATGTAGACCTGGAACCTGCTGGCAACAACAAGGATGTCTACAAAATTGAATTTCTCCAAAACGCCAAGATTCAGTTTGAAGCTCCATACAATAAACGAGAAATAATCCAATGTAAACGCTGCCAGAGATATGGTCATTCAAGATCCTATTTCTTTGATTCTTTAGGGAATAGGTTTATTGCCGGTGGTGACTTTAATGCCAAGCACCAACTGTGGGGATCCAGACTCGCTAATCCTAGAGGCCGATCACTTTATAACGTAGTACGACAAAATAACCTTAACACATTGTCAACAGGAGAACCTACGTACTGGCCGTCTGATCCTAACCGGCGGCCTGACCTTCTCGACTTTTTCATCACAAAAAATGTTCCTCAAAATTCAGTGCAACTCGAAGCTAGTCTTGAGTTATCATCAGATCATACACCTGTCATAGCAGTAATTAATTCGAGGCTCATTGTTAAAGAACCACCTCCGACGTTACATAATAAACATACTGACTGGCAATATTTCCGACTGCTAATAGAAAACAAAATTACATTAAATGTCTCGTTGAAAACGGTAAGTGAAATTGAAGATGCGATTAAACATTACAATGGAATAATACAAGAGTCAGCCTGGGAATCTACACCAGTTAAGGACTACCCAACGAGACAGCAGTTTTATCCTGAAAACGTCCGGGAAAGAATTGCTGAAAAACGACGACTGATACGCATTTGGCATAACACTAAACATCCAGACGATAAAAGACGATTTAATAGAGCATCGAGAAGACTAAAAGAGTTGCTTTCCGAAATTAAGAACGCCTCCTTCCAAGAGAAACTATCTAATCTTTCTCCGTCCAGTGCATCTGATTACTCACTCTGGAAGGCAACAAAATTTTTGAAACAACAAAAGAAGATGGTTCCACCGCTTAATACCGGAGACGGAAACTGGGAAAGAACTCCAGCAGAAAAGGCTGATATATTTGCTAGGCATGTTGTGGAAGTCTTCAAGCCGAACGAACTTCGTGATCAAAATCTTACTGACGAAATTACGGAATATCTAGAGGCGCCCTTCCAGATGTCTCCACCCATCAAACCATTCAGCCCTGCAGAAATTGGGAGGACTATCAAAAATAATCTTAACCGGAAGAAAGCACCAGGATACGACTTAATAACAGGCGAAATCTTGAAACAACTGCCTAAAAAAGCGTTCTTGTTACTTACAGCGATTTTTAATGCTATTATACGTATCGGATGCTTTCCTGCTCAATGGAAATATGCCCAGGTGATTATGATCCTTAAACCAGGCAAGGATCCTTTACGACCGAGCTCCTATAGACCAATTAGCCTGTTTCCAATTACCTCTAAGGTATTTGAGAAAATGCTGTTAAATCGTTTAAAACCTTTTATAGAAGAGTTTAAACTGATTCCAGATCATCAATTTGGGTTTCGTGAACGACACTCGGCTGTAGAACAAGTCCACAGACTAGTCAAACTTATTCAGAAGAGCTTAGAATTGAAGAAGTTTACTTCAGCTGTGTTCTTGGATATTCAGCAGGCGTTCGATAAAATTTGGCATCTAGGTCGGTTATACAAAATTAAAATTAAATTAGAATATCCATACTTTTTAATTTTTAAAAACTATCTTTTAAATCGTTTCTTCCAAGTTAAATATGATAATGTCTTTTCCAAATTCTACTTATTTAATTCCAGCATTTTGAGCCCATTCTTATATACGCTTTATACAGCCGACCTTCCAGAACATGAATCTGTAATGACGGCAACGTTCGCAGATGACACAGCGATTTTAGCGACGGACGCTTCTCCGACCTGTGCCTCGGAGAAGTTACAAACCCATCTTGACGACATTCACGAATGGTGCAAGAAATGGAGAGTGAAGATTAATGAGGATAAGTCAACGCACGTAACATTTACATTAAAGAAACCAACATGTCCAGTGGTCAACTTGAATGGGAGAGTAATCCCACAGAAGGATGAAGTTAAATATCTGGGTTTACATCTAGATCGAAGACTCACGTGGAGAAGTCATATATGGGCGAAACGAAAACAACTTGGGCTGAAGTTACGTCAATTATTCTGGCTCTTAGGCAGTAGGTCTCAACTCTCCCTTGAAAATAAAGTACTCGTATACAAAGTAATACTCAAACCAATTTGGAGACGTATGGGTTAGAGCTATGGGGTACAGCTAGTTCATCAAATATAGAAATACTGCAGCGCTTTCAATCAAAATGCCTGAGACTGATCACTGCAGCCCCATGGTACGTAACAAATGAAATACTACACAATGACCTAAACCTGGCCTTCATAAAAGAAGAAATTAAACAACATAGCGAAAAACATTTACAAAAACTAGAAGACCATCAGAATCCATTAGCGATTAGCCTCCTGGACAACAGCGAAGATACTTACAGACTGAAACGCTTTAAACCACTGGACTTACCTCTACGATTTTGTTAAGTCATTTAAATTTTTATTTTTATCTTTTCTACTTCAACTCCTAATCATCGGCGTCTCATAATTGGCGTCGTTTTCATCTCTACCATCGTCATTGTCATCTCCAGCTTCAACACTTTGTGTTTCGGGATGTTGATTCACGGTTCATCAAGTTTGGTTTTGTATAGATATATTTTTTTGTTTCTTCACAGTTTGGTCTTTTTCAAACACACTACTGAGTGTCATTTGTGTTTTAATACTAAGGACATTAGGTACTAAGATTTTCTCATATTTGCTTAAAGTTATTGTATTTATTAACTGATAGCAAAAGAAATACTATACTGTTAAAAAAAAAAAAATATTTGACATGAATTTGATAAGTATACCAAGTTGTGTGTCTTAACGTGTGATTATCACTTGGTCACCATAAGAAGTAGCTTGCACAATCGGTGTTATTAAACGACTAAAATTGACTTTCGACCAGAAGCTGTACCCATAACACACAGGTGGAACGTTAAATTATTTGAATTCAATCTGCTATAATAGTACCAGAACTACAAAAAATAGTTCTGTTTCTTATCACATGGTCAGCCAATTAAATAACTGAAGTATTTAAGAACAGAAAAGGTAGAGGTGTAAAATACATTAGTCCGAGTTATCTCCAGTGAAAGTAATGAATTTCATTATACAGCCAGACCATGTGGTGAATAAAGTGAAAGTATCATTTGCAGGATGAAATATGTGCGTTTCAAAAGGGCCTAGGTCTTTTCCGTTTTTTGTATGCCTTTATCAAATCCGAATTCCCTGAAGGGTTGCACATATCTCCCACTCCCTACCTTACTGAATACTCATACTGACAGACACACTCACGAACGCGTACACACGTCCTTCCTAGTCCCAGTACTATATATAGTACTATGTTACACGTTCTAATGTTTTATTTATATTTTGATTGTTTTATTTTCCTATTACTACATTACTATTAAGTTAATTGAATTTGTTGGTATTACTAGACTACATTATACTATTACGTTATATTTTTTAATTATTTTTATTGGGAAGAGAAAGTCGTGTGAGTGTTTCACACATACTTTTTTAGATGTCACATATTCTGGGATTATGTAATAACACCTTTTCCTGAAGGAACTCTGAAGCATCTTCCTCCGTCCGAATATTATTAAGTAACTCTACAAAATTCATAGCAGACTGTGTAGTAACTAACTGTGAAATCGGACTGGAGTTGAATCTACGCAGGAATATTGCTAGTCAGATTGGTGCGCTAGACGCAGGTGTGTGAGAATTGTGTAACTCTTCAAGGAATTCGGATTTGATAGCGGCATACAGAAAATGGAAAAGACCCAAGGGCCTGGCATGCTGATAACCATACGTTTCAACTCAGTGAGGAAGGCAAAGGTGAACCACCTCACTTCGTGCTGTATTTAGTAAAATCTCTTAAGAGGTTCAAACAAGCTTTTCGGATGTATTTAGTAAAATCTCTTAGAGGTTCAAACAAGCTTTTCGGCTGATGACCTAAACAACAACATCAGTGGACTGACTGGGTTGACCCGAAGTCCAGGAACATGAAGTAGGTAAGTACTCTCTCTCTTAAGTAGGTAAGTACTCTCTCTTAGTTTGCTCCTAATGTAAACAAATAATGACGTCACTGAGCATGCGCATTATATCAAAATGTGTACACGCTGATTAAAAAGTAACAACAAAATACTTTCAAAAGTATTTAAATACAAAATACTTTTAAAAGTATTTTTATACATGAAATTGTTAGACCTACATCATATCATGACTGATGTTTTTAGTACTTTAAGTGCTTATAATTTAAAAAATAGTTAACTTCATCGGAATACATCATAAAGTCGCGGACTATACCGTGCACCCTGTAGTAGGTGGCTTTTGTTTGTTGACAGTAGGAGCAAACTAAGAACGGCTGAACTATACGTAGAATATTTACATCAAAATGATGATGTAACTACGTAGCAACGATAATAAAAAGAGTGAAGTGTGTGTGAAATAACATAAGTGAAGTGGATGGGGTTATTTAGGCCTATAGATGAATTGGGAAAAAGATGCGATACCAAGAGATCAATGGATAAAAGATGGATAAGCGATAGAGAAAGATGAAGAGGAGTCGTTTTGGGCCGGGCCCGACCCGAAGAACCTTGGAAAAGGGTGAAAAACGATAAAGATGGTCCAATAAAATTTTACTAAAACTTCCGTAAATATACAGGAAGTAAATCATTCAAGAGGGAAGAATAAAGACAAAAAAATTGTGTTATAAATATCGTCAACTTACGTAGTAAAGCTAACAGCTAAAATAAATAAAGTAGATAAATAAAAAGAACCTTTTAATAAAACTCAAGGTTCTAAATCCCTCCTCCCAACAACGAACGGCATGCTTAACAATATTATCATATCAACTCAGTCAATACAAACTACCATGCTAAGCCAAGTTTAACCTCCCTACCGATATTTTTTTCATTACAGTACAATACGATACTAACTAACTGAACAAAGTATATACCCCCAACCTACAAACACTTATAACACATTTAAGCATACAAACGCACACGTACATAACATATACCGAGTAATAATGCCTCAGAAAATTGGCATCCGTACAAACAGGAAATTTAAGCGTTTCGTTTCACAGCGTAAATCGCCTTTTGCCAATATACTTTGTACGACAACGCAAAGTGCGTTAAATTAGTTTAGTCTTGTCCTTGTTAAATGACTTGATAAGTATACGTGCGTACGCGTGCGTATTTATTAGACCTAATACACGTGTACTTAAAACTAGGTAAAAATTCTACCTATCAATTATCAATACTTTAATGTTTCCTACGATAAAAAAACTGGTGTGAAACACTCATACAACTTTCTCTTGCCAATACAAATAATGGATAATATAATCTAAAAGTAGTAATAAAACATTAGAAATAAACAAAAACATAACCTAATTATAATCATGAGTGAATGACGCAAAATGAAAACCAACCTTGGTTTGGCTTTATAATACGGAAAATCAATCACTCTTTGACGCTAAACTAGGCTCTATAGAGAAAAATGCTTTCAATAAAAGTTGTAATCTTTTAATTTCCTACAAATTTGATTTATATACTAAGTCGTAAAATGCAGACTAAGGCTGAAATCTTAAAAAAATCCATTTTTTACAGATTTTCATGAAAAGAAAATAGAATATCACTAATTACCGCTAAACTAAGCGTTACACAAAGAAATGTTTGAAATAAAAGTTGTAGGTTTTTAAATTTTCAACAACTTTAATTATATTTACTTTTACCCTTAAATGCATATTAAGCTCACAATCTTACAAAAACTGTTTTTTCTACGAGAGCACAGCCTCCTCAAAAATTTCAGCAGACATGGCGCTTACTGTACCTTGCAAAGCATAAAAAATGTAGTAAATGAGGTGGTTTTAAAAAATCGTAAGAGCCATTTTTGAAAAAATAGCAAAAAAGTAAAAAATTACACAAATAAACTACTACTTCCGGTTGACCGATTTTGGTAAAAGTATATGTGTCGGGTCCCCTAGTGGTACCTAACTTGAGTTCCAAGTTTCAACTTCGTACAATGTTCCGTTCTTGAGATATTTTGTTGGCGCGCGCGCAAACCAATCGCTAAAAACATATTTTTTGAGTTCAGGGGTCAGAAAACATGTATATTCGGTGAAAACTCGATTTCCAAAAATCGATAAGAAAACAATACTTTCCTTCCTATGGACCTATATTCATATACGCAAGAGAAAGTAAAAAGTAAGACACCGTTAATTTTTACGCACACTTAGTAAATGAAATTAAATAAACGCACCGAAGGTTTCTGATAAAAATATGGTTTGTTGTTGTTTAGGTCAACATCCGAAAGGCTAGTTTGAACCTCTAGAGGTTTTACTAAGTAAAACGAGGAGTGAAGTGTGAGGTGGTTTACCATTGCCTTCCTCACTGACTAAGAAAGTAGCCTATGCTTATCAACATGACAGGCCCTACGAAAAGTATCTACTCTGCACTCTGCAAATGACACGTCCATTACATTCACCATAGGGTCTGGCTGTATAACGGAATTCATTACTTTCAGAGGAGATAACTCTGACTAGTGTCTTTTACATCTCTACCTCTTGTGTTCTTAAATAGTTCAGTCATATAATTGGCTGACCACGTGTTAAGAAACAACTATTTTTTTTGTTCAGGAGATCTAAAGTGTATTTCAGGTGAAAACTCGATTTCTAAAAATCGTCATTGAACAATATATTCCTACCCTATATATTCATATATAGCCAAGAGAAAAAGTAGATCAGGTATTTTTAAAGATCATTCAAAACACGTTTTCAAAGAATAGAAGAATAGAATTAAGGTATAGAAGGTTGTTTATAAATGGAAGTTTTAAAGAAAACCTAAGGTCAATTAAAGAGAAACTTACTAAAATCAACGAATTAATAAACTTGAATTAGAATTAATTAATTATTATTAACTTGAATTAATAAACCGATAAAACAAAATTTATTTCAAAAAAAATACTGAAACGTTGAAATTTTTAACTACTTTGTCTACACGACTGACAAAAACCGTCTTGAACAAAAAACAACATAATAAAATTCTCTTGAACAAAAAACAACAGCTAAATAAACGTTTTTGTATCAGCTAAGAAAATTTAAAATAGCATACATACTTGTAAAATAACCAAAAATAATATATTAATAAATTATTTTAAATTACATGAAAAATTCAATGTCATATCACTGTGCGTATTGGTAAGAAATTGGGCTCGGAATCAAGATGTATCGTTTGAAAACTTAAGATAAAGAAATTAAGTTCTAAATTTAACACTTAAATGAGGCTTAACGAAGGTTACACAAGAAATAATATTTATTAATATTTCTAAAATACAATTTAAAATCATCAGTTTATTTATCATAAACTAAGATTTAATCATATTTACTCTTAACAAACCGGTAGAAATTTGAATGATTTTTGTAGGGGTCTGACTGGAAAAAATACGAACTAATAATTTCGATGATAACTTTCAAGAACGTAACGGCAAATAGAATGTGTGAAATATAGTTAGACTCAATCACTGCAACAATCAAACGTTCTAGATAAACTATTAATAGACAAGTAATTGAGATAGTGACTTTCAAACACTATTAAATTCAAAAGAATTAGTTTTTTTATTTTTGAAAAAGCTCCTACAAAATTATATTTGTTTTTAAATTAATTTCCATGTCGGTAGTTCTACACTCCCGTCATCAAAATATACGAAATGGATGTTCGCTTTTTATTTGGAATATTTTTCGTAAACTTTTATAAATATACATTTTTCTAATTTTTCGTAATATTTTTCTTTAAAACTGTTTTGACCAGATCTCAACTTAGCTGACGAAAGAGTATAGTTCCGATAGAACTGTCTGTCAACAACTTGATGACCTCCGGCAAAGAGGAACAATATGCGGATTGTAAAACCATTTCATAAAATATTTCTAACTGTTTTTAAGTAACTGAAACTTGCCCGAAATCGCGTCTTATTTAAATAACTTTCACTAAATATTAATTGAAAATTTTCTCTTTATTTCATTTCCTACAAGTGTACAGTTATCTTTTAAGACCAAAAAGTTTCTCGTATGCTTACTTCATATCGTGTTCGCAATTTTACAAAATTTATTTATGAAAATACCTCGTAACTTAAAAAGTAATGATTTTCTGTTAAATTTTATTGCATCGCCGTTTTCTATAATTGTTACAGAACAAACCAGCCAAATATTATGTTAATCCGTGAAATCGAAGTTGATCAATGACGATGTATTTGAAAAAATACGCTTTTAAAAAAAACAAAACTTACTAAATTATATATACATTGTCTCATTAATCGTGTGTTTTTGAAATAATTTGTACAACAAACAACAGGCGAAATATTTTGTTTTATAAATATACGTCATATCCGACAAGTTTTAGTTACTTAAAAACTAGAAATGTTTTCTGAAATGGTTTTACAATCCGAATAGTGCTCCCCTCTGCGGGGGGGGGGAGTAGTATTTTCCTACGTACTAAACGCATCAGGCACCATTCAATACGCGTGCCAAATATTGAAATAGGAACATAAAAATCTTGTCCCGACCCAAGACAACAATAAACAAATTACATTACCAAAAATATACCAGGTACATGTAATTAAATTAAAGAACAATACAATTATGACACTTATTGAATACTTTCACTACACACCAGTTATTTTAATGAAAGCTTACTAACACATTAATAAAGTGAACAATTACAACAAACATATATAATGTACTTTATAATACAAACACAACACCTCATACAAAAAATAATTCCATTCATAAAACCTCAATACAAATATATACTATATAATTAAAATAACACCGCACGCGCAAACATCTGTGTGAAAAGAAAATAGAAAAGCTTACGAAAATACCTCACATAATATTTAAAAATTTATAATTATTTTTAAACAAAGCTTAATTTATATAGTAATAGCAATAAAAATATTTTATAAAGACAAAGCCTGTTTCTTTTGTACAAGCTAATTTCAAAACTACTAAACGGATTTTCATAAAATTTTGACAGCATACTCGTATTTAAATTCATAGCAACATTTTCTTTTTGAATTTTCAAAAATGGGCCCTAATGAAAATATCCATACATATGTACCCTATGTAAGTACGTGTACATGTGAGTAACGTCCGACTGTTCTGCAATTACTGCAAATGCAGACGATGATGGATGAATTATTTTTTTGAAAGTATGAAAATGTGCCGTGCTTGAATGGGATTCGAACCCAAGACCGCATGGTGAGTACATATTACTATTGAAGTAGATGAAGGGGTTTGGTTTTGTGTGTGTGTGTGTGTGTGTGTGTGTGTGTGTGTGTGTGTGCGCGTGTGTGTGTGTGCGTGCGCGCGCGCGCGTTGGGGGTATACAGTCGACTAGCAGCTATACAATTTCTGTTACATATTAATTTTAAAAAAAATCGAGTACATACATATTTCGCGTGCGAAGCCGCGCGGGATATGTTAGTATAGTAATATATTATACCTGTAATTAACTATACTGGAATAATACACATTTTTTGATACTCTAAAATCACTGAGTACATACAATGCAAAAAATATTATGAAATTAGAAGAACTTTCATATAGAAGGTACATTTAAAAAACTAATATAAAATTTCCATCTAACAACAATAAGACAAAACCTAATAATAAAAAAATTAAATAAATAAATGAAAGTGCGGCGTGAGAAATACACAACAGCATTGTATACCTTGTCTTTACAAAACTTCTATTTAGCTCAGTTAGATGGTAACGTTTTCCAGTAACATTAACCGTAGTCACGTATGTAAATGTTGAGAAAATTTGTATATTATTGCATGTGGTGATGGTACAATAGCATATAACTCATTTTTCTATCATCCTACAAAAGTTAAGGTTTAACAAAATTGAAACAAGAGAAAGTCTTAAAGAAAAATTTCATTATTTTTACAAACAATATGTAAATAGACCGCCTCCGTGGCGTAGTGACTAGCATGCTAGCCTACAAAACTAAAGGTCTCGGGTTCGATTCCCGGCTGGGGTCTAAAAATTCTAACACGTTAAAACCTACCGTTACAGTACGAAAACCGACAGTAGTCGCTAAAGACCGAGCTGTCTATGCAAGTTTAAAAATAAACTAAAAACAAATCTAGTGTGAAACAATCACACGACTGTCTCTTTCCAATGCAAATAATGAACAATGTAACCTAACATTAGTAACATTAGAAACAAACAAAAACCTAACCTCAATAAACATAACCTAATTTTAATCAAGAGTAAAAGACGTAAAATGAAAATCACCTCAGTTTGGCTTAAAAATACTGAAAATCTACCACATATATCTAAAATTTTCACAAATCCGGTTTTTTGCACATTATTAAAATTCAGTTTTCTGTATCCAATGTTCGGGTTTTTGCAGTTTTTATCCCCCCCCCAAAATAAAAGATAACAAATATGTTGAACCCTACATTATTTTCTATACGTTACCAGTTTTCATAAACACACCTATTTTTTGAATGACAAACAATAATTTCATTTTTTTTTTTGTTTTAAAACTTTACGTTGGAATTAAACCAATTCTGAATGTAACAGTTGAGAAATTTCCAGATTATGATCCTGGAATGTATTAGAGGTAACTATTTTGCAGTATTTATAATGTGTTCTCTTTTAATTTTTTCTTGTTTTCCATAAACAGCAATTTTTGACACATAAGGAACATTTTCTCAGCCAACTGAGAACGGATTTTATGACACTTTTGCTCAGCCTTTTATACCATATTTTCAATATACTGAGTTAATATTACAATAAAACAATGTGTAAGAATATTTATTTTCCACTTAAAATAGGGGAAAAAAGTATGATTTTCTAAAGTGGTAATTTTAAAACACATTTTCTTACCTTCCTAACAATATATAAAGATGCTACTAATTCTGTGGGTGTAGAATACCCTGAAAAGTAACAAAAAAAAAAAAAAAAAAAAATTGGACAGGATAACAGTAATAAGTTTTTCAGAAAACGTTCCTTACAGAGATAGGCATTTTGGGTACCCTTAATAGAGTACAAGTTACCGTGGAAAGTATTGTATTACATACTTTCCAAAAAAGTTAGAAAAAAATAAACGTAACCAAATCTTGTTCGACCTGTTATTACTAGAAACTGAAGTTTACCAACGGTAACAAGAGAACGTTCAAAAATTATCAAAATCATTATTGGGATTATGTTGAGGGCTGATTTAAAAATATGTTAAGACGCTTTAAAATAAATTGCAACAGCATTTGTAATAAGTAAAGACTACGATGAAAACTAAGAGGGGATAAAATAGGCCAAACTGGGTATTATCATATACAAACTCTTTTATCAATAGTTCGGCCTTTTAGTCGGAGGTTAGCGCAAAGGCTTCCGTTCAGATCAAAGGTTAGGAGTTTAAAATCCCGCACAAGACAGGCACTACACTTATCAATTTCATTCACATCTTTATCATAAGTTAACGTATTACTATATTTGTGACGTCAGGAAAGATTTCCAACGAAAAATATGTTACATCCTTCATCTTTTGACCTCTAAAAATAGCTAAACACAAAATGCAAATTATGTCCTTCTAATCATTTGAAAAAAAATTGTAAAACCACGGGTTTGTTACAAATTAAACATTATAAAAAATATTCTAAAAATTTATTAAATAATTTTTTAAATTGTCTTAACCAGTTTGAATGTTGTTTAGGTAATCAGCCGAAAGGCTGGTTTGAACCTGCAGAGGTTTTATTAAGTAAGAGGAGTGAGGTGGTTTACAATTGCCTTCTTCACTGAGTGGAAAAGTACGCTTATCAGCATGCCGGACCCTCTGAAAAGCACATATTTTCCACGCTGCAAATGAAACCTTCACTTCAAACACCACAAAGACTGGCTGTATAATGAAATTCATTACTTTCAGAGGAGTTAACTCTGATTTAGTTTCTTTTAGGTCTTAAATGATTCAAGTCATTTAATTGGCTGACCGTGTGATAAGAAATAGAACTATTTATTTTAGCCTTGCAAAGAACAGATTGAGTGTAAATAATTTGACACTCCACCTGTCTGCTATGGGCAAAAGTTTGGATGTATAGCAGCCAAATTTACTGTTGTGCCACACCGTCAGTCATTGTAAGCAATTTTTAAAATTGTCTTTATAATTTTCCTGTGTCCGTACGTCCGTCACATCTAGATGTCAGAAACCACAAGAGACGGCAACAAACGGTTTTCGAATTCGTAATCTACACAACAAATTGGTGACCCTGGATTAGAAAGGTTTGAAGTTCCGGTTTCGACCGGAAGTGCCCAAAACCGGAAGTCAAGATATCAAAGTCGGAATTTGGAAACCAAAATAGTGTCATTCGATTCCTCTTAAAGAGTAAATACAGAAGTCACTAACGGTTTTTGTTGGTTTCAACCGGAAGTGCCCAAAAACCGGAAGTCAAGAATTCAAAGTCAGAATTTAGTAACAAAAATAGCGTCATTCCTCTTGTATCCTCTTGAAGAGTAGATACACAAATCACTAATGGTGTTAGCCATAAGTCTAAGGTAAGCTTTTTTCTTTCTTACAAAAGCTAAGTTGGCTTGATCTCTTACAATTTCTTTAGGAAAAAAACTGCTACCAGCCATAAGACACATCGTCTCATGTAGCCCTAGAAATAGCGTTTGAGAGCAAATAATTTAACACACTCCATCGGCCTATTATGGGGGAAATATATTTGATCGTCATGGCCTATATTAGCCATGGCTAAATAGACAAATAAAAATTATTACGTAAATTTTATTATTTTTTTCAATAGATAATGACTCAAGGTATTAGGGCCAACAATCAGTGACTTAAAAAAGCATAGACTTAATAATAGAACTTAAAATAGAAACTGGGAACAAAAGAGGTAAACAACACCACAGAGAGTTAATATGCATGTATATGCAAAAACAAAGTGCTGCATTGCTTATAAAGTAGATGTAATAAATAAGTCTTAAGTACACAAATACATACACACGAAGACAAAGAGACAACATAATATATTATAATGAAGCACTTATTGAAGGTAAGTACACAATATGCGCACAGAGTGCGTTGCATTGCGGTGATATTTTAAGACGAGCACGTGGTAGAGCGACCTTGAATGGCTTCCTTGTTCCATTCGGCCGTCCGACACCACGAGGTGACTGGCCCCCACAATCGTAATCTTGCAACGCCACACCATGCCATGCCGTGCCACCACACACCACACTGGGTAGTGGAGCCACCATCTGTGCTGCCGTCACCAGAGAAAAAAAACCATATAACCACTATCTATCTACCCGCTTATCCGCTCCAACCCTCCAAGATAAAGACAAAGAAAACATGAAACTAAAACCTGTCGTCGTTTTATAAGCCACTCTTAAGTATTATAGTACAGGCAACATTACTTTGTCATTATTCCATCATACATTTCTATACATGTATATCCGTTGCACTGAACCAATTGCAATTAGTATCACGGTCTCAAATTTCCAGACTATGTATTATTAATATTATTTAACTATTAATTTTAAAAGCAACACATTTATGCGTCGTACCCACCGTGTTGGTCTAGAGGTAAATTCGTCGCGACTTTAAAGAGGTAAAGACGAAGATTCGTTGTTCAAATCCGGGTCTTTTCCGTTTTCTGTATATCATTATCACAACCGAATTCCCTGAAAGATTACAGAATTCTCCCACTACTGCGACTGGCACGCCATTCTGACTAGGAATATTCCTGCGTAATGTGAACTCCATTAGGATTTCACAGTTAGTTACTATCCAGTCTACTATTTTTTTTGTTTGTTTAACGTCCGACTGCTCTGCAATTACTGCTAATGTAGACTGTGAAGGATGAAATGATTTTTTGTAACGTATGAAAATATTCCGTGCCTAAATGGGATTCGAACCCAAGACCGCATGATGAGAGGAGAGCACGTTAACAACTACGCCAATGCGGCCGGAAATTCATACAGTCTACTATTAATTTTGTTGAGTTACTTAATAATATTCCGACGGAGGAAGAAAGATGCTGCAGAGTTCCTTCAAGAAAAGGGGTTATTGCATAATCCCAGAAGATGTGAACTAAAAAAAATCTGTGTGAAACACTCACACGACTTTCTCTTTCCAATGTAGATAATTAAAAAATATAACGTAATAGTAATGATGTAATAGAAAAATAAGAAATAAAACAACAGAACGTGTAACATAGTCCTATATACTGGGACTGGGAAAGACGTGTGTACGCGTGCATGAGAGTGTTTCAGTACGAGTATTCAGTAAGGCAGGGAGTGGGAGAAATGAACAAGTGTGCAACCCTTCAGAGAATTCGGACTTGATTATCAGGATACAGAAAACGAAGAAGGCCCTCAAATTCTAATTATTAAAAGTAGTTACTTTTATACGGATTTGAATACTAGACAGTGGTTACCCCGGTGTACTTTGATGGTTGGGGGTTCAATTAACAATACTCTCTCAGGAATGGTCGGCCTGGGTCTGTACAAGACTACACCTCATTTACACGTTATACATATTATCCTCATCTCATTGGATCATGGGGTTGCTTATTGTTCTAATTTGAACAGATTACAATGTACACACATAAGGGACAAAACAATTATGGGTCGTTGGTGGTAAAAAGCGTGTTGTATGGAACGGAGGTTTGAGCGTTAGGAAGAGGGAGGAAGGGATGGGTGCTTGCAGCAGAGATGATGTTTTGGAGAAGGTGCTGTAAGGTCACCTTATTGGATCGAGTGAGAATCAAGACTTAATAAAAGAGGCGATGCGAATCATATTTTTTAATTTTTTAATTTCATTGTACCTGGGCTTCGGTTTTTAAAACAGATAATGTTCTCTGCATCTGCCTCGAACTCGTTTATGTTTAATGTAGCAGGGTGAAATGGTCACAACCCTTGGAATTAATATTACATAGACTACACAGAAAAATACACAACGATTTAATAAATACTGCATCAATTCCTTTTAAATATAATTAAATCCATACTCATTACAGTGTAATCTGACGTAAGACAATACTAATTAACCAGGTATACAAAAAATTTGACATGAAAAAATTTACATATTTTTTCATCAAGCCATAATGCGTTTCAAACTAACGGGTAAAAAAAATAAAACGGTATATTAAAAAAAGCTACTTCTTGAAAATAGGAGTATGTTCTTTTTAATCTGTTAAACGACATCTCTTGTGGCATTGATGTCTTCCAATGGTTTTTAAGGGCCGACAAAAATATCTTTTGATTTCCGATGTATTTATGAGTTTACTCAATTTACCATACGCTTTGAATTCACCCTGTCCAGTTGATCACTTTGAAACCTTCGTCGTGATCATACTTACAATAAATCATGCATGCCAAATTCCTCTCTGACATGTTCACTTCTTAGCCGAGCTCTAAATGTAACTCCCTGAACGAATATTTCAATTTCAATTGTTCAAATCATCCTTCTAGTTTTAGTGATATCTGCTCTTGTCCCGCCTGCATATATCAGTACAGGAAATATTCAGGTCTTGTTGTTGTTTAGGTCATCCGCCGAAACGCAGGTTTGAACCTCTTGAGGCTTTACTGAGTAAAATGAGAAGTGAGGTGGTTTACCGTTGCCTTTCTCACTGAGTGGAAAAGTATGCTTATCAGCATACCCGGCCCTCTAAAACGCATCTACTTTCCACCCTCTAAATGACACCTTCACTTCATTCATTACAGGTAAGGGTCTGGTTCATAATGAAAATATTCATTTATTTATACAGTATTCATATACGTTGTAGTTAAAATTTACATTTTAAAAAAGACAACCTAGTAAAAATTTTGATTATCGAATTGTGTAAAACTTAAAAAATGCATAAAAACGTTGAACTTATAACGCGATTATTAATTGTGTAAAACTGAAAAAATGAATAAAAACGTTGAACTTAAAACGCGATTATTTAAACCACATTAGGAAATACAAGGTCACCATGTGTAACGTTTAGAAAATCCATTTTATTTACGAATTATAATGTTTAATAACAAAGAAATTTTTAAACAAAGAGAAACCTCAATATTATACATCTACGTAAATCCGATTAATACGGAAATTAAATACAATAATTATTATTACACACTAACACAACAAATAATTTATTTAAAATGTAGGACACGACAGAATGGTGAGTCGGAACAAAAAAAAATTACTAATACAGGGCAATTTAAATGACTAATCTAAATAAATAAACGTCACGTAAAAGACAAAACAAACTGAAACAAAGAAAACTTATAACGTAACGAATTATTAAAACCATTTACAAAATTAAATACAAATAAATACATAATTTCTAATAATGATTAAACAATAATAGCTGTTCATAAACAGTTAGTTATAGCAATTAACATGGCTTACTATACTTGAAAATCAATTAAAATCCAATTAATAAAAATAACTAAGTAATCTACGAAATTGTTAAATAAATTTATATGACTAATTTATCGACAAATATAATCAAGCATCATCAGTGAAATCGTACAATCTGACCGAAGATTATTCGTGAAAATGATCACAGAAGAACTCAACATCAATCGGGAAACTGTTCGTCACATAAAAACTGAAGATCTGGGTATCAGAGAAATTTGTGCAAAAATGGTCCCCATATATCTGACAGACCAACAGCGAGAAATACGGCAAAAACTACCACATCCACCTTATTTACCAAAAATCACTAAATAAATAAATAAATACATTTTGTAGGATCGTAAAACAAGACAAAAAAAATTAGCATGCGAGAAACTTTTCGGTCTTTAAAAATAAAACTGTACACATGCAGGAAATGAAATACAGAGAACATTTTCAATTAATATTTAATGAAAGATTTATGTAAATTTTACTAAGCGTTTAGGAGTTGTACTGTGGACAATTTGAACTGGCACAACTCTTGCTCTCCGTGTACACACAGTTTCGCATAAAGTATATCCATAACCTATTCGTCCAACAAGGTCTACAAATTTCAATGTACGCAAATGCCTACAACCTTATTTCAAAGTACAAACATACAAATAACTATTTCATTTTAATATATGTATTTAATTTGTTCCAGTAAAATTTAAATTAAAAATTACAAAACTAAACGGCAAAAACTCACTAAACTACACTCTACAGACGCACGCAACTACCTAAAAAAAATCTGGTGTGAAACACTCACACAACTTTCTCTTGCCAATGCAAATAATTAACAATAAACCTAACATTAGTATTAAAACATTAGAAATGAACAAAAACTAACCTCAAAAACATAACCTTATTTTAATCATGAGTGAATGACGCAAAATGGCAATCGAACTCAGTTTGGGTTAAAAATACGGAAAATCACGCTTTCACGCTAAACTAGGCTCTGTAGAGAAAAATGCTCTAAACAAAAGTTGTAGATCTTTTAATTTTCTATAAATTTAATTATATACACTTTTGTCGTAAAATGCATACTAAGACCGAAATGTTAAAAAAATCGATTTTTCTCACGTTTTCGTGAGAAAAAAAACAGAAAATCGCAAATTACCGCTAAACTAAGCGTTATACAAAAAAATGTTTGAAACAGAAGTTGTAGGTTTTTAAATTCTCTACAACTTTTATTATATAAGTTTTTGCGCTAAAATTTATATTAAAGCCGTAATCTTAAAAAAACAACGTTTTTACGTGAAAACAGCCTCACCCAGAATTTCAGCAAACATGGCGCCTACCCTATCTTGTAGAGAATAAAAAATTGAGTAAAATAGGCGATTTTAAAAAAAAATCGTAGGACCAGTTTTTGAGAAAATCGCAAAAAACTGAAAAATTATACGAATAAACTACTACTTCCGGTTGACCGATTTTGATGAAAATGTTCGTGTCGCGTCCGGTAGTGGTATGTAACTTAAGTTTCAAGCTTCAAGTTCGTACGATGTTCCGTTCTTGAGATATTCTGTTCACACACAGACCAATCGCTAAAAACATGTTTTTTGGGTTCAGGGGGTCTGAAAACGTATAGATCCGGTGAAAACTCGATTTCGAAAAATCGACATGAAAACAATACTTTCCTTCCTATATATTCATATAGGCAAGAGAAAGTAAAAATTGGTCTGAATATATTATAATGAATAGAAAACCATATGAAAACAATTTAGGAACATCATTATGTCTTGACAGATTATTAATAACAGTGAAAACAAAGCGTAGTGACCGTGCGTGAGTCGCACATTACAGTAGCGATTTTATACTTTTGTGACTGTACCGTCGTTGCATGGCGAGAGGCGAAGAGTGGAGCAGATGAACACCGAAGCTGCTTGTGTCAATTCGAATTGTCCAAGGTATACCAAGATTTTTCAAAATTAATTTTTGAAAATACCTCCTAACTTAAAAATTAATGATTTTCTGTTAAATTTTATTGCAATATAGTTTTCATAATATACAGAACAAACCTGCCACATATTATGTTAATCCGTGAAATAGTTGTTGAATAATGATAAAGTTTTTGAAAAATACTCTTTTTTTTCTTCAAAAACAAAACTTTTACTAAATTATACGTTATTCATCAAGCGCTTGTTTTTCGAAATAATTTTATAGAACAAAAAACATGCGAAAAACTTTGTTTTATAAAAATACCGCATTTCCGAAAATTTTCAGTCACTTAAAAAAATTAAATGTGTTTTCTGAAATGGTTTTACAATTCGCATATTACTCCTCTCTGCCGAAGGCCATCAAGTTGTAGACAGACAGATAGGTCGGTCGGTATTCAGGGGAGTGTGGAACGAAAAAATTAAAAAAAATTATTGATTTTTCGTTGAACATATATTTTGAAATGTGTGCTTTAAAATAGCGTTAGAATCATGCTGCTATGCCAACTAGAAAATATTTTATTAATTTTTTTGCGATTGTATGCTTAAAATCTGATTTTAACATTGTCACGAAATTTTACAAAATAATTTTCCCTTTCGATTAATATTTTACTGTGATTTATTATACAGTACAATCATTTCACATTGCCGTCACTCTTATTCCACTTATTTATTCATAGGTTGGCAGTATAACCTAAAAGTTTATAACCTGCACCGTATTTTTGTTATGGTCAGTCTTTGTTTACACTCGTGTTTTTGTTTCTCAAACTTTATACGCGAATATCTCAAAACGTCATTTTTAGAACTTTATGTACCTTTTTCTCTGCTTCTACAAAAGGTAAAAGGCTGAAATTTTTAAGTATGTTAATCGTCCAGTTCTATTGATTGAATGTGTCGTTTTTAAAAATATTGAAAATTGTGGGAGAAAAAAAAATTTTTTCGGTGATTTTTCGATGAAAAAAATGGTCTCTTTTTAATTTTACATTTCAGACTAGAGGTGTACCTTTTCACATTCCGCCTCACAATTTACTAATTTTAAGTTCCTCTTTACTCAGCTATATTTCAAGAGTATATTTAACGAAAAATGCAGAGAAAAGGGAAAACAAAAATTATGTAATAGGCTAAGAAGTACTTGATGATTTAATAATTATTTAATCGGAAAACGTACAATGCTTTTAATTTTAGAGATCCAAATTCGTTTCACAACCTAGAAAGTTTTCATTATGGTTCGTAACTAAACTTTACGTTACTGAAATTACTAACGAACAAATAAATATCTTAAAAATCTAACATAAAAGTGTAAAGAAAAAATGTGTGTAACCTACTTTATAGAACTAATAATAACTGATCTGTGATCTTCAACAGGTGTCGCAACATTATTTTATCAAATCCAACAAAACTTTTATCATCAAGGGTCATATCTACCACCAGCTTATTTCAGAAACACAATTCTGAACTTTACCACTGCACTTCCTCTTCAATGAAACCCATTTACCTATTTTACCAATGACAATCTGATTCTTTACAGTGGAGTATAAATATTTCAATAAGAAATCCTTTGTTGAGAAAATCGCCAGTGTAAAATAAATAATAATACGAACAAGGGAAACTCGAGCAGATGCGAACACCCCCAATGGAAGGATAGATATGTATTCAGAACGGTGTCTTACAATCTACAGTCTCACACAGACACACACCGAACCACAAAGGAGAAAAAGAAATTGTACAGGTAGACCTCAGGTATATACGCGTATATATGCCTTTTACGAAAATAAACCTGCAAAGTAGAGAAAAAACACGCCTGAACACAAAAAAGAAATCTAAGAATCATCTAAGAAAAAGAGATGAAAGAAATCAAAGAACTGACAGAAAATCTACCTGCGTTTTTTTCATCTCTTATACAGCACCAAATTAAAGTTGTACCTGTTTATACACAGGTAAGCCTAGTGAAGATACCTAAAAAGAACGATTTTTGGGTAGCATACTATCAGCTAAGATTTTTTTTAAATTTCCTATTGTTTCCACTTAGTTCTCTACTAAAATATCGAAACGAACTGTTCAGTTACATCAGTCGAGTAAAAGACTTATTGTTATGACCGGACAGGTAAGCCTGATACACTCCTTTACAAATTTAAGTTAATTCATTTGGCAAATATTCAAGCTAAATACAAACTTTATTCCCTCGTACAGGGCAAATATTAGACCGCGTGAAGTGACTATAATTATAGACGTTTCTGGAAGTTCGTTTTGCAGCCCCACATTCTCATCATTCTTCACTATAGGCTTTTCCCTTTCTTCCGCCCACCCGCTGTTCTTTTTTTACTCTTCATAGAAGCCCTTAAAGTTCGTAATTAATTGTCTGAATTTGGTTCGGTCATGGTATAATCCGGTTTCTCAATATCTTTTCTGACTTCTTAAAACCATTTATCCGACACCTTAGATCTATTGTTTAGTGTCATAAAAATTTGTTGTCAACCCGTTGTCATCCATTCTATACAGGTATTCGTGAAATTTAAGTCTTCTTTTTCTAATCATTTCCATTAATCTTCATTTTCCTTGTACAGTTCTTCTCGACTTCGTAACCTACATTGTCTACTATCATCGGACCCATTATCTAGAGGGGGATTTTTCACTCAAAATTTCACACAGACACACAGGTTAAAGGCAAATAGAAGGATAGCTAAAAAAAATAAAATAAAACAAGTTTCCAAAAATAGAAGAACTTAAAAACTGAAGAGATTTTTGTAAATTATGACAAGCGTTTTATTTCAATTCTTTTAGGTAAAACTAAAACTGTTCCCAGAACGATACCTTTTTTGAATTCATGAATTTATGAAATTTGACTGACTGAACAGAAAATCTAATCGTACATTTACTCGTACTTAATTTGACTTAAACATTAGAAAATTCTACCAAATAGTTAATTAACCTTGATGTGCCCACTCAGGATTTTACAAAACGAATCTGAGTTGTTAAGGTCATCAGCCGAAAGGCTGGTTTGAACCTTTAGAAGTTTTACAAAGTAAATTGAGGAGTTAAGTGGTTTACCCTGCCTTCCTCACTGAGTTGAAAAGTATGCTTATCAGCATGCCAGGCCCACCGGAAAGCACACATTTTTCACCCTGCAAATGATACCTTCACTTCATTCTACAGCCAGACCACAGGGTCTGGCTGTATAATGAAATTCATTCCTTTCAGGAGTCAACTCTGATTAGTGTCTTTTACACCTCTACCTCTTCTGTCTTTAAATGATTTAGTCATTTAATTGGCTGAACATAAGATAAGAAACAGAACTATTTTTTTGTAGCCCTGGAACTAACAGATTGAGTGCAAGTAAATGCGTATCTAGTACATAGATAAAGCAAATAAGAGAACTTCTTTAGGAAAAATAAAATCATGAACCAAAAAAAGAAATTCAACACCCTGCACCAAAAAAATCCACCCTCACAATTCGGAACAACCTCAATTCAGGGTTATTGCTTCTATCAACCACCTTCAAAAGACCGACCCTGAAACATGCATCACCTGGCGGATTAATTTTAAAAATCCTTCCACCGTACGTACATTTGACATAACAAACAACATTTTCAAGGCCAAAAAATAACAAAGAAAATGCACAGCATACAATGTTGAGAATTGCATGGATGATTTCCATTATATGCTGTGAGAGGTCTTTCTATTCATATCCATTACAGGAATACAGGGATGCAAGGTGGTGGAACACGTTCAAGGTCGTTTAACAATATTACAAAACTTTCACAAAATTGCTATCACAACTTGCAACACAATGCCGTCGATCTTCAACAATAATTTATGTTCACGTTTTTATAGAAATCGGTCAGTAATTAAGTCAAATGTCAAACATAGATGTAATATTACAATCCAGATCATAGAATCAAATCAAAAAGCTGATCTGACTCCAAAAAAAATACTATTTGACAAGTAAAGTTTAAGCATTTACAAATAAATTTTCCTGAAAACCTACGTATCCATAATTTTTAAGACAAACATCAACAACTTCTGATTAAATTGTAAAATTTTGCTTAAAGGGACATATACAAATACCTGGGGTTAATTTTTTGTCTAAGGTAACGAAAAAGAGAGCAGCATATCACAAACAGTATGGATCAGAATACAGCTTATTTTTAACGATTGGACGATATGGCCCAAAATCTAGTAAAAAACAGATGAAAAGAACAAAGTTATTGATACCTACACCTGTGCTGGAGATAGTGTTGAGTGCTAGGAAATAAACTCCACAAATACACGGATTAAGAGATAGAAAGATCGTGTAAGGTCTTCACATTGGATCATTTTGTTTTACTTGAAACTGTTTTGAAATATCGACTAATGCAGACGGTGGAGAATGATGGTATATGAAAATGAGTGAAAAAAAGCCAGACCTGACCGGGAATTGAACCCGGGACCCCTGCGTAGAAGCCAATTGCGCTAACCTTCACAATAGATCACGAAAGAAATTATTAGAAGAAACTATAGTATAAGAAGGCAAAGAACCGATTCTCAGGACACTATAGTACTAACTCAAAACTGGGTTGATATGGTATAAGAATTCCCGACGAACAGCAGCGGAAAAATGGCCCCAGCTTTTCCGTCCAGAAAATTCAAGAAGATTGCGCGGGGAAAACACAGATACAAAAAAGAACAATATGTGTGTGACCGCACGACATAAGTGAAAACTTATGTGATAAAATTATTTATTTTTTATTTCTTTTCTCATAAAGTAGGCCTAAAGTAGCCTTTCGATACAAAATACCTAATTATATTTGTGAATTACTCATTTAGTGGAATTTTTCTTTGATTGAATTTCTTAATTGCTATTATATTGTAAGAATAAACCGATAGATTTATCAAAACTGAAATATATTATAAATACTTTTATATTCGAATTTACTTAAATATCTAAAAAAAAATTTAAATATTACATATTACGTACTTTAAATATTACACTGATTAGGCCTGTACACAATAACATACGTGTATTTTATACTAAAATAATCTCAAATGAAAAAATTCAGGTTTCCCCATTACGGAGTTAAATAAAAATAACTTTCATTCCTGTGTGTGACGGGTGACAGTTCAGCTTTGTTCACTGTTCAGAAAGAGTGCAAAAGGTGGATCTAAAGAAATTTTCACTTCAAAAATTGAATAAGGACAGGAAACGATGAAATGTGGGATACGGGAAACGGAAAAATTAAAATCAAGACACAAAACCGCACTTTATTTACACACAAATTAAATTAATTAATTAATTAACTGATGTTAATCAATTTTTGGGTTAGGAAATGAGAAGGTTGCGCTACAGCACACAAAGCAAAATTAGGGGGGGGGTGGCAAGAAATCGCTTCAAAACCTTGACTAGGACAACCAAATTTTTTTTACAAACTAAATATAACTAAAGGAAACACTAAAGACGTCAATGGTTTTGATTCATCTTTTTGTAATGTGTAAAAAGATTTACATAAATCATTAGATAAGCAACAGTCGTGCATTTAAAAAATAAAAACCTGTAAAACATTTTTACAAGACAATAAAGAAAAGAAAATTATAATCAATGAAAAGCATTCATGAAACTAACATGTACGCACCGGTAAATTTTAAGTTTATTTAACGTTAGCACACACAACCTTTCTTACTTTGACAATAAATTAGCATTAATTTAGGTATGACCTTACACATATTTTAACATCAGAATTAACATTGGCAATACGATGTGCCTTATCCATTTAGTACGTACGATATCTACGGCAATAATGGTCGTAATTATAACAATTAAAACGAAACGACGACAAAAGATGTAAACTCATTGGATGACGTATATTCACGCACACACAGAAAATATACATATACACATGAATTTATTCTCCACTACATTCATGTGGAATATTAAAATACAACAGTAATGGAATTCAAAAAATAGCAAAGAACGATTAAGTCAATAACCTTCAAGTATATATAGTACTATTAGAACCTTAAATAAATAGATAAAACCATCGAAAATAATTAACATTTTTATATCTTAATAACGTATAGGAATGTACGAAGGGAAAGGCATAAACGTCAAGCTTCAACATGATTTTTTTTTTTTGGTTTTACGTCTGACTGTTGTGCAATTACTGTTAATGCAGACGGTGGATAATAATACAGTAATAATAAAATGAGTGATGAAAAAATTCCAGACTTGACCGGGAATCAAACCCGGGATCCCGGCGTAGAATCCAGTTGAGCTAATCACTACGCCAACGGGCCAGCCTAACCTCAATATGAAATGTTTATGCCTTAAAACATCTAACTTAAAATTTCAACCCCAGTTTCGAATCTAAAACTTTTAAATGTAAAATCTTAAAACTCCGACCTTCAAACTTTTAACTTCAACCTATAAAATCCACACCTCAACCTGAAACGTTTATAAACTTAATACTTAAAACTTTCAAACCCCGAACTTCAAATTAAAAAACATCAACCACTTAAATTATAAAACTTTAAACGTCGATACTTTTGAGGTTTATAGGTTCGTTTGTAAGTTGAAATACCTTAAAACCTCAAACTTCGAATTTTTAAACTTCAAACATTACTTTCAAATTTCAACCCTCAAAACTTTAAACGTCAAACCTCAACCTTAAACGTTTATACCTTAAAACTTCTGTCATTTATCAAATTAAAATTTTGATACCTTATACTTCCAAATATTAACCTCAACTTTCAAAACTTCTAACTTATAAACTATTATTCTCATCCACCCAACCCCTTTTGGTGGCTGAACTTCACCCTACGGCAAAGTGTGGGGGCGCAACGCACGTACTTTTATGGTTCTGATCCACCTTACCCCCCTGGTTCGAGACACGGAAGCGGCGCAATGGAGTGGGGAGTTATAACAATTAAAAACTAAACTACGACATAAACAAACAACATGAAAATCTACATCATATTTATTAACCACTACATTTATGTAGAATATTAAAATACAACAATAATGGAATTTAAAAAAACCAACAAAAAATAGCAAAGAACGATTAAGTCAATAACCTTCAAAGTGTATGGTACACTATAGGCCACCATTCCAAACAATTTCATTATTACACAAAGTACGTTGCTACGGAATAAATATACATAGCACATACAATGTTTTATCAAAAGTTAACTACATTGGGAAGGCGGGGGAGAGAAGAGCGAGAGCGAGAGAGAGATATGGAGACATGTTAAAGAAAAATACGTGGACATTCACCTTGCAAAAAATTATAACTTTAAATCACATAAGTAGGCATATCTTAACTATTTTTAACGGATTGCATAATAATTTCTGTCGAATTTTAAGATAGCAAAAAAAAAATATTTTTTCTAATAATTTTGTAGTACAAAATGTTATTGGTATGATTAGCAATGTCAATAAACCTTTAAAATTTTATTTACTGATGTTATGCAATTCCTCAAAAGTATTGAGAAATTTTTTCTCATTTTTTATTTTGGTTTTAAGGCACACGTTCATTAGTATGGTAGGTGATTTATCGGAAATCGAATCCGAGATCTCAGGCGTACCACAATTGGTGTATATACCAGGGGTCCAGTGTTCGAAACCCGGTCCGTTAAAACACTAATTTATCTATAACTCGTATACGTAATTACAGTAAAATAAAAAACACTGGTTAATAATATCATTAGATGAATTTTGTTACCTTCGCTCAAAGTTTTTAAAAGTAATATTAGTTAAAAAACTTAGAAAACCCCCTCCTCCAATATTCAAATGATTAAGACTCGAATAATCTCGCTTGTATTCTATACTTAATAAAACTGGGAGAAATTTTGTTTGTTCTACAGCGTGAAGTTAGCACTCATTGGAGTGTTAACTTCACGGTCTGACAGAAAAAAAGTTATTTCCTTATTTTTACTTTAATTCACTCCTTCAGCTATCAAACAACTACATAATAAAAGACGAAATTTGGAAACTGAAATTTTAGAAAACTTCACAACCTGGGAAAATATTCTGTCAATTTTCCCTTTTATTACCACCAAGGCATGTTATTTCAGAACAAAAAGCACCAAAAAAATAATCTGTAAAAAAATAATTCTTAGCTTCAAAAGTTGAGCCGTTTAACTTTACTGAGAAACAACTATACAGTATTTATGCCATTTTTAGGGACACATTTGTTTAGCGTCAGATATTGACCGGAAAATAAAATCAGAACCTTTATAGATTGGTGTCACGATATAAGCTTACAGCTATAATTTAGCGAATTAACAATACTATCCGAAGAGTTGCTGTTCAGCAAAGGTCTTCTTTTTCTTCTTCTTCTGCCTTTTAAGGATTAGGTATCTCTGCCTGTTCCGAACCTCTCAAATCTGCCCATCTCTTTCTCGGGCGTCCTCGTTCTCTTCCGCCCTCCGGCTTAGCCCAGTGTCTGCTTAGGTATCCTACCCTCCCTCATTCTGTTCACATGCTTTAACCACTGCATTCTGTTCTGAGATACCTTGTCGTACATAGGAGTCATTAAAGATGTTGAGTTCTTTCCTTATCTCGGTAGTCCTAAAACGATCTTCTCTACTACACCCATACGTACGTCGAAGAAATTTCATTTTAGATACTTGCAATCTACTCTCCTCTCGCTTTGATAGCACCCAAGTTCCACTGCCATAGACTAGGGTCGGCACTGCTAATGTTTTAAAAAATCTCACCCTCGTGTTTTTGCTGGTGCTATTTTTTAAGGTGCGGTGGATAGTTCTGCATATTTGCTGAAATCGGTGCATCTTATTGTAAGCATCTTTATCCTGCTGGTATGTAATGTTGCAACCTAGATACTGAAAGTGAGATATCTGTTCCAAAATATTATTATCTATAACAATTTTGCTTCTGACTGGCTCCTTACCCCTGAATGTCATTATGGTAAATACAAAAAAACTTAACATCAAAAAAGCGTACAACACCGAAGATTCACCACATATTTCTTACTGCTTTACGTCCGCCATTATATATATTAAAGCTAATGCAGACGGTGCAGGTTGATAGATGAACATGAGTGATGAAAAAATGTCAGATCTGAACGGCAATCGAACTCGGGACCCCTGGCGTAGTAACCACTTGCGCTGACCACTACACCAACGGGCCGGCCATCATAGATATTTAATTAAAAGTAATTTGAAACCGTCAAGATTTTTCGCCAGTCAAGTTTAATTTTTCCAGTATTTACCCTTTTCATCTGACTGTAACCTACTCTTATTTTAAACAAAATATCTACGTTAAACAAAAAAAAAATACTCTTATTTTACTCCATAATTCAAATTGTACGCCTTTTTCGTTTATCCTGTTAACAATCAAATAAGCACCAATTAAGCCACATATCCTAATTATGTAACAAAAGAACTAGGTTAAATATTTTCAAATATTAAAATTCATTGTTTAGGTCATCAGCCGAAAGAGTGGTTTGAAACTCTAGAGGCTTTGTTAAGTAAAACGATAAATAAGGGGGTTTACCTTGCCTTCCTCACAGAGTTGAAAAAATGCTTATCAGCATGCCGAGCCCTCTGAAAAGCATCTATTTTCCATCACGGGATCTGGCTGTATAATTTAATTAATTAATTACACTCATACGAGATAACTCTGACTATACGTCTATGTCTATATGTCTTTTACACCTCTACCTCTTCGTATTAAATGCTTCAGTCATAAAATTGACTGATTATTTCATAAGAACCAGAATAATTTTTTGTAGCCCTGTAACTAACATGAGTGCAAATAATTTAACACTACACCTGTCTGTTGGGTACTAAAATTAATTATAATTTCGAAAATCTATATTGATGCAGCGTCATACATTCTCTGGAATGATCAGGGCATTTTGTATTAACTTTCTCTTGCCTTTATGAATATATAGGAAGGAAAGTATTGTTTTCATGCCGATTTTCGAAATCGAGTTTACACCGGATCTACACGTTTCAGACCCCCTGAACCCAAAAAAACATGTTTTTAGCGAATGGTCTGTGTGTGTGTGTGTGTGTGTGTGTGTGTGTGTGTGCAAGAACGGAACATCGTACGAACTTGAAACTTAATAAGCCCAACAGATTGATTTTCATTTTGCGTCTTTCACTAATGATTAAAATAAGGTTATGTTTTTTGAGGTTAGTTTTTTTTTATTTTTAAAGATAGGTTATATTGTTCATTATTTGCATTGGCGACAGAAAGTCGTGTGAGTGTTTCATACCGGATTTTAATATTAATTTTCCAAAGGGTATCTACCCCTTGAACCTCCCGGCGTGCGCTCGTGACCCTCTGATAGATTAGATAAGGAAATATACCTAGCGAATTGTACAAATTGTATGAGAGATGAAATTAAATAACAGCTGCTATGACACACGCCTCTCCAATATGATATCCATTTTGTAATCGGTTAAATTATTCAACATAAAAATTATTATAAGTTCACTAAATAAGTGTGTTGCATGTTAACACTTGCCATAATAAAATGTCGTAAACTTCCAGATCACTTTAAAAAAATAACAAAGCGATTAGTTAATCACAAATGATTGCAAACAGCTGTTAAAGAAAAAAACTAGTTTAGCCGATCTGTAGATTTCCGAGATCACACCTGCACTTCTAAGCTACATTTTGCACAAAGACATTTCGATACATAATTTATCTACTTATATACTTTTTATACTTATAAATTAACTGTCATGTCCATTTTGTGTGTGTGTATGCATATTTTGTATTCTTGGTAATGAATAGAGGCAGGTGTTTTCTTTACATTATGGTGGCTCCAGAACGGTTATTAGTCTCAACTTTTGTTCTTTCTTGTGGCTGAAGTAACCGTACTGTTTTAAATTTTTTTTCAGGCCAACCCGTTGGCATAGTGGTTAGCGCAACTGGCTTCTACGCCGGGGTCCCGGGTTCGATTACCGGTAGGTCTGGGATTTTTTAATCACTCATCTGCATCTATGATCCTTCTCATCGTCTGCATTAACAGTAATTGCAAAACACTCAGACGGAAAACAACAAAAACAAAGAAGTTTTTTCTGTTTGATTAATTTCATCTTATAAAAATGTAACGTAAATGCACCTAATGATGTAATTTTTAATGGATTTTAATATACAGAGTGTTTCGAAATTTACTGGAAATCTCTCGGTACTTGATTGTGTAGTTAAAAATCTTAAAAAAATTAATAGGCCTATAAAGAAAAAAATTCGATGTTGTATGTCAGATCATGCTGGTCATTAATCAATCCAATGGAATCACCACGATCTCCTGACCTCACGTCATCAAAATTTTTCCAGTGGGATTGCATCAAGTGAATTATTTATGAAAAACGGATTAACAAAAAAATGATCTGTTGTTTGTTTGTTTAGATCATCAGTCGAAAGGGTGGTTTGAATCTCTAGAGGTTTTACTAAGTAAAACGAGGAGAAAAGTGGTTTATAATTGCCTTCCTCACCGAGTTGAAAAATATCCTTATCAGCATGTCAGGCCCTCTGACAAGAACATATTTTCCACCCCGCAAATGACACCTTCACTTCATTTACAAATTAGTCTAGCTGTATAATAAAATTTATTACTTTTAGATAACTCTGATTAGTGACTTTTACACCTCTAACTCTTCGGTGTTATAGGAAAATGCTACAAATTAGGTGGGTGGACAAAATAAGCAATTTAAAGGTTCTTAGACGAGTGGATGAAAGATACGGAAACAACTTACCAAAAGAAGGGGTAGGCTAGTGGGGCATATCTTAAGACATCCAGGTATTGGTCTATCAATAATGGAGGGTAATATTGAAGGAGTGAATTGTAGGGGGAAGCAAAGAATATGAAGAAAATTATAAAAGATGTAAGGTGCTGCAGGTATACATATATGAAACGACTTGAGCAAGATAAAACAGGTTAAAACACGAAAAGAGTAAGGAAAAACGCCCCGAAATGTGGAAGGACAAATCATGGGTTCTCCACCAAGACAATGCGCCAGCTCATTCCGTTTATCTGTCAAGAGGTTCCTAGCCAAGTACAGCATCGCAGTGTTAGAACATCCACCTTATTCACCAGATCTTGCATGTGACTTCTACCTGTTCCCTAAGGTGAAATCTGCACTAAACAAGATTTGAGTCTGTGGAAGATGTAAAAGAGAAAGCGGCACGTGTCTTGAAGGAGCTGACAGTAGATGACTTCCAGCACTGTTTCCAACAATGGAAAATTCGCATGGAGCGTTGTAGGGATAAAGAAGGAGTGTATATAAAAGGTGACAATAAGTGATTATGTATAAAACTAAAATTTTTTACAACGTCAGTCTCGTTATTTAATAGCCACACCTCGTACAATCAGCTCCTGAGAGATTATTGCTGAATTTTGAATCACCCTGTTTATCGGATGGTAATGTTAGGGTGTAGCACAAGGTTACACGTGACGACCTGTTTCAAACATCATCATCATCAGGATCACTAGTTGGTTGGGAACATCTGCCTCCGCCGAGACACTACACGGCAGCTGTTATTCAAAATTAAAAACATGAAAAATAAGAGAAAAAATAAAACGGCTACCGTGACCCATCTTCATCGTTGTTCATCTGTTCTCAATACAATATCATGATGATCATAATAACAGTGTAGTGGTGTAGATTCGTAGCTTCTCGTGTATCTCTTCTAGTATATGTTCTTGTAATATCCACGCGCAGACGACTGGATTCATGTAACTTAATTCAAACCCGCATCAGCTGTTCTTTCGTAAAATAAAAATAAAAAACATGGTGTCCGGCCGTCAAATGTCCATCCCATTTAGTGATTGTTATGTACAGATGGACACTGTTTAATCTAAGTACTGTTATATACACACATTCTAATTGTTTCTGTTTGTAGATTTCTGTTACGTAATTACACATTGTTTGTACGTCATGTCTACTTTCTAAATTTGTCGTCATCCATAATGTTGTTGCCCGGATATAGAATATTTTCCTTTTAAACTTTTGTTGTAATCGAATGTAGTAGAAATTTTTTTAGTCTAATGGTTTAGTTGTTTAGGTCAACAGTAAAAAATAAGTTTATAACGGAAATTTTAGAAAATAAATCTAGGCAGGTGAGAGGATTTAGAGACAAAGCAATTCTAAGGCAGATGTTGGTTCTATTGCGAAATTTTTGGGACAACAAAATGAGCAAGCGGACACAAATTATGAGAAAGTGTAGTCTCTTGCCAACTTTGAGCAATCTCTGGTCAAAGGTTCGGCCGGAGACTGGACAGTCATTTTTATAATTTTTGTTTCACCAGAACCAACACCTGCTTTAAAATTATTTTGTCTGAATCCTCACCTGCCTGAAAATTCCTTTCTTACAATTCCCGTTATTTACCTTTTATATTCTGGTTTGACTCCCCTAGATGTTTTACTGAGTAAAACTACCTGTGAGATGGTTACCATTATCTTCCGCACTGACTTGAAGAGCATTACTAGTTTATCAGTATACCAAGCCATCTGAAAACCACTTACGTTCAATCCTAAAGTTCAGTTCATTTTCCAAGAGTTTGGCCGTACAATGAAATTCATGGCTTTAAAATACGCTCTGTTCTTCAATAATTCTCTCATTTAACTAATCATGTGAAAAGAGCGACTGTAATTTAATTGTCATTAAAAAAATCTTTTTGTAATAGCCCATCCAACCTGTTCCGACTTCTTTGGCATCTTTTTCGCGGCCTACCCACATCTTTTCGTCCAACAGGAATGTAGTTTAATGCTCGTTTTGTCCGCCTATCCTTACTCATTCGTTATCAAATGTTCCTCTCATAATGTTTACTGTAAATTAAATTTAATATGTCAGTTGCTCTTCTGTAGATTTAATCAGCAGTTTGGAAATGGTAATGCACCCGTCTACCGATGTTACATGAACTGTAGTATTGGATGTGCATTAATAAGATTGGGCAGTAATTGGGTGAATAATCGTATTACTCTATTCGGATTAAATTTAAGCAATTTGCTGCTATCTAACAATCCGTCAACGTTTTGGATGCGCAGATAGTGTGTGCGTGTGTTTATTTGTGCGGCATGCAATAATTACAGTGCAAATGCATATGTGGTTGTATTGTATAACTTAATACAGTACAAACTACAGTAATACATTATTCTCCTTGCATAGCTTGCATTCCTGAACATTATCTTCTGCGCAAATTAATACTGTATTACACAGTATTAATTAATATTGTTATTAATAATTTTTATAATTACACAGTATTAAGAAATCCCAATTTAATTATTTTTAGAATATAGATAAACTTTCGTTTACTAAATTATGTGGCTCAATCGGTGCTACTTGGATTGTTAACTGGAAGGGTGTACACAAAAAAGCGTGCAATTGGAATTTGGTAAAATAAGAGTGGGGGTACTGTCACATGAAAGGGTAAACATTGGAAAAATTAAACATGACGCGAAAAATATCGGACGGTTTACAAATTACTATTATTAATTAAATATAAATGATGCCCGGCCCGTTAGTGTAGTGGTCAGCGCAAGTGGCTTCTACGCCAGGGATATCTAGTTCGATGGCCGTTCAGGTCTGACAATTTTTCATCACTCATGATCTTCATCACCCAGCACCGTCTGCAATGACCTTAATCTGCATTAGAAGATAGTAGACGGAAAATTAATGAAAACAATGTACTCAGGAAACGATTAAAAAGGAAGACTAAACATTTTATAAGGACACCTGTGTAGAATAAATGACATCTGGTTGACGAAACAGATTTTTCAGACTAAATAATAGACCTAAGGTGTCGGATAAAGGTTTAAAGAAGTCAAAAAGAATATTGAGATGCCCGGAATAAACCGAGAAAACTTAATGAACCGAACTAAATTCAAACAACTAATTCAAGACTTTAAGGGTTTTAATGAAGAACAAAAACAGAACAACATGGATGGACAGAAAAAGTTGGAGATAAACCTACAGTGAACGAATACTGAAAAATATTTGGGCTGCAAAAAGAGCTAGAAACATTAAGTCGCAACACGTAGTTTAAAACTGGTCTTAACGAGAGAAAAAAAATCAAATTCTTAAAACACTTTACACCACAAAAATCAGTGACAACACGAAAAAAAAGAATATAATACTTAATTAAATTGATATCACAACACCTGCATCAATATTTAATAAAAATTTCATTATAATGGAGTTACAGTACTTAAATGATTACGAAAGTATTTTTTCAACATCAATTACAAAATAAAACTAAAACTTCAAACAAATTATTTGAAAACAATAAAATGCTTACAAGAGATTTTCAATTCCGACAGAAAGAAATCTTTCTTTTTTCAGAGAAACGGGGCAATTAAAATTCTAAGATAAAAATATGATTACCTAGTTGAAAAAAAATGAAACAATTCTAAATATAAGTCTTTGTGAATCACATCGTTAATAAATTGAAGGTAATTTAACCTAAAATAATTTTTACCTAAAAAGCAAAAAATACTATAAAAATAGGTAGGGTAAATACTTTCTATAGAACTGACAAACGGAGAAACGCATAAAATAATCCTATTACCGAATAACAAAAGCTTATTAAACAATACAAAAAAATATATTCGCAGATACACGTAAAAAAATTACTTACAATACAAACAATCGAAGTATTATTTTGTAAATAACCATCGCCTTTTGCAAATAACTATACGCACATCATTAACATACTAACCCTGACATATTTATGAGAGAGAGAAAAAAAGACAACGAAACAGGTTACATCATACGATAATAGGACCTGTACGTTAATGCCACAAAGGAAGGACCGCTAAATCTGAATCATCGAGTAATTAATTGACAATTACGTTGGTATTTTATAGCATACTGAATAATGACAGAGAAGTTAATTTAATTTTTCTAAGTAGACGAAAGTAGTCTTTTGACAAAACAGGATTTCTCTGCTCCTAAAACATGTAGGTACGAGTACTTAATAACATACGAAGTACCTAAAAATTTGGTGTGAAACACCACACGACTTTCTCTTGCCCATGTAAATAATTAACAAAGTAACCTAACATTACTAATAAACAAAAACGAATCTCAAAACACATAACCTTATTTTAATCATTAGTGAAAGACGCAAAATGAAAATCAACCTCAGTTTGGCTTAAAAATACGGAAAATCAATCTTTCGCGCTAAACTAGGCTGTAGATAAAAATGCTTCAAATAAAAGTTGTAGATCTTTTTATTTCCTATAAATTTGATTATACACTTCTGTCGTAAAATGCACAACTAGGCTGTAGATAAAAATGCTTCAAATAAAAGTTATAGATCTTTTTATTTCCTATAAATTTGATTATACACTTCTGTCGTAAAATGCACACTAAGGCTGAAATCTAAAAAAAAATCGATTTTTTACACGTTTTCGTGAAGAAAAAAACAGAAAATATCTAATTACAGTACCGCTAAACTAAGCGTTATACAAAAAAAAGGTTCGAAATGTTCGCTTTATTACTAATTTTAGGTTTGTTGTTAATTATCTAAATTGGAAAGAGAAAGTCGTGTGAGTGTTTCACACCGGATTTTTATTTATTACAGATATCTTACAAGTATTCCAATACATAATATAAGTCAACACACTAAATCTACTAAATTATACTAATTCAAACTTCAAACGTTTATAGACTAGTACTTAACATTTAAAATTAAAAAAACTTCACTAGAAAATAATTCCGAAAAAAATAGAAAACGGTTGAAAAATTTAATAAAAAAAACCATCAGGTATAATTTTATATTTTCCACGAATAAAATGATACACATTAATTCATCAAATATAGTTTGATTATAAAAAAATTCAGAAGTACGGCGGTGGATCGATTTGAGGTTATACACAAAGGATACGACAGAACGTTGTTAGAAAAAGAGAAGGCAAATGAAAGGTTTTCAAGATCACTGGTGTCTTTAATAACCTTACAAATTGATGAGGCCATAGAAACTAAAAAAAAAAAACACATTCGCACTGAAGGTAAAAGGATGCATATACTACACACAAGAGATGGTTCAGACACACAGACAGACAGGAGGATTTGATAGCGTGAACCTGGCCAACAGGAAATACCTAAACGATGAGTGTGCTTGAAAAAAATATACGCGTCACAAGTACATTCATTATATTTAAGCAGGTATTCCTGTTGTATCGAATGCCATTGGGACGCGTATAACGAACGAATGAGATGGAACGTGGGGGAGGGATCTGTAGTTCTATATCCGCCAACAACCAACCGCGTGTCCTATGCATTTCTTTGCTTACCTGCGCGCTGTATTCTCCTAATCACACTGTACTAAAACTATAGTGTAGCGATAAGTGGCAAATTTTTACTTTTTCTTGCCTACATGAATATATAAGAAGGAAAGTATAGTTTTCATGTCGATTTTTCGAAATCGAGTTTTCACCGGATCTACACGTTTTCACATCCCCTGAACCCAAAAAAACATGTTTTTAGCAATTGCTCCCCCCCCCTCTCTCTCTCTCTCTCTCTCTCTCACTCTCTCTCTCTCTGTCTATGCGTGTGTACGTGCGTGCGTGCGTGCGTGCGTGTGCGCGCGTGCGCGTGTGTGTGTATGCGCGCGCGCGCGTGTGTGAACAGAACATCTCAAGAACGGAACATCGTACGAACTAAGATTAAGTAAGATTAAGATTAAGTTAAGATACTACTACCAAACTCCCGGTACGAACTTTTTCATCGAAATCGGTCAAACAGTAGTAGTTTATTCGTGACATTTTTTACTTTTTGCAATTTTCTGGAAAACGGCTCCTACGTTTTTTTTTTTAAATCGCCTCATTTACTACATTTTTTATTCTCTACAAGGGTAGGCGCCATGTCTGCTGAAATTCTTGTAGAGGCTGTCTTCACGTAAAAAATGTTTTTTTTTTAAGATTGCGACTTTAATATGCATTTTAATGCAAAAATGTTTATAATAAACGTGGTAGAAAATTTAAAAACCTACATCTTTTATTTCAAACATTTTTTTTATAACGCTTAGTTTAGCGGTAATTAAAGATTTTCTGTTTTTTTTCTCACGAAAACTTGTAAAAAATCGATTTTTTAAAGATTTTAGCCTTATTATGCATTTCACGACGGAAGTGTATAGCCTATAATCAAATGTATAGGCAACTAAAAGATCTACAACTTTTATTTATAATATTTTTTTCTTCAGAATCTAATTTAGCGTGGAAGATTGATTTTCCGTATTTTTTAAGCCGAACTGAGGTTGATTTTCATTTTGCGTCTTTCACTCATGATTAAAACAAGGTTATGTTTTTTTGAGGTTAGTTTTTTGTTTATTTCTAATGTCTCATTACTAATGTTAGGTTATATTGTTAATTATTTGCATTGATAAGAGAAATTTGTGTGTTTCACACCAGATTTTTTTATTATCAGAAGTCTGAATAAATAAGATTCGGATTGTCGGAAGTTGACGTATACGTAAATGTTTAAGTTAAATACATTTTCCTAGCGTACGGATAAGACACACAGTAACTAAACATACAGCGTAGCTTTGAACAAAATAATTGCTAAACTATGCGAGGAATTTGAAAACTTTCGAATCGGTCTCACTCAGTCGTTATTAATGCGAATTACAATTAGTAATTCAGTCTGGCATCGACAATGTATTATATGCAGGTAGACGACCAATGAGTAATCATTACTCATTCATTGTAACAGTTAACCGGTCTAAATTCTACGGTATGTAATTTTCCATTGGATTGAACAATTGGAAAAACCATTTTGAATAATATCAATTAGCCTAATAGAATGAAGTGATTAGGTAAATTAAAATATTCGCAAATACTTTCACAAATCGTCTTACAAAATTCAGAATTGTTTAATTAAAATCTGGTGTGAAACACTCACACAACTTTCTCTAGCCAATGCAAATAATTAACAATAAACCTAACATTAGTATTAAAACATTAGAAATGAACAAAAACTAACCTCAAAAACATAACCTTATTTTAATCATGAGTGAATGGCGCAAAATGACAATCGAACTCAGTTTGGCTTAAAAATACGGAAAATCACGCTTTCACGCTAAACTAGGCTCTGTAGAGAAAAATGCTCTAAACAGAAGTTGTAGATCTTTTAATTTTCTATAAATTTAATTATATACACTTTTGTCGTAAAATGCATACTAAGACCGAAATGTTAAAAAAATCGATTTTTCTCACGTTTTCGTGAGAAAAAAAACAGAAAATCGCAAATTACCGCTAAACTAAGCGTTATACAAAAAAATGTTTGAAATAAAAGTTGTAGGTTTTTAAATTCTCTACAACTTTTATTATATAAGTTTTTGCGCTAAAATTTATATTAAAGCCGTAATCTTAAAAAAACAACGTTTTTACGTGAAAACAGCCTCACCGAGAATTTCAGCAAACATGGCGCCTACCCTATCTTGTAGAGAATAAAAAATTGAGTAAATGAGGCGATTTTAAAAAAAATCGTAGGACCAGTTTTTGAGAAAATCGCAAAAAACTGAAAAATTATACGAATAAACTAATACTTCCGGTTGACCGATTTTGATGAAAATGTTCGTGTCGCGTCCGGTAGTGGTATGTAACTTAAGTTTCAAGTTTCAAGTTCGTACGATGTTCCGTTCTTGAGATATTCTGTTCACACACAGACACACACACACACACACACACACACACACACACACACACACACACACACACACACAGACACACACACACACAGACCAATCGCTAAAAACATGTTTTTTGGGTTCAGGGGGTCTGAAAACGTATAGATCCGGTGAAAACTCGATTTCGAAAAATCGACATGAAAACAATACTTTCCTTCCTATATATTCATATAGGCAAGAGAAAGTAAAAATATGTATTTGTGAGTTAAACTTTTAATTGTATCCTTATTCACACATTTAAAATTATGTAACGTTGAACGTTTAGAGTTTTTGGTGGTAATTTTAAACGTTAGTATAATTTTGTCATAAACTGTATACAGTACTAAAGTCGCAATCTTATAATATTTTATTTTTTCCGATTTTAATGAGCAAAATATACAAATCAGTATTTGTCGCTAAAAATGCTCTGTAAAAACATTTTGAGATAAAAGTTGTACAATTATAAATTTCCTACAACTTTAATTCGAATACAGTTTTACCCCAAAAATAAACATATTTTGGCTGCAATGTTTTTTTTACATACTTACATATTATAAAATACGGGAGTGAAACATTGGTGTCATTACAGGGGAATGAATCTCGTATCCAGGCTGCCGAAAGGAGATTTTTGCGGGAGTCAAAGGTTGTACCCGGTTAAATCACTGTGGGAAACGTTAAGAATACATAATAGAAACTGGTTATTTACTTCGCATGCCAGCACACACACTTGCTCTGCGAGCATGGAAATATAAACCTAGAGGGAAGCGAGACTTGGAAAGACCTAAAAAGAGATGGATGCCGGAACAGGCCATTGAGTCTAATCATTGATAGATGATGATCTTTTTTACAACGAGAGCACAATACCCCAAGAATTTCACCAGACATGTGACAATTTGAATTAAATTGAGACTTGAATTGAAATGAGGCAATTTTAATTAAAATCGTAGGAACCGTTTTTGAGAAACTCGCAGCAATAAGCTTTTACATCTGGTTGAACGATTTTATGAAAATTTTCGAGTCCGGTTCACTAGCGGTACCTTAATTCACGTTTCAAGTTACAAATTTACACAAAATTCTTTAAATATTTTATATAAACACGCTTGCGCGTGGACACAGACCAATCTCTAAAAATATATTTTTTGGGGGTTCAGGGGGTCTGAAAAAGTGTATTTCCGATGAAAACTCGTGATTTGGAAAAATCGACATGGAAACATTACTTTCCTTCCAAATAAAATATTTATATAGGACAGGAGAAAGTAAAAGCGAATGTTACATTAAAGTAAAAAAAACAAACAAAGCAAAAAGAAAGAATGATGAGAAGATAATTAGACCGAATTGGTACACAAAGCTGGTGAGCGATTATCAAAAATAGTATACTGTGAACAGCAGCAATTCCAAAATACTTTTAGAAATCTATTTCGGCGCTTCCAGAATAACACACGAATAATATAGATAGATGGAAAGATATATAACATGCACTATCTATTCTAGCTCGCATAAGAAGAGTAGGTAAAGTACATTCACCTTCTAATGCTAGAGCAAAGTTATAAAAAATTTAAACCAGGAACACAATTTTTATAACGCCGCTTATGTAGTACTAACTCTAGAGCAAGGGCAATAACACATGCTTATCTCATCACCATCACAAACATACACAACGCCCAGTCTTCTCCCCTTTTATTAATCCGACAAACAAACAATTCACACCTTTTTTGATTACCTCTTTATTTACAAACATTTCTAAACATTTAAAGAAAAAAAAAACATCAATAAATAATTTATCAACTCAAAGAAGTACATGAAAAAATGAACAGTAAATCTCATTAATTTTCACACAGATCTTCAAACAATTTAATACGTTCTACCCGGATTTTCGTAAGGAGAGCGTTGGGCAAAACGTTCGTCTGCATTAGTATAGTCTTGTAGTATTGCAATAGTGCAGCGTATGTAATCAACAATGGCACAACATTCCTACAAAATAATATTGTTGTTATCAATTTTCAACAACACTCTTGACTATACATCTAACACTGTAGGTCGGAGGGGGGCACGCCCCAGACCACACAGAGCGTGCCCATAGAACTGTAGTTTAGCAACCCAATCCTCACCTGCTTTGAGGTAACGGGCGCTGGCTGTAGCACCTCCGTGTGCTATTCGTAGTACACGGTTGTGCGCAGAACATCCATGTGTGGTAGAGCCACGTGCAAAGCATTAGCTGCGTAACGTGCTCGACGGTGACTCGTCCAACGTTTACACGAGTACTGAAGGGAGCGGGGCGCCCTGCGGACGTGACCGCACCCACTCATTTGGGTTGGCCTCTCAGGGGCTGTGTTTTCCTGGGTAGCGCTTCGGAGCCACTAGGCTGCTTAAATTCCTTCAGAATGGGCGTAGCTGGCCGAGGGGTGTCCGGAAACGGATAGGTAAATACGCATGTAGGTCGGAGGGGATGCAGAGTCGAAGTCACGTGTGCGCATGCGTACCCCAGCGCTCACACAACACTTGGCTTGGCCTTTACTCATTTGAAGACCGATTTTAATGAAAAGCCTGGACGAAGCCTGGACGGACGTTTAAAAACCACAATAACGGAAAACCGGCTAAAAACTAAGTACTTTTTTGCGTGAGTTGCTGGAGTTATCTCCGATTAATTTCTAAATAAAACAATCTAAATCAAACCAATCAATGTAGAAAAGAACAGGCTTTAATTTAGTGTAGTGTTTAAAAATATGTCTTTTTTTGAGATAAAGCACTTCAAACGCGTGCGGAAAGGTGGTATGCCTCTAAGTGCATGCGATGTAACGTGCGACAATGCAAGTTGAAAAAGAACGCGCACGAGTGTGGACATACCTAAAGTTTGAATTATGATTACTTTACAAAATGTAGAAAATGTAAATTCCTGATCAAAAACGGAAAATTTAAAAATTACAACAGAAAAAAATCCCTCATTAATTGTTTTTGCCTGCTCATTCTATTTAATCTAACTGTAAATGTATTTTAAAAAAATTAAATAAAAATTACATTTAACGATTCACGTGATCAAAAACTAAAAAAAAAACATGGATTACTTACGTTGAAGACTCACACGAATTCAAAGCAACTACAACGGTAAGAAGAAACTGACCAAGGACACTTACCTGTAAAAGAAAAATCAAAACCAATCCTAATTAATAAAACATCAATTAAAAATACAACGTACTTAATAATTAATTTAAAAATTAGGTTAAACAATGCCAACTTATAACCGGCACATATAAAATAAATTTACATCCAGCTTACAGATCGATGTGCGACCCAGTTATTCGATATGAGAAAATATACAACGCTGTTACGTTGTATTAGTAAACTGACGTACCTTATACGTACGTGTTTCTTTTGACATAGTTTTTAATACTTTGTTGTATATATATAATACATTTATGTATCAAACATGACACAGATGCATTAAAAAAAAATCAGAACACAAAATTCGCACACTAATTATAACAACCCATAAAATTCTTATTTAATCCACCAGACACATTTGCAAATATGCAAATTATTAACATTATTATGGTTAAAAGTTCTTTTGAAACTTTCCCTTGTAAAAGTATTTGATCTGATGGGAAAATTTTAATTAATTCACAATGTGCAGTGCATACAAGTATAAATAAAAAATTATATTTCTTATAACATCCGACCGTTTTGATTAATAATGCAAATGAAGACGGTAATGTATGACAGATGAAAAATAAGTGAGGAAACAATGACGCATTTGATCATGAATCGACCCCGTTAAACATTGGAAAAGAAATCCAAAACATTAAAAAAATTTTAAGTATGACATTTGTTCACATTTTAATCTAAGTTTTTGTTTACGTCATCAGCCGAAAGGCTGATTTGAACCTCTAGAGAGTTTACTAAGTAAAACGAGGAGTGAAGTGGTTTATCTGTGCCTTCCTCACTAAATGGATAAGTACGCTTATCAGCATCCCGGGCCCTCTGAAAAGCACATATCTTCCACTCTGCAAATGACACCTTCACTTCATTCACCACAGGGTCTGGCTGTATAATAAAATTCATTACTTTCAGAGGAGATAACTCTTATTAGTGTCTTTTACACCTCTACCTCCTCAGTTCTTAAATGATTCCGTTATTTATTTAGCTGACCATGTGATAAAAAACAGAACTATTTATTTTAGCCCTGCAACAAACATACCGAGTGTAAATAATTTGACACTCCACCTGTCTGTTATGGGCAATTTATTTAATCTATATTGTCTACATAATTGTTTAAAAATTAATATAAATACTACTTTTTGACCTACAATTACCATATACAAAACCAAAATATTGTCATTACATTTTCTAAGTTTATCTAAAGTCGGATCATTACAAGCTACAATGGATTTTGAGTTAAAATATTTAGAACCGAAGCAGAAATCGAACCGCGACAATCCGGTTTGCAGCTCATCGTAATCTAGTGCTGATACTTTTGAGAAAATTAAATTTTTTGTTTAAAATTCATTCAATGAACCGAGAAGGATGGTCTACGAGAAACAGAGAAATTAGGGAGAAAGATCCTTCGCTAGATAATAAGATAAACGAGGATATTCCAAAACAGACCGGTGAAGTGTTACATTATTGGCACTCGATCTGTTAGTTCCAGGGCTACAAAAAGTAGTTCTGTTTTTATCACATGGTCAGCCATGTTCATATGACTGAAGGATTTAAGAACAGAAGAGTTAGAGGTGTAAAAGAAAAAAGAACGGAAAATGAAAGATGAAGCCTGTGTTTGAAACCCATAGAATTTTTATTTTCCGATTAATTAAAGGGGATAAATATAGCGTTCGTTTAAACTCGTTACGTCTATCGGGAACGAAAATAACATTTTTTTTAAAAAAACGCTCTAATTCCTTTGCTCTTTATACTAAAAGGCTGAATTTTAGTTGACATTAATTAGAAGACATCCAGGAACAAGAAAATCCATTTTTGCTATTACTTTTTAAACCATATTTTTCCTCTTAAAATTGATTGTGCTATATGTTCTGAAATATGAATTAAGTGAAAAATGCTCTTAAGACGGGTAAATATTTTGTTTCCAAATCGCTAAAAAAATGCCTAATACACTCTTGCGGTTTCGTAACTTATACGAATAATATAACAAAAATCCAATCTTTAAAACGAGCCGTACGTGAAATTTTTATGTTTTTTACTTGGTGAGACACGCGGTTCCAAACACAAACTATATCTTTCTGTTTACGTACTACAGTCAGTTATCTCTTTGAGAGTAATGAATTTCATTACACAGTCAGACGCTGTGGTGAATGAAGTGAAGGTAGCTTTAAGAGTGTGGAAAGTAGATGCTTTTCGAAGGGCCTGGCATGCTGATAAGCATAGTCTACTTTTCCATTCACTGAGAAAAGCAATAGGAAACCACCTGACTCCTCGTTTTACTTAGTAAAGGTTCGAGAGATTTAACCCTTTCAGTACAAATGTCCGGAAAACACGACGTCAATATATTTTACGTAGTGACAACCTCCGGTTTACCGGACTTCCGTAAGTTATGCAAAAAGTGCCAAGGTACGGATAACCGAACATTTAAAAAAAAAAATTTTAACAAAAATTAATGGAATGTATTTTGAAACCGCTTCCGTAGCGTAGTGACTAGCGTGCAAACCTGCAACAAAAGGTCCGGGGTTTGATTTCCGGCTAGGAAATTTTAACATGTTACAATCACCGTTAAGGTACCAAAATCCACTTAAGTTGCTAATGACCAAGCCGTCGTCGATACGATTTTGAATAAACTAAAAAAAAACTAGTTTGAATATTTTTAGCATTAGAACGATTTCTTTTTTATGAACACAATAAAAATGAATTTTTAACAGGAAATTTTATTTTTCTGTACCGTTGAAATTTTGGTTGGCAATGCCAGGCTTACACGCCCGCAATTTTTTGAATTAAGGGCTGGCACCTTTTTGTACATCCTTATTCAAATTAAATGGCTTTAGATCAAACTTTTAACAATTGTTTCGGTACTGAAAGGGTTAAACCTGCCTTTCGGCCGATGACTTAAAAAACAACAAACTCTTAACATTTAATAGCAGGCTAGATAATATTATATTTTTTCTATTATCTGTTCCCAATATTTTTATGTGGATATTTCATAGTTATCGAGTACTATAATAAACTGTTAAATGTAATCTTTTCGATACTACGTATTATCGACCGAATGAGTAATACTGAACGTTACAAATCTAACCCAGATAGATAATACATACTAAAATACATAAAGTAAGTAAGGTAGATAGATAGACGTTTAACAAAGAGATGAATGTACTCTGCCGAACGAACGAACGAACGAATGGAAAGAGAGAAAGGTGACATATGGCGGGCGTTCAGGTGAGTTAGTCGAGAGGAAGGAAATGAGTGAAATGAAATGAGAGTGGTGTGGTGCGGAGGGGCCAGAACCAGAGCAGGTGAGTTTATCAGACAAAGAGATGGATGTATTTTATACGCCTTACTAGACAGATAGACTGGAACAAACTTTTTACTGATATCCTACCACCAGAGCAGGTAATACAAAGCTGCACTATGAGTTTCTTTTCGCTATGCGATAAGAACGAAAAACCCACAGTGTGTGTGTCCTACGAGAACGCCCTATCGAAAAGGTTTTATAATAAAATAAGAAAACTCATACGTAAAACTAGCAATTGCTTTGGTTTATTGATTTTCCCTGTTAACTCCACTTAGGTATTAGGTACGTTTGTATGTTTTTTACGAGGTGTGGCTATTAAATAACGAGACTGAGGGTTGTAAAAAATTTTATTTTAATTTTATACATAATCACTTATTGTCATCTTCAATATACACTCCTTCTCTATCCTTACAAAGCTCCATGCGAATTTCCCATTGTTGGAAACAGTGCTGGAAGTCATCTTCTGTCAGCTCCTTCAGGACAGACTCAAATCTTGTCCTTTTTAAAATTTCACCTTAGGGAACACGTAGAAGTCACATGGTGCAAGATCTGGCGAATAAGGTGAATGTTCTAACACTGAGATGCTGTACTTTGCTAGGAACCTCTTGACAGATAACGCGGAATTCGCTAGCGCATTGTCGTGGTAAAGAACCCATGATTTGTCCTTCCACATTTCGGGCCGTTTTTTCCCTTACTCTTAGACGTAGTTTAGGATGTACCTCAAGGTAGTAATATTGATTAATTGTTTGACCTTCAGGAACCCAGTGAAGGAACACAATCCCATGGATATCAAAAAAAAAAAACAATCATCATTCCTTTAAATTTTGACTTGCTCATTCGAGCTTTTTTGGCTCTCGGTGAAGTTCGGCTCTTCCAGTGCATGGATTGGCGCTTCATTTCCGGATCATAAGTAAAAACCACGTTTCATCACATGTTATTATAATTTTCAAGAAATTTGGGTAATTTTCAATCGCGTACAAAGTAACAGTACAAACATTTATGCGAACTTCATTTCAAACATTTTTGAGCGGCACGCGTCCTGAAGGAGCTGACAGAAGATGACCTCCAGCACTATTTCCAACAATGGAAAATTCGCATGGAGCGTTGTAAGGATAGAGGAGTGTATATTGAAGGTGACAATAAGTGATTATGTATATAAAAATACATTTTTTTACAACGTCAGTCTCGTTATTTAATAGCCACTCCTCGTAAATTGGTCAAAATAAATCAAACTGGTAACGCGATTTAAAAAAAAATGATGAGAAACACTCACACGACTTTCTATTGTCAATATAAATAATGAACAAAAAAACTTAATTTTTAATATAGAAAACAATGTGAAATGTGAAAAACAACTTAATATTTATCATGAGTGAATGACGCAAAATGAAAATCAATCTATTTTCGACTTAAAAATACGGGAAATCGGTAATTGACGCTAAACTAGGCTGTGTAGAAGAAAACGCTTAAAATTAATAAAAAAAAATAAAAAACTTTTTTTTGAGTATCGACAACAGTGGGTATTTACTTGTGAAAATTTCCAGACCCTGGTCGAAAATCGAACCCGAGACCACCGCGTGGTAGGCTAGCGCGCTAACCACTACACTACGGAAGTGGCCTTAATAACTTTAATTCAAGTTATTTCTTATAACATTAATTACACACGCATTTGTCGTAAAATGCATAATTTTTTTATTCGCACACATAATTTCCAAGTTACAAATTTTATATTGGTTTTTAAACAATAAAATAAGTTAATTACTTATTCACACACAATATATTTTCTAATTAAACTAATTTTATAACAAACTTACAGCAAAATTATTATAAACTGGGAAAAAATGAAAATGAAATGAAACTGGGAAAAATGAAAACGAATATTAAGGCAAGGCAATCTAAAAAAAACATTTTTTACCGAATTTAAAATGAAAAAAATACAGAAAATCACTAAAGCTAAACTAAGCGTTGTATAAAAAACTTACTTAAAATAAAAGATGTAGTTTTCAATTGTCTACACCTTTTACTATGTACACTTTTGCCTTAAAATACATATTAAGGTCGCATCTTAAAAAAACCACGTTTTACCACGACAGCACAAGTCCCCCAAGAATTTCAGCACACAAGACGCTTACCCTATTTTGTAGAAAAAAAATCGTAAAAAACAATAGTAAACATAATCGGGCACCAGAAGGCTGCATCAGTATGTTTTTACTTTCTTTTGCATAGTCTATGAATATAGGCTATAGGAAGGAAAGCATTGTTTTCATGTCGATTTTTCGAAATCGAGTTTCCATTGGATCTACACGTTTTTAGACCCCTCAACCCTAAAAACATGTTAATAGCGTTTGGTCTGTGTGTATGTGCGCGCGCGCGCGCGAACAGAATATCTCAAGAACGGAACATAGTACGAACTTGAAACTTCTTCTACCGGACCCGACACGAACATTTTCATCAAAATCGGTCAAGCGGAAGTAGTACAAAGTTTATTCGTGTCATTTTTAACTTTTTTGCGATTTTCTCAATAACGGCTACTACGATTTTTTTTTAAATCGCTAAATTTACTACATTTTTTATGCTCTACAAGATGGGTAGGGGCCATGTCTGCTGAAATTCTTGGGAAGGCTGTTTTCTCGTTAAAAATTGTTGTTATAAGATTGCGGCTTTAATAAGCATTTAAGCGCAAAAATATATGTAATGAATGTTGTAGAGGATTTAAAATCCTACAACTGTTATTGCAAACATTTTTTTGTATAACGCTTAGTTTAGTGGTAATTAGCGATTTCCTGTTTTTTCTCACGAAAAAAAGCATAGGCCTATAGGTAATCAAATTTATAGGAAATTTAAATATCTATAACTTTTATTTAAAGCATTTTCCTCTACAATGCCTACTTTACCGTGAAAGAGTCATCATCATCATCATCATCATCTTACAAGGATTAGGCTCTATTGGCCAGTTCCGGCATCCATTTTTTCCTCGGCCTTCCCACATCTCGTTTTCCTATAGGTTTGTACTCCCATGCCTGCAATGGAAGTCTATTGGGTGACATTCGGAGTAGATGACAAGACCAGTTATCACGACTTTTTTTCAAAATACTCAGTAGAGGTTCTACTTGTAATTCAGCTCTTATGTCTTCATTCCTTATCTTGTCACGGTAGACAAGATACCGTGAAAGAGTGATTTCCGTATTTTTAAGCCAAACTCAGGTTGATTTTCATTTTGCGTCTTTCACTCATGATTAAAATAAGGTTAGGTATGTGTTTTGTTTATTTCTAATCTTTATTACTAATGTTAGGTTATATTGTTCATTATTTATATTGGCAAGAGAAATTCGTGTGTTTCACACCAGATTTAAAAAAAAATTAACAGCTATTTTCTTATTCAAAATACCAAATAATTTTAAAATAGTGATTTGTGGAGATTTTAACTTTAACTTTCTTGATAGTTGCAGCTTCCACAAGACTTTACATCTTTTATTGATATAGCTGCTCTTAAAGTGATTGGAACTCCCCACAATCATTGATATTAAACAAATAGTAATAAAAAATTAATTGTGAAACAAATCTATTAACTGTAACCTTAAAAATTCAATAAAAAATTTAAAAACTAAGATTTAATCATGTAACGTTTATTTCAGAAATATACATAGAAATTAAACAACATAAATCAATTCTACAGTGCATTCAAGGTAGATATGTACGTAAAAAGCAAAAAAAAACACAAGATGATAAAAATAAAGTTATAATAAATTTATCTTTACATGACACAACACGTATGACGCGTGAGATCCGAGAGAGTGTGTTAGTGAATTAGAGAACATGTATACGCGCGCGCGCTACACATACATTTTCCACCCTCGGGTTACCTGGGCCAGGTTGATCAACGCAGTGTACACCGCCCCACACTGAACACACACTATATTCCACGGCTAAATAATACAACAGGGTTTATACAGGAGAGCTAGCTAGGAGGCATAGTTTAGTCCTGTTCCGATTATTACAACAGTGCAGTAACATATACAGAGTGTCCCACGAGGCCACATACTTTACAGGCGTGTCCTCTTTTAAAAATAAAGGGTTCACAGCCTACTCCTAATAAAACCATCCTGAAAAGTCCAGGGACCCAATTTAATGAGTAAATTTGATCATTTAATAAGGATTTTGACTCAATAACTTGAATAAAATAGGTTTTAAAACTGTATTTTCAATAGTTTTCATGATTTTCAAAGTAAAATTGAAAAATCTGGTGTGAAATACACACGTCTTTCTCTTGCCAATGCAAATAATGAACAATATAACTTAACATTAGTAATAAAACATTAGAAATAAACAAAAAACTAACCTCAAAAAACGTAACCTTATAATCATGAGTGAAAAACGCAAAATGAAAATCAACCTCATTTTGGCTTAAAAATACGGGAAATCACTCTTTTACGCTAAACTAGGCTCTGTAGAGAAAAATACTCTAAATACAAGTTGCAGATCTTTTAATTTCCCAAAATTACATTATACACACTTTCATCGTAAAATGCATATACTAAGGCTGAAATCGTAAAAAATCGATTTTTACACGTTTTCGTGAGAAAAAAACAGAAAATCGCTAATTACCGCTAAACTAAGCGTTATACAAAAAAAGTTTGAAATAAAAGCAGTAGGATTTTAAATTTTCTACAACTTTTATTATATACATTTTTGCGCTAAAATTCATATTAAAGCTGCAATCTTAAAAAAACAAATTTTACGAGAAAACATCCTTTCCTAGAATTTCAGCAGACATGGCGCCTACCCTATCTTGTAGACCATAAAAAATTTAGTAAATGAGATGATTTTAACAAAAAATCGTAGGAGCCGTTTTTGAGAAAATCGCAAAAACGTGAAAAATTCACGAATAAACTACTACTTCCGGTTGACAGATTTTGATCAAAAAAGTTCGTGTCGGGTCCTCTAGTGGTGTCTAACTTTAGTTTCCACTTCCAAGTTCGTACGATGTTCCGTTCTTGAGATATTCTGTTCACACGCATAAACACTAATCGCTAAAAACATGTTTTTAGGGTTCAGGGGGGTCTGAAAACGTGTAGATCCGGTGGAGACTCGATTTCGAAAAATCGACATGAAGATAATACTTTCCTACCTATATATTCATATAGACAAGAGAAAGTAAAAATTTGTCGTCTAAAATCAGTTTTATTTAGCTTTGCTGTACAATTACTTTGTTAAATGAACAATAAATACGTAAAATTTGTTACTCTTATGAAATCTTGAAAAAGTTTATACAAACATAGGTTCGGCAACGCATAGCGATTTACGGTTGGCGAAAGATTTCGTCTTGGGTTCACAGCCTACTCCTAAATAAAACCATCCTGAAGGTCTAAGGACCAAATTTTATGGTTTACTATAGATTTTGAACTGATAAATTGAAATAAAATAGGTTTTAGAACTGTGTTCAGTGGTTTACATGATTTTCAAAGTAAAATTAAAAAATCTATCGCCAGAATACATGGATAGTACTAATACGTGAACTCCCTTCATTTTCATACGGTAATTATTGTTAGTAATAAAATAAAATTACAGTAGAACCGCGCAAAGCGAAATCCACGTATAGCGGAAAATCGATCATAAACTTTATGTACTGTTAGTCTTTTTTTCATTTTATAGTTTTATTTTATTATTATTTACACGTCATTTTTTCATTTGATAATAGCTAACTACAGTAGATGCGGATCATTTTTCACTCCTTTGATTACGTTTTCATTTATTTCACCAGTTTTCCATACGTTTCGCTGTCGATTTTTCGCTGAGTCCGTGTTATCCAAGTTTTCGATTATCCGAAGTATCCTCGGTTCACATTTTCTAGGATAATCGAGGCTATACTAGACTTAAACTTGTATCTGTCTTTTATTGGACTTATTTGACATCAATGTTTTTAGAGTTAATTCTCTATACGAGTTTTAATAAAACATTTTACGGCTTTATTAATTATTTATGAAGTAATTGTACAGAAAAGCTAAATAAAACTGTTTTTAGACGACACATTTTGCAATTTTACTTTTTTTACACTTTTTTTTGTTTAACGTCCGACTGTTCTGCAATTACTGCTAATGCAGATGGTGAAGGATTAAATAATTTTTGTAACATATAAAAATATGCCGTGCCTGAATGGGATTCGAACCCAAGACCGCATGATGACAGGCGAGCACGTTACCAACTACGCCAATGCGGCCGGCGTAGTTTCAATTTTACTTTGAAAATCATGAAAACTAGATACTGAGGTGTTGTTGTTTAAGGTCATCAGCCGAAAAGCTGGTTTGAACCTTTGACTTTACTACGTAAAACGAGGAGTGAGGTGGTTTACAATTGCCTTCCTCACTGAGTGGAAAAGTATGCTTATCAGCATGGGAGACCCTATGAAAAGCAACTACTTTCCACCCTGCAAATGACACCTTCACTTCATTCACCACAGGGTCTGGTTGTATAATGAAATTCATTACTCTCAGAGGAGATAACTTTGACTGACTAATGTATTTTACGCCGCTACATCTTCTGTTCTTAAATGATTCAGTCATATAATTGATTGATCATGTGATACGAAAGAGAATAATTTTTTGTAGCCCTGCAACTAGCAGATCAAGTGCAAATTAACAATCCATTTACTTTTGTGGGCAAAGGTACTAAAGATACAGTTCTAAAACCTATTTTATTCTATTTATCGGGTCAAAATCCATAAAAAAACCATAAAATTTACTCATAAAATTAGGTCCCTAGACCTCCAGGATGGCTTTATTTAGAAGTAAGCTTTGAACCCAAGGCGAAATTTTTGCCAGCCGTAACTCGATAACGAAGTGAACCTACCTAGGCCTATGTTTAAATGAACTTTTTTCAATATTTTGATAAAAGGAACACGCCTGTAAATTATGCCGGTTACCTCGCCGGACACCTGTATACAGAACCTGTATCTGTAGTTTACAGAACAACAAAACATCACTGGAAATAAAACATGGCTGTTCGTTATGCAGGTGCCCTTAATACGAACATCATAACGCAGGCTACGCTCTACATGGCTGTACCTGATCTAAATAACTCTTACCGAATTCACCACGGTTGACAATGAAAGTCATAACTTTGAAACACAATTTGAATAAAATATATTAAATATCCTTTGTCCAACACAAGTTATAATAAAAACCTTTCTTAACGACATATTTTTAAAAAAAAGAACGGATCTTATTTCGCCCATGTTAGTTTAACCCTTTTGTGTTTTGTGTGCACCTGTGTATACACAAAATATCAATTTTTAAGCTTTTAGCAAAAACATACCAAGTACGAATTCTCTCTTTTAAATGGTGGTACAATTCTTAAATCCGTCAATTTTAAGTATAAAAATTAAATTTTTCCTAGAATGTTACGTACTTCATGATTTTAACGTTTTAAAAGTATATTTTATTAATACTTGACAAGTACCAATTCTTTTACTCTTTCAGACATATTTCTAAAATTGTATGAAAATACGAGTTGGTCAACTGGTCCCACGCGTTGTAATAAAAAAAATTAAAGATGATATTTTATTGTTTAATGATGTGTGTTTATTGTTATTTTCAACAAAATCTTTGATCAACTTTTTACAATTTTAAATATTAGCGCTCTTTTCCAAAAATATTTTTTCGACTTCACGTACTACACCTCTGAAAATGTTAACATCGAATTTTCAGGTCGTAATATTCATGATTAGGTTATAAACTAAATTAAGCGTTGGATGAGAAACCATTATATAATTAATTCATTCAATAATTAATTTTAATAAAAATAAATAATAATAATAATAAAAATAAAATTTTACTTTTAATTAATTAATTTTAATTATTTTTAACTCTGCGGCCTAAATATACCTTAATAAGCTGTAATTTTCAAAAATCCCGATTTTTCAGTTTTCAACCACGATAGGCAAACATGACTTTTCCTCTCCACGCCGATCAGAAAACAGATTCTTATGACCTATTCCAAGGCCCTACCCACATCCCAATTTCCCTGAGGTTTGTACGTCAGTGATTCGAGAAGGATTCGTCCTGAGAGCACTTGTTGAACGTCATCTCTACATTTCCTGTATACACGTTCTTCCTTCAAAGGTAAAATTTTTCAAAATTCTTTCATAGTGAGCACACATAATTATCCGAAATGGAACTTATGTATTGAATTTCAAGTTTCTGAGACTTGTAATTTTTTAGATTTCCTAACGCAGTGATTTTTTTAAAAAAGAATATACTATGGATGAAGTTTAATAAAAATACTGTGAGCCGTTAAAAAAACAGTAAAGCATAACTTACCGACTTAATTTTAGAGATACATAAATAATTCCAATAAACGCTTCAAAGAAAGGGTGAAACCCCCCCAGTTTTCAAGTTTTATCCAGATTGGAATAATAGACTATAGTTTTCTCTCTACTACCAATAAAAGTAATTTAGAGTTTCTTAACGAGTGGATGAAAGAAATGTATAAAAACATACCAGAAGAAGGGATAGGCTAGTGGGGCATATCTTAAGATATCCAGGTATTGGTCTATCAATAATAGAGGTTAATTTGAGGGAGTCCATTGTAGGGGGAGGCAAAGGTAAGAATATTTAAAGCTAATTACAAAAGATGTACGGTGTTGCAGGTATGTAGATATAAAACGACTTCCACAAGATAGAATAGCTTGGAGAACTACATCAAACCAGTCGAGAGAGAGAGAGAGAGAGAGAGAGAGAGAGAGAGAGAGAGAGAGAGAGAGAGAGAGAGAGAGATGAAAAAAACCCAATAAAACCATCGCACGTTGGAAGATCCTTCTACATAGTTCTTTGTAACAAGGGTGTCAAATCGTGAAGATTCGTTCAATATTTATCTAATAGCACTACTTTTAGTGTTATTAAACTGCAAACAGAGAAGAAAAATTAAAACAAGAACGAGTAATGAATAAAAAGTGCAACATATTTTCGGTTTCTTTCCTATCTACGGTCAATTACGTTTCTATTGATCGACTTTTGACTTTTCATAACGGCTTATCATTACAGAGACAACTACCGGAGTATCTAGAGCACTGAAAATTCTTTTAGTTGAAAAAACTTAAAAGTTTTTCCAATTCATGTCATGAGAACAACCAGTAAAATTAATGATTTATGGTGGAATATCAGCTACTTGTACATTTGTTATTTGTTTTAAAATATCAATGGATATTCAAGAGAGATCGAGAATCTTTTGAAACAAAAAAAAGTATAAAGTAAATACAAATACAGTACAGCAAACAAAGCCACAGAAATAAAGGTAAAAGAAATGAATATACACTTATTGCAATAGTAAGTACAATTCACGGAGTCTACTACAACCGGGGAACTTCTTTGCCTTTTGTTCGAAACAAATGGACCGAAACTACATACAACGGATTGTCATGACAGTAAGACGGCAACCTCAAATACGCTTGCAACTTTGTAGCGATGAGGTTAAAATATGAGATGTACAAGTTAAGTGTACAGTACAGTACGACCAAATTAACTGTACAACAATTTATTGGTCATATGATCTTTATCTCTACAGTAGTGGTTCTCAACCTTTTAAACACTGCGGCCCCCTTTTTAGATTGAGTATTTTTCTGACTCTTGTGAATTATAATGTTAAAAAATTTAAAAATCTACAAAAGTTGTAATTTTTACTTAAGGATACGAGTGGATATTTGTGGGTAGTGAATCAGTTTAATGAGCAAGCTGTACAAAATGCTGACCAAAGTTTTTGTCTTCATGGTCAACTGACTGAGCTACCATGTGATCAGGTAATGAAATCAACTTTCAACGATGCTTAAGCCGACAAATTTTGGATAAGTACGAGTATTAAAAAGGAATACCCAGAACTTTCCAGAGCAATGGTGAAAATTTAGATACCAATTACTACATCCTAGAACTGTGAACAAGAATAATTTTCCACAATGGTGAATTTGAAAACCAACTCAAGAAATCGTATGACACTGGAAAGTGACATCGTTTTGAGAGTCCAAAAAATAAATCCAGACATTCAATAAATTGGAAAAAGTGGTGAAAATAAAATACAATTTTTGTGTCTCTTTTAAAATAAATAACTACTACTGTTTTTAATTTTTCCACCGTACTTTGCGACCCCAAGGAGGGGGTCACGACCCACCGGTTGAGAAACACTTTTCTTGAGTAATGTAAATTTTTTAACAGATTTCCGTTAATTTATTTAGTGATGAAGTTGATTAGAGCCTCCCTAACAGACGAACACAATGTTTTCCAATCGATTTTTACTTTATACATTTTTGCGGGGTCCTACAATTTCTCCGCTACCCGTATTCTACAGCCCATCGTCTCCTGTCTTCTAAGCCACCCTCGTTTTCTTGAAAAACTCACTGTAAGTAAGTATTCCGAGGGCGAATTCTCCTTCTGTATTCTGGACAGAGTAGGAAAGATCTCTTTGGGGACAGCTGTCCGCTGTCATTCTTAAGACAAATGTCCTTACCATACCATACCAACCAATAAATTTCCCAAGTTTTGAAACTACGGCCTTTTAAGGATTTCCCCTTAAAGTTTATCTACCTTGAACACATTTTTTTTTATATGTACATCCAAAAATCGAACAAAATTCTCTGATATGCATTTTAGAAAAGCACCACACTAAGGCTGTAATTTTTACATAATCAATTTATCAAATTAAAGCAGAGCCATACGAAGAATGTTTCTAGACTTACTACTTATGCTGTCTTAATGATCCATGTTAATGTAGAAAATGAGACGAGGGTGGAGAAGCTAATCCCAAAAAAAAATCCTAGGGTTGGTTCAGGGAACTTTAATTCAAAAATTACAGTAAAATCGGTCCAACAGTTCTGATTCAAAAATATCACGAACAATCCCATAAACGAATAACCTTTTGAAAACTTAAGAAGACCAACAGATGGTGTAGTGGTCTTCTACTCTGGGGGTGCGATTCCCAGTCAAATCTGGAAATTTTTCAACACTCATTTTCATCAATCACAACTCATCGTCTCCATTAGTAAGATGCAAAATAATAAGCCATAAAACAGAACACCCATAAACACGTTTTTTGCTTCAGGGCGTACTGTAACGTGAAAATTAGTTGAATTCTTATACTTTATACAACTTTCTTATAACGAAACTTTCGTTAACGAAACTTTCAAATTCATAAACAAAAAAATAACCAAAAATCTATTTTGTACAAAAAATTTAGATAAATAATATTATTAACCTTTAGTATAAACTCCCGACTTGAATCGTAAATCAGCCAACCAAATAAAATTTCACATAAAAAACAAATGTTCAAGAAATGGATATTTATGTATTAGTAGAAATTAAAACAAATGTATTCCATATTCTGATTATTTACAGACTTTTTCAAGTGACAGAAGACAACTGGCAGAAATTAGAACATAGGTCAAGAAGTCAGCAAGAATTACTTGAGGTGATTTAGAAAAACAAATTTATCTTTGAACAAAGTAAAGGATTTACAACGAATGAGGCCGAGACCACTACAAGAAAAAGAATGATTGGAACTACTGAAATGAGATACTGAAAACTATTAAGGGAATAACAATTTTTTAGAGCTCAATTACGAAGAGGCTATTTGAAAAGTAACTTGGCTAACAGGATATTATAAAATGAGTGATCTGACAACGAAGTTTATTTTATTTAATTATTTATTATTTTGCTTTACGTCTGATTGCTTTACAATTTTTGCTAAGTCAGACGGTGGAGAATGATGACATGAAAATGAGTGATGAAAAACGAGACCTGACTGGGAAAAGAAGTTTATTGAAAGATCGTGAAGAAAAATGGATCCAAAGCTTCTGGCGAATAGGGCTAAATCACAAATACTAGAAACGCAAAATTCATGGGTAGACCCATAAAAATGAAAACGATGGAGACAATTAATTGGGTAATCAGTGAAACAAGAGGGATAATAATATGATTTAACAGGACATAGTCCTTCCTATTTTAAGGACAAACCCTAAGGGGATACGTTAAAAAGATAATTCATTATTGTCAATTAATAAAAATAGATAATCATCTATCAAAATTAAACTTTCCATTCGAAGAAAACATACATGGAAAATTTAGAAACATTTTTCTATTAATAACAACAAACACCACAAATTGAAGAATATGCTACTTATAAAAAATAAATTAAAATAAAAAATTATACCTTCAATTAATTTAATTAATAAATGAATAGATAATTAAATTCTTAAAATACAATAATAACTAGTCACCAATTAAATTACGCCATTAAACTTGTTTAATAAACGTGAACAATAACAATGACGTGATTAAAGCTACCTTCTGAACTTACACAACCGTAATAACATACGCAATTGAATGGAATGCGTTTAGGGCCTAACCTTTAATCAATAGTATTTATTTCAATGTCCATAGAGATTGTTTTATAACAGCGTTTGTACTGACAGACGACCATTTAATTTTATAAACAGGATCTATGACAATTTACCCGCTATTAAAACACCGATAATAATTAATTTTTTATTTCATAAGAAACATTTCGTTAAAAACACAAGTGATATCAAAAGTAGGATTGCTCATATTATAAAAGCCTTTGACATGAAAAACAGCTTACAGACTATAAACATTGACTTACAGATTAGGAAAAATTTCTTAAAACACTATGCTTGGAGTGGAGCATCATACGAGAGTAAAATGTGGGTGATAGGGGCTATAAAAAAGAAGAGGATAATAGCTTTTGAAATGTGGTGTTTATAGGAAAATGTTAAAGATTAGTTGAGTGGACAAAATAAGTAATTAAGAGGTTCTTAGTAGAGTGGATGAAAAAAGAATTATATGGAAACATCTTACCAGAAGAAGGGATAGGCTAGTGGAGCACATCTTAAGACATCCAGGTATTGGTCTATCAATAATGGAAATGCATACACACGCGCGCGCGCACACACACACACACACACCAATCGTTAAAAACATGTTTTTTGGGTTCAGGGAGCCTGAAAACGTATTCGAAAAATGAACATGAAAACAATACTTTCCTTCCTATATATTCATATTGGCAAGAAAAAGTGAAGAAATGCGTTAAAAAATGTTTTTACAAGATTTTACCGTAGTATTTCGTTAATTCAGTAAGGTTGAAATTATGTATTTTTCCGTTTGTTTTTATAATTTTTAGTACAGCACTATAAATTCGCAATATATTTGTTTTGTTTTTTAATCAAGTTTATGTTAGCCATTAATAACAAATTAAATATTAACGTTATATTACACTGTTACGAAACAGTGTATCGAATTACAGTATTTAGAGTATTTGATAATCCGAACTATTTAATTATCAGAACTACTATAGTCCCAATTAGTTCGGATAACTGACGTTCCACTGGTATAATTAATATTATATGATATCTTTCAAGATGAACAATCAGGTGAAACTGAAACGCTTTGGGTACTACAATACGCGCAAATGTGCGTGCAAGTGTCAGTAACATCCTTGCAATCAATTATTGGTGCAAGTGAATGCAATATAGATGCATCGAGGGGCTACACATGTCTCTATATGTTAACTTAATAATTACGGCTTGTATATAGAGGTACCAATACTAATATACGTACGACCCGCTTCACATTATCCAATATACCAATCAATATCGTACCACAATATAAGTCCGGTAATATCGATGACGTCAAACGCTCGAATCTATCCAAGGCAAAACGCATAATGGAGAGTGAGTGACTGAAAGGGGTAATGTTAGAAACAGTGCGGAGAGAGAGAGAGAGATAGAGATAACGCGCGCAATTGTATGTAACAGCTGATTTTAATCAACCGATACATTATTATCACGTTCTGTTATTGCAATGCAAATAGTTGGGCCTAATGATAATAATGTGTATATAAGACTAATGGAAGTGGTTTGGCCCTAATTATTAAAGTACATTTTTATTTGATTCGATTTAAAAACATTTTTATTTACGGTTCTAAAATACCTTATTAAAAAGTATAATATCGTACAAGAAACAGAATGGTTGGAAAAATTGCAAACAATTTCTCGCTAATCTCCTAAATTTTACAACTTTTTCTCAGGAATATTAGATAGATAAAAAGATATAATTTTTGTATAAAATGCTTAATTTAGGGCAAGAATCTCACTTGAATTCGTTCCTTTAAGCAGTTAAATTTATTACACTGGTATTTATTGATTTTAATTATTTTTTTATTCCTAATTTTTGTACGTTGCAATTAGTTCAATTCAGAACAATAAGCAACCCCATGACCCAATGAGATGAGGATAATGTGTATGACGTGTAGTTTTGTACAGTCCCAGGTCGACTATTTTTGAGAGTATGGTTAATCCCAACCATCAAAGTACACCAGTAATCACTGTCTAGTATTCAAATCCGTATAAAAGTAACAACTACCTTTACTAGGATTTGAACCACGAACCTTCGTCTCCGAAAATCAGCTGTTAAACAGCAGCTGACTTTCGACGAAGACTTTACCTCTAGACCAACCCGGTGGGTCATTGATTTTATTGACTCACAAATATTAGTAAATCCACCGGGTTGGTCAAAAGGTAAAGTCGTCGCCGCGAGCAAGTTGTTTAACAGAAGATTTTCCGAAACGAAGGTTCCTGATTCAAATCCTAATAAAGGTGGTTACTTTTATATGGATTTTAATACTAGACAATGGTGTACTTTGATTGTTAGGGACCAATTAATCATACTACGAGGGCCATCCGGAAAGTAGTACCCGTTTCCGCCGCATGAGGTGCTGACGAGGCGAGCAGCCGCCGGTCAAGGTCAGATCGCTTCAGTGGCTTGTCTGCCTTCTCTGTTGTAAGTTCCGCGACGCTAGCATTGCCTGTCTTGTTTCTGTGACCGTTCATAATGTTTAAAAAAATTGAGAACGCCGCCAGTTGTGAAGTGAGGGCTGTAATAAAATTTCTCAATGCAAGAAACGTTCGACCTTGTGATATTCATCGCCAATCAAAGGAAGTGTATGGAGACGATGTGATGGATGTGTCATCTGTTCGGCGCTGGTGTCGTAATTTTAACTTGGGGAGGGGGAACACACACGACGATGAGCGTTCAGGGAGACCATCTGTCATTACAGATCAACTGCTGAGGTCAGTAGACGAATTCGTGAGGCACGATCGGCGCGTTACAATTGATGACATCTGTGAACATTTCCCTAATGTTTCTCGCACAATTCTTCATGAAATTGTCAAAGACCATCTGCATTATTCAAAAATTTGCGCAAGGTGGGTCCCTCGCATGCTTACAGATGAGCACAAAACCAAGCGTATGGCTGCTGCATTAACATTTTTGGAACGTTATTCTGATGAAGCAGACGCGTTCTTGAATCGCATAGTTACTGGTGATGAAACGTGGGTTTGTTATGCTTCACCTGAGAGTAAACGACAGTCAATGGAGTGGCATCATCCTCATTCACCAAAGAAACCAAAAAAATTCAAGACTGTTCTGTCCACCAGGAAACTTATGGCAACCATTTTCTGGGATCGACGTGGTATACTGCTTATTGATTTTATGGCCCGTGGAGACACTATTAACGCTAATGCGTATTGTGAAACATTAAAGAAATTACGGCGGGCAATACAAAATCGACGGAGAGGTCTATTGTCTGATGGCGTCATTCTCTTCCATGACAATGCCAGGCCTCATGCAGCGGGGATAACACAACTTCTGCAGCAATTCAATTGGGAAATTTTCGACCATCCACCGTATAGCCCGGACTTGGCCCCTTCAGATTTTCATCTCTTTACAAAACTTAAAGAGTTTTTGGCGGGAAAAAGATTTGACAGCGATGAAGAACTTAAAGAAGGTGTGACTACGTATTTCGATCGGCTGGCGGCGGAGGAATATGATGCAGGAATACAAAAACTCGTCACACGTTATGACAAATGCTTAAATTTGCTTGGAGATTATGTGGAGAAGTAGTTTAAGGTATGCTCTTTTCAATAAAAATGTTTACATTTGTTAATATTTACTTCTGTGTCTTTATTTCACAAACGGGTACTACTTTCCGGATGGCCCTCGTATCTTAAAAATGGTCAGCCTGGGTCTGTACAAGATTACACCTCATTTAAACGTCATGCACATCATCCTCATCTCATTGAGTTATGGGGTTGCTTATTGTTTTAAATTGAACAGATTGCAATGTACACACATTAAGGTTTAAAAAAATATATTCGTATTCTAGACCTGTTATGGAACCATTAAATTAGACTTGGTGACGTTTACTTATTGTACCACTACCCTACCTCGCCTATCCCATCATATCATGTTGTTGTTGACTGTAGGCTACGAAGAGAATCTAAGTTTTAGAATGCCAGACCAACCAGTCCGATAATTTTTTGTCCAGAACAAATACTGCACGCAGACACACAGTACAGGTTCTAGAAACCACTTAGGTTTGAAAAGTCACAAAACGTGAAGAGAACTTTTACCGAAAAATCTTTCTCATTGCTCCACTGTATGGTTCGTTAAAGTAAAAAACAAAATGTTACAGCTAATTGGTGACAATTTTTAAAATTGTCATCATTTTGTTTTGTCCGTCCGTCACACCCAGATGTCAAAAACTACATGAGACAGACAGCAACAAACAGTTTCCGGATCACGTAATCTATACAAGTTAAGGGGTCTGGATTGGGTTTGAAGTTTCGGTTTCTACCGGAAGTCAAGAAATCGAATTCAAAATTTGTAAACAAAAATAGAGTCATTCGATTCCTCTTAAAGAGTAGGTACAGAAACAATTGGGTTTAACGTTCCGGTTTCGACCGGAAGTGGCTCAAAACCGAAGTCAAAAAATCAAATACGGAATTTGGAAACAAAAATAGTGTCATTTAATTCCTCTTAAAGAGTAGATACAGAAATCACTAATAGTTTTACCATAAATCAAAGGTAGGCCGTAAGCCTTTTATAAAAATTCCACTAGCCATGAGACGCGTCGTCTCATGGCCGTTATGTCGTCTCATGCCGTCTCATGAAAGTCATGAAAGTCGTGAACCTCATGTCGGCTCATAACGTCTCATGTCTTTGTTATGAAAGGAATTTTTACTACTATACAAACCTTAAACAAAGAAGCATGTTCGACACACATCATTGTATTGCAGGTCATAAAACAATAACGATAAGCATTTTTCTCAAAAGATTAAATACAATACCTGGAAAATTTGGCAAATATACAAATTATGCGAGACAAATGAATAAATTCGTACGATCGTAATGCCGAATTGAATATATGAATCATTTGAGTCGTCGTCCACTAACTTCAAGGATAATCTTCAGGTAGTTCCAAGCAGGTATGTCCAGACATGGAGGGCAGGTTGCGTGCGGTTGGGAGTTAAGGAGAAAAAAGTATAGGGTTAGAAGACCGACTGAAGGTAATCATCATGAAGTTAAACTCCAGGGTATCTTACAGAAAAAAGAACATAAAGTAAAAAAGAAGCGACGAAAGAATTGAAATAAAAGAACAGAAGAAATGCTAAGAATAAAGAAGGTGGATGACCGAAAAGGTAGGCAACAAGGTGTAGAGCAAGAACCGAAGAGAAGCAGTTGTAGTAGTTTAGTTAAGTTACCGGTGCAAGCCGAAGAGCATTTCTTTCTGCTGTTATTGTGTAAAGGTGTGCGCGTGTTGTTAACCTTGAGTCAGTCCCTTTGGGACCAAGATACGACGACTATCCGTCCGGACGGACGAGACGAGTTCTTCTCAGATCGGTTCGCTCGCTCGTTTCATTACACCCGATATTAAAATAAGAAAAAATGTGAAGAGATTACTTACTAACTGCAGAATAAACTTGCTGGCTTATCCGAGGGGTAAAATGAGACCTAAGGTACCTCAAATAACACGGAACTATTAGAAAACTTAAATTTTACAATAAATAATCACTACCGTACGAAAAGAGGTTATTTCATAGGTCTAAAATAAATAATTATATAAATTCCATCCTATTTTAATAAATTATCAAAAAATCTAAAATGTTCAGCAGTTAATACTTTTTTTTTTATCGGCAAAACACACTCGTTCTACTCGGAGCATGAGTTATTAGAAATTATTTCAATGACATGATTTTAAAAACATTCATTACTTTTGTCCATTCTCTATTAAAAACATTTCAATTTTAATTTTTAAAAAGAAGATTTCGATGCGGGTTTTCACATAAAATTATATACATAGGGGCTAAAATTAAAAAGCACAAAAAAAAGATTTACTGATCTTCTGTAAAAAAAAGTGTAAAACAAAAACAATAGTAAATGTTTTGAACAGCAGAGTTTTCCTAAAAATTTCCCAAGGATCCTACTCACATAACCTTCACGAGCTAAACAGATATACTAAAATTACGTTAGGTTTAATAAAAATAAAAAAATAGTAGATTTTTGACGAAATTTAATTATTATATGTTTGCATCAGAGAAAAGTGCGCTTAATTTTGGGGCTATTTAGCTAATTCCATCCCTTCGGGGTTGATTAATAAGTCGGTGCTTTAGATCGAGAATGACACCAGGGCGAACTGTATTTTCCAGGCGACCAAATTAACTTTTACAGTCTATCATCGCCTCTTACAATGTTTTTGTTAGGTCAACAGCCAAAGGCTGGTTTGAACCTATAGAGGTTTTACTAGGTAAAACAAAGAGTTATGTGGAATACAATTACCTTCCTCACTGAGTTAAAAGGGTGTGCTTATCAGCAAGATAGGCCCTCCGAAAAGCACCTACTTTCCACTCTGCAAATGATACCTTCACTTCATTAACCACAGGGTCTAGCTTAATAATGAAATTCATTACTTTCAGAAGAGATAACTCTGATTAGTGTCTTTAACACCTCTACCGCTTCTGTTCTTAAATAGTTCAGGTAGTACATGATTGGCTGACCATGTGATAATAAACATTATAGAGTGCAATTAATTTAACACACCACCTGCCTGTTACCAAACTGTTAATATTATCGATCTCGAAATTAAAAAATCAAAACGAGCGAAATTTCCCGGTCAGTCCTTTACGCTGATATCTGAAAATCCCGAACTGTCCAGGCTAATACAGGACGTATGGTAACGAAGAACGCATGATACACTGATTCAGCAAGCTAGGTGGCCCCCTTAAGTGATCATCCCTTCCACTACTTTATCGCCTGGAAATAGAATACGCTTTGATAACACCCATTTTTTTTCTCGTGCATCACAGAAAAGCAGAACATAAAAAGGGACTAACATCCTATATTTTGTCATAAGTTAAAATAGTCATAAAAAATTGAAAAGTAATTTAAAAAATAATCATAAAAATTATATTAATTGTTTAAGTTTATAAAACATATATAGGTATACTTAAAACTCATTTTCTTTGTCCTTTCCTTTAGTAACAAAATACTTAAAAGATAAAATAGAACTTAACAAATAAAATAAAAAATAGGTGACCTAGATTACAACTGACTAATTTCCCTGTGTGACCTCAATATATGAAACAATATAAAATACAGTAGTATATATAAAACAAATGAATAATAAATATTTTAACTTTCCTTTTTTTCATAAACCACTGCGACAGAATAGTGTATAAGTACCGGGGTTGATCGATTTCCGAAAAGAATGGTAATGCAATGGAATTATAATAGATAAGCCACTAAAAGAGTTCTGACGTACTCTTAACCTTTAAAATACCGTGTATTTGTGTACTATATCATCTGTTTTGCCCAAAACGGGCAGGTGGAGTGTTATTTGTTTGGTCCAGGGCTAAAAAAAAAAATAGTTCTGTTTCTTATCACATAGTCAGCCACATATATGACTGAACTATTTAAGAACAGAAGAGGTAGAGGTGTAAAAGACACTAGTCAGAGTTATCTCCTCTGAGTAATGAATTTCACTATGCAGCCAGACCCTGTGGTGAATGAAGTGAAGGTGTCATTTGCAGGGTGGAATGTGAGTGCTTTTCGGAAGGCCTGGCATGATGATAAGCATACTCTTTCAACTCAGTAAGGAAGACAATGGTAAAACACCTTACTCCTCGTTTTTACTTAGTAAAACCTCTAGAGATTCAAACCAGCCTTTTGGCTGTTGACCTAAACAACAACATCATCTGTTATTGTTTATTACATCTGTAGCCAGCATATGTTGTAATTATATTTCTTAATTTGGCGAATTAACGAGTTTTTGCAAATATGAAAGACCTAGTGCAATCGATTTGTAGACCCTGAAAATCTTTTTACACGAATTTTCGGGGAAATCGTTAGAGCTGTACAGCTAAATTTACAAACATACATACGCCAAGTTGTCTAATATTTTATAATAATATAAAAATCTGGTGTGAAACACTCACACGACTTTCTCTTGCCAATGCAAATAATGAACAATAGGGCCTATAACCTAATTTTAGAAATAAACAAAAAACTAACCTCAAAAAACAATCTTATTTTCATCATGAATGCTGTAAAATGAAAACCAACCTTAGTTTGGCTCACTTTTTGACGCTAAAATTACTTTTCGAAAACCACTATTTGAAAATCACTTTTTGATGCTAAACTAGGCTCTGTAGAGAAAAATTCTTAAAACAAAAGTTGTAGGCTACAACTTTTAATTTCCTATAAATTTGATTATTTGCATTTTATTCGTAAAATGGATACTACGACCGAAATCTAAAAAAACAATCGTTTTTACAGGTTTTCATTAAAAAAAAACAACATAAAATCACTAGTTACCGCTAGACTAAGCGTTATACAAAGAAAAGTTCGAAATAAAAGATGTGCATTTTTTAATTTTCTACAACTTTTATTATGTACTCTTTTGCCCTAAAACTCATTAAGGCCGCAATATTAAAAAACAACATTTTTTTCTACGAGAGAACAGCCTCCCCAAGAATTTCAGTAGACAAAGCGCCGACCCTATCATGTTGAGCATAAAAATTGTAGTAAATTAGGTGATTTAAAAAAATATCGTAAGAGCCGTTTTTGAGAAAATCGCAAAAAAATGAAAAATGACACGAATAAACTACTACTTCCGGTTGACCGACACGCGCGCGCGCACGCATACACAAAAAATTATTTTACATAAAAAATGAACAAATAAATAAGCAATGATATGGAAAAATTTAGCATTTTTTATTTACCTGATGGTCTCAGGAGCTTCATCCAACCCCCCCCCCTTAACGAAAAATTCAAATTTCATTTGAGACTATTATGCTGCATGTCCCTGATTTGATTCTCCAGACTCGGCCCTTCCAAACTAAAATCCTGTAGCAGTTAATTTTATTTATTTCGAAATAACTTACCTTCCCATTTTCTAATAAAAATTTAATTAATGTAACACAAAAACAACTCAATTTCAAACGACAAACAGACATTTTATAATCGAATGCGGACAAGTACAATGCAATTCAAAATTTGACTTACAACAAAAATACCAATAATAGCTGCAATATTTTGCCTTTTAACAGAATACAAAGTACATAACTTACATTTTTAATAAAATTATAATTCCAATCACTATGTATTAATACAATTGTATAAATGAATAAAAATAACAAGTGGTTAGACAAAAAAATTTAACGTAGTTTGTTGATTTAAGCGGCAACCTTATGAAACAGTACAACATAAAGAAAAAAATATATTTTTGTTAGCACCTCAAAAACAGAGGCAAAAAAAAACTTTTATTAAATTTCCAGCAACCGAGCATTAAGCTTTTTATTAATTTTTAAACAGAAATAAGAACCCGATAAGGAATAACAGGAACATTTTATTTATTTTAACCATGATGTAAGGTAAATTATCACCGCGTCAAGAAAAGTTTTTAACTACTCATTTTAGTGTTCGATCAACACCGATCAACCAAGGCGTGTGTCTTAATGGGACATTACTCCTTTATTGATCTGTGAATAAAAAGCATCTAAAACTGTAGTACGTACACAGAACTTAACATAGTGTGTAGTATTATGGGGTTGAAAATGAAGGGGGCCAAAACGAAAGGCACGGCACATCGGCACAGAGTTAGTCCGACCAGACGACCAGGGTGAGAGAGATGGAGATATATTTTTAGAACGAGAAGGGGATAGAAATTGTAGTGAAGCGAGGGTGAGTTTGGTCGGGAAAGAAGGAGGAAGAATTCGAACGAACAACGAACGAACGTCGAAGGGTGGACTAGGGGAGTGGAGGAAGAAGGGCCATATTGAGTTTGAAAACGAAGAAGGGGAGGGAAATTTCCTCGTCGACAACGTCTGTCTACCTCTATCAACTAACTACCACGGCGGCCATAAGGCGAGGACCTAACAGTTTAGGTTGTACCATATTACAATCGCCCAGGCTATTGGTAAATTTAAAATTTATAAAATCGCCGAAAAAAATATATAGAAAAAATTTCATCTACCTTACACATTTCCTACGCAAGGAAATTGCTAACCTCAGAGGGGTTGTATTACACAAACTAATTTATTGCTTCCCCCAGTTTCAATCCACATTTTAATTTTTATTAACTATCATTTAAACATACTACTTTTTTGTACAGAGTGATTTTTTAGTCCTGTTACCCAATTGTTAATGTCAGGTAATATTTTTCTAAAAAAATAAATTTTGTTTTGTGACACTACGTTGGTAGCCCTACTCAACCAGTATGGATATGGCAGTGTGAGTTGATTCTCCTTGAGCTGTGTAAAATTTTGTGCCATTTCCGGTCGTGCTACGAACAGAATATCTTTTATCCTAAAACAATCTCTTGTTTAAATCTGGAGGCTAAAGCTCTAGAACTAATCGTATGTGATACGGATACAATTTCAATTTTTTAGCAGCTTTCTGAGCACTCGAACATGACAAATCAACATGCGAGGAAAGTTTTTGTAAACTTTTCCATGGAGAATTGAGCAATCTTGTTTTCACATTCTCTTAACGTCATCTGTCAAGAGAGTTGGTCGACCACTACGTTTTCTGCTGCAAACAATACCTGCCTCTAAAATCATCAGTTAGTTAGCCTAGAAATTGACTAGAATAGAGTGGAGGAACACCAAAAAATTTAATTTGAAATGATTCTTTTACACTCGCATACGATTTTGTAGCAAAATATTGTTCAAGAATGAAAACCCGTTGTTCTAGGGTAAAAGACATTCTGTTCGTAACACAACTGGAAACAGCACAAAATTTTACGCAACTCAAGGAGAATCAACTCAAACTGTCGTATCTATATCGGTTGAGTAGGGCTACCAACTTTGTGTCACAAAACAAAATATCCCTTTCTTAGAAAAAAATACCAGACATTAACAATTGGGTAACAGGACTAAAAAATCACCCGGTATTATTTAAAATCTCCGAGTAGCTGTCACAGAATAATGAATAGATGTATTGTGAGTATTAATCATGAGTTATGCCCCTTGGTATCCACTCAATTGTTTAGATCGTCAGCTAAAAGGCTGATTTAAACCTCTAGAGGTTTTACTAAATAAAACGAGAGGTAAGTTGGTTACCAAATGCCTTCCTCACTGGAGGAAAAGTATACTTATCAGCATGCCAGGCTCTCCCAAAAGCATCTACTTTCCACTCTACAAATGACAACTTCACTTTATTCACCACAGGATCTGGCTGTATAATGAAATTTATAACTCTCACAGAAGATAACTCTTGACTATAATTCTTTTCACGGTTGATAAGCTCTGCTGTTCCACCCGTTTAGACCAATCAGAACGTTTGCCAGCGTTGTCAGATTGTACGAATATATTAGCTTCACAAACATTACGCATGCGTATAAGAGCTACAGTAGTTCACTCGTGTCTTGCTTATCTCTTACTGAACACATCCATTACAGCGCGTGTTAACATGGAATACTTTATAATATAATCAGCTGGTTGTATGTTTATAAGTTAAATTGTTATTCAAAGATAAAAAAAGTGGCTGACGAAATATTATAACAGAGCTACGAGAGCAAGTATTGACAACGCTGATGGCAAGTCATTGGCTAGCTATGAAGTGAGTAGGGGGCAATGCGTACGTTCAGAGTTTATCAGCTTTGAAAAATAGTATAGTGTCTTTTACACCTCTACCTCTTCGGTTCTTAAATAGTTCAGTCACATAATTAGCTGACCATGTGATAAGAAACAGAACACTATTTTATGTAGCCCTGGAACTAACACAGATTGAGTGCAAAAAATGAAACACTCCACCTGCCTGTTATGGGGATAGGTATCACTCTATAAAATTTCTAATTTTGTTGTTTTGTTCTTAAAAATACGAATGCCAGTTTTAAGAGTAACAGTTGTCTGGGAAAATAGAGTTTGTCTGCTGACTCGTGGCTGCTGCTTAACCTATGTAAACTAACACACCAATTTGTCCCTCACAGAAGTTTCGCTGTACGGTATTTTACTCTAATACAGATGAGAGTTAAATCGGTTATCGATGGTTGAAAGTGTTAACCTTTTAACTCCATTTCCGAAACTTTACAGCAGAACTGAAAAACTGAATGAAACTCGTACAGTTCCCACGGAGATGGTACAAAAAGTTGTACCATAAAAAGCGTATTATAATCCACCCATAAAGAAAAATCTACTTGGCAAAACAGAACTTCCAAAACTAAAAAAGCACAAGGAATAACCTGGAAAACGTACAAAAAAACTTCCTTTCAATGCATGCCAAAATCCGCCACTACAAAACAGTTGTTCTCCTAGAGGCGCTTTACGCCGGTGAAACTATTTTCCAAATTAAGAATGACGCTAAAACTGACCAACTTCTTAAAACAGAACGCAGAATTATCAGAACCTGCCTTAACAAGAATTATCAAAAAAATGGGGTATGGCGAATTCCTTCCAATGAAACTGTTTATAAGGAAATTGATCAGATTATTACCGTGATAAAGAAAAGGAGGATTTCCTACTTTTTCCACATTTTCAGAATACCGAATTATAGAATATTGAAACAACTGATCCTCAGGAAGATTACGGGAAGATACATCGAAGAGATTAAGAGCGATCTCAATGAAATTGGACTGGTAGTTGAAGACGCGTTTGGCAAGAAAAAAATAAACAGTACTCTCAAAACACACAGATTTTATTGGGGAAGGCAGAAAGACGCACGGTGGAGGTTACAGATAAGATTCGGAAACAAAGATCAGACCGTCTCAAAAAGTACTGACACAACCGAAAGGTTAGACCAGCAATACGTTATCCGAAGAACATAAGAAATTGATTAACTTAGTGGTCCAATGTGGCCTCAAAATAAAAAAATGCACCCCACGAAAGAATTACGCTGTAAAGACAAGTTGCTCAATTTGGCCTCAACCAATTTAATGGAATCTTCTATTTAAATTACAAGTCCCATTTCAGTTTTACTTGTAATTTTAAATGCAAAAATATAAAATACTTGTTACAACACTGTTGTAAATTTGCATGGTTCAGTCAGGTACGGTACAATACAGACACACACATTACGTTTAAAAACCCTTCCTATAAACCACATAAAGGGTAAATTATGCCATACTTCACTCTTTTCCTTTTTTTGATAACTATTTAAGAGGGACAGATATAAAATAATAATAATAATAATGTTACATCCGATTTCCGAATACAAAGTTATGTATGCCTTCCAAAAATCAAAGAGATCGAACCTGTTTTATTTTTAATTTCATTAGAAGCCGTGAAGCGTAGAGTGCATGGGGGTTGCTAGCCAAAGTTCTAAAGGGGCTGTTGTTATAAAAAGTACAATTATTTTAATCTACACTAATATTTTAAAGACAAAGCTTGTTTTTTTGTGCAGGCTAATTTCAAAACTACAGAACGGATTTTTATGAAATTTTGACAGCATATTTAAATTTATATGCACAGCAATTTTTAAATTTTCAAAAATGACAATCGTAAGGGCCCTAATGAAAATTTTCATAAATTTGTGTGTGTACATGTGAGTACGTATTGCTGTTGAAGTAGATGAAGGGGTTTGATATCCGATAATGGTAAGAGACATACGCGGTAGAAATGTGTGAGCGTGCGTGCGTGAGAGGCTCTTGATAAAGAGGTGGGGGAAGGGGAGAGGGTGAGGACAGAGTTGGGGAATACAGTCACTAGCAGCAACTAGTACACGATTTCTGTTACGTATTTTAGTGAAAAAATTGATTAGGCCTACACATGTTACGCGTGCGAAGCCGCGCGGGGTATGCTAATATCGTATAATTTTAATAAAGGACCAAAATTTTTAATTTCATATTATTTTCCACGAGAGGTTGTTTGGGTTGAATTAAAATTTGTAGTTCGAAAATCCGAAAAAAATTATTGTCAATTCGTTCGGATCATCGAGACGCTACAGTAGATTCATAGAAAAATCTACCTATCCACCAAACCAACAGCCATGTCGACGAGTATAATAGTACAACGCCAACAGAACAATCTCCACAAAACGGGATAACAAAAAAAAAACTAAACAGGCTACCCTGTTTTGTCTAATAGTTCGGAGGGTTAAAACTATTTTTCCTTCTTTTTAAAACCGAGGTAGACAAGTTTTACAGCTAGTTGAGTGAGGGTGGAAGTCAACGAATCTAAATTAAATAGACAACCAATCAGAGGAAAGCAGCTAAGGACCAAGATAAGCCAGAAAATTGAATACTAAATTCTGAAACGCCAAATGGAGAGATAACTCACATAACATTTTACGATTTATAAACAAAATACAATGTCAGATAATTATCTAGAAAAATAAACAGTGATAAGTAACAGGCGATATACCACTTTCAGCAGAACATCCTAAATACATATACTGTAAATAAATTTCTTCTACTGGACACCGTGCCTGAGACAATTGTTAAAATATCGATATTAAGTGATAACCTGATAAAACGATAAGCCATAAAACTGAACACTACATTCTGAAACGCCAAATTGAGATAAATCACATAACATTTAAAATTAACAACAAAATACAAGGTCAGATAATTACCTAGACAAATCTGGTGTGAAACACACACGACTTTCTCGTGCCAATGTAGATAAAAACAATATAAAGTACTGTTAAATCATGAGTGAAAATGACCCAAAATGAAAATCAACCTCTTCGACTCAAAAATACGGAAACTCATTAATTACCGGTAAACTAGGCTCGGTAGCGAAAATTTCTTAAAATTGTAGGTATAGTATAAATAAAACTTAGTCGAAATGTCGAAGAATTTAAAAATCTTGGCGAAACAATAACTTACAACGGAAATGAGAAAACGACCTGGAAAATTAGAAATAACAAAACAGCGAAAGCCCAGCGACTTACCAAAACCGGAGCCACTTACTGCTGCAAAACTCCTTTTAATTTAAAAACTAAAACGAAAATGATAGAAATTCTAAAGATAGAAAGAAGAATTCTGAGGACTTGCATAAACAAAAAACGGAAATTCAACTACATCTGGATCTGAACTCTTACCATGAAATCGAGCCTATTACTGACCTTATGCTGAAGAAACCAATCTCTTTCTTAGGGCATTTACTTAGAATACCGGACAATCGAGTAACTAAACAACTCATTTCTATAATTAACTCGTGGAAAATTCCCCCCAAGGTGGTTGGCCAAAATAAATCAAGATATGCAAGAGCTTAAAATTGCAGAACAAGATCTTTTAGGAAAATCTGAATACGTTAAGTTGCTTAAAGATAAAGACACAACATTCGTCGAAGCAACTCGAGCTCCGTCGTCAATGATTTGTACAGGTAAAATCAGACAGATCACTTCCCAAAATATGAAGAATTAATGGGAAAAACGTAAGAATCCTAAAACCAAACCAAGAAGGATTTCTTCATTTGATTCAAGTGGTCCAATGAGACCGTAAAAGCAAACAAAAAAAAAATTGTAGGTTTTTAAATGTCTTATAACTTTGTCGTAAAATGCATACTTGCATACTAAGGCCGAAATCTTAAAAAATACCTTTTTCACCGAACTTAATGAAAAAAAAACCCAGAAAATCACTAATTGCCGCTAAACTAAGCGTCGTACAAAATAAACGCTATAAATAAAAGTTGCAGGTTTTTAAATGTTCAACAACTTTGATTATAATACACTTTTATCGTAAAATACCAAGGCCGCAATCTTAAAAAATCCAATTTTTTTTTACAAATTCTTACGAAAAAAACAGCAGAAAAACAATTGCCGCTTAACTAAGCGTTGTATAAAAAAAACGTTTAAAATAAAAGTTGTAGGTTTTTAAATAACTTGCATTGTATACACTTTTGCTAGAATGCACATATAAGGTCGCAATCTTACAAAAACAATATTTTTCTACCTGAGCACTGCCTCCCCAAGAATTTCAACAGACATGATGTCGCGTACCCTAACATTTTTTTTTAAATCGTAGAAGCCGTTTTCGATGAAAATGTTCGTGTCAGATCCTAACTTAACTTAGTATTTTTAAGTGTTAAGGTAAACAGCAGAAAGGCTGGTTTGAACCTCTATAGTTTAACGAACTAGAGATTGCAAAAGAAGGCGGAGCATAGTGACCTAGATCACAGCACAGAGCCAATTGACTTTCGTTAATCGCATCCTGCGTTGTCACGTTGTGGTCCCGCTGTGGATGACAGCCTAACAAAAAGTCAGCTGGAGTTCGGTGGAACAGAGTGTAACTTAGCGTAGGGGCAACCTCACACCCGACCTTGGCTGTTATTGGCTAGATCTCATCTGCAGTCTTCAGTTCGTTGAGGTATAGAGTTTTTACTAAGTAAAAACGGGAAGTGAGGTAATTTATTACTGACTTCCTCACTGAATGGAAAAGTATGCTTTTCAGCATACCAATCCCTCCAAAAAGCACTTACTTTCAACCCTATTTTAAATTTCAGCCCAATCGGTTAAGAAATGCCTACATTAGAACGAGTAACACAAACATAAAAACTTAAAATAAACCACTTTTATGACTTAAGGGTGGGTTTTTAATCAAAAATAATTGTCCCATGCCATAACTTTTGTCAGTGTGCTAGAGAAATCAAAAAAACATATTTGTACCATAACCAAAAATATTGGTTTAGTTATAAATATAACGAGGAATGTGAAAATATAAATACATTCAATAAAAACACCAATTAATCGGATTTATACTAAAAATAAAAGCGGTTAGTTGTTAAAAGCAACACATTACACAGTAATTGCACTGATTGTTTGTGGATTGCATTGTAAACGTTGAGCGGATGAGACAGAAAGTTCGGACGAGGTAGGGTTGAAACAGATATTTAGATAATTCTAATGAATGGTCATACAGAATTTCCGTACGTACATCATGTTTTGAATATCATCCGTTGCATCTACCCCTCCCCACTACAGCTCCCACTACTACAATCACCCCCTAACTCATTATAACAACAACCCCATCTGTATCTACTTCATTTATTTCATCCCCTTCATCAACCAAATCTAACGTCATTCATACGAAATGCACCGCCAACCCTATTTCCAGAGAACCCGACAGCTCATTTTTGGCTTCCCAACTGTTACGCGTGGGCTTGGACCCTTTCCCACACAAACAATAATCACTTCGTCTACGAGATTCATGTTATGGTACTGGACCAGGATTTACGGTAGATAGTTCAATACTAACACCATATGGATCTTTAATAATTCTGAATTGAATATGGATTAATAAATTTTTCTTCAGAGTGGATAGTCAGCCAAGGACTTCAGCAGATATAGCGATTCTCATATTTTGTAGATCATTAGAAATTTAAGTTTTGTGAGGTGTTATAGGAAAATGTAAAGATTAGGTGGGTGGACAAAATAAGTAATTTAGAGGTTCTTAGACGAGTTGATAAAGAAAGAAGTACATGGAAACATCTTATCAGAAAATGGGATAGGCTAGTGGGGCATATATTAAGATTCTCATATTTTGTAGATCATAAAAAATTTAGTAAGTTTTATGAAGTGTTATAGGAAAATGTTAAAGATTAGGTGGGTGGATAAAATAAATAATTTAGAGGTTCTTAGACGAGTTTATGAACGAAGAAGTACATGGAAACATCTTACCAGAAGAATGGATAGGCTAATGGAGCATATTTTAAGACATCCAGGTATTGTTCAATCAATAATTTAAGGTAATATTGAAGGAGGAGGAAAAGGTTAAAATATTTAAATCAAATCACAAAAGATATCTACACATGAAATGACTTCCGCAAGATGACACAGCTTATTAAAGAAATGCATCAAACCAGTCGAAAGACTGATGACAAAAAATTTAGTAAATAAGGCGATTTTAAACAGAATTGTAGGCGCAGTTTTTGGAAAAAAATCGCAAAAAAGTGAAAAATCACACTAAAATACTACTTTTTCCAGTTGACCGATTTTGATGAAAATGATCGTGTATGGTCCCCTAGTAGTACTTAACTTAAATTCCAAATTTTAACTTCATACGATATTTCGTTCTCGAGATATTTTGTTCACACACATACCAACCACTAAACACATATTTTTGGGTTCAGTGGGTCTGAAAACATGTAAATCCGATGAAAACTCGATTTTAAAAAATCAAAATGAAAACAATACTTTCCTTCCGTTTAAATTTATACACGGCAACAGAATATGAAAATTCAGTTGAAAAATACTATTATAATCACGATATGTAAAATTAAGAAAATAAAATTTTTATTTATGTTGGGAACAGAAAGAACGTTAAAATCGCTAACCGATCAAAACGAAATATTTAAAGAAAAATTTTCTTTTACAGAGACACGAGTTTAATAACAAAACCAGTCAATATTGCACGTGCAATTGCGGAACACGTGGAATATAACAATAGATGGAGAGGGAGATAGATATATTTAAGGGGGGGGGGAAGGTGGGTGCAGACTAGTGTAACAAACCGTTATTGAATACAGACGACAGGGCTTCAACGCGTGGGCGTCTTGGAAATGTTCATTTGGTTTCACTTACAGTAATAAATTACCATCGTTCTCGTCAAACGAGACATGGATGACGCAGTAATTATCACGTGCATTTAACACAGTCACGTGGTGCCAACTGATATTTACTTACAGTTCATCGGGTGTATAAATTTAGAGCAATTAATAAATTTTCTATCCGAATACAGTAAAGTTAAGAGTACTCTAATGGATTGTCAAGGGAAAACAAGAAGAATATGAATGAGTTTCTTTAAGAGAAACACGGGGAAACCCACCATCCTTTAACTAACAATTAAAAAATCTGGTGTGAAACACTCACACAACTTTCTCTTGCCAATGCAATTAATTTAAAATTTATAACCAAACATTAGTAATAAAACATTAAAAATAAAAAAAAAACTAACCTCAAAAACATAACCTTATTTTAATCATGAGTGAATGACGCAAAATGAAAATCGAACTCCGTTTGGCTTAAAAAAAAACGGAAAATCACTCTTTCACGCTAAACTAGGCTCTGTAGTGAAAAATGCTTTAAATAAAAGTTGTAGATTATTTTATTTTCTATAAAATTTATTATATACACTCTTGTCGTAAAATGCATTCCAAGGCCGAAATCTTAAAAAAATCGATTTTTCACACGTTTTCGTGAGAAAAAATCAGAAAATCGCTAATTACTGCTAAACTAAGCGTCATACAAAAAATGTTTGAAATAAGAGTTGTAGGTTTTTAAATTCTCTACAACATTTATTAAATAAATTTTTGCGCTAAAATTTATAATGAAGCCGTAATCTTTAAAAAACTATTTTTTTACGTAAAACAGCCTCACCGAGAATTTCAGCAAACATGGCGCCTACCCTATCTTGTAGAGCATAAAAAATTTAGTAAATCAGGCGATTTTAAAAAAAATCGTAGGACCAGTTTTTGAGAAAATCGCAAAAAAGTGAAAAATTACACGAATAAACGACTACTTCCGGTTGACCGGTTTTGATGAAAATGTTCGTGTCGAGTCCGGTAGTGGTATGTAACTTAAGTTTCAAGTTTCAAGCTCGTACGATGTTCCTTTCTTGAGATATTTTGTATACACACACGCACGCACGCACGCACACGCACACACACACACACACAGACCAATCGCTAAAAACATGTTTTTAGGGTTCAGGGGGTCTGAAAACGTATAGATCCGGTGAAAACTCGATTTCGAAAAATCGACATGAAAACAATACTTTCCTTCCTATATATTCATATAGGCAAGAGAAAGTAAAAACTAATCCTAACGTGTTACGGTTACTATGAGGTCATTAGAGGGCGAATAATGGACAACACAAATTAACATTTTTTAGTTTATATTTTTACTTTTTTTGTCATGTCTATAAGAATATAAGAGGTGTGGCTATTAAATAACGAGACTGATGTTGTAAAAAAATTTATTTTTATTTTATACATAATCAGAATCACTTATTGTCACCTTCAATATACACTCCTTCTCTATCCCTACAACGCTCCATGCGAATTTTCTATTCACAGCTATTCAGTTCATTAACAGCTATTACTGTTAATGCAGACGGTGAAGGAAGGATGAAATGATTTTTGTAACGTATGAAAATATGCCGTGCCTAAATGGGATTTGGACCCATGACCGCATGATGAGAGGCGAGCACGTTACCAACTACGCCAATGCGGCCGGCAATACATAATGAAGCAACTGTAAGCAATCAAATAGTAAATGAAACGCTCTTAAAATTCAGGGCCCATATAAAAAGTATTAAACCTTTACCAAAGTTATTCTTCTAAAATTTGAATATTTAATTTAAAAAATAAAAGATCTAGTGGTATTCATCAAGTAAAGCACTATCATACTTTCCAAATTTGATAACATTCAAATTAAAACATTTGAAATTTTTCTGATTTTTCTGAAGTATTTTATTACCTACCATTACCGTTTTAACTGCCCATAACAGACAGGTAGTGTGTCAAATTATTTACACTCAATCTGTTCGTTGCAGAGCTAAAATAAATAATTCTCTTTCTTTTCACATGGTCAATTAAATGACTGAATCATTTAAGAACAGAAGAGGTAGAGGTGTAAAAGAAACTAATCAGCGTTATCTCCTTTGAAAGTGATGAATTTCATAACAGCCAGACCCTGTGGTGAATGAAGTGAAGGTGTCATTTGCAGAGTAAAAAAATCTGGTGTGAAACATTCACACAACTTTCTCTTGCCAATGCAAATAATTAACAATAAACCTAACATTATTAATAAAACATTAGAAATAAACAAAAAACTAACTTTAATAACATAACCTTATTTTAATCATGAGTGAAAGACGCAAAATGAAAATCAACCTCAGTTTAGCTCAAAAATACGGAAAATCACTCTTTCATGCTAAAATAGGCTCTGTAGAGAAAAATGCTCTAAATAAAAGTTGTAGATCTTTTAATTTCCTATAAATTTGTTTATATACACTTTTGTCGTAAAATGCATTCTAAAGTTGTAGAATTTTAAATTCTCTACATTTTTTATTATATAAATTTTGCGCTAAAATGCATATTAAAGCCGTAATCTTAAAAAAAAAGTATTTTTTTACGTCAAAAACAGCCTCACCAAGAATTTCAGTAAACATGACGCCTACTCTATCTTGTAGAGAATTGAAAAATTGAGTAAACCAGGCGATTTTTAAAAAAATCGTAGGACCAGTTTTTGAGAAAATCGCAAAAACGTGAAAAATTATACGAATAAACTACTACTTCCGGTTGACCGATTTTGATGAAAATGTTCGTGTCGTGTCCGGTAGTGGTATGTAACTTAAGTTTCAAGTTCGTACGATGTTCCGTTCTTGAGATATTCTGTTCACACACAGACCAATCGCTAAAAACATATATTTTGGGTTCAGGGGGTCTGAAAACGTGTAGATCCGGTGAAAACTCGATTTCGAAACATCGACATGAAAACAATACTTTCCTTCCTATATATTCATATAGGCAAGAGAAAGTAAAAATATGTGCTTTTCAGAGGGCCCGGCATGTTGATAAGCGTACTTTCCACTCAGTGAGAAAGGCGATGGTAAACCACCTCACTAGTCGTTTTACTTAGTAAAAAAACCTCTACATGTTCAAAAACCAGCCTTTCGGCTGATAACCTAAACATCATAGTTGTAAATATCATTCGGCATTACTGGAGTAATATTTTGTTACTTTACTTAGTTATTTTCTACTCAGTTGGAATACATATTAGAAAGCAATGGGAAATAGTGTTCAGTATCGTAGAGAGCGGGGCGTCTAACAGATAAGACCTCAAAATTTCTTATCCGTAAAAATCCGAGAAAAATTACAACGAGTGTAGTGTAATAGAGAAATGGATGCCAATGTTTCTTTTATGGGTATTTTTTTTTGTAAAGGATTCTCAATATAGGTAGAGAGAACCCATTACAAAATATTACGCAGAAACCTTAGAAAAATGAAGTTCAGTGGCCAAAGTCAGTCGATATAATACACAATGTATATGTGCATACATACACAAAGTAACGACGAACTAAAGGATGAATGAACTAGGAGTAGGAAAAGAGATGAAAGATTATAATGAAAAGCGAGCGAGAGAGAGTAAGACAGGGGAGAAGAATGCTCCCGTCCATCCGGCACACCACGGACTGTGGTGGTGGTGTACACACAACAGCAGCAAACTCAACGTTGCTGGTGAACTGAGTTGTTGGTTGTGTGTATAGTGAATACAGAGGTACAGTATACGTTGTCGAGAGGCGAGACACAATTGTGACGTCACGGTGTTGCGATCAATGCACTGTTTACTACTGTACTGTGCACATCATACCATCTCCTCGTCACACGGTACTGATGTACGATGCGTGAACATATTTTATAACCCGCGTGATGAAGTTCTGGTCTAAGCGATGGACATTATCACCAAATTCGGAAAAAAATTCACACCAAACCGCAATACCATCTTACGGAAATCTATTAGCACAACTACATTAACAGTTTCGCTTAAGTCGACTGCAGGTGACTCAATTTTACGTCAACCCGAACACTCCCAGGTGACGGGCTGATGCTGTTTTGCGTCACATCTATAAGTTTTATTATTGTTTCTTTCTATGTTCATGACGGAATTTTAAAAACCGAAATACTGTACTTACAACTCAATTTAAAGTTTTCGGTGCAATTTTATTCGTTACTTATAAAATATTCGGTTTTTTAAGCTTTTTTATTTGTTATCGGGAACTGTACATTATTGTCAACTACCCAATTTGATCGTTGCTTAGATGTATTATTTGACGTGGATTAGGCATGAGTTTGAACAGGGACCCCCAGTAGAATTTGTTCATGGATGGCTGTCAGCTGGTCAACATGCAAAGTAGTTTGCCCAACCGTTGTTACTTAACAAATAGCAACTTTCTACCAACAAACTGACTGACTGGGCTGGCCCGAAGGCCAAAATATTAGTTATAAATGAAATATTTTTATACTATATGATTTCAACTACATTGTTATAATCACGTAAGAAAACTTAAAAAGTATCTACACGATTTTTCTTTTGTTTTCTAGTCATAGTAATATAATGTTACAAATATTTATTTTATGACATTACTTGCGCTACAATTACTTAAAATTAATTACATATTTGTATACTAATACTAAGGCGTTGTGGCAGTTTACCATGGAAGTATTGCTGTCACGGCGAATGACATAGCGTCTACCGGAACGTGTTAATAGAATTATGTTTGGAAAATTTATTTTAATTCAACAATCCGATTTTCTTCGAAATCGAAGTTTTCGAAATTTTAACCCAGTCTTTACGAGTAGTTACGCTTTTAAAATGTTACAATATGTCTAGTCTTTTCAACAGGTTTTTTATAATTATATTTTGCAATTGAAGTACATAAGATTCTCTCTTACCCGATCTTTCCATAAACCAACTCATTTCCAAGAGGGTAATTTTTTAGTAGCATTAACAACTCGGGATCTCGGCATTTGCAATCAGCTGATAACCAACAGAGCTATCGAGGGGGCCAGATTTATGTTTTGTATACAACACGTACTGAAAACGGCCCTGCGACAAGTGACAACAGCCGAATCACAAGAAACTAAGAAATATTTGAAAAGAAGGCGGCATTATGTAACAGACAATCACGAGAGTAACATGAAAACAAATGAAAATGACAGATTTTTCCTCATAACTGATATGGTTTGACGATAACAATACAGTCATTACACGTAAATTAATTGTTGGTATTGTTATAACACAATATTCTAATCTGATTGTAGTCGGAAGGATAAGGGGTGTGGGAAGCGGAACCGATACAGTCTTTTTCTCCCACCAGCAACAACTAAACGAGATGCTTTTTTATAGTGTTCACGTGAAAACTGACGTTTTATAAAAGCTGATATTACAAGCCAGTAATACCTATACCCCAACGAACTAAAGACTGCAGATACGATCTAGCCAATAACAGCCAAAGTCGGGTGTGAGGTTGCCCCTTCGCTAATTCACACTCTGTTCCACCAATCTCCAGCTGACTTTTTGTTAGGCTGTAATCCACAGCGGGACCAAAACGTGACAACGCTCAACGATTAACGAAAGTCAATTGGCTCTGTGCTGTGATATAGGTCACTATACTCCGCCTTCAGCTGCAGTCTCTAGTTCGTTAGAGTATAGAGTACCCATACAGTCGGGTAGATTGTTAAATTTATTTGCACTCGATCTGCTAGTACCAAGACTACAAAAAATAGTTCTGTTTCTTATCACATGGTCAGCCAATATTATATAACTGAAACATTTACAACAGAAGTAATAGGTGTAAAAGACACTAGTCAAGAGTTATCTCTTCTGAGATTAATGAATTTCATTATACAGCCAGACACAGTGGTGAATGAAGTTAAGGTGTCATTTGCAGGGTAAAAAATAGATGTTTTTCATAGGGCCTGGCATGCTGATAAGCGTACTTTTCAACTCGTTGAGGAAGACAAAGGTAAACCACCTCACTCCTCGTTTTAATTAGTAAACCCTCCAGAGGTCAAACCAGCCTTACGGCTGATGACCTACAAATAAAATACTCGGAGATACAATTGAATAAAATGACAATCCAATTCCAGTAACAGGATAACTTTTATAGCACAGTTTAATAAAAACAAATTAATATTTTCAGATTTTACCCAATTATTCAGCGTTTCAAAACCTGAACCTTATTGTATTTGGTTTTTACCGATCTTGATGCGTTATCCAAAACAAAATGAACCTACCTTAATGACGATTTTAATATTGAATCTTACATTGCCAAAAAATCTAGAATTTATATAGTTTCGGATAACCAGTTTTCCGGAAAACCGGATTTACAGTACTGTATTCGATTACTTTCCATTACACAATTCAATAAACGAAAGAAAATAGAAAATTTTTTTATTTACGACTAATTTTCCAGTACCTAGTACTAATCAAGTCGGTTTAGTGTAGGGTCGACTGTATTGAAAAATTTTTTTCAACAAAATTTTCTCACAGTATTACAGAAAGAGTTAAGAAAAACTCGAACAATCGAGGTTGCAAAATCAGCACACACTAGCCAACTCACTTCGTTGTACAATTCTACCTTACCGCCTGACAAAAAGTAGTAAAAAAATACGAGAACAAAAGAATAAAATAGTAATAATAAACGAGGAGAGAACAAAAAAAAACAGAAACCTTTGCTAGAAGCATTTTCCAGCTTACTTATCATTAAACCTACTTAATGCTTAGAAACAATGAAACAACAGCATTCACGAAAATAACAGACATCATCAACAGGCTTTTGTCGATGATAAAATGACTTCTACCAACTAACGACCTGCATTAAGTTGATGAGTGCATCACTAAAAAATGATGAAATGAATATTCCTAAACCTTGGTTTTATAGCTTGGGAAATTTAGCGTTTTAAGTGGAAATAATAATAAATAAGTTTAAAATTTGGCAGACATTTGCCATATAAAAAGAAGACTACCAAGAACTAGCAATTCCACCCGCGCGAGCTTATTGATAAAATCAGTGGGGTTGGAAATATTACAGCGGATGGTTAGACCAATGTAGTTATTAAAGCGAACTAAAATGGCAATAAAAAAAGCATTAGTCAAAAATTAACCAAACTCTTTTATAAATTTCACCAAAGAACAGTTGTCAGTAATCCGAACTGGGGGTAAACCCACATTAGACGAAAAATAGAATACGGAAAATCAAAATCATACGGCCCTTGGTGCAGTGGTCGGTGCTACTGGGATCCATGCGGGAGGTCCCTGGTTCGACTCCCTGTCAGGTCTGGCATTTTTCATCTGTACATTTGTCAGGAATCCGAACTGGGGGTAAACCGTTTTAGAAGAAAAATAGAATACGAAAAATCAAAATCATACGGCCCGTGGTGTAGCGGTCATTGCAACTGGGATCTATGCCGGGGTCCCTGATTCGATTCCCGATCGTCTGACATTTTTTCATCTGCATATCATTTCATATCATTACCTACGTACAAGCCAAGGCTTATCATAACTCAATAAAAAAACTAAAAAACAAAAGCGAATTGCTAAAAAATAACTGATAAACAAAAATCACAAAAGAATATGCTAATAAATATTTCTACCACAACGTAAAACAACTAATTAGACAAACTAAACGTGTAGAAATTAAAAAGTAAATGCACTTTTCTGAATTAATTTTTGACGCAGGTTCTGAAAATGAAGTCGCCGAACTGATAAAGTGAATCCCTGAATAAATACAGCAATTATGAAATTTTCTGTTGCATTTTTCGCGGTAAGGACTCGACACATAGGCTCAGCAAGGCCTTTCGATTTTCTACGCTTAAAAATCTATAAAACCCAGCTGTTAGCTGACGATATCCAGATTTTTCTGAACTAATTTAATCGAAAACTTCTTTAAAACTCCATCAACTAGACATGTAGGCCACATAATGTTAATTTAAGCAATGCATTGGTACGGTAAATCTTCTAAGAACCGTATTATGAAAAAAATCCTTAATTTTCTATCCACGAATTAACCAGGAATTTGGAAAAAAGACTGGTGATAATGGAAAATCTGCACGAGGAGAACCGTTTTAGTCCACTAAGAGCCGAGATAAAATGTAACCAAGAAACTCTTATTCTTTTAAATAGATACAAAATACATGTTGTTGTTGTTTAGGTCATCAGCCAAAAAGCTGGTTTGAACCTCTAGAGGTTTTACTAAGTAAAACGAGGAGTGAGGTGGTTTACTTTGCCTTCCTCACTGAGTGGAAAAGTATGCTTATCAGCATACCGGGCCCTCTGAAAAGGACATATTCTCCACTCTGCAAATGACACCTTCACTTCATTCACCACAGGGTCTGGCTGTATAATGAAATTCATTACTTTCAGAGGAGATAACTGTGATTAGTGTCTTTTACACCTCTACCTCTTCTGTTCTTAAATGTAAAAATATATTATTTACTATTTAAATAATAAATTTTAAACGATATCATGACTAATGTAAATAAGACATGAATACAACTGAAAATAAATTTTAAAATATTAAATCGAGTAAAATTAAACAAAAAAAAAGAAAGAAAGAAAAAGACAACCCACAAGTGGAGCAGGTGGTTGCCATGTGTAATAAAGCCCTGTATACAAACTGTTAACCTTTAAAGCAGAGTATAGTTGTAAAGTTGGCCAACCTGTACCTGACAGCCGGTTGCCGGTTGTTAAAGAAAAAAAACGACAAAACGTGTACTGCGGGCACAAAGTAACTTTTTAGTGGCAACCAAAAAAATAATGAGCGACTAGTAACGTAACACCTGTCCATAATCATGTTAACATTAGTTTTTATTACTTTTATAAAATTAATAACAGGTTCCAAAAAAAAAATCATTAATGAATCCAGAAAAGAACTTATCTCTTAACATAACCCTACCTTATTTTATTTATCCGTATTTTTACGTACATCACAAAATCAAGTAAATCGATCTCACAGCCTTTTTCGTAAAATTTATAATTTATTCAGCGTTATCGGGTACTAATTTCATTGTATGTTAGACATGTCCATTAATAGCAATTACTCTTATCTAAAACAGCCAGGTGGAGTGTAAAATTATTTAATAATTTAACACAGCAGATCATGTGCAAAATTTGCACGTGATCTCAGGTTATAATAATTTCTGGATTTTATTTTTACTATTGCAATATAAAATTGTGAAAGAGGAGGCATGAGAAGTTTTCTTCAAGAAAGAAGGGAGCATGGTAAAAAAATCTGGTGAGAAACACTTACACAACTTTCTCTTGCCAAAGCAAATAATTAACAATAAACCTAACATTATTGATAAAATATTAGAAATAAACAAAAAACTAACCTCAAAAACATAACCTAATTTTAATCATGAGTGAATGACGCTAAATGAAAATCGAACTCAGTTTGGCTTAAAAAACGGAAAATCACTCTTTCACGCTAAACTAGGCTCTGTAGAGAAAAATTCTCTAAATAAAAGTTGTAGATCTCTTAATTTTCTATAAATTTTATTATACACATTTTTGTCGTAAAATGCGTACTAAAGCCGAAATATTAAAAAAAATCGATTTTTCACACGTTTTCGTGAGAAAAAACAGAAAATCGCTAATTACCGCTAAACTAAGCGTTATACAAAAAAATGTTTGAAATAAAAGTTGTAGAATTTAAAATTGTCTACAACTTTTATTATATAGCTACATTTTTGCGCTGAAATGCATATTAAAGCCGTAATCCTAAAAAAACAAAGTTTTTACGTGAAAACACCCTTACCAAGAATTTCAGCCAAGATGGCGCCTACCCTATCTTGTAGAGAATAAAAAATTGAGTAAACCAGGCGATTTTTTAAAAAATCGTAGGACCAGTTTTTGAGAAAATCGCAAAAAAGTGAAAAATCCACGAAAAAACTACTACTTCCGGTTGACCGATTTTGATGAAAATGTTCGTGTCGGGTCCGGTAGTGGTGTGTAACTTAAGTTTCAAGTTCGTATGATGTTCCGTTCTTGAGATATTTTGTATACAGACACAGACGCGCGCGCGCGCGCGCTCGCACATACACACACACACACTCGCGCGCGCACAAACACATACACACGCGCGCGCGCGCACACACACACACACACACACAGACAGACCAATCGCTAAAAACATGTTTTTTGGGTTCAGGGGGTCTGAAAACGTATAGATCCGGTGAAAACTCGATTTCGAAAAATCGACATGAAAACAATTATTTCCTTCCTATATATATATTCATATAGGCAAGAGAAAGTAAAAAGTTTGGGAATCGCTGCTCTAGAGATTTAAATAACCCTTTCAGCTGACGAACTTAACAAAACCATACCGGAGTTAAGTCAGCTCGAATCGTCTTACGAATAACTAAAATAAGATTCACACCACCACAAAAATCAACGCGTTTACTAAATTGATAAAATATTATAGCCATGAGATATTTTAATAATAACAACTCGACAAACAATAAAAAAATGCATTAAAATAATAGAAAAAAAAGAAATCTAAAGTGACCGTGAGGATCTGAGAGTTTAGTTTAACGTAATTACTAAATCAAACAAAACACCACGCTAATGAACCTTCTTTTAGATATGAAGGTCTTCAACCGGGCATCCTGAATGAGTGCCGTCATTCAAAGCTGTTAAGCTGTCCACTTTATACACAAAAAGAATGACCTGTTTAATTAATTAGGTTGCTATTAACTTTTATTTTACTAAGGTGAAAATTGCTGGTTGTCATAAGTAAAAAAAAAACCCAACAAAAAATATCGAACTATTAAGTAACAGTCAGGAATTATTGTATTTCTTAGGTAAAGTAATAATTTCCGGTTTTATCAGTTCTGTAATGACGTCATTAAACAAAACTATCTTGAACTGGTAGCAGAACCTAAAATACAAGCCTAACTTAATTCCACCATTACCTGATAAATAGCAACCACCCGTTCCGTTCACTGCAATTCACGACAAACATAACGCGTTTAACTTCTCACACAACCAAACACGTCGTAAACAATCACGATACACGTATTTTTGCTCGCATCAAAAATGTAGGTTGAACATTTTTTCTCTCAAATGTGTACGTTGCAATCTGTTCAGTTTAGAACAGTAATCAACCCCATGACCCAATGAGTCTTGTACAGACCCAAGCCGATTATTCCTGAAAGATTATGGTCAATTGAACTCCAACCATCAAAGAATACCGGTCACCACTGTCTAGTGTTCAAATTCGTATAAAAGTAACTACTTTTAATAAAATTTATATCAGGAACCTTCGTCCCCAAAAAATCAGCTGTTAAACAGCTGACTCGCGACGACTTTACCTCTAGAACAACTCGGTGGGTCAGGTTATAATAAGTGTGTTACATATAAAAAATCATTAGGTAAAGTGTCATTGATATTTTAAAATATTTACTTAATTTTCCATGGGGAAATCAGATGCGACATAATTTTTTTATGTGTTAGGTCAAAATCCGAAAGGCTGGTTTGAACCTCTAGAGGTTTTTCTAAGTAAAAATGTTAAGTGAGGTGGTTTACTATTGCCTTGCTCACAGAGTTCAAAGAGTATGCTGATCACCATGCCAGGCTTTCCAAAAAACACCTACTTTCCATACCGCAAATGACACCTTCACTTCATTCACAGCTGTATCTGACTGTATAAGGAAATTCATTACTCTCTAAGGGGATAATTCTGACTAGTATCTTTTACACCTCCTACCTCTTCTGTTCTTTAATAGTCCACATAATTGACTGACCATGTGAGAAGAAACAGAACTATTTTTGTAGCCTTCACCTTCCCATAATGGGCATCTTGATTTCTATAACTGTCCTGTAAATAATTTTCAACAATCTAGAGAGAAAGGAAAGATAGTAAAAAATGATGTACAATATCGTACTGTTAGATGAAAGAACTAATTTCTTAAACGACCTTACAACAAACAAATTAAATAAAAGACGACTTCAATTAACCAATTACAATTTTATTTTATTTAAAAATTATGCCATATAACCTATGTTACTCAGGATGCTCATAACTTCAAGAGTGAAATAATTTTTTAAATTGGTTAGTTTTAGAGATAACCTCGTACTAGTACAAATAAACAATATTTCTTTACAATATTAGTTTAATAATAATAATACCCCACCGGGTTGGTCAAGAGGTAAAGTGATCCCGTGTTTTTTAAACAACTGATTTTCAGAGACAAAGGTTCCTGGTTCAAATCCTAGTAAAGGTAATTATTTTTAAACGGATTTGAATACTAGACAATGGTTACTGGTGTACTTTGATGGTTGGGGTTCAATTAACCATACTCTCTCAGGAATGGTCGGCCTGGGTCAATACAAGACTACACTTCATTTACACATCCTTCTCATCTCATTGAATCATAGGGTTGCTTATTGTTCTTAATTGAACAGATTGCAACGTACATATAATTAGGGATTAAAAAAAATGTTTAAACTACCGCAGGAAAACTTACTTCTAAGCACTACTACCTCAAAAATCCTAATACAATACCTCTCTGTTTTACTTTAGGGCTGAAAATATCTGGTCACTTTTCTTTTTAACCGATTGGTAGGAAAATTAAATTAAGATTTTATATGTTTCTCTCTTACCCAATTTTAACTTTTCATGGCAAAACAATGGCTAAAAAATTACACAAACAAGTACAGAATAACCTCAGTAAAAAACTTTAAAATTAGATGGTAATGATAAAACAATAAATGTTTTCATCATACTAAAAAATACTACAAAACCTTTCAACAAATTCCAGTAGTAACAAAAAAAATTAACAAATTAAATAAGGGTGTTGAACAAAGAGCAAGGGTAAATTAGTGTAAAAATCACAAATACAAATAAATAGGAGACAAAAAATTTACAACCCTGGAAATGAACCTAATAAAGATCACACAAGATTATGAGTTTATTTATAAAGAGATAAAACCTTGAATATATACAGTCTGTCTACACACTTACTTATACAAAAACCTAACAATGAGATGGGTTAACATTATAAAAAACTAATAACAAACTAGAAGAACCTAATATACAATTTCTTTTAATTAAATTAATAATACAAAATATTTTTAATAATTAACTAGCATTATTAACTATTGTTTTATTAATTACTGAATCATCCATTACCTTTCCAATAACAACAATTAATAAATTATCAAATTAAAAAAAAGAAAACTTTATAATGAAGGTTAAATTACAATCAAAACCTAACCTAGCAAAACATCTTCAATGACATTGAGCGATAAAATTGGTTATGTGATTAAAAGTATATATTAAGCTATTTAAGAATTAAGTACAGTAAAATATTGCTCTTGGAAAAAAACAACACAAAACAAATAGGCCTTAATGATTTTCAATGGTGGGAAAAGTCAAGAAAACTCCCTTGACCCTTTCCTTTGTTTGAAAACTGATCTTGAATGTTAGGAATAACATATTAGTATTAATTATAGTAAAGAAATTGAAATAAGACCGAGTTATCAGAAAATACAGTACAGAGTCAAAAATTCAAATGTCAATAATTCGAACATCCCTAATTTCTTACAAACCTAATAAAATGTGGTATTAAGTGTTAATCGTCACGCTATATGACTGTCTATAGAATATCCCACAGAACTATGCAGCAGATATAAACAGACTACGAGTTGAAAGTCAGGAAAAAGGATGCGTAATCAAGTTTCACTCTACCAACGCCTTCAGTCAAAACAACCAGCATTCGACCAGATGCTTTATAAATAGGCCTACTGGAAGAATTCCTTCTACTGATAATGTCGTATGTTTATGTTTGGTATGTTTCAAATAGTATATAGCAAGTCACCTGAAAAGGAAAAAACGTCTTATGTAACTTTAATGGATCATACTAAATTCAATCACAATTTTAATACATTTATGTTTCGATCTGCTGCATGGTTCCATGGGATAGAGTATAACTACACGAGCATGAGGCATCTGGTCAAAGGCCTCGTAGAACTGGTAAAACTGAGACAATATGGGCTTTGCAATTTTGAGCGATACAGATACTATAGTCTTGGTTCAAGACATCTGGAACGAAAATGAAGATGACAAAAGAAGCGAACTACACCAGTTCTGCTCATGCTGAAGCATTTACTACTACCCAACAGACTGCCAAGTCATGGTTTGAAAAACAGCTAGAAAGTACCCAGACACAGCTTCTTCTGAAAATGATTAAAAATTTGGCTGTAAAAAACCAACTTCCAAGGTAATTCAGTTGGACGTTGAAGAAAATAGATATCAGAAGAATAAACACAGTTGAGCTTTGATTGTACAGGTGCATGCTAAAAATACCTTGGACGGATACATTACCCAAAAAGACAAGTCTTGCGGAGAATGGGAGCAGAAAAGGAACTTGTTTACTCCATCCAAAAAAAGGAAAATTAAATATTTCGATCACATTATGCATGGAACAAAAGACATGAAATACTTTGTTTAATAATACAAGGCAAGATTCAGGAGAAGAGAGATTTGAGAAGAATTAGAATTTCTTGGTTGAAGAATCTTCGCATCTGATTCCATCTACCTCAACAGAACTATTCAGAGCTCCAGTGTCCCAAGTTCCGAATATCTATCATGAGTTTTTTTTTTTTTGTTTAACGTCCGACTGTTCTGCAATTACTGCTAATGCAGTCGGTGAAGGGTGAAATAGTTTGTGATTCATTATAAGTTTTATTGGTGAATAGCTCCCTTAAAGTTTAATGAAATTTAACAAAATTACGCTTTTATTTCCATAATACAATATACCAATAAACGTAAGTATACAGTTTTTTCTATTTTCTCTCCTTTTTAGTATTATGGATAAGGGTAATATACCGTTATTAAAAGTTTGTTCGAAAATCAGAACTGCCAACAGTCCCAGTTATTTCAATTTTTGACGCACTATTGTATTATCGAATTAGAATTAAATTTTGCAGTATATTTATATTAAATTTTGCAGTTACATTGATAAAATATGACAGCTTTAAGTTATGATACATTGATAGAATTGACTACATTGTCTGTTTTTATTACATAAGTTATCATCCCACAAAAGATAAATATTATTAGCCTATTGTACCATCCGTATATCAGTTCAAAAATTATTACTTACACAACAATAAATATTACATAATAATAGAAGCCTTAACCAATCTATTTGTGTTTAGGACAAGACAAAACTGTCCTTGTTTAGAAGTATATGTATCATGCATAATTAAAGGGTGTTTCAAAAGATTTCCGATTCAAATTCTGATTTTATTCCGTTAGTTAATTTTTTTTATTATTATAATCAAATATTCCCTTCAACATTAGTATTGACCACAGATTAGCTAAAAAAAATTCCAAAACTCAGAATCCCATAAAGGCATTACTGCCAAAGTTATTGATAGACTCAATGCTATAATACTTTTCACATTTGATGAGCTCTGCTTTTCCACGTGTTTAGACTAATGAGAAAGTTTGCCAGTGTTGTTAGATTGTACGAATGTTTCAGCTTGACAAACATTACGTGCGCATCCATATAAGAACCGCACTAGTTCACTCGTATCTCGTACTGAACACATCGATTATAGGCACGTTAACACATACAATACTTTATAATATAATCAGCTGGTTGTACCAAAAAAAATGGCTGACAAAATCATATATATAGATACTGAAATCATGAGATTGCCTTTTGCGTATGTATGGGCTGTGAGGAAAGGAAGTGAAATATTTGCAGTGCTGCCAACCTCAACAGTGAGACACTACTTGTAAATTTCACTACCGTGCAGTTTTTAGATACATTTTTTAAGTTGTAGTTAATTCCGAGAAAATTTTTTCTTCATAAACCGTATAAGAAATAAATATGACCTGTAATATTACCTATAGCTTAATTACATGACTAGAAATGTTTGATTTACTGTAATTACAAATGAACCTTCTTTACTATTGCTGTCATCGGTGTCTTTATCATTATCAGTCTCTCTAGTATCTACCTAACCGATTTCTTTTTTACCAGGTGTCAACAATACTGTTAAAGAATAGCTTCTTCACGTCCTTAATTTCCTTTATTTTTCAAATTGTGGAAAGCTAAACATCACAATAGTTAGCCACTAGCTCAAAGCTTTTGTTAAGAGGCATGGAGAGAAATTTTTGTCTAGCTTCAACTTCACAACATTTTATTACATTGCGTTCAGCACTGTGAATACTTCCACCATGTTTTCGAGAAACCGATATTTGTGTTTATGGTAACAAACAGTTATATTCGTACAGTTAAACTACAAAAGGTTCCGCGATATACTGTAATATGCTCTGAGTATAGTGTAAGTTGTTATGTTTGTCGTACTGATATTAAAGCAGTCGCGCATGCGCACTGATGCTTTCCCACTTTACCCCTCGTTGCAAACAAGGGCAAACTCGTGACTCAAGTGATTATAACAGAGCTACGAGAGCAAGTATTGGCAACATTGCTGGCAAGTCATAGGCTAGCTATGAAGTGGGTAGGGGGCAATGCGTACATTCAGAGCTCATCAGCCCTGAAAAGTAGTATAGTGTTATTTTACATATAATACCAGTACCTAATATAAATAAATGAATCACACAAGTTTCCTAATTACATTATGAATTTCATAGATATACCTTGTCTCTTAAAAACAACCCTACAAAATATTTAATATAAATAAACTTATGCTCATTTAGTTCTCCATTTTACGATTGTAATAAAAATTAGAAAGAGTTCTGGTAAAGGGGAAAGTCTACTTTTAAAATTTTTCATATTTTGAAAACAAACTTCATTATTTATGTAGATAAAATTAGATAGCTTTACTTCAATGAATAAAAACAAAAGCAATATCATGGAATAATCAACAAATTCGATTCCAAAGATTCAAAATTTTACACTTCATTATCTTGTTTGAGAAATTGAGATAACTTATACTTACTTTTTTTCATAAACAACTATATGTAAATACTCGACTACATAAAAAAATATTGTTTACTGAATAAAATTTATGCACAAGAAAATTAAATCGAAATCAGTTGGAACGATTCGCAACTTTAAGACACTAACTAACTTACTAATTTTTGATATTAATGTTCCTACACATAATTTAAAAAAAATCAACCTATTAAAAATGTAACAGTAAATAAGCCACAGATAAAACAAGAACATGGAAATTACACTGAAAGTAAACTAGAACAAACATGGTAGTTCTAATTACAAGACCAGATATCTAGTTACGGCATAGGGTATCTTAATTATAACTTGACAACATGTAAAGGTAGCTTTTCTTATAAGATGATTGTAAGTTTGAGCCTGAATCTGTACCTTTTAATGAATTAATCTTTATAATACGAGGTAAGATTATGTAGTAGCCTACAACTAAGTTACTAACAACATACCTACTGTAAGAAAGAATACTAATTAAATTTATCATGAAATTTAGGTTTAAACGATGTACAGATTTATATTTATATAAAAATCTGGTGTTAAAACACCCACCGGACTTTCTCTTGCCAATGCAAATAATGAACAATATAACCTAACATTAGTAATAAAACAATAAAAATAAACAAAAACTCTAACCACAAAGAACATAACCTTATTTTAATCATGAGTGAATAATGCAAAATGAAAATCACTCTTTCACACTAAACTTGGCTCTGTAGAGAAAAATGCTTGAAATAAAAGTTGCAGATCTTAAAATTTCAATAAATTTGGTTATGTACACTTTTGTCGTAAAATGGCTGAATGTACTAAGGCTGAATTCTTAAAAAAATCCATTTTTTTACAGAAAACACAGAAAATTACAAATTACTGCTAAACTAAGCGTTAAACAAAAAAATGTTAGATATAAAAGTTTTAGGTTTTTAAATTTCCTACAACTTTGATTATAAACACTCTTGCGCTAAAATGCATATTAAGGCCGCAATTTTAAAAAAACCTTTTTTTTCTACGGAGAGCACAGCCTCTCCAAGAATTTCAGCAGACATGGTGCCTATCCTATCTTGTAGAACATAAAAAATGTAGTAATTAAGGCGATTTTTAAAATAAAATCATAGGTGCTGTTTTTGAGAAAAACGTAAAAAAGTGAAAAAAATGACACGAATAAACTATTACTTCCGGTTGACCGATTTTGATGAAACTATTTGTGTCAGGTCCTCTAGTAGTACCTAACTTAAGTTTCAACTTCGTACGCTGTTCTGTTCTTGAAATATTTTGTTCACACACAGACCAATCGCTAAAAACATGTTTTTTGGGTTCGGAGGTCTGAAAACATGTATATCTAGTGAAAACTCAAATTCGAAAAATCAACATGAAAACAATACTTTCCTTCTTATATTCGTATAGGCAAGAGAAAGCAAAAACTATTATACACACAAAATCCTTTAAAAAACCTGTCTTTCAAAAAAATTACATTTATTTTACCCCTCGTAATAAATTCATTCCGATACATGTACATAAATACCCAAATGAAAATCATTATAACTACAAATGAACTAAAACATTCAAAAATACAACATTAATTTTTAAAACAGGAATAAATTTTCAAACTTCATTTCGATTATAAACAGTGAGAGTGCCAATTCTTTTAACAACGTATAAAAAATAATATTCTACTACCCTAGCATAGCCAATCACAAAGAAGTTTACAAAAATAGGATTCATGAGATCTCAAAGAAGACATATAAAACAAAAAAATTAACACTTGAATAAAGGTTTTAAAAGAGCGATTTAAAACAACAATGACATCCATAAAAATCCAAAGCTACATAATATTATATTTTATAACTGATACACATTAAACATGTGTTATAAAAAATATGTCCAGTAGCCTATTACTGTTTTTTTAAAAAAACAAAGATTGACAAGAAAGATTATTTAAGAAACATAATTTGTGTAACACATTGTGTTATGTGATTTTGAATTACAAAACAACTTTTTCTAAGCCATATTTATGTCATTATTTGATCACTTCGGTAAATACTTTGAACCACTGACAAACAAATTTAATTAGTATTTGTCCAACATTAACAACTAACTATTAGAGCCTATTTATTATAAGTAACAACAATCCAGAACTGGATTTTTTGACCAACATAAGATAATTTGTCATCCTGGCAAAAAAAATTGTGAGTTGTAAAAAAAAATATTAGGTTAGGTTCTGTAGATATACGAGCATAAATGGTAGGAAAAACTAAAACAGCCAACAAAAAACAAAAAAATGACATACAATAATTTTTTTTTAAATACAAATAAAATGGCATGAATTCACAATTAAAAAAACTAAAGACTCTTCAAAGTACAAGACTGAAATTCAAATAATTTTCAAAATTATGAAACTTCAATTGGACAAAGAATGAATTAACATTTATAACCTAACCTTATGTTATAAACACACTTGCTAACAAACAAATTACTATCAGAGATTAATCAAAATCTCGAGTGCCACAAAAATCTGAGATATAAGCCTACAAAAGTTCAATATATTTTTTTATTACGCAAAAATGTTTAACCCAAATCCAACCTTTAAAATCGGCTACTTAATTTAAGTAAACACAGTTCCTGAGTTAGAATTACAGGAACTTATTTCAATCATTCATAAATCTAGAGATTACATACAAAATTAACGAGAAACAACACTGAACAACTAACAAAGATGAGAATAAGACGGTTATCCAAAATATGTGAATTACTATAATGGAAAGGTCAATGGATTTAATTTTAACAAACGATCAAGTAATGTTGTAAACAAAGATGTTGCTGGGGTTTCAATTGTAGAATCACAAGCATTTAGTTAGGTTAGTTTAATACTTGGATTTACATTTTTCTTTAAATATGTACATTTTATTTCAAGTTTTACACCGATAAGAAAGAACACCCCAAAATCTTAATATTACACGGTAACACTTCTACTGACCAATTTAATCAACTTTATAAACAAAAAATAAGTACTAAATTGCAACGATATTACAGGTTAGGTATGGTGATTAAATGTCTATAATGCACCCATTGTGTCTACATAACTTGATTTACCAACTACTGTTACACTACTAAATTTAATCTAGGGTACTGGTAACGCAATATAAGTTGACGATCATCAGCGAGAGTAAGACTGGACTATGCAGGGGGTGGAAGTGCTACTATATGTGCTTTTCTAAATACATCATAGCGACAGCTCTAACAGTGACATCATGTTGTAGTTTTACTCTTACATTGATTTATTATGTTTAAAACTACGTCGTTTTATAAACATCCCATTGTATTATTTATGGATTCTTAATAATTATCCTAAATAATAAACATTCGTTCTAAATAAGCCATAATACTAGGCCTAAAGCTATATTTAGTATCCTTTTTGGTCATCAGCTCTGTAAACTGAATTAGGCCTACTTTACTCTGACATTTGTAGTGATAAGACTAGTTACTCCACGAGTTCCATCGATGCGAGCTTATTTTCCTGGGTAATACTAGTTTTACGGTAATTTCAAAATGTTATTGTATTTTTAGGGTTTTCATATTTCATTACTTAGTACAGTTATGTTAAGTGCAATTGAATTTAAAACAATTCACTTTCTTTAAAAATAATTACATTATTCGTTAGTTATTTAGTATAACGGTTCATGAACTGAATTTTATTACTCAAGTGTTTGTGGTGGTTACATTTTGAGTTACACGCTTGATACATGTCTTATGCTTTCGGGTTGGCCAATGTAAGTAGGATAAATAGTATACTGTCCTCCGCATGATAGGCACAATCGTCAACTTATAGCACGTTACCAGAAGACTCGCATGAAGTCAGTAATTTTAGAGAAATTTGGGACCTTTGAAGATATCACAAGCATAACGTCTAAAATGACTATAAAACAATTGATAACTTACCACACGACTCCGAAAGCGCCGTATCCAATTGGTCTGTCAGGTTGAACATCTTGAGTATGTCCTCCAGGTGTGGCAGGAGTTTGATGAGCGTGTTGAGGATGATAATATGGTTGAGCAGCAGCCAATATCGCTTGTTGATGAGCACCTGTACCGGCTGCACCGCCCTGCATCAGTGACATTGAAACTGACACTCTGGAGTGCCTGCTTGGACCTACAACTGCCATTTCAACCCACCTACCACTCTTATGACATTAACAATATGGTCTCCCCGTCCAGCCCCACATGTACCTCAAGTCCATTAAATCAATTATTATCACGGTATGTATAAATAAATTCTGAATTCTTGTCAAATACCCGATAAATAAGACCAGCTATTTTATCGGAACATTAATATGATTGCAAATACCGTATGAAAAGTAAAAACCAATAAAGACTAGACGAAGAATCCTGAGATATTTGTGCAGGGATTAATTACTGTATGATATGGATAACGCTATTACGAACAATTAAAATAAAATTGTATTAGATATTCGATAGACGGTAAATAGCTACGATAAAATATAACGCAATCTAATTTAACCACTATAGGAAATATGACAGCTTACGTTAACAATAGAACGACTGATAAAGGTTACCACAGCTTTGCTTGCTCAGATATAACTTACTAATTTACAAACGGAAAATTATTTTACTACCTATTCTACTATATAATAATAAATTAATAAATAAAACGAATAATAATAATAATAAATATGTTGTAAATTTAAATATCAATATAGTTCAAAAAGGTAGGCCTTGTCATCAGCTGTAAAGAAGTGTCACTTTGACAACAGTTCTAGTTTTCATAATGCGCTTCATGAAGAACGAGTGTGTTATATCTCGTCTTTCAAAACAGATGTATTCACAATCAATCGGCACTAATTAATTTATTAAAATTCATACACATATCATACGGATGCATTTTAACGATGTTTATCTCGAACACCAACACTAATTTAACGCCGATCTGACAAAATAATCACACTCTGCACAAGAACAAGCTTGCTTCAATCGGCTGCACAAAGAAAACTGATGTATCCCATGATGCATAGCGTTAGCCGCATTCAAAGAACTACAGTTAGTATTTCAACCGTTAGGAGCGCCACATATTTGAATCTTTTGTCTGGTTCCTGCCCTCCACAAGTTCGTTGAGAATCATTTGTATTCTAAACCTTGAAGTTAAGGAACGTAATAAACTATGTTTAACTTTCTTTGTCTTTTCTATGTTAATCTTTTTATCAATATCATTTGTTTCTGTCATACCGTCATTTCAAAGAATCAACTTCTTATATACCATTGCTATGGTTAAATTCTCAGCCCAAAACTTGTAACCGGCAAGCGAACGCAGCTGGTGGTTTCTTTCCAAAACTTTTGATATAAAGAATCTACATGCACCAAAGAAACAACTGCAATCGTATTCAGATCTTTTGTTGGTCCATCCAAAACCAGTTCCCACAGAAATTTCTATGTTCTTCTTACCTTGGGCTTTGAAAAGTAAATGTTTTTAGAAGTTTTGTGTTTGCCAACAAAAGGCCTGGTACTCGTCACGTTTAATAAGATTTCAAACGGTCAATTACTCCAAGTGATAATGAAACTTGTACACGTACTGAACTTAACTAGATTGAATGTAAATCCAAAAAACTGGTATACGATATTTTATAATTAATCGCCCAGCTCAAATAGATACTATAGTACATATTTCTCAAGATTTTTCTCATGGGAATAATTTAAAACAGTACAATTGTAACTTATCTAAACTAAAAACCTACAACAAACATGTGAATGAAATAATGGTCACATCATTTGCTATACTCCAGCAGCTTTTTCTATGATTATTATTCTATAAAAAACCTCTAAATCAAATAGTTTATTAGATAATTTTTTTCCTAGACGAGTCATAAACTGGATGGGAATTGAAGATGTAGGTATGTATTGCAACTTGCAGCACAGCAATTTTCACTGATGATAGTGGAACAAATGTAATTTTTTTTTAAGGTTACATTTAGGCCTACAGCAACAAAAGTAATAGGTAGCAAAACATTTATTAAGATATGGTATGCAAACTTACCAGATTCTAGCCCAGAGTATGCAACTATCAGCTAGCACTCGACATTCATGACTAAAAAGGTGAAGATTTTATAAAAACAATGAACCCCCTTTGTTTGAAATCCAGATTTATCTTAATACGCCATTAAATATTTAGGCCAGAGTTTTGACACCCCTTAAAACACAATATTTTCTTCAACTAAATCAAGATAAGTATTTAATCAGCAGAATTAGGAACTACTTGTGTGTAATCATGAGATACAATGATACTGACAGTTTTTTGAAATAGATATGCTAGTTACACATCTATATAATATCAATTAAGTACTGCTTGTACATATCTTTTTAACAACCACACAGCAAAACAAAAGTACTGCTTACAATCAAATACTTAATTTGGTTCAGTAATACCTTGCACTACTCCTTAAAACATCATTTTGTATTATACTGAACTTTCAAATCTGATAAAGATGTGCTTGAGAATTACTGAAGACAGAGTATTATCAGATGAGGATACGTAATCTTCAGTAAGTTCCTGAAAAACTTTTTGTTCTAAAATATTTTTCATCTCTTTGTGTAGGTAATAAATACACACAGGCAGTAATGTAGTGCATTGGTGTACCAACAAAATTTACCACTATAACTGGTGCAAAATAACCTTGTGATAATAGTAAAACACGTTAAGCAATCAGATGTCTAAATATTTATTTTACGCACAAAAATTTACCTTACAATATTTTATGTACAATTATCTGAGAATTTAACAAAGAACATTTTACCTAACTATTACATATTGGAATTCATTCCAAAAACAAAAATAACTGTAACATAACTTGTCAGTAATATCACACTACATCATGAGAATGATTAAATTAAGGTAAAATAAATTTGATGAACCATGATATGACCTGATAACTCTTGCAATGTGTAGGCCTAATACAATATATTAAACATTCAACAAAATTTATATTTATTTAATTACATTAGATTGTTTACAACAGGCCAAAGTGGTCCAATGATAGAAACAATATTACCTATAAAATAAACAGTAACTTATTACAAGCTAAATCACAATCGCACAAATATAATGTACTATACCTTAATCATAAACTTATACAGAGAGAAAAAAAATACCTAATTTAATTGGGTATTTAATAGCATCAATATGAAAACTTCAGTTTGGAAACAAAGAACGGTTCCGAAAGGCAAACATACATAAAACATAGATACATAAAAAAAATCCATACCAATACATAAAAAAAATACTAAATAACCAAAAATACCGGGTAAATAAACTACATTAAACAATTAAATAATTTCTAAAGCCCTGGAGCTCGTCAGCCTACACGAGGCTCGACTCTGATCTAAGGAAATAATTTCATTATTAAATTAAAATTTACTAGCATGGTATTTAATGGAGAATGGTTAGCATAATTAGTTGAACAGGTCTTCTGATAGAACAAATATTTGGAACGATTATGTAAACTTGGGACATAGAACGAAAACTTTACTAGTGTGTTATATGCATGACTTTTTGTACTGGTCTTTATTACCAGCACAAAAATGCTCACAGAGTAACTAATTTTGTAACAGTCTTACAAATCATACTCCTCAAACATAATGTCTGCTTTTTATACATTAACATACATGATGGCTGCCTCCATAGCGTCATGGTTAGCACATTGGCCTGCCTCGCGGAGGTCCTGGGTTTGATTCCAGCTAGGGTCTGGAAAATTTTCACATGTCAAATCCCACAGTTAATGTTATATAATCCATTATAGTCGCTAATGACCAAGCAGTTGATGCGACTTTAAATAAATAATAAAAAAAAAATACATAATAGTTATGTTTAATCTGTAAATGTTCTTGATCCCACACTAACCTTCTTATACTTTGGAAGAAACCACTTGCTTTCTGCACCCGTTTTTACTTAACTCCTATTCTAATTTTCCATTTGATGACAGTCCCCAATTAGTGTCTTCCTTAACTTTCTCCAGCACCTCACTATTTAGCCTTATTCCATGTCCCTGCCTTCCCTCCTCATATCTCTTCTGTAACAGAACTTTACTTTTCCTCGCTGAACTAAAAACCATACTTAACAATCTCATTCCACACCTCCAATAAACTTTCCACCAGATCCTCCTGTTTTTTTTGATATTATCTGAAATGAACTCCCAACTTGTCTTTGACATTCTTCTTCATTCTCTTGTGTATTCCATTCATGGTTATTATGAGCACGAACATAACACTTCCCTGTCTCAACCACTCTATGGCAAACCACTTTGTCGACCTTCTATGCCTCAGCTCCTACTTTCCTCGCACATACACTTTCTTTACAATCAGGACAGAATTTACAACCTGTCAATTTTTAGTACTGTTAATTTAAGTACATGCCCATAACGGGCAGATGGAGGGTTAAATCATTTCCACTCGACCTGCTAGTTCCAGGGCTACAAAAAATAGTTCTGTTTCTTATCACATCGTCAGCCAATTATATAACAAGTATTTAAGTACAGAAGAGATAGAGATGTAAAAGACACTAATCAAGAGTCATCTCCTCTGAGAGTGATGAATTTTACTATACAGACTGACCTTTTGGTGAATGATCAAGTGAAGGTGTCATTTGCAGGTTGAAAAGTAGATAGATGCTTTTCAGAGGGCATGCCATCCTGATAAGCATAGGGCCTACTTTTCCACTTGGTAAACAACCACACTCCTCATACTTAATAAAGCCTCTAGAGGTTCAAACCAGCCTATTGGCTGATGGACCTAAATAAGTAAAAGTCTACTTAAGTAAAAATTTAATCCGATAAAGTTTTTCAAGTAAAATAGGTAAAATTACAACCAAATGCTCAATAATAAATATAATAATGATTTATTAACAATTAATAAATAACAATATCACTTTGGTATATACAAACTACATACTATAATTCTCCATAAATAAATATATTTTAAAATTTATACATTTGTTAATACATTTTGTTCTTTGGTCTGAAGAAAACACAAAAAGGCGAGAGGAAAATATAATTTTAAAGAAAATTTAGTTTATTTTAAAGTTAGTATAAAATGTAAAAATTAAAAGGAAATCTAGATATTAAAATAAAATATATCACAACCAATGATAAAAGTTCAAATATTTTGTTGCTTCATTTAGGTAACTTTGTGGTAGCTGTCTTTTCGTATTTAAATTAATTTTTAAAATACCTACATGTAATTTAAAAATTTGTTACTTAAAGCTAATGAATTTCTAAATTTATAAAATACCTGAAACAAAAGAAACAAAACAATTTGCCATTAGATTAATCGAATAAAACTGATCTTCAATAATTAAATAACCAAACTTTCAGATGGTGGAGTCTACTGTTGTCACATGAAAAGTTGGGTAATATAAGACTGCCCCTTTTTTCCTACTCCTCGTCTATTTCTCCTGCTCCAACTTTTCCAAGCAAACACATTCGTTTTATGTTTATTGTCTATTAAAGAAAACTATACTGCTTTTCCCTGTTGATGAGCTCTGTTGTTCGACATGTTTAGAGCAATCAAAAAACAGTTTGCCAGCGTTGTCAGATTGTACAAATGTATCACTGTGACGAACATTACACGCGCATATGTATAAGATTCACACACGTCTACACACACACACACACACACGTCGCGAGTAGGTCACACACGTCTTGCATCTCGTACTGAACACGTCAATTGTACAACAGTGCGTTAACATACAATACTTTATAATATAATCAGGTCAATGAGGTGCATTAACGTTTAATATGGTTAAAAGTATTAAATATTAAAATACATAGTAGTCACACTACTATGAAAAGACAAGCTACGTTAGGTTGGCTACTCACAGTTCCTGGAGATAAGGAAGTATATATCTTTTTTTTTTTTTTAATTGATAATGTTAATTTACCATTATATTTTACTTAATGTTATTTTAAGCGCACTGCTGGATTTGAAGAAAAGGACTATAGGTATGTTAATATAAATAAGCCTGCAATATTGAAAAAAATCTATTGTTGGGAGATTACATGAAATTTAATACCAATATTGGAGAATGTCCAAATGGTATGGTGGTCAGTGCAATAGTCTTCTATCTTAGGGGTTCGAGGTTTGATTCCTGGTCAGATACAACATTTTAACCATCACCAATTTTAATCTATTAGTGTGGCGACATACTATCGTCTGTAGAATGTCGCTGAGCGGGATGTGTTTTTGCAAGATGATGCTATGCAGTTACATTATCCTGTTCTGCGACATTAATGTTCTGACAATTATCAGTATCTGTTAAACTGCAGAGTTGATCAGATGTAGAATGTTTAAAATTAAAAATGTCTGTGCTCTTCAAGCTTATAGTACGTTAGACAGACTTAGACAGTTAGGGATAGACTTTATTGGGTGCATCCTTTTTATTGTGTAAATGATGGATTTAAACTGTTCAACTCTTTTTATTAAGTATTAGACAATACCCCACCAAGTTTTATCGATGTCTGTTGAATCGTGTGATGTGTTGAGACCTTATACATCAAAGAAGTAAAAAAAAACATTAACTTAAAAATAACACTAATATTAAAATGTTCACTTCAAACCACAATCAGGAACTCCATGTACAACAATTAGGCTTCTCATGTACATACTAAATGAACTTGTCTGTGTCAAACATTTCACTTCAAGTAAAAACATATCATGCTGCAGAACACAATAGTGTGACTGACTACTCTCACTCAACTGAATGTATTCGGGCCTTTGTCTCGTTTAATACATATCCAGCTTGGTGGCACCATGATCCCGCTAGTTCTAGTGGGAGCCGCACAGCAGGACAATGTGACAACGTCCATTGGTAGACAATGATTTCTTGCCATCCCACCAAACAGGTGCTGTTTAGTGGGATGACAAAACGGGATAGTATGTCACCAGCCTAACTCTTCACAGTCTGCATTAACCTTGATTCGTAGAAAATTGGATGTACAATAAAATAGGACAAAAGATGACATACTGTTCATTTAAATAATAACACATAGTTTTATAAATAGTTTTATAAAAACTAGTAAAACGTTTTAATAAAATGGTAAAACCTCGTATAGCAGATTATATCTTTTTACAGAATCTTTCAATCGGAGAAAAAACAAACAAATAATAAATTCTCATAGAGCTATACTACTGAATTAATAATGTTGATCTTTATTAGTAATAAATGGTATAGATATTTTGTATATTATGTATAATACATATTATTATTTTATCAAACATCCTATCTAGGAAAAAAAAATAATAAAGTCAATTCATGTGGAATTTATAAAATTAAATGTAATGAATGTAATGAAATATATATCGGTGAAACCATCAGATCTTTTAAATAATGGTTTACAGAACACTATTCAAACTATAAAAAAGGAAACCGAAAATTCTCCAATGTAACTGAACACATGACCAAAAATAAACATACTATGTCGTGCATAAAAAAATAATCTAGAAATATTATAAATGAATAACAGACAGAATTAAATTGAAATTTTGGAAAAATATTATATTTATAAATACAATAACAGGGGAAAATTAATGAACACACAGATTGAATATGACAATCAACTGATTAAGTTGGCAAGACTGTTTTAAATATAAGAATCGACTATTCTTTATCTACCATGGTAGGAGTAGGAAGTTTTAAATGTTGACGTAAAAAAATTTAATGAATTTCAATTTATTGAAGATGAGTACAAGATACACGAAAGCGCTTTAAACATTGGTAAGTGTTTTATGTTACCGTATTCTGGTGGTTAGAAATATTATATTTCAATAAATTTTATATATGCTATAAAATATAGTTAGTATTAATGTTGGTCAGGTAATAAATGGAATACAACAAGTCACAAAACGAACAGCATAAAGTAAGCAGATTTCCTTCGCACAATAATTTGCATTTAGATTATTTAATCTACAATTAGGTTTTTTGGGGTTTACGTCTGACTGTTGTGCAATTTCTGCTAATGCAGATGGTGGAGAATGATGATATATGAAAATGAGTGATGAAAAAATATGCCAGACCTGACCGGGAATCGAAACCGGGACCCTAGCATGGAAGCCAGTTGCGCTAACCAATATGTCAACAGTTTTTTTTTTATTGTTGAATACGTAAGAGTATCCTATGATTTAAATAAGTAAAATTTGTATCTAGGACCTTCAGATTGGCTGTTCCAACATAAAAACTATCTTGTAACTCACTACACCTGAGAAGCAGGTGCTATAAACACACAGGTGACTACATCTCGATCATTTCTAATGAATAATAATGCTTGGTACTTAAAATATTCATTTACTTCTCTTATGCATCATACACAAAAATGCATAAAATACAAATGAAGAAAATGGCAATCCTAATAATGGATCATGCAGCTTGTAATTCTATTTCATACAGTAAATTTATACAATATATTTCACTAACTTTTTTTTAAGCTGCCTTGATTATTTTTCTCTGTTTATTACATACACGTGTTTTGGTGGATCCACCATCATCAGAGTACATAATATTGTTTGAAACTAAAAATTTAGTTAAAAAAAAATTGTTAGTGTCGAACGATATTGTATACTCTGATGGTGGTGGATCCACCGAAACACGTGTATGTAATTAACAGAGAAAAATAATCAAAGCAGCTTAAAAAAAGTTTGTGAAATTTATAGTATAAATTTACTATAACATAAATATTTATGATTTTACATTTTTATCTCTATATCCAATTACCGTAAGGCCCGATGATTTTGCACATTTAATGAAATCACCAGTCTTTTCCTTTAAGGAAATTTACACGCAGAATCTGGTGAGGAATATGAATTTTAATAGACCTCAGTTTAGCATCTCAGATCCAGGGATCAAAAAAGATTTGAAAAAATTTTCAGAAAATTTCATCAATTGGCGTAAGACAAAGATTAAAACTCTTTTAATCTAATTGATTGAATGGAAACACCGTTCTAAATTTCAATTTTAATTTTAAAAATATGCTCTGAAGAAGGTGGTACCACCGAAACGCGTGTAAGTTTTCTAAACTTAAATAAGCAACCAAAGGTAAGGTGATAAATTTCATTTGTACTGTAATTTATATTAATGGTTGGCAGGATGCATTTCAAAAATTTATTTATAAATGTTTAGACTATTTTTCAAGGCTGATGAGCTCTGAATGTATGCATTGCCCCCTATCCACTTTACAGCTAGCCAATGACTTGTCAGAAACGTTGCCAAGACTTGCTCTGGTAGCTGTTAAATATTTCATCAGCCATTTTTTTGGTCTTTCAATAACAATTATAATCTATAAACATCCAATCAGCTGATTATATTATAAAGTATTGCATGTTAATGCGCTCTATAATCGATGTGTTCAGTACGAGATGCACGACGAGAGTGAACTATGGCAGCTCTTATATGCATGTGCGCGTATTGGTTGTCAGGTACAATCTGACAACGCTGGTAAACATTTTGATTGGTCTAAACGTGTGGAACAGCAGAGCTCATCAACCGTGAAAAGCATATTAGTAACTATAATGCCATGCTGTGTGTTCGTGAAAGATTGGGTGTGACTGGCCACCCTTGTGTTCACGAAAAATTGTGTTTGGTTTGCCTTTATTGTAACGGGTGTTTCAAAAAGGATGCACTTCAAAGTTTAAGGGTTAATATTTTCTGCATAGGGAATATTTTCCCCCCCCCCCAAATAACAGTTGGCACTACCGTACTCATTGTGTATTACTGACATGTACTAGTGCTATCCCAGTATTCATTTGTATCTGTAGTGTCTGTATAAGTTCAAACATGGTTTTTTCAAAGGATGAATGTGTTTTTATTATTGAAAGTTATTGCGCATATAAATCTTACGAACGAGTGAAAGACGAGTTCCAGTTAAAATTTCCCAATTCTGAAGTACCTAATAACACCACAATATCGCGTCCGATTAATAAATTTCGTGAGACTGGCAGTGTACACGATCGGAATAGCACAGGTCGACCATCAGTGTTAACAGAACAAGTTTTGGACGATGTGAAACAACGTTTGACTACCTCACCCGGCAAATCACTTGGAAAGTTATCTTCACAGGCTGGATTATCACTATCTTCCGCTTTAAGGGCTACAAAAAAATTAAATCTGCATCCTTACCGCATCGGTGTCGTTCATGAACTGAAAGAAGTTGACCGTGGGAAACGTATACAGTATTGTCGTTGGATATGTTCTCTTGTTAATGACAACAGTGTTGAAATATTGGATCGTGTTTATTTCAGTGACGAAGCATGGTTCCACTTGGATGGTTACATCAACAGCCAAAACTGCCGAATATGGAGCGCTCATAATCCTCACACATTTCATGAACGTCCACTACACGCACGTAAAATTGGTGTTTGGTGTGCGATCTCCCGGCGTCGTATTGTTGGGCCTTTATTTTTTGACACATCTGTAGATGGTGTGGTGTACCGCAACTTAATTGAACAATTTATAGCGTTGTTAGAATTACACGATCGAGATTGTTGGTTTCAGCAGGATAACGCAACGTGCCATACTTCTACTAAAACACTGAATATGTTACAAGAATTTTTTGGCCATCGTGTGATATCAAAAGGATTGTGGCCACCAAGATCCCCAGATCTTACTCCTGCGGATTTTTTTCTTTGGGGGAATTTAAAGTGGCTGCAAATGTTATGAAACGTGTCCGAACTTGCATTACAAGCGGAGGAAGTCATTTTGAACATTTATTGTGAAGTTTTAAAGGTAATCTGAAAGTTATAAAGGTAATAATTTCATACCGTATAATTTGTAATTACTTAATGTAATAAATTAGCGTTCTCAAACTTCGAAGTGCGTCCTTTTTTAAACACCCGTTATTTGGTTACAGGAAATAGTGCTGTTTGTCTTAACTTTGTGCTTGTGAGAGATTCAGTGAGATTTTCCACCTTGTCCTTATATTAATAACAGTATTGTAAAGTAGTTAAACTTAAAAGTGGTGTTATTAAACAAAAATGCTATTGATAACTTCATTTAGTTTTGATAACAGTCTTATGCAGTTATAACAGTCAGACAAGCGTCATTTGTACATCAGTTTATTAAATAGCTTTGTATAACAGTGTTATAAAGTAGCAGCTAAAAGGGAGTTTTTAGTAACCTGTAATCACGATAACCGTCTCAATCCAGTAATCATGTTAGTAATCCTGTTGTATTAACCCTTTTAAGATTATTTTTTCAATTTTTTTTGGTGCAAATAATTTTTTTGTTGGTGTTACAACAAAAAACCAGTCATAAAAGACAAAGCCAAAAAATGATATTTTTTAGAGTTTCGGGGAATTGCTTGTAAAATCATTCATATTAATTTTATCATTCCATTCTACGGCCAGTGTTGCCAACCCTGGATTTTTAAACAGTCTGAACCTTACTAAGGATATTTGACAGACATTGATACAAAATTAACAGCTGTTACAAAGAGAATAATAGCAAGCGGATGATGGATCGCCCGCGCCGTCCTTTTTGCATATTTCGTGCGAGTGATAGATCACTCACTTTATCTTTGTCGAATATTACGTGTCGGTCCCAAAAGGGTTCAATAAACCCCATCACTAGTAGAGAGTAGCATTATAAAAAAAGGTAAAGAACAAATGATACAGCAGCTGTAACAGTTTAGTGAAAAATTAAATATTTTTTCAATACGTAAGACAATGGATAATCCAAGACCCACTTAAAATATATAATGCAAAACTGAAATCATCGATAATGGAACTGGAAAGAACATTCAAACATGGTTGTAAATTATGTAACTATTATCTTCTTCTAATTTAGGGCTAACATTCAGTTTTTATCAAGAGTACACCTCACACACACACACACACAAATCAATTATCTTTTCAGAGGTTAAAATGTGTACCCGATAGAGGTCCCACATCTCAAATGAAAACGAATAAAAATCACACAACTATTATCTAATGACATAATTACATAATTATAGTAAAAAAATAATGAATATTACAAAGTTAATTGACCTTGACATGAAATCAAATCAATGAATGTAAAACGGTCGCATTTTGCTACAGCTCAGATGGTGACACTTTTTTCTGTCAGCTGTATTCAGGAAACAGAAATGCCATTGTTAAAGTGAATAGACTTTAATTTCCAATAAGAAATGATGAACATAAAACTAACTATTCATTAAACTTTAACTTTCCACTTAAATGCTTTATTTTATACGTTAACAACCTGGATAATCCAAACACCAGGGAGGATAATCTGAATTTGGAGTAAGAAAAAACATAGCCCTACTATAATTTTAATAATTATATCTGCCGTAAGTGGGTCCATCAATTCCAGAGAATATGAGGTAAGATTGCAACTACATTAACGAACTGAGGTCACAACATATTTTGATGAAATTTCTTGACATGTTGGCGGTTTCAATCTTTTGGCAGTGAAACTTGGGCTCTTACAGGTAGAAGGGAACAGAAATTAGAAATTGCGTTTTCTACGGAGGGTCAAGGTCATAACAATGGAGGACAGAGTTCAAAACTGTGATATAAGAAAGAAGTTGCAGAGAGCAAATGTAAATAAGAAAATTAGTGATCGCTGCAATAAATGGAAAGGTGCATCTTCAAAGAATGAAGGGAGATAGAATTCCAAAATGTTCTCATAAAAAGGTTCTGGGACACAGGCCTACAGATTAAAAACCTCTGCAACGCTGGGAGTAATTTACCTTATTTATAACTTTCTAATTAAAATTAACAAAACAATTAAGAAAACAGCATGGTTGAATCTAACTGTTTCAGATACAAAGCGTTACTAGCTATATTATATCTGGGTGCATCGATAGAACACGCAGGAGAACTAAAGAATGAAATAATAGAAATTGCGAGATCGTCATTTGTGTTGCTAAAGAAATTGCTTTGTAGTTAGGATCTTGGCAATGAGCTAAGAATGAGATTTCTGTGATGTTATGTCTTCTCGGTTCTGTTGTATGGGATAGAGATGTGGACACTCAAAAAAACCAATTAAAAAAGATAAAGGCCTTTTGAGATGTGGCGCATTCCCAAGGCAAGAGAGAATAACAAATAAGAGATGCACTTGATAAAATGGGCAAAGAATCTGAGTTGGTTGACACAGTGAAGAAAAGAAAACTTCAATATCTTGGACACATGATCAGAGGTCCTAAATATCACATCGTACAATTAATCAAACAGGGGAAGATACAGGGCAAGCAGAATATTAGTAGTTGTCATGCATCGTTGTTGAAGAACCTGAGGGACTGGTTTGGTTACAGTAATATGGAACTGTTCCGTACAGCAGCGAATAAGGTCTGCATAATGATGATGATTTCCGACCTCCAATAGGAGAGGGAAGAAGAATAAAAAAAAACATTTTGGTGCAAGAACAAGATGTTATGTGGGCAATAATAACATTCTACTACATTTAAAAAATACCTACTTCTTTCAACTCAAATATGCAAAAAAAACCTCAGAAAAATCATTAATTAAAAACAGAAAAAAATTGCCAATTTCAAAACAATAAATGTTATGTATTTTTTAATGTAAACAGTAGTATTAAGTTAGATTGTCTGCTTTAAACAGGCTATTTTATAATCTTATATTAAAATCAAAAGTGCTACTAATTTTTACCTAAAACGTAGCATCAAATCTAGCACCCTAAAAATTAATATAATCTGAATAACTGCAGAACTTTTATCCATTTTTGATTATCCAGGTTGTTCTGTATTTATTTACATTGTATTCTATCTATAATAAAGTAAAATCTAAAATTAAAAAAATTGAAGAAATATTTAACAATGTACATGTATCTCTCATACCTCATTGTGTAAAGACAAAAAAAAGTAAAATAAAAAGCCAATACAGATCCCAGTATTAATCTGTTACCAAAGCGCAATGTGTGCTATGTAACATTAATTAAAAATGTAGGTAGGAAGACTGAAAGGGTTTTAATGTTCCTGATGAATACATACGAGATATGGCAATTAAAAAACAAGACTGCGCAACTCTTACTGCACAGCCACTAGGGGTGAGATTGGTACTGGGATGTAGTTGACCTTGATATTTCCAGAGCAACCACCCATAATTTTGTTTTTTGTATGCTACTGAGCCTTGGTTGTAGAATACACTGTTGAGTTGTAGTCCCACAATCATGGTCGACTTGCAGTTGAGCAGTCCATTAACTTCAAATTCATTGTGAAATTAAGAAATTACTACACAGTAATCCCTCCGTATCCGCGGTTCATAAAACGGCGGATAATGATACCTTATATGAACGAAAGATTGGGGGTAGGTTCAGAATGAAAAGTCCTATAGTCGTTTTAAGTGCTTAATAGTTTTAGGAACATTTCACCATTATTATAATCTATAAGTATTTAATAAATACAGCACTGTACGCATAAAAACATTAAGTTGCTTAAATTAGTTAGTTATGGCAGTTTCAAAACACACAGCAAGAGTTCTTCTTTCAAACTCCTTGTGGACTTCTTCGTATGGTATCATCAGCTCCTGGAGCCCTCTTTTAAATTGAAGGGCCCTTTCCATGACGGGATCTTTCTCCAACATGAGATCAGCGAGCTGTGTTGCCATGTTGAGGATCTTGTTGATCCTTGTGAACAAATGCTTGGCGTTGTTTCATGATCGTCAAACAAACAAAGAACTGTATGTACGTTAAAATAAGTTAAGACTGACACATGGAGGAAAACGTATGGAGAAATGACAGTATGGTGCCTGGGCGTATGTATAGTGGTTGGGGGTGGGGGGTTGTATAGGCAGGGCCTGGTACCCTGTGACGTGCTCACTACGTACAGTACGTGGAAATCTAGCTTGGCTCATGGCGGCTGTCGTCGGGTGGGGTGTTGTATTGGCGGGGCCCGGTACCCGGTGAAGCGCTCACTACGTACAGTACATGGAAATCTAGCTTGGCTCATGGCGGCTGTTGCCATCTTAGTGCGCGACTCAACATGATACAAACACCAAAACATTCACTCAAACATGTAGGGTGACACATGTTTTTGGCATTGTATGACTTCCCCACCTCCCGCCAAGTACGGTGTACATAAGGTGAGATTACGTATGTGTTTTAAGGTTTTAGGTCCACAGACAAAGTCCGCGGATAACCGGAACCTGCGGATACCAAAGGATTACTGTACATTTGTTTACATTTAGTTAATCTGTGAATTAAATTTTGTTGTGTTCTTATTCATTTAACTAACTTTTATTGAAGCGAGATAGCTTTTCTTTTAAATGGCTGCTGTATTAAAACAAAAAATCAGATTTTACTTTCAAAATATATTCATTTTATCAAGAAAACAGTGATTTTCAACATCCATGAAAACCGATTTTTTTATATTAAACCTGGATGAGATTACATACATTTAAAAAGCGCATAAACTAAAACTTAATACTTTTCATTGTGTAAACTTCCATATCATCTACTAACTTTTAAATAAAAAAATGATTTCTTTTCCATAATGCAGAAAAGAACAGGTTTTCATTTGGTAGTTCGTGAAATAGAATTCTTCAAGCATAATGGACTCTTTTCGAGGCACGCACTGTACTACTTTTGTTTGTAATAAATCACATTTCTCACATCAGTCTTGTTATTTAATGGCCACACCTCAGTTAACACTTTATCTTGTTAGTTAAGCAGACAACCGTGACCCCCATTTACAAGGGTAATTTAAAAGAACTAACTAGAAAACTACAAAAACGTGCATGTTAGAAATAATTTATTTTATCATGTCTAGACTGAAAAAAGAGAGGCATAGTCTACAGTTAGTCATCTTAAAAGTTTTTTAGTATGATACAGCTCAAAACATAAGCCAGTTTACAGTCAAGACAGCACACTAGGAGAAATACTTACGTTTTCCATTCTTGAAAGAAAAGTACACTAGTTTTGTGGAGTGCCTTTATTTCACCAAATGCTGGAATTCTCTTTGGGAAATGTCACTCAGTATTTTGGAAGAGGGAGTCTGGATTGTTGGTTGTCCAGAATATGGTTTATTATTGAACACGTTCACTAATTAGAAATAATCTGAATATCAGATTTGTATTTTGGTTATTTTACTTCCAAATTATGAGGGTCATTCGTAAAGTAAGGTCCGAATCGTGGTAACTAGCCACACGGCGAGCGAACAGCGCAATGCGCGACGACTCCCAGCATGCCTTGCGTACGAAACGACGCCATTTGCAGTAGTATCTTTGTTGTGTGCTGTTTACTGTCCATCTTTAAGATGTTTGACAATTGATCATCCCGCTGACTGCGAAATACGGTCAGTGATTCGTTTTTTGACAGCAAGGAACGTTTGTGCAGTAGATATTCATCGACAAATAAGTGAAGTGTATGGCCCTAATGCAGTGAGTGACAGTAAAGTGCGCAAGTGGGTGAGAGCTTTCAAGGAGGGGCCTATTGACATCTGGAGTTTTGTTGTTGCATGACAACGCCAGACCCCACTCTGCCAATCAAACAAAATCTCATCACACAAAAATCTCATCAGATCGTTTGGTTGGGAACAGATCGACCACCCGCCATATAGCCCGAACTTGGCGCCAAGCAACTTTCACTTGTTTCGCTACCTGAAGGAGTTTCTCGGTGATAAGCGCTTCAACTCTGATGACGAGGTAAAAAAAGCTGTTCATGACTGGTTATATTCGCAGGCGGCAGCGTTCTACGACACTGGTATTCAAAAGCTTGTAGAACGTTATGATAAATGTTTAAAAAAAAATAGAAACTATGTAGAAAAATAGATTAAGACGTCAGGAATTAAATAAAACAAGGTTTTTGATCTAATCTGTTGTGGTTAATTTTTTATACAAAAACGGACCTTACTTTACGAATGACCCTCGTATAAATGAATTTTAAATTGGAATGTTATGCAAACATTTATTTTTGTTAAGTGTTAAAGAAAGTAGAAATTAAATTATATAATAACACTGAGTCCACGTCATTATAGTACGAATTTCAGTTGTTATCACAGCAGCAACTAATGGAAGTACACAAGTACTGATATGGTAAAATGCTGATGAAGTAAATTTTCATTATAGAATGGCAAAGCATTTTGAAGGGTTAAATTTAATTATTTAATTCAATTTGGAATAAAGCATACAGATTCAATGTTAACACAATCTATTACGATTCCAAATATAATCAATTCTGTTTTATATCTGATCCAAAGTTTTCTGTGATTGTCCCTTTACAAAAGTTATGTTGTGCATTACAAACAACTAATTGGTTAATAATTATTATAAAAAGTAAACAACAAAATGATATCAACTTACGATGATTAGCTTTACACTGGCGAATGGCTTCATTGAAACCTTCACATAGTGACAAATCTGTTTGTTCTTCAGCGCACTTTAAGAACTGTTTTATCTCCCACGCACACGGACCAGTTGGTTCTTCTCTGGCAACTGGTGCTGGAGCTGCAGGAGCAGCAGCTGAAGCCGCTGGTGCCACTTCACTTCCACTACTACCACCACTAAACATTCCTGTTACAGCTGAACCGACTGCATGACCCTGAACACACACAAATTACAAAATGCAAATAAAAAGTTTGTGTTAAGCGTAGAAAGTATAATAGAAATGGACTTAATAGGCGGGTCAAGTTTTCATGTACGTACCTCTCCCAAGTACACTAGTTTTGTTTTCAGTTTGACGTTCAACTGTCCTGCACATTAAAGCAATGTAGCTGTTACCATTTGCACACCCCCCTCACCGATCATTCAATAATTGTCAACCTAGTATATTTGCTCATTAATTGCACCCGCACCCAATCTGTTAAGTGGATATTAAACTGCTTTATGGATCTACATTATTGACACTCTCACCAAATTGATCCTAACTCCTGTTACCACTTAAATCTGTCTACCAACCCAGCATCCTACTTCCGAGTTCCCTCCCGCTTTTCTCACAATGCAGTTAGCTTTAAATGCATACACATCTCCGTTCCACGGTGCTCGATGCATTGGCTTTGCTGCTGTAGGCAAGCCATGCTAAGGCTTTTGTTAATTAACAGGTTGGCTGCCGTGAGATGCGCCGGCGCTACTCAGGCTTTTGTTACCCACAGGCCGTGAGTAATACGGTTGCTACTCAATTCCTATTCTACAATTTTGTTAATATCTTTTCGCGGCCTGCTTGGAGAGTGTTGTAATTTTAATACGGCCTCTATGGCATACTTTTGCGTATATGTACGGTAGCAACATCTTTGAGAAGCCATAAGAACTCTAATGACACGCGAGAGAACTGACGCCATTCGCTTCTGTTATTTCATTGAATAAACATCGTTTTATTGTGAATTTAGTCCATTTTTTAGTTTAGTTTGTTATTTTATCGTATTAGTTTTATATCTAATTAATTTAAACCGGTGAACTCACTTTTTTCATTATTTTTAATTGTATAAAATTGTTTTTTTTATATTAATAGAATAAACGCATAATTAAAAAGAAACTGTGTTTTTATTGCGCAGCCTGTTGGAAAGGGGTTTCCTTTAACATGGGCGGCAGCCAACCTGTTAAGTACTTTTAAGACTATTTACAATAATTTTGGACAATTCAAGTAGCTACTTGTGTATATATATTTTAATTGAACTGTACAGTGAAATTCCCATTTGTATGTCATTTTCTATCAATCCTTAGTCCTACCTGTTTCTTAAGTTAATTGCTTTTCAATACAGATAACAAATTGCTCATACATTAAGCGTAGACACCTTTAAACCCACCTTGGTTCTTCGGAAAAACATCATTGAAGCAATATTAAACAATTGCACCTATTTTCTGGGCTTCACAGCTCTAACAATAGCCAATGAAGTATGATAGATAAAAAAATGCCAGACCTGATAAGTAATCGAACCTGGGGCCCCTGGTATAGAAGTCCTTTGGATTGACCACCATATCACAGGTGACAGGTGATTGGATTAGCTTCAGAACAAATTCTCTGGACTGTAGGTTGTGGAAAAATGGGGCCTAAAAGTTAATATCTAATATTTACAAAAATATTAAAGACAAATAATTTACAAACTGGAGTGGTACGATGATCTGTAATTAGGAGGAGAAAGGATAGTTTAATTAGAAGTATAAGAACCTTATTACGCATAAATTTTGTTTTGTGGTCAAAGGAAATTCAGATAACTTACTGTATTTAACTTCTTTATGGTGGAAAGTAAAAACAAATGTATATGTAATTAATGTTATTTTTTATCAAACATCCTATGTACGATTTTAAACAGCCGTATTATTTAAAATTGAATTATATATTTCTAACCACCAAAATACGGTAACATAAAACACTTACCAATGTTTATAATGCTTTCGTGTATCTTGTACACATCTTCAGTAAATTAAAACTCATTAATTTTTTTTTTACGTCAAAATTTAAAACTTCCTACTCCCACCATGGTAGATAAGGTTATCTACCACGGTGGGAGTAGGAAGTTTAAAATTTTGACGTAAAATTTTTTTAATGAGTTTTAATTTACTGAAGATGTGTACAAGATACACGAAAGCGCTATAAACATTGTTAAGTGTTTTATGTTACCGTATTCTGGTGGTTAGAAATATATATTTCAATGTAATTAATGATGTTTCTTACCTTCCGTTAAAATAAATTTAACTGTCAGACATTATGTATGAATGGTAAATCAAGCATAAACACTGACTTAACACTGAAAAGATTTGATTAAGAATCTTCCAGAAAAGAATGACAATAAAAATAGATCAAAGAGAAATTTGATTTTATTTACGGTTAAAAATAATCTCTCTAATCTGATATCTGTTACTAAATAACCTATATTGAACATTAACTTAATGTTCTCAATGAATATTAACTTAAAAACCCTAGGCAAATAAATTACAACATTTAAAAATTTATGAAATCAAGCGAATATTAATAATTTAATTAAAACATACATAATTTAACATCGTCAATAATCTGAACAATAATTATCATCGCCACTAATAATCACAACAATTAAAAATACATGAATCGATATCAAATTATTTAATCTACAAAATAATAAAACTAAAATACAAAAAACTGCATCAAAAATATTTAAATACTTATTGCTTTACAATTTTATTAATTTGATAAAAAATATAATTTAGAAATTTAGCTATAACTGAGTCTGCTATTTAATTAATAACAGATTATACATTTAATTATTTCTAGATAATACACAGGCCCAGCAGAACTGATAACATATGAAAATTTTGACAATTTTATTCATTTGGGATCAACAATATTAATTTTATTTTACTAGTAATTCTTTAGTGTTAAATTATTTGCACTCGATCTGCTACTTCCGGGACTAAAAAAAAGCAGTTGTGGTTCTTATCATACAGTCAGCCAATTGGCAAGCATTTGAGAAAAGAAGGGGTAAAAAGTGTAAGACACTAGTCAGACTTATCTTCTCTAATAGTACTGAATTTCATTATACAGACAGACCCTGTGGTGAATGAAGTGAATATGTCATTTGCAGGGTGGAAAGTAGATGGTTTTCAGAGGGCCTGGCATATTGATAAGCATATTTTTCCATTCAGTGAGCTAGGTAATGGTAAACCACCTCACTTCTCGTTTTACTTATTAAAGCCTCTAAAGAGTGGCAAACCAGTCTTTGGGGTGATCACCTAAACACCAACACTAATAATGCTAAGTATTACTAATAATACTAATAATACAAATATAGACAAAATAAAGGCCAAGCCAATTGCTGTGAGCGCTGGGCTACGCATGCGCTTACTTGATTTTGGCCCTGCATACCTTTCCTACCTACAGTTAGATGTACCATCAGAGTGTTATTGAAAATTGACAACACCCATTGTACTTTGTAGGCATGCTGTTCCATTGTTGATTACATACACTGCACTATTGCAGTACATATAAGACTATACTAATGCAGACAGACGATTTTCCCAGCGCTCTCCTTACGAAAATCAGGCTATACAGTGCTATCAAGAATAATAGTCATAATTTTTGTTACCTTCTTGGTCCAAAATATCCAACGATCACAAGATTTTAAATTTCTGAAAAATGTTTCATATTTTTTTTAGGGCTAAATGAGTAATTTGCATGGTATAAACACTACATTCAGAATAATACAAATACAATTTTGTAGCTTCAACTTACTGTACCACATCATGCCTTGGCTTCTTTTTGACTTCTTACCTTTCCTTACACCACACATGAAAAGTAATACATACTTCAATGGGTACAACCATGTGTTGATATACAGGATCATTATAAAAGAATGACGAGGTTGCAGTAATTCATACCAAGACAATAGGGAAATTTTGAGATGTTTTGTTGGTAACTCCGGTAGCCTCCATCACAAAACAGCTGTTTGTGAACAGGAGTTCTAACCTCAACTTAAGGTTTTGAATAATTATTTGGTCTGTATACACTAAGTTCGCTGACAAAGAAAAGGCAATGAGTGTTATGTTTTTGGATGTAATTGAAGTCTGTAATTTGAGTTCGATGAGATTATGGAAAAGATCTACCGCACGAAAATAATATACGACATTGGTTCAAACAATTCGAAGAAATTGGATCAATTGTCAAGTGAAAATCAATCCCCACACTTTAATGAATTTGTCACCCAGGCTTTAAATAAAAAAATTTCCAAATCGATAGGTAGGCCTGCAAGGACCTATATTCGGCCTCCAAGGAGCCCAGACCTGACAAAGTGTGATTTTTTTCTTATGGGGGTACATCAAAAACATAGTTAATTCAAAAAATATTCATGAACTAAATCACTTAAACTAATTAATGAAGTATTGCATTGAAGTATGGACAAACATAACAGAAGATATGTTAAACTACGTTTGGTAAAAACTGAATATTGATTGGACATTTGCTGAGCGACCAATGGTGCACGCATTGAAATTTATTAGTCATGTAAAAAAACTGTGAGATGAAAAATTTAATAAATAACATCAAGTGAGAGTATTTCTGTTTTAATTTAATCCATCTTCATAAACCCACCATTCTTTTATGATGACCCTGCATATTCCCTCTATACATATTTAGGCCGGCCCGTTGGCGCAGTGGTTAGCGCCACTGGTTTCTATGCATGAATCCTGGGTTTGATTCCCAGTAAGGCCTGGCATTTAATCATCTTTCATTTTCACAAAATCTTTATTTTTCTTTCATTATCCACAATCTGCATAAGCAAATTGCAGAACAGTCAGACGTTAAAAAAGAAAAAATACAAAATGCATATAAAGTAGAATGTTGTTTACAATTTATACCAAGACGAACATTTTTTAATGATTCATTATTTATTAAAAGCTTATTATACAGTGGTCTCTTCAGAATGTGACCCTGTGCCATAGAAATGTATATATAAATGCCTTGAGGGGGCACAAACAGATATGGCTAATGAAGAGTGGGGATGTTGTGTACAGCAGAACGTCTATAGAATGGCTCTTACTATATAAGAGGGTAATTCGGAAAGTAAGGTCCGAATCTCCGTAACTAAACAAACATGACGCAAACATCGTATTGCGCATGCGCGTCGACTCCCGGCATGTCTTGTGTGTAAAACGACACTATTTGCATTTGTATTGTTGCAATGTACTGTCTAATCCTTGTAAGATGATGATGATGATGATGGTGTTCACATTGGGAATGCCAGGCCCCATTCTGCCATTCGAAAGCAAAATCTGATCGAATCATTTGGATGGGAACAGGTTGACCACCCGCCGTATAGTCCAGACTTGGCACCAAGTGATTTTCACTTGTTCCGCTACCTAAAGGAGTTTTTTGGTGGCAAGCGGTTCGGCACAGATGACGTGAAAGAAGCTGTTCAAGACTGGTTATCCTCACCGGCGGCGAACTTCTATGATACAGGCATACAAAAGCTTGTTGAATGTTATGATAAATATTTAAATAAAAATGGAAACTATGTGGAAAAATAAAGAAAGATATAACAAATACAATAAAAAAGCTTTTTTGAAAAAATCTTAGATTTTTTTTTTTTTTTTAGAAATCGGACCTTACTTTCCGAATAACCCTCGTACATGTAAAAATCTGAGTTATCTTCACACTCAACCGCAATCATAGTATTGCACAACAATATTAAATTTAAAAATATATATACATAAATACAGATATCTAAAAGGTAAAACAATATTAATTTCAGTAGAAATTACTTTTACAATTTATATTATGATTCCCTTTCGAGGGCAATCATCGGCTTCAAAGACACCCTTACTAAACTTCTTTAAGAGTAAATTGTCTGACCTTGGATGACACAGAAACCAATGACTGACAAATTACAACATAACTGTGATATATTTACAACACACAAACTGCAAAGTGACTAACACAACATAGAATGGTAATTTTATAGCAACAGGCAATACCAATCACATATGACCCCAATCCTAAAATTGGGTTTAATTACACTAAAAATTTTTTAATTAATATATAATTTTTGTAGCAATTCATAAACAAGAATGGTCTGTAAGAATGAAGATTCAAAAAAACCCTTTGGCAGTTCAGGTATTAAAAAACTTTGGGAAATATGTTTGTTTAAAAAAATAAAGGGTCTTTTCCATTTTCTGTATGCCATTATCACATCCGAATTCCCTGAAGGGTTGCATATGTGTTCATTTCTCCCATTCCCTGCCTTACTGAATACTCATACTGAGACAGACATACTCACGCATGTGTACACATGTCCTTCCTAGCCCCAGTATGTAGTACTATGTTACAGTTCTGTTGTTTTATTTCTTATTTTGACAAGTTACAAGACTTTTTTGATCGTCACATCTTCGGGGATTATGCAATAGCCCCTTTTCCTGAAGGAACTCTACAGCATCTTCCTCCGCCCAAATATTATTAAGTAACTCTACAAAATTCAAAGTAGATTAACTGTGAAATGGAAGTTGAGTTGATATAACGCAGAAATATACCGTATTATTCCGAAAACAAGCCGCACCCGAATTTAAGCCGCATTGGAAAAATTACGATCAAAACTAGGAAAAAAAATTTAAAGTACAGTACCTGTATGTTTTTGAAAATATTTTATTTTATAAGAAAAAAATTACCGTACTAACAAATACACTTGCTAATTAATTAGTTAGCATTTAGAAGTTTTTGTTTATTTTTTGTTCAATGCCAAACACAAGTTCATCAACACTATAGGTATTTTCTTCCGGCTTCTTTGATGAATGTCTTTTCCACGTAGTTAATTACGATTAATTTGAAATTAGTATCGTAAGTCCTGCGCTAATTTTTGGGCATTTTTACAGACTAAGTACCCTTAACCTACATATTACTCATGGCGATATTACATAAAATACAAAAAAAAACAACAGTAAACAAATGATCGGATAAAAAACCAAAATGAAATATAAGAAAACTACTACCAAACTTTATAATGTAAAACCAAACTGATAAAAATGACTATAGACTCACTGCATAAGAAGTATGGCTCGTATAAGGACTTTGTGTGTCTCGCTGTTCATACCTACTTATGCTCAATAAGAAACCATTTATATCATTAAAGCGCGAATGCTAGCCGCAGGTCAAATTATGGAACCGTTTTTTGGGAAGAAACTGCGGCTTGTATTCGGAACAATACGGTAGCTAGATTGGTGCGATAGATGCAGGAGTGGGAGAAGTGTGCCTTCAGGGAATTTCAGGTTTGATAGTGAAATACAGAAAACGGAAAAGACCCAAAAGAACTTTTTAAATGCAAAAATTATCTATTACAGATTAAATGAACTGTGCACATTTAAGAAATTACCTTCAAATACATTGATTAATTTAATTAATATAAAAAATTCATATTTCATCATTGTAACGAAAATACTACTGCTAAAAACCATTTAGAAGTAGCTACTTACAACAGCAGATCCAACAGCGACACCTCCAGCAGTAGCAGCCATCTGCTTGAACATGCTAGGCTGTTCTTGGACCACCACTGGTGGTTGTGCCTGTTGAGGTGCTGGTGCGGGTGGAGGTGACGCACGTGCAGGTGCTGGGACCGATGATGGAGTCCTAAACAAAAACCACAAATATAATACTTATTCTAATTGCTGTCACATCCCTTAGCACATTGCCTATAAAATTCTTCTTAGAACAAACAACTTAAAAACACAGTTTTTTTTTGTAATACTGAAGGAGACTAACAATGAATTCAGATTATTTTTTGCAATTTTCTTAACCCTTTCAGCGCCAAAACAATATTCAAAAGTTTGATCGTAAAGTGCCGTATAATTTGTATAAGAATGTACAAACAGCCCTTATTTTGACAACTGGCAGGCATAAGCATTGCCAACCAAAATTTGAACGCCTCAGAAAAATAAAGTTTCCTATTAAAAATTCATTTCTATTGCGTTTATAAAAAAATTGTTCTGACAACACTAATGGTATTCAAAAAATACATATTTTTTTTAGTTTATTTTAAGTTGCATCGGTAGGTTTGGTAATTAGCAACTACAGTGGGTTAACTGTAACGATGGGTTTTGGCATGTAATAATTTCCAGACCCTAGCCAGGAATCGAACCCGGGACATTTTGCTATGTAGACTAGCAGACTAGTCACTACACCATGGACGCAGTCTCAAAATACATTATTCAATTAATTTTTTTTTTTTGTAAACGTTAGGTTATCTGGACGTTGGCATTTAATGCATGACTTCCAGATGTTGGCACTGAAAGGGTTAAAAAAAATTTAGCGATTTGTACGAGTAATTTTCAACATTTTAACCAATTATGGTTACTACATACTGGGTTGGTCTAGCGATAAAGTCGTTGCCATGAGTCAGGTGTTCAACAGCTGATTTTTGGAGACTAAAATTCTGTGGTTCAAATCCTCGTAAAACCTAACTTTTATAAAGATTTAAATATTAGAGTGGTTACTGATGTGTTTAGTGGTTGAAGTTCAATTAACCATACTCTTTCAGGAATGGTCGGCCTGAAGTTTGTAAAAGATTACACATTATTTACACATCATACTTATAAATCTCATTGGGGTTGCTTGCTTATTGTTCTTAAATTGAACAGATTGCAACATACACAATTTGGGATTTAAAAAAAAAGGTTAACTAAAATGGCAGTAAACATAAGCTACTTATAGTTTAGCCATCCTTACTTTGCTCCTACTCTCAACAAACCAAAGCCACCCACTACAGGGTGTACGCTATAATGCTTTTCACAGTTGATGAGCTCTGCTGTTCCTCACGTTTAGACCAATCAGAACATTTTCCAGTGTTGTCAGATTGTACCTAACAAACATTAAGCGTGCAAGAGCTGCAGTAGTTCACTCATATCTTGCATCTTGTACTGAACACATCGATTATAGAGCGCGTTAACATTCAATACTTTATAATATAATCAGCTGGTGTAAATGCTCATAGGTTATAATTGTTATTGAAAGACCAAAAAAATGGCTGATGAAATATATAACAGAGTTACGAGAGCAAGTACTGGCAACGTTGCTAGCAAGTCATTGGTTAGTTATAAAATTGGTAGGGGGCAATGCGTACGTTCAGAGCTAATCAGCCTTGAAAAATAGTGTAGGGTCTACGACTTTAACTTTGTTCATCTATTTTTACATGATTTATACAATTAGTAACTTGCAAAAATAGAAAACTATAAATAGAAATGAAGAATCAAATACTAAAACACTAAATTCGTAATGAAAATAAATTATAATGCACATAAGAACGATGCGAGACAATACGATGTCATAAGCGAACGGGTAGCATATTAAAACGATAATTTGTTCTTGTCGAAATTGTGGAGAGATATTTATGGGTTCAGATTAGTAATCATCAAATTCAATTGTAAAATAACGAGCGACTACACTAATACTAGATAACAGATCATTATAATTAAATGTTTCTTTTTAAGTTCTCTTGTTTCATCATATAGATCAGAGGTAATACGTACATACTATAACTTGTAATCATGTATATTTATGAAAAAGAATGGAAATTCAGTACACAGTTTTTATAAATTTATTGTTCAGTACTTAAAATATCAGTCATGATTGATCTGATTCAACACAGTTTTATTTATAAAAATATTGAAAGTCTTTTAAAAGTATTCTGTTAGTTACTTTTTAATCAGCGTGTACACATTTTTAAATAAAGCGCATGCTCAGTAACGGCAATATTTGTTGACGGTAGGAGCAAATTAAGGAAGGCTGGGCTTTTGCCTATATGATTCCCCTCCAAGAACAATGAGACTCAATAAGGCACATCAACTATTAACATTTATAAAAACCAAAATGTCGTTCAATGCATTGCATATACAGTTCAGTCGTTCTTAGTTTGCTCCTACTGTCAACAAACAAAAGCCACCTACTTCAGGGTGCACGCTAGAATCTACGACTTTACGGATGTCGTATTCCTATTAAGAAGTACTTAAAATACTAAAAACATCAGTCATGATATGATGTAGGCCTAAAAATTTCATTTAGAAAAATACTTTCAAAAGTATTTTCTATTTAAATACTTTTGAAAGTATTTTGTTGTTACTTTTTAATCAGCGTGTACACATTTTGATATAATGCGCATGCTCAGTGACATCATTATTTGTTTACATTAGGAGAGCAAACTAAGAGAGGCTGGACTATAGATTCTGTTTACTTTACAATACAGTTCTACCGAAACGGATTAAACATTTTTGTCTAAAGAAGATGCTTGATCAGGATTCTACAAAAATAAATTAAATGAAAATTCGTAAGCATTTAACTCGATTTTGAAAAGTAAATAAGAATTAATAAATGAAACTACTTTGTGTATGTAAGTTCAAAATGATTTTAACGTTATGCACATTTCCGAAGTTCTAACCAGCTGATTTTACTTTTCTTCCAATGTTAAGGTACAAAATAATGTGATGATTGACTAAAACAATCATAAATCTGAGCAGTTTATTTTTTTCTTAAAACAAATTTTAAATAATGAATTATAGATTTCACAGTGTTGCTACTCAGGTGACAACACTGCAAAGTTTGATTGGCCATACAGCCAGTTCCCTCCTCATTCCAAGCAGGAGGCTGAAAAAAGGCACTTTTACCATTACTCAGTGATCACACCTATTTACAACCAATTGTCAGAAGAACTAATTTTATTGAGTGTGAGGCCCAAGTATTGCAAACCTTCTTAGCAAACACCCACCAGGTGTCCTTCATGTAGAACAATCACCATATCATTTGCATTTAATTTTTGTTGTGAACAGGGAAAATATAATGTTTAAAATATATAGACTGAGCAAAATATTGTAAACAGTTTGGGAAAACTCAAATCAGACAAGTCAATCATGTTTATTTTTAAAAATCCGTTCTAGGGAAGATAACACTCAGAATTCATTGATTTTTTTGACAAGCCAGCCAGTGAAAATATACAACAAATTAATTTAAAAAGTTCAACGAGTTAGGTACTAAAAAAATTACACCCACAAGAACCCAATAATACTGCATTAAAATACAGAAGGAAATTTTCAGAGGTACTACCCAATTTTTTTTTTTTTTGCTTTAACATCAGACTAATACAACAAAATATGTTCATTTAGAGAAAAACCTAAACCAGATATTTCCAAAAATATATAAATAAAATTATCTAAAATATTACTCTAGTGACAAAAGATACTTTTATCAGCAGAAAAAGTATTTCAATTTAATTTACAACTCGTTAATGAATGATGCAATAAACAATTATATAACTGAAATAATTACGGACGTCAACAACTATGCTCGTCAAAATTACTAAAAGCGGTAAATATTTACAGCACAATTGTAACGAAATTGTTGTATTAACTTATTATACAAATTAATATTGTATAAAAATTAACAACATAATTTTATAATTAAAAGAAAAATGATACTAATTTTAATATAATTAGTCCTTGAGAAGACAAACTTAAAATTTCAATTTACGATTTAAAATGCCGGTTAAATTCAAGAAAGTTGTATCAACAATAATAATTAAATAACCTAAAATCATACTCCAAAAATTGCGAAGGGTGGCTTAAAATATTTATGTACCTAATAAGGGCTGTGCATGCACCTGTGTTGCAAAATAGGGGGTCACCTTCATTAAAAATTCGTAATGAATTTTTTGCCGAAAAATAAGTTACAGAGTACATTAACAAACTAAAAGTTACGAACCTTGTAGTAGGAGGAGACGTTGACTTTCCTCTTCTAGGCATCTTTATAATTTGGAGTATTAATCAAAGTATTCACGCTGAATAATAAAATGTTACTGAGCTGAAATTCAGTTATGAACTTCAATTTGTATTATATTTGGAATGTTCTAGATAAAAGTGATGCAGCTCCCACATGATTTAAAATTACGTCACAATGTAACGAAGAAAAACTATTGTTGCCAACTTCGCAGTTTGAAAATAAAATTTGAAGACTGACCACGATTCCCATCGTGATAACTGTTAAACAAAAAATTAATTACAAGAAATTCTAAAATATTAAGAAACTTGTTTATGTAGAACAATGTTTATCTTTGAGCGAATGAATAATTTGGTTTTTCTAGTTAAAGATCGTTACGTAATGTTTTGTGCTGTATCAACAACAGAAAATAATATGAAATTATTTCGAATCACAAAATAACGAGATCACTATTATTTTTGTTTTCATTAACAATTACTAATGTTCTGAAAACAATTACTATGAAAATGTGTGACAACTCCACATAGCCTAAGAAAGTATTTTATTTTCTTTGTTTAACCGGGCTTTCAATGTCCATTATATTTTAGTAGTCGAACTTTACACATATTGAGTAATACTAAATTTGTTGGTTTTTGCGCAATACAACATGTATTTTTCGTTTGATATTGAAGCCAATATACGTCATAAGTCACAAGAAGTATTATCTCTTTTTGTTTTCACGAATTGAAAAATTCCCATTCAGTCAACAAGAATTAGACAGTTCAGGTTTTGGCACAATTTTTTAAAGGCTACTATAAATAGACAGCTTTCACCACATTTTGAAGTACGCTTCTATTTTTGTTTTACATTATTTAATGGGGATCGTGACTTGTGATAAATGAAAAATTATAGATTTCTAACGAAGAAAGTTAATTCTAATAAAGTATTTTAGAAAATCAAATTTATTTTCAACCAACCCATTTTTTGCAACTTAATGTCCTGAAATAAATTAGGTAAATTAACTGATTTCTTCCATCCGCAGTAAAATTGTACAAAGAAATGAACTTCGATATTTTTAAACTAATGAGTAAAAACAATTAAGTTGTTACTCTTCGTTATGTAAGTAGGTACAAAAAAGTTTAAACTGTAATCACAGCATAACGTAAACATTCATGAAGCATACTGGTAGCAAAAAAATTGCAAAGAGAACATTTAGTTCTTCAAGCAAGCTCAATTATAATAATTTGTACACCTCAAAGTAAAAAATATGTTCTTCCTGCTTATTAAAACAAATACTACCAAAAAACTGACGATTTCTTATCAAAAATGTAAGTAAACCTACAAAGCATGAACTAGTCTTTTAAATTATGGAGACTTACTCATGAAATGATGTGTGAGCTTGCTGGCCTCTGCGAGTCCTACAGTTGCATTGACAGTTAAAAAGTGTTTAAAGCTTCAGAAACTGTACTTTATACTGTGCTATAATGTTAACACATGATCATCTGAATTTTGAGATAATAAAGAAAATAATGACCCTTCATAGATACTTTAACCACTTTTTAAATGGTCAGAGAACACAAAATATAGTATTCCTGACACAACATTAAAACTGTCACAAAAATAGTAAATAAATTATCCAACATTTATTAAGTTGTTAATGGACAGAAATCAGACCTAGGATAATTCAGTACAGCAAGAATTCTTTTGAAGAATTGATTAAACATATTTTCTATTTCAATTAATATTAGCTTTAAAGTTTAATTTTCTTTTTAATATACTGGCTCCTGAATGAAAAACATCTATAATTTTCTAGGTTTCATTCTGTTGCCATTCATCATTATAATATAGTTTGACAACTTAACCATTCACAAAACCACGGAGTCTTAGATATTCAATCCGTTTCCATAATTTGTTGTTTACATTAGTTACAACATCATTAACTTCTTGAGATTCATTATAGAATTATTGTAGTTGCTTATACGTAATATTTTGATTGCATGTCAAAACTCAGTATATATACATTTATTTTATGGTACGGATAAAAAGAGTAAAATCAACTACAAGACGGCATGTTAAATAAAATAGCTGATTCTACAATGTAGATATCATGATCAATTTACACTAAGCTACTGATATGGACTGTCCATGTTTCGAAAATGTTACTACAAATATGTTACACTAGACATAACCTTAAAAATATAATTTTTATGAAACATTTCATTTTAGCTACTCACCTTAAAATCCAAAAACAAGCTGATATAAAATGGTTTTATTTTATTACACTCAGAACTGTTAGATTTGTAATTAATTTTTAAAGTTTTCTGGTATGGAGGGCTGAAAAAACATACATGCAATGGTGTTTGTTCCAGAGAGGTTATTAGTAGCCATCTTAGGTTAGGTTGATAAAACATCATAACCTCTCATTACTAACCTGAACAGATAGATCTATATATTGAAGCAATGAGGTGGCACTCTGACCAAATGACTTGCCCATATATAAAATAAGTACTAATAGAAAGTTATTTAGGACCTTAAATAAGTATAATGAACCAAAATACTTAATATTAATTGTATAGTGATAATTTAACACAGTGTAAAACATTTATATAATGTACTAAAAATAAATATCACAACAAATTCATGGATTTTTCAGTTAAAGACAAATTTTTTAATTAAGAGTTTATATTCTTTCATATATTTTTCAGAAGATTCACTCAAGAATTTCTCATAAGATTTTTTAACATCACTGTTGACTGTTTTGACAATATTAACTAATATAAAATTCTATATAGATGACATTACAAATGTGGTTCACTTTGGAGGTATTAGGTCTATACTTGACCTGATGAATCTGAATTCTGAAACTGTATCAATATTACAAGATACGTAGTTACCGCTCCAGCAACCTAAAATTATATAAAAAAATAATTCATCAAATATTTTTTTGTGAAACTAAATTATATTTTTAATTCAATTTAATTATAATACATACTTAAAAAATACAATTTACTATACTTGAAATCTGCCCATAACGGACAGGTGGAGTGTCAAATTATTTACACTCACTCTGTTCGTTGCAGTGTAGTGCTCTAAATAATGAAGTATTAAATAATTGTAGTTGTTCATATGTTTGTACATATTTTTGTATGGGTATGTTGGCCAATCTGACGTAACACTCATAAAAGGCGCGTGTTGGCCTAATTTAATTGATGATAGTTTGGAACATCTGCAGCTAGGTCATCCCAGGTCCATCCTCCGGCTCCAGCCTCAACTACTACTAACCCAGGTGTCGTGTAGAAGATGGGATCTTCTGGTATGTAACTTGATCGCTTATTAAATATGTTATGCTCTTAGATCTGTGTCGTTCATCCAATATTCACCTAATTACCTAAACCATCTCCCCTGGTGCCGGCAGGCACTACATTGGTGGCAGCGCGCGGGATCGTTTTTTTTTTTTAGGGGAGAAAAATAAGTAATTTCGTGTTTAATTTTGTGTAGTATTTAATTTTGTTTTATTTAATTTTATTATGGATTTGTGAAATGTCTCAGGAAAGAACAGCAATCTTGGGTCAGATAGTTTATACACGTCAATTTAATGCAATACGTGGATCGCTTTTGTCGGTTTTATCATTTTTCAATTTTTCGGGAACTTAACTTAGTAAGGTCCATAGGTGTACAAGCTCATAATTGTGTTTTGGAATTAAAGTATGAATATTTTCGTACAAGGGGTAACCACTGGGTGGTCACTTTTGCAGAATTAGAGTTGTATCTGAGAGATATGGGATTTGAGGTAATTTACGCTGTTTACCCGAGTTCACAGCCTTTAAATCGAGACAGTGGTTCACTTATGGTTGAGTTACGATCGAATGGGGAATAGAAAGTCTAAAAGTAGTACTGAAAATCTGAGGACAAGTAGAGATAATTTGGATAATTTACCTATTGTAGACAATTTAAATACTGAGATAATTCGTATGTATCGACCGTACGGAACTAATCCCACTAGCGGTGGTTTTCGATTAGGGCGTCCGGTAGAAACCCCTACTTTTGAATCTGATCTTTTTATGCGTATTGGCAATAGGGATGCAAAAATTACTGTTTATTACGAATATGTAGATGATAGTCGTTTAAATAACGTACAAGCCTTACCGGGTATCCTTAGTTCGACTGAAGAAGCAGTTTATGAAATTCCTAGAGTTAACCCGACTGTACCTAAACAGACAGCAAATGATGGTAATTATGTACCTGTGAGTTCGGTTTCATCTACTTCGACGTCAGGGCTTACACGACATGTCACGGACAACCGTAAATGCTGATCCTTTGTATTTACCAATAACTGATTCTAATGCACTTATTGAAGGTTGCCAGATTTTATTACGAGCTATTTTGGAAAAGATCGTAGAAAAACATGTTAATGGGTTTAATCGTTGTTGTGCCAGCAGTGTTGGTAGAAAAATAAAAGTAACTAAGATTGAAATTTGTTTTCGAGATTAATTGAAAAATGGTGAATCAGGATGGATGAATTTTATTATTTCTTTTGTCTACTGAATTTATTATGAGTAATTATGTTGTGTCGATTGGTAGTGCTATCACCTTTACCACTGTTGTCTGCCTAGTAAAGTGCGGATTAATTAAAAATATATATATTTAAATATATAAATATATTTGTTACTAGTGTATTAAGGTGAATAAATTTTATTAAATGTCACTTGGTAGTACAGGTTCAGGTAGTAATTCTAGTTCTGATACCGTAGTCATGACGTCCGTAAAGGATTTTGGAACTGCCAGCTTGGTAGAATCCTGGTCGGGAGATACTGCCAAAGTGTCTGCTGTAGACTTTTTCGTCAAATTGGAAAATGCTTCTGCATTAGGGTGTTGGAGTGTCGACGATCAATTGCGAGTGGTAGGCCTTAAATTGAAAGATTCCGCTCTTAATTTCTTTACAAGTAACCCTGAAATTAATACAGCTGGAGTTTCGTATGAACGTGTTAAACAGCTTATTATAGACCGTTTTACCTTAAAAGGTGCTGACCAATTTTATTATACTCAGTTGCAATCTGCTGTTCAAGACCGCAATGAGTCGGTGGAGCAATTTGCTGATAGATTGCGTAAATTATGTCAATTTACTATCAAACCCACTGAGGATCCTACTGAACGTAGAATCTTGCAGGAGGAGGCTGAACGTAGGTTAATTGCCGCATATATTTCTGGATTGTTGGGCGAAGTCGGACGACAAGTTAGACTTAAAATGCCAAAGACTATGACTGAAGCTATTCAAACTGCAGTCACTGTAACTAATGCTTTAAAGCAACCACTAAATCAAGCGCAACATGCCGCAGGAGGTGGTGTTTTCATGGTACACCGAAATAATCGTGTTTGTTTTAATTGTAATCGACCTGGACATTTAGAAAAAGATTGTCGGGCTAGGTCTCGTACAGGTGATCAAAATCGTAATTTTCAAAGGCCTACTGGGTCTAATAGTTGTTATCGACAGAATTCTAATGTCACTGATTTACGTTCTACTGCTAATAATCGAGGTGAAGGCACTAGTGGTCAGGGTGGTGGTACTGCTAAGACAAATGTTCCGAAATTTGGTATTGAATGTTTTAAGTGTCATAAGAAAGGGCATGTTATGAAAGACTGTAGGTCCTCGAGTTTTCAGAAACGACCGGTGACGAGCGCCCTGCCATCGGATCATCTAAATACGCGCAATCTGAGAAATTAGTTTCTAAAAATGTGTGTGGTGTGTTTCCCGGTGATGATGTTGTAATACAAGTTTTAATAGAAGATCAACGTAGTTTAATGATAGTTGATACGGGAGCTACTGTAACTTTAATTAAGGAAGCAATTGCAGGGAAACCAATTATTGAAACTGACTCAGTTATTAAGGGCGTAACAGGGGATGACATTAATGTTAGTCAGGCGCAGAAATTAACTTTAAAGATAGGAACCAGTGTATGTGAATGGGATTTTTACATTGTACCAGAGTTCAATGCCCCGTATAGTGGTGTATTAGGTAATGATATTTTGTGGAGCCTGCAGGCCGTGATCGATTTTAGATTTGGTTGTATAACAACTAGAGGAAGTAGAGAAGCAGTTCTATTTGTGGATGTGGAAGGTTTAGCTCGAGAAACCTCTCCACCTGAGGTAGGTGCAGGGTTGTCCCAGGAATTGGCCACTCCTAGGGTCGGTATCCTGCGTAACCCCTCTGCCCGTCCGCAAACTAGAAGCCACGCGTGGAAAGTCGTTGTTACAAGTGATGTGTTAATAGGACCTAGGTCAGAGATGATTATTGAGTGTAAAGTGTTGAAGTATGGGATATCCCAGGGATTACATGTTGTTGATTATATTGAAGGCACCAGTGAGGGTGTCGGCACATTGCGCAATGCTTCCAAGGGTTATCCAGGTAAAAGCAGTGGCGTTTTACCTGATGAATTGCTAGTAGAACCAACTACCTTAGGGAAGCCCGGCATTGAAATAGCCAGGGTGTTGGTTGGGTTAATCCGTGTCCCGAGTGACGTTAAGGTTAACCCTAGCGTTTTGTTGAAAGTGATGAATTATAGTAAGGAGCCGTTGATGCTCAGTAAGAATATTGCCGTGGGGACGGCGTTCCCGTTGTTAGAGGTACCAGGACGAGTTCCTGAGGTGTTGTGTAATTATGATGTTAAAGCAGATATCTGTAATTATTGTTGTTGTGTATTTAATGGTAGTCCTCGCGAGGAAGATGATTCTTTGGTAGAACCAGGTTTGAACTCTGTACAAAACACTGATGAATTAGAAGAAATTATTAAGGATAAATTAAATCATTTAAATGCTTATGAGAAATCTTGTATAGAAGCTGTCTTACGGAATTATAGTAGTTTATTTTATAATCGCACTTCTGAATTGGGCTGTACCTTAGAGGTGGTACATTCGATAGATACTGGCGAGTCGGTACCTATCAAGAAAAATCCCTATCGGATACCTGAAGCTTTAAAACCTGTAGTTCGTAGTCAGGTACAAGAAATGTTAGACAAAAAGGTCATAGTTCCATCCAGCTCACCCTGGAGTTCACCAATTGTTTTAGTTAGAAAACGGAGTGCGGATGGTACCCCACAATATCGGTTTTGTGTTGATTTTAGAGGTCTAAATGCCATCACGAAAGGGGATGCTTATCCTTTGCTGCGAGTGGACGAGACTTTAGATAGTTTAGGACAGTGTAATTATTTTTCCACCCTTGATATGGCATCCGACTTTTGGCAAATGTTCTTAGCCAACGAAGACGCCGAGAAAACTGGGTTTAGCTTACCTACAGGGGAACATTATCATTTTGTTATGATGCCATTTGGTTTGAAAAACGCACCTGCTTCCCTCCAGCGCTTGTTAAATAATGTTCTGGTAGGAATACGAGGTGTTGAAGCATTTGTTTATTTAGATGATATTATTGTGGTAAGCCGCACTATAGAAGAACATGCTGAACGGTTAAGTCATGTCTTAGAACGGTTTAAACAGTCTAATTTGTATTTACAACCTTGGAAATGCAATTTTGCTAAAACTGAAGTAAACTATTTAGGTCATGTTGTAAATTCGAGCGGGGTTCACCCTGATCCTGCCAAGGTGGCAGCTGTAAAGAATTTTAAAACTCCTACTAATATAACCGAAATTAAATCCTTCTTAGGATTAGTCGGATATTACAGAAAACACATTCGGAATTTTTCTCATAAGGCCCTGTCTTTACATGAGTTGTTAAAAAAGGATGTTATGTTTAATTGGAATGAAACCCGCGAGAAGGCCTTCCAGGAGCTAAAAGAGGCTCTTTGTAAGGATCCTGTTTTGAAATTTCCCGATTTTTCAAAAATGTTCATTTTAAGTATCGATGCATCTTCTCATTGCGTTGGTGCAGTCCTGTAGCAAGAGTATGGGAATGATGAACACCCTGTCGCTTACGCCAGTCGTCAGTTGAATTCTGCTGAACAGAAATATTCTACAACTGAACGGGAACTTTTGGCGCTAGTTTGGGCTACTAAACATTTTCGTTGTTATTTGTTGGGCGTTCCTTTTAAAGTGATTACCGATCATTCCGCTTTAAGGTGGCTTTTGAGTCTACGGGACCCCTCATCTCGCCTAACCCGTTGGGCTTTGCGTCTTTCTGAATTCACCTTTCAGGTTGTCCACAAACCTGGGAAAAATCATGGAAATGCCGACGGTCTCAGCCGGTCTGTCGGTAGTCTTAGTACTCATGTTAATGTAGCTGGTAACGTTTACTGCATGGTAGCCTCTTCGGGTACCGCTACACTTTGTTTGACACGTCAACGAATATTACAGGAACAGAATTTAGATTCCTACTGTATAAAGTTAAGAGATAATCTTAGAAACCATGTTGGCGAAGAAGGATTTCAAAATTTTATAGTTGATGAGGATGGTATTTTGTATAAGACTTTAAATCGAAATGCTTTGAAAACATATTTGCCCGTCATACCCAAATCAATTGTCCCAGACATTTTAAAATTTCACCATGACGCTCGTTTTTCAGCACATCAGGGCATTAAGCGAATGCAAAACTTTTTACTTTCACGATATTTTTGGCCTACTCTTCGGAAGGATGTTGAAATGTATGTTAAAACATGTTTGTCTTGTAATCAAAGGAAAAAGGGTAATCACAGTATGGCCCCTATGGGTCTTTTTGATACTGTTCAGGAACCGTTTCAATTAGTGAGCATGGATTTAACTGGATCTTTCACGATTAGCAATCGGGGAAATAAATATATGCTAACTTTTATTGATCATTTAACTCGGTTTTGCGAGGTAATACCACTAGTAGATCAAAGTGCAGAGTCGGTAGCTAAAGCTTTTGTACATACCATAATTACTAGGTATGGTACCCCTTCTAATTTATTGACTGATAGAGGTGCTAATTTTGAATCGCAGTTGTTCACTGAAACCTGTTCTTTATTAAGTATAAAGAAATTACGTACGACAGCTTATCACCCTCAATGTAATGGAGAAATAGAAAACTTCCATAAAATACTGAAAGATATGATATCTCATTACGTGAATAAAAACGGTAAGGATTGGGATGATTATATTCCTTATGTACTGATGGCATACCGGAACACACCTCACACTGTTACTAATATGAGTCCTTATTATATGTTATATGGTCGTGAAATGAGATTACCGTTGTCGGAAGACTTAGATGCAAATTTAAGTACTAAATCGATACCAGATATTAATGTGTATGTACAAGTGTTAAAAGACAGATTGCAGGAAGCTTATCGAATAGCTGTTAATTGTACAGAACAAGCGCGTATTCGAAATAAACAATATTATGATAAGGGTAAAAAATTATTCCCTTTGCAAGAAGGCGATTACGTCTTTTTATATAACCCTCTGTTACGGACAGGTTCCCAACGAAAATTTGCTAAATTATGGACAGGCCCATATTTAATTTTAAAGAAAATAAATGATTTAAATTTTGAAATTAAAATTAATAAAAATAAAACTTTGATAGTGCATATAAATAGGCTGAAGCCTAGTTTAATTGATATGAAAGGAAAAACGCATATGAATGCTAGCGACCCACACAATGGTGATAAGACTAGCCTTCCTCAATCACAGGATGCGGATGGTTCACAATTATGTGATTTTAATTCGCATGAAAATTGTGATGTATCACAAAATTTATACAGTAAGACTATTTCCGTTCCAGCGACTGATAATATTGTTTTACAACCGCTTGAATTAAATGCTAATAATATCAACGACAATAATAAAAATGATAACAATAAAAATAATATTTCTGAAATAAGAATAGAAGAATTAAATGAAACAATTCCTTCTGAACCCGAGTCGGATCCCTTAGATATCACATATCCGGAACCTAGCGGGGTAACTAGGGAATTAGCTGAAAATCTAATCCAACCTAGTGAAAGACCTAAACGAGAAGCTAAAGCCCCTGTTCATTTAAAAGATTATGTTTTGAATTAGATTAAAAAAAAAAAAAAGATAACGTTAAATAAAAAAAAAATATATATAAAAAATAAATAAATAAATACAATTGTTTGCGTTTACTAGCATTGATAAAATTTAACTTTGTGTTTCCTATCATTAAGGGTCGTGCTATCACTGCTCTTTCTTCTGTTTTCAGGGATCATATGTGCCTTAACTTTTGCGTTGTTGTTTCCTAATCCAAGTCAGGGGGAAAATAAAATATGTGAGGGTTTACTTTGTGACCTCGATACAAATAGTGGCTTAATATTTATGAAGGAAAGGGATGTGGTCATCTCTGGTGATCGTTGGATTTTAGCTTTGTCTATCGAAATACAGGATTTTCGATCGCTTCTGCATTCAGCAGAATATGTGATAGAATATTTACAGTCTCAGAGGGCAGAGGAACATTTACTTGAAATTTTGATACAAGGTGAATTTAATCGGTTACATCGTGTTGTTAATCTCATTTACGATGAAGTTAACGCTTTTGAGATGATGTTGCCCAGAACCCGTAGTTCCACTAATCGGGATAAACGCGGTTTAATTAATTTAGGTGGGGATATTCTTAAATTTCTTTTTGGTACTATAACAGAACGCGACTTGGTTAATCTCAACTCAAAATTAGTTGGGCTAGAAATGAATGAGGCAAATATACAACATTTAGCGAAGGACCAAATGACTTATATTAAATAGTTAGATGATGAGAGCTAAAATAAATAGTTCTGTTTTTTATCACATGGTCAGCCATTTAAATGACTGAATCATTTAAGAACAGAAGAGGTAGAGGTGCAAAAGACACTAATCAGAGTTATCTCCTCTGAAAGTAATGAATTTCATTATACAGCCAGACCCTGTGGTGAATGAAGTGAAGGTGTCGTTTGCAGAGTGGAAAATATGTGCTTTTCAGAGGGCCCGGCATGCTGATAAGCGTTCTTTTCCACTCAGTGAGGAAGGCAATGGTAAACCACCTCACTCCTCGTTTTACTTAGTAAAACCTCTACAGGTTCAAACCAGCCTTTTGGCTGATGACCTAAACAACAACAATGCTTGAAATAACACAAAATGGTGCATAAAGTTTTATCAGAGCTTTCAGATCTTATTTTACTGGAAAAAGAAAGAAAACACTTCAGATATGTTCTAAAACACTTTGTCAGCAAATTATGGCTCCTGGAATACATGGTTCTGATTTCAACTCAGCCAGTTAAGTCATACTGACATTTCTGGAATCCAAATTTTGGGCAGATATAGTGGTTTTACCCCAAAATTGAATAAAATAAGTCCCAAAACTGTATCTCCAATATTTAACGTGAGAACCAGGGTAAAATACAAGTAATTGATATAAAAAATATATGATTTGAGGTTTAACATAAAAACATTTTGCTAAATAAATGTATAAAAGTTTTGAATAAAATTATGTAAGTAAGGCAGAAAAAATTAGAAACATTAAATATTCAAGAAATTTTTCACAGGTAGCAGATTTCCTTGACGTCAAAATTTAAAAACTTGTTGAGTAGTACAACAAATGTTTGAAAAAAAGAAAAATTACTTAAAAAAGTAGATATGAAGAAAAATATTTTAATGATATTCACAGTATTTTTCTTTAAATTTAAAAACTGGATCTTATCTTAAAAAATACCCTTTATAATATTATGACTATATGAAGCTTTTTCTGTCTTTTGGCCTGCAAAATGTATTCAGGAATTGCTGACAAAACTTCATGAAACATGTTGTATAAAATATATAATACATATATTTAAAAAACCTCTATAGAGATTTTATTTTTGAATGTTTTGTGTTGCATTACAAAGGAATATTTAAAAAATACCTCAAAATAGTTAATTATATGATTGTTTTTTATATACAAAATTCTTTTAGAAAGAAAGTGCTCTAAAACTAAATCACTTACAATTAACAAATTACTTTTAAACCTCTAAACACACAACAGAAACTTGTTACTTAATATTCATCCAATGGCACTTCTTTTTAATAAAAAAAAACCTAAAAAAACAAGAATTTACTGATACATTCATTTATATAGAAATTTCAATCAATTATCAATTAATCGTCTCGTATACCTTAGCAGTATGTAGTAGGCCTACATTACAAAAGGAATTTTGTGGAGAAATGAACAATTGTACTCTTACAATTTTTATTTTTTAAAGTTGATCAACTGCTTGGTTATTAGCGATTATGGTGGGTAATGCATTAAGAGCAGAGGATTTTGACTTGAGAAAATTTCCAGACACTGGCCGGGAATCAAACCTGGGACCGCGTGGTAGGCTAGTGCGCTAACCACTACGCTATGAAGGCGGCCTTACAATTACTGTATTATAAATAAATACTTATAATAACTTCGTACTTACAGAAGTAATAACTGGTAGATTTAGACGAAATAAACCACATGCTGAAAATTCCGCATTGTGATGAACTAATTGCATTAAAAATGTTTCCAACTATAAAATAAAAAATAATATTCCTATTAATCTTAGGATAAGGAAACCATTAAAATACAGGGTGGTGCAAAAGCCACTTGACTTTATGTAAAAAATAATTTTAAAAATAGCAAAAAATTAACAATAGCAAAATGTAGTGCAGTAGTTTTAGTCCATGATGTACAAAATATTGGTAATACAATATTTTGTCGATTACTTGGACATGCTTAAAAATTATGTTGTCCAGTACATGTAGTACAGTAATTTTAGTTCATGATGTACAAAATATTGGTAATACAATAGCTTGTCGAGTACTTGGACATGCTTAAAAATTATGTTGTCCAGTAGTCATGATGTGCTAAAAACATTACATTTATTTCCAAAATGATGACACTTTATGACATTATGCCACTGCAGTCCGTGATTATGTGTGGCGTTTGACAAAAGAGTGATTGTTTGACGGGCAGATATGACATGCCTCCCGTTCACCCGATATTACATCTATGGAGTTTGTTCGTTTGAGGTAACATCAGGGAATCTGTTTATTCTAGAAAACCAAATAATACTACTGACAAACTGAAAGAAGAGCAAAAACCGAACACCAGGTGTATAGAAGAAAAGAGAAAAGCCTGCAGTGAATGAATGCTGAGAATATGGGCTCAAAAACTTCAAAAAACTTCCAGAAGCATCTAATGTTACCGCACATGGTCTAAAATTGGCCCTGTACAAGGAAAAATAGAATATCCTAACATTTTGTAGATCATCCTTTATAAATCACCGCTTTAAAACGCTTCCAAAGATACTTTGTTTTTGTTTCAAATTTAAAAATTTATAATTTAAAATTATCTGTTTTAAATCAAATTTTTAAAAATGAACTTATTGGTTAAATAGTTTTATGAACTTAACAAATAAATGTAGATTACTGACCTGTCTTCTGGTTTCAGATGACATTTCCTTATTAAGAAGTTTACAGATAATTGTTGATGTTCTATTAGCCTGTTAGAAATAATAATTTAAATTACTCAAGTCAGAATTTATACAAAATTATCAATAATAATATAAATAAATCGTTGTAATGCATCCTGCAGCCACACCAATCCCAATGTAAAAATATTTAAATTTTCACTAACCTGTTAAGGCTTCTATATCACTTGTTTGTTTACCTTTTTATATATTGTCACCATCGCCCCCTTTGATTAAGTACTGTGCTGCCGGCTATCAAAGCTTCCGATGTAACGACAGAGGGAGCCGCCAATAGTTCCGAGAGGGGTGGTAGGCTTGTGGCGGTGTACCGATAGAGGCCTTTGTCATCAAGGCTGAGCCAGGAACCGCCTCTTACCACAGCGCTCTCAGCGACTATAAAAAGAGCGCACCACTGAGCCAAGAGATTCAATTCCAATCCAGACAGCATCGACAAGACATCCACCATCGGCGCACGGGCTACTGGACTACAGCAAAAACTAATCGACGACCCCGCAAGAGAGAAGTTTGACAATAATAGTTGGTTAAAATGTATCATAAATTATACATAATAAACTTAACTGCAACTGTTCATTTATCAAATTAAAATTTGATATTTCAAAAATTTAAATTTCATTTATCAAATTAAAATTTGATAAATGAACAGTTGCAGTTTGACAATGATAGTTCATTAAAATCTGTCATAAATTATATATATAATAAATTTAGTTCCAATTTATGACACAGATATCAATAGCAGTAGAATTTTCCATTTTATATTCAGTTTGATTCAAACCATTGACAAAGGAAGATGCAATCTTCATAATATTCAAGAATTTTTATTATCATTACGTGAAGAAGCGGTGCGCACCGCGAAAGTACTCGTAGAATTTTTAAAAGCAGTATAAGGTAAATTAAAAAGTTTTTTATACTATAAAAACCAAATATTTATATGGATTCTACTGCTATAATGCTAACTAATAACTTAAATAATTACAATATTAGATTATATACAATAACTAGATTAATAACTTGATGAGCCGCAAAAGCTTAATTAACATCACTACAGTGAACGATCTCACAGTAACAACTGACACATATGAAGAGTAAATATTTTCAGAATGTACAGTACACACGTCGCCATGTGGATTTAAAGCAATCGTTGCTATGACAAAATCACATCTCACTGTCGCCAGTCCCCCTTCCCCTTCATCTCACACTAGCAAACAAGTCAGCTCCCTACTATATGTACAGTTCAGCCATCCTTAGTTTGCTCCTACTGTCAACAAACCAAAGCCAGCTACTACAGGGTGCACTCTAGGGTCCACCACTTTATGGATGTCGTATTCCTATTAAGTTAACTATGTTTTGAATTATAAGTATTTAAATTACTTAAAACATCAGTCATGATTTGATGTAGGCCTGACAATTTCATTTATAAAAATATTTTTAAAAATATTTTGTATTAAAATACTTTTGAAATTATTTTCTTGTTACTTTTTAATCAGCGTGTACTCATTTTTATATAATGTGCATGCTCAGTGACATCATTATTTGTTTACATTAGAAGCAAACTAAAAAAGGCTGGACTTTAGGTAGTTTTTTAAAAGTAAAGATTATTCCAAAATTTACTAGAGTAAGATTAATATAAACAAAACATACCTGAGATGTAGTTGCAGCACAAGGTACTACTAATAGAATTAATTCCATGACATGTGTAACAATCCATAAACCTTGTACTATTAAATAACTAGCATTCAAGAATCCATCATTTGATGGATATAGTATATCAAGAAAAAAGAAATATGGAGTTATTATAATATGGACAAATATACATAACATTGCTGCCAATATTTGACCACCAAATATTGAATTTGTTGTCTGTACTGTGTTACACAACATCCAGTGTAAATCACTTAACATTGGTATTGTTAATACTTGAGATTTTGAGGCTGAAAAATATTTAAATTATACAAATTCAAAATAATATCCTATTAAAAATTAACTTTCAATTCTGATGTATTATTCTTCTTCCTGTACAAATTATATTTTATAATACAGTCAATTCCGGATAATTGGGGCACATTGGGACCGGAGCATTTTGGCCCAATTAAATGGCTGGCCCTAATAAATGAATTCGTAAAATGTGGCGTATACGATACTGTATTTTATTAAAATTATCACATACATAAATTTTATATGCAAGTTCTATCCATATAAACACGAAACAAATAAAAGGGTATCAGAACAATGATTAACTTTTTAGCAAAACCTTTTGTCTTATTTTAAACATTGGACCATTGACACTAATACCTTGCGAAGTTACAATAGCGAACCATTAATTCACCGTTTCTCAACAAGTGTATCCTTCCTTCACGTTTACTTTTCTGAGATGTTCCATGATGTTTTAATGTCCGCTCTTGGCGTATTTTCTTCTTGGAGCATGATACAAGCTATTGTAATTATCAGTTCCCCGGTTAGTTCAGTTAGTTTACGTTGGCTTAAGATAGGTGGATATGTTTTTATTTTGTCGAGAAGCTTTATTCGTTAACACAGTCATATCGTTATGCGGCATTTAACTCACAAAAACGTTGATAGAGGGTACTGTACTGTAAGCCTACCCCTAAAAATATCAAAAAAATGTGTGAAACGAATGGGAATTAAAATAAAAATAAAAAGTATGCCTGCAGATAACAAAACAACCAGACTCGAAAAACAGTGTCTTGCAGACACTCGTGGAATCACAAAAACTGATAAGAAGCATGGAATTACAAACATTCTATGAACTTATGACAAGTGACAACTAACCATAAGTTGCAAGGAGGCTAAACAGCTTGTAAGGTAGGCATAACTAGTGGATATGACTCGCTGAAATTTGTGCAATGACAATTATGTAGCCTAGAGATTGTACTGTAAATAAAATCTTTATTATGACTGATGTGTGATTACTTTTGTTTATCTGTCAAAATGTTTACTACCTCTATCCTTCCCATTATCTTATCTTGCCGCTTAGAACCACATGTTCGTCACTGGCCTGTAATGATTTTAATAAAACATATATTGTACATACATCAAATTGGCCCCAATAAGCGGCATTTTGGACCGAATAAACGGAGTACTTATCAATGTGATATCCTGTTGTGTTTTTTTTTTTTTCATTAAAGAACTGTCCCAAAAAACCGGCTGCTCCAATTAACCAGTGGACCAATTAACCGGAATCAACTGTATTTAAAAACACAAAAAACGTTACTTTTTTATTATTGATTTATTTAACGTCGCATCAACTGCAACAGTCATTAGCAACGACGTTGGGGTGGAACTTTATGTAATCCAGGATGAAATGATTTTTTGTAATGTATGAAAATATGCCGTGCCTTAGTAGGATTCGAACCCAGGACCGCATGATGAGAGGCGAGCACATTACCAACTGCGCCAATGCGGCCGGCAAATGTTACTATTATTTTGAAATTATGCTATGTTTTGAATGCTATAATATGATGATCAACAAGGATTTATTTTCAATGAAAAAAAATCTGGTGTGAAATACTCACAAGACTTTTTCTTGTTTATATAAATAATGAAACACATAACCCTTTCAGAACACCTTTAAGAAACTCAGAACACCTTTTAGAATCTTAAATAGTAATTGGGGTAACACCAAAGGTGTAAATTACTATAACGTATAAAAGCCTAAAATGAAAGTTTTAGAAGAAAAAAGTAAAAAAAATTACAACTATAGTTACTTGAATCACGAGTTTGCCTTTGGTTTTAACGAGGGGTAAAGGGGAAAAGCATAAGTGCATTGCTTTGGTATCAGTTCGCCACCACAACAACATAAACTATACTTAGAGGACATACAGTATATCGCAGAACCTTTTGTAGGTTAACTGTACGAATATATCTGTTTGTTACCGTAAACAGAAATGTCGGTTTCTTGAAAACGTGGTCGAACTGTTCACAGTGCTGAACAAAATTTAATAGGCAATGAAATAAAGTACTGTGAAATTGAAACTAAACAAAATTACTTTTCCGTGCCTCTTATCAAAAGCCGTAAGCGAGCAGCTAACTACTGTGATATTTTTCTTTCCACAATTTGAAATAAAAAGAAGGAAGTTAAAGACAGTCAAAAAGATAATTCTTCAACAGTTTTTTTGAAAGTGATGCTGACATGTGAAACATTATAACTAGTTTTGAAAGAAAGGCTAAATTTTAGCCTTTAACCCTTTATAGGGCTGTACTATGGGGAAAAATACATATGTTGTAAAATATTAAATTTTGCTTTACAGGGACTTGAATAATGTATTTCTAGAGCCGGAACAATAAGATATTTCTTTTTTTTTATGTTAAGCCCTGGTAAAGTATACTTACCAAGGAACGTTTATTGAAATGGGAATCACATAATGTTTAGTGGTAAGAATGCTTATTAAAGCAACTTGTAGTACTGTATAACAAAAAAACTGTAAAAAAAAAGTGTATGTAGAATAACTTATCTTAACTTTAAATTAGCAAGAATGCTTGCTTTCCCATAAAAAAACTCGAATTTTTTAAGGACTGTGTCTTGTTGTTTAGGTCATCAGCCGAAAGGCTGGTTTCAACCTGTAGAGGTTTTACTAAGTAAAACGAGGAGTGAGGTGGTTTACCATTGCCTTCCTCACTGAGTGAAAAATTACGCTTATCAGCATGCCAGGCCCTCTGAAAAGCACAGATTTTCCACTCTGCAAATGACACCTTTACTTCATTCATCAGAGGGACTGGCTGTATAATGAAATTCATTACTTTCAGAGGAGACAACTCTGATTAGTGTCTTTAGCACCTCTACCTCTTCTGTTCTTAAATGATTCAGTCATTTAATTTGCTGACCATGTGATAAAAAACATAACTATTTATTTTAGCCCTGCAACGGACAGATTGAGTGTAAATAAATTGACACTCCACCTGTCTGTTAAGGACTGTACAAAAGTAAAAACAAAACAACATGGTAGTGTACATTGGTATGAATCCTTACCACATTCGTGCAACTCACGAAGCAAATGGTCGCTGCGCGCTATTTCAAAACGTAGATAGCCTACTTACCAGAGAATACCTATAACGACATACAATGCCAATAAGGTTCAACTGGATAGCTTATTCTTAAATAAAATTGACCTTATTGCCAGTGGTAAGTATACTTACCAAAGATATGTTGTTGTTTAGGTCAACAGCCGAAAGGCTGGTTTGAACCTACAGAGGTTTTACTAAGTAAAACGAGAAGTGAGGTGGTTTACCATTGTCTTCCTCACTGAGTGAAAAAGTATGATTATCAGCATGCCGGGCCCTCTGAAAAGCACATATTTTCCACTCTGCAAATGACACCTTCACTTCATTCACCACAGGGTCTGGCTGTCTAATGAAATCCATTACTTTCAGAGGAGATAACTCTGATTAGTGTCTTTTACACCTCTACCTCTTCTGTCCTTAAATGATTCAGTCATTTAATTGGCTGACCATGTGATAAGAAACAGAACTATTTATTTTAGCCCTGCAACGAACAGATTGAGTGTAAATAATTTGACACTCTACCTGTCTGTTATGGGCAGACCAAAGATATATAAAGGGTTAAACTTTGTACGTTAAGAAAAATTTTAAAGGAAATGGGATTTAAGTAGTAAAAGGGGTTTAAGTGGAAAAAGTGTCAGTCACAACGAAGTATATTAATTGAAAGGCAACATATGGTAAAGTAACGGTCCAATTTCACAGTAGTAAAATGTAGTATCTCACTGTTGAGGTTGGCAGCACTGTCAGATTTCTCTTCCCTTCCTCACTGCCCATCTATATACAAAATACCTTCTCGTGACTCACCCTATATCGGTTATGAAAATTTTTTAAATCATTTAAAAATAAAACTTTAAATAAAAATACATAATTACCTGTAAACTTCCTAGACATTGTTAATTTAGTTTGTAAATAATGATTCCCATCTGGTATCAAATTCATTAAGAATTCATTAACGAGATAAAAATTAGAACCAATATTAAATACATTAATAGCGAATTGACAGATGCATATTAAAAATGCAATCACTATAATAGAGTACGGAATATTTGCATACATATCACCAGTGGTTACAAACCAAACAAATAAATCACCAGCCAAAACTATATTTATCCAAATAAATAAACAATAAATAATCTTATACCAAATCTCTCCGTCACACTTATTTTCAAATAAAATATTCTGGTATAACATATATTTTTCATATTTTATCATCCTATTGTAATTTGAATTACTAATAATAATGGAAATGATCAGAAATAATGTCATCGAAATCGTTTCAAGACTAACAGCTATCAATGAAGTTGTTGATTTCATATGAAATTTACGTTCTTGTAAGAAACGTGAATAATCGAAATACATTGTGTAAAAATTTATCGCAGTACATACAGACAATAATAGTAAACCATAAATATGTAAATTTTTATTGTAAGTAAATTTTATTTTACGTGAAAGAATACGTCTGCTGATTCCATTACGATTATTTTTATTTTCTATTACTTCAACATCTACTGGAAACAAACCAAAGTATTTTGATAAATTTAAAACATATTTTCTACATCTTAACATTGTTAAAGATTACTTAATGTAACTTCATTAAATCGTCTAACTTAAATTTGAGTAAATTTCATAATTTATTAAAAATTGATATCCTACTATATAAACCAGACAAATTAAAAAAAGTATTTGATTAAAAATGAGTAATTCCTTTGGCAATTTTATTTTTTATAAAAGATATATTGACATTTACCTATTTTTATGACAGTTTCCAATAACATGTCACTAAGGAAAACATTTTTTGTTTATAATAGAAGTTGTTTGTCATAATATTTCATTACTTCAGTACAATAGGGACTTCATTACAAACATAATGAAGTCACTATTTTAGAAATTCAAATTTGACGGTTGTTTTAATTTGATAGGTTTTGTATATCCATGTTGTTAAACCTTATAATAGCATATCAAATAAAAAAAATCTGTGTGAAACACTCACACGACTTTTTCTTGCCAATGCAGATGATAAACAATATAACCAAACATACTGCCCATAACAGACAGGTGGAGTGTTAAATTATTTACACTCGATTTGTTAGTTGCAGGGCTAAAATAAATAGTTCTGTTTCTTATCACATGGTCAGCCAATTAAATGACTGAATCATTTAAGAACAGAAGAGGTAGAGGTGTAAAAGACACTAATCAGAGTTATCTTATCTGAAAGTAATGAATTTCATTATACAGCCAGACCCTGTGGTGAATGAAGTGAAGGTGTCATTTGCAGAGTGGAAAATATGTGCTTTTCAGAGGGCTCGGCATGCTGATAAGCGTACTTTTCCACTCAGTGAGGAAGGCAATTGTAAACCACCTCACTCCTCGTTTTACTTAGTAAAACCTCTAGAGGTTCAAACCAGCCTTTTGGCTGATGACCTAAACAACAACACAACCAAACATAAGTAATAAAAAATTAGAAATAAACAAAAAATTAACCTCAATTAACATAACCTTATTTTAATTATGAGTGAAAGACGCAAAATAAAAATCAACCTCAGTTTGGCTTAAAAATACGGAAAATCACTCTTTCACGCAAAACTAGGCTCTGTAGAGAAAAATTCACTAAATCAAAGTTGTACATCCTTTAATTTCCTATAAATTTGATTATATACACTATTGTCGTAAAATGTATACTAAGGCTGAAATCCTCAAAAAATCGATTTTTTAACACAATTTCGTGAGAAAAAACAGAAAATCGCTAATTACCACTAACCTAAGCATTAAACAAAAAAATGTTTGAAATAAAAGTTGTAGGATGTTAAATTCTCTACAACTTTTATTATACATTTTTACACTAAAATGCATATTAAAGCCACAATCTTAATCAGCCTCTCCAAGAATTTCAGCAGACATGGCGCCTACCCTATCTTGTAGAGCATAAAAAATGTAGTAAATGAAACGATTTTTTAAAAAATCATAGGAGCCGTTTTTGAGAAAATCACAAAAAAGTAAAAAATGACACAAATAAACTACTACTTCCGGTAGACCGATTTTGATGAAAATGTTCGTGTTGGGTCCTCTAATGGTATCTAACCTTAGTTTAAAGTTTCAATTTCATACGATGTTCCGTTCTTTAGATATTCTGTTCACACACACACAGACCAATCGCCAAAAACATGTTTTTTGGGTTCAGGGGGTCTGAAAACGAGTAGATCTGGTGAAAACTTGATTTTGAAAAATCGACATGAAAACAATATTTTCCTTCCTATATATTCATATAGGCCAGAGAAAGTAAATAATATTAATCAGTTAATGAATAAATATACTTACCATTAGTAACTTCGACGTTAGGTAACCCTCTAATATCTTCAATAGAAAATATTTTATTATTAATATAATAGTCATATTTATTACCACCATTAGATGTAATTAAATTCTGTACTTTCTTATTAATGATTTTGAAACGATCATTTATATTAAAAACAACTTCGATGAATTGTAACCATATTGACGATAAATGGTAATAACCAATTAATAATGGTATAAAATAAATCGTAAAGTTACTTATATGCGATACAAATCTATCGCTGATAATCAAAATAGTTATATATATTAACCACGATAAAGTTAAATATGATAATTTAAAATTATTGTATTTATAATTTAAGTTTTGATCAATTTTATTTAAATTTAATGATAATTTATAAACACTACAACATTGCCACCCAGATTTAATAACAGCTGTAATTCCAGCTAACATTAATGTCACTGAATCTAAAATTATTGCAGCTAAAGCTGTCTGATGGGAATAGATAACATTATTACTTTCTTTATTATTAAGATTCATCAATATGCTACAACAAAATAACGATGTGTATATTGAAAATAGAATTATATTGTATAATACACCTAACGGAGAAAATTTCATCACTACAGAACCATTTTTCATTTTATGTAATTGAACTGGCGCTAAACCAATTAATTTCCAAAATAAAAATAATATTCTAGGTGTTGTCAACATTGTAATAAAAAAGTATTATCGAATTATTTAATTTTACAGTAAGAACTTATAAAAAAATAATGATGAAATAAAAATAAGGATGATAAAATTTTTACAAGACAAAAAGATGAATAAAATCTTTTCAAGATTGTTTATACCACTTAAAATACATTCTTTAACAATTTAAAGCACAATAACAAGTATAACTTGAGCCGTTTTGTTTATTAACCGATATATATATATTTTTTTTTACTCTAATTCAGTTGAATTTTCATGAGAATAGAGTTGTGAATACCTGTGGCTCAAAAGGTTATCATATTATTTTTGTTGTTTCCTTTCCTCATTTTGCGTTTATTTCGTTTTGAAGAGAAACTAATCACTTTTATTTTTAGTAATAATTTCATTCTAAAACATGTGATTTGTTTGATAGAAAACTGTATTTAAATTCATTAAATCTTGTGATGTTATATTTTCATTCGGTACTTTTAAGAGTATAACTTTTTTTAAATAATGAAATCAGTAAATATTTTATTTTAAATGAATTAGGCCTACATTTTTTCTTTGTAAATTTGTGTGATCTTGTTAATTTTTGTATTTTATTGCACTAGTAAAGTGTATTTACATTGTCACAATTTTTCTGTGTCAATTTTATCGTGTTTTCAAATTGAACAACTTTTTTGGTACGCAAATTTATTGTTTAAATATTTTTTATAATTGACTAAAATTTATCTTAAAAACTATAAAAAATTGATACATTACATTAGTTTTTGTAACAGTCATATTGTTTCAAATGCTTTGGTTAATTAGATCATAGCTTAAGTGTTAACAAAACTACAAATTTTTTTGTTGTTTTTAAAACAATTATAGTTTTCAAATAATGTTTCTAGCTTTTAAATTTTATAAAAACAATTATTGATACCCTGTTTGTTTAAAAGAAATAAGAAAATAACAATACAACTGGGATAAAAATAAACCAGAACTTTTAAGTCTTATCTATGCAAAATATTTAATGATTTAGATAAATTTTTATATTAATTAAAAAGGAATTTTCAGTTCTAAACTCTTTTAGAACTGCTAACAATTAACGTTTTGTTCAATAAGATACTTTTAATAAAATAATTGTTTTATATTTTTGTAATTTACTTTCATATAATACATCAATTACAAATTTATTTATTTTTTAACTTGGAATATTTTTATGTTATAAAATCAATTATCACTCATCACTTTATTTATTAATTCAATAAAGCATTAAGAATCTTTAAAATATTTAATAATTTAAACAAATTTTTTTCGTTAATTCAAAATGTAGAAAAATAATTATGTAAGTAATTCAACAATACAACCATTTCATTAAACTTCTTTTACATCGAATCTCGAAATATACAACACGAAATGAGTACTGTCTTTATCATTCACTGTGATAGAAGAATATTATTTAGGTAGCATTGACAAATTTATATCTAATATATTTATTTTTACAATACTTTACGCAATATAGTTTTTAAGATAAATATAAATATTTTGTATCACTTAAATTTTAAAAAACTTGTAAATTTGGAACATTAATTATTACATAAGATATTAAATACACAAAACTATGTTGTTTAATTCTTAAAAATTTGTATTCAATTCTCTAGTGTCATATATAAAAGAAATGTTTACAACTAATCTATAAAAAATCTGCAAATATTATCTTTATAATACTTTTATAATAATGCACGTTTCTTGTTAAACTGTTTGTTTGTTAAAAGAATCTCTATTGTATTAACTGATAAAATATTCACTAGATGTCACCACTGTTATTGTTAGACATTTTATTAAATTTTGCAGTTACGCCTTCCATTACAGCATTTTTCTTGTCATTTACTGTAGTAAATTGCACTTATTTTTTTATATATATAAAATGATATTGATTTAATAAATCAATGAGCAATTCTGAAATATATGATATATTTTAAACACTGGATTTGTTTTACGGTAATACTAAAATATATTTAATATAAATGATGGTTCTTATAATACTTTCTCTTCTTCTATATGAATACATAGGGAAGAAAAGTATTGTTTTCATGTTGTATTTATGAAATCGAGTTTTTACAGGAAATACGAGTTTTTAGGCCCCCTGAACCCAAAAACATATATTCTAGCAATTAATCTCTGTGTGTGCCAACAAAATATCACAAGAACAGAGTATCATACAAAGATGAAACTTGGAACTTAAGTTATGTACAACGATGGGATCTGACACAAACGTTTTCATCAAAATCTGTCAACTGAAGTAGTAGTTTATTCATACAATTATGCATGTTTTTTACAATTTTCTCAAAAAAGGCTCCCAAGATTTTTTTTAAAAAATTGCCTCATTAACTATTCACTTTTTATGCTCTACAAGATAGGATAAGCAGACAATCTACTGAAATTATTGGGAGGACTGCACTCTTGTGGTAAAATCTTTTTTTTATAATTGCGGCCTTAAAATGCATTCTACGGCAAAAGTGTATATAATAAAAGTTGTAGAAGATTAAAAATCCTACAACTTTTATTCCAAACATTTTTCTACAACGCTTAGTTTAATGTCAATTAGTGATATTTTAGTATTTAGAAAAAATTTCAATTGAATTTTTACAACTTTTATTTGAATATTTTGGAGTAAAAGAAATCTGTTAAGAGATTCAGATCAACTGCAATACAGAGAATAACAAAGTGGTGTAGGTGAAGGGTGACATTTAATGACAGGCTTAAAATATACAAATACAGAAATAAAAAAATTATTTACTTTAACAAATATTCTCTCACATTATAAAGTTTATTAAATACAAAAAAAACAGTAATACAATGAATAATTGGGAAAAAAATTAGAAAATATCAGGCAGCAAAATATTTTTTTTTGAAATTGTAGGGTAAAATGTCCATAGGTCTTATTTCCAATAACACAAAAAAATATTAAATATTGTATACAATTTAAAATTTAAAAAATACAATTTTTTTAGACCAACACAGAATAATAAAGACATTTTAAATATTTATCGAGAATAAATTTAATAATTTGAAATAATTTCATTAGTAAACAAAAAATTGAATAAAAAATTTTTTTAATTGACTTCATATAACATACAACACATATTTTATTCAAATTTAATACCTTGTGCTAAAGTTAAAGTAGTACTGTGATTAATAGTAATAGTTGAACGACGCATATACTGCTTCCACGAATCGGAACCGGATTCACGGCCACCGCCCGTATGTTTTTCACCGCCGAATGCTCCACCAATTTCTGCGCCACTTGTTGGTATATTAACATTTACTATACCACAATCAGAACCAAATGGACCAATCCACTGAAAAACAAAAACAAAATGTGAATCCACTTTTTTTTTTGTCATCAGTCTCTCGACTGGTTTGATGCAGTTCTCCAACCTGTTCTATCTTGCGCAAGTCGTTTCATATCTACATACCTGTAACACCCTACATCTTTTGTAATTTGCTTTATATATTCTAATTTGCCTCCCTCTACAATTTACTCCCTCAATATTACCCTCCATTATTAATAGCCCAATACCTGGATGTCTTAGGATATGCCCCACTAGCCTATCCCTTCTCTTGGTAAGATGCTTCCATATACTTCTTTTTTCATCCACTCGCCTAAGAACCTCTAAATTACTTATTTTGTCCACCCACCTAATCTTTAACATTTTCCTATAACACCACATTTCAAAACCTTCTATCCTCTTCTTTTCTACAGCCCCTATCACCCATGTTTCACTTCCGTATAATGCTACACTCCAAACATAATGTTTTAAAACGTTTTTCCTAATCTGTAAATCAATGTTTGTAGTCAGTAAGCTGTTTTTCATTTCAAAGGCTTTTCTAGCTTGAGCAATTCTACTCTTGATATCACTGTGAATCCACTAATGAATTTAAATCCTTTTTTAAATAATAATACTGTCCTTAGGAGGACAGGGACGAAGTGGACAGAGAAGAGGAAGCAAACACATGGGGAGAGAATGAGAGAAGTATGGAAAATTAGAAAGAATTCCCAAAAATGAGTCGGAATGCTTTGCGTGATCTATCAGGGTCCATACGCACATAATAATAATAATACAAAGATACCTTAACATGGTTACTTGTGCCAATGCTGACTTATACATCAGAAACATGGACATGTGGAAGGAAAACAGAGAGTTGAATGCAGGTGGTAGAAATTAAGTTTAAGAGGAGTACATTAGGAAGGACAAGAAGAAATAAAATGAGAAATAATGTAATTAGGAAACAATTGGGATGGACAGGTTGATGAGAAGAAATGGACAGACAAAGCTGATGGTTTGGACAAGTCAGAGTAAGAGATTTTTAGGATGGAGGATAGGCTGCCTAAAAAGATGCAGTACTTGGAAGTGGCAAGAAAAAGCTCATGAAAAAGAAACAAACCAAAAAAATATCTTTGTTGAACTGTGTGAGGAATCTTCACCTTCAGACATGCTTCTTATAAAATTATGGCAAGATATTCCAGTAAAGAAAGTTTCATCAACATTTTTTAGACTTTTAAAAAAGCTCTAAATAAAATTAAAATAAGATGCCGAAAATAATAATTTCAGTACAAAGTTAGATTTTTGTTCTCTTGAAATTGTTGTATTTTCGTTAGTACATACTAAAAAGCAGTTGTAAAATTATTGTATGTTCACTTTTACCGTTTTCAAACTCTAAAAGTATATCTGCTTGTTACACGGAATTTCGCACAACCGAAATCCGGGTATATTTCGGTTAAGCAAGGTTTTACTGTATCAGCAAACACAAGCACATATCTGCAATTTGAATAAAACAAAAGTTATTCAGTTTTAATAGTTTAGTCAAAGATCAGTGACTGACGATATATCTACAATGAGTGATTCATACAAAGTTCGTCAGCTGAAAAAGAAAAACTTACCTTAAATAAAGTTGATATATCTTGAGTAAATATACTAGATGACAATCCTTGTTTGACTTCATTGTTCCATTTGATAGCTTCATCAATACTCTCCGTTTTTAAAACATAAACAATTGGCGCAAATGTTTCTGTATGAACAACTTCTGAATCATGACTCAATCCTGAGATAATTGTAGGCTCTACATAGAATCCTGGTCCATCAATTACCTAAATTATAAGAAAAAATATTAATAACCTTGATCACATTATGTATGAATTTTTATTAATTTTCCAGTATTTTGTTGTAAAGATCAAGCATTAAGTCTCTTCTGGAGTGTACATATAGCTTTGAGAAAGTACTTTTTGAGCTACCTCCATCTCAGTTTGGGTCTCCCCCATATGTCTCTAACCCTTAAAATCCATTAAATTATCGCAACATTCAATAATAGAACGTAAAAAATCGGTTTACCTTAAACCACTTAAAAAAATAAATCCTATTTATTGTCAAGAAAAACATAATTCACAAGTATTATTAACAAATTATCATTATGGCTGCCTCCGTAGTGTAATGGCTAGTGCAACATCCTATAAAGCAGAAGGTCCCAGGTTTAATTCCTGGCTTGGGTCTGGAAATTATAACATATTAAACCCACCATTGTGGCAGAAAAACCCTCAGAGTCACTAATGAACAAGCTGTCGATGCAACTTTAAAAACTAAAAAAAAAACATCAAACTGTAATACACTAAATTTGACAGTTTACGCAAATAAAACCACCATTAAAATAACCAAATTTGGTAATTACCTTTTCTGGATCATGATTAACTCCAAATATGATGTACAACTGAGTTTGGCAAAGATTATTACTACTTTATTTTAGAAATTTCAGGCTACTAAAAGTAAGATTGGGTTTATTATTGCATTATTCATAAATCATTTTCCTTCTTGTTTTCAAACACAATTTTATATTTTAAAATAAACAAAGAGAAAAATCTGGTGTGAAACATTCACACGATTTTCTCTTGGCAGTGTACATATTGAACAAAACCTATGAGTATCTTTAATCATGAGTGAATGATGCAAAATGAAAAACAACCACTGTAGAAAAAAATGCTTGAAATAAAAGGAGTAGATTTTTTAAATTTCTTACAATGTTGATTGTATACACTTTTGTCACTGAAAGCATACTAAGGCCACAATCTTAAAAAATCTCATTTATTACCAATTTTGATGAAAAAAATACAGAAAATCACTAATTGATGCTAAGCATTATTGGAAAAAATGTTGAAGGTTTATTAATTTCCTACAATTTTAATTATGTACAATTTTGCCCTAAAATACATATTAAGGGTGCAATCATAAAAGAACCATTTTTTGACAATGAGAGCACAGATTTCCCAAAAATTTCAGCAGATATGGCGCTTACCTTATCTTGTAGAGCATAAAAATATGAGGTAAATGAGGTGATTTTTAAGACAAAACCTAGAGCCGTCTTTGAGAAAATAAAAAAAGTGAAAAATCACCAGTTTAAACTACTACTCCCAGTTGACCGTTTTTGATGAAAATGTTTGTGTCTAGTTCCCTAGTGGTACCTAACTTAAGTTCAAAGTTTCAACTTTGTACAATATTTCGAACGTGGATATTTTGTTCACAAACGCACACACAGACCAATCGCTAAAAACATGTTTTTTGGGTTCAGAGGGCCTGAAAACACGTACTTCCAGTGAAAACTCAATTTCGAAAAATCTAAATTAAAACAGTATTTTGTTATTACTCATAAAGGCCAAGAGAATGTAAAAATGTATTGCTCACCTTTCCACCAAATTCAATTTTCCCACCACTGCTGACAGCTTTCAATATTGTAGCCTTGTATTTTTCAACAGAATCAGCAGAATGTAAAGGACCATAAAGAGTTTGTTCTTCAAGGGAATCCCCAAGTCTCTTCATCACTTGGCTGTATGACTTTTTCAGTCTACCCAGTATTTCATCATAAACCTAGAAACAAATTGATAAACGAGTATAAGAAAGTGAAAACTTTGATTTGCATATTAGAATATATGTAAAGGACCTCATTTACAAAAAATATTATTTACTGTATCTTCTTCTTCTTCAAGTGGCTATCCGTTCCTAATGTTGGTGACCATCATAGCAATTCTTATATTGTTTGTTGCACTGCGAAATAGCTTTTCTGAGCTCTTCCTAAACCATGTTCTCAGATTTTGAAGCCATGACACTCTTTTACTGCCAGGTCCATGCTTTCTGTATATTTTTCCCTGCAGAATGGCTTGTAGTAACGAATATCATGAGTCATTCCACATAATATGTCCAAAATACTGGAGCTTCCTACACTTGATGGTCGGAAAGACCTCCACATCTTTCTTCATTCTACTAAGAAACTCTATAATATTGAGTTTCTTAGTAGAATGAGGAAAGATTATGAAAAATTAAAGAAAGATTATGAAGAAAGATTACACAGTAAATATTATTTACTGAGTAACCTCAATAATAATATTAATATTTACCGAAACTATGACAAAACCATGGTCAGAACAGCACACAAAGAAATTACAGAAACTATAAAATATACTGGTAATTAATTCTCAGTGTAAATTGTAGATCAGATCACATGTATACAAAAAAAATTTTAAATATTAAAATTGTAAATTTAATTTAATTTAAATATTCAGCTAAAGGATGTTCCAATATTTTTATTTAAATTAAAAATATAAGAAGATTATTTATTCACTGTTTACGATCAGTTGGTGCATGAACCAGGAATAAGTATGACCACACCACATCAAAAAATATTAAAATATAAGTTTTATTAATAAAAAATATTTAGGTCAGCTCTGTAGCATAGCGGCTAGCTTGCTAGCCAACAACATGAAGGTCCTGAATTCGATTCCTGGCTAGGGTCTGAAAATTTTCATAAGTCAAAACCCTTGCCATTATCTGGCACCAAATTAAATGAATAAGTAAAAAAAACTTTTTATTAAAAGAAATTATGTGCCTTCCAACATGTTTTCTTTTTAATAATACATAACCTAAATTTAAATTTTACAAGACGAAGACAAAATATTTTGATAAGATTCCTTAAAATTAGAATGATTACTTGATTAAGATTTCAGAACCCACCCGGTTCGTCTAGTGGTAAGGTCATTGCCACAAGTCAGCTGTTTAACAGCTGATTTTCCGAAATGAAGGTTCCGTGGTTTGAATCCTAGTAAAGGTAGTTTTTCTTTCTATGGATTTGATGAATACTAGACAGTCTTACTGGTGTACTTTTAAGGTTTGGGTTCAATTAAATATAATCTCTCAAGGGTCGGCCTGAGTGTGTACAAGACTATACCTCATTTACACATCATAAGTATTATCTACATCTCATTGGGTTGCTTAGTGTTCTTAAATTAAACGGATGCATACACTTGGGATTAATAAAAGATCCCAGAACAAACAAAGTTTAAAACTGAAACAAAAATGTATATCTAAAAAAAAGTATATTAATGAATAAGAAGACAGCTTGGTTTACCTTAGAATGTAATATTAATCGCCTTGTAGTGGTACACCTTTGACCAGCTGTACCACAACATGCAAATACAACAGATTGTGCTACCATCTCCAAGTTAGCATCTGGACCAACAATAATTGCATTATTACCACCTAATTCTAATAATGGCCGCCCAAATCTTGACTGTACTTTAACACCAACCTGTAACCAAAATTTAATTACGTTTCTTTTGTAATATATGTGTTTAAAGCCCATAACAGGCAAGTAGAATGTTAAATTATTTAGACTCGATCTGCTAGTTCCAGGGTGTAACGTTAATAAAATTCAAATCAATAAAAATAACTATTATTTTATTTTAACAGTGTTCTAATGCTTCAATTCTATATTATACATTAACAGTACATATACTTTATGTTTTCTTCTTAAATCAACTTTAATAAATGTTGTTCTACAATTTTTATTTAATAATGTCTTGTATCATTAATATAACTACTATTTATTTTTAACAGTGTTCTTTTCTTTTACAAACATTCTCTAACATTTTCTTTTCATAAATAGTATCCTTGTTTCATTAATATATAAATATCTAGTAAATAAATTCTTAATAATTAAGAATACATGAAAACGTACTGTCCCCTTTCCTATCTCCAGGCCCCACTCAATAAAACATTTTTACAAAATTCTTTAACAACCTACCTACTAGCCCCTAGTAACCCGATTTTGTTTATCACTCCATTAAAATTAAAAATTATTTTTTATTATTTTACTTCCACCAGCTGGGTCTATTTACATTCATTTACTTCAGACCAAAACATAAACAAAGCCAGTTGTTAATGATTTTGAGTCGTCACAAGGGCTACAAAAAATAGTTCTGTTTCTTATCACATGGTCAGCCAATTATATGGCTGAAGCATTTAAGAGCAGAAGAGATAGAGGTGTAAAAGATACTAGTCAGCGTTATCTCCTCTGAGAGTAATAAATTTCATTATACAGACAGACGGTGGTGAATGAAGTGAAGGTGAACGACACTACATAAAAAACAGAATTGATTATTATGTTGCTGATTGCAACACTAAATTGTTTGAACCAGAACCTACTTACACAGGTAGAAAACAAATAAATTAACACAAGCTTTAAAAAGTTGTGGTAATTTTGGTTTGTTTAAAAAAAATGTGAGTGTTGAAACATTTTAAGGTGTACCGAATTCCTCTCTAAATATTTTTTGGTTGAAAAATATAATAACTTCTAAGTAAATACTGAGTCAAATCATGTATTATTTGATACAAATGATTAGATGACATGATTATTGAAGTAAGCAGATAAGTAGTGGTAATAATAATAATAATAACTATTATTATTTTTGAGTAAAAGTGAAGAGAAAAATTTGCGTGGGTTCTGAGCCGTTAAAAACAATTTTCTTTTCAGGAAAACACATTTTCATAAATACTTGTTTTACCCCAACCCATAATTAAATGCATCTATTAAATGAAACTACAGTATCCGTTTAATACGCTCACAGCTAAAACGAATTTCTGCTTAAAACGCGGTTTTCCTGAAGTCCCTTGATTAAAAAGGTAAAACACGTATATATGTTTCCACTTAATACGCATTCAATCCCGCCTAATACGTGTTCAAAATTGATGACTATTTTAAAAATAAATACTGGAAATTTCATTATTAGTGTTTATGAACATTCATATATTCGTGGTGCTATTTGTTTGTTTTTTTTTTTAAATTAAATGTGATGTTCAAAAAAGGTATATCTTTATATTCATTTATGTAGTACCTATAACCTACAAATTTATTTATATATACTTAAATGTAATAACTGTTATTAATATTTTCTCACATAACAAAGAATGTTAAAACAATAACACTTTTCTGCCTTCAATAATAATTTCTTTAAAAAGCACTCTCTTAAGATTGTCTTGGCTGCTTCTCAGCTAAGACGATTTTCCGCCTAAGACGCTAATTTGTGTTGGACCCATCAAAGTTAAGCAGATTATACTGTAATTCCATCAATAAAGGGTTAATCCAGTATGTTTAAATATATTCTACACTAAAATTTTATAAAAATCTAGAACAGGGACTACACAAACCTTCTGTCCAACAGCAGTACTTCCAGTGAATGACAATAAAGGTAATCTTGTGTCATTAGCCATTAATTCACCAATATCACTACCACCTGTGCAAAGAGAACATATTGCTCCAGGTAAATTATTAGATTCAAGAACGTCTGCGACTACTTTTGTTGTTGCAACTGATACTAATGGAGTCGTTGGAGCACCTTTCCAAATTACTGCATCACCACAAACCTTGAACAAAATAAATAAACCATAAGAACAATACCACTTTTGAATAGATTACATTTTTAATGTAAAATCAATTGTTTATGTCTTAAAACTGTACATAAAAAAATGTTATGGCCGCCTCCACGGCATAGTGGTTAGCACGCTAAACTGCAAAACGGAATGTTCGGGTTCAATACTTGGCTCGAAACTGGAAAACTACTACATGTCAAAATCCACCAATAATCCACAACACACTCACAATAGTTCCTGTTGATTTTACTAAGAAATAATAAACTGGTTTGTAAACACTTACACTACTTTCTCTTGACAATTGTTTATAACGAACAACATAACCTGTTTTAATCATTAGTAAATAACATATAAGATGTTGGGCCATGATGTTGTTGTAATTGCAGTTTATGCTCCCACAGATGACTCAAACAACGAAATAAAAGATAGTTTTAAGGATGAACTAACAGACTTGTTAAGTAACATTAATAAGAGGAAAGAAATAATACTGTTAGGTGATTTCAATGCTCGAACAGGTAGAAGAATGAATGATCCAGTTGTAGGACGCTTCGGAGAAGATGTTGTAAACAATAATGGAACTCGACTCATAGAGACATGCCAAACTTTTGAGCTCAAGATACAGAACGGTCACTTCCAACATAGGGATATTCATAGATTCTCATGGATCCAACCAACAAGACAGCTAAGATCCATCATTGACTACGCTATCACTAGGCAGAACACCTCACTTAACGTTCATGATGTAAGGGTGTACAGAGGTGCGGAGTGTGGAACTGATCATCATCTACTCAAAATGGAAGTATTTCTACCTATCAAAAGATTGAACAATCATATGGAGGGTAATAATAACCAAGACGAATCTGGCAGATTGGACCAGAGGAAATATATGACAGAAAGTTTATACGATGACTCAATCAGATTTCTTTATAAATTAAGACTATCCTCCAAACTTCCAACCTACACAACAGGTACGGCAGAAGAAGAGTATGATGCATTGAAAGAAGCATTACATTCCGCAGCTAGAGAAGCGCTTGGTGAACGTGAAAACAGGTAGAACAGAAGAGAAACTCATGGTGGACGGAAAGTATGGAGAAAATTGTTTTGGAGAAGAAAAGGTTGTATAACAATTGGCTCGTGACAAAGAATGAACAGGACAGAAAATTGTATCAGCAGAAACGGAAAGAAGTCAAAATAAAGATACAGCAATTCAAGAATGAAGAATGGGAAAAAACATGCACAAAAATTGATCAGTATATTGGTGGCACAAGGACAAAAGAGCCATGGAATGTTGTTAAGAACCTGAGGAAGGATAGGAAAGGCATAGCAATAGATCTGATAGGCATTGACAGATGGAGGATTTACTTCTCTAAGATGTTAAAAGAAGATAGAGAGGTGTATCTAAAACCGTGGGGAGAATATGAACCTGTCGGCCAAATAGATGAGATAACAGAAAGAGAAGTGCAAGAGAGTCTTCAAGAAATGAAAACTGGTAAATCACCAGGTCCTGGAGGTATCCCAATTGAGCTCTTGAAAGCTGCAACTTCTAGAACTTTGAAATCCTTGCATATATATTTAATAGATGCCTATTCATGCACGATAAAATTCCCCAAGATTGGAAGCTTGGCTACTTGACACCGATCCACAAGAAGGGATCACGTGATGACTGTGCGAATTACCGGGGTATCACAGTATTAGCTACAATAGGGAGACTGTATGGACGCATAATAAGGAAGAGAATTGAAAAAGAAATAAATATAGGTGAAGAACAAAGTGGATTTACCACAGGACGCTTTTGTACTGACAATATGTTTACATTAAAGCAGCTAATTGAAAAGAGAAAACTGAGGAATTTGGAAACCCATTTGATATTTATCGATCTGGAGAAAGCTTTTGATACGGTACCAATACAGAGACTTTTTGAAATCTTGGATAAATCAATCATTAATAAGCATTACATTTCTGCTGTCAAAGAAATTTACAAGGACCAAATAAATGTGATAAAAATAGGAAATAAAGTGTCAAAGCCATTTGGTACAGATAAGGGCGTGCGTCAAGGCTGTTGTCTCTCTCCGACCCTGTTCAAAATCTATCTGGAGGAGATATTAAAGGACTGGAAAGGAAAGTGTGAATATATGGGTATCCCAATAAATAACGAATATATCTACTCACTCTTGTTCGCCGATGATCAAGTAATAATGGCTGGTGATGAGCATGATATTCATTACATGATCAGGAAACTTGCTGATTCTTATAGGAAAAATGGAATGAAAATAAATTTCAAAAAGACCAAATACCTAGTTTCAGGAGGTACAGCAAGGGATCTTCAAGTAGGAGGTCATAATGTGGTGAAATGTGATGAATATAAATACCTGGGCAGCATAATATCATCGGAGAGCAATTCAAAAAGAGAAATCACAAGTAGAATTGGACAGGCCAGGCAGGCGACACAAACATTAAACTCCATACTCTGGTCTACAAATATAAAAAAATGTACGAAAATTAAAATCTATCATTCCATTGTTCAGAGTATATTGCTCTATGGCTCTGAAACATGGGAACTGACCAAAAGAGACAGGCAAAGAATAAATGCTGTGGAGATGGATTTCTTGCGCCGGAGTAGTTGTGTTTCAAGGATGGATTGAGTACGAAATTCGGAGATAAGGAACAGAATGGGCAAAATGGATACAACAGTGGAGCAAATTGAGAAGAAGCGCCTTATATGGTTGGGACATACACAGAGGATGAGAGATGAAAGGTGGCCCAAGAGAATGCTGAATTGGGATCCACCTAGAAGAAGAAGAAGAGGAAGACCGCCCGAACTGTGGAACAAGCAGGTGTATTCCGATATGAGGAGTAGAAATCTGGTGGAGGGGGACTGGATGAACCGAGAGAGATGGCAGATGGGATGCGAGAAGCGGCTGGAGCTGTAGATCAAACTCGCTTATATATATAAATAACATATAATGAAAAACAACCTCAGAAGTGAATGACGCGAAATGAAAATCAACATATGTAAGACTTAATATGGAAAATCACTAACTGATGGTAAACTAGGCTCTGTAAAAACTTTCTTGAAATAAAAGTAGTAGATTTTTAACTACAACTTTGATTATAATTATACTTTTTTGTTGTAAAATGCGTACTAAGGCCACAATCTTAAAAAAATCTGGTGTGAAACACTCACACGACTTTCTCTTGCCAATGCAAATGATGAACAATATAACCTAACATTAGTTATAAACAGAAACACTAACCTCAAAAATCATAATCTTATTTAAATCATGAGTGAAAGACGTCAAGTGAAAATACACCTCAGTTTAGCTTAAAAATATGGAAAATCACTCTTTCACACTAAACTAGGCTCTATAGAGAAAAATTCTTTAAACATTAAGCTTTTTAAAATATATTTTCTACATTTTAGTTTTTATTAGCAATTTAGAAACTACTGTAAATTAGCATGACCATAGTCAGTTAAACGAAATAAACCTTATTTATTCAAAAACTTCAAATAAATGTGGTATATAAATGCACAGTACAGATATATCCAACCAAGTAATAAGAAGAAACCACTTATTCTAAGTTATAATTAAAATATGTCACACAATAAAAGAACAACCCATCGGTTTGGTCTAGAGGTAAAGTCGTTGCCAGAATCAGCTGTTTAACAGCTGATTTTCAGAGACGAAGGTTCCTGGTTCAAATCCTAGTAAATGTAGTTACTTTTATATGGATTTGAATACTAGACAGTGGTTACCGGTGTACTTTGATGGTTGGGGTTTAATTAACCATACTCTCTCCGGAATGGTCGGCCTGGGTCTGTACAAGACTACATCTCATTTTCACGTCATACACATCATCCTCATCTCATTGGGTCATGGGGTTGCTTATTGTTCTAAATTGAATAGATTGCAACGTACACAAATTAGGAATTAAAACAAAAAATAAATAAAATATATAAAAGATTGTTTCTTCAGTTCAGTTTAATTCATAGTGGATTTATTAACGTTAGAAAAATAGTGGATAGAATATAACATACCATAGCAATAGCACTGTTCCATCCATAAACCGCAATTGGAAAATTGAAAGCACTTATCACACCAATAACACCAAGTGGATTCCATTTTTCTAACAAAACATGACCAGGTCTCTCTGATGGTATAACAGATCCACTAAACATACGTGATAAACCAACAGCATAATCACAAATATCTACGTATTCTTGAACTTCACCAATTCCTTCTGCTTTGATTTTTCCTGAAAAACAATACAATAAAATTATTGTTATGAAGCATAGAAGGGTGTTTTCAAGTGGGAGAATAATTAGATAAAAATTTTTTATACAAAAAATTTTAAAATCTGGATTGGTCGGATCAAAATTTATTCTGGCCACCTCCGTAGCGTAGTGGTAACGTGCTAGCCTACCACGCGGACATCCTGGGTTTGATTCCCGGTCTGGAATGTTCATAAGTTAAAACACACTGTAGTCGCTAATGACCGAACTGTTGATGCGACTTTAAATAAACTAAAAAAAATTATTCCTTAAATTCTGATGTATAAATCTTTAATTTCACCATCAAGGATTAGGCTTCTGCCTGTTCCAATTCACAACAGTGATAAAACTGTATTGAATTACTTGCATGGCCTCCCAACATTACCCCTACCCTATGTACGAGGTAGGGTCAAAAATTTCCCGGAATGGTCGCTTACAGTCACGTATTTGTAAGCTGAAAGGGAAATTTTTGTTTGTGAGGTTGGCATAACTGGTAGTGAATGTGCTTTTGAGGTTAGCAGGCAGTTGTAGTTGGTTCCGTGCGTTCGGTGTTTAATATTGTAGATCGTAGTTTCTGTCTTTCGTCGGATTGTGCAATGTCGTCATTAGAGCAGCGTGGCAATATTAAATTCTGTGTGTTGCTGGAGAAATCACCCTTGGAGACTCTTGAGATGCTAAAAAAAGCATACGGAAATTCTGCGATGAAGAAAACAGCAGTTTACGAGTGGCATAAGCGTTTTCGCGACGGTCGCACAACAATTGAAGATGACGTTCGGACTGGGCGGCCTTCCACTTCCACTACAGACGACAATGTTGAGCGCGTTCGACAAATTGTGCGTGCGGACAGGCGAACAACCATCAATACTATTGCCTCTGAAGTTGGTATTTCACATGGGAGTGTTCACAGCATTCTTCATAATGACTTGAACATGCACCGTGTTTGCTTGCACATTGTTCCAAAAATGTTATCCCCTGAGCAAAAGGAAATGAGAGTGACCATGTCCAGGGACTTGATTGAAATGGCTGATGCAGATGACAGCTTCCTGCGCAAAATTGTTACAGGTGATGAGACATGGTGCTTTCTTTACGACCCTCAAACAAAACGGCAGTCCGCTGAATGGAAGTCAAAAACTTCACCAAGAAAACAAAAATTTCGCTTGGACAGAAGCCGGGGTAAGGTGATGTTGGAGGTGTTTTTTGATTACCGTGGAGTGATTCATTATGAATTTATTCCTGAAGGGAGAACAGTAAATAAAGAATTGTACACAGAGATCTTAAAACGGCTACGAGATGCAATTCGACGAAAACGACCTGAAAAATGGGCAGAGAATGACTGGTATTTGTTGCACGACAATGCCCCAGCACATCGATCCCTAATGGTGAAACAATACCTTGCCAAGAATAATGTTACCACTCTGGAACATCCTCCATATTCTCCCGATCTCGCACCACCAGATTTCTACCTGTTTCCAAGGTTAAAAATGGCATTGAAGGGACATCGTTTTGCTGATTCGTCAGAGGTGATTGAAAATGCGACGGAGCGGCTGAAGGAACTTTCAAAAAACGGCTTTCAAGAGTGTTTCCAACAATTATATGAACGGTGGAATAAATGTGTAGATGCAGGAGGAGAGTATTTTGAAGGGAAATAATGTAAGAATGTTATAAATATTTTTAATAAATTTTTAATAACCAATTCCGGGAACTTTTTGACCCTACCTCGTATTTCAAAACATTGAGGGGATTCTTTCTTTAAGTAATCTCTCTATACGATTCCTCCATCAATTTTAATATTCTGCAATCCTCACATTCAAGTTGCAAACATCGAGGTCCGTTCTTACATCCTCATTTCTTGGTAGATCCTTGTGTTGGCAACCTTTATTCTCTGCAGGAGATTATGGAGCTAGTTAATTAAGGCCAGTGTTCTGAAGATATATGAGAGTTGTGTAGTGTGTTGCTGTACAAAGTACAGCAACTATTTTCCAAAATGTTAGTTTTAAAGGTTTCCAAAGGTTCACATCGAGCTAGTTTACTAGCACTAGTCAATTATGTGACCTTTTATCCCCTACTAGTGCTAGTAAAATCAAACATGTTCAAAGTCACTAGCGCTTTAACTAGCTGCTGGTTGTTCGTTTCCATTATGCTATTTTGCTAGCTGCTAGCACTAGTGTCATGGGATTAGGCCTTAAAGAAGTGAGTAAATATTTGGATAATTAAATCGTAATATCTTTAGCAGTGGAAGTTAGTTCTTTCACCGGAACAGCCCCTTACAGCTGCAAATGCATTATTAAAAATAACTACATAAACCTTAACTTGTGCATAGGTGATACAGAGAATAAAAAATGCCAGACCTTATAGGGAAATGAACCTGGACCCATGGCATAGAAGCCAGTTGCACTGACCACTACACCAATCCATTGATGTACTTACTTGCTGTAATTAATAACATACTGTGAAAAAATATGATGGTTTGATGGAAAAGCCTCAACACTAAATCACAAAAGGCACCATTCTGATTTAGCCGAATTTCATAAATTGTCACTCTATTAAAAGAACCATCATATGTTGGATCAAAAATGATGTCCCACCTTTCACAAAGGTTGTTTATGATTGTGAGAAAAGATTTAAGAGTTAAAAGTCTTATCTGGTTGAAAAGACATATTATACAATCCAGAAATTTAAAAACTATGGTGTTTAACTTTGTGTTTTATATTGTATGTGACTGATATTGACAATTTGTTTTCTGTGATGTTTCTTTTTAATGTTTTTTAAAAGATTAAATATTTGATTCTGACTTATCCTAGTCTTTTGAGTTTTGTATAGATTAAATTTACATAAAAATAAATATTTGTGTTAATGTATAATACATTGAATTCAACAAATAATCATACCCATTTCTAAAGATACTAATTTTCCAAGAGGTTCTAATTTTTTTCTTAGAGCATCACCAATCTGCCGAACAATTTCTCCTCTCTTTGGTGCAGGTAAGTCAGCCCACAAACTCCATGCATCCTGAGCAGCCTTTACACATTGTTCATAATCATTCTTGTCTCCTTGTTGCACTTGCGCTATTGGTTTACCATTTGATGGACAAATTGACGTTACAACCTAGTTACAAAAAATTATTTTATTAATAATATAATTCAGAAGTACATTTTGATAAATCCATATTAAAAATTTATTAAATTTTAAATGGATTTATGTAAAAATAATTTTGTTAAACATTTTCCTGAGTACTGTTGAGAATTACATAATATGAAAAACAACGAAATATGCAGTAGATGACTTACCTGATTAAAAAGGAAATAGGTCATTTCGGATATCATTTATCCGTCTTCAGTAGCAATAATAAAATATCAATGTAAGCACAATTTCTTCAGTTCATCATGACAAACGTTTTAATATTGCAACAGAAGATGAATACATGATAACTAACAGGACTTTTTTAATCAGGTAAGAGTCAGTCATCTATTGTGTATTTGTTTTTTTTTCTTGTATAGGGTCAATTATAGACCACATGAGGTGACTTTATTGATATTCTGAAAGCCCTTTTTGCAGCCCACATTCTCAGTATTTATTCACTGTAGACGTTTCTCTTATCTTCTGTCTAGCCGGTGTTTTGTTTTTGCTCTTCATCTTAAAGTCTGTAATTAATTGTCTAAATTTGAGTTCATTAAGTTTTCTCGGTTTGTTCCGGTTTTCTCAGTATCTTTTCTGCCTTCTTTAAACCATTTATCCAACAACTTAGGTATATTGGTTAGTGTCTTAAAAATTTGTTTTGTAAACTGGTTGTCATCCATTCTATACAGGTGTCTGTAAAATTTAGTCTTCTTATTCAAATAATTTCCATTAATTGTTCATCTTCTTCTTCATATTCTTCTCGACCTCATAACCTATATTGAACATCTACTATCTACCTAATTTGGTAGTTTTTTACATAATATAATGTAAAAATAACGACATACTTGTTTTCTTAAAACTTCAGTGTTTTTGGAGACTAGAATTTCAGTTTTAACATGCAATCAACAAATTATCGGTTTTGGAAAGAAAAAAATACGACAATTTAAAAATAACACTTAAATTTTTGTAAAATAATAATACACTACTGTAAGTAATGTAATATCCATACTATACACATAAATGATCGTATTTTAGAAAAAATATTAAGCTTTGAATTTCTATATCAGTATTTAGTACAGTACATACAGTACTATTATAGAATTAATAGTCAGCTATGGTACGGAAAGATTTTAATATTCATACAAGCCCAGGTAGGGCTGTTTCCTCTCATACCGTGGGATGTATTATAACATCTTTAAATGTTTCCCATTCTCCTTGTTATAACTGGACATTTTTCGTTTATTTTACATCCAACTGTTTTGCAATTATCGCTAATGCAGACAATGAGAAGGGTGATAGATGAAAATGAGTGACGAAAAAATTCAAGACCTGATTGGGAATCAAATCTAGGACGCCTGCATAGAAGCCAGTTGTATTGATCACTACACCACAGGCTGGCCATAACTGGAGAGCTCTGTGTTCATGACAAATGAAAGTTAAAACTGATATTTTAATATTATTTTTATAATGTTTTGTAATAATCATGTTTTATAACAAGTAAATAAATACAACATATTTAAAATCTTTATCTAATCAACTTAAGTTATCGATAAAAAAAATACAACAACACTTACCTCTCCATTTGCATTCCATTTTCCATTATAGACACCAACATTTTTCCTTTCCAGACCTAATTCTTTTAAAAAACTATATTTAGGATCATCAATTAAAAAACTGGTTGATGACATATTTCGAATAATATTTTGTTTAGTGAAATTATTAAATAATGCAATATATTTTAAATTTTGTAATAATTTTGACATATTAAAATATTAACAACTGTACATTATACCGTTTAACAAAATTTAAAAAAATTGATGTTAACAGTATTAAGATTTTAATTACAATGACAAGTTATTTTGTAACAGTATTTTAAAGTGATGTAATCAACTTCTTAGTGATAAACATGATGTTGAGCATTGGATATAGTTTATCAAAAAGTTATCTAATAGCAGGCTGTATTTATAGAAAATGACTGAAAAATATTGTTATCTAATTTAAATGAACTTGAAAAGAGTTCAACTACTGGCTAAAAATAAATCATTTAAGATAACTGCATTCTATTTAGATAAACTTATGCAGTACCTATATAAGAATAAGAAAACAGACTAAAATTCAGAATTTTTTTTTTGTATTTTAACTACGTAATTTATCGCAAATAATATTGATTGACAAATGATAAAAAAGATTTCAGTAATTTTTCCTCAAAATCCAGATTTACATTTTTTATTTTAGATCTATCTGAATATAAAGTGATTGGTTTGTTTTTATCATAAATCAGCTGTTTTACTTGACAATATTGTATACAAAAAAATTAAATAGAAACCTTCTTGAATACTTCATGTTGTATTACTTGGAATTATTAATTTTTAGTACAAATATTTCTTTAATATGTTCGGCTATAGATAATAAAAAGTAGGTTTTCTTACAAAATGTATTTGAGATTTTAAACAAATCTGAATTAAGTATTTTATATTTATTTATGGCCTTCGGACCAGCCCAGTCAGTCAGACGGTAGAGTCGCTATTAACTGTTAAGTAGCACTGGTTGGACAATTGACTTTGTATGGTGAGCAACTGGCAGCCAATCATGAACAAACCTCAGTGAGAGATCACTGTTCAAATTTATACCTAATCCACATTAAAAAATACAGCAAAAAGCAGTGATCAAATTGCATAATTGTCAATACTGTACAGTTCCTGATGATAAATAAAAGCTGAAAAGAAAATTATTGTTTTTTTATTAACCCTTTGCTATTATTAATTAATCTCAGTACCTGACAAATCAGATGTTGAATAAAATGTAATTTAAAATGTTATTATACATTCTACACCAGTTGGTGCAACAAACTACGGTTGTTGGTGGGAATTTTTAAAATTGTCTTTTATCATTTTGTTTTATCCGTCCATCACAGCCACGTATCAAAAACTACAAAAGATAGCAACAATTATTGGTTTTCGGATTCGTAATCTACACAAAAAGTTCGTGGGGCCTAAATTGGGTTTGAAGTTCCAGTTTTGACCGGATATGTCCCAAAACCGGAAGTCAAGAAATCAAATTTGGAATTTGGAAACAAAAATAGTGACATTCAATTCCTCCAAATTTTTTTTTATTATGTTTGTATACATGCCCCTGAAATATGATAAAATTTTCAGTTGTATTCATCGTTTACTTTGTCTGTGGCAGCCGCTAAGGTTAGACATGTTTTTATGAGCTCGGCGATTTTCGTTTATTAAAAAAATGGATCAAAGAATTTGTATCAAATTTTGCGTAAAAAATGAAATGAAGTGCAACAAAATGTAAGAAATGTTAAAAAGGCCTATGGTGAGTCTGCTGTGAGTAAAACAAGGGTTTACGAGTGGTATAAGCGTTTCCAAGATGGCTGTGAAGACGTTGAAGATGACGAACGCCTTGGACACCAACATCGATGAAAACATGGAAAAAGGACAGAAATAGTTATGAACGATCGCCGAATCACAATCAGAGAAGTCAGTGATGATGCTGGCATATCAGTTGGCTCATGTCATGAAATTTTTTCGAATGTTTTGGGTATGAAACGGGTGGCAGCAAAATTTGTTCCAAAATTGTTAAATTTTGAACAAAAACAACAGTGAATGGAAGTTACTCAGGTGTCACTAAATGAAGTCAATGACAATGCAGAATTAATGAAACATGTTATAACAGGAGACAAAACATGTGTTTATGAATATGACGTCGAAACTAAGGCTCAATCATCCCAGTCATTCTGAATCAAGAGATAGAAAGCAAGAAAGAGAGAAAGAAAAGAGGCATTCTGGATCACCAAGACCGAAAAAGGCTCGACAAGTGCGGTCGAACGTGAAGGTTATGATCACTGTGTTCTTTGATTTTAATGGCATAGTGCATCATGAATTCTTGCCACGAGGACAAACAGTCAAAAAGGAGTACTGCCTACATGTTCAACGCCATTTGCATGAAGCAATCCGAAAAAACACATTTGTGGCAAAACAATTCATGGCTTTTGCACCACAATAATGCACCTGCTAACATGTCATTGCTTGTTCCTGAATTTTTGGCCAAAAACAATATTGTAATGATGCCCCAGTCTCCATATTCACCAGACATGGCTCTGGGTGACTTTTCCTATTTCAAAAAAAAAAGAAATTAAAGGGCCAAACAAATGAAAATCACCAAGCTTATAAAAACTTGTCAAACCTTAGCGGCTGCCACAGACACAGTAAACAATGAATACAGCTGAAAATTTTATCATACTTCAGGGGCATGTATATAACATAATAAAAACAAACTTACAATCAAACTCTCCAAACCCGCAAAATTTTAAACATTTTATTATTTTCTGAACAGACCTCGTATAAGATTTGTAGTTAATAATGAGTGTTTTTATAATATTTTTAATACCTGCAGATTATCTGTAGAGTAGTCGAGCCACTTATTAACATGGATAGTTTAGTCTAATGTGTAACTAATATTCATATCTTTTAATACTATGTTCATAAAACTGATTAGTTATCTTTGTTATTAAAACAAAACACTTAAGTTTGATTAAGTCAAACAAACTTAAGTGGTGATATATATAATACAACACAGCCATGAAAAATCTAGTGTGAAACAATCACACAACTTTCTCTTGGTAATGTAAATAATGAAACATATAACCTGTGTTTAATCATAACTACATTACCATCATTTTTCGGTTCCGGGAATAACAAGAGAGTATAAATTTACAGAGATTCCACTTTCAAACTAGTAAACAATGTAAAATATAACCTAATTTTAATAATGAGTGAATGACACAAAATGAAAACCAACCTCTGTAGAACTTATAAATACAGAAAATTACTAATTTACACTAAACTAGGCGTTGTATAAATAATTCTTGAATTAAAAGTTGTAGTTTTCTTAATTTCCAGTAACTTCGATTAAATATACTTTTGTCATAAAATACATACACTAAGGCTGCAATCAAAAAAACTCCCATTTTTTTGTATAAATTTTGATGACCAAAATACCGAAAATTACTAAATGATGCAAAACTAAGCGTTGTAGGAAAAAAATCGCTTACAATACAGTTTTAGGTTTTTTAATTTCTTACAACTTTAATTATACACTCTTGCCCTAAAATGCATATTAAGGCTGCAATCTTAATAAATTCATTTTTTACCACAAGAGCACAAATCTCCTCAGAATTTCAGCATACATGGCACTTACCTTATCTTGTAAGCATACTTTTTTTAAATTAAAATTTGTACTAATGAAGCAGGAGTAATAATTTATTTAATAATTTGTGAGTATTTGAAGGATGAATGTTAAGTATAAAACAATTTATTAAAAGTATATTAAATATATTTAATCCATAAATTATACTACAATAAATTATAAATATAATAAAGGTACATTCAATCAAGCATACACAGAATGATACAAATTATATCAGGAAATATACATGTATGTTATGCAATACATTTTAATGATTTAAAAACTTTTCTGTGCAGATCTAAACAAGAATGAAAAAAATAATACTATTTAAAAGAATAAATACATCTCAGGCCAGCCCGTGGTGTAGTGGTCAGCACAACTGGTTTCTATGACTGGTTCAATTCCCGGTCAGTCTGGCATTTTTACATCTGCATATCACTTCACATTATAACTACGCACAAGCCAACGCTTATATAGGTATCATCATAAAAAAATCTCCATTCAGAACAAACAAACAAATCTTGGGGTAGTGGTTAATATGATTTGCTGCAAAGCATTTAAGTTCCACGTTTCGCAGCTAGGGGTCTGGAAAATTATTACAAGTCCAAACCCATTGTTCGTTAACCCAAAATAGTCACTAATGACCTAGTTAATCTGACTACATATTGGACCGAATGAAGTAAATTTACGGATTTCAATTTACCGCCTCTCATCACGCGGTCTTGGGTTCGAGACCCACTCGGACATGGCAGTTTTTCATAATTTACAAAAAATTCATTTCATCCTTCACCGCCTGCATTAGCAGCAATTTGCAAAACAGTCGGACGTTAAAAAAAAAAAAAAAAGAATAAGAAAACAAGTAATTTTACTTCTTCAAAATAAAAATGATTATAAATATAAAGACTAAAGTAATCAAGTCTACAAGGATAACCATTATGATAAAACTGATGGGTTATTGTTGACAAACTGTACTGCATCATTTTGATTGTTATCACAAAACTGTACTAGTGGTAATGATTATATGAAAATTTTGTTTCTATTGGTGTTGTAATTGTTCATGTAACAATTCTTTTGCACAATTTATGTAAACAGAGTCTATTTACAGTATTCATATTTTTATTTTCTGGAAAAATTAGTTAGGGTAATCTGAAAACCCAGATGAAAGGGATTTATATAAACAAATATCCACTATAACAGCACTTAATCTGCTAGTTATAGGTGTTAAAAATAATTTTACTGTATTATATAATTCATTATAAATTGCTTTTTATATTATTTAAAATTTATATTATGTTCATTATTATTCTGTAACTTAAATATTTCATGTTGGTAATATATATATTGATGTTGTGTTAAAACTAAGAGAAAGGGGACCGTCTCAAGTTTGCGTTGTGAATGGATGTACGAGAATGTATTGCTCTAATTTATGAAGTAAGTTCGGTAGGCTGAATAAATTAGCTAATATCGGTGTTTTATTAATATAATATAAATCATCCTTGTGCGTTTCATTAATTAATTGTATGTGTATGTATTGTGGTGTTCCAAATTACACCCCTTTACACATGACAATGAAAAACAGTTCTGTTCTATTTTATTTAATATAAATTTCACTCACCTTTTTACTTGCCTTGATCCTTATACATGTTTTGGTGGATCTACCATCATTGGAGTATGTAAAATATCATATGAAACTTAAGTTTCACATGATATTTTATATTCTTTGATGATCAAGGCAGTCAAAAGGTTAGTAAAATTTATTTTATAATAAAATAGAATTAATTTTAAGCTGCAGGATGTATTATAAAGATTTATTTTTTTAATTGTTCTGTTAACCCACTGGGTTGGTCTAGAGGTAGAGTCGTCAAAATCAGCTGTTTAACAGCTGATTTTCAGAGACGAAGGTTCCTGGTTCAAATCCTAGTGAAGGCAGTTACTTTTATACGGATTTGAATACTAGACAGTGGTTACCGGTGTACTTTGATGGTTGGAGTTCAATTAACCATACTCTCTCAGGAATGGTCGACCTGAGTCTGTACAAGATCATTTACACGTCATACACATCATCCTCACCTCATTGGGTCATGGGGTTGCTTATTGTTCTGAATTGAACAGATTGCAACGTACACACATTAGGGATTGGAAAAAAAAATTGTTCTGTTTCTTCTTTTCTGCTCAGCCAAATAAATTATTAAAGCAGTTAGGAAACGAGAACAAAAAGAAAAAGAAAAGGAAGAGACAAAGATTTATATGACATTTGAAACATGAACATGTAAAAGCTTTTTCAGCCTATTTGGAAATACTTTCACCAGAAATACTTACGAACCTAGCAAAGAAAGCACCTACGAACCACCTTATTTTACACAGTAAAACCTCTTGAGGTTGAAACTAGTCTTTGTTACTTTTGACTAAAAAAATTTACAAGAAAAAGAGATAAATTTTCTTAAAAAATTTTCTACACGAGTACAAATCAAGAAAATAAAAAGTAAATTATATTTTGAATAAGTTTTACTTCTTAAAAACCGATTTATTCAATTTGTATCATTCTCTGTAAAAATTACCTGAATTTATAAAATACAGTACAGTAGATTACATTATATAAATATTATAATTATTCTATTAAATCATATAAATAATATTTTAAGGTAAATGTGTATTGTCTAAATGGTATAATTTTGGCAATAATGTTTTCTTTATCCCCTATAATACAGTAATAATGATGAATACAAAACGAAAACACTACTGTAAAATTATTTTATAGTTAGAAAATGTAAAAACATAATTATTTTTCAATTAAATAAACAAATATGTACTATATATAGAAATTACTATCAATTACATAATTTGATTAATTTTTTTACCTAGTGATCTCAGTTAACTATTTGGCAAGAATGAACTTACTTTAAAGATTATTCTTTTTTTATTTTATTACAGTGAAAACTCTAATCAGGCAAAGTCACCTATAGTGTATTCGGTGGTTTTTTTCTACACTGTATAATTCTAAACAATACACAGTATAATGTTAAACAAAATTACATTTATTATAAATGAGGGTTATTCAGAAAATAAGGTTCAAATTGCTGTACCTAATTGAATGTCACGTGAACATTGAAACATGCATGTGCACCGACTTTCAGCATGGCTTGTTTGTCAAACGACAAAATTTGCATTGGTACTGTTGCAGTGAACTGTTTACAGTGTCAGTTCAAAATGTTAAGTCAAGTTTACACAGTAAGGTATAACAATAAATGCAGCTGCTTTGTGTACTACCCAGATTAAACTTCAACTTACAATACAGAATAAGCGACATGGCCTACTGACCACCAACTGGACAGTCCAGACTTGGTGCCGAGCAATTTTCACTTGTTCCACTATCTAAAGGGGTTTTTCAGCAGAAAGCGCTTCGCCACAGATGGCGAGGTGAAAGGAATAGTTAACCCTTTCAACCCCAATTTTTTTAACTATACACAAAAAATATCTGTTCATTGTTTCATACAACAATATGAATATGTAAAATTATGTTCAGGCTTCCTAAACAAAATATTTTCTCTTACTTAGATTTGTAGCAATAAAACTAAATATGATTTTAATTTTAAAGTCAACATTTAAGAAAAAATATTTTACAATTAAAAATATTGATAAAATGGATAAAATCACTTTTTACAAACAGTCTAAAAAATATACTTTGTACTTACGTACGACATATTCGAAGAAATGCTACTTTATTTTAGTAAATGAATACGAATATTTAAAACTAAAATTAATTTTTAAAAGAAACTAATTAATGGTCACCTACGTAGCGCAATGGTCAGATGCTACACTGCAAAGCGGAAGTCACAAGTTCGATTCCTGGGTACAGAAAATTTTTACACTTCACAACCAGCGTTCCTAATCCAAAGTAGTCGCTAATAACTAAAATTTTGATGTCTGTTATTTCACTCCAGTGTGACTTCTTCGTCACACTGGGTAAAAAAGGGTTAAAGACTGGTTATCCTCACAAGTGGCAGACGTCTATAACTTAGGCATACACAAGCTTGTAGAACATTATGTTAAATGTTTAAACAAATATGGAAACTATGTAGAAAAATAGAGAAACATGTAAGAAATTAAATAAAAAAAACATTTTTTGAAAAAATTTGTGATGTTTTATGTTTTATAAGAATCAGATTTTACTTTCTGAATAACCCTCAATATAGAAAAAAATCACCAAATACATATTAGATGACTCTCACCTGATTAAAAAAGTCAATAGGTCCTTTCAGATACATATTATGTAAGTTTTTAAATAAAATAATATATAAATAAAAATCAAGGCAGCTACATAAAATTATTAAAAAAATTTACAATATAAATATATTAGAATTGATTACAATGAATTCTGCCATTAACAGGTAGGTGGAGTGTTAATTTACTTGCACTTTTACTAGTTCCAGGCCTAAAAAAAAGTATTTAACAACAGAACAGGTAGAGGTGTAAAAGACACTAGTCAGAATTTCATTATATAGCCAGATACTGTGGTGAATAAAGTGAAGGTGACATTAGCAGAGTGGAAAATAGATACTTTTCAGAGGATCTGGCATGTGTTAACCACCTTACACCTCTTTTAACACAGTATAAAGCCTCTAGAGGATCAAACCAGTCTTTTGGCTAATGATTTAAACAACAACACAATGCATTATAAAGATTTAAATATTTTTGAATGGACTTATTTACTTGTTTAATTTTTTCTACAACACTATTAATAAAAATAACAAAACTTAATCCATTATACCACACAAAAAACTAAAAAAACTGGGCTGAGATTTTATGTTACGCCTAAATATTAGATATCTTTAACAAATTTTTAGTTGTAGTTTTACATGGAGGTCCACTGTATTGAAAAAAAAAACACTAATAATTTAATAATAATACTAATACAATACACATTTTATAAAAAAATAAATAAATTTTAATAATAAATCTCTATAGTATAAAAATTTCGGCACAATACCTTTATTCAGTTTACAAATCAATAACAATAATTTGAATTCATAATAAAATATCTAAAATCAATATTCAACAAACAATAAATAAAAATTAACTATATGAGTATTTATAATATATTTTTTATTTTATAATACTATTAATTATCATATATAATAATCACCAAATAATGAAAGCATATTCAATATTGTAACTCATCAATACATACATTATTAAATACTGTACAAATAACTATTTTGTGCGTTGTTGAAATTTAAAATTGTATTTACATCTTAAAAATTCTAATCTAGTAAATAAAATAATAAATGTTAAAGGGTAATAAAAATCACAATGATACAGAATAAAGTAATAAAATAATATTAGCTGCTTTTACAGTCATATTTAATTATGTAATATACATATAGATAGCAGCACTGATAATAATAAATAATTAATTAGATAATAAAAAAATAAGTTATTTAATGGATTAACCCTTTCACTATCGAATTAGGAACAGTGTTTGTGGTATCCATGTGCTGAATTAGGAAAACTCACAAACAATGCCGCCCGCATTGGCGTAGTTGGTAACGTGCTCGCCTCTAATCATGCGGTCTTGGGTTCGAATTCCATTCAGGCATGGCATATTTTCATACGTTACAAAAAAATCATTTCATCCTTCACCCTCTGCATTAGCAGTAATTGCAGAACAGTCGGACATTTAACAACAACAACAAAAATCACAAACAATGGTTTTTTATTCAGTTTTAAGTTAAGTATTTTGACATCTACTTTTTATAAACAATAAATGACTGGTCTACGACAAGCAGAGAAATTTGAGAGAAAGATCCTCCGCAAGATATTAGGTCTGAAGATAGTAGAAGGACAATATAGGTTACGAGGTCAAGAAGAACTGTACAAGGAAAATGAACGATTAGAAAAAGAAGACTAAAATTTTACAGACACCTGTATAGAATGGTTGACAACCTGTTGAGAAAACAAAATTTTTAAGACACTAAACAATAGATCTAAGGTGTCGTATAAACGGTTAAAAGAAATCAGAAATGATATTAAGAAAACCGGAATAAACCAAGAAAACTTAATGAACCGATCCAAATTCAGACAACTAATTATGGAATTTAAAAATTTCCACGAAGAGCCAAAACATAAAACCAGGTGGACAAAAGAAAGGGGAAAAGCCTTCAGAGAGAGAATGCTGAGAACATGGACTGCAATAAAGAACTTCCAGAAACATCTCAAGCCACCTCAAGTGGTCTAAAATTGGCCCTATACGAGGAGAAAAAATGAACCATGAGTTTTGGTCAAAATTGTGATGAAAAACTATAAAAATATGTCTAACGACTAATAAATAATAAATAAATAAAGATAAAACTAAAAGAAATGAAATGAGTACGTTTTACAAAACGAAGAGGTTATAAAGTTGCAACACAAACATGTTGTTTATTTCTCCGTTCCCATTAACATATATGTGTTTAGAAAATAAACTGTAGTTAATTAGAAATGCAGAATAAAACAAATATTTGTTCGATCATTATAGACATTATATTACAGCACATTATAAACCACTACAGGAGATTAAATATCGCATAGCAAGGGCAACAGCTGCTTTCAATAAAATGAACAGAGTTTTCAGGAGCCATGATCTTACCATTGAAACGAAAATCAGACTTTTGAGATGCTACATCTTCTCTATTTTGCTGTATGGAGCAGAGACATGGACATTGAACAAGAGTATGATTAAACGTATAGAAGCCTTTGAATTGTGGTTGTACCGGAGAATGCTTAAAATATCATGGACAGAGCATGTAACAAATGAAGAAGCTCTGAGACGGATGAAGAAATCCAGAGAAATATTGAACACCATCAAGATCCGTAAACTTCAGTATTTGGGACACGTCATGCGGAATGAGTCCAGATACTCTTTGATACAGCTCATTGTGCAAGGGAAAATAGATGGAAGGAGAGGACCAGGAAGAAGAAGAATATCCTGGCTACACAACCTCAGGGAATGGACTGGAAAGACATCTGCTGAACTTTTCCGTATTGCTGTCAGCAAAGTGAGAATTGCCATGCTGGTCACCAACATCCGAAACGGATAGCGCACTAAAAGAAGAAGAATAAACCACTAATGTAGAGCTTACAAAGCCATATATATATGGGAACTACAAGTAAAAATTAAAGAGTGGAACATATATTTATTTATAGGAACCGCAGTCAACGGTAACGAACAACGAACAACTGTATATACAGTATTATCAGTGAAAGGGTTAAATAGTGGCAAGACATAGGAACAAGGAATACAAATAGTTAAATTCAATTTAACAATTAACTAACTGATACAACTAAAAAAAACTATAAAAACAAAAATTGAATCGTGCATTTCCAAAACTTTTTAAATGCCATTTTGGGTGAAAAACGTTTTTATTACAAAAACACATTGTAATTACTATATGTTTAACAATGGCACAGTAAATTGTCAACCAACTACTAATCCTAGAGAGAAAAATTTGAACCCCAGAAATATTTGCGCAGGACAAAACATTGTAACCCAAATGTGTTTATAATATGTGTTTCGCCTATAAAATTTTGTTTTTGGCAATTACAGTACAACGTTTTGGAAATGCACGATTAAATTATACAAGAGTAAATGAAGAACATGGTGAAGCTTCGCCCTGTCCCTTGAAATCTTTTTTTGTTCCTTGAAATTAGATGTTTTCTGGTTTGCTGGTGGAGGGAGTATACTTGCTCTCACATGCTGCTTCGAACATTGATATGTGGCTGTTCTAAAAACATTAGTCTCCATTGCTTAGTATTGATTTGTTCTCATGGTGAAATTACATTCATCAACTTAAATTATTCATCCACAGTGTAATAGTTAAAGCAATTCTACTGTAATTTGTATTTCTGTCAATAGTTCATTAATCGTTACAGTAATTCATAGTGAGTCTATATAATAGTAGATGTTGATTGTATTTGTGTGTCGATAGCTCATTAGTTTCTATTTTTTCGTATTCAGTATTTTACCAGTAAATGTATTGTGCAGTTAGTCATGAATTAATCAAAGCACTACTATAAATCGGAAAAAGATTGGAACCATAATTATACACACTCCAAGAGAACTTATTAGTTAATATACAATATTATTTGATAAAAGAAGTGAATGTAGTGCACTTTTAACGAAAGCACAAGAAGTTGTAGCTTTTTTTAGGTATACATGTCTCTAAGTAGAATTCAGCCCGTTTTGAAAAAAAAAGAAAACTAAGTGTGTAGGTCAGAATTTTTCTACAACTCCAAAAAAAGGAGATGAGTACAGGGTTTTGTAAGGCAAGTTAGAATTATGTTCTTGACTAACAGTTGTAGTGTATTTGCTCCTTTCTGGTAGCCAACTATCATACACGCTGCAGCCGTACCATGCTTCCTCTACAAGCTTCACCACATTCCGCATGTACCGTAACAATATTTTATTTGTACTTAACAAGTCGTGCAAAGTCAACAGATACTGAACTTTAGAACCATTTTCATATATCAATAACTGAATAATTTATACACTAAATTAAATAAACTATAACTTATGAAGTATGGGTATTTCAAATGGAAGAACAATTCAATTGGCCAGATTAGATATATTATGTAACAAATTTACAATGTGGCCGCATTGGTGCAGAGATTAGCATGCTAAACTAAAAAGCGAAAGGTCTCAGGTTCCATTCCTGAGCATGATCTGGAAATTTACCAATGTAGAAACCCACACATAATTCTATAACTCCAATAGTTACTATTGAATTATCTATTGACATGACTTAATATAAATTTAAAAAAATTACAATGGATAAACAACTTGCACGTGACTACATTTTTCCAAAGCCATAGTGGTTTCAAAAAAATTAAAAACAGTCACTAAAGGAACTAAACAAGAGTATAACTAAAACAAGTCTACATAAATGTTTTTAAGCCTTTTTGTAGCTATTCACCAATTTTAAGTAATAATGAAAAAACTTAAAAATAAATAACAGAAAATAAAATCTGGATTAGTTTTACGTAATATCTCTGATAATGCCTCTTAGTTCTCTGATAAGACTCTTACTCCTGTTATATGAGAAGTGTACAAAACTCCCACTAATCCGAGCTAATTGGGATCAGGACCCAAAGGTGTGGTGGAGCAGGAACACGTAGGAACGGCATTCCCATACTGGTTTTGATCCGAGGTTCTGGGTTATTGTAGAAAATAATAGAAATACAACTAAACTAAATTGTGCTTTTCATACATCAGAAAAATTTTTAGCATTCCTACACTGGAAAATTTACATCTACACAAGTGCCAGGACCTGTTCGAATTTCATAATGTTCGGACTATCCGAACAAGTGTATCTAATAACACAAAATAATCCAAAAAAGCTAATTATGAAAAATGGAGGTAGCTCATTTAATATTAAGAAGGAGCAAAAGCAATGGAAATAGCACTGACGTATGTAGAGCAGCACAATAATGCAACACACACAGACGTAATGTTTGAGGTGGGGAAAAATATTGCATCACCACCAAGATTTTCGACATGACGACAGCCAACAATTAGCAATTTTTTTGGAGCCAGCCAGTTGTGAAAACGAATAAATTCTAATAATTGCTAATGAACTAGAAGAAATGTTTATCAGTAATTGATTTTGTAAAGTACATCTTGTATTAAGAAATTGGTTATGTTCACTTCCTATTCTCGTCTAATTTTTTAAATTTAATTTTTATGTTTAGAAGCCTATTAAAATTATATTTCATTATAAAATTACTTATTAGTTTCCATTTTTAAAAATGTTTTATATATGTAAAAAGGCACATTTAAAAAAACAGAAATCAGTTTGGATGATCCAAAATTTCGGATTAGTACGGATGTTGTGTACATCACACTATTTTAAGCCCTATTGTTAATCATATTAGAATTAATGATACCTTGAAAAATAAACCTTACAGATAATTCAATTTAAATTTACACACTTACAATGGCAATTAGACCAGAATATTTAATCTCTATTTCTCTGTTGATTCACATCTTCTGAAGACGTGACATCAAATGTTGAGCTTAAAAGAATATATAAAACAATTTCAGAAAACACTGATACATCCCACGTTATAACATATTGTAAACTTCTTTACAAAATCTTTAAAAGAATTTGATTATTGTACACCATGAGCTGCAAGTTCCTTAAGGCAATTATCTAAAAATGAATTATCAAACCTCGAATTCGGCTCAGTTTTATGATGGATATCATTCCATGTAACCACATCTTCTCTACCAGTAGTTACCGATCTACCAACTGTGAATACAAGACGACGTTGAAAAGCAATATGAAGTAGACGCAAAACTCGACGACCTTTTTCTGTGTCTGGTAAATAACATACACGTGGGAAACCAACGGCATAATAAGGTCGACCTGGATTTGGATGTTCTGGTCCTTGAATTCCTGATGCAATGCTAAAAAAAGAAATACAATTATTATAATTCAAAATTAAAGTATAAAAAAAATTTTAAAAACAAATATATAAATTACACAAAATAGTAAAAGAGAACTCCTCTCCAAAGAAACAATACAAATAATTATGCTCGATGCAGTTTACTTTTTTTCTTTTAAACCTTAAGATCATAAATTCTGTAAACTACATAATTTATAGTTAAAAATCTGGTGTGAAACACTCACATGACTTTCTCTTGGCAATGCAAATAATTAACAATATAACCTAACATTAGTAATAAAACATTAGAAATAAACAAAAAACTAACCTTAATAAGCATAACCTGATTTTAATCATGAGATGCAAAATGAAAATCAACCTCAGTTTGGGTTAAAAATATGGAAAATCACTCACGCTAAACTAGGCTGTGTAGAGAAAAATGCTCTAAATAAAAGTTGTAGGTATTTTAATTTCCTATAAATTTGATTTATATACACGTTTGTCGTAAAACGCATACTAAGGCTGAAATCTTGAAAAATTGTTTTTTTATATGTTAACGTGAAAAGAAAACAGAAAATCCATAAAAAAACAATTTTATTACGAGAATACAGCTACTCCAAGAATTTCAGCAGACACGGCGCCTACCCTATCTTGTAGAGCATAAAAATTTTAGTAAATGAAGCGTTTTAAAAAAAAATCGTGGGAGCCATTTTTGAGAAAATAGCAAACAAGTGAAAAATGACAAGAATAAACTACTACTTCTGGTTGACCGATTTTGATGAAAAAGTTTATGTCGGGTCCTCTAGTGGTATCTAACTTAAGTTTCAAGTTCATAAAATTTTCCGTTCTTAAGATATTCTGTTCACACGCACGCACGCATGCGCGCGCACACACACACACACACACACACACACCAATAGTTGAAAACATGTTTTTTGGGTTCAGGGGGTATGAAAACATAGATCCAGTGAAAACTCGATTTCAAAAAATCGACATGAAAACAATACTTTCCTTCCTATATATTCATATAGGCAAGAGAAAGAAAAAAATCTTCTGTTATTAAATCCTATTCCAATTACCTCTAATGATAATCCTACATTTATTTGGGAATGGTCATCAGCACTAATTTATAAAGCTTTAACTGCCTGTCCCGGCTTCACACGAGTACAATTTTGATTTATTTCAATATTTTTACTTCCTCTTGCCCCCACATTAAGATATAGAGAAGGAAAATATTGTTTCATATAAATTTTCAAAATACAGTTTTCGTCGGATATACACATTTCAGGCTGACGTTTCCATTTTACATCGTTTACCCATGATTAAACATAGGTTAAATTGTTCATTATTTATATTGACAAGAGAAAGTCGTGTGAGTGTTTAACAACAGATTTTTATCCTTTGTACTCTTAACTTTTAAAATTCTAGGGTTTTTGGATTCCCTTCAAATTTCAGCATTCTAGCTACTATGCAAGTAGGAGAATTAGTGATTCATGACTAAGTCGGTCAGTGAGAGCTTACCCGTTTATAAATAGAGATTATTATAGAATTTCATGACTTAAAAATACATAAATAATTATTTATTAAAATGTTTTTCAATATAAATATTGAAAAGTTAAGATATACAACATATCATAAAGATTATAAATTTAAAAACTTACTGGTACGTAATTTGTATAGTCCTCGTATTTGGGAACCCAGGAAGTGATGAATTTAAAAGAAGCCATTCCATAGTACCACGTGGCTGATTACCTCGTTTCTCCCCATAAATTTGCATACAAACCGGACACTGTATGTATAACCACTGTAAAAAATAAAGTAAGAATAAAATAATTCAGTTTATTCACTTATATAGTGCAAACAATACTCATAAAATGATTTATAATAATTTATTAAAATTTTTAATTGCCAATTTTAATTTTTAAGCCAATTTTTTGTCTTAATTTTTAGGTAGTTCAGAAAAATTGGGAAGGTGGATGCTCTCAACTTAATTTACGTCATTTTAGCTCATGCTACCCTTACAAAATAGTGAAGACATACAAAAATGGTTTTTTAACCTTTACCTTACAATAATAACAATTATTTTAAACTATTCAAGTCCCATTACATCAAGTGTGTTAACTTTAACCCTTTTACCAGGATCCGATATTGTCGGATGTGAGGGCTTCTGAAAAGTGCCATATCCGTTCAGATCGGATATCAGTAAAGTGTTGCGTAAATGGCTATAACTTCCGCATACACCGGTAGAATGCGTAGAATTTTGACTTTATTAATAGTGTATACTATAAACTTTAATTTTATGTCAATAGATTTCGCCGTTATTTAGTTATACCTATTTTACAAAGAGTTCAGTTTTGTGTACTTCTTTGTAAACACATGCGTCAAATGGCGGTCAAATTCATCGTGCAGGTATAGTGGTGATGTTATTTTTGGTTATGTTAGTAATTTTTTAATAGTGTTGCGTTATACATCAATTTAATCAGAACAAAATTGTCTATAAAATGAAATAACTCCCGATAGTAAATATATTTTTAGTTTATAACATAGTGGATGAAGAATATTACATGAACATCAAATTTCGATACGTATGATATTTTAGTAAATAAAAATAAATTATCAATGAATAAATTTTGTAAACACTGTTATATATACATAGCTTATGGTTTTCTGAAAATTTCAGTAAAAGAATTAAGCTAATAATGTTATTAATTCCGATGAAATTAATTTTTAAAGGGAATAATGTCATTAGCTTGGTTTCTGACCTGGCATTTTTCACCAGTTCTCCACTACAAGGCGTGGCACTAAAAAGGTTAAATCATCACTGTGGAAATAAATTTTTTTATACAATTGCATCCAGGAGACTCCCAGGGGAGTACAGAACTTGTCAATAAGTTATAACACCTGAAATACATACTAAAGTCACACATTGTTCTACTACAATTTAGAAAGAAATTCTTGTACACAATAAAAAGTTTCACCAATCAAGTAAATTTTTAATTTTTTTTTAAAGGAATGCAAATTATCACAACTTCTAAAAATTATGGTAATTTATTGATACATTTTCTACCCGCATAAATAGGTTTTTGTTCAAACAATTCTGTGGTGTGGTGAGCATAATCGTTTCTGTTTCTTGTGTTGTGATACTGGACATTAAAATTTAGCATAAAAATATTTTGCCTTACCTAAGTATTTTTTATTACCTCAAAAATGTACATACAAGACGATGTTAACAAATTTATAATTATTAAACAATTTCTGACATACTAAAATAATAATTTGTTATTGCTGGAAAATTTTTAAAATTGTCATCTATGATTTTCCTTTGTCTGTCTGTCCATCGCACCTAGATGTTAGAAACAACAAGAGATAGCAACAACGGTTTTTCGGGTTCATAATCTACGCAAAAAGTTAGTGGGCCTGGATTGGGTTTGAAGTTCCGGTTTTAACCAGAACTCAAGAAATCAAAGTCAGAATTTGAAAACAAAAATAGTGTCATTCGAGTTCTCTTAAAGAATAGATACAGAAATCACTGGGTTTGAAATTCCGGTTTCGATCGGAAGTGGCCCAAAACCAAAGGTCAAGAAATCAAAGTCGGAATTCGGAAACAAAACTCATTCGATTCATCTAAAAGATTAGATACAGAAATCACTCACAGTTTTTGCTATAGGTCAAAATCTTTTTCAAAAATTGCCACCAGCCATGAGACGCGCGTCTCATAAAAGGGATTCTTTATCAATAAATTTTTCTAAACTTCTCTTACAATAACCGTTCCACAAAGCTAACTGTTTAATACATTAAAGCTAATGTAGATGGTGAAGGGTCACAGATGAAAAATTCCAGACCTAACTGGGAATTGAACCTGGGACCACTGGCATAGAAACCAGTTGTGCTGACAACTTAAACCAGTAACAGGTAAATAATACAAACTAAAGACATAAAAATACATACCTGATGTGAATTTGGCTGGCTGGTTAACATAGAATTTAAACAATCCAGATGCAACCTGTGCAGACACTGGGTAAGCGATACAACAATAGTAGATGCGTCCAAATCACAAAGGCACACTGGACAACAACCATAATTGTCTAATTGATTTTCGACTACCTGAACATATTGCGAGATACACTCACTAGCTGCATCAACACCTGTTACAACATAAAAATTACTATAGCGTGCAACACATCATTACATCCTTCAATGTCTAGCATTACTGACAGCTCTACCTCACCCCTCATCTTCTACCATTGCCACATATACAGAAAATTAAAAGTAATGTAAGCTTATGTCACACAATAGTATAAAAAAGTAAATTATATAATGAACAGAAAATCAAAACAGAACCATAATACATGAGTAACATATCGTATTTACAGACATATACTGTCATGTGAGAGAGGTAATTGTACAACTAGCACATGGAATAAGCGATATGGCAATACTGTGGTTAATTCCATTGACCTTTAAGCTTACAATAACATGACAGACACTCTAACATTACCACATTAGTAAATTAAAAAATACCTTTTTGAATTTGTGTCTCCTTGTAGAACTTTATTTAAGTTCCAAGTTTCAACTTTATGTGCTATTCCCGTTTCTGAAATATTCTGTTCATACAGAAATATCACTAAAAGATGTTTTATTTGAGTTCAGGTGGCCTGAGAACATGTATTTCCAGTGAAAAATTGATATGAAAACAATACTTTTCTTCCTTATATATTCTTATAAGACAGGAGAAAAGTAATAAAGTGGAAATGACGATGTTTACTGGTACATACTTCAAAAATAAATCCTTATAATGCATCCTGCAGCTTGAAATTAATTCTATTTTATCAAATAAATTTCACTAAACTTTTTTTAAGCTGCCTTAATTTTTATTATTCACTTACACGTGGTTCAGTGGATCCACCATCATCAAAGTATATAATATCTTTGAAACTAAAATATTTTAAAATCTATAGAAGATGTTACATCTTCAGTCATTTGTATAAAACTACATACTAAATAGTTTTATACAAATGACTGAAAATGTAACATCTTCTATAGATTTTAAAATATTTTAGTTTCAAAGATATTATAAACTCTGATGATGGTGGATCCACTGAACCACGTGTAAGTGAATAATAAAAATTAATGCCACTTAAAAAAGTTAGTGAAATTTATTATATAAAATAGTACATACTTCAGCATGAAGTATTTATAATCAGTAGATGGAAATCACATAAAAAGTATTGGTGAAAAAGAAGTTTAAAAAGAATTGTTAAAATTACAACACACTGATAACAATTGAGCATAAACTCTACATAACTATACCGGGTGCGGCATATGTCGCTACCCGGAACGTATGGATTGTAAAGTTATAAGCATCACAACTAGTTAACTACTGGTATTTCATGAATCCTTTAATAACAATAGCGACAATAAATTAACTGGGATGTGTGTGATTTAATTAAACTATTCAAAGTGTCCACCAATATTCTCAATACATTTAAAAGCACGTTCGGGTACTGATTTACATATCTTTTCACACAGCTGTGAAATGTCCCCAAAATTGTATTGAAGCTCTTCTTCAATTAACTCTTTAAAAATGTTTCGTATTTTTTGGTTTGGTTGCAAAAACCTTGACTTTTAAAATACCCCGTACAGCAAAATCACACAGCGTAAGATCTGGCGACCGTGCGGGCCATTCAACAATACTGCGTCTGCCTACCAATTCATTGAAATGTTTGTTCAGGAATTCTCGAATGATTAAACCACAATAAGGAGCCGTACCATCTTGTTGTCAGATAAGATGATGCCTAATACCCCCAAAAATAGGACTATTATCTAGTTTTATCATCACTTCCTTCAGCATATCTGTGTACCTTTTTGAGGTTACAATACCTTTGAAAAAATTAGGACCTATAACACCGACTCTGTAGAACTGACAGTTTTCTAATAATAATGACCGATGTCATTGACCACAATAAACGAACAGGGGTGGGTAGCAAGGATACTAACTAACACTGAGAACTGAAACGGCACATGTGTAAACGTGCTGGCGTTCAAGGTTACCCCCACCACCTCAGTGAGTGAACATGTAATCTTTCTAGCGGCGGGTAGCAACTAATGCCACACACTGTATTATCCACTTTTTCATTAAAAAAATCATAATAAAAAAACCATACCAACAATAGCCCCTTTTCCATGTTGGTTTTGTAACTGATCTCTCTTTGGCGATGGAATATTAATATTATTATTCTTACTGCTACTGTTATTGTTAAGCTGCTGTTCAAAAACATCTTCACTATTAACACTGCAGTCCAGTAGATCATTCTGAAATTTAAATACAACAAAAATTCTTACAATGCTTTTAACAGTTGATGACCTCTGCTGTTCCATGCGTTTAGACCAATCAGAACGTTTTCCAGCATTGTCAAATTGTACCTGACAAACATTATGCATGCATGCGTGTAAGAGCCGCAGTAATTCACTCGTATCTTGCATTTCGTACTGAACACATTGATTATAGAGCGCGTTCACATGCAATACTTTATAATATAATCAGCTGATCTAAATGTTCATAGGATATAATTGTTATTAAAATACCAAAAAAATTCCCAACGAAATATATAACAGAGCTAGGAGAGCAACTATTGGCAACGTTGCTGGCAAGTCATTGGCTAGCTATAAAGTGAGTAGGGGGCAATGCATACATTCAGAGCTCATCAGTCTTGAAAAATAATGTAGATCTAGGAACAGATGAGTAATTTTGAGACGCTTCAAATCGTCTTGAGTCAGAACAGGACTTCTTTAATCTCAGAACAACTCTGTGTAAGTACAGAAATGATTATTATTAAGTACAGATTATTATATATAGTGGCGACTATTTACAACACTATGGGTCGTCTGTCGCAGTCAAAACGCCATTTTTGCCTGTCTTGCCATGACTCCTCCTCCATGTTTCTTCTTCCCATGGCTCTGTCAATACCTTCCATCCATCTCCCTCTCGGTCTTCCTCTTTTTCTATTTCGCTGCGGTCTCCAGTTCCACGCCTTCAGTGGGATTCGTACGTTGCTCATTCTTCGCATGTGACCATACCAGTGCAGTTGTTTTCTCTCAATACGGTCTATTATTGAGTCTTCAATGCCCATTATCTCTCTTACTCTTATATTCGTTACCCTATCTCGTAACGTCAATCTGCAACATCTTCTCCAATATCTGTTCTCCACTGTACTGATTCTATTTGTCATGTTTTGTGTAATGGTCCACACCTCTGCCCCATATGTCACCGTACCTTCCACTATTGCTGAAAATATTCGTTTCTTTATGTCTTTTCTTATGTTGAGACTCCACAGAATTGAGTTCAGTTGACCAGTTAATGCCTTTCCTTTCACAATTTTACACATTATTATTACAGATTATTATTATTTTTTTTCAGCTCAATTCTATTAGAACTAGGACTGAGGTGAGTTATAGGAGATTGATACTTTGGCTCTGACACAAGCGAATACTAAAACAAGTACTATTGTTACAGCTGTTCCTATGACAAACTTTGCCTTACTCTGAAACTAAGCCCTGTAGAAATGCTTGAAATAAAAGTTATAAATTTTACAATTTTCTCTAAATTTAGTTATAGATACTGTTGTCGTAAAAAGCATAATAAGGCCACAATCTTAAAAAACCCCATTTTCTACCAATTTCAATAAGAAAATACAGAAAATCACTATTTAAAGCTAAACTAAGTAATGTACACAAAATTCTTGAAATAAAATTTGTTGGTTTTGTATTTTTTTATAATAATATTGTTATTTTTGAATTTTCTCTAAAATGTACGAGGGTAGGCTGATAAGTAATGCACACATGCTTGTAGAAGACGAACAAAAAGAAATAGCAAGATGGGGTAAATAACAAATTAAAGTACAAATCTTAACCTACCAAATTATCTATTTATTTTTCAATATAGTCACCGTTAAGCATTACACATTTCTCCCAACGTTTAACAAGTTTTTTCATTCCGTCACTGAAAAATTCTTCCGACTTTCCTCGAACCCAGGACGCAATAGCTGCCTTCACCTCATTGTCCGAGCTGTAATGATTACCCTTAAGGTCTCTCTTCAGTAGAGGAAAAAAATTAAAATCGCAAGGCGCAAGGTCGGGAGAATACGGAGGGTGTAAAATTGGTTGAAACTTCAGGTTTCTCAGAGCCTCTCCAGTTGCACGCGAAGTGTGTGGACGAGCATTGTCGTGTTGCAAAATTATTGGCGCCAGGTTGCCTCTAACACGACAAACTCGACGTCGGAGGTGTTTCAGAGTCTGTATATACTGAGCAGAATTTACCGTTGCCCCTCGTTCCAGATAATCAGTCACATAAACTCGGCGAGCATCCCAAAACACAGTCAAAAGAATTTTTTTTGCGGACGGTTGTGTTTTGAACTTTTTCACAACAGGAGAATGTGGATGACGATATTCAGCGCTCTGCCTTTTTTCTTCGGGATCGTAATGATGAACCCATGACTCGTCCCCCGTCACAATATTCAAAAGAAAGTCGTCTCCTTCGTCACGGTAGCGCTTCAAAAGTTGTTCACAGCATTCCAATCGACGCTGTTTATTCTCGTCTGTCAGACGGCGTGGTACCCATCGTGCACAGATTTTACGGTATCCCAATTGTTCAATAATGAAGCCAACACGTTCCTTAGATATTCCAATTTGGTTTGCGATACGCTGTTGAGTGATTCGCCGGTCATTTTGAATCAAATCATCGATGAGTTTGCGACGATTATCGTCTGAGGCAGTGATTGGTCGTCCACTGCGTGTTTTGTCAACAATTAAGGCTTTTCCAGGTTGGCAATCACGAAATTTTATTACCCAACGATTCACAGTAGACCTATCAACAGTATCGTCACAATAAACAGCCTTTAAACGACGATAAATCTCACTAGGATTCACTTTCTCAGCAGTTAAAAATTCGATAACAGCGCGTTGTTTAATTCTCGTTGACATAGCACCAGAACACGACGCCATACTTCCACTACTCAAAACAAACTGAATGAAAGCAACGCCTTCAAACTGCGCAGGCTTGTAGAGGAGAAATAGTACTTCCACATGCCACCAGGCGCGCTACTGAAGTTTATTTAGTTGTCTTCTACAAGCATGTGTGCATTACTTATCAGCCTACCCTCGTATGTTAACACTTTTAATTCTGAACAGTTAAGCAGGATTTTACCCCTGTGCTGATAGAAAAAATGGCCATCAGTTATAACTTTTATACATACAAGTTGCATGGTTGGCAAGTGCGAAGAAACAACCTCCACGGAACTGTGTGTGTTCAGTAGTGAAAGTTTTAACGCTGGAATCTTATAAAAACAATTTTTTTACCTTGAAACCACAAAAAATGTAGTGTATGAGGTGATTTTAAAGCAAGTCGCAGTAGCCATTTTTGAGAAAATGGGGAAAAAGTTAAAAATTGTACAAATAACCTACTACTTCTGGTTGACCAATTTTAATGAAAATGTTTATATTAGGTCCCCTTACGGTGCCTAACTCACGTTTAAAGTTTCAACTTCATTATGATATTCCAATCTTGAGATATTTTATTCACACATATTTACACACAGACAGACCAATTGGTAAAAAACGTATTTTCGGATTCAAGAGGCCAGAGAAAGTGTGTTTCCGATGAAAACTTGGTTTCAAAATATCAACATGAAACAATATTTTCCTTCCCTGAACTACATTTATAGAGTAAGAGAAGTAAAAATAAACAACAAAGAAATGATTTGATTTTATAAAAATACATACCCTTGACATTCTTAGTTCACTATCATGACTGAGGTAAGTCGAGACAGTGTCCACACTAGGTCTCCTACCGCTTTTTGTACTACTACTGTCCGCATCCAACACTTCACGATTATCCTTACTATTTCCACTGCAATTACTACTACTACTATTATTATGACTGTTATTACTATTACTATTATTTGGTATATTCTGATTACAATTCTGTTGTTGTTGATGATTCATACTGTTACCATTCTTATGTCCTAAAACCGAAATAAAACATTGTAAATTAAACGTTATTGTTGTTTAGGTCAATAGCCAAAAGGCAGTTTTGAATCTCCAGAGGCTTCACTAAATAAAACGAGGAGTGAGGTGTTTACCAATGCCTTCCTCACTGAGTTAAAAAGTATGCTTATCAGCATGCCAGGCCCTCTGAAAAGCACATATTTCCCACTCTGCAAATGACACCTCTTCACTTCATTCACCACACAGTCTGACTGTATAATAAAATTCATTACTTTCGGAGGAGATAACTCTGATTAGTGTCTTTTATACCTTTACGTCTTCTGTTCTTAAATGATTTAATCACGGTCATGGCTGACCATGTGATAAGAAACAGAACTATTTTGTAGCCCTAGAACTAACAGATTGAGTGCAAATAAATTAACACTTTACTTGTCTGTTATGGGCAAATAGTATAATTATAAATATAATTTTCAGATCTAAAATTTTGAGATAACTAGATAAAAAAGGAAACAAAAAGAAAATATCTAGCTGATGAATCGCTAAATTCATAAGAAAGATCGTTTGTGTATGGCATGGTGATGCCATCATGAAGGAGGAAAACCTCCAGACCTTAATAATGGTACAGACAACACTTATTTTCAATTATTTAAAATTTTAATCCATAAAAAACTCAAAAAGAGTATAGGATAAGTCAGTATCAAAACATTTCATCTCTTAAAAAGCATTAAAAAGAAATATCACTTAAAACAAATTGTCAACATCAGCCATATATAAAAAATAAACAATATTATACAATAACAATAAATAAACAATTATACAATACAAAACATAAATTTAGATTCCATCATTTCTAAATTCCTGGATTGTATAATATGAATTATCAATCTGTAAAAATTTAACTCCTTTTTAATAACTTTTCTCACATTCAATCAAAAACAACCTTTGTGGAAGATGGGACATCAGTTTTGATCCAGAATAATATGATGGTTTTTTTCATAGAGACAACCTATGAAACTCGGTAAAATCAGAACCGCCTCTGCTTGTGTGATAAGACATGAGGCTTTACTATCAAACCATCACGTTTTACTGACTTAGCCCATGGAACAGATTCCATAATAAATAAGAAAGGTACAGTAAGAACAGTTGGAAAGTAATTAAATGTTTCTGAGGAAAACTAAAACTGGAAAGCCAAGGAAGTGATAACTTGGGAATGTGATACCACAGATGAAGGAAAAGGATTGTAAGGTGAAAAAAATGTATCATCTGTTCAAGAGAAACATGTGTACAACAATTATAAAGACAAGTTTAAATCACAAACAGAAAACTGGAATTGGAAAATGTTCATCATGAATACCTGAAACACTTTAATATTTATTTGTTAAAATAAAGTTACTTATGGAAAATATAAATTTAATTTAGCCAGATGTGAAAAGTTCTTAGTAATAATAAATACAATAAGCCGAAGCTGAAGTAAAATAAACATTATTCACGTATAAAGAAAAATAATCAATACTCAATGAGTAACTTATTTTTTTTTTAAATACAATTTATTAATTAATAATAATTTAATACTTACCAAATATATTAAGATTACTGAAAATAGCTTTGGCGATATTTGTTGGACCTTCATTCGATTTAGTTTTCTTTAAATGTTTTTTATTGCCAGTTGATGTACCACTATTACTTGAATTTGTACCATTGTTATTACTATTATTACTGTTGCTTGATTTTTTATTACTGTTATTTGTATTAGTGTCATTGACACTACCACTATGACGCCTATTCTGGATTTTCTTCAGCGTCCTTAAGCCTAAAACAAAATATCTGGTGTGAAACACTCACTTGACTTTCTCCTGCCAATGCAAATATTGAACAATATAACCTAACATTAGTAATAAAACATTAGAAATAAACAAAAAACTAACCTCAATAAACATAACCTAATTTTAATTATGAGTGAAAGACGTAAAATGAAAATCAACCTGTTTGGCTTGTAGGTTCTTAAATTCTCTACAACTTTTATTAGATACATTTTTGCGCTAAAATGCATATTAAAGCCGCAATCTTAAAAAAACCTTTTTTTTCTACGAAAGCAAAGCCTCCCCTATCTTGTAGAGTACAACAGTTATAGTAATTGAGACGATTTTAAAAAAAAAAATCATAGGAGCCAATTTTGAGAAAATCGCAAATAAGTGAAAACTGAAACGAATAAACTACTACTTCTGGTTGACCAATTTTTATGAAAATGTTTGTGTCGGGTCTCTCTAGTGGTATCTAACTTAAGTTTCAAGTTTCAACTTTGTACGATGGTCTGTTCTTGAGATATTTTGTTCACGCACGCACGCGCGCGCGCACACACACACGCACACACATAACTGATAAACATACATTCAATGTTTTTCCTAAATTCATATGCCTTTTCTGCCCTGAAATAGATAGAAATAAAATATATTTACCCATCATACTAGTAGCTTCTTCTGGTGTAACTTTAATCAATGGGTACGGAGCATGCTGAGTCCTTCTAACACTTCTGACATAACCAGTATTACAGCGCATTTGAGTCAAATTACAGAAGTTGATAACGTATGGAAAACCCAAGTGTGTTTTACTGACATCAATAGTTTGTTCACCCTGAAATAAACATTTTTAATTAGCTTACATTAGAATTAAGCAAATACACCACAAAAGTATTTCTAATGAAAGATCAAAAATACTTCTTGCTTATTCATACCCAACATATCAATAAACCTTTACAATTTAAAAAAAACTTTTCACTAAGTATAACACCTCAGGCCCTGTATTTCATGTCGCTGCGATAGGCGACATGAAATAAATGTACAGCGATAACTTTATCACATTCACTCAGAGCACATAGAGGGGATATCAGTAATGCCATATGAAATCACAATGTGTATAAAATAATGGATTCGTGCATGTTAGTCTATGATTATTTGAAGTGTAATAAAAGAAAAAATCTGGTGTGAAACACTCACACGACTTTCTCTTACCAATGCAAATAATGACCAATATAACCTAACATTAGAAATAAACAAAAAACTAACCTCAAAAAATGTATAATTATTTTATTCATGAGTGAAAGACACAAAATGAAAATCAACCACAGTTTGGCTAACAAATACGGAAAATCACTTTCACGCTAAACTAGGCTCTGTAGAGAAAAATGCTCTAAATAAAAGTTGTAGATCTTTTAATTTCCTATAAATTTGATTAATACACTATTGTCGTAAAATGTATACTAAGGCTGAAATCTTCAAAAAATCGATTTTTTTACACAATGTTGTGAGAAAAAAACAGAAAATCGCTAATTACCAATAAACTAAGCGTTATACAAAAAAATGTTTGGAATAAAAGTTGTGGGATTTTATTTAAATTCTCTACATTTTTTGTTAAATATATTTTTGCGCTTAAGCGCACATTAAAGCCGCAATCTTAAAAAAACCCAATTTTTTACTAGAAAACAGCCTTTCCAAGAATTTCAGTAGACATGACGTCTACCTTATCTTGTAGAGCATAAAAAATGTAGTAAATGAAGCGATTTTAAAAGAAATCATAAAAGCTGTTTTTGAACTACTACTTCCAGTTTACCGATTTTGATGAAAATGTTCGTGTCAGGTCCTCTACTGGTATCTAACTTAAGTTTCAAGTTCGTACGTTGTTCTGTTCTTGAGATATTCTGTTCAGACACACACAAACACACAGACCAATCGCTAAAAACATGTTTTTTGGGTTCAGGTGGTCTGAAAACGTACAGATCTGGTGAAAACTTGATTTCGAAAAATCAACATGAAAACAATACTTTCCTTCTTATACATTCATATAGGCAAGAGAAAGTAAAAGTACTCTTTTTAAGGACATATCCCACAAGCATGGCCGTATCCTTAACTCATCAATTAACCGTTCAGAATCTACTTCTGTGATAGCCGACATTGTAACAAATTCAGGGACAAACTGAAAGCAGGGCAGTTGGTATACCGCCCATAGGTTGGTATACCTGCGAGTCCCAACTAACTTAAATGCATATGGGATCTGTCGGCTACACATCTGTCACCGCGATTCATAGGGGCAGGCGACAGTATTTAAAATTTGCCGAAATAGAAGTATCACCGTCGCTTGCATAAACACCTCCTATTTAACAAAATGCACTAAGGAATCCCAGAGACAGAAGTGTCGGCTGTCACGGAGACAGTTATCACGTGCATAAACGAACCTGCATAAACGTGCATAACTGGAATTATTACAAATTATGAAAAGTTTCTTAACAGAAACTTATAATAACACTAAATAAATTTTTTGGCTGAGAATTCACTATTACATCAAAATTGCAGTATCATGTAACAACTAGTTATAGATACTGAAGTCACGAGATTACCTTTTGCGTATGGATGGGCTATGAGGAATGGAAGTGAAAATTTGATAGTGCTGCCAACCTCAACAATCAGACACTACTTGTACATTTCACTACCGTGCAGTTTCTATATATATTTTGTAAGCTGTGGTTTATTCCGAGAAAATGTTTTCTTCTTAAACCTTATAAGAAATAAATGTGACCTGTAATATCCCCTATAGCTTAATTATACAACTAGAAATGTTTAATTTACTGTAATTACCAGCAACCTTATTCGATTGCAAAAGAAGAGCGCTGATGGGTAAGGATGTGTTAACACCTTCTCAGGTAAGTGCACTAGATCCTAGGCAGATCCTGCGCTTTATTGAAAGTGTGGGTCTTGCATAAATAAGGAATAGGGGCAATCACAAAAGATCATTTAGGTCGCGATGAGGAGGGGCTGCAGAGGCCTGAACGCCCATATAGTAAAGTAAAGTAACCTTATTCGATTGGAACAAAATTTTCTACGAATGAATCGCCTTCTTTACTGTCGCTGTCACCGGCGTCTACACTATTAGTCCCACTAGTTACCCTAATCTACCTAACCATTTCCTTTTTTTACCAGGTGCCAACAAAACTGTTGATGAGGAATTATCTTCTTCACTGTCTTTAACTTCCTTCTTTATATTTAAAATTGTGGAAAAAGAAACATCACAGTTAGTTAGCCGTTCCCTCACAGCTTTTGTTAAGAGGCATGGATAGGCATTTTTGTTTAGCTTCAACCTCACAACATTTTATTACATTGCATATTAGATTTCGTTCAGCACTGTGAATAGTTCAACCATGTTCGAGAAACTGACATTTTTGTTTACGATAACAGTTAACCTACAAAAAGTTCCGCGATATACTGTATATGACCTGGGTGTAGTATAAGTTGTTATGTTTGTCGTACTGAAATTAAAGCAGTCGCGCATGTGCACTGATGCTTTTCCCCCTTTACCCCTTGTTGCAAACAAAGGCAAACTCATGACTCAAGTGACGATACTGATGTGTAAAATCTGTCTACTGAGCAAAATAACTGATACTGATAAATAATTATTAGATGTATTGATACTACCTTAACATAAAAACAACAGAAGAAGTTGTGAAAAGTAACTTTTTCTCAAAGTCTTTAACATTCTTTAGCAGCCACATTACTCTAGAATTTTTAGTTAATGTACGACATAAGTTTTAAGTGAAGCTCAATTTATCACTAGCTGAAACAGAAAAATTACGGACCTGGAATCCATGTTACTCTGGTTCTATCCTGGTCAACAAGAAATTAATCACAGTTAATTATCCTTACAGTACAATTCAGGCCGATTTGAAGCTTCTCAGTACCTAATCCAAATTGTGAATACATGCCCCAAGAATTTGAAAGTAATTTATACAAACCTTGGCCCAAGCATCTTCTATTATATATTGAACCTCCATATCATAAGTGTGCCATTCTCCTGGATTGTCTCCAGCCCACTCCCATTTTGCACCTTTACCAGCAGGAGAATCTGGTGGGTATAACATGCGACGAACTTTGTATGGAAGCCCTGAAAGAAATATTAATAATTATTTATACGACATTAATGTAATTAAAAATAGCATATACTTTATACATATAAATTTAATAACTTTATAATAGGGTGTGTAAATATATTACATAAAATTTGTCATCTGATAAAAACACTAAAGATTTAAAATGATCAACAGGTACTTACCAGCTTCTGAGTCTTCAGAACATTGTTGTTTTGTTCTTAAATTTATATAATACTTTTCTAGTAGTGGATCAGCATCACTAAGCATAACTCTAGTTAGATGTTTACAGTGGGCTCTCTCTAAAAGTTGTGAAACTTCACTACTGTACGGCCGCCACCGATTCTGACGGTTCTCCCATTCCCAAACCACAACTGCATGACCTGACATATTATTCAATGTAAATTTATGATAAATAAATTAAACGGTATAATTTAATATAATAATTTACTCCTTAAAGCTATTACATTCTAATAAAGCTAAAGCTGACATGACAATCTGCACACGGAACTGAAGTTATCACCAATTACACAAATCACAACTTTTAACATAACCTTAATAAACGTAAAACGAATTTACGAACGACAATTGAATAAAAATATTCTGAATCCGTATTTCATTGGTATTTCCATTAGCATATTATTCAAAATGTAGACGGGTCAAAGTTTAATTTGGTATACAAAACGCGAATTTAATAAAGGTTTGTTTACATTTTCACGATCTCATCCGCCATAACAAAACGTACACACGCACCATCACGGCAACCCAACCAACTCATTCGATGATGCGATGAGGGGGAAATACTTTCCCACGGTTCTTGTTTTAACAAATCTACAACCAATATGGTACAGATGCAGCTGTTAAGGATGCGTTCATTTTTTCTTTAAGTAGACTGAGTAAATCATTTTGAGCATGAATGCCAAAAATAATCGATAACATTATAATAAAAAACTATCCATCTGTTTTAGTTAAGTAATATTAAACCAGCAAGATACTTGTGAATTCACCATTTATTCTTTTTTTCTCACTATACCTATTACAATGAAAAAGTACGCTGTCGTGATAAATTCGATTATCAATTTCAACAGATCCTTTACGTTTCACACCACGGCATTAACCATTCGTAACACTATAAGGACTTAAATCGGTTGTGGTAGGTAATCATTCTCGAAAAAACTTATTCCTTCATTTGGGCTTAAATTAAAAATATACGTACATATTTTATAAATACAACATAATTTATTTCTCCCGTCTAATTTCAAAACCAGAAATTTTGAATTTTTGATACGCTTGTACTAAATTGATTTGCCGAATTTGTTTAAACTTTCACCTTTGATAAGTTGATACGAAATTATTCTATTTTATTGTGATAGAAAGATTTTTTTTCTCGTGTAGGGCCAATATTAGACCATGTGAGGTGATTTTAGACATTTCTGGAAGCTATTCTCCTATATTCTGTCCACCCGGTGTTCTGTTTTGCTCTTCATGGAAGCCCTTAAAGTCACTTCATATTGTAGGAAGTTGCTTCATATTGTAGGAAAATGCACAAAAGTGGGGGGGTTTGTATATTAGCTAATTCAAGTAAGAAACTTGACACTCGTAATTTACCTTATCTAGAACGGTTTTCTCGGGAAATGGTTATTGAAGTGGCTGGGGTAGAAGTTAGGTTAGAAAAGAGGGGAAAGATGGTTGTGGTGGGTGTCTATAGATCCCCTAATGGTGATTGGGGTCAGTTTTGTTCATCGTTCAGTGAACTACTGGAAGTTTTAACAGAACGATACATAAAAGTGGTAGTTTTGGGTGATTTTAATGTAAATCTTGCTGTTGAAAATAAAATGGCTGAAGAGTTTAGGGATATTGTGGAGATGAACAATCTTGATATAAAAGTTAAAGGTTATACAAGAATTACTACTCACTCACAAACCATAATAGATAATATTTTAACAAATATGGAGAGTTGTCAGGTTAGGTTAAGGGGTTCAGAGCTCTCTGATCACGGCTACCAAGTATTAGAGATTCAGGATTTAGGTAGTCATGTCCCAAATCAAAAAAATATTAAAGAATTTAGGCAGGAAGACCAAGGGAATATTAATTGTTTGTTACATAGTTTAGCCAAAGAGGATTGGAAGACGGTTTTCAATTCATCTGACATTAATCAAAAATATCATAATTTTATTGAGACATTAAAATTTCATTATAATAATAATTGTCCAATTAAAAAGAAAGATGTAAAAAATATTGTCAGTGAAACAGATGAGTGGGTCACAGGGGAAATTTTGCAAATGAGGTCTGAAGTTAGAGATGCATACTCAGATTTTCTTTCACATAGGACTACCTTTAATGAACAAAGGTACAAAACTATTAAAAAACATTATGCCAGAGAAGTCCAGAGAGCTAAATGTAAAAAAACTGCTGAAGTTCTTCATAATTCACCAAATCTAAACTCAGCAATATGGGAAATAATTAATAAGAATCGAGGTGTAGTTAGCAACAAAAGTTTTACTGACATACCTAATATTGTTAACAAAAACAATGAACTTATCGAGAATGGTATAGAAATTTGTAATTATTTTAACAAATATTTCCAGGAAGTAGCTTTAAAACTTAAACAACAGATTAGGGAAACAGTGGGATGTTATGATCCAAAAGGTAACAAGGTAGTTAATCAATTCTTATTTAGCCTAGTTTCAAGGGAGGAATTAGAATCAGTTATTGATAGTTTGAAAAGTAAGAAAACATGTGGGTTAGATGGGATTTCTAGTATAATTGTTAAAGAATGTAAACATCTTTTAATTACTCCTCTCCTTCATTTGATTAACTTCTCACTTGAAGCAGGTGTATTTCCAAACAAACTGAAGGAGGCAAAAATATTGCCTATATTTAAGAATGGAGATAGCCAGTTAGTTGAAAATTATAGACCCATAAGTATTTTAAACACAATCAGTAAAATTTTTGAAAAGGTAGTATTTATTAGGTTAATCAGTTTCTTGACTGAAAACCTAATCATCTCAGAGGATCAGCATGGTTTCCAAAAAGGTAGATCAACTAAAACTGCAATTGTTTCACTTGTGGAGCAAGTAGTTGATATATTGGACGCCGGGGAGAAAGCATTGGCAGTGTTTCTGGATCTGAGTAAAGCTTTCGATTGTGTTGATCATGAAATTTTATTGAAAACACTAGAGTCATTAGGCGTTAGGGATGTAGAGTTGAAATGGTTTCAATCTTACCTTATTAATAGATTACAGTGTGTGGAGTTAACTAGGGTTGTTAGAGGGAAACTTACAAAAGTTGTATCTGGAAAGCTTGAAGTCAAAGCAGGCGTTCCACAGGGGTCAGTTTTAGGTCCAATTCTGTTTCTATTGTACATTAATAGGTTACCAGAAGTCATACCTAATGGCAGAGCTTTGTTGTTTGCTGATGATACTTCAGTAATCAGTAACAGTTCACTGGTAGATGCTCTTGAAGTAAATACACATGTTAACATAGAGTCCGTAGTGCAGTTCTTGAATCAAATGTTATTAACAGTTAATGGGAAAAAGTGTCAGTACTTGCAGTTCAAAAATAAACATAACGTTAAAGAAAGTAGAGAAGTGGATGTATTTATTCATAATAATAGTTTAGAGCATGTAGAAACAGTGAAGTTCCTGGGCGTATCTCTAGATAGATCTTTGTCTTGGGACTTCTATATCAATCAAGTTTGTAGTAAAATATCATCTGGGGTATTTGCACTAAAACAAATCGCCAGATTAAATGATAAAAAATTACTAATGGCAGCTTATCATGGCCTCATTCTGTCTCATATCCGTTATGGTATTTTAGTATGGGGTAATTCTAGCATGGGTAATATGAATAGGGTTTTTAAAATTCAAAAGAAAGCTATTAGGTGTATGGTGGGAGCTAACCAGCTAACCTCATGCAGGCCACTATTTAAGGAGCTTAAATTGCTTACAGTTCCCTGTCTCTACATTTTTGAGGTGATTATGTATGTTAGACAAAATAATTTTATGCAGAATTTCAATGTTCACAATCATAACACGAGAAACAGGAATGATTATTATGTGGCTAATCACTCCACAAAATTGTTTGAACAAAAACCTACTTATGCAGGGAGAAAATTCATAAATAAATTACCCCAATCTTTAAAGTGTTGTGAGGATTTGAATTCCTTTAAAAAAAATTTAAAAAATTACTTGATCGGTGAAACTTTTTATAGCGTACAAGAATTTCTTTCTTGATAGTAGTGATACATAGTGTGTTTCTTATATGTATTTCAGGTGTTACATCTGACGACATGTCCTATACTCCTCCTGGAGTCTCCAGGGCGCAAAAAAAAAAAAAAAAAAAAACTTAATTAGTTGTCTAAATTTGGTTCGGTTCATTAAGTTTTCTCAATATCCTTTTTAACTTCTTTTAACCATTCATCCGACACCTTAGGTCTATTGTTTAGTGTATTAAAAATGTATTTTGTCAACCAATTGTCATCCATTCTTAAGGTGTCTGTAAAATTTTAGTCTTATTAAAGATTTATTTATTGCCGTACACAATTTAATATTACCAACCAGTACTCTCAAATTACCTTAAAAGTGGTGTGTCTGGGAGAAGTCTCACGAATAATCTCGTTATGAAATCGTCTTTTTGATTACAAATATGAAATTTACAGATTATAGGCTACAATTAATTAATTTTATAGGAGCATATACTATACGTCATGTCTTTGTTAGCTTGAAGGTCGATGGCTTTGTTTACAGTATTGGCGAAAATGACATTTTTACGTACGCAAGCACACGAGCGCTTTAAAATGACTGTATCTACATGTACATAGGGATAGGGCCTAAATACAATGTACAGTACTCCTACACACAGTTCCTCATAAAGTATATCCATAACCTATTCTTTCAACAAGGTCTACAAATTTTTATGTACGCAAATGCCTACAACCTTATTTCAATTTACAAACATACAAATAATTATTTCATTTTAAAATGCGTATTTAATTAGTCCTAGTAAAAATTTAAATTATAAATTACAAGAACTAAACAGCAAAAACTTACTAAACTATACTCTACAGACGCACCCAACTAACTAAACAAATTGGTCTGAATATAAAATAATAATGAACAGAAAATCTTATATGAAAACAAATTAGTCACATCATTATGTCTGACAGATTATTTATTAATAACAACAGTGAAAACAAAGCGTAGTGACCGTGCACGAGTCGCACATTACAGTAGCGATTGTATACATTTGTAACTATACCGTCGTTGAATGGCGAGGGGCGAAGAGTGGAGTAGATAAACACCGAAGTTGCTTGTGCCTACATGTGAATTATTATTCTGTATTAATGATTTTAAGGATTATGGTGCACACTTCAACAGTTTGCACATTACGTGTGCCGTAATAAAATAATTTTTATAAAGCGTTTTCGCTTAAATTCAGTTTACAATTTTTCTGGAATTTCTTCATAAAAAATAAATTACCTACGTTGTAGTTTAGGTCATCAGCCGAAAGGCTGGTTTGAACCTCTAAAGGTTTTACTAAGTGAAAAGACAAGTGAGATGGTTTACCATGCCTTCCTCACTGAGTTGAAAGTATACTTATCAGCATATCAGGCCCTCAAAAGAGTACATTATCTAAAGAGTGACTACAATATAACCAAGTGGGTCCAATTTTCTTTTTTTTAAGCAAGTGTCTTGATTTATCTCAATAACTGGATGAAATTTCACTAATATATAATGAGAACTAGTTGTTTTCTACACTTTGCAGACATATTAAAATTTCACCAGTATTAAAGATCTAAACAAAGTTATTAAAGACTAAAAACTACTTGCAATTATTAGGTAACAAGTTGTTTTTATAATACTGGAACTCAAATTAATGTTTATATTTAGAAAGATTCTAAAAGACTCACTTCCCTAACTCAAAAAAAATTGGGACTGTATTTAGTAACTACTTCAACAAACACTAGCAAGTTCTATTAACTGAGTAGTGTTAAAAAAAGTTTTAGAATGGCAAATTTGTAGAACAACTAGTCTTAAAAGATTTTTTTAATTCATTAAAAGTTTACATAAAAGGAAAAAATAAGTTTCTGTTTACAATTTTTCGTTTTAACTGTATAACTAAAATTGTCAGTCACCTCTATGGTACAGTGGAAGTATGAACAAAGCATACTGGGTTTAATTACTGGGCTAGGATCTGAAAATTTTTTGCGTAATTCCACACAAACATATTGTCCTACAGCCTGCTACAGTCGCTAGTAACAAATCGGTCAGTGAAAATTTTTAGATACGATAAATTTATTAAAAAATGGAAAAATATTATCTTAATAAAGGATTAAATACTTTTTTAATTACAATTTTTTTTATTGTTAAAAATATTGTTACTAAGCGACAGCATATATTTAAGTTGCTATATATAATTTCATTAACACGTACGCAAGCGATCTGTTAACTGCTGTTGTGTCACTGTTACTGTTATATACGAGCTAATCAACCTTTCATCAAGTAAAAGAAGAAAGCTATCCAGGTTCATCTACATATAAGAAGTTTAAGCAAGTATTGAACGAGAGGAACCAGTCGTCTGGTAAGACTTAATACTTTTTGTTGCAGTTGTTTTAAAAGGTGTAAAATGCCTTCGTTTTTTCGAGGGCTCCTCTGGGATCTCATCCCAGTGGTAGTCAAATTTTCAGTTGCTGCTCTAATTTCCCCCAACTATCCTCCTCCTCCACCTCTTCCTGCTCTCCTGTATCCAGAGCCTGTCTATCATGTTCCCAGGAGAATTCGACTTCGCCGCTCCGGCTGAAGTCGAATTAATTTCTCCTCTTAATTTACAATACTAACTAAATTTCAGTAATTAATTTTTTTATTTAAAATTTACTGTATTAAATAACTAGATTTGAATTTATGTATCAACCAAATATGAAAATGTAAAGCTACATCAAGAAGTTTTTTCAAATTATTTCTTATTTGATAATAATACATTATTATTTATTTGTTCATCAATTCTTGACTTATTTACATTAAATTCAAATTTAAAAGTTTGAAGAACCTGGACAAAGGGGACAATGATAAGACAAGTAAATTAATATTACATAAAACATAATCCAGATTTTTGATACAACTGGAAGTTACTTAAAGAAAGAAATTATTTTTAAGTTAACATTTTTGGCTCTGGAAATTTAAGGATTTTTTAAATTAACAGTGACATTAAGCTATTTTATCAACACGAATTAAGTCACCTTCGTGTTTGTTTGTACACAGCGTACGTATTTTCACTCGAACTAGCGTTATACATTGGAATTACATTTTAAATGAATCAGACATTGATTCAGAATTTTTGATTCTGAAAATTTTTCTACATATTTAAGTAGAATAATTAATCAAGATATTGCAGCGGAAGAGGTATCAATTATCGATGTAAAATTTTACATAAAAAATTTCATACAACTACATTTCTGATAATCAGATTATATCAGAATATATTAAGCTATTTTATCAACACGAATTAAGTCACCTTCGTGTTTGTTTGTACATAGTGTACGTGTTTTCGCTCGAGCTAGCGTTATACATTGGAATTACATTTTAAATGAATCAGACATTGATTCAGAATTTTTTATTCTGAAAATGTTTCTACATATTTAAGTAGAATAATTAATCAAGATATTGCAGCGGAAGAGGTATCAATTATCAATGTAAAATTTTACATAAAAAATTTCATACAACTACATTTCTGATAATCAGAATATATTAAGCTATTTTATCAACACGAATTAAGTCACCTTCGTGTCTGTTTGTGCACAGCGTATGTATTTTCGCTCTAGCTAGCGTTATACATTGGAATTACATTTTAAATGAATCAGACATTGATTCAGAATTTTTGATTCTGAAAATTTTTCTACATATTTAAGTAGAAATTAATCAAGATATTGCAGCAGAAGAGGTATCAATTATCGATGTAAAATTTTACATCAAAAATTTCATATAACTACATTTCTGATAATCAGATTATATCAGAGGAGGAGGTAGAAAAAACTTGGGGAGAACGATACAATGAGATCGTACAGAAGAATCTATTTAAAGTTACAACATGAATGATCAACCAATTAGTTATTATTCCCTATTAATAATTTATTATTAATATTATCCATATAATTAATTATTTGGATTAAATAAAAAATTAGAGTGGCATGAAAACTGAAAATTTAATAGGCTACCATAACACTGCAATAGCTTTCCACAAGTAACTCATTTAGAAAACTGTTATATTATCATTTGTACAAGACATACATGTTTTTATTAGATTTATTATCAACATTAGTTGATTTAAATTTTAAGAAAAATCGTAACAAATATGAATTGAAAATCAAGATAATGCCGGAGCTGAAGAGTAAATACGAATGAATTCTACTTTTTAAAGTAGAAGAAAATTGTTTATCAAAATATATATTGCTTTTATTTAAAGTAACTTATTTTTTATAAATTATACAAAATTTAAATATTTAATAACTTTGTAATCATTTTTGGTAATAAATTTTTCAGAAAAACCTATTTTATTGTTTAACTATTTTTTTAATTAGTTAAATTATCCTCAGATATAAGTATAACATCATGTAACGACGGTGTATCAAATGAAAACCTTGAAGTGCAGTTATAGCATCTTCAAAACAATAGCAATCTTCAATAGCACCTTCATAGCACGAGGGTTACAGGAAAGGAGCTGTAAAACAGATACCAAAGTGATCCTAAAATGAAGAGGAGGGCAGAAGCTTCAGTACCAAGATGGGCATCTTCCTATCAACAAGCACTGTATTTGAGCAGCGATCTGCGATTCAATTTCTGACTAATGAAAGTATCAAACCAATAAAAATTCATCGTAGGATGATAATGCAGTAAGACGAGTCATGTCTGTCCCAGCAGCTAGTGTATGAGTAGTACAGAAAGTTTAACAGCGGTGTAATTTCTGCAGAGGATGCACAGTGACCAGGGCGGCTCACTGGATAGTGATGGATGAAAATCTTAGGTTATTGGAAGAGCTTTTAAATCCTCTTGTAAAACAGGCGTAAAACAAAATTTTGGAGATTAGTTATGGGTCAGCACAAAATATTGTCGATAGGGTACTGCAATTCAATAAAGTGTCTCCAAGGTGGATGCCACATCAGTTCTCTAGTGAATTGAAAGACCATTGTGTAAATGTCTGAAGAGCTTTCATTGTTTCCTAATGGAAGGTGGTCCATTCCAGGGAAAAATTGTTATAGGCGATGAGATCTGGGTTCACTGACACCAACCAGAAACAAAAAGTTCAAGTAAATTATGGCATCACAGCTCATCGGAAAACCAAAAACATATTGCATTCAACCATCATCGAGTAAACTCATGCTCACTCAATTGCTATAATTAGGTATATATTGTGTTTACATCACCAGTTACTTTCAGCGTGCACAGAGCTCAAAAATTTTTATTTTCGTATGTGATCATCTACATACAAAAAAAATTTTTCTTAGAGCTTGCAGTCCTCGAAAAATGACCCGGTGGTCCACTAGTTGGTGACCATTGCCCTAAAATATTCATGACTAGGCATACAGAATAAAAAAAGGAAGAGGAATAATAATGAAAGGAGTGTGTTGCATGACAATACATGACCCCGCACAGCCAATGCCACAAAGCAACTCTTGGACTCATTGGGTTGTGAATAAAAAAATAAATATATAAATATATGTTGCATTTCTGATTTTTAACAACTTCAGTACTCTATAGGATTTACCTTGTAAAATCATGAGGGTTTAAATAAATAATCATATATGTTTTTAAAAAATTGTATTAAATTTTATTATATTATTTTAAATACTGTACAAATAAATTAGATAAATTACACATATGAATTTATTAATTTAATGATTTATTCTTGAAAACAAAAAATACTATTTTATATAAACACATCCTACATCTCATTTTTACTAATACAGTACATACATAATTCATCTATAATAAAATTATCTAACATAATGCTTAACTAAATCATCCACCAATACCATTGAAGTATCTGTACATATTTACAATATTATTAAATTTAATAATCATACTCTCACACAATGATTTTATATACATATACTTAAAATCTTAATAAGAAAAAAAACAGTCTTTTATAAAACATTTAATATATTTTTACACTATGACTAAAATATTTGTAAAATTATATATCAAACAAAAAACAAAGAAATTAAAATAATACAAATGTATCACTGGAATAAAAAATAAAAATAAAATAATATATTCATGATGTTTTAAAGAACTTGTGTACTTTCGGTAACATTCACAAATTTTAACGTCTTAAAACTAAACTTTAATCAAACAAGCTCATTTTTAGATTCCATTAAGTTTGTTTTTTTACTGCTGTAAAAGTACAGTAAGAAAATGAAGGGCAGAATCCGAGATACTTGATCTGAGTATGAAGCAGCTTAGGGACACTGTGGGGCTGTTGACAGCGTATTGTCACCTTATGAACCATTTAGGAAATAGAGATCTTTAGTTAACTCGTTGGAGATCTCCTGAGATTAATATAAGGGAAGGGTCAATGCAGTGAGCTTTTCTAAAGCTACATTGTTAAAGAAACTAAAAAGATTGCCTCATCCCTTCAATAATCAAATAAATTTCTCATCAAAAATCATTTATTCTTATTTTCAATACCCTTTTTTTATTTATTTATTTAAAGTTGAATCAACTGCTTGGTCATTAACAAATACGGTGGTGTATGTAACATTAAGTGTGAGATTTGACACGTGAAAATTTCCAGATCCTAGCTAGGAATCAAACCCGTGACCTCCACGTGGCTCCACTACGCTACAGAGGTGACCATTATACTTTTTTTGTTTTACATATAATTAGATTTAAAGTGAAATGAGCTTAAATACCATAGTCTATATATGCGGATTAGTGGTGACACGGTATACAGATTGTCCAATGAGAGGAAGAATCTGTCTCCTATATATTATCTGTAAAAGAGAAATGTTAACTGATATGAACAGTGGCTGGTATTCAAGAGGATCTACATAATCAGAGATGGACTGCAAATATTTTGAACCTTTAAATGTAACTTTTGTTAGGTAGGATGATCTGGTATAACAGGATGTGGTTCTTTCCAGTGGAAAAGGCATTGCGGTACATGTGTTGAGCCTGTACAAAGCTAACATTGCACTTAGCTTTTAAGTAGAATAGAATAGGCTTTGCCCATGACCAGTACTGAAGACCAGCTCTGAAATCACAGATCCAAAATAGCTCAAAGCAAAACACCTTATACATTTTTACTTATTTTATGTGACTTTATCTGCTTATTTAATTACAATAATTTAGTATTTAACATTTCACACACATTATAGCGAACAAGGGTTTTCAGTTCATGATTTAAGTTTGCAAAAAAAGGGGGATTATTATTTTATTATTTTGAGAGATTACCCATTATGTGTATCCACCCTTTAGGCAAATAAACCTGGAGGATAAACTTGCATAGAATTGTTTAAAGAATTGTTAAGCAGCTTCCTGAAACTTATACTAGGGAGGGGTATATTTGCTGAGCGAATAAGAAAGAATAAAATAGTTCAAAAGGCTCACTAGAGAATCACATTAGTTCTTATCCATCCTACACAATCAATCAAACTATAAAAACAATTTATTTTTTAATATTCTTTTTGTTTTACATTTTACTTATACTTCAGAAAAAATAAATACACACTTGAGTAGAATTGATAAAGTATTAAATAAAATACAATGTAACTGCTATCCGAACCCAGTAGATGGAAAGTTGAATTAAAAATTTAAGTCACATCAGCTGGGTGATCAGGTCACACTAATGCATTAGATGTAAATATTCAAATTCATGCCAAAAATCAAGACACTGGGCAATTGTTTAATAAAACAGTATCCAATAACAAAATAAAAGCTTAAAAATAATTCATGTTACTATGTTTAAATTATAATTTTTTTTATAAGGTGAATAACACATAACCTAAAAGTAACATATATTGGTGTTCCTTGTAGTTTACACAAAATTATCCGCAATTTTTTTTATTATTAAAACAAAAAGAAATTATTAAAAAATCTGGTGTAAAACACACGGACTTTCTCTTGCCAATGCAAATAATGAAGAAAATTACCTAACATTAGTAATAAACAAAAAACTAACCTCAAAAAACATAACCATATTTTAATCAAGAGTGAAAAACGCAAAATGAAAATCAACTTCAGTTAGGCTTAAAAATATGGAAAATCACTCTTTCATGCTAAACTGGGCTTTGTAGAGAAAAATGCTTTAAATAAAAGTTGCAGATCTTTTAATACCCTATAAATTTGATTTAGGCTACACTTTCATCGTAGAATGCATACTAAGGCTGAATGAAATCTTAATTTTTTACACATTTTCGTGGAAAAAAAAACAGAAAATCGCTAAACTAAGTGTTATACAAAAAAGTGTTTGAAATAAACTTTTATTATTAAGATTTTGATTCAAACCATTGACAAAGGAAGATGCAATCTTCATAAAATATTTTATAACTTTTATTAGCATTACCTGAACAAGCGGCGCGCACTGCGAAAGTACTTGTAAGAAGGATTTTGAAAAGCAGTATAAGACAAATTACAAAGTTTTTTTATATATACATAAAAAAACAAAATATTAATATGGATTCTACTGCTATTATGCTAACTAATAACTTAAATAATTATAACTTTTATTATATACATTTTAGCGCTAAAATGCATATTAAAGCCGCAAGCTTAAAACAATTTATTTACGAAAACAGCCTCCCCAAGAATTTCAGCAGACATGGTGCCTATCCTATCTTGTAGAGCATAATTCATATTGAAAAATCGACATGAAAACAATACTACCTATATATTCATACAGGCAAGAGAAAGTAAAAATTAAAAAGAAATAATAAAACTATATATGGTAAGTTATTGTTTTGTAACAGTAAACTTAAAAATAATGGAAGGCATAATGGAAGTACAAATTGTTAATTAAAAATTACATACAAAATTATAAATGGTTATTATACTACAATAAAAAGAGATTTACCGTTTTCTCTTTACAGTGATTCAACGAAATAAAAATTTATATTATTTAGCACACAGAGTATGTAATTACAACACAACAATATTGTTAACTAAAATATGTTGAACTCTTTGTTGGTGTGGTGTGGTCACTTAGGTTTCAGCTTTATAAGTAAAATGTTTTTACAACCACAACAATATGAAAGTTTTGGCTTTCTTTAAACAGTTTCATAAAGAGTCATCAGTAATTTTATTGAAAAGTGAAAACAACATACTTTGCCCAACCTCTGAACACTGCTAACACATTCCTTACAGGAGGATATTGACTAGCTTTAGTGAAACAAATCTTAAAAATTTAACCTGCATCTTATAGTTGGTATGTTAATGGTACTGATTATGTTAATATTGTCATTAAACATGTAATGCTCCTGGTAAAGGTTCTTCAGTTTTTTATCTTTTAACTTTATTCACAGGATTTACCATCATCAGAGCACAAATATGTTTATTAAAATTGAAACTAATTTTAATTTTCCTGATAAGAATAAAATAAAGATCCCGAAAGAACCTTAACTTAGTTGTTAAAAAAATTTCCAGTACTATACCAATATATCACAAAAGAGGCCTTCTAAGTACCTAGCCTTCTAAGTTGTGGTGTATAAAAATCCATTAATTGGTATATAACATTTTCACTCCAACTGATTTACTAAATTTACTGTGATGTTGAATATATTTCAGTTATTTATGTAATAAAACAAACTATTAAAGAAGGTTTGAATAAAACTGACCACACCAAAGGAACTACATAATATAGCAATACCGAGCAAGAATTAAATTATATTACAAATAGATTAAAATACACATGTTACAAATATATTACACAGATAAATATATTAATATTGCTATTATTATAAGATGAAAATGTATTTACCAATGTTGACATAAATTTTTAATTACAAATTTATAATAGAAAATCACCGGTACAACACATTTCAGTCTTATGATATAAAAACACCTCAATTTTAATAAATTATTTTACAAAATTTATATGTATTTCATGAAGAAGAGATAGAATCTATTATAAAAATAAAGTATTCCAATAAAAATGAACCATAAAATATTTGGTGACTATTTTCTGAAATGAATCCGGAAAGTTAAACAAAAACTTTTTAAACATTATAGTCATAAGTAAATTTATTGTTAAACAATACACTATGATTGTCTACAGGTAGATACTGCAATTTTATAAGTAACATAAAGAGTAAGTTTTAAATAAAATATATTTAGTTATAAAAGTTTATAATTTTTTATCAAAGAGAATGCGGTAAATATACTTTATTAACATGAGGGTGGTCCCAAAAGTAAGTGTCTTTAAAGTGCTGAGGATGCTGGGAAACTGTTTGTGTCAATGTTGGCAACACTGTAGTCTTTGTTGGTTTTCCCCCATTTTCAAACAAGCCTGCAAGCATCTCGGATCAGGGTTACAAGAAATACAATAGCTATAGTATTTGTAATATAATTTTATAGTTGAGTATGATGTATGATAATACTTAGTATCATACAAAAAACTGTACGATAATTTAGGTGAAACACTAAACACGGACACTTTCCCGTGATTATACTACTATCGCCAATCCATTTAGCAAATGAAGAGAGGGAGTTATCTACAATCATTGTAAACTTTGCAAGTTATAACACGTTCAATATTTATTCTTCATACACGACTGACAGACAGCACATAAACAAACTGCAGGTTCACGCACTAAATATGTACACTACCAGTGTTTATTTATTCTATATACACAATCGACTGTCGGCCAATTTATTTATTTTAGTCCAGCTGAAGTAAACAAATAAAATCACATAGTTATTAATATTTATCAACACCTGGTAATGTAGTTCAATAAATTTTTGTACTTTGTATTATAATTTTACCCAGATGTACGGTAATTTGGGCCATGTATACGATAGTGGGTCCTGAAAGTCTGGCAACACTGGGTGAGATGCTCAGCCATACAGTCATTTGGTTTTGGAAATTAAAGGTGTTTTAACCGATCACACTTTACCGATTGACTGATGTGAATGATGAGTCATACATGGATGACAAAAATGTCAACAAGTGGTATATGGAGTTTGCAGCTGGTCATATTGAAATTCATGATGAAGAAAGAAGGAGGAAACCATTAATTTCAGATGAGAAAGTCGCCGAGGTTAAGTGTTCAACAGCTGATTTTCAGAGACGAAGGTTCCTGGTTCAGATCCTAGTAAAGGTAGTTACTTTTATACGGATTTGAATACTAGACAGTGGTTACCGGTGTATTTTGATGGTTGGGGTTCAATTAACTATACTCACTCATGAATGGTCGGCCTGGGTCTGTACAAGACTACACCTCATTTACACGTCATGCACACCATCCTCATCTCATTGGGTCATAGGGTTGCTTATTGTTCTGAATTGAACAGTTTGCAATGTACACACATTAGGAATAAAACAAATAAAAAAAAAATGGAAAAGGTGCAATATCAGATGGTCTGGACAAGACGAATCCCACAACTGTTGGAAGAAGACCACCACCTCTTTGCAAAGTTAAAAGATGAGGCTCAATGCTTCCTCAACAATGTGGTGGCAAATTAGTAATATGCCATGGGCATACAAAAACTGCCACAGCTCCTACAAAAATGCATTCATCGAAATGGCAATTACGAAGAAAAATAATATTTTTAAACAATAAGAGACCCTAACGTCTGTATTACCCCAATTTATCTAATTAATGTTACGAATGAAATTTACTACAATTAAATGCCAAATAAAAATATCAGTACTTTAAAAGTTTATAATAACATTTTTTAGTTACAGATATTTCCGTTTAACAGATGAGTTTTATTAAGTATTAGTCCAATTTCTTTATTAAATCTGATTAAATTTGGGAGTTACACGATTGATCCCAGATTAGTTTGACACCCTACCATCATTTTTAATACAGATAGAAACCTGAATTTACTACTGCAATGAACGCATTATATTCTAACAATAAAATAAAATGTAAATAATTACTATCAAGGAACTTACATAAAAATAAATGAAGATAAATCAAAAATATAACACAATTCAAAACTATAAAAATATGTATCATAAGTTCTTAAAAACAAGAAATATAACAATGCATTATTACATCATACAACATTTATAACACGTACACTAAATAGATTTTTTTATATACAAAATTATGGATATTAATTTTTTTACTGTATTTATTATATTTCTTAATACTATAAATAAATGTCTTTAGGAATTAATTACATTAATAAGCCACAATTCAATATATTAATGAAATTGATAATAATATAATGTATGTATGTATAAAATAAAAAATATGAATTTGAGAAATTATTTAAAAAATCTGTAAGCCATATTACGTATGTCATAGATTTAGAGTAAATGCGAAATATGATGAAGCGGTTAAGACTGACTCACTCCCATACGCTACACTGAACAGTGAACAAATGTCCGTAGCTAATTTGACTGAAAACATAAGTCTCCTTCACTTAGGATTGCTTTGTTCTCTGTGTAAAATTTTACATTTAAAAAAATTAATTGCCTTTGGCAGACAGGTGGAGTTTTATATTATTTGCACTCGTAGTTCCAAGGCTACAAAAAATAATTCTGTTTCTTATCACATGGTCAGCCAATTATATGACTGAAGTATTTAAGAATAGAAGAGGTAGAGGTGTAAAAGACACTATTCAGTGTTATCTCCTCTGAGAGTAATGAATTTCATTATACAGGCAGACCCTGTGGTGAATAAAGTGAAGCTGTTATTTGCAGGGCGGAAAGTAGATACTTTTCAGAGGGCTGGTATGCTAATGAGCATACTTTTCCACTCAGTGAGAAAGAGTAACCTAACCTTATGAGAAAGAGTAACCTCATTCCTTATTTTACTTAGTAAAACCTCTAGAGGTTCAAACCAACCTTTTGGCTGATGACCTTAACAACAAACTTTTATTATTCTTGTGCAGGTGATACAGTAGAAGTAGTTCAACTGTAGCTATATATTTTTCATGTTTCACAGTATGTAACCTACCACATGCTTTGTACATAGTATAATTTCTGATTGGAGGTTAGCATGATGTATATTGCTGCTCTAAAAAAAAAAAACAGTCAAAGAGTTGATGTGCAAGTTCCTCATCTGTAATATTTTTCCTTTTCTGATAGTTTCAATGCCCTGTATTTAACCTTATACAGTATTATTGGTTGTATAGTCACTTGAGTCACGAGTTTGCCCTTGTTTGCAAAGAGGGGTAAAGGGGGAAAAGCATCAGTGCGCATGCCTGACTGCTTTAATTTCAGTATGACAAACATAACAACTTATACTTTACCCAGAGCATATACAGTATATCGCAGAACCTTTTGTAGGTTTTGTTAGTTACAGAAATGTCAGTTTCACGAAAACGTGGTTGAACTATTCACAATGTTGAACGAAATCTAATATGTAATATAATAATATGTTATGAAGTTGAAGCTTAAAGAAAAACCTTAACCCTGCCTTTTAAAAAAAATCATGAGCGAGCGGCTTACTACTGTGATGTTTTTCTTTCCACAATTCGAAAAATAAAGAAGGAAATTAAGGATGTGAAGAAGCTATTCTTTAAGTTTTGTTGACACCTGGTAAAAAAAAAAAAAGAAAACGGTTAGGTGGATACTAGAGAGACTGATAATGAAAATGCCGGTGCCAGCAATAGTAAAGAAGGTAATTCATTTGTAATTACAGTAAATCAAACATTTCTGGTAATTTAATTAAGCCATAGGCAATATTACAGGTCATATTTATTTTTTATAAGGTTTATGAAGAAAACATTTTCTTGGAATAAACCACAGCTTACAAAATGTATGTAGAAACTTCACGGTAGTGAAATGTACGAGTAGTGTCTCACTGTTGAGGTTGGCCGCACTTCTCTTCTTAACAGCCCATATTTACGCAAAAGGCAATCTCATGACTTCAGTATCTATAACAGCTCATAATGTGACAAAAAGTTTAAAGGTATTTTTTGAATGATGAAAATGACTTCTACTTCCTTAATCATTCTTTGCAAAACTAATTCATTCATAACTTGCTAATACATCAAAAGAAAGAGCAATTTTATACTAGTAATACTTCCACATATAAAATATCATCAATATTGTTCAGGAAATTACAAAACACAAATTAATCAAAATTTTAACTTTAAAGCAAGACAAAGTAAAAAAAATCGATCAAATAATATATGATGAAAAAACCATAACTTCAACTAATAACAAACAAACACATCAAATCTAACCTCATGCTTTACTTTAAAATTAAAGATTGTGTACACATTACTTGGTGATGTATGAACAATACAAGAATATTAACACACATAATTTAAACAAATAAATAAATACATTTAAAACTACCAAACAATAGCTTGAGCATAAAAATTTAATTAAAGTATTAAAAATAATGAAAGTATTTCTCTATGGCTAATTTTTAAACTAAATTTAAATACATCATAAATCTATATACACTACATGACTTTGTAATAAATAAATAAATTTGATTTCATAATTTGATATTAAAAAATTAATTTATTACCAGCAAATGAATGTAATAATTTAATGGAAATTTATTAAGATGCATTAACTGCTTGGTTATTTAAAACTACAGTGAGATCCAGAAAAGTAAAAATGAATTTTAATGAGTTTAAATTTCCAACCAGAGTTGGAAAAAGAACCTAGAATCTTCCAAGAATCTAGAATCTTCCACATTGGCGTAGTTGGTAACGTGCTCACCTCTCATCATGCGGTCTTGGGTTCAAATCCCATTCAGGCAAGGCATATTTTCATATGTTACAAAATATCATTTCATCCTTCACCGTCTGCATTAGCAGTAATTAAAGAAGAGTCGGACGTTAAACAAAACACAAAAAAGAATCCTCCTTTTTGCACTCCCAGTATTCTGCCATTGGGCTAAAAAGGTGAATTTTATCTTTTAAGAAAGAAATATACTACAAACAATATCTTAAATCTGAAAATACTCAATATGCTGGTAATAAATTCTGAGCAGTCTATAATAGCATTCATTCGCTCAAAATATATTTTTGATTAACTAATTTTATTGTTGAATAGACAATCAGTAATCACAACTTTATAAATGTTCATTCTCATGAATTAAAACCAAATACGATGCATGACAATAAAAACTGGATTGAGTTCACAACTAGAAAAAAAGAGTGAAATTGGCAACAAATGTTTTGGTGATATCATAACACACTCCTCCTCTATCTGCGCAGTAAGTTTTATCATAACACACCCCTCCCCTACCTACGCAGCAAGTTTAGACTCGACTGATCATGCCAGTCAGCCAGAAAAATTTAATTGTAAAAACTTAAGAAAGAATCGACATCAAATTTCTTGTGAAACTTAAAAAATCGGTCAAAGAAACTTTCAAAATGTTAATATTGGCTTACGGGGATGGTTCTTTGTCTAGGATTATGCGCGTTTGAATGGTATAAATGGCTTTTTGAGAAAATAGACAATGTGGAAGATAATGGATGTTCGGGCATCCAAGATTAGTGATTACTGATCAAAACATTGCCAAATTTTGTGACAACAATGGTATGAGTATGTGCAAGATACAAATATTAATAAGTAATAAAGAAATAGAGACCTAAATTACAATTCAAATAAAATAGTTTTAACTCATGAATGAGAACAAATAACATAAAATAATCTACCAAACAAAAACATTAACTTGTACACAAGAATTACAGCTATCAAAAACATATTCTTTTTCACAATACAAATTAGATAACTTAAATAAATTAGGAATTAATAATGTAATTTTTTTTTAAATTTTGGGATAGACAATTATTTGTATTTTATCACAGTTTAACTTATCTGGCCCGCCAAAACAGGAAAAATTTCTTATTCATCCTACCAGCTTTTAACTTGCCCCCAAATAAATTCTAAATAAAGACATCAATGTTCAATTTATTGTTATACTAACAACTCCTAGCCTCAGAGTGATACATTAAATAACCTGAATGATTGTTTTTTCTGTGTAATGAAACACTTAACTTTTTCTCTACAACTTGAAAAGCAAGTGCACTAATTTTTAGAACTGTAAACCTTCATGAAGATACAGAAATAGTATGTATTTCTTCAAAATATTCACCCCCTTTTTAAACCTTAGGTGCAAGTGATCAAAATATTAATATTAATTTTTTTGTTCAACCCCTAGTTCAATTTTATAAACTGAAAAAAATGTTAATTAATTAAATTAATCCATTAACTAAAGAAAAACTATACCATAGCTATTTCATCAAACAACAATAATTTTGTCAAAGACTTCTTGTCAATATTTTTTATTTATCTGAAGGACTGAAGTTGTAATATTTAGCAAAAAAGTAATTACGAGGGTCATTTGGAAAGTAAAGAACGTTTTCATATGATGTTAGGCCATCCCTACCACCAGGTAATCTTTGTTTGTATGACTCTGGCCCTCTTCTGCTTCAGCCTGATGCTAGCCACGATCTATACAGGTGTTTATTGTTTAGTTATACAGCTTTGATAACGCTGAGAAAGAAACTACTCCAAAATGTGAGAAATACAGTGTGATTTCTTTTTTGAATGCAAAATAAATTTTTCCAATTGAAATTTATATGTAAATTACCAAGGTTAGTGGTAATGTAATGAATCAGGATTCTGTTCAAAAAAGGTGCATCAAGTTTAGTGGCAGATGAACAAATGTTCGCAATGAAAGATGCTTGGGCTGACCTACAGGTTTCACTGATGATCGCAAACAAAGATTGAGGAAAGATTCAAAAAGAGTTGTTTTGAGTTAATATTTTCTTTCCTGAGATAACAAAAACTGTTCTTTATGATTTTTTTTTGTAACAGTGTATTTATTTTACAATCAGTTAATAAATATAATAACTTTAAGCAAATATGAGAAAATCTGAGCAGTGTGGTTCAAAAAGACTAAACTATGAAGAAAAAATATATACATACACAAAATCAAACTTGATGAACTATGAATCAACATCTTGAAACACAAAGGTATTGAAGTTAAAGATGACGATGATAGAGATTAAATTTTTAGTAGGGATTCGACATTGTGCTTCACGATAACTCATATCAACTGCATTGACACAAGACTTGCTTTAGTAGTTTAATTGAGAAGATTTCGTGAGTCCACCATCCATTCCTGACTTAATACCTAGTGATTATCACCGCCTTCCAAAACTGAAAGAACTTTTAGACAGAACATGATATAAAAATGATGAAAAACTGAAAATGGCTGTTACTAACCGAGTACGAAGCAGGAATATATAAACTTATACAACGCTACGATAAGTCTTTGAATGTTAATGTGGATTACGTAGAAAAGTAGCTTAAGGCTCATTTAAGATACAAAAATTTGTTTCAATATTTCTACTAATAAAATAAACAAAACAAATTTTTAACTTTCCATATGACCCTTGTAATTTGTTCAAATACAAGAATGAAGACTATTTGACTAACCAATTTATTGATCAACATAACCAACTTTTATTTCAGGGGTCCTGGATTTAATTCTAAAACTAATACATTTTCATTTATCATTCGTAACCACTTGAATGTGTAAAACATAAAAACAAGAAACTTAAAAAAAAATAGAGATTCTGATTACTGATTGATATATTCATTAATATTTTACACCTTAAAACTAACGAAAATAATAAATTATAATTATAATAGTCTTGTTCCATATTAACTTAAAACAGAACAAAATATAATTAATGATAAGTAGCAAGCAATATATATTTATGTCTTTTGGTCATATTATATGACAATGTTTTTACCAGGTTACAATAATATATTCGATATATACATACAAAATAATTATACGTAATTAACTTATATACATATTACACTTTTATTATTTAATTATATATAATATAAAATAAGTTTATAGTTTATTATTCTTTATGAATTATATTTGGATTAGGTAGGTAATATTAAATATTAATTAACTAAATAAAGACTATGACACTAGTTCAGGAACACTTTCTCTTAGGTGGGGATTATCAGCATACAAATTACTCGGCAAACCCGGGTTGTCTTGACCTGAAAACAAAAAAATAAATAATAAATAAATGTAAAACAAAGAGTAATAATTTTTTTACATACAGTAGAGTGTCGTTAATTGGAATATCAATAATTGAAACTTAAAAAAGATTATTATTTATTTAAGAAATTATTTTGAGACAATGTTTGTACGTGTTTATTTTACACATTTCACACATTATTTCAACTTAAACAATATTTGTATTAGAGTAAAGAGATTTAGATATTTCTTCTCAAGAACTAATCTGTTTTTGAGATATTTTATTCACACACGCACGCACGCACGCACACACACACACACACACACAGAGACAGAGAGAGAGGGGGGAGCGGGTGTAGAGGGAATTCACTAAAAACATGTTTTTTTTGGATTAGAGGCCTGAAAACTTTTTTTTTTTTTTTTTTTTTGCGCCCTGGAGACTCCAGGAGGAGTATAGGACATGTAGTCATGAAAACAATACTTTCCTTTCCTGTACATTCATACAGGGCAAGAGAATGTAAAAATAAATTATTCAACACACATGAAAAAAGAGAAAACTAAGTGCATCACTATCAATCAAAATGCATAAACAATCAAGTAACAACTATTATCTGAAAACCAGGAACACTGGTGCACTGGTCTGCACATGCACCAGCTGCTGGCGGAGAATAGCTTCACCCACCGTATCTAACTTTGGTCTGTAATGTTGCTTGTACATACGTGTTTTAATTACAAAACATAAGACAACACTTTTAATTCAAATTGTACAGCTATGGTGGGCTATATGCCAAACATATTACAGTAAGTAAATTCCGCTTAGAGATTAATCAGTGGAAATTTTTAATATAAATTATCATCTATCATTTTGTTTTGTCTGTCCATCCCTCACACCCAAATTTCAGAAACTACTTGAGAGAGCAACTAATTGGTTTTTGGATTCATAATCTACACAAAAATTTAGTGGGTCTGGATTGGATTTGAAGTTCCAGTTTCGACCAGAAGTAGTCCAAAACTGGAATTCAAGAAATCAAAGTCGAAATTAGGAAACAAAAATAGTGTCTAGAGGACATACAGAAATCATTGGGTTTGAAGTTCTGGTTTCAGCCGGAAGTGGCCCAAAACTGGAAATCAAGAAATCAAAATCAGAAACTACAAGAAAAAGAAACAAATACTTTTCGGATTTGTAATCTCCACAAAAAGTTAGTGGGCCTGGATTGGGTTAAAAGTTTCGGTTTCGACCGGAAGAGGCCCAAAACCAAAAGTCAAGAAATCAAAGTCAGAATTCGAAAACACAAATAGTGTCATTCGATTCCTCTTATAGAGTAATATACAACAATCAATAATGGTTTTTGCCATAAGTCAAAGGTGTTTTTTTTTTTTAACGTCCGACTGTTCTGCAATTACTGCTAATGCAGATGGTGAAGGATGAAATGATTTTTTTTGTAACGTATGAAAATATGCCGTGCCTGAATGGGATTCGAACCAAAGACCGCATGATTAGAGGCGAGCACGTTACAAACTACGCCAATGCGGCCAGCTAAGTCAAAGGTAAGCCTATTTAAAAATTCCCACCAGCCATGAGACACTGTGTCATCTCATGAAAGGGATTTTTTTTTTATGTATTTTATTGAAAATCATTCATTCACTAAATTTAATCATGTAATTTTCTGTGAAATATAAACATGACATATAAACCTATTAAAAGCATTGAAACCTTAAACAATTTTCTGAGCGATGTTAAAGTGAATCTTCTCTAGCAAAAATTTATGATGTTGGTAAAATATTGGTTATACAAATTTTATAAGAAATTTGGGATTTTTTTTTTGTCTCAGAGGTTCAGTTATCAGAACAATACCTAATCTGAATTGGTTCCAATCAATGATACTCTACAGTATTTGCAATCAAAACTAAATTATTTTTAAGTTTCAATTCTGTCTAGCCAATACGTATTCTATACGTATACTTTAAATTTAGGAACTTTCCTCTTAAATTAATCAATCATACACACAAAGTAAGCTGAGTATATAAAAAGCTGTGCTAACACAAAACAATTTCTTACAGGATTTACAAGAGAAAAATTGTAGAATCAAAGCACCCAATATGTTGGAAAATCCATTCAAAAACTAATTCTGTTTGATCACAGTTATTAGAATGAGTGCATATATTTTTGATTAAATTTTATTACAAAGACTGTGTATACATGTAAGAAAAACAAATCACAAAACATGTTTTACATAAAACACTTACATGTATTGCAACATTAATGCACAGAGGTAATAAAAATAAAAAAAAAAAATTGATAAAAATAATTTTTGACCAACATGAAAACATCTTGTTTTTACTGTCTTAAAATGTCAGTTGACATTGTCGGTGACTTAATTGACTTAAATCGACAAATGATTTGAATACAAATACTTCCATAGCAGTCTGACTATATTTTAAAACAATATAAAGTTGTATAAAAAAAAAGTTAAACATCTTTTTGTTAAAAAAAGTGTATAAAAATAGCTTTGAAATTGAAATATATATATATTTCTAACCACCAGAATATAGGAACAGAAAATACTTACCAAAATTTATGGTGCTTTCATGTATCTTGTACACATCTTCAGTAAATTAAAATTCTTTAAAAAAATTTTTCACATCAAAATTTAAAATTTAAAACTTCCTACTCCATAAGGAATAAGTCGATAAGGAATAGTCCATTCTTCATCAACTACTGAAAATTTTCATCGATGTGAAATTTTTTTTTAAAGAATTTTCATTTACTGAAGATGTGTACAAGATACACAAAAGCGCTATAAACATTGGTAAGTGTTTTCTGTTATCGTATTCTGGTGGTTAGAAATATATTTCAATTTTAAATAATATGGCTGTTTATAATCCTATATAGGATGTTTGATAAAATAAATAAAAATAGCTTTATATAAGTGATGGAAGATAATATCATATTCTGAAAAGTTTTTAATAACCTTTTTTAATTCTTAATGTGTGCACATTGCAATCTGTTCAATTTACAAACAATAACCAACCCCATTACCCAAATTAGATGAGGATGTTATTTAGTATGGTGTACATAAATGAGGTGAGGGTCTTGTACAAAATCAGGCTGACCATTCCTGAGAGAGTATGGTTAATTGAATCCCGAAAATAAAAATACACTGGTAATTATTCTCTAGTATTCAAATCCATATAAAAGTAAATACCTTTACTAGAATTTGAATCACGAAACCTTCGTCTCCAAAATCAGCTGTTAAACAGCTGACTTACCGGGACATCTTTACCACTAGACAAACCCGGTGGGCCTTTAATGAAGTGATTCAATTTTTGTGTTCTATTTATTCCGATGATGGTGGATCTACCAAAATATGTGTGAAAACTAATACCTTAATCAGTATTCATGAAAATTTGTTTTAAAATTAATTAGAAACACAAAATTCACATGAATTATTTTGTTCTGTATTGTTCATTTGAAAGATGGTGAATTTAAGTACAGACAGTACAAAGGAGCCACAGAAAAAAACACAGTACAATCCTGTTAATCCAAACTTCTAAATTATTGACATCAAGATATTTAAACAAATTCCCTATTTACAATACTTTTGACTTTCATCTTTTATACATTTATTTGGAGTTTGTAAAGGAAAGAAGGAAAATAGTCTACCTGTGACTTACAATGGTAATTAGAATAAAGCCAGAGATGAGACTAGAATTTTGGATATTCTTTCCCATGTATTAAAGAGAAGATAAGATCAATTAGATATAAGCGTACTGTGTACTATACTTTAGCCCATATTTAAAAATTCTTTGATTTTTAAAAAACACAAGCATTTCTTAATTTTGACTATATAAGAAGTGCGATAAGCATTAGATTCGAGAAAATACACAAGTCCAGAAAAACTAAATTGTGCTGTAGCAAAACACACTTGTCTTTGAAAAACAGTCTCAGAATAAAATACATCAAGTAACTACAATCACAGCATCCAGTATCTTGAACTATGATGTAGTTGTCCCAAACATATTACAATGTAAACATAAATTGTTTCACAACAAATATAAACACACATACAATTAAAGAAAATAGATTAAAACATGCACATATTTTTTTACAAAAAAGAGAAAACAGAAAAACAAGAAGTACATTTATTTATTAAAAAAACTTAATAATACATATTTATTTAAATATATTACACAATATCACAGCCAAAAAACAGATATAAAAAACAATTACATTTTCATAAACAAATAACATTGCTGTCATTTTTTACATATTTTTACATTTTAAGTTTTTATATACAATCTTCCACCCAATATTTAATCGAGAAAAAACTAAGTTCTCTCTGGAACTGTCAAAAGTGGACTTTCCTCATTTTCTGGCTGAACTGAAACAATTGATCAATTACTAGTTATAAGAATTAATTAGATACTATTGATAATACTACTTCAGATAAAAAGAATTGCTGAAATAATTATAAATAAGAAAAAACAGGACTTAAATAATACTGTTATATAAATGGAGAGGAAGTCAGTAGGTTTCTATTAAAGGATCAAAATCGTCTGTAAATTGTAAAAGAAAGCTACTGAAAAACTACTCTAGTCCAAAAGTTTTCACTAAGTGCCATAAAAAAATTCAACCCATCTTGAACAGATAAAAAACCACATTCATTGCACACAATATCGTAGACTTCTTTCTGTAGAATGAGGAGGATATTATTCTACCGCATACTATAGAAAACAATAAAAGTTACACTGAAAATGTTAAAAAAATTATAATATGAATTACAGAACCACTGACATTAAGACTCATGCAAAAAAATATCTTCACAGGTATTTATTTCAATTAATCCTCAAATTTGAATTTCAAAACAAAACTTTTGGATTGGCTGCATGAAATTTATTTCAGGATTATAAAAAAATTTAAGTTTAACTGTTTGTCCCTTTAAAATCTCTTTTGAAAATCAACAAGTCGTAACCGAATCACAAGATACTGTGATGATATTTATTTAAAATATCAAAAACATATTGTGACTTAACTTTTTAGTAAAAACGACTCTATACACTATTTACAGATATTTGATCAATTGATCAACAAATACTGAAAAAATAATTTAATTATGACACAAAACCTTTCCAAAAATTTCAGACAGAATAATTTTTCAAATACATACCTGTGAAATGCTAAATAGCCATTAAATCAAGTTGTTGTTACAAAGAAACAATTCTAAATAAAAATAAATGAACAATCCACTGAAAAAAACAAGTATCCCCCACCAAAAACACAGAAACATTTAATATACAGAAAAAACCTGTACCAATTCATTCCAAAAAAATATTCCAAATGATAAAAAAAATTGCTAACAAAAATGCAACATGCAGCATAATTACAAAGAAAAATAAAATTTTGTTTCTTCTTTTGCTAATACATACTATACATACGGAAAACTAACCTATCTATGATCCGACAGTTTCTTTCCATTCGCCATTAACCCAACTTTTACTTCATAATGTGTTTCTGAAATAGTAAAAGAAATCAAAACGAAAATTTATAAAAAAGAATCGACCAAGTATTTTTGCCAACAAAAAATAAACCTTTCAAAATAATTTTGCAATTCAAAAATTTAAACAAAAAAATAAAACTGTTTATTACATACTTTCTTCAGTTTGAAATTTGATATTTTCTTTCTTGTACAAAATGTTTTAATTTAAAACAAATTTACATAAAATTAGAACTTTCATCTACAACAACAACCAGATTGAATGACATATTTTACGAAACAAAATACATTTTAATAAGAATAATTTACCATGAAATAAAATATAAAACTGTAAAAAATCGATAGTAAAAGTTTATGTTTCTAAAATAATTTTTTTGTCAGAGAAAGTAAGTGAACGGATTTATCAGGGACTGCATGAATGAGGGTAGAGATCCGCTTTGAAAAATGAATGCTATGCTCTGGTCTAAAATATGGATAAGAACACAGAAGTCAGTGGCAATGGAGAAGATTGTATTGGAGTTGAAGATCGTACTGTTTAACTAAATAAGGTGCTGTAAGCTGGTAAATAAGCTCCAGGAACAAAATGAAGGTTGAAGGCCTTAAAGATGAATTTGTAGCAAAGGTCATACAGACAAATAAAGACATAAGGCAATGGACTGGTTTCGAAATAAACCACGGAACATAGAATAGAAAGGACAGTTGGTACGGTATACGCATGTCCAAAGAATTGCATGAGACACGTGGCCAAGAGCAGTTCTTTTCTACCCAGAAATAGAAAAAGAGATCACCCATAGAAAACATAAATACTCAGAATCCAGAAAATTAGGTTGTGGTAATCAGAGAAATCTTCGGAACCTCAGTAAAAAATTATGAAAAGTAGAAAATCAAAAAAATGTTTTATTTTATTGCTTGATCATTAATGACTATTTCGGATTATACTTTAAGACACTGACAAAAATTTGAAGCCGAAACCATTCACTTTGAAATATTAACACAGAATGACGATTCCATAAAAGTGGCCAAGAATTTATTTAAAAATATATTTAGCTACTGTATGCTAAGAAATACACAAGAACATTTCTAAAAAAAAAATAAATAAAAACACAAATAAGATATTCATATATTCATAAATAGATAATCATACTTGTGTGAAGATAGTTAAAAAAGTAACATCAGTTTACTATCTGTTACTACTAGTACTGCTCTGGTATTACTCATCAAGAGGTGGGGGAAATATCTGTTTAGCTCTGTTTTAAAAGATTCATTGTAGAAGTTATTAGGATTATGCAATCCAGACAGACAGTACATCATAATGACTGATTCCTCTGTCGATTTTCATTCAAGAAAACATTTCTGGGAGTTCTTCTATTGATTTTTAGAAAAAGGAGCTAACTTGTCAACACTGATTCTAATAAAGTAACTCTCGAAACCTATGTCATGCACCCAAGAAAACTTTCATGCTGTATCATTTTGCAACATGACAATGCATGCCACATGTCAGAGAAGTAAGTGTTGCTTTTGAAATTGTACAGCTGGGAAATTACGATACAGCCCCAACCTTGTTCCATCTAACTTAAATTTGTTGAAAAGATGAAGGAAAATTTCGGAGGAAAACATTCTGGTAATAATGAAGAAGTGCAAAAATTGTTTTTTGAACAATTGGATAGAAAATTTTTATCGTTCCAAAAATAACATAGAAAAGTAAAAAAAGGTTCTGTAGATTTCATTTATTTAAATTATTTTTACACCTATATCAAAAAATATATTAAAAAAAGCAATATTACTTTTTGAACATCCTTTATATTTAATACCTACTGAAATTAAACAGCGAAAAAATTACTACACAAAAATAAAAGTTAACCTATTTTCATAATACAGAACGAAAAAATTTCAAAAAGAAAGTACGTAACATATTACTGGGGCATCCAAATAAAAATTCAAATTTTACAAAACAAAAATGCTGCATATATGTATTGTTGCTTAAAAAAGTATTTCTAACCTAACAATTTCGCCTCGTTTGATCCCTCTTTCATAAGATGATCTTATTATACTGTATTCATAAAAATGTAAGACAAAATGGTTAGACTAATTAAATGGTTATCATTAGTGAAAGAGGAGACTGTTAGGCATAAGTTATACTTTAAATTAAGCAGAAAGCCCCCAAAAAACTTAAATTAACAATGTTAATGTAGATGCAAATTAACAATTACATTAACTTAGTTATTATTTGTTACATTTTAACATTGCGTCAGGACTTTTTTAAACCAATTTTTATTTATTGTTTATTTTATATTTGTTTCAACTCTTCAGGCAAATTAAATTGTAGATTAATTTTCAATTTTTTTACACAAAAAATTATGAAATACTGTAAAATTCCAACAAAATTATTTATAATAATAAAAAAATAAAAAAAAAAACAATTTACCAAGAGGAATTAAAACGAACATTTATAAACTAATAAAAAAAATTTATTACTGTAAGTTTAAATGTGCAATTCCAATACATTTTGTTGATAAATAAAACTCGAGATAGATTATGTTTTTTCAGTATTTAACAGGATGCAAAAATGATTTTATTAAGTAAAAACCAAGCTCCAATTTATTACTACTTGGTCTACGGTGTAAAGTAACGAAATTTTCAATCTACACTAAAAAAATTCACTACATAAAATTTCTAATAATTACTACTATTAAAGTATAAAAATATAATAATTTAATAAATTACTTAATGAAAGTCAATAAATTAAAAGCAACAAATGATTGAATTAAAAAAATGTTTGCAAAGGAACCAGGAACCATAACCCAAAAACTGGTAATTAGCAATATACAATTTAAAAAATAGTACAAGCTGCTTAAATAGGCGTACAATGAATTCTCAATTTTTTATAGCAACTATGTTCGTTTGCCATAAATAGTTAATGTTTTATAACAAAATTAAGTATTTGATGTGGCTTTTAAGTGATTTTTGTATTAGTTAGATGACTCTTAAGAAAATACTGCATGATAAAATGATTTTTACTGAGAAAGAACATTCAATTCAATTAAAACAATTTTTCAAAATATTTTAAGTTTATAAATTCTCGATTAAGTTGATAAAGTAAACCTTCACTTCTTTGACATGGGTCGTGGCAAAGCATTATGTCCTGGTATAAGTAGCAATCCAGGAGCCAGTCAGGCCCTTTTTCACCTCATCCCCCTACCCTTCCGTTGTCCTTGATTAAAGTATTGTACAGAAGGGCGCATAATATTGAATGAATTTTATGAATTCCAAGATAAGAGTTCAAACACAGGACCTTCAGATTTGCATTTTGTAGATGCACTAACATCGTGCAAGTTTTTAAAAAAAAAAATTTACTTAATACATTTTTTCAATATTATCCAATTGTATTTTAATTCCATATTGTAGTATAGTACCGACAAAATGTATTTTGTGCAAAGAAAATTGTGTACATTTTTGTGCAGCATGCATTACTGTTATTATTAATAGTAGTAATTAATTAGATGACAAAAACCTCAGGCAAAATTATAATACAAACGCACAAATAGCATGCATATTGTACCGATTTAGATGAAGATGGTAGAGTAATTATCAAAAAAGTCCAATATATTCCATTTAAAAATATAATTTTACGATATAGTAATTAAAACTACATGTTTAGTTTAAGAGCAGAGATGGATAACACAAGAAAAATATATGTTAGTTCCATTATTTTAATTTCTTAAGATATCTGATGAATTTTAAAATTTTTATTGTGTGTAGGTAATAATTGGAGATGTAAAGTTGAAAAAAATTGAAGTGAAACACTCACACGACTTTCTCTAGCCAATGCAAATAATGAACAATATAACCTAACATTAGTAATATAACATGAATGAAAGACACAGAACGAAAATCAACCTCAGTTTGGCTTAAAAATACGGAAAATCACTCTTTCACGCTAAACTAGGCTCTGTAGAGAAAAATGTGCTAAATAGAAGTAGTAGATCTTTTAATTTTCTATAAACTTGATTATACATACTTATGTCGTAAAATGCATACTAAGGCTGAAATCTTAAAAAATTTTTTACAAGTTTTAATGACAAAAAAAATAGAAAATCGCTAATTACCACTAAACTAAGCGTTATACAAAAAAATGTTTTAAATAAAAGTTGTAGAATTTTAACTTCTCTACAACTTTTATCATATACATTTTTACGCTAAAATGCATATTAAAGTCGCAATCTTAAAAACCAATTTTTTATGAGAAAACCTCCCCAAAATTTCAGCAGATATGGCGCCTACCCTATCTTGTAGAGCATAAAAAATTTAGTAAATAAGGCGATTTAAAAAAAAAATTGTAGGAGCGGTTTTTGAGAAAATAGCAAAAAAGTGAAAAATTACACGAATAAACTACTACTTCTGGTTGACCGATTTTGATGAAAGTGTTCGTGTTGGGTCCTCTAGTGGTATCTAACTTAAGTTTCAAGTTTGTACGATGTTCTGTCTTGATATATTCTGTTCACACACACTGCAATCGCTAAAAAGATGTTTTTTTTGGGTTCAGGGGGTCTGAAAACGTGTAGATTCAGTGAAAACTCTATTTCAAAAAATAGACATGAAAATAATACTTTCCTTCCTATATATTCATATAGACAAGAGAAAGTAAAAAACCTGACCTAACCAGAAATCATAACTGGGACTCAAGGTATATTAGCCAGTAATAAATAGTTGCCGGCATTTGATAAAATGCATTATTATAAATACTATTCCAAAAAACCAATATTGAATTAAAAGACATACCTAGATTCAATAAACCTATGTTTTTGCCAAATAAAATAAAACTTTTCTAAGGACTACTTTAATCAATTTATAGGAAAAAATCAATGGTCTTTATGTATTATTATAAAGAAGTTAACATGATTACCTGTGTATGAACAATACACTCTCCATACAAGTTAGAATTGGACATTACTAACACATACAGTGACAAAATAAGTGTACCTGTACGCTAGTGAACCGTTAGAATGACTGGACTAAAAGAAATTGAAAAATTAGGAGAAAAATCCGAGAAGGAAGATAATGGCCAGACATTAATATCAGATATATGCCACTATACTTCCCCAGATCTATGGGTATACAACTCTTATACCACATTGGTTCAAGGATAAAATCTATCTACGTCAACTCCAACCATTAAGAGACCAAACTACAATGATTGGGTTAGGATTAAGGACTGCAAGGCTCCCACTCCTTTAGTACTTATGTCAACTGGGTATTCTTAATTTTTGTATGAAAGATTGCTGAGGCCATAACAAAACACACATTGAGAAGGGATTGTATATTTTTATTGCAGAATGGATGACCACGTCCATTTACCCTGAATATATGGATATAGAGTAGCAACACTAGTGTTTTAAAGGGTAACCTCTGTGCGATCCATGCCGTACCTGCACCGTGGATGGACAGTACATATTACGATGAAGAGAAAAATTGTGCAAGTAAAAAGAACAATGGATGAACAGAATCAGGAAACAAAGACTAAAATTCAATGGACAATAAAAAGAACAAAGGTATTAGATAACAAAGGTATTAGAGAACAAAGGTATTAGGTATTTAAAGAAAACATATTGAAAATAGAGTAAAAACTGAGAAAATAGAATCACAAATAGAGTACAGAACTGAATTCAAGGGCTATCAGTAAGAAAACAGCCACAGATGGACAGAAGAAAGAAGAAAATACTACAAAGAAATAAAGTGGGCTGCAAAGATAGCTTACAGAAATGTTCATGAATTAATTAAAAATTGATCAAAATTTTATTAACAGCAAAAATCCATTGTCTTTTGTTAAGATAAAAATGAGATTGGCAAAAATACTCTAATTTTTTCAATTTATCACACAAACTACAGACATCCTTTCAAAGAAAATAAGAAAATGATTCTGAATAAAATCAAACAAATAAAGTATAATGGGGAAACAAAAATTGTTATACATTAAATAAGTTCCAACAACAAATATTAAAAATTATATTAAAAATACTTACAATAATCATTTCAAAACGATTTTTAGCTGGGAAAGAAATCTAAGACCTTTAACTTCATGATTCAAATACCATAGAGTTGGTCACTGTAATCTAAATAATCTCTGCTCTTTTACTATAAAATTATACCATATTACTACAAAGCATTTTACTGCTCAAGATGCATTAACTATAATATACATAATATTAATAACTAAATTTAAAATATATTTATAAAAAAAACTGCTTACAATATGTATAAAACTTACTTAAACAATGTGTCATTAAATAAATTTATAGCATTTTAATTACTGAAAAATAAAAGTTAAAAAATACAGTCAAACTAGGCTTAAATTTTGTTTTAATACTAAAACTGTTATCATTCAAATGAACTTAAAATTAATCATTGTTATAAATCAATACTTTTTTACAAATATTCTGAGTTTCTATTGGTTAAAACCCATTGTGTAAATGACTAATAATAATAATAATAATAATGAAAAGAAAGATCAGTGATTACCCTGACAATATAATCACACTGAATTCATTTTTAATCCTTGCAAAAATTTATCAAAAATGTTTTAATTTACTTAATACACACGATCATTAATTTAAATTTTTATGACAAGACTTAAATTACATTCAGTACTTCAAGATTTTGCTTTAAACTAACTTTATTTTTAGTTTGTATAACTACTAAAAAACGATTAATTATAATTGGAAATTGTATAATTAAAAAATTTGTAAAATGCATATTTTGTGCCAATACTGACTTATGGAGTCGAAACATGGACAGGTGGAAGGATAACAGAGAGTACAATGCATGCGGCAGAAATAAAGTTGAAGAGGATATACTAGGAAAGGCAAGAAGAGATATAGTGAGAAATTATGTAATAAAGGAACAAATTGGAGATGGACAGCTTGGTGAGAACAGGAGACAGAGAAAGCTATGATAGTTTGGACATGTCAGTAAGATGGAGGACAGTAGGCTGTCTAAAAGGATGCTAAAGTTGAAATTTTCACTACAAAGAAGTGTAAAAAAAACATCAAATAATTTCATACAATCAAGATAGAAAATTCTACACAGAGGCATTTCAATAACTTTCATATCACTGGAAAAAATGCTTGTCACATACTGAAAATTATATAAAAATATATAATTTTATTTTTTGTTTAAAGTAACAACAGCATCTTGTTAATCAGCAACTACTTTAGGTTACAGAACAATGTATTTTAATAATACATAACAATTTCCAGTCCCTAGATAGGAATTGAACCCCGGACCTTGTTTTGTAGTCCAACAAGCTGACCACTACACCAAAAAGGCATCAGATTTCATAACAAACAAATATCTTTACACAAAGAACGTTACTTTTCTAATATCTCCCATATGTACACCATTGAAGCCATAAAAATCAGTAAAATTTAATAATTCAAGAAATACACCGAGATTTCTATTCTTAAATTACTGACATAGTTATTGTTAATAATTACATCATATTACGAGTTGATTTTTATTAAAAGATAACTGTACCAAACTCACTCAATTGGTTTGACTGTATTTCTAGGTTAGTTACGGTTATATTTAGTAAATAATTTATTAATAAAAAAAAGTTATTGTAAATAATAGATGATAATAAGATATTACCTTCAAGTTCTCTGCATGCGTTGTCTCTATCCCTTTCAATATATAAACTAGTTATTAAAAAGAAAGCTCCGCCAAGTACTTCAACGAAACTAGTTGTAAACAAGGCATATTGTAAACTATGGAATTCCACTTCTCGCTCATGTTGAGTACTTATCATCGATACTGAAGAATTTATAGCAACTGTGACTGCTCCGACCGCTAATGAGCGTTTAAATAACTCAGATAACTGTAACAGAAAAGCACGGATTATGAAAAAAAAAAAAAAAAAAAAATATATATACATTACGCTCAAATTGGGCAGCCTAAAGATGATACAGAAATCTCATGCCTTGCATTTGCTGATGACCTTGCCATACTTGCTGATGATGAAGAAACAGCAATCAAACAGATAGAGGTCCTTCCTCAACAGACGAAGCGACGATCGATACTGACTGATTGAGTTCCTTCAACTACTGCGAGTCCTGCCATGTTGTTAGCTACCCGCCATCAAACAAGTCGTTGTGAGAAGTTTTCCTGTCTGCGCTATCTACCGGCAGCAGCAACTACCTCACAACGTTCGTAGTGCTTAATGGGCAAAACACCAATGATGGACCGGTGTAGAAATAGTACAATATTAACCTGTATCGGTGAAGGCCACACTAGTAATAAACAAACTGTATTGTTGTTTGTAAGTTGTCGCATTGTAATATGTGTGAGTTATTATGTCATAAAATTAATAAAAAAATTGATGTTAACACCGACTGTGAAATACGTAAAGTAATACGTTTTTTAGCGATGCAGTCTTCTGGGATTGATTTGGCATACTGTTTTTATTGATTTCCACACGAAACAACTATTAATGCAGATACCTGCTGCGAAACTCTATGTAAGTTATGGCGTGCCATTCAAAATCGGTGATGTGGACAGCTGAGAACGTTTGGATGGAAAATTTACAATCACACACCAAATAGTCCAGACTAAGCTCCTTCTGATTACCATTTGTTTAGGAAATTGAAAGAATTTTTGTGTATTAAGCAATTTGCGAGTGACAATAAACTTAAAAATGCTGTTAATCAATGGCTAAATGAACTGGCGGCAGAAGAATATGATGAGTGTATAATACAAGGGTAGTATAAGGTAAGTTTTTAAGAGAAATAAAAAATATATTACAATATTTTCAGAATACATTTTTTAATAATGGAATGGTCTGTACTAAAGAGTTGTCCCTCGTACATCTTTACAATAAAATACTAACAGTGGTGAAGTCATTACAATAGTATTACATCATTGTATACCATAATAACCAGAAAAAGACTAAATAAAAAACAATGTTTAAACACTTCCAATAATTTTATGATAGTGTTTTCAACAACACTTCCAGGATTAAAAAAAATAACCATACCTGATTTAATGTATCAGAAAAGCTCTACCATATTAGAATTCAATTTTTAAAAATAATTAATACATTTTTTAAGTTATTACTGACCAGTCCAACAAGGTACGGGCTACCAGCATCTCCAAATGCATGTGATATTAATATCTGGAATGCTTCAGCTGTCGATCTTCTTGTAGGTTCAACGACATACTAAAAACAAATTAATAAATTAAAAATAAATCACCAAAAAATATATCATAATTTATTAATTAATTTAATAAATAATAGCCGTTCAATGTATATTTACACATGTTTGTAAGATTTACAATTCAAATGTTTTTTACAAGCCGATTTTAATCGTAATTACAATAAAGTAAAATTACGGCTGAATTTTTATTTAGATTGGTTAAAAAATTTCCACCATTTTTTATAGTGAAATAATACCAACCTGATTTTTGAATAGTAATGTTTGTCTTTCACACAAAATATCTAATTATACTAGACTCTTCAATAGTCGTCACCATGAAAGAAGTCCGTTGTGTTGGAAAAACTCTTTTTAGAAACCACTGACTGAATAAATTTGAATGATTTCAAAAGTTTCTGAAATAAAGTTCTTTACACACAATGGACTTCTATTGTCAGGTTAGTCTTTATCAACCACTCACAGATTAGGCAACATGCATGTTTAAAGTCTTCTTCTTCTTACTATCAAGGATTAGGCATAAGCCTGTTTCAAACTCACAAACCATCCTGTACGTCTACACAAACACCGTACATCTTGACTACTGCCATCTTCTTTGAGGTCTTCCCACCTCCCTTCTTCCAACTGGAACATATTAAATCACTTTTAGAGGTATTCTCTCCTCTGGCATCCGTTCCAAACGTTGCCTCCATTGATTCCGGTACTCCTCCACTTTTTTTTCAAGCATGTTTAAAGTTCTCGTCATAATTCTCTGGTTCAAAAATAAATCCTTACAATGCATCCTGCAGCTTGAAATTAATTCTATTTTATATAATAAATTTCACTAACCTTTTTTAAGCCTAACTTTTATTTTCACGTACTCGTGTTTCAGTGGATCCACCATCATCAGAGTATATATCATTGAATCTAAAATTTTTATTTTTTTTTAAATCTGTAGAAGATGTTACATCTTCTAGATATCATTTTAGTTTCAGTGATATATACTCTGATGATGGTGGATCCACCGAAACACGTGTAAGTGAAAATAAAAGTTAAGGTAGCTTAAAAAAGGTTAGTGAAATTTATTATATAATATAGAAATAATTCTCTGGATTTCCCAAACCCTTTGTATCCAATGCCATGTTGTAACAGAGAGCCTTTGATGGAGTCCGTTCATGTGGCATTCTCTCCACATGTTCTTTGTACTCAAGTTTAATTAAAAAAACATCTAAAACAATGCTTTCGAAATCATTATACTTCAATTACGAAATGGTTTATCTACAGAAACATAATTATTTAATGGAATGATTCTCAACAATCTGATGGAAGTATATTTAACTGTAGTTTCAATAATCTAGTGATCGTTTGATTCATCACACTTAATGAGGTAACCCACGGGTTGATCTAGTAGTAAAGTCATCGCCACAAGTCAGCTGATAAACGGAGATAAAAGTTCTGCTGCTTAAATTAGTAAATGTAGTTACATTTAAAAGGATTTAAATACTAGACAGTGGTTACAAGTTTACTTTGAAGGTTGGAGTGGAATTAACCATATCTCTCAGGAATGGTCAGCCTGAGTCTGTACATGACTACACCTCATTACAATCATATATCTCCTCCTCTTAATGGGTCATGGGGTTGCTTATTGTTCTTAAATTGAACAGATTGAAACACATACTGTCTGTCTATAACTTGATGGCCTCCAACAAAGGGGAGCAATATGCGGATTGTAAAACAATTTTAGAAAACATACCTAATTTTTTTAAGTAACTGAAAATTGCCAGAAATGAAGTATTTTTATAAAACAAAGTACTGTGCATGTTTTTTGTTCTATAAAATTATTATGGAAATCACTTGCTTAATGAGATAATCTATAATTTAGTAAAAGTTTTGTTTTTGAAGAAAAAACTGTCCACGTTAACTTAAAAAGTAACAATTTTCTGTTAAATATTATTGTATCATCCATTTCCATAATTTATTACAGAATAAACCTGCCACATATTATGTTAATCCGTGAAATAGTTGTTGAACTATGACGATATATTTGAAAAAATACATTTTTCTTCTTCAAAAACAAAACTTTTACGAAATTATACATTATCTCATTAAGCATGTGTTTTTTCGAAATAATTTTATAGAACAAAAACCATGCAAAATATTTTGTTTTATAAAAATACGTCATTTCCGACAAGTTTCAGTTACTTAAAAAGAAAAATTAGGTATGTTTTCTGAAATGGCTTTACAATCCATATATTGCTCCCTTCTGCGGGAGGACATCAAGTTATAGATGGACAGTACACATCAGGTGTAAAAAGAAAATTCAAGATTTTCTAAAATTAAATGTTCCTCTTAGGTATTGGAGTCCAAACCAAGATAAAACAAATTTTCAATAATCATATTTTTTTTATTGCCATTTTTCATCAGCTGCATAGCTCATTTTTGAAGAAAACCCATTAACAGAAAATCATGTACCTCCTTAATTTTTAAGATATCACATCCTTTAAAAACCAATATGTTCAGCATAAAAAAGTCTACATTTTAAGTATTTACAACTTTCTCTACAAGTGGTAAGATTCCACCGAAAAAATTCCAATTTTTTTCATTATTTTTTATAAAGGAAATGAGACACAGCTGAAATATTTTTTCTGATACAGGCTTTTAATACGAGTACGCCCTCCAGAAATTTAAAATTTGAGAACCTTGGCCTTTTATTTTAGGAGCCTTTAAAAAATATACAATATTAAAAATATAATATTTAACGCAGAAAAATGTGTAGAATATTTTAGGTTAAAAACAAAAAATTGACTTTTCAAATTTTCAGTAACAGGTTCCCTTAATAGTGTGGAAATTTTCACATGAAATAAATGTAATTTTAGATGTTTTGTGACATTAATGGAAGGGCAAATTGATACTAATCAAGAATTTAAATAAATAAATATTATTATAAAGTATAACTGAGTTGAAACTTACCAACAAAATATCAGCTACAATTGACCAATTCAAATTAAGGAAAAATTCTCCGAAGAATATAAATACAAAACATAAATTACTATGGGAGTTTGCCAGTAATGAAGCTATAAATAATAATGGAGCACTAGTGATTAGACCAATCGCACAAATAATTGGATCGGCACGTGGCCATCGGACACGAGCAGTTTGTGCCAAATATGAGCCAAGCGGTACACCCAGCAGACCTGATATCATTGTAATAACACCAAATTTGTAGGCCACACTGGAACATTCAAAACACAAAATTAAAAAATTTTTAACAACAATAATACTATAGATACTGAAGTCACAAGATTGCTTTCTGTGTATGGATGGGCTATGAGGAAGGGAAGAGAAAATTTGACAGTGCTGCCAACCTCAACAGTCAGACACTACTCGTAAATTTCACTACCGTGCAGTTTCTACCTATAGCTTAATTACATGACTAGAAATGTTCGATTTACTGTAATTACCAGCTACCTTATTCCATTGGAACAAAATTTTCTATGAATGAATCGCCTTCTTTACTATCTATATCACCGGCGTATTCACTATCAGTATCTCTAGTATCACCTAACCGTTTTCTTTTTTTACCAGGTGTCAAAGAAAAAACTGTTGAAGAATAGCTTCTTCACGTCTTTAATTTCCTTCTTTATTTTTCGAATTGTGGAAAGAGAAACATCAGTAGTTAGCCACTCGCTCATAGCTTTTGTTAAGAGGCAGGGAAAGGAATTTTTGTTTAGCTTTAACTTCACAGCATTTTATTACACTGCGCATCAGATTTTGTTCAGCACTGTGAAAAGTCTGCCTAAATTTTCCAGAAACTAACATTTCTGTTTACGGTAACAAATAGTTAATTCATACAGTTAACCTAGAAAAGGTTCCGCGATATACTGTATATGCTCTGGGTATAGCATAAGTTGTTATGTTTGTTGTACTGAAATTAAAGCAATCGCGCATGCGCACTGTTGCTTTTCCCCTCATTGTAAACAAGGGGAAACTCGTGACTCAAGTAACTATACAATCACTTTTTACTTTCTCTTGCCCTATATGAATATACAAAGAAGGAAATTATTGTTTTCATGTTGCATTTACAAAAAAAACAAACAACACAAATAGAAGTTGAACGTTTTTAAATACTATACAACTTGGATTTTATACACTTTTGCCCTAAAATGCATATTAAGGCCGCAATCTTAAAAACAACCATTTTTTCCATGAGAACACACCCTTCTCAAGAATTTCAGCAGACATGCTGCTTACCTATCTTGTAGAGCAGGGATCTCCAACCTTTTTTACTCTAGATCCACATTGTAAATTTTTGGAGGAAAGGCGGGCCAGCAATATTTCAGGATAGAAAGTCTAGCCCCCCCCCCATACACCCTCGAAGTTTTTTCTAATTAAGAGCTCAGTGGTGGTTTTTGAGATTTTCTTGCTTAGTTTTTTAAGTTGCTATATTTCCTTATATATCTTTGTTGTTGGCTTACTAAAATTCTTTACGTGATTGTAAAAAAAGCTGTGACCAAAACAAATAATTATATTTGCTATAAAATAATATTTGTTCTGTAAAAGGAGTTTTCAAGTAGGCTTAATGAAAACACAGGATGATACAAAACCACATCTTTTCAATTTACTACAAAATGTACTTTATTGAATTTTAAAGAAAACTTGACAATACATGAGTTTACAACAAGTGTAAAGCTTAAAAAGAACAATTATTTTTTAGTGAGAAGATTGCATTTGTTTGCCACTTAAAATTTCAGCACATTTAGGGTCAAACAATGGTTGATCACTACTTGTTTACGCTAGTTTTACACTTATTAAGAAAATAAGTGGCAAGTGAGAGACGAGTACTGTACTCATATTTCATGGTAAAAATGCTTAAAAGGAAATATATTATCAAATAAAAATTTCTTTTCAGTATGCTAGCTTTCCGCGGGCCGGAAAAATCTGTTCCCGGGCCGGATGTGGCCCGCGGGCCGTAGGTTGGAGACCCCTGTTGTAGAGCATAAATATTTAGTAAATGAGGCAATTTAAAAAAAAAATTGTACAAGTCGTTTTTGAGATAATCGCAAAAAGTGAAATATTACATGAATAAACTACTCCTTCCAGTAGACCGATTTTCATTAAAATATTTGTATCAGATCCTCTAGTGGAACTTAACTTGATTTCCAAGTTTCAACTTTGTACAATACTCCGTTCCTGAGATATGTTGTTCACACACACACACGTGCGTGCGCGCACACACACATACACAACACAGAGAGACAAATCACTAAAAGCATGTTTTTTAGGTTCAGGGTCTCTGAAAACGTGTACATCCGGTGAAAACTTGATTTCAAAAAATCAACATGAAAACAAAACTCTCCTTCCCTACATATTCATATAAGGCAATAGAAAGTATAAACAATCCTCAAAAATATAAATAGAAAAAAAGAGTGGTCAGTACATCAGGCTTTTATGCCAGTGAATCCAGGTTCAATTTCCGATCGGCTCTAGCATTTTTTCATCGCTCATTTTTAATTATCACCCATCATCGTCTGCATTAGCAGTAATTTGCAAAAACAGTCAGCCGTAAAAGAGCGATCAATTCAGAGAAGAAAGATCAATTCAAAGATGTCATTGATGGTTTGAGTATTTTATCCTGACACGTCAATGACCATATATTTAATTTCCTCAATATTAATTTCCAATTCCTATTTTTCAAACTGTTCAACAACTTACATATACAAAATTAATTAATGAATAAATTAAATATAAGAAATATTCTTGAACTATCACCCCAGCATAAAAAATACAACAAATATTTGACTTACTCATCAACTTTAATATCATCATTCCCTGACTGCACCTTAAGACCGAGATATACAAAATTTGGACCCCACCAAGCCAAAGCACCAGCCACGAATGCAACACAAGTAAAACCGGCTGTTGAGAACATGAAACTGGCACTGTAACAAATCATTAAAAAAAATTAATAAAATAACAATTACTAAACGAAATTACTCAACTAATACATAGATAAAGAACTGAGAGTACTAAGGGGTAATATAAAATTAAAAAAATTGGATTTTTGGAAACATTTTTTGAGATCTTAGAACATCAGAATTTCTTTAATAAAAACATGTAACTAGTTTTAACATGCAGTAACTAAATGTTAGTGGAAAAGTTTGCCCATAACAGGCAGGTGGAGTGTTAAATTATTTGCACTCGATCTGCTAGTACTGGGACAACAAAAAATAGTTCTGTATCTTATCAGATGGTCAGCCAATTGTATGACTGAAGCATTTAAGATAAGAGATTCAGGTGTAAAAGACACACACTAGTCAGAGTTATCTCCTTTGAGAGTAGTGAATTTCAGTATAAAGCCAGACCCTGTGGTGAATGAAGTGAAGGTGTCATTTGCAGGATGGAAAGAGGTTTTTCAGAAGGCCTAGCATGCTGATACGCATACTTTTTCGTTCAGAGAGAAAGGAAATGGTAAACCATCTCACTCCTCATTTTACTCAGTAAAGCCCCTAGAGGTTGGGTGATGACTTAAACAACAACAGTAAAAAAGTAATTTTTGTGTAAGCATATTGTTAGAAACATTTTCTACATTTTATGAAGAAAAAGTGGTTGTAGTTCGCATATTTCAGCTAGAACACTTAACAAATAAATAATAGTGTTGGCTGAGGTATTTAAGATTTTTGACTAGACAACACCGTCAACCTAATTTTTTAGAACTAAAAATGAATCTTTTAATAAAAAATAAATTCTATTATAGGTATCAGATGAACTAACATCCCATAGCCGAGCGAGTGAGAGGGAGATATGTGGCATAACTACACATGCGCTCAAAGGTTTTTACCATTATAATCCAAATCTGAAAACATACGAGGGCGAATCAAATATAAACGGTAATTTTTAAAATTATATTTATTGAATAATATTATACAAAAACTATGCCTTCAACATTTTTCAATATAGTCTTCTGCATTATCTACACACTTCTGCCACCGATTTGGAAGCTTGAATATTGCCTGTTCATAAAAAGATTGAGGGAGAGTTGTCAACCAATCGCGCACGTGCTTCTCGACATCTTCATTGCTTTCAAATCGTTTTCCTCCAAGTGATTCTTTCACAGGCGCAAACAAAAAGTAGTCACAAGGGGACAAGTCTGGACTGTAAGGAGGGTGTTTGAGAGTTTCCCAGCCCATTTCTTCCAATTTATCCCTTGTCAACAATGCGGTGTGAGGCCTTGCGTTGTCATGGAGAAGGATGACATCTCTAATGGGCACACCTTGTCTTTCGTTTCGGTAACTGGTTTTTGCCGACTGTAGCACCTGGCAGTAGTAAGCCGCATTCACTGTTCGTTGATCGTGAAGAAAATCAACGAGTAGAACTCCCCTTGAGTCAAAAAAAATTGTTGCAAGAACTTTTCCGGCTGAGAGACGAGTTTTGGCTTTCACTGGGCAGCCTTCATCCTTCCTTCGCCACTCCTTACTTGCCATTTTCGATTCGGGAGTGTAATGGTGGACCCACGTCTCATCACATGTGACGATGTGCCTCAAAAAATCTTCACCTTCTTCTTGAAATCGATGCAGAAGTCTCCCGGCGATCTCCGACCTGACCTGTTTTTGATTTCCGCACAGCAACCTCGGAACCCATCGAGCACTAATCTTTCTGAAGCCAAGGTGGTCTGTGATTGCAGACTGAATACTCCCGTAGCTGATACCAATTTCTGACGAGATTTCTTGAACAGTTAACCGGCGATCACCTTCAATAAGCTCTCGAACGGCACTAATGTTGTCGACGGTGACTTTCGTTTTCAACACGTTCTCGCCCACCCCTAAATTCTCTGGCCCACGTATACACTCGATTCTTAGACAGAGTAGTGTCCCCAAACTGTGCCCGCAAACGAGTAAAAATTTCCGAAGGCTTAACACGTTCATTTGCTAAAGATTTTTTTGACGATTCGTTGCGCAACAGATGGATGTACCTCTCGCTTGGTCATGGCTGTACTGACGGCAGAACGCAACAATGCTGCGAAGTGAGCTGTTCCCCCCACTCCTATTAAACAAAACAACAACTGCTCACCGCCACATCTGGTCCGAACGTGTTTGGTACAGTCAACAGCAAACTTACCGTTTATATTTGATTCGCCCTCGTACTACAGTCATTATCTGGCTTGTTAGTTAACTGCATGCATAAATGCTTGCTCACAACAATGAGTAAACTAATACGACAATGTTATTGGAACGACGCATATGGTTTGTGCGAGTGAGAGCGTTATGCATTCTCTCACTCCCACGGCTAGGGGTCATTAGTTCATCTGAATACTGTACCTTGGAAGTCTCGTCCTGATAAAATACAATTAAAAAATCAGAAAGAAATTCAAATATCTTACTTTTTGCTAAGTTTTTTAATGTCACTCGACCAAGAAGTAGCTGTCAGATGAGTACGGCCTTCACTTTCTCCTCGTACTGGATCTTCCATGACAGTAGATATAAGGAGTACAGCGATGCCACCAGCGATAGGCGTGACACGGAGGCCCCATTGCCAAGCACCAGTCATATTGAACATCACTGAACCAATAATGTAACCAAGACCACTAAAAAAAGACAAAAAAATTCCATAGTAGAAACAGCCTATTGATTTCAGACTGCCAGGAACGCAACAACTACACTAAAAAAAGGTGGTGTGAAACACTCACACAACTTTCTCTCGCCAATGCAAATAATTAACAATAAACCTAACATTAATAATAAAATATTAGAAATAAGCAAAAAAATAACCTCAATAAACATAACCTAATTTTAATCATCAGTGAAAGACGCAAAATGAAAATCAACCTCAGTTTGGCTGAAAAATACGGAAAATCACTCTTTCACGCTAAACTAGGCTCTGTAGAGAAAAATTCTCTAAATAAAAGTCGTAGATCTTTTAATTTCCTATAAATTTGATTATACACTCGTCGTAAAATGCATACTAAGGCTAAAATTTAAAAAAAAAAATCAATTTTTCATACGTTTTCGTGAGAAAAAAACAGAAAATCGCTAATTACCACTAAACTAAGCGTTATACAAAAAAATGTTTGATATAAAAGTTGTAGGATTTTAAATTCTCTATAACTTTTATTAAATACATTTTTGCGCTAAAATGCATATAAAAGCCGCAATCTTAAAAAAACAATTGTTTTACTTGAATACAGCCTCACTAAGAATTTCAGCAAATATGGCGCCTACCCTACCTTGTAGAGCATAAAAATTTTTTGTAAATGATGTGATATTAAAAATTATCATAGGATTCGTTTTTGAGAAAATCAAAAAAAGTGAAAAATTACACGAATAAACTACTTCCAGTTGACTGATTTTGATAAAAATTTTCACGTTGGGTCCTATTATGATACTTCCAAGTTTCAATTTCGTATGACATTCCGTTCTTGAGATATTTTGTTCACACACAGACCTATTGCTTAAAACATGTTTTTTGGGTTCAAGGAGCCTGAAAACATGTATATCTAGTGAACTTTCCTTCCCTATACAAATATATAGGGGACAAGAGAAAATAAAATAATTCAAAATTTAAGGTTTTTGGTGTTAAAATGCCTAAAAATTAGTGATTTTATGCAGCTAGGCTGTAATGAAAATTTATAATCTATTGTAAATTGCTAATGAACTAGTCAAAATATTTTACCAGTAATCGATTTATATTGTACATACATCTTGTATTAAGAACTTTGTTATGTTTGTTTCCTATTCTCAACTACACTATTTACCATTTTTTTAATTTAAAAGCGTTGATACATTTTGTATCAACATTTTAAATTACATAACAACTCCAACCCATTGATTCGTGAAATAAGTTCTCTGCATTTACCAGGCAACTCATCTCGTTGACTCAGCAGGAGGTGGAGCAGATACTTGGGTTAACTTAATTTAATACAGTCCAAATTACACATTTAAAATGAAAAGAAAATTTAATTAAACTTAATTAAAACATAAAAAAGTCATTAAAGTCTTAATTATTAAACTATGAAAAGGCTAACTTTAGTAATTGATTGCGAATTTCTACTAATGAGTTGTGTCCTCCTTGTATGCATATTTACTGGTTGTGCAAAACCGCAGTTGTAAATAAAAACAAATGAATGGCTCAACAGAAAAACGTTGCAAATGACAAAATTTACAAAAGTGATGTTTCAGTGGAATACGTTCTATAAATCCTCTATTTGATCATTTTAGTGAATTCTAACGGGTAGAATTGTAATTAAAATTTCAGAAATTCTTGAAACAAAATCGTCATACAGTGAAAAGTCGTTATACAGCTAAGAATCAGATGGTATCTTTCACTATCTGTAAAAATTTGTTTTTGTTACTTGCAACGTTTTTTCATTCAAATAGTGATAGAAAAATGTTTAGAAGTTAATAATTTTATTAGAGCAGTTTTGGGTTTTACCTGTTTCTTTAGAAAGTATTAATTTGTTAATAAATAAATAAATAAATAATTACCTGCCAACTGGTATGGCAAAATAAAATAATGCAAGCATTTTTGATCTGACATCTTTGACAAATAGATCACTAATTATAGTTGGTGCTATTGTAGAATAACTAGCTTCACCTAATCCAACCATTGTGCGGCAAAACAGGAATAAGTGATAATTCTGAAAAATAAAACAAAAGATCAATTATTGAACTTCAAAATTTTAAAGTCTTGGTACAAAATAATTAAAAATAAATTTATTAATAAATTTTTGAAATGCATCCTGCCAACTATTAATATAAATTACAGTATAAATGAAATTTATCACCTCACAACTGTGGTTGCTTTTTAAGTTTAAAAAACTTACGCGCGTTTCGGTGGTACCACCTTCTTCAGAGCATATTATTAAAATTAAAAATTAAAATTCAGAACGGTGTTTACATTCAGCTATTTAGATTAAAAACGTTCCACTATTCCAGTTGAGTTTTAATCTAACTGACTGAATGGAAACACCATTCTGAATTTTAATAATATGCTCTGAAGAAGGTGGCACCACCGAAACGCGCGTAAGATTTTTAAACTTAAAACGCAACCAAAGGTAAGGTGATACATTTCATTTATACTGTAATTTAAAAATAAATCATTGGTATTTTTACTATTCAACATCAATTTCTCAGTTATATGTTACCAAAGGGTTGTGGAACTGAAGAACTGTGTGTAAATAGTCCAGACATAAATCAAACTCAGAACCTTCAACTTAGTAATTAAATTATTACTGGTTAAGTTCATGAAACCATTTACGGAATGTAAAATAATTACAGCTTCTTTTTAGGAAGCACAACTAGTAAAAAACTGAAAATTTTATCGTATATAACACATTCTCAATATCACTAAAAAAATTACATTTTTAGCGTTACAATTCATAGGTTAGAAATAAGGTAATTAAAAAATAAATTTGATACATCAATATAAAAGACAAAAATAAGAAAAAAATTCTAAATTTTAAAGAAGTAAACTATTTTAAAATTAGTTTACATATTATTGAGAACACATTGACAACTCAAAATTTTTAATAACATAAAATGGAATAATTTAGAGTGCTAAATTAATTGTGCTGAACCCAAAAGGAAAAGTCTTGGACTCAAATCCCACGCCATTAATATTACAACAATGATTATGGTGGTGTGGTTATGAAGACGAAAAAGAGTGGAGAGAACAAGAAGAAAGAAACTATAAGAAGGCTGAGAGGAGAAAAAGGAAGAAGAGAGGAAATAAGGTAAAATACAGGCTACGTATTTCTCAAAATCTTGAGTGAAACACACACAACTTTCTCTTGCCAATGTAAATAAAAACACATACAACCTACGCTGAATCATTGGTAAACAATTTAAAAATAAAACAATCTAATTTTAATCATGAGTGAATGATGCAAAATGAGAATCAACGTTCCACTACTCCAGTACGTTGTTAAGGCCATCAGCCAAAAGGCTGGTTTGAACCTGTAGAGGCTTTGTAAAGGGGCTATGTAAAACGAGAAGTGACGTGGTTTACCATTACCTTCCTCACTGGGTAAAAAAGTAGCATTTGCTTATCAGCATGCCGGGCCCTCTGAAAAGCACCTACTTTTCACCCTGCAAATGACACCTTCACTTCATTCACTACAGGGTCTGGCTGTATAATGAAATTCATTACTTTCAGAGGAGACAACTCTAATTAGTGTATTTTGCACCCCTACCTCTTCTGTTCTTAAATGATTCAGTCATTTGATTGGCTGACCACATGATAAGAAACAGAACTATTTATTTTAGCCCTGCAGCAAACAGATTGAGTGTAAATAATTTGACACTCCACCTGTCTGTTATGGGCAGTACATTCCAGTACATGAAATCATTAAATGTTAAACTAGGCTCTGTAGAAAAAAATATTTGAAATAGAAGTCGTAGATTTTTAATTTCCTATAACTTTAATTACATATAGATACTTTTGTCATGAAATGCATACCAAGGCCGCAATATTAAATAATACCCTTTCTTTACCGATTTTGATGAAAAAAAAAATACAGAAAATCACTAACAGATGCTAAACTACGCTTTGTACAAAAAAATGTTTGAAATAAAAGTTGTAGGTTCTAAAATGTTCTACTACTTTGATTGTATTAAACATTTTTTCCATGAATGCTTATTAAGGTCGCAATCTTAAAAAAAAAGTTTATTATGAAAGCAAAGCCTCTCCGAGTATTTCAGCAGAATGGCACTTACCCTATCTCATAGATCCTAAAAATGTAGTATATGAGGTGATTTTTTAAAAAAATTGTAGAAGCCATTTTTTAAAAAATTGCAAAAAAATGAAAAATTGCATGAATAAACTACTACTTCTGGTAAACAGATTTTAATGAAAATCTTTGTGTTGAGTTCCTTAGTGTTACCAAACATTAGCTCCAAGTTTCAACTTCATATGATTTTCCGTTCCTGAGATATTTTGTTTAGATAGACCAATCCCTAAAACCATGTTTTTTTTAGGTCAGTGGGTCTGAAAATTCGTATTTTTGGTGAAAATTTGACATGAAAACAATACTTTGCTTCTACATATATTCATAAAGGGCAAAGAGTAAAAAAATGTGCATTTAAATACAAACCTAGTGTAAGAATTAAAAAAAATAAATCAATCTTTACAGTATTAATATTAAAACACGAAAGAGCTTTTATAATATAATTTTGTGAGCCTATAAGGCAATACCCTATGGTTTCATCAATCCATCTATCTTTATTTTCAAAACCAGATCCTATGTACTAAAATATTCGGTCGACTGATACGCATGCATAATAATAATAATAATTCAAAAAAAGTATAATGTTGGAAAATTCCTTTATCAAAAACGAATGGACCTATAAATCATTTAATAGAATGGTAACATGACTAAGAGGGAGGAAAGGGTTCACCGCGTATACCAACAATGCTTTATTTAACCGAAAACACCATTTTATGTAAATTTATACAATAAGGGTTCTGATTTTAGAAGCTTACTTCAATAAACTTTATAAAATTATTGAATACTAATCGATCAACAAAGAACTTTCCATTTCCGTAAGGAATATATAATATGAGAGAAACCATATTAATTTTCAAGCAAATCTACCAGAATTATATTTTACTGATTTTCATACAGTAGTCTTTATTTTCTTTCCTTGTAGGTTTATACTTTATCTTTCTCTATATGAATATATATAATATAAAGTATTGTTTTCATGTCAATTTTTCAATATGAGTTTTCACCGGAAATACATGTTTTCAAGGCCTCTGAACCCAAAAATAAGTTTTTCCTGTTAGGTCTGCGTGTGTCAACAAAATATCCAAAGAACAGAATATCGTAATTGGATCAGTCATTTCAGAAAGTCCATAAGTAAAACTTTACATTTTTTCTTTAGTGCATTTTAGAACTAACTGAATGTAAACACACCATCCCTACAAAAATCACATAACTCTGGCTTTCCTTAAGTAATATATAACACTAAGAAAAGGGTAAAGTGTTTCCTTCTAAATAAAAAATGAAAATGGATATTCTTTTAAGCTTAAACACTTCTTTCTAGTGGAAGAATCCATACAAAGATTCTATCCAAAAACTTTTTAAGGTGTATAGCTGCCGTTTATGACAACATGAATAGCCCTGAAAATCAACATTTTTCTTTCTTAAAGTTAAAAATTTCAATTTTTATTATTGCAGAAAGCTATTTTAAGTCATGATGTAAACTACTAAAATACATAAATGAATACTATTGTACAGCACAATTTTTCTTTTGGTCTAACAACATATTTTACAAAAAACAATGTAAGTTAACATTTTACTCCAATTTATTTCAGAAACACCTTAAGTCTAAAATTTCAATTTTTTTTTTAACATGTGGCTTGTCTTTAAAAATACAAAGGTATATTCTATATTAAAGGGGATAGCCCTCTGAATAATATATATTTTTTTAAATTGAAACATAATATTTTACAAGTTTTTTAATTTTTCCTAAAGTTGGTTTTTTGACATGGGATTTCTGAAATGGCCGATTCAATTATAAAGTTAAAACTTGGAACTTAATACATTCTTCTGTTTTTTTTAAGAACGATTTGGAGCATTATAATAAACTTTCAGCCATTAGCGGATCATTGGACTCGTTTTCTACTATCCCACATCTTCATATTCTCAGATCTGGCCCTCCTCTGCTCATCAGTTACAATGTTATACTGTCAAACTTTTCTGGTTATTAGTGGCAATTGAATTTTTGGGTCCTTAAGTATTGGGCCCATTTTCTTGTCTCAGAATCATGTTGTGCGTTATCCCCAGGGTATTAAGATCATTAATTAACTCCAGTAGCCAGCCATTCTGTGATTTGTATTGCATGAGCTATTGCTCATGCAAAAAACCTTTTATACAAAGTATTTGTTTTTTTAGTTTATTTAAACTCATATTAACTGCTCAGTTATTGGTGACTATGGTGGGTTATGTAACGTTGGGTTTGAACTTGTGAAAATTTTCAGGCCCTAGCTGGGAATTGAACCCGGGACCTACACGTTGTACACTAGCATGCTACCACTACACTACGAAAGCGGTCTAAGTAACTTATTAATTATCATATAAAATATAATTGTACAAAAAACAAGCAATAAGGGAAAGTAATGAAAACAATGGAAAGGTATCAAATTAAATTAGTACATAAGAAAGTTAAAACTAAAGCAAAGATTGTTGTTTATTTTTCTTTAGGGAAGTTACACCTGAAACCCTAAAATCTTATTTCCCATACATAAACACACACACACACACGCACGCACGCGCGCACACACACACAAATCACAAATACTGAATTATAAGTTTACAAAGTGTGAATTGAATGAAATATAGAAACCCTACAAACACGACGTAATGTAATTCCCAAAGGAAGTTACGAAAGAAGAAAGCTTTTAAAAGTTTTCAGAGAGTTAGTTTTCTTCTTCATTAACCAAAACATTATGTTTGTTTTTTTTACAATTTAATAGAAAACGATGGGGTAACAACAAAAGTTTTTCCTTGCAAAAATAAGACACTCTATACTCCATTAATCACTAATAAATTGTTAAAAACTTAATTTAATAAGAATAGTATCTAAATGAATATAAAAATAATAAGATTTCAAGAAAAAGCAATATAAAATTACAACTAGATGAAGCCATTTGAAAATTCATGTATCAGGAATTAAAAAATTCTTTACATCTTTGAGTAACATTACTTTAAAAAAAATTAGAAAAATATTAAGTAATTCAATAAAAAAAACTCTTTTTCTAAACATTCTTTAGTTGGTAACTTTATATAGGTTCCTCCTTTTTTTGTCTACCATCTGTCAACTGGTTTAATGCAGTTCTCCAAGCTGTTCTATCATGCCTAAGTTGTTTCATATCTACATACCTGTAACACCCTAAATCTTTTGTAATTTTCTTTACATATTCTAACCTTTCCTTCCCCCTACAATTCACTCTCTCAATATTATCCTCCATTATTGATGTACCAATACCTGTATATCTTAAGATATGCCCCACTAGCCTATCCCCTTCTTCTGGTAAGATGTTTCAACATACTTCTTGTTTCCACAAGTCACTTCTATAGAGTAGGACTGGGGCAGGCATCACCTTGTAAAACTTTATCTAGGTTTCTTTTCTTGTTTTCCTGCCACGGGTTCTGCTAATATTGCCACACACTGCTTGGAATTTGCCAACTTTCGTTTCTATGACCAAATCTTGATCAAACCCAATGTCACAACCTAAATAATTGCACTATGATATTGGTTCAATCACTTCATCATCCGCTAGCTGCATAGGCGTAGTTGGTAATGTGCTCGCCTCTCATCATGCGGTCTTGGGTTCCCATTCAGGCGTGGCACATTTTAATACATTACAAAAAAATCGTTTCATCCTTCACCGTCTGCATTAGCAGTAATTGCAAAACAGTCGAACGTTAAACAAAAAAAAAACAACTTCATCATCCACCACAATTTTAGACCTGGTAGGATATTTACCTATAAATGCCATTACCTTTGATTTTTTTTATAGAAAAATTGAAATTATATTTTTTGCATAATTAATTTAAAACTTAAAATTTCATTTAAGAAGATTAATAATTAAATTCAAGTCAGGTTACCTGAGCAAAAGAGCCTGCCAAAGTAGTTAAACTCCATACGAATACACCAAATGCCATAATTGCTCTCCGGCTGTATCTGTCACCAAGGTATCCAAATATCGGTGCACATACCATGTAAGACAATATGAAAGCTGTCTGAAGTAAGCCGGCCTTATCATCTTTGATATTAAATTCTTTCATTAACTCAGTCAGGATACCTGCAACAAAATTAATTATATTTAATTACAAAATAAATAACAACTAGATTATACTGATAAGTTTTCACAACCCATGATCATAAAAATCAACTGAAATAACATAACTAAGAAAAAAATACTGAAACAAGCTGAAAATAATGAAATTTATTTCACTAAAACATTTCAGCTATTTCACAATTTTCTTTGAAAGTTGGGATTCAATTAACCATACTCTCTCAGGAATGGTCAGCCTGAGTTTGTACAAGACTACACCTCATTTACACGTCACACATATCATCCTTATCTGACTGATCCATACAACTGCCAAATATTTAAATTAATGGTTATATATTTATTATATATATTATATAATTATACATTATATTTATATAAGTAGGGTTATACATATTTATATATTTATGGGCAAATATTTATGGGTTATAAATAAATCAAAAATAAGATTTTTTGATTTGGAAAAATCTGAAATATATATATATTGACACCTCCACAAGTTTCAGCTTCACCGAGGGTACTGAGTTCCGGGAAAAATATTTCGCTAGCCATAACTCGCTACCAAAGTGTTTTAGGACATATGTTTATATAAAGTATTTATTTTCTTTTGTACAGTAAGCTCAAAAAGCCCTGGTAAAACTTCGTTAATCACCTTGTATACACAAATTTAATTTTGTAAAATCCTAGTTGTTCCATTTCCAGTCGTTTCTGATTAAATTTGGTTTTATTTTGGTCGTTGCAAACACTAAAAATATTTTTATTTAAACGTTTGTCATACATATGTATTATAAAGCCAAAACATTTTATCCTATTTTTAAGACTGTGTCCGTCAAAGTTTTTATATTATCGCACCTTCATAAAGTTTTTGGTTTGGTTAATTTCATCTCTTTCCAGTTTCTGTCATATTTGGACCGAGAAACATATTATAGTTATTTTTACTTTGTATTAACCTTTAACAAAAAAAAAAAAAAAAAAAAAGGAATTTAAATTATAATAACAACAAAATTAGGTATCCCAGTTCAGAAAGATTCAAACAGCTAATAATAATAATAATAATACAGTTAAATGTGAATATGACTGGTTACCAACTCGTCTTAAAAATTACGCATAACAAAAATTACTATTTATCCGATAGCAATGAAGAGATTAATGTATATTATAAATAGTTATAAAGATCCATTACCACATAAATATGCAAATAACTGGCGATGTGGGTACCCTTGAAAAAACAAAGCTAAATAATAATTAAGTAAAGTGGTTATCAATCTATTTTAGACATGTCGATCATTTAATTTACTAAAATATTTTTTATTTCATAACAGAATTACAGGCATACATTATAATACTCATACATGCGTCATCAATACAAATTAATTCAATCTAAAGATATAACTGTTAGATAATAAAAAAATCTGTTAAAACACTATGTGACCTTTTCTTGCCAATGTAAAAAATTAAAACAACCTAATTAAAACCGTGAGTAAATTATGCTAAATGAAAATTAACCTTTGACTAAAATTTTCATTAGAAAAATGTGGAAAATTCTCAAATTATCTATTAATTAAGTTCTGTTGTTGTTCAGGTCATCAGCCAAAAGGCTAATTTGAACCTGTAGAGGTTTTCTAAGTATAACGAGGAGTGAGGTGGTTTACAATTGCCTTCGTCACTGAGTGGAAAAGTACTCTTATCAGCATGCTGGCCCTCTGTAAAACACATATTTTCCACTCTGCAAATGACACTTTCATTTCATTCACCACAGGGTCTGGCTGTATAATGAAATTCATTACTTTCAGAGGAGACAACTCTGTCTTGTAAATGTCTTTTACACCTCTACCTCTTCTGTTCTTAAATGAATCAGTCATTTAATTGTCTGACCATGTGATAAGAAACAGAAATATTTATTTTAGCTCTTCAAAAAACAGGTTGAGTGTAAATAATTTGACACTCCACAATCTATTATGGGCAGAATTAAGCTCTATAGAAAAAATACCTGAAATAAAACTTGTAGGTTTTGAATAATTTTCTATAACATTGATTACGTACAATTTTGTAGTAAAATGCATATTAAAATTATTATTAAGGCTGCAATCTTAAAAAAAAAACAACTTTTTTTTCACCATGAGAGCACAGCCCCACGGATTTCAGCAGACATGCCGTTTACTCAACCTTGTAGAATACAAAAAATTTATCGCATGAGGAAATTTTAAACAAAATTGTAGAGGTGGTTTTGAGAAAATTGGAAAAATGTTTGTCAAGTCCCTTCAGGGTACGTAACTTAAATTCAAAGTTTCATTTTTGTATGATTTTTTCATTAAGTTTTCTCTCTCCCCCCTCTCTCTATCTATCTATCCTCTCCCTCTCCCCTCTGTCACACTATGATTCTCAATATTTCTTTGCTTATCGATACAAAAATCGATAGAAATTTAGGCATAATGTTTTTCATAAACACAATATATTTACGCTCTAAAACAGCAGATGTAAAAAATCAAAATGAATAAAATTTCAGTAAGCATTGATTAATTTCTTGACAAGATTAATACATAAACAAATATTTGACAACGCATTAGATGGAATATAAATTTATAAAACAGAATTTTAAATTAGGATCCGAAGACATAATACAGACCACAAAATTATAAACGAAAATGGGTAAGAAAGATATAGTAAACATTTGCAAAGCCATTACGCTTTTCAGTACAGAAAATGTGTTAAAAAACAATAGTACAATTGATACAGTTATAATAGTAATCTATAAAAGAACATTGACCCTTTGTAATACTGTTACAGAATACAATAATACATAAAATATCTAAACTTTACATGGTGTAACACACACACTTAAAAAATTTTTTCAATGACATAATAAAGAAATATATTTTTTATCCTTAATGTGCGTACTTGGCAATCAGTTCAATTTAGAACAATAAGCAACCCCATGACCCAATGAGATGAGGATGATGCGTATGACGTCTAAATGAGATGTAGTCTTGAACAGACCCAGGCCGACCATTCCTTAGAGGGTATGGTTAATTGAACCCTATCAAAGTTCACCGATAACCACTGTCCAGTATTCAAATCCGTATAAACGTACTAGGATTTGAACCACGAACCTTCGTCTCCGAAAATTAGCTGTTAAACAGCTGACTTATGGCGACAACTAATATGTATCAACTATGCAATCACATGCGTGTAGGCTTATTGTCAGTCTAAGAGAGAGATTGCCTTAAAATTGGATTCGCAAACATCAACTGATGAATAATAATCTGGTTTGAAACAGTCACATGACTTTCTCTTGCTAATGTAGTATATATGGAAAAATACGACCCAAGTTTTTAACTAAGAGTGAATTATGTTGACTTGATAATCTAAGGGCTTTAGAAAGAAATGCTTGAAATAAAAGTTGAAGGTTTTTTCAATTTTCTTTAAATTTAATTCTATACACTTTTGTAAAATGCATACTAAGGCCGAAATCTTTCAAAATCATCCGACTGATAACCAACCTATTGAGAAAGATACAGAAAATCACTAATTAACGCTAAACTAAGAGATGTAGAAAAAATATTTGAAGTAAAAATTCAAGGTTTCTTAATTTTCTACAACTTTTTTTTACATACATTTTGCGCTACTGAGCATATTAAGACAACAATCTCTAAAAAAATTATCATGAGAGCTCCGTTTTTGATGAAAATGTTCGCATCGGGTCCCCTTGTAGTACATACATAAATTAGGTTCCAAGTTTCAATTTCATGCAGTATTCTATTCTTGAAATATTACTTTCACACTTAGACCAATCGGTAAAAACATGTTTTTTTGGGTTCAGGGGGTCTGAAAATGTGTGTATTTCCGATGAAAACTCGATTTTGAAAAATTGACATGAAGACAATACTTTCCTTTCCTATATATTCATAAAGGAAAGAGTAAGAAAAAATTAGTATTGTTATTAAAACAACAATTTTACTGGGCGCCTCCATAATCCATTGGTTAAAGTGCTACGCAGCAAAGCCAGACTAAGATCTGGAAAATATTACTCATTCAAATTCACTGTACCGTAAAGTAGTTACTAATGATAAAGTTATTGATGCATCTTAAAAATTATTGATAATTAATAATCCACCTACTTGAGTTGAAATTTTAAAAATTCTCAACATAAACAGTGAGTTTGGAAAAATATTGAAAATGCCTTTAATCATTATAGACATAAATGATTGCCCATAACAGACAGGTGGAGTGTCAAATTATTTACACTCAATCTGTTGTTGCAGAGCTAAAATAAATAGTTCTGGTTCTTACCACACATGGTCAGTCAATTAAATGACTGAATCATTTAAGAACAGAATAGGCAGAGGTGTAAAAATTGTCTCCTCTGAAAGTAATGAATTTCAATTATACAGCCAGACCCTGTGGTGAATGAAGTGAAGGTGTCATTTGCAGAGTGGAAAATATGTACTTTTCAGAGAGCCCGGCATGCTGATAAGCGTACTTTCCCACTCAGTGAAGTAGGCAATGGTAAACCACCTCACTCTTCGTTTTACTTAGTAAAACCTCTACAGGTTCAAACCAGCCTTTCGGCTGATGACCTAAACAACAGACTTCAATGATATACACAATTTTATAGAAGGAATTCAAAATTGTAGAAATATTTTTAAAATAAAAAACAAAAATTTATTTATTTTTTAAAAAGCACTTCTCGTAACACAAAAATTATACACTTTAAATTAATTTTTGCTGATTTAATTTTTTTCATTTCTGAAGTAAGATTGAAAACTTTTCATGGTAGTTACCACAATAATGATTTTCCAACACAAAATCGGCTAAAAACAAAACGAACAATACATAACAATTAGATAATTTTTTAAATTTACTTCCGAATTAAAATTTAATCAACCCTAAAAGTTATGATTAGAACACCCGTAACAAATTATTCCCATCCATTTCCCATCGAAAACCAAATACATAACAATATGGTTTAGCCGACAATAAACCGTGATACAGAGAAGGGGTTGTTCAATTATAAAAAAAACATAGCGGACGAGATTAAACCCCACAATATGGAATTGCAAATGAAAAAAATACACTGAATATACTCATACAGGGTGAATACAATAATATTGTTATAAGGTTCATCTCGTATATTTTAGTTCCCCATGTAACTAGATTAAAAAACAATAACAATGGATGTGGACGTAGATAAAGCCTCCAACAAAATGATCTCCAACCTCATCTCTCCACCAACAGCCCCGAGCAATATTGTAACTTACCCAAATTACATTAGTCCTGGGTGTTGAGTGGATTTCATCCCTTTTCCCTACCTTTCCCCTTTTCCCATTTGGTATACACTACATTAAGGTTTAGCTTCAAGGATTTAATTCTATCTGGTAAATGAACAAAAACGCTCCAGGAAATCATCGTGTGTACCCATCGTACCTTTTCAGTTTATATTACAAACTAACACACGAACAAACATAAACATGAACTTCATTTCGGTTCATTTATGTTTATTTTACCTTAGATTTACCATAACAAGAGATGTTTATACATAAAGGTACATTATTATGTTTAGTCATTAATTTCAAAATGATGAAATAAAACTCGTGTTTAAAATTCTACTACACAACAACCCCACTAATTGGAACGCATTTATAATTTTTTTTACCACATCATTTATGCATAATTTTTTTCTCAAAAGTCACGTGAGGTGACTTTTAACGTTTCTGGAAGTTTTTTGCAGCCCAAATTGTCAGCATTCAATCACTGTAGGCTTTTCTCCTTTCTTCTGTCCACCCGGTATTCTGGTTTAACTATTCATGGAAGAGCTTAGAGTCCGTAATTAGTTGTCTAAATTTTGTTCGGTTCTTCTCATTCTCCTGGACTGAAAAGAGTTTGGAACGATCAAAATCGGCCAATGTTTCTGCCGGGGATGGTCAGCATGATCCAGATTTCGAGATGCGAGCTCCATGTGGTGGCCTTGGATGGGTAGAAAATCTTTTCTACTAAACTAAAGAGGCGAGCCTATGGGTTACAATCTTATTCCGAAATCGGCTAGAGCGACGAGTTACTCTATCCTACTATTTTTACTCTTCAGGTGACTTTAGATGATGGAAAGTCTCTTAATTATAATACTACAAACTGAGTAATTATACAAAAAAAATATTTGTAATAGGCTTCTTAATAAAATTATCATTGAGTTGTTTCAAATTACTTTTTAATTAGAATTAAATTTGTGGTCAATATTTTCAATTAATCTACCGGGTTGTTCTAGTGATAAAGTCGTAGCCCTGAGTCAGTTGTTTAGCAACTGATTTTGTAAGGCGAAAATTCCGTTGTTCAAATGCTAGTTAGAGCTTGGTTGCAATCTGTTCAATTTCAGAACAATAAGCAACCTTCCGATCCAATGAGATGAGGATGATATATATGACGCGTAAATGAGATGTAGTCTTGTACAGACTCAGGCTGACTATTACTGACAAGTATCGTTAATTTAAACCCAACCATTAAAGTTCACCGGTAACCACTGTCTAAAATTCAAATCCGTATAAAAGTAAATCCAATTCTAGGATTTGAGAACCACGGACCATCATTTTTATCAGCTTTTAAACAGTTGACTCACAGCGACGACTTTACCATTAGACAAACCCAGTGGGTTAGGATGATTAGTACATCATCGAATTTATAGTAAAATTTCTAGAAGGAAAGAATGTCTCCACATAGGATTCCTAGACTGTTCAGAAGTTAGAGGCCGACCGGACGGCGCGATCCGGGGCGACCGGTGGCTAGTTGAATGCCGGTCAGGTCTCGGGACCTAATCCTTGATTGGAAGAAGAAGAAAGAGGAAAGTAGATGAGAAGGATGCGGATGAAGATGAGAATGAGGAGAAGGAGGAAGAAGAGGAAGGAGGAAGAAGAGGAAGGAGGAAGAAGAGGAAGAGGAAAAGGAGGAGGAGGAGGAAAAGGAAGAAGAAAAAGAAGAGGGAGAGAAGGAGGGGAGGAGGAGGAGAAGGATAAGACGAAGAATAATTTCTAGAAGTTTCCAATGAGTTCGAAATTATTAGATTGGACCTAAAAATTACTTCAAGGGCTTCCATAATGAACAAAAACAGACTACCGGATAGACAGAAGACCAGAAAAAAGCTACAATGAAAGGATACTGAGAGAATGGTTCTGAATTAGCAGAGACAAAAGATAAGAGCGCATGAAAGTAAAAACAATTTACTTAAGCTTTTGGGCGAGTTCTAACAACAAAGAGAGCTTACCTTCAACACTATTAATAATAATAATAATAACAAAATTCCTCACTAACATTTATTACAATGAATACTTACAACCATTAATGGCCTCTGGATGGTTACATATTAAATTTAAGTCTTAATAAAGGCGCAACAGTAAGACTAAAAGGGCGTGCATGTCAGTATAATATAAACTTACTTTAGTAAGGGTAGTTTTAATGAAAAATATAGTAAGGGTGAATAGAACAGCCTTAATGATAATGTAAGATAATATTTCATAATTTGTAGGGCTATTTTACTTGACAAGGGGTTGCAAGGGATAAATAAACAAAGAAGGAAGATATGTAGGATAATATAGAGTGTAATTAGGTTAAGGAAAGTTGTTAAGGATTAGGTAATGAAGGAGAAAGGGAGAAAATTAAAGACAAGATCCGAGACCATCAGGTGAAGTTATGTATGGTTACCTTGTTCACGTACGTTGAATTATCTTTTTGTAACAGTACCGTAATGGTTATAAGGTTTACATGATGATGATGATGGTGTTGGAACATTGTTTCAAGAGGTAAGCCTAACCATGTTGGAGTAATAAAGATTATAATAACTAATGGTGGTATATTAAAGTTTAGTTATGAAACATCCTCGTTTAGTTAAATAACAGCGAGTTCAAAATTGGACCCGATTTATAATCACTTTTACTTTTTCTTGTCTATATGAATATATAGGAAAGAAAAGTATTGTTTTCATGACGATTTTCGAAATCGAGTTTTCACCGGATGTTTTTAGTGATAGCTCTGTGCGCGCGCGCGTGTGTTGTACAAAATATCACAAGAACGAAACATTGTACGAAGCTGAAACTTGAAACTAACGGTAGGAACCACTTGAGGACCCAACATGATCATTTTCATCAAAATCGGTCAACCGGAAGTATTAGTTTATTCGTGTAATTTTTCATTTTTTTGCAATTTTCTCAAAAACGACTCCTACGATTTTTTTTAAATCGCCTTATTGAATACAATTTTTATGCTCTACAAGATAGGGTAGGCGCCATGTCTGCTGAAATTCTTGGGGAGGTTGTTTTTTCGTAAAAAAAATTTTTTTTTTTAAGATTGCCACTTTAATATGTTTTTTTAGCGCAAAATGTATATAATAAAAGTTGTAGATAATTTAAAAACCTACAACTTTTATTTCAAACATTTTTTTGTACAACGCTTAGTTTAGCGGTAATTAGCGATTTTTTTTCTCATGAAAATTTGTAAAAAATGGATATTTTAAGATTACGGCCTTAGTATGCGTTTTACGACAGAAGTATATAAACTCAAATTTTATTTATTACTTTTTTATTTATTTATTTAACGTCGCATCAACTGCAACGCATTAGCGACGAAGTTGGGTTGTAACTGTTTACAATGGAGGATGAACAAGTTTTAACTCTTATGATAAATCCGTTCTTGAGATATTTTAGTCACACACACACAAAGACCAATCGCTTATAACTTTTTTTTTAGTTCAAAGGCCTGAAAACACGTATTTCCGGTGAAAACTCGATTTCAAAAAAATCGACATGAAAACAATAGTTTCCCACGTATGTTCATATAGAGCAAGAGAGAGTAGCTAAAAATGGCAAACTGAGCACGAACATTTTTATTTCTAATTTTAAATTAAAGCAAGAGAGAACCAAATCTAAAACGTATAAAGTAAATCAAACATATTCAATCGTTTAAGTCTTTAAAAATAGAAATTTTTATTTATTAGCAAATTAAGAGCCACATAGGCCTAATTAGGATCACGGTTTAACCTCTGTTGGTAAGGTTCGCTGAAAAATGAATTATATTTATTTATTATAGTAGTAAAAAACAGTAGTTAAATCCATAGTAAAAAGAACGTAAAAGATAGGTCCTAGAACCACTACTTGAGGTAGGCAACTCTAAACTTAATATCAGGCAGTTTAGTAACAGAATAGTCTACACATTTTTAACTTGAAGTTATGACGGGAGAAACAGTTTCATTATGAAGTAATAACCCATCGTGCCACACCTTGTCAAAAGTTAGTATGACATTAAGAAACAATACCGAACCATAAATTTATTTTTTAATTTTTCTTAATTTTATGGTTATATGTAAGATAATAAATTTCAACAATAAATCTGAATAAGGCACATCCTTCTTAACAGAACAGTTTAAAGCGATAGATTACATAAATCAATTAAACCCGTTTAATGAATTTAACAATCTTAAGAAATAAAATAAAAATTTATTTAAAAAATATAATAAACAAAGATTTATGAATTCCTGAAAAGAATTAAGCAGTAAAAGATAATTTAAACAAATATAAAACGGAAGGTACAAATTAAAGAAGAAAAATATTAAATATGTACTACTTGAATGTAATTACAATGACAAACCTTTAATAAGGATGTCAGAACACTTAATGTGAAATAAACACGAAGATATAAGTTCAGTAATAAATTTTAAAACATTTTAACTATTTTATATTATGTAGCTAATTCACAATCTGAACATATGAGTTTTCAGATTCGTGTCACTACAGACAGATGACATAAAAATAATATAAATCATTAATAAACAAATTATCTAAAATGTATTAACGTAGGTCAAAAACAATAATAAAAAAACAATAAATAATATTAATTATCTGTAATAAAATTGATTGATTTTTTTATTTAAATTGACGACAAACAAATATGTCAATGTACTCGAACATTACTTTACTTTCGTCGTTATTAATACTAGAGCCATTTATTTTAACCTCAGATAAACTATAAAAAGAAATGAGAAAAGAATAAAATGAATTTATTACCGAACGTTATGAACACACATTGTTACTTTCCGATACAATCGCCGTGAAGATTCAGACATCTTTCATACCGGTTGACAAACTTTCCGATCCCCTATTCGAAGAACGTGGACGCTAGTGATTCCAGCCGTTGTTGATCCTAGGTCGGCCCGTTGGCGTAGTGATTAGCGCAACTGGCTTCTCGCCGGGGTCCCGGGTTCGATTCCCGGTCAGGTCTGGCATTTTTTCACCACTCATCTTTCTATAACATCCTTCTCACCGTCTGAATTAACAGTAATTGGAAAACAGTTGGACGTAAAACCAAAAAAGTGATCCCAGATGAGCCTGAAAGTTATTTTAAAGTCCTTCATTGGTCTGGAAGCTTTGACATCCTTGCCAATTCTCAACTGGATTGGAGTTGTCTACTACATCATATATCAGCTCTCATAATCAAGACGTGAGTAAACGTAATAGTACAAATTTTTTAATTATGTTTTTATACAACAATATGATTCATATTTAAAATAAAACTATTTATAAACTAAATGTTTTTACGTTTTATCATCCATTTCCAGTAATTAATTTAAAAAAATAATTTTTCTTTTGAGTTGATTTATTTGTGGAAAATATGAATCTAATACAGAATGTAATGGTAAATAGAATTTTCATAGTCTCGATATTTTTTTAAAATTCTTTCAAAAATATTTTTAAAAGCGAATTTCATTTACAATTAACTCCGCCAACGGTGTTATTTAATACCGCTGGTTGCAAGCTTGGGGCTCCATCTCTCAAGCGATGGGAAAAAAGGAGTTATCAACCTCGTTAAAGAACCAGGGTCTATCTGGCACCGGATGGTAGCACCTTGTTATAGGGACTCTACCTAGGGTTACTAGGCGAAGGTGGTCAACATTCTCGAAGGCGGATAAGGGAGAAATTCCGAATGGCGAAGAGGGCGGAAGAGCCTAGGGGAGTGAACCCCGAAGGAAAATCAAATGTGAAAACTGGTCAACGGTCTCAAGACGGAGGAGAATAGATTCCCAACGGTGTCTAGAGCGTAAGAACCTAGGAGGTGGGTCTCCGAATGAAACCCATAGTGCGTTTAAGCGCCCTGATATGGCAACCGTATCACTGAACTATCCTACAAGGCGTTGGTAACGCGTTTAGGGGAAATAAATAAAAATTACTCAAAGCACTCTAAAGGGCCTCGGAAATGAGACTGGCAATAATGAAATACAATAATGAAATAAATTTATTAAAAACTTTGTCACAACATAACATTTATAAGTATTTTGTAATTTATTTTTGAAATGTTATTAACTGTAACAAATATGCCCATAACGGGTAGGTGGAGTGTTAAATTAATTGCACTCGATCTATTAGTTCCAGGGCTACAAAAATAGTTCTGTATCTTATCACATAGTTAGCTAATTATACGACTCAACTATTTCAAAACAGAAGAGATAGAGAAGTAAAAGACACTGGTCACAGCTACCTCTTCTGAGAGTAATGAATTTCATTATACAGCTAGACCCTGTGGTGAATGAAGTGAAAGTGTCATTTGCAGGGCGGAAAATGGGTGCTTTTCGGAGGGTCTGGAATGCTGATTACCATACTCTTTCAACTCAAGAGAGGAAGGCAAAAGTAAACCATCTCACTCCTCGTTTTTACTTAGTAAAAACCTTTAGAGGTTCAAACCAGCCTATCTGAATGACCTAAACAACAACACTGTGACAATATTCTGTCGGTAATTGGAAACCGTACCGTAAGCATAGTTATGTTGACGAAGCAGTGATAATTTGTAGTAGGCCCCAAACAGATTACTCGGCGGTATGTCCGAGCTATACACCGAGTGATCAAAACACGATCCAACTGCTCCTGTAGCAGTTTGGTCATAGGATCACTACGAGCGGACGTTCTCATGCATGAGGACTACTCCAGAAGAAAGCATTCCAGTTCTTCTTCTTAAATGGGATGCCACATCGACGTAAAATCTGACGATAAACAGCTGCATTTATCGTAGTTTTATTCCAGTTTTCACAACATCCTTTCTGAATTCTTTAGACCACTTATTCGATATATAAGTTCTATTGTTTTAGCTTCTAAACCTCTGTAGGCATAATAAGAAAACAAACTGAAGGTAAAACAAGAAAAAGTTCGATGAACTTGAATATGCATCCGGAAATCTAAATGTTTTGATTGATCCAGATAATTCTTCTGTATTACCGGAGATTAACGCACAAAGAAATATACTTTTCATTTCACATTTTACAATACAATTTATAGATGACTGAACGATGAAGGATTTATAAGATGGACAAATGGAGATTTAAAAGATATGAACATCAACACAGATCTTCAGTTAAAAAGGAAGGAAGTGAGAGAAAATAAAAAGAGATGGATAGATGAGAAGGGAGAATAAAAGATTACCACCAAACTAGACCACTACGTATTTCTTTATTTCATTTATTTATTCATTCACTCCTTAATAAAGTCTTTTTAAGCCTTTAAATTTATTCCAACCACCCATCCAATTTTATTATTTAATCGTAAATCTCTATTCAAATGTCACACACCCAGAATTAGATAAAAAGAGATGAAGATAAAAAAAGAGGGGTGTTTAAAGCGCACACAATTTCCAACTTCAATGTGTGCTGTGTCAAGAGGGATATATAGATGTGGGTTTTGAATATACATACACATATATATATAAATACGCTTATGTATGTATTAGTAATAATACAATATGATATGTGATATGAATATTAAGTGAGTAATATAGTTCTGTGCGTGTGTATTAGTGTCAATTTTAAAATAGTATAGCTGGATTATTATTGGTGTTAAATATAAGGGTTAGATGAATAATGAAATCCATTCAAAAGGGTAGTACATCAATTAATCTACCCTTATTAAGAATAGACTATTAAAATATGAAATAAAAATTAAGAACATACATTATAGCGTTGTAAAGATCATAAAAAATCTGATGTGAAACACTCACACAACTTTCTCTTGCCAATACAAATAATTAACAATATAACCCAAAATTAGTAATAAAACATTAGAAATAAACAAAAAAACTAACTTCAAAAAACATAATCTCATTTTAATCATGAGTGAACGACATAAAGTGAAAATCAACCTCAGTTTAGCTTAAAAATACAGAAAATCACTCTTTCACGCTAAACTAGGCTCTTCAGAGAATAAAGCTCAAATAAAAGTTGTAGACTTTTTAATTTCCTATAAATTTGATTTTTTTTTGTCGTAAAATGCATAACAAGGCTGAAATCTAAAAAATCGATAATAACGCTCAAATATAAGTTGTAGACTTTTTAATTTCCTATAAATTTGATTATTTTTTTGTCGTAAAATGCATAACAAGGCTGAAATCTAAAAAAATCGATTTTTTTACAAGATTTCGTGAGAAAAAACCAGAAAATCGCTAATTACCGCTAAACTAAGCGTTATACAAAAAAAATGTTTGAAATAAAAATTGTAGGATTTTAAATTCTCTACAACTTTTATGATATAGTCTACACTTTTGCACTAAAATGCATATTAAGGCTGCAGTCTTAAAAAACCCGTTTTTTTCTACGAGAGAACAGCCTCCCCAAGAATTTCAGCAGACATGGCACCTACCCTATCTTGTAGAGCATAAAACATTTAGTAAATGAGGCGATTTTTAAAAAATCATAAGAGCCGTTTTTGAGAAAATCGCAAAAAAGGGAAAAATGACACGAATAAACTACTACTTCCGGTTGACCGATTTTGATGAAAATGTTCGTGTCGGGTCCTTTAGTAGTATTTAGCTGTTTTCTCGTAAAAAAATAGTTTTTTTTACAATAAAAATGTTATTTATAAGCAACTAGGCACACATAACCGACAAAGAATCAAATCAATTCCAAACAGATTAATTTTCTTAAAAGTAAACCTAAAATTGATAAGATTTAGAGAAATTTAAATTGTTAAACGATTAAAATTCCTTTTAAATATATATTTATCGAAATAACATTTCAATAGATCGATTATAGATATATTTAATGTTTTCGATAACAGTTTATAATCATTTACATACAAATAATAGTTTAGTTATTTGAAACGAATGGTGTGGTATTCAACATGAGAACGGACGAAATGCACATTGAAAAAAATGTTGACAAGGATTTGCTTTTTGTTAATCAACATTATTGTCTTCTACATACGAACACCAACCAATACATTTCAAAGATCTTTTTTAAAATACTTGAACCTTTTAATTTAATTTAAAAAATTATCTTATAGGTAATATTTATCTCATAACAAAAAAAAACATGAGTCCGTGTATTCAGAACTTCAGATTGTTAAATGATTTTACCAAATTACGACCATTTGAAAAACAAGCCGGTTTTATTTTTGAACAGGGCTGAGGAACTTCTTCGAATTCCTCAGAAGTTATTTTCAAGAGCGTAAAGTTCGGCGTTATCAGTGTGTCGCTGGGGATGAGTACAATTTTGAATAAGAACGCTTTTATAATAAAATGTTCATTGTTATTTAGTTTTCTTTTAAGTTAGTTTGTATCTATTAAATTTGTGACAATAAACTATTATTTAAAAACCTAACAACAGCAGTATCGTACTTATTTAAAGTAATAGTATAAATTTCAAATATTTTTCTTTCGGCCGCCATTTTGTTTCTACACAAATCAGCCAGATATAATTTTCACAGAACATTTTTTGGTACTTCCATTAAAAAGTGTGTAAAATATCAAAATGATCGATGAAGGAATGAGCAAGTATTACAAAATAAAATTCGTATACCTCTTCGTGGGACCCAGTATAATTATTACAATGATACTAAACGATAATTACATAAACTTTAATTAAGTTATAACAATTTAAGGAATTTTAACATAAAAATTAACAAGAAAAATATCAACAGTTTTATTAATATTCATCATTTTTATTAATATTTTCGTCACGTAATAATTCATTCTATAGAACATGGATAATTGCGTTATAAAATAAAGTATGAACGCGGCATCAAGATGTACATTAGAAATTACTACACAGCCTTCTTGATAATTTTTTAATATTTTATGGTATAATGTGTTAATATTTATATTCTGCACTTTGAAGGGATATACAGTACTTCTAGTAGGATCTATAAAATAACCATGCAGGACGAAAGAGTCATAATTCCTGATATTTTTCCAACTTTATACTCTTCCTAGGCTTATAGGAAATGTAATAAACATGAAAAAAGGGGGAACATATGTTATATAGAGGTCGATGGGGTTAACCATTTTTCATATTATACATCCAATTTCAACTCTGATATTACAACGCAAGAATGTGGAATGCTTAGAAAACCTATAATTATTGAATTACATCTTTTAGATGTTTCCTTTATAAGTTTTATGATAATAAATTATGTGATAAATTTCACCTATCGATTATTTTACGAACAGAAATACTTTCTGTAAAAATATTAATTACGAGAAAGGTGTATATAGGCCTACATAATATATTACTTTAAGAAAAAAACCCTGTTGTTGTTTAGGTCATCAGCCAAAAGGCTGGTTTGAACCTGTAGAGGTTTTACTAAGTAAAACAAGGAGTGAGGTGGTTTATAAAATTACCTTCCTCACTGAGTGGAAAAGTACGCTTATCAGCATGCCGGGCCCTCTGAAAAGCACATATTTTCCACTCTGCAAATGACACCTTCACTTTATTCACCACAGGGTCTGGCTGTATAATGAAATTCATTACTTTCAGAGGAGATAACTCTGATTAGTGTCTTTTACACCTCTACCTCTTCTGTTCTTAAATGATTCAGTCATTTAATTGGCTGACCATGTGATAAGAAACAGAAATATTTATTTTAGCCCTGCAACGAACAGAGTGAGTGTAAATAATTTGACACGCCACCTGTCCGTTATCGGCAGAAAAAAAAACCCTATAACTGTGTAATATTTTAACACAACTAGTAGTTATGATGTTAATATTATTATTAAACTGTCATGTTGTTACTAGTGTAAGTCGCTAAGCCCCTTAGACGATTCACAAAAAGTCTCTATTCCATTGCCCTTTTAGTCTTCTAGTTTTGTTGTGTAGTAGGTGAAATAAGGGCAGTAACTGAATTTGAGCGATAATGTAGTTAGAGTCTGTATATGAGTCTATAGGGCTATTACTTTCTCTTGCCCTATGTAAAGAAAATATTGTGCTCATGTCAATTTTGCGAAATCGATTTTTCACCTGAAATACACATTGCTCTGCACCCAAAAACATGTTTTTACCGATTGGTCTGCGTGTGTAAGTCAAAAAAATCTCAAGAGCGGAATTTCGTACGAAGTTGAGAGGAACTTAAGTTAGATACCTAAGGAACCCGACACAATTATTATCATCAAAATGGTCAACCGGAAGTTAACTCCTTTTAGCTACTTTTTAATGAAATAAATCACTGAGCTGTCATATAGGTCCATTTTAAATATAATAAAAAATTTAGCTTCTTCCACAGCGTAAATCACAATGCTAGACTAGACTCCAATGCAAAAAACTGCTGATACGATTCTCGGCTAGAGTAATCAAAATTTCCACACCGTTAAAACATGCGGCTTGAAAACTAAATTATTTTAATAACTGTAGAACAATTCGAAACGCCGATGGAGTGGATATAATACTGTAACATTGTACATTAATACTTTTCAAATGTTCATCGTACAAAATTATGTATTTTTTAGGGTGGACTGATTGAACAAGCACAGAATAAAATATTTTGAATAGCAGTTCTCGGAAATTATAACTAGTATAAACGTTTATATTTATTTTGATTCCTTCAACAATCTTCTCGATTGTTTGGGAAACTATCAGACCGCAGGTATAAAAACAGTTAGCCCCTTAGTAGTGAGTCAGTTGTTACTTGAATTATGAATGAAAGTGTTGTCGGGCCGTTCGAAATAGTGTCGTTACGGGACTTGTTTCGAATTACGTTAATAGTGCGTTGAGAACGGGTGGTAGCAAGTGGTAGTGGTCAGTAAACCATTGTTTTGATTGAATAAGTGACATTATTTTACTTATAGTCAAATTTAGTTTGACTATAATAAGTTTTGTAATTATTATTTGTGCAAATAAATAATTAATTGTTATAAGTTTACAGTAAGTCTCTTTGTTATTTGTTATAACAAGATCCCGAACTAACGAAACCTTAGTTTTACAATACATAACATATTAAAAATAATAAATTTAACACAATTTTTATTTTTTGAAACAATTTCACTGGGTTGTGTTCTTCTCTAAGGCATTAATTATATTTGTTTTCTTATTTAATACAATTATTGTGCTCAACTTGATGTCAATGCAGAGTTACAAAATTAAGTAATTTACAAAAAATTTACTTTAAGAGCAAGTTAAAATTGAAATAAATAAAAAAACGGTGTATGAAAATAATTTCATGTTTTATTACAAATACAATATACATTACATAACATTAAATTATTCAGATGCATACAAAAACAGAAATTCCCACTAAGTGACACACACACATATAAATTCATATTTTACTGGACAATTTATTGAATCGCCCACTTATTTTATATAAGAAACAGCGCATGCGTGAATATAAATGACTAATATAGACTACACGCAATCATCAAAAGAGTCCACTTTCACACACCTACATGCATACGTATAACACTTGTGGGGAATAAAAATTGACCGAGGATGTGGATGACTCATGGGGCAAATGTATGACTCTATTCCACTTCAAATAGGAAAACGGAGGAGTCGGAAGGAGAAAGAGAGAAGAAAACCATTTAAATACTTAAGACGATCCACAGTTTACACATTACATGAATTGTTCCCCCATCTTTAGATAAAGTATAAGGCTTCCTTCTTTCATTTTACTAGTCTGCACTAGACAAGACTAGACCACTACACTGAAATTGTTTAAACCGACTGACCTACTACAACACAAATTAAAGACTTAATTTAAGTAGCAACAATCAAGATAAAGGATTAATTACTACAGCTCATTTCACCGAACATTCACAAAATTAATTTTAAATAAACCACTTAAAAGTTCTTATTTATTTTACGGCCACATTATACCATTTTAGTCATTTATTTTATTGTTTTTTGTTTAAATGGTTTCTCAACTTTTAATTTTGTTATTCTATCAGAGTGCCCATAACAGACAGGTGAAGTGTCAAATTATTTACACTCAATCTGTTAGTTGCAGGGTTAAAATAAATAGTTCTGTTTCTTGTCACATGGTCAGCCTATTAAATGACTAAATCATTTAAGAACAAAAGAGGCAGAGATGTAAAAGACACTAATCAGAGTTATCTCCATTGAAAGTAATGAATTTCATTATACAGCCAGACCCTGTGGTGAATTAAGTGAAGGTGTCATTTGCAGAGTGGAAAATATGTGCTTTTCAGAGGGCCCGGCATACTGATAAGCGTACTTTTCCGTTCAGTGAGGAAGGCAATTGTAAACCACCTCACTCCTCGTTTTACTTAGTACAACCTCTACAGGTTCAAACCAGCCTTTCGGCTGATGACCTAAACAACACAACATCCTATCAGACTTGCACATGTACTGAAAACGCCTTCTTGACCAATCCTGATTTGCTTATCCTTGATTGAGATTGGATACGCTTTACCTTCAATTTTTTTTAGTTTCTTTGTTAAGTCCTCTACTACCAGAACCAAATCTTTCAAAAATTCTTTGACTTTCCTAATTATTATGGGTGGTGTTTATGGTTTCCACAGGTTTTTCTTTTATTAGTTGTCCAGTAAATCTCTCTTCTGGCGTTCTCGTCATATATCTGCAAAAGGAAATCCTTGTGACGCAGTGATCCAGGACAGGAACGCAAATTAAAAGTTCGAATTCTGGCTAGTGTCAGAAAACTTTGGTGGTTTACTATTGCCTTCCTCACTGAGTGGAAAAAATTCTTATCAGCATTCCAGGCCCTCCAAAAAGCATCTTCTTTCCACCCTGCAAATGACACCTTTTTTTCATTCACAACACGGCCTACCTCTACAATGAAATTCATTACTCTCAGAGGAGATAACTCTGATGACTAGTGTATTTTAAACTTCTACCTCTTTTGTCCTTAAATACTTCAGTCATATAATTGGCTGATCATGTGATAAGAAACAGAACTATTTTTGTAGCCCTAGAAGAAGCAGATCGAGTGGAAATAATTTAACACTCCACCTGCCTGTTATTGGCAAAATATAGTAGCTAAATTCTTGATTTTTCTAGATGCCTTAATTTTTACGCATGATGTTTTCTGTTTTACGCATTTTACCCGTGAGTGCACTTTAAGAAATAACTGAGAAAACAGCGATTTTCGCAACAAAAAAAAAATCTCTCAACCACCACTTAAAGGAAAAAACAATTTTGGTACAGTAAAAAAAACTGAAATTGGCGTTAATTATGTAAACAATCAGAAGGTTTAAAAAAATTAAGTTTTTGACGCTTAAAATAATATTTTACCTTACAGCTATTTTATTTTTTCAAATACGTAATTATATAGAAACAATAATTAATTATTAACACAACTTAATCCCCGGGTCAACCCAGTAAATCATATGATACAGTCACTTTTAATCATTAAGTAACACTTGTTATTGGCTGCCTACATGGCAAAGTGGTTAGAGCGTTAGACTGCATTGCAAACTGTAAAGTGGAAGGTTCTGGGTTCGATTCCCGGTAACGGTGTCGAATCATTAAACTTTTACACCTAACAATTCCCAACCATAACTCATAACAGCCGCAGAGCAGTTGATGAAACTAAATAAACACTGATTACTTCATGACAGTTATACGCAAACACAAATCGCCAGGAATTCAAGTTTAAATCCTTACCAATTCAAGCAAAAACATTTCTCAAATACAAAATAAAAAATAAAATCTTAAACAATAAAAATTATTAGTAAAATTTTCACGGTGTATTATAAGTAATGTTTAATTTATTTCATTTATGTTAATCTTCTATTATTTGAAACTAATAATTGTTTATTTTATTTACGATAACAATAAAATTATAACATTGATAGTCATTTATGCCACTGGATTGTTAAAGCTCTATTTATCAGGCACATTTATTAAAAGAATACGAAACTATGATGTACAGTATATTCAGCTATTAATAACCTATTTAAATAGAATAAGTCGACTAATAAAACTACAGCATAATATAATAAGAGTTAACCCATAATCAAATCAATTACAATAAAAAACTGCCAGCGCAAGTACAGTCACCGCCAATGCATAAACTGTACAATTATTAGCTATTACAATAAGTGAAGTGGAATAATAATAGCCCTAAATGGTCTAGCATGGCACGCGCGCTTTGCAAACTGCCTATTTAGCCCCTGTTGTATTTGAAGATAGCACAGCTTGTAAAAAAAACTCCTGGCCGCGTTCGCAAAAAAATTCTATTTAAATAAATTTATATTAAATCAAAAGTTTAATGAATTGCAGTGTACTGTAAAATGTAAATATATAAATTCTCCTGACATTACAGTATAAAAGGTAAAACAATAAAACTGAAACTAATCAAGTTTTAAAACGAGAAACAAGAATTTTGAGAAAAATTTAGGAACAATCAAAGAAATTTCAATAAAAAAAATTGCGGATAACCGTAGACGGTTGTTCATTGGAAATCTTTTTCATTATCATGAAAGAATAATTGCTTTTCTATATGTGTTCTACAAAACCTAAAATATAACGTCAGGGAATACCACGTATCTGCCAAAATTCAACTTTTCCGGTGGTCAAGAAACTGTCTCCAACGAATATTATTAATTTAAAAAAATTTTGATTCAGTCTAGGGTTAACGGGTTGTACGGGGTGTAACGGGTTGTCCAATAGTGCTAAATCTGTTCTATTAACATAATCAGTTAAAATTTCTATTTATATTTTCAACAACAAAATAATGCAAAAAAGTTACTAAGATTTTAAAACTCAAAGCCTGAAAATCTGCTCTAGAGTTGTTAGAGGTAAACTTACAATAGTTTTATTTAAAAAGCTTTTAAGCTTTTATTTATTTTATTTTTAAGCTTTTATTTAAAAAACTGGTGTTCCACAGGGTTCAGTTTTAGGTCCCGTTTTGTTCTTGTTATATATAAATAGGTTACCATAAAAAAAGACAAAACGCTTTCTTTGAAATCCTATCCGCTGACATTCGTCAAGGTGCTTACACAACTTCTGTTAATAATCCTTAAGGATAATTAAAACTGCCAAAACATTTGTTCCAATGCCACCATTTCCAATGTGAAATTGTCGTGGAGATCCTTTAATTTATTTCAAGAACCTCTTTTAGTTTCTTGATCCGTTTTGTTTGTAGATCCGTGAAAACTCGATTTCGAACAATCGACATGAAAACAATACTTTCCTTCCAATATATTCATATAGGATATTTATATAGAAAGTAAACATTATTGCTGAACTATAAGCACAGTATTCAGTTAACAATTTGGAGGATACATGCGGTTAATATTTTCTGGAAACTCTATTGTAATGTATTACACGTAATCAGTTAACGGAAGTTTGCAATACCTGTTGAACATCGGTTTTAATCTTTTCTGTTGATATGGGGTGTGTTGTTTAGGTCATTAGCCGAAAGGCTGGTTTGAATCTGTAGAGGTTTTACTAAGTAAAACGAGAAATGAGTTGGTTTACCATTGCCTTTCTCACTGAGTGGAAAAGTACGCTTATCAGCACGTCGGGCCTTCTGAAAAGCACATATTTTTCCCTCTGCAAAAGACACCTTCACTTCATTTACCACCGGGTCTAGCTGTACAATGAAATTCATTACTTTCAGAGGAGATAACACCGATAAGTGTCTTTTACACCTCTGCCTCTTCCTGAATCCTGGTTGAGAGGGCTAAGAAGCCCTATGATGGCGACATCGTGTTAAGGAACACCTGGTCGCTCGGGGAACAATATAATAGAATAATTGCAACCTCAAGAAATTTAGGGGGAATTTTATAGATTAAATAGGAAATAGGATTCTGGTTCGTGGGACATTGGAACTGGGACTTGAAAGGAGGTAATTTATTTTTAGAAGTTATTTGTGGAAAATTTAAATTAAGGGACAAGTGGGTTTAAGAGCGGCTCTTTTATTTTATTTTATATTTCAGTGGCCTTTTTTCAGTTTTGTGGGAGTCCTATTATCTTGTGGAGGGGAAGGCATGCATTTTACTGAACGTAAAATGCCTCTTCTGTTCTTAAATGATTCAGTCATTTAATTGGCTGACCACGTGATAAGAAACTGAACTATTTATTTTAGCCCTGTAACTAACAGATTGAGTGTAAATAATTTGACACTCCACCTGTTCGTTATGGGTCATAAAATAATAAATTCGGGTTTCCCCATTAAGGAAATTAATAAAAATAACCATTCATTCCTATGTGTGATGCATGATAGTTCAGTTTTGTTCAATAGCTTTCTACGATTAATTTTATAATAATTAAATACAAATAATCACATGGTTTTAGAAATCAATAAAAATCTTACGTATTAAAATGTATTGTGCGATTCCAAGCTGTGTGTAGTGCGGGGTGAAGGGTACGGGTAAGGCATAATGAATAAGTGACGCATTCTGGGGAACGATTGTTGTATTACTCTGATACAAAACTTTCGTATTCAAACTTTCCGTATTTAAAATATTTGTTGTATTTATTACATTTATATATTAACATATTTTGATATAAATTGGTAAGTTAAATATTATGAATCCGACCAAGTTAATAACCCGGTAGGTATTTGTTAAATTAATGCACCGGTTGATAAGAATATTTTTTTAGTCTAGTTAGTACACGCTACCACTACAAATGCAGCACCAGTGAAACACTATTAACACTCATTTATTCTCCCACTACTACAACAACGCACTGCATTCCTCCCAACTACACGGAGCTGGGACTCGAGTAATACATAAATGATACATAATTATTTCAAAATTACTGGTTATCATTTTGTGGTCTTAACCACAATTTCTATTATGTAGTAAAAGATTGATAATTTAAATGTTTTAGCTTGCGGTATAAATTTATTTTGTAAAATCAGTAAAAATTTAAATATACATGGTAGTTAATGGTTAGATAAGAGAACTGACCATTCACAACGATACAATTTAAGTACAGTAGAGTACTAAGCTTTATAATTTTTTTTAAGATTAAGTAAATTTTATTCCTAGAATGTAATACGATATCAATGCCTTTAAAAGAAAAGAATGTATGAAAAGTTCATTGACATCAGCCTGTAGGCATAGAACCTTATAATCTATTCAGAGTAATGAAAAGAAATATAAGTCGTTCAAGAATGAATTGCAATTTACAATTCATACTTGGTATAAATTATGGACACTTGCTAACCAGATCACCTTCATTTCACGAGCCAGACGGTCCGTTGTTGGCTAATTTAAATCTCAAGACTATTAACCTTTCAATTTAGGCTCTTCAATTGATAAATTCAAGGCCAATTTATGTCCATCAAGATACCAATATGGTGAATTGATTGCAAAAATTTTAAATATGAATATTTAAAATATTTTCACAAGAATTTGTTTTAATAAATTGATATTAAATACAAGTGATGATTGTCAAAATTTTGATACCTAGTTTGAAATATTACCGTTTTTTTAGAGGTACAGTACGACTTCGTTTATCCGAAATAATTGGGACCAAAGGTAATCCAGAAAATCTAAAATCCGGGTAATAACAAAAAAAAATCCTTAAATAAGAGACTTACAGTTTATTACGACAAAATACTATGTTTTGTAACAAAATTACATACAATTATTTAAAAATATAATTTTTCACATAATTCTTAACAAATAAATGATCCATTGTCATATATTTCAAACACATGTGGCGTTTGAATGAAGCACTGACTTGCAAACACTTATCATTAATAGTTCAGCTGGAATGATACTCTGGTAAAGCTTTCTTAAACTCAAAAAAATCTGGTGTGAAACACTCACACAACTTTCATTCATTATTTGCCAATGCAAATAATGAACAATATAATCTAATAAACTAATATAATCTAATAACTAATATATATATATTAGTAACAAAACATTAGAAATAAACAAAAAACTAACCTCAATAAAAATAACCTAATTTTAATTATGAGTGAAAGACGCAAAATGAAAATCAACCTCAGTTTGGCTTAAAAATACGGAAAATCACTTTTTCACGCTAAACCAAGCTCAGTAAAGAAAAATGCTTTAAATAAAAAATGTAGTTCTTTTAATTTCTTTTAAATTTAATTGTATACACTTTTGTCGTAAAATGCACACAACGGTTGAAATCGTTAAAAATCGATTTTTTAAAACGTTTTCGTGAGAAAAAAAACAGAAAATCGTTAAATACCGCTAAAATAAGCGTTAGCCTATACAAAAAAATGTTTGAAATAAAAATTGTAGGATTTTAATTGTCTACAACTTTTATTATGTACACTTTTGCGCTAAATGCATATTAAAGCCGCAATCTGAAAAAACAATTTCTTTACGGAAAACAGCCTTTCCAAGAATTTCAGCAGACATGGCACCTACCCTATCTTGAAGAGCATAAAAAATTTAGTAAATGAGGCGATGATTAAAAAAAAATCGTAGGACCGTTTTTGAGAAAATCGCAAAAAGTGAAAAATTACACGAATAAACTACTTCTTCCGGTTGACCGATTTTGGTGTAAATGTTCGTGTCGGGTCCGGTAGTAGTATGTAACTTAAGTTTCAAGTTTCAAGTTCGTACGATGTTCCGTTCTTGAGATATTCTGTTCACACACAGACCAATTGCTAAAAACATGTTATTTGGGTTCAGGGGGTCTGAAAACGTGTAGATCCGGTGAAAACTCGATTTCGAAAAATCGACATGAAAACAAAAACAAAAACTCATATCTACCAATCAAACTCATATCTACCGATTTCAATGAATAGGGCTACCGGTTGCGTAAGGCTACCAACTTCGTGTCACAAAACAAAATTTCCCTTCTTGGGTTGCCTAACAATTGGGTAACCAGACTAAAAACTCGCTCTGTATATACTATTGTAAAATGCACACTAAGGCCGCAATCTTTAAAAAAATCTAAAAGAACAAAAACAACGTACACATCAAATTCCAAATTTTAAGACTGGAGATTTGGTGATGAATAAGACGTAAGTTGATGTTGCATTCATAAACACATAATGTTAAATAGGTAATTAGAAAGTCACAAGTGTATAAAAAATGTTTACATCTAAATGAAAGGAAGTACGAAAAAAATAAAGCCATTTCCGTATCTAATTTCCATACCATTTATTTATAATGAAACGAATATAATTATAAACAATTAAACATAATAAAATAATTTGTAAACAATATTCAAAGATAATTTTGTTTACTCGATTAAACAATGTATGAAATAATAATAAGTACAAAATAAAAACAAACATATTTTATATTACATCGGACATGAGAGAATGTTTCAAGTACTTATTTTTGCACTAAGTCAGGTGACTAATGACGTCACACATCGTACGATTTCATTATAACAGTCGAGTTGAATTTACATGACGGCGTCACATTACTGCGTTACTTATTTCAAAATAAATTTATTTTTATTTAACCACTCTTTACTGAATTATAAATTTAAAATTGGGTTCGTTATTTTTGAACGGATATTTCTGTGAACGTAAACATCAACAGACGTATTTATATTTACGTCGGGCGTAAATACAAGTGCGTATTTACGTATTTTATTGACAAATCAGCGAGAGCTGTTTATCAATTAACACTTCATACACTTCCCCTACTTTACCACTACTTCTGTTTTTTCAGTACATCTTTATCTTTGGTAGTAAGTTAACATATCAACAATATACATGTGAATAAATAATACCTTAGTTTAATTACATTAGATAGATTTGTAAAGATATTAATATAGTAACTAAAATTCTTGCATTAGATTTTTTACTTTCTCTTGCCCTATTTTAAAAAATATATGGAAGGAAGTATTGATTTCATGTCGATTTTTCATCAAAAATACACATTTTCACGTCCACTGAAAACCATCCTTGAAAACACGTAATATTTTAAGAAGCTGAAACTTAGAAATTAAGTTAGGTACCACCACACGGCCCGATGACATGAACATTTTCATCAGAATCAGTTTGACAGAAGCAGTAGTTTATTCGTGCAATTTTTCACTTTTTTACCAGCGTAAAAATCGCCTCATTTACTCACCTTTTATTCTCTACAACAGGGGTTCTCAACCTGGGGGGCGCGCCCCCCTGGGGGGGCGTAGAAGATTTTCAAGGGAGGCGTCATCGTATTAGAATAGAAAAAACAGCTATGATTAATCCAGGTTCCTGCCTTTATATTTCAAAGACCATTATTGTATAAATAAAATTAATACAATTTGAAGATTTCGTAAACAATTATATTTTAAGTTTTTTTGTTTCTGGAATTTGACTGTATGTTCAAAAATTTATTGAAGGTAGTATTAAACATTTTGTAAAAAGTTATCAAATATTTAATTGTATTACCTGCAAGTCTAACCTTTATCCCATCCCTAAACTCGCTATAGTTACAAATTGAAATTCTACTAAGTAGGCCTACTTGTGTTGACCATATAAGGGGGTAATAGTACAGGGGAGGCGTGATGAAAAATCAGTCTACTAAGGGAGGCACAGAGCCTGAAAGGTTGAGAACCCCTGCTCTACAAGATACGATAAGTGCTATGGTAGCTGAAATTCTTCATGCTGAGCTCTCGTGGTAAACTTCTTTTTAAAAACGTGGCCTTAATATGCATTTTAGGGCAAAGTTGTAAAAAATTAAAAAACCTACAACTTTTATTTCAAACATTTATTCTACAACGCTTAGTTTAGCGCCAATTAGTGAATTGCTGTATTTTTCTCACCTAAATCTTAAAAAATTAGAAGTTGTAAGATTAGGACCTTAGTAGGCCTATGCATTTTATGACAAAAAGTACACAATGAAAGATAAAGGAAATTAAAAAACTTTATTTTAAGCATTTTGTTCTACTAAGCTTCCTTAGCCTAGAGCATCAATTAATGATTTTTAAGTCCTACATAGGTTATATGCATACGTGTGCGCACATACACACACGCGCAGAGAGAGAGAGAGAGAGAGAAAGAGAGAGAGAGAGAGAGAGAACATTAGCAAAAACCATGTTTTTAGGGATCAGAAACTACATTTCCGAAAATTGACATAAAAACAATACTTTCCTTCTCTATATACGAGTAGGGCAAGAAAAAGTAAAGAGATCTGAACAAAATAAACATGAACCCCAGCGGCCAGAACGCAAAAATGCACAGCAATTTCCCATCGACCGATCTTAACAGGACCAGACTCGGTCCGGATAACCGAAAATTCGGTTAAGTAAGAAAACAGAATTCAAGTAAAACAATTAAAGCAAAAATATTCTTAACAATATTGACTAAATTTTAATAATCGTAAATACAAAGTAATCTTGCATTCCTATCACAAAAAATATTATTAATCGAATCTTGTTTTCGTCGAAGCTATATGCAAACTGGTTTTTGGAAAAAAATTAATAATCTTTCTTTAAAAGGTATTAGGCCTTCCTGTTAATAACAACTTTAAAAGATAGTAATTGAGAATTACAATTTAACATACTTTTTTATACGTAACATACCAACCAGCGCTGACCAACTATTTTTACAGAGCAGGTCTTGTGGTAAAATTTAAAAGTAAAATATAACTTAATAAATTATATTTTTACAAAAATTTTCTATAATTATTCCTATGATTAAAATATGAATACAAAATTAAAAAAGTCGAAGCAGTGATAAGCAAAACCATTACTTACTAACTTATCTAGTTTCAACCTACGCATATTCACGATACGCGTACGTAAGGTAGCTTTTATAAAATTAAAAAAAACTTATCTCTAACATAAACAAGATTAACAAAACTACACTTCACATAATATTTAAACGGAATAAACTGCAACACCAACATTATCAACTAAAAACGGTTAGCCCACAAAATAAAATCCACGTTTTAAAAACAACGGTACTTAGTATTATTTAACCCAAAAAAATTATTAGTAAAATTTTCAAAGCCTCAAAAAAATCAAAATTAATCGTATTTTCTTGGGAAAAAACACTTCTAATACAATTTTAATCAATTTCACATGTTAACTTCTGTTTCCAAGACACGGCAATCACAAAATATTTTTGTTTAAAAAATTACACCTAATTAAAGTAAAATAAACTTCATTTCTTGATTTTACCATGTATACGGCCACCACCAATCACGCGGAGTCAACGATGTATAATCAGAAACTTGTTGAGTACAGGGTTCAAGATTGATTTTAGCTAGCGAAAGCTCTGATCTAGGGCATTGTCCATCTAGACTTCACCCGCCTGCTACGATAGGAGAAACATAACAGCATTTGCCCAGCTAGAATCCCATGAAAATGCCTCTCAAGAGTGCCAGAACTTGGAAAAAACCTTCCCGGAAGCTTGGACATAAGCGGGGGACGGATTCACAAATGATAAAGATAGGAATTATAAGAAAAGACAGAAGAGGTATAAAAGATAAGCAAGAAGAAAGAGTGGACGACGGAACCTGTAGGAACACACAGTGGCTTCGCGGAACAGCCGGTGCAACCCCGAAGAATTACGCCGCACTACAGCCGGCATTCTCCCAAAGGGAACACTGAAATCTTGCAAAGGATATAACCGCCAGGAAGTCCACGTAGGATCCTGTCTTCTATTCGGCCTTGTACTCCGCAGGTTCCTCTTGCAAGCACTCCGAAGGATCTAGAAGGCTTATACGCCAATTAACACACAAGAGCACAAACAAATCATGACGCTCCGCAGTCCGCAAAACCCATCCAATTTAGCTCTTTAAGTAAGAGAACTTAAAACCTAACAGAGCAAGACCCGAAAGGGCACAGGATCGGTGATAACAGGACCGATAAGCCACGCTTCACTATAGTTTTCCACGAGGAACAACGTACAGCACATTTAAGGCCTCTCCATACAGAAGACACAGTACATTTTTACTTTCTCTAGCCAATATGAATAAATAGGAAAGAAAGTATTGTTTTCATGTCGATTTTTTTAAAACTGAGTTTTCACCGGATCTACACGTTTTCAGACCCCCTGAACCCAAAAAACATGTTTTTTGCGATTGGTCTGTGTATGAACAAAATATCTCAAGAACGGAACATCGTAAGAACTTGAAACTTAAGTTAGGTGCTACTAGAGGACCCGACACGAACATTTTCATTAAAATCGGTCAACCAGAAGTAAAGTTTATTTGTGTCATTTTTCACTTTTTACGATTTTCTCAAAAAACGGCTCCCACGATTTTTTTTAAAAATCGCCTTATTTACTACATTTTTTAAGCTCTACAAGATAGGGTAGGCGCCATGTCTGCTGAATTTCTTAGGGAGGCTGTTATCTCGTAGAAAATAATGTTTTTTTACGATTTCGACCTGAGTAAGCATTTTACAACAAAAGCTTATAATCAAATTAATAGGAAATTCGAAGATCTCCAACTTTTATTTCAAACATTTTTCTCTACAGAGCCTAGTTTAGCGTCAAAAAGTGTTTTTCCGTATTATTAAGCCGAACTAAGGTTAGTTTTCATTTTGCGTCATTCACTCATGATTAAAATTAGGTTATGTTTTTTGAGGTTATTTTTTTATTTCTAATGTTCTATTAGTAATGTTAGGTTATATTGTTTATTATTTGCATTGGCAAGAGAAAGACGTTTGAGTGTTTCACACAAGATTTTTTATTAAAAAAGGAAGCCAGAACTCTATGTCTCAATTGAGACTCAGCATAGTTCTACATTTGAAATGTATCTATAAGGTTAAATAAAATTTCTAATTGTTTTCTCCATTCTTTTTTAACATTAAAAATTGCAGGGGAGACGCTAAGAATACCAGAACATGTTTCTTTTAAAATGAAGGTAAACGTTAATACAAAAATGACTTCCCTATAAAAATTTCTGTAAGTAACTTTACTAGGAAAAATACAGTTTATTTACTACGACAAAAATACAATTATTTTAAAAATTATATGACGACATTCATTCAGGAAAACCTTGAGGAAAATTACCATCAGTTATCACATGAAAAAAACTACTAATCACGATCAAATAAAACTGGATAGAAATAAGAAAACCAAAACTATAATTATTTTGGAATTTAAAAATTAGGTTTTACGGTAAAATTTTTACTAAATATTTTTACACACATAGATATCTCTAGGTGACATTTTTATAATCTTTAACACAAAATTTATCAACGAGATAAACAGGAGTGAACCCACCCAGGATCGTGGGAATGTTTAACATAAAAAGAACCAACATAAATAAAGGAGAAAACATGAGGTTACTGAGTAAAAATCAGTAAAGATAAGGACTGAACCAAAACCATGAGGGTAAAATATGAAAATATCTACTCCCTCATACTATCATTACATTAGCTGCATTTTGTAAATGGTATCTTTGATAAGCAACCCTCTTTTCCTTAATCAGCACTCACCCTATATTGCGTAAAAGGCAATCAATTTTTATTACAACTATTTAAAAATTAAATGCTCTCCTCTGTATTTTTTTTCTCATCAGCCTCTCGACTGGTTTGATGCAGTTCTCCAACCTGTTCTATCTTGCGCAAGTCGTTTCATATCTACATACATGTAACACCCTACATCTTTTGTAATTTGCTTTATATATTCTAATCTTTGCCTCCCTCTGCAATTTACTCCCTCAATATTTTTTTTTCCTTAACCCTTTTTACAAAGCTAAAATATTAGCTATGCAGGCCTCTTCATGACTCCTCCACTCTTCTCTGTCCTGCGCCGTCCTCCTCCAGCTCTCTCCAGCGGTTCTCTTTATGTCGTCCTCCCATTTTCTCTCCGGCCTTCCCCTTGATCTTCTTCCATCATATGGTCGCCAATCAAGGATCCTCCTTGCCCATCTCTCTGGTTCCATTCTCGACACGCGTCCCGCCCATCTCCATTTGCCTCTAGCCATCGCCCTGCCAACATCCTCCAGGCCAGTCTGGGATCTTATCCATTCATTCCTCTTTCTATCTCTCAGCCTGACTCCCAGAATAGATCTTTCCATAGCTCTCTGCGTTTTTTGCATTTGGTATACAATCTCTTTTGTTAGCGGCCACGTTTCTGAACCATATATCATTACTGGAGTGATACACTGATTGAAGATCCTAGCCTTGTTTTCTCTGCTTATTTTACTATTCAGTACTCCTCTCAATTTTGCAAAAGCTGCCCATCCCAATTTCACTCTTCGCTTTGCCTCTTCTTTAACACCTCCCCGTTCAAGGCGTGTATTTTGTCCCAAATAAACATAATCTTGGACTTTATTAATAGTTAATCTCAATATTACCCTCCATTAATAATAGCCCAATACCTGGATGTCTTAGGATATGTCCCACTAGCCTATCCCTTCTTTTGGTAAGATGCTTCCATATACTTCTTTTTACATCCAATCGCCTAAGAACCTCTAAATTACTTATTTTGTCCACCCACCTAATCTTTAACATTTTCCTATAACACCACATTTCAAAAGCTTCTATCCTTTTCTTTTCTACAGCCCCTATCACCCACATTTCACTTCCGTATAATGCTACACTCCAAACATAATGTTTTAAGAAATTTTTCCTGATCTGTAAATCAATGTTTGTAGTCAGTAAGCTGTTTTTCATTTCAAAGGTTTTTTCCTCTGTATTATTAATGTGTAAATAAGTGAACACGACCGATTTAACAAGTTCAAAAAATAAAACTTAAACCATATTAAACGCTGAAATTTCACGTATATAACCTTTTTAACATAAATTATTATTAGAAATACAATTCTAAAACAAATTTGAACTTGAAGATCCAATTGTGGGGGTTGGTAAGCCAATCCAACATAGAAATCTTGCAAAGTTTTCAATCTAAATTGCTTAGAACAATTAAAGCATCACCACGGGACATAACAAACAACATAATACGTTATTTAACCATTCATACGATTAAACAAGAAATATACACATTCAATACAAAATACTAAAGAAGACTTGATTCACACCCACATCATCACGCCATCTCATATTAGTAGATAATTCTAACGACACTCGCAGATTAAAACGAACTTATCCTACGGACTTACTTTAAAATGACCATACAAAGTAAAAAAATCTGGTGTGAAACACTCACACAACTTTCTCTTGCCAATGCAAATAATGACGGCTAGATTAAAGGGCAACTAAAACAAACATCCTTAATGTTTTTCTCAGCTGTAGAGTACTTTGAAAAATATCGTGTTGTTCGAAAAACATTTTTTAACGCTATGTATTTACAAAAAAGCAATAAAAATAAGTGTTTAAGTCTTAATTCGTAGTACACGCTATAATCTTGTAATTTTGTTGTTTACGTCATCAGCCAAAAGGGTGGTTTGAACCTCTGGAGGATTTACTTAGTAAAACGAAAAGTGAGGTGGTTTACAAATATCTTCCTCACTGAGTGGAAACGTATGCTTATTAGCATGTCAGACCCTTTGAAAAGCATCTACTTTCCACCCTGAAAATGACACCTTCAATTCATTCACCACAGGATCTGGCTGTACATAAAATTCATTACTCTCAGAGGAGATTACTCTGATGACTAGGGTATTTTACACCTCTATCTCTTCTGTTCTTAAATGCTTCAGTCATATAATTGGCTGACCATACGATAAGAAACAGAACTATTTTTGTAGCCTTCGGACAAGCAGACCGAGTGCAAATAATTTAACACTCCACCTTTAGATTTATGCTGTATGCTTAAGATTTATGCTGTAAGCATAAATCTTGTAATAATTTTCAGACTATAATTTCGGGATTTTCCGCTTTTCAGTGCATAGCGCGTCTAGCGTTCTAACCATTTACTCACAAGAACTCTGCTCGAGTTTGCATTCAAGGTAAAAAAAACTTTTGTTTTGGAAATAACTAACAATAAACATTTACGATACATTCCTCTGCCCATAACAAGTAGTTGGAGCGTTAAATTATTTACACTCGATCTGCTAGTTCCAGGGCTACAAAAAATAGTTCTGTTTCTAATCACATGGTCAGCCAAATATATGACTGAAGCATTTAAGAACAGAAGAGGTAGAAGTGTAAAAGATAGCCTACTAGTCACAGTTATCTCCTCTGAGAGTAATGAATTTCATTATACAGCCAGATCCTGTGGTGAATGAACTTAAGGTGTCATTTGCAGGATGGAAAATAGATGCTTTTCAGAGGGCCTGACATGCTGATAAGCAAACTTTTCCACTCGGATAGTAAGGCAATTGTAAACCACCTCACTTCTCGTTTTACTTAGTTAAGCCTATAGAAATTCAAACTAGACTCTCGGCTGACGACCTGAACAACAACGTACATTCCTACTTAACAAATATTTACGTTAACTAAATAATTTATAACAAGCGAGATACATAAAAACAAAACTATCAATTAAATAATTTAATTATTAAGAAAATATCTCACGGTCAGTACGGGAAAAATAAAATGTAAATCACAACAATAATAATAAGAACGACCTAGAAATAAATTCCGAAAAGACTTAATTTTTAAGAAAAATAAACAATACTGAGACAAAATAAAGTATGGTTAACAATACACATTGTAAAGACGTAACACGGAACATTACTCTACCAATACTAAATATAAATATAATATAAACAAAAATACTGTACTCTTTTGTTCAGTATTTACATACTCAAAAATATTTTAATTTGGTAACAATGCACTAAACGAATATTAAAATTTGTTTTACACTACAACTGTTCAAATACTGAAATTTTTAACATAAATTATAAATTTACGCATTAAGACATGTTTAATATAGATTGCAGGAGCGATAATCAGAAAATAAATATTCTTCACATGTCTATAAATTAATAAATAATTCAAAATTCTCATCAATTTATGAATGAATCTATAATTAGGTTTTGTACGTTATACCTAGTGTTTAGTGACGGTGATTTTTTTTTTTGGACACAGTTCATTTGATAGCCAATATACATACGTAAACTGACGAACAATGAATTTAAGTTAATACCTCAAATAATTTACCCATAACGGGCAGGTGGAGTGTTAAATTAATTACACTCGAATTGTTGGTTCCACGGCTACAAAAATAGTTCTGTTTCTTATCACATAGTCAGCCAATTATACGACTGAACTATTTACGAACAGAAGAAGTAGAGGTGTAAAAGACACTAGTCAGAGTTATCTCCTATGAGTAATGAATTTCACTATACAGCCAGACCCTGTAGTGAATGAAGTGAAGTCATTTACAGGGTGGAAGTAGATGCTTTTCGGTGGCATACTGATAACACACTTTTCCACTCAGTGAGGAAGGCAATAGTAAACCACTTCACTCCTCGTTTTTACTTAGTAAAAACTCTAGAGGTTCAAACCAGCCTTTTGGCTATTGACCTACACAACAAGACCTCATATTAATCTTATCGTCTTGAACTATATGTTTTGACAATAACGGCTATTGTATGAAAATTTTATTTTCTATTGTAACACGTAAAATTTGTTACCCACTAGACACGGTGTTGATTTAATGAAACAAAGTTTTTAAACTTTGTGTTTGTTTATTATTGGCCTATTTTACATCATTCTCTTCAAAATTAAAATCTCTACAAGTTTTGCTAAATAAATTTACACATTTATTAGCCATTTAACGCAGTTGTTTTTCAAGCAAAAAAACGTATTTTTATGCACAGATTTGTCAGTTTTTCATTGGATATTACAAAAACTACTGGAGATATGGTTCTGGAACTTTTTTATTCAATTTTTCGGGTCGAAATACATAAGAAACATCAAATCTGCTCATAAAATTGGGTTCCTAGACTTCTAGGATGACTTTATTTAGGCGTATGTTCTGAACCCAAGGCGAAATTATTCGCTAGCCGTAACTCGCTAACGAAGCGTTTCCGGACCCATGTTTATATAATTTATTTTATTATTTTGATGAGAGGAAATCACCTTAGAAGTTTCTCGGGTTACTCGTGAGACACCCTGTATATAAGTGGTACAATTTTAATTTTTATCAAGAAACTGTCTCAATTAAAATGGCAGTAGTTAGAAATCACAATAACTAGGTGAAATGTTTTTTTTCCACTGTGCACAGATATTACAACTTATCCTTAAGTATTAAAGATTCGAAGTACGTTATTAAGACTAAAAATAACTTGGAAGCATCATCAGAATTTATTTTTATGATATTGAAACCCAAGAACTGGTAATATTTAAAAAGGTTTTAGTAGATTCACTTCCTTAATTCTCAAAAAAAATGTTTGTAACTGTATTAAATAACATCCTCAATGAAAACTGGAGAAAGTATGTATTCCATGAACTGAGTAGTGATCAAAAAGCTTTAAAATTATAAATTTTAAAACAACCATATTCTAAAAAAAATTGTATAATCCATTAAAAACTATCTAAGGAGCAAGTTGTCTTACAACTATCCATTTTCACTGTAAAGTCAAGTATTCAAAATATTGTTGGTTGTCTGTGGCACAGTGGTAGAGATTTGTAGACTGAATTTGAAAGTGTATGGGGTTTAATCTCACTGAGCTAAAGTCTAGAAATTTCATACGTCATTCTACACAAGTATATTGTCCTGTAGGACAAGGAACAGTTAGTTGCTAATAACCAATCAGTTAATGTAAATTTAAATAAATTTATTAAAAATTAGAAAAAATATTTTTTAAAAAAGGATTAAATATTTTTTAATTGTTAAAATATTGTTACTTAGCGACACCACATATTTAAGTTGTTATAGTTAATTTCATTAATACGTACGCAAGCAATCTGTTAACTGCTGTTCTGTTACTGTTATATACGAGCTAATCAACCTTTGATCAAGAAGAAGAAGAAGAAAGCTATCCAGGTTCAATCACATCAAGGAGTTTTAACAAGCTTCGAACCAGAGGAACCAGTCGTCTGGTAAGACTTAATACTTTTTATTGCAGTTGTTTTAAAAGGTGTAAAATGCCTTCGTTTTTACGAGGGCTCCTCTGGGATCTCATCCCAGTGGTAGTCAAATTTTCAGTTGCTGCTCTAATTTCCCCCAACTATCCTCCTCCTCCACCTCTTCCTGCTCTCCTGTATCCAGAGCCTGTCTATCATGTTCCCAGGAGAATTCGACTTCGTCGCTCCGGCTGAAGTCGAGTTAATTTCTCCCCTTACTTTGCAATACTAACAAAATTTCAGTAATTTATTTTTTATTTAAAATTTACTGCATTTAATAACTAGATTTGAATTTATGTATCAACCAAGTATGAAAATGTAAAGCTACATCAAGAAGTTTTTACAAATTATTTGTTTAACAACTTTCGACTTATTTACATTAAATTCAAATTTAAAAGTTTGAAGAACCTGGACAAATGGGACCATGATAAGACAAGTCAATTAATATTACATAAAACATAATCCAGATTTCTGATACACTGGAAGTTACTTAAGTGAAAAAATTATTTTTAAGTTAACATTTTTGGCTCTGGAAATTTAAGGATTTTTTAAATTAACAGTGACATTAAGCTATTTTATCAACACGAAATAAGTCAATCTTCGTGTTTGTTTGTACAAAGCGTACGTATTTTTGCTCGAGCTAGCGTTATACATTGGAATTACATTTTAAATTAATCAGACATTGATTCAGAATTCTTAATTCTGAAAATGTTTCTACATATTTAAGAAGAATAATTGATTCAGAATGTTTTATTCTGAAAAAGTTTCTACATATTTAAGTAGAATTATTATTATAACAGAATTTTTAATTCTGAAAATATTTCTACATATTTAAGAAGAATAACAGATTCAGAATTTTTTATTCTGAAAAAGTTTCTACATATTTAAGTAGAATTATTATTATAACAGAATTTTTAATTCTGAAAATGTTTCTACATATTTAAGAAGAATTGATTCAGAATTTTTTTTTCTGAAAAAGTTTCTACATATTTAAGTAGAATAATTAATCAAGATATTGCAGCGGAAGAGGTATCAATTATTGATGTAAAATTTTACATCAAAAAATTTCATACAACTACATTTCTGATAGATTATATCAGAGGAGGAGGAGGTAGAAAAAATTGGGGAGAATGATACGATAAGAAATCGTACAGAAGAATCTATTTAAAGTTACAACAAGAATGATTAACCAGATAGTTATTATTCCCTATTAATAATTTATTATTAATATTATCCAATATAATTAATTATTTGGATTAAATAAGAAATTAGAGTGGCATGAAAACTGAAAATTTAATAGGCTACCATAACACTGCAATAATTTTCTGCAAGTAACTCCTTTAGAAAACAAACCGTTATATCATCACTGATACACAACATGCAAGTTTTTGTTGGATTTATTATCAACTTTCAAATTTTTAATTTAAATTTTCACGAATATAAATTGAAAATCAAGATAATGCCGGAGCTGAAAAATATATACCAATTATTACTATTTAAACAGAAGTGTTTATACAAGCATATATTGCATTTATTTCAAATAAGTTTTTTTATGAATTATCAAAAACCATACAAAATTAAATTTAATAACTAAGTAAAAATGTTAATAAATTTATGGTAATAAATTTTTTCATGAATAATTCTTTTAGTGTCATTATTTCAGTTTAATTATTTAAATTATATTTTACAGAAAATATTTTGAGTTTTCAAAAAATAAGTACAAAATCATATTAAATTCAATAAAGGTATTTTTACACTGATTCACCAAATTACAAGAAAATTGTTGTTTCACGAGCAAAATTTCTAATAGAATTTGAATAAGTAATTGGAGTTTGTAATTGGAGTTAACAGTTTAATAAACTGTTATAAATAACTTTTTGAACATCTACTTTGACAATTTGATTAACCTGTTTAGGCACACCAATCAGACCACTGCTGAAATTTGGGGAATATGAACATATAAAAATTTTCTAATTTTTAGGGTAAAAACAGTTGAATTCCAACTTATAATGTAGAAATGACCAAAATATAAATTTCAAACAAATTTATTAAAACTGACCCGGAAGCAGTTAAAATGGTTTGGTCATTTGCAGAGGATGGAAGATGATAGGTGGCCAAAGAGGGTATAAGAGTGGACGCCAGCCGGTAGAAGAAGGGATAGGCCGGAAGTGACATGGTTGGATGGGGTGCAGAAGGCAATGTCTTTGCGGCGGCTCTCCGACGGGGACTAGCGAGACAGAGAGAGGTGGTGCTTAGGAAGCGAGATACGGCTGGGGCTGTAAATCTTCGCATGAATATACACATCTAAAATTTTTGTGCCAATAAATCGAGCCACTCTTTAATCGGATAAGTAGTAATGCGTGAACTATTATAAATCGAGCGTCAGTAGTAAATCAATTGCTGAAACCAGTTTTAAACATAATGCGATGCGATTGTAGCAGATCTTCGTAAACAGCAGGTAGTGCACAATTGTGGTTTGAAAGCAGAAATTAATTATTATTCGATTGTTATGGGCCATATTTTCTTTTCAGTTACGTTAAGTCTACTATTAAGTTGTTTAAATTGTAATTTACTATTAGTTATAACCATAAAAAAATGAACTGATATTCATTAACACTCACATCAACGTTTTGTTAGCCACACGTAAACTGGCGCTTTACAACTATCAAGACAAAAATAAATAATCGTATTAAGCAATTAACTAAAAATATAATTAATAATTATAATTACCCCACAGCAGTTAAATATACAACCATGTCACATACCTGAAACAAAAGGAATACATATTAATATAATGGCTTACTTAAGTATTAGGTCATTTGTATAAAAACTTCCACCACTGTATACTGGTTGGAAGGGACTCGTTCTCCTGAACTGAAAAGAGTTTGAAGCGATCAAAACCGGCATATGCTTCTGCCAGGGTTGTTCGATAAGGTCCAACAGGAAACAGGAAATTTTTAAGACACGAAACAGTAGACCTAAGATGACTGATAAATAATTTAAACCTCTATGGAGCTAAGTTTTCAAATTATCTTATTTAAAAATTATTCACATAAACCTAACGTATTTGTGTTAACGCTTGATACATTGTCAAATATTTATAAATCCTTCATATTTTAAATTAAATATAACTGTACCTCAATGTTTAATGAAAATACTTTTAAATGCGTAAAATGTAAAATAGAAATCTTAGGCTTTGTAGATTTAAAACCAACTTCCTGGTTAATTCTAAATAGTTGTTAAATAACTAAACCTCAGTAATTCCAGAAACAAGAAACCACATTAAATAGAATATTTAATACAATATTGTTTCTTTGCATTATGACTTTTTTTATTTTCTCTTGCCTATATGAACGGATACATAGGAAGGAAAGTATTGTTTTCATGTCGTCTTTTCGAAACGTGTATATTTTTTGAAAACTTGTATATAGCTACACGTTTTCAGACCCGCTGAACCCAAAACACATGTTTTTAGCGATTAATCTGTGCGTGAACAAAATATCTCAAGAACATCGTACGAACTTGAAACTTAAGTTACGTACCACTAGAGGACCAGAGACGAACATTTTCATCAAAATCGGTCAACCGGTAGTAGTAGTTAATTCGTGTCATCACTTTTTACGATTTTCTCAAAAACGGCTTCTACGATTTTTTTAAAAATCGCCTAATTTACTAAATTTTTTATGCTCTACAAAATAGGGTAGGCGCCATGTCTGCTGAAATTCTTGGAGAGGCTGTTTTCACTTAAAAAATTGTTTTTTAAGATTGCAGCTTTAATGTGCATTTTAGCTCAAAAATATTTATAAACAATAAAAATGTAGAGAAATTAAAACCCTACAATTTTTATTTCAAACATATTTTTGTGTAACGCTTAGTTTAACAGTAATTACCGATTTTGTTAATATTTCAGCCTTAGTATGCATTTTACGACAAAAGTGTATATAATCAAATTTATAGGATATTAAAAGATCAACATCTTTTATTTAGAGTATTTTTCTCTACACAGCCTAGTTTAGCGTGAAAGTGATTTTCTGTATTTTCAAGCCAAACTGAGGTTGATTTTCATTTTGCATGATTCACTCATGATTAAAATAAGGTTATTTTTTTGTTTATTTCTAATGTTAAGTTATATTGTTAATTATTTATTGTTAATTTGTGAGTGTTTCACACCAGATTTTTTAGTAAAGAAATACCAGTAGAGAATTACAAAAGGTTAATCTATACAATAGGCACTTAAATAAACAATAATATAATAGAACGATCTTTGTAGTTCAATAAACTACAAGTAACGTTTATGATAATTGAAATGTATATTCGCAACAGAAGTACTAGATCATAAAGTAGCTAGACTTTAGCCAAGTTGCATCTAAATTCCGATGACTGACCGGCCTCCACGAAACACATTCATAGAATCCTACCTCAATACATTACGTAATACAATACATACCCCTGAGTACAATAACACTTCAGTTTGCATGGCTTTAATACACAATGTATCAACAACAGACACGGTCTTACATGAATGTATGCACAAGCCTTGGCTTCAAATATGCATGTTATAACACACTACAGGTCATTTACCTCAAAATATAAAATACGGAAACATCTTGGTTGATAACACAATATTCATGTGTGACAAACTTAAGAGTTATCCTAAATTTATTAAACAAAGCACGGCTAATAAATTTGTAATAAACATTTTTACTTTCTCTTGCCGTATATCAATAATATACCGGGTGTCCCACGGAATTTGAAGCATAGGGAAATAGCATTGATTTTCATTACTTATTTATTCATTTTATTTAGTAAAATATAGCTACATTAAAATTACAATTCATTACTATACTAAACTATGTACAATATTTTAAAGTAAATATACTTATACGCAAAAACTCTTCTTCACAAAGAGTTCTGTCCGCACATAGGAGTATGTTGTTTAGGTCAACAGCCGAAAGGCTGGTTTGAACCTCAAGAGGTTTTACTAAGTAAAACGAGGAGTGAGGTGGTTTACAATTGCCTTCCTCACTGAGTGGAAAAGTACGCTTATCAGCATGCCGGGCCCTCTGAAAAGCACATATTTTCCACTCTGTAAATGACACCTTCACTTCATTCACCACAGGATCTGGCTGTACGATGAAATTCATTACTTTCAGAGGAGATAACTCTGACTAGTGTCTTTTACACCTCTACCTCTTCTGTTCTTAAATGATTCAGTCATTTAATTGGCTGACCATGTGATAAGAAACAGAACTACTTATTTTAGCCCTGCAACGAACAGATTGAGTATAAATTTGACACTCCACCTGTCTGTTAAGGGCAGATAGGAGTATACAGAACAAAAAATTAAATCACTTAAATACTTAAAACTACTATAAAATTACTACAGTTAAATAGGTTACAAAGACTGCGTTAAACAGAATTTAAAAAAAACATAAAATATCAATATTATATTTTTATTTTAATAACAATAGAAATTTAAAAAAAACCCTTTAAGATTGTGTTTGTACATTTTGTAATAGAGAAAAAAAATATAGGCTACTATAACTTATTTTATAATTAGGCCTATAACTACTTTACAATAATATATTTTAACTAACACAATGTAAATATTTTAACTTTATGGGAAATTAATTCAATAAATGAGCATACAGAACAGCATTAGTTTAATTTTTTTTTCTTTGTTTATATTTTAACGTCGCATTAACTACAGTGGTCATTAGCGACGACGTTGGGTTATAACTGTGAAGGATAAAATGATTTTTTTGTAACGTATGAAAATATGCCGTACCTGAGTGGGATTCGAACTCAAGACTGCATGATGAAAGGTGAGCACGTTACCAACTACGCCAATGCGGCCGGCGTAATTTGTTTAAATTTGTTTCCCACGAATAATAATTAAGATGTTTATAATCAGAAATCATTAAAAAATGTTTAGCTCTTTTAAAAACTATCAATTTTGATACATTTAAGCTGTATTTTAGCTTAAATATATAGAAACATAAATTTGCAACGGTTTTTCTATTTATGTATTGTAAATTATATCAACTTGTCGCATTGTAGGCCTATATTAAATATAGGCCTACTCCAAACACATATCAGAGTGCGTCGTTCTCGTGTAGATGCGTAAAGACAGGTGCGTCGAATCCATCTGCGGTAAATATTTTTATTGTTAAAGAAAATATTGTGTAAATATTTAAAAAAAATTATCTATTTTTTAATTTTGACATTTGTTTTATCTAAAATTATTTTCTTAAAAATTTGTTTTTTTGGAAGCAAATTTAGTATTGTTTTAAAACCAAATATATTTCCTTCAGCCATATTTAATTCTTAGACAGCTGATTGCAATAATTTTAGATAATAAAACAAACTGTCAAAATTAAAAAATAAACAAAAAAATTAATTCTTTATAATATTTTTCAAAGACAGCTGATTGTAGCAATAATTTTAGATGATTAAAAAACAAACTTGTCAAATTTTTTTTTAGCTTTTGTTATACTACTGGTATGTCAACTACCCAATTTGATCGCTGATTTTTACTGTACTTTTTTTGACGTGGATTAGACATGAGTTTAAACAGGGACCCCCCAATAGAGTTTGTTTATGGATGGCTGTCAACTGGTCACCATACAAAGTCGCTTGCCCAACCGGTGTTACTTAACAAATAATAACGACTTTCTACCAGCTGACTGACTGGGCTGGCCCGAAGGCCAATGATACAAATGATAACATGAACGACATGAAGAAGCAGACCATTGATGGATCTTCTTGGTTTTATTTTACTAATTGAATTTTGGATTTGTGTATAATAGTTGGGTTATGTTAGTCATCTGAATCTTTTTATTAATTTTTTGTTAGGGTAACAACAAATCTGTGTTCCAAGTTATCTTTAGCCTTCTGGGAGGGTTGTCCGGGAAAATAACTGAGCTAATCGTCTTAATTAGTTTGTTTTGATGTCTAGCTAATTTTCTGTGAAAACGTTTATAGTATTGTTTTAATGTATCGAATACGTAAGGGACATTCAGTTCATTGTGAATAGTCTCGTTTCATACGTACCAAGAAGAATCCGTAATAACTCCAAGTACTCCGCGTTGACAAGACTGTATTAAATTTATTTGAACAGAAATTTATGAAAGCCTAAAACATCGTACGATGTTTCGATTAGTTATATCGAATGACATAAGATCGAATGAATTAATAATCGTGACCTATCGAAAGTAAGAAGTAAATTAGTTTGACCCGAATAGTCGGCGGTGGTAAATAGGGTTATTACATAACGGACAGATGACAATGTCATAACCTGACATAACCTACCCTAACTTTTCATTAGTTGTTACATTTAACAATAATTACACATCTAAAAACGTATTGTTTTCCAATTAGGACATTAATTTTGAATTGATTTAATAGAATACATGATTTACTTTAATAAGTATTGATTTATGGACTGAAATTTATAATTTTAACGTAACAATTTACTGTTGTTATAAACCCAAATTAGTAACTATAGTAAAACCTCTCTTAACCGAAAGAGCGTTTAACCGAAACGGTCTACACGTTAGAGCAATGTGAGGGCTGCTTATGACCTATGTTTCCTCCAGTGTATTTCGAAATTTTCTCTTCTAAAAGTATTGTTTTGTATTAAAGTATACCGTAATTTCTTGCACTATGAATCTGTTTATTATTAATTAAACTTACAAGGTTTTCACCGTTAAATTCTCTACAAATTACATTACTAAAATTCGATTGTTTATTATAAATTTTGCCAAGTAGGCCTAATGTAAAAAACGTGTTTTTGCATCAATATTTTGTGTTTTTATGTCAAATGTCTTTAAAACTTTAAAATAGGACATAAATTATTAAATTTTTCAGACCGAAAATCATAGAAATCCATCAAATTTGTCACTAAGAGTGCACCCAAAAAAACCAGTATGATATGAATTTCACCAGGGGAACTGAAATCGGGGCAAAATTTTCCGATACCTGTAACTCGCAAATGAAGCGTTTTCAGAGATATATTTATATGAACGTTTTTCATTATTTTAATAAAAGAAATACATCTACATAGTTTAGCGAATGCTCCCGGGACACCCTATATAAATATTTTACATGTAGAAACATAAAAAGGTTATTAAAAGTATGTTTTATAACGTAAAAGTGCATTTCCTTAACTACCTTCATTTTTTTACTTTGAAATTTTAAAAAATTCACATTTTTTAACAGAAATTTGGTTTATCCAAAATGCACTTCGCCCCCTTTATTTCGAATAACGGAGGTTACACTGTATTGTATTAATTACGGCTGACGGCCCAAACGATGTAAATACAATTTAAATTTTCCCGTCCTTTAAAACTGAAGAAGTTACTTTCTCTCCTTTTAATAACTCCACGTATGATCTAACTCCTAGTTTTACAAGGTTAAATCTCAACAAGCTTAACCTACGTTTAATCATGAGTAAACAATGTAAAATTAATCATTTAAGCTAATTTTAATCACAAGTAAATGACACAAAATGAAAATCAATCTGTAGGATATAATAATACGGAAAATCACTAATTGACGCTAAATTAGGCTCTGTAGAAAAAAATGCTTAAAATAAAAGTTGTAATTTTTTTAAATTTTTTACAACTTAATTATATATCACACTTTTGTCGTAAAATGCATACTAAGGCCGCAATATTAAAAAAATCCCATTTATACCGATTCTGATGAGAAAATTGTAAAAAAAAACACCAACTAGCGCAAAACTGTGTAGAAGAAAATGCTTGAAATAAAAATTGTAGATATTTATTGTTCTATAATGTTTTTATTTAAATATACTTTGCTCTAGAATGCATATTAAAGCCTAAATCTAAAAAAACCACTTTTTACCACAAGACCACAGCCTCCTAGAATTTCAGGAGGTATGACGCTTACCCTATATTGTTGAGCATAAAATATTTATTAAATAAAACACATTTTTAAAATATAAAGAAGTTTATAAGAAAATCGGAAAATATTGAAAAATTCCACAATAACTACTACTTAGTTCACCGATTTTGATGCTGATGAAAATACTCGTGCCGAGTCCACTAGTGGTATTTAACTTCAGTTCCAAGTTTTAACTTCGAAAAAAAATTCAATTTTGATATATCGTTTACACACACACACACACGCACACACACACACACACACTCACTCACCAATAGCTAAAAACTGTTTTTTTGTTCAGGGGGCTCAAAAGTGTATTTCCGGAGAAAACTCACTTTTTTAAAATCGAAACCGATATGAAAACAATAATACTTTCCTTCCTTATTCATATAGGGTAAAAAAAAAACAATAGCCGGCCGCATTGGCTTAGTTGGTAACGTGCTCGCCTCTCATTATGCGGTCTTGGGGTTCGAACCCCACTCAGGCACGGCATTTTTATACGTTACAAAAAATCATTTCATCATTCACATTTGCAACCCAACGTCGTCGCTAATGACCACAGTAGTTGATGCGAAGTTAAATAAAGAAAAAAATATACATAAAAACAAAAACTCTCAACAAAAAAAATTTATACAAATAAATTGTAGACGAAATTACTGAAAAAATTATATTTCTTTTAAATTCTACACCATTTGAGTTTAATTAATTTTTTGTATAATTTTATAAAAATAATTAATACTTGTTTAAAATTAAATTTATGGATGAGGTAGTCCATTTATTAAATTTCTACATTATTAAAATGACAGTTAAAGTAAATATTTTGGCCTACCTTTCACAATAAGAAAACTGAACATAAAAAAGTAACCCAACCGTAATTAATAAGCTTAAAGAATTAGGCATAGGGAAAGAATTATATCTCTCCACTAAACCAGGGTAGATACAGACCAGGAGCGCAGCTCCTAACACGGTATTCTTATTATTAATCAAAGGACCAAACCTAAGTTTCTTGTATAAAATTATTCAAATTCTTTTTGAACCTGACTAAACTTTAATGATAAAAAAACACTCAACGTTATTTATTAGTAGGTATTATCTCACACCGGTTAAAAAATACCGGTAAAAAAGCACATTATGAGTAATAAAAAAAGATTTATTGTTTGTTATACCTGCCTCAACATAAGGTAAGGTCTACCCTATCGTCATTCATAAAAATGAAGTGTAGTACCCGTTAGATAGAATTTTCATTACACAGAAAATATTTAATAATGTATTTTTACTTTCTCTTGCTTATATAAATACATAGGAAGGAAAGCGGTTAGGAAGGCAGATGGTAAACCCTCTTACTCCTCGTTTTTACTTAGTAAAACCTCTAAAGGTTCAAACAAGCCTTTCGTCTGTTGACCTAAACAACAGGAAGGAAAGTATTGCTTCATGTCGATTTTTCGAAATCCAGTTTTTCACCGAATATACACGTTTTCAGAGCCCCTGAACCCAAAAACATGATTTTAGCGATTGGTCTGCGTGTGTGTGAGAACAGAATATCTCAAGAACGGAACATCGCACGAAGTTGAAACTTAAAACTTAAGTTAGATACCACTAGAGGACCCGACACGAACATTTTCATCAAAATCGGTCAACCGTAAGTAGTATTTTTCGTGTAATTTTTCATTTTTTTGCGATTCTATCACAAACAGCTCCTACGATTTTTCTAAAAATTGTCTCATTTGCTACATTTTTTCTCCACAAAAATTTTGTCATACACAGACCAATCGCAAAAAAAAACATATTCTTTTGGGTTTAGGAGGTATTAAAAACGTGTAGATCCGGTGAAAACTCGAATTCAAAAAATCGACATGAAAACAATATACCAGGGGAATCCAAAAAATAAGTTTCTCTAAGTTTCATTTCGAAGTACGAGAGAAGCGGGCAGTTTCCGCGCGTATGGAATTCAGTTCGGGTGTAATGGGAGCGCGTGCACTCGGTCTGGTGGCTGTAAACCGACCAGGCGTGAGTAGCGAACTGAATAAAATGGAGGTTCCCTTTGTGATCCGTATTGTAATTCGTTTTTTTAACAGTTTTTTAACATAAAAAATGAATCTGCTGTGGAAATTCATAGATAGTTGTGCAGTGTTAATGGTGAAGATGATTTGTATGTGCAAATAGTTCGTCGCTGGCGAACATCCTTTATTGAAGCTAGAGAAAATGTTCACGATGATCAGCGTATTGGCCGACCAGCAACTTCTCGCCAAGCCGACACCATTGCTGCTGTACGCTAGATCGTCGACTCTGACAAGCGGGCTCACATTCGACGAAATCTTGAATCAACTGCCACCAAATATTGAAATTAACCGGTCCTCTTTTCACAACATCATGACTGAAAACCTTCAGCTCTCAAAAAGTGGAAGGTGGGTGCCGCGTTTATTGTCTGTAGCTCGTAAGCAGTGTCGCTTGACAGCTGCACGATCTTTTTTTGAAATTGTTTGAAAATAAAGTTCACGCCCTTTTTTAAGAACCGTCACTAGTCCACAGCTCAAAAATCATCTCGGCAGTCGACGCTTCACTTATGATGATGCTGTGAAAAACGAGGTTAATAACTGACTTCGGAATATGGCGGCATATTGGTATGAAGCTTGAATTAAAAGACAGTTGCCTAGGAGCTAGAAATGCTTGGAAAGAGAAGGAGATTTTGTAGAAAAAGTAGGTGATTCCTTACAAAAATGAATAAATATATTTTGTAAACCTTTTAATTATGTTTTTATTTTTCCTTGACAAGGGAAACTTACTTTTTGGATACCCTCGTACTTTCTTTTTCTATATATTCATATATATAGGTATATATATTCATATATACATAATCGTAAGAAATGTAAGGACATTGGCGCAGGAGGAATCATTGTAATCATATGATGTGGTGTCTGACGTATGCAGTAATCTTTTAACAAAAGTAATGAAGTAGAGGGAGTAGTGGTGGTGATGATGACGGTACGATGGATTTGTCGAGGATAATGGTGTTCATTTTTATCTCATTACCAACTCGGCCGTGTGAATTCTTTAAGAATTCTCTATTATTAATTCATCCATTTTTGTTTCTTTCTTATACATCTTCATAGTATTGTTTTAATAAATATTTCTCATATTAAATCATTCTAAATAGTTTCCTCTACTTATTAATTTATGCTTTAAATAAAACGTACTAAGGATACAGTAAAATCTCGTTAGTCCGGCACCTCCAGTAATCCGGGCCTTAAAATATTAGGCCTAAAAGTATGAAACCTCACCCCGGACAGATTTTGGTAAAAGATTTAAATTGAATTAGGGAAATCAACTCGACCTAATTACGGCGGATTTAATATAACATGTATATTTAGGATTTGATTAAAGAAATGAATAAGCAGACCTTAATTAAATGGAATAATTTTTGGCCTTTTATCCAAAACCCAGAACTGGACCATACTCTATACTTCATACTGAATTGATAACTAAACGTAATTCTCAGAACACGAGCACCCCCACACCCCACTCACTAGGCGATGTCAATAGCCGATAATTATTTTTAGTACAATGAGTACAGAAGTACTCAGCAAACCTTTTCTAATTAGTTTATTTAATTTAAAATCACGCAGAAACCTACGCATATTCATTTTTTGTTCAAATTTTTAATTTATAGTTCCAAAATTCCAACACATCCAGTAATCCGGCACCCTCTCGGTCCCGAACAGGCCGGGCTACTGAGATTCTACTGTACTTTCTTTTAAAATAAATAATAATAATAATTTGCTGAGAATTTTTTAAATAACTTTTTTAACAACTACTGTTACTGCTTTTTACGTAGATGGAATCAGGACACTAGTGATTAAAAAAAAAAAAACAGAGTATCTTGAAAGATATTTAAACACTGATCAGCTTTACAAAAAGTTTATAATTTAAAATGGCTAACCATAATGAACAAATTCATGTCGGAAAAATCTGGTGTGAAACACTCACACAACTTTCTCTTGCCAATGCAAATGATTAATAATAAACCTAACATTATTAATAAAATATTAGAAATAAACAAAAACTAACCACAGAAACATAACTTTATTTTAATCACGAGTGAATGACGCAAAATGACAATCGAACTCAGTTTGGCTTAAAAATACGGAAAATCACGCTTTCACGCTAAACTAGGCTCTGTAGAGAAAAATGCTCTAAACAAAAGTTGTAGATCTTTTAATTTTCTATAACTTTTATTATATACACTTTTGTCGTAAAATGCATACTAAGACCGAAATGTTAAAAAAATCGATTTTTCTCACGTTTTCGTGAGAAAAAAAACAGAAAATCGCAAATTACCGCTAAACTAAGCGTTATACAAAAAAATGTTTGAAACAGAAGTTGTAGGTTTTTAAATTCTCTACAACTTTTATTATATAAGTTTTTGCGCTGAAATTTATATTAAAGCCGTAATCTTAAAAAAACAACGTTTTTACGTGAAAACAGCCTCACCGAGAATTTCAGCAAACATGGCGCCTACCCTATCTTGTAGAGAATAAAAAATTGAGTAAAATAGGCGATTTTAAAAAAAATCGTAGGACCAGTTTTTGAGAAAATCGCAAAAAACTGAAAAATTATACGAATAAACTACTACTTCCGGTTGACCGATTTTGATGAAAATGTTCGTGTCGCGTCCGGTAGTGGTATGTAACTTAAGTTTCAAGTTTCAAGTTCGTACGATGTTCCGTTCTTGAGATATTCTGTTCACACACACACACACAGACCAATCGCTAAAAACATGTTTTTTGGATTCAGGGGGTCTGAAAACGTATATATCCGGTGAAAACTCGATTTCGAAAAATCGACATGAAAACAATACTTTCCTTCCTATATATTCATATAGGCAAGAGAAAGTAAAAATGAAGAGCATAACTTCTGACCTGAATGTATAACAAGGGTTTTTAAACTTTGTAATTACTGTATATCCAAAATACGAGTATATCTCAAAAAGCACGAGCTAACTTAACTTTCCGGTACAAAATAATTTTTTATGTAACAATAATAAAACTATTCTGAAATAATAGAAAAATCACTAGCACTTTTAACTAGATATACTATAACAAATATAGTACTGTAAATTTATCTCAAATATGGGTAAGTTGCAATCTGTTCAATTCAGAACAATAAGCAATACGCATTCCCTTGACCATATACATTCCTATAACAGACAGGTGGAGTGTTGAATTATTTGTACTCAATCTGTTAGTTGCAGGGCTAAAAACAATAGTTCTGTTTCTTATCACATGGTCAGCCAATTAAATGACTGAATCATTTAAGAATAGAAGAGGTAAAGGTGTAAAATACGCTAATCAAAGTTATCTCTTCTAAAAGTAATGAATTTCTTCATTACACACCAGACCCTGTGGTGAATGAGAAAAAGTGTCATTTTCAAAATTGAAAAGCACACTCATTTTCAAATGAATGTGCTTTTCAGAGGGCCGGCCATGCTAATAAGCATACTTTTCAACTCAGTGAGAAAGGTAAAGTAAACTACCTCGTTTTACTCAGTAAAACCTCTAGAGAAGTTCAAAACAGCTTTTTGGCTGATCCTAAACAACAACAACTTAAAATATGTAAAATTTATATGGTCTTCGGGCCAGCCAGTCAGTCAGCTGGTAGAAAGGCGCTATTACTTGTTAAGTAACACCGGTGACTTTGCATGGTGACTAGCTGACAGCCATCCTCAAACTCAAACTCTAGTGGGAGTCCCTGTTCAAATTTAGAAGACATAGTAAACCACCTCACTCCTCGTTTTACTTAGTAAAACCTCTACAAGGTTCAAACCAGCCTTTTCGGCTGATGACCTAAACAAAAACAAGCAACTCCATGACCCAATGAGATGAGGATGATGTGTAAGACGAGTAAATGAGGTGTCTTGTACAGACTCAGGCCGACTGTTCCAGAAAGAGTATCGTTAATTGAACCCCGACCATCAAAGTACACCGGTAAACACTATCTAGTATTCAAATCCGTTTAAAAGTAACTATCTTTTAGTAGGATTTGAATCAGAAACCTTCGTCTCCGAAAATCAGTTGTTAAAAAGCTGACTCGCGACGACGACTTTACCTTCAGACCAACCGGTGGTCGAATATAATACAGAATATTAGATTGTAAAAAGAATCATTAAATAAGGGATCTAAACAAGAATATTTAATGAAGATAGAAAATAAATGACCTTCAACCGACAATTATTTATAGAAATACCTTAGGAAAAATTAATTTCTGTCTTAGTTCGAATCTTTTCATGGTTGGACCTCAATAATACTACTAGTTCGTGAGGCTGCATTTTATATTATACCGTTCCTTCTTTGGTTGACTCCATCGCTCGTTATTAACGAATTCCTTCTTCTTTACTTTATTATTACAGTCTTTTAATATTTTTACCCTACTATTATTAACAAACAGTACTATAAAAGGTTTTATTATATTTTTAATCTCTTTGGCGTGTCGGCTTAATACGGGACATCTTTATTAATCAACTTGGAACTATCTCGTTTTTAATTAAAACTTCGGCTAAGTCTCCTAATCTAGTCAATTAATTGATACGAATTTCCTCCAGCATGTAAAGTTATAAGTCCGTTTAAGTAAATTAATTTTAGTTTTAAGATCATCGGTTACGATAATAGCCAAAAAAGGTTATATTTTAAATTTTAATTCAATCTCAGAGGAGTTCTATCTTAAACATTTTTTACTTTCTCTTGCCTATATGAATATACAGAAAGAAACGTATTGTTTTCAGACCCCTTGAACTTAACAGAACCTCAAGAACGGAACATTGTACGAACTTGAAACTTAGGTAGATGAGGACCCAACACGAACATTTTTATCAAAATCGGTCAATCGAAAGTAGTGGCTTATTCGTGTAATTTTTCATTTTTTTGCGTTTTTCTCAAAAACGGGTCCTACGATTTTTTTAAAAATCGCCTGGTTAACTAAAGTTTTTTATGCTCTAAAAGATAGGGTAGGCGGGCGCTATCTCTGCTGAAATTCTAGGTGAGGCTGTTTTTCGTAAAACAATTGTTTTTATAAGATTACGACTTTAATATGCAATTTAGCGCAAAAATGTATCTTGTTAAAGTTGCAGAGAAATTAAAATTCTACAACTTTTATTTCAAACGTTTTTTCTGTACACCGCTTAGTTTAGCGGTAATTAAAGATTTTCTGTTTTTTTTTCTCACGAAAACGTGTAAACAAATCGATTTTTTTAAAATTTCAGTTTATGCATTTTACAACAAAAATGTATAATCAAATTTATAGGAAATTAAGAGATCTACAACATTTATTTCGAGCGTTTTTCACTACATAACCTAGTTTAGCGTGAAACAGTGATTTTCCGTATTTTTAAGCTAAACTGAGGTCGATTTTCATTTTGCGTCTTTCACTCATGATGAAAATTAGGTTATATTTATTGAAGTTAGTTTTTTTTGTTTATTTCTAATGTTTTATTAATAATGTTAGGTTATATTATTAATTATTTGCATTGGCAAGAGAAAGTTGTGTGTGTTTCACACCAGATTTTTTTACGTTCTATTTCCCAATTATGGTGTTGTTTAGGTCATCAGCCGAAAGGCTCGTTTGAACCTCTAGAGGCTTTACTAAGTAAAATGAGGAGTGATGTGGTTTACCATTGATTTATTCACTGAGTGGAAATTGGTAATTGTTTTGCTGTCATTTCTCCCACCACCTCCCCTCCGATTGGTCGCCTGAAAGCATAGACCCAGAGGCCGTTCCGTAGAACTCTTACATACCGTGACTGGCGACTGTCACATACCTAATTTGTCAAATAAGTAAATAAAATATCGAGAGCGAGGGTGAGTCTGGTTGGCAAACAGGGGGATGCGTATTGCTCGCTCTCTTGTCGGGGGAGCCTCTTGACGCACAAGGCGCCCATCATCAAGAATATTAAACTAGAAATTAGGTCCTCACAGTCTTACAGGTAAAAGAAGGGTCAGAAGTAAAATAGAAAGTAACAATTTAAAATATAGTTAGGACTTGTCGCCATAATATATTGAACCAGCAAATGCTCGACACCATTAATTTGTTCCCGGCTAGGAAAAAATAACTGAGTGGAAAATAATACTTATCAGCATGCATATCGTTGCATTGGTGGCAAAGTTGCGAATCTGCAAAATGGTAATTTTTCAGTACGGCAAAAAAAACACCTTCCTCACTCAACTTTCGCATTTTTACCACTTTCTAAATTCCAATTTTTCAGTTAAATGCAAACACACGAATTCATATTGCTTAGGAATAGTGAGAGATGTAGTTTCGTAACTTTGTCACAACGTGCATTGATCAGAAGATGAAATTCGCCTAAAATGCAGATTCGCAACTTTGCCACTAACACGACGATATCAGGTCCTCTGAAAAGCATCTACTTTGCACCCTGCAAATGAACAACTTCACTTCATTCACCGCAGGGTCAGATTGCATAATGAAATTCACTACTCTGAGTAGATAATTCTGACTATATGCTTTTTACGTTTGTTGAGCTCTCCTGTTCCACGGGTTTAGACCATGCTTTTTACGTTTGTTGAGCTCTCCTGTTCCACGGGTTTAGACCAATCAGAACGTTTGACAGCATTGTCAGATTGTCGAATGTTTCAGCCAGACAAAAATTACGCGCGCATGCGTGTATAAGACTCGCAGTAGTTCACTCGTGTCTTGCATCTCGTACTGAACACATCGATTATAGAGCGAGTTAACATGTAATGCTTTATAATATAATCAAATTATTGTATGTTCATTGGTTATAAATGTAATTGAAAACCATAAAAATGGCCGACGAAATATATAACAGAGCTACGCTCTGGCAAGTCATGCTATGGTGGCAAGTCATTGGTTAGATATGAAATGGGTAGGGGGCAATACCCTTGAAAATTAGTTTATACCCTAACGAACTAAAGACTGCAGCAGATGAGATCAAGCTAATAACACCCAAGGTTATTATATGCGGTTGCCCCTTCGCTAAGTCACACTTTGTTCCACCAAACTCCAGATGACTTTTTGTTAGGCTGTCATCCACAACGTGACAACGCAGGATACGATTAAAAAAAGTCAATTGGCTCTGAGCTATAATCTAGGTCATTATGCTCCACCTTCATCGGCAGTCTCTAGTTCGTTAAGCTATAGTGTCTATTACACCTCTACCTCTTTCATTTTTAAATGCTTCGGTCATATAATTGGGTAACTATGTGATAAAAAACAGAAGTAATTTTGAAGCCCTGAAATTAGCAGATCAAGTCCAAATAATTTAACACTCTACCTGCCAGTTATGGCCAAATAAACTTACTATAAAATGTTAAAGAATCACCAAACAGTACCATATAAAGAAGATTATTATTAGGCAATCAAAATTCTCGTAATAAAACGTTTTTAACCGTAGTAAAACTATAAATAAACTACATATCTAACAGTATAATCAAATTACATATACCAATTACCTAAAATTTACTGATAAAGCTTTACGAAAATAGAACAAAAAAATATACGAACACGACAAAAATATTTGTTTAAAACAACTACTGATAACTACACATATTGAAAAAATAACGAATACAATTTTAGAACTTTAGGAACAAAAATTTCAAAATAATGAGTAGGCCTACATAAATTAACAAATTTTTAGAACTTAAAAAATATAAAAATTTTCATACTGATGTATTTTTATTTTAAATAAGTTATGTCAGACAATTTAGATAAATAAATTTTAAAAAAGTGAGTTAACTTTTTAAAAAAGTAACCACAGATAGTAAAAAATAGTTGCAATTTATTTTTTAAATGTATAGATAAAAAATTATATGACCTTCATTTTCACATTACCTTCACCAATTTCTTTTTTATTTTCTTTACTGCATACAAATGTAAAAGTTAATAGAGCCTAATTAGCAAATCTTAAGATATATCTTTGGAATGACATATAATAAAAGTTGTCACTGACGGCGTGACAAATTTGACACATTTGAAAATAATTTATGTCTATTAAATAAATAATTTAAGGTGAAGAATACTGTAATATTTATAATATCAATGGGTAACCATTACCAACACTACAACATATACATTTATAAAAGAATTTTTTTTAAATTCCTAATATGTGTACGTTCCAATCTGTTCAATTTAGAACAATAAGCAACCCCATGACCCAATGAGATGAGGATGATATGCATGACGTGCAAATGAGATGTAGTCTTGTCCGACCATTCCTGAGAAAGTATGGTTAATTGAACCCCAACCATCAAAGTACACCAGTAACCACTGTCTAGCATTCATATCCGTATAAAAGTAACTACCTCTACTAGGATTTGAACCAGGAACCTTCGTCTCCGAAAATCAGCTGTTAAACAGCTGATTTTGGCGACGACTTTACCTCTAGACCAACCCGGTGGGTTTATAAAAGAATTTAGTATCAAAATATACTGTATTTAATTTGTAGGAAGGACAATTGCCCATAACAGACAGGTGGAGTGTCAAATTATTTACACTCAATCTGTTAGTTGAAGGGCTAAAATAAATAGTTCTGTTTCTTATCGTATGGTCAGCCAATTAAATGACTGAATCATTTAAGAACAGAAGAGGTAGAGGTGTAAAAGACACTAATCAGAGTTATCTCCTCTGAAAGTAATGAATTTCATTATACAGCCAGACCCTGTGGTGAATGAAGTGAAAGTGTCATTTGCAGAGTGGAAAATATGTGCTTTTCAGAGGGCCCGGCATGCTGATAAGCGTACTTTTCCACTCAGTGAGGAAGGCAATGGTAAACCACCTCACTCCTCGTTTTACTTAGTAAAACCTCTAGAGGTTCAAACCAGCCTTTTGGCTGTTGACCTAAACAACAACAACAACAGGAAGGACAAAAGATATTCATGATGGAAAAATATCCATGAAAAATGATAATTAAGTACTTAAACAAAATCTGGTTAGGCCAATCAAAAAGTTTGCCAGCGTTATCAGATTGTACGAATGTATCAGCCTGACAAACATTACGCGCTCATGCGTATAAAAGCCGCAGTAGTTCACTCGTGTCTTGAATCTCGTACTGAGCACATCGATTATAGAGCGTGCTAATATACAATACTTCATAATATAATATAATCATCTGGTTGTACGTTCAGTTCATAAATTATAATTATTGAAACACCAAAAAAAATGCTGACAAAATATATAACAGAGCTACGAGAGCAAGTATTGACAACGTTCAGAGGTCATAACTTTGAAAAATAGAATAATTTTAATGACGCTAAATTAAAATCCATTTTTACATAAAAATACGGAAAATCACTTAATGAAGCTAAACTAAGCTCTGTAAAAAATCCTTGAAACAGAAAATATTCTATAACTTAAGTTTTGACCAACCCAAGCAGGTGGAGTGTTAAATAATTTACATATAATCTGTTAGTTCCAGGGCTACATAAAATAGTTGTGTTATCACATGGTCAGTTAATTATACGACTGAAGCACTTAACAACAGAAGAGGTAGATGTGTAAAAGATAATAGTCAGAGTTATCGCCTCCGAGTCCTACGATGTTCCGTTCTTTAGATATTCGTTTCACACACACAGATCAATTGCTAAAAACATGTTTTTGGGTTCAGGGGGTCTGAAAACGTGTAGATCCGGTGAAAACTCGATTTCGGAAAATCGACATGAAACAATACTTTACTTCCTATATATTCATACAGGCAAGAGAAAGTAAAAAAATTTGATAACGAACTGAAGTCTAACTCCCGACAAGAAAAAGCTTCCCGTTCCAAGGCAGTGTTCTCGCTGTTAAAAAAGAAAAATAAAGCGGCAAATAAAAAAAAGTTCCTTTCATCCAATTCTTCGAACGACAAGGTAGCCTAGCTACGACGTCATCCCGAGCGCAACCTCACTTCTTTCAGGACTCGGACGCTGATGTAAAACACTCACATGACTTTTTCTTGCCATTTAAAATACTGATAAAATATAATCTAATTTTAATCATAATGGATGACGCTAAATGAAAAACAACTTCTGTTAGAATAAAAAAGTGTAGGGTATATTGTATAATTTATGTGTAATGAAATTTCAATAGAATCTATCAACACCAGTACACTAACCAATAAAATTTATAGAGACTACCTTTTGCTATTGAAGGACATTTTACACGGACTACATCATTACATATGCCCAAAACGGGCAGGTGGAGTGTTATTTTAATTGCACTCTATCTGTTTAGTCCAGGGCTAAAAAAAATAGTTCTGTTTCTTATCACATAGTCAGCCACTTATATGACTGAACTATTTAAGAACAGAAGAGGTATAAGTGTAAAAGACACTAGTCAGAGTTATCTCCTCTGAGAGTAATGAATTTCACTATGCAGCCAGACCCTGTGGTGAATGAAATGAAGGTGTCATTTGCAGGGTGGAAAGTGAGTGCTTTTCGGAGGGCCCGGCATGCTGATAAGCATACTCTTTCAACTCAGTGAGGAAGGCATGGTAAACCACCTTACTCCTCGTTTTTACTTAGTAAAACCTCTAGAGGTTCAAACCAGCCTTTTGGCTGTTGACCTAAACAACAACACATCATTACATATATAATATAACGAACTGAAATAGAACTTTGAAATTCATTAACAACGTTCACTTTTATATATAAAAGGTAACTTTTGGATACGGATAACTGACGTTATATGAAAAATTCAAAAACTCTTTAATACCGTATTAATTTAATACCATCAAAGCAGAATATATTATGAATACACGCTAATAGAATACACCATGAAGGAATTAATTATATCAGACTTCAAAAAAATAATAATTCCATAAAAAAAACGAAACACGCATACATGGAGTAATTTTATAATGATAAAAAACCCAAAGGAAAAATTAATTTTGACAAATTAATATTAGGCATTAATTTAAAAAAACCTTTGATGATAAACTAAATTGAAATAAAAAGATAATTTTGAAAAGTTTAAAAGGGGAGAGAATTAATGTAGCGAAAGCATGAAAAGACAAGATGGCAGGCGGGGATTGTAGTAATGAAGCAACAGATCTGTCCCTAGTTATTTTTAAAATTAACGGACCAAAAGACTGATAGTAAGTAGTTAGTTCACGGTACAGGAGTGCATTATGTATTATTTTAGTCCCTCGGATGTGTCTGTTTTATTCTGTACTTGTAATATGTCAGTGATAATTAACAGTTACGTAGAGTACTTATTTTTAAGTACCTACATATATTACTTCCTTAAATTAAAAGTAATTTTCTTTCTTCATGAAGTAGTGCATACAACTTACAAAGTAATTTTTATGTTATTTAAAATATTAACATTATTAAAATATTACTTGTAATTATAAAGATGCTTCACGTCATACAATTATCAGTAGGCCTATCAATAGAGTACTTGAAGAACTAATAAAATAAAATAATTTTATAATTTGAGAATCTGGTGTGAAACACTCACACGACTTTCTCTTGCCAACCCAAAAATGAACAATATAACCTAACAATAGTAATAAAATATTAGAAATAAACAAAAAACTAACCTTATTTTAATCATGAATGAAAGACGCAAATTGAGAATCAACCTCATTTTGGCTTAAAAATACGGAAAATCACTTTCATGCTAAACTACGTTCTGTAAAGAAAAATGCTCTAAATAAAAGTTGTAGATCTTTTAATTTCCTATAAATTTGATTGTATACACTTTTGTCGTAAAACGCATACTAAAGCTGAAATCTAAAAAACTAAATTTTTTTACAGGTTTTCGTGAGAAAAAAACAGAAAATCGCTAATTACTGCTAAACTAAGAGTTATACAAAAAAAGTTAAATCAAAGTTTTAGGATTTTAAATTCTCTACAACTTTAATTATGTACATTTTTGCGCTAAAATGCAATCTTAAAAAACCCTTTTTTTACGAGAACAGCCTCCCTGAGAATTTCAGTAGACATGGGGCCTACTTTATCTTTGTAAAGCATAAAAAATCTAGTAAATGAGGCGATTTTAAAAATATCGTAAGAGCAATTTTCGAGAGAATTGCAAATAAGTGAAAAATGACACGAATAAACTACTACTTCCGGTTGACCGATTTTGATGAAAATGTTCGTGTGGGATCCTCTAGTGGTGTGTAACTTAAGTTTCAAGTTTCAAGTTCGTGCGATGTTCCGTTCTTGAGATATTCTGCGCGCGCGCGCGCACACACAGACAAATCACTAAAAACATGTATTTTGGGTTCAGGGGGTCTGAAAACGTGTAGATCTGGTGAAAACTCGATTTCGAAAAATCGACATGAAAACAATACTTTCCTTCCTATATAGTCATGTAGGCAAGAGAAAGTAAAAATCAATGAACCGGCATATAAAATACGCCTCTTTGAGGCTAGTATTGTACGTATTCAGATGCGTGTGTATGTGCGCGCGCACTATCGCTATAATGTATAACATTCTCAGAAAGATAAAACCGGCTACATGTTATTTTAACCAGTATGAGAAACCGATACAGAATCCTGGAAGGAATATGAGAAATAGAATGATTCAGAAAACGAGTTAGTTTGTTAAAATTTTCATGTACTGATATTAAAACATTACTATTACTGTACCAGAGAATGTAATTGAAGAAGGAAGTCATATTTCTCCTAACATAAAAAACGTACGATACCATCAAATTTAAAAACTGATTCCAGTTCAAAATTAACATAGACATTAATTAGCATACAATGAGGCAATGACACGAAAATAATTTAGGCTTAATATTTACAATATAGGCACTCGGCTGTAGGCTAGTTCATAAATATACTAAATCAATGTACGTTTAAATCGCGTTACGAAATTTGTCATTTAATATTTTGGAAAGTACAACGGCGAAATTATAATTTAGTAATCTGCTTAAGAAATTATACAAAATAATTTATTAATAGAGGAAGTGGTCGTTTTTATAAATAGAGGACAATTTCATGAGAAAGGATTTAATTTTCATTGTAGGCTAACGACTTGAATGATTTACATACACATTGTTAAAAAACCAAAATAAACAACGTGAGTTTAGAAATACACAATAATAAAAACAATCAAAATAAATATAACCAGGCTAATAAATTAGTATCCGTAGTGTAGTGCTTAGCCCACAACATGAAGTTCCCGGGTTCGATTCCCGGCCAGGGTCTGGAAATTTTCTCAAGTCAAATCTCATAGTTAGTCTCATAATCAACCGTAGTCTCTAAATAACCAACCAGTTGATGGGACTTTAAAAATATTTACTATAATTTAAAAAAAATTATACGGGTTTTAAAAAGTTTACAAGAATTTTGGGAAGATTATAAAATGGTACATTAAACTACAAAATATTTTTTTAAATTAGTAAATCTGAAAAATTGGTAATGAGAAAGCTCAGAAGAGCTATTTTATTAAGTGAAAAAAAATAAAAATTGTTACGATGATCGCAAACTCGGAACGGATAAGCACTTGAAGAAGGAAAAGGAAAAAAGAGAAGAAGCAGAAAAGGGAGAAGGGGTGGAAGGAAAGAAGACAAAGGAGAAGGAGAAGAAGATAAAGAGGGAGGAAGAGGAGAAGGAGACGGAGACAAACAAGGAATAGGAGAAGGATGAGGAGACAAAGAAGGAAAAGGAGAAAGAGGGGAAGGAGACAAAGAGGGAAAAAGAGAAGGAGGAAGAGGAGACGGAGGAAAAGAAGAAGGAGGAGGATGAAGGAGAAGGAAAAGGAAAAGGAGAAGAAAGAGAAGAAGGAAGATTTTTTTTTGTTTAACGTCCAGCTGTTCTGCAATTACTGCTCATGCAGTGAAGGATGCAGTAATGTGTGAAGGATGAAATGCTTTTTTGTAACGTATGAAAATATGCCGTGCCTGAAAGGGATTCGAACGCAAGACCACATGATGAGAAGGAGGAAGAGAAGGAGGGGAAGAAGGAAAAAAGGAAAATGAGAAGGGGGAAGGGAAGGAGGATAAGGGAAAAAACTAAAAGAAACAGGGGTAGGAGAAGGAAAGGAGGAAAGGAGAAGCAGGACCTTCTAAAATATTTATTTGAACCAAATTTGATTTTTCTAAATCTTTTGCACCTATCTGAATTTTAACGTAAGAGGGTTCGGATAATCGACACTATTTTGTATACAAATAGTCGAAGAAATTAGGAAACGGTTAAAATTTTTAAAAAATACACCACAAAATTATCAGGGCTATAAACAATGAATCAAAATTTACAACTGAAAAAGCGATTAAAAAAATAGCAGGAAAACAAATGTTATTTTAAAAACCACAAAATCACGCCACTGATTTAATCAATTAATTTGTAACTTAAACATCCTCGTAGACATTGATACCGTAAAGTATCCATTACAATCAACAATGCGTATTGTTAAATAAATGTACGACAAATATTACACTACTATTTCATTAACAATAAAATAATCTAATATAAAAATAACATATATTATATAATTAATAGAAATTAATTTAAAAGTTAATTAATGAATGGATTCAAAATTAAAAAGATTAATTTTATTCAATTTCCTGTCGGTTAAGCTACTAATAATTAAAATGTTTTTCTTAAAAATTAAAATATACGGTCTATGTGAAGACGGAAAGCATTAATTTCCTTCAAAACAAAAATTAAATCAATTTATCTGACACAACCAATTCCGGAAATCACTAGAATCCACCAATTTAAATGACAATCTCAAATAGTTTTGGCAATTTAAATATTTGGAATACATGCAAAAGACTCAGGTTGAATGAAGGTAAGAGATGTGTATTGGATGCTGAACATTTTTGTTCAACAGCTGTTTGAAACCACTGTGGGCTTATAGTTTACTTATCGCTTTGAGGATCAGCTACGAAATTGAATATAATACGAGGCGTATTTTTAAAGTAAGGGCCGTTTGAAAATAAAAAAAAATAAAAGGAAATTTGCAATAACTAATTTTATTTTCGGAATCTACATACTTTTATCTATTTTTCTACATAGTTTCCACGTTTTTGTAAACACTTATCATATCGCACAACTAAATTTTGGAAACCTTCTTTATAAAAACTTGCCGTCTGCTGTGATAACCAAGAATTCACGGCCGTTTTCAATACGTCGTCATCGTCATAACGGCTGCCGCCCAAGTGATATTTCAGATGACGGAAGAGATGAAAGTCGCTCGGCGCAAGGTCAGGGCTGTAGGGTGGGTGGTCCAAAACTTCCCAGCCAAAAAAATCCAATGCAGGTCGGGTCTGAGCGCCAGTGTGAGGCCGCTCGAGAGAGTTCAAAAGACTCGAGAGTTCCTTGAATTTTCTGACACGTTATGACGAAAATGGTGACGACATGCTGAGTCGGATCGTAACTGGAGACGAAACGTGGATTTCGCATTTCACTCCCGAATCAAAACAACAAAGCATGGAATGGAAACACACGCACTCTCTCGTAAAGGTCAAAGCCAAACAGACTTTGTCACAGCGCAAGATCATGGCGTCCGTGTTTTGGGATAGGCATGGTGTTTTGCTGGTCGACTTTATGGAATGAGGAACGACAATGAATGCAGAAGCCTACCTGCCAAACCCTAAGAAAGCTGCGCAGAGCAATTCAAAACAAGAGACGTGGCATGCTCACAAAAGGAATTTTGTTTCTGCACGATAATGCAAGGCCTCACACTGCCGCTCAGACCCGAGCTGCATTGGACCCTTTTGGCTGGGAAGTTTTGGACCACCCACCCTACAGCCCTGACCTTGCGCCGAGCGACTTTCATCTCTTCCGTCATATGAAACATCACTTGGGCGGCAGCCGTTATGACGATGACGACGAATTGAAAACGGCCGTGAATTCTTGGTTATCACAGCAGGCGGCAAGTTTTTATGAAGAAGGTTTCCAAAATTTAGTTGTGCGATATGATAAGTGTTTACAAAAACTTGGAAACTATGTAGAAAAATAGATAAAAGTACGTAGATTCCGAAAATAAAATTAGTTTTTGCAAATTTCCTTTTATTTTTTTTTATTTTCAAACGGCCCTTACTTTAAAAATACGCCTCGTACCAATCAAAAGTTCTACGGATTGTAACAAATTCTCCTTGGTACGTGACAAATAATGCGCTGCTTAAGGACTTACATGTTAACACGGTGAAAGAAGAAATTGTGCAGCTAAGTTCAAAATATCAAGTGAAATTAGCGATCACCCGAATTCTTTGGCATTTAAATTTACTTGATAATAGCGAAGGCGTAACACAACTAAACCAGTTTCACTTTTATAATAATACGTTGTACGACAATATCGATTGAAATTCACTTTTTTTTTGTCAACGTCCGACTCTTTTGCAATTACTGCTAATGCGGACGGTGAAGGATGAAACGATTTTTTTTTGTAACGTATGAAAATATGACCGATTTTGATACATTTTCTTTTAATACATTTCCCAGATATGTCAATGCAAACGACTGAAATTTAATATTCTTTGAAGAAAAAATAAATCAACCTGTAAATTCTTTTAAACGTGTTTAATATTTATAAAAATACGTTTAATAATTCAAGAAAGAAATGTCAAAGTCGTAAGAAATCATTTATTTTTATTTCAGAATACTATTTTTATAATATAGGTGAAGTATCATGTGTACAATTAGGTATTTGCACACCAAGGTCATTCATAAAGAACAATATTACAATACGCATTTTATTTATATTAATCTTTAAAAAAAATGAAAACGATGACGTTGTATTGCAAAATTTCTTGTAATATAAGATTTATTTAGTAAGTTAAGTTATGATACAATAATGACGTAATGAATCAGATGGATAAGAATAAACAAATACTAAATTAGTACTAAGATTACTCATAAATTTTGAATTCATAATGTTCAATTACTAAACATGCTGAGTAATAATGGAGGGGAAGATAATAGATAATAAATATATTATAATAATAAATTACCTTCATCATCAGGAAATTTATTAGATGATTACGTTTTAAAAAATCTGGTGTGAAACACACACACAACTTTTTCCTGCCAATGTAAATAATTAACAATATAACTTAACATTCGTAATGAAACATTAGAAACAAACAAAAAATTAACCTCAATAAACATAACCTAATTTTAATCGTGAGTGAAAGACGCAAAATGAAAATCAACCTCAGTTTGGCATAAAAATGCGGAAAAATCACTGTTTCACGCTGAACTAGGTTCTGTAGAGAAAAATGCTATAAATAAAAGTTGTAGATCTTTTAATTTACTAGAAATTTTATTATATACACTTCTGTCGTAAAATGCATACTAAGGCTGAAATCGTTAAAAAAATCGATTTTTTTTTACAAGTTTTCGAGAGAAAAAAAAACAGAAAATTTTCGTTTGTTTGTATTTATGTATTTACATATTTTTATATAAATTGTTGAGTTAAATATTATGAATCCGACCAAGTTAATAACACGGTATTATAGGTATGTGTTAAATTAATGCGTCGGATGATAATATGTTTTTAGTCTAGTTAGTACACGCTACCAATACGAATCAGCTGTGAAACACTACTAACTCATTCATTCTCCCACTACTGTAACAACTACACGCACTGCATTCCTTCCAACTACACGGAGCTGGGATTCAAGCAATACCTTTACTAGGATCCTTCTTCTAAGAAAATCAGCTGTTTAACAGCTGACTCACGGCGACGACTATACCTCTAGAACAGTGGTTCCCAACCCGCAGTGGTCTGCGGACCACTCAGCCTGAAAGTGAACTACCACGGACCACCCATTACATTATTGCATATATCGTATCAGTTGTAACCAAATTAAAAGGTGATTAAATAAAACAAATTTTCAGAAACAAACTATTATTATTAATTAAGAAACTATTATTACAAACATATTTATAATTGTTATTTTCAGAAAGTAGGGTATACATTGTACATCACAAAAAGTAAAAATATTTAAAATGTAAATTGCCTTTTAAAAAAATAAGAAATACAGAATTTACTTAGTCGAAAATAACAATCAAAATTAAAACATGAATTAAAAATGAAATGAAAATTTCAATGCGACTTTTGTGCACGAATCTTTCTGAATAGCTGAGGAATTCTAGGTTTTAGGCTGTTGCTAAGAGCTACTCTCAAATCACTGCTTACACTTAGTCGATTTCGTTGTTTGTTTTTAATTAACAATAAAAGAGAGAACCCCTGCTCACACAAATAAGTGGTTGAAAAAAGTCATAAGGTACCGCAAAGCTACTTGCCGAATCTTGGGGAAGCCCAGGGCTTTCTTACACCACAACTCTTCTACCTTTACTTAATCTGAATCTTGAATGTATTTACTTAATCTTGTTCAATGAAAATCGTAACTTTGATTTAATCACGGGAAAATATTACTTTTTTATAAGTAGTCACCGGACTGTCACGGACCACCCCGAAGGCTCCACGGACCACCGGTTGGGAAACACTGCTCTAGAACAACCCGGTGGTTCCATGAATTAAATAAAAAGAAAACATTTACCACCCAGTTTTGCGTCTCTTCGCCAACTTTCTTCTTTCCACAGACAAATAGCCTACCTTTACTAGGAAACCACGGAACCTTCGTCTCCGAAAATCAGCTGTTAAACAGTTGACTCGCGACATGACGACTTTACCTCCAGACCAACCCGATGGGTCAACATAATGTAAATAATAATTTAAGAAAAAAAATCTGAAAAAATTATTATCCAATTTTTTACACGGGGTACCAACAAGGTAAAAGTCTTTCAAGTCGAAAGGTAACAACAAATCACACCTGTATTACACATTGCAGACACTAAAAACCTAACTAAGTTTATTCATAATGAACCTGACTTTAATTAACAAAAGAATTCAAAATAAAATTTAATTACAGGTATTTATAATTAAAACAATTAAATTGCTGTAACAAAACCGTATCAATAAAAATTAATAGATCAAGACAGATAAAAACATTCCGTTTTAAGAAGTTTCTTCAACTAACAACTAAAAGAAATAAATTACGAATTCCATCTCTAAACAAAACAGTTATAAAATTCTAATATAAATTAACGTTAAGCAAAAAATATACAGAAAATTACAAGGAAACCGTTTCAAATTCCATGATTACCTAAAGTTACAGTATATAAGAAAGATGAGACTAACTTAATTATTTAATTGTCACACGACACTTAAAATGACATAAAACTCAGTCAGTAATTAAGTAATACGTACAAACATTTTTCTTTTACAATAAAAATCTGGTGTGAAACACTCACACAACTTTCTCTTGCCAATGCAAATTACGAACAATATAAACTAACATAAAAAATAAACTAAAAAACTAACGTCAATAAACATAACCTAATTTTAATCATGAGTGAAAGACACAAAATGAAAATCAACCTCAGTTTGACTTTAAAATACGGAAAATCACTCTTTCACGCTAAACTAGGCTCTGTAGTGAATAATGCTTTAAATAAAAGTTGTAATCTTTTAATTACCTATAAATGTAATTATATACACATTTGTTGTAAAATGCATAGGCATACTGTGGCTGAAATTGTAAAAAAAATCGATTTTTTACACGTTTTTGTGAGACGGCATTTTTTTACGTAAAAACAGCTTCTTCAAGAATTTCAGCAGACGTGGCGCCTACCCTATCTTGTAAAGCATAAAAAATTTAGTAAATGAGGCGATTTAAAAAAGTCGGAGCAGTTTTTGAGTACATCGCAAAGTTAAAAATGACACGAATAAACTACTAATTCCGGTTGACCGATTTTGATGAAAATGTTCGTGTCGGGTCCGGAAATAGTATCTAACTTTAAGTTTCAAGTTAGTATGATGTTCCGTTCTTGAGATATTCTGTATTCACGCACAGACCAATCGCTAAAAACATGTTTTTTGGGTTCAGGGGTTCTGAAAACGTGTAGATCCGATGAAAACTCGATTTCTAAAAATCGACATGAAAACAATACTTTCCTTCCTATATATTCATATAGGCAAGATAAAGTAGAAACAGAATATTAATCTCAAAATATATCACAGTGATAAGATTCTTCGGTTTAACAAATTAGAATAAACCTAGAAAATATTAAAATTATGAGACAAAAAGGAGTAGAAGTGATTGGACATCTTTACGTCACTGTAATCACAATATTATATTAAAGCTGTGACGTGTTCTTCACCAATGAACAGAATTAACTTCTGATGAAATATTATTAGAAATGATAACTGTAAGGAAGTAGTAGCCAATATCTCAAATTCAAATTATAAACATTATTTACGTTTACCCTAAAGTGCTTTAAAAATCTAATATTTTTCATACTTTTTATACGAATATTTTACAGATTAGTTTCCTTGTAAAGTTTAAACCACTTTATTGTTTAAGATTGCGGCTTTAATACGCATTTTAGCGCAAAAATGTATATAATAAAAATTGTAGAGAATTTAAAATCCTACAACTTTTATTTCAAATATTTTTTTTGTATAAAGCTTAGTTAGCGGTAATTACCGATTTTCTGTTTTTTTCTCACGAAAACTTAAAAAAAAAAATCGATTTTTTTAAAGATTTCAGCTTTAGCATTTTACGACAAAAGTCTAAATAATCAAATTTATAGGAAATTAAAAGATCTACAACTTTTATTTGGAGAATTTTTCTCTTTAAAGCCTAGTTTAGCGTGAAAGAAAGATTTTCTGTATTTTTAAGCCAAACTAAAGTTGATTTTCATTTTGCACTATCTTTCATGATTAAAATTAGGTTATGTTTTTTTTAAGGTTAGTTTTTTGTTTATTTATAAAGTTTGATTACTAATTTTTGGTTATATTGTTAATTATCTGCATTACCAAAACAAATTCGTGTGAGTGTTTCACACCAGATTTTTCATATTGCAAATGACACCTTTACTTCATTTACAACAGGGTCTGACTGTATAATGAAATTAATTTCTCTCAGAGGAGATAACTCTGATTGGTGTCTTTTACAACTCTACCACTTTTGTTCATAAATACTTCAGTCCTTTAATTGCCTGACCATGTTATAAGAAACAGCTATTTTTTGTAACCCTATGCTAGTTTTTTGTAACCCTATGCTAGTTTTTGTTAAAAACTATATCAGAGACTGCAATCTACTTTTAACTTTCTTATGTACTCGGGTTGTTCAATAACATAAAATTTATTAAAAGTTCTCAATAAAGTAATTACTTTAATACAGGCAATATATTTTAAAACTGACAGGCAAAATAAAGAAAAGTATATAGTACTAACAAGAGAAAGGGAAACGAGGAGAAAGTTTAATCAGTACACATAATTAAAGGTTTCGTCAACTTTCGTACTTATCAATATAGCCGGTTTACAATCTAATGTGGAATTACAACAAGAATACTAACATGTGCGAGTTACATTTGCTTTAACTAATTACAGTGATGATATTTTTAATATGATTCTTTGGATTAACCTTTTTTTGAAGAATCCACAATATTGGATTCTTGTTAAACACTAACCAAACAATCAGGTGTGAAACACTCACACAACTTTCTCTTGCCAATGCAAATAATGAACAATATAACCGAACATTAGTAATAAAACATTAGAAATAAACAAAAAACTAACTTAAAAAAACGTAACCTAATCTTAATTATGAGTGAAAGACGCAAATTGAACATCAACCTTAGTTTGGCTTAAAATACGGAAAATCACTCTTTCACGCTAAACTCGGCTCTGTAGAGAAAAATGATCTAAATAAAATTAGTAGATATTTTAACTTCCTATAAAATCTTAAAAAAATCGATTTTTTTTAAGTTTTCGTGAGAAAAAAAACAAAAAATCGCTAATTACCGCTAAACTAAGCGTTATACAAAAAAAAGTTGAAATAAAAGTCGTAGGATTTTAAATTCTCTACAACTTTTAATTATATACACTCGCCACTCCAGCGGCGCTTCGCGCCGCTTACGTGTCTCGACCTCAAAGGGGTAGGTGGATCAGAATTCATAAGTGGATCAGAACCATTTTCAACAAGGTGAAGTTCGGCCGCCAAAGGGGCTGGGTGGATCACAATATTTAGAAATTTCAAGATATGAAAGTTTAAAGATGAAGTTTAAAGTTTCAAAATTTAAAATTTGAAGGTTTTACAATTTTAGGTTAATGTTTAAAGTTTCAAAATTTCAACTTCAAAAGTTGTGGTTTGAATGTATGTTACTTTGAGTTTTTCGTTTTCTCATGCGACCTAAAAATTTTCGGGTTACAAAATGTTTATGTAATTTTCTTCGCTAAATAACATCTTAAATAAATATTTGTATTCCGAAAATTTTAAAATTTTTGTTCGGGTAGTAATCACCATAGGACCCCGCCTAAAATTTAATAAATTCTTCGCGACTCGTGAGGGGTATGTGTAACGTTTTGCTAATAAACGTTTGCGAAAAACCGTTGTGAAGGTGTAAAGAACGAAAAACGTGAAAACGGCAAGCCCTAAAAGCCGGAATGCTAGTGTTTTGAGTTTTCTTAGCGAAGAGGTAGGTTAAGGAAAACTTTAGTTACATGGCCTTGAAGTACTTTGGGAGAGGCACAAAAAAGATTCTATACAATTTTCCTCTACGAAGCACCGTTCAGGAGGTAAAAAAATACAACCCCCTACCAACGGTAAGGGGGTGGAACCTGAAAGTTTTCGCGTTACCAAATTTTTATTTAACTTTTAACGTCGAAAACATGCCGTTAAAATACATTTTGTATTCTAAATATTTAGAAATTTCATAATTTTTGGATAGGGGTAGCAACCCCCATTGGATCGCTTTTTAAAATTTAAAAAATTACCTGTGATGCTATAAGTACCTGTGACGTTTTGCTAATAAAAATTTGCCTAAAAACCGTTTTGAAGGTGTAAAGATAGGAAAACTGAAAACGGTAAACCCAAAAAAAACCGAAATTTGGTTTTTGTAGTTTACTCAGAGGACCGGTGGGTTAAGGGCAACTTTAGTTATATAATCTTGAAGTACTTTTTGTGGGGCACAAAACAAGTTCATGCATTTTGTCCCTATTATTCACTGTTAAGGAGATAAGGAAATACAACCCCTACCGCAGGCTAGAGGGTGCTAATTTAAAATTTTCGGGTTATAAAATTTTTGTGTAATTTTTACGCCAAACAACATGCCGTCAAAAGACTTTTTGTATTCTAAAAATATAAACATTTCATATCTTTTGGATAAGGGTAGCGACCCCCGTAGGACCCCGATTTAAAATTTGAAAAGTTACCCGTGACGCTTCGGGTACGTGTAACTGTTTAAAAATAAAAATTTGACGATATAACCCATTTTGAAGGTGTAAAGAAAGAACAACATGCAAACGGCAAACCCCAAAAAGCCGAAATTTTGTTTTTTGAGTTTTCACACCGAACCGGCAAGTTAAGGGCAACGATAACTATATGGTTTTAAAGTACTTTGCAACGGGTACAAAAAAGATTCTATACAATTTTTCGATACGATGCACCGTTTAGGAGATAAAAAAATACAACCCCTACCGCAGGCTAGAGGGTGCTAATTGAACATTTTCGGGTTATCAAATATTTGTGTAATTTTTAATGCCAAACATCATGCCGTTAACAAATTTTTTGTATTCTAAAAATTTAAAATTTTCATTATGTTTAGATAAGGGTAGCAACCCCCGTAGAATCCCGATCTAAAATTTGAAAAATTTTCCGTAATCGGGGGGTACGTGTAATGTGTTCCTACCAAAAGTTTGCCAAAGAAACCCGTTTTGATGGTGTTACAAAAGAAAACTTAAAAATTGCAACCCCAAAAAAGGCGAAATTTTGTTTTTTGAGTTTTCTCACCGAACCGGCAAGTTGAGAACAACGAAAGCTATATGGTTTTGAAGTACATTAAAAGGGGTACAAAAAATATTCTATGCAATTTATTTTTACGATGCACCGGTTAGAAGATAAAAAAATACAAACCCTACTGCAAAAAAGAGGGTGCAACTTTAAAATTTTCGGATTATCATATTTTTATGTAGTTTTTAACTCCAAATAACATACCGTTCACAGATTTTTTAATTTATAAAAATTTAAAAATTTCATAATTTTTGAATAAGGGTACCAAACCCCGTAGGACCCCGATCTAAAATTTGAAAAGTCACCCGTGATTCCGGGAGTTAGTGTAATGTGGTCCTAATAAAAATTTGTCTATGAAACCCGTCTTCGTGGTGTTACAAAGAAAAACCTAAAAACTGCAACCCCGAAAAAGCCGATTTTTTTTTTATTGAGTTTTTCCAGCGAACCGGCGGGTTAAGGGCAACTTTATATATATGGTCTTAACGTACTTCGGGAGGGGAATAAAAATGGTCGCAGTGGCCTTTGCGCTACGAAACTTCGTTAAAAAGTTCGAAATATTCGCGCGCCTCCCCTGAGCTTTCGGGAAGATGTACTTTAAATTTCGCATTTTTCCCGGGGGTTTCAGCCGACGCCCGACAAAAACGGTCCTCAGAGATTTTGCTTTTAGAGACCTCCTAATAGGCGAGAATTTCCATCAGTGAGTCATTAGTGGCTGGGGCTTTATATACGAGGGTAGGCTGATAAGTAATGCACACATGCTTGTAGAAGACGAACAAAAAGAAATAGCAAGATGGGGTAAATAACAAATTAAAGTACAAATCTTAACCTACCAAATTATCTATTTATTTTTCAATATAGTCACCGTTAAGCATTACACATTTCTCCCAACGTTTAACAAGTTTTTTCATTCCGTCACTGAAAAATTCTTCCGACTTTCCTCGAACCCAGGACGCAATAGCTGCCTTCACCTCATTGTCCGAGCTGTAATGATTACCCTTAAGGTCTCTCTTCAGTAGAGGAAAAAAATAAAAATCGCAAGGCGCAAGGTCGGGAGAATACGGAGGGTGTAAAATTGGTTGAAACTTCAGGTTTCTCAGAGCCTCTCCAGTTGCACGCGAAGTGTGTGGACGAGCATTGTCGTGTTGCAAAATTATTGGCGCCAGGTTGCCTCTAACACGACAAACTCGACGTCGGAGGTGTTTCAGAGTCTGTATATACTGAGCAGAATTTACCGTTGCCCCTCGTTCCAGATAATCAGTCACATAAACTCGGCGAGCATCCCAAAACACAGTCAAAAGAATTTTTTTTGCGGACGGTTGTGTTTTGAACTTTTTCACAACAGGAGAATGTGGATGACGATATTCAGCGCTCTGCCTTTTTTCTTCGGGATCGTAATGATGAACCCATGACTCGTCCCCCGTCACAATATTCAAAAGAAAGTCGTCTCCTTCGTCACGGTAGCGCTTCAAAAGTTGTTCAATTCGCGTTGTTTAATTCTCGTTGACATAGCACCAGAACACGACGCCATACTTCCACTACTCAAAACAAACTGAATGAAAGCAACGCCTTCAAACTGCGCAGACTTGTAGAGGAGAAATAGTACTTCCACATGCCACCAGGCGCGCTACTGAAGTTTATTTAGTTGTCTTCTACAAGCATGTGTGCATTACTTATCAGCCTACCCTCGTAATAACGGAAGATTTTTGCGCTAAAATGCGCACTAAAGCCGCAATCTTTAAAAAAACAATATTTTTTTACGAAAAAACAACTTTTCCAAGAATTTTAGCAGACATAGTGTTTACTCCATCATGTAGAGTATAAAAAAATTAGTTGAAGAGGCGATTTTTAAAAAAATTCGTAGGAGCCGTTTTTGAGAAAATCGCAAAAAAGTGAAAAATGACACGAATAAACTACTACTTCCGGTTGACCGACTTTGATGAAAATGTTCGTATCGAGTCCTTTAGTGGTAGCCTACCTAACTTAAGTTTCAAGTTTCAAGTTCATACGATGTTCTGTTCTTGAGATATTCTGTTCTCACACGCGCGCGCGCGCGCGCACACACACCAATCGCTAAAAACATGTTTTTTGGGTTCAGGGAGTCTGAAGACGTGTAGATCCGGTGAAAACTCGATTTAAAAAAATTGACATGAAAACAATACTTTTCTTCCTATATATTCATATAGGCAAAAGAAAGTAAAAAGAAATGAAAATGCCTAATGTAGTCCAATTTCGTTACTTCCGTGAATGTTTGTGGCTTTACCGAATCGTTTAAACTCATTCAGCAATACCACAACTTACCATACACACTAAAACGATTTATAACCATTTTGTTAACGTTTCAGACTGGCTATAAGAGTGAATCGGGGAGTTGAGATGTCCCAGTGATTTTGAAATGATCTTTTTTGAAGAAGACCCAAAAATATCACTCCATCTTCCTTTTAACCCACTACTTATAATTTTCCTGAAAAACATTTAGCCTACAATGATTTTTGTTTTAGAAAATTTTATTCATTTATAGTTTTTTTCCAAAGAGAAAACCTGTGGATTAGCAGGCAAAAAAAAAACAGTGAAATTTGGAAAAATGGGAGCAAGATCAAACTTTGATTCGGAGAATATCGTTCCCGTTTCCGATACGTCTAATTTACTTTATGAAATCCCTAATATGCTGTTTATGTTTGAATCTTTTCAATTTAAGAAAAATAAGTAACACCATGACTCAGTGGTATGATAATATGTAGGCCTACGACGTGTAACTGAAGTGTTATCTTTTACAGACTCAGACGGACAATTTCTAGGAGAGTATGGTTAATTGAACCCCAACCATTAAAGTACGTACCGATAACCTCTGTCTACTATTCAAAAACGTATAAAAGTAACTACATCTACTAGGATTTGAACCACGGAACAACTCTCGACACAATCCCTAAGATTTATGTCAAAAAATTATGTTTATTAAGACTTAAGTTTCTACGGTTTGCATATCAAAGCCGAAAATCGAATACGCTTACGACATGCCTAAAAACACCTAATACACAGGCAAAAAAATTAAACACATAAGATCCGCTTCAAAACATAATATTTTCTGTATAGTTATTTACAGAAACCAAACACTGGGAAACCGATATTATTTTTAAATACACAGGACGTTTTTCAAATTTTCAAAGATAAAAATCTGTCCATAACAGACAGGCGGAGTGTCAAATTATTTACTCAATCTGTTCGTTGCAAGGCTACAATAAATAGTTCTGTTTCTTATCACTTGGTCAGGCAATTAAATGACTGAATCATTTAAAAACAGAAGAGGTAGAGGTGTAAAAGACACTAATCAGAGTTACCTCCTTTGAAAGTAATAAATTTCGTTACACAACCAGACCCTGTGGTGAATGAAGTGAAAGTGTCAATTTTAGAGTTGAAAAATGGGCTTTTCAGAGAGCTGGGCATGCTTATAAGCGCACTTTTACATTAAGTGAGGAAGGCAATTGTAAACCGCCTCACTTTTTGTTTTACTTAGTAAAACCTCTACAGGTTCAAATTAGCCTTTCAGCTGATGACCTAAACAACAAAGATAAAACAGTACATTTTTGTAATTACAGTCTAAGTAGAGGGTTTACGTGAACACAATCCGATTCTCAATAAAACAATGAGTAGTTATTAAATTCACAAATTTTTATTAAATTGATTAATTATTACAATGTCGAGGTAAAATTAAACCAAAAAAACAGTAATTTTTTTGGTTTTACTTCCGACTATTTTGCAATTACTGTTAATGCAGAAGGTGAGAAGGATGATAGATGAAGATGAATGATGAAAAAATGCTAGACCTGATCAGGAATCGAACCCGAGAACCCGGTGTAGAAGCCAGTTGCGCTAACCACTATGCCACAGGCCGGGCAAACAGTTATACGTATCAATTTCAAAATGAAATTTTAACATTATAAAATTCAGGTAATAATAAGAATGTTATTACAGTAACATAAAACTAACCTAAATATTTACAATTTTTTCTGTTTAATTTTGTTCAGTAGCTTACGTTAACGTATTTTTTATGTTTACTACGAATATTTTATCAAAATGGTGACATTTTTTATATTTAATTATCAAACGGAGTTTGTTCTTTGTACTATATCATGAGATACATGCTTAGACCTATTAATAATAGCCTAACAATACAATTTCTAGGCTACACGTCAAAAAATGCTAACAATCCATAAAAAAATCTAGTAAATAAATAAACAAAACAAAAGCCGTAGGTTATAAGCGACTACATCGGATTATGGTGGTTTTAACATACAAATTTAAACTTTTTCCTTTCTCTTTCCCTATATGAATGTACACTATATGATTATCCGAACGTCATTCATCCGAACCACCATCGATAGAAAAAGTTTTTGTACGTAAATTATTTCACAAAGCTTAGCTTTCAACAAATATAAAGACTATCCTGCAAAAAAAATTTCATGAAACTAAAATTTTTATATGTTCAATGAAGTTACATTTAAAAAAAAAATCAAACTGTTTTCGCACACATGTATAAATTAAATGAAGTTTGAAAGTAGAATATCTTTGATGTACGTACAGTAGAATAAGTTTGAAAAAGTTTTTAATAACTACATATTTTTGGAACTTGAACAGGAAAGTTTAGAATTTCACAAAATTCTTGAGCTTATAATATACAACAAAGAAAAAAAACATTACATCCAGTAACGGTCATTATACATTAGTAAACCAAAGCAGTAAACTTCCTAATTTATTTGACACCAAAACCAAAGCGTTTAGATAACAGAGATTGTTTTTGTTCTTTAAAAAACATTTTTACATTTTGAAATGAGTGTTTGTGTCTCTAATCAAACTTTTCGACGTTGCCGCGCTCTGGTGGTGAACAGACAGTTGTTGTGGAACTCGCTCGCCAATACGCGCCGGAGACAGTCGGTCCGCAGCTTTTATTGTAGTGCGTCGCCACGCTTTATGAACCGCCCGCCTATACGCGCACCCGGAAAACGGCCTACAACCGGAAATTCATACGAAGAAATCGCTCTTTGGAAGAAGACAGCAGTATAGTGGGTATACCTATCCCTTATTCCTGTCTATCCCCTTTTACCCCCCACTCATCACGAGTTCGATTCACCCTGGAAAAGGAGGTAAGAGGCTGCTTAATTTTGTATTTTTCTTCACATCGCGTTCCGGGTATGTCAACCAAATAAATAGGGCACAAGACGCGCAACATCAAGCGCATCGCATACAGTCCACTGCTCTGGAGGAGGGTCCCGCGGGATCCTTCGTTTGTTTTCGTTTTTTGTCTCCGCACGGGGACAAACGCACCGCACCACGCTCGCATCGGCGCTACCATTGTTTGGTAGGGAGTAACAGTACTAGTACCCGGTTGAGGGTTGTTTTCGATGCTAGCGCAAAAACAAACAATGGTAGCGCCGATGCGAGCGTGGTGCGGTGCGTTTGTCCCCGTGCGGAGACAAAAAACGAAAACAAACGAAGGATCCCGCGGGACCCTCCTCCAGAGCAGTGGACTGTATGCGATGCGCTTGATGTTGCGCGTCTTGTGCCCTATTTATTTGGTTGACATACCCGGAACGCGATGTGAAGATAAATACAAAATTAAGCAGCCTCTTACCTCCTTTTCCAGGGTGAATCGAACTCGTGATGAGTGGGGGGTAAAAGGGGATAGACAGGAATAAGGGATAGGTATACCCACTATACTGCTGTCTTCTTCCAAAGAGCGATTTCTTCGTATGAATTTCCGGTTGTAGGCCGTTTTCCGGGTGCGCGTATAGGCGGGCGGTTCATAAAGCGTGGCGACGCACTACAATAAAAGCTGCGGACCGACTGTCTCCGGCGCGTACTGGCGAGCGAGTTTATTTAGCGCTAAATGCACAAATATAAAATCATCAAGATTATTAATATTAAGCCGTTTTATAGCTTCAATAGGTGCAACAAAATTTTGTAAAAATGTGTCTAAATTATTAGCTGACTCAGACGTTATAATTTTAAATTCAAAAATTTGCTTTAAATAAGCTGTAGCGAGACTTCTTGGGTCCTGATATTTTTCTAACAGCGTTGACCAAATAATTTCATAGTTTTCCGCCAACGGAGGTATTCCAGAAACTAAAGCTAAAGACTTTTTTGTAAGCTTACTAGTTAAATAACGAATCTTGTCAGCTTCTGTTAACTGTGCGTTATCATGAATTAAAGATTTAAAACTTTGATAAAAAATCGGCCATTCGTTAAATTCGCCCGAAAATGACGGTAATTCTAGCGTAGGTAGTCTAACCTTTGGTTTCACAAGTTCAGTTGAAACAGCTGGTTTGTTATCTAGTTTTTGTTTATTTATGTTATTATAAGAAACTACAACAGCACAATACATTTCGTCAAATGCATTTATGGGTTGAAAATTAGGGCTAGCATCAGCATTAATTTCTAAATTCAGTTCATTTATTTTATGAATAACTTGTTCAAATTCGATTTTAGTCGATTCTAGCGACTGAAATAATATTAAAAAATTATTTCTTATTTTACTGTCGTTAAGATTCTCTATCATATCATATAAGCGTTGAATTCTTTGAAACAAAGTTTCCTTTTTTGCCTCAAAAACTTTCAAGTCCTTTTTAGCTGACATTATGAATATTTAAGCAGAAAAAGCGATAAAAAATTATTATAAATCTTGTATGGGTTGTGACCACTTGAAATAAAGGTAATTTTATTCTAAATATGAATTTTATATTCACAAAAAACTCAGTAATAGCACAGGCCGAAAATGTAAAAAATAAATTAAATGAATTAGCGTTGATACAAAAGTTCATTAATATTTATAGTATAAAAATATTTGACAGTAATAATTTAATTTAATTTATAACGAAATTAAAATAATTTTAATTTGCATCGGTAGTAAATGATAACGAATTTTAATATTCCACAGTAGATAGATAAGATAATGTAAAAAACTTTCTTGAATAAACCAGCAAGAAATTTTGCTTGCGTAAAAGTAGAAAAATAATGAATTACTTCTTTTTTCGTAACCAAATAAAAAATAGCACAATTTCGATTGTTCGAAAAATCCGGTCCGAGAGTACCAAAACGGTACATTTTTGAAACTGAAGAAATTAACTTCTATAACACAATTTTAAAATTATGCAATTTACATATTTTTTTAAATACTTTACCAACAAGAGTAACTAATATATAAAATCAAAGGCGTACCTGAAACAGAGAAAAAAACAATTTATGTTATTTTTACCTCAAAACATGAATAACACGCTGAAAAAAATTTTTAGTTAAAACATTATTAAGATTACAAATACATAAATTATTCAGGACAGTTTATTTTGCTTATGCCCGCAATTATTGCCATAAATGGAGACGATGAAGGGTAATAAATGAAGAAACTATGACAAAATGAAGAACTATGAACTAGTGACGAAACTATGGCAGACCTGACCGGGAATCGAGCCCAGATTCCCTGGCGCAGAAGCCAGTTACGCTGACAAATACATCATCACGGACCGGTCTAGGACACCACCGTTGGGACTCCGGTGATCACGTGGTACCAAACAATAAGTAAACTGCTGATGTAGAACAAAAATTATTTGATTTATGTTCGTAGACAGTGGTTACCGGTGTACTTTGATGGCTCCGGTTTAATTAACCATACTCTCTAAGGAATGGTCGGCCTGGGTCTGTACAAAACTACACCTCATTTACACGTCATACACATCATCCTCATCTCTTTGGGTCATGGGGTTGCTTATTGTTCTCAATTGAACAGATTGCAACGTACACAAATTAGGAATAAAAAAAAATGTTCGTTTTTAACTTTTATTTGACATATGAAATTGCACACTATTAGCAACTACCCAATTTGATTACTCCTTTTAAAGAATTTATGATCTGAAGAACCCCAAGCGGAGTTTCTCATCTGAGGCTATCCGGTGGTAATATAAAAAGTTGCTCGCCAACCGGTGTTACTTAACACTTAATAGCAGCAATTTTCTATCATACGACTGGTCAGGTTAGCCCGAAGATCGGCTTTTCGTTCGAATGAAATAAACAGTGTTTCAATTTGCAAATCATTCTATTAGAAAACATATTAGAAATTAGCTACGTAATCTGAATTCGACATTGTAATGTAATTACTAAAATAATTAGGAAAATTTATGGTAGTATACATTATAATTACTATACTTCAAAGCGAGCGAGTACAGAGACTGTATGTGCAGAAGGAACACGAGTTGAAGTGTAAATTTCAAAAAATAAAAATTGTGAAAACCTAAATTTTAGTTAGTACTATCTAATTAATTCTTAAGCTAAAGAATACAAAAACTTTCAAGTCAAAATAACTAAACTAGCTTCTGTATAATGTTTAATTAAGACAACAAATAGAAAAAGTAAATAGTAAATATTTCAAATTAACAAATTTTAAGTAAAACCCAATTAACATAAAGGCGTGTGAAATGCAATGAAGGACGTTTGAAGTATATCTGTAGGCTACTAGTTTTACATTTCAAGGAAATGTTAAAACTGAAACAATTTTAACAGAGAATAATTAACAAAGGTGCTAAAACTTATTTACACCGTTACGTACTTTCTACATTTTATTCTGCATTTAGAAAATAATTTATTGTATTAAACTTAAAATTACATGAATAGTGGTGTCTTCAGTGAAAATTATTGAATTCTTTAGACAGAAAAATTAAAGTTCCATACAGTTTTTATGTAGTTAGGTCAACGCCTTTTTTTTAACCCGACATTTCCCTTGTAGTATTATATAAACAGTTCCGAGGGAGGTGTAGGGTTCTTTGTTGATGTCGGATCAAGTGGCCAGGCGGCGGGCTTTTGGTTGGTAGGCGGTTGCGGCCTCCTTGGGGCTGGACGAGGACGCCTAAATTAAGTCCAACACTACTTCCCCCATCGCGAGGGAGTGAACATGAGTTTTTCTCGCCGCCTCGGATAAGAAAAATAAAAAATAAAAAGGTCAACGGCTGAAAGGCTGGTTAGAACTTCTAGAGGTTTTACTAAGTAAAAACAAGGAGTAAGGTAATTTTTATTGCCTTCCTCACAGAGTTGAAAAGTGTGCTTATCACCATGCCAGGCCCTCTGAAAAGCACCTTCTTTTCATCATATAGATAGCACTTTCACACTTCATTCACCACAAGTTCTGTCTGTACAGTGAAATTCATTAATCTCAGAGATGACTCTGACTAGTGTCTTTTAAACCTCGACTTTTTTTATTCTTAAATAGATCAGTCATATAACTGGCTGACCATGTGATAAGAAACAGATCTATTTTTTGTAACCCTAGAACTGTAACAAATCGAGAACAATTAATTTATCACTTCACCTGCCCGTTATGGGCAAAACAGTTTTGATAGAATTTTTTTTTTTTTGGAATACCGACTGAAGAAATTACCGATGAAATCTTTATATTTATGGTTGAAAATGTAAGCTGTATTTGAAACAAATTGTTTAATATTTTTAGGTAGCTTCTCTGAGCTCATACATAATAAGCCCTTCTTTATTTGTCTGAAGTTATATCAACAGCTGGATTATTAGCGACTACAAAATTATTGTAGTAGTTGGCGTATTGTATTGTGTATGTAGTAGTTGTATTATTGTGTTGTTTAGGTCATCAGCCAAAAGGCTGGTTTGAACCTGTAGAGGTTTTACTAAGTAAAACGAGGAGTGAGATGGTTTACCGTTGCCTTCCTCACTGAATGGAAAAGTACGCTTATCAGCACGCCGGGCCCTCTGTAAAGCACATATTTTCCACTCTCCAAATGACACCTTCACTTCATTCACCACAGGGTCTGGCTGTATAATGAAATTCATTACTTTCAGAGAAGATAACTCTGATTAGTGTCTTTTGCACCTCTACCTCTTCTGTTCTTAAATGATTCAGTCATTTAATTGGCTGACCATGTGATAAGAAACAGAACTATTTATTTTAGCCCTGCAACGAACAGAGTGAGTGCAATTTGACACTCCACCTGTCCATTATGGGCAGCCATAATGTATTATTGTAGTAGTAGTATTGGTCGCATTGGCGTAGTTGGTAACATACTTGCCTCTCACCATGCGGTCCTGGGTTCGAATCCCACTCAGGCACGGCATATTCTCATACGTTACAAAAAAATCATTTCATCCTCATTACGCACAGTTACACCCCAACGTCGTCGCTAATAATCTTGCTGTTGATGCGACGTTAAAAAAATTATTGTAGCAATAATTTTAGGTGAGCAAACAATTGTTAAAATTTAAAAACATTTAAAAAAAAATATTTCCAGTCATTTTTTAACAATAAAAAAATGTCTGCAGATGGATTTGAACCACCAAATACTACAGCCTAAACCATTACTCTACATAGGCATGCCAAAAATTCATAAAATTTTCAATACTTAAAAGAAAACGGGTTGTAAATTTATGTATTTTATGCTAAAATACATATAAATTTTTTTTTTAAATGTAGCTGTTAGCTATTTCCATATGGTTCAAATTCCATGAGACACCCACTATACTAAAACTCTTTAAATTTGGCCAAAGAATTAACAGGAATAATTTAAATAAAATTAAACAAAGGTAATCTGGTGCATTAATTATTACGTTCACTACAACCTCTATTTAATTACTGAAATAGATTATTTAATACGGCTGTAAATACGATTTTGAATGGTACATTAAATCCCCACATTATAAACAATTATAAGGAAAAGATATCAGATAAAACTTGATCAGACAACAATGTAGGATCATGCTGAAACTATTTCAAGCAAAACACTACAAGATAAAAATCATAAATTCAGTACAACGTATAAATTTCAGACACAACTACATTAAAGAATTTATTTATAATTTTCTTATTTTAAATTACACAAAAATTCTTTCAAAGGACGTTCAACTTCTGATGAATCATGTCATAGAAATGAGAGGAAACAGATCAAAATTATACTAAATTAAATATATTTATTACAATGCAATACAAATACACAATAACATTTTAATTACAAATATTTTAAATACTCAAGTTAATGTTTTAAATTTTAATTCTTTTACTGTTTTTTTAACTTCCATTTTACTGTATGTCAAATCTTGCAATGTTTTTCCATGTTTTCATTAATTTTTCGTTTAAATCTACTTTACTGTGTTCTAAAACAATAATAAATATAATTAATTATGCAATAAATTCAGTGTTTTTCTTAACTGGTTGTGAATGCTAAAAACATTTGTGGTCTGACCGGAATTTACAATCTCCGTGTACAAAAATAATCCGCATAGAATTGTTAACAACTTACAGTATACTGTACTCAGTTGACTGCTCGCGTTCTTGAATTGCCTGATTGATCCCGATTAACAAACAATTTTTATTTTGACATTCTGCAAAATTACAATCTATTCAATCATGAACAATAAGTAATTACGATGAGTAGAAAGAAACAGTTATTCACATCAGCAATCCAGTGATTACTGATGTAGCCACTAACTTAAATGTATACTACTATTTACAATAATATTAGCAATGTTAACATATGATATTAATCTTAGTAAACAAGAACATTCAACAGTCGTCGCCAAAATCAGCTGTTTAACAGCTGATTTTTGGAGACGAAGGTTCCTGGTTCAAATCCTAGTAAAGGTAGTTACTTTTATACGGATTTGAATACTAGACAGTGGTTACCGGTGTACTTTGATGGCTGGGGTTCAATTAACCATACCTCTCAGGAATGGTCGACCTGAGTCTGTACAAGACTACACCTCATTTACACGTCATACACATCATCCTCATCTCATTGGGTCATGGGGTTGATTATTGTTTAGAATTGAACAGATTGCAACGTACACAAATTAGGGATTACAAAAAAAATAACAAACAATTGAACATTTTTTTTATGTTTTCACTAAGAGAATAACTTGTAAGTTTAATTACTACTTAAATTTTACTAAAATGATATTCATGTTTGTCATTTACACTACACAATGTTATAACTCCAAATTCTACACAGATTCCATTTAAAGAGCATTTGTAAGACAATTTAAGAACTTCTGATTAGAATATAATAGACTTTCTGTTAAAAAAACCTTTAACTTCTCGATCACAGTTTTATAAATAAGGAGTCTTAATTTGGATGGTAATTTGTTGAAAACCGAACGGTAGTGAATTCCTTTCGATAACTTTGAAGTTCCATATTTTTCAGTTCTGTGGTCGTCGTTATTTTTCTGGAAACCAAATTGAAGGAGGAAAGTATTTTTCTCTCGTTTAGATACGTATTTGAATTTGCGAATATATTATTTTTTCTAAGATTTTTGAAAAAACTAATAGAATGGTTCTATCAATTTCCGAGGATTTTGGATCTCCGTTTTTATTAAATGGTTTTATTTTGGCTATTTTTAATAAGTCAGGAAAGACCGCTTTGAATAAGTTAATCGAGGAGTACAAGACAGAAGTAACAGGGCGCCTGGACTTAAAATCCGTGCATCGCATGGACCATGTGCCACCAGCCAACTCTACCGATTACTATACCAATATAAATGAGGCCATTCGTTACACACCAGAAATTTATTGAATTACTACAGACAATCAATCGCCTAAAGAACCTATTTGAGTTGTGAAATAAATAATTTCACTTAAGACTACCACCTACAAAACTACGTTAGTATATAATTATTAGTCAGCTGTTACAAAAATAATGTATTTTTAAGGTTATAACAAGCTACGAAATGATAAAAATCTATATGATTCAGCAAAAACTGTGCTAACGATTAATAATATAAGGATACATAGATAGTTTGCTACGAAGTTTTACTATAAGGAATGACGTAACAGGTGGGCGTGAAAAAAAAGACCTACACTTATTTGTTTTCACGTAGGAAGCATGAAGAGAATTCCTGATGAATATTTTAAAAAGTTTAAAATAATATTATTGACATATGATTATGGATTATTTAATTTCTACGAAGACCGAGTTATTTTTGGTTCGATTTAATTAATAATTTAATGGAGTTATTACAGGTTAAAAAAGTGAAATTTTTAATTTTAGTTATATTATACGGTGGAAATTATAAAAACATATTAGAACTAAAAAATTCTATATTATTTGTGATTAAAAAAATTTTCATCTTTCATGTGTTCACACACCAATATGTTAGTTTTCGGAAGGATATTCGTGTCCAAGCGGGCACGATAAATTTATGTATTTGTTTTTATTCCACATCCAAGAAAACACTAGTTTTCTCACACAACCTTGAAAAAAGTTTTTCAAAATTACCGTACTCCTCTACAACATTTTAAAAACTATTAAGAAATACTTTAATGATTTTGATTAAACTTTTCATATACATCAAACTTTTGATCTGAATTTACATTGGTAATACAAAATTAACGTTTATTTCAGTTTTAAGGATCTTCAGTGTTCACTGATTGCAAATTGTGCTGAAATTTAATTTGTAAATCGTCACCGCGAATCAGCAGTTTAACAGCTGATTTTTGAAGACAAAAATTTCTGGTTCAAATCCTAGTAAGACCCACCGGGTTGGTCTAGAGGTAAAGTTGTCGCCAAAATCAGCTGATTTTCGGCGACGATGGTTCCTGGTTCAAATCCTAGTAAATTTAGTTACTTTTATACGGATTTGAATTCTAGACAGTGGTTACCGGTGTACTTTGATGGTTGGGGTTCAATTAACCATACTCTCTCAGGAATGGTCGTCCTGAGTCTGTACAAGACTACACCTCATTAACACGTCATACATATCATCCTCATCTCATTGGGTCATGGGGTTGCTTATTGTTCTGAATTGAACCGATTGCAACGTACACACATTAAGTAGGAATTAAAAAAAAAAATCCTCGTAAATATGTTGTTTATTTAGTCATCAGCCAAAAGAGTGGTTTGAACTTGTAGAGGCTTTACTAATTAAAACGAGGAGTGAGGTGGTTTACCAGTGCCTTTCTCACAGAGTGGAACAGTATGTTTTTCCACTAAGTGAGGAAGGATGCTTTTCAGGCCCTCTGAAAAACATCTATTTTTCATGCTGCAAATGACACCACAGAGTCTAGCTGAATAATCAAATTCATTACTATCAGAGGATATAACTCTGACTAGTGTCTTTTACAACACTGCCTCTTCTGTTCTTAAATTCTTCAGTCATATTGGCTGACCATGTGATAAGAAACAGAACTATTTTTTGTAGCAATGGAACTAGCACATCTAGTCCAAATAATTTAGCACTCTACCTGCCTTTTATGGGCAAACTAGTAAAGGTAGTTACAGGTGGTTGCCGGTGTACTTTAATAATTCAATTAACGATACTCTCTCTCGAATGGTCGGCCTGAGTCTGTACTAGACTACACCTTATTTACACGTCATACACATCATCTTCATCTCATTGGGTCATGTAGAGTTGCTTATTGTTCTTAAATGAAACAGATTGCAACGTACACACATTAGGGATTAAAAACCAAATTGTAAATGCTGTTGTATTTTTTAATTTCTTCTTATACTGTGTTAATATTCAAATCTTGGTGTAATATTTATGTCATTCGTTTTGTAGTACCATAGAGAGTTAGTGATAGATTGAAATTTCTGATAAATTTCGATATTGTTGGTGCTAACTTTTACCCATAAATGAATCCTGTATAGGTCATTTGTTCTAGCTAGAAGCTTTCCCTCCAACGCTCTGTGCCGCTGAGCTGTTCTGTTTAGTGGTGGGGAAAGCACCTCGTAGTTGTAACAGTAGTATACAGTTAGAAAGAGAGGGAATGATCATTAAGTGAGAAGGAGACAACACTTGCCCCTTGAAACTATCACTACTCTACCTACTCGCCCTCCCCTTACAAGCTTCTTCCTAAAACAAATGTACTATACGTCCATACAGGCTAAAAATAATTTTGTATTTTATTATTGAAATTTGTTGTTTAGTTGTATACGTTTCATTTACATGTGTGTGTTTCCAGGTCCGTCTGCGATCACGGCGTAATAATATTTACCGGTGTACTTCGATGATTAGGGTTCAATTAACCACAACTCTCAGGAATGGTCGGCCTGTTTGTGGGATTAGCGTTTTGTAATGTTACTGGTGGGCACGTGTCTTTTATCATTGTGAAAGTAACTTGTACGCTAACTTAAAAAAATTAACCTTTTCAACATTATACCCTTACGGTGCATTTTTATCCAAAATTGCACACAGTAAAAAAATTAAGGAACATTAACAATCTTCTAAATATTTATTCATACAAAATCAATGATTAGAACTAGGACAAAATTCTCTCATTCTGTAAACATTCATAATGTATTACAGTTACTATGACAAATTCAATACCTGTAATAGTTTGCATTAGTTAACACAGTTTGGCAAACTACGTCACGCAAGAGATTGAATAAACGTAAAGAATGTACATAATAAAATTCACTATACGTATATTGATAAGTAGTTAACACGAACTTTAAGTTTCTTGGGCTATAAAAAACAAGTCAGCACATGAAATCGATATTTCATTGCTTGAATACTAGAACATGCAAAGTAAAAAAAATAAATAAAATAAATAAATAAATAAATCAAAAAAACCCCGACGAGTAAAAAACATAATATGTATTGGCCCTTTAGGTTTGAGTCGTCGGGGCACCGCCGCTAACACAGTTCTAATCTATTACTTAGGGGCCCCCCGACGCCGACGCGACAAACCAAAAGAGCTGAATCATATTATTTTGTTTTTACTTTTTAAAGAGGTTTTTTGTTGGGGGTTTCAAAATTTTTTAATTTAATTTTTAGTTCATACTTTTTAAACTTTCTATAAATTTTCATGAAAATTCAGAATATCACTAATTACCGCCGATTTTCAGATTCGTAATCTACACAAAAAAGTAATGGCCAAAATCTGTCAATTTCACTCCTAAGTTAAACAAACCTATTAGGTTTGAAGTTCCAGTTTTGATCGGAATTGACCCAAAACAGGAAGTCAAGAAATAAAAGTCGGAATTTGGAAACAAAAATAATGGGAATCGATTCCTCTTGAAGAATTGATATAGAAATCATTGGGTTTGAAGTTCCGATTCCGACCGGAAGTGACCTAAAACCGGAAATCAAGAAATCAAAGTCCGAATTAGGAAACAAAAATAGTGACATTCGATTCTTATTAAAGAGCAGTACAGAAATCACTAATGGTTTTTACTTCAGGTGAAAGGTAGCCTTTTAAAAAATTGCTACTAGCCATGAGACGCGTCATCTGATGAAAAGGATTTTTCCCGTTTATCTTACATTATAGAGATGAGCCCAGAATACCCAAGGGCAAAAAGGGGGTGTGAAATAAGAAAGCAAAAAATTAATAATTAAGTGAATCAGTCAATGAGGGCTCCGCATTTATAAAATAAACGGATCATAATAAAAGTAGGGCGTAATTATTTCATAATTAATCTTACTTTTGCAAGAAAATTATTAAATAAATACCTGTAATTATTATATGTATTTACAAACCACGAAAAATGCTATTTCATCGTTAATGATATTTATGGAAAGTAACTGGGTAACATTTTGAAAAGCACAAGGATAATTACTGACATAAATAGCATCTCGATAGTTATTTACAGCATATAATATACAGGAAAATCTTGTTTACTTTATTTTATTTTTATTTATAACAAGTTTATTATGAAAACAAAGTAACGTAACAATTTTCCACTTCATAGTTGATTGAACAATAAATGTAGACTTCTGTTGTATTTATAAATAATTGATTTGTACTTTATTACTCCATTTAAGTGTAACATCTTTGGGGTTGCATCCGTGGAATAGTGTAACAGTACTAGATAACAAGGTAATAAATCTGGTTTAAAACACTCACACGATTTTCTCTAGCCAATGTAAATCATTTAAACATAAGCTATCTTTAATGATGAGTAAACAATGTAAAATGAAAATATAACCTAATTTTTATCATGATTGAATGACAATAAATGAAAATCAACCTATGTTCGACTAATCACTAATTGATGCTAAAGTAGGTTCTGTAGAAAAAGTTTTTAGAAAAAGTTATATAATTTTTAATTTTCTATAACTTTGCTGACATATACACTTTTGTCGTAAAATATATAAACTAATGTCTCAACTTTTAAAACTCCCAACATTTTACCAATTTTAATAGGCAATATAAAGAAAATCACTGACACTATAAAACAAATTACAGCGAGAGCACAACCTCCAAGCGTTTTAATAGACATGGCACTATCTTTTTAAAAACAATCGCACAAATTAACTACTACTTCCAATTTACCGATTTTTGATTAAAATGTTCGTGTCGAATCTCCTTGTGTACCTAATTTAACTTCCAAGTTTCAACTTCGTACGATATTCCGTTCTTAAGATATTTTTTTCACAACATGTTTTTTTGGGTTCAGGGGTCCTGAAAACGTGTATATATGCATACAGGACAAGAGAGAGTAAAAAGGTAATTTTCGGAAAATGGACACTAAAAAAACTTGTTCATAAAAACTTCATAATTGAAAAATTATATTTTTTAATTAAGAAAAAATCTTTAAATTGTTATTGACGTGATGTTGGTATCATTGGAAAGCGTGAATTTCGAACTGTGCACACAAATTTTTTTAATTTGAATTTTTTCACAGAACGTAACATTATCGTAAACATGAAGTCATAACTCGGTGACACAATGGTAAAATTCTAGCATTTGGTTGCAAACACCTTGTTACAAATATTTACATATGACAGTACCTTCCCGAAGAGCTACATTTCTACAAATCGGCATGTGTGTTCTTTAAGCGATATCTAGAAAAATATTTTTAATTTAATTCCCACTAGTTGCTTTTAACTGGTTGTTATAAAGAGATTCTTCTCTAAAGAAATCAATATTATTTTTATAGGGCCCATATTACCAAAGTCTGCCCATAACAGACAGGTGGAGTGTCAAATTATTTACACTCAACCTGTTCGTTGCAGGGCTAAAATAAATAGTTCTGTTTCTTATCACATGGTCAGTCAATTAAATGACTGGATCATTTAAGAACAGAAGAGGTAGAGGTGTAAAAGACACTAATCAGAGTTATCTTCTCTGAAAGTAATGAATTTCATTGTACAGCCAGACCCTGTGGTGAATGAAGTGAAGGTGTCATTTACAGAGTGGAAAATATGTGCTTTTAGAGGGCCCGGCATGCTGATAAGCGTACTTTTCCACTCAGTGAGGAAGGCAATGGTAAACCCCTCACTCCTCGTTTTACTCAGTAAAACCTCTAGAGGTTCAAACCAGCCTTTCGGCTGTTGACCTAAACAACATTACCAAAGTGTTATGATTCTGAAAATCGGTAATAATATTACTACGTGATTCCTAAGAAAACTACAACGTAGAAAAATACCGGGAAAACCAATAAACCCATTCACGTAGCGCACACCTTTCGCACTTACTGTTATTATAAATACAAAAAGAAATAACAATTTTCATTGAAAGTGAATGTTTCATGAAATTATTTAAATAGTTAAGGACATCCGGTACCTACGTATAACAATCTCAAGCCTAACAATGCGTAATAAGTTACAATGTACACAATACCAGATGTTAGTTTGTCAACGTTAATAATTTATAATCCAAAAAAATTGTCAGTTGTAATGATTAAAAATTATAAAAAAATTGAAAAAAGGAAACGATTAAAGGTATAAATATTTTAAGAAAATCATACGACATTAATAATTTAGTAATAATAATAAATTTAATGAATAATTAATTTATAATTACATAAACGTCCTTGACACAAAAAATTGAATTTTAAATACCAGTGTTGTATTACTTGTAAACGAAGAATCATATGTTATAATACAACATAAATGTATAATTAATAACAGTTTATGACAAGAAACATTATGCAAAATTGTTATAGCTACCTATTATAAAATATTTTGCACAGTAATTTTTTATTTGCAAAGATTACTCGAATAAATTCAACATCATCATTAGAGGAAGACACCATCATGTAAAATACGTGTACTCGCATTATTTATTCTATGATCGGAACTAGTAGTAAAAATTACATTAAAAACTAGATTTACAAATTAAAAAATATATGTAATGTTCATAGTTAATAAAAAAAACCTTATAACTCAAAATTTGCCCATAACAGCCAGGTGGAGTGTTACATTATTTGCACTCGATCTACTACAAAAAAATAGTTCTGTTTCTTATCACATGATCAGGCAATTATATAACTGAAGCATTTAAGAACAGAAAAAGTAGAGGTGTAAAAGACACTAATCAGAGTTATCTCCACAAAGAGGAATGAATACAGCCATATTCATAATAGAGCCAGACCCTGTGGCGAATGAAGTGAAGGTGTCATTTACAGGGTGGAAAGTAGATGCTTTCAGAGGGCCTGGTATGCTGATAAACATACTTTTCCAATCGGTGAAGAAGGCGATTGAAACCATCTCACTTCTCGTTTTACTGAGTAAACAACACATTAAAATAGATCTTCTCTTCTTCTTACTTTCAAGGATTAGGCATAAGCTAGTTCAGAACTCACAAACCATTCTGTACATCCACACAAACACGAGACACTCCAGCCCGCACATCTCGACTACTGCCATCTTCTTCGAGGTCTTCCCAACTCCCTTCTTCTAACTGGAACATATTCCGTCACTTTTAAAGGTATTCTCTCTAGTGTTAAATGATTTTCACTCAATCTGCTAGTTCCAGGGCTACAAAAAACGATCTGTTTTTTATTACATGATCAGCCAATTATTAATTGAAGCATTTACGAGCAGAAGAGGTTAAAAGTATAAAATACACTAGTCACAGTTATCTCCTTTAAGAGGATTGAATTTCATTATACAGCCAGACCCTGTGGTGAATGAAGTGAAGGTGTAATTTGCAGGATGGAAAATAAATGATTTTTAGAGGCCCCGGCATGCTGATAAGCATACTGTTCCACTCGGTGAGGAAGGCAATTGTAAACCACCTTACTCTTCGTTTTATCAGTAAAGCCTATAGAGGTTCAAACCAGCCTTTTAGCCGATGACCTAAACAACTCAAAATAAGTAAAATTTATAATAAAGCAACCGAAAAACAGTTCTTTATGAACAGACTAACGTTTTCACAAGTTAAGACAATGCACGATGTTTACTGTCTGGCCTCCGATACGAAAATGGCTACTGTAAAACCAAAACATGCATCTCTTAAAAAAAAAATAGACAATGTTATTTGCATTAGTTTTAAGATAAAACTATACGAAGAAATTTGAATAATTAACGACGATATAAATTTAGAACTCTTAAATGTGTACATCAATAGTTAAAATTATTTAAAATTAAAATATAGAATGAAAAAATAAATATAATAGTCAAATATTAGTTTCGGTTAGCTATACAATTTTATACAGTAAGAATAATTACGGTAATTTAGTTAACCACAATGATAATGATTATTACAAAAATAGATAAAACAAATTTCAACATTCATCAGGTAACATTAATTAGCAAATTATTATAAACAGCTCTACTTGTACGTGTACTTAATAAAAATAAATACAAAATACAACCAGTATTATCAGTTTTACTTTCATAATAATTTAAATGATAACCATAATATTATGTCCTACTAAAGCAGAAGTGGATAAGAAGCAGGAAGATATATTAAAAACTACCAAAGAAAAAAATTTCGTTTGCCGAACTAGCAAGATAAAATAAACGAGAACAATATTTTATCCCTTTATAGGTCTTTGGTGAGTGTACTTACCACTGACAATAAGGTCGATTTTATTTACAATAAGCTATGTAGTTGAACCTTATTGGCATTTTATGGTTTTCTCGTAAGTAAGAAGTAGAAGGAGAAATAAGAAGAAGTAGATAAGTTCTGGTAAGAAGAAGAAGTTATGGGTTCCCGGTAAGTACGCTATCCAGATTTTTAAATTGGTGCGTAGCGACAATTTGCTTCGTGAGTTGCACAAATGTGGTAAGGATTCATACCAGCGTATTCTACCGTGTTGTTTTGTTGTTACTTTTGTACAGTGCTTAGAAAATTTGAGTATTTTACGGGAAAGCAAGCATTCATGCTAATATAAAGTTAAGATAAGTTTTTTACAAATCTTTTGGTTATATAGTACTACAAGTTGTTTTAATAAGCATTTTACCACTAAACATTACGTGATTTCCTATTCAATAGACGTACCTTGGTAAGTATACTTACCAGGACTTGACAACAAAAAATCTGGTGTGAAACAATCATACAACTTTTCTTGCAAATGCAAATAATGACCAATATAACCTAATATTAGTAATAAAACATTAGAAATAAACAAAAAACTAACCTCAAAAAGTATAACCTTATTGAACCTTATTATAACCTAAATGAGTGAAAGACGCAAAATGAAAATCGACCTAAGTTTGGCTTAAAAATACGGAAAATCACACGTTCACGCTAAACTAGGCTCTGTAGAGAAAAATGCTTTACATAAAAGTTGTAATCTTTTAATTTCCTATAAATTTGATTATTACGCTTTTGTCGTAAAATGGATACTAAGACCGAAATCTTGAAAAATCGATTTTTCACACGTTTTCGTGAGAAAAAAAACAATACTTTCCTTCCTTTATATTCATACAGGCAAGAGAAAGTAAAAGGAAATATCTTACTGTTCCGGCACTGAAAATACATTATTCAAGTCCCTATAAAGCAAAATTTAACATTTTACAACATGTATATTTTCTCTACTGCTCTATAAAGGGTTAAAGAGAAAATCAAAATTTAATCACTTTACCACAAAAATATTAAATAACTAAACTTTGTCATTAACTGATGTACTGATTCATTTCAAACACAACCAATAGATCACAAGGTATGGTTAATTGAACCCCAAACACCAAAGTACACTGGTCTAAGTATTCAAATCCGTATTAAAAGTTACTTTAAAACGAATTTGAATACTACAGAGCGATTTTTTAGTCCTTGTACCCAATTGTTAATGCCTGGTAATTTTTTTCTACGAATGGGAAATTTTCTTTCATGACACGAAGTTGGTAGCCCTACTCAACCGGCATAGATACGGCAGTGTGAGTTGATTCTCCTTGACATATGTAAAACTTTGTGTCGTCTCCGGTCGTGTTACGAAAAGTATGTCTTTTACCATAGAACAACGGGTTTTCATTCTTGAACAATATTTTGCTACGAAATCGTATAGGTACACGAGTGTTAAAGAATTAATCATTTTAAATTAAATCTGTTGGTGTTCCGCCACCGGAAAAAATGTCAATTCCTAGGCTAACAAACCGATTTCGAGAGATAGGTAGTGTTTACGACAGAAAACGTAGTAGTCGATCAACTCTCTTGATAGATGACGTTTTAGAGAATGTGAAAACAAGATTGCTCAATAATTAAGCAATCGTTTACGAAATCTTTCCTTGCAAGTTGGTTGGTCATATTCAAGTGTTCAGAAAGCTTGTAAAAAATTAAAATTGTATCCTTATCGCGTACGATAAGTCCAAGAGCTTCAGCCTCCAGATTTGAACAAGCGATTGTTGCAGGGTAAAAGATATTCTGTTCGTAAAACGACCGGAAACGCACAAAATTTTACACAGCTCAAGGAGAATCAACTCACACTGCCGTACCGATACCGGTTGAGTAGGGCTACCAACTTTGTGCCACAAAACAAAATTCCCCTTTCTCAGAAAAAAAATACCAGACATTAACAATTGGGTAACAGGACTACAAAATCACTCTGGAGATAGGTATTTTGATGGTATAAAAGTTACTATCTAAACGTACCGTAATTGTAATAATGTGATGGTTATATTTTTGTAGATTACCTTAACCTTTACCAGGATTACTTTTACATTTAGGGTTACCTTTACTAGGATTTGAAGCAGGAACCTTCGTCCCCGAAAACCAGCTGTTAAACAGCTGACCGTGGCAACGACTTTATCACTCGACCAAACCGATGGATTTAAGTAGGTAATCTTACAATTCAAAATTTAATAATTTTCACAGGTAGATCAAAATCAGGTTGTAATAGTTTCACCTTATTTACTCCTTAAACTAACTTGTCTGGAATATCAAAATCATGTAAATGGAAGTTACATTTAAGTAGTACTTTTAAATAAAATATTTCTCATTATAAAACTAATTATTCTAAAAAAATAATTGGCAATCTTTTAAAACAATATACATTAAAAACTACTGAAAGGTTTATTATAATCAAAGGACACGTTTCATTTTAGTTTTCTGATGAAAAAAATACCATTTTCATAAATACGTTTTGCTCACATTTTTTCTCAAACACTTTATATTCTATGGAGAACAGCCGATAAAAATGCAAAACAGAAAAAGGTATATAAAAGATATAAACAACCGCTGTGTTGTTGATTCATACCCGGAAGGTACTTTATAATACACCCAAAGTACCGTACTTACAAGTCTTTTTATGTTTGTCAAATGAATAAAAAAAAAACAAGCATATTCTATATGAAGGTACATAGGCTACACGAAATGCACTTTCCTCTTTCAGATCATTTGACTTTATAAAAAAAAGCTTTTTATTCATTCGTACATTTTTAGCCCAAAGGTGTACTCTTTTGCGCAATATAGGCTTACTACTACAACAAGGAGGTTAAAAAACATTTTTAAAAGTCCTTCAAAAAACAACAGGGTAATATTTTTTTTATTCATAAATTATGCGGATTTTTGTTTTCTAATACAACCTAAATCAGTGGTAACTGAACGAAATTATGGAACTTCGAATCGTAAAAACTCCTGATTTTATTAAGAAATTACAGAATTATAAAAATATCGGACGATAGACTTTAGAATCATATGTAATTAGAATATAATCTAATGGTAATAATAAAGTCCTAGACAAAATAAGTCCTAGTAAAAAATTGTATTTTTATTTTATACATAATCACTTATTGCCACCTTCAATATACACTCCTTCTCTATTCATACAACGCTTCATGCGAATTTTTCATTGTTGGAAACAGTGCTGGAAGTCGTCTTTTTTCAGCTCCTTCAGGACACGTGCCGCTTTCTCTTTTACAGCTTCCACAGAGTCAAATCTTGTCCCTTTTAATGCAGATTTCACCTTAGGGAACAGGTAGAAATCACATGGTGCAAGATCTGGTGAATAAGGTGGATGTTTTAACACTGAGATGCTGTAATTGGCTAGGAACCTCTTGACAGATAACGCGGAATGAGCTGGCGCATTGTCTTGGTGGATTTCTCCTTCCACATTTCGGGGCGTTTTTCCCTACTCTTTGACGTAGTTTAGAAAGTACCTCAAGGTAGTAATATTGATTATTTGTTTGACCTTCCGGAACCCAGTGAAGGTACACAATCCCATGGATATAAAAAAAAACAATCATCATTGCTTTAAATTTTGACTTGCTCATTCGAGCTTTTTTGGCTCTCGGTGAAGTTCGGCTCTTCCAGTGCATGGATTAGCGCTTTGTTTCCGGATCATAAGTAAAAAACCACGTTTCATCACATGTTATTATCGTCTACCAGTTCCCTAAGGTGAAATCTGCATTAAAAGAGACAAGATTTGAGTCTGTGGAAACTGTAAAAGAAAAAGCGGCACGTGTCCTGAAGGAGCTGACAGAAGAAGACTTCCAGCACTGTTTCCAACAATGGAAAATTCGCATGGAGCGTTGTAGGGATAGAAAAGGAGTGTATATTGAAGGTGACAATAAGTGATTATGTATAAAATAAAAACAAAATTTTTTACAAAGTCAGTCTCGTTATTTAATAGCCTTACATCGTAATAACACACGACTCAAAATAACAATAAAAATCGTAAAGCTAGCAAATTATACATAATAAAACCAGGAACGTATACGACCTTTAAATGAAATTGAAAAAAAATCAAGAGGACAACAATTTAATGAATAGAACTGATACAAAGCTACTAGTGTGTGTGTGTGTGTGTGTGCGCGCGCGTGCGTGCGTATGTTGTGTACAATTTCACTCCATCCTTTTTAATTCATTAAAATCACTCATGTAAAATAATAAATATATACAATACAATACGTAAACAACATACAACAATACGTATTTACCAGTACTGAATAAAATACTAAAAAAAGCAATTTTATTATTTGGTAGAAATGAGAATGGAGTAATCTATAGGCTGGATCGATCCAATAAATGGATCTTGTCTGTGCATTTACAATGGTTGTTGGATGTAAATAAATAGAACTGTACATTTTTATTAGTGGTCCAGTAATACATTCATTCAATCTCAATTTTACAATCGAGTTTCTACAATTGTATTCTACAGTGAGCAATAGAGTAAACTGTTGAATTATATTAAGGAGAGGGGAAAGAGTGTGAAAGAGAAGGGGGGGATTTTTTTTCATCAACATTCACCACTTTATTCTCTGAATGGAATAGAATGGTGGTTAAATAAAGGGTGGGACAAAAAGAGGGGGTAAGGTATTAAGAGCAGAAACGACTGGTACGATTTGAAAGAGATAGACTGTAGATAGACATACATAGAAATCCTCTTCCGTTCCAGTGCAAGTGAGATGAGGTCGTCAACCTTCTCCTTCAACTCATATTAAAAAAATTTCTACAAAAATTTTCGCTATCGCTTAAATTTATTTATTTTAATATTTTATACCTTTCACATTTATTTGTTTTAGGAGAAATCTTTATTTTCGGACACGTATCTAGTCGTAATACATTTAAAAATACATGTACCACAAAATTTTACACTGATTTAATCGAATTACAATGTAGTTCAATGTTATGTACGTAAAAGTGTAATAAAATTTATTTATGTATTTTCTTTATACTTTCTCTCAAATGATTAGATAGAAAGGACCTTAAAATTTTTAAATACGTGTGGAATGTATGAGAATAATTTGAAAAAAACTAATTTATTTAAATTTAATATCAAATTATGTTCAATTTTATTTATCGGGTTGTTTATACATAAATACCTGTTGATCCTAATAGTGTTTTTCTTATTAATGAAAACCTAAATTGTTTAATAGACAATTAATAAGTTTGTGAAATTATGAAAACTATACCTACATTATTATCTATTTTTTGACTGTTTGAAAAAAAACTATAACTATGTAACATTTTATTCGTTAAAATATACAGTAAACCCCTGCTAGTCGGCCATGTTGGGAGATTTACGATGCTGGATTACCGAAAATGCCGCACGAAAATAGCGGAAAACCGGTTTGAGATAAGGAATAAAGATAAAGTCCGGGCTCCCGAAATGTCTGTATTGAACGTGTAAAACAAATAAAGAATTGTAAAAAAAATGAAAAAACTACATTTTCGTTTGAACACGCAATGAAAACATTTTATATCCTAGAAAAACATTTGCCTCTTTGCTATAGATGGAGCAGCATCGGCGATGATTAACAGCTCGACCGGCAGTAGGGGGATAGTATCGATGCACATGAGTGGGAGAGGCGAAAATACCATAAGCAGAGCAAATTTAACAATTTTTTTTCAATTTGTAAAATATATAATAGGTTATGTTAAAATCATATACCCAAAAACAATTTAAATGATTAATTAAATTTCTGGTAGTCCAGTCAATTAGCAAGTAAGTAGAGTGGGTACAAAGTGTTTTAAATAGCGCCAACTGAAGACTGGGGAAGAGTTCCCTATCTAATTTGCCTCAGTGTGACAGTCGGAGAAGCATCAGCGATGATTAACAGCTGAACCGGCAGTAGGGGCATAGTATCGATGCACATGAATGGGAGAGGCGAAAATAGTACAAGAAGAGCAAGTCTTACAGGTTTTTTACAATTTGTAAAATATACAATAGGTTATGTTAAAATCATATATCCAAAAAATAAATTAAAATGATTAATCGAATTTCTGGTACTCCAGCCAATAATCAGCCGGTAAAGTGGGTACAAAAAGTGTTTCAAGTAAAATTAAACCCCGTTAATCCGAACTAATTGGGACCAAACCCTGTTCGGATTACGAAATTTTCGGATAAACTGAAATACAGTACAAATTTTAATTAAAAGAATTAAATTCATTTAAATGCGTCTTGTGTGAACTGTCCTCGCGTGGTAGGCTCGATGCGTGTCCATTAACATAATATATTTCTATTTTATCAAAAATTTAAAAAAAAAATTCTTTTCGTGTAAAACATTGTTTATTATCGTCACTTGATATTAAAATATTATAAGTCCACAACGTATTCGGATGAACAAAATTTTCGGATAAACGGGGTTAATGTGCAGCACAGTATGACAATTTGACAAGATCACAAGCTCACGAACAGCCAAAACATCGTACAAAAGCTGTGGGGGTTGTGATCGACGCACCGTTCACAAAAAAATAAAATTAGAAAGAACAAATATAATAATACGAATAAAAAGTTCTAAAGTTTATTGTGCAAAATGAAAATAAAAGAGAAACAAGTTAGAGGAAAACATCTTTTTTATTTTCGCAGAAGATCTAATCTGTTTAAGTCGCAATACCTTACTGGTTATATATAGTAACCTAACCTAATATTTTTAACAGAAACGTGGCTTAGAAAAACTGGAAACCCCTAAACAATTTTATAATTCCTATCCGATATCGGATTTCAGTATTTCTTATTTTATATAAAATGGTTTCATCGTCTAACTTTAATTTTGTATAAATTGCTGATGTAATAAAAATACAATAAAACGATTCACAAATAAATAAAAACGAAGGGCATAACCTAGAGAATCAATGAAAAGCGTACGCTAGACAGAACAAACAAGTGGGTTCATAAATGAGCTAAACAGAAAAGAATTCCCAAACGGGAGAAGGTAATCACGTCTGTTGCCGCACTGGCTACGATCGTAAAAAAACCGACAAGGAAAGACGGCAAAATAATATGCAATGCAATTATATGGGATGGGAGAGAGTGAGAGAGAAAGAGAAAGCAAGGCAGTCAAGTGATTATTTGGAGGGAGATGGGAAGAAGTCTATGATGGGGGAAGGGAAGGTGGAGGAAGAATCGAGGTCAAGGCACGACGAGGTGGTGTGGCATGTGTGTCGAACGATTCCACAAATCTGATTGGTGGAGAAAAATCATACGATGACGTCACACAGGTAGAAATGATGCCTACGTAACGGCCAGATGCTTACTATGTATACAGCGATAGTGGTGACGCAGTGTTGCCGGGTCTTAAAAATATAAACGAGTAGAAATTCAAACTTGCCGGCGTGGCGAACGAAGCTTTACCGGCTTTTTTAATATAACGTGGTAGAGTGATAACCGCATCCGTACCGCAAGCCACTACAGAATCTCTCACTGCTTGTTCCTCCTATTAATAACCTTACAAACAGTACGATATTCGTCTGCATCACGTTTTTAATTATGTATACAAACAATTTTAACAATACAACATTTTTGCCAACAATGCAACAATTTATTACCAGTAGTTTGCGTAATATAATTCAAGGAATTTAATTTTAGAAAACACAACCTAGGCAAAATTTTAAAATAAAATATTTACGCTATTAAAAACCACAAAATTTTCCGCGTTAAGGACCATTTAAGCCTACTTAAAGTAACTTAAAACAATTCTGTAAGGTCAGACCCTTTTTCTGTCCATTTAGTGTTGTGCTTTTGTTCTTCGTAGAAGCTCTTAAAGAGCTTACTGCCTTAAAGGCAGTAATCAACAATTTTAATTTGCCTCGGCCCATTACGGTTTCTAAGTTTATTCAATTCCTCAATATTTTCTTTAAACTCTTACGACATCTTAGACCTACTGTAACAGAAAAGCTACTACAACAGAAACGTGGGTCTTTTCTGTTATTACCCCTCCCCCCAGCATGATTTTTCATATTTTGTAAATATTAAGTAAGCAAGCAAGCTTACAGGATTTTTAAAGATAAAAACGGCAAAATGTTAAAAAAATTCTACACCAATATTCTTCAAGTTAAGGTTAAATATGGGTAGAATAAATACATGCTTTTTCTCAATATTGTTACTGTATGTAATAATGACATAAATTCATTGAGTACATGACATCATTAAATAAATTAGGTAATCATTAAATAGTTTAAGATTAACTTGAAAAAGGAAAAAACTTTTAACGTCAACTTGAAAAATATTGATATATGATTTTTTTTAAATATTTTTCCCGTTTATATTGTTAAAAATACTGTAAGAATACCTACATACGAAATATCCACAAAATGTGGGAAATTATGCTGGGGGGGGGGGGAATAACAGAAAAGACCCAAATATTCCTTCTGTTCTTCAAAATATCACGACTGTAGCTTATCCCGATGCCATATTGTTTTGCAATATTGACAACGTAGTAGCTCCTTTACCCAGTTCAATGATATAAAGTTTATCCTCGATGGTATTCCGTTTACGTTTATTTATTACTTTTTTTCTCCGAAGTCTCAGGAGAATAATTAAACACTTGACCATAAGAAATGACTGAAGAGAACTATCAATAATTATGTAAGACCAAATACTGCCGTATTTATGAATTAACGTAGGATTAGTAATTACCTAATCAAAACTCACAAGAAAGTGACGTAAGGAATGGAGGTGAAATATTTTTTCTCAAAAAAGTGACGTTAAATCTGAGACCGGTAAATCGAGGACCTAATGTAGTACTATCGTAACAGGAATCTCAGAATTAGAAATTCCACGAATATAATATACTTTGGCCACGAAGCTAAATACAGGGATATTAGTTAATTTAGAAGAATATAAATAATTAAAAAGTGCCGAATATTGATATCAGAAAAACATCAGCACATTATATTTAAGGAACCATACTTCGGATAATGTACTAGGTTAATTTCACCATATCGATTCTACGGACTACAGTTTTTATGGTACAAGGAAAATGTCAAACTTCCTTGATGAAACTCTTCAACCTATTTTCTACGAGTATAATTACAAAAATAACGCCCACAGGTTGTGATAAAAATATATAAGCCTACATTATAGTAATTTATATACGAGGAAGTAATGAAATTTCGCAATAAAAAAAGTTATGTTGCAAAGTCAATGTACAAATTACTTTTGGTAATTTTTTTTGCTGGTCCAAAGGCCTTTACTATTTTTAAAACCTAAAATTATGACTTCTGTGTTATCCGGAATTTCGCGTATCCGAAATCGCGTTCTCTTTTATATTTCGGTTAAGCGGGATTTTACTGAGATTGCAAAACAATCGCACGTAGAACATAAAAAAGTATTTATCTAATAAAATATACTTTATTGAAAAAAATCTAGGCTACAAGGAACTTACACTGGTTTAATATTTACTATTATAGAACGCACTGTTTACTTAACCACTCCTTCAGAGTCAAGAGAAAACAAAAATACCGTAAGTTATAGTTGACAGAATAAAGAGTCGGCAAAAATACCGAGTATTTATATTAACGGGAATTAACCCGTAGGCAGTTATTATTATGATAGTTATACAAATAATTCCTCCGTACATCCTAAATAAAATGTCATTGATTTACAAAATTATTCGTTGGCAAATTTGTTTCAAATTATACCTTACAATTAAGTAATACACGCAACGTTTCTGTTCTAACAAAAATACGTACACCAGACATACTATTATCCAAATAGGGTCACTTGATAAATGCTTATTTATTCCAAATTTCGTCTATTTTATACACAATAGAAATTGCGCCGTTTTTTAGTTCACGATCCTATAGGTAACATCAGTGGGGTGTAACAGGTGATAGAATTCAGGTAGAATATCATATCTTGAAACGACCGACGCGTCATATCTTAATAGCATTTTATAACTAGCTGTCCGTGCGAATTCTGCTATCTAGAAAGTAAAATAACACAGGATGGTAAAAGCACAAGTGATATGAAAAGTAGAATTGCTCAAGCTAGAAAAGCCTTTAAATGAAAAACAGCTTACTGACTAACAAACACTGATCAGGAAAAATGTCTTAAAACACTATGTTTGGAGTGTAGCATTATACGGGAGTGGAACGTGGGTGATAGGGGCTGTAAAAGGAAAAGGATAGAAGCTTTTGAAATTTGATGTTATAAGAAAAATGTTCAAAATTAAGTGGTTGGACAAAATGAGTAATTTAGAGGTTCTTAGGCGAGTGAATGAAAAAAGAAGTATATGGGAGCATCTTACCCGAAGAACGGATAGGCTAGTGGGGCATATCTTAAGACATTCAGGTATTGGTCTATCAATAATGGAGGGTAATATTGAGGGAGTGAATTGTAGGGGGAGGCAAGGGTTAGAATATATAAAGTAAATTACAAAAGATGTAGGGTGTTACGGGTATGTATATATGAAACGACTTGCGCAAGATAGAACAGCGTGGAGAACTGCATCAAACCAGTCGAGAGACTGATGACAAAAAAATTCTTAACAATCAATTTCAAAACAGTATTAACACTTACAAAGTTTTTAAAAAAATATTCTATAACAACTTCAGTATTACGTTATATGTATTTATATTCCAAAACAACACGACACTTCAAAACATATTCTTTTTGCTCAAACTTTGTAACGTCGCTGACAGAATAGTAGCACCATTGAAACTTTAATTCAAATTTTTTTTATTATTCGCTTCGGAAAATCTCGTTATGGCTTTTACTTAATTTGATTTTCAGGTTTATTTGCAAAATCCTGTAAGTATTTTCTTTAGAATCATGTATTTTTTTACTTTCTTTTGCCCAATATATACCGGGATATACAGAAGGAAAGTATTGTTTTCATGTCGAAATTTTTCGAAATAAGAGTTTTCACAGGAAATACCCGTTTTCAGGCCCTACGAACCCAAAAAATCAACATATTTTTAGCGATTGGTCTGTGTGTGAATAAAATATCTCAAGAACGGAAAATCGTGTAAAATTGAAACTTGTAACTTAAGTTAGGTACACACGGAGTACCGACACGAACTTTTCATTAAGATCGGTCAACCAGAAGTAGAAGTTTAGTCATACAATTTTTCACTTATTTGCAATTTTCTCAAAACCGGCTTCTACGTTTTTTTAATGCTCCAAAGATAGATTAAGCGTAATGTCTATTGAAATTCTTGGGGGACCGTGCTCTCGTTTTTAACACATGTAAACATAGGTTATATAAATCATTATTTACATTGGCAAGAGAAAGTCGTGTGTGTTTCACACCAAATTTTTTTTTTTGTATCAATGACAAACAGAATCTTTATTAAAACTACACTGGACCAGATTTTGCGTTTTATATAAGACGGTAACTTTTGAGAAAAGTAATAAGTAAGTTAAAAAAATCCTTCAACACAAAACCAGTTTTTTTACAATAAAAATGTAGCAAGATTTGCAGAATTACTATACTGTTCAACAACTCTCGTTTTCAAAGTTGGTAATCTATTAAAACACGCTCGTATAAATCAAATTACCTTCAATGGTTAAATGGTTAAAAATTTGTTAACTTTTCCGGAAAGTATTTTCTATTTTTCAACACCTTTTGTAAATAAATCCTCCTTAAGTAACGTTGTACATGTATTGAAAATCGTAACAAGATCTATACATTCAATTCCCAATTTTAATGGTACAAAAAAACATTGAGAATTTTAGATTGTGTTTTACAAGATGAAATTGACAATTAATAATAAGGTTAAACTAGTACAGTGAATAAATATTTTTAAAAAGTTCTGTAGAATTCCTGTACTGAAATTTGAAAACAATAATTGTTTTTCGGTGAGTCAATGAAAACAAAATATTGAAAAACTGCCAAAAATTTTACAATTTTAACTAAATCCCCTCCCTTTGAATGAATGAGTAGTCATACCCAATTATTAAATATAACTTTAAAAACTTGTAAAATCACTGTCCTAATTTTTTAAATGTTACTTTTAAATAAAATTTCAGTTTTTATAGTTCTAAAGCATTAAATATTTTTCTTGAACAAAACATTAAACAAGAACGGCAACATTTTACGTAATTATTGTTAAATACTGATTTAACTAAAAAACATTTATATAAAAAAAATAAATATTTAGGTCACCTTCAAGGCGATCATCTTAGCTACGATATGTAGTAGTTAAACCACATTTAACTTTGCAAGTTCATCGACTTCAAAATGCAATGTACTTGTTTATCTACCGAATTAAATTTTCATAAGAAACAATTCGTTTTTGACTTGAATTTTTAACCAGTAAATACGTAAGCAACTTGTTAAACGTAATTGCAAACAAATGAGACACATTTTATCTAATGCAGCACGGTGTTGTGTAAAAATCGATAAATTACGACTCAAAGTTAGAAATTGTTTTCAGTATATATCCAAACGTCACACAAATTAGCTGCGTGATAATTAACGACTAATGTAACTACAATTACCAAATGAAGAATCATTAAGTTTAAAATTTCCAGACCCTAATCAGGAATCGAACATGGTACCTTCGCTTTGTTGGTTTTGTAGTTTTTCGATAGTTAATTAACAAACATTTTTTTTAAAAAAAGTAGTTACTGAACTAAGATAAATTAAAATATTTTAGAACGAATATTTTTCATTTTCCCGAACTAAGGTTGCGTAAATTAAAACCTTTAAGATGCTCTTGCTCATATGAATATATAGGAAATAAAGTATTGTTATCATGTCGATTTTTCGAAATTGAGTTTTCACCAGATCTACACGTTTTTAGACTCCCTGAATCCAAAAATTATGTTTTTAGCGATTGGTCTGTGTGTGTGTGTGTGTGTGTGTGTGTATCTGTGAATAAAATACCCTAGGAACGGAACACTGTACGAACTTGAAACTTAAAACTTAAGTTAGATACTACTAGAGGACCCGACACGAACATTTTCATCAAAATTGGTCAACCGGAAGTAGTAGTTAATTCATGTCATTTTTCACTTTTTGCAATTTTCTCAAAAATGGCTCCTACGAGTTGTTTTAAAATCGCCCCATTTACTACATTTTTTTATGCTTTACAAGATAAGGTAGGCGCCATGTCTGCTGAAATTCTTGGGGAGGCTGTTCTCTCGTAGAAAAAAAGGTTTTTTTAAGATTGCGGCTTTAATATACATTTTACCGCAAAAATGTAGCCTATAACATTTATGCCTAACAATTTTTGTATAACGCTTAGTTTAGCGGTAATAAGTAATTTTCTGTTTTTTTCCATGAAAATTTATAAAAATGTAGATTTTTTAAAGATTTCAGCCTTACTATGCATTTTACGACAAAAGTGTATACAATCAAATTTAAAGGAAATTAAAACAACAATTTTTAAGTTAGACTAAAAGTATATTTCTCTACAGAGCCTAGTTTAGCGTGAAAGAGTGATTTTCCTTATAATGAAGCCAAACAGAGTTGTTTTCATTTTGCATCATTCACTCATGATTAAAATACGGTAATGTCTTTTGGTTTATTTCTAATGTTAAGTTACATTGTTAATTATTTGCATTGACAAAAGAAAGTCGTGTAAGTGTTCACATCAGATTTTTAAAAAATTAATAAGAAAATATTTCCCGTATTAAATTTTCTGGACCTCACATAAATAAACAGAAACGAAAAAATAATTTTGACATCATTTAACAGATGTAAATTTTGTTATTACAGAAGTGGGTACAGTTGTAACAGATAAACGAACTAGGGTTTCAGTTGGCTTTAAGCCTAAATGCAGAATACACACACTTATAAACAACTACAGTTAGAACCTGAACTATTTTTTACCCTCTTTCTTTAGACAACACAATCTTAACATTGATAGAAATAGTCATATAGAACTACTTTTACATTAGTTAAGATAGTGAGCCCCAGTCTGAATTCGAACAGTACTCAAAATAAGCTATTTCAAGCTACACTCGTTTCGAGTGATCTACACCTCCCTTTTCTTATCATTGATCACTTAATCCTCTGAAATATTTTTTAAAAACAAAACTTTCATCTCATTAAAAACAAAAGTAAACTGTAACATTTTCTTCACAAAATTTAATTTTCTAACCACGTTTCACAGTAATCTATAATTGACTTAAAATTCAAAAATTACATTCCAATTTTTATTAACTGCTTTTGTCATAACGTTAACATCATCTCAAAGTCGTGGTTTCATAACAAAAAGTTTTTTTTTTTAAACAGTATAGTTTTTCTTTTGCAATCAGTTAATAAATACAATAACTTTAAGCAAATATGAGAAAATCTGAGTAATGTCCTTAGAATTAAAACACAAACGACACTCAGTAGTGTGTTTGAAAAAGACCAAACTGTGAAGAAACAAAAAATATATCTATACAAAATCAAACTTGATGAACCGTGAATCGACATCCCGAAACACAAAGTGTTGAAGTTGGAGATGACAATGACGATGGTAGAGATGAAAACGACGCCAATTATGAGATGCTGATGATTAGGAGTTGAAGTAGAGAACATGAAAAAAATTTAAATGACAAAATGACAAAAAGTAATTTTATTTTTTTTGGAAAAGCAGTCAGACTGGGTATGTAAAACACAACGTCCAAGACTCGATGATTTTGTAACTCCCCGTAGAAATGCTGTTAACTTAAATATACGCTAACGATTTTATCAGTAGAAATATCTACCAAAAAATATAGGCTAACAAAACATTTAAAAACTAAACTGTTACGTTTTCTTCACAAAATTTAATTTTCTAACCACGTTTCACAGTAATCTATAATTGATTTAAAATCCAAATACTGTATTACATTTTAATTTTTATTAACTGATTTTGTTATAACGTTAACATCATCTCAAAGACGTGGTTTTATAACAAAAAGTAATTTTTTTTTTTTTTTGGTAAAGCAGTTAAGACTGGGTATGTAAAACAGAATGTCCAAGACTCGATTTTGTTACTCCCCGTAGAAATGCTGTTCACTTAAATATACGCTAACGATTTTATCAGTAGAAATATCTACCAAAATATATAACAAAAAACATTTCAAACAAAGATTTTAAAAATAATAACTAAATCTACACACCGAGTCAAACAATAATAAATGAATGAAAAAATTTTAAAATATTATTAAATTTATTTTTTTAAACTAAATTATGAAAAAATTACGTTGGCCATCTCCGTAGTGCAGTGACAAGTGAGCTAGCCTACCAAAGCGAAAAGTCCTAGGTTCGATTCCCGGCCAAGTATGGAGATTGTAACAGGTTAAAACCCACAGTCATAGTACCAAAACCTACAGCAGTCGCTAATGACAAAGCAAAGTTTTCGATGTGATTTTAAATAAATAAACAAAAATGAAACCTTTAAAAACAATACTCAATATTAAAATTTTTTTACATTAAAATACGAAAATAATAACATCAGTTTAAATAGAATTTAATAGAAACTGAAGAGAAAACTTCCGAATCTATTTTTTATCTTTAGTCTTGTAATTGAGTAAAATTATTTTGAACATACACTCAAATCTGATCGCTTTTTTTGATACTTTGTGTGAACAAATGTAAGATTGAATATGAGTAGTCAGTAATTCATGTACGACAAAAAGCTGGTCACAAAAGAAGTCACTTATCCAACCGTAATCTAACAATTTAAACAATTTGGACTAGAAGGTTTAAGGCTGATTCCCGATAAATATATAGAAAAACTATACAATCAATTTTAAACAAAAACTTAACACAAACTATCTAAGAAAGAACATTATTCTATTAATGCTTTAACCAAAATGCAACGTACTTTAAGACAATGAATAACGTAATTACAAGTAGAAAATGTATCAACATTGCAAGCATTACAATAGCTTATAATTGAATGTGAAGTAATAATATTATTTTATTACCAATTTATTCCGAATTGTTCATTAATATGCTGTATCTTGTACAGAACATAGAATCGTTATAATGTACACGAATGTTTTCCAAACCAAAGTAACACAAATTTAACGTTTGTGCCAAACAGTATAAACATTGCTGCATACCATAAAACGTACGTACATAGCTCATAATAAATAAAATAAAATAAAGAGATGATCAGATTAATGTTTACATTTACTGAATAAGAAAATGTTGCTTCAGAATACGAACCGTGCCGTTGAATATTGTTTGCCTTATACAGGTACATTAAGGCCAAGGGTGTTGGGTTCGATTAACTGTCATATTTGGCATTTGTTCAGCATAAATGAAGCATCATTAACCGTCCTTAAAATTTTTCATTAGGAGTAAAGTCCAAAGAAGTCGGTTGCCCAATAATCAATGTTACTTAATTTAAATCAATATAATTTAAGGCAATATAACGACGTTTTTTGTATCTGAGTTTACGCATCTGGGTAGCCCAATCTTTTATCAAGTAGAGAATGATAATAAGTTAAGATACAATGGTTAAACAAAATATATTGGTTAGGTAGTCCCTGATCGAATTGATTAGTTATCAACAATGTAATGCTTCTGATAACCAATACACCTTTATGTATTTAATAATTTATCAATCCTTTGTACATAACAGACAGGTGAAGGGTTAAAATATTTGCACTCAATCTGTTAGTTCCAGGGCTATAAAAAATCTGTTTCTTATCATATGGTCAGTCAATTAAATTACTGTATCATTTAAGAACAGAAAAATGTCGATGAAAAATAAAATGATAGAGCAGGTCAAACACTTTCATTACCTCGACAATGGTACAACATAAATGATTATGATTAAGATTTGATAAATAATATAAAAAGTTTCAGAAAATATGCGACAATATTCACAGGAACTTGAAAAACAAACAAGACAAGAAACGAGGATCAAATTCTACCATACCATTGCCGTTCCTACTCTCCTATATGGCAGCGAATCTTGGATACATACAAATATTGATAGCAAGATCCAAGCTGCAGAGATTTTGGCGTAGTGTGTTGGGATGCTCTAGAACGTATAGGACCAGGAATAATGAAATAAGAAGAATTCTGTCTGTTCCTCCACTACGTGACAAGATCTAACAGAATCGAAGAAACTGGTGCAGTCACTTAAAAAGAATGCCATATGGGAGGATGGCAATATAGGCTTAAAATTATAGACCAATTGATATGAGAAATGTGGGAAGACCGAAGAAGAAATGAATACCGGAAGAGGTTCACAAAACCTAGACCTTGAAATGAAGAAGAAAAAGTTAGAGGTGTAAAAAACAATAGCCAGCGTTATCTCCTCTGTTAATAATGAATTTCATTATACAGCCAGACCTGTGGTGAATAAATTAAGTGTTCTTTGGATGGTGGAAAATATGTACTTTCCAGAAGGCCTGGCATGCTGATAAGCATACTTTTCAACTCAATGAGGAAGTCAATGGTAAACCACCTCACTCTTCGTTTTACATAGAAAAACCTCTTGAGGTTCAAACCAGTCTTTCGGTTAATGACCTAAACAACAACAACAATCCTTCCATCGTATGTATCAAAAATATCATTCAACAATTTCAAGTTTTCGATCGAAAATACAGATATTTTAATTATAAACAAAATTAAACCGGAAATTTCTAAAATAGCACAACAAATAATACGTTTTATCTGCTGTGTATTCACGAACACTGAAGGTCGTAAATAAGGACTGTCAGATACTAATCAAACAAAATTACTAATTCCGAAAACATTCCATTTTAACTTTTATCTAAAAATAATTTTGTTGAAAATCACAAAAAAACCAGTTAACTAGTACATGAAAATACCTTCCTAGCTCATTGGTAAGAGCATTAGGTTGCGCTGCACACTGAAAAGCGGGTTCCGGGTTCGATTCCCGATTAGGGTCTGAAACTTTATTACGTACCAAAAATCACAGATTCCGTGCCGTAACCCATTAGAAGTCACTATAACTGAAACAACTAATTTAACTCTAGACAAACTAAAAATGCAAGTTACCTAATTCAAATGTCTTGAAGTATATTTCAATTTTTTATCATAACATCACATAGTGGGCGAAACCCATTTTAATTTTGGACAGGTCTACTTTTCTGGGTAACATCTTCTTCAACATTTTGCAGACTCTTAATTTTCTAATTTTTATATGTACTTATGGTTGATCATCTCAAATGACATATGAGTGAACCTATTATTTAGGTTAACCGGTTTTAAAATTTTCAATGAAACAAATTCTTTCCTCGCATACTCGAGCCAGTTGGTCACATTTATCTTTTATCGTTTATTACCAACCGGTTTGGTTTTTACCGTATTCTACAGAATGCAGTTTACTAAACAACATTACAGCAATTAGTAAAACTATACAAATACCCACGATAGTACATAATAAAATAAGTACTTACGTTATTGAATAAAAAATTTGAAGTTAAGAAACAAGACACTGCATCCAGATTGTAAAAGTAATTACATAAACAATTTAAAATCACGTAAACTCCTTTGGTTATTAACCGTAATATTATCCAGACTCTAACCACGTATCAAACTAAGAACGTTCCGCTTTGCAGTGCAGCATAGTCTAGCACACTAACCACTAGACCAAGGAGGCTACAATAAACTAATTTTAATATTATTTTCAAGCATTTAATCGAGGACTTTAAAACAAGTCTTTAAAGTTTTTTTTTTAATTTGCAACGTATTGTAATATTATACAGTGAAATTCTAAAAATACTTGATATAATAGATTGTTTATTGTTGTGTATTGTATGGGAACTCTCGGAAAAGAGGTGCGGGTCTTTGATAAACATGTTATAGATCATTTCTACTATGTTTTGGATTATTCTGTTAAAGCGTAGATTGGTCTCCCACTGTGTCTTATGTATATACTATATAAATCTAAGAATTTCTAGAAACGACTACCTCCACAAGTAGCTAAAGGCGTTAGCCCTTTATCAGTTTAGTTTAGTTCAAGTTGCAACACGATTAATAAGTTAAGTGCAGTAAGAAAGTGTTTAAATACACTGTAACAAGTACGTTAGAAAAAGGTCTATGTATTGGTTGAAGATAAAGATGTAATTTTTAATTATTAAATCACTGTTATTGTTAGTTTAAGCTTTGTAATTAATTTAAGTGAAGTAATCTAATTGTGTAAATTCATTGTACTTAGTCTGTTTATAATTTATTATACCCAGATCCCGAACGAACCTAGGGTTAGGTGTTCAGTATTTTCATCACGCTTTTTATATTTAGTAAAATTTTTATTTAAAATACCATACAAAAGAAAGGTATAACACATTAAATCCCGATTTCTTTGCGTGAAGATTCAACGTACTACAAATTTCGCCCAGTTTTCTTTAATATAATTCCTTAATCTTCTTTTTTAATTTCATTAACAACTATTCATCAAAATACATGGTAATACATTAATGGAATCGTTATCTCAAACTTATGGAATATTTTCTCACTATTTTCATACCAAGTGTATAGAAATACCATTGCAATATTATTTTTCTTATTCCTAATTTGTGTACGTTGCAATCTGTTCAATTTAGAACAATAAGCAACCCCATGACCCAATGAGATGAGGATGATGTGTACGACGTGTAAATGAGGTGTAGTCTTGTACCGACCCAGGCCGACCATTCCTGAGAGAGTATGGTTAATTGAACACCAACCATCAAAGTACACCGGTAACCACTGTCTAGTATTCAAATCCGTATAAAAGTAACTACTTTTACTAGGATTTGAACCAGGAACCTTCGTCTCCGAAAATCAGCTGTTAAACAGCTGATTTTGGCGACGACTTTACCTTTAGACCAACCCGGTGGGTTATTGCAATATTATGACATCAAAATATAAGCAATTAATTGTTCCATTACATAAACATTGCTAACTATCTTAGAAAAAAACAGATGGAAAATTAAATAGTAATCGAAAACATAGCTTCTTTTTTAGATTCAAATATTTCTAAATAAATCTTTAACAAAAATAACTTTAAAGCCGGAATATGTCAAAAGAAAGTTCACCAAAAAACTCTTTTTATTGAGGTTAACATAGTGTAGAAGGTTACACCCCACTGAACGATTTCATTCATTGAATCAATCAATCATTCTTTATGCAATTCATCATTCGATCGAAAGGAAAACGGTCTACATCCTGCATTATGCAAGACAAATATAAATAAAAAGGGGAGAAAAATTACAAACAGGCTTCAGCGACAGACACTTGGGGGGATAGGAACAAACATGGACACGTGCATCTGCATTATGGGTTCGACAGGAATGCATTATTCACCATATTGCTCGTACGCTTACACGCTCTTTAAACGTACTGCTTACTTGACCGACGAATGCAATGATGGAATAGAGGGAGAAACAAACATGTTAATAACTGTCAGTGCATTTATTTGTAGAATTAAAATAAAAAATGCTAAAAGGAATAATAAATAAACAAATCACAAGAAACAGATCTTTCTGAAATACTAAGATCAAAATCTGTACCCAAAAAGAATCATAATCAACCATAGCAGGCAGGTGGAGTGTTTCCACTCGATCTGCTACTTTCAGAGCTATATAAAAAATAGTTCTGTTTTTTAATCACATGGTCGGCCAACTATATGACAAGCATTTAAGAACAGAAGAGGTAAAGGTGTAAAAGGGACTAATCAGAGTTACCTCCTCTGGGTTTAATGAATTTCATCATATAATCAGACCCTGTAGTGAATGAAGTGAAGGTGTCATTTGCAGGGTGAGAAAGTAGATGATTTTCAGAGGGCCCGGCATGATGATAACCATACTTTTCCACTCGATGAGGAAGGCAGTAATAAACCATCTTACTCCTGTTTTACTTAGTAAAGCCCTAGAGGTTTAACTCAGCTTTTCAGCTGATAATCCTAAACAAAATCATTAGTTATGAACAAGGCAAGGCTTACGTAGAGCAACTTATTCAATAAAATAAAAATAATAAACTTACATAAAGTGTACACATCGACGAATGGATAAGAATTTACTCTTGGATAACCAAAGACGATAGGGTAGATTACAAATGCCTGAACAAAAATCGTGGAATTTTGTTTTAAAATTTTTATTAAAATTGTTTCAAGGAAAACCGAAGGGTAACCGAACAATCTAGCAGAATTATTTATTATACAGACATAAATAGACGTAGAGAAGCGAAAACAGAGTAAAAAGACAACAAACAAGTTTTACCAGAGAGCTGTTGACAGCAATAGCACATATTGAGTGTACATAAATATCAAAGAAACTTAACACAGACGACTTTTTGTGTTATAGAGTTCACTAACACCCTTCGTTGTTTTAACTCAATAGGGGTGGTGTTCGATAGCTTCTGTTACAGATAGACAGACCCTCTATGACGACACTTTGGTTTTCCATGCTTTTATACTTAAGGAAGGAAGGATGAGATGGGGTTGTCGGTTGCTAGATTGGTTTAGAAGAGACTTTAGGGGTAATAGAGCAAGAAAGAAAATAGTTAAGTATAGTGTGCGAGAAGAAGCAATAGATGAGCGAGTAAACTTGTGTAGACTTTCAGTACACAACCAATATACGAGGACAGAATGGGAAGCCCATACGATAGGACCCCTGAGGAATAAAATGGTACGGTTGTGTGAGTGTGTACACATGGGAACAGTAGAAAGGGGTTGAAAGAGAGTGTAAACCACAATAATATGGAAATCAACTTCCTCAAGCAGAATTCCACGCACGTCACACTTTCTCCTACTTTAATTGTATAGAATCAACCAAAATAAAAATTGCTTTACCACACATTCAAAATTTTCTATGCGCACTACTGGATCACTTTTACAAGGTCCGAATTCTTTAATCATGTTTTAATTGTTATTTAACCAGCTATATCTATCATCGTACAGAGCGAGAAAGTATTGCGACGAAAAGTTTTTACTTTCTCTTGCCATTATGAATATATAGAAGGAAATATTGTTCTCATGTCGATTTTTTGAAATCGTGTTTTTACCGGATATTTACACGTTTTCAGACCCTCTGAACCCCAAAAACATGTTTTTAGCGATTGGTCTGAGTGTGTATGAACAAAATATCTCAAGAACGGAACATCGTACTAAGTTGAAACTTGAAACTTAAGTTAGGTACCACTAGAGGACCCGACACGAACATTTTCATCAAAATCGGTTAACCGGTAGTAGTAGTAGTAGTAGTAGTAGTAGTAGTAGTAGTAGTAGTAGTTAATTCGTGTCATATTTCACGTTCTTGCGATTTTTTCAAAAAACGGTTGCTACAATTTTTTTTAAAACCGCCCCATTTACTAAATTTTTTATGCTCTACAAGATAGGGTAGGCGCTTGTGTCTGCTGAAATTCTTGGGGAGGTTGTTTTCTCGTAAACAAATTGTTTTTTTAAGATTGCGGCTTCAATATACATTTTAGCGCGAAAATGTATATAATAAAAGTCGTAGAGAATTTAAAAACCTACAACTTTTATTTTAAGCATTTTCTTGTATAACGCTTAGTTTAGCGGTAATTAGCGATTTTCTATTTTTTTCTCAGGAAAACTTGTAAAAAATCGATTTTTTTTAAAGATTTCAGCTCTAGTATGCATTTTACGACAAAAGGGTACATAATAAAATTTATAAAAAATTAAAAGATGTACAACTTTTGTTTAATGCATTTTTCTCTACAGCCTAGTTTAGCGAGAAAGATTGATTTGCCGTATTTTGAAGCCAAACAGAGATCGATTTTCATTTTGTGTCTTTCACTAATGATTAAAATTAGGTTTTGTTTTTTTGTTTATTTCTAATGTTTTATTACTAATGTTCGGTTTTATTGGTCATTATTTGCATTGACAAGAGAGAGTGGCGTGAGTGTCACACCAGATTTTTATAGTTGTTCAGTGGAAGATTTTTTAAATGATTTGGTAAGGTTGACATAAATTTCGACAAAGGCTTAGCTCGGTGCTTTTTGAATTCAGTAGGCCTACTTCATTGATGGAGAATTATAAACCAATTTTTGTGTCTGGTCGGGTACGAATGGATTTTTTGTTTTTCAAAGATCTAATGCTTCTTCAGAAAAATTTTGTCCGGCTATTAGTATTCCATTTTGAGTCGTTTTACATTTCTAAAAACAAAAATTTGTAAATGTTTCCGATACACAATGAAGTATGACAAAATTGCTAGAATATTGGCGAAAAAGTTAATTCGATTTGCCGCCCATGTATTTATAAAGATAGCAAACAATAAAATAGGTGAGATCGTTAACCAGTGTACTGTAAATTTCAACAAGAAGGAAACAAATTTTCCAGTTAAATTTGCTTGTTCGATGGAACAATACAAATACCAACACTTCTCGCAGATGTGGCTGGTAGAGCATGACGGAATCGCCAAGCATGACTGGAGGTACTTGTAATGATATTAGTTACACGTTCTACAAGAGAACTTAAGTCTCGAACTTTAATTTTATGAGGATAAAACTTTCTTAGATCCGCACTAAACTTCTCTTTACAAACAAAATAACCGTTTAAAAATTAATTTCAAATTGAAAAAAAGTAATAACAAAAGATTTACAGCTGACACCTGACAAGTTTAAAATGTCAATTTTATCGTTTAACAGAAAAAATTCCACGTTTATTTATTGCTCCCTCCGTTCTCCAAGAATTCACTCGCTGGATATACGGTTGATATGGTACAGGATGTACATTTGCAATTCTGGAAAACAACAAACTTTTACCTCGTTACACGTTTAGTTCTCGAAACTATCCGTTAATGTAAGTCACACTTTATCCCGGATAACTAACGAATCAAAAAACTTTAAAAAGTTAATCTACTGTAAAAATATTTATTTTTTCACTGACATGTTACAGCTGCTGTATCACTAAATTTTTACAATCTTACTTTCTACTGAAATGTTTTGGTGGATCCACTATCGTCAGAGCACATAAAATAAAATTTTTTTAAGTTATAACAAACATTTCAGATGCTGTATCTTCAGCCATTCATATAGTTTTATACCAATGATTGAAAATACACCTTTAATTTTTTTACTTTCTCTTGCCTATATGAATATATAGGAAGGAAAGTCTTATTTTCATGTCGATTTTTCTAAATCGAGTTTTCACCGGATCTACACGTTTTTCAGACCCCCTGAACACAAAAAGTATGTTTTTAGCGATTGGTCTGTGTGTGTGTGTGTGTGTGTGTGTGTGTCTGAACAGAATATCACAAGAACGGAACAACGTACGAACTAGAAACTTAAGTTAGATACCACTAGAGGATCCGACACGAAGATTTTCATCAAAATCGGTCAACCGGAAGTAGTAGTTTATTGCAGGAATATAATAGTTTCCTGCAAATGAGTGGAGTAGTTTATTTCATTTGCAGGAAAGTGGGTGCTTTTCGGAGGTCCTGGCATGCTGATAAGCATACTCTTTCAACACGGTGAGGAAGGCATGGTAAACCACCTCACTCCTCGTTTTTACTTAGTAAAACATCTAGAGGTTCAAACCAGCCTTTCGGCTGTTGACCTAAACACACATATACTACTATAAACTGAATAATTAAATAATGTACACGCTACATAAATCTCTCGGCTCTTAAGTTGTTGCTTTTAGAAAATGAATTGTTTCATCACTTACACAGCATCTATAGTGAAGAGACCTCTTGAACATCAGTAGACCTACGTTGAACCCTTGTGCCACCCTCAACAACACCACCCTCCTCCATACTAATAACAGTCTCTTCGCTGACGCGGCCCTTTTCATTTTCTGGCGTCAAAGCATTGGCTGAATGAAAATTATACTTGCTTGTAATCAAGTCGCAAAAATTGTCTGCATACTTCTACAGTAAGCACTCTTAAATCAAGCACGAACTTAAAGAGTGCACGTTAAGTACCGTACTATATTTTCATGTTACGAAGTATGTTTGATAATAGAAAAATCTGATGTGAAACACTCACACGACTTTCTCTTCCCACTATATATAATGAAAATTTTAATAATGACTGAATAACGTTAAATGAAAATCAACTACTATAGAACTTAAAAAGACGGAAAATCACTAATTTTGACAATAAACTAGGCTCTGTCGAAAAAATGGTTGAATTAAAAGTTGAACGTTTTTAATTTCCTACAACTTTAATAGTATCATCCACTTTTGCCCGAAAATGCATAGCCTATTAAGGCATCAATCTTAAGAAAACAAATTTTTACCACAAAAGTTTAGCCCGCAAGATTTTCAACGACGATGTTTTATGGGTTCAATGGGCCTGAAAATGTTACCAGTGAAAAATCGACATGTAACAATACTTTTTCTTCTCTACTCATTCATAAAGAGCAAGACAACGTAAGAGTGTATGTAAAGCTACCATTTTTTTAGTAAATTATAATTATGTAATTAATTTGTATTTGTTAAAAAGAAATTAAATAAACTGGTTTATTTCTTATTCCCGTTTTCCTGGATTCATTCCAAACTTTACTTGTTCTAAGTATCACTTAAGTATACTGATCGTACACTTAGTATAATAATGCGGATGTTCAATTACAACTCTTTGGTAAGGTGTTGTTGTTTAGGTCAACAGCCGAAAGGCTGGTTTGAACCTCTAGAGGTTTTACTAAGTAAAAACGAGGAAAGAGTTGGTTTATTATTGCCTTCTTAAAAAAAAGAAAGAGTATGCTTATCAGCATGCCAGGCCCTCCGAAAAACACCCACTTTCCACCCTGAAAATTTGGTAAGGTAGAGATGGTATTTATTGCTTAAGGTGAGTCTCTCTTAGGCATAATTGACGAAATGTGAATCCCTTAGTTTTTAAGTTTAACCCCTAAAGGAAAAATGTGCCGATTTCAGCACTCTAGGTGATCGGTAAGTTGGAGGATTAGTGTTAAGTGATCGAGCCGGTGAGAATTTTCTTATTTAAATATGTTATTGTTTAGGTCATCAGCCGAAAGACTGGTTTGAACCTCTAAAGGCTTTACTGAGTAAAACGATGAGTGAAGTATTTACCATTACCTTACTTAATGAATAAACAATTATGCTTATCCGCATGCCAGGCCCTGTGAAAAGCATCTAATTTCCACCCTGCAAATGACAACGTTTTCCATTCACCACAGGGATGTTTAATGAAACTCATTACTTTCAGAGGAGATAACTCTGATTTGTGTATTTTATTCCTCTACCTCTTCTGTTCTTAAATACTTTAGTCATTTAATTGGCTGACCAAGTGATAAGAAACAGAACTATTTTTTGTAGCCCTGGAACAAGCAGATCGAGTGCAAATAATTTATCACTCCATCACCTAACTGTTATGGGCATATTTTAATTACAGATATGGGCATTTAAATATACAGACATACTATTTATAGTGACCATATTTCCTTAGTTGTAATCCGGAATATAATGCATCAGGGAAAAGATTTTGACTCATGACGGATTTTCAGAAGAAGGAACGTTTTGTCGTACACATTATAAATAAACTACGGCTTTTATTTCCAAGCATCGTTCGTCTATTTCCTCGTACGTTTTGTTCGAGTGTACACGTTCTTAGCAAGTGTGCGGATATGAAGTACTTTCTATCTAATGCAATTTATTTAAAAACATTTGTAATTTTGTATGTTATATTAGGTTATTTTTATAAGTTTTAAATTTAATTTAGTATCACATGTAGGCCTATATACATTTATGTTCAAATTGTTTAGTTATAAAATTATTTTTTATATGTTTTTCTTTTGTTAATTAAAGTGCAAACAATTAAGAATTAACGTAGTTAATTAGTTTAAGTACAATGTTTAGTTGTACTGGCCAAGGTTTTCGCACAGTTTTTCTTGGTCATTCCAAGCGAATGTCTGGTCAGTTTATTTTTTGCCTTTTGTGCAGTAGCCCTACCTTTTGACTTGTCATATAAAACTATTTTAAAGACTGAATCCGGGACTTTGTTTTTTTTGGGACTGTGCCGGAAAAACCGGGTCGTATAATCAACGTGATATAAATGAGCAGCGTAGATAGTTGACTTGGTAGGGTGGCTCACTGTTAAATCGAACTCGATTGACATCTAAATTCTAGGAAATCTTAATTTATGTTAAACCCAAACGCCACAAAAACATTGCGATACCGTAATAATAAAAAACAATACATCAGGAACATGGATGCGAAATGTCAAAGAAGACATGATCGAATTCGGATTAACTTTCGATGATTTAGAAAACAAAACAGAAAAATTAAAAATCTCAAGAAATAAGGGAAGTAGATTCGAAACAAAATCAGACGAAAGAACAAACCCAATCAGGAATCAGCCGGTCGTTTCAGAGGAAGTTCGGCAAGCAAGATCATTCCGAATGAGGGCATACTGGCAAAACATCAAGCTAACAAATATGAAAAGGAAGAAGCTTTCTACTAAATTTGACTAAAGTGATCCATTGTGGTCATCACCACAAAAAAAGACAATACAAAAAATTTGACACGAAATGAGTCATTAGCTAAACGAGGAATAGAGCGAAGGGTTTTTTGCTGGTATTCAGTCAGTGTTAATCTGTCCGGGAAATTTTTCCAATATTACTCATACAGACTCCAACTCTTACTACTTTATTAAAAAAATCAGTTGATAGCCACTGTTGTCACTGCGTGACAAAAATATTGCTGAATACCTAAAACGTTCCTCTTCGTGGTACGCGTTGTCTCATGTTAGTTTCGTAACAGTGTAATAATTTTAGTTAGAATAAAAACGGAAACAATCGATCGTTGGTATAATAAAATATCTAATGTGAAACACTCACACGACGTTCACTCGCCAATGTAAATAATAAAATATATAACCTAATTTTAATCATTAGTGAATGATGCAAAATGAAAATTCTGTTGGGCATAAAAATACGGAAAATCATTAATTGATATTAAACTAAGCTCTGTAGGAAAAATGCTTGAAATAAAAATCATAGGTTTTATAATTTCTAAAACTTTTGTTATAATAAAAGTTACTTTTGTAGTAAATTGCACACGAAGGCCGCAGTCTTTAACAAACCATTTTTACATATTTTAATGAGCTATATACAGAAAAGACTAAACTTAGCGTTGTAGAAAACACTGCTTGAAATAAAAGTTGCAAGTTTTTTTTTTATTTTTTACAACTTCGATTATACACTTTTGTCCTAAAACGTGTAGGGGGTCTGAAAACTCGATTTCGAAAAATCGACATGAAAACAATACTTTCCTTCCTATATATAGGCAAGAGAAAGTAAAAAGGCAACCGAGATGTACACTTTAACATTAATCTATTTTGACATAGTTGTCATTTATAACTAATAGCGATAAAATTCATATTATCTCTACTGTAATTGTTCGTATGAAAAACATGTAAAATTGAAAACACAATGTTTACTATAGCCTGTACAACAATTTCATAATTAGGTTTACATTAATGTTACTGTTTATTCTTCAAAACATTATTAATATTTTAAACTGTTATTAAATAGAGAAATTACAGATTTTATTACCCTATTCAATCGGTTTTATTTGTAATAATAGCCTAATAAAAATATTTAAGATATTTTCTTTCACAAACGCATGTAGACCGCAATAAACAAGTAGTAATACAACATTATCTGAAGATTCCAATTGAGAAGCAATTTTAGAAAACCGTTCGATTATCACAATTAATCATAAAAAATACTGAAACGTTTAGAAAATATTAATGAGACAGATCTCCGTGGCAGTGTGTAATCTGAAACGTTAAGTGCTACTCCAAGACGCTATTTTACTAGCTCTTAGTAGACTAAAACTAGAACTAGCGTTGTGGGAACGAACAACTAGCAGCTAGTTTAGTTAAAGCGTTAGTAACTTTAAACATGTATGATTTTACTAGCGCTAGCAGGGGATAAAAGGTCATGTGATTGACTAGCGCTAGTAAACTAGCTCGGAGTGAACGTTGCTAAAGGCCAACTCTCACGACACTAGTTTACTAGCTGCTAATATTAGTAGCTTATCAGTAACTAAAAACGTTTCCAAACATTCACATCGAGTTAGTTTACTAGCGCAAGTCAATCACGTGACCTTATCTCCTCTATGATCTGGAATGTAACACGTTACATTCCACCGATTTTGTACATTAAGAAGAGGCTGTATTTTGTATCCCGGCAATGTTAAATTTGCTACTTTTGAATACATTTCTCATGTTGTTTAGGCCAATAGCCGAAAGGTTGGTTTGAACTTGTAGAGGTTTTACTAAGTAAAATGAGGAGTGAGGTGGTTTACATTTGCCTTCCTCACTGAGTGCAAAAGTACGCTTATCAGTATGCCGGACCCTCTGAAAAGCACATATTTTCCACTTTGCAAATGACACCTTTACTTCATTCACCACAGGGTCTGGCTGTATAATGAAATTCATTACTTTCAGAGGAGATAACTCTAATTAGTGTCTTTTACACCTCTACCTCTTCTGTTCTTAAATGATTCAGTCATTTAATTGGCTGACCATGTAATAAGAAACAGAACTTTTTATTTTAGCCCTGCAATGAACAGATTGAGAGTAAATAATATGACACTCCACCTGTCTGTTACGGGCAGTTATGGACATTTCTCATAGGGTTTGTAAAATATAGAGAAATGAAACTTTACACACTTATAGTTGTCGGGTTTCTCTAGCTACTGACATTTTTTCAATTTAATCTGTCGGACTATAAAATTAAAAAAAAAACAAGTAACGAATAACTAAAAGTTTATACAATTTATTTGTCCTGTCTTTTGTATAACTTATTACTAATTTTTGGAGCACCCGAGGAAGTTATACAAATGTCGGTGTTTTTTTTTTGTTTTACGTCTGACTGTTTTGTAATTACTGCTAATGCAGACGGTGGATAATGATGATTTATGAAAATGAGCGATGAAAAACTACCAGACCTGACCGGGAATTGTACCCGGAACCCCGGCGTAGAATCCACTTGCGCTAACCACTAAGCCAACGATCGGTATATGTGCATGTACACGATAAATAACTGGTAAAAACTTCAGCCTGGTAGGTGTGATAGTTTCTGAGAAAAATGTACCTAAATGTTAAAAATCTTAATTTACAGGAAACTGCAAAAAACAAAACAAAATTTGGCCGCCTCCGTAGCGTAGCGGTAGCGCACTAGCCTACCACGCGGAGGTCCCGAGTTCGATTTTCGGCCAGGGTCTGGAAATTTTCACAAGGTAAAACCCACCGTAGTAGCTAATGACGGAGCGTTTGATGCAACTTTAAATAAAGTAAAAAAAAACAAAATTTACAAAAACAAGTAAATTACCTATCAACGGCTGGTTAGAAAGTTCAACTAACAGCTGAGAATATTAAAAACAGTGAAGCAAATATTTAAAAAAAACTAAAATTCCCTTTGCACTAAAACAAGCAGTATAAAATTATGAAAAATATTCATTTTTGGTGGGTGACATGATAATTTTTCTGGATATACCTGATAAGTATTCTAAGGCCAAAAAATATAAGATGACTTCTAAAGGAAATCTACTAGATGAGAAAAATACGTAATATTTTATGTAATAAAAGGTTCATATTCAGATGTTTGTATAACATATCTATGGGAAGCAAAACTAGTTTTTGCACATGGTCCAAGGATATCAAGTATATTTTTATATTATATGAACAGGCCTTGCATTATACCTCTTCAAATGTAAAATGCATTTATCATGAGGTGCTCAATACAATCTTATCAGAATTTTTTTAGAGGTCAGAGTTTTTTGTTAGTTTTCCATCCGGCTTGTTATGCACATTAAGATCAAATGAGACGGCGAAAGGTTAATAAAAGACAGAGTGAGAAACTGGCAAAATTCAGCGCTGTATGCGGTTCTATTCGCAGGGCAATAGGAAAGAAATCGAGACAGGATACCCAAATTAAATTTTATAGAGCAATGGCTGTACCACTCATAACATGTGGGAGTAAAACACAGGTCTCACTACAGAGGAATGAATCTCGTATCTAGGCTGCTAAAATGAGACTTTTGCGGGGAGTCAAAGGTTGTACCCGGTTAGATAGAGTACGTAACGAAGTTAAACGCGCTGAGTTAAATGTTCAATCACTTTGTGAAACGTTAAGAATAAACAGATGATTCTAAATCATAGTAAAATAATTAAGCACATGATTGTAGAGCTAAAAATTAAAAAAATAGTTAATATAAACATATGTCCGCAAACGCTTCATTAGCGAGTTACAGCTAGCGAAAACTTTCGGCCCGATTTCAGTTCCCCAGGTGGAATACTACAGTGATACTGACTTTTTTGGGGGCCAATTTTGCGACAAATATGATGGATTTATATGAAAAATCACGTAAAAAATCGAATAAAACCAGTCTGGAAGCTGTATTGTAAGCAGTTTTGGATAAAAAGGATGAAATACGCAAAACATCTTAGTAGAAAAACAGTTTTCTACGTTTAATACCCAATGACTTTGTTAAATGGCCAACTAACAAATTACATTATTTTTCCAAATAAAAATTAGATTTTAATTCTGAAAGCAATTATGTAAGCAATGTAAACTAAATGTAAATAAAATGAACTCTTATGTAGTACACCACACATCAATACTTCCCCGTTTTACGAGAACGGAACGAATAATTCATTACAACAAATAAAATAATTACTTTTGTATGAAAAGTTTTATTTTATATGAAATACAAATATAAATATAAAATAAAGAGATGGATGCCAGAACAGGCCATTGAGCCTAATTCTTGACAGATGATGTTGAAAGGTGATATATAAAGATAAGGGATGAAAAATTGCTAGACCTGTTCGGGAATGGAACCCAGAATTCCTAGCATAGAAGCCAGTTGCATGATCACTACCCTATAGGCCGAACGAAAGCCAAAAACGGCTGGAGAAGACGAATAATTTGAAACAGAAACACTGGCATTAGTCAGCGACGAAGTAAATTGAACATTATATGAAGCTTCCGACTATTTAAATTTCCCGAGTACAATTGAACAATCCATCCCAAGAGTACCGGACTATCAGTAAACGGATTAACGGAGGCTTGCTATATTACGCAAGTTTACAAACAAAAACGATTAAACGTCATTTCTTGACGAATGTAAACAAGTCAGGGGTTGGATATCAAAGCACGGCAACTGCAAATGACATCTCATCTGACACACCCTCTACGAAACCGAACAAGTATGTTTAGAATCAGCGTTTACAATTGAATATAATTATGAAGTAGATTAAATAAAGTTGTGTTATTGACATGAAAAGAATTAATTCATGAGAAAACGATTTTAATATAGTAAAGTAAAATAAGCGAGCCGTAACTGTGTTTACATGCAAATTACACATATGCAGGCGACAGTTAATCACTAAATGCCACGTAGCAAAATTCAAATGTAGATTTTGTTTTCTTTGAATGCGTCATATATCCCAATTAAGAATAAAATTATTTCTTTACAAATAATTGGTTAGAAATTTCTGTAATAGAAAAAACTGCTATATATATTGATCAGGAACTTGAAAAACTAGGAATTTTTCGTATCAACCCCTAACATATTTTTGGAATTAGCTGAGTAGCCCCAAAATTTAGGATACCTTTGATAGGTACTTTATCAAAGTACTCTAAAAAGGGTAAAGATTATCAATCAACTGTTTTGCTTTTATTTAAGAATTGGTAATCTTTTTTTAGGAACACAGTAACAGTGACAGAACAGATCGATATGTTGAAATAACAAGTAGAAAAAGTGGAACACCATAATTTTTCGAAAACTAAATATATAACGAACATTCAACACCCCTGTGTCATTTTTAGATAAAATACTGAAAAGCTGATAGCTTCAAGTACCCTTAGAGACAATACAGTGGAACACCAGCTAAAAAATGCAATTAAAACAAATTAAGGAAAATTTTTCGCTGAAGGTAAAAACACAAAGCCACGATTCGATATTTTAATACTGTGATAAAACGTGAGTGTCCGTATGCGAGTAAATATTTTAGAATGATACAGAAAGTTTGTCTAAGAGAAGCCTCTCGTACTGTAATATCAAAAATGAAAATAAACTGACTACTTTACACGCCCGGCTAATGTTCAAAAAACAATGGAAGCGAAATTTTTTATGTAAGTACCGCGCTATGTCGAAATTTAATAACTATTTTGTCTTTATTTTTTAATAATTATATTATTAGCTATTAACATCTTTTGTAGACTCATTTCCTAACGACTGGAGCAATAACAGTAAGATTACACCCTTGCAATAAGATTAGTGTTGACAGTACATTGTCCAATGTTAATTTCCCTATACGTCAGATTTGTTGGGAAGCACGGTATATAAAAGAGGGTGTGTGTGTGTGTGTGTTCCCTAAGGGCTTCAAAAACGCTCGACCGATTTTGATCAAATTTTTAGAGAACATGTAGAATAGTCTTGAGATGATTCTTGTGAAATTCGGTGCTGATCGCATCAAATAGAAAGGTTTTACGCTGCTTTTCCAATTTTCTCCCGTGAAATTGTGTTTTAAAATTTTTAAGTTGACACACCGAAATATTTGTACATTTTATATTATACCAAATAAAAGAAAACCAAAAACAGTGTTTATCCACTAGCACTGAATAAAAATAAATAAATTTAATTTCATAATTTGAATTGGGCTTTCGGGTCAGCTCAGTCAGTCAGCTGGTAGAAAGTCGCTATTATTTGCTAAGTAACACTAGTTGGGCAAGCGACTTAATATGGTGACCAGCTGCCAGCCATTTCTGAACAAATTCCACTGGGGGTCCCTGTTCAAAAATTCATGCCGAATCACGCCAAAAAAAAAAAATACAGCGAAAAGCAGCAATAAAATTGGGTGGTTGTCAATAAAGTAAGTACAGTTCGGCCGATAACAAAAAAGAGCTTTAAAAAAATTTAATTAAAAACAAGACTTTCTTTTCTTGGGCTTAGGAACGCGCGCTGGGTAGGGTACCGCTAGTTGTCATATAATAATCAACTTCTGACAATAGGTATTAGAGAAATTTTATTATCATTTAAATTTCTGTTTGTTATCTCATTGCAGAAACACTTAATACTAATTTATTAATACGTTACAGAATACAATACATCAATTTACATGGTGAAGCATGTTTCATTGAATTAATTTTACTGAATTTATGAGAAGGAAGCAAATTTTGGTTAAATATTATGTCACAGCCAGTTAACTCGACGAGTTTACACTTTGAGAACACAGAACTGTATGAAAACAGACATTTTGAAAGGAATTAACAAGCGTACAAGCCTTCCTGTCGGTTACAGACGTTCTACAAAGAACCGAGCTACAATTTAGAATCAACGTAACGTGTAGTAAACTACATAAGTGAATATAGAAACGACTGCGTGGAAATTACGCTGTGCACGTTTACAATATAACACGATATTATGTAATTCACGAATTATAATATTTCTGAGAGAATTATTTTCCATGCCAATTGGTTTGGAACACTAAAATCCAACGGTAAATTTAATAAACGCGGAGTGTAGAAGTACTACACTGATATAACCAAAAATAACTAATCTTAACAGATTACACTAATAAAAAATTACACTTTTTAAAAGAAAATACAACTGTAAGAAGAACAATTCCCACAGGACAATAAACATAAAAAATATAAATAAATATTTGGCCGCCTTCGCGGCGTTAGTTTAGCTCAGCGCTTTACCATACATAAAGAAAGTTACCGGGTTCGATTCTCGGCTAAGATCTGAAAATTATTACTCGTAGAAACCCACCGTTCCTGTTACATCAAGCGCAGGAGTAGCTAACGACAACGCTGTTGTGATTTAGGAGATCACCCGAAAGGCTGGTTTGAACCTCTAGAGAGGGTTTACTTAGTAAAATGCGGAGTGAGGTTTACTAAGTTGAAAAATATGCTTATCAGTATGCCAGGCCTTCCGAAAAGCACATATTTTCCACCCTGCAAATGACACCTTCATTTCGTTCACCACAAGGTCTGGCTGTATAGTGAAATTCATTACTCTACGAAGAGATAACTCTGACTAGTGCTTTTACACTTCTACCCCTTCTGTCCTTAAATGATTCAATAATTTAATTGGGTGACCATGTGATAAGAAACAGAAATATTTTCTGTTGCCCTGAAACTAACAGATTGCGTGCAAATAGTTTAACACTCCCCCTGCCAGGTATGGACATCAACGCTGTTGTAGCAACTTTAAGATTAACTAAATTTTTCGTCCGGTTGAGTACAGGAGGGGTTTTTTATACGGGAAGATACAATAGTCCATGGTAAACAAAACGAACTGGTCCAGCAAAAATACGAAAACCGTATATGAAACCCTCGGTCTGAACAGTAAAAAATAAAGAAATATTACAAAAATGCATAAACTATTTTAATTTTTGAAAAATACTTTCACTCGTCCTATATGAATATATAGGGGAGGAAAGTATTGTTATCATATGTCAATTTATCCAAAATAGGTTTTACCGGAAATACACGTTTTCAGGTCTTTTAAACCCAAAAACATGTTTTTATCTGTGCGAGTGTGTGTGTTTGTGGTGGGTGAGTATGTGAAAAAAATTGTCGCAAGAACGGAATATCATAAGCTCAAACTTGGAACTTAAAAGTACCACTAGGGGATCCGACATGAATATTCATCAAAAAATCGGTCAACCGGAAGTATTTATTTCGTGAAAACTTTCACTATTTTGCGATTTTCTCAAAAACGACTACGTTTAGATTAAAATCACTTTATTTACTAAATTATTTTGCTTTACAATATATAGTAATCGGTATGTTTGCTGAAATTTGGGGGGGGGGGTTATGTTCTAGTAGTATAATTTCTTTTTAAGATCGCGGTTTAAATATGAATTTTAGAGGAGAATGTATGTAATCAAAGTTGTAGAAAAAAAACAACTTTTATTTACAATATTTCTGTCTATAACGCTTAGTTAAGCGTCAATTAGTGATTACTGTATGTACATATACACATTTAACCTCAACCTAAACAAGAAAATCACTTCGGTTAATGTGGTTAGCGCAACTGGCTTCTAGGACGGGGTCCTGGGTTCGATTCCCGGTCAGATCTAGTTAATGATCTAGTTAATGTGGTTAGCGCAACTGGCTTCTAGGACGGGGTCCTGGGTTCGATTCCCGGTCAGATCTTTTTCATCACTCATTTTCATATATCATAATTCTAAAACGACTGCATTAGCAGAAATCGCAAAACAGTCAGACGACTTAAAACAAAAAAAAATTTGGGATTATGTGGATGCTATTCCACCCGAACAAAAAGAAGGTATTCTTCCTCTAGAGACGGATATTTAATTATACTACTACAATGTAACGCAACATTTTAGACAATGAACAATACTGCCCAACCTAATCCACTTAATAAACGTTAAAAATCGCATGCCGTTATCAGAATTCATTCTTATCAGAGTTATTAATAACAAAAATACACATATATATAAAATTATACTTGTGTAGTAAATTAAACAATAGGTAAATTACATTCATTATGTATTTAGCGTATTTTTCAATAAACGAAAAGTTAATAATAAAATATTTACATATTTCTGCTAGATAAAATGCCTTAACGATGCGTATATTGTATTTGCTTTCACAAAATTGAACAAATGCAAACATTTAACGATCAACAACAATAAAAATATTGAAATAGAATAATTAAATAAATCAAAATCTGGCCGGAAATCTTGAAAATTATTATAAAGGTATTCAGATAATGTTTTAATACGCTAAAGTAGTTTAAATATCTTCGTACATCATTTAAAAAAAAATCACCGCGTCATAGATTACAAAAAAACATGAAAAATGTATTTGTGTTTAGTTTCATTATACTCGTAACTAAATAAATTGTTATTTATCGAGAGATCAAAAATGGGAATAGATATCACAGTTTAAAAAAATCTGGTGTGAAACACTCACACAACTTTCTCTTGCCAATATAAATAATTAACAATAAACCTAATATTAGTAATAACACATTAGAAATAAATAAAAACTAACCTCAATAAACATAACCTAATTTTAATCATGAGTGAAAGACGCAAAATGAAAATCAACCTCAGTTTGGCTTCAAAATACAGAAAATCACTCTTTCACGCTAAACTAGGGTCTGTAGAGAAAAATGTTTTAAATAAAAGTTGCAGATCTTTTAATTTTCTATAAATTTGATTATATACACTTTTATTATAAAATGCATAATAAGGCCGAAATCTTAAAAAAATCGATTTTTCTCACGTTTTCGTGAGAAAAAAACAGAAAATTGCTAATTACTGCTAAACTAAGCGTTATACAAAAAAATCTTTGAAATAAAAGTTGTAGGTTTTTAAATTCTCTACAACTTTTATTACATCAATTTTTTCGCTAAAATGCATATTAAAGCCGTAATCTTAAAAAAAACAAAGTTTTTACGAGAAAACACCCTCACCAAGAATTTCAGCAAACATAAAACCTACCCTATCTTGTAGAGAATAAAAAATTGAGCAAACCAGGCGATTTTTAAAAAATTCGTATGACCAGTTTTTGAGAAAATTGCAAAAAAGTGAAAAATTACACGAATAAACTACTACTTCCGGTTGACCGATTTTGATGAAAATGTTCGTGTCGGGTCCGGTAGTGGTATGTAACTTAAGTTTCAAGTTCGTAGGATGTTTCGTTCTTGAGATATTTTGTACACACACACACACACACACACACACACACACAGACCAATCGCTAAAAACATGTTTTTTGGGTTCAGGGGGTCTGAAAACGTATAGATCCGGTGAAAACTCGATTTCGAAAAATCGACATGAAAACAATACTTTCCTTCCTATATATTCATATAGGCAAGAGAAAGTAAAAATTAAGACACATTATTAAATTTAACCCACCGGGTTGGTCTAGAGGTAAAGTCGACGCCAAAATCAGCTGTTTAACAGCTGATTTTCGGAGACGATGGTTCTGGTTCAAATCCTAGTAAAGGTAGTTTTACTTTTATACGGATTTGAATGCTAGACAGTGGTTACCGGTGTACTTTGATGGTTGGGGTTCAATTAATCATTATCTTAGGAATGGTAGAAGAGTGACTTACTATAAGCAGTGTAGTGATAGGATTATCATGGTTAGAGTAGATACGAAACCAAAGTCTACCACTATAGTGCAGGTCTACATGCCTACGTCTTCACACAGAGAGGAAGAAATAGAACAAGTATATGAGGAATTAGATGAAGTAATAAAATATGTCAAGGGTGATGAAAATTTGATAGTTATGGGAGACTGGAATGCAGTAGTTGGAGAAGGAAAAGAAGGAAAGATAGTCGGAGAATATGGTCTAGGGAAGAGAAATGAGAGAGGGAGTTGGCTGGTAGATTTCTGCTCTAAATATAATTTAGTGATAGGCAATACACTTTTTAAGAATCACAAAAGGAGGTTATACACTTGGATGATGCCAGGTGACAAGGGAAGATACCAAATAGATTACATAATGGTTAGACAAAGATTCAAAAACCAGATTATGAACTGTAAAGCCTATCCAGGTGCAGACATAGGGAGTGATCATAACTTAGTAGTAATGGATAGCAGGCTTAAACTTAAAAAACTGAAGAAGAGACAGGGAAATGCTAGGTGGGATGTAGACAAACTAAGAGAACAAGACAACCAGGTAGGTTTCCAGGAGAGTATTCAAAAAGGGATAGAAGAAAGAGGTAATGACACAGGAAATGTAGAGGAGGAGTGGATAAACTTCAAGGAGGTGGTAGTGAAAGCAGCGGAAGAATGGTTAGGACATACTAAAAGAAGAGGTAGGAAACCGTGGATTACTAATGATATTTTAGAACTGATGGATGAGCTAAGAAAATATAAAAACGCAAAGGACGAGAGAGGTAAAAGGCAATATTGCTACTTGAGAAATACCATAAACAAAAGGTGTAAGAAAGCGAATGAAGAGTGGATCAGAGCGAAATGTACGGACATTGAAAGTAAAATGGCAGTTGGTAAAGTGGACGCAGCTTATAGAAAAATAAGGGAAAACTTTGGAGAACGAAAGATGAAAGCTGTTAATTTACAAAGCGCAGGTGGTAAACCATTGTTGAATGGCCAAGAGAGAGCAGAAAGATGGAAGGAATACGTAAATCAACTCTACATGGGAAAAGAATTAGAATATGATGCGATAGAACAAGAAACTGATGTTGAAGAAGATCAAAAAGGGGACCCTATACTACGAGAAGAATTCGATCGGGCACTTAAGGATATGAATATGAATAAGACACCAGGAATAGATAACATACCATCGGAATTATTATTACGATGTGGCAAAGTTGCTCAAAACAAATTATACAAACTTGTGTGCAGAATGTATGAGAGTAGAGAGGTACCATCGGACTTTAAAAAAAATATTATGATTCCAATACCAAAAAAGTCAGGAGCGGAGAAGTGCGAACATTACAGAACCATCAGCCTAACATGCCATGCATCTAAGATACTGACTGAGTCTGTATATAAGAACTGTTATATTCAGGAGAATAGAACACTGAGTAGAAGAAGTATTGGACGATGACCAATTTGGATTTAGAAGGAGAATGGGAACTCGAGATGCAATATTGGCTCTGAGACTGATTATTGAGAAAAGGATACAGAAAAAAAACTACTTTTATGGCATTTGTAGATTTAGAGAAAGCATTTGACAATCTGGACTGGAGTAAAATGTTTAAAACTTTGAAAAGGCTAGGAATTAAATACAAAGAAAGGAAAGTTATCTACAGTCTGTATAAGAATCAAACGGCTGTTTTGAGAATCGAGGGGTACGAAAAAGAGGCTGCTGTAAGAAAAGGTGTACGACAAGGTTGTTCTTTGTCACCACTACTTTTTAACTTGTATATAGAAGAGGCTATAAATGAAGTGAAGGAGAAATTTGACGTAGGAATAAAAATTCAAGGAGAAACAATAAAAATGTTGAGATTCGCCGATGATATAGTAGTATTAGCCGAGGCAAAGAATGAACTAGAGGATGCCTTAAATGGAATGGATGAGATCTTGAGGAAGGATTACTTCATGAAAATTAATAAGAACAAAACGAAAGTGTTGTGCAGCAGCAAGAGTGGTTTAGAAGAGATGGGAAATTTAAAAGTAGGCAACGAAAACATACAGGAAGTTGGGGAATTCTGCTATCTAGGGAGTAAAATAACAAAGGATGGTAGAAGCACGAGTGATATCAAGAGTAGAATTGCTCAAGCTAGAAAAGCCTTTGAAATGAAAAACAGCTTACTGACTACAAACATTGATTTACAGATTAGGAAAAATTTCTTAAAACATTATGTTTGGAGTGTAGCATTATACGGAAGTGAAACGTGGGTGATAGGGGCTGTAGAACGGAAGAGGATAGAAGCTTTTGAAATGTGGTGTTATAGGAAAATGTTAAAGATTAGGTGGGTGGACAAAATAAGTAATTTAGAGGTTCTTAGGCGAGTGGATGAAAAAAGAAATACATGGAAGCATCTTACCAAAAGAAGGGATAGGCTAGTGGGGCATATCCTAAGACATCCAGGAATTGGGCTATTAATAATGGAGGGTAATATTGAGGGAGTAAATTGTAGAGGGAGGCAAAGATTAGAATATATAAAGCAAATTACAAAAGATGTAGGGTGTTGCAGGTATGTGGATGTGAAACGACTTGCTCAGGATAGAGCAGGGTGGAGAACTGCTTCAAATTAGTCGAGAGACTGATGACAAAAAAAAGGAATGGTAGGCCTGAGTCTGTACAATACTACACCTCATTTATACGTCATACATATTAACCTCATCTCATTGGGTCATGGGGTTGCTTATTGTTCTGAATTGAGCAGATTGCAACGTACACAAATAAGGAATTGAAAAAAAAAACAAAAAAATGTATTAAATTTATAATTTTTCTCGTAAAGGCCAATTTTACGAGTGACTTAAGAAACTTACGGAAACTCTTTTTGCATCCCACATTCTCAGAATTCGTTTACTGTAAGCTTTTCTTATTTCTTACGTCAATCCGGTGTTTTCGTTTTACCCTTAGTGAAAATCCTTAAAGTACGTTATCAGTAGTATAAATTTGGTTAGATCCATTGTCGATGGGTTTATTCCCGTTTTCATCCATATTCTTCTTGACATCCCTATACGAATTATCCGACACCTTAGGTCTATAGGTTAGTGTCTTTAAAATTTGTTTTGTACACCGTTTGTCATCCATTCCTATACCGGTGGCCGTAGAATATTAGTATTCTTTTTACTTTCTCTTGCCTATATGAATATATATAGGAAGGAAAGTATTGTTTTCATGTCTATTTTTCGAAATCGAGTTTTCACCGGATCTACACGTTTTTAGACCTCCTGAACCGAAAAAACATGTTTTTAGCGATTGGTCTGTGTGTGTGTGAACAGAATATCTCAAGAACGGAACATCGTACGAACTTGAAACTCAAGTTACATACCACTACCGGACCCGACACAAACATTTTCATCAAAATCGGTCAACCGGAAGTATTATTAATTGTGGTTTTAATTTTTCACTTTTTGCGATTTTCTCAAAAACTGGTCTTAAGATTTTTTTTAAAAATCGCCTCATTTACTAAATTTTTTATGCTCTACAAGAAAGGGTAGGCGCCATGTTTGCTGAAATTCTTGGTGAGGCTGTTTTCACGTAAAATAAATTGTTTTTTTAAGATTACGGCTTTTTAGCCGTAAAAATTCGTGCATTTTAGCGCAAAAATGTATATAATAAAAAACGTAGAGAATTTAAAATCCTACAACTGTTATTTCAAATATTTTTTTGTGTTTCGCTTAGTTTAGCGGTAATTAGCAATTTTCTGTTTTTTCTCACGAAAACGTGTGAAAAATCGATTTTTTTGATTTTGGCCTTAGTATGCATTTTACGACAAAAGTGTATATAATCAAATTTATAGAATAGTAAAAGATCTACAACTTTTATTTAGTAGATTTTTCTCTAAAGAGCCTAGCTTAGCGTGAACTAGTAATTTTCCGTATTTTTAAGCCAAACCCGACTACGGTCTTAAAACTTACTGCATTTTCAAACCTTTTGATAATCTAACAAACCCACAGTAGTCACTAATAACCAGGCAGTTGATATAACTATAAACAAACAAAAATAAAAGAACAGATATCTTCCGCGTAGCAATGGTAGGGCGCTAGACTGAAAAGTTTCAAAACATAGTAGCCACTAATGATCAAGCAGACGAAAATACTTCAAAAAACAAACTTAAAACAATAACAGCATTACGGTGGTTTAATCGGCAGCGCAGTTGACCACGCACATTCGACTTACACCGAAAGTCCCGGTTTCAATTCACATCTACTTGTTAGACAAAGATTTAAAACAGTTATTACATTATTAAAAAGCTTCAAATCTAAATGAATATTAAAGGCTTATTCATTTTGCGATTACAAAATGCAAAAAAAAAATTTTCGGATGCTTTAACTAAATGTAGTTTAACACGCTGCCCATAACAGACAGGTGGAGTGTCAAATTATTTACACTCAATCTGTTAGTTGCAGGGCTAAAATAAATAGTTCTGTTTGTTATCACATGGTCAGCCAATTAAATGACTGAATCATTTACGAACAGAAGAGGTAGAGGTGTAAAAGACACTAATCAGAGTTATCTTCTCTGAAAGTAATGAATTTCATTATACAGCCAGACCCTGTGGTTAATGAAGTGAAAGTGTCATTTGCAGAGTAGAAAATATGTGCTTTTCAGAGGGCCTGGCATGCTGATAAGCGTACTTTTCCACTCAGTGAGGAAGGCAATTGTAAACCACCTTACTTCTCGTTTTACTTAGTAAAACCTCTAGAGGTTCAAACCAGCTTTTCGGCTGATGTCCTAAACAACAACTGTTTAACATGAATGCAGAAATCATAAAAACAGCTGTAGGATAACTTGTTTTACTTTAAACAATAGATGAGTTCATCTATGGAAGACACGAAGATAAAGTTGACGCTGTGCGTGTGTTTAACTTATATTATTACGGTCGTGACAAATGCGTGTCATTCAATTGATTACACAGTAGTAACATCCGTTCTTAATAAAATGTCCTACACACAGAAGTTAAAACATGACACAACTTTAATAGGTATACACATCTACAATAATAAAAGTAACACTTAACAATAAATCTTTACTGTTTGGTACAGTCGAAGAGAAGATTATATTCTACCGTTTATAATAATAAAAAAGTACCGGTACACTTAAAGGGCGTCGTTACAAGTAAAAACTAGAGGGAAGAGATGAAAGAGATATTCATACGTTACAAAACTAAAAAGAAACGACTGCAGCTATTATATCTAAACTTCAAACCCTCATATAAAATACAAAAATCTGGTCACACAACTTTCTCTTGCCAATGCAAATAATTAACAATATAACCTAACATCAGTAATAAAACATAAAAAAAAAACAAAAAACTAACTTCAAAAAACATAATCTTATTTAATCATGAGTGATAGACAAAGTGAAAATCAACCTCAGTATATAGCTTAAAAATACGGAAAATCACTCTTACACGCTAAACTAGACTCTGTAGAGAAAATGCTCTAAATATAAAAGTTGTAGATCTTTTAATTTTCTATTAATTTGATTATACTTTTTGTGGTAAAATGCAAAAGGCTGATATCGATTTTTTTACACGATTTCGTGATAAAAACACAGAAAATCGCTAATTACAAATTGCAAAAATATTTGAAATAAAAGTTGTAGAATTTTAAATTCTCTACAACTTTTACTAGATATATTTTAGCGCTAAAATGCATATTAAAGTCGCAATCTTAAACTGACAGTTTTTTTACGATAAAACAGTCTCACCAAGAAGGGTAGACATGGTGCCTACCCTATCTTGTAGAGCATAAAAAATGTAGTAAATGAAGCGATTTTTAAAAAAAATCGAAGGAGCCGTTTTTGAGAAAATCTCAAAAAAGTGAAAAATGACACGAATAAACTACTACTTCCGGTTGACTGATTTTGATGAAAATGTTCATGTCGGGTCCGATAGTGATGTCTAACTTAAGTTTCAAATTCGAACGATGTTCCGTTCTTGAGAAATTCTGTTCACACACAGACCAAACGCGAAAAACATGTTTTTTGGGTTCAGGGGGTCTGAAAAGCGTAGATCCGGTGAAAACTCAATTTCGAAAAATTTACATGAAAACAATACTTTCCTTCCTATATATTCATATAGGCAAGAGAAATTAAAAATGTAACCTTTTCAAATCCTGTTTCCTCAAATCGAACTAATTCAAATACAGTAGTCTACATACTTATATTTGCGTATAGTTTTAAAAATCAAACGTAACCATCTTTTTCTACTTATATACGAACATTCATAAAGTACGCATGTATGTTTTAGGTCGAATTGTGGTTAGCGCAATGTAGCTTCTAAGACAGGTGTCTCCGGTTCGATTCACCGGTCAGTAAAATATAGTAATATACGGTACACTTATACAGTAGTAATAAGAGAACTTCTGCGTTCTAAGTAATTACAAAATACGATGTTAACAATCCGAAGTTTGGTAATTAACACTGACGCTAATTAAACATTTCTTAAAACGTTCATTTAAAGCCGCATTGGTTATTATCGACTACTACGGGTTACGGTACATGCGTTCAACGATTTTTTGAAGAATGCCGCCTTAGTTAGCATTTAATGACGAAAGTGGACACAATGAAAATTAAAAAACCTAAAACTTTTATTTCAAGCGTTTTTCTACAGAGGTTAGAGTTTAGAGTCAAAATTAGTGATTTACCGTATTTTTAAATTGACTTTCAATTTGCGTCATTCACTACCCCGATAGTGCAGCTCCCCAAGAATTTCAGCAGACATGACGCTTACCTTAGCTTTAGAGAATAAAAAAATGTAGTTATTGAAGCGATTAAAAAAAAATCGCAGGAGCAATTTTTCGAGAAAATCGCACGAATAAACTACTACTACTTTCGGTTGACCGATTTCAATGAAAATATTTGTGGCGGGTTCTTTACTAGTACGTAACTCAAGTTTAATGAAGTTTTAACTTCGTACGATATTCCGTTCTTGAGATATTTTATTCACACACATGCCAATAGCTAAAAACATGTTTTAGTGTTCAGGGGGCCTAAACACGTGTATTTCCGATAATTACTTAATATCTATAATGAAAATAATACTTTCTTTCCTTATATAATATTCATATACAAGAAAAAGAAAAAAAATCAAACAATCTAAATCGCTGACGTAGAACTCTTTTAGTTATTTAAAACTTCAAACGAGTGGTAATAAACGAATTCAGTTTTTATATATAAAATAAACACTACAACGATAAAACATTTGCATGTAATGACAAATCTGTTCAATATAATGAATCAGACATGCATGATTCATTTAAATACCCACATTTCTCATTTCTGCTAAAACTGCGCTAAAAAAAACGACAAAACTGTTAAAAGGAACAAACTTACTTAAAAACATTACCTAATATTAAATATTTTATACAATATTATAATAAAAAATTCTTTAAACGTTCATAATTTGGAAATCAACAAAATTTTAACTTAAACTACAAATAATATAACGAATAACGAAAAATAACTATACGAAGCCTAACAATACAATTGAAAAGATACATTCTTGACATTTTTAAAACATGGTAGGTGTGGCAATATTCATGTCAATAAAAATCTGATAAAAGACAGTAGTTAAGTAATACTAAGAAACGGAATGTGCAACAAGTCTCCATGGGTAGGTCATGTTTTCTGCTAGTAAAACTAGAACTTATACCAGCTTTAAAAAAAAAATTAAATTATAATTAATACATTATTAATTCTGTTATTTTTAGGTTTTTTCTATACAAAGAGACTTCCAATAATTTTGAGGGTTTTTAATGTTAAACCTAACATACAAGACGAATACAAAGCGCAATCGGTAAATTATATTAAAATTTTAAACATTTAGAGTTGAGAATAATAATGATGCTTGCCAATACAAGCAGTTATATAGGTCATTATATAAAACAAAATTAACAGGTTGTTACATGTTTATATAATAATATTCATCAAAAGTAAACAGGAAATATTTCGTACGATTTTTTCCAGGATGTGTCTATACTGACTAGGCAAGCCATGCCGTATTGTATGAAATATATTAAAAAGAGTTTATTTAACAATAGAAACAATAAAATTAATCTTTTAATGAGAAACTGAACATTTCTAATATTACAACCTGTCAAACTTACGATCAACACAAAAATATACCATACTGTATTTACTTCTACAACATGGGTAACGATTAACAAACAAAAAATAACAAGGATTTATTTCCCGATTTAATTATTACGTACAGTTTACAAATAATAATTTTATAAACAATTTACATTAACTTCTAGTAGCCTATAAAACATCACGTGTTCAAAATACCGGCATGAGACTCTTGTTCTTTTAAAATTAATTCAGTTTAACGTCTAATAATATAAAAGTAACATAAATATAAACTTACCAGCTATTGTATATCTGTCCATATAATTTATTAAATTTACGAAACATAATACAGAAACTGTCAACCAATTCCACCCCGTTATGCGATCAGTTTGTTTACCGCCAATTGGAGATCTGCTTCTTTCGTCAGCTGATAACGGTGGCACAATAGCTTCGTCAACACTGTCACAGTCATAACCGTTCATCAAATGTTGATGAGAATTATTAGAAGGAATACCCGATGGTTCCATATTTAATATTTTTAAAGAATGTTTATCTACGAACTTTTGCGCTGGCATGGGTTTACAATTATTAGAACACTTGTAACGTCACTACAGGGGCAAATCGCACGGTGAACTAAATAACAAAACCCGTCCCTGGCATCCATTTCGGCTGACGTAATGTAAACACGTGACAAAATCAGGTTAGCCAACGTTGTAAGTTTTAAACTATTGTACTGAAAAACAATATTATGAAAGTAAATTTCAATTTTTGAATTAATTAACTTTAATATGATAAACACAACCATTCGTAATAATAAATAAATCATATTATTTGATTTATTTAAAGGAAAAAGACATCTTTGGTACTTGTTTTAAAAACTAATATAATGAAATACTTCTTAAGGTAATTATTATAATACATTACATAATAATGTAGAATAGCACATTTTTTATTTATTTAAGCAATTAAATCTTATTTTGTTGTATAGTTAACGTTAATTCGGGCTAAGAAAGTGGTTGTATGTCATAATAGAAATATATTATATATTTCTGTTGTACTGCTACGGTTAGGAAACTTATTGTATTTTTTTGATAATTTTATTATTTCAGGCGAATTATAATATTTTCCTTGGGTGTTCAGCGTTATTTTTTTAAACTGATGCTTCCTAGGAACTGCGTTTTGGATTAGGTATACATACATTGCGAATATTGTGAAGTCGTTAATTGCAAATGTCAAACATCGATTGTAATTACAGTGTTTTTGTACGATGCAGTAATTGAATCTCAGTATGTCAATAAACAACACCGAAGGTCAAATTATCAGTGATAAGTGACAGGTTAATCTGTTTTGCTTATAAGCTGTTGTTATATTTACATAATTTAATTGCGTTTTGTTGTACTGATAAGGATATTAATGAAGTTACTATTTCCAATGTTGTAAATTTTTAAATAATGCTTTTTATTATTATAGTTTATTTTTCTCCTGGATGATACGAAGATGTCGCTTATTTACTTAGTGAGAAAATGTAATTCAACTAGTGATTTAACAACAGTAAGTACTCTGTTACAAAGTACTTAATTTCAATTCATTAGAGTTAATTAAAATACTGCGCGAACGTTTGTTTTAGAGTTGGTGCTTGATTTGTTAGCGGGTGTTTGTATTTGTAGGGAAACTGCGGCTGCTACATTTTGTTTGTCTTCAACGGCAGGTGGTTGATTACTCATTACCCAGACTTCTGTCTCTGAAGTAAGCACAGTAAGCCGATTAAATTATTACGTTACTTGATGTTTTGATGTTAATAGGAATTTTTCGTCCGTATTATAGGTTAGTTTTTATACGTAATAAAATATGTACTAACCTAACAGAATTTACGAACCTGTTTTAAACTGTCTATAGTGTCAACTTACCTTTACGTTTTTTATTATTGTTGAACAAATAAATCAAGGAATTTTTGATTTCATTAATAAAAAACTCAAATTACATCTATTTTATTACATTGCATTTTTTCTGTTATCACTACTAATGGGTTGCCGCCTTAGTTTTGTTTTGTTATTATTTTTGTAAAATTTTTTCTGCCAAATGCTGTTGTTCAAACAAATTAACTTAATGGGAATATTACATCAGTAATAGCTAAATAATATTATGTATAAGTGATATCTCTAAAGTAAAGACTGTTCTATTAAAAAAGTATACCTACTGAAAATTTTATAAATATTTTTTTATTTCTCTTAAACTACATGATACATTATACTACTTTTCTATGTAATCGCCACATAAATTAAGGCATTTATCATAGATACACTAGCCTCAATATAATCCTTGTTATATTCTTCTGCTGCCAGTTCATTTAGCCATTGATCAACAGCATTTTTAAGTTCATAGTCTCTTGTGAATTGCTAACCATCCAAAAATTTGTTCAATTTCCCAAACAAATTGTAACCAAAAGGAGCTAAGTCTGGAATGTTTGGTGAGTGATTGTAATTTTTTCATCTAAATATTCTCAGTTAATCACATGTCACATGCCATTCAAAATCATATGTCATGTCATAGTACATGGGGTGAAAAGTATAATTATGCCATTCAAAATCGGCTATATGGATGGCTGACAGATGCCATCGTACTGTACGTCCACATGCAGGTGCAAGTGTGACCTGCACAATGTGGACGTGCGGTATGATGACATCTGTCAGTCATCCGCAACACTGATTTTGAATGGTGTACCATAACTTAATGTAGAGTTTTTCAGTAGACTACTGCATGAATAGTTTTTCCACGAGGCATGAAATCAATCAACAGTATGCCCCCAATCAACAGTATTGGATCCCAAAAGACTCAATTTGCATCCAAATGGCTGTGGCTTAACCTTTGTTTGTCTCATTGGAGACTGAGGATGACAGCATTCACTTGACTGTCGTTTTCTCTGTGGCGTGTAATGCAAAATCCATGTTTCATTGCCGGTAACTATTGTTAAGGAACTTATTACCTTTTACTGTGTAGCACTACAGAAATTTTAAAGCAAATCCCATTCGGATTATTTTGTGACGTTCCATTTAAAAGTGCGGCACAAAGCCTAAATGTTCATGATCAATGCGACCAATAACAGCTCTTAAAATGTCAGGAAAAAGGAGGGCCACAAGGGAAATATGTGAGTGACACAGGTTCATCAAAATCAAGGAGAGAAATTTCCCAGCGCTCTTTGCTTTAGAGATAACACGTGTATACCTTATACAATTTGAATTGGCACAAGCGGCTTCGGTTTTTATCTACTCCACTCTTCGTTCATTGCCATGCAATGACGGTACAGTCGCTACTGTAATGTGTGACCCATGCACGGTCACTACGCTTGGTTTTCACTGTTGTTATTAGTCAGACATAATGATGTGACTAATTTGTTTACATATGTGATTTCCTCTTCATTATATATTCAGACCAATTTGTTTAGTTAGTTGCGTGCGTCTGTAGTAGTTTTTTAGTGATTGTTCAATTAATTCCTTAATGTTTCTTTGCGATCGTTTTTACTTTCTCTTGCCTATATGAATATATAGGAAGGAAAGTATTGTTTTCATGTCGATTTTTCGAAATCGAGTTTTCACCGGATCTATACGTTTTCAGACCCCCTGAACCCAAAAAACATGTTTTTAGCGATTGGTCTGTGTGTGTGTCTGTGTGTGTGTGTGTGTGTGTGTCTGTGTGTGTGTGTGTGTGTCTGTGTGTGAACAGAATATCTCAAGAACGGAACATCGTACGAACTTGAAACTTGAAACTTAAGTTACATACCACTACCGGACGCGACACGAACATTTTCATCAAAATCGGTCAACCGGAAGTAGTAGTTTATTCGTATAATTTTTCAGTTTTTTGCGATTTTCTCAAAAACTGGTCCTACGATTTTTTTTAAAATCGCCTATTTTACTCAATTTTTTATTCTCTACAAGATAGGGTAGGCGCCATGTTTGCTGAAATTCTCGGTGAGGCTGTTTTCATGTAAAAACGTTGTTTTTTTAAGATTACGGCTTTAATATTAATTTTAGCGCAAAAACTTATATAATAAAAGTTGTAGAGAATTTAAAAACCTACAACTTCTGTTTCTAACATTTTTTTGTATAACGCTTAGTTTAGCGGTAATTTGCGATTTTCTGTTTTTTTCTCACGAAAACGTGAGAAAAATCGATTTTTTTAACATTTCGGTCTTAGTATGCATTTTACGACAAAAGTGTATATAATAAAAGTTATAGAAAATTAAAAGATCTACAACTTTTGTTTAGAGCATTTTTCTCTACAGAGCCTAGTTTAGCGTGAAAGCGTGATTTTCCGTATTTTTAAGCCAAACTGAGTTCGATTGTCATTTTGCGTCATTCACTCATGATTAAAATAAGGTTATGTTTTTGAGGTTAGTTTTTGTTTATTTCATATTTTATTAATAATGTTAGGTTTATTATTAATTATTTGCATTGGCAAGAGAAAGTTGTGTGAGTGTTTCACACCAGATTTTTTATTATATTTACTGAGACAAATTAAATACATATTTTAAAATGAAATAATTTTTAATATGTTTGTACATTGAAATAAAGTTGTAGGCATTTCCATAAATTAAAATTTGTCGGCCTTGTTGAAAGAATAGGTAATGGATATACTTTATAGGGAACTGTTTGTACACGTAGAGCAAGAGTTGTGCCAGTTCAAATTGTCCACAGTATACAGGGTGATTCATGAAGTTCTCCCCCCACTTCTACAGCACATTGTACTAGTAAAAATAATGAAAAAATGTTATATAAACATAGGTCCGAAAACGCTTCGTTAGCGAGTTACAGCTAGCGAAAGTTTCGCCTGGATTTCAGTTCACCAGGTGAAATGAGGTCTTCCTGGAATTGTGGTAAGGTAGATTAAGGGGCGAATTCAATCATTTCTTATGGTTTTTGATCTGATAAATTGAATAAAACAGGTCCCAGAACTGTAAGTTAAATAGTTTTTGAGAAAACCAGTGTCAAATGCAAAAAATGGAGTGAAAATCACATTTTTTCATCTTTGGGCAAGAATAACTTTGTTATTTCACCAAGAAACAGTTAAAAATTTTCAATAAAAAATGTAGAAAATTTTATTCTGAACAAACCGGTGTAAATAAAGTACACAGAAAGCGAATAGTTTTTGAGAAAACCAGTGTCAAATGCAAAAAAATGGAATGAAAAAAACACATTTTTTCATTTTAGTTTTTCCGGTTAATTTTACTTTGTACTCTTATGAATAAAAACTCATTTAATCAAACATCTATTCGCTTTCTGTGTACTTAGTTTACACCGGTTTGTTCAGAATAAAATTTTCTACATTTTTTATTGAAAATTTTTAACTGTTTCTTGGTGAAATAACAAAGTTATTCTTGCCCAAAGATGAAAAAATGTGATTTTCACTCCATTTTTTGCATTTGACACTGGTTTTCTCAAAAACTATTTAACTTACAGTTCTGGGACCTGTTTTATTCAATTTATCAGATCAAAAACCATAAGAAATGATTGAATTCGCCCCTTAATCTACCTTACCACAATTCCAGGAAGACCTCATTTCACCTGGTGAACTGAAATCCAGGCGAAACTTTCGCTAGCTGTAACTCGCTAACGAAGCGTTTTCGGACCTATGTTTATATAACATTTTTTCATTATTTTTACTAGTACAATGTGCTGTAGAAGTGGGGGGAGAACTTCATGAATCACCCTGTATATAGTGTAGTGTGTATGACACTGCACCTCCTTGTCCAAACATTGAATTTATAAATTTCATTTGTAATGTGCAGTGGTCTTTTTCATAACTCATCTCGGTTTAAAGGCTAACCACCTGGTACTTAACTGATTAATTTTTTTAAAAATTGTAACACTATAATGTACAGTACCTATTTTTATGTAGCATTACACAATAATACTGTATCCATGACTGTGTATTCTATCTGGTTGCCAGTTCTTTGTAAACGAAGCTGCTCGCTGACATCTTACTACTTGTTCATATGAAATTGCATGATTTTATTAAATTTTTTTGTTTTCATAATTTAGCGTTACAACTAAATTAATATATATGAAAGTTTGCATAATGGAGTTCTCATTTTGTTTTGTTTTCTAAGAAAATTCATTGATTCAGCGTGTGCACTGAATTTTGCATTAAGATTATACAAATGAGTGGTTCAAAATGTTATTGTACCATTGTGATTATTGAGAAAAACTTAAATCTGTTAGGATTGGCTTAGTCGATTGCAAATGTATTAGGTTTTGGGGATAGTACAATTACTGCAATAAAATTGAATTGGGCAATATACTTTTCACCCCATGTACTATACTTAGTAAACCGACAAATGAAATCATGTCATCTCTGGGTTATGGTTTTTGCAGGAGTGTCAATAAGATATACCAATTGCGAGGCTGATATTGAAGAAAAAGCATTTATTTTTGCCCTCTATATGAATTTTCTGTCTGTGAAGAATGGCTGAAGCTCTGAAAGTTTGTATGGGGTTGGCCTTCTACACGTTGGCGGGAACTTTTTTTTTTGTTTGATCTGTGTGCAGTATATAAATTTTCAAAAAAAATTGATTTAAAAGAAAACTACATTTATCTGGGACAAATATTATTCATTTTTGATGTAACTGGTTAAATTTTTTTAACTGCCTACAAAACTTTGGGTACTTGTTAAGAAACATTTGCATCGGTATTCAAATTAAGTAGACAAAGAATTACCATTGGTAAGTGATTGAATGTTATAGATACACATAAACATTCTCTTTTTCCTCAGGTAGTCTAAGACAGCGGTTCCCAAAGTTTTGCCAATCGCAGACCCCCCAATAAATGAATTAAATCTTTGGGGACCCCTGATTATGTCTTTAAATTAAAATTATATAAATATAACCAACTACGGTGGCATGCGGGCCACACATGCGCAGTAAGTAGCTCCCCCACCACAGCGTCGTAGTCTGATACCGGCTGCCTCTAAAGTAGTACTCACTACTCATTGTGTTGTGTTCATGCGGTAATTCTTTTGACATTGGTGTCGCTGTCGAAAGCCACACCCTGTCAAAATTAGTTGCGCGCGCACAAAATACGGGGAAAATGTCTGCAATTCATTTTAGGGTTATAGGCAATAAGTTTTTTTCTAAATGATGTACCTACCATAAGTTTTGACAGGCCCAAAAGAAAGGTACGTCATAACCTCATTCTGTTACATTTACTATACGGTTTTTTTTGTTAAAATGTCAAACAACTGATATTGTGCGTGTGTAGTTGATTTCTAAAATTTGACGTATGTTTCGTATAAAATTCACAACTATTAAAATTGATTCAGCTTCTTGGAATATTAACAGGAAGTAGACACCAGACACGATGATCTAGCTTTGACTTCCCTTCAAAAAGTGATTTTTTCAAGCTCGTTTATTATTTCTCTTTCTGCCCTACAGACATCAAATTACAGATAAAATTTTATATTTTATAACAAAATAATAAAACGCATATTATGTAATCCTGGAAAAGAAGTTAGGGCCTATATTAGCCTACGTGATGTGCAAAAACTGCGATGAGATTTAAACGTCTAACTTTGTACGAGCGTATCTTTAATAAATATCAGAGTATAATAATAACATTTTTAGTGTAATAAAATAAGATCCATTAGGAAGCGAAAGTAATATGTTCAGAATTTTTTGATGAAAAATGAGCTGTTAGAGTGTAGTGAACGAAACTGGCCGGCAGAGTGCCTTACCGTACCGCGTATTGTCACTATTGCGCTTGAACACCGTGCACTGATTGAAATGAGTTGAGGGGAAAGGCTGGCGCAACACATTCTCTCTCTGTCCCGCTACCCTCCCTACATGCTGCCGTAGTTGGTGAACAGTATACCTTTTACTTTACTTTCACCATTGTAATTTAATTTAAATTTGTCAAAAAAATTCAATTAAAAGTTAAGAAAACAAGAGAATAATGTGAAAATACAATAAAAACACAAATTTTTTTTTTTGTTGTGATGATTGGATTTTAACTTATTTTCACCTGCCAATTGCAGACCCCTTGCAAACCCTTCGCAGACCATCCATTGGGAACCACTAGTCTAAAACCGGCCACACACGTACAAGTTCAACTCAACTGTACAGTCAAACTGAGATGAATGAAATTTTTATTTTTTTAACTGAAGGGTTCAACTGATTGTTGTGTGTGTGTGTGTGTGTGGGTTCAACTGCACAGTTCTCAGTTCATTTGGGTCAGGAGTTTGGTTTTTTAAGTTCTTTTGAACAATATATTTTTGTGATGTTAATGATGTCACATAATAAACCAAACCCAGTGAGTAGATTTTATTGCAAGAGCGGAAGCAATTTTTGGTAAACTGTTTCTGTTATGCGCAAATAATTGAGGAAATCTATTGGTTCTTTACTTAATTCTTTTAATAAGCTGTTGTCTGAAGATTGACTTTGCCTTTGTAATCACTTCTTGCAGCACTGTGTACCACTGTTTGATTTTTTTACTTTTTTGTTGTAAAATTACAAAAAGGCAAACTGCGAGCGGTGAAATTGTCCTGCTCCTTTGAATCCATTGTAAAAACTGAAGGTTTGAACTGTGTGTGTGTGTGTGTGTTTGTGTGTCTACAGTGTACAGTTTCAACTGTTAAGTGCATACTGTCAGTTGAAACTGTAGTGCCATCCTAAGAAACAATGTTCTTTAAAGTATGAGGGTGAGTCAAATATAAACCGGATATTTATTAAATAAATTCATTTATGATAAGAAAATACAATGTTTTTAATATGTTTTAAACAAAGTTTTCTTTACTTTCTACACATTTTTTCCAGCGTTTTGTAAGGTTCAAGATCCCATCTTCAAATAAGTTTTGAGTTGACTCATCAGCACACGTTATCTTTAGTTTTTCTTTCAATGGTGCAAACAAAATGTAGTCAAGAGATTTATAAATCTGGACTTTATGGAGGAGGTATTCAAGGGTTTCCCAATGTATTTTGACCGATATGCCTTTAGTAAAAGTTGCCGTGTGAGAGGCCTGGTGTCATAAAAAAGAATGACATTTCTTGATTATGATACCCCGTCTTTTTGTTTTGTAGGTGGCTTTTGGTGACTCCAACAGCTGGTATTAAAAAGCAGAATTCTCTATTCATTGATCATGTAGGAATTGAAAGAGTAAAACTCCCCTCCAATCCCAAAAAGACAGTCACGGGCACTTTTCTGGCAGAGCCAGGATTTGGCATCTGTGAGACTTGATTTTGGGCGTCGATCATGACCTTTTTTTACACTTTAATGTCCACCTTTAAACTTGTTAATCCAAGAAAGGGTATCTTTACCAAATTGTGCTTTTGAGTCAAAATTTATGTTGGTTTAACACCTTCATTAATTAAATACTTAATAATACGTTGCACAACGGGATTGGAACCTCTCGCTCAGTCATGGCTGTAGACAGAACAGAGATTTATAATGTGCTTGATTAAGTTCATATACTCCTCATGGACCTTGCAAATGACACTCCTGCCATCTCGCTCAGAACAGTCTGGCGCGAGGCACACAGAGAAAGTCTGGTTTACATTTGACTCACCCTCATATTTGATTGTGAAACTTCTTGTTTAATACAGGGCTTAATTTTCTGTTTGGATACTATTTGATTAACCAACTGGTTATAATGAAGACAACTGTAATTAGTGTAACAATAATTTTATTTGTTGCGGTATTAACATACAAAAATTTCATTTTCAGGTATTTTAATGTAATAAAACAATATCTTAATACATATATATTTAGTATGTATCAAACGGAATCATTGAAAGGTACATTCCTGGAACAAACAAAAGCAGCTAGAGAAGAGAGAGCTTTAGAGAAAAGAAGAGAAGTGGCTGCTATTAAAATCCAAGCCCACATCAGAGGATGGATCGCTCGTACTAAATTTACAAAGATTATTCTGTAAGTGATAACTTTTATTTATTTTTTGGTACTTGCGCATTAATATTTGATTTTTGTATAGTTTATATATAGTTTAAGTTATGACGTTAATCTTTCTTCAGCACTAGTGTATCTGCTGTCATTACCATTTTTACATTGTAAGTTCTTTCTCTTCATTCCTTGTATATCTTACTGAGTCTGAGTATTCAGCCATGTCCAAAGTCATTCTTTTCACTTATCTTGGCTCCTTACGTCTTTTATTACTTACTTGTTTTAGGTGTTTTTCCTAATAAAATATAGTCCTTCCGATATCTCTCTCTTCCTCAGATCTTGCCCATAAAACTCTCTTGGATAACCTTTAATCACAAATTTTTTTGAGTGATTTCGCCATACCATCATCACTCCATCTTCTCTTATGCATCATGTAGTGGTTCTTGTTGCATTTTATGACAAACGTGTATATAATCAAAGTTATCTGAAATAAACAATCTACAACTTTTATTTCAAAATTGTTTTTCTACGGAGCTTAGTTTTTGAGCAATTAGTTGCGGTCTACGGTCAACTAATTGCTAATGGAGAGGGAGATGTCATATGACTCGGCAATGTGGCGCTTGTTTTGCGTGCTTGAATTGATTATCCATTATACATTCAGTCCTGTTATTTTTTTAGCCGCACCTCGTATGTTTTCTTTTTTTATATTGGCATGGGAAAATCTTGCGAGTGTTTCGCACAGATTTTATATTTAGTACAAAATTTTGAAAATGGATGTTAAACTACTGAAAATTTTTATTTTGGAATGTCCACTGGTTTTTTTGTGTTGTACGTAAAAGTAAGGATTTTCATTTTTTTGTTGTAGTGATGAGTTTGATAGCGAGTTCAGTGAAGAACCAACGGTAAGCAAATTAAAACCATCTTTGAAACTGTATAAGGTAATTTGTAGATTTCTTCTGGTTTGGAAAAAAGAAAGAGATGCAGCTCGTTTCGATATTCTGTGCAGGTATGCTTTTGAATTTCTTTATAAATTTTTCTCTTGGCTAGCCCAATCCAAAATTTCAAAGTAGGTACAAGAAGACAAATTACATTAAGTGTTCAGATGATAGTCATGAATATCCACCGGTGAAAAGCAGGAAAATAATTAAGTGGTCACCAATTAAATTCTTGACAAAAAGCTAACGTTTTAAAAATATAAAATGTTAATTATAAAAGTAATGAGGTAATAGAAATTGTATGATTCATGAGAATGTGTTATTAATTAATGAAAAATTTATTGACAGTGCAATTATTTGTTTTGGAAATTCTGATTATATAATGGTAGTGTGCAATTTTTTTTTTAAATTACCTAATCACTACATTTTATGCTTTACAATATAGGGTAAGTGCCATGTCTGTTGAAATTCTTGGGGGGCTGTGCTATCATAGTAATTTTTTTTTTAAGATTGCTGCCTTAATATGCATTCTAGAGCAAAATTCTATAATCAAAGAACATTTAAAAACCACAAGTTTTATTTCAAACATTTTTTTGTACATATGCTTTGTTTAGCGTCAATTAGTGATTTTCTGTATTTTGCTCATCGAAAATGGTAAAAAATGGAATTTTTATTATTACAGCCTTAGTGTTCATTTGACAGTAAAAGTGGTCTGTGTTATGATTAAATACAATTAAACTAGTAAAAATTCATTTGACAGTAAAAGTGGTCTGTGTTATGATTAAATACAATTAAACTAGTAAAAATTTAAAAAAAATCTACAATTTTTTATGCTGAGCATTTTTTTCTACAGAGCCTAGTTTAGCATCAATTAATGATTTTCTGTATTTTGAAGGCCTACAGAGGTTGATTTTCCTCATGATTAAATTTAGGGTGTTTTTCATTTTACATTGTTTACTCATGATCAAACATAATTTTATTGTTTATTATTTACATTGACAAGAGGAAGTCATGTGAGTGTTTCATATAAATTTTTTTTGGTTTCAGGTACTTAGTTACAAGTCTTGAGTCAGATAATGCGAAATTTAGTTACGTTGGTGTGGCATTAAATAAAGAATTTGCATTGTCATGGATAAAACACATAAAGGAGATATTATGGAAATGTTGCGATTATCTACAAGATTTAAAACCAGATGTCCCAACTGATATGCGTTTAGTATTAATACACTTACATACTTTAGTCTCATTCACGTCAACTAGCACGTGGGTAATTCTTAAAGCTAATAATATGCAAGTGTTAAGGAATGGCATGAATCAGTTATGTGCTAATATTATGGGTCATCTATTTATGAGAGGTTTCTACCTAACTTTAAAGGTATAACTTTCATATTTATTTTTGTTTTTATCAAATTAAATTGTATTTATTTAATACTGTGTTAGACATACATAATTTTTTTTGTAACAGTTTATTGCTTTTGCAATCAGTTTTCTGATATAAATACAATAGACTTTAAATGAAGATGAGAAAATCTTAGTAATGTCCTGAGAATTAAAATACAAACCACACCTAGTAGTGTGTTTCGAAAAGACTAAACTATGAAGAAAAAAATGTATATACAAAACTAAACTTGAACTGTGAATAAACATGTTGAAACACAAAATTGTTGAAGTTGGAGATGACGATGATTAGTAATTGAAGTAGAAAAGAAAAAGAAAAAATGTTTAAATGATTTTTTTTTGTCATCAGTCTCTCGACTGGTTTGATGCAGTTCTCCACCCTGCTCTATCCTGCGCAAGTCGTTTCACATCCACATACCTGCAACACCCTACATCTTTTGTAATTTGCTTTATATATTCTAATCTTTGCCTCCCTCTACAATTTACTCCCTCAATATTACCCTCCATTATTAATAGCCCAATTCCTGGATGTCTTAGGATATGCCCCACTAGCCTATCCCTTCTTTTGGTAAGATGCTTCCATGTATTTCTTTTTTCATCCACTCGCCTAAGAACCTCTAAATTACTTATTTTGTCCACCCACCTAATCTTTAACATTTTCCTACAACACCACTTTTCAAAAGCTTCTATCCTCTTCTTTTCTACAGCCCCTATCACCCACGTTTCACTTCCGTATAATGCTACACTCCAAACATAATGTTTTAAGAAATTTTTCCTAATCTGTAAATCAATGTTTGTAGTCAGTAAGCTTTTTTTCATTTCAAAGGCTTTTCTGGCTTGAGCAATTCTACTCTTGATATCACTTGTGCTTCTACCGTCCTTTGTTATTTTACTTCCTAGATAGCAGAATTCCCCAACTTCCTGTATGTTTTCGTTGCCTACTTTTAAATTTCCCATCTCTTCTAAACAACTCTTGCTTTTAAATGATTAACAAAATCGTAAAGGTAAGTCTAATGTCTTAAAACATTTCAGTCATGTGAGTATCTTCGTTGTGGTCGAGGAGTTTAATTGCTAATGGATTTTGATGATCTTCTAGTTTTTGTAAATGTTTTTCGCTATGTTGTTTAATTTCTTTTTTTATGAAGGGCAGGTTTAGATCATTGTGTAATATTTTATTGGTTACGTACCATAGGGCTGCAGTGATTAGTGTCAGGCATTTTGATTGAAAGCGCTGCAGTATTTCTATATTTGATGAACTAGCTGTACCCCATTGCTCTAACCCATAATTCTAAACTGGTTTGAGTATTATTTTGTATACGAGTAATTTATTTTCAATGGAGATGTGAGACTTACTGCCAGAAACAGTTGATGTAACTTCAGCCTTCCAGTTGCTTTTGTTTTGTCCATATATGACTTCTCCACATGAGTCTTTGAACTAAATGTAAATCAAGATATTTAAATTCCTCTTTCTACGTACTGTTAAAGCCAACCACTGGAGTTGTTGGTTTCTTTAATGTAAACCTTATGTGGCGTTGACTTATCCTCATTAATCTTCAATCTCCATTTCTTACACACCATTTGTGAATGTTGTTAAGATGAGTTTGTAACTTCTCAGAGACACATGTTGGAGAAGTGTCTGCTGCTAAAATCGCTGTATCATCTGTGTATGTTGCTGTCATTATTGATTCAGCATTTATTAATATATTTTAGTTTATGTAATAAGTTGATTAAAGTTGTTACATTAATGCGTGTATATGGATGATGAATGTTATTGATCAGGAATGTTGAGCTAAGAGAAGTAATAGAATTTGAAAGATCATAGGCAAGATTTACCAGCGAACAATCATGCTTGTGCTGGTGTGAGTCAAAACTAGTATAAAGTTAACTTAAAATGTCCCTATCAAAATTCATATTTTTTAAAAGGTCTAAACATTTTCTAATGATTCCTGATTATAACAAGTCTTCGTTTATTTTTGGCAAGAAGTTATTAACAAACTAATGAAAATCAATGCTATATATATATTTTAGATAATATTAAGCCACCAGTAAACACACAAAATTAGCAAGAATGATCTTACCGTTAAGTTAATAAGGCCTTTTCAGATCCCTGGATCCATCATCAGTCAACTCACAAACACTATAAAATTCTTTCACTGGCAATGCATTGCCTTGTCAATTCAAGTCATGACTCTCTTTTGAGTCATGACTTGAATTGACAAGGCAATGCATTGCCAGTGAAAGAATTTTATAGTGTTTGTGAGTTGACTGATGATGGATCCAGGGATCTGAAAAGGCCTTATTAACTTAACGGTAAGATCATTCTTGCTAATTTTGTGTGTTTACTGGTGGTTTAATATTATCTAAAGTAAATTCAGCACACAGTACAACATGTGTAAAAAAAAAATATATATATATCTATCTATCTATCTATCCCTATGGTTAAAATTCCGTGGGACACCCGTTATATATTATATTGTGTTTGTTATATTTTACAGGCTTTATTAATAAAGGGTCTATCAAAATCGAGAGTATGTTTAAAACATGCATCATTGTCTGCAATAATTACTTTAGCCACTCGGCCATTGATCTCAGCTGGATTGACTGACAAACTTGTATCAATGTTTTTGATTCATATATTTAGTGTACCAGCATTAATGTTACATCTGCAGAATATAGCACCTGAGGTACTTTTTTCAAAATTATTCTTATTTATTTTTTAATTAATTAATGATGTCTATTTCAAGTGATCCATCAGTTCTTGCATAACAATTTTATTATAAAGTTATTTTTTGTTTGTGGGTTCTCACTTACAGAATCCAAAAAAAAAAAATTAATGATTTTCCCAACTTCAAAGACAACAATTTTTTTTATTATTAGATGATTCATACTGATTCTTGCATTTGTAGGAGTCTCCACTAACATGTATTACTCAGAACTGGTAAATCTTAAATTGATGAAATAACTACCATTTTATTCAAAAAACAACAGCCTTAATACAGGTGGAGCCGAGGAGATGTATGTTTTTCTCTACTGAATAACTTCAGGTGTTTTAATAATAGAAAAAAAGTTTTACATTAAATAGTAATATTTTTATTACATTTTGGAAATGTTGTTAAGGTCATCACCTGAAAGGGAGGTTTGAACCTCAAGAGGCTTTACTAAGTAAAACAAGGAATAAGGTGTGGTTTACTTTGCCCTCACCGAATGGAAAAGTATGCTTATTAGTATGTCAGGCCCTCAAAAAGCAAATGACACCTTCACATCATTCACCACAGGGTCTGGCTGTATAATTAAATTCATTACTTTTAGAGGAGATAACTCTGACAAGTGTATTTTACACCTCTCCCTAATCTGTTCTTAAATGCTTCAGTCATATAATTGGCTGACCATGTGATAAGAAACTGAACTATTTTGTAGCCGTGGAACTAGCAGATCGAGCAAATAATTTAACTCTACCTGCTTGGTATAACAGCAATTTTTGAAATATACATACCTTAATTTGATTCGGAAAATAAAGTCAGTGAGGTGACGTCCTTCTTGTTTAACACAAATCTGGAGCCTCTCCTGAAAGTTCTGCATGGCTTTCTCCAATATTTCATTTGACACACCTTCAATTCATCAATATGTTAAACAACTTCCTGCCATATCTCACATGTCTACACTTCAATGGAAGTGGTTCGAAAGGTGGTTCCTGGACATGTCATTTCATGATTTGACAATGTTTCTTGGCCCACACGCTTTCCTGATCTATCAAATTCTTCGATCAAAGACTTCGTTTTGTGGGGCTACTTAAAATCAAGTGTACGTGAACAAGCTACGCACTTCGATGTCCTAAAAATATCCATTCATCAAGAAATTGAAGCTAAATAAATTGAAACTCCAATGGCAGCCAAGACTAAATTGACAAAAAATAGTATTTTAAATATTATATTAATTGTATTTCTCAAGTAAGAGTAATTCATTGTTAATAAATGTTGTGTAATTATGATTTCAGTGTATTACAGTTTTGGAAACAAATAACGTACTGAAACACAGTTTAGAATTATTAAGTATACAACAAGACATGAGAATTGTTTTCAATACACTGGAAGGCAATTATGCTTTGTGTTTATTGGCTAACCTATTGCATCTTTCTTATTGCCAAAGAGATACTGTATTAAAAGAACTTTGCTTCCCTACATTCAACGTGAGTATCATTTTACTAGTCGAGCATAATTAATTGATTTGTATTGCATTATTTTTGGTAATTTTTAGTTTTAAATATCTGCTTGTTAGTATTTGGATTATGGATACGTTAATGAATGGGTTACAAATATACAGTTCTAAAGAACTTGACAATGGAGTGGGTAGCAGTGCGGGGTCATTATCATACAGTTCTACAAACATTGTACCCACTACATTATTAAATGAATCGGTTATTTCAGAAAGCCCATAAGTCAAAAAAACTAACTTTTGGAAAAATTAAAAAAACTGGTAATTAACCCTTTTGGGACAAGCCAATTCGAACAATTTTTTGCTATAGGACAAGGAAGTTTTATTGACTTTTACAGTGGTCTCTTCAAGAAACTGTATCTTAAAAACTATTTTGAATAATGAAGTCATTGTTTTTCTATTTTTTTCACAAAGAAATGTACTACAAACACATTTTAACCAGTTGATGATAAATTATTTCTCACAATTTTAAATTAAAGGAATTTAAAAACTTAATTATTGTATTTAGCGGATCTAACAGAAGTTGCTAGTGATAATGTATAGAAAAATTTTTTTTGCTTTTGAAACTTAGGTAAAAAAAAAGAGCAATCACTTCTGTGCATAATTCCAAAATTTCAGCCAAAAATATTAACAAATAAATATTTTGTTCACACTTTTCTAAAAGTAGGTAGTTAGTTATGAAGAAAAAGTATCTGAGTAGTAGATGTCATGCAGTACACTCACCTTGCATAAAATGAAATCCAATATTGTTCCTGTTTGAAGTTTATTTTATCAACACTAGTACTATTTTTATCAATGAAATTGAAATGTTTAAAACAGAAACTAATAATAACCTAACTAAAAACCTAACACTACATCAAACAATTGTCTACACACAAGATCAAACTAAGCCTAAAACAAAACTATACTTATAAAATAATCCGATATCACGTAAAATAAACTGACACTACAACACATAAATAATGTACGCAAATATCTACAAAATCAAGCATGTTCTAAAATATTTATAACTGTAAATTGAAATAATAAACGCACCTAAAGCAATAAGTAAAACGTAACTTCAATCACAACTAAGACACACACTTACTTCAGCTGGTGCATAGTACTGCCAACATCAACATCATAAATTGTAACTAAAATAACAAACTTAAAGTTAAACAAAAACATATTTTAGCAATACTACTATAAACTACATAATTTACTGAATATTTTGGATAAAATATCATGAAGTTTTGTTGAAAAATAAATTAGTTGCACAACTTTTTGTACACGTCTGACAGATCGGATGCTGGTCCTTTAGGGTAACCTTCAGCTGTCCGATCTGTCCGACGTTGGTCCCTAAAGGGTTAACTACGTTTTAATAAAACATAATATTAAAACATGAAAACAATACTTTCCTTCCTATATATTCATATAGGCAAGAGAAAGTAAAAATATAATTTGTTCAGAGGGATGTCCGCTTTTATACAAAATGTATACTTTTGTATTTTTAAAGATATTTGAGTCACTTGTGTAAAAACAATCGAAAATTTTGACATAAGGTATTTCTGATGTAAATTTTGGAGTACAATGCTTACTTATATGTTAATTTCTGTAAAATACGTTGTTAGACCAAAACAAATTGTATTGTACAATAGTATTCATTTATTTACTTCACTAGTTTACACTAGTGATTGGAGTACACTAGCTTTTTGCAGTAATAAAAATCTTTAAGAAAGAAAAATTTTGGTTTTCAGGACTATTCACGCTCTTCATCATTGTCACAAACGGTAGTTATCTCTTTAAAACGATTTTTGCATAGAAACTTTGAATAGCCTCATCCACTGCAAAATAGAACTTAAGCGTCAAAATATCATCCACTTTCGATATTTGATTAGAAGAAAGTACTTTATATCCTTAAGGATAAGTCTTCTCTTAGTGTTATATTACTTAAGGAAAGCCAGACTTGTGTAATTTTTGTAGGGATGATTTGTTACATTCAGTTAATCCTAAAAAATGCACTAGAAAAAAAGTAAAATTTTGACATGGGTTTTCTGAAATTACTGATTCAAATAGATGTGTAAATTATCCATTTAGTTGAACAATTTTAAATGGTATTTTTACATATAGCCTATATCTATTTTTCATAAAATGTTATTTTCAATTTTGAATTTACGTAGTGAGTGTATATTCATAACGCGGATGATGTTTTAGTTATACTAGTAGCAGCTAGGCTTGGCTGCGCGAGAAACACCTTTTAACCTCATGGATTGTATATACGTTTCTGATTGTTTTCATTTTTGTTTTAAATATTTTTTCATTTTAATTGGAAAAGTTGATAGCTTCAAATACCTTGTGGAGTTAATACAAATAAAGACCAGTGAAAATGAAACAACAACAGCAGATGAAGAGAGATGGCAGTGCACTCCGAGAAACTCACTACGTGTATAAGAAGAAAACATTCTCAAGATAAACAAAGATTAGAAATTATAATACTGTAATAAAACCTGTCGGTCTTTTAACTCTCACTTTTAGTGATACTTAAGGTAGCCTACTTAAAAATACTGTGTAATTGTAATTAATAATATAATAAATAGTTATTAGAAAATTAATTTTGCCAGCACACGTTTCATACCCAGAACATCTGAAAAAATTTCATGGCATTAGCCAGTTGATATGTCATCAACTCTGTTATTTTTTTTCGTAGATCGTTCACTATCATTTCTTTTATGTTTTCTACATTTTCACGATTGTTGATGTACTGGAACGATCAGGGCGCTTGTCATCTTCAACGTATTCACAGCTCTATTGAAAATGCTTATACCACTCGTAAATCCTTGTTTTACTCAGATTCACCAAAAGCTATATTTAACATTTCAAAAACATTGATGCAGTTTATTCCATTCTTACATAGAAAAATTTAATGCAAATTCTCTTATCCATTATTTATACAAATGAAACATCGTCAGCCATACCAAAACACATGTTATACTTTTGACAGCTGATAAGAGACTAAACATCCAATATGGCTGAAAATATACAGATTCTTTACAGGTATGATTACCAACCCAACATCAAAAAATCGTGGGAATCGAACTTATACAAACCATGAAATTACAAAATTCCCTTTATTTTTTGAACATACCTCGAACTCTATTCTACAAATATTTGAAAATTTCTACAATAGCATTGATTTCAAGGTGCAGGATGCATTATGAAAATGTATTTTTAAGAAAGTATGTGTTTGTGTTTATGTTACAGTTTGTTATAACAAAGTTAATGGACAGCTGTCAACATTATGTTGTGAGTAAACAATCAAACCTAACGCATTGGCATCCTGTACTGGGTTGGTTTAGTCAAGGTATGGATTCTGGATTACAAGAATCAATTCCATATGTTAAACAACAATTGTATTTACTGTGGAGTCAGCCAGTTGTATCAACTTTACTAGGTACTTCATTAATTGAAGCTTTAGATCCGGAAGGCATTGGTATTGAAAATATACCACTGCCTGCTCCACCGCTTCCTCAAACTACAAATATTATCAAGTACGTGTGTATTATATTGTTGAAAATGTATAACTTGGAACTTTATTTAAAGATATATACATATCTTGGGATTTATAATTTCCTTTTTTTACAATCCCTGCACTCTAAGAAATATGAATTAAAGCAGGTATGTGTTTTATAAGTAGAATAACGCACACTTTTATGATCGTGCAGAAGTTGTGTTTTCTTTGGTTTTATGTTTGGGCCCCAGAGAATTGACTCAGAAAGAGCATGAACACTTTTGCTGCCACCATTAATTTTGTTATTATTTATGCTCACCCAAAATGAGGAAATATAATATTGTTCATGAATTGATGTCATTATTTTCTCATTATTCATAAACTAAATAAAGTGACCATTATTATTCTGTTTAAAATTTCATGAGCTGAATTTTTAGTTTTTTTATCTTTTATTTCCTGTGTACTGCATTTTGTTTTTCTAATTTACTTTTAATTAGGCATGAACTCTATCAAAAATTCAGATTTTATGGAGTCAAAATTTTTTTAAATTAATTTCCCTATAAAAATTTTTTTTAAGGTATTTGAACATTTAAATGTCTTCTAATCTGTATCAATTTTTGTTTTGTTTCTTTTTAGGCGAGCATTAGAAGCGAGAACTAACCGGCAGAATTCTAGTAAACAACATAGGAATAAATTAGGGAGCCCAGAAAGTACTAAAGTTGCTTTAATATGCACTTTATATCAGACGGCTTTGCATACGTTGACACAATTAAGGCTGGATATTTTAACAGGTAGGGTTGATCAATTTTATTCAATATTTTACTTTCTTGTTTATCCAGACTAACTGGTACTGGAAGCAATCTGGATAATTGAAAATTTTGATAAATTGGAGACAATAGGAAATATGCTATAAAACAGTACTATTTACCAGTAACAAAACTTATGAAGGTCGATTTTTTTTCAATCTCTGAAAGCCCATAAATAAAAGACTAATGAATGTAGAAAAAAATGTTTGATTTTTAAAAGTTACATATACTATGACTACGTTTACCGGCCGCATTGGGGTAGTTGGTAACGTTACTCACCTCTCATCATGCGGTTTTGGGTTAGAATCCCATTCAGGCATAGCATATTTTCATAAGTTACAAAAGAAAATCATTTCATCCTTCACTGTCTGCATTAGCCGTAATTGCAGAACAGTTGGACGTTAAACCAATAAAAAAAAATATATATGACTACTTTTTGGCATTATCACATTGACTATTGAAGTATTTGCTGTTCCTACAGACTAGCTTTCAAATACGCTCTTCATAAAATTTTTATTAAAATCGCCAATAGAGAGCACTAGTAACATTATATAATCTTTCTAAATGAACTACTGAACAAGTCTATGTACACACACAACGAAAATAGCCTAACGGTACTGAAACACGCAATTCAATAGGGCTATGCTCGGGCTTCGGTTGTGTGGCAGATTTCTCCGGTCGGGCTATGCTTGGGCTCAGGGTTCAAAGTGTTAAAATATCAGATAATTCTATAAAGAATATTTCATTAAAATTTTTTATAAATATTCGTGAACTAGGTCTAAGGATATAAATTTCGTTTTTTATAAAATAATTATATGCTAAATTTTGGTGTTTATTTTTTTTAGGTCTCTGCTACCAAGATAATATTTTGTATCAATTATGGAGGTTTTTATATTCGTTAGGTCCACATTGTGGTCTTAAATCATTCCTGGATTTATTAGCTGTAAATACTAAAGGAAGTGCCCCAGAATTCAATATACTTACATTATTCTCAGACTGTATGACTCATTATGTTACGTAAGTATTGTTTAAATTTATTTATTTTACTATAGTGTTTGAATCACAATTTTGCCTTTGGTTTTAACGATGGGCAAAGGGGGGATAGCATCACTGTCCATGTGCGACTGCTTTGGTATCAGTTTGCCAACACAATAACGTAAACTATACCCAGAGAGGACATACAGTATATTGCGGAATCTTTTGTAGGTTAACTGAACGAATATAACTGTTTGTTACTGTTGACAGAAATATGTTGGTTTCTCGAAAACGTGGTCAAACTATTCACAGTGCTAAACAAAATATAATATGCTATGTAACTTAACAAAATATTTTTCCATGCCTCTTAACAAAATACAAGAGCAAGTGGTTAACTACTGTGATGTTTCTTTTTTCACAATTTGAATTATAAAAAAGGAAGTTAAAGACAGTGAAGAAGATAATTCTTCATCAACAGTTTTGTTGACACCATGAAACTGCCAGAATATAGGAATGTCTCATTGGACAGCTTTGACAAAAATTTGGTTGTCAAAATTATGGAGGATTTTTATATCAAAACCGTTAGTTATTGTAACTGCATAAATACAATTTTTATCAAATGACTTGATCATAACCTGTAAACTTTTTGTCATTCCATCAATGACATGATTAGCGCTGAAAATTTAGTTAAGTAATCCATTAATGGCTTCACCATTATTTGATTTTAATTAGTAAATATTTGTTGACAGGATTTTGGATGATATTGAAATGTATGAACAACAGAAACCATTCACATTGAACGATTATGTGGCAATGACGTCATTTTTAAATCATTTTCTCTATAAAGGGATATTAACTAGTCTCTTTGGTAAGTATTTTATTAAAAATATGTATGATGTGTAAATTAAGTGTTGTAAATTGTGTTATTTTTATGAATAATTTTTTGTGTAATCCAGTAGGCTTTAATCCTCCTGTTGATAGTTCTGTCACTAATAATGTGTCATCATCGACCTCTTTGATTAGATACTGTGCTGCCAGCTATCAAAACTTCCGACTTAGTGACAGAGGGAACCGCCAATAGTTTTGGAAGGGGTGGTAGGCCTATGGTGGCATACCGACGAGGCCTTTGTTGTCGAGGTCGTGGCCAATAACTGCCCCTACTGCAGCGCTCTTGGCGACTATATAAAAAGTGCTGCACTGAGCCCAAAGAGATTCAATTCCAATCCACACTGGAGATTCGATTCCATGCCAGTCTACAGCATCGACTAGAATACCGGACTCCAGTGAAGACTCAATGACGACCCCACAAGAAAGAAGATGATGCTTCCGCTCGCCGACCCGATACCATAAGCTGTCGACCGGGACCATCATCGCCCGCTGCCATGAGCAATGCCCACAGTGGTCCCTCGACCGAGCCTTACGCCCACCGGATCCAACGAAACAGTCATCAACGCACTACTGCGAGGGAAGAAGATGACGTTGCCGCTAGACAACGACTCGCCATGTCGCCCAGCCCCTCGACCGCCACGACGACTACGACCGACATTTCGCCTAGACGACCACCGTTTAAACAGCCCTTTTCAGGGCCAGCAAAAAGTAAAGGTTGCAACTCACCACTTAATGTCACCATCCGGTGACAAATGTAAAAACAATTTTTTACAGTTATTTTGAAAAATTCATTTCAAGAGCACCTAAGTTTTCAATTCATTATTTGTTGTTTTTTGTATCATGTTCTGTCCGAAACAGAACTGTATGCTAAATGGTTAAATCAGTTTTAATAAATTTGTTTGTCATTTATATTTTAGTCATTTCTACTTTATAAGTTGGAATTCAACTGTTTTTACCCTAAAAAATTAGAAAATTTTTGTATGTTCGTATTCCCCAAATTTCAGCAGTGGTCTGATTAGTGTGACCAAACAGGCTAATCAAATTGTCAAATAAACTCCAATTACTTATTCAAATTCTATTAGAAATTTTGCTTGTGAAAACAACAATTTTCTTGTAATTTAGTGAATCAGTGTAAAAATCCCCTTTATTGAATTTAATATGATTTTGTACTTATTTTTTGAAAATTTAAAATATTTGTTGTAATGTAATTATAATTTAAGTAATTAAACTAAAATAATGACACTAAAAGAATTATTCATGAAACAATTTATTACCAAACATTTTTACTTAGTTATTAAATTTAATTTTGTATGGTTATGATAATTCATAAAAAAACTTATTTGAAATAAATGCAATATATGTTTGTATAAACACTTCTGTTTAAATAATAATAATTGGTATATATTTTTCAGCTCCGGCATTATCTTGATTTTCAATTTATATTCGTGAAAATTTAAATTAAAAATTTTAATGTTGATAATAAATCCAACAAAAACTTGCATGTTGTGTAAGTGATGATATAACGGTTTGTTTTTTAAATGAGTTACTTGCAGAAAGTTATTGCAGTGTTATGGTAGCCTATTCAATTTTCAGTTTTCATGCCACTCTAATTTTTTATTTAATCCAAATAATTAATTATATTGGATAATATTAATAAAAAATTATTAATAGGGAATAATAACTATTTGGTTAATCATTCTTGTTGTAACTTTAAATAGATTCTTCTGTACGATTTCTTATCGTATCATTCTCCCCAATTTTTTCTACCTCCTCCTCTTCTGATATAATCTGTTTATCAGAAATGTAGATGTACGAAATTTTTTGATGTAAAATTTTACATCAATAATTATTGATATCTCTTCCGCTGCAATATCTTGATTAATTATTCTACTTAAATATGTAGAAACTTTTTCAGAATTAAAAATTCTAAATTAATAATTCTACTTAAATATGTAGAAACATTTGTAGATACATATGTAGAAACATATGTAGAAACATTTGTAGGAACATTTGTAGTTTTACATATGTAGAACATTCATTTAAAATGTAATTCCAATGTACAATGCTAGCTCGAGCGAAAATACGTACGCTTTGTACAAACAAACACGAAGATTGACTTATTTCGTGTTGATAAAATAGCTTAATGTCACTGTTAATTTAAAAAATTCTTAAATTTCCAGAGCCAAAAATGTTAACTTAAAAATAAGTTTTTCACTTAAGTAACTTCCAGTGTATCAGAAATCTGGATTATGTTGTATGTAATATTAATTTACTTGTCTTATCATTGTCCCATTTGTCCAGGTTCTTCAAACTTTTAATTTTGAATTTAATGCAAATAAGTCAAAAGTTATTAAACAAATAATTTGTAAAAACTTCTTGATGTAGCTTTACATTTTCGTACTTGGTTGATACATAAATTCAAATCTAGTTATTAAATGCAGTAAATTTTAAATAAAAAATAAATTACTGAAATTTTGTTAGTATTGTAAATTAAGGGGAGAAATTAACTCGGCTTCAGCCGGAGCGGCGAAGTCGAATTCTCCTGGGAACATGATAGACAGGCTCTGGATACAGGAGAGCAGGAAGAGGTGGAGGAGGAGGATAGTTGGGGGAAATTAGAGCAGCAACTGAAAATTTGGCTACCACTGGGATGAGATCCCAGAGGAGCCCTCGTAAAAACGAAGGCATTTTACACCTTTTAAAACAACTGCAACAAAAATTATTAAGTCTTACCAGACGACTGGTTCCTCTCGTTCAAAGCTTGTTAAAACTCCTTGATGTAATTGAACCTGGATAGCTTTCTTCTTCTTCTTGATCAAAGGTTGATTAGCTCGTATATAACAGTAACAGAACAGCAGTTAACAGATTGCTTGCGTACGTATTAATGAAATTATGTGTAACAACTCAAATATGTGCTGTCGCTTAGTAACAATATTTTAACAATTAAAAAAAATATTTAATCCTTTTTTAAAAAATATTTTTTCTAATTTTTAATCAATTTATTTAAATTTACATTAACTGATTGGTTATTAGCAACTTTCCTGGTTGTAGGACAATATACTTGTGTAGAATGACGTATAAAATTTCTAGACCTTAGCTCAGTGAGATTGAACCCCAAACACTTTAAAATTCAGTCTACAAATCTTTACCACTGTGCCTCAGACAACCAACAATATTTTGAATTCTTGACTTTACTGTGAAAATAAATTGGTGTAAGACAACTTGCTCCTTACATAATTTTTTAATGGATCATACAATTTTTTTAGAATATGGTTGTTTTAAAATTCATCATTTTAAAGCTTCTTGAACACTACTTAATTCATGGAATACATACTTTGTCCAGATTTTATTAAGGCTGTTAATATTTAATACAGTTACGAACATTTTTTTTTGAGAATTAGGGAAGTGAATCTACTAAAAGTTTTCTAAATATTAATGGTTCTTGAGTTTCAATATATTAAACACAAATTCTGATGATGCTTTCAAGTTATTTTTAGTCTAAATAACCTACTTCAAATCTATAATACTTAAGTTGTAATATCTGTGCACTGTGGATAAAAACATTTCATCCATTTATTGTGATTTCTGGCTACTGCCATTTTAATTGAGACAGTTGCTTGATAAAAAAATTAAAATTGTACCCATTTGGTTATCTAAATCACTCTTGTCAATAAATTAGTTCTTAAAAGTTCTGCTGTAAGTTTTTTTGTAGATTTTCAGGAACTGAAGAAAATAATTGGCTGAGCTCTGTTATAGGGTATGTAGTAATTTGCCAATTTTCTTTTTGTGAGCGATGCTAATCCTTAAATTTTTTGAAATTTAATTTGAAGTTTTGGTTTTTACTTTTTTTAAACAGGATACTTCCAAGGTATTTTGTGGGAAAGATGAAACTTTGTTAGTAAAAGTAAACAATTTTTAATTTCATGCTGAGTTTATCTATTATACTAAGTTGTTTAGGGTGAGGCTATCCCTCTAAATTTACTTTAAAAAATTGATTGAGTATGTTTCTTTAACGCACCCTTCTCCCTTTTTTGGTGTAAATGCCTGTATAAATGTAGGCTTGTTTTTAGGTGATGATATAAAGATCAAAAAGTGCTAGACTTGACTAGGTTTCAAAACCAGGACCTTAGGCATAGAACCCAGTGCACTGGCCACTACAATAAAATTTTTGGAATAAATTTGATGTATATCCACTGACAAGTATTTCAAACATTATGTCCGTAGGCCTGTTACAACTTCTAATTGGTCACTCCAGCTCTTTTGTTGTTATCTAGTCTTTCAGGCACCCTGTGAAATGTATGACATTACAGTACAATCTTGCTAATCTGAACTATAAAAGAAAGTTTGTTTTTTATGTAGCGATGATGATTTACTATGGTACAATTATTTCTTTAATGTCTTGATATGGTAATCAGACGCCAAAATTGTAAACATGACTGCAGAATGATTATGATGACAATGATGAAAAACTACCAGAAAATAAAATAAACCATGAAGTGGCAGCTGCAAGTTTTAGTAAGTGTATAGAATGGACTAAGGAAACCGATAAGCTGTTTCATAAAACATAATTGCTTGTACAGCTTCAAGACAAAGCATCCAAACCAAGTTTGGCTTCCAAGAAACAAGAAATAAGTGACTTTTTGGTGAAGAAATAAACATTAGTGAAAAGTATGTATTTTATTATTGATTAATTAGGTTATTACATTATAAACAACTGTAAATATTTTAATTAAGTTACTGTTAGTACAGTATTTACATTTTTTTTAAATTAATCTTTTTAATGTGAGTTTTTTTGTGGAAAAGACAATTAAGTCAGTTTATTGTACGCATATTATTATTAAATTAGTATATTCCAACAAAAACAATTGTATTCTACTCACTTTAAACATGCATATTGCCTTTTAGACAAAAATTTTATAATCCAAACTTTATCATAAATCAAACAGCCGCGGTTTTTATTAGTTCGGTATTAGCAAGCTTGTACTGTATTGCTCTTGACAGTCAACTTTCTGTCAAGTTAATCAATCAATTTAATGTCAAGATATTTACCAAAAAATTACCTTGATGATCTATTTTTGACCACTCATAACAAAACTGAACATCACTTTATTTTGTTTGATTGCAGATGTAAAAAATATTACAAACAACAGCCTTTTTCAGTCATTACATACGTTGCTAATGGTTTTGTATAGACGAGATTCAAGGAGATCGTATACACCATCTGGTCATTGGCTTATTAAGGAGATCAGGATTAGTTCTTTTATGAATGACCTTGATAAAGGAAAGAAAACTACGCAGGTAAATTGTGTGATAAGTTACGCAGCTGGTGCAAGTGGCCAATTATTAATTATTTACAATCTGTAATTGTAATTTTTATTTGTAACAGTTTTATAGAGTTTGAAAAAATTGAAAATTACCTAAAGTGTTTCATTTATTGGAATTTTTTGTTTTCTTTATTATCACTTTTTCTTATAAGGAAAGTATTGTTTTCATATAGGTTTTTCAAAATAAAGTTTTAACTGGAAATACATATTTTCAACCCCGTTGAGCCCAAACAATATGTTTTTAGTTAGGAAATATGTTTTAGGTACCAAAAGGGGACTTAAAATGAAAATTTTCATCAAAATCGGTCAACCAGAAGTAGTAGTTTATTCATACAATTTTTCATGTTTTTAGGATTTTCAGCTTGTATTTCAAATCGTTTTTTCTACAATGCTTAGTTTATAGTCAATTAGCAATTTTCTGTATTTTGCTCATTAAAAATCTATAAAAAATCAGAATTTTTAAGATTTACAATGAAAATTAAATGCAGTCTTTGTATGCATTTTATAACAAAAATGTATATAACTATGAAGTTATAGAAAATTAAAAACCTACAACTTATATTTCAAGAATTTTTTCTACAGAGGCTGGTTTAGCATCAGTTAGTGATTTTCCATATTTTTAAGGCCTGCAGAGGTTGATTTAGCACCATTTACTCATGATAAAAATTAGGTTATTTTGTTCATTATTTATATTGGCAGGATGAAGTCATGTGAGTCTTTCTCACTAGATTTTTTCCTTATCTGAGGAGCCTTCTTTAAGTTTTGCTGTTCTAATTTATGATTGTAGTTGTTTGGTGTACGTAAAGCTCTTCCTATTGATCAAAGAATTATGTATTTATTTAAAACGATAAGGGTTTTATTGTCCATTTTTGTCTTAGCTCCTTTTGGATTGATTCTAGTCAGGAAGAATGAAGCTTTTTACATCCAGATTTGCCATTGCCCATCTTTATTTTGAAATCCTGATAAACACAGAAAATAGAAATTAATAGCCTTTTGAAGATTTACTACACTTATGCCTGGATTTTCCTTGTTTCGTATGAAATTACACAGTTTTGAAAAATCTGGGAAGTTTTCATTGTTTGCTGACTCATTCGTAGATTCAGGATCTTTAAAAATTTTGTGGTGTAAAAAAACAGAAATGTCCACGTCAAGCTCATATGGCAAGTCCTTGTTGTAAAAAAATTATCTGAGAAATTTTCAGATTGCTGTGTGTATTGAGGGGTAAGCTTACACTCTATCATTTTGGCAACTTAAAGTTCAGAATCTGCAACAGAAATTAGGAAGTAAAGTGGCTTTTTATTTTTTTTATTTTAGCCATTTTGTTTTTCTTATTCATTATTCTTTTTCATTTGATTGTAACCAATATTAACGTGTTATTTAAAATTCCTGATCCAACAATCCTTTTGTAGGCTATTACTCATCTCAGTAGCTCATTCTGACTGAAGGTTTCTACATGTTGAAACCCACTATTCCACGGCACACAAGTTTTTGCTAAACAACCATCCTGTTGATATGACTTAAATAAAAATAAAAGAAACTAATAATTAAATTAATAATGCGGTGCTTCTACATTTTGAATTTGCCGAAATAGGTAGATAGATAGTGAGCAATCTTATATTTTAAATTTTGTTATCTTTTTGTATTGTTGCAGTTGTTATTGCAGAAAATGCCACATGTCATTCCACATGATGAAAGAGTGCAATTATTTAGAAAATATGTGGCCAATGAAAAGACTGTTTTAGGTTTAACTGAATCTGCTTGTGCTTCACCCCAATCTACTCTCATTACTGTTCACAGGTAATAAAATTTTTTATTATTGTAAAAGAAAATTAGTGTGAATTTCATTTATGTATTGTATTAATCAGTAATTTTTTTCAATCTTTAATGTGTGTATGTTGCAATCTGTTCAATTTAGAACAATAAGCAACCCCATGACTCAATGAAATGAGTACAATATGAATAACATGTAGATGATGTGTAATTTTTACAGACTAAGGCCAGCCATTCCTGATTGAGTATGGTTAATTGACACCATAGTACTTGCCGATAGTGAAGAAGGTCTACAGCATCTAGTGAGCAAAATAGCCACAGTAAGTTGCAAATATGGCCTTGATATCAACAGTAAGAAAACGAAGTTCATGTTGATCTCCAAGCACAGAAACGACAATGCCAAAATTTTCGTCAATAACCAGCAATTAGAACGTGTGAAACACACAATGTACCTGGGAACAATGATAAATGAAAATTGGGATATGGCACTGGAGATTAAATATCGCATAGCAAGGGCAACAGCTGCTTTCAATAAAATGAACAGAGTTTTCAGGAGCCATGATCTTATCATTGAAACGAAAATCAGACTTTTGAGGTGCTACATCTTCTCTATTTTGCTGTATAGAGCAGAGTCATGGACATTGAACAAGAGTATGATTAAACGTATAGAAGCCTTTGAATTGTGGTTGTACCGGAGAATGCTTAAAATATCATGGACAGAGCATATAACAAATAAAGAAGCTCTGGGACGGATGAAGAAATCCAGTGAAATATTGAACACCATCAAGATCCGTAAACTTCAGTATTTGGGACACGTCATGCGGAATGAGTCCAGATACTCTTTGATACAGCTCATTGTGCAGGGGAGGATAGATGGAAGGAGAGGACCAGGAAGAAGAAGAATATCCTGGCTACACAACCTCAGGGAATGGACCGGAAAGACATCTGCTGAACTTTTCCGTATTGCTGTCAGCAAAGTGAGAATTGCCATGCTGGTCGCCAACATCCGAAACGGATAGCGCACTAAAAGAAGAAGAATTGACCCTAACCATCAAAGAACACCAGTAACCACTGTCTAGTATTCAAGTCCGTGTACAAGTACATTTGAACTGTGGAACCTTTGTCTCCGTAAATCAGCTGTTAAGACAGCTGACTCGCACCGATGACTTTACTACTAGACCAACCAAATGAATAATCAGTAATTACCAAAAATTTTGGTGTTATTTTTAGAAAAAATTCTTTTCATTTTTATTGAGTTTTTGCTTATCTTGTATGGATTATACTAATTAAAATCCACAGTTTTTTGTATTTTACTTTAAGTCTGACTATAAAATTATCAAACGTCTATGATTCAAAGTGGAAGGAAGGTTTAACTGAATGTGTATGATATCCTAGTTACATGCTTTAAACAAATTATTTGTCTTTCTTTATCCTCTGAAATTCCAAGGACTGAATCATATTTTGTGAACAGAAAAAAATAGATGTACTGTTGGAACAGTAATTGAATTTATCTCCTCTGAAAGTAATGAATTTCATTGTACAGCTCAACTAAATGAAATGATTATATCAGGGATTGGAAAAATAAGGTTTCTTCAGTAGGCCAGGCACACTGTTAAGCAGTCATATGTTTAACTGCAAATAACATAGGTTTGGCAGAGAACGCACAGACAAATCACTTGACTTTTCATTAGTCTATGAATTACATAGAACATCTAGCAATTCAAACCAGTTGCAATTATGAATAAAACAGTTAAAGTGTGTTATAAATTGGTAATATCAAAGTATTTAATGAGTGTATTTTCTTATATTGATGTGTTTCTTTTGTCTGGTAGGAGTCGAATTGTAGAAGATGGTTATAGGCAATTAGCAGTGTTACCACCCCAACCATTAAAAGGTGTAATACGTGTTAGATTCATTAATGAACAAGGTTTAGATGAAGCTGGTATTGATCAAGATGGAGTATTTAAAGGTAAAATATTTTGAAATTGACTATTTAAAATTGATTTTTGTTTGCAGTAGGATCGCCAATATCTTCGAGAATCACTTAAATTAGTTAAGCTTGTGTACATTTTAACACCTTAATCAAATTCAAACAGCAATCTCTCATTGAACTAACTATAGTACTACTACTGTACATTCTACGAGGGTAGGCTGATAAGTAATGCACACATGCTTGTAGAAGACGAACAAAAAGAAATAGCAAGATGGGGTAAATAACAAATTAAAGTACAAATCTTAACCTACCAAATTATCTATTTATTTTTCAATATAGTCACCGTTAAGCATTACACATTTCTCCCAACGTTTAACAAGTTTTTTCATTCCGTCACTGAAAAATTCTTCCGACTTTCCTCGAACCCAGGACGCAATAGCTGCCTTCACCTCATTGTCCGAGCTGTAATGATTACCCTTAAGGTCTCTCTTCAGTAGAGGAAAAAAATAAAAATCGCAAGGCGCAAGGTCGGGAGAATACGGAGGGTGTAAAATTGGTTGAAACTTCAGGTTTCTCAGAGCCTCTCCAGTTGCACGCGAAGTGTGTGGACGAGCATTGTCGTGTTGCAAAATTATTGGCGCCAGGTTGCCTCTAACACGACGAACTCGACGTCGGAGGTGTTTCAGAGTCTGTATATACTGAGCAGAATTTACCGTTGCCCCTCGTTCCAGATAATCAGTCACATAAACTCGGCGAGCATCCCAAAACACAGTCAAAAGAATTTTTTTTGCGGACGGTTGTGTTTTGAACTTTTTCACAACAGGAGAATGTGGATGACGATATTCAGCGCTCTGCCTTTTTTCTTCGGGATCGTAATGATGAACCCATGACTCGTCCCCCGTCACAATATTCAAAAGAAAGTCGTCTCCTTCGTCACGGTAGCGCTTCAAAAGTTGTTCACAGCATTCCAATCGACGCTGTTTATTCTCGTCTGTCAGACGGCGTGGTACCCATCGTGCACAGATTTTACGGTATCCCAATTGTTCAATAATGAAGCCAACACGTTCCTTAGATATTCCAATTTGGTTTGCGATACGCTGTTGAGTGATTCGCCGGTCATTTTGAATCAAATCATCGATGAGTTTGCGACGATTATCGTCTGAGGCAGTGATTGGTCGTCCACTGCGTGTTTTGTCAACAATTAAGGCTTTTCCAGGTTGGCAATCACGAAATTTTATTACCCAACGATTCACAGTAGACCTATCAACAGTATCGTCACAATAAACAGCCTTTAAACGACGATAAATCTCACTAGGATTCACTTTCTCAGCAGTTAAAAATTCGATAACAGCGCGTTGTTTAATTCTCGTTGACATAGCACCAGAACACGACGCCATACTTCCACTACTCAAAACAAACTGAATGAAAGCAACGCCTTCAAACTGCGCAGGCTTGTAGAGGAGAAATAGTACTTCCACATGCCACCAGGCGCGCTACTGAAGTTTATTTAGTTGTCTTCTACAAGCATGTGTGCATTACTTATCAGCCTACCCTCGTACTTTTCCTTATGGATACAGATGCCTTATCCAGCTTTTAAAAGAAAGTGAAAAAGACCTAGGTCTCCAGGCCAGCCCAATCAGTCAGCTGATAGAAAGTCGCTATTATTTGTTTAGTAACACCGGTTGGGCTTTGTATGGTAACCAGCTGACAGCCATCCATGAACAAACTACTGGGAGTCTCTGTTCAAATTCATGCCTAATTCACTTCAAAAATACAGTGATCAAATTGGGTAGTTGTCAATAATGTACAGTTCCCAATAACAAGTAAAAGCTAAAAAAAGACCTACATCTTTTAAAAACAAAATTACTGATTTTTTTTTAAAATCTGGAACTGGAATAAGCAACAATTGATCAACCTTTGTTGAAATTTACTGTGTGTTGTAATGAAGCTGTTTCATTGTCCAGCTTCTGCTTGTATGAGCTGAATAATGAAACATTGTCATTTACCAACATCGTTTCTTAATGAAATGGTGAACGTTTTTGAGGAATCACCATTAAAAAAAATTTGTTGGTGAAACAATAACAATACAACATTTTTACGTGTTATGTGATTTGTTTTTAATTTAATGAATTAATCTGTGTGTTCATTATTGACTTTTTTCAACTTATTAAATTACTTGTTTCACAAAATTTTACAACAAAATAATATGATTTTTAAGACGGTTTCTTGGTAATAAATCACAAATTTTGTGATGTATCATAAAGCAAAAATTTTATGTTGTAAAAACCTTTATAAATAAGTCTGTTCAATACTGAAACACCATTATATCGTGATTGTAATTTAAATTTTTTTTAGAATTAATTTTTAAAACCCAATTCTTTGGGTACTCTGGCTTTTTTCAGTAATCTGGTTCCTTCATGGTACCAAACTGGCTGGACTATTGAGATTGACGTGTACTACAGAATAACGTGTACACAACTTGCTTAATTATTAGTCAATGACTAATTTTAATATGGTTTTTCAGAGAAGATCTTATATCTGTTTAACAGCGAGTCCATCAAAAAATATATTAATTTTATAGAATTTCTTAACTTTATATTTTGAAATATATTGATATGGTGTTTTTTAAAATGTTTTTAAAAATTCACCTTTTTGCGTTTTTTTTTTAGAATTTCTAGAAGAGACAATCAAAAGGGTCTTTGATCCTTCATTAAATTTATTTAGAGTTACCAGTGAGGAAAGGTTGTATCCTTCCCCCACATCATTCATGCAAGATAATCATTTATTATTATTCGAATTTGTTGGACGAATGCTCGGCAAAGCTGTATATGAGGTAAGCAAGTATTTTTATAGTCTGCCATTTTGAATTTGTTTGTTACATACGCAATAGGCACTAGTTATAGGCGACTTAATGAAAGGCAATTGTTGTGCGGAAGTATTTTTTAAGGTAAAAATTATTTTGTAAAAAATCCCTTTCATGAGATGACGTATCTCTTGGCTGATAGCGATTTTTAAAAAGGCCTTTGACTTATATCAAAAACCATTAGAGATTATTGTATCTAATTTGTAAGAGGCATTTTGAATGACGGTATTTTTGTTTCAAAATTTCAACTTTGATTTCTTGACTTCCAGTCGAAACCAGAAATTTAAACCCAGTGATTTCTGTATATACTCTTTAATAGGAATCAAGTGACTCTATTTTGGTTTCCGAATTCCGACTTTGATTTCTTGAATTCCGGTTTCGGGCCAGTTCCGGTCAAAACCGGAACTTCAAACCCAATCCAGGCCCACTAACTATTTATGTAGATTACGAATTTGAAAACCATTTGTTGTTATCTCTTGTAGTTTCTGACATCTGTATGTGATGATTTTTTTTTTTTTTTTTTTTTTTTTTTTTTTTTGGTTTAACGTCCGACTGTTCTGCAATTACTGCTAATGCAGACGGTGAAGGATGAAATGATTTTTGTAACGTATGAAAATATGCCATGCCTGTATGTGATGAACGGACAGACCTAGGAAAATGATAGATGAAAATTTTAAAAATTGCTACCAACAAAATGTTAAATGTTGCTCCAGAAAGACACAATATCTCATTTGTAAAAAAATGAGTGCAACATTCTATAGTATTTATTATATTGTAGCATGGTCCAAGGTAGAATATTTTTTTGGAAGTAATTTTAGTAGGAGGATGCAATCAGTCCTTGTACACTATTAAACAGTATTGGCCCAAGATACAAGCAGCTACTCTTACTTCCTTTGACATTAATATCTTTGTATAATTTGTTCATTTTAAGAAGAGAGTTGCGCATGTGGCTTTAGACCAGGAGTACCAGTTCACAAGCAGTTGTGTTCAATGAATAATGTATTTGTAGCAGATATTTTATATTAATGATGGGCTATTCAAATGATGGTGTACAAATAAACCATTCACGAACCACAGTGTGACTTTGAATATTTCAGTTGCTGAATAAAATAAAATAATTTCACTTTTACCATCATCATCAAACGAATAACAATAAACAATATGTTCGTACATGCATATGATTATAATGTTCATTTATTACAATAAAAGTTCACAAAAAGGTGTTAATGGACAAAATTCTTGTTTGTGTTATTCATTGAGTTTCAGCACTTGTGTATTTAACATTTTAATCTTTTATTTTACTCACTGTATGCCCTTTTTGGATGCTCTATATGTAACAGTTGTAAATATACGAGGGCGTATTAAAACATAATGCCTTCATCGCTATAACTGCTATAAATGATGGGCCAGACAGTCTCAAAAGTGGTTAGTCATGTACTGGAACTCTTTGTGAACAAATCACCCTAGCGGTAATTCACAACCGCAACCAAAAAATTCAAAACAATACCATCTGCCGGGAAAGTCGTGATTATTGTTTTCTGGGATCGTAATGGTATTTTTCATATGGAGTTTTTGGAATGTGCCTGTACTGTCAGCTCTGAACAATATGTTGCTACTCTATCAAATCTGAAGCGACAGCTGTGTAGGGTTTGTCCAGACAAAGAGCCAATTCTACATCTTGACTACGCCCGTCCTCACACAAATCTGAAAACGCGTTTTACCTCATTCATCTTATAGCCCAGACTTGCACCCTGTGACTTTTCCCTCTTTTCGAAGATTAACAAACATCTCAAGGGCATGTGTTTTCTCTTCGAATGAGGAGGTGAGAAAATTGTGCTGTACGAAAAATTGAGACTTCTACTGTGATGGAGTCTTCTAAAGATCAGTACGTTGGTGTAAATGTGTCGCTTTTAACAGGGGGTATGTGGAAAAGTGATTATATTGGGGAGTAGGGGACATTTTAATCTACTTTAATAAGTGAACAATTTATCCATTACTAATGAAGTTATAGCGATAGAGGCATTACTTTTCTATACATCCTTGTACATGAAAAAAATGAATACATTTTTTATTGTTAATCTAAAAATTCTCATTAAAATTGTGAAATTTTAATAACTTTTTGTTTTAATTTAAACAGGGCATTGTCGTTGATGTACCTTTTGCATTGTTTTTCTTGAGTCAAGTATTAGGACAGACACAACAGGCATTATATTCGTGTATGGATGAATTGCCATCATTGGATAAAGATCTTTATCGCAGTTTAACTTATATAAAACATCACGATGGTGATATTGCTGAATTAGACCTCACATTTTCTGTCGATGAGGATGTTATGGGGAGAGTTGTTACACATGAACTGGTACCCGGCGGAAGAGCTGTCCCTGTTACTAATCAAAACAAGTAAGTTATATTCATTGTATTGTTATATTGTATGCTTTAAAGTTTAAAATTCTCAGTTGACAAACAGAGTGGAATTAGATTGCTGGCCCAGTGGCCCAAAATTATTAAACAGTAGTTTTATTTAATCGATTCTCCAATTTTATTATTCGAGATGATGCTATATTTAAGAAAAAAACATTTATATGAGTACTTCATTAATCTATAACAGAATCATAGATATGTAAGCTTTCCTGCAATCCATTGCTGTCAGATTTATCATTTTACCTGATTCATTATATTAATCAGGGTCCGTTAACCTGCACTGAACTGAAAATCTGATTGGTCATTGTTTTCATCTCTTCAATGATCTACCATATGTACAAGAAGTAGCTTATAAATTCCCTTTTATTAATACTTTCCCCCAACAGTAGACCTGTTACCAAAACCATTTTTGGTTTTTATTGTTCTTGTAATTTTTAATAAAAAAATATATCTTATCAAACATCCTATACAGGTATTTTTAACAGACTGTATTATATTGATAATAAAAAAATATGTATATATTCTTTAAACCGCCAGTAATTCGGGATACAGTAAACAGTTACCAATTATAGTGCTTTCATGCATTAAATGCACATCTTTAGTCATTTTTTATATTATTTATAATTTAAAAACATCCATCCTACATCCACTATAGTAGATAAGGATTCCCACCACATCTACCATGGAATCCTTATCTACCATGGTGGAGTAGGATTTTTTCAAATTTTAAATAATATTAAAAATTACTAAAGATGTGCATTTCATGCATGAAAGCGCTATAATTGGTAAGTGTTTACTGTTTACCATATTACGGGTGGTTTAAAGAATATATATATATACATATATTTTGATTGAAAAAATTATATATTGGGTGTCCCACGAAGAGGTTGTTATTTTTGATTTAATATGCCGGACGTATCGCACACTCTACAGACTGAAAACTTTACAGTTATAATAAAAAGTTACATAAAAAAAGTACCCTGGAGTTTCATTTGCTTATGATTAATCAAAGCAAAATAGTGGAAAGTAATTTTATTTGCATAACCATTTCAAATTGGTGATTTGTTACAATGTTACTTAAATAATAAAATGAAAGAGATATGAAAGTGATAAACTATTAATGAACACAATTTGTTTCATTAACCTTTATTTGAACCATCAATCAATAGCTATACACTGATAGCAACGAAACAAAAATGAGTCATAAGCACTTTTGATAAATTGCTAAGGTATCAACAGCAGTTCCTCTTCAATCCACTGGCTTATTGTTCATTTTTGACATTATTTTCTTACTCTGCCATTTTTTTTTTTTTTTGATTAATCATAAGCAAATAAAACTCAAGGGTACTTTTTTTACATATCTATTTATTATAACTGTAAAGTTTCCAGTCTGTAGAGTGCGCAATACATCCACCATATTAATTCAAAGATAGCAACATCTTAGTGGTGCACCCGGTATATAGCAAATATTAGATTATAATGAGATAAGTTAAGTCTAATCATCAATTTGAAAAGTATTTAAATCTATTAATATTAGTAATTAGTGAAGTGTCGATACCAATATTTTTCGATTCTCAATTATTCTGATATCAAAAATCAAAGAAGTGTGAAAATAGAAACTATAACATTATGATTTTATATTTTAACTTTCATGATCCATACTGTGATACTACATGGTCGCACAATGAAACACAAGTTAATTATTGCTTTTATTACAATTCAATAATGCCGATTGATCAATCGAAACCGCTCTAAGTAATTGACTGCACTTCGACACATTCACTCCTTGTCCATAGTTGTATAGTATAAAAAAATTAAGTAAACCCACACGAACAGTATAAATGTTTTTTTTGTCATCAGTCTCTTGACTGGTTTGATTCAGTTCTCCAAGCTGTTCTATCTTGCGCAAGTCATTTCATATCTACATACCTGTAACACCTACATCTTTTGTAATTTGCTTTATATATTCTAATCTTTCCCTCCCCCTACAATTCATTCCCTCAATATTACTCTCCATTATTGATAGCCCAATGCCTGGATGTCTTAAGATATGCCCCACTAGCCTATCCCTTCTTCTGGTAAGATGGTTCCATATACTTCTTTTTTCATCCACTCGCCTAAGAACCTCTAAATTACTTATTTTGTCCTCCCACCTAATCTTTAACAACACCACATTTCTAAAGCTTCTATCCTCTTCTTTTCTACAGCCCCTATCACCTACATTTCACCCCGTAATGCTACACTCCAAACATAATGTTTTAAGAAATTTTTCTTATAAATGTATAATATACTAAAATTTATTCACCATGAAAGCCCTATCTCGTGAACTGGTTGTATCAAATCATGATCGACTTCCACCATAGTCGGTAAGTTATTCAATTTTGTACTCGTTCCTTTTTTGGTTAGCCATATTCATATAAAATGAGCAGTCGGACTCCAGTTTATGATTAAGATTCGTCGAATTAGTTATTTAATATGAAAACAATTTTATAAGAATTTTCAAATGTCAAAGTTATTTCTTAACTCCCCCAAGCGAAAATTACCTAACTGTATTAATATTTAATATCTTTTATCTTGGAACTATATGGCATTTTAGCCACAGTTCGAAAACTAGTGAATTGGTATCAAAGAATAAACTTTTAACTGTTAATTCGTGGTATTGATTATTTTTTCAAGTACAGTAGAACTTCGATTGTTCGACACTTGTGGACAATGAGGTTGTTGAAGTATCAAAATGTCAAACTATAAACAGAGCATATGAGATATTATACCGGGTGTCCATTAAGTCTGGAAATGGCTGAATTACAGAAAAGTGAGCGTGACTAGGTGACCAGAATGACTTTAATTGCTTGTTGCACCAAAAAAACTATTCTGGGTGATATTTGAAATTTTTGTCCGCCATCTTGGATCCGCCATATTGGATTTAACTTTCTTAATTTAAATAGGATGATGGTCATATGATACATGATTTCGATCTAAAATTTCAAAATAAATTCAATGCCGAAAACTGGAAATCGATATCTTTTTCGTTTTTGAGATATTACCATTCAACTATCCAGATCGGGGCAGAACGGCCATTCCTCCCTCCTCCGTCTTTGAGCCTACATAGACAATTTAAGTAGCAAGTGAACGACTATACATAAGATTATTGAAAATAATAACTTTTTTAATATCTCCACTTGTTAATAAATATGAAATTATTGTCATTAAAAAATACGGAAAAACAATTTAACGGCTGATTTATTGCATTATAAAACTACAGTATTTAATTTGTTACCAGTTAATACTTATTGTTTGTTATTTTTGTAAATGTTAGTGTTTAAAAGGAACTAATTGTGAAAATGAGTTACATAATTCAAAATAAAATTACCAAAGTTTCTTTACTCAAGAGTAGTTGTTCAAAGTGGCTCTTTACTTTTTGACAATATGATGTACGTGCGTAAAAACTAGTTACAGCATTACGAATGAATTCCCTTGGGATTCCAGCAGATTCATTTAGAATTCTTTGTTTGAGTTCGTGCAGACTGTTAGGTTTCGTTCTGTAAACTTTGTTTTTTAAGTATCCCCAAAAAAAGTAGTCTAATGGGCTCAAATCAGGTGATCTCGGAGGCCATTCAATTGCTCCTCTCCTAAATATTAACTGGTAACAAATTAAATACTGTAGTTTTATAATGCAATAAATCAGCCGTTAAATTGTTTTTCCGTATTTTTTAATGATAATAATTTCCTATTTATTAACGAGTGGATATATTAAAAAAGTTATTATTTTCAATAATCTTATGTGTAGTCGTTCACTTGCTACCTAAATTGTCTATGTAGGCTTAAAGACGGAGGAGGGAGGAATGGCCGTTCTGCTCCGATCTGGATAGTTGAATGGTAATATCTCAAAAACGAAAAAAGATATCGATTTTCGGTTTTCGGCATTGAATTTATTTTGAAATTTTAGATCGAAATCATGTATCATATGACCATCATCCTATTTAAATTAAGAAAGTTAAATCCAAGATGGCGGACAAAAATTTCAAATATCACCCAGAATAGTTTTTTTGGTGCAACAAACAATTAAAGTCATTCTGGTCACCTAGTCACGCTCACTTTTCTGTAATTCAGCCATTTCCAGACTTAATGGACACCCGGTATATATAAGAAGCATTAAAAACATGATTTTAGTATGAAAATTGCACAATTTTAATGAATACAAACAAACTTACGTGCCCTTCAGTACAATACTGTACTCAAGGACAACGGAAGGGTAGGGGGATGAGGAGAACGTGGAAGGGGCTTACTTACACCTTGTCATGTCACCTCGCCATGAGCCATGTCAAAGTATACAATGTCGAAAAAGCGGAGGTTTACTTTATTGGCCGACTGTCCTGATTATTTAATTAAATTAGGTTATTTATATATTCTTGATTGAAAAACCTTGACTGTGTTTTTCCAATTTCTAGGATCAATTATATCCACTTGATGGCACATTTTAGAATGCACACTCAGATTAAAGATCAAACAGCCGCATTCATTAGAGGATTTAGATCAATTATTAACATTGATTGGTTGGCGTTGTTCTCAACTCCTGAATTACAACGGCTCGTATCTGGTGATAATGTACCACTCGATCTTGTTGATTTAAGAAGACATACACAGTATTATGGCGGATTTCATGATTCGCATCGTGTTGTGTTATGGCTTTGGGATATATTACTTAAAGATTTTACCGAGGAAGAACGTAAATTATTTCTTAAGGTAAGGAAATTAAAAATAAATTTAACTATTTCTGTTAAATAATTCATGGCATTTTTAAATGTATTAATGAATGTTAACTGTTTGTTTTATTGTATTGTTCACTAATGTTGTAGTGGCAGCAAAATTAATTTTAAGTACGTATGAATGAATCGTGTCATTAATTACTTTGTTTGCTAGTTCAGGAAATTAGACTGAAACGTAAAAAATTATCAATTTTTTTTGGAATTGAATATATTTTAGATAATAATGAATTTTATATTGATGCTGAGAGTTCTGGATAATCAATTAATCATATTTATGAAAAACAAAGAAGATAAAAATTATAACCCATATTTTTTAACTTGTGAATTTTTACATTTTTTAAGTTTATTTGAAGTCCTGTCAAGTGCTTTAGTTATTAATGACTTGTAATATGAGATGAAATTGGTAAGTGTTAATGTGTAATAATTTCTAGACTATATTTATTTAGGAATCAAACCTGGGAGTTTCCACTTTGCTCTGTCTGGTGTAGTGTAGCGCTCGTACTACCGAACATGAAGGTACCTGTATTTTTTTGGGGTTTTTCTATAATAATACCTGATGGAAAAACTACTTTCACCAATTGTTTTTTGGATTGTAGAAAGTAACTTATCTACAAACATTTTTTAATAATTACTTTTTATTGATATAAGCTTCATTGATATCAGAACAGTTGTTATTATGAAGTTATAATGTAATAAAGGCCCATAACAGACAGGTGGAGTGGTAAATTATAACCCATATTTTTTAACTTGTAAATTTTTACATTTTTTTGTACTCGATCTGCTAATTCCAGAGGTACAAAAAATAGTTCTGTTTCTTATCACATGGTCAGCCAATTGTATAACTGAAGCATTTAAGAACAGAAGAGATAGAGGAGTAAAATACCCTATACCCATACAAACTAAAGATTGCATATGAGATCTATCCAATAACAACCAAGGTCAGGTGAGCGGTTGCCACTTCGCTTCGTCACACTTCAGAAATAAGTTGGGATTCCCTTAAGCTTGAAATGAAACGTGCACTAAAATCTTTATCTCGGTTTGCTGTTTAATTCTTCAACTTATGGATTAAAAGATTTCAAAAATTTATGTGACTGTTCAAGAAGATTGAATTCAAAACTTTTAGTAACGTGAACTGTGGTACAGCAACAACACAACATGGCAACGCAGAATACCGTTGACGGAGGTCAATTGGCTCTGTGCTGTGTTCCAGGGCACTATCCTCTGCCTTCATCTGGAGTCTTTAGCTCATCAAGATATAGTCAGAGTTATCTCTTCTGAGAGTAATGAATTTCATTATACAGCGAGATCCTGTGTTGAATGAAGTGAAGGTGTCATTTGCAGGGTGGAAAGTAGTTGATTTTTAGAGGGCTGGGCATGCTGATAAGCATACTTTTCCAGTCAGTGAGGAAGGCAATTGTAAACCACCTCACTCCTCGTTTTACTTAATAAAACTCTAGGTTTATACCGCCAGAGGTTCAAATCAACCTTTTGGCTGATGAGCTAAATAACCACAGTGTAATAAACAAGACGACTCAGAATTCCTGATAATGGTTGAAATTTTTTCCATCTATTTATGAAGAAACAAAAAACACTTAAAATGTAGATTGCAAGCAAATAAAATTTACTACGTGTAATCTGTGGATTTGTTACAGCTAGCATAATAATTGGGTTTTTCTTTTTCTTTGCCACAGTTTGTTACCAGTTGTTCAAAGCCACCATTACTTGGGTTTGCTCACCTGGAACCACCCTTTTCAATCCGTTGTGTCGAAGTAGCTGACGATGATGACACTGGGGATACTATTGGTAAGTAAATAAATCTTTATAATGCATTCTGCCACCTGTATTTTAACCCTATTGTAAAAATATTTAAGTTTTTACTGACCTGCTAACAGCTGTTATCACTTGTTTTTGATATTTTTTTTTGTGTAATTAATTTTTCTGTTGATATGTTTCAATGAATTCACCATCATCAGAGTACATAAGATTGAAACTAAAATTTTCAGAAGATCTTTCAGAAGTCATTCATAAAAAACTATTTCATTATTCAAATTTAACCTGTTCATGTAAATGTCTTACCTCTGTTTATTTAAATGTTTGTATACATGAACCATCTCATACTTTTCGATTTTATTTTTATTTTTATTATTACGTGGTTCTATTATATTTAAATGTACATCTATTTTACCAAACTTATGGTTTTCTTTTTGTATATGATTTGTGTAATTTGATACGATGTAATCACATATCAGTGCTAATGATGGTGGATCCACCAAACTATGTCAGTAGATAAAGTAAAACTTTATAAAAAAGGTAAAAAAACAAGTGATGTACAGTACATGAATTTTTGTTTTGTTTTACGTCCATTGTTTTGCAATTACTGCTAATGCAGATGAGAAAAATGATAGATGAAGATAAGTTTTGAAAAAAGCCAGGCCTGACCGGGAATCGAACTTGGGACCCTGGCATAGAAGCTAATTGTGCTAACCGCTACGTCAAAGGGTCAGTGTCGTAAATATTTTTACAATAGGCATTGTAATACAGTAATGTGATATACTGTACTGTATTGGAGAATGGAACGAGTCACCATATGGTGCTTGCAATCCGAGCACACATAACATTTTCGTTGGCGTAGTTGGGAACGTGCTCGCCTCTCATCATGCAGTCTTGGGTTCGAATCCTATTCAGGCGTGGCATATTTTTATACGTTACAAAAAATCATTACATCCTTCACCGCATTAGCAGTAATTGCAGAACAGTTGAACATTAAACCAAAAAAAAAAGAAAAAAGTTAAATCGTGTGACACCCTCTAAAAATGAAATTTTAAAATGAGATTCTGGCTTATTAGTGACAAAATTTTAAAATGGCATTATCATTTTCCTTTGTTGTCGACCCCAGATGTCAGAAACTACAAGAGTTAACAACAAATAGTTTTCGGATTCATCATTTACACGAAAAGGTAGTGGGCCTAAATTGGGTTTGAAGTTCTGGTTTCGACAGGAAGTCAAGAAATCAGTCGGAATTTGAAAACAAAAAAAATGTCATTCGATTCATCTTAAAAAAGTAGATACCTAAAGCACTAATGGTTTTTACCATGAGTCAAAGGTGAGCCTTTTTAAAAAATTACCACCACCGATGAAACATGAAAAGGATTATTTCATGAAAGAGATTTTTCTAAATTTTGTTTATCCAAAAAGGACTTGGTACTATCAAGCTTGGATAAATGTGTCCCTAATGTAATAAAATATTTAAGTTGTTTTTTTTTACAATTATTACTAATTTAAATTATATGTATTTATATGTAACGTGGCCGCTAATACCCTTCTAGTCGATGCAACCTTTAATAAATAAATAAATAAATTACTAAAACTTGCCAAAATTCACTAATGTACAATATTTTGTTAACTGGATAGCCACAGAACTTGCCTTTTGGATTACCTATTTAGGTTGTTTAATTAACTCATACAAACAGAGTCTGCCCATAACAGACAGGTGGAGTGTCAAATTATTTACACTCAATCTGTTAGTTGCAGGGCTAAAATAAATAGTTCTGTTTCTTGTCATATGGTCAGCCAATTAAATGACTGAATCATTTAAGAACAGAAGAGGTAGAGGTGTAAAAGACACTAATCAGAGTTATCTCCTCTGAAAGTAATGGATTTCATTATACAGCCAGACCCTGTGGTGAATGAAGTGAAGGTGTCATTTGCAGAGTGGAAAATATGTGCTTCTCAGAGGGCCCGGCATGCTGATAAGTGTACTTTTCCATTCAGTGAGGAAGGCAATTGTAAACCACCTCACTCCTCGTTTTACCTTGTAAAACCTCTACAGGTTCAAACCAGCCTTTCGGCTGTTGACCTAAACAACAACACAGAGTGTCAATCAATTTTTTTTTTTTCTTTTACTTTTAAGACCACACTGGATCACTAAGTTAGTTTAACATTTATTTAGTCTTACGTTGTTTTCTCTTCTCCCAGTAGGCCCTCATTCTAAGCGATCGGGCCAGTCTCACTTCATCTGATTCGACACTCGTTTTATATTGTTTAGTTGGAGGAGGTGCAAATTTAAAGCCTCCAATGATGTTTAATTTTTCGGATTTATTTTGGAGGTCTTCAATTTTTAATCCCATCTCCTCCAGATCTTCATTTATTTCTCTCATCCATACCGGTTTGAGAGCGAGTCCACAACAGAAATTCAATATCTGTTTGACATATCTGTTTTCTGGATATCTCAATATGTGACCGAGGTATGATATTCTCTTTTTCCTAATCGTCTCAGTTACTGGATCAATAGTTTTGTAAACTTCACTATTAGCCAAAAGTCTCCAGTGTCCTTCCACTTTGTTTCTCTTGCCTATGCAGGTTCTCACTATTTCTCTTTCCTTTTTGACAACTCTGTCAGTGTTAATCTTGGATTTTATTTTAAACACGGTCTCACTGCAATAGGTAATTTTGGGTCGGACAACTGTTTTATAGTGTTTGTGTCAATATTTATAAACATTTATTTTTTTTTTGTTATGCAGGAAGTGTAATAAGAGGTTTCTTCACGATTAGGAAGAAAGATCCACAACACAGGTTACCAACTTCTTCAACTTGTTTCAATCTATTAAAATTACCAAATTACCAACACAAAAGTACTTTAAGAGAAAAATTACGATATGCTATCTCTAGCAATACCGGCTTTGAATTGTCTTAAGATTTTAGGAGTAATTTTGTGATCACAGTAAAGTAGCTTATTACCATAAATATTTGTAATTTATTTATTTTTATAATATATCAGATGTGTAAATTTGTTATTACAAAGTATTTAATTATTATTAGTATATAAATATATTATGTATGTAATTTATGTTAAATATTAAATTACATTAATAAAAAAACTTGTGGTTTTTCTTTTTTTAAGATCTATTTTACTTTCTCTTACCTTGTTATGAATATTTAGTATTGGGAAGGAAGTATATTTTCATAATTTTTTTGAATTCAAATTTTCAGGCCCCTTGAACCCAAAAAAACATGTTTTTAGCGATTGGCCTGTGTGTGTGCATGTATGTGAATATCTAAATATCTCGAGAATGGAGTATTGTACAACGTTTAAACTTGGAACTTTCAAGTTAATGTACTATGAGCGGACCGAACATGAACATTTTCATCAAAATCGGTCATTCTTCATTAGTTTATTTGTGCAATTTTCTCAAAAACTGCTCCTACAATTTTCTTTAAAAATCACCTCATTTGTTATGTTTTTTTATGCTTTACAAGGTAGAAAGTTTTTTTTTAATGATTGCGGCCTTAATATGCATTCTAGGGCAAAAGTGTGTAATCAAAGTTGTAGAACATTTAAAAACCTACAACTTTTATTTCAAACATTTTTTGGTACAACAATTAGTTTAGCGGGAATTAGTGGTTTTCTGGGTTTTTCCATCAAAATCTGTAAAGATATGGGATTTTTTTATAATTGAAGCCTTAGTACGCATTTTATGACAAAGTGTTTTTACAATCAAAGTTATAGGAGATTAAAAAAATCTACTACTTCATTTAAAAAAATTTCTCTACAAAGCCTAGTTTAGAGGCAATTAATTTTCTTTTTTTTTGTGAGAAAACGAATTTGGTATTCCTGGTATCAAAAGAAATTTTTGATACCAGGATAGTATGAAGTAGTAAGAGGGAGAAGAAACTAAAGTTTGTGTTCCAGATGAAATAAGTTTGCTTCACAAAAGAAATTATTTTTGATACCAGGATAGTATGAAGTAGTAAGAGGGTGAGGAAACTAAAGTTTGTGTTAGAGAAGAAACAGTTTGCTTCACAAAATAAATTTTTGATACCAGGATAGTATGAAGTAGTAAGAGTTTGAGAAAGAAGCAAACATTTTGTTCAGAGAATACAAAATTATTATTCTGACTGAGGAAACCACATTGCTTTCAAACTATCCTGGTATCAGAAATCTCATTTAACTTTGGTTATCTATCTATCTATATTTCATTCTTCTTAGGAAGCAGCTACTGTGCCACACCTACCTGAGTTCTCTTGAACTATTTTCAAATTTATTTTCCCATGAAAGGTGTTGCAATCATGAAATTTTTTGTCACTTGTTTTTCTCAAAAATGGCTGATTTAAAAAAAAAGTCAACATTTACTAAATTTGTTTTGCTCTACAAGATACGATAAGAGCTGATAAAACACTTGGGGAGGCTGTGCTCTCATTGAAATTTTTTTTTAAGATTGCGACCTTAATTTGCATTTTATGAAAAAAATGTAATTAATTGAAGTTATAGGAAATAAAAAAAATCTACAATTTTTATTTCAAGCATTTTATTCTACTGGGCTTAGTTTAGCGACAATTAGTGATTTGTCGTATTTTTAAGTCGAACAGATTGATTTTCTTTTTGCATCATCCACTCATGATTAAATACAGGTTATATGTTTTACAGTTTACATTGGAAAGAGAAAGTCCTGTGAGTGTTTTACACCAGGTTTTCTAAGTGTAGTAGAATATATATCTCTTTCCATAACATTTATAATCAGTAGGTACAAGGATATTAAAAAAAATACATAATTTGAAATGAAAAATAAGATTCCCATTTATTTAAATAAATAAATAAAATAATACAAAATAATAAACATTTTAATTATGCAAGTAAATAAATAATTTATTAAATGCATAAAAATTAACAAGAGAGAATTTATTATCTGAAATCTCACATATCACAGCAATAATTACATAAAAAAAATATATAAAGGACATTTTCTGTAAACTCCTCTTCCAATTAATGTAGAATATAAAAATAAAGATGTTATAACAATTATAATTTATGTCACAACTAATAAATCAACATGCTACATTACGATATTAACAAGTTGACTGCCATACTAACCCACTAGGAATAGCACAAAATATTTCCACTCAGCTACAGAAATTTTTTATGTTCTAATCGTCTATGTAAGTGATACAAAATATAAGAAAATTTTAAAATAGTAATAAAGTGCATGACGATTTTGGGATATGTACCCTGATGGAGTCTTTTCCAAAACAGAGCTGCATGATACAATAATTATGAATCAGAGCGGACAGTCTTATGAAAGTTAAATTAATTATTTGAAAGTTTAACACTGAGTATTACGTCATACAACAATGTATAATCAAACTTAAATAATTATATGCGTATAAAAACATTGTACTAAAAGGACTGCACCAATATTAACAAATGAGACGATACAAAACAGGTTATGTTTGACACCGCCTACTTGATTTTTGTTCTTTAATGCATAACATATTATTTGTATTACTTATTATGTTGTCTAAATTGATAACAGTTTCAATTTTTCAAATTGATTATTTTTAAGTAATGATGCCAATATAACCTTGGCTTGTTTGTAGGTTATGATATAAGGTGGTATACAGATGAAATTAAGTAAAGTGGATGCCAAATAAGCTTGCCAGTGTAGCTGCACGAACAGTTCGGATTCAGTCGGTAGATTTTGTGTCTTAGTACCGAACTGCCTATAAAATCACATGTTCTTAACGATGTAAATTATCATGTATTAGCGACATTAAAAACATTCAACTGTAAACACATACATTCAATTAACGCCAATCACATTACAGACTAATGTTTTCAGGTTAGCTGATACATAATGTTGCGAGAGCGATGTGACTCTAATCACAGCTAGTACAGCACTGACCCCCACTACTCGCTGAGGCAACCGAGCATGCCATTACTAAAATAAATCTTCTGCGCACTTCAGAAAACCAGCAATCTTATTTAACGTTCGCTTTAAGAGCTGATCAGGAACTGAATCCAGGACCCCAATATAGAAGCCAGTTGCACTGACCTCTACACTATGAGCCGGCCCAAATATTACCTAAACTCAATTATTTTAAACTGTAAAGAGGAAGTGGTAAAAATGTAAAGGACATTTATTTTGAACAAATACAATGAATTCAACAATAAGTTAATAGTGTTGTGTTCGAATGCCACATACATCAGTACATTTGTAGAAAAGCATTGTGGCATGATCAAATTCTAGATCATATGGATTATTCAGAAATATTAGTATTGTCCAACAGCAGGTCATAGGGTAAGCAGTGAGAGACTATCAAAACCACTAAGGCAGTCAATGTATTTAAAATAGCAAGGACAATTTTTGCAATTATTTAAAGATAATGAATATAAACTTTGAAAAAAACTGAATTATATATACTTTGAAATTATACATTGTAGTAATCTCTGTAGAGCAGTGGTAATGTACTGGACTACATAATTTTGTGACTGTTGGGCAAGAAGAATGAAGCTGTATACTAAGCGAAATCCAACTGTAAAATTACTCTTAAATAATAAACGTTGAAAATATTTTAGTTTCTAAGAAAAACTAACCAAATATTATTTCAAAACAATGAGATTCAAAAGTTATACAAATCTATCTTTAACAATAAACTTATAGAATATAATATTTAATCATGAAGTATTATCGTACTTATAGCTTTTCACATTTGATTTAGACCAAACAATTGAAAGCATTCTGTTATCAAAACCACTCAGTCAAAATAACCTTACTTAATTTTTTTTTTAAATTAACTAGATTTTTAAAATTAAGACACAAACCATTATTGACTTCAGAAATAGATTTGTTCATTTAGCATAACAAAACCTTTAGAGAAAGATACAGAAAATGTCCATAAAAATAAATTATAATAACTATTAAATTGCCATATAACTTCCTAATTTCTTTAAATTATAAGAAATTCATATCCTTATCACTACATACATTAGTTCTTTTATCATATAATTTAATTTCATGATACCCCTAAAATAATTTTTACTTATGCAAAGAGTTAACCATTCTATGTATAATTGTGTTAATTACTTTGTAATTTACAGAATAATAAAAATTGATAGATTATGAATAACATCTACACCCATTTAGAGTTTTGTTACAAGTGAAGAATAAATTAAGTCATAAAATAGAATAGCTTTAAGAAGCTATCCACAAAATAACATGACCAGAAAAGGTTGTACCCATTTAATGACACTAGTATCCATTTAATCAGAACATTTTTTTTCTGTTTAAAAACCAACTGTTCTGCAATTACTGTTAATGCAGACGGTAAAGGATAAAATGATTTTTGTACCATATGAAAATATGCCGTGCATATTTATATTGCTGAATGGGATTCGAACCCAAGACCTAATCAGGACAGCTAAAAACATTTTAAATATCAATAAATCTAGGGACAATAATTTTTCAGACACATCGAAGTTTCAGTATTTTGAACTGTTCTTTTATTATTTCATTTACTGTCTTAAAGTAGCAAATGTATACGCTATAGTACACTATTTTGAAAAACATATATGTTTTTAATGAGTCACTCACAATATAAGCTTACTTGATAAAATCTGAACTTTCAGTAACATGGTCACCCCGCTTGGGCCATGTTAGTCCGAAATAAATGAGTGGTATCATAGTACAGCTGGGTTTTGAAGATTTTGAAATCAAAAATTTCAATCTTTTCAAAAACTGGATACTGCTAAAATTTTATTTACAAAATTAAATATGGAAGTTTTAAGTACGAGATATGATAAAAAATATAGGGAATAATTTTATTATGAACAAAGTAATAAGCTTACCAACAAAGTTGAATTACTCTCCTTCAAAGTACTATCCTTGGCTAGCGATGCACATATCCAAACATTGATTCCATAAAATTGGAAGCATTTACGGAAGGGCCTTCAGCTGCTGTTGCAGCTCTCTTAATGTTGGAATGATGTAAAAAAACGTTTTCCTTTCAACGCAGTTTTTATTTTTGGGAAAGGCCAGAAGTCGCATAGGGCTAAATCCTGAGAGTTAAGATGGTGCCTGTTTGAAAGAACCAGTTTTGCATATTTTCGTTCGTTTTTGAGACCAAAGGACGACCAAACCGTTGCCAGTCTTCAATCAACTCATTTCTGCTTTTAGATTGCTCATACCACTTGTAAACAGTCTTCAAGAGTTACCAAATAATCGCCAAACACTAATTTTAACATTATATGACCTTCTTTGGCACTTTTGCAACTTAAAATAAATTTAATATTAATATGTAGTTCAGAATCCATAATGCGCTACAGACGCGGTAAACACGGATCTTACCAGTTAGTAATAAAATTGTTCATTTTATTTTTTGATCACATCTCGTATTTTGGTTTGTTATTTAAAAAATAATAATAGAAACATACAAAAATTATAAAAATAAATTATGGATGAATATTAATAAAATGAAAGTCTCATCAAAAAAATCAACATTGTTCTTTCTCATAAACAAAATATAACCTAACTAAAGCTTTGTCAGTATAAAGAAACTGGAAATTATAGGCAATATACAATAAAATAAATAAATAATAAAACTATATTGAAAAAAGAACAAATACAAAACCTAATTTGGAATGTATGTAGGTAGGTATTTATATTTTTTATAATTTCAGATGAACATGAAAAAGTGTACATAATTTATAAACACAAAGAATACAATAAATAAATAAACAAAATAAATTATTACAAAGGACTAGAATGTAATTTCACAGCAACAAAGACATAGATATACCTTTCAAAAAACCTCATAAATTCAAGAATACAAATTAAAAAAAAAGGACAAGATAATTCAATTTTTTTAAATTTCCGTAATAGTTTCTGAATATATTGCAACTATTTTATTTTTGTTTAAAAAAATAATAATGACAAATAACCTCGATACTACTACAACAGTGTTTATTTTTGTAAAAATATAATTTATTAGATTGATTGTTCTTATTTAGTTATATTACTGGCAGATAATTTTGGCAGTTTAAATGTGACAGAAGTGTAAATGTATAACAGTATACTAAGAGGTGAAAATAATTTTTATTAATTGAATGAATAAATAAAATAGGTGGTAGTACATAACATAATTACAATGGTTGATGATCACTCATGATGGAATTGAAAATTTAGAATTCACCAGCATTGAATTAATCGGGCAGACTGAAACAAAAATGTCATTTGAATTAATAACTACATGTTAATACATATATTGTTTTTTTTATGTACATACATAAAAAAACTTTTATATTTACTTTTTACTGCTTCTTTTACTCCGTTTTTTTACAAGTACTTTCGTGGTACGCACTGCTTCTTCAGGTAATAACATAAGTAGCTGCTAGAAACTTTATGAAGATTGGGATCTTCCTTTGTCAACAGTCTGAATCAAACTGATTGTAAAATGGAAAAATCTACTGCTATTGCTATCTGTGTCAGAAATTGGAACTATATTTATATTATATATTTAAGATAAATTTTAACTAGTTATCTTGTCAAATTGTACTTTTTCGTTTATTAAGTTATTATTATTAATACATGCATTTTTACTTTCTCTTGCCTATATGAATATATAGGAAGGAAAGTATTGTTTTCATGTCAATTTTTCGAAATTCAGTTTTCACCGGATCTACAAGTTTTCTGACCCCCTGAACCACAAAAACATCTTTTTAGCAATTGGACTGTGTGTGTGTGTGTGTGTGTGAACAGAATATCTCAAGAATGGAACATCGAATGAACTTTAAACTTAAGTTAGATACTACTACTGGGCCCGACACAAACATTTTCATCAAAATCAGTCAACCGGAAGTAGTTTTATTCGCATCATTTTACTTTTTTGCGATTTTCTCAATACAGCTCCTACGATTTTTTTAAAAATTGCTTCATTTACTAAATTTTTTATGATCTACAAGATAGGGTAGGCGCAATGTCTTCTGAAATTCTTGGTGATGCTGTTTTCGCGTAAAAACATAGTTTTTTTAAGATTGCGGCTTTAATATGTATTTTAGCGCAAAAATGTATACAATAAAGTTGTAGAGAATTTAAAATCCTACAACTATTATTTCAAATATTTTTTTGTACAACGCTTAGTTTAACGGTAATCAGCGATTTTCTGTTTTTTTTCTCACGAAAACATGTAAAATAAATCGATTTTTGTAAAGATTTCAACCTTAGTATGTATTTTACGACAAAAATTTTTATTATGACATAATACATTGTATTTTAAAATCAAATTTATAGGAAATTAAAAGACCTACAACTTTTATTTAAAGCATTTTTCTTTACAGAGCCTAGTTTAGCGTGAAAGAGTGATTTTCCGTATTTTTAAGCCAAACTGAGGTTGATTTTCAATTTGCGTCTTTCACTCATGATTAAAATTAGATTATGTATATTCAGGTTAGTTTTTTTTGTTTATTTCTAATGTGTTATAACTAAAGTTAGGTTATATTGTTAATTATTTGCATTGGCAAGAGAACGTTGTGTAAGTGTTTCACACCAAATTTTTTCTAATGTTTGAATGTTATACTTATTGTCATTTATTTCCAGAACAGTAATTTCTTCTAATGTAAGAAATTTGTGGTTATTTATTTGAACATGTTCTGCATAATTAGAATTTCCTTTTCCATATTTACAAGCTTGCAGATGTTCTTGATATAGTTTTTAAAGGGTCTATAGATAAAGGGTTTTTTAAAGGGTCATTGCGATATACAATTAATAAAAACATTATCAGTTTGATTCAAACCTTTGATAAAGAAACATGCAATCTTCATAAAGTTTCTAGAAGCTATTTATGTTATTACCTGTAGAAGCAGTGCACACATTCACAGTAATTGTAAAAAGCGAAGTATAAGAAGCAGTAAAAGATAAACATAAAAAGTTTTTTTTTACATACAAATAAAACAAACAATGTATTATTATGCATTCTGTTGCTATGATATTAACTAATAACTTAAATATTTATATAACCGTAATAAATGTATAAATATTATTGTACAAATAAATTGTCCAATAATATTTATCATTTATTACAATAATTTTTTAATTATCACCCAATACCTCAGACCAAAACAGTTCAGTATTAAGGTGTTGTTACACTAGACAGGAGACTGACATGGAACCACCATAGACGACAAAAACATATTTAGCTGAATTATAGATTCAAGACTTTGTACTTTACATCGTAGTTCATAGTCACCAAACACAAACTAAATTGTAACATCTATCTAATTCATCTGGTTCAGATGTACAGAGATTTGACCTAAGGTTCAGCGAAAAATCAATAAACAGGATACAAATTTTTTTATCTTGTGTAATCCCTACAACAGACGAAACTCTATCAACATCGAGACACAATATACTAAACCATTTAATTATACACTAGTTTCTTTTCAGAATTTATAAATCACACAAATCCAGAGATATGAACATTGACACACCCTCATCTACCATGAAATCTATTAAGGAGATTAAAAAGATGCAGGAATAGGGATCTTATATACAAAAACAGCAACGAGGATTTTCCACTGGGTGTTTTCCTCAAGACAGAAACAAGACATTTAACACGTACATCATAAAAATACTGCTGGTTTTATAAATATTCAGTTGTAGTTGTTAATGAACAATAAAATGTCCAAATTCCTGTGACACCAAAACAAACTCCCCTTTCTCACTACTATCCGCGGCAGAATTCAATATTAGAAAATTTAATGTGAAGATCCTACGATCTCTTCCAGATTATACTCCCTCCATACAAAAATAAGAGAAACTAAAAATATTTAGACCCTGAGTGGTATCTCCAGCCCAGGTCTAAACAGGCAACAATGTCATAATTTAACTCCATTTACGACTGAAATCCAAGTGAAGAATATTAAAGGTTTTAAGAACTCTTCATTTTCAACCATCAAAAGATAATCCACGCAAAGGATGTTGTTTACAAAGTGTTTCAACATCGAAAATGATATTGATTGTGTGCATGTTACGTAATTAGTTGATCAGTAAGAAGTACTATTAGAAATTTCCGAGACTGTGATCATTTCAAAAAAAAGTGTACTCAAAAAAATTGACCATGAAAAACTTGGCATATGACGATTGTTGTACATGTTCACCATGGACCGACAACTGGCTTCTACACCAGAGGCACAGGGTTTAATTCCTGGTGAGGTTTAGAATTTTTTATTTAATACCCTTAATCGTCAGCAATAGCATCTGTAGACCACAAATGAATTTGCAAGAGGGTTCCACAAAATAGCATGCAGCAACATTTATAAAATAATAAAACTGATTTGGTATAATTTATTACTACAGATTCATCACTACACTCCTGAATCGAACGAAGTAGTGATCAGAAGCTGATTGCTCTGGATTAATGATGGGATATTCAAAATATTCAAACAATTATATTTTATTCGACTATTTTTAAAAATACTCGAATAAAGGTGACCGAATAAACCATTCACCAACCGCAGTTTACACACTCCGAATAAGTCAGTTACAAAATGAAATTAATTAATTTCACCGAAACCATTCACCATCAAACGAATAAAAATAAACAATACGATCAAGAGCTATGAAATAAGAATAAATTCTATATATTTAATTTTTGCCCATAATGGGCAGGTGGAGTGTTTAATTATCTGCACTTGATCTGCTAGTTCCAGGGCTACAAAAAAACTTCTGTTTCTTATCACAGTCAGCCAATTACATGACTGAACTATTTAAGAACAAAAGAGGTAGAGGTGTAAAAGACACTACTCAGAGTTATCTCCTCTAAGAATAATGAATTTCACTACGCAGCCAGACCCTGTGGTGAATGAAGTGAAGGTGTCGTTTACAAGATAGAAATTACGTGCTTTTCGGAGGGCCTGGCAAGCTGATAAGCATACTCTTTCATCAACTCAGTGAGGAAGGCAATTTGTAAACCACCTCACTCCTCGTTTTTACTTAGTAAAACCTCTAGAGGTTCAAACCAGCCATTCAGCTATTGAACTAAACAACAACATATTTAATGTGCCTAAAAACTGTTACTTCATGGTTTGTTATGTCTCTTTCTGCCGATGATGTGCAATACAAATCGTGCTATCTCAAGTACGGAAATAGAACAGGCAGAGTTTAAATGTCAAAGAATAGAGAAACAAAGTGGATTATTTTTCACATAAAAACAGTTTATTACTCAAAAGTAATTTCTGTTACTTCGAAAACTCGCGACCTCAATGCACAGAATTTCTTACGTCCTTTACGTTATACAATAATAAAAGTATGTACTTTTATAATTACGCAAACAATGAATAACCCCATATAATACTGTACTGTATTTAACTGGTGAATAGATGAATAAATAAGTAAGATCATTCGCGTGGCTGAATGGTGCCTTGAATTTAGGCATCACGGCATTCCCTCACTGTAATGGCAGCTCGACATAGCAATACATCTGTGATTCCAGCCTCCGGACTCAACGTGTTAATAGGTCAAGTGCTTGTCAGATGACACTCATACATACCAATTTTCTGTACCGTTCCATTCCAGTAATTTTTTTAACCCTTTAAGTGTCACACCTAGCAGTGGAGAAATGGTGAAAAATGCCAGATCAAAAAACAAACTAATGACACGACTTCTTTTAAAAATTAATTCCATTAAACTAATAATGTTATCAGCTTAATTCTTTTACAAAAATTTGCAGAAAACCTTACTCTATAAATAGCAATGTTTTACAAAATTCATTTTATTTACTAAATTTTCATGTAATATTCTTTATCCATCCTGATTTAACCTTAACATATTTTTATTATCATGTATTATTTCATTTTATAGACAATTTTTTCCTGATTAGATTGATACATAACACAAGACTATTTCAAATTACTTACCTAACCAAAAATAACATCACCACTACACCTGCACGACGAAGCCGCAATTTGACACAAGTGTTTATAAAGAAATACACAAACTAAACTCTTTGTAAAATATAACTAAATAATAGCGAAATCTATTTTTTTTTGTTCCAACTCTAACTGTTTTGGAATTTCGGCAAATAAAGATTGTAGAGAATGATGATATATGAAAATGAGTGATGAAAAAATGGCAGACCTGACTGGGAATTTAACCCAAGATCCCAGTTGCGTTAACCACAATGCCAACAGGCTGGCCAGCAAAATCTATTGACATAATAATGAAAGTTCATACTTTACACTAGTAATAAAGCCAAAATTCAATGCATTTTACCAGTGTATAGGGAAGTTACAGCCATATACGCAACAGTTTATTGATATCCAATCTGACCGGATCTGGCACTTTCAGAAGACCCTCACATCCGAAAACATCAGATACTCGCACTCAAAAGGTTAATGAAAAAATTGTCAAGCACATAACTAATAACTTATTCCCAGATTATTACATATGTGCGTGTGCGCGCGTGCAAACACACACACAAACACGCACAGAGTAAAATGTTAAATATAAATCTAGTATGATTTTACCCATTGTTCACTCCCTGTCTTTCATTGGATTCATCTTTTTCTGGTGTTTCATCCCCATCGCCTTTTAAGGTAGTTCCTGGGGTTCCTGGTACACTACCTCCACATGTATTACTCGGACCACTGTTGCTAAAATTATTAGCTGAAAACGATAACAAAATATTAGGCACTTAAAACATAAAATTAATATCGGTATTACTAAAAACATTATTTTATTTTTCATTGCAGAATAAGCAAGTTAGAAAAGTAATACTAATAAACTAAATATAAGTCCAACCAGGGCATATGTTTGTAAAGTGCTATAAAAAAATTTGTTTTTCCTCGCATAGTTGGTTGACTAACATGTTGGTACTGGACGACACCGTACAGGATTAAGGACCTACTTCTTTTCTACAACTTTTATTCAAGCTATGGCCAATAGGCAATGTTACCGAACGTTCTACAGGCGATTATTGCCTGTAGAACATTCGGTAAAATAAGATTGGTTAAAAAATTGCTAAAATCAAGGTCATCTTTTGTTTAGCTGCTGCTGCAAATTTTAAGTGTCTATTTGGATATATTGATAATGTAGTTTAGGTCATCAGCCAAAAGGCTGGTTTGAACCTTTAGAGGCTTTACGAAGTAAAACAAGGAGTGAGGTGGTTTACAATTGCCTTCCTCGCTGAGTAGAAAAGTATGGTTATCAGCATGCCAGGCCCTCTGAAAAGCATCTACTTTCCACCCTGCAAATGACACAGGATCTAGCTGTATACTGAAATTCTTAACTCTCAGAGAAGCTCTGACAAGTGTCTTTTACACCTCTACCGCTTCTGTTCTTAAATGCTTCAGTCATACACTGACCATTGATAAGAAACAGAACTATTTTTTGTAGCCCTGGAACTAGTAGATAGTAGATCAAGAGCAAATAATTTAACACTCCTCTTGCCTGTTATGGGCAAATATTGATAATATAAATTATGAATAGAATCCTCAGTGCCAAAATTTATAGATAACTAACAAAAATCTGGTGTGAAACACTCACACGACTTTCTCTTACCACTGTAAACAATGAAAACATTTATAACCTTTTCAAAAAATCAACATGAAAACAATACTTTCCTTCTCTACATAATATTCATATTGAACAAGAGAAAGTAAAAATATATAAAATCACTAATTAAATAGAAAGACAATTTCCTTCTAATGACACAGATTAGCATCATCCTACTTTTTCTAATATTTATTTTACCTAACTTAAAAATAATGAATTTCAAACAAATTCAGTATAATCATTTTAAAATTATTATATACAGATCATTATTTTTTTAGACATGATGAAAAAATTTAATAGTTACATGATGATTCTTGGGTGACTTTACTGTTAGCACATCGTTGGCCCCAGCAAATGTAAGGTGAGGATGGAGGTGTCTGTTCACCATCTGACAATCCCCCTCCAACTACTCCACTTCCAATTCCAGAATCGGTAGCAGAACAACCATCACCACAACCAGTTTCACTTAATGGTGTTGACCTGAAATTTAAAAAAAAAATTGACTATTATAATGCTTTACATTATGGAAGTTGCTCCATGGACTAATAGAAAATTTAATAGCGTATCGATTAATTACCTGCTACATATAATAAATATTAATTATCACTTTTCAGCACTGAACTGAAATAAAAACAAGATGAAAGGTGCGTATGAAAAAGACTGTTTCGGTGCCAGTGCTATTTTCCACTGGCACAAAGCATTTTCTGAACGACAAGAGTTATTACGGTAAATTCCAGGAGATCACAGTCGGTATCAACTGTAATTACTGAAGAAAACAACAGTACTGTGGCCACTGAAATTCATCACAATTTACATGAATCCTCAGATGACGACAATTAACCAATAAGTAAATTTTCTAAACATTTTGTTACTTTTCTTGTAAAATAAAAACAAAATTAACCCGGAGGGTGCTGTTCAACTCATTTCAGAAAAAAAACATCATAAATTAGTGAATTCTTCATTAAATTAGCTCATTGAGCACTCTAGCAATTGCTAATGAATTACTCTAGATATTTAAACAGCCCCCATGACTCATTAATATGAGCCATCTGCTCATATGAACATCACATCAGACTTTTTGGGACACCCTTTTTATCTTTATGTTATAGTGAACAGCACAACCTGTCATAAAACAATAAAAACAGAAAACAAGCCAAATATTTGTCTTCTGCCACAAATGTTTTACAACAGATGTATATATTATTCTTGTGTATGGTCATTTTTCTTCCACCATAGGTTTTGTATAAAACAATATGTAATCTTTCACAGAAATTCTGCAACTTTACCTGCCATTAACACACACAAGACAAATTTATCTTACCGGCTTTTAAAAAGCTTGCTACAAAATGCTATTTTATATAATAAATTTCACTAACCTTTTTTAAGCTGCCTTTATTTTTTATTAATCACATGTGTTTCGGTGGATCCACCATCATCAGAATACTATATTATACCATTTGAAACTAAAAATTTTATATACCATTAGAAACTAAAAATTTTATAGGTATTACATCTTCAGTCATTTGTATAAAAAAAAGAGTTTTATACTAAACAAATTTTTAGTTTCAAACTGTCTAATAAACTCTGATGATGGTGGAGGATTCACTGAAATATGTGTAAGTGATTAATAAAAAATAAGCTTAAAAAAGGTTAGTAAAATTTATTATATAAATAGTATTGATTTCAAGCTGCAGGATCCATTATAAGGATTTATTTTTAAGTTTGCTACAAGTTTCAAAATCTAAAACTATACTCTTCTAATTAAATGCACTAACATACGTTTAGAGACAAACAAATTAATCAATTAAAAATAATCAAAGAAAAGTAAAATGAACGAGTTAAAAAACTTACGCTAAATTACATTCATCCATATGTAGTGGTGTAAAGTGAATTTTCTGCAGCATAGCTTTAAGTTTTTGCTAAAAAAAAATAAACAATATAAATACACACATATTTACTGAATTACATAAATTTAAATTTAATACAGTGGGTCATATGTTATTTGATTTCACATTAAATAAACCAAGATCACGCCTTTTTGAAGGATTTTTCACAGCCACACTGAAAAATGTTGGCTACCAAGATACTTTTTGGAACAAGAGGGATAAACATGTCTGTAACCTTTGTTTCAGAACCATAGTGAATAAAATGCAAGATCATGGAGTTTTCATTATATATGAGAATGTTTTTTTATAGTAAAGGATTTAAATGTGAATTTTTATGATATGAATTTGAGCGAAGTAGTTGGGGATCCTACCAAAATGCCACCAAACAGGTAAGGATTTTCCTTTAGGGTTTAGTCGCCTTAGGCACTTCCACCCTCCTTATCATTCGGGATTTCTTCCTCCTCCACTACTGACACCACTTGTAATTTTTACCTGACTCCCCAAGCAAGAGGTCCCACTGAATCTCTACCATCTCTACCCAGACCAGATCGACTCAGGTTATTTTTAATTTTGCAGTTGGGTAGTCAAAGGGTTATCATATGGTTCAGAGTGCTGGATGACAAGAATAGATGGTGATAATAAATTTTAAGACCTTTAGCAGTTTATCGATTGATGGACCATAAAATAAAAAAGATATTATGCGTGAAATCAATTAGCCAAGGGTGACATAAACCACTTGGAGAAACAGGTAAGAGTGGTTTGATCATTATGTGGTGGATGCCACATGATTAAACACTGAATCAAGTATTCGATTACAAGAATCTGACAATGTGGTATTGGACAACATCAGAAGAGATGAGCAACCCAACTTCTTTAGGAAATGACAGATTACAGTCAACTCTCCATATACATGCATTTCATACTCACAGTGAGCTAAATTCAATATTCGCGGTTTGTTCCGAATGAAAAAGATGGAATACGATGATAAAATGCATGATAAAAATGCTTACGTACGTAAAATCTTCTGTACATCATTCCTGAATAACGTACTTTTATTACAGTACCTACGAAACATCGAGTTGCTGGTTTTAAAACTAAAGTTATGCATATTTATATAAATAACATAATACTTATATGTAAATATAAATAATGTAAATATGAAAAGAGGATAGCCCAACTGCCTTTCAGAGAGAGAAGACAGCTGAATGCAGCTGTGGCAGAGAGATTGAGAGCCACCAGGTTAAGGAATATGAAATTGATGTGGGAACGAAGAAAACAACAGTGTGGTGCCACAACTAACTCCTCAAGGAACGCATGTCCATGAGTGACTTGAGTGCTCCAATTGGGGCGTAAATTAAAAAAAAAAAAATATATATATATATATAAATATCGTATGTACACTACAGTATATATGTACATACTACACACAGGCATTGCTTATTAATTCACTAATTCAATTTCCATATTCACGGTTTTTGTATGTATTCCGTATTTGCGGAAAATTTTCAAAACCTAACCCCTGCGAATACGGAGAGTTTACTGTACTAAATTTGAAGTTGGAACACATCAGAAGGGCTAACCTGTCATCATTTATGATGATGATCTTCCTACAGAGCTGCTGTTCTAAGAATACAACGTGAATTCTACAAGTAATACCTAAAGAAAGTTAGGGTCAAGTGAATCCATGAAAAGCAATACGCCTTCTTGTAGAGCGAGTACAATTGCTGGAATAATGTAAACTGTTACGATTCCAGAGTAGACTTACCTGACTTTGAAATAAAGTTGCTGTACTAGGCAGTGTAGATAAAGGAGGCGGTGATATAGTTAATGATCTAGAAAGTGGTAAATTTCTTGCAGCCGACCCATCTACATTGGCTGAAGAATTGGTAGTGGATGATGGATTTTTTGTGGTGCTGTTTACAAGCCAACCCAATGCCTTTGGTATCGCCAATTGATGTTCAACTCCAGCTGATGATGTTTCTGCGTTACTAGTAGCATTATCATTTTCTGATGTTGTCGTATCATTTTCATCAATACCAGATCCTCCAAGACTAGACAATCCGTTACCTGAACCAGGGGTAGCGACAATGGAACGCCCTTCACTGGTTGGTATACTGCAAACAAATGTAAATAAGAAAAATTCTAACAAATTTATTCACAAACATAGGTACTTCTTGTTGAGTTCTGCAACGTAACCAACAATCTTATAAAATATTGGAGCGGAATATTTAGTTCTATTTTCAGCTAATCTCCTACAATGCACAGGGCAGTAATCAGGTGACATTGGAAATGTGCGAACAGTTATAGTTAATCAAGTATATATTGTTGGTATACGACAGATATAAGCGACCTTTTGTGTCTAGCAATACTAACAGCTCCATGTCGGACTTTGTCTTTCAGTGTTTCAGAGTATACAGATAAAAAAAAATGTAAGGAAATATCATACAATAAATTGACAAGTAATCTATATGATAAGCCAAAAATTTCCATTCATCAAGAAATTGAAGCAGTGTCGAATGTAACGGAGAAAGCTTTCAGGAGAGGGTCTGAATTTGCGCCCAACAAGAAAGACGTCATCTCACAGACATTATTTTCCGAACTAATTAAAGTAAATACATATCAAAAATGCAATAAAAATATTATTTAATGTAACACACTTTTCTATCATTCAAACAACCAAAGTTATTCAGAAGTGAAAAACATGCGTTTCCTCGGCTCCACCCTTGCATAATAACAAACGGCAAATTTTATTGTTCTAATACAATGCCGCTAATTACTTTTATTATTAGATAGTACTAGTATTAAATTCTAATTAACCTTTTGTTTTTTAACAAATGTGTAGTAAATAATGTTAAAGAACCATACAATAATTGTTACGTATGTTAAAACACCATATTGTAAGTACTTACGTTCAAATACTTTGATTAAACAAAATGTAGGATGATTAAAAATAATTATAAATTATCCAAAAATACAACCATACATAAATAAGTAAAATTATAATTTACTTAATTTCTAAGATACCTGTGAATGTCCTATAACTTTTTAGGGTGGGCCTACCAGAATGATTAACAACTGAAATTAAGATACTGAGGACTACTAACAAAATGAGGAAAAAGAAGTGATTTTCACAATTCTAAAAAGAAAAATTGAATACCTCACCCACATCATGAGAAGCCCATGTTATAAGCTTATGATTTACAAGACAATACAGGGTAAGAGATTCATTGGAAGAAGACGACTGTCATGGATAAGAACTTAAGTGGTTCCACTAGTACCAACTGGCCATATCCAAAATCTACATAACCATCATGAATGCCAACCTCCGATTGGAGATGGCACCATTAGAAGTTGGGAGTTATACTTGGAACTAAGCTAAGAAGCAATAATATCAGAGAGGAACTTGACATACACGATGTTACAAGATGGGTAAGATCATAACAAAGCTTTTAGAGAGATCAAATGGACTTATTGCCCCTAACAGGCAGTTGGAGTGTTAAATTATTTGCACTCTATCTGCTAGTTCCAGGGCTACAAGAAATAGTTCTGTTTCTTATCATATGATCAGTCAATTATATGACTAAACCATTTAAAAACAGAAGAGGTAGAGGTGTAAAAGACACTAATCAGAGTTATCTCCTCTGAGAATAATAGATTTCATTATACAGCCAGACCCTGTGGTGAATGAAGTGAAGGTGTCATTTGCAAGGTGGAAAGTAGATGCTTTTCAGAGGCCTGGCATGATGATAAGCATAGGCTACTTTTCTATTCAGTGAGGAAGGCAATGGTAAACCACTTAACTTAAACTTAAAGTTCAAACCAGTCTTTCGGCAGAAGACCTAAACAACACACATGGACTTAGTGGACCTAATGAATCTGATAAATTAGACAATCACGTATACCAGAAACCAAAAGACCTATGGGTAGGCCGGCCTTTAAAATTATAGAAAAGTAGTTTCCGACAGATTAAACACAACAAGTCCCATTTTAAAGAGAAAGAAACAATTTTTTTTCTTTTAGAACTTTTCCAGCAAGCTCCATCTCCATTTTTCTTATCTGATAGTACTCAACTAGAAACTGTAGATAAAATTAGAAGTGAACTCACTCTTTTTAATTATATTTTACTGATTTATTGTACTTTACACATATTTCTCATTTTCCTTGTTTTCAAGTACGGAAAAACTATTAAACATACTCTGGTAAATTTCAGCCACACTCACATTATATTTACTTTGTTTTCAAGAAAATTATATTCAATATAATATAAAAAATTAAAACTTAACTAACCTTGATATTGATGGACTGAAAGAGGAAGGGTTGAAAACAAAATTAAATGCTTCAGCTGAACTGCTATTAGACATACCTCTGTGCCTAGGGTAGTTATTTGGTCCTAACAAACAATAAACCACAAATAATTAAAAAAATTAAATTTCAACAAAAAATCCACCTAATTCTACTTAAAAGAAATAACCTTCCTGATGTCTTTTTTAACTCTGTTTTTATACTCTGTAAAAATAAAAACAAATACTTCAGGAATGACAAATTATCACGAGAATTACACTGTTTAAATAAACGAATGTAAAACACAATCACAAATAAAATAGAACAAACAATCCCATTAATTTTTTATATTACAAATTACATAAAAAGGAATTCGTACAACAAAAATTTGCTAAAACAAAAAAGCCATCAGCAGTCATTTGCATGTTAAATTTAAGCTGAATGAGCCACACACTTGATTTTAGCCAAGTTTTGGAAATTTTGAAAGATGGTTTCAAGCGGTATTCATATGCTAAAGCAGCTGGTTATGACCAAGAGATCATTGGTCACAAACTGGTGGACTGCTGACTAATTTTTCGCAAAAAATTAGTTACTATGAATGTGCTGAGAGCAACTGGTGATGCCAAGATTTGATGTAAGCTGAACAAGTTAACGGCCTCGATCGGGCTGAAAGTAACACTCGTGATAGCACCATGGTACAAAATACAAAAAACAAACTTTTTTACAAAAACCTACAGTAGTTAGAAACTGTGGTTACATTTAATCGCACAAACCTTTACGAAATCAAGAATTAATATTAAGATATAACACTTTGAAGACTGACATTTTTTTTGTAGTTTTGTATGTGGACTGCCATTTTCAGGGATTTAAAAAAAATTGTAACAAATCAACCATTGGTCATAAATTCAAAAAGTAAAGATTAAATTAAAGATCATAATTAGCAGATTACTTTTAATTTATTAAGATTAGGATTACTTGCATTACAATGATCAAGATGTTTGACTGAAGAGAGGTATGTTTTCTTGCATTTAAATATTTTTCACTGTATAATGATAATAGATAAGAATAATAAAAAAAATCTGGTGTGAAACACTCACACAACTTTCTCTTGCCAATGCAAATAATTAATAATAAACCTAACATTATTAATAAAATATTAGAAATAAACAAAAACTAACCTCAAAAACATAACCTTATTTTAATCATGAGTGAATGACGCAAAATGACAATCGAACTCAGTTTGGCTTAAAAATACGGAAAATCACGCTTTCACGCTAAGCTAGGCTCTGTAGAGAAAAATGCTCTAAACAAAAGTTGTAGATCTTTTAATTTTCTATAACTTTTATTATATACACTTTTGTCGTAAAATGCATACTAAGACCGAAATGTTAAAAAAATCGATTTTTCTCACGTTTTCGTGAGAAAAAAAACAGAAAATCGCAAATTACCGCTAAACTAAGCGTTATACAAAAAAATGTTTGAAACAGAAGTTGTAGGTTTTTAAATTCTCTACAACTTTTATTATATAAGTTTTTGCGCTAAAATTTATATTAAAGCCGTAATCTTAAAAAAACAACGTTTTTACGTGAAAACAGCCTCGCCGAGAATTTCAGCAAACATGGCGCCTACCCTATCTTGTAGAGAATAAAAAATTGAGTAAAATAGGCGATTTTAAAAAAAATCGTAGGACCAGTTTTTGAGAAAATCGCAAAAAACTGAAAAATTATACGAATAAACTACTACTTCCGGTTGACCGATTTTGATGAAAATGTTCGTGTCGCGTCCGGTAGTGGTATGTAACTTAAGTTTCAAGTTTCAAGTTCATACGATGTTCCGTTCTTGAGATATTCTGTTCACACACAGACACACACACACACACACACACACACAGACCAATCGCTAAAAACATGTTTTTTGGGTTCAGGGGGTCTGAAAACGTATAGATCCGGTGAAAACTCGATTTCGAAAAATCGACATGAAAACAATACTTTCCTTCCTATATATTCATATACGCAAGAGAAAGTAATTAATTATGAGTTATATTCTTACAAACTAATTACCTATTTCTAATAACCAATTTACTTTTTTATTTCTTAAGTAAAATTTAAAAAAACTAAGTATTATAATAACAAACTAATAACTAACAACAACGCACGGAAGTTCCGGCAGATCTCGCTTGCTCACGCTCGATAACATCGATATCATTGATACTGTAAAAGTCGATATATTCGCTAATCTGACAACATTACGACTATGAGTGTACTTTATTAGATTCAGAATGAACTAAATTAAGTGACAGCATAGACAGCAATCGTATACGATACGAGCTAATGGATATAAAACCAAGTGAAATAGGCAACCGTATCGTATATGGGTGCCGTCCAGCCGATCAAAATGGCATGCCCGTATTGTATACGGGTGCCGTCCTGAAAGTGTTAATAATATTATCATATCTAAATTTTTACAGTAAGCCTAAGTAAAAAGTTGGCCAGATGGTAGCAGTCTCATCAAAATGTTGTATTGACCTTTATTGAATTTAACTGATGACCACTGACCTAAATGCTCAAGAGATTTTAAATACAGAAAAAAATCTGGTGTGAAACACTCACACAACTTTCTCTTGCCAATGCAAATAATTAACAATAAACCTAACATTAGTAATAAAACATTAGAAATAAACATAACCTATAATTTTAATCATGAGTGAAAGACGCAAAATGAAAATCAACCTCAGTTTGGCTTAGAAATACGGAAAATCACTCTTTCTCTCTAAACTAGGCTCTGTAGAGAAAAATGCTCTAAATAAAAGTTGTAGATCTTTTAATTTTCTATAAATTTAATTATATACACTTTTGTCGTAAAATGCATACTAAGGCCGAAATGTTAAAAAAATTGTTTTTTCTCACGTTTTCGTGAGAAAAAAACTGAAAATCGCAAATTACCGCTAAACTAAGCGTTATACAAAAAAATGTTTGAAATAAAAGTTGTAGGTTTTTAAATTTTCTACAACTTTTATTATATAACGTTTTGCGATAAAATGCATATTAAAGCCGCAATCTTAAAAAGAAAATGTTTTTACGTAAAAACAGCCTCACGCAGAATTTCAGCGAACATGGCGCCTACCCTATCTTGTAGAGAATAAAAAATTGAGTAAACCAGGCGATTTTTAAAAAAATCGTAGGACCAGTTTTTGAGAAAATCGCAAAAAAGTGAAAAATTATACGAATAAACTACTACTTCCGGTTGACCGATTTTGATGAAAATGTTCGTGTCGGGTTCGGTAGTGGTATGTAACTTAAGTTTCAAGTTTCAAGATCGAACAATGTTCCGTTCTTGAGATATTCTGTTCACACACACACACACACACACACACACACACACACACACAGACCAATCGCTAAAAACATGTTTTTTGGGTTCAGGGGGTCTGAAAACGTATAGATCCGGTGAAAACTCGATTTCGAAAAATCGACATGAAAACAATACTTTCCTTCCTATATATTCATATAGGCAAGAAAAAGTAAAAATCCTTTTACATTAACAAAGGACACAATGTTCTTCTAAAACACATAACATTAGGGTATTTATCTTTTTTTTTTTTTTTGTCATCAGTCTCTCGACTGGTTTGATGCAGTTCTCCAACCTGTTCTATCTTGCGCAAGTCGTTTCATATCTACATACCTGTAACACCCTACATCTTTTGTAATTTGCTTTATATATTCTAATCTTTGCCTCCCTCTACAATTTACTCCCTCAATGTTACCCTCCATTATTGATAGCCCAATACCTGGATGTCTTAGGATGTGCCCCACTAGCCTATCCCTTCTTTTGGTAAGATGCTTCCATATACTTCTTTTTTCATCCACTCGCCTAAGAACCTCTAAATTACTTATTTTGTCCACCCACCTAATCTTTAACATTTTCCTATAACACCACATTTCAAAAGCTTCTATCCTCTTCCGTTCTACAGCCCCTATCACCCACGTTTCACTTCCGTATAATGCTACACTCCAAACATAATGTTTTAAGAAATTTTTCCTAATCTGTAAATCAATGTTTGTAGTCAGTAAGCTGTTTTTCATTTCAAAGGCTTTTCTAGCTTGAGCAATTCTACTCTTGATATCACTCGTGCTTCTACCATCCTTTGTTATTTTACTCCCTAGATAGCAGAATTCCCCAACTTCCTGTATGTTTTCGTTGCCTACTTTTAAATTTCCCATCTCTTCTAAACCACTCTTGCTGCTGCACAACACTTTCGTTTTGTTCTTATTAATTTTCATGAAGTAATCCTTCCTCAAGATCTCATCCATTCCATTTAAGGCATCCTCTAGTTCATTCTTTGCCTCGGCTAATACTACTATATCATCGGCGAATCTCAACATTTTTATTGTTTCTCCTTGAATTTTTATTCCTACATCAAATTTCTCCTTCACTTCATTTATAGCCTCTTCTATATACAAGTTAAAAAGTAGTGGTGACAAAGAACAACCTTGTCGTACACCTTTACTTACAGCAGCCTCTTTTTCGTACCCCTCGATTCTCAAAACAGCCGTTTGATTCTTATACAGACTGTAGATAACTTTCCTTTCTTTGTATTTAATTCCTAGCCTTTTCAAAGTTTTAAACATTTTACTCCAGTCCAGATTGTCAAATGCTTTCTCTAAATCTACAAATGCCATAAGAGTAGTTTTATTTTTCTGTATCCTTTTCTCAATAATCAGTCTCAGAGCCAATATTGCATCTCGAGTTCCCATTCTCCTTCTAAATCCAAATTGGTCATCGTCCAATACTTCTTCTACTCAGTGTTCTATTCTCCTGTATATAATTCTTGTCAGTATCTTAGATGCATGGCATGTTAGGCTGATGGTTCTGTAATGTTCGCACTTCTCCGCTCCTGACTTTTTTGGTATTGGAATCATAATATTTTTTTTAAAGTCCGATGGTACCTCTCCACTCTCATACATTCTGCACACAAGTTTGTATAATTTGTTTTGAGCAACTTTGCCACATCGTAATAATAATTCCGATGGTATGTTATCTATTCCTGGTGTCATATTCATATCCTTAAGTGCCCGATCGAATTCTTCTCGTAGTATAGGGTCCCCTTTTTGATCTTCTTCAACATCAGTTTCTTGTTCTATCGCATCATATTCTAATTCTTTTCCCATGTAGAGTTGATTTACGTATTCCTTCCATCTTTCAGCTCTCTCTTGGCCATTCAACAATGGTTTACCACCTGCGCTTTGTAAATTAACAGCTTTCATCTTTCGTTCTCCAAAGTTTTCCCTTATTTTTCTATAAGCTGCGTCCACTTTACCAACTGCCATTTTACTTTCAATGTCCGTACATTTCGCTCTGATCCACTCTGCCTTCGCTTTTTTACACCTTTTGTTTATGGTATTTCTCAAGTAGCAATATTGCCTTTTACCTCTCTCGTCCTTTGCGTTTTTATATTTTCTTAGCTCATCCATCAGTTCTAAAATATCATTAGTAATCCACGGTTTCCTACCTCTTCTTTTAGTATGTCCTAACCATTCTTCCGCTGCTTTCACTACCACCTCCTTGAAGTTTATCCACTCCTCCTCTACACTTCCTGTGTCATTACCTCTTTCTTCTATCCCTTTTTGAATACTCTCCTGGAAACCTACCTGGTTGTCTTGTTCTCTTAGTTTGTCTACATCCCACCTGGCATTTCCCTGTCCCTTCTTCAGTTTTTTAAGTTTAAGCCTGCTATCCATTACTACTAAGTTATGATCACTCCCTATGTCTGCACCTGGATAGGCTTTACAGTTCATAATCTGGTTTCTGAATCTTTGTCTAACCATTATGTAATCTATTTGGTATCTTCCCTTGTCACCTGGCATCATCCAAGTGTATAACCTCCTTTTGTGATTCTTAAAAAGTGTATTGCCTATCACTAAATTATATTTGGAGCAGAAATCTACCAGCCGACTCCCTCTGTCATTTCTCTTCCCTAGACCATATTCTCCGACTATCTTTCCTTCTTTTCCTTCTCCAACTACTGCATTCCAGTCTCCCATAACTATCAAATTTTCATCACCCTTGACATATTTTATTACTTCATCTAATTCCTCATATACTTGTTCTATTTCTTCCTCTCTGTGTGAAGACGTAGGCATGTAGACCTGCACTATAGTGGTAGACTTTGGTTTCGTATCTAACCATGATAATCCTATCACTACACTGCTTATAGTAAGTCACTCTTTGTCCAATTTTTTTATTCATTACTAGACCCACTCCGCCCTGCCCTCCGATGGCTTTAGTGTTAATAACCCTATAATCCCCGGACCAAAAGTCTTGATCATCATCCCAGCGTACCTCACCAATGCCTACAATATCTAACTTCAACCTATCCATTTCCCTTTTTAAATTCTCTAACCTACCAGTTTGTTTTAAACTCCTAACATTCCATGTTCCAACTCGCAGAATTTCAGAAACTTTTATTTTTTTGATGAAATCCCCTCTGATAGTCCTCGCCCGGAGATCCGAATGGAGGACTAGTTTATCTCCGGAATGTTTTACCAGAGAGGACGCCATCATAAATTTTTCATATTTTGAAGTTCTCGAAGATCTGCATATACTAAGTAAGCCTAACCAGAATCATACATGAAGGAGTTTCCTTACGATAATTCTTGTCAGACAGAAAAAGCTGTAGTTTACTGTTGCTTTCAGCTTTTTGGTTGGCAGACTGAGTGCCCCAAGCCACCGTCTGCCAGGGTGGAATGGGCAGCCCTTCCAGTTCCGTTCACCATGAGCCGGTTATCGTGCTGATGAGCGGTTACTACCCAAAAACAATACCACTTCTAAAATATCATTATAAACTACATTTTATAAAATCTTATTCAAATCATTAATCTGAATTACAGAAATTATAAATTTTACAAAATACAAAAACAAAATATACTCAACTGTTTGGATCAACCAGGCTTGTTGTTGAGCTGAGGAAGTTCAGATGGTCAGTCAAGGCATTATTTTTACTTTTATCTTGCATGTCAAATAAATGCATCAACATTATTTCATCTTCTAAGTATTCTATTGTTAACGCCCTAAACAGAACAAAACAAATTGCAATTATATACAAAAAATTTGCAACAAGAAATAATAAAATTAATTTTTTATTTAATTAAGCACATCCTCTATTAAAATGTTTGAAAAAATGTAAAAGACACAGCATTTTAATATTCCATTGTTTTATTGTACGTTATCTAATACATGTAAACCACATTTAGCCACAAATTCATCTCTTCCGTTCCACCCACACAGCCTCTAACTCCTTCCAGATTTGCCTTAGTCTCATCTACTTAGCTTCCATCGTATCTGTTTCAGTTTGATCGTGTTCTCTACCCTCATAGAATGGGCCATCCTGTGGTGTCATTTTCATCGTACATTTCATAGTTTTCATTCTATTCAGTTAGTTAATATTTCTACATTTGAAGTGTACCAGTTGATTATTATGTACTGTGTAATTACTTGCATTTGAACTAATTCACGTAATCTCATCCAAGTTTTACAACTAAATGAAGTGTCTTTTGCATAAACAAATAGGTAAAATAACATGTACAGTCCTTAAAGTCACAAGTTTCCCCTTGTTTGCAACGAGGGGTAAAGGGGAAGAGCATCAGTGCGCATGCGTGACTGCTTTAATTTCGGTACACCAAGATAACTTATACTATACTCAGAGCATAGCCTATAGCAGTATATCGCAGAACCTTTAGTAGGTTAACGGTACGAATATAACTGTTACCGTAAACAGAAATGTTAGTTTCTCGAAAATGTGGGCAGACTATTTACAGTGCTGAACGAAATCTAATATGCAGTGTAATAAAATGCTGTGGAGTTGAATCTAAACAAAAATGCCTTTCAATGCCTCTTAACAAAAGCCTTGAGTGAGTGGCTAACTACTGTGGTGTTTCTCTTTCCACAATTGGAAAAATAAAGAAGGAAATAAAAGACGTGAAGAAGCTATACTTCAACAGTTTTGTTAACACCTGGTAAAAAAAGGAAGCGGTAAGGTAGACTAGTGAGACTGATTGTGAAGATGCCGGTGACAGCGATCGTAAAGAAGGCGGTTCATTCGTAGAAAATTTATTCCAATGGAATAAGGTAGCTGGTAATTACAGTAAATCAAACATTTCTAGTCGTGTAATTAAGCTATAGGCAGTATTACAGGTCAGATTTATTTCTTATAAGGTTTATGAAGAAAATTTTCTTGGATTAAACCACAGCTTACAAAATATATGTAGAAACTGCACGGTAGTGAAATGTACGAGTAGTGTCTTACTGTTGAGGTTGGCAGCACTGTCATATTTTCACTTCCCTTCCTCACAGCCCATCCATACGCAAAAGGCAATCTCGTGACTTCAGTATCTATAGCAGAGCTCAAACTTATAAAAAAATTAAGAATAAAATGTTTTAGAAAATGAGACACTTATTCATATGTCAAGAGTAATTTAGTCAATTGACCAACCTAAGTTCAGGATCTGATTCTCGCTCCAAGTCATGGTACAACAAACTCTGAGCCATCGTCAATTCCACATCATTATCACCTGTAAAACCAAACCAAAATTTACAAGTGCATTGATTAAAATGAAACAATTAAAAAAAAAACAATAAAAAGTCAGTAGTCTTTTAGAATATCAAGGTGAATACAAAAATCAAGTTGAATATAAGGTGTGAACAAAAAATATGGTGAATGAATTTTTATGGTAGAAACTGCTGCCGTTACATCCATTTAAAGTAACAAGTCCGATAACCTGATTCTATGATAGTATCAAGTTTGAACGAGTTGTGACTTTTCAGTCAGCTTTCAGAGCCAGAAGAGTGAGGTCATGTTTACCATATCTGTTGCGCATCATGGATTTCGAACAATGCATTAACATTAAGTTTTGTTTTAAAGTGTTAAAATTAGTGTATAGCGATAATGCGGTAACTCTGAAGTCTGTCTTTAAGTGATACAAACAATTTAAAATGAGAAATGAGACGATTGAAGACTAGCAACTGTCGGGGCATCCTTCGACCTCAAAAACTGATGAAAATGCGCAAAAAATGGCAAAACTATTTCGTTGTAACAGGCAATTGACTATTTGTGAGCTTACTGAAGAAATGAACATCTCACATTATGAGTCTGTGCAAAGCATTTTGACCAATAATTTGCAAATGAGACTAGCGAGTATGAAATTTGTTACTAGACTTTTTTCCCCTGTCCCACATATCGCTTCTGATCTGTGAGTTTTTGGGCAAATAAAAGATTCCTGTTCGTTCACATCTGCCTTACTCTCCAGATTTAACACCATGTGACTTCTGGCTCTTCCCAAAAATAAACACTGTGCTGAAAGGAAAATAATTTTACACCATTCCTGACATTAAAAGGGCCACAACAGAGCACCTGAAGGTCCTTCCAAAATGCTTCCAATCATGGAATTAAAGTTGGGATACGTGCATCGCTAACCAAAAGGAATAATTTGAAGGAGATTTTTTCAAATTAGATGTAAAGTTATTATTTCATTTGACATTTCATTTCATTTGACACCGTATTTTTTGATCACACCTCATATCCACCATCAGTTGTACATGCAAACACATAAAAGCACAACTATATTATACATGCAAACTTTCATCAGCTTGTCATAACAAGCTCACTAAAAGTGTGCATGCATTTATATTTTTACATTATAACTGATGATGAATACATGATACCCGAAAGGACCTACTGACTTTTTTAATTAGGTAAGAGTCATCTTAATGTGTATTTATTTGGAGGTTTTTTCTATATTAGATAACTTAGATTATGTATAATATTTTACTTTATTAAACATAATAAGCAGAAAATAGAAAATAATAACTAGATTCACTGACGATGTCACTTTCATTGGATCCCAAGTCAACTATTACACAAGTAAATTTTAATTAATTTAACCAGAGTTACTTATAATAATAATAATAAATAATAAAAAGCTGAGCAATCTCATAGGGAAGGAATCAATGCAAATTAAGTTTTGGCCAGGGCCATGAGGGAAATTTTGCAATTTGAATTTACTACTCCTATTTAATTTTCATAAAACATATCAAACTCTATATTTATGCTGTTTATTAGGAAAATAAATCATGAAAATGTATTGGAATAGTTTTCCATTGTTTTCTGGATATATTGATGAACATGCACAAAAGCAAAGTGTAATGTGTTATTATATCGATAGTAAAATACATTATGTATGTGTATACTGTGCAGATTCTCGTGATTACACCAAAACCCAAGTGAAGGTTATAGTGTGGTTCTGATTTAGTTACTTCTACATTAAGCAAGATAAGGCTGCATGGATATTACGTAACACTGTTTTAAAAAACACTACCCAATTTTTATATATGTTCTCAAGTGAGACAAAAGAATAAACCAAGAATTAGTAAGGACATAAAATTCAAATGTATTTGGATAACCCACCACAGAACAAACAACAAGTAAAAAAAAAAAAAATAGAACAAATACTTCACGGTTTAAAGAGTACAATAATTCATAAAAATTATGTTTAAAAATAGATAAAATGAGCATTACAATTACCAGACATAGTTTCATCATCCACATCATTTTCGTCATTGCTGTTATCATCAGCAGTGTTGCTATTCGAATGATTTCGTCTCCCACAATCCTCATTGCTTCCATCACAATCACTGTCATCCTGAAATAAATCAATTAAAAATGAAATCTATTAGATCCCTTTCACGCAACAAATTTAATGTTTAAATAATATTCAACAATATGCGCAAATAATTTAAAAAACCCACAATTTTAAAACAATTTCAAGTACAAACCCACTAATCATTAGTTTTGCATGAAAGAAGACAGTCATAGAGAGAAATGGGGAGAGAACGGGGTGAGAGCACTCATTGGAGGTTTTTTGTTTTACGTCTGACTGTTCTGCAATTTATGCTAATGCAGATGGTGGATAATCATGATAATGAAAATGAGTGATGAAAAAATGCCAGACCTGACCAGGAATCGAACCTGGTCTAATTGGAGGAGAGAGAGAGAGAGCATGTTAACTATGTAACATTTATTTTTCAATGTTACAATTTATTTTAAATAAATTTTTCCTTGCATTGTTCTAATTGTATTAATTTTCGTTATCTGCTCTGTCGACGTTAATTAGTTATCTCTTAATTGAATTGCTCTTCTAGGCTTCTGTATTACCGTCGCTGTCATCTGTTTTATCTGCCGTCTCGGTTCTCCTTTTCGTTCTATCATGTTTTCTTTCATGATTACCTTGTTGGAGGGGACCCGTGACGTCAGGCCCGAGTTTTCCTTTTATGTAATTTTTGCGTTTCTCGTTCTTCTTTCAGCAAATGGTCATGTCGCCGGACGTGTTTTTGGTCTTGGTGCCGTAATGAATTTTATGTCTTTTCGGGGTGCGTTATGTTGCTGCTTGTCTTGACCCTTTTGCTTTCCCGTGTTTCGGTAAGTTCTTCTCTTTTATTTTGTAGTTAAAACCCAAAAGCCGAAAATGATAAATTTAAATTTGTAAATTTGTAAACCCTTTGGGTATTTTAAATTTTATTTAAATTTTTTAAATGCTTTTCTTAAAGCGAACTTTTCTAGTTGAGCCTATGGGATTTAGCTACCTTTTATTTTTGTGTTTTGGGGTAGCCCTCATTTTTCTAAGTCCTGGTTTTTCTGCTCTTTGCAGGGACCCAGTGTGGGGCAGCTTTCACCCAGTGTGGGGCAGTTTTCACCCAGTGCGGGGCAGCTTTCACCCAGTTTGGGAATGATTTAAATCTGTTTGGGATGGATCCTATTTCAAGTCCAGACAAATGCTAATTTGTTCGAAAATTAATGTAATCCTGTTTGGGGCAATTGGTATCCGCTATGAATTTGCATTTCGTAACCCGAAAACTTCTTGTCGGCGATATGATTCGACCTTTCTCTAAAAATCCATCTAGAAGCATCCGTTATATAAAATTATATTTTTACAATAAAACAAAATCTCATCTTTAATTTATAACTTGTGATTATGAGTTTTTACTTAATTCTATTTTAGTATGCTGCTAAGCATGGTATAGTGTGGAGTTAATCTGTTTCCATACTTCTTACCTTTTAATCTTTTCTACATAAATTTTTTTGATAAAACATTATTTATTAAAATTATGTTCTGTAATTTTGAAATTTTGTATTTGGTTTTTATCTAACTGGCTTTGTTAAATATAAAAAAAATCAATTCTTATTAAATAAAATAATAATTTATTTTATTCTCTGTATCTTCGTCTTAAAGCCAAATTAATTATGATTGCTTATAAAATTAAATTATTTTAACCTTATCTATTGGTTATTTTAAAAGGCCTATTCAATTTAAATATTCAATCTATTGTTTCATTTTTATAATAAAATTTATTATTAATTATCAACCTTCTTTAATGAAATTATTTTTTTTTCTCTGGATCCAGTATTAAGTATTATATATATATATTTATATTTTTTTGAGGAGTTTTGTCTTTTCTTAAATTTTGGCTATTTATGTTTTTTTAAGATCATTTTTGCGCTTGTATAACTTTCTCCGTTAAATAATAATTTAATTGTAACTGTAATTCTTTAAGTATTTCATTTCATTCAACATTTTATTAAATATTTTTACTATTTTATTTTCCTCGATTTATTTTAACATCACATCACCGCAGTCTCTCCTGTTGGAGTTTATTTGTTCCCCGTGCCAATTTTGTTTCGTGGCGTTTTGGTTTCGCCCGAACAAAAGGGGTCACAACTAATAAAAAATATTCTGGTATGAAACACTCACAATGTTTCTCTTGCCAATGTAACTAATGAAACATATAACCTATGTAATCTTATTAAACAATCTGAAATGAAAACATAACTTAATTTTAATCATGAAAATTAACTTCTGTAGAACTTAAAAATATCAAAACTCTATAATTGACATTAAACTAGACTCTGTAAAAAATGCATAATATTTGATTTTTTTTTTAAATTTTCTATAACTTAAAAACAAAACATTTTTTTCAAGAGAACATAGCCCCAAAAAATTTCAGCAGACATACCCTATCATGTTGAGTACATAAAATGTAGTAAATGAGGCAGTTTTCTTTTAAATTGTAGGAGCCCTTGAAAAATTGCACAAATAAACTACTTCTTTCAGTTGAAGGATTTTGATAAAAATGTTTAGATTAGGCCCCTAAAAGTGAAAATTTTTTTACCACTTTATAGTATGCATTTTGTTGTAAAATGCATACTAAGGCTGCAATATTTAAAAAATCTAATTTTTTACAGATTTTGATGAAAAAATGCAGAAAATCACTTAAGTGATGCTAAACTAAGCGTTGTACAAAAATAATGTTTGAAATGAAAGTTGTACGGGTTTAATTCTTTAACAACTTTAATTATATACACTTTTGCTCTAGAATACATTTTAAGACCACAATCTTAAAAATACAATTTTTTTAACAAGAGAGCAGCCTCCAAAAATTTCAGCAGACATACCTTAACTTGTGGAGCACATAAAATGTAATAATAAGGCGTTTTTAAAATAATTGTACGAGCCGTTTTTGATAAATCGCAAAAAATTGAAAAATTATACGAATAAACTACTTCTTTTGATTGAACGATTTAGATGAAAATGTTTGTGTCGGGTTCCCTACTGGTATCTAACTTAAGTTCCAAGTTTCAACTTCGTACGATAATACGTTTTTGAGATATTTTGTTCACAAACAGACCAATTGGTAAAAACATGGTTTTTTTTGGGTTAAGGGGATCTGAAAACAAAAAAAAAACAAATGCAAGACTTAGTAACCAAAAATATTGCTTATTAATTTTAAACAAACCTCTGTATCAGAAGAACTAGCAGACGATAACTGTAAATGTACACCCGATGGATTACTGTTCATTATATTCGGTGTAGAAACAGACGTTGCGGGTGGTAATGCGCAATGTTTACGTTGAGCACTGGTGACTGTAGTTTTACAAGATTTGCTTGAACTATTTGATGAAGATACAGTTGTCGAACTTAAACTTCCTACTCCAGTGCAATTTCTACAAAAAAACACAAAATGAAGAAACAAAATTATTAAAAAACAGAAATCTCTTATGCAGTATGAAAATTATTTAATAATTCATAAAATCTACAAAAGAAATTACGAAAAATTAAGTTGATACGAAGGCCACTATTTATACTTTGAGTCTAATAATAAATAAAGAAACAGTAAATTATCATTGAAAATTGCTTTAATGTTTTTTAAAATATTCTCCTTTATGGTTTATACACTTTTGCATGGGTTCGTAGCAATTATCAAAGCATTTTTCCTATTCTGCTTGAGACCTACCCTATTTTGTAGAGGATAAAAAATGTACTAAATGAGGCGATTTTTAAAAAAATCGTAGGAGCCATATTGAGAAAATCACAAAAAAGTGAAAAATGACACAAATAAACTACTATTTTCAGTTGACCGATTTTGATGAAAATGTTTGTGTTGGGCCCAGTATTAGTATCTAACTTAAGTTTGATACTCGTATGATGTTCAGTTCTTGAGATATTCTGTTCACGCACTCACACACATGCGCACACCAATCGCTAAAAACATGTTTTTTGGGTTCAGGGGGTCTGAAAACGTGTAGATCCGGTGTAAACTCAATTTCAGAAAATCTACATGAAAACTATACTTTCTTGCCTATATATTCATACAGACAAGAGAAAGCAACAACATTGTGATGTTTTCAAATAGTACAATTTCAATTACCTAGTCATCGCTGCTAGAGTAATTACATTTAAAATCAAACAGGACAAATTATTTAAAAAACATCAATCAATATTTGACCCAAATGGCTATACTATTTTTACTGGAAATTCTACTTTTCCTACATGAGGTCTTTTTTTACATTCCGCCTCACAAATAAATAAAAAAGTATATCAAATTTAAACTTTAAAGAAAGATACCTTGCAGCTGGTGAAGGACATGAAACAGAATCCATCAGTGGAAGTGGTTCATCTCCAACACACATTGATTGAGCACTGCTGGTGGCACCTTGGCATCGAACCGCTCTCAACATACTACACGAATACTCGGTTGCTAATTTCTAAAATCACCAATTAACACAAAAATTAGATCATCAGATATTACAAAACCCATAAACTTTACATCATTTAAAATATCCTAGTACTAAAAAAAACGTTTTTAATTTTTTTCAATATACTAAGTAAAATATTTTACAGACTGAAATTTAAGTGCTTTGTTTGAAATATAAAAAAAAACCTGACACTAGAACAGGAGTACCAGTTCACAAACAGCTGTGTTTAATAAACAATCTATTCGTAGCACATACTTTATAGGTTGTTACAGTATAAATGAAATTTATCACCTTACATTTGGTTGGTTATTTAAGTTTAAAAAACTTACGCGCGTTTCGGTGGTACCACCTTCTTCAGAGCATATTATTAAAATTAAAAAAAAAATTAGAATGGTGTTTCCACCAGTCATTTAGATTAAAACTCTTCTAAAAATTTCTAAATAACTGATGGAATCACAGTTCTAAATTTTAATTTTTAATTTTAATAATATGCTCTGAAGTAGGTGATACACATATCAGAGTGCGTGCGTATGTTTTTTAAACTTAAATAAGCAACCTAAGGTATGGCAATAAATTTCATTTATACTGTAATTTATATTAACACTTTGCGTGCTGACTTCGTACCAGTACAACGCCGTTAGATTGTCCGAGTGTGCGGCTGTCGTACATGTACGACGCTCACATTTACTGATTTTTAATTTAATTCATCGTAGTACTACGACACCCGCAGTAGGTAACATTACAATGTAGGGTATTTAGTTCATAAAACGACCGCTAGAATCGAATTTTGATGTTACGTATATCGATAGTAGTCGAACATTTACATCGATGTTCGGTCTTGTTTCATAGTAATTTTAGTGACAGTGAAAATGGACGTCGTAAATGATTCGGAGATAGAACGTGTTATGAATGAGTCTGACAGTGAATATTACGATGAATCCAGTGATGATGAAGATGATAATAATTTGCCAGAACCCCTGTTTATTCTACCGACAGGTATGTTGTTAGCCAAATTTGTTTTTTGTTGTTATATTGTAAGTACTGTTGTTGTTCCTGGAGGTTGTTTACATTCGTATTATCTCGTATTTACAAATATCCACATCCAGTTTATATCGTTATTTATACAAATTACTAAATAAAATGTTGCTTTTTGATTTGTTATTGACAAAACAAATACATTGTACAGAATTGTTTTTGATAGTTGCTGTCAACTTGTTTGAGGTTAGGTTCATACAACTTGTTCCCCTCTCTTTGTTTATGTTTCATTTTACTTGTTCTTCTGAGAGTTAATATTTATTTTGTAAAATATAATATAATTGTAAATATTTTGTACAATAAAATACACAAGACCAAAATACCCAAATACTAAATTTATTGAAAAATTATGTGAGGATATGGTTGTTACAGAGGAAATAGTACATACTCCATCCACATCCAAGATTGCAAGGCTTTCCCAAAAACATTTTAGTGAAAAAATTCCTGTACCAGCAGGAGTTCATCACAGGCAAAGGAGCTGTACAGTGTGCTCAAAAAGATCAAAATCAGACACTGGTAAAGTTAACCGTAAACTGACTGCGTGGTACTGCAAAAAGTCTGATGTTGGATTGTGTCCCCGGTGACTGTTTCAAAGTTTATCATACAAAGGAAAATTTTTAAAATTAAAAAACGCAGCTTTTGCTTTTAGTAGTTAGTGTATATATTTGTAGGTTATATATTTTAGCTGTAGTTCAATTTGAAAAAAATTTTAAGTGCTCGTTCAATTTTTTTTTGTCCAAAACTATCCCTACATTACTATTTAAATAAAATTTTTTGTATATAGTAGGAATTTCTTTTTCAGCCACACCTGTAGAGCAAGAAATGGTGAATTTAATGGTTCAAGAAAACCCAATGCAAGTATTTTAAATCAAAAGTTACAATTTTTTTAAAAATGACAAAAACGCCCAGCACACAGGTATATAACTGCATATACGGGTCCAGCATGCAAAGTGTTAATAGTTGGCAGGATGCATTTCAAACATTTATTTATATCTGTTGTTGATTAGGTAATCAGCCGAAAGGCTGGTTTACCATGCCTTCCTCACAGAGTGGAAAAATATGCTCACCAGCATGCTGGGCCCTCTGAAAAGCATCTACTTTCCACCCTGCGAATGACACCTTCGCTTCATTCACCACATGGTCTAACTGTATAATGAAGTTCATTGCTCTCAGAGACGATAACTCTGATTAGTATCTTTTACACCTCTACCTTTTCTGTTCTTAAATACTTAGGTCATATGGCTGACCATGTGAAAAGAAACAAAACTATTTTTTGTAGCCGTGTAATGAATTTCTAAGATTTTGTCTCCAAAATCTTCTCAATTCATTTACAATTCCGTTTTTTTGATTTTTGTGCCGGATTTATTTTATTTTAAGGGTTATGTATTTTTCTTCATTGAATCTAATTATTTTATTCATTTATTTCCAGTTGGTTTTATTTCATTAGATTTTTTTATTCCGTATTTATATTTACGTTTTTAATTCTTAGGCTTACGTCCGGTGTCCGATTTCATTTTTGTCGTTACTTCTTTATTGTTCAGTTACTCACACGTGTAATTTGTATATCTCTCTCTCTTTCTATCTTACACGTTTGATTCTCTCTCTCACTCCCACTGTTACCGTCGTTTTATTTTCCATATAATTTTCCTCGTTTAAATTCTTGGTATTTCCGATGTATCGGCATTTTTCGCCGCCTCGAACGCTTCCATTCGTGAACGTTAGGGGAATGACCTTTGTTTGCCTTTGTGTGCGTTGAGTTTTTACGCTTTGTCTTGGACAGGATGTCGAACCGATAACATCAAATTTTACAGGTAAATTATTTTTCTTTCCCAATATGGGAAAATTACCTAAATTTAAATTTAAGTACCATGTTTAATAATTTTTCAGGTTTTAACTTAAACAATTTTTTTTAAATCTATTTTTTTTAATTTAAATTCATAATATTTCTTAATATTATTATGGTGTTTTAAATATCCTATTTATAGACTAAATAAATCTCTTTAAAATGTTTAATTAATTTTAAGAAAAAAAAACTTTATTAAATTCAGTATATTTTTCTTCTTTTAAATTTTTAAATCTTAAATATGACAAATTTTCTTTTAAACTCTTGTTCAACGACCACTGAGTTACTTAAATTTTTCTAAGTAATTCTTTTACTAAATTTCATCTTAAAATTCATTTTTTTAATGTCTTAATTTTATTTAGTTTTTCGCCGAAAAATAAATACATTACTGTATTTATTTTTCTTCACCTTAAATCATTTATTAAACTCTTCCCAAGAGATTTTTTTCCCCGTTTCAGTCCAAGGACTTTAAAAATAGTTTTTCTTAAATATTCCTATTAATTTATTATATTCATATTAAGTATTTTCTATTGTTAAATCAAGTTTTGTTAAAATTAATTTATTCCAATTTTTTTTTTAAACTGTATTGTTATTTAACTAACTATTTTTTTCAAATTTTAAATGAATTAACTGTTTCACTTAAAATCATAACATTATTTATTTTATTTAGTTTTTAGTTATTCATTAATAAATTATTTTTGCTACTCATTAATTTTTTCATTATTTTTTTTCTGTGTCAAATGTCATTGCGTCTAGACCTGTGTGGTTCTTTAACCAAACCTTCGCAGTACTAAAAGCGAGTTTTTACCATCAATTGAGCTACGTTATTTGAATCGCTGGGTTGCCAATTAATCCCTGAATCCAATTTTAGTTTCTGGTTGGTTTCTAAAATTGGATGGTGGAGCCCCCGAAAATCAATGTTTTGTAGTTTGGACTGCTTTTTCTCTTCGTCTTATGGTTTTGATGTGGACCGCCCTTGGGGTTGCCCGGTGGCAACTACGATGGTGTTCGTCCACTCCGAATTTCGGTGAAGGGAAAACGCTGTCTACGCTATTAAACTTTGCAGCTGCCAACATTTTTATACTACATAATTTGGTGGAGGTCGCCTCTCTTTCGAGGTACTTACATCATCTTTATACCACAATATGGTGGAGGCTTCGTTTTTCCACTACAAAATTGGTGCTTTATACCACAAAATGGTAGAGGCACCGTGTTGTGTCCTCATTTTTTTACTACACTAGCATATCACACCCAATTAATTTAACGCTCCATCTGTCTGTTATGGGCAAGAATGATATTTATATATACTGTATAAGTATCATTCTTGCCCATTAAATATTTATTATATTAAATATTATTTAATATTTTAAAGGAGCTATCCACAAGTAGATGTGCCATTATCTGTCATTGTTTTTCCAAATTCCTGATAATAGAAAATTTAGGTTTGGACATAACTTCGGCAGCACTCGTCCTGTTCACTTCACTTCGTACGAAGAGTAGCAGCAGCAGAAAATATGACCGGTCGCGGCAAAGGAGGTAAAGGCCTGGGCAAAGGCGGAGCCAAACGGCACAGGAAGGTGTTGCGCGACAACATCCAGGGCATCACCAAGCCGGCGATCAGGCGATTGGCCCGCCGAGGCGGAGTCAAGCGCATCTCGGGTCTGATTTACGAAGAGACCCGCGGCGTGCTGAAGGTGTTCCTCGAGAACGTAATCAGGGACGCGGTCACCTACACCGAACACGCCAAGAGGAAGACCGTCACTGCCATGGACGTTGTCTACGCACTGAAGAGGCAGGGCCGCACGCTTTACGGTTTCGGCGGTTAAGCGTCGCGCCACAAGCCGCTTGCGAAAGTCTATTAGAGCCTTCAATAAACGCTGTTTATTGAAGTAAAGTTTGAAGTTTTCTTTGTATCATATAATTAATCTTCAAAGAAACATTTTGTTTCTTTGAAGATTTACCAAACAGATGCCTTGCTTAATCTAACTGCAGCCTCCAAGAAGAATAATTGATACAGTCTTACATGAGTTTCTTAATCTTAGTTTGAGTTAGTCTGAGTTTCTTAATGAGATATCTTTAACCTTATGCAACCCTTCTGAAGCTAACAATAAACCTAATCGCCCATTAGCACTTGCTAGTAACTATAATAATAACACGCAAGTGAATCGTAAGCTGGGAATCAGTTGATCATGTGAACTGCTTAACCTCAACTTTTAATAAATAGACCTTAAAGCCAAAGTTACCTGTTTTAGTTCATTTAATTGTTGTATATGTTGACTTTGTACAGTATGAAGTTGATTTATGTACCATTGTTGATCACGACATCTCTGGAAAAATGTTGGTGGCCTTACCTGAAACCTGTCATCGAAAGAATTGTAAATTATAATTTAAACTACATAATCAAAATACTTGAAAAAATTATCAACAATGCAGTATTAAATTTGTGGACAAAAATGAATTATGGACAATGGAAGATCTTTTAACAATCTTTTCCTTATTCTACAGGCTTGTACACATCATTCTTTAAAAGAAAAAAAACGGAAATTTACAAATCTGCTGAAAATATATACTATTTAACAGTATGAATTTATAAAACTAACATACAAAATATATTAATAATATGTACATAAAACCACTAGATTATGGTAAAAAATAATAACACTTATCAAAACATAGGAAGTAATTTATAACCACTATTAACATTCCATACCTAAAAATGTAAAAGTTTTACCGTTAAGTGCCGTATAATTTGTATAAGGATGAACAAGTGCCAGCGCTTATTTAAACATTTTACCAACTTAAATTTCAATGTTAGAGAAAAATAAAATTTCTGGTTAAAAATTATTTTATATTGCGTTCATATAAAGAATAAATTGTTCTGACACTAAAATATTCGAAATACATTCATTATTCCATTAATTCTTGTTTTAAAAAAATGATTTTTATTAACATCCGGTTATCTGGACATTTACACTTTATGCACAACTTAAGGACCTCTGGTAAATTGGACGTTGGCACTTTATGTAAGAGATATCGACATCTTGTTTACTGGACGGTAACACTGAAAGGATTAAAACCTATTCTTACCGTATTTGTCCTACCATCCTAATTAGGTCATTATTTTCATAATCTGCACATTTAACAAGGTAAATTCTTATTAATTTTTATTCAGTATATCTATTTCTTTGTATTGCAGGTATTTCTTTGTATCTGCAGGTTTAACAAAGTAAATTCTTATTCACTTTTCTCAGTATACCTATTTCTTTGTATTTATTAATTTCTACAGTTTAGAAATAGTTTTTGATGTCTGCTATTGAATTCTGATGAATGAATTAAATGTTTTTATAACATGGGAAAAATTTTTACCCCTTTTTGTGAAATCAGGAAATCTTTTCCTATACTATCTGGTGGTTTTCCCAATATAAATTTTCTCACACTTAATTAAACTGGATGAAGGGATTCAGTTAAATGGGAAAGTATTGTATATAAAACTATTTTGTTCGCCGCTTAGTTTAACAACATTTTTTTACAAATAAAAATAGAGTATCTACTCATGTAAATAAACATACCTCAGTATAAGAGTGTCTCTATCAGTATTTAAATACCCTTCACTGGCAAGCAAATCCAATCTGAAAAATCTATTGTAGCCCCAACATTCACCGATCTCAAAATCTGAGGCGAATTCTCTAACAATATTTTTGCTCGCATCTCTTGAACCCTGATGTATCATTTCAACTCTGTATTCATACCTAAAATTTAAAATAAAAATAATATAAATAATCTGGTGGAAAATACTCACATGACTTACTCTTGCCACTGTAAATAATTAAATATATTGTTTGTCTAATCATTAGTACAAACGATGTAAAATGAAAAACATAACCTAATTTTAATCATGAGTGAATGAGCTAAATGAAAATCAACCTCTGTAAAACTTCAAAAACGGAATGTCACTAATTAACCCTACTTTAGACTCGATAGAAAAAAAATGCTTGAAGAAAAGTTTGTTTTTATTTCCAATAACTTTGATTCTGCCCATAACAGACAGGTGGAGTATCAAATTATTTACACTCAATCAGGGCTAAAATAAATAGTTCTGTTTCTTATCACATGGTCAACCAATTAAATGACTGAATCATTTAAGAATAGAAGAGGTAAATGTGTAAAAGACACTAATCAGAGTTATCTCCTCTGAAAGTAATGAATTTCATTATACAGCTAGACCCTGTGGTGAATGAAGTGAAGGTGTCATTTGCAGAGAGGAAAATATGTGCTTTTCAGAGGGCCCGCCATGTTGATAAGCGTACTTTTCCATTCAGTGAGGAAAGCATATGTAAACCACCTCACTTCTTATTTTACTTAGTAAAACCTCTACAGGTTCAAACCAGCTTTTTGGCTGATGACCTAAACAACAACAACTTTGGTTATAAACACTTTTGTTGTATAATGCGTACTAAAGCTACAATCTTAAATAACCTATTTTTTAACAGTTTTGATGAGAAAAATATAGAAAATTACTAATTGATATTAAATAAAAAATTTGTTGAAATAAAAGTTGCAGTTTTTATAACTTCCTATAACTTTGATTACACATGCTTTTGCTCTTACATGCATATTAATGCTGCAATCTTAAAAAAAAATTAATTTAATCCAACATCTTCCCCTAGAATTTCAGCAGACATGGCGCTTACCCTATTTTGTAAAGTATAAAAAATGTAGTAAATGAGACTACTTTAATATTGTAGGAGCCACTTTTGAGAAAATCACAAAAAAGTGAAAAATTACGTGAATAAACTGCTACGTCCAATTGACCTATTTTGATTACAATGATAGTCCACTTGTGGTACCTAACATAAGTTCAAAGTTCAACTTTATATGAGATTCTGTTCTTGAGATATTTTGTTTAAACACACAGACAAACCAATTGCTGAAAATATGTTTCTTAGGTTCAGGAGGCCCAAAAAAGTGCATTTCTGGTGAAAACTCAATTTTAAGAAAATCTACATGAAAACAATATTTTCCTTCCCTTTATATTTATAAAAGACAAGAGAAAGAAAAAATTATTTACTAAGATAGAAAATAATAATAATAATAATAGTAATAAATAATTTCATAAAACATAAAAAAAGTACATTAATTAATTTACTTACTTTGAAGTTTCCGGTAAACCAGCAGTCAATTCAAGAAACACTGACAAATAATTTCCTCTGACAACACCGTTACCATCTGGGTATACTTTTAACCTCCAGCATAAACCATTAACATGTAATGGTGATGAATAAACAGGATCTGCTTTGTGTTGTAACTGTGTAAATCTTTGCATTACAAATGTGCTGCTATCATAACCAGGTACTATTTCACTGAAACAGAAAACGAAAGATTTGAAACATGGTACAGAAGAAAACTATAATTTTAATAAAGCATACAATTAAGCAATTAATGGTCAATAAATCAATTTTTAACACACTGAGGCCAACTGATGCCGTAAGGCGGCACATTGAGTTCATTCCCAGTGTCAACTGACACCTTAAGGTGCCATATACTTACTACGTTTCTGTAGCTTTTATTTAATCGCCGGCACATGGGCAGTGTTAGTAAATGTTTTTCAGGCATTTAGACCGATCCTGCAAGCACTACAGTGAAGGTCGCCTTTTGTTACCTGCTGCCAGGAATTTTTGAATGGATTTTAAAAGTGTAGTCAATTCGAACCTCCCAGTGCAGCGCAATTAAATCACTAGAATAATTAATTGTATAATTTATTCCACAAATTTCTTTGCTCTAGTGACGTCTTATTACCAAGAAAAGGTAAGAATAATAAATTTTTACATAAAAATAGATTAATTAATACTAAAAAGTAAATTCTGTTACTTTGAAAACTAGCGACCTATATGCATCGAATTTCTTTCGTACTGTATGTTACACAATAATAAATATATTTACTTTTATAATCACACAACAAATGGAAAAAAACATGTATAATACAGTACTATATTTAGCTGATGAACGGATGTACAAATACGTAAGACTGTTCACGTGGTTAACCGACGCCTTGAAGCATCATGGCATTCCCTTACAGAATGGTGCATCAGCATAGTGGCATATCCGTGATTCCAGCCTCCGGGCTCAATGTGTTATTGCACGAAATCACAATTTTATCATTTATTTCATGAATAAAGATTACATGAAATGTAATTTACAATTAAATAAAAAGAAAAATTTCTGAGTTATTCACAGTAACAACAACCATTATTTGTTCCTGTACCATTAATCATTAACTATAATTTATACAGATACAATAAAACCGTAGCAATGTAATTAATGACATATTGATATTTACAATTACCTACCTAATAAAATCTGCAGGTACTGGTGCAGTTACAAAACTAGCCATTGGCTTTTTACGAACTTGATGTATCATACGTGACAAATCACTGGATTGTGTTATCAATTCAGATCGTGTGCTAGTGTGCAACTGTTGTTCGATTTCTTGTAATAAAGCTTCCAATTGTTCAGTTTCCTGTGTTAAAGATGATTTCTGCCCCATTAACGTTAACAGTTTTGCTTTCAGTTGAGCATCAAGACGTGCTATCATCAATTCAACAGCATTACGGATTTCTCGGACTCGTTCATCCTTTGCTGCTCTTACAGATTCAACATTCCGCTCCTGTAAACCGTTATATATGTTTTAAAATGGTATTATTTAAAAATGTAAACAGGCTTAATTCTTTGGTGCAAATGTAGAGTGATACATTCTAGATTATAACATGAAAGTTCAGGTTTTATTACCGGACAGGGACTGGGTAAATTTTCACAATGTTTATAATCACACAAGGTCTTTAATTATTTATCGTTTCATCAAATAAATAAAAATAAAAAAATATAGTAAACTATGCCAGAGAAACTCATTAATTCACCATATTTATTAATGAGTGATCTCATTAACTGAAGTATAAACAGCAACTTCTTTAATGTCTCACTCTAACACACTCAAATTCGGTGACAATGCATGTGTTATAATTTAACCCAGATTCAATGTAATATTTTAATTATAGCTGTGTTACCTCTTAGATAACTTGTTAAGAAAAAGTACATCACAAAATGAACCTAAATTTCTTCTTACTAGAACAAATTTATTTTTACAAATTTTCTATAAAATTACATTTTTTTAACATCAGCAAAATACTACGTTTTATGCCTTACTCATGACTTCCTAAATGAATCTAACTTTTAATAAATCGAACAACAAAAGGTAACCCTCCGGTTAAGAATGCTAAAATGCCCACAGATTTTCAAATTGACTCAATAATATGGTGTCTTGAGTAAAAACAATACGGTACCCACAATAAATTTGCTGATACCTCCCCTCCTGGCCACCAGGGTAAAAAAAACCGTGTTTTTTTGGTCTAGGATGAACTGGATAATCTGAACTCCATGTAATATGAACACCCCCCCCCCAAAAAAAAGGTTGCAACAAGGTATGATGGATGTCTCACGTTGCTCTTCAGTAAATTGATATTTTAAGTACTATACAGTGTAGGAATACTACAGTAATTAATTTTAACGTCAAAATAAATAAATCAAACAAATTGGATTAATGTAGACAGAAAAGAATGTTTTCAACTGAAGACCGACGACATTATTGAAACAGTAACAAGGGTTCAATGAAAATGTTGACAATGATGAAATTGAATTAGTCACGAAGAGCATAAAACACGAAGATGCAATTAAATGTTTTAATAATTTTGTATTCAGTTGGCAACAGAGAATGACATTACACAGAACAAATTACTTTTATTGGCCCAAAACACGAAAAGACACAGTAAAAAAACACTAATTTCAATGACCAATATTTTGAAGAAACCATGGTAGAATTTTGAAAATGTTTGTATCGATACTGTAATAAAAGCATTGTTTACATACAAATAGAAAGAGTTACGCAAGTTATTTTGGCTTCCAAAACACCCCTTTATACCTGTATCCTGTTCCTTTAAATTGAACTCCTGATAATCCAAATTTTTCATAACCTGAACAGCGGCGGATTTAATTAGTTCGGATTACCAAGCTTCCGAATAAATATTTTTTTCATGATTCGGTGATTGAAAAAATCTGAAAATTTGCATGAAGGTATTTGACCTAAACACCTAATAGCTGATTTTAAAGGTCATCTAAGGTAATTATATAGACCTTGGAAATCAATTAATTTTTTAAAACCATTGTACAAGTTATAATAAGTTAGAAATAAAACTTTCGACTATTGTCTTAGATTTGGCATTAAAATATTTATCTCCATGAATTTTTTCAAATTTTTCAGATTAGTGTGCCATCATGAAAAAAAAGTATTTTCCACTGTTTCCTATTTTTTACAGATTTTTTTGTGGCTTACAGTTAATTAATTATCTTAAGAGTTCAACGAAAAATCTGAAAATTATACAGAAAATTTTACATTGAAAAAGATTTCCTAAAATATTTTTATTTTAACAATTTTCATCGTTTCTACAGCTGTTTACACAGCTTAAAATTAAAATTTTCACCGTTTCTGCAGTTTTCTTAGCCCTACAATGATTTTTAGGGTCATCCGATCAAAAATTTTAATACTATGGAAATCTTATTTAAGAATAGGTATACTGGAGTAAATCTTTTTAACCATTTACACAGTTTTCTCATTTATCATTTACATCATATTTTTATACAAAATTTTTTTAACAGTTCCCAGAATAGTATCTCCTATAGTTTTCGAGGAAGCAAGGTAACAAAAAGTTGTGTTGAGAATGCATTCTAGTTTCAAATAAATTTACTTATGATCAAAATACAGTTTTACAACACAGAATTCAATTCATACTGTGGTATACAATAACTTGATAACAAATTAAATACTACCTAAATAAAGTTGTAGACAACTAACTAATAAAAGTTGTAAACAATTTAAAAATCGACAACTTTCATTTCAAACATTTCTTTGTATAACGCTTAATTTACGCAGTTATTAATGATTTTTTTTCATGAAAATCTGTAAAAAAATTGATTTTTTAACATTTCGGCCTGAATATGAATTTTACGACAAAAGTGTATAAAACCAAATTTACAGGAAATTAAAAGATCTACTTTTATTTTTAGTATTTTTCCCTACATATCCTAGTTTAGTGTAAACGAGTAATTTTCCGTATTATTAAGCCAAACTAAGGTTGATTTTCATTTTGCATCATTCACTCATTATTAAAATTAGGTTATATTTTTTGAGATTAGTTTTTTTGTTTATTTCTAATGTATTATTACTAATGTTAGGTTATACTGTTCATTATTTGCATCAGCAAGAAAAAGTCATGTGAGTCACACCAGATTTTTATTTTTTATTTAATAAATTTGTATTACATATACATTATCTATTTGTGTAAAACTATGCATAATTGAGTTTATTTATATCCTCAAAGGCTGTAAAATATGTACTCATTATGTATTGCAACAGTATACAGTACTGTATATGGATAAAAACTTAAATTTTCTAGCTTTAGAAGTCAAAATTTAGTTTTAAAAAAATTAATCTTTGGTAATCTGACATTTTTGATAATCCGACAATCTCTCAGTCCCGTAACTGTTGGATTATCACAAGTCAACTGTATTTTTTTCCTCACACAAACATAAAATATTAGAAGTATTTTTAGAGGTTCTTTAATTAATATAAAACAATGACATAATAAACGATTAAAATACATACCACTTCTTGAGTCAAACTGATTAGCTCCATTAAACGACGTCTTAACTGAGCAGATTCATCCTTAATTTGGGTTTTATGTTGTTCGTAAACTTCTTCTAATGGTTTAAATGTGTGCCCAGTATGAGTGCCACCCCACAGGGCACACTGATGACAAATACATCTTCGACATGTCCAACAATATACAGATAACTTTTCATGATGAATAGTACACCTATCTCTACTGTCACGATCACTATCCATAGGATCGCTCCGAGCCGATGCTAGACTATCTAACTGCTGCGTTACTTCTTCAACCCATCGGCAATTAACTAATTCGTGTAAATGTAACGATGCTCTACAATGCGGACACTGCGAACGTTGTTCGGTTAACCAACGTCTAATACACACATAACAGCACAATTTGGAACAATGAGGACATAAATGAGCATCTCGCAATTTTTCCATACATATAAAACAACGAAACACTTCAGCCAACGTCTGCAAAAAACAAAAAATTACTTTTAACAGGTTGAATGCCGCAATGTATAAGGGTAAGCCGTCCACACAAGCCGTATAATAATGAGTAAACTTTCACGAGGGGCCGTAAGGAAAAATTGCAAAATATGACCAATAACACATCTTATATTGAGTATTTATTAGTAAAAAGTTAATACTATGTCGGATAATTGAAAAAATGGTGAGGAACACATGTGATCCTCACGGCCTACTAGGGAAAAAATTCTCGGAACGCCTGGTTGAGAATCCATATTTTTATAATAAAACTAAAGTTTTTGTAATAAAAAATGCAAAACAGAAGTGAACTGGATACTAACCTCACTAATTTCAAGCACAATAAAATAACCTCACTGTCTGAAAATATATTGTTTTTAAAAAAATAAACACGAATAAAAACAAATAAACCGTATTATAAATAATTTACAATATTATTACAAACATTAATTAACACATACAATCACTAATAAACAAGAAAATATTACGAATAACAATAACACGACTAAACAACACTGGAAAACAGTCGGTTTTAGTAACTTTAGGTTATGTGTAGTAGTCCCTAATTTTGCTGCACGGAGATGGCACCTGCGCACAGATGTAAATTACACTATCCTTATAGGCGTGCTAAAATTTCAAAGCATTCCCAGCAGGCCTACAAAAGTTCTGATGAAATAATCACAATAGCGTTTGAGGAACCAACATGGATTCTCACGGCCTGTGCGAGCAGACCTGTGAGAATCGCCAGCGATCCTTATGGCCTATATTGATGGAATACATGAGGATCGTATGCGCATCTCACGGCACTCAACCTGTTAATACTTTGTCTGCAAGCATCTCATGGATGAAGTTTTGTGATTCCGCAGATGTCATCATATGACGATGGCCATTATTAGTTGTTTATAAATGGTGTCGTAAATATGTCTAAATACGTTGGTAAATATGTCGCTACGTGACGATGATACATGATTCTATTTATTTATATTGCTTGAGTCCCAGCTCCGTGTAGTTGGAAGGAATGCAGTGCGTTCTTATAGTAATGGGAGAATAAATGAGTTAGTAGTGTTTTACAGCTAATGCATTTGTAGTGGTAGCGTGTACTAACTCGACCAAAAAAATATTCTTATCATCCAGCGCAATAATTTAACAAATACCTACCGGGTTATTAACTTGGTCGGATTCATAATATTTAACCCTCAAATTCATATCAAAATATTTAAATAAATGAATGTAATAAATACAAACAAATATGTTAATTACGGAAATTTGAAAACGAATGTTTTGTATCAGAGTAATACAACAATCATTCTCCCAGCATGCGTCACCCATTCATAATACATCACTCGTACCCTTCATCCCGCAACTACACGCAGCTTGGACCCACACAATACATCATTCTATATTTTTCCTACAAGATATTTTTGATAACGAGATTGAACATAGATAAAGAGATAGAAAGCAGACCAATCGCTCCAACCCCCAACTAGAAGGATCAGGTAATTTTTAAGCAGGGTTTTCTTCCCTTAGCCTTTAAAGAACCAACTCCAATACTGCAAGGCAGCAGCACCTTATTTTGATCCGCCTAAGTATTTTTATTTCCTCAATTACCGCCAGATGCAGTGATCTTCCCAATCTGCCACGTGGGGACGCGTCCGACGTGAGATTAGCAACTCCACACAAGCACATCACTCAATAAAAAAATAAATAATTGAAAAGGAAATTTTAATAGAAAAAATAAACAAATGAATTAAACAATATTTAAAAATGGCAGAACAACTGAAAAAAGCTCATTATTGCTGAAGGTTCCGATATGAGTTGGAATAAAGTTAACGGTTCAACAGGAAATAAAAAATGTAGTTGCAATGTATACAAGGAAGAATAAAGAGTAAACTGAATGAATCCAAACAGTAGTACACAATTAATAGTTTTTTAATGTTCAATAACTAGAACGCAAATTACACATATAGTACTTTTCATTATTACTAAAAATTATTGAAATAATAAAGCAATAACAATAGAATAGTAAAATAAGGTGGCCTACATATTTTTTTAATACAGTAATCTACAACTTAATAAGAAATGTATTTCACATTAAATATGCGACTCATTTTATGAGATTTCATTATAGACAGAAAATTTCTGGAACATGACCCCTACGTAAACTGATTGGCTAAAGTACTTCATTACACAGTAATACTCTGAGGCGAAGTGATTGCGTCTATTGCAAGGTTGTAAAATCAATGTTTATCAAGAAACCCTTGGCATTCTGATAAGAGCAACCCTTTTTTTAACTGTTAAGGAAGTAAACATGGTTATTAATTCACTTCTTGTTATAATCAAGGCAACAAGGTGTTAAAACCTTCTGACAATTACAAAAATACAAGAAATTTTCACTGCTTGCTGTAAATTTAAGTGGGTTTATGAAATTCCTGGTAAAAGCAAAGAATTCAATGCAATGATAAACTCAATGCACAAATATTTTTTGTAGTTTTAGTTACTTATCTTAGTCCCTTCTCCAGCTTAATTATAATTACGTGATACAAACTCATCCGTAAATTATTAAAAATAATGTTCAATATACCTCAACACTGTGATCATCGTCACTTTTATTGACTTTCTCTCTGGCCGCCATTATAAATTGAAGCCAATGCCACCTCCTGATTTCGCCAGCCACTTTTTAGCTGTCAATCTGAAAGATAGAAATAGATAATAAATTACACTAGTTTTCATTTGACACAAGAATCTTTGTTTACAGTTAATAATTCAGTAGATACCACTTTTACAACACTATTATCTGTTCACCATTGTATAAATAATCTTGCAATGCAGAACTACACAATTTTTGCTAGATAAGTCAGGTAAGGTTAGAGATAATAGAACTACAGTGTGTTGCCATCGACTAATCATTTACAATGACTGACGTATACACAATACTGTTGTTATCAGCAGAAACATTCCCATAAAACTTTAAACCGATTAATTGGAATCCAGTTTAACATAATAGGTCCTAACAAACTTTACGTAACAATAAATAATTTTAACATGCAGTACGTTACTAAAATAACAATCAATACACAAGATAAACCTAAATCGTGTTTTAACATTTACCTTTAACAATAGATGATCATTTTGAATTGGTTATTGAAACTACTTATTTATATTTACACTTGAGAACGACAATCGTCGTTATCAAGTAAATCTAATTTATTTTTTAAATTAAATATTACAACACAGACGGTACAATTCCTATAAAAACTCGTAAACTTTAAAAAATTAAATGTCAAGTTTTATTTTCGTTACTTGATAGAATGACAGTAACTGTTGCAGCTGAATAAAGTAACATCTGGTTATAATAATTAAAACAAAACAATATTAAGAAAATTTTCAACAACTCGTAACCTAAATCAATGCCACCCTAAATTTACATATTGAAATACAACTTTCAACACACAGCCGCCATGTTACTACACGAATTATTATGAAAATTATATTGCAAATCGATTTCATTACTCCACTGGCTCGACTCGATGTTCGTATTTCATTCCGTTTAACGATGCCAGTTTTCAAAATTATAACTGCAAAATCAAGTAAACTTTATAGTTCAATAAGCGTAATTTTATGGTACTAATATGTTTTCTTGTTGTTTTCAAACAAAACTCACTCTTATTATCTTTAATATGTATTTGTCCCTTATCAATGAACGTATCAGAAAGTATCGACACGAGTAACGGTTGACAAGTTACATTACCGAATTCAATTAATAATTTTCAAGAAAGGCAAAAGATTTAAACTGTTTTGCAACATTTTATTTTAATTGTAACATAAATTTATTATTCTAAAATACTGAATGAATTTTGTTATTGTGACGGAAGGAGAAAACCATATCATAAAGGCTTTTGCGTTGCGCAAAACAAATCACCAACATGGCGACAAATGAATTTGTTGACATCGTTCGTAATTAGTACGCGGATGTTATAACTGTTATTTTTGTATCTGAATTTTGCTCAGAGTGTAATTTGTATTTAAGTATATTAAGTTTATTGGATATTTTGTGACTAATTTTCGATTATTATTTATACAATTACTAGGATCTACTGTTAAGTTCCGCCTTTTTGTTAAGATTTGACCTAGTGTGCACTGCAGTATTTTTGTTTTTTGTTATCATTGATGACAGGTGAGCGATTTCTTAATAAAAACCGTTATTTTTATAGTAAAATTTTTATTGTTTACAATAGATGTATTGATACTTGCCTACGTTTTTAACCTTGAATACGAGGATAAAAATAAAAGATTTCTTTAATTCCTAAGAAATGTTGTAATAAATCGTACTAGATTAACGTTAATTGAAATATTTGTTGCAATATTTTTGTTTTGAATCCACTTATGTTTTTATTCGTTATAATTCTGAAATTCTTTTATTGTATTTTAGTATTAAATATGTCATAAATATTTCTTAAAAATGAAATCGAGTTCTTTTGCGAATACAAACAGTAAGATAAAGTTTGGGTTTGCCTTTTTAAGATATAGACAGAAATATTATTTATAATAATATTGTATATTGTTTACGTTCAGGTAATTAAATAATGAACTGGATTTAGTGTCATCAAAAGGTAAATTTACCTAATGATTTAATTCAAATTTTATTTTGGATTTTAATAAATACCTAAAATTGTATTTACCTTTCAATTATATTTTACATACTACTAAACTAGGATGTGGATGAGGTGGTTTTGAATATTTTAATTAATTAAGGAAGGTTTTAGAAGATAGAAAAGTACACATTGATGAAATTTTAACTGTACAGATATTGAAGGGTATGTAAACAACTTTTGATTAAAAAATGTTTACTCTTTGATTATTTTTAATAGTTTAATATTAGTAAAAGATTAATAATAATCAGAAGCAAGTGTAAAACAAATTTTCATTTTTTTATTACCCTAATGTGTGTTTGTTGCAATCTGTTCAATTTAGAACAATAAGCAACCTCATGACACATATAAATGAAGTGTAGTCTTGTACAAACTCAGGCCAGCCATTCCTGAGAAAGTATGGTTAATTGAACCCCAACCGTTAAACTGTCACTGGTAACATTGTCTTTAATTTAAATCCATACTAAAGTTACTACGAGGATTTGTTTAATAATTAGTAATTATATTTTATTTTTCTTTATAATATGTACTGTAGAGAAAATCGTTATTAATTGCACACATATTTTTAATTAATTAAAAGCCTTTAATTTCATGAAATGTGCAGTTCTTTTGTGTACAACATAACAATTGAGGTCTAAATATTTTGTAAAATAGGATATTACTAATTTATGTTATTTTAATGATCATCACAAGTTATAGTAAAAAGACTTTAATATTATTAGTAAAAGTAATTGCTTACTGAAAATTGAAAATTTATTCTTTAGAAACCTTGGCAGAAATAATACTGGTGTTTTAGTAACAAAAAAAATCTGGTGTGAAACACTCACACAACTTTCTCTTGCCAATGCAAATAATTAACAATAAACCTAACATTAGTAATAAAACATTAGAAATAAACAAAAAACTAACCTTAATAAACATAACCTTATTTTAATCATGAGTGAAAGACGAAAAATGAAAATCGAACTCAGTTTGGCTTAAAAATACGGAAAATCACTTTTTCATGCTAAACTAGGCTCTGTAGAGAAAATGCTCAAATAAAAGTTGTAGATCTTTTAATTTCCTATAAATTTGATTATATACACTTTTGTCGTAAAATGCATACTAAGGCCGAAATCTTTAAAAAAATAGATTTTTTACACGTTTTCGTGAGAAAAAAACAGAAAATTGCTAATTACCGCTAAACTAAGTGTTATACAAAAAATGTTTGAAATAAAAGTTGTAGAATTTTAAATTTTCTACAAATTTTATTAATTAAATTTTTGCACTAAAATGCATGTTAAAGCCGTAATCTTAAAAAACAATTTTTTTTACGTGAAAACAGCCTTACCAAGAATTTCAGCAAACATGACTTCTACCCTATCTTTTTGAGAATAAAAAATTCAGTGAACAGACGATTTTAAAAAAAATCGTAAGACCAGTTTTTGAGAAAATAGCAAAAAAGTGAAAAATTACACGAATAAACTAGTACTTCCGGTTGACCGATTTTGATGAAAATGTTTGTGTCGGGTTCGTAGTAGTATGTAACTTAAGTTTCAAGTTCGTACGATGTTCCGTTCTTCAGATATACCGTTCACACACACACACACACGCACACACACACAGACCAATCGCTCAAAACATGTTTTTTGGGTTCAGGGGGTCTGAAAACGTGTAGATCCGGTGAAACTCGATTTCGAAAAATCGCCAAGAAAACAATACGTTCCTTCCTATATATTCATATAGGCAAGAGAAGGTAAAAACTGTGACTGTCGTATAAAAATTAATAAACAATCAAAATCTTGTAGAAATTTAGCATTCATGAATTTCTTTCCCAGAGCAATCAGGAGAAAACTGAATCCTTCAGTTTTGTTTCGTACTCAATTTTCTGTTTATTGCCAGCTCAATAACCGAAGAAGAAATACTCTGCAGTGGTTGATCTAGGCGATTGCTACCTGTGTTTTGTTCTTTTTTAGTTTGTAAGCTACAACCTATGTTATTATTTTAAAGTAAGAATATTTTTTTAACTCCTGGTCATCCAAAATCATGGGGCAACATTCTAATTTAAGATGTGTTTAATTGAATTCTTTCCGATAATCCAGTTTGTGATTAATATCAGGTTAATTCATTAAAAAACAATATTTTTATCCAGAAAATGAAAAGTATCATGACAAAATTAAGAATATTACAGTTGAGTTAATCTTTCAGGAAAAATTGTAAATTCGGCAGTTTATACATTAAGTTAACACTTCCATGGATCAGATCAAAAGTAAAATTTGTAGAAACCCGTGAAAAATTGAAATTAGAATTGATGTAAGGCACTTTTATCTGTTCTCTTTAACTTGAGTTTAACTGTTTGCTGGAGAAGGTTATTCAAGAATGGGAAATTAAACTTAACCCAGAGAGAATATTTTTAACCAGTTAAAGGATCTCTTTCCAATAATCCAGGTTGTGATTAATATCAGTTAATTCATTAAAATACAATATTTTTGTCCAGAAAATAAAAAGTATCATGACAAGATTAGGAATACTACAATTGTGTTAATCTTTCGGAAAAAATTGTAAATTCTGCAGTTTAGCCATTAAGTTAACACTCACACAGATCAGGTCGACAGAAAAATGAGTTGAAACCCCTGAAAAATTGAAATTTAAACTGATGTGGTGCTACTATAGTACATGGCCTACTGCATTACGTTTAGTGAAATTTGTATTTCTTGATGTGGTAGCACTGCCCACTAGCACTTATAATAATATGTGTACGTTGCAATCTGTTCAACTCAGAACAATAAGCAACCCCATGGCCCAATGAGATGAGGATGATGTGCATGACGTGTAAATGAGGTGTAGTCTTGTACAGACCCAGGTCAACCACTCCTGAGAGAGTATGGTTAATTGAACCCCAACCATCAAAGTACACCGGCAACCACTGTCTAGTATTCAAATCTAGCACTTTTGGCGCGTAAATATTAATTTACTTTCATTTTTCACTTTTTTGCGATTTTCTCTAAAACGGCTCCTACGATTTTTTTAAAAATCGCTTCATTTACTACATTGTTTATGCTCTACAAGATAGGGTAGGGTAGGCGCCATGTCTGCTGAAATTCTTAGGGAGGTTGTTTTCTCGTAAAAAAAATTGTTTTTTTTTTAAGATTGCGACTCTAATATGCATTTAACGCAAAAATGTATTTAATAAAGGTTGTAAAGAATTTAAAATCCTACAATTTTTTTTTCGGACAGGTTTTTGTATAACGCTTAGTTTAGCGGTAATTAGCGATTTTCTGGTTTATTTCTCACGAAAACGTGTAAAAAATCGATTTTTTTCAGATTTCAGCCTTAGTATGCATTTTACGGCAAAAGTGTATATATTAAAATTTATAGGAAATTAAAATATCTAAAACTTTTATTTAGAGAATTTTTCTCTACAGAGCCTAGTTTAGCGTGAAAGTGTGATTTTCCGTATTTTTTAGCCAAACTCATGATTTAAATAAGGTTATGTTTATTGAGGTTAGTTTTTTTGTTTATTTCTAATGTTTTATTACAAATGTTAGGTTATATTGTTAACTATTTGCATTGGTAAGAGAAAGTCGTGTGAGTGTTTCACACCAGGTTTTTGAATAATCGGGAATTTTCCCTAATACTGATTATTGTTGCTTACACATCTATCAATGAATCCTGCAATCATTTATTTAAATAAGCTTGAAAAATGTAGAACTTTCCTTTATAGCCCTGGAAACGAGAATCAGCATGTCAAAAGCACAATTAATTAGTTAATTCTTTCCCGCATGTGACGGACACATTTATTTAAGTTGGTAAGTTAACGAAACCGTTTTGTTAATAACAAAAAGAAAATGTTAATGACAAACCTCATTAGCATGATAAACAACTTTAGTACTTAATTGCTTTAGTAAAATATAGTATTACAGGTTTTTTCACACAAAGTGAAAGACCTACTGCGCTCTCAGCTTGTGGTATGTCTGAAATGCTCTCTGTTCCGTTATCGTAACTACGCGGCGGTGTACATTACTTTATTACCTAGCAATAAAACAACCGGATATTTCTAATAACCATTAAAATTTACCGCCTACTTTTTTGGTATTTCAATAAAATTATTTCATTATCAACAGTTTTTTCACGTGCGTAAAAAAAGAGGTAATACAGTTGTGTTGAAATTTATCAGTTAATCTTTGTAGTCAGTCAGTTCCGGTTATGCAGGGTGATTCACCGGCGCTTTCCGAGTTAATTTTTTTTTTTTTTTTTATTGAGTGATGATGCCTACATAAGCCTTGGGATTGTGCGTAGGTAACGATATGTGGTTATTTACAGATGAAAAAATGCCAGACCTGACCGGGAATTGAACCCGGGACCCCGGCATAGTAGCCAGTTGCGCTGACCACTACACCACGGGCCGGCCATTTAGTTGAAAAGAGAGAAAAATTTTAATGTTAACGTAAAATGTCCTATAACCCTTCGTTAGCGAGTTATGGTTCCCGGAATACTTTAGCCTGATTTCCGTTCGACCGATTAAATTACTTTTTGCTGAACTTTCTAAACCAAATTTATTACTAAATTAGTGATAGTTTTGGTGTTGCTTTTGATCTAAAAAGATTTAATAATTTTGGTCCCATGACCATATTTTGTAATTTACGAGAAAATTTGGGTAAAACACAAAAATTGGGCTAAAAACACTATTTTCTTAGTTTTCTTATAAAATAATTTCGTTATATGGGTAATAAAAAGTTTTGAATAAAGCGTGCAAAAAGTTTAATTCTAATGGTTTTAGATAAGGTAGATTAATATTTTGCGGGTTAATTGAAAATAAAAATTTGGTGTGAAACACTCACATGACTTTCTCTTGCTAATGCAAATAATGAACAATGTAAACTAACGTAAGAAATAAACAAATAAAACTAACCTCAAAAAACAGACTAATTTTAATCATGAGTGAATGATGCAAAATGAAAACCAACCTTAGTTGACTTAATAATTCGGAAAATCACTCTTTCACGCTAAACTAGGGTCTGTAGGGGAAAATACTTAAAATAAAAGTTGTAGATTATTTCATTTCCTATAAATTCAATTTAGACGCTTTTGACGTAAAATACATACTAAGGCCGAAATCTTAAAAAAAAATCCATTTTTTACAGATTTTCATGAAAAAAAAAACCAGAAAATCGCTAATTACCGCTAACCTAAGCGTTATACAAAGAAATTTTTGGAATAAAAGTTGCAGGTTTTTAAATTTTCTGCAACTTCGATTCTATACACGTTTCCCCTAAAATGCATATTAAGGCCGCAGTTAAGAAAAAAAATTCTACGAGAGTACATCCTCCCCAAGAATTTCAACAGACATGGTGCCTACCCTATCATGTAGAGAATAAAAAATGTAGTAAATGAGGTGACTTTTAAAACAACCGTAGGAGCCGTTTTCGAAAAAATCGCAAGAAGTGAAAAATTACACAAATAATATACTACTACCGGTTGACCGGTTTTGATGAAAATGTTCGTATCGGGTCCTCCAGTACCTAACTTAAGTTCCAAGCTTCAACTTCGTACCGTGTTCCGTTCATTTATAAAAATATTTTGTACAATGCTTCGTTTAGCGGCAATTACTGATTTTCCGTTTTTTTAAGTACAGTGGTTGGTTTTCATTTTGCGTCATTCACTCAATAAAATTATGTTATGTTTTTCATTTTACATTGTTTACACATGATTAAACATAGTTTACATTGGCAAGAGAAAGTCGTGTGAGTGTTTCCTACCAGATTTTTAATTAATTAATCTTTTTCCTCTACGATTTTTATAACAATACTGTACGTGCTTTTAAAAAAAGACACGGTTTTGTTGATTCCATAGATTCTGTAGTTCATGATTAAGTTGTTCTTTAAGATTCGGAGGTAAAGGTTAATGAATTTTATTTTATTTATATTCTTATTGTAGCATAACATAAGTTACACAATAGTCCATACTCGTCACACAAAGAATATTAAGTTAGTCTTCGTAGGTGTAGAAACTTGGCTACATACTTGATTCACCTGTGCAAAAGTGAAAAATTCCATCCTGTTATTGCACACAAAGGGCAGTGTTCTTAGAAGTTCTATTATCTGTTTTTTTTTATTTAGAAATTATTTTTTCTTTTTTTATTGTTCTGGCCTCTTTGTTAGTTGAACAGGACAATGGGTGACTATTTGAAAGGAGTCATCGAACGACCTCATAAGGGCAAAATTCTCTACCAGTGTCTGCTATCTTGTCTACTGCACTTTTTTACATTCTCTTGCCTATATGAATAAATAGGAAGGAAGGTATTGTTTTCATATCGAGTTTTCACCGGATCTACACTTTTCAGACCCTCTGAAAACAAAAAAACATGATTTCAGCGATTTGTCTGTGTGTGCGCGCGTGCGTGTGTGCAGAATATCTCAAGAACGGAACATCGTACGAACTTGAAACTTTTAAGTTACATACCACTACCGGACCCGACACGAACATTTTCATCAAAATCGGTCAACCGGAAGTAGTAGTTTATTCGTGTCATTTTTCACTTTTTTGCGATTTTCTCAAAAACTGGTCCTATGATTTTTTTTAAAAATCGCCTCATTCACTACATTTTTATGCTCTACAAGATAGAGTAGGCGTCATGTCTTGCTGAAATGTCTTGGGTTGGTTGTTTTCTTGTAAAAAAATTGTTTTTTTAAGATTGCGGCTTTAATATGCATTTTAGCACAAAAATGTATATAGTAAAAGTTGTAGAAAATTAAAAATCCTACAACTTTTATTTGAAACACTTTTTGTATAACGTTTAGTTTAGCGGTAATTAGCGATTTTCTGTTTTTTTTCCCACGAACACGTGTGAAAAATCGATTTTTTAAAGATTTCGGCCTTAGCATGCATTTTACGACAAAAGTGTAGAATATAATCAAACTTATAGGAAATTAAAAGATCTACAATTTTTATTTTTCTCTTCAGAGTCTAGTTTAGCGTGAAAGAGTAATTTTCCGTATTTTTAAGCCAAACTGAGGTTGATTTTAATTTTGCGTCTTTCACTCATGATTAAATAAGGTTATATTTATTGAGGTTAGTTTTTTGGTTATTTTTAATGTTTTATTACTAATGTTAGGTTTATTGTTAATTATTTGCATTGGCAAGAGAAAGTTTTATGAGTGTTCACACCAAATTTTTATTTTATTTTTTAAGCACAGTAGTTCTTTTTGTAGCCGTATTGTTACGTTTAAAAGAAAAGGTGATACTGTACTTTGTTTTTAAGGTAACTTTAGTGAAAATGTTTCAATTTTTTTGTAAGAATGTACTGATTTTGTTATATTTTTCAACCAACTTTTCGTAACGATGTTACGATGGAATTTATTCTGGATTAGGCCTATGTTCGTATATTTTTTTGTACCCATAGTTGGCAGGTGGAGTGTTAAATTATTTTCACTCTATCTGCTAGTTCTAGGGCTACAAAAAAATAGTTCTGTTTCTTATCAAATGGTCAGCCAATTATATGACTGAAGCATTTAAGAACAGAAGAGGTAGATGTGTTGTGTAAAAGACACTATTTTAGTTTTGTTTTTAAAGTCGCATTAACATTCTGGTCATTAATGACTACAGTCGATTATGGAACGGTGGGATTTGACTGGTATATAATAATTTTCAGACCTTAGTCGGGAACTTCACTAAGGAAATTCCGACTTTGTCGGAATCACTACACCATGAAGGTGGTCTAACTTTTACTTTCTCTTGCCTATATGAATATATAGGAAGGAAAGTATTGTTTTCATGTCTATTTTTCGAAATCGCGTATTGACCGGATCTACACGTTTTCAGACCCGGAACCCAAAAAACATGTTTTTAGCGATTAGTCTGTGTGCGTGCGTCGTGTGTATATGTGTGTGTGGGAACAGAATATCTCAAGAACGGAACAGCGTACGCACTTGAAACTTCAAACTTAAGTTAGACACCACTACCGGACCAGACACGAACATTTCATCAAAATATGTCAACCGGAAGTAGTAGTTTATTCGTGTCATTTTTCACTTTTTTGCGATTTTCTCTAAAACGGCTCATACGATTTTTTAAAAATCTCCTGATTTACTAAATTTTTGGTGCTCTACAAGATAGGGTAGGCGCCATGCCTGCTAAAATTGTTGGTGAGGCTGTTTTCAAATTGGGAGACCACCCAATTTGATCGAATTTTCGAAATGGAACCCTCAGTGGAGTGTGTTCAGGAACGGCTGTTAGCTGGTCATCATATAAAGTCGCTTGCCCAATCAGTGTTGCTTAACATTTAATAGCAACTTTCTACCAACTGACTGACTGGGTTGGCCCGAAAACCAATTTTGGAGAAACTTACTAGACTCTAACCGGAAATAAAACTTGAAACCGTAGCTTAGTGGTAGCGCGTAGCCTACAACGCTGAGGTCCCGGGTTCGATTCCCATCTAGGGTCTGGAAATTTAACACGTTAAATCCACCGGTACATTACCGAAACACTTAGTATTCGCTGATAACCAAGCTGTTGGTGCGACGTTTACTAAAAAATAACTCAGACGTTTTCCGCTTTGGAATCGAGAACACTGCTGTGGTGCTGCAATTTGTTTTTAATTTATTAATTTCTTGAATACAATGCCGATTTTGGGTATCATTTAGAAAATTCCAAACACATAGGAAATAATTTTGTACCATTTTTATGTACCAGATACGGCAAGCTATTTGAGCGGTAGAGCGTATTAAATACCCGTACAATAGACTAAAACGTTTTCCGTATTCCGGTAATAGTGCTGTTGAAAACAGCTGCAACAAAAACTATTTCAAGGACAATAAAGTAAATATTATAAAACACTATTCTTCTTACACAACCACGTTCTAAGATATCTGTGTTATTGCTAACATCACGCAAAAATAACATGTCTAAGAACTTGCATAAGACGTTTAAGAACAACGGGCATTTAAGCCACATATCGGTAGTTCTGGTACTCGTCCAATGCAAATATTATCGGTTGGGTAGTGAATGAATGAATTGTTCGATGTAGACCACACTAATCTTGTAATCTTAACACTTAAGTCATTTATTGACCGATTTTGATTGTGTCTGCAACGAAACAGTACACTATAAAAAATGATGTTTAGGTCATCAGCCGGAAGGCTAGTTCGAACCTGTAGAGGCTTTACTAAGTAAAACGAGGAGGGAAGGTGGTTAACCTTTGCCTTCCTCACAGAGTGGAAAAGTAGCTTACGCTTATCAGCATGAAAAGCATCTACTTTCCACCCTGCAAATGACACCTTTACTTCATTCACCACATTGTCTGGCTGTAAAATGAAATTCATTACTCAGAGTTGATAACCCTGACTAAAATACTTTTCACGGTTGATGAGCTCTGCTGTTCCACGCGTTTAGACAAATCAGAACGTTTCCCAACGTTGTCAGATTGTACGAATGTATCAGCTTGATAAACGTTACGGCCGCATGCGTATAAGAGCCGCAGTAGTTCACTCGTGTCTTACATCTCGTGCTGAACACATCGATTATAGAGCGCGTTAACATGCAATACTTTATAATATATTGTAATCATATTAGGTATAGGCTGTATGTTCATAGGTTATAATTGTTATTGAAAGACCAAAAATTTGGTTGCCAATATATACAGGGTGTCTCACGAGTAAACCGAAAAACTTCTAAGGTGGTTTCCTCTCATCAAAATAATGAAAAAAGTTTATATAAACATGGGTCCGGAAACGCTTCGTTAGCGAGTTACGGCTAGCGAAAGATTTCGCTCTGGATTCAGAACATACGCCTAAATAAAGTCATCCTAGAGGTCTAGAAACCCAATTTTATGAGTAGATTTGATGGTTTCTTATGTTTTTCGACCAGAAAAATTGAATAAAATAACTTCCAGAACCATATCTCCAGTAGTTTTTGTAATACCCATTGAAAAACGGATAAATCCGTGCATAAAAATACGTTTTTTTAGGTTTGTAGAACAATAACTGTTAAATGGCTGATAAATGTGTAAATTTATTTAGCAAAACTTGTAGAGATTTTAATTCTGAAGAGAGTGATGTAAAATAGGCCAATAATAAACAAACACAAAGTTTAAAAAATGTATGCTTAATTAAATCAACACATACGTAAAATAAGACAGAAAATTTATTTGCGAATACAATATTCAGTCAGATAAATAATTACAAAATTTACATTATAAAACATTGTAGGTTGAGAAATAAGATTTTAAAAATACAGCGTCAATTAAATTGATTTTAGTTTATTGAAAATCGAGAGTTGGTAACACTGCTGCAAAAACAATTGAATCCTAGTTATTGTACAGCCGTCCGACAATAGAGTTGTCGCAGTAACTAGTCTGTGATCTTTTTGAAAACCGCCTTACAGGTGTTGTGATAAAGACTTTTTAGAGAATCAACTGCTAGTTCTACTTGAAGATGTACCACTTGAACGAAGACATCAAATGATATTCCATCATGATGGCGCACCGGCACATTATTCACAAAATGTTAGAGAGATCTTGCAGATAAGTTTTCCGGGCAGATGGATTGGTCGAGGAGGACCAATTAATGGCCTCCTAGGTCCCCTGATTTAAATCCCTTGGATTATTACCTTTGGGGTTATTTAAAGAGCTTGTATACGCAGAACCAGTTAATTCCAAAGAAGAATTATTGAACCGAATTTTAAATGCGTGTGAACTACTTAAGAACAACCGAGATGGTATCAGAAAGGCTACACGTGGTTTCATTAAACGCGCTAGATTGTCCACAAATAACCAAGGAAATCATTTTGAACACCATTTGTAAAGTATGGATATTGAAATAAAAGATTCAGCAATTAGGCTAAAGTGTTTTGTGTTTATGAAGAACGTTAATTAAAAAGATTTTGTATTTCCTGTCTTATTTTTCGTATGTGTTGATTTAATTAAACATAATTTTTTTAAACTTTGTGTTTGTTTATTATTGGCCTATTTTACATCATTCTCTTCAGAATTAAAATCTCTCTACAAGTTTTGCTAAATAAATTTACACATTTATTAGCCATTTTCGCATTTTTTAGCAGTTATTGTTCTTAAAACATAAAAAAACGTATTTTTATGCACAGATTTGTCCGTTTTTCGATGAAAATGTTCGTGTCGGGTCCGGTAGTAGTGTGTAACTTAAGTTTTAAGTTTCAAGTTCGTACAATGTTCCGTTCTTGAGATATTCTGTTCACACACACACACAGACCAATCGCTAAAAACATGTTTTTTGGGTTCAGGGGGTCTGAAAACGTATAGATCCGGTGAAAACTCGATTTCGAAAAATCGACATGAAAACAATACTTTCTTTCCTATATATTCATATAGGCAAGAGAAAGTAAAAAACACTCTTAAGATTGTCTTGGCTGCTTCTCGGCTGAGACGATTTTCCGCCTGAGACGCTAATTTGTGTCGGATCCATATAAATCGTATTATACTGTACTTAATAACAACTGGTAATAAATGATCGTTCGAATTACTGGAGGGTTCGGTGTACCGGGCGTTCGGATTACCGCGACCGTACTAAAGGGCGCTGGAAAATATATTCAAATTTCTGTTAAAATTCAGTCTTCTATTTTGTGTAGCGCAACAATATTACTACACCATTACTAGATAGATGACCGTAATTATTGTGGCATTATGTAGTCCCTTAGCATTTGGCATCAAGTCAACCCAGTTGAACTATAGTGTGTCGTTATGCACTAGACGTTAGTAAGGACCTTATAACATCGTGTTGAACGCAAAAAAGCAAAGATAGATAAAGATGGGAATAATAAAATACAAAATGTTCGAGGGAGATAGCCGTTAGTAGATAATTTCCTGGTTTCCATGAATAAAAACTAACTGTATACGGTACAGGTTTTTGTAGGTCATTGTTTTGTTTCTTCACAGAGAGAAGCATAATCGGCCCACAACATCCCACCTCTCTGCATCCGTAATCCCCCCTTCCTTTCACCTATAAACCCTCCTTCTTCACTCTTCAAATCATTCCACATACCTCGGTAATTTTATAACGCGTACATAAATTGTTATTATAATGTATAGACATCAAATTTAACTTATATGGTACTGATGACCTAAAAGCTTTGACTATTTTCTTTGTGGCTAATATTACGCATACGTTTTACTGCTTTTTATCGGTTATTTTATGGTAGAATAGATTATTATGTATAATTTCACCTTTTGTCCTCACAACATTTATATACTGCAGTATATTATAATCTCTTACAAAATAATCTTTCAACCTGTTCTTTGTTTGATTTTAATATAATCGTTTCCTTCCTATTTATCTGTTGTTTGTTTTGCAATTACTGATAATGCAGACAATAAGAAGGGTGTTAGATGAAAATGAGTGATGAAAAAATGTCAGACCTGACTGGGAATCGAACCTGGGATCCCAGAAACTGAAGGAAAATTTTGATTAAACGGATCCATGAGCCTCCTGTTGACAATTGGGAAGAGGCAACTTCTGATCCATTAATCTCGTAAATTTGGTCGTTTTAATGAATTTTCAGGTATCAACAACAAAAGTGCCCTGGCTGAGTCAGTTTTTCTAGTCCTTGCGATAAAATTGCAACCAAAAATTTTTAAATTCCTGTATTTATTCAGGGCCAGCGTACACTCTTTCGGTTTGGCGACCTCATTTTCAGAATCTACATCAAAAATTGGTTTAAATTCGAAAATAAGTTGTCAAAAAAAAATAACACTCGTAGTTATTGTAAAATGTTAACAAACACCTGTGATTTTTGAAACCTTTTTAAGACTAACAATAAAATTGCATGCAATGCAGGCACTATTATTAATAGTTACTTTTAACCTTAAATTTTTATTAACTTCATTTACATGTCATACATATCATATTCATCTCATTGGATCATGGGGTTGCTTATTGTTCTTAAATTAAACAGATTGCTACGTATACGAGGTGTGGCTATTAAATAACGAGACTGACGTTGTAAAAAAATTTATTTTAATTTTATACATAATCTCTTATTGTCACCTTCAATGTACACTCCTTCTCTATTCCTACAACGCTGCATGCGAATTTTCCATTGTTGGAAACAGTGCTGGAAGTCATCTTCTGTCAGCTCCTTCAGGACACGTGCTGCTCAAAAATATTTGTACTGACACTTTGTACACGATTGAAAATGACCCAAATTTTTTGGAAACGATAATAACATGTGATGAAACGTGGTTTTTTACTTATGATACGGAAACAAAGCGCCAATCCATGCACTGGAAGAGCCAAACTTCACCGAGAGCCAAACAAGCTTGAATGAGTAAGTCAAAATTTAAAGCAATGATGATTGGTTTTTTTTTTGATATCCATGGGATTGTGTACCATCACTGGGTTCCTGATGGTCAAACAATTAATCAATATTACTACCTTGTGGTACTTTCTAAACTATGTCAAAGAGTAAGGAGAAAACGCCTCAAAATGTGGAAGGACAAATCGTGGGTTCTCCACCAAGACAATGCGCCAGGTCATTCCGCGTTATCTGTCAAGAGGTTCCTAGCCAAGTAAAGCATCTCAGTGTTAGAGCATCCACCTTATTCACTAGATCTTGCACCATGTGACTTCTACCTGTTCCCTAAGGTGAAATCTACATTAAAAGGGACAAGATTTGAGTCTGTGGAAGCTGTAAAAGAGAAAGCGGCACGTGTCCTGAAGGAGCTGACCAAAGATGGATTTTCCATTGTTTCCAACAAGGGAAAATTCGCATGGAGCGTTGTAGGGATAGAGGAGTGTATATTGAAGGTGACAATAAGTGATTATGTATAAAATAAAAATAACATTTTTTCCGTCAGTCTTGTTATTTAATAGCCACACCTCGAATACATTTGGGATTAAAAAATATATTCCATAATCGGAACATGCACAACTTTTATAATGTATAACTGCATCCAGAAGACTCCAGAAGGGAGTACAGGGCATATTAAGATAAAACTGATAAGCTTAAATTTTAATAGTGTTAAATTAATTTATTACCATTACTTATTTTTTTACTTCAGTAAGCATGTCATACAACTGGTTGTTGTATCAAATAATACACAAATTGCCTCTACGTTTACTCAGAAGTTAATACATTTTTCAAATGAAAACTGTTTTAAAAAGGAATTCATATACACTAAAATGTTTCTTAATCCAAGTATTTTTATAGCTTTTTTAAAAAAAATTCAAATTACCACAACTTTTTAAAGCTTGCGGCAATTTATTGGTGTATTTTCTACCTGCATAAGTTGGTTTTTTCTCAAACAATTAAATTTTGTGATTAGCAACATAGTTAATCAATTATGTATTTTGGGTTGTGATAGTGAACATTTAAATTCTGTAAAAACATTGTAGAAAATTATAATTGGATTTCGATTGTTGGTCGGTAAGACATAATCAATTTTTTTTAATCTACATGTACTTGTTTAAAATACACAAAACCAAAAATAGATTTTAATTTTTTTTTTCAGTAAAAATTAATGTCATTTCATCTCGGTTTTCTTTTAAAGTCACATAAGAATGTAATGAAGAAATATTTCATTTAAACTACAATCGATACATATTTTAGTTGTATTGACCATCAAAATCCATTAGCGATTAGCCTCCTTGACAGCAGCGAAGATACTTACAGACTGAAACGCTTTAAACCATTGGACTTACCTCTACGATTTTGTTTAAATTTTCATTTTATCATTTAAATTTTTTTCATCTATTCTACTTCAACTCCTAATCATCAGCATCTCATGATTGGTGTCGTTTTCATCTCTACTATCGTCATTGTCATCTCCAACTTCAACACTTTGTGTTTCGGGATGTTGATTCACGGTTCATCAAATTTGATTTTGTATAGTTATATTTTTTGTTTCTTCACAGTTTGGTCTTTTTCAAACACACTACTGAGTGTCGTTTGTGTTTTAATTCTAAGGACATTACTCAGATTTTCTCATATTTGCTTAAGTTATTGTATTTATTAACTGATTGCAAAAGAAAAACTATACTGTTAAAAAACAAAAAAGTTGTATTGAAAAGTTGATTCCTTTTTTTTTTTTTTTTTTTTTTAGTTTACGCCCACATTGGAGCGCTTTAATCAGCCTGCATTAAATTTTAGTCTTTGGAGGATGAGCTCTATATTTTGTATGTAGCATCCTCTTTCGCGCCCAAAATTTCTTCATTCTCTCCACTCTGGCCGCCCTTTGTTCGTCACTCAAGGTGTATAGTTTTCGTACGAAGGTTTTCAATTTAAGTCTTGTGGCTGTATTCCTCAAAATTCTCTTCTCATCTTTGTTCTCAATCTGCTCCATTGTTATGCCCAATTCCTCTAAATCCTCCTGGATCTCCCTGAACCAGTTGTTCTTGGTCTTTGTGTTCCAAAAGTAGTCGTATAATTGTTTTGTGAGTCGAGTTTCTGGTAATCTTGATATGTGGCTGAAGAAGGCTATTCTCCTTTTCCGCATTGTATCCACTATTGATTCGCTCTCTTTATAAACTACTTCATTAGGTAGAATCCACCACTGTCCATCCTTTTGGTGCTTCTTGTTGATAATTGTTCTTATGATTCTCCTGTCCGCCTTTTGTAGTTTATCCGTTGTTGACTTGATGTTTAATTTGAATAGTGTTTCGGAGGCATAGGTTGCTTCTGGTTTAACATCAGTGTAATAATGTTTGAATTTGGTGTTTATTGAGAGGGATTTCTTCTTGTAGATTGCCCAGGTGAACCGTTGTGCTTGTTTCAGCTTAGTTGTTCTGTTTTCTATTGCTGCTGTCTCACTTAGGTTCCAAGTAAGGATCTCGCCAAGATACTTGAACTTACTTACAATTTTCACTTGTCTGCTGTCATCCAATTTAATGGTCGAAGCTTCCGTTTGGAAGGATGGCATTATTTCCGTTTTTTCGAATGAAATCTGCAGTCCCGATTTTTTCTGCTATATTCCTGAGTTCCTCAATTTGAAGCTTGGCCTCCTCCATGTCATTAGCCAGAAGCGCAAGGTCGTTTGAAGCTAGGCAGTTAAGTTTTATTTTTCTGCCAATCTTGATGTTGGGTGGACATTTTTTAGTCCATTCTCGCATGACCTTCTCTAATGCGCAATTGAACAGCAACGGTGAGAGTCCATCTCCTTGTCGAAGTCCTGTTTTGATTACAAATGATTCAGATAGTTCCCCTCTGAATTTAACCCTTGATGTTGTGTTTTTAAGGGTGATTCCAACAAGGTTAATGAGTTTCTGGTGTAGGCCAAATTCTTTAAGTACCTTTAATAGCGATTCTCTATGGATGCAGTCATACGCTTTTTTAAAGTCGACAAAGGTGATGACCAACTTTTTGTTTCGTGTTCTTTGGTGCTTCATGATCCATTTGATATTAATGATTTGATCCGGACAGCTTCTTCCTGGCCGAAAACCCCCCCTGATATTCTCCAAGCTGCTGGTCAAGTTGTTGTTGAATTCTTGTGTATATTATCCTAGACAGAATCTTATACGTAACATCGAGTAGTGAGATCCCTCGATAATTGTTTGGGTCTGACCTATCCCCCTTCTTGAACAATGGGTGAATTATTGCTGTGTTCCATTCGTCAGGCATTTTCTCCGTATTCCAGATATCTATGATGTGTGTGTGTAAATTTTGAAGTGTTTGTTCATTAGTGTTCTTCCATAGCTCTGCAACCAGTTGATTTTCTCCTGATGCCTTATAGTTTTTGAGTGAACGGATTGCTCTGACTACTTCGTCAAAATCTGGTGGAATGACTCTTTCCAATGGTGTTTTATTTTCCGAGTTAGGATCAAATGTCAGGCATTCTTTGGGTTCTTCACAGTTGAGTAATCCTTTAAAGTAATCAGCTAGAATTTTAGCGTTATCTTGATTACTGTGTGCCAATTTCCCATTTTTACCTCGCAGCATTAGTGTTGGTGGAATATACTTTGAAAGATGCTGTCTGAATGCTCTGTAGTAATCTCTTGTCTTATGCTGATTATACGCCTCTTCTATGGTATTTAGTGCTTCCTTTTGGTGGTTTCTCTTAATTCTCCTGATTTCCCTGGCTGTTTCTCTTCTGGCTCTGGTCAATTCCTCCCGGGATTCCTCTGTTTTCTCTCGTTGATCACTCAGCCATGCCTTGTGTCTTTCCTGGATTGCATTGTCACAATTTTTGTCCCACCAGGCATGTTTCCTTCTTCTTTTAATAGGAGCAACTTCTTCGGCTACAGTTTTTAATTTATCAATTATTGTTTCCAGTTTGTCACTTAGGGCTGTTTTTGAATTTAATATGTATGTTGTATTGCCTATTAAGTATTTGGGGTCATATTTTCTCCTATCGTTGGACTGTGTTGGTTTGCGTTTCTTTTTTGGAGTTAATTTTACTTTAATTTTTGAGATATAGTGGTCCGAATCTATGTCACCCCCCCGAAGGACTTTAACATTATAAATCTCTTTATGGTGGTTTTTATCCATGGCTACATGGTCAATTTGGAATTCCCCCAACCTGACATTCGGGCATTTCCAAGTCATTAGTTTATGTGGTTGTCTCATAAACCTAGTGGTCTTTAAAATGAGTCCATGGTCTGCACACAGTTCAATCAATCTCTGACCATTCTTATGTTTGTTTATGGGCTGGCCATTTTCCTACCACTGCACGATACCTTCTTTCTTGTCCTATTTTAGCATTGAAGTCCCCAAGTAGGATCTTTACATGGTTATCAGGAATGTTTGATATTAGTTGGTCGAGTTCTTCCCAAAACTTTTCGGTTCCTTCCACATCCTTAGAGTTTTTGTCGTTTGTTGGGGCATGGACATTTACCATTGTATAGGTTTTGTTACCCACATTAATTGTTAGCGTTGCAGTTCTTGAGGAGTTCGATGAAAAATCCTCGATTGAGTCTATTATGCTGTTATGTACCAGAAATCCCATTCCAAATTGTGGTACATTCTTCATTACCCTTTTTCCTGGGGGTCCCTTGTAGAGACGGTACCCTCCAGATTCTAATGAGTCTTGATCTGTGTTCCGAAGTTCCTGAATAGCTGTTATACAGATCTTGTGTTAGTCCAATACATCTGTTAGGTGTTTCAGTTTGCCAGGTTTCATCAATGAGTTTATGTTTATTGTTGCAAATTGTGAAAATTCATTTGCCTTGCTAAATTTAACCCTCCTACTCGTCAGCCGGTTGTGTGCTATCCGTTGGGCTGCCAGGCGCTCCGACTTGCCTTGATCTTCTAAGTGACACCCCACCGTATCCGAGTGGTGCCTTTTCTTGGATCGTTGATGTTGTGTGTCCAAGCCGGTGGATTCCTTAGTTAGAAGACTTTTCGTGGTTGATTATCTGATCCTGAGATCGAGTTCTGGCCGAGACTATTATACTGTTTTTAAATTATACTGTTTTTAATATTATACTGTTTTTAAATTATTTGACCACATCAATGACTAATTCAGTAGGCCTAGCAACTGAAATTCTAAGTTGCGAGACATTATGTTCATTCATTGCAATAACAACAGTTCTCATTAAAGTTAAAATTTAATTATTATTTTTGGATGTCTATTTAACTAACAAATATTACATTGAAATGATTGTTTTTAGTTGTATTTAATTAATAATTAATTATTTATTTTATGTATTCAAGACGCTTATGTATTTAAACTAAACAGAAGACTAGTTTTGTTGTAGACTATTTGGTCTGATGATTAAATAGGACAAAATGAATATAATTGTAGAATAAAGAGCAGTTTGTAGACTGTGAGAAAGATCGTGAAGAAGTGAGACTAAGTAATTAAATAAACTAAGTATAACCAAAAGAATGATGCGAAAGAGTTCCTTTATAATTAATAATGAACAGTATGGGCTTTCTGATTCTATTAACAATTATTATGTAATAAATTTTATTTATTACTTTATCATTAAATTGCATTGTTTCATTCACTTTATTTCCTCGTAAAAATACTTTCATTAAAATCCTACAATTAATTAATTAAGGAATTTTTTAATTGTTTTTGTTTTAAATTTGTTTTGTAATCGATTTACCATTTAATGGATCCAGTAGTTTTTTTAATGTGTACTGTAATAATGGTTTTTAATTAAATAGTTGTTTCATGAATGTTTTAGTTTGTCTTTGCCAAAATACACAGTGAAAGCTGTCTATATTAATTGTTGGTGGGCTAAACAAAAATAGTCAACTTCTTTAAATTTCTCTAATGCTTAAAAGATTTTCTCTTGTAAACTCGCAACCCACGGGGTTGGTCTAGAGGTAAAGTTGTCACCGCAAGTCAGCTGATTAACAGCTGATTTTTGGAGACAGAGGTTCCTGGTTTAAATCCTAGTGAAGGTAGTTACTTTTGTATTGATTACAAAACTAGACAGTGGTTATCGGTGTACTTTAATGGTTGGGGTTCAATTAACCATACTCTCAGAAATGGTCGGCCTGGGTCTGTACAAGACTTAGCCTTATTTACAAGTCATACACATCATCCTCTTCTCTATGGGTCATTGTTCTGAATTAAACAGATTGCAACTTACACACTTGATGGATAAATTAAAAAAAGTACACTTGGAAGAGATTTGTCAAAAAATTATTCGTCTTCTCAGGTTTTTAACTACGGTATCTTCCCTCTTTGCAGTAATATAAGGAAATATATTTATATACATTATGTATTTTAGTCTGTTGTGTTTTTATCTATGTATCCATCTGTTTTGTGATATTTATGCTACAAATTTTTTGTTTTGTCTGATTGGTGGCAATTTTTAAAATTGTCATCTATCATTTTGTTTTGTCCATCCATCTGTCATCCCCAGATGTCAGAAACTACAAGAGATAACACCAAATAGTTTTCAGATTCATGATTACACAAAAAGTTAGTGGGCCTAAATTGGTTTGAAGTTCCGGTTTCGATCAGAAGTGGCCCAAAATCAAAAGTCAAAAAAATCAAAGTCAGAAACTACAAGAGATAGCAACAAACTGTTTCCAGATTCGTAATCTACACAAAAAGTTAGTGGACACAGATTGGGTTTGAAGTTCTGGTTTCGGCTGGAAGTGGCCCAAAACCAGAAGTCAAGAAATCAAAGTCGAAATTTGGAAACAAAAATAGTGTCATTCGATTCCTCTTAAAGAGGTACAGATACAGAAATAATAAGGTTTGAAGTTCAGGTTTCGGCCAGAAGTGGCCCAAAACCGGAAGTCAAGAAATCAAAGTCAGAATTTGGCAACAAAAATATTGTCATTCAATTCATCTTAAAGAATAGATACAGAAATCACCATAGGTTTTTGTCATAAATCAAAGTTAAGCCTTTTTTAAAATTGCCACCAGCCATGAGACTCTTGAAAGGGATTTTTGTATTTAAAAATAATTGTTAACTTAGGGAAGATCTCTTTCCAAAAGAATATATCTTACGATTCAATCTTCTTTTTAAACAATGGGCTGGATTCCCAAGCTGAAAACTGTAATCAAATTATTGTAAATATGGCAAAATCAATTATTTTCTTGTTGTGTCTTTATTTTTATGTCTTACACAGTTTTATTCAGAATCATCTTCTCTGCAAGATTAATACATAATTTATAAGTATTTATTAGGCATTTGAAGAAATTTTTATATTCCTAACTTTGAAAAGTGTGTTTTTATTCAATTTTTTTGTTTTTTACTCTACTTTTTGTGAAAACCATTCCAGAAAAAAATTATATTAAAATAGCCAGCCAGTTATGGAGAGATGATGAAATGTTAACCATTGAGGGATTTTTGTTTGTATATTTGTATAAAAGATAATATAAAAATATGTTTAAAATGTAGGACATAGTGTTCATGGTAAATGTGTCTACATGTATGAACATGCTTGTTTAAAATTTATAATGAATCTAGATATTAGTTCATACTGTGTGCCAGACAGAACTAGCACAATTGTTAGAGAACAATGACATTATTTAATTCATTCTCATGAGTAAAGTTGGATTGAATTAAATTATTCGTATGAGAAAGAACTAACACTTGCATAATGAAATACAGTTAACAATATGTTGGTTGGAGATATAGTTATAATAAATATAAAAAAACCGTTCAGATTCTCTTAGTTACGTCATATAACATGTTTGTGTAATGTACGTACGTATATTACTCATTATTGAATAAAGTAATAATTAAAAATTATATGTACTGTTAATTCTGTGGTTGTACCGTCACATGAATTGAAAGTTGATTTGGCTTTAATAATTAACTGAATTTTTTCACTTGTAGTGGTAATAAAATGGTTTCCATATCGACTCTGCTTCTTAATTTCCTGATAGTAATTATATTTTTCCAATAAAGTTATTTGTTTATAATTGTATTTTTCTAAGTTCGGTGATAGGTTGTTCTTGCCAAAAATATACCACTTTTTTTAATTTATTTTTTGGTTTAACGTCCGACTGTTCGGCAATTACTGCTAATGCAGATGGTGAAGGATGAAATGATTTTTGTAACGTATAAAAATATGCCGTGCCTGAATGGGATTCGAACCCAAGACCGCATGAAAAAGTATACCTTCATTGGTACTTATTTTGAATGTGTTTTTCCAAGTAGTAAAAAACCAATTTTCTAAGTTATAATGTACTGGGGCTTACTTGAATACTGAAAAATTTGGGATAATACAGGACTTATTGTAATTTGAGGTTGTTGCGCTAATGTTTCTAATTAAATGTGTTATATTTATTAATTTTAAGTCAGCTGATTTTCTGAAACGAAGCTTCCATGTTTCAAATTCTAGTAAAGGTAATTTACTTTTATATGGATTTGAATACTAGATAGTGGTTACTGATGTAGTTTGATGTTCAGGGTTCAATTAACCATACTCTCTTAGGAGTGGTCAGCCTGAGTCTGTACAAGACTACGCATCATACTCATACTAATCTCATTGGTTCATGGGGTTGATATTGTTCTTAATTGGAACAGATTGTAACGTACACACATTAGGGATTGGGTCAGTCCACATCAAATCAACCAAAAAATTAATGATTTGACACCCAAGTTCTCAGATTTTGATGAAACTTGGTATAATTGTTCATTTTTTGCTTCTAAGTAGCCATGCAAAATTTTCTTTCTGTATTTCAAACGGTTTATTTTTTACAGCTTATTGAAGTTTTTGTTATTTGATCGTTTTTGACCATTGGGAGGAAGAACCCAATTGTGACGTTAAAAGACAAAAAATGCATATCTTCCTTATTTACCAATCAATGGTGATGAAATTTTTTATAAGGATACTTCAATGTATAAGGATTTGAGAAATAATACTACTTCTTGAATAAATAATCATTTTTAGTCTAAAAAAAATTTCTAAAGATCATTTTTTAGATGTTTTTCATCGATACGCAGGGTTTTACGGAAACGGCAATATCTTTGAAAGGGTAAAGAGTAATCAAATAATTCTTTTTGCATTTCAGTTCTACAAAGTCTGCTCTATTATTTGAAGTAATAAAATTAATGGTATTTTCACTCCTTCAATTTACATTTTTACTTTAAAGACAGAAGTCAGTCATTTTAATTTATATCCTATTTTTGACGTCACGGCAAATTAGAACATAGTTAAATAATTTCTCCTTGTTATTCAAAATATCATATTTCTACTAACTATACATTAGGTAACAATTAATAAAATAATACTGATTAATACTTATTACCTTAAGCATTTAAAAAGCTCTCAACACATTTGCAAGAAGAAATTCGGCAATAGCTTTAATAGTTCAAAAACAGAGAAGGCAAGTATAAGTTTATAACATTAAATTCTTTCATGCCTCAATAATAAATCTGAGACAAGTTTAATTAATATTAAATTCTTCCATGCCTAAACAATAAATCTGACAGAAGACAGAGCCTGGCATTTGTTTGCCAGTCAGTCTGATGCTTTTGTTGGAGTGACATCTTGTTCCAGGAGTGTATTAAAAGTCTTTTATTGTTATGTTGATCAAGTGTTAACAGGTTGAGTTATTGTAATTTTACTGTTATACTTAGTTAAATTGTGTGGGCTTGTTATTCTTAATATGTATGGTATTCAATAATTTGACATTTATTATTTGTCAATATTATTATTTATAAAGAGTGAAGTGTGTTTTGTGTTATATGTTCAGTATTAATATTTTTAATTTTTTAATTTCTAAATCTGGAAAAATGGAAAACTGCAGTGTGGGGGAAATTTCTGGAAGTGAGTGTCACATGTTACATTTTGTTAAACATAAACCCCTTACTAACAGTTGATAAACTGTCTGAATCAGACTTAAATCTTTTGAAACTCAGAACAGGTCAAGCTGCAAATATACAGTTCAGCCGTTCTTAGTTTGCTCCTACTGTCAACAAACAAAAGCCACCTACTACAGGGTGCACGCTAGAGTCTGCGACTTTACAGATGTCTTATTCCTATTAAGTTAACTATTTTTAAAATTATAACTACTTTAAGTACTAAAAACATCAGTCATGATGATGTAGGCCTAACAATTTCATTTAGAAAAATACTTTTTAAAGTATTTTCTATTTAAATACTTTTGAAAGTATTTTGTTGTTACTTTTTAATCAGTACACATTTTGATATAATGCACATGCTCACTGACGTCATTGTTTGTTTACATTAGGAGAAAACTAAGAGAGGCTGGACTTTAGTCTCTCTGTTTGCACCATCAAAGTGTTTTTCTGAACAAGTATGAGTTATTACAAAGAGTATGCTGTGATCCCTTAAAAAGACATAAACTTCAATTAAAAAATCACTGCGTGTTGTAACTGTAGAACACTATAGGGCTATTGCATTTAAAGGATATAAAGTTAAACCAGGACAAAAACTTTGTGGATCTTGCAGAAAAATTTTACTCTCTCATACTGATGAAAGTAACATTGAAACTGATGACATAAACATAAATTCCCAAGATGGTGATGATGTTGACATTGGATTAGATCCTCAAGAACTGAATAAGTTACAAAAAGAGATTGTCATTGAAGAATTAAATACTTCATTCAATGAAATCGGTTGTTCCCCACTGAAATTACATGCTCTTGATGAGGATAGTAAATCATCATATGGAGCACAGAAACTGCAACGAGTACACAAAAATTTAAAAAGAAAATTTGAAACAGTCCTAGAAGTTAAGTTACCATCTGAAAAGAAATTTTTAATTGTTACCTAATGTATAGTTAGTAGAAGTATGATATTTTAAATAACAAGGAGAAATTATTTAACTATGTTCTAATTTGCCGTGACGTCAAAAATAGGATATAAATTAAAATGACTGACTTCTGTCTTTAAAGTAAAAATGTAAATTGAAGGAGTGAAAATACCATTAATTTTATTACTTCAAATAATAGAGCAGACTTTGTAGAACTGAAATGCAAAAAGAATTATTTGATTACTCTTTACCCTTTCAAAGATATTGCCGTTTCCGTAAAACCCTGCGTATCGATGAAAAACATCTAAAAAATGATCTTTAGAAATTTTTTTTAGACTAAAAATGATTATTTATTCAAGAAGTAGTATTATTTCTCAAATCCTTATACATTGAAGTATCCTTATAAAAAATTTCATCACCATTGATTGGTAAATAAGGAAGATATGCATTTTTTGTCTTTTAACGTCACAATTGGGTTCTTCCTCCCAATGGTCAAAAACGATCAAATAACAAAAACTTCAATAAGCTGTAAAAAATAAACCGTTTGAAATACAGAAAGAAAATTTTGCATGGCTACTTAGAAGCAAAAAATGAACAATTATACCAAGTTTCATCAAAATCTGAGAACTTGGGTGTCATGGTGTGGTTGAATTGACATGGATTGACCCGATTAAAAAATGAAAAATTATTACTACGTTTTGCATTTTAGTAAAGTAACATTGCATTGATGCACGAAACGAATAGATAAATTTTGCTATTATTCTACATTTTGTTACTTGGAGGTATCTAAATTTTACGAGGGAAGGATACCAACACATCCACTCAACTCCCTATTAGGAAACCAGGGATTTTATTACCAGAGATACCATACTATTGCTGAATGGTCTCCATTTGAAGGCACCAAGAACTTGCCTTTCACCCTCTTCCATCTTACTGCATGTTGACAACCTACATGTCACCATATAACCTGATGTCAAACCAAGGACTCTTGGAAGTAAGGTGTACGAGGGAGAATGGATTCAATGTGGCGATATAAGGAAAGAGTTGCATCCATTAATTGTAAAAATACAAGATAATCATTCAAATTATCGTTATAAATGAATGGAGTATCTGTAAAGAATAAAAGAATAAATAAATAAAAAATTCCAAAACAGATTCTGGGAGTAAATTTACTGTAATAATTACAGCTTTTGAAACAAAACATTTTGATGTCGAAACAGACTGGTTGGTCTTTGATAGAGGCTGTGATGGCATGAAGAGAAGAAGATGATCTTTATTCTTTGGCCGGCATATTGGCGTAATGTTCAGTGCAACTGGCTTCTACGTCGGGGTCCCAGGTTCGATTCCCGGTCAGGTCTGGTATTTTTCATTACTCATCTTTATCTATCATCCTTCTCACCATCTGTATTAGCAGTAATTGCAAAACAGTCAGACATAACACAAAAACGATCTTTGACATCCTCTTTTCCTTCTGTCTTCTACGGGTCCTTCTAAAATACTTTTATTCAAACCTTCAACTCTCATTACATGTTCCAGCCAACATGCTTTCTAACAAGCTTTTCTCCATCAAATGGTTAAAATCAAATTTTTTTTCTTTTCCACTCTTTGTAATATTTATTTCTACTTTGTCACTCTCTGTCCATGTGATTTTCTGAAGTACCAGAGAAAGTTAGAAAACTAAATTTAACCGATTCAGTTGTATTTTTTCTGTTTCGGTGAAAAGTGGTTTTAAAATTATTCACAATCCATGTTTATCATGTTGTGAATGGAAATATATTTGGAAAACACCTGCTGTTATGTTTGTCTCTATGTTTTATTTATTATAATAAATAATAAACTTCATACAGTGACACAAACAAAATAAATATTTTCTTAGTGATGATTTAACATTTTAAAATGGTGATTTCTCCTATATTTATTTTAATTTGACTAGTACATATTACATACGTGATATGAAACTGTAATGTATATCGTATCGGTAATTGATCTATCTCATGAAGTGAGAAAGTTTTTTATTATTATTATGTGATGCAGAACTACCCGGAACAGTGCTATTGTCATTATATTTTTCACTATGGTGTAGATAATTGTTTAGTTATGGTTTGTAATGTATTTTGTCATCATGTGAGGTAAATAATTTTCAACTAAAGTGATTGTAATATTAGTAGTTGATTTTTTTTTGTAACTGTGTGTATTAGGAATATAGTTGCTAAATAATTATATAAATAAATTTTACGTTAATTAATTTTACTGTTTATCAGTTTTAATTTTGAAATCCGTGTTTACCTAACAGCATACTCAAAAAAAAAAAGTCGGACAAGATGAACTCTTGAAATTTTATGGAATGGTGTCTGTGTTTAGAAATAAAATGTGGATAATTATTGTTGTCCATAGAAAGAAACTATAGAGTGTGTTTGTTAGTGTAGTGGTCAGCGCAACTGGGATCTTTCTCTATTGTCCTTAGTTCTAATCTAATCTTAACTACTCATTTTCATCATCTGTTTATTTTAGTGTTGAAAACAATCACAAGTAACCTAATACCGGGTGATTCAAAGAAACAGGAAATTTAAAAAATTGGATAATCTTATGAAAATTTATTTTTTAACCAATTTATCTTTGTCATTAAATTGTAAAAATAATGCCATTTAAGAATATATAAGTACAATTTATTCTTGAAGATGATATCTTGCAGGTGAGCTTCATTTTTACGCAAACATTTCTGCAGTATCTTCTTTACATTGTAACATCTCAACAGAATTGTTGTCGTGTTACATGATTGTTGGGTTTCAGCTCCTGGACAATCTGCAACTTGTATGGATGACAATGTCTCATACCAATATTCTTTGAATACTTGACCTATGCAACTGTGAACTTGTTATGACAGCATCTTGAACAGCTCGGATATTGTCTGGTGTACGAGTGGTTCGCACATGGCCTGGAAGTTTCTTTTTCATTGCCGAACCAGATTCCTAGATATTACGTATTTACGTGTTTATTGCATGTGGTGATGGAACACAATCATGGCATCCTAAATTAAAATGACGACGGAATTCTCTACGTGCCGTCTTCACAGTCGTTGTTCTTGTAAAAAGCTTTAACTGCAAAAGCACGTTTGACACCATTTAAAATATCCATGATAACTAAATGGCAAGGTGTCGTGGACTGGCTGGCGTAAGTTATTCATTGCTAACAATCCCTCATGGCTACCAACACAAATTTCAAAATTTCCTGTTTTTTTAATCACCTGGTATAACTAAAAATGACCATCTTCAAATGTATTTTTTCACATTTTTACAATATTTATGTATTCTTTTCAGAATACTTTTGTAACATATAAAAATCTACATTTTCTTTTACTAATAAATCTAGTTTTAGCTTTGTTGATGTTTTAAAACTGGTTCAGTTCAAATGAAACATAGGCAAGAAGAACCAGATAAAATCTTGATTTTTTAATTGATCTACTGATTGTTTTTATTAATATACCCTCTAGGTATATTGTTTTTCTAAAATAAATTTTATTAATAGATCATTCTTTCTTAAGATTAGACCTGTACTCATTTATGTTAATCTGGTCTTATTAACTCTCTTTAACAACAACAAAAAAAAAAGAAAAATAGAGATCTTGTTATTTTCATTAAACCATGAACACTTTCACTCATATGCTAGTAAAAAGAAGCGTACATAAATTAGAAAAAATTTAAATACAACTGTAAATTATTGTACTTGGTCTGTCTGTATATTAAGCCATTGTAACAAGTTCATATTTCTTTTACTTGTCGTATAGTACGTATGTATGAATATTAAAAACGTTATATATTTTTTTATACTACATGAATTAATGTGAATTGATTTGAAACTGTTGTACGTACTTTAACATGCATAAGAAAATCTGCTTGTTTCATCATAATAATGATGTATGTTAATTTAATTTTTATAGTACTAGTAACTGCACCTGAACTATCTCCAGGTTTATTGCTTGTATCAGAGGGGTGTCACATATCAGGTCACTGTGGACCACACTAAGTATCTTCTATGTATTATTCCTTTTCCTTTGCTGAGTACCCCAATAAAATAGAACAACCCTTTCATGAGTCTCATGGCTGATTGCAATTTTTAAGGGGGTACAGTTTGTATTTCACACGTGTTAATTTAGTAATTTTCTGGTACCATTTTCTCAGATAATAATATAGTTAGAGATTTTAAACTAAACCCATTTTATTTATTGAATTATGTTTTTTAGTGTATATTAATAATACTTCGCTTTTGTAAATTCTGAATTTTTTAAACAATATTTTTTCCACTTGATCTAAAATTGGCCAAATTTGAAATATTTTGCTCATCAGCTCATAAAATTAAGAATATAATGGCAAATTATTTGTTATGCCAGATAAAAAAAGTTATGAAGATACTCTGGTCAAAAATTAAAGAGAATATCTTAATTAGTCTCTGAGAAAATGGTATTGAAGTGGAAAAAACCACAATTTACGAAAAATCAACATTTTTCAAAAGAATACAAACATCTATAAGTACAAAACTATACTAAAACCTAAACAGTACAGCACAAATGTCTAGGTTACTTTCCCACAAACAAAGCATTCACAACATGACAGCTAATTATTGTATACGATTCCATCTGTAAGGGAAAGAACTATAATACTAATAAAATTCAAACGAAACAAAAAGCAAGCAATAAACAAGTAAAAAATCTGAAAAGTTGGCAGGCACAATCATTTCTTTCATTAATTTTCAAGGGTTTACAATAACTCTACAGCTACAATTTATATACCAAATTAATCAGATACCTATAGAGAATAATAAAAAAAATAAGAAGAAAATCATTTTTTTTAAATTTTTCAACATCTGTACGCCCTTAAAATGGGTTACCTTTGACTTATGGGAAAAACTATTAGTGATTTCTGTATGTACTCTTTAAAATGAATCGAATGACACTATATATGTTTCCAAATTCTGACTTTAATTTCTTGACTTCTGGTTTTGTGCCACTTCTGGTCGAAACCGAAATGGAAAGAGTGTAGCTACTATTTAAGATGAATTAAATGACACTATTTTAAATTCCAAATTCTGTTCCGGAACTTCAAAGCCAATTTAGGGCCACTAACTTTTTCTGTAGATTACAAATTTTAAAACCGTTTGTTGCTATCTCTTGTAGTTTCTGACATCTGGGTGTGACAGATAGATGGACGACGAAAAATGATAGGTGGCAATTTTAAAAACTGCCACCATTAAAAGTTGTCAAATTGAACTGTTTTCTTATAGGTTAATTAACAATTTTTTAAAAAATTTATTTATTTAAAGTCGCATCAACTGCTGGGTTATTAGTGACTACATTTGATTATGAATTACTGTGGGATTTGACATTTGAAAATTTCCAGGGCCGGGAATTGAACCCGGGACCTCCCCGTGACAGGCCAATGTGCTAACCACTACGCTACGGAAGCAGCCAATTAACAATTTTGAATTAGCAGAAACAATAATATAATAGGAAGAAGTAATTTTGTTGACATCAGTTTGAATCATCAGTAGAAGGGGAAAAATACAACATAAGAATAACTGAATAAGTAGATAGATTCTATTTCTTAAAAAGTGGAAAGATCTCTTGAGTTTTTGCAAGGTTTACGCTACTCTATCCATAAGTCGGTTGTGACATTATTATCTTCTCTTGCCTATATGAATATGTAGAAAGAAAAGTATTGTTTTCTTGTCGATTTTTCGAAATTGAGTTTTCACCGGGTGTACAAGTTTTCAGACCCCCTGAACCCAAAAAACATGTTTTTAGCAATTGGTCTGTGTGTGTGTGTGTGTGTGTGAATAAAATATCTCAAGAATGGAACATCATACAATATTGAAACTTGAAACTTAAGTTAGGTAATCAGTCAACCAGAAGTAGCAGTAGAAGTTTATTCGTGTAATTTTTCACTTTTTTGTGATTTTCTCTCAAACAGCTCCTATGATTTTTTTTTAAAATCGCCTCATTTACTAAATTTATTATGCTCTGCAAGGTAGGGTAGGCACCATGTCTGCTGAAATTCTTGGAAAGGCTGTTTTCTCATAAAAAATTTGTTTTTCAAGATTGCGGCTTAAATATGCATTACAGCGCAAAAAAAAAATTATATATATATATATATATATATATATATATTAATATATAATAAAGTTGTAGAGAATTTAAAAAACTACAACTTTTATTTCAAACATTTTTTGCATAACGCTTAGTTCAGCGGTAATTAGGGATTTTCTGTTTTTTTTTCATGAAAATCTGTAAAAATAATTTATTTTTTAAGACTTCAGCTTTTTACCACAAAAGTGTATATAATAAAATTTATAGAAAATTAGAAGATGTACAACTTCTGTACATAGCATTTTTCTCCACAGAACCTAATTTAGCGTGAAAGATTGATTTTCCGTATTGTTAAGCCAAACTGGGGTTGATTTTCATTTTGCATCTTTCACTCATGATTAAAATAAGGTTATTTTTTTGTTTATTTCTAATGTTTTTTACTAATGTTAGATTATATAATTTATATAATTGGGTAATATTATATATTGGCAAGAGAAAGTTGTGTGAGTGTTTCACACCAGATTTATCTTATTTACTCACTGTTTTTTCCCTGTAATATTATTGTAAATAAAATCAAATGTCAACATGTGTTTTATAGGAAAATTACTGCAGAATTATAATTGGGTGGGGTTATTTTCAGCTTATACTTTTTTGTTTTGATTTAGAAAAGATAAGTTCTAACCTTTAAAGAGATTTCAAGGTTAGTATAATTATATATTTTGATATTCTCTTTTATCATCAAACATTAAAATGGGCATAGTAAAACTGGTTACTTTAATACTCGTTAAAGCAAATAATAAACTTTAATAAATCATTATCTGTTAATTTAAATTTCAAAATTACCATCTGAAAAGTTTTTGTTGTTTTTTAATGAGCTTTGTCTGCATCTATGTAGTTTTAACTCGCTTTTACAAACATTGTTTGTTCCCTGTGTCTTTTGGAAGACATTTTATGAGTAATTGGTTTTTGTTTACGGTTTGCATAACAATGAATTGTGTATATAAATACATACACAATTACATACACAATTCAATGATTACATTGTAATCATTGACTGTTGTTCGCCAGATTTGATAAATCTTACTCTAATCATGTGATTAATATTGTTTTTATATGAACTGTGTGTAGAATATAATTTTTATTTTTTTACGTTCAACTGTTTTGCAATTATTGCTAAATACAGACAATGAGAAGGGTGATAGGTGACCTGACTGGGAATCAAACCTGGGACCCCAGGTAGAAGCCCATTGCATTGACAAACTACACTATGGGCTGGCGTATTTTAATTTGATTCGATTTTTAAAACTGTATAGCGGAAGATCATTTTAGTGACTAGTCTACTTTTAAAATAATTTCTTTAGTGTTGTTAATTAGCAGAAACCTTTTTTGTGCCCAAAATGTTCGTTGATATTCTTCCAATTCCTGAACAAAAATGATTTCAATATTTTACAATCACCTCGTAAAACTAAGGTGGAGATTGAAAAAAAGCTATTAGTTTCAGGACTCATAACTTGATTCTACTTTGACAAATTTACATGAAATTGGTACTAAATTGAATTTTTGAAGTATTTTTTGAAGAACAAAGAAATAATAAAAATAAGATTTAAGAATGTTCAAATTGTAGTGTACTCCTTTTTGTTTGACAAAAGACTCTAGGGAACAACATTCTGAGTAATTTATAAAAAAAACTCTTGGAAATCGGTTGAGTAGGTCAGACTTCTGCCCATAATATACAGGTGGAGTGTCAAATTATTTACACTCAATCTGTTAGTTGCAGGGCTAAAATAAAAAGTTCTGTTTCTTGTCACATGGTCAGCCAATTAAATGACTGAATCATTTAAGGACAGAAGAGGTAGAGGTGTAAAAGACACTAATCAGAGTTATCTCTTCTGAAAGTAATGAATTTCATTATACAGCCAGACCCTGTGGTGAATGAAGTGAAGGTATCATTTGCAGAGTGGAAAATATGTGCTTTTCAGAGGGCCCGGCAAGGTGATAAGTGTACTTTTCCATTCAGTGAGGAAGGCACTGGTAAACCACCTCACTCCTCGTTTTACTTAGTAAAACCTCGACAGGTTCAAACCAGCCTTTCGGCTGATGACCTAAACAACAACAAAAGGTCAGACTTAATGATTTCTGAAACATTCTTGAATGAGACATTAACTTTAAATAGCCAAAACTTTACAAAGAATTATTGATTTTGTATGACATTATATTCCTTTTTATTTATTTATTTATTGATGTAAAGTAAGTGTTGTTAATAAAAATTATAGTTTGTTTGGTGTGTATAATTTGGTCTACAAAAGTATGAAAAATTGTTCAATAAATATTTTTTTAAGTTTGATTTTCCCTTAAATGAGTTAAAAGTTGTTAAATTTTGACTAGCCGTGTCCATGAGCCGGTGGTAAGAGCACTATACTGTGCTGCTCACTGTAAAGCGAGTGGTCCTGGTTTGAACCCTGGCTAGGTTCTGAAATATCATGTGTTAAAACCCGCTGATTCTGTACTGCACCCCTTATTTGTAGCTATTAACCAAAGCAGTTGATGCAATTTTTAAAAACTAACCTTTTTTGTATTAAAAATTATTTTTGTGCCTAGTTGAATATGAATGAATATCTGTATTTTTCAAAAGTAAACATTTATTCTTTTTCAGAAATAACATTTTATGAATTTACTCATGGAAATGTTATTATATAGGGTGATTCAAAAAGAGCGCCGGTTTTGATATATCAAATTAAGAGATTTATTTTATTGAAAAACTGAAAATAAGTACATCAACAAGTTCATCTTACCTTCCGATTTCATGTATGAAAAATGATGCCATGCATGTGTCCTCCTCTACTGCGCTGGCACACATCAACTCTGTCCATGAAATTGGATATTACTGCACGACAAGTTTCGACTTCCATTTGCCCGACAACCCGTCGAATTTCCTCCTTCAAGTCATTGATGTTTCGGGGTTTATTGGCATACACCAATGACTTCAGATGACCCCAAAGATGAAAGTCACAAGGCGTCAAGTCACACGACCTTGGTGGCCATTGATGGTCGGAATTACGAGAAATGATGCGATCCTGGAACCGTTCACGGAGCAACAACATTGTTTCTCATGCAGCAACTGAATTTTATACGGGTGATATTGGAGATCGTACCGAAGAATTCTCCGTACAGAAGAACATCGTAAACCCAATTGTTGAGAACGGCGACGTATTGAGTTTGCTGGGCTAACAGCCACACTGTCACGAACCAACGCAACGTTCTGCTCAGTTCGGCCAGAACGACGACGTCCAGAACTTTTAAGGTCGACTGTTGAACCCGTCTCAAAAACCTTTTTCATGAGCCTGCGAACTGTTGATTCATTCGGTGCTTCATTACGTCCTAGAGTACCGCGAAGTCGCCTGACAGTAGCCGCATAACTCTCTCCACTCTGGTAAAATGTTTTGACAATTAACACTCGTTGTGCAATAGTAAACTTCTCCATGGTTAGACACAGACTGCGAGAGTACTACACTGCGAACAAGAGAAACTACAACTGAATCGTCGATCGGAATGTTCTCCGAAATAGAAATGAGGTCTAACAATGTTGCCAACCGATAAACAAAAATTTACCAGCCATTTAAAAACCGGCGCTCTTTTTGAATCACCCGTTATTTAGTTCTTTAAAAACAGTGTTTACCAGAATCACATCCAGAATAAATCTGTTGTACTTAAGCCATTTTTGATAATTTTTTTTGCAATGATAGCTTATAATTGAAAAAAATAGTTTAGAAAAAGTCTCATTAAGTAGTGAATTAAATCGCTTAAAAAATTCAACCCATAATTTACAGGCGTTTTTTATCCCTAATTTGTGTATGTTGCAATCTGTTCAATTCAGAACAATTAGTAACCTCATGACCCAATAAAATGAGGATGATATGTATGATGTGTAAATTAAGTGTAGTCTTTTACAGACCGAGGCCGACAATTCCTGGAGAGAGTATGGGTAATTGAACCCCAACCATTAAAGTACATAGGAAACCACTGTCTATTCAAATCCTTATAAAAGTAACCTTTACTAGGATTTGAACCAGGAACCTTCATCTCTGAAAATCAGTTGTTAAACAACTGACTCATGGTAACGACTTTACCTTTAGAACAGTCATGGGCAAAGTACGGCCCGCAGGCCAAATGCAGTCCCCAGGCTAGTCTAATCCAGCCCGTGACATGATTCTGAATCACCACCTTTTCAACTCTTTTTCGTGTACCTAGGAGAGAACAACTGTTCCTTTTTGAGTATGTTCATGCATTTTATATTATATATCATGTCTGTATCGTATCGCTTAAGTATCATTATAGCATAAGTTTTGTGGCAATGAAGCAATGAGAAATTCAAAAATAAAGTTGTATAATCTGTGTATAAACATGTGGTTTTTTTTGTATTTTGTTGGCCTGCCTAGTGTATTATATCTGGGCCTCTCCTACAAAAATTTGTCCATGACTACTCTAGACAAACCTGGTGGGTTTGAGAGCTAACTTTCAAATCATCAGAGTGTTAATTGCAGCTAAAGTGCAGTAATATAATCTGATTTTATTAATTTTGATAATAAAAACTAATAGAAGTTATTTTTCATGTATAAAACAAACTGTTAAGCCTTTACTTTTGCCTAATAAAAAGAATATCATAAACAAGCAATTTTTAACTTGTCTTTTTGTGTAGATTAATGAATTGATTTCTAACTCCACCATGTAATCAATGTGGCAATGGTTACACAAAAAATTTATAAAATACAATAATAATTTTATCGTCTATGTTTGCAATACGTATTTATTTATATTTCATTAAATACGGGTTTCATGATGACCATGAGTTTTATATTTATCCATTCGTTTTTAAGTCTCTTGGTATTTATGTATATAATTTTTATTACTAACTCCCGTACTTAGGTTAGGTTCTTTACATGATATCGTTGCACAATATCCCCCTTCTCTCTACCTATCTTTCTCTGTTGCTATCATGATCTTCTGTTCTATCCATTTGCTAATTCTCCCACTTTTACTTTCACTAACTTTAAGATTTAGCCTTGCTCAGGTGGCTCTACTGCTGTTCTTGATTCAGTCTCTATGATTTGTGTTGAATACTGTGCACTTAATTCAAATGAACTCGAATTCATCTCTATTATGTTATGTTTATAATAATTGTGTTCATAGATTTTGGTGATTGTTTATTTTTGTTTTAATACATAAAATGTTTATTTATTTACTTTTAATGATTTATACAAATTTTAAAATACCTAATCATATTTTTTAATACATAATGTATGACAGCTAAGTTTGTGTAAAGTTTTGTGTTAGTTCTTTTTTTTTGTTAAAAGAAGAAATGTGTTTGTTTGAATATGGTATGTTTATCTTACTTATTATATTTTTTTATTTTAGTATTATAACATTTTTTTAATAATTGAGTTTAAATCCTTACAGTGTTAGTTAGCATCCTAATATTAGGACGTCAAGATTTAGACTATAAAATGCCGGCATCGTCCTTTTATTAGAACGTTCGACTAAAAAATTCATAGGATTTTTATTTTTCACGTAATTTTTATAAACAACGTATGAAAATAATAAATAAGAAATGTAGATTGAAAAAATACATGTAGAGTTTTTTATGCAAGTAATTGATTAATATTGACTAAAAAACAGTATTTTTATTTTTTACCATACATAAATAATTTTTTTGTGATTTTTGCGTAATTAAATTGTCTTTAAAGTGATATAGGCCTAAGTGAAATTGAGTAACATAATTTTTTAGGGTAATTTGTCTTTTTAAATTAAAAAGGAAATTTTCTTAAAAAATGTCTACGTATCATTTTATTTTTAAATTGTAAGAAATATGTTCCAAGTTAAATTTCATACAAGATCAATTTTTTTTATGAACAAAACAAAAAAAATCATTAAAGGGAGTGTGGATCCCTATCCTAAACAACGTTAATGTTTGTAGCTTTTTCACAACCAATACAGCTAGAGCTACAATTTTTTTTTTGTATGAAAGGCCAATCTTTGGTTCATAATTAGAATGTGTATCATTTAATTCTGGCGAGAATTTTGATTTTCACAATTTTTTTTAAAAAGAAACCATTTTTTTCATTGTAAAATCACCGAAAAAAACTTTTTCTCCCACAATTTTCAATATTTTAAAAAACGGCTCATTCAATCAATAGAACTGGGTGATTAACATACTCCATAAAAATTTCATCCTTGTACCTTTTGTAGAAGCTGAGAAAAAGGTACATAAAGTTCTAAAAATGACGTTTTGAGATATTCGCTTTTAAAGTTTGAGAAACAAAAACGCGAGTGTAAACAATGGCAGACCACAACAAAAGTAGTGCAGGTAAATACTTTTAGGTTATACTGCTAACCTATGAATAAATAATGAGAGACACCACTGTGAAAAAGTAGTATAATAAAATCACAGTAAAATATTAATCGAAAGGGAAAATTATATTGTAAAATTTTGTGACAGATGGCAAAATTAGCTTTAACATAAAATCACAAAAAAATTATTAAATATTTTCTAGTTGGCATAGCAACATGATTCTAACGCCATTTTAAAGCGCACATTTCAAACTATATTTTTAAAGAAAAAACAAAAAATCGATAATTTTTTATTTTTTCATTCCACACTCCCCTTAAGATACCTTGAAAAATAGCCATGTTATGGATAGATATATAAAATGCTACTAATCGCACAAAAATAGGCTGGCATTTTTTAGTCTAAATCTTCACGTCCTAATATTAGGACGCTGGCACTGTAAGGGTTAAGTCATACACAGCAAATAATAATATTATTAAAACTACTGGTTAAATTATAAATATTGTTATTCTTAAGTCATACAGATACAAGTTACTACAATTATTTCAATATTTTTTATTAATAATTTTGTTTATTATTTTTATGTAAATGTACTGCCCCTACCAGGCAGGTGGAGTGTCAAATTATTTACACTCAATCTGTTCGTTGCAGGGCTAAAGTAAATAGTTCTGTTTCTTATCACATGGTTAGTCAATTAAATGACTGATTTTTTTTTTTTTTTTTTACTTTTAAGACCACACTGGATCACTTTAAGTTAGTTTAACATTTATTTAGTCTTACATTGTTTTCTCTTCTCCCAGTAGGCCCTCATTCTAAGCGATCGGGCCAGTCTCACTTCATCTGATACGACACTCGTCATGTCATGGTGGATTATATTTTTTAGTTGGAGACTGATTTATTTAAGAAGAGAAGAGGTAGAGGTGTAAAAGACACTAATCAGTGTTATCTCCTCTGAAAGTAATGATTTTCATTATACAGCTAGACCCTGTGGTGAATGAATTGAAGGTGTCATTTGCAGAGTGGAAAATAATATTTTCCACTCTGGACCTCTGAAAAGCACATATTATGTGCTTTTCAGAGGTCCTGGTATGCTGATAAGCGTACTTTTCCACTCAGTGAGGAAGGCAATAGTAAACCACCTCACTCCTCATTTTACTTAGTAAAACCTCTACAGGTTCAAACCAGCCTTTCGGCTGTTGACCTAAACAACAACAACAACATGTAAATGTAAATAATTAAACTTAAACTTAATAGGATTAAGTTAGATTTAAGGTCCCATCTGTAGCGTAGTGGTTAGTGTGCTAGCCTATTACCTGTAGGTCCCTGGGATCGATTCCCGCCCAGGGTCTGGAAATTTTCACAACAAAACCTTCTGTTTTTGATACACATTACTCACAGTAGTCTATAAAACCTAGCAGTTGATGTGACTTGAAATTTAGGTTTAAGTTATTAACATGTTTCTGAAACACTTTGTAAGTGTTTCTATAAAAGAAGTGCTTGAACAAGTAGGTGACTGCAAAATTTAAAGGGGGAATAATATCACTAAAGAAAAACTGTTAGTTAGTTTTTTTAAGTAACTAGTTGTAGTAAATTTAAAATAAAGACATTAAATAGTTCTTTTAGTCTAGTTAATTTTTTCTTTAAAAAATTATTAACAAATACAAAATCCTTAACTTAGAAAGTTACGTTACTTTCATTTTAAAATGTTCACTATTGTGGAATTTATTTATTTTGTAAAACATTGTTTTTTAATTTTTCAATGGTTGCTAGTATATTACAAGATGAATTATTTTGCGTAGTACATATGGTTTGATCTGTTGTTTTACGTTTAAAAGTTGGAATATTCTTTAAATTAAAATAAATTTTCCCTCCACCATGAAAAGTGTGCGATACTCCAAAGCAGAATGACCTGGGTTCAACTCCTGGCTATAATTTGATAGTGTAAAACACATAAACCTATTACCCACTCGTATTGTACCTTATAATAATGTAATCTCTGAAAATGTGTACTCTCATAATCTTACTCCAGAAAAAACAAACTTAATTTTTTTATGAATAGTTTTAAAATTTTCCTAATTATGCTGAAATACCTTATAAATTGTTGATTTATTGAAGGTCTGTTAGACTTCTTTCAATGGAGTTATTTAAAAATGCCTTAAATCTCTACTAAACAGGGATTCAATTGAACATAAATTTGTAAACAAGAAAGAAAGAAATAAAAAAATTATAAAAAGTGCATGAGAATTTGTTTTCATGTCATAATAAATATCAAATATGCCTATAACAGGCAGGTGGAATGTTAAATTATTTATATTCGATCTGCTAGTTCCAGGGCTACAAAAATAATTATTTTTCTTATCTCGTATAGTCAGCCAATTATATTAATGAAATATTTAAGAACAGAAGATCTAGAGGTGTAAAAGACTCTAGGAAGAGTTATCTCCTCTTAGAGTAACAAATTTCATTACACAGCCAGACCTTGTGGTGAATGACGTGAAGGTGTCATTTGCAGGGTGGAAAGTAGATGCTTTTCAGAGGGCTGGACATACTGATAACCGTAGGCTACTTTTCCACTCGGTGGAAAAGTAGCCTACGGTTATCAGCATTTGGTGAAAAAGTAGCTGATATAAATTTTCTATTCGGTGAGGAAGCCATGGTTAACCACCTCACTCCTCGTTTTACTTAATAAAATCTCTAGAGGTTCAAAGCAGCCTTTCAGCTGATGACCTAAACAACAACGTTTTAAATATTACAGTTGCATTAGCCATTTTCCTTGTGTTTTTCTTTAAGCCGTTCCAATATATTCAATAACATTTGTGGTCTTCCTCCTCTTTATCTCGCATAAAGTTGTTATTCCAAAGTCTACTTGGCAGTTTTTTCTTTCCATTTGTTAGAAGTAGCTATGTTATGAGAATTGTTTCAGTTCCCTTGAATTTACCGCTCTTAAAAATATTCCCATTTTATTTTTTCTCCTAAAAAATTATAATCTTATAAATGCATAGTATGTTTATTGCGGATTTTTCTGTCAGCAGGGTGATGGTATGACGCGAACGAAGGAATGGGGGAGAGGTAGACCTCTAAATACAATTAGTTTCGAATTTGAATCCCCTTCACATACTGGGACGTTACTCACTGGTCTTAATGCTTTAAGGGCGAAAGGACATCTTTTAGATGTCACTCTTGTTACTGAAGGACAAGCGTTTCAGGTTGGTATTAAAAACAAATTATTTAAATTAATTAATATTAGCATAAAGAAGTATAAACATTATAGTTGCTAATTTATAAGTTCAGTACAAGCTTTAAAAACTGGCCTCAACAGAATCAGGATTAGGTTCAGATTACAAGAAATACGAATAAGCCTATATTGATAATTATGATTTTGTTAAACATTTTTCTGTGTATTTTTAAGGATTAAATAACATTAAAGGGCAGTTAAATTCTGTCCTTTGGAATAATAAAATATGGAAGGAGCAAAGATAAATATTTATCATGCTATCCTTGAGAGTGTGTGTACCTATTCTGCGGAATATTGACAAAAAGACAGAAAGATCGCCTAAAAGCAATGGAGATGGATTTCTGGAGGCGAAGCTGTGGTGTGTCGCGGACTGATTGAATTCCGAACTTTGGAGAAGAATTGGCTGCATGCCAATTTATATTGTTCAAGGAAATATTATGGATACCATATCCCGGTAGCAGTTGAAATGGTTTGGCCATTTGTAGAGGGTGGAGGATGGCAGGTGGCCAAAGAGGGTATGGGAGTGGACACCAGCCGGTAGAAGAAGGAGGGGTAGGCCGGAAGTGACATGGTTGGATCAAGCGCAGGAGGCAATGTCTTTGCGGCGGCTCTCCGATGGGGACTGGTGAGACAGAGAGAGTTGGTGCTTAGGAAATAAGATACGGCTGGGGCTGTAAATCCTCTTATGAATATATATATATATATAAAACGTAAAAAAAACCACCAAACACCGTAAATGACTCTCATCTAATTAAAAAAGTCAATAGGTCCTTTTTTGTATACATCTTCGGCAAAATATAAATACATCAATGCATGCACACTTCGTAAGATTGGCATGACAATACAAAAATTATATTGAGTAGAAATAGATATAAACATTCAATCAATCAGGTTAACCAATTTATATTAGAAAAAGAAGACTAAAATTTTGCAGACAAATTTTTCAACCGGTTGACGGAACAAATTTTTAAGACACTAAACAGTAGACGTACATTACGGACTTTAAAGGCTTCCATGAAGAGGAAAACAGAACACTGGGTGAACAGAAGAAAGGTAAAAAGCCTAGTGAGTGAATGCTGAGAATGTGGGCTGCAAAAAAAGAAGCTTCCCGAAATATCTTAAGTCACGTATAGTGTCTAAAATTGACCATATAGAGGGGAAAAAATTTTATATATATATATATATATATTTTTTTTTTCAAACATTCTATACAGGTATTTTCAAGCCGTATGTATATACTGGTAATCAAAATATATTTTAATCTTCAAACCACCAGTAATACTGGAAACAATAAACCCTTGGAAATTCTAGCACTTTCATGCATAAAATGCACATCTTCAGTAATTTTCTTTATTTTTTCATTTATGCATTTTATGCACGAAAGCGCTATAATTGGTAAGTGTTTACTGTTTACCATATTACTGGTGGTTTGAAGATTATAATATTTTTCGATACATATATATATATATATATATATAACATTTTTCCAACTGAGCCATTTTTTTGTAATTAATACATATTTCCAAAGTTTCCTTATTTTTATTTATATTAGTTATGGCGTGTTTTATGAATTTTAGGCCAGATGTTGAAAGAGTTGATAAAATTGATGCCTTACAGATTAAACATGGCCTGTCAGTACAAAAATATGAGTCAAAACTTGATGCTTGTTAATTTGGTGCATAGCAATTACTTTAAACAATTGTCAGATAATTATAAATGTGAACATCTCGAAGGAAATTGTTTTTATTGTATTTTTACAGGCTCACAGAGTCGTCCTGGCATCATGTAGCGATTACTTCCGAGCGATGTTTACAGATGCCATGCGAGAATCACGGCAAAGCGAAATATGTTTAAATGGTGTAACAGCTGCTGGAATGCGATTATTATTAGATTATGCATATACATCTCGCCTTAGTTTAAATCTAGCAAATATTCAAGATGTTTTGTCAGCCGCATCTCATATACAGGTCGTTGCTGTCGTGGAAGCTTGCTCGAATTATCTTCAGGTTTGTTAGCTTAAGATTTGTTAAGGAAAACGTTTTGATTTGATGAATATGTTTTGATTTGAATACAGGGTGGCCCATATGTCGGTCCCCAATACTTACAGAAATCGGAAGAAAGGTTAATGGAATAAGAAACCTATAGAAAAAAAACAAATTTATTACATGAGCTGTACATATATATCACCGTGAAAATGTTATAGCAGGTGTTCAAAATGTCCACCATGATTATACACTTTATACAGCGACCTAAAACTGATCCACAAATTTTCAACATTTTATCACATTTTATCGTCATTTACATAGTGTAACGGTCGCTTTTTCTCAACGTGGGCGAAATAAAAAACAAACAAAAGGAACACCTTCCACTTTGTAACGCGCCGGTTTTTAACGTGGGTTGAGCGAGATTGCCACTTTGCCCCACGTTGGGCGCCACTTTGTAACGGTCGAAAAAAAACGAACAAAAGGAAAAACTTTCCAAAAATAAAATTTTCCAAAAAACTATCAAATTTACAAAATTTGTAGATTTAGCCCCACGCTGTCCAACAACGCCATAAAAACGGGATTCACTAAAATAAAGCATAAAATGAAAGTAAGACCCTTCACAATTTTGAAAGACAAAATTTTAAATGAGATTTGAACTGTGTTGTCCCTAAAAATAAAATGAACACAAGTAAAACCCCAAAATTTATCTGACCAACTATCACCAATGGAATTAGGTGTTAAATTAACAAGAATCATACGCAAAATCAAAATTAATGAGAATTTATTTAACGTAAAACAAACACCAAGCATTACATTATTCTTGTGGGCGCCATCAAATTTTATCGCTACATTTGAAAACGTAAACAATTGAAAAATACGACAAATACTAGTTAACATGAATTTAGTGACAACACCATGTTTACTCTTTATTCTCAGGGTTGCAGATTCTTTCTGCCGTATACTTGCGTCGCATAAACATACTGATCAATCATATAACCTAGTTCTTACAACTAAAAGATCCTGAAAAGTACAATAACATACATGGGCATAGACATAAATTATTTGAGCTCAAAATAATTTAAAAATTGTTACTTATCTCTTTAATAATCCATTGAATAAGGGTTATGACAATTTCGCGCACTACACATAATCCTTATGAGGGACTCGGTGATCGGTATGCATCCCGCAGTACAGGGACTCTTCGGCGCAGACCTGGATAATGCAGTTGGCGTCCTCGGTATGGGCGACAATTCGGCGGTGATGGCGATTTCACCTCGTTGTCTCACTATACGCTATACACGCTGTCTTTTCAGTCTAATACTTCATCATTATTACTGTCATTATTTATTATTTATTTGTAGTCTTTATCAAAACCAATATTTAATCATTCGTTTAGCAGATCATGTAAAAATTTGTTATAATTCTCAAATGACTTTAATTTGATCGAGCACCGGCTGAACAAATGCATTAATGAAAACATTAACATTAATTACTTTTAAATTTATCTTCCGACCTTTTTATTTTCATGAAAGCAAACTGTTCAACGTTACGGCGATATTTTTAAGGTCAAAATGCAAATTAAAATACAAAGAATATTCAAAATATTACAAAATATCCTCGGGAATTATTTTCAAAAAATAAAAATAAGTAATTTAAGTCAATCGCAGCACTATGTATCCCACAATGAATGCACTCAAAGTCACACAATGAAGTATCGCACTATATCACGCGTATGCGGCACGACATGACTATTGCCATATTGAAATTTCCACTAAGTACTTCACTATAAGTTAGAAAAATTACAAAATCGAAAATACGTGTTACACGCATTAGATCTCAAGGCGGACTCTCTTAGATTCGTGGTGCAAAACAGTTTTATGATCTAAAAATTCCCTGACGATACCAATTCTAGCACCCGAATTCTCGTATTTACTTTGGTTGATCATTTTAACAAATTTGCTTAAAACATGTTTTAGATTATTGAATACGCTATAACTAACCTTCAAAATATTAGAAAGGCATCATAGGTAAAGTTTCTGGCACTTACAAACATTATAAATATTTTTAAAATGTAATTACAGATTTTAAAAACTACCCTCTTTTATCGGGAAAATTAAGATTTATAGGTTGGTCATACACTTCAGAACCAATTTCATCCCCACCAACCGGTTAATTTTCTCAAAATCGAAAATTTTGGATTTCAGCGTCCGGAGTGGTGTCAAAATTTTCAGCTCTTTCTGCTGAATCCAATGCTTTTTATCCGAAGTAAATCGCTTCGTCGGTTCAAATTTTATCACGTCTTGAAAAACACCAATAAATGTATCCATAAAATCGGATTAATGCCGACGAGAAATTTGTAAAAAATAACTTGAAATTTAGCGTGTGCAACTAAAGTGATGCACGAAATTACTTTAGATTCTGAAAACACACATGTGAGTATTAGTCCCATGTGGAAATTGTAACTGGTTCGTTAATTATTTACTAATTAGTAAATTTGCAAAATGCGGAAAAATACGTCAAAATAAAACTTTAATAAAATCTGAACGACGACGAATTTTAACAATCTAAAATTATTTTTCTATTTCCCAACATGTGGACCCTTCGATTCCACACTCACACATACCATATCTTAATCGATTAATGAGTAATTAAATTAAATGTTGGAGAGGGTTCTCCCATTTGAATAACATGTAAATGATTTTTATAACATTTTTGGCTGATTTCAGCCGCTGAAATGCCTTAAATTTAAAATTTCTCTTAATGAAATATACTCATCTGAGTAGTATCTAAAGACTAGTGTGAATTGATTTACAACAATATCATTCATTCTCTTATAATTAGCGATCTAAACATTGCTGTATTTAACATAGGTTTATTAACTTATTCAGCTAAAAACGGTTTAAATTTACGGATTTTCGTGCTGTTTAGACTTATTTTAATTAAAATTTCAGCCTGATCACGAATCTGTGATCAGAATTTCAGTCCGAGGACTGTAACAAAAATTTCAGTTAAAGAATCTGGATCAAAAGTCAGGTAGTGACCCTTACATCTATTGTCTGCTAGTAAGCCGATATTCGTCGGACCAACTCCTTTGACATGAAATATTACTTTAAGCCTAAAAATTTTTCAACAAAGATAATCGTAATTTGAGGTAAAATTCTCAGTTACACGTAAAATCTTAAATAAAAATATAGGTAAGACCATATAAAACATTAAATTTAAATTACATAAAAATTCTCGAAAACCCGTATTTGGAGATTGCCAGCTTATTCTACGGTGTTTCCAGAGCACAACACTTTTTGAATTTTACTTATAACTCAATTTTAACCTGAAATGACAATTTTTACTAAATCATACAAATTTTTCCCTTGGTGTATTCACAGGAGCATTACAATAGTTAAATGTAATTTCACATTTAACATCATTTTATCAACATTTTATCATTTACAACATTTTATCGTCATTTACATAGTTAAATGTAATTTCATTTGAACTTTTTAGTTGATGCAGGTTTTGTGGTTGGAAGAATTACACTAGTTCATTTACAATACTGCACACTGGAAAATCACCCTCTGTTAAATCTGGTGAGTGCGCAGGCCATTCGATTGTACCGCGACAGCCAATCCATTGATGAATGGATTGGTTGTCGCGATACAATCGAATGGCCTGCGCACTCACCAGATTTAACAGAGGGTGATTTTCCAGTGTGCAGTATTGTAAATGAACTAGTGTAATTCTTCCAACCACAAAACCTGCATCAACTAAAAAGTTCAAATGAAATTACATTTAACTATGTAACTTAACTTAACTATTGTATTTAACTTTGGAATTTAAAAACTCATGAATTTTGATACTGAAATGTGCTGGGTCGCCATCTTGTTGCCAGATAAGCGATTGGATATTGTAAACAGGATTGTTTTCAAGTTCTGGAAATACTACTTCCTCCAGCATTTGTTAGTAATTTTCCGAGTTAACATTTCCCTCAAAAAAATAAGGACCTATCAGTGCAGTACTCGAAATACCTCCCCTTACCATATACCAGGCTCATTAAGCTCTTTTTGAATAACAATATGAGGATTTGTATCCGACCAGTACATGCAGTTATGTTGATTAACACGTCCATTGAGTTTGAAACATGCCTCATCAGACCATAAAATTGATCACAAAAAGTTTGGATCGGCTTCTGCACGGATAGCAACTGTCTCACAGAATGCCAACTGCCTGCCACTATCATCCTCATAAAGCATTTCGAGTAAAGATGGATGAAATGGCTTCAATTTTATTTCCTTCATCATCCTTTGCACACTAGTTTGTGATAACCTTAGTTCAGAAGATGCCTTAGGAGTTGATTTACCAGGACTGGATACAAACACTTCAGCAACCTTTTGTAGGTTATCGTCATTGCAAATTTATCGTGGATACCACACTTCGGGGCATTTTTTTTTTTTTTTTTTTTTTTTTAGGCCCTCATTGGAGCAAAATTAATCGATTTATAGAAGATCCCTAGTTATTCCTTCGGGGCATTTAATATGCTTCCTGTGTTTTTAAATTTCTTATTTAACTTTCGTAAATGTTGCAGAGTCGGTAACGACATAACTGGATACTTATCACCAAATTCTTCCAGTACTTTAACATTACTTTTATGATGTTCCACCACAACTGAAGCATGTAAACTCTTTGTTCAGTTGTGAAAATTTTAAAAGTACCGTTACGAAGGAAAAAATAGTAACTACTTGGAGACGTACCTCACACTAGCCACTGTTACAGACAACTAATGAATGTTGTAGTGTGATGCTGCCAACATTACACTATTACCAACTTATGAAAATGTCCCATCTCATGGGGAAACCGACATGGGCCACCCGGTATAAAATTATTTTTTTATTGTTTAAAAAAATACAAACATTTGTTATTTTACACTTGTTAACATTTTGTTATTTTGTATTTTTTTATTATTTAAAAAAATGCAAATCGCACTGCTGAACATTTTGTTATTTTATTTTGAAATTTGTTTACTTACTGACGTGCATGGAGACAGTGACGTATTTGTGCAACTCAGTAGCTGATTTGAAATGCTGTTCATAAACAAAATTACTAATTTTTTTTATATGAATTGATGATGTATATTATGATTAAAAATTTTACAGTATATAGATTGGTTTTTTTGTTTTTGGTTCTTAGTTGCTTGTAATTTTATACCATAAAATAACGTGAAAATGTTTTTTATCCATTTCATATTTAACTCATGTTACAAGCAAGAAACCTTGTTTTTAAAAGAATATCTTTTTATTGTTTTGTGGTTTTCATCATAAGTTAAAAATACTAAATCTGATCAGGTTCAGAATTGTAAACTAAGCTTTCTTCATTTTTCTTGTTAAGGGTTTGGGAAATTTACCACATATTCGTAAAATTACGAGTACGGTAATTTCTTGTTCAACTGGCTTCTATGATAGGGGTTGCAGGTTCAATTCCTGGTCAGATAGGATTTCGGATTTGTAAATTACACAAAAATTAGTAAGCCTGGATTGAATTTGAAGTTCTGGTTTCGATCGGAAGTTAAGAAATCAAAGTCAAAATTTGGAAACAAAAATATTGTCATTTAATTACTCTTAAAGATTAGATTCAGAAATCATTGGGTTTGACGTTCCGGTTTCAATCGGAAGGCCCCAAAACCAGAAGTCAAATCAAAGCATTGGGGTCTTATGCAACCGGGTGTCAGATGAGCGGGGCTCAAACTTATCAAGTTTGAATTGATTGCCATTATAATATGATATATATTTTTTCTTTAAACCATCAGTAATATGGTAAACAGTAAATACTTACCAATTACAGTAATTTCGTGCATAAGATGCATATCTTCGGTAATTTTTTTACGTTATTTAAAGTTTAAAACATCCTACTTCCACCATGGTAGACATACCATCCACCATTTACACAACATAAGAAAATTACTGAAGATATGCATTTTATGCACGAAAGCTCTCTAATTGGTAGGTGTTTACTGTTTACCGTATTACTGGTGGTTTAAAGAAATAATATTATATTTTGATCATCAATATAATACGACTGTTGCAAATACCGATATAGGATGTTAGATTAAATATACAGTCAAACTTCGATTTAAGGAAAACCTTGATTATACAATTTTTTTTACTGCACCATGACATTATAATTAAAATATATGTAAATTTACCTCGATTTAACGAATAAGTACCTTGATATAACGAAATAGTGTTATGCAATAAGTACGAAGTGGCACGCTGTATTATGATTTCTTTGTGAGTTTTTAGGTAAATTCTTTTGATTTCCGTACCTGAATTGTACGTGTTTACAAGCACAAAGCATTCTTAACTACGTGCAAGAATGAAAGGTTATTTTTATTCAATTCCTTAATAGGGTTCCCCAAATTTCTTACTTATATAAATACAGTATTAAGCTACAAATGAGTTTCAAATACTTTTAATTATAGCCAAGATCTATGTACGAGGTAAGTTCCTACTTGAAATCAATACATACTTTTTGTACTATTATTTAGCGTAATTACGTAAAACATGATCTATAAAAAAATTAATTTACTAGTTAAGACGTGTCTATTAAGAAAATTAACTGTTTTTAATTTATCATACAACGTGAAAAAATTCGTTAATAAAAATTAGCTTGTAAATTCTTGTTACTTTGATGTAACGATTACCTCGATTTACCAAATTTTTTTCCAGGATTCTCGATTTCTTTTTATCGAAGTTCGACTAAATATAATATTTATAAAAATGTACGGTTAAAAATTTATATGAAATTTAGTAGAATTGGTTGAACTTATTATTTATTATATTTCTGATTTTTGTTACAGACACAACTGGATTTAGAGAACTGTGTAGATATAGCTACAATATCAGAGACATATTCGTTGGAAGGTTTACGTAGCGTTGTTTATAGATTTATGTCAAGTCATCTTGTAGAATTTTCTAGATCTTCCGAATTTTATAGATTAACAGCGCAACAATTGGATCATTTATTATCCTGTGATTATCCAGTTAATTGTTCAGAAACTGATGTATTAGCTATTACTTTACAATGGATTGATGGAAATAATAGTGAAAATCTTAGGTAGAGTGTGAATTACTTTTTTTGTTTTTAGTTTTATTTTTTTGAATTTTTAGTATGGGTGAATAAATATAAATTGAAATCTTTCGAAACATTGTAATGTGTTTTATGTGACAGCTGCTTGAGTTGTTAAAAATGATGTGGTTGGTGTAAACCTGGCTGCGATTAAAATTGCTGTAACATAAAATTATGGTTTTTGGTATACTGAATATGCTTCTGGACTAAAATTAGTTAAAATTTTTATGATATTGGATGATAATATCCAATTTGGATGGATATTCGATGATTCCAATATCCAGGTCAGTTGTAATTAAGGAATTGTATAAATCTGGAAAGATTTCTGTTTCTCCCTAATGGTTGGTGAGTTGTTATCTTAAACTGTAGAAGTTTAAAATTGGTTTTCCCTTTATTGTGGGACTTTCTAAATATACTTGGGAAATGTCTTGTGAATTAATTCATGGCATCCATCGACAAATTCTTCTAGCACTCAGTTAACCATTATAACATTTTTCATTGAGTATCATACTTCAGTTACTCGTTTAATTTTCTTCATAGAGTTCTTATTTTAGAGCTTGAGTTTTCTTTCTTCCCATGTTTTCTTCATCAATTCTGAAAAAAGTTCTTTCATTCATTGCTCCAATTCAGTATGTTGTTTTTCTTAAGTTTTCCTCCAGAAAACCCTTGTACTCTTCAATTGTTTGTCTGAATTTATTTTCTTTTATATCTTTCTCTATGTTAAGTGTCATTGGGTCTTTTTGTGTTTCTTTGAACAATCTCAGTTTGTTTTAGTATCCTTTCAGCTATTCAAAAATTTTTTTGTAAATCTTCCGTGGTTCATCCGTACTCTTACTCTGTCCAACAGTTCGAAGATACCATTGCTTATATGGCCAGAATGCTGTTACGTACTGTGTTAAAAATTGACTTACGCTATGAAAATAAAAAAGTTAATCTTTTGCCTTCCTCACTGAGTGGAAAAGTACGCTTATCAGCATGCCGGGCCCTCTGAAAAGCACATATTTTCCACTCTGTAAATGACATCTTCACTTCATTCACCACAGGGTCTGGCTGTGTTAGAGCCTTGATGGCAGGAGTTTTGAAAATAACCCAAAATAAATTGGATAAAACGAGTTAAGCGGTAAGCCGACTTGTAACTGTAGGACATCAATCCACTATCAACGACTAATGGCAGATTAATGTAAACTGAAGCATAAACGACTTATTCCGGAGGACCTAGTTTCATTTAATGGCGCCAGAAACCAACGGCGGAACGACTGAATAAGCAAGATACAACGATGGAAAGTACACTGAGGGAGACAAAGGAAAACGATAAGTAACTGCTGGAACAGCAGGACATCACTGGTCAACTCAAACACAAAATTAGAAAGCGTACAACAAAATAGACTAATTCGCTTACCTGTTGAATGGCCTGAAGTGTAGAAACGGCGTCCACGCGACACGTGTCCGGGGTTCGATTCACACTGTAACTTTAATGTTTGATACGAAAACAAGAACAATTGTAAATGATTATAAATTACACACATAAGCAAAATCACACTTGAAAATGATGTATGGTACATCAGAAACGAACGAAGCATAACGACAATTGCAGAAGCGACGCCATAGGATGGCCGGCGCAGAGAAAGCACGAACAGTCTACATGCCGCAGAATCCAACCAGTGAGTGAGTTGACCGGGAAGAATGGAATGTGAGTAGTGGGAGAATAATTACGTCATGAACTGAGATCACCATCGGAAATCAAGACAAGTATACAGACAGAGGCGGGAAAAAGGTTATTAATACAAAATCAGTGTATTTAACGACGATAATAATTAGCGGGGAAATATGAATTACTTAACGGGGGTGCGATTGGCCTTAACATACCGCCCGCCTAAATCGATGAAAGCGATTTACAGAAACAAAACTAGCAGAGAAGATCGAAGAACGAAGCCGCCCGCCCTGAAACAACCAGGGAGCGGTAAACGCAGGAAGAAGACGAAGAATGAAGCCGCCCGCCCTGAAGCAACAGGGAGCGGAAAACGTAGCAAACGAAGAGTACGAAGCAAAGAAGACGACGAAGAAGAATCGAATGAAGAGAAGAACGGAGCATCTTGAGGTGGCGTGACAAACGCACGGGTTTGCCCGGCCAACGACGAACGGAACATCTTCCACGGCTCGCGCGGAAGCCAACGAGAAAGCGGAGTATCTTGATGTGATTGTCAACGAGGGTTGACAACCAGAAGCGACGCAGAAGAAGAAACGAAGAACAAGACGATGAACGAAGAAAACAGACGAAGAACGAAAAAATGAACGAAGAACAAAACGAATGGAGATGAGTTGAGCGTGGAGTGAAGTGAAAACGGCGGAGAAGTTAGTTGCCCAAAGGCAGAGCTAACTGATAAGCGGGTTGCGAAACGAATTGACGAGCAGGCGAACAATGTTGGCGAGAATCGAGAATTGCGGTACGGCGAACTTCACTAACCAGTTGTGAGTGAATCCGTGATTGAGGTTGAGACGACGAACGAGAGTTGCGAAGATCACACCAAGCATTGAACGAGCGAAGAGAGTTGAGATTACAATTATTCACCGGTTGTGAATAATGTGTACGACGATTGGGGCCCCGCCCGCCAAGAGGGGCTAAAGGCGTGCGAAGAGAGCTAGCAGAACATGAAACGACTGAGGAGGGCCGGTTGCCCTTTGGCGAAGCGATTTGCAGCGGTTGATCGAGAGTGTTTGCGAGAGACGACGAGAAGCGATGATTTGAGATGAGTTGGTTAGCCGTAGAATCGACTGAGGCGAACGTAGTAGGTTTTATTGGCGAATTAGCGATGATGCAGCGAGATGCGAAGCGGTTTGGCGAAGAATTGACTGAAGACGACTCGGTGGAGGCCTTCAGTACAGACTTGAATCGAGGCGTTGACTTGAAGCGAGGCGCAGAGTTGAAGCGACGAATTGGCGTAGTACCAGCAGCAAGATCGGTCGAGATACTGGCGGAGTCATTAGACGAAGCGAGACGAGGATCAACAGCGATGATCTCGGACGAAGCGGTGAAACGATTGGAAGGCGAAGAGACAGAAGTATGGTGAAGACGATTAGTTGAAGCAGAAGGGCGATTAGTTGAAACAGCGGCGTGATTCGAATTATTGTTGAATACAGGCGAAGCGAGTAGGCAGCTAGGCGGCTGGACGATAGAAGCGATAGATTCACTGATTACAGGGTTTGAGGTGACATCGAGGTTGATTGATGACTTAGCAGGAACGATAGTTTGTTGGTCAGCGACGATAATTTGAAGCGAAGATGAATTTTTATTTGACGAGTGATTTTGAACAGCAGGCGATGTGAGATTAACATCAGTAGCAGGCGACGAGACTTGAGCGTTGTTAGCGAAAACAGATGTTAAGAGCGAATCGTTACTTGAAGCAGAACTAAGTGGTTGTAGTTCGGGCAATTTTCCGAATACTACATAACCAAATACGGTTGATAAAGCGGATGGAGTACCTTTAATTAAAGGCGTTTTACTAAAATCGAGAATTTCTGAAAAACAATCAGCGCCAAGCAGTAAATCTACTGAATTGGGGCTGCGGAAGCGAAAATCAGCTAGCAGATGTTGTGAAAACTGTTCACCGACTGACTTATGAATTCGAGAAGCAGGTAGGCGGTCTGATATTTTGTTAATAACAGTAGCCTGAAGCGGAAGGCGAAAGTTAGAATTTTGCGGCGACAGAATTGTAAAATTTGTAATACCTTTAACTGAGGTGACTTCGGCTGAAATGCCTTGCAGGCGTTTAGAAGTAGGAACGATGTCGAGTTGCAGTGAACGAGCGGCGTTGTATGTTAAGATGCTGGACTGAGATCCATTGTCGATCACAGCGCGAAGCGGAACGGTTTTGCCGGATGAATCGACAGCATGAACGATAGCAGTACCTAGCAGCGCAGTTTGGCCGTTAAGTCGACATGAAAGTGAATAATCGGCAGGTTGGTTAACAATAATGGACGAGGACGACGAATTTGAAGTAACTACCGGCTTATCAGCACAGCAGGTAGTACAAGAATTAATTGGCGGAGTTGCGATAGTATTAGCTTGAATCGGCGGCGAAGAATTTACAAGTAGGCATCCAGTAGCAGGTGAATCGGTGTCCGGATGTACGGCAGGATGATACGGACTAGCAGTTGGCGAATTATGCGGATTAACGACAGAAGCGGTGGACGAATTAGATTTTTGAGGGCTGCGATCAATATGCAGCAACGTATTGTGCGATTTTGACTGGCAGATACGACAATGTTTATTTGAGCTACAATTGCGGCGATCGTGTCGCCCGAAGCAGGCAAAACAAAGTTTAAGACGAGAAATAATTTTGTAGCGATTATCTACATTTTGCGCGAGAAATTCACTACAGTTGTGAATTGAATGAAAGTGAGATTCGCACGACAGACATTTGAGTGAATTTGATTTGACGAAAAACGAAGGTATATTGTGAGAAACAGAAGACGGTGAAACAGAATTACGATTAATTTGTACAGAATTGGAATCATCGGTTACCGGGTTAGCTGAGTCCGGTTGATCGAGGTTTGAATCGCTGGAGTGCGAAGAACCAGCGTTATCTGTAGGTTGAGAAGAATTCGAGAGTTCAAAAGCATGCATCTTAGCGGTAACGAATGACATTAAGGCCTCGTATGTAGGCACGGCTGAATTAGGATTTGAATCCTCGAACGCTTGCTTTGTTACAGGATCCAAATTAGAATAGGCTATCTCAAAAAGTAAATATTCAAGTAAATTTATATTTAGCAGACGTAAGGCTCCGATTGATGATTCGTGGATATTAAGAAAACCTTTTAACGATTGATAGGACGGAGTGTCAGATTTAACGAAATTGAATATCTGATTTAAGTGAACATTTGCTATGCGCCTTGAGTTGGAGTAGCGCTCAACAATTAAATTGTACGCTAACGTATAATTTTCAAGCGAGAGAGGCAGGTGTTCTATTAGACGCAGTGGTTCACCGACTAATGAGCACCTCAAATAATGAAGTTTTTGAACAAATGATAACTCAGAATTATTGTGAATTAAATCATTGAACAAGCTGATGAAATTCTGGAATTTTGCAACATCTCCGTCGAATGAAGGTAGGCGAATTCGAGGTAATTGTATTAATTGCGAATTAGAAGACTTGACTTGATTTGGTAAAACGATTGTATTGTCCAGAGATTCAATTAATTTCTGGGCGCGATCAATTAACTGGAAATAATGAGTTTCGAAAGCAGTGCGTTCTGATTCGAAATCTGCTTCGGGTTGAAGTAATTCGATATTCGTTTGTATTTGTTCAAAGTCACACCAGAGGTCTAAGAATTTGTCAAGTCGTAATTTGACTTGGTTAACTTCAACGTCAGATTGAAGAAAATTATTAAAACGAGAAAGATGATTATTAACAACGTTGCGTTTTTTGATTAAAGATTGTAAATCGTCCATGTTGAAAATAATGAACGAAGACAACGAGCGAAAAACAAATAATAGAATGTAAACAAAACACAGCTGTTTATTGAATCTAGGTTAGTTGCAACTATGATGTATACGTTGCAGACGACGCAAGTGAAGTGATTCTCTCAGCGCTAGCAGTAACGACGGACAGCACGAGAGAGAGCGAATGAGAGAGAGGGCACGCATGCGCTGTAAGCTGCGTGAACCAGTTAACAAGAACGAAGGAAAAAATGGCGACTCTAGCCAAATTCTGGCCGTGTCGAAAGATATAGCACTGAACCGATCTACTGTGACGTCAGCATAGCGTTGGTTGCAACTTGTATTGAATGAACGCGTCACAACACTGATAATGCGTTGCATTTGTTATGCAACTTACCCCGTATTTTTTAACTGAATAAATGAAATTGTTTTTAATATTAATATTTTTATTAATGTTTTTATTAATATATTGAACACATGTAAGACACGAAACACAATAAACGACACGATGAATGCAATGTAACACCATGTAACAACGAATTAAACAAAATACTGAAATTGTTGACGATTGAAAAAATTAAGACAATAGACTGTATTTCCAAATATGCACTGATAAATATCCTGCCCGGGACGGACCAAATGTTAGAGCCTTGATGGCAGGAGTTTTGAAAATAACCCAAAATAAATTGGATAAAACGAGTTAAGCGGTAAGCCGACTTGTAACTGTAGGACATCAATCCACTATCAACGACTAATGGCAGATTAATGTAAACTGAAGCATAAACGACTTATTCCGGAGGACCTAGTTTCATTTAATGGCGCCAGAAACCAACGGCGGAACGACTGAATAAGCAAGATACAACGATGGAAAGTACACTGAGGGAGACAAAGGAAAACGATAAGTAACTGCTGGAACAGCAGGACATCACTGGTCAACTCAAACACAAAATTAGAAAGCGTACAACAAAATAGACTAATTCGCTTACCTGTTGAATGGCCTGAAGTGTAGAAACGGCGTCCACGCGACACGTGTCCGGGGTTCGATTCACACTGTAACTTTAATGTTTGATACGAAAACAAGAACAATTGTAAATGATTATAAATTACACACATAAGCAAAATCACACTTGAAAATGATGTATGGTACATCAGAAACGAACGAAGCATAACGACAATTGCAGAAGCGACGCCATAGGATGGCCGGCGCAGAGAAAGCACGAACAGTCTACATGCCGCAGAATCCAACCAGTGAGTGAGTTGACCGGGAAGAATGGAATGTGAGTAGTGGGAGAATAATTACGTCATGAACTGAGATCACCATCGGAAATCAAGACAAGTATACAGACAGAGGCGGGAAAAAGGTTATTAATACAAAATCAGTGTATTTAACGACGATAATAATTAGCGGGGAAATATGAATTACTTAACGGGGGTGCGATTGGCCTTAACAGGCTGTATAATAAAATTCATTACTTTCAGAGGAGATAACTCTGATTAGTGTCTTTTACACCTCTACCTCTTCTGTTCTTAAATGATTCAGTCATTTAATTGGCTGACCATGTGATAAGAAACAGAAATATTTATTTTAGCCCTGCAACGAACAGATTGAGTGTAAATAATTTGACACTCTACGTGTCTGTTATGGGCAGGTAGGCTATATTATACTTATGATACTAAAACAAATTATGTTTGCGATTAAAAATGTTTACTTTATTGTCTGAAATAATTATGTGACAGGATTTTTATTACATTCGTAATTAAAGATAACTATTTATAGGAAATGTACAGCATTTTGTTCGTAAAACCATTAAATGTTATGAAAAGATAAATTTAAATTAAACATTTTTTTTTATTCTTTCAAAATCTATATTTATCAATTTCATCGCCATAAATTCTATAAATGTAACTATTTACATATTTTAAAGTATTTCATTTCTTTTTAATTTTAAATACTACTTCTTTTAATCGAATATTGGGGCCGTACTTTATTCTTTGAATAATAGTCACTTACCTTTTTAACTTTAGTTTAAATTACAATTACAACTAAAACTTATACGTTATTAATTAAATACTATGTATGTTTGTAGGAGAGATAGTAGCGGAGAGCGTATTGCTCTATACAACCAATGTTAAATTGGAATCGCCTATTTTTCCCACAGTCTCGATAAACTCTTGGATGTAGTATAGATGTCTTTAGGAACTTGATTCTTCTCTTTGTTATTTCATCCGATGTGTTTCGGATTTATTTATAAATCTCTTTGTTTTCGGGACGTTAATTTTAATGATTGTATTTTTTCATTTTTTTCTTTTACTTGTTTCAGTGCCTCACAAAAATCAAACTGGGCAGCTCGGCTGCTTCGTGAAATACATTTTAGTCAAATACCAGTTTCATGGCAACTGGAAAATATTCTAGTCAATGTAGAAGTATATTTAAAGAGATTAATCCGTGCAGAAATGTTTCGACAAATCATTGTGGGACCATCACCTAATATTATTCAAAATAATTCACCAGCTCCATTACTGAATTCACGTGGAATGGAACTTGCCATTATTAAGGTAAGTTTATTACTTATTTATAGATGTTTGTAAATATGAGATAATTGCTGACAAAACTTTTAGGAGTTTTTTTAAATCTAAAGATTTGAAAAATCTGTAAATCTGAAGATGTTTTCCTGTGTAAATAAGAATCACACTCTCACTTTGTTTTACAGCGAAATTTGTAACTTTGAAATTATAATAAATTTTAAGATTGTTGCGTTTGTGATTTACCCTTCCATCTTCTGTTTCCACATTTTTCAGCTATTTTATTTACTGAAAAAGGAAATGAATAATTATTTTTAAATCTCTTGCAGGTCAAATACAATTAAAATTATTTAATGTAATGTACCAGGATCTAGAAATTTTGTGTAAATTTGTTATCATAATATTGTAACACCTAAGCCTAGGTTCTTTCGAGATCTGGGTATAATAAAAATAAACAGACGTCCTTTATAATTATTTAAGTTATTAGTTAGCATCATAGCAGTAGAATCCATATAAGTATTTGTTTTTGTAATATAAAAAAAACTTTTTAATTTACCTTATACTGCTTTTAAAAATTCTTCTACGAGTACTTTTGCGGTGCGCACCGCTTCTTCAGGTAATGATAATAAAAATTCTAGAATATTATGAAGATTGCATCTTCCTTTGTCAGTGGTTTGAATCAAGGTCAAGTTTGATTTCAACCATTGACAAAGGAAGATGCAGTCTTCATAATATTCTAGAATTTTTATTATCATTACCTGAAGAAGTGGTGCGCACCGCGAAAGTACTCGTAGAAGAATTTTTAAAAGCAGTATAAGGTAAATTAAAAAGTTTTTTGTATTACAAAGACTTCCTTTAATTTATAACAATTATTTATTCACCAAAATATAAATTACAATTTAATATTGTGCTTAAATACAATGTATACAACATGCAGACCTTAACGTACAATTTATTCTCTCTAAAGACTGGCATGTATGGCAACTTGAACTGACAGTTCAACTAACTCACTGACAAAATGAGCTATCTCTTTTTATACCCTTTTAGGTTTTTAGCAAAGAATAGAATAGTAAACAAATCATAGAAACACAAAAGCTTTCTTCCAAATTCTGGAAGCTATAATAAAAAGATATATTGTACAAAAAATAACTAAATAAAGAAATTCTGAGAAAATTTTTAAAAATATCATAAAAGGGTTGTTGTTTAGGTCAACAGCCGAAAGGCTGGTTTGAACCTCTAGAGGTTTTACTGAGTAAAACGAGGAGTGAGGTGGTTTACCATTGCCTTCCTCACTGAGTGGAAAAGTACGCTTATCAGCATGCCGGGCCCTCTGAAAAGCACATATTTTCCACTCTGTAAATGACAACTTCACTTCATTCACCACAGGGTCTGACTGTAGAATGAAATTCATTACTTTCAGAGAAGATAACTCTGATTAGTGTCTTTTTACACCTCTACCTCTTCTGTTCTTAAATGATTCAGTCATTTAATTGAATGACCATGTAATAAGAAACAGAACTATTTATTTTAGCCCTGCAACAAACAGATTGAGTGTAAATAATTTGACACTCCACCTGTCTGTTATGGCCAGTTAAAAGGGTATACACAAATAAAAAAACTAGAAAATTTAATCTCAAAAGAATACAAGAAAGGACAATAAGAGCCAATTATCGTAATTTATACAAGAGCACTCCACCCCTCCCAGGCAGCAATGCCAGTCGCACAACAATATACCTTTTCATACAAAGAAACAACATCACGCTAACCATCTCCAGCCTGTCATGGAACTGCTGCTATTATTAATGTCACAATATTCTTAAGCTAATTAATTGCTGAGAAACAGAGCTGAAGCCAGGGAAAAACTTTTTTATTGTTTACCCCATTGCAGATGGTCTTAAGTAACTTAAGAATTTCTAAAAGCTCTTGTTACACCTGAATTTCTCATCATTCTTTCACTGTAGGCTTTTTTTCTTTCTAACATCTATTTTCTGTTTCTGCTTTTGGTCTTCATGGAAGCCTTGAATATCAGTAATTTGTAATCTGTACTTAATTCACTCCAGTTTTGAGGTGGAACAGTATTTTTTCAATCCCTAGTACAATTTAGTGTAAGTACTGAGCGATTACTGATAAAAAGTACCTGTTTAATTTTAATACCTAGTACTTATACAGAAAGGACTCAGCAAAAGAAGATTATTTCTCTCGCTACATGTGATTCTATTGGAATTAGTGATGAGGTGAGTCATAGAGGCTAGTGCTTTGAACTCGATACTAGGGATTACTAGGAACTGAGCTCCTACTGCAGTCTTTGGCCTACAATTATAGTCGATCATTGCACTGTTCACCTTCATCCAGCTTGTAGTAAGCATGTACTAAATAACAGTAATTACGATTGTAACATCAAGAACACTATTTACATTTAGCACAACACTTTTTAATTATGATTTTTTTTTATCCTTTCCACTCTGCAGTCTTAAAACATATTTATGCATACCTTTTAGTGCCCTGAACCCACCATGAGTCAGGTGTTTAACAGCTGATTTTCATAGAAAAGGTTCTGCGGTTGAAATCCTAGTAAAGGTACAGTTCAGCCGTTCTAAGTTTGCTCCTAATGTAAACAAATAATGACGTCACTGAGCGTGCGTATTATATAAAAATGTGTACACGCTGATTAAAAAGTAACAACTAAATACTTTCAAAAGTATTTAAATACAAAATACTTTTAAAAGTATTTTTCTAAATTAAATTGTTAGGCCTACATCGTATCACGACTGATGTTTTTAGTACTTTAAGTACTTATAATTTAAAAAATAGATAACTTAATAGGAATACGACATCCATAAAGTCACGGACTCTAGCGTGCACCCTGTAGTAGCTGGTTTTGGTTTGTTGACAGTAGGAGCAAACTTAGAGCGGCTGAACTATAGTTTACTTTTATATAAATTTGTATACTAGACAGTGGTTAGTGATGTACTTCGATGATTGGGGTTCAATTAACCATACTTTTTCAGGAATGGTCGCTCTGAGTCTATACAAGACTACATCTTATATACATATCATCCTCATCTCATTCGGCCGTATGGTTGCTTATTGTTCTTAAATAGAACAGATTGCAACTTTTCACACATTAAGGTTAAAATTTAGTGTTCTGAAAAATTTGTTATGTTAACCATTATATACGGGTGTACATAAAATTTTAGTTTTTGTTTTCTTTGTTCAGTTCCTTTTAAACTTTTACATTATAAATGTAAATGTTGTTAGAGCGGATGCCAAATAAGCTTGCCGGTGTAGCTGCGTGAACAGTTCAGATTCAGTCGGTAGATTTTGTGTCTTAGTCAGGAACTGCCAACTAAATCACAGGCGCTGAACGATGTAAATTATCATCTAGCATTGTCAAAAACATTCAATTGTAAACATTGTATACAACGATTAACACCTATCACTTACAACACATTACAGACTAATGTTTTCAGGTCAGCTGATGTATAACGTTGCGAGAGCGATGTGACTGATCACAGCTAGTACAGCACTGACCCCCACCACTCGCTGAGGCAACCGAGTGCGTCATTACCAAAATAAGCCTTCTGTGCACTTCAGAAAACTGGCAAGCTTATTTTGCGTTCGCTCTACCAAGTAGAATTATAAGAATTAATGTCCAAGATTTTCACACTATTAGATCTTGTGATCTTCTCATATAATTTATATAGATATAGTTCAATGCATAGATTACTCATATCTGGTTTACAATTATCAAGTTTTTTTTGTTTCTAACATTAAAGGTTGGTGGATTTGGTATTGGAGGTATCACAAATGAAATAACGTATTTTTTACCAAGCACTGGTAAATGGCGCCATTTGACATCTATACCGCATGTAGAGCAGTGTAATTTTGGCACTGCTGTTTTACGGAACGATTTGTATGTAGTAGGAGGTTGTTTCAATCAGTCATTACAGGTAATGAAAGTCTTTTATTCAATAAATAAATATAATTGTTAAATTTCATACATATGATTTGTAGAATGCTTGCTCTTTATGTTCATTGATGATTTTATTAAATTTTTCAGTCGGTATTGTTTTTCCTTTGCTTGTATTCAAGTTGGTATATAGTTGCTTGAGTCACGAGTTTGCCTTTGTTTGCAATGAGGGGTAAAGGGGGGAAAGCATCAATGCACATGGGCGACTGCTTTAATTTCAGTACAATAAACACAACAGCTTATACAATACTAAACTCAGATTATCCAGTATATCGCGGAACCTTTTGTAGGTTAACTATACGAATATAACTGTTTGTTACCGTAAACGGAAATGTTAGTTTCTCGAAAATGTGGGCAGACTGTTCACAGTGCTGAACGAAATCTAATGTGCAGGGTAATAATGCTGTGAAGTTACAGCTAAACAAAAATGCCTTTCCCTGTCTCTTAACAAAAGCCATGAGCGAGTGGCTAACTACTGTGATGTTTCTCTTTCCACAATTCAAAAAATAAAGAAGGGAATTAAAGACTGGAAGAAGATTTTCTTCAACAGTTTTGTTGACACTTGGTAAAAAACGGAAACGGTTCGTTAAAAGGAAACGGTAGATACTAGTGAGAGTGATAGTAATAGTAAGGAAGGCGATTCATTCATAAAAAATTTTGTTCCAATGGAATAAGGTAGCTGGTAATAACAGAAAATTAAACATTTCTAGTCATGTAAGTAAGCTATAGGCAATATTACAGGTCACATTTATTTGTTATAAGATTTATGGAAAAAACATTTTCTCGGAATAAACCACAGCTTACAAAATGTATGTAGAAACTGCATGTTAGTGAAGTGTACGAGTAGTGTCTGACTGTTGAGGTTGGCAGCACTGTCAAATTTTCTCTTCCTTTCCTCACAGCCCATCCATGTGCAAAAATGGGCAATCTCTTGACTTCAGTATCTATACAGTGAGGTTTGTGTTTGTTTTTGCGTATCCTATTAACGAGATAAATTCTGTTTAACATGATTTGCCGTGTTCGAATCTGATTTCATCGTAAATCTTTAGTTACTGTTCTCTTGTGCTATACAAATATATAGGGAAGGAAAGTATTGTTTTCATGACCAAATTTTGAAATCAAGTTTTCATTAGAAATACTCGTTTTCAGACCCCTGAACCCGGAAAAACATGGTTTTATACCGATTGGTCTGTGTGTGAATAAAATATCTCAAACGGAGTAGAGTACAAAGTTGAAACTTGGAACTCAAGGTATCATGAGAAACCCGACATGAACATTTTTATCAAAATCAGTCAACTGGTAGTAGTAGTTTATTCGTGTAATTTTCTCAAAAAAGCGACTCTGACAATTTTTTAAAACGGCTCATTTACTAAACTTCTTAAGCTCTTCAAGATAGGATAAGCGGCATGTCTGCTGAAATTCTTGTGGGTTGTGCTCTTTGTGGTTTTTTTAAGACTGCAATCTTAATATGCTTTTTAGGACAAAAGCATAATTAAAGTTGTAGAGAATTTAAAACTCTACAACTATTATTTCAAACAATTTTTTTGTACTGCTGTTAGTTTAGCGTCAATTAGAGATTTTCTGTATTTATCGTTAAAACCTGTAAACAATTGGGATTTTGAGATTGTGGCTTCAGTATGCATTTTATGACAAATGTGTATACTTTTTTTATGGTTTAACGTCTGACTGTTTTGCAATTACTGCTAATGCAGATGATGAAGGATGAAATGTAACGTATGAAAATATGCCGTATCTGAATGGGATTCGAACCCAAGACCTCATGATGAGAGGTGAGCACGTTACCAACTACGCCAATGCAGCCGGCAAATGTGTATACAACCAAAGTTTTAGAAGATTGAAAAATCTACATCTTTTATTTCAAGGTTTTTTACTACATAGTACTTCATATAGCATCAATTAGTGATTTTCTGTATTTTTAAGTCGTACAGAGGTTGACTTTAATTTAGCGTCATTCACTCATGATTAAAATAGTTTGTTTCTCATTTTACATTGTCTACTCATGATAAAACGTGGGTTATTTATATTTCATTGTTGTTGTTAAGGTCATCAGCCAAAAGGCTGGTTTGAACCTGTAGAGGTTTTACTAAGTAAAACGAGGAGTGAGGTGGTTTACCATTGCCTTCCTCACTGAATGGAAAAGTACACTTATCAGCATGCCGGGCCCTCTGAAAAGCACATATTTTCCACTCTGCAAATGACACCTTCACTTCATTCACCACAGGGTCTGGCTGTATAATAAAATTCATTACTTTCAGAGGAGACAACTCTGATTAGTGTCTTTTACACCTCTACCTCTTCTGTTCTTAAATGATTCAGTCATTTAATTGGCTGCCCATGTGACAAGAAACAGAACTATTTATTTTAGCCCTGCAACTAATAGATTGAGTGTAAATAGTTTGACACTCCACCTGTCTGTTATGGGCAGTATATTTCATTATTACATACAAATGAAAATATTTTTTAACATTGTATGCAATTTTCTAATTTTAAACTTTCATGAACTTAGTATATACAAGATATATATATTTTGCTTCTGTTGATTCATTAGCACCCTAAAAATATAAATATGAACATGAACTAAATACAGATATTAATTTTTTCAGGAAAATATTCATCCATTTGGTTTCCGGTACAGTCCTCGTGAGGATACATGGACTACCATGGCGCCAATGCAACAAGAAAGATGTAGATTTTCATTGAATGTAGTGGGAGATAGATTGTACGCTGTTGGGGGTGCGAGTGAAAGTGATAATGCAGAAGATGATGGAGATGAAATTGAAGACCATAGTGCTTGTGAATGTTATAGTCCTCATACAGACAGTTGGGAATTTGTCAATCCTTTGCCTGGTTATCGTACTCAACATGCAGCCTCTTCGTATGCCCATTATTTGTTTGTTTCCGGTGGATTGGATAGAGATGTTGCACTGAACTCAATGTGGAGGTAATATTTCGGATATCTTTTTTTTTCTTAACAGAGATAATTCATAAATCAATTTAGTTACATGTTTTGTTTGAATGTTAGTTCCCCTATAACTTAATACCTATTGCACACTTAAAAAACTTACAGTTTCAAATTTATTCTGTACGAGCAGTTTTACTTGTGAGGTTGATTTGATTGCTTAATTCGGTGGTGGGTTGGGCATGCATTTTTCTTTTTCTGTGCTGTTATGTCTCCACTCTGATTCAATCTACATGACCCAAAACTACATTCCCTAACAGTGACAGCTACCCTATCAACATTTAAAAAAATAAGAAGACCATGAAAATCTTTTAGCAATTAACCTCCTCAACAATAGCGAAGATACTCACAAACTGAAACGTTTTAAAACATTGCACATATCGTTACAATTTTTAAGTACTCTGTACTCTGTGTGCCACGCATCGCTACTAACCACAGCTTACAAAAAAAATTTTGCACACCTGGAATGCAGGACGTAGATTGCATCCTGTGTGGCAATCTTTTAAAACATGGGTTATATGTTTCATTAATGACATTGGCAAGAGAAAGTTGTATGAGCGTTTCACACCAGATTTTTTTTGTTTTCTGATCATAATGGTAGTGGATTTATTATATACAACAATAACTATGTTATTAGTATATTTGCTAATATGATTTTAACTGTTTTTTTTTTAGGTTGAATACTTTAACTGGTCAGTGGGAAGTGAAACAAAGTATGCTGACACCACGGGTTGATCATACTATGATTAGTGTTAGTGATAGTATATACGTGTGTGGTGGATGGTTTGAAGATGTGGAAACTGGAAATAGAGTTCTTGTCGATAGTATAGACTGCTATGATGTACATAAAGATGTTTGGAAGACTGTCACTCATGTACCTACTCCACGTTATCATGCGGGAATTGTTGCTGTTCAGTCTAATATTTATTTTATTGGCGGATTTCATAGTGATGCTATGTTCGACCGTGCTACTGGTAAGATGTCTACTACTGTAATAATATTTCATAGCTAAGTCTAAATATAAATTACAGTATAAATGAAATTTATCACCTTACCTGTGGTTGATTATTTAAGTTTAAAAAACTTACGTGCGTTTCGGTAGTACCACCTTCTTCAGAGCATATTTAAAAAAAATAAAAATAAAAATTTAGAATGGTCTTTCCATTCAGTTATTTAGATCAAAACTAAATCTAGTCTAAAACCAAGTCTAGTTTTAATCTAAATGACTGAATGGAAACAACGTTCTGAATTTTAATTTTAATTTTTTTTAAATATGCTCTGAGGAAGGTGGTACCACCGAAACGCGCGTAAATTTTTTAAATTTAAATAAGCAACCAAAGGTAAGGTGATAAATTTCATTTATACTGTAATTTATATTAATGGTTGGCAGGATGCATTTCAAAAATGTATTAATAAACCTAAATATCATCATTTTTTTCTTTCTTTCAAATTTCCTGTGATAAGACCCAATAGAACTCCTGTCTTAACTCCACTTCTCTCTATCACTGATTTATCTATCCTCCATTGCTTTCTATTTCATCCGTAATTGACCCCATCCCCTTTTTCTCCTCCATTTTCAAGTATGAACTTTTAATTAGCTTATCCTCTTCCATCCTACTGATATGACCCAATTACTTTAATTAATTGTTCTCCTAATTACATTTTTTTCATTCTATCTTTTCTTGTCTTTACTACCATACTCCTCTTGAACTTAATTCGTGCCACCTGCGTGTTAACTTGCACGTTCAATAAAAAGAGAATTTTTAACTGGATTTCATAAGTATGGAAACTAGTGGAATTCTGGAATGGTTGTGAAAGAAGGCAATCAAAATTTATTATCATCATTAAGTTTGTTCCAATTTCAAACTTAATAATCTGCTATTTTCTAAAGAAGTTGGTTTTCCTGTTTCTTCCAAAGTCTTCCAATGTCACATTGTCTGTAATCTCCTGTTCAGGCATTCAACCATCTGGCATCTGCAGCTATACTACTCTTGACTATATTTCCGAATAGTTGATATCATCCCTGGCACATTACTAATACTTTCATTTATTTTGTAATTCAGCAACTGATACCCTGCAGAAGTCTTAAAAATCTCATATCAGTAGCCTTTACTCTTGATATCTGTTGAGTAGTCACGAGTCCAACATTCCTAACCAGATATTAAAACTGGCAGAGGACCAAGATGAGATAAAACTTTAAAACAGTCTCCTTCTGTACTTTACCAACCAGAATCTTCCTTAAAAGTGTACATAAGTCTTTAAAAACTTTTCAATACAGGGCGTTTCTTAATGTACTTCGGGGTTACAAAAATTTAGTACAAAAACGTATTTCACTTATAAGAATAAAACAAGTACTGTACAAAAGAGCACTTCAAATAGTTTTTTTCTGCATATTCTAAGCAGTAAGTTAATAGTTTGTCTGCTAGGCGTAGACATTAGCGAAAATGGCTGCCACAGTAAGCGAGAAGTCGTTTTGTGTGTTAAAATTTCAATTATGCTGTGGCCACCAGGATCACCAGACCTCACGCCATGTGACTTCTTTCTCTGTGATAATGTGAAAGACAAGGTGTTTATCCCACCAACCGAACGATATCGCTGAGTTGAAGGATTGCGTAATCAATGCAATCAACTCTTATTGAAAGGGACATGTTAGAACGTCTTTGGCAAGAGCTAGACTTTTGTGTTGATGTGTGCCGTGTCACCAAAGGAGTACACATTGAACGTTTATAGATGTTTAAAAATAACTGTTTGAGTCCCTGCATCGGCCCCGTACAACTTACATTTAGGTAAGTGAAATAGTTTTTTTGTATTGAATTTTCATAACCCCGAAGAACATTATGAAACACTGTATAATTTCTGCATCTTCTGATAAGAGTAACATACATCATATCCTAATTAAAAATTTTAAGATAATTAAATAATGATGGGTAGTATTTTTTAAATATTTATTGGTATATGATCAGTAGAGACAAGGACAGAATTGGAGCCATAAAGATGGATTTTTGGTTCACAAGTAGTAAAATCTCTAGATTAAAGAGAGTGAGGAATGTGGACATAAGAGAAAGGTTGAGGAAGTTGGGTAGTATGGTGAATGGATTGTGAAGAGGTGCCTGGTGTGGTTTGGACTTGTGCTAGGAAGGAACATGATAGGTGGCCAAAAAGGATTGTGAACTGGAGACCCCAAGTAAGGCATAAGCGTGGGCAATCACCTGAAACATGGGATAAACAAGTGCGGAAGAATATACTGTCTAGGAATCTGGAGGATCGAGACTGGGATTGGTGGTTGTTGGTATGTAAGGGACGGCATTGGTTGTAAGAAACCTCGGTAAAAATATATATATAATTTTCTTTTTGAATCTTAAAAGAGCATATTTTTCTAAAATATTTTCCACTTTTCAAATTTATTTCAAAGGTATTGGATAATGTAGTTATTTTAAGATGAGTATGATTATTACATTATTGTTTTTAATTTTTCCAGCTGTTATTGAATGTTATAATTTGGAAACTGATTCATGGACCACCGATAAGAAATATCCGCAAGATGTATGGGAACATACATGTGTTACTTTGTACATACCAAGATGTCGAGATGATATGGAAGTAATGGCTGCAACGTCATAGCGACAGTTATTTCATTAATATAATGTAAGCATTCAATGAAATGTTTTCATTTCATTTTGTTTTGCACTGTATCTGATTAGAATCTTATTCAAAAATTAATTATATAAACCAATTAATTTGTCTATTATCTTTTTTTTACTTATAGCCACCATGGTATCACTTTAGTCAACCATAAAAAGGGTGTTTTCAGCCTCCTGTTTTCCCAATATTTCTTCATCCTTTCAGATCTTGCTCTGTCTTTCTCTCCCTGAAATCACCCTTCCACTTTCTTCTTGTTCTTCTTCCAACCAAGGATTAGGCCGCAGCCTGTTCTGAACTTACAAACTATGTCATCTATGTCCATCTTCTCCTTGGTCTATCGACATCCCTTTTACCTTCTGGAGCGTAACAGTGTGCCTGCTTAGGTGTCCTGTGATCTGGCATCCTTGCCATGTGCTGTCTCCAACTTTGGCGATAATCCCCTCCACTTTTTATCTATATATGCTCGGTTGTAACATAGATTGTTTATATTTCATATAACGAATTTATATAATAATTTCACCAACCTTCTTTTTAAACTGCGTCACCTTTATTTTTATTCTTTATTTATTTATTTTATATACAAATGTCTGAAGATGTATCATCTTCTGTAAATTTTAAATAAGTGAGATAAAAAATTTTTTGGTTTCAATTTTTTTATTTACTCTGATGATGGTGGATCCACCGAAACACGTGTAAGTAAGAATAAAAATAAAGGTGACGCAGTTTAAAAAGAAGGTTGGTGAAATTGTTATGTAAATTCGTTATATGAAATAGAAATAATTTCAAACTGCAGGATGCATTATAAAGATTTATTTTTTAATAGATTGTTTATTTTTCAATTCCTTGATTTCACCTGTTTTTTCTTGTAGATCTTTTATTGTTATTCCAAGTTCTTTAAAATCTTCCTTGATTTCTGTGATCCACTTTATGTTACTTTTACGATTGTATTTTATCATGTATTTATTGCAGTTATGTATAATTTAACAGAAACATGACATAAGGCTAAACAGTAGGGTGGTGAGGATTTTTGGAAATGTCGAGGAGAGAATGCAGAGGATACACTGATAAATGTCGATTGTAACAAATTACGGCAGCCACAGTGCCAATGTTTTCTTCAGTAATGGCAGTTTATGGCCTACTGCGATCTCTCATAATCAACTCTCGTCCTTTAGAAAACAGTTTGTGCCAACGGAAAATTGTACTGGCACCCAAACAGTCGTACTCATATTTTTGAGTGAAGATTATAAGTGATGAACTTATGGCTATGGAGGGTTGAAAACAAAGGCTGGAGGTCTTAAAGATGGACTGTATGTGGAGGTTGCACAAGGGAGTAGAGTGGAGAATGTGAGAAGTGAAGACATAAGGTGACAGACCAATTCTGATGGAAGACAGAATGAAGACGAGACAGTTGTTGTGGTTTGGAGTGTGTCCGAAGAATTACACGAGATAGATGGTCCCAAAGAACATACCTTTTCCTATTCAGAAAATAGGCCGGCCCATTGGCATAGGTATGCCAATGGGCATAGGCCCATTGGCATACTGGCACCCAAACAGTCGTACTTATATTTTTGAGTGAAGATTGTAAGTGATGAACTTATGGCTATGGAGGGTTGAAAAAAAAGGCTGGAGGTCTTAAAGATGGACTGTATTTGGAGGTTGCACAAGGGAGTAGAGTGGAGAATGTGAGAAGTGAAGACATAAGGTGACAGACCAATTCTGATGGAAGACAGAATGAAGACGAGACAGTTGTTGTGGTTTGGAGTGTGTCCGAAGAATGACACGAGATAGATGGTTCCAAAGAACATACCTTTTTCTATTCAGAAAATAGGCTGGCCCATTGGCATAGTGGTTAGCGCAACTGGCTTCTATGCCAGGGTCCCGGGTTCGATTCCTGGTCAGGTCTGGCATTTTTTCATCTATCATCCGTCTCACCGTCTGCATTAGCAGCAACTGTAAAACATTCAAACATCAAAAAAAAATCAGAAAATAGAAGGAGAAGTCACCTTTGAAAGACATTATGGTACAAGGAGTTCAAGATGATATGGTAGCATCTCAAGGAAAGTGACTTGTACGATAAAAGATGATGAGCTGTAGGATACAGGAAGCAGTGAAATCTTTAGAACCCACACAAAAAATAAGGTAAGAGATTCAGATTATTTAACAAATAATTGTTCGATTTAATTGTAATTTTCCTTTTTTATTTGTTCCAGGTTTTCCATGTTGCCTGTTATATTTTTGATCAACGATGTTGTGTTATTCATACACAACATATTGTTTATTGTTCACTGCTCAACATTGTCATTGTTGTACCCTTATTAAAAATGTATTTATAAAATAAATTAAATCTAATTACAGTTTTTGATTAGAGTTGTTCATAAAGTTTTTAACTTTTAATGTATGACCTTTTTAATAATTCTAAATGTTTTATATTTAATGAAAAATTATAATTGAATTGACCATTTTTATTAATAGTGGAAATTAATGTTATTAATTTTTAATCGTAAATAAATTTATGAATGTTTTATTTGTTATTTCATTATGAATGCAATTAAATAATAAGGTAGAGATTGTTCATTTATAATTTTTCTTAATAGAAGCTGCAATTTTGGAGGAAAAATTGAGTGTACAGTGTATCACGTCATTAATAACCCAAACTTTCTTACACAATATAATGAAAATATTTTGATTATAATATAGAAAATTAGTGTCAATAGATAAATATATAAACCAAATTTACTGTACCATTTATAAATAAACCCTTACAATTTACAGACCAAGACAAACTTATATTTTGGACTTTTTATCTCTTAATTGCTATTTTTCTATAGTATCAAGTTTCAATAATTTTTTTTCTATTATATTAATCTGTTGTTATATTGAAAGATATATGCTATAGTTTGTTTAAAAATTGTAATATTTCAATATTACCAATGATTTTGTGGTACCAAAGTTTTATAAAAAAAATAAAAGGTTGTTAAATAAGAAAAAAGGTCGTACAACATATTCATGTGATTAATTAAGTGTTTTTCTTGAACTAAATAATATATAAATTCATTGATGACTTGTGAAGTATTGATTTAATCACTTAAAAACTATTAATCTTTGTTTTATTCTGGTTATTTTGTTTGATCTTGGAAGGAGTGTAAGACATGTTTACTGTATTTTACCAATGTTATTTTACACTGATATTTAAGATATAATTAAGAAATGCCGCGAAAAGGAAGAAGGGATTAACTTCGGAGGAAAAAATCAATTGATATGATTTGCAGTTTATGGTGTTTTGGGCTGATAAACTACAAATATTCAATGTATATTATCAAAATTAGAAAACGTAATTTGGCATGATGAAAATCACTGTCTAAGTAAAACTAAGGCAATGAGATCAGGAAACAATAAATCAATGAATATTTATACAAAAGAGAAAAATTTAATTTGTAGACCAAAATATTGTAACACCTAATGAAGTCAGGTTCATTCAGGATTTGGAAATAATAAATTATAAACAGACTTCCTTTAATTTTATAACAATTATTTATTATTGACTAATAATTACAGTTAATAACTAAGCTTATACTAACAAATTACATTAGATTAATTCAATTAAATTAATTACAAAACTTGAAGCTTAAACTAAACTCAACTAAATAAGATACTGTCTCTTTAAAGGGTATTCTCTCCAGATGCTTTGTCCACTTACCACATGATCAATTTTTATTCTTTCATTCAAGCTATTTATATTAAATATATTAAGCATATTTTACAGCCATAACTGCCATTTTTGCATCCCATAAACTGCCTTATCCACATCTGGTTCTTTATTCCTCTAACTTGCATCGCCTTCTCTATTTCCCTATTCCATGTTCTCCGAGGTCATCCTCTACGTCTTCGATTCGAGAGCTAACTCTCCTCGGCAACTCTGTTCTGCCATACACCACATATGCCTGCACCACAATTACTTTCTCACCGATATCAGACTGTTATTTGAGTCCCAGCAATTATTGAAGTCAGGCTAATCGTTCAATTTATTGTCCTCCTAATTTGTCCTTCCTAATCCTAATATTGTCGTTCCTAATTGTCCTCTTATTTCATCATTCCGAATATCTAATCTTGTGAACTCTTTTATCCATTGCAGGAACCTCATCTCTGCTGCCTGAATCCGGCTTGTGACTTTGTAGTAACCCAAGACTCACTTCCATAAAGTTGAAACCTTTTTTTTTTGTAATTTAATTCATTTTGCACTGTTCTGTACCGTAATGTATGCTACACATTTGTGCTGCACTGTACGTATGTACAGTATTGAAATCAAGTAATCACCAAATTAAAAACAAAATTTATGAATCTGATTTGGTTAAGTCATGTTACAGTTGATTAAGGTTCGGATAAGCAAGGTGTTACTGTACTTTATATTTGAAAAAATTAAAATGTTCAATTAATTTAATTTTTCAACATTCAATAGAACTTTCGAGCAATATCGATACGTTATTATGCATTACAAGTCATCAATGTTTGTTTCCGAATTAATACAAAATCCAATGTTTATAATTATTCAATAATTGTTTAAATTATTATAAATTGTTATATATTTTTATTAAATAGTAATTAAAACATTGCTGTTATTATTCGTATGTTTTTAAATATTATAAATGCAATAATATACAGATTTTTTTTATGTGTGTATATAATTATAACTTTGTTACAGTATATTATCAAGAAATCGTATTTATCCATAAAAATCAAAAAAATTGTGAATGTTATGTCTATATCACCTCTTAAGTTAACTATTTATTGTACTGTCTGACTTTATTTGCTTATTCAGTAAAATACTTTATTTGTCATGTACATTGAGATTGTCTTATCCTGCCAGATTGATTTTTTTCTATGCTTAGTATTTGGAATGGTCAAAACAAGTATTAGCCTATAATTGGAATATAAAATGGAAGCCTCTAAGTGTTCAGTGTTGCCAGAGTAGGACAATTTCCATGTTACTGCAATAATTGAGTGCTAGACTCACGTAGAGTACAATGTACAAAAAAGTAGGATAATTTTGAAAATATACATGCGACTACAAAACTGAGTAAACTATAGTTTTAATTTTTTATTTATTATTTTTTTTAAATACATTCATGCCTCCCTTGAAATTCTTCTTTGCTCCCCCTGGTTGAGAACCGCTGTTCTAGAAGTTCCGGATAATTTTGATATTATGATCACTTTCAAATTTCTGGCTTGCAAGCGATTTCTTCAGATGAGAAAACAATAAAAAAACAGCTCTTTGTATGTGAAAATCCTTTTCAAAAAATTATATTTTTCGTTCTCATAATTCTGCTTAAATTCTTGGGCTGCTTTATTTGAAGTTTATTTTTGAGTGCTTGTTAGTGTTTCAGTTACAATGTTGTGTTTCAAAAATCGTGATACACCTATTGGAACATTTCCCTATCGCTGAAATTAACCAATTCTTTGGTGACCAACAGTGGGCGATCATCATGCTCCTCATTCATCTTAAAATTATAAAATCCTCATCCACTATTTTATCAAGCTCATCATCATGTTACTCAGATCACTTTCTCCCTATTTTTGACAAATCTTACAATAAATTTTAAAAGCTTAAACATTTCTCATATTCCAAAACTTAATAACTGGGTCGATTCTTGTAGATATGTTTTACGACAAGCCATGACTTAAAATGTGAAATTTAACAAACAATATATGTAGGATACTTGAATGGAAGAAAATAACTACAGATACAAGCGTGTACTAGGAATAGAAACCAAGTATGCAGTAATACTATCCAGTACATTCTACAGAAATTATCTCTTAACACTTGCAAATTTTTTCAATCAATTTCTTATCAACACCTAGTTGTATCAGGAACAGAAGATTTTCTTGTTCTTACCCAAAATTATTTTGTACTAGCAGATGTGCAGAAGATATATATGAAAACAGTACATCCCTTCTAAATCAGTTTTGTACATGTTAATAATTTTAGAATTTATCAAACACTACTTTGTTTTGATGTGAATGATAATTGAGATATTCTCAAAAATTTATTCCAATTTTAATAAGAGATAAAAAACTCTTTCAGCCGATTATGTGATGTGATCATAAATTACACATTGCAGAAATTTGTGGACATTTGGGTTAGAAGAATGATCATTATGTTAACTTCATCATCATCTGTCAAGGATTAGGCTCAGTGTCCTGTTCTGGCATCCATCTATTTTTGGGACTTCTGAAACCTCACTTCCCTCTATGTTAATTTAGCCATAATATGTTAACTTATCCATATTTATTATATGGATATTACCTGGCGACTTCCTAGATGATGCAGTAGACATAACAGTGCAGTTATTAAACAGTAAAAAAATTAGTGATATAACAATAATTTAAGTGCTTATTTTTTATACTATTTTTCAAAGTTGATGAGCTCTGAATGTACGCATTGACCTCTACCCACTTCATAGCTAGCCAATGACTTGCCAGCAATGTTCCCAATACTTGCTCTCGTACCTCTGTTATATATATTGTCAACCTTGAAATATATTTCTAACCACCAGAATACGGTAATATAAAACACTTACCAATGTTTATTGCGCTTTCGTGTATGTTGTACACATCTTCAGTAAATTAAAATTCATTAAAAATTTTCTACGTCAAAATTTAAAACTTCCGACTCCTACCATGGTAGATAAGGAATAGTCGATTCTTATATTTAAAACAGTCTTGACAACTTAATCAGTTGATTGTCATATTCAATCTGTGTGTTCATTAATTTCTCCCTGTTATTGTATTTATAAATATAATTTTTCCAAAATTTCAATTTCATTTTGTCTGTTATTCCTTTCTAATATTTCTAGATTACTTTTTATACTTGACATAGTCGAGTACGTGTATCTAATGTATTATTAAAAATAATAAATAAATAAACCGGCCTTATTGGCGCAGTTGGTAATGTGCTCACCTCTCATCATGCGGTCCTGGGTTCGAATCTCACTCAGGCACAGCATATTTTCATGCGTTACAAAAAATCATTTCATCCTCTATTGTACAATAGTTACACCCCAATGTCGTCGCTAATGACCGTTGTAGTTGATGCGATGTTAAATAAATGAATTAAAAAAAAATGAAATAAAAAATAACAATAATATTGTCAACCATATTTTTGGTTTTTCAATAACAATTATAACCTATGAACATACAACCAGCTGATTGTATTATAAATTATTGCATGTTAACATGCTCTATAATCAATGTGTTCAGAGCAAGATGCAAGACACGAGTGAATTACGGTGGCTCTTATATGCATGCATGTGTAATGTTTATCATGTTGATACATTTGTACAATCTTACAACGCTGACAAACATTCCGATTAATCTAATGCGTGGAACAGTAGAGTTCATCAACTGTGAAAAGCATTATCTTAATGCCTCATTTAAGTTTTAACTTTTTGTATTTTTCAACCAAGTAAAGTGATTTTATATTTTTTAATTTTTTTCTAATGGATTTATTTTATAAAATAAATCTAAACCAAACAACGTTTGCCTATGTTTTTATCATAAATCAGTTTTTAAATTGCATGTTTTATAATTTTGATTTTTAAAAATTCCTCTAAAACTTGTTTGAAGTAATTTATTTCGTAGAAACTACCACCTAACTAATGTACTGCCAGAACTTTAGTGTAATCAATATTAATGCAAATTACAAGATTACAATTGATCCTTTGTAATTTTGTTCAAAATTCGTCTAGTCCTGTTACCAAGCCATTAAATTTTAATACCACGGACTGTATGTAAAGGGATTTTAAAATGAATGAAATGAATTAATGAATAAATTAAAGAAGACACAATTTGAATTTGATTATATTATGATATTTAATGAACGATTGAAATTACTTAAATATAAAAAAATTTGACAAAGCTTGATTTTACAAAATGAATGTTACTGATCTTGATTTTTTTATTTTGATTTTATTGATGACACTTTAAATTATAATTTTAAATATTTAATTAAGTTATTGCAATTATAAAAATATATTAAATTGTTTTGATATCTGCCTACTGAGCTCAGAATATTTAAATATGATAATTTTTAATAATTACGAGTTGAAGTTCTTGTAGTCTCTGCTTTACATGTGCCGTGTACCATTGATCTGGATCGAATTGGGGACTGGATCATTGTTACAATCGGTTTTATAGTTTTAATAGATTCTTTCAAAAATTCTATTTGTTGGTTTCAAAATCGTTGTTATATTTAATTCAGTTTCTTAATTCATTTATATCTTGATGTCATCTTAGTTTCTTTTATAAAATTCATTTCAAGGGGTTAATGTCAAAAAACACTATCTACAAAAACCTTATTTTTCAGGAGAGCCATCACCATTTATTTACCATTTACCATTGGTGTTGTTGTTTAGGTCAACAGCCGGTAGGCTGGTTTGAACCTCTAGAGGTTATACTAAGTAAAAACGAGGAGTGAGGTGGTTTACCATTGCCTTTCTCACCAAGTTGAAAGAGTATACTTATCAGCATGCCAGGCCCTCCGAAAAGCACTCACTTTCCACCCTGCAAATGACACCTTCTTCACTTCATTCATCACAGCGTCTTGCTGTATAGTGAAATTTATTACTTTGAGGTCAGATAACTCTGAATAGTGTGTTTTACACCTCTACCTCTTTTGTTCTTAAAGAGTTCAATCATAATTGGCGAAATAGATCTATTTTTTGTAGCACCAGAACCAACAGATCGATTGCAATTAATTTAACACTCCATCTGGCCGTTATGGGCACATTTACCATTAAGAAATAAATTAAATTACACTAAATTTATAGTTCACTACATGTATAAATAACTGAAATAATAGGAAGACAATCAGATTACAAGTAGTTTTTTCGCTTTCCTAAAAAATATTAGAAAAATAGGTTTTTGTAGATAGTGTTGTTTGACATTAATTCCTAGATTTAATTGAAATTATTTATTAAAATTTATCTATTCATTTGTTTTTTGAATAGCTTCACTTTTATTAAGTTGAACTATCTGGCTTCTGGAATTATTATTTACATTAAATATTTCTTATAAAATTTTGGTTTCATATATTTAATTCTTGCTATAAAATATTAAGATAATGAATGAAATTTATTTATCTTGATGTTTAATGGTTTACTATTATTTAAAATATTTCTTTCAAAATCCAATAATTAACTTTTACTCTTGTCATTTGATGAACAATATTATGTTTAATAGATTGCTATTCTACATGTATCATAATACAATCCCGTCCTTTTGTTTTGTTTGTATGTTCCATGATATAAAGTTATAAGTAATCATTGGTATGATGGTTAATTTAATGATAAAGTAGTACTAAGTAATTGGGTACAGTTCTGAGAATCAAAATAGAATATTTCTCAAAGGTTTGGTCTTTACAAATGTTAGTCTTTGATGTAAATGTTTCCAAACATGTATATCATTAAAAGAACATTTAGTTTCATGTAAACTATTTACTGTGGAAATAAGGGAACCTGTAACCAGTACTTAGACACATGTTAAAATGAAACCTACTTATGACCCTTTTCTCAGAAACTGTTTCAATTAGCCAACTCAAACTTTGCTGACCTATCAATATGTACATACAATTTTATTAGTGTGTTATTAAAATTATTTATTTTCCTTACGTAATGTTTGATATGCCAGGTGTCCCACGGAATTTAAACCGTAGGGAAATAGCATTGATTTTCATTAGTTTGTTAAAATTATCTTCCCACGAATAACTGAAGACTTGTATATATAATCAGGAATCATTAGAAAATGTTTAGACCTTTTAAAAAATATCAATTTTGATACATTTTAAGTTGTATTTTAGCTTAAAATACATAAATTTGTAACCGTTTTCTATCTAAGTATTGTAAATTTTATTAGTATATTACAGTGTATGTTTGGAGTAATGGTAATGTCGTTGTGTGAAGTTTTAGAGATAGGTGGGTCGAATCCTTCCGCAGAACATATTTTTTATTGTTAAAAAATATAAATATTCCATGGGACACACAGCATAAAAAGAATTGAAAAATTGGCTTAATTTTTTTCAAAATCATGTTAAAAAACAAATTTAATTCGTTACATTTTTTATTAACATTACTACAGTAATTTAAAATGGATTATTGTGCTTTCAAAATCTCACTCTGATTCTGTCAATGGTTTCTGGAGGTAATGGGTCATTTGTATTGATAATTAAATTTGTGGAAATCGTGCGTCAAACATAATAAGAACAAGGTACTATCCCTTTTTAAGTGTTACTGATTCACTTCTGATTTTACCTCTGATACAACATCAAAAACTATACCTTTTGGTTATTCAGTTAATAGTTTTTATTCTAGAAATCTCTGTAGAAAAATAGGTTCTAGTTGTTTTACTGTAACATTTATTTACATTATTAAAATTACTATAACATTAGATGTTGTTACTATAAATTTTATAAATTATCTGTACTGGCATTATGGCCTTAAAGAAGAACAAAAATGTATAATTTCCTGGTTTATAAATTAAATTTTTAAATAAAGTTAAAAATTTCGTTCAAAAATAAAAAAAGTTACTGTAAAATTACATTTTTTGAAACATTACTTATAAAGCATTGACCTGAAAAAAACTATGAAAATTTATAGAAATAAAATTTCTTTCATGAGATAAATTTATAGTAATAAAATCTCTTTCATGAGACAATGTGTCTCATGGCTGGTGGCATTTTTTTTTAAAAAGGCTTACCTTTGACCTATTGCAAAAACCATTAGCGATTTCTGTATCTACTCTTCAGGAGGAATTGAATTACACTATTTTAGTTTCCAAATCCGACTTTGATTTCTTGACTTTCGGTTTTGGGCCACTTCTGGTCGAAACCAGAACAAAAAAAAACCAATCCAAGCCCACTAACTTATTGTGTATATTACGAATCCAAAAACTGTTTGTTATCTCATTTAGTTTCTGACTTTGATTTCTTAAATTCCAGTTTTGGGCCACTTTTGGTCAAAACTGGAACTTTAAACCCAATTTAGGCCCACTAACTTTTTGTGTAGATTACAAATCCGAAAACCACTTGTTGCTACATCTTGTAGTTTTTGTGACAGATGAACGGGTAAAGGAAAATGATAGATGCCAATTTTAAAAATTTCAACTAATTATATAAAATACACCATTTTACACAGAAGAAAGTATAGAATATTTTAGGTTAAAAACAAACAATTGATTTTTTTAAATTTCAGTTATAGGTCTCCTTAAGAACACTTGAGTTGATTTGAAAATAAATACTGCATTATATTCTATTTCATTTACCTTTGGAACTGCTGTAAACAAACACACTCAGCTCTGGCCACCTGTGTAGCGTAGTGGTAGCACACTACCCTACTTCGCGGAAGTCCTAAGTTTGATTCCCGGCCAGGGTCTGGAAATTTTCACAGGTCAAAACCCACTTGCTAATAACCAAGCAGTTGATGCGACTAAAAATAAAAAAAAACCATCTCTACTGTTGAATGGATGTATAATTGTAGCGACAGAAAATGCTTAGCATGAGCCCCATACTGGGTGTAAGAACTAATTCATGCTTCATTGAAACTGTTTGTAACTGGTATAAACTTTATAAGCAAGATAACAATGTATAAATTTTAAAATAATATTTTTATCAGTTTTAACTATTTTTTTTTATTCTTTGTTGGAGTAACATTTTTTCTCTTTCAATAAATTCTTTTAAAATATAAGAAACACTACTTTTGCATTTATTTCATTCCTTACCTACTATTAAAGAAACAAACACATTCCTAACCATCTGTCTTTCACAACATTTCAATAGTTTCCTGTGCTTTTGGTTTTCAACAGATTCAGATTACATTTCATTAAATATTATCTAAATACTAAAATGTATAACTACTGGGATTAAGAAATTGTAATGCAAAAATGATGTACAACCCGAGATTTTGTAAATGATTTCATGAATTGCAATTAACTGCAAAACAGAACATTGTCTGAGAAAAAATAAAGCGTTTAACTGTACACAAGAAGCTCAGAAGTGTTACTGACATAAACATAATTATGTTGATAAAACTTGACTTGTCACTTGCGCCTGGCAGTGTGATACATTCTTTCAACCATACGCCCTAATGGTTTGTTTACATCAGTCCCAAAGTTACGTTAAACAAAGTAGAGACTGTCTATTTTAATTAAATTGTTTTATTATTAAATCTTAATGTATTTATAATACAATTTATCCATACTTGTTACATTAACATATTTTTAATTATTTAAAATTAAGTATTTACTATTTCTATTACTAAGTTTTTATTATTTATAATATTTGTTATGTTTTTATGAATGTTAAACATTTGAAAAATGAATATGTATTTTTTGTACTTATTTTATTTATTATTCTAAATACTGTAATCTATTTTAAAATATTTTATTGTCATTTTCTGAATGAATACTTAAATAAATGTTTACAAAATAAAAATGATTTGCGTTATTTATTTATACTGTGGACAATTTGAACTGGCACAACTCTTGTTCTACGTGTACACACAGTTCCGTGTAATGTATATCCATAACCTATTCTTTTAACACGGTCTACAAATTTGAATGTACCCAAATGCCTACAACCTTATTTCAATATGCAAACATACAAATAATTATTTCATTTTAAAATATATATTTAATTTGTCCCAGTAAAAATTAAATGTATAAATTACAAGAACTAAACTGCAAAAACTCACTAAACTGAACTCTACAGACACACGCAACTAACTAAACAAATTGGTTTGAATATAATGAACACAAAACCATATATTAAAACAAATTAGTCACATCATTATGTTCGACAGATTATTAATAACAAAGCGTAGTGACCGTGCGTGAGTCGCACATTACAGTAGCGATTGTATACTTTTGTGACTGTACCATCATTGCATGGCGAGGGGCGAAAAGTGGAGTAGATAAACACCAAAGCTGCTTGTGCCATTTCAAATTGTCCGAGGTATACATGTTTTCCTAACTTCATTATGTGTTTATATCATTACTATTTTGACATTAGTTATTGCAGAATTTGCACATCATAAATGGTAAAAAGATTTTACTAATTACACTGAACCTGTAAATTCTAGGAATTAAGAATGTGAAGAACATTATTAGAATGCTAGACTGTGTTCTCCACTGCAAAGTGGCAAGTCCTTATTTCAATTGCCAGGTAGGGCCAAAAATTATTAATTTTAAAACACATCAAATCTGTACCATAATCAGATAAGGTGTATTTCTTAAATTTTACCAATTATTAAAGATTTTGTCAACTTTTTAAAAATTTCTTCATTCCTAACTCGACCTAGCGTAGTCAACTAATTACTTCTTCTCTGTTGTTGTTTAGGTCATCAGCTGAAAGGCTGGTTTAAACCTCTAAAAAAGAGATTCCCAAACTTTTTTTTTACCCCGCTCCCTTCTGTCTAGAAGAAAACTTCTCACGCCCCTTACACAATTTTATGTAGTAATGACAAAAAAAAAACATTTAGTAACATTGAAACACCATACATTTATTTTTTATGACATTACAAATTGCAATTTAAATTAAACAAGTAAGAAAATATAAATCAGTGAGATGGATGACCTTAAATTTTTGAAAATATTCCCTATTCTTGGTTGATTATTAGAAAGTGCAGAACGTAAATTGTTAGCAACTTCAAGTTTGCCCTGATATGTTGTCTTTATTGCAACAAGGGCTGGAAATGCTTTTTTGCACAAATAGGTGCTTGGAAAATTTAAATACAATTGTAGCACTTGCTGTGATATCCTGGGGTACATTTTATAATAAATTCTTAAACTAGATTCATGAATCGCAACAGCTTAGAAACAGTATTGTAACCTAACATATAAAAGCAAATTAAATAGAAAAAGAACAAGCTTCAAGCTGGTAGGAAAAGCAAGGTTTTATCTCTTTTCATTTGGAAGACATCTGAAATCGAAATGTGTTGTTTATTCTGTATGAAAGTCTTGTCTTGGAAACCAATTGCAGTTATTTTTTTTTATAAATTTTACAACTAACCTTAAAATGTAAATAAATATACCAATAAAAAAGCTCATTTCAGAGAATTAAAAATGCAATAATATACAATTATTTTTTCCAATTCCTAGGTAGACCCCCATAGAACTTCATCCAGGATACTCCAAAAGGAAGTACAGATATCAGATGAATTAATGTCCCATAGCCGAGCGAGTGAGAGGGAGATATGTGACATAACTACGCATGCGCCAAAACGTCTTTACCGCTATAATACAAATCTGAAAACGTACTACAGCATGGCGTTCTCTAGTTACAGGCGGGAGTACTGGAGTGGGGGTAATGACGTCAGCAGTCTTAATTATGACGTGGCGCTGTCTACACACTGTCTTATTCGCATATTTTAGTAGTGGAGACCGGGGGAATCGCGCCATCCTGGGTTATTCTGCCACCCCATGTATAACTCAAGCCTTGAGTCGGATATTCCCGGAATAGGTGCTGGAACTTAGCAGACAACGCCATAGGCACTATCTGTTGCGTTCACAGTTGAGTGAGAACTAAGTTAGTGTGTAGAACAATTTTAGTTTTTATTGAAAATTTCATCTAATTTTTTGCTTTCAAACTATTGAGGTATGTAAAAATTGTGTTGATAATAGACTGGTGAGAGCATTATGTATGTATAGTGTATTTATTTAGCCACATGTTAACTTCATTAGATCTGTTTGTTCTGTTTCCTATTCGGTGTAGGTTACCTATGTTTGCCATGTTGTCAAGTCTGGGTAATGACGCCACCCTAAGACGGGGTTATGCCGCCATCCTGTAAAGGTGGCGGCTTAAAGAAATAAATCATGTGCAAGAAAATTAACAACTTTAAAATGAATTAACAAATTTAAAATAGGTAAGGTAAGAGAAGAAACATTTTATTCTATAACTGTAATTACGTATTTAGATCTAAATAAATTTAAAGTAATCTTATTTATAATCCGTATTCAAAACACACACAAAAACAGAGATAGTAAGTGAAGATTCATAATAATATACAGTATTATGTACGTATAGCCTATTACAATGTAATGTAATGAATTAGAAACTGGACTTCTGACGTCACCAGTCAGACTTCTCCCCACCACTGCTATCCCGCCTGTAACTAAAGAACGCCATGACTACAGTCATTATCTTGCTTGTTAGATTAGTGCATGCATAAACGCTTGCTCACAACAATGAGTAAAATTTATACAATGTTATTGGAATGGCATGTATGGTTTGTGTGAGTGAGAGCGTTATGCATTCTCTCACTCCCACGGCTAGGGGACTTTAGTTCATCTGAATACTGTATAAGACATATAAAGAGTGATTTCTGAAACAAAAATATAAATTTCACATAACTAGGTTAAGTTTGGTTACATCCACAGATCAGTGGTTAGTGTGCTACCAAAGCAAAGATCCCAGGTTCGATTCTGGCTATTGTTTGGTAAATTATTATTAGGCCTGTACATTCAAAAACCCACATTTCTTAACCCAACGTAGTTGCTAATAACCAAGATGTTGATGCAACTTTAAATAAAGAAAATAAAAAAAATTATGAAGATTCTTATTTCATTTTACTTCTATGAATTTAGAATGTATTAAAACATAAAACAAGAAAGTGACTATGAGGATTAAATCTACAAAACAACGCGATTGGTATCAAAATATTGTAACAGCTGTTGCTTTTGTATTTTTTTAAACCATAATAATATATGTGTACATTAAAATGTGTTCAATTTAGAACAATAAGCAACTCCATGACACAATGAGATGATATGCAATCTTGTTCAGACTCAGCCCAACCATTCCTGTGAAAGTATGGTTAAATGAACCCCAACCCTCAAAGTACATCGGTAACCATTGTCTATAGAATTCAAATCTATACAAACATAACTACTCTTACTTTAGGATATGAACCACGGAACTTTTGTCTCCGTACATCAGCTGACCGCAGCGACGACTTTACTACTTGACCACCTGGTGGGTTTTTTAAAAGTTGAACTATAATAATGTATAGAAAATAATTTCCCACACAGGTGAAATTGAATGTTACTGAAAAACCAAACATTCCCTTGTCTCTTATCTCCTTTAATCGGTTAAAGCTGCCACATCATTAAAATTATACAATAAATATTATCCTTTTGTTTCTTCTTGAGTTTTCAAAGTGGATTTTATTACATTTGGTAGTTTTGATTGTTTAAAATTTGCCGCCGCAAAAGAAAACGATCCAGTAATAACAGACGTTGCGTACTGTTTTCAATTCGGTCACATATTGTTAACATTAGTTACAGTTATAATCCAGAAGATGGCGTAAAAATCGTTTTGTATGAATTCGGAGAGCATCTGGTGGTCATGCGCGTTGAGATCAGCCTTGTAGATTGTGCTAGCAGACTGGTGCCGCAATGTACAATGGAGAGGGATTTAATATTTTCACTTTTCATTGACCGTCGTTATTTGTGTACCAGCAGTTGAAAGATAGTGATGTCGTCTAGGCTGTTACTAGTGTAAATTGTTGCAAGTGCATTTTATAATTTTAACATCTAGGGAAATTTTTATAGAATGCCTTTACAGTGTTTCACATATCACACTACAATGTAATGGATGGCTTCAGACACGGGTTATTTCTACAATTAAAATTTTTGAAGTTAGGCCTAGCAAAGTTTAGGCCCGTGTGGTTTTTTAAAGTGTGTGAATTTTAGGGTTGATTTTTGTTTACCGGTGTTTTAGTTGTTTTATTCTGAGTGATTTAATCTTAAGATTTAATTTTACTTCGAATAAGACTGATGTGTTTATCGACGTGTGAGAATTTTTGATTAATTTTTTTAGTAGTGTAGTCTTTCGGACTCGCTTAAATTCTCGGAATGCCTGGAAGTCGGGCCAGTAATGATCCAGAATTAAAATCACCACGGGAAAGTGGTGAGGATTCCGAGGATGAAAGTGAAATTTTAGAAGAAAGTCCCTGTGGTCGATGGCTTAAACGTCGGGAAGAGGTAAGTTAAAAATTTGGGAATTTTAATTAAGATTATGTTTTTAATTTTGATCTTTATTGTTGATTCATTGTTGTCCCATCTGCTTATTTTGTTGTTTCATTCCCGCAAGGCATATTTTCGTTGCATTATCGATTAAACTTAACACCGAACGAGTTCACAGAAGGATGAGCCAGACGTTTCTATGTGCATGTGTTTTTATTTTTCGTGTTTTCTATATGCAGTCAATACCTATTCAGTGTTCAATTTTATGTTAATTATATTTTTTTGTTACGTGGCGATTCATTAATAGAACTAGTCAAACGACCATTGTTTAATTCATTCTAGCAGACAAAATAAAATGCAGTGCATTCCATTATGTTAGGTTGGGAAAACGAAATATTTTTTACAATATCTCTGTACGAAATGTTAAATTTCGCATTCCTAACATTTTCAAGTTTTTTAAGAATTATGTCCTTACTTTTATTCATATAAAAATAAATCTTTACGTATATTTTTCCCTTATAATGACAAGTTCTGTATTGTTTTGATTTCAATCACACTTGAAAGGTTAACTGATCTGTTGAATAGGAAAGAGTTTTCATGTGAGATAATCATAATTTGTTTTTGAGTTGAGACATTATCAAAGTAAATTAAAAACAAAAAACTCTGTAATTTTGAGACATGTATAGAATTATTATATAAATAAATCATATCACAAGAAGCATTGACTAAAAATTTTGGTAGGCTATAATTACATTTGAGATTCTAGGCCTACTCACATCTTTTCTGTCCCATTTAAACTAAACCTAACCCAACTAATTACTGTTTTTCACCATCCAGTTGTAATTTATATGAATTAGTTAATTTTTTGTGATTTTTTTTCAAATAGAGCTAAAATCTGGTCATATCTAATGTAACAAGTGCATTCATTTTTTGGCATAGAATCTTATAACCTTAAAAGGTACCATTATTGTTAGGCCTGAGTCAATTTATGATTTCTGTATTGGTTTAAAAGTGATTTTTTTCATTTTAACTTTAAAATTTAATTACAGTATTTTCATGCTGTGTTGAGTTAATTTACCTATGACTTGTCTCAGTTGTGTGTACATGTTGTTTTTGAGTAATTGTAATGTTTCCATAGATTTTCTATGTTAGGTTTGGCCCACTAATTAATGACTTCATGAACAGGTAACGCCTTGTAAAATACTGAACTAATATTTTTGTGTTTCCTCCCAGCTCAATTTATGGTAATTTTTTGGAGATTATTTATACGGTATGTTAAAAGCATCAGTCTTAAAAATATTATAGTGGCAAAATATATTGGCATTTAATTGCATTGCTTATAATCAAAACATTAGGTATAAATAAAATCCTTTGTAAACGTATTTTATTATACTATTCTATTTTTGTTTTGTAGATATTGTGCACCTTGGTAAAATTATTTTATTAAATCCTTCATATATTTGATTTAATTGTGAACGTTCACGGTCTATCCATGAACTCATATTTAAGTATCTCTTTTGTTAAAAATTTAAAGTACAAATTAAGATATCCATATTTAAGTAATGTCAAGTCTATGATTGATCATTAATCATTTTAGGGCGACATAACCTCAATCTATAGTACAACTTAAAAATATGTATTTTAACGTAAACTATTTGTGTAATAAGAACATTACACACTTATATAAGTTAGTGTATGTGTTGTGTTTTCAGTGTTTCTTATTTTAACATATTGTAGTTAACTAAATTAGATATGTATAGGTTTTTAATTGAAGGGTGACTGTTAAATTTTTGATTTTAAACAAAATGTAATGTGAATTTGGGTTCGTGGCTTATTAAGATATTAACTTTCTCAAATGTTTTAGTTTATCAGTTAAAAATTTAAAATGATATTCTTAAACTGGATATTATTTCCGGTTACTTAAACAATATAAAATCTTTTGGTTGTCAAGATTGTTTCTCCAACATATTATTGATAATTAATTTAATATAATAAATACATATTATTATAATATAATAAATAATTTACATATAATAATTCAAAAGCTACTAAATTAATTGTAAATAGACTAATTAATTGTTATAGATTGTGTTAATTGGTCACAAATGCAACTTCCATTTTGATTTTGTTGGATAGATATATCTTTGGTTGAAATTAACGTTGTAAATGTTTTGTAATATACAACTATAAATAATATTCAGGTTTATAGATCAATCTAGGTCAAGTTTCCTTAATGACTGGATGTCTGAATTGAAATAATTGGGTGCTGCTATATTCCAAGCCTACTGCATTATGTTTAGTGAAATTTGTAATTCTTGATGTGGTAGCACTGTCCACTAGCAATTTTTTTTAATATATATCCCTAATTTGTGTACGTTGCAATCTATTCAGTTCAGAACAAAAATCAACCCCATGACCCAATGAGATGAGGATGATGTGTATGACGTGTAAATGAGGTGGTCTTGGACAGACCCAGGCCGACCATTCCCAAGAGAGTATGGTTAATTGAAACGCAACCATCAAAGTACACCGGTAACCACTGTCTAGTATTCAAATCCATATAAAAGTAACTACCTTTACTAGGATTCGAAACAGGAACCTTCGTCTCCAAAAATCAGCTGTTAAACAGCTGATTTTGGCGACGACTTTACCTCTAGACCAACCCGGTGGGTTTAGCATTTTTGGCGCGTAAATATTCACATATTTTTTACAGGCTATGTGAACTACATAAGGTTATGTGAACAGTAGTTTTTAAAAAAATATTTACATTTTTTACATGTTATGTGAACTACATTAGTTTACCTGCATTCAACGGTTAACAATCAGCGAAATTATGTAGATCCACAAATAGGAGCCAATACACAAGCAATTGAGTGATCGTGGTTGGACGCAATAATAAACATTCTTAAACAACAAAGAAGTGTTCCGAAAGAATTATTTCATTCGCATCTCAACCATATATCATAGAAAATTATGAGAAAACTCGAACCTGATTTGTTTGTTGCTTTTCTCATTTTTATTCACAGTGTGTACTACCATGTGCAGACTGACTAAAAATAACTGGGTGAATCCTTTATCGTATTATTAATTATAGTATTACTTGTTAATGTAAATTTTTGTATGTAATATCATAATTAAAAAAGTATTTTGTTATAAATTTATTATTGCATGTAATCTGTCCTTTTTTCTTAATATCACATAACCTGTAAAATATGTGAATATTTACGTGCCAAAAGTGCTAGTAGACAGTGCTTCGACATCAAGAAATACAAATTTCACAAAACAAAATGCGGTAGGCCCCACATACTATAGTAGCACCAATAATATTGTACTTAAATCTAAGTGAGGTGTTAAATTATTTACACTCAATTTGTTAGTTCCATGTTTACAAAATAGTTCTTATCACATGGTCTGCTTAAATGACTGAATCATTTAAGAACAGAACAGGTAGAGGTGTAAAAGACACTAATCAGATTTATATCCTCTGAAGTAACAAATTTTGGTATAGTATAGCCAAATCCTGTGGTGAATGAAGTAAAGGTGTCATTTGTTGAGTGGAAAATATGTACTTTTCAGAGGGCCTGACATGTTGATAAGCATATTTTTCATCTCAGTAAGGAAAACAATGGTAAACCACCTGACTCTTCGTTTTACTTATGAAAACGTTTAGTGGTTCAAACCAGCCTTTTGGGTGATGGCCATAACAACAGATCCAACTAATTTTTCTGACATAGAAAACATTTTATGTAAACTTCATACCACAAAATTTAGGTAATTTAAAATCATTGTTCAATTAAAAATATTTCTTTACCATTTCTATAAATATTTTGATGAAATTTTATTAAATTTCACTGTATTTTTAATTTATAATGAATTTTACGCGCAGTAGGCCTGCTGTGTAATATTTTTTAACATTTCAGCGTTTTCTTTCGTTATTGTCTTCCGTAAATAATTTTGTAGCGATTTCATTAAATGGTAACGTTAGCTTCCCAACATTTACTACAATATTATAATATTTTAACTAGCTATTTAGACATATGTTTTCAATGTTTGTAAAGTGAAAAATGAACAGGAAGAAGTAATGCTTGAGGTGAGGTGTCAAAAACTATTTTCATTTTACGGTAATTTGTCTCCAAAATGACCTCAATTCTTGACTGCGTTCGCAAAAAATCCATTTAGCTTTCAAATGCTAATTTACTAAATTTATTTATAGATTTCAAAGTTAATTACTGTTAAATATACTTAATGCAACTGTCATTTTATGAGCATGGCTAATTAGAAATACGCATTCCTTTTCTTCCTTTTGTTTGTTAATTTTAAATTTTTTTTAATTCATTAGTAGTCCTACATGACTTAGGGAGAATGAACTGTTAATAACGAAAAATATACTTATTTTATTTAATCATTAAAGAAAAAGGTTCTTTTTTTAACTGAGGTTAAAGACCTTAACTTTTAAGCCACTAATTTACACGTATCAATCATTATAAGTACAGAACGTTGTTAGACTCTAAAAAGGCCTTTTCTTGATTTCGTATGCAAATTTTTTATCTTTCGGTGTACATAGTAGGCTGTTTTTCCGTGTAGTCATTATTAATTTTGTGCACTTTGAAAGCGTTGTATGAATTTTGATATTTTTTTGTAGAGAATTAAAATTTCTGTACCTTAATGGGTCTGGTGTTTGTTTGATTATGTTACCTCTAGGTAACATTTTTACCTATCCAATGGATCTCGTATTGAAAAATTAATAGTATTTTAGATTATTTAGTTTTTACCTAATTGATGTATTTTCTCAGATTTATTTTTATCATTAGTCTCTCGACTGGTTTGATGCAGTTCTCCAAGCTGTTCTATATTGTGAAAGTCGTTTCGTATCTACATACCTGTAACACTCTACATCTTTTGTAATGTGTTTTATATATTCTAACCTTTACCTCTCCCTATAATTCACTCTCAATGTTACCCCTCCATATCTGATAGACCAATACCTGGATGTCTTAAGATATGTCCCACTAGCCTATCTCTTCTTCTGATAAGATGTTTCCATAAACTTTTTTTCACCTAGGCCAGCTCGTTGGTGTAGTGGTAAGTGCAACAGGCTTCTATGTCCTGGGTTCGATTCCTGGTCAGATCTGGCATTTTTCATCACTCATTTTCATATTTCATCATTCTCCACCGTCTGCATTAGCAGATATTGCAAAACTGCCAGATGTAAAACAAAAAAATCACTCGTCTAAGAACCTCTGAATTATTTATATTGTCCATCCACCTAATCTTTAACATTTTCCTTTAACACCACATCCTCTTTCTTTTCCTATCCTCTTTCTTTTCTACATCCCCTATCACTCACATTTTGCTCCTGTATAATGCTACACTTCAAACATATTGTTTTCTCTGATCTTAAAAATTTCATTTGAGGTTGTAATTTTTGGCTGTGGTTTTAAGTACACCGTTATAATTGTGTAACTTTCACCTCCAGAAGTTCAATCTCAAGGATTACTCAAAATCAAATTATTTCTTGTTCTTCAGTTTTCCAAAATGAGTTGATGCTTTATCTGTTACTCTTGGTTTTTTTAAGGTTTTTCATTGCCTCAGATCTATTCAGAATTATTTCTGTATTATTCTTTTTCACTCTTATTTCTGCAGGAGTATTCAAATCAAATATTTGCTCTCAAAATTTATCTTGGTCTAAATAATCCTGTACTTAAAAAGATAAATTTCCCAATTCATTTTTATATTTGTAATAAAAATTTCTATTATTTATCATTAAAAAAATATCAAATTTTTTTTGTTTAGTCTACTGTTATATAATCTTTAAGTGTGTCAAAAAACTTAGCCCTTCTTTTTGTTATTGAAGTTGTTTTATTTTATAAAAAGATTTAATTAATCCCATTTCCTTATTGGTGATGTTAACTCATATTGTAGTTTTCTTTAATGTTCTATACAAACATAAAATGTATATAATTATTTATTCATTTCTTCTAATAACACCGCCAAAGATTTGTATGCAGTAATACCTTACTAAATGTAAAAAATATTTGTAACTTAATTATTGTTTAATTAGTATTTAATGGTATGAGTAATCATTATTGTAATTAACAATTTGATTGGTTAGTTGTTATTAAGACTGCTTGTCTATTATTTTTTGTGTGAAGAACATTTAAAAAATTTCCCTATGAATTTTACTTAAAAATTTGTATAGATGTATGCAGTACCATGAAGATAAAATTTTTAAAAGTCTTAAAGCTGGTAATTTGTTTGTAAAAACGAAAATTCTTGGTTTTATTTCGTGCAATCAAAGTTTTATGTATTGGTTGCTCTTGTGGCAAAGTGGTAGAGTGTTTTAAAGCTAAAGGATCCAGTTTTGATTCTTGTTTGTCGTCTACAAAGAAAAAGATGTTAACTTTGTTTTGTATAGTTTTATTTTTTCTTATCAATGTTTTTCCTAAAAGTTTTTCTTGACTAATTTGTTCTTGTGTTGTCTTATATTCAGTATTTTATGTGCTTTTCAGTTTCCTTAAATAAATTTGTTTTTGTTATGCAAATTTTTCTAAAGATTAAATATTTTCTTTATTTATCTTTTTTTCCTTAATAGAGTGTCTTATTTTTTCCATTATCTTAATAAATTTATTGCCCATAACAGGTAGTTGAAGTATTAAAATATTAACACTCGATATTCAAGTTCTAGGGCTACAAAAAATTGTTCTGTTTCTTATCACATGGTTAGCCAATTATATGACTGAAGCATTTAAGAACAGAAGAGATAGTGGTGTAAAAAATACTAGTCAGAGTTGTCTCCTCTGAGAGTAATGAATTTCATTATACAGCCAGATCCTACGGTGAATGAATTGAAGGTGTCATTTGCAGGGTGGAAAGTATGTGTTTTTAGGAGAGCCCTGGTATGCTGATAAGCATTCTTTTACGTTAAGTGAGGAAGATAAATTGTAAACCATTTCGTTCTCGTTTTACTTAGTAAAGCCTCTTGAAGTTCAAACCAGCCTTTCGGCTGATGGCCTAAACAACTCAATTTTCATACGTTTGATCCATGAATTTTTCTTAAAATTTTTGTTGTTTACTTTACTTATTCTTTTGTAAAAATATTCTGCATCTTGAAGTTCTTTTGGAAGAACTGGTTCCATTTTCTGTACTCTGTTTTGTATACCAAAACTTTTAAACATATTTGGAGTTATTATTTCTTCCAAATATTTAAATTTCAGTACTACCATGTTTTATTTTAATGAATATTTTTTTTATTATACAAAATGTGAAAATTTCAAACAGTGATTCAGTTTAGTAATTTTAATTTGTGTAACATGATAGGAAAGGTTAAAATGTTATCTGTAAAAATTGTAAAAAAAAATTTTAGGTATCCTTGATAAATTTGATCTCCCTGCCGTACTTTGGCGGGAATACTATTTTTTTTTTATAAGAGTGATCATGTCAATCAAAACTTTATTTCTGGAAATTGAATAACTTTTTTTACTGTTATTTTAATTGGTTAAAAATAATTGTGCATTTGTTAGGAAATAAATGATTCATTTATAAACTATTTGTTCACCTATCTTAACTTTCGAGGTTTATATTAATAAAAAAAATGGTTTTTTTTCTATATCGAGTTAAGTAGTTATTTGTGAATAATTCCGGCCTTCATTAATTTGTTGCTCACGCGCACACGTACGTACCAACACCTCTTTCTCTCTATTGCATTTTTACTATTTTTTTTAATAGGTACACTACTACTGCAATATACGTAGAAGTACTTTGTTAACCTTGTCTATATTTTAAACTACAAAACTATAATATTCTTAAAGGTTCCACCTCTTAGTACCTGACCTCTTGTGACCTCATCTCATGTCTTCAAGGTTCTTAAATCTTTTAAGTAGTATGGATATTATTATATTAAAATAACTTAAACTTTTTACTTTGCATTATTTTTTTTTTTAATTTATTTTATCTCTGAATTATTACTATCTTATTTAATATGTATAATTCAAAGTGATTCATTATTATGTATAAAATAATATTCTGAAGATTGTTTAATACTTTTTTATTTTATTTTTTATTATAGGATTTTTATGTTTTTTAATCTCTTTGTTCTGTTTTTGCGTTTTATTTCTTTAACTTTTTTCGTGTTAGGTTTCCTTACTATGATGTCTTTGTCGTTTTATCAATTTTTTAATCTTTTTTTAATAAAACAAAAAACATTTTTAACTTTTTTTTAAAAAACAACTACCTCTTTTCAGTGACTAACCTTGTTTGCTTACACCAAATTTTTAATGACCGATTTTTGTACTTACCTAAACGTTTTATGTTTTTATACCCTCTTAACTGATCCATCCGTCTTTCTGATCAATGACCGTGGTGACATTAGTTTATCATTTTTGTTGCGACAATGGAATATTTAAAATTTAAAATTTATCGACTGGCCAGATTTTAGTGAATACTTTTATTGCTTTTTGAAGAAAAATTAAATTTGACTACTAAGAGTAATGACCTGTGTTATTTGCGGCACTGCACGAAATCATGATGGAATTCAGAAATCAAATATTTATTAAAACTGTAAAAACCGGCATCTTATATTGGAACTGGTGTGTTTAAAAAATCGGTAGAAAGTGAAAAATATGGAATACAAAATGAATTATCTCGAAGCAGTATTCTTGATTATTTTAGTAAATTATAGAAGGACTGTATTTATCAGTAATAACTACATTAATAATGAAAATAAATTTTCCCGGTTGTTGGTATAGTGGTCAGAACAACTGGCGTAGAAATGTATTCGATTCCCGGTCATGACTGGCATTTTTTGTCGTGATATCACGCCCATATCATTACTTACGCTCAAGTCAAAGCTAGTGTACGCTTCAACATTCAATAAATAAATAGAACTGGACTTTTAAACTAAAAATCTGGTGTGAAACACTCACACCACGTTCTCTTGCCAATGCAAATAATGAACAATAGGTATAACCTAACATTAGAAATAAACAGAAAAACTAACCTAGAAAAACATAACCTTATTTTAATCGTAAATGAATGATGTAATATGAAAATCAACCTCAGTTTGGCTTAAAAATACGGAAAATCACTCTTTTACGCTAAACTAGGCTCTACGGTAATTTCAAAATGTTATTGTATTTTTAGGGTTTTCATATTTCATTATTTTCGGTAAAGTTATGTTAAATTGCAATTGAATTTTAAACAATTCACTTTCTTTAAATAATTACATTACTCCTTACTTATTTAGTGTGACGGGTCATGAACTGAATTTTATTACTTAAGTGTTTGTGGTAGTTACATTTTGAGTTACACGCTTGATACATGTCTTATGCTTTCGGGTGGGCTGATGTAAGTAGAAACGTAGTATACTGTCCTCCGCATGATAGGCGCAATCAACTTATAGCGCGTTACCAGTACTTTGATCTGGTAGTACGCCTGCGGTATTGAATTAAAAAAGTAACCCCATCTCTTACCTCTATCCCTATTTAAATACCACCTCTCAAAAAGAATTTTTTATATAAAATTGTTCATATTTTAGTAACTTATTTCAATTATTCTTAAATGTTTACGTTAGTATCCTTTCCTAATTTTGTTTTTGTTTATTTCTGTATGTCATGATGTAAATAATTTTGAAGTTCTCTCTTTCCGTTCTCTGTGTATTAAATTCCGTATGTGATGTTACTCTTGATGTAACTCAGTCTGTCCCCTCCTTCCTACATTTCCCCTTCTCTTCTATATTTATTTTTTTATGCCTCCCTCTACTTTATCTCTGTTACATTTACTGAAATAATGAATTAATATTTGTACTTCAGTTAAGTTAGCTCAGTACTTTATAATATTGTATTGTACTATATATTGCCTTGTTTCTGTTGTTTGTGCGGTACTTCCAATAATTTTCCATTAGCTTGTAAGTGCATTACGTAGATGTGTTTAAATTCAAAGCATTACCGTTTATTGTTCTTGTTTAACCTACATCTATGTACACAGTACATTTGTGATCAATAACTATGTAAACCTTACGTTTCATTTAACATCCTTCTCTTCACTTATTTCGTTAGCGTTACGTCGTGTAAGTTCATTGTAGTAGATTAATTTTCTGTGGTTAACAACCTACTGATAAAAAAATCTGGTGTGAAACACTCGCGTAACGTTCTCTTGCCAATGTAAATAATGAATTACGTTAACTTACGTGTAATCATTAGTAAACAATGTAAAATCAAAAATTTGTGTGTAACATTCACACGACGACGTTCTCTTACCAATGCAAATAACGAACAATAAAACCTTACATTAGTAATAAAAAATTAGAAATAAACAAAAAAATAACCTTATTATAATCATGAGTGTAAGACGCAAAATGAAAATCAAACTCAGTTTGGCTTAAAAATACGGAAAATCACTATTTTCACGCTAAACTAGGCTCTGCAGAGAGAAATGCTCTAAATAAAAGTTGTAGATCTTTTAATTTCCTATAAATTCGATTATATATACTTTTGTCGTAAAAAGCATACTAAGGCTGAAATCTTAATAAAATCGATTTTTTTACACGTTTTCGTGAGAAAAAAACAGAAAATCGCTTATTACCGCTGAACTAAGCGTTATTCAAAACAATATTTGAAATAAAAGTTGTAGGTTTTTACGTTTTCTACAATTTGTTTTTTACATTTTGCGCTAAAATGCATATTAAAATCGCAATCTTAAAAACTAATTTTTTACGATAAAACAACCTCCCCAAGAATTTCAGCAGACATGGTGCCTGCCCTATCTTGTAGAGCATAAAAAATTTAGTAAATGAGGATAAATCGCAAAAAGAGAAAAATGAGACGAGTAAACTACTACATCCGGTTGACCGATTTTGATGGAAATGTTCGTGTCGCGGGTCCTCTAGTGGTATCTAACATAAGTTTCAAGTTCGTACGATGTTCCGTTCTTGAGATATTCTGTTCACACACACACAGACTAAACATCTCTTTTAGACGCTAAAAACATGTTTTTTTTTTTGGTTCAGGGGGTCGGAAAACGTGTAGATCCGGTGAAAACTCGATTTCGAAAAATCGACACGAAAACAATACTTTCCTACATATATATTTATATACGCAAGAGAGTAAAAAATTATGTATCATAAAACTTTGTTTTATTATTTATCCAATTTCGGTACCATTGGAAAGCGCGAAAATCAATCTGTGTAATCTACTTTTTGTTTTAAATTATGAAAATAGATTTGTTTTTCGTTTTCTCAAGTCAGACTCCTCTTAAGCTGTTCCGCTTTGCAGTCTAACACTATAATGCACAACAGAATTGGCCGGAAATTTTTTACTAGTTTATTTTTAGTAGTTTTATTTACTGTAACTTGTAACTACTACAGCCGCTTCTTCCTTATAGTGATTACAAAACTACAACGTAATAACAAAAATTATTGAGAGCCTCCAAGGATGTGAAGGAAGTTACACGTAATGTAATTTTAATGTAAATTTAAAAAAAAAACACGTTAAATAAACAAATAAAATATTTTATTACGTTGACAACATAAATGACCTTTCATATAAACTAACACAACCTTTAAAAATGATACATCATTACATGAAATATTTATACCAAGTATTATTTTTCTTCCCTTCCTATTAATTAAAATACACAGTAATTAAATATTTTATATCCTGCATTTAATCCGTATGTATTTGTTCATTTATGTATTTGAAATAAATTTATAGCAATTTAATTTAAGCACTTAAAAATGTTGTACGTGAGTTTTTATGTATAAAAAAATTTATAAAACCAGTTAAACAAGATGGCTGTAATAACTGGACTGTAATTATAATTAAGAGTATGTTATTTTGATTGTGAATTTATATTTCTATATAATCTCAGGTACGGTTATATTTTAAGCTATTTTTGAAAGAACTAGATTAATATTCGCCTCACCCAACGTTATACCAGTTGAAATTAAAAATATAAATTTTTAATAATGTACGACTATTTTTAATTTCAAAACCAGATATTCATAAATCATACTGATTTTAATTTGTTTGGCTCTTATAAGTTTGTTTTATTATTATTATTGTATTATTTTTTTAAATTGCTTAAATGGCGCCAGAAAAATAGTTTGATTATCGTTTTATTACTGAATTAAAATGTTTGTCACGTTTCTTTTTCAATACTTTTTTATGGGTGTTATAAATTATAGGTTTACAAATTTTAAATTATCATTTTTGCGGTTATCCTTTGTTTGTTTTTTGCGCGTAGGTATGGGGGGTATTCGAATTATTCTCTTTTATTCGATTATTTTGAAAAAAATATTCGAATAAACTATTGATAAACAATTTTTATTTCAAACCAAACATTGTTTTTGTATAATGCTTAGTTTAGCGGTAATTAGCGATTTTTTGTTATGTTCTTCACGAAAACTTGTAAAAAATTGATTTTTTTAAGATTTTAGCTTTAGTATACATTTTACGACAAAAGTGTATAATTAAATTTATAGGAAATTAAAAGATCTATTACTTTTATTTAAAGCGTTTTTCTCTACAGAGCCTAGTTTAGTGTGAAAGAGTGATTTTCTGTATTATTAAGCCAAACTAAGGTTGATTTTCATTTTGCATCCTTTACTCGTGATTAAAATTAGGTTAAATGTTTATTGAGGTTGGTTTTCTTGTTTGTTTATAATGTTTTATTACTAATATTAGGTTGTATGGTTCATTATTTGCATTGGCAAGAGAAAGTTGTGTGAGTGTTTCATACCAGATTTTTTACATTTTCTGGATGTATTTGTCTAATTTTAGTAAGATGTTTACGTCCAGAAACCTTAAGTTATTATGACATTTTTAAAGGATTATTGTTCGTTTCCGAACCTTCTCTTGTACAGAAAAATTAAAGTAAATTGATATGAAATTCAATAAACTTTTAAACTGATGGTTGCACGAGTAAATGGTTTTTTAAGAAATTTTATTACGGTAGTTTCATTCGATATATTCGGTCACGTAGTAGACTAACCGATATTTGTATTAAGGATCGACTCTTAAGGTTTTAGAGACATTTTCTTATTTATTTAAGAAAGATCTGGTTCGTTTACTTATCTTCCAATTCTTAGTAGTTTATGTGGCATCACGTTTCTCATTACTTGAAACTGGATCCTGTTTCCATTGCGTATATCTGTTTGACATCGATAGATTCTGTAGACTATATGCTTTCAAAGTGGATAACTGACATGTTAACCCGCCTACAAATCAACCCTTAGGAAGCTGGATTGTGACATTGATTAGTACTGGAGAGTGGTACATCGGCCTACTAAGGGTTTCTACACATTCTGTTGTTACATTATACATGTTAACAATCCAATCCCACTACTGGTCTTGGTTCACATACAAAACGCTTATTATGTACCATATTCATCCACTAACTAACCGTACAATGGTCGAATTGGACATGACACTTCAGTGAACTAAGTGACTATGTTTGAAGGAAGCAAGAAGTGACAGTCCACTCTATCGTGTGGAAAAGTTGTCTCGTATATTTTTACTTTCTCTTGCCCATATACATACTTTACAGATAATAATCATTACCAATTTATTGGTAAGAAATTTAATTGGGTTAACAATAGGGTAATAATTATTATTATTTTTATCAATTATTATTATTGATAGGGTTAACAATTATTGTTAACCCCATAATTTATAAGGGCAGTTAAAACCACCCACTATTTTTTACTTTCTCTTCCCTATAATGAATATATAGGATGGAAAGTATTGTTTGTTTTCATGTCGATTTTTCGAAATTAATTGAGTTTTACCGGCTATACACTTTTTCAGACCCCCTGAACCCCAAAAACATGTTTTTAGCGATTGGTGTGTGGGTTTGAACAGAATATTTGAAGAACGGAACATCGTACGAATTAAAACTTAAGTTAGATACCACCTGAGGACCCTACACGAACATTTTCATCAAAATCGGTCAACCGTTAAAAATCTGGTGTTCCAGATTTCGTACGATGTTCCGTTCTTGAGATATTTGTTCACACATACATACTGACCAATCGCTAAAAACATGTTTTTTGGGTTCAGGAAGCCTGAAAAGTTGAAAACGTTTTCAGATTAATCAAATATAATCAAATTTATTGGGAATTAAAAGATCTACAACTTTTATTTAGAGCCTATTCTCTACAGAGTCTAGTTTAGTGTGAAAGAGTAATTTTCCGTATTTTTAAGCCAAACTGAGGTTGATTTTCATTTTGCGTCTTTCACTCATGATTGCCGGCCGCATTGGCGTCGTTGGTAACGTGCTCGCCTCTCATCATGCGGTCTTAGGTTGGAATCCCATTCAGGCACGGCATATTTTCATACGTTAGAAAAATCATTTTATCCTTCACCGTCTGCATTAGCAGTAATTGCAGAACAGTCAGACGTTAAAAAAATCACTCATGATTAAAATTAGGTTATGTTTATTGAGGTTAGTTTCTAATGTTTTATTACAAATGTTAGGTTATATTTTTCATTATTTTCATTGACAAGAGAAAGTCATGTGAGCGTTTCACCCCAGAATTTTAGTAATGATTATAATCGTTAAGGATTAAATATCACTTAATCTAATTTTTTTGGGGTTTTTACGTGGCATTGTTTTGCTCATAAATATGAAAAAAGTCTGGCCTGACCGAAATTCGAACTTCGAGCTGTATTACAGGGGGACCTGTTTATTTAGAAGAGATAACTCGGACAGTAAAGTAAAATTTGTTGCTGTAAACTCTAAGGTAGCTGTGGAGAGAAAAAGAATTGGTTTCGGTTGATGGGAGGTATTTGGATGGATATTCCGACGTTGTAAGACAAATAAGGAATGAAGATGAAGAAAATGTTACGACACAAAGAATCGAAACAGTTTTTAAAAGTGTATCAACGACTGCAGACACAGCGATTTCTCTAGCGACGTTGCAGTAGAAATTTATAAAGTTATTAGCTTCATTTGACAAGTATATACCGGTTGCCATGGTTACAGCTGATAACAAGCTTTACTATTGCACCACCCACTCATCCCGCCACTGCAGTAAAATACCTATATATATAACAATAACAGTTGGTAATCTTTACTAATGGCCAGAATCGGGGTGTACAGTTATGTCAGCTCAATTCCCGTAAGTTTCTTGACGGGAGTTTATTAAAGTAAAGTTAACGTGTTGTATCGTACCATTATTTTCCTCGTTCATAATAACCTTTACATAATATTTATGTTTCATTAATATTAATTAGAAAATCCGCAATATTCTCTCTTTAAAATTCCACAGTTTTTTAATATGAGTAAAAGTAACAATTGAAATCCATAGTCCAGATTGTTCGTTGCAGGGCTAAAATAAATAATTCTGTTTCTTATCACATGGTCACCCAATTAAATGACTGAATCATTTAAGAAGAAGAGGGGTAGAGGTGTTAAAAAGACACTAATCAGAGTTATCTCCTCTGAAAGTAATGAATTTCATTATACAGTCAGACTATAGTGAATGAAGTGAAGGTGTCATTTGCAGAGTGGAAAATATGTGCTTTTCCTCTCAGTGAGGAAGGCAAAGGTAAACCACATCACTCCTCGTTTTACTTAGTAAAACCTCTATAGGTTCGAACCACCCTTTCGGCTGATGACAACAACAGTCCAGATTTAAACGTCGGTAACAAAAAATAAACCAAAATTTGGTTTCTGTAACTTGATAACGAAATACATTTTTGTGACGGATCAAATAAGTTATTTGAAAAACTTTATTCATTAACTATGAAAAATGTATTTCACAATTGCATACAATAATGATCAAGATGTCAGAAAAACAATTTTTGTTTAAACATTTTTTGTCTTGCTATTACTGCTAACACAGATGGTGATAGATGAAAATGAGTGGTGAATTAAGCCAGACCTGACTGAGAATTGAACCCGGGACTCCTGGTGTGGAAGCCAGTTGTACTGACTAAACGGGTTGTTTTTTTTTTAATTTTACAAGTAACTCTAATGCGTACGTTGCAATCTGTTCAATTCAGAACAATAAGTAACTTAACCCAATGAGATGAGGATGATGTGTATGATGTGTTAATAAGGTGGTCTTGTACAGACCTAGGCCGAAGATTCCTGGGAGAGTATAGTTAATTGAACCATAACCATCAAAGTACACCACCGGTAACCACTGTCTAGTATTCAAATCCGTATAAACGTAACTACCTTTACTAGGATTTGAACCAGGAAACTTCGTCTTCGAAAATCAGTTAAACAGCTGTCTCGCGGCGACGCATTAACTTCTAGACAAATCTGGTTGGTTTAAATGGATAATTAAACGGAATTATTTATTTGTGGAGTTTAGAAGTGAAAATTTTCCAGATTACCAGGAGGATGAACTCAGTATTTTTGGTTTAATAGTTAAGTACGTTACTAATATACCAACCATGTATAAATTAAAGTTTAAATTTTAAAAAAAATTTATTTATACTGTATATATTTACTTATTTTGCTTACTAAGAACTTCAGATTAGTATACATTAAGTCTAATTAATTTTATTTCCCTATATGCTATTTATTTATTAGATAATATTTCTATTGTATTTAATATTTACTTAATTAAAGTCACATCAACTGCTTTGGTTATGATGTTAGAAATCACAGTGGGTTACGGTTCAAAATTAGGTTAAGGCGATCGTTTGTAACTTAGTTTTAAAAATTCGAATTTTGTATTGGGTTTGATAACTAAATGCTATATTGCCAATACATAAAAACATCATAAAACAATTAAAACACAATAGTTTTTTAAATTATTTAAAAGTTTATTGTTTGTAATTTTGAGAGGTACATTAATCCAAAACCATGTAATAAACCTATGTACGGCGGGGATATTGTTAAAAAAACCTAGTTTTATAATTTTTTTATTGGGCGTAAAATATGATGTGTTAGATCAGGATACTGTAGCCTATCTATTTTTTGTAAGTGCAGTATCTCCTCGCCGATTATTTAGTTTTGAGAAAGTACAATTAGGAATGACCGTACTACCGTGTGATGTAATTTAAAAATTAATCTTTTAAAAGATAATTCGGAGATTATAAAAATTTAATTATAAGATGTAACTTTTTTTATACGGTTCTAGTAGATGTGTAAAACCCCTAAAAAGTTTATTTGAAATGAACATGACATTTTTACTACGTAGAACAGTTATGGGTGAACTAAGTATGAAAAAAAATCCGTTAAGTACACGTTAGTGATAATACATCGTGTAAAACAAGTATAAAAGTCTAGACGAGTAGTTTCACTCGCAATTTAAAAAGTTTAAAAGAAAGGTTGAAGAACTGAATAGCGTGCGAGCGAGAGAGTGACCGAGGAAAAGAGAAAGAAGGTCCTTATTGTAAATTTAAAAGTCCCTGTACTTATATGCTTATCAATGCAACGAATCTGCAGTAAAAAGGATAAGCCGGTCGGTTGTCTGGTGTAGAAGACGACGACCCTCCGGTAAGTCAGCGACGGCGCTCCGCACCGCACCGAGAGACAACTAACAACTGACTTGAATCGTCGCGGTCGTGCCAGCCTGTTGAACCGGTCCATTCTATTATTGGAACCAAACAACTGGTTTCGTCTTTGATACTATACTATACAACATTCTGACTGTTTTATTCAGCCTATACGCGGTATTACTGTATTAAAAAGGAGAAGCCCTAGCTCACGACCCTGAATGACACTTCAAGGTCATTTAACCCCACCTTTCCGCTAAGGTAGAAAACAACATTACACACTGTCTACTTGCCGTTTATATATATTATTAAACAGTTCCTTCCTTCCTTGCCTTCCTCGTTACTATCATTAAGTTCTCTCACCGATCTACTTCTCGGAGCATTTAATTAACACTTACCTTCATAGCCCGTTAAACTTATCGGATATATCCCTTTCAAAGTATTGGGACAGTAATAGTAGTAGTTCGTGGTTTTTTTTTGTTACGTCTGACTGTTTTGCAATTTCTGCTAATGCAGAAGGAGTAGAATGATAATGTATGAAAATAAGTGATGAAAAAATGTCAGACCCGACCGGGCTGGAGGCCCGGTCAGGGGGGTCAGGTTCGCCAACGGGCCGGCCAGTAAGTTCGTGGTAGGCTCTACTATCGGTTTCATAATCATAGACACCCGAGTTTGAACCCGTGCATCTCCAAAACGATGAGTCTTATTTCAACATACTTTACACCAAAATTTATCTCTTTTATTCTGCGTTGAACCATATTAATCCTACATTTTTAATGTTGCTTAAAAATTGCCATATCGAGGTTGTAAGACTAAAAGACCCGGTGTTTTGCTTCCGCAAAGAATTTCATGCGTTTAAAGGCTTATAACTCGAGAATTATTTGACCAAAATGTTTTAAATTTTAACCCAACGTAGACAGTTAGTTATATTCTTACAGTGTGTACGAAATTTCCGATTCGTACGTTACTTAAATTTTGATTTATTAACAATATTCTGAACCTTTGCTATCTCAGCTACCGCTCAACCGTTCGGCATGTGCAAACTATCGTTTTATTCAGCGTAAAAAAATTAGTACAACTATATTAATAGCATAAAATATTGATGGCTAATGTTGTGGTAGAATTTTTAAAATTTTGAAAAATAGACTAGGCCAGGCGGGGATGGGTGCTCGTAAACATGTTGCCAGGTTGACATCCTGTCGGACTGTCTATCTGAATTGAGATCTATCTCTCAATTCAGGCAGACAGTGGGTCAACAGAGAATAAAATGAGCTAAATTTTGGTGTAAAGTATGTTTAAATCCGACTCATCGTTTTGGAGATGCAAGGGTTCAAACTCGGTTGTCTATGATTATGAAACCGATAGTAGATTTAGTTAATCTGTGAAAGTGTTATTGTATAAAATTGTTTGTGTATATTTATTGTTTAAGGTTATAGGAAAATTTTGAAGATTAGGTGGGTGGACAAAATAAGTAGTTTAAAGGTTCTTAGTGGATGAAAGAAGAAGTATATGGAAATATCTTAAAAGAAGAAGGGATAGGCAAATGGGGGTTATCTTATTACATCCAGGTATTGTTCTATCAATAATGGAGGTCAATATTCAGGGAAATGCATGGTTAAAATATTTAAAGCAAATTACAAAAGATGTAGGGTGTTGCAGTTATGTAGTTATGAAACGACTTGCGTAAGTAGAATATTTTGGAGAACTGCATCAAACCAGTCGAGAAACTGATGACAAAAAATGAATGAAATGCTTTAAACGAAGTTCGAAACTAGTTTAAAATACGGAGGATGGGTCTTTGATTGTTTTATTGATTGTTTCTACTACATTGTGAATTGTTCTGGTCAAGCGTAGAAGAGTCTCTTTTGTCCTCTATTATTCAGACGTTCGGCGTTTTTCCAGAAAGAAACACGGCCTTTTATATAGACCGAATCAGTTGTACTTGGACTGTGAATGGTATCATTGTTGCCGAACCGTTTCGAAATAGTTTTGTTATGGAACCGGTTCTTTGATTGTTTTATTGATTGTTTCTACTACATTGTGAATTGTTCTGGTCAAGCGTAGAAGGGTCTCGTTTGTCCTCTATTATTCAGACGTTCGGCGTCTTTCCAGAAAGAAACACGACCTTTTATATAGACCGAATCAGTTGTACTTGGACTGTGAATGGTATCATTGTTGCCGAACCGTTTCGAGATAGTTTTGTTATGGAACCGGTTCTGAATTACGATAATAGTACGGGTGATAGCAAGTGGTTGTGGACAGGTAAATCATTGTTTTGATTGTTGTGATTCTATCTTATCTTATTTGTAGTAAAGTTTAGTTTAAGCTTTATGTTATGTAATTGATTTGAAAATTAAGTAGTTTTTGTGTAATTTGTAAGTTGTCTTAAGAATAATAATTGTAAAATGTAATCTGGTAAATAAATAATTGTGTTAAATTTGGAGGAAATCTGTTTATTTACCCAGATCTCAATTGGACCTTGACGTGTTACAGTATCATTTTCATCTTTATAAAGAAACATTTTAGAAAGATTGTCCTGTAATTTCTGGATTAATGTATTTATAGTACGGATTTAAAATGTAAGCTTTGAATAATATCCATGTTATGATTTTCGATGCATTTCTTAATATATTTATTTGGAAATACATAATTATCAACAGTGGGATAAATTATTTACTTCTTTTATATCACCGATGTACAATGATTTTATATAAAGAACGAAACGTAGGATGTATGTAATGACACCTAATGATTGTTAAATTAACGTGGCGTGCTTTCCAAGAATTATTAATTCAGATACATTTTATATATTTAATTCTAAAAAACTGGTTAAATTTCGACAGTATCTTTTGTATAAGCGTGGCAATAAGGCGAAACGAATGATTTATTGTATTTGTAAGTGTATTGTACTACCACATTTTAAGTGGTTCTAGTAAAATTATTATCAAAGTATTAATAATACTAAAAATTATCGATATATTACGTAGGCCTAATTGATATAATATAAGAACTTTACTAAAAATTGGCGGGGAAATTTCACTGTAATTGTTTTGGTGTAAAAAGACAATCCAGTTGTGAGTGTGTAAAAGTACTTAATATTACGAGGGTCGTTTTTTTTCAATTTCCGATCGGCCATGAATAAAAGTCAAGTGAATATTGAAAAATTGTTTTATTACTAAAAGTTACGTACACTTATGGTTACTTTTCCGCATAATCATCTTTACAATTGGAAGTATTTTACTAGCAGATCGAGTGCAAATAATTTAACACTCCACCTGCCTGTTATGGGCAGGTAATTTTTAGCAACAAAAATTTTTTTTTATATCACTTATCTTCTATTTATGACCTATCGAAGGTTGAAAAAACGATCCTCATATTTATTAAGGTTTGTCAAATTTTAGAAGGTATAATAATTTTTGTTTCTTTACTTTATTATGGCATTTTGTGATTCTTGATTCATGACTCGCCACTCCATTGTGTCTCCCGTGTACTTTTCTTTAACTTTGCACCGTTCTTCTTCTTCTTCTTTACGAGTCAACAACATCTCAGTCATACTTATTTACTAATATCGATGTCTCGTGTACATCATTAAATGGATGAATTGTTGCATCACTATAGACTGTACGGTGTAATAGTAATTTCAAATAATTGAAGCCAGACAATTGCATACGTGCTACTCGCCAATTATTTTCTAAATCACTATTACACATAATATCTCGTACTCTGACCTATTGAACAAGTTACAAAAATTACAATCAAATCGGTTGTTTCTAAAGCCAGACTCATTAAAAAATAGAATATATTTTCTAATTTTAGAACTGTATAATTAACATTCATTTTATTTATCATTTAACTTATAATATTAATAATAGTAATAATGATAAATTTATTTTTAATAATATATCAATTGTCAATAAAAATTAATGGGTCTAATAAATTAATTTGAATATAAACAAATACTGCTAGATAATGATAAGAACTATTATGTCTTGACATTGTTGTAATATTTCTTTTTTAATTTTTATTAGGCCCTCTACATCTACTGTATTTTATTTACTTTATCTTGTTCTATTTATGAATGTATAGGGAAGGAAAGTATATTTTCCTGTCGAGTTTACACCGGAAATACACGTTTTCAGGCCCTCCGAACAAAAAAAGAAGTTTTTTCCGATTGGTGTGTGTGTGTGTGTACAAAATATTTAATGAACAGAATATTGTACATTTTTGAAATTTGAAACTTAAGTTACATAACATGAGGGGATCCGACATGTACTTTTTCATGTAATAGATCAACCGGAAGTAGTAGTTCGTACGATTTTTCCACCCGGTGTTCTGTTTTTGTTCTTGATGGAAACCCTTAAAGTCCGTAATTTGTTGTCCAAATTTTGTTCGGTTCACTAAGTTTTCTCGGTTTATTCCGATTTTCTCAATATCTGTTCTGAATTCTTCAAACCATGTATCCGACACCTTAGGTCTTTTCTGTAGTGTCTTAAAAATTTGTTTGTCAACCGGTTGTCATCCATTCTATATGTAATATTTTATTCTTCGTTTTCTAATCGTTTCCATTAATCATTAATTTTCCTTGTACAGTTCTTCTCGACTTCAAATATTTTTATTTATAAAGAGATTAATAATTATTTTATTGGACGTTGTATGCTAATGTATTTATTAGTTTTGATATTGTCAAAGCTTTTAGGTACATATATTAGGTACTCTGAATTCTTAATATTAAGGCTTGAAGTTACTGTAACGTGAGTTGATGCCAGCGTAAAATAGCTTAGTACATAAAAATTAACAGAAAGGTCAGGTTCTCTCCAGGGCTTAAATGATCTACTAAAAAAATAATTAATGGTTCTTCGTAATATAAATATAAGTTTATTCAGCTATTTTACTTTAAAAAGGAATTTCTAAGCAGTAAACTACTTTGGTTGTATAAAAAAATGTTTTATGTATGTAGTATTAATTAGTAATTTTCTGTAATGAACATGACAATGTGTAAATGGTTTGTTTTTAATCGGTCTATTTCTGCTAAAATTAAAACTATTGATTATAGCATAGTTCACCGCGTAATTATGTTCGAACTTGAATTATGACACTTTGAAAGAACCTTGTGAATAATTTTGCAATTATGCAAATGTATTAATCGATGAATTTAATAATATCCGGAAAATCTGATGTAATTAGTAGGCATTAGTTATGCTGTTATTATAGTCTATATAATATCAATAGGCGGGTTAACCGATTCCAAACTGCTACATGAATTTATAAACCATGCAGGAACTGATAAGAGATGTAATTATATTTTATGATAAATGACTTAAGTACTCCAAAAAGGTCAAAAATGATTGGATGGTGTGCCAAATGAGGTAGTAGAGTCTAGCCATATGTTTATTCGCCTATTGAATTTACAGGGACTATAGCCTCAGGCTCGATCCTGTGTTGATGGCAAACATGTTTTATAGTATTGTTTCTTTGACTACATTCAGGATCCGATAAAAAACGTTTTTTATTATATAACATGTTAAACTCTTAAGATTTTTAAATGAACGCGAACATATATTTAGCCCAGGTATTTCGTATTATAATAAATGATACCTAAATTAAAATACATACCCGTCATAGTTTCCATTACCATTCGCTAAACAGTCGGACGTGAAACAAAAGAAACCTTAACAGAAACCTTATTGATTTAAAATTTACTTTGCAATTTCACGTTTTCCATTATTATAGTCAGACACTGGCACCTATTCTTTAATTCACTTGCATTTCTGTAACTTATAACTCATGTCGTATAGTTTTTCTTGAATTTTAGTCTTTTTTCAGTCTCCTAAATGTAACATTGTACAGTGTCTAACGGTTGAAGTGTTTCAGTATTAACGTGGTCGTGAATACGAATTTTATGCTCTTTGACACATTGACTTTATAATTTAGGTACTGAATTCACTTGAAAATTGTAGATATTTCTGTTCATTATGTTCTACGTAGCTTATTTTGGATTTTTTGAATGGCGTTTTGGGTTGTTCGCTTTAGACCAGTTTTTGATCTGTTGGTCATATGTCCATACCAATTTTTTAGAGATCATAGTGTCATCGTCGCCATTTTTTATTAGGTACTGCGCTGCTGACATGCTTACAGAGAAAACCCGACAATAATTCCAACAACGCCGATAGTTCTTTGTCGGCAGTGCGGAGAGCGAATAACCGCCCCTACTTATGTATATAAAGGAGATTCCATTTAGCTCGATGGGCATTCCACTCTACAGCTCCGACCAGACATTGGCGCACGGCTACCGGACTCTGAATTCGACGACCCTCAAGATGGTGATGCTTCCGCTTGCCAATCCGACTCCGTAACCATCATCGTCCGCTGCTGTGAGCGATGCCCACATCGGTCTCTCAACCTTGCGTTGCACCCAACGGGTCCCGACGAAGCAGTCATCGACGCAGTACTGCGAGGGAAGAAGATGACGTCTCCGCTGGACTACGAGACGCCGTGTCGTCATCTTCTAGACCGTCACGACGACTACGAACGCCACAGCTCCCCACCAAACGAATCTTTCTAGCTGGATTCACTATAGTATATCTCACACAACCGTGGATCAGTTATAAAAATACTACGGGTTGAAAGTCAGTAAAAAGGATGCGTAATTATGTTTCACTCTACCAACGCTTTCAGTCAAAACAACCGGCGACAGACCGGATAGTTTATAATAAGATTACTGTATGAATTCTTTCTACTGGTATTGTACTATTTTGTATTTAGTATATGTTTCAATTAGTGTTTAGCAAGTTTTATCTGATAAGCAAAGAACATATTTTGTAACTCGAAAGGTTCGCGCCAAGTTCAATCACAATTTTAATACATTTATGTTTTGACGTGCTGCACGGTTTCATTGGGACCCGTGAGAAATGTGGGTCCCGGGTTCGTTCTCGGCCAGATCTTGAATTTTTTATCCCTCATTTTTCATTTATCCTTCATCGTCTGTTAGCATAAATGTGCAAAAGATTTGACGTAAAAATGAACAGCCAATATATCTTTTTATACTGTTTTTTTGTTGTTCCTCAGTTTTTTTTTTGTACACGTTCCTTTAGCTTTGCATCGAGGATCATCCTAAGATAATGGATCTGTTGGAAAAGAATACTGCAGACCACAATTTGAATTTTAAAAAAAATATTATTTGCAATTTCTGTAAAAGATTAGTGGCACATCGAACGCATCCATATATACATTGTGTTTTTGTGTTATTTTATAGTTATTGTATATAACAAAGAGAAAATGGGTTATAACTAGTTTATTCTAGGCTTGTTGTTAATTTATTTAATAACAACATCTAGGGGAATTAAAAAAAAACACTGTCTTGTGTGATGATTGTTAGACTCTCTTATAAAACTATACAATTACATTCAATCATTACATTGTCTACAGTGAATGTCACAACTATAGAATGTTAAAAGAGAGAAAGAGAAAAAAATCAAAGTATTATTGATTTTTCTAAGAATTAATGATGAACTAAGAATAAATGTATTGTAAAAAGTGGGACAAGAAAGCAGACTTTTATAATCGTTTAGTAAATAGTTATTAAAAGGAAGAAGTAAAAAAAAAAAATAGTTGTTTCTAGATTTATTCAAGTAAACTACCAAGTTTATAACTAACTAGTTAACTTAAACTAGAAGAAAGTCACCTACAAATAACTAACAAACCGTTCTTTTTTTCTCTAAAAATAAACATGTTAAGTATAAATGTTAGGCCTACTTCACTGTTCAAGTACATACCTACTTGTCTGCGGTAAAACTACTTTAAATAATTTTGTAACCTTTTTAAAAAGTAATGTTCATAGTTTTAATTTGTTTATGTAAGTTTTAAAATGTTATTTATATACAGGGTCATCAGTAAAGAATGTGGGTTGCATTAGTAATTCAGATCACGACAGTATGGAAATTTTGAGATGTTTTATTTGTAGTTCTGATAGGGTACAACCCAAAAGTTTTTGCTACAGCAGTTCTAACCTCAACTTAAAGTTTTATATTGTTGCTTTGGTCTCTTTAGTTTATGTATGATGAAGAATCTTGTAATAGGGACTTTCTTCTTTGCTGAAAAGATTTTATTAATAGAATTATCTATCTCGATATGTTTAATAATTGTTGCTTTCCTCAGCTGGATGAATTCGAAAACACAACGAATCATTTCCAATAAGATGGCGCACCCGCACACACTTTAATGCATTTGTCACCCAGGCTTTGAATGAAAAATTTCCACATTGATGGATAGGCCGGTAAGGATCTATTCCCTGGCCTCCTACGAGTCCAAACCTGACACGTTGCGATTTTTTTTCTTGTAGGGTACATCAAAAACATTGTTATTCAAAAAATATTCGTTACCTACTGTAAATCACTTGAAGGAAATTATTAATGAAAACATGTTTTGTTCTTATCAATATATAATAATAATGAATAAATTCATAATAATAAAAATCTAAATTAAAAAGGACAAATCATTAACGCAAAAGAGTCTCGATTATCTGACACAAACGGGACTGGGAGATGAAGATAAGAAAAATGTCGGATAATCCGGCATTACAAGATAATTTTAATAAAAAGTACACTTGTTGGATTTTAAAAATAAATTTAATGAAACAAAATATTATTACAGCCGACCGCATTGGCGTAGTTGGTAACGTGCTCGTCTCTCATCATGCGGTCGTGGGTTCGAATCCCACTCAGGCACGGCATATTTTCATACGTTACAAAAAAATCATTTCATCCTCACACAATTACACCCCAACGTCGTCGCCAATGACCTTTGCAGTTGATGCGACGTTAAATTAATAAATAAAAAATATGATACAAATTTTGCAAAAATTAAGATAAATAATTTTAAGTCGTAAATACTGTAGCCGTAAATAACTAATTTAAATAGGGGTACCTAAATGATATCAACGATTTTTGAAGTGGCTATTTCTTTTGGCGTATCTGGGCTGTGTTTTATCCACGAGAAAATCTTAGGTTTTCCGTCACGTCACGCTCGGCTTTTTACCATTATTAATGCCTAATTACCATTAATTAATTTAGAAAAATCTTTTTTAATTTGCTAACTTAATTAATTAAGTAGTCACTTCAATCAGTCAGTTCCGCGTCTGCTGATTTTTTTTAATAGGGCCTTATAAATTCAAGCAATATTAACACATTTATCATAATAGCATACATAAAATTCCGGCCGCATTGGCGTAGTTTGTAACGTGCTCGCCTCTTATCATGCGGTCTTGGGTTCGAATCCCACTCAGGCACGGCATATTTTCATACGTTACAAAAAAACGAATTTCATCCTTCACTGTCTGCATCAGCAGTAATTGCAAAACAGTCGAATGTTAAACAAAAAAAGAAAGAAAAAAAGCATACATAAAATGTTCCAGTTGCTGCGTTTCTGTCGCGGCGACAAAATCGCTCAATATATCACCGGCCTTAATATTATTCCCTCACTTATCAATTCACGGTCACTTCGGATAATCCGAAATTCGGATGAGCGAAGGGTGGATTAACGGGATCTTACTGTAGTTAAAAAATAAAATTTTATGAAATAGAAAACTGCATGAGCATAAACAGAAGGTAAATTTTACAAGTGACTTTTCAATACACGTTGTATCTACAGGATACTAAAACTAATAAGATTTTATTGCATTCCATAGAAACATTTTACTTTGCTATTACTATTCCATTGAAATTGCATATAAAATGGATGTGTCAGAATTATTTATACAGTTAGTCTGAAAAAAACTTTCCACACTTCTAAGAATAAATTGTATCGTAAACAAAATGCTTAGGCCTAAGTAAGCACAATCTGACTTTACAAGTAAATTTAAATATACAACATTGTTTTTGTATTTTGTAAGCACTGTTTTATTTATTTTTTACTGTTATTGTTTCTGAGAAATTCTGGTAGTATGTTTATTTAAAATTATCTTACATAGTTATAAAATATATATATTTAACAACTTTTTATAAAAAATTACAGACCATTGGTAATTTTACTTTATAATTATACATTTTATACATTTTCATTGTTTATTTGCACAGGAAAATAATTAAACAACATTTGTACCAACGGTAAGAATCTTTTCCTTTGAAATGTAGCGAAAGATGACAATATCAGCCAGATTAACTCTTACATAAAATACTGTAACATCTAAGCTTAGGTTTGTTTGGGATCTGGGTATAATAAAGACAATTGCTTTAAAATTAACAATTAATTATTTATTTACACAATTAATGATTGATTGAAAGAAATGAGCAGACATTTATCGCATAAGATAAATATCGTATCTTACGTATCGTATCGTATACACCCGCACTCCACCTTACACTCCGCCTTAGGGGCCTTAGGCGGAGTGCACACCTATACGATGCGATATTTATCTTATGCGATAAATGTCTGCTTGCTCAATACAAAACACATTGCTGGTGAAAACTTGCCGCACACCAGTGATACAGCGACATTTATCGTAAGATATTTGTAGCATACGATATGTTCGGCTTGTCTTATGCGATAAATATCTTAAGACATTAGTCGCCCTGACACCCCTATTAAAACATCATACTTTCGCGTTTTCTTATTTTCATTGTTAAAAATTTGTTTTAATTATATTATTACAATAATGAAGGACTATCCTGTTTTTATGATATTCTTTGTAAATGAGGGACAATTTTCTCTAAATCGGAGAAACTAGATTTAAAATAAAATAAAAATTCTCAGGTCTCATTCCGTATGTCTCCGTGAATTTATCTTCATACAGCGATAGTTCTTTATATAGAATAGCTGAGCTGTGGTGTGCATTGTGTAAATTATATCGATGAACCCAAAACCTTCTGTTTATCCTTCTATTTCGCCTTCTACGGAAATACCAACGGGAGATTACAAAATCCTCTCCGCTTGAGAACTCATTATATACTGAGAAAATTATTAAGATTATATCGTACAAATAAAATCGTATCTCACTGGTGTGCATTCATGTAAGATATACGATAAATATCGTATAAGATAAGTATCGTATCGCATAGGTGTGCACTCCGCCTTAGGGTTATCATTTTTTTAAACAAAATGTTGCTGTGAATGTAAATATGAATATGCTGTCAAAATTTCATATTATTATAGCATCTACTCACCGCATAAATGTTGTCAATACAGTAATAACTATTGTTTATATCTCTTCTGGATTCAAAAATTTAGCTTTTCTATTGAAATTTTCATAGTATGTACACTTTTTGATGGATCGGAACGTTTCAACTACATTGTAGAACACAAAATTTAGAAAGATGAAATGAAGAAAAACAAATGCTTATCTGATGACTTCCGTCTAATAATAAACCACAACAAAATTAAGAGATAATAATTTGGGAAGTACATTTCGCTTGCAATTTCATCTATTTTTAACTTCATTAAATCACTTACGTAATTTTAGTAGCCTAATATTTAAATTTACGTTTGGCATTGAAATACAAGTAGACAAGTTAAATGTTAATACACATTAATTAAGGAGATGTGAAATTTACTAAATTGAAATAGATCTGATATTTTGGAAACATGCCGGATTTAAAACATCACTGCACTCCATTCCACTACGGAATTATTAACACGTGGCCCACGTAGTAAAATTATGTACTACCTACTTTATAATTGTATAAATTTGGGTGGGGTCGAAGATTATTAGCAAGTTCATGTGAAATTGTATGGTTGCAATTTTTAAACCATTTATCTGATACTTTACGTCTATTGTGTAGTATTTTTAAAAAATTTTTTTGTTAACCGGTTGTCATCCATTTTATACAGGTGTTCGTAAAATTTTAGTATTAATTTTTTAATCTTATATTTTCCGTGTACAGTTTTTCTCGACCTAGAAGGACCTATATTGTCCTTCTACTATCATCGGATTCATTATCTTGCGGAGGATCTTTCTCTGCTTCTCTAAGACCGTGCCCTAGCTTTATCTGAGCTTTGCGGTGCGTGAAATACGTTAGACGTTCAGGATAAAACATGCAGGTACAAGTGATGGTATCCTAAGTTAGTCCGATCCGAGCGTTGCGGTCCGGTACGATGCGCTCACCCGGATCGGACTAACTTAGGATACCATCACTTGTACCGAATTTTTTTATCCTGAACGACTAACCCACTTCACGCACGTAAAGCCCGAATGCAGCTACGACACGGCCTTAAACCAGCCTTCTTCGTCATTTTAAGGCACTCATTAGCGTACAGACACACATGTTTTATCACATTTTTGTTGTTTAGGTCATTAGCCAAAAGGCTGGTTTGAACCTGTTAATGTTTTACTGAGTAAAACGAGGAGTGAGGTGGTTTATCATTTCCTTCCCCACTAAGTGGAAAAGTACGCTTATCAGCGTGCTGAGCCCTCTTAAAAGCACATACGAGGTGTGGCTATTAAATAACGAAATATTAAGTCTGAAGTTGTAAAAATTTTATTTTTACAACTTCAGACTTAATATTTCTCTGGTCTTATAAACTCTGGTTTTATACATAATCACTTATTTTCACGTTCAATATACACTCCTTCTCTATCCCTACAACGCTCCAGGCGAATTTTCCTTTGTTGGAAACAGTGCTGGATATCATCTTCTGCCAGCTCCTTTAGGACACGTACCGCTTTCTCTTTTACAGCTTCCACAGACTCAAATCTTGTTCCTTTTAATGCAGATTTCACCTTAGGGAACAGGTAGAAGTCACATGGTGCAAGATCTGGTGAATAATGTGGATGTTATGACACTGAGATGCTGTACTTGGCTAGAAATCTCTTGACAGATAACGCAGAATGAGCTGGCGCATTGTCTTGATGGAGTACCCATGATTTGTCCTTCCACATTTCGGGCCGTTTTTTCCTTACTCTTTGATGTAGTTTAGAAAGTACCTCAAGGTAGTAATATTGATTAATTGTTTGACCTTCAGGAACCCAGTGAAGGTACACAATCCCATGGATATAAAAAAAAATAATCATCATTGCTTTAAATTTTGACTTACTCATTCGAGCTTTTTTTAGCTCTCGGTGAAGTTCGGCTCTTCCAAGTGCATGGATTGGCGCTTCGTTTCCGGATCATAAATAAAAAACCACGTTTCATCACATGTTATTGTCTTCTACCTGAGTGTGGAAGCTGTAAAAGAGAAAGCGGCACCTGTCCTGAAGGAGCTGACAGAAGATGACTTCCAGCACTGTTTCCAACAATGAAAAATTCGTATGGAGCGTTGTAGGGATAGAGAAGGAGTGTATATTGAAGGTGACAATAAGTAATTATGTATAAAATAAAAATACAATTTTTACAACGTCAGTCTCGTTATTTAATAGCCACACCTCGTATTTTCCACTCTGTACATGACATCTTAACTTTAACCACAGGGTCTCTGGCTGTATAATAAAATTCATTACTTTCACAGTAGATAACTCTGATTAGTGTCTTTTACACTTCTGCCTCTTCTGTTCTTAAATGATTCAGATATTTAATTAGCTGACAATGTGGTAAGAAACAGAACTATTTATTTTAGCCCTGCAACAGATTGAGTGTAAATAATTTGACACTCCAACTGTCTGTTGAGGGCTAAATGTCTAATCTTGGCTTATCTTGCGTATTCTTATACATACAAGTGGTGAGTTCCTCGAAGTGCACCTACCATCTTTCTTCTTCTGTTGTTGTTCAGTTTATGAGGTTTTTTAATAAACTAAATATTTTTTCTTCAGCCGATTCGAAAAGATTTAGTCGGCAATATATTTGATTGGTAAACTTAAGATTTTAATCTATTTCTGGTTAGGTTCTAGAATATATATATATGTATATGGTTCGTTATAGTTCTAAAGTTGACAACCTTAGTTGTTAATAAAAATGGCATATGATTAAGGGGGTAGTCAACCCAGAAAATGAAAATCCAAACTTCTGGGGATAATTTATCATTATTTATTTTAAATGAATGAGTACTTTACTAGTAATGATCTACTATTTGAACCAAGCCGAAAAATTAATTGTAGCCCCTAATATAAGGGTGAGGTTGGAAAAGCGGGTTTTTACTGGGAATCAAATATCTCAGGAACCAAGAAAGATATCAACATAATTCTTATGCTACAAAATACAGAAAATTGCTGTCTATTATCTGTTGAATGCGCTTGTAGGTATTATTTCTTAAAAGAAATTTATTGAAGAAAAACCATATTTTCAAAAACATGTATTTTATGTATTCACAAATTATTTTTTAACTAAATCCCTATTAAGGTTTTTGTAATAATCATTCCACAGATAATAGAGCAAGAAATTATGAACATTTGAAAAAAAAACATCCAAATATCTCCAAAACAAACCAAAATATTTAATTCCCAAGAATGTACAATCATGCTAAAACCATATTTCCGGAAAACTTTAAGTTGAAGAAATAATATCCCTCGCCTTGCTAGTGAGCTTTATTTTAAACAGATGTTTTTAATTATAACTTTTTGTCAACGTACAAACAAAGTAAACAAATGTTGTGATTCAGAAAATATAAAACTTCAAATAAATGCAATAAACAGTCGAAATTTTTAAAAAATCATCTTGAGTTGACTACCCCCTTAATGAGGTATACAAATTAAAATGACTAGTTGTTTTAGCAATTTCGAAGTTGTGAAATTAAGTGTGTGTGTGTGTGTGTATTGTGTTGCTGTATTATCCATATATAGTTCTTCATATTTCAATATAAATTGATAATACAACGTGTAGAGATAATTAGCTGTTATTACATTATTGGTAGATTTTTGAACGTAGCAAATAATTAAAATATAAAAATTAGGGTTTTAGAGCCGTTGAACATCTATGATGACTAACTTAATGAGGTTTTAATCATCTCGACGCTTGATCAAAAGCAATAAAAAAAACAAATAAGTAAATTATATATGCATATATTTTAATTTTACTGTGCAAGTCTTTAACAATGAATCTGACGTAACTAATTAACTAATGCAATAAAAATACTTTTCGTCACGTTAGTCATAAAAATAGTACACATCATCCGTTCTACCCGTAGTATTCGTGCGTTTGAAAAATTTATGATCTATTGAAGCGTACTGTTTGATCTACTTCATTTCCTCCCGATCTATAGCATATTATAGTTTTTCTTTCTCTTGCCTATAAAAATATATAGGAAGGAAAGTATTGTTTTCATGTCGATTTTCCGAAATCGAGTTTTCACCGGATCTACTCGTTTTCAGACCCCCTAAACCCAATAAACATGTTTTTAGCGATTGGTCTCTGTGTGTGTGAACAGAATATCTCAAGAACGGAACATCGTACGAACTTAAAACTTAAGTTAGATACCACTAGAGGACCCGACACGAATATTTTCATCAAATTAGGTCAACTGGTTGTAGTAGTTTATTCGTGTCATTTTTCAATTTTTTGCGATTTTCTCAAAAACGGCTCCTACCATTTTTTTAAAACAATCGCCATTATTTACTGCATTTTGTATGTTCTACAATATAGGGTAGGCGCCTTGTCTGTTGAAATTCTGGGGGAGGTAGTTTTCTCGTAAAAAAATTGTTTTTTAAGTGCGGCTTTATTATCCATTTTAGCGCAAAGATGTATATTATATTACAAAAGTTGTAGAGAATTTAAAATTTTACAACTTTTATTTTAAACAGTTTTTGTATAACGCTTAGTTTAGCGGTAATTAGCGATTATCTGTTTTTTTCTCACGAGAACGTATAAAAAAATCGATTTTTTTAAGATCAGCCTTTGTATGCATTTTACGACAGAAGTGTATAATCAAATTTCTAGGAAATTTAAAGATCTAAAACTTTAATTAAAGCATATTTCTCTACAGAGCCTAGTTTTATCGTGAAAGAGCGATTTTCCGTATGTTTAAGCTAAACTGAGGTCGATTTTTATTTTGTGTCATTCACTCATGATTAATAAGGTTATGTTTTTTGAAGTTAGTTTTTTTGTTTATTTCTAATGTTTTATTACTAATTTTACGTCATATTGTTAATTATTTGCGTTGGCAAGAGAAAGTTGTGTGAGTGTTTCACACCAGATTTTTTAATCTTGTATACTGAATATTAAGGTTGTGCTTAACCGTTTTAGAAAATAATAGTGTGATATATACACTCGATGTGTCTCGAGAGGATGCGGTGTGAAAAATTTACAAGTACCGTGTTTACTAGCCTGTTGAAAAACATGCTACCCTTAACTTTTAATTTATCTTACGAATTACCCTGTTATTATGATTAATAATTATCAACCTACCAGACGAAGCTAAGACATTTTTAATTCTTTCTTTAATTTCTTTGATTTCTTTAATTTGTAGTCGTATAAAAACTTTTTATTACGACATTGCTTGTAACAACAAATCGGGTAACGACGAAAAAATTGGCTTCTCTTTGGTTTCCATTGAATTTAATACCATTTACAGAAAGCAATGGACCTGCTATAACAACACCGGTTGTGACAACGAAACCAGCAATAACGGCCATTTTTAACTTTAATTGAGTAATTGTTAGTCAACTAACAGCGACGTGTTGAAATTTTCAAAATACGAAGTGGATGTTTATGACAACATAATTTATGTTCGCGATAAGGTGCCACGTCTTTTCCGACAATCTGGCGCTAGTTACTGTATACATTGGTTTGATTCTCCAAATTATACTGCATCTAACAGCTTATTTTGTTTGCCATAACAAAACTGTTACCATTTCACAGTCAGCAGTTGTAGTGTACGCATCACGTACACGTACGTACTGTATTTATACGGTTAGGGTTGTACTTTTTACTTTGTTTTTCGTATTTTAAAATGTCTGAAAGAAAATCACTGTCTATAGAAGAAAAAGCGGTCGCCTTCGTGGCGCAGTGGTTAGCGTGCTGCGCTGCAAAGCGGAGGTTCAGGGTTTGATTCCCGGCCAGGGTCTGGGGAAAAATTATTAAAAGGTCAAACCTACCGTTCCTCAACACAATGTAGTCGCTAATGACTATAAGACGGATTTTTGATGCGACTTAAAATAAAGTAAAAAAAAAAACTAGCTCTTAGTACTCGCCAATTTATTTCAGAATCAGTATAATATATTAATAACCATTTTGATATATTATTGTTGATTTACTCTCTATGCTCTTACTGTGTATGTAGAAAGCTAACTAACTTAATTACTATAAGCGGGTTAACGCGTTATATTTTGCTGCACGAAATATAATTTATTATCCCCAGATTTATTTCATAACAAAAAGCACGGAACTATATACTGTCATGTGTCTAAATATACGTAGATGTATTTAGGTACTTACATTATCGATTCATTGCAGGCATAGTAATACTTCTGATAGTATTTCATATTATAGTCATGAAATATTAAAAATCAATATTAACTTTGGGTTTACATTCTCTTGGCTATATGAATATATAGGAAGGAAAGTATTTTATCTTGTCGATTTTTCGAAATAGAGTTTTCACCGGATCTACACGTTTTCAGACCCCCTCAACCCAAAAAAACATGTTTTTAGCAATTGGTCTATGTGGGTCTGAACAAAATATCTAGTTACATCGTACGAAGTTGAAACTTGAAACTTAAGTTAGGTACCAGTAGAGGACCCAACAGGAAAATTTTCATTTAAATCGCCTCATTTACTACATTTATTTTACTCTACAAGATAGGGTATAGGCGCCATATTTGCTGGAATTCTTGGAGAGACCGTGCTCTCGTAGAAAAAATAGTTTTTTTAAGATTGCGGCCTTAATATGGGTTTACCGCAAAAATATATACAATAAAAGTTGTAGGAAATTTAAATTCCTTTAACTTTTATTTCAAACGTTATTTTGTATAACGCTTAGTTTAGCAGTAATTAGTAATTTTCTGTTTGTTTTTATGAAAATCTGTAAAAAAAATTTAGATTTCAGAGTTATTTTGTATTTTACGACAAAAGTGTACGTAATCAAATTTATAGGGAATTAAGTGATCTATAACTGTTATTTTGAGCATTATTCTCTGCAATACTAGTTTAGCGTGAAGAGGTGATTTTCCGTATTATTAAGCCAAAATCAGGTTGATTTTCATTTTGCATCATTCTTTCATGATTAAAATAAGGTTATGTTTTTTGAGGTTAGTTTTTTGTTTATTTCTAGTGTTAGGTTGTATTGGTCATTATTTGCATTGGCAAGAGAATGTCATGGGAGTGTTTCACACCAGATTTTTTTGCGTATATTGCGTATACACTTTTAAAGGTGAGCGATAATTGAATAAATACTGCAAAGAAATGTAGCCTACGTATTTTACTTTTTTTTAGTCTACATCTGGGATACGTAATTTTATCCAACATCTTTTCTAAGAATTAGTTGAAACAGATTTAAAAATAACCATGCAGTTATAAATAACTAAAAAAAGAAACAATATATTGTAACAGGAAGAAGAAAAAACCGACATTATTGTAATTTTGGTGCAATTTGAATTTAAGTTAAATTATTTGTTTAAATTTTAAGTAGGAGATACGTAATACAACATTATACCGGTTTCTTTTTAAAAAAAGCGATGCTATATAACGTATGATTGCCATTCATGCGGAAAACAAAAATGCTTAAACAATTCAAATCATTCCTGACCCACCGTAACATCATCTAAAATGTCCAATCCAATTTTAATAAAATTTATTTTGCATGTTTTTGTCGCCTACAGATTTTTTAGGAAATTACATGGATAAACATTGTAAATTATTTAAAGGCACAGCTTTATTTTAAAGGAAGCATATAATAATGATATGCTGGAAACTACTAGTTATTCTAGAGTGTAACTACGTATATTAAGTGTTAAAAAAACGTATGATTTTTTTGTAATAATTGTATTTGCAATTAGAAATAAACTAAACAAGTGTTATGAACTAGCAAGTGACAAGTGGAGGTTTCAATACCTGGAGAACCTTTCATTGTATCAAATATAAATTTATTTTTTATCTTTGATAGGAGTGGAAGTAAACAGTAAGATTTATTGATTCACTTTTTTGCGATTTTCTCAAAAACGGCTTCTACGATTTTTTAAAAATCGCCCCATTTACTAAATTGTTTATGCTCTACAAGATAGGATAGAAGATATGTCTGCTAAAATTCTAGGAGAGGCTGTTTTCACGTAAAAAATTGTTATTTTAAGATTGCTGCTTTAATATGCATTTTAGCGCAAAAATGTACATAGTAAAAGTTGTAGAGAATTTAAAATTCTACAACTTTAATTCAAACATTTTTTTTGTATAATGCTTAGTTAAGCGGTAATTAGGGATGTTCTGTTTTTTCTCACGAAAACGTGTAAAAAATCGATGTTTTTTACGGTTTCAGCCTTAGTATGCGTTTTACGACAAAAGTGTATAATCAAATTTATAGGAAATAAAAGATCTACAATTTTTATTTAGAGCATTTTTCTCTACAGAGCCTAGTTTAGCGTTAAAGAGTGATTTTAGGTATTTTTAAGCCAAACTGAGGTTGATTTTCATTTTGCGTCTTTCACTCATGATTAAAATTATATTATGTTTATTGAGGTTAGTTTTTTGTTTATTTCTAATGTTTTATTACTAATGTAAGGTTATAATGTTAATTATTTGCATTGGCAAGAGAAAGTTGTGTGAGTGTTTCACACCAGATTATGTAGTGAGTTATTTTAATTATTTCTCACCAAAACTGAAAGAAATTCCGCGGAAATCATGGGACCATTACTATAAATTACAAATGATTCAAAATGGATACAATAAACCTTTTAAATGTAACTTGAATAAAAATAAATCGTTTTAACCCTCAAAGAAATCAGAAAGCGATATTTTTAAATAGATTTATTTAAGAAGCTTCGGTTGAAGTACAATGATACAGTAAAGTATTTGTGTGTAGCGTATTTTTGAGTGCCTCAAATAGTTTAAAGTTCTAAAGATGAGATCCCCCCTCCGCTCTCCTATCCTATTCTTTAACCCCCTACCGGTTCATTCGCTTTTCGAATTCCTAGACGTCTAAAATTAAATGTAGGACTTCCTTAACTCACCGATAAACTAGCGAACGTTATATCAATAAAAACAACACTATATTGTTGTAAATAGTAAATAACAGCGTTTAAATGGTAAAAAATAAATAAATTTATAAATTGTTTCATGTAGAGAATATTATACCAATTATATAATCGAGGAAGTTGTTTAATGAATTCAATTTATTTAAATACTATTGAATTTAATTAAAAACTTTTTTTTAAATTTACAAATTTTATCTCGTTAAGTCCGTCTTATCATAGTATTGTTTTAATTCCATTTTTCTGTTTTTTTTCAACAAAGTTTTTTTAAGTTTGCACTTTGTATCCCGCCAATGTTAAATTTGCAATTTTTAGGTACAATTTTCATAGGATTGGGTAAAGATAAGAAATTTAAACTTTGCACACTTATAGATGTTGGGTATCTCTAGTTACTGGCATTTTTTCAATTAAATCTGTAGGACCATAAAATTAAAAACAAAATAATGAATAACATAGAATTTTTACAAATTTCTTTCTGCGTGTTTTTGCATATTACTAATTTTAGGAGCATCTGAGGAAGTTATAAAAATCCCATTGCATGTCCATGTACAAGAAGAATAACTGGTAAAAATTTCTACATGGTAGGTTTAATGGTTTCTGAGAAAAATGTACCTAAATGTTAAAAATCTAAATTTCCAGGAATAGACAAAAAACAAAAATGCACAAATCAAAAACAAAATGTACACAAACATGTAAATTTCCCATCAATAGTTGGGTAAAAAGCCAACAGTTTTGAGAATATTAAAAACAGTAGACCGTCTAATGCAGATATTTTAAAAAACTGAAATTCCTTTTACACTAGAACGAAGAGTATAAAATTACGAAAAATATTCGTTCTTGGTAACATGATAATTTTTTACGTAATTTAATGTTTTTCTGGTAGTTCTAGGTCTGAAGTACTGAAAAACATAAAAAGCCGAAATTCGAAATTTTCAGTCAAAACCATCGTTTTCAGTCGAACACCTTAAAGTTTTTAACTTTTATTGCTCATTAACTTTAATTGTCATTCTTGAATGAAAAACAAAGGTAGCGTTTCATTTCCGGTTTAGTCCTTTTTAAATTGCATTGTTAAAACATTTCACACCAAAATAATCAGTAATTTTGAAAATACTTTCGATTATTTTTTTGTTCTTAATATCCATCTGTTGTTTAGGTCTTCACTCGAAAGACTGGTTTTAACCTCTAGAGGCTTTAATAAGTATAACGAGGAGTGAGGTGGTTAACCTATGCCTACCTCACTGAACGTAAAAGTATGCTTATCAGCATGTCAAGCTCTGAGAAAATAATTTACTTTCCACCCTGTAAGTGACACCTTCACTTCATTTTCCACAGGGTCTGTCTATATAATAAAATTCATTACTTTCATAGGAGATAATGACTAGTGGTTTTTTACACTTCTACTTCTTCTGTTCTTAAATGCTTCAGTCATATAATTGGCTAGCCATGTAATAAGAAACAGAACTATTTTTTGTAGCCCTGGAACTGGCAGATCGGGTACAAATAATTTAACACTCCACTTGCCTGTTATGGACATTTAGAAACTATAATGTCACTAATAAATAAATAAATGGATTCGTAATAATAAATAAATGAAATGTCGTAGACCTGACAGTGGGTGGTGCTCTCCATGCACGTCACTGAAGTCATCTCTTTCATTCTTTTCATCTAGTATCATATTCTCTGGTATTGGTAATAGTTGTGAATTTCACAAATAAAGTTCAAAAAAAATAATTCGGTGGTTTTTTAGTTAAATTTTCGTTGTTTATTCCACATACAGTTATACGATCTCAATTCTTAATTTTTTTTAATACTAATAGTTTTGTATATTTTTTCATTTTGACCGATTTTCAGATGATAGACAAATAATTTCATGATTTTTGATATAAAAAACATTACGTAATAAAGCGACATTATGTACATACGATTTTCAAAGAATCTTAAATTAAATATTACTCGTATATTAAGAATCTTTAGAAGTCGATGTTACTTGAAAGGAAAATCTTTAAGCGTTCATCATCACGTGTTGTTTAAAAGGAAAAAGTGAAACTTTCATGTTGGAATGACAGATGACAATTTATGTCCCAACAGATACGTCGATGTGATTGCATGGTGTTATGTAACATTCTACGAAGAAGAAGAAAAAATTATTACCTTTTATTTGTATTATATTTATTAAGTGTATTTTATTGTATGTTGTGTGTTCGTACGACAATGAGTGCACGTGTTTGTTTCACTGTACGTGATTAAATTATGTAAATTAACACATTGTCGTTACTTTTGTCGCGTACGCAATGTATGTACTACATATTCCACATTATTTGATGACAATGTTTGTATTAGTTATTGTAATTGTATTTACTTCTAGTTTTCTTACATAACAGATTATTCAAATAATATTGAATTACATGATGTCTATTGATTAATTAATGTATTTTTATTTATCATACATTTGAGTAGCAAGATATATATTTACTGTGTATTTTATTTCTCAAAAGATTGACCTAAATACGGAAGGTTTTCCTGTCAGTGGTGTCCGAAAAGGTAGCTTATCTGACTGTACTAGGAACATTATTATAAAAATCAAACCTGTACTGCCTAAAATGGTTGTATCTCTCTTGAAACATATACAATACATATAACAAGCTTATAATAAATACAATAATGATGCTTCATAATCTATAATACAATGAATAATATGATAGTATAATAATATAATGCTATAAAATTGAATATAAGCTACACAAAAAAATATAAAAATTTAGTGAAGTTAGTATTTATTGTATACAGTTACAAATAATTAACAGTATGGTTTAAAAAGAAAGGAAAAATTAAAGATAGAAGAAAAAATATCAACAGGAGCCGTGGAATAAAAATACGAATTTAGGAACTGAATACATTTTGTATAACTTGACTGATTGTCAAAAAGGTCAGTAATACTAACAATTGTTTTATAAAGTGACTTATAACATTAGAATATACTAGCATGACCCGCGCGGCTTCGCACGCGAAATATGTGTAGGACCGTATCAATTTTTTTTTTAAATAAATGTGTAACAGAAATTGTCTAGCTGCTACATCAAAACTATTTATAATATACTCCAAGGTACACACAGACACACACACACACACACACACACAACGTTTTGATAAATTCCCCCGTGTACGTCTCTCGTTCATCCCCCTTTAAATTATATAGTACTTTAACAATAAGCGCGCGCGTGCACACACACACACACACACACACACACACACACAATATTTCGATAATTTCCCCCGCGTACGTTCTCGTCTTCATTAAACCCCTTCATCTACTTACACAGCAATACCTACTCACATGTACACACACACACACACACACACACACACACACACACACACACACACACACACACATACATATTTATGAAAATCCTTATTAGGGTCCTTAGTTAATCATTTTTGAAAATTTAAAATGAAAATGTTGCTGTTAATGTAAATACGAATATGCTATCAAAATTTCATGAAAATCTGTTTTGTAGTTTTGGAAATTAGCCTGCACAAAAAAACTCGCTTTGTCTGTAATATTAGGATAGATTTTACTAAAAAGTATTATTAATAGCTTATAACAAGTACTTATTAACAAATTAATTACAATAAATTACAGTATGACGGTCAAACTTATTAGTGAATTACTTCACTACTTCAGACCAAGACAGTAGGGACATTTTGAGATTTTTTTATTGGTAGCCTCCAACCCAAAACTTTGTAACACTAGTTCTAACCTCAACTTAAGGTTTTGTATTGTTGCTTTGATCTGTTTAGATATTTTTACTGTTAAAGAAAAGCCAAAAATGTGTTTTAGTTGTTGGCGGAATTGAACTCTGTAATTTCAGTTCAATGTGCAATTTGACATGATGATGGTAAAGATCCTTAGGCAGGTGAAGTGTTAAATTATTTTCACTCGATCTGCTAGTTCCAGGACTACAAAAAATAGTTATGTTTCTTATCACATGATGAGCCGATTGAATGACTGAAACATTTAAAAACAGAAGAGGTTTGGTTTAAAAGACACTAATCAGTTATCTTCTCTGAGAGTAATGAATTTCATTATACAACCAGACCTTGTGGTGAATGAAGTGAAGGTGTCATTTGCAGGGTGGAAAGTAGATGCTTTTTAGAGGGCCAGGCATGCTGGTAAGCATACTTTTCCACTCAGTGAGGAATCACTCAATGGTAAACCATCTCAATCCTTGTTTTACTTAGTAAAGCCAGTTGAGGTTCAAACCAGCCTTTCAGCTGATGACTTAAAGAACAACATCGCTGGATAGGCCGGCAAGGACCTATACCCTGATCTCCGAGCAGTCCAGACGTGACACCTTGCGATTTTTTTTCTTGTGGGGGTTCATCAAAAACATTGTTTACTCAAAAATTATTTGTGAACTACTGTAAATCACCAGAAAAAATTAATGAAGCATTGACAACCGTACCAGAAGATAACTTATGTTAACTAACGTTTGGTCAGAAATTGAATATCGATTGGACATTTGCCGAGAATGGTGCACATATTGAAATTTATTAGTTGTGTAACATAAGTTTTTGAGACGACAAATTTAATAAAAAAGCAACTTCAAGTTGCTTTCATTTAATCTATGTTCAAAACCCCATCATTCTTTTATAATGACTTAGTATTAAAAACGAGGCTTTTTCTACCTAAGAGTCTTTTTGATCCTGCTACAAAATTGTACGTATTTATATAAAACGAAGCTAACATTTATAATTTTAAAAATTGTGAAAAAGATTTTTTGATTAAGTTTACTTTGTGTGTGAATGTTATTATTAATATGAACGGAATATTTATAGCTTGGGTTTTGGCTCATTCGACTTCTAGACTGATCAATTGATATTAAACCACTAAACCCCTTGGAAATTTTGGTTGATTCTTCTACAAAATGTGAAACAGTTTTTAAACATGATGTGTCGTTAGATGTGCAATTTATACTATTAACGGCTTTAAACGTGAAAACCGTTTAAAAAGTTTTGAACGATTCTTGTAAAGTAATTAAACCGTTTTGTTAATGCTATGAAATTTGCTGCGTTAATTAAAACAGGTGGGCAAAGCTGTGGCGGTTTTTCCGGTTAGTGTAATCATTATTTTACTTTACCTGTAAAGAAAAAAAATATAGTTGTCTATGAAAACTATAGTATTTACAGTAAACGGAACTCATTGATAATATCTTTATGTAACATAATAAAATAATATTTCTCTGATTAAACAATTCGGTAATAAACGGAATCGTTTTACGTAGGCAGCCATTTAATAAGAATTTTGTGACGTACAGTTCGTAGAATTATAAAACATTAATTATGTCGTTCAATAAAGTAATTTGGTTTCTTCCTACTACCAGGAAAAATCCTAATAATTTTTTCGTGTATTAACATTATAACATTATAATTGCATAATAACTATATTTCTAATGCTGTCGTTTTATTTTTTTGTATATTTCTTACTTTTTTTGAACTCTTAATACAGTATAGAGAGAAAAAGTAGGTAGATCATGAAACATTTTAGGAAATTCGATTTTGACAGATCTACAAGTTTTAAGAAACCCAATAAGCTGTAAAGTAATTTCAGAAAATATCCTTCTCCCCAGATGTTACGCACCTTTTTGGACAACCCTACATAAATTTGACAAGAGATGTTAATTTTTCTGTTTTGAATTTGGGGTTTCTAAATCTAATTAAGGTGTATTTGTATTATGCATGTAAAATTACCAAAATTTGATTCAGTATCTGATGATTGCCCTCTTTCGGAGGTTGGGAATGATATCAGAAATTCTTACTTATGACACTCCTATCCTAAGTAATCACACGTAGGAGCAAATTATACCGGTTCTGCAGATTTTTAACAAAGATGTTCTTCATTTACGTGTGTTTCTTTCTCCACGCATAACATTTCCGATATACGAGGTTTGATAAAAAAATAAAGAGAATTTTAAAATTTCGCTAGCTTTGTAAATTCGATTTCCAAAATCTTTTTTTGCCTTGTTGGTACACGTGTTTATAACATATATTCGCATTTGTAGCCATTTTGAATGTACATTTTATTGTTAGTAGTTGAAAACAGTACACGAGTTTGCAATCGCTCGGCGATTTGTTACTTCGAAAGAATTGGATCAAAGAGTTTGCATTAAATTTTGTGTGAAAAAATTATATCAAGTACCACATTCAAAATGTTGACAGGAATCTGATTCGGATTTCTATAATATAGATCCCTGTTACTTAACAAATTATATCTCTATAAACACCACGTGAATTAAACTCAATTTAAGACTTTGTTAAAGTACAATAAAAATGTGTCGCTGCGTTCGATAGTCAAGTTACACAATATTGAGTACATGAAATTAATTTTGTTGTAGGTAATAAATTACTTTCTACTGAATACGATGGTTATATTCAAATTACAGTTGTTGTGGATATGTATATTTATCGGTCAAAGAACAAGTAATGACAAAAATGTAACATCGGTAGAAGGTTAATGTTATATTCCTTACAGTTAATTTTGTTTTTAATGCAAAGTTGTTGTTTTTTGTTACATTTTCCTGGTATGTAATATTATACCTGTTTATTTATTTAAGTAATATTTAAATTACTGTTTTAGTTTTAGCTATTAATTTTTTAACGTCTAACTGAAAGAATTAAATCGAAAGTTAAGTTAGGTATAATGAATGTATATTACAAACTGAATATAAATTAGATAATGACGACACCCTTCCTGTGAAATCGTTTTACCGTATTACTATGTTTTAAAGGCATGTTTCATGAACTATGATTCATTGTCCAGCAATGTGGCTCGGGTTGGCTGTGGATATTATAATACTCTACAGCTTTTCAAGGTTGACTTCATAATAATTTACTTGTCGTTTACACTGTATTCTTCTCCATACAAGATAATTCTTAGCAGATTAAAATGTTCCTCTTTGTCTCACCATATCTTATAAATGTGAAGGAAGTTGTATTATCCTGATTAATGAACAGTAGAAATACGACCTGTAACATATAACAATTCTGTGTCTATACATAATTGGTTTCTCACGAAGTTGTCACTTCACTCACCGGTCAGTACTCATTGCCGGCCGCATTGGCGTCGTTGGTAACGTGCTCGTCTCTCATCATGCGGTCTTGGGTTCGATCCCATTCAGGCACGGCATATTTTCATACGTTACAAAATATCATTTCATCCTTCATCGTCTGCATTAGCAGTAATTGCAGAACAGTCGGACGTAAAAAATAAAAAAAAGTCAGTATTCATACAATTGTCCATTCGATAATATTTTTACACTCACTTTTTGAGAGGCTCCTCAGGATCGTCTAAATTTTCGCTTGAACATTTTTATCTGGGAAAAAATGGGTGCTCTTATTGCAAGATTTAACTTTTGGAAATAATACTGTGGTGTGAAACACTCACACGACTTTTCTTGCCAATGGAAATAATGAACCATATAACTTAACATTAGAAATAAACAAAAAATATAACCCAATTTTAATCATGAGTGAAAGACGCAAAGTGAAAATCAATATCAGTTTAGCTTAAAAATACGGAAAATCACTCTTTCACGCTAAACAAGGAGCTGTAGAAAAAAAAATTTAAATAAAAGTTGTAGATCGTTTAATTTCCTATAAATTTGATTGTATACACTTTTGTCGTAAAATGCATGCCAAGGCTTGAAATATTTAAAAAAATCGATTTTGTACACGTTTTCTTGAGAAAAAAAACAAAAATCGCTAATTATCGCTAAACCAAGCGTTATACATAAAAAAGTTTAAAATAAAAGTTGTAGGATTATAAATTCTCTACAACTTTTATAACATACATTTTTGCGATTAAATGTATATTGAAGTCGCAATCTTAAAAAAAAACAATTTCTTTACGCGAAAACAGCCTCTCCAAGAATTTCAGAAGACTTGGCGCTTACCCTGTCTTGTAGAGCATAAAAAAATGTAGTAAATGAGGCGATTAAAAAAAACTCGTAGAAGCGGTTTTTGAGAAAATCGCAAAAAAGTGAAAAATTACACGAATAAACTACTACTTCTGGTTGACCGATTTTCATGAAAATGTTCGTGTCGGGTCCTCTAGTGGTATCTAACTTAAGTTTCAAGTTCGTAGACTTACGATGTTCCGTTCTTGAGATATTCTGTTCACACGCACACAGACACAGACAATCACTAAAAACATGTTTTTTGGGTTTAGGGGGTCTGAAAACGTGTAGATCCGGTAAAAACTCGATTTCGAAAAATCGACATATAAACAATACTTTCCTTGCTATATATTCATATAGGCAAGAGAAAGTAATAAATATACGTAAGTTAGAAAGGTTTAATTTTCGTAAATTTTGTGGTGTGCCCTTGTGTCGTAAATAAAGAAAGCTTATCTGCTCCAAATATTTGAAACGCAGTTTTAATTTTTACAGTAGTTTGAGCGGTCAATACCTCTGAACTGTTAATTGGAAGGTCCCGAGTTCGATTCTTAGCCAAGATTTGAAAAACTCGTTACCATGTTAATTACCACCAATATTATTCGGTAACATGGCGTTGTCGCCAAAATATTATTAATACCTTAATATTGATCCCTGTTCTATGAACAGGTCATCCCCGCTTCTTGGTTTTTATAATAACTGACAAATAAACCATTTTGTAGAAGTCAGGATTATAATGACGTGTATAGAAAATATTAACACTCCTGCATGCTCGGGAGACCTTGGCGGAAGTGCATATCTGATTAATTGAAGGGGCAACGTACTAAATATAGTACATTTACATACGAAAATGTGTATAGATTTTGTTTTGAACTAATGATAACTTCAATATAAATGTTTTATTAACTAAGATAAAATGGAATTCCACCTTCGGGTTAATTTTTTAGTGGTCAATAAAATTTGTCTACTTTCAAATTTTTTGAACATTTTATGTCGTCATCATTGCCTAAACGCAAGTTTATGCTTTTTATTATTTACAAAAGTATCTCTGTTTTCTTTCGGTTTTACTTTTCCAGTAGTATTTATTAGGTAGTCACGAAAACAATATTTGTGAGCGTTTATAACTTTTTTAAACTAAACTTCTTGGAATTGTGAAGGTACTTCAAAAATGTATTACGTTTTATACACTAGTCATATATTTTAAAACCATGGTTTTTTTTTGTTTAACGTCCGACTCTTCTGCAATTACTGCTAATGCAGACGGTGAAGGATGAAATGATTTTTGTAACGTATGAAATATGCCGTTAGGCATATTTTATGCAGCCATATTTTTATTTTTTTAGGCAGCCAGAGTTGTTTTGTGCGTAAATTATTCCTTCCTTAATAACGATATTTTTCAGTAATGGCAGTAATAAAAAATTAAAATGTCATAAATATAACAATTTTTTAAATAGTTAATATTGTTAAAATTTCTTTGCTTCTATATGATAATGTTTTTGTGCCAAGTCTATTTCGAATATAATTTAATATCTGTGTATTGTTAGATTTACTAAAATTTAACCCTATATTTAAATTAGATATAAATTGTAATACATTTTAATTAGTTGTAGTTTCTTGAATTAATTAAGCGAGGAAGGGGTGGTAAAATTTTTTTGTTTTGATATGCTCAATGAGTGCTTTCAATGTGGAAACATAGTTCGATTCAGTAAAAAATTACTTATGGGTTTTTATTATTTACTTAACTGATCATTTTAGTTTGGGTCTGCCAAGCGGTCTTTTTACTTCCCATTTACCTGAGTATGTGAACTGAAAAGATTTTTATCCTCAACGTGTAAACCGATCAGTATAATCTCATTATTTTAATAATCACGAAACCTGCTTCTTGTTCTTCTGCATATACCATGTCCTTTTAGAACGTCAATAACCAATTTTCACCCTTTGTTAGACATTCTAAAAAGCGCACTCGTAACTCTTATAATAACAGTTTCGTAGCTGTGTTTTAGTTACGATGATTTTCTTTGACCTGAAACACTTTTAGTTATTATTTTTATCTTCTGAAATAATCTATGTTAGCTTACTTCATATTCCAATTGCCTTTTTTACCTATTAATTTTAATGCTCTCATCTAAACGATGCAGATTTCTCAATCCAGGAAATTTTTAACATGCTTTTGTAGCACCAAATCTAGAATGCCTTGATATGATTTATTTCTTCAGTCTTCTAAGTCCTCACTGTACAAACGAAATAGTAGTTGATATGTGACTAATATTAAATATTCTAAAAGATTTATGATATTTTAGAAGAACAGCAATATTCGGGAAAATCGTATCGTGCCCAATTGGTCGATCATTTAAATAGAATGCCAGAAAACCGCTTGCCTAGTGTAGCGAGAAGATACAAACCACTGGGAAGTAGAGATTGGTAGGGCGAAGAAAAAATGGGTGCCGGAACAGGTAGAAATGAACCGGTGAAGAGGATAAGAAGGAACATTATTCGTGTTGTTCCTTTTTTAAAATCCCTAATGTACGTAAGGTACAGTATGGTATATTAAGAACAATAAGCAACTCCATGGCCCAATGAGATGAGGATGTTTATGCATTATGTGTAAATGAGTTATAGTCTTTTACAAACTCAGGCCGGCAATTCCTGAGATCTATGGTTAATCAAACTATTAAAGTACAGGTAACCATTTTCTATTATTTACATCCGTTTAAAAGTTGTTACGTTTGCTAGGATTTAAACCAAGGATCCTTCTTGTCCAAAAAAATCGGCTGTTAAACAGCTGACTTGGGGTGACGGCTTTTCCGTTAGACCAACCGGGTAGGCTAGTGGTAAATTTGTCGCCGCGACTCAGCTGTTTTCGGAGACGAAGGTTCTAGTAAAAATCCTAGTGAAAAGGTACTTACTTCTATACGAATTTGAATACTAGACAGTGATTACCTGTGTACTTTGATGGTTTGAGTGCAATTAACCTTACTCACTCAGGAATTGTCGGCGTATTTTGTAAAAGATGACACTCCATTTACTCATTGGGCGATGGGGTTGCTTATTTTTTTTAAATTGAGCAGATCACAATGAACCTACATTAAGGACTAAAAAAAAAAACAACCAAATCATCTGATATTATATCGTCTGTACCAAAATCCAAATAGGTTTCTTCATACTTAATTTATAACAACGTTGTATAAATTAATAAATAAACATTACAAATAACCTTAGAAAAAAAATTTGAATTATTTACAATTTCTATGAAAAAACTCCTCTTTGATTACTGTGGATTTCTTTCAGACCAATGTATTTCTCTGTACCTTAGAAAACACTGATTTTTCTTTTTCATACTAATTGTTTTTTTTTAATCTGTCGAACCTTATAAGAGCCGTACTGTATCCAAAGTATATCAGGAACACTGTGAGGATTATGCGACCTTGATCGGCTTAAATGTGTTAAACGTCCATTAGTAGTTTAATAATTGAGTACTGTTCACAGTTTATGTGGGATATAAATTTATTAACAGCTGTGGTTAAGTTATACTGTTTGGTTCTCTATACACTTATGCCACGTGGTATGTATTCTTTACACGTGCAAGACACTTTATCTCTCTCTCTTTCTCTCAAAAGCATTCCTCCCCACCAAACTGTTTTTATATTTTTTCTCTTTTTATTAATACTACTTTTTTACTGTACTCTACATGCTTTCAGTGTCACTGCGTGTCGCCATTATTTCTCATTTTTCTCATGCATCTTACTATTTATTAACTTAGTCTCTTTGTCGTTTTATTATGCACTACTGTATTTCTTTACAGCCATGTATATATGTCGGTATGTCTAACATGTCTCACATATCCAACGTTTTGTTATTTTTGGATTATTTGTCTATTTTTGTTTCAACTGACAATTTTTTTGTACGTAGTCTTGAAAAATATAGATAACAATACTTTGCATTCATGTACGAGGTGTGATAAAATAAAATACGGTGAATACTTTTAGTATGAATAAAGTCAAATAAGTTTACATAAATGTGAATTAATCTCATTCAAAATACTTCTCCTTGGCTAGCGATGTACTCATCCTAACATTATTTCATGATTTGAAGCACTTCTGGAAGACTTCTTTCAAACGGGTCTTCAATATTGCGAATAGTGTCAAAACGTTTTCATTTCAACACGATTTTATTTTTTAGAAAGAGCCAGAAGTCGCATGATGCTAAATCCGGAGAGTAAGGAGGCTGTGGATAGATAGGAATATTTTTTTATCCAAAAACTCACAAATCAAAAATTAAACGTAGCATGGGGAACAAAAGCCTGAAAACAAATTTTGCACTTAACTAGTCTCATTTGCAAATTATCAGTAAAATGGTTTTCTCGAACAATTTATAGAGTACTTGAGAGTTACTCATAAATTGAAATAATTTAAAAAGACAGCAAGGTATAAGAAGGGAAAGTGTTTTTATTTTATATTTATTGTATTATAGTAGTAAAATTATAAGTGTTGATTAGTTTCGAAGCTTTTAGGTTGGAGAGGATAGATTAAAATAATAAGATTAAAGTGTAAACGGTATTCTTGGTGTAATTTTGATTTTTACTTTCTCTTGCCTATATAAATATATAGGAAGGAAAGTATTGTTTTCATGTCGATTTTAAGAAATCGAGTTTTCACCGGATTTACACGTTTTCAGACCCCCTGAACCCAAAAAACATGTTTTTAGCGATTGGTCTGTGCGTGTGTGTACACAAAATATCTTAAGAACGGAGCATCGTACGAACTTGAAACTTAAGTTATATACCACTACCGGACCCGACACGAACATTTTCATCAAAATCGGTCAACCGGAAGTAGTAGTTTATTCGTGTAATTTTTCACTTTTTTGCGATATTCTCAAAAACTGGTCCTACGTTTTTTTTAAAAATCGCCTGGTTTACTCAATTTTTTATTCTCTACAAGATAGGGTAGGCGCCATGTTTGCTGAAATTCTTGGTCAGGCTGTTTTCACGTAAAAAATTTGTTTTTTTAATATTGGGGCTTTAATATGCATTTTAGCGAATAAATGTAATTAATAAAAGTTGTAGAGAATTTAAAATTCTACAATTTTTATTTGAAACATTTTTTGTATAACGCTTAGTTTAGCGGTAATTAGCGATTTTCTGTTTTTTCTCTCGAAAACGTGTGAAAAATCGATTTTTTTTAAGATTTCGGCCTTTTACAACAAAAGTTTGTTGTTGTTTAGGTCATCAGCCGAAAGGCTGGTTTGAACCTCTAGAGGTTTTACTAAGTAAAACGAGGAGTGAGGTGGTTTACAATTGCCTTCCTCACTGAATGGAAAAGTATGCTTATCAGCATGCCGAGCCCTCTGAAAAGCACATATTTTCCACTCTGTAAATGACACTTTCACTTCATTCACCAAAGGGTCTGGCTGTACAATGAAATTCATTACTTTCAGAGGAGATAACTCTGATTAGTGTCTTTTACACCTCTACCTCTTCTGTTCTTAAATGATTCAGTCATTTAATTGGCTGACCATGTGATAAGAAACAGAACTATTTATTTCAGCCCCGCAACGAACAGATTGAGTGTAAATAATTTGACACTCCACCTGTCTGTTATGGGCAGAGACAAAAGTTTATATAATAAAATTTATAGAAAATTCAACGATGTACAACTTTTATTTAGAACATTTTTCTCTACAGAGCCTAGTTTAGCGTGAAAGAGTGATTATCCGTAATTTTAAGCCACACTGAAGTAGATTTTAATTTCGCGTCTTTCACTCATGATTAAAATTAGGTTATGTTTGTTGAGGTTGGTTTTTTGTTTATTTCTAATGTTTTATTACTAATGTTTGGTATATTGTTAATATTTGCATTGGCAGAGAAAGTTGTGTGAGTGGTTCACACCAGATTTTTTATTGGTGCTGTCAAGTGCAAGGTTACAGCAACCAGAGTGATGGTTGACTGAATATGATAGTAGTCCAATGACCGCAGTAAGAACTGATGTAGTAGTAGCAGTTAAGTTCGTAGTATTACCTTGTACTTGATTCTAAATATTCATCTCCTACAATTCGCATCGGTTTTAGATACTAAAAGTATCAGTACTTTGTATCAGTTGCCATTTAGTATTCGTACCGTGTTGTATTAGGAACAGAGAAATCATGTTTCAAGCCAAGAATAGTATTTCTCTTTTCCCAGCAGCTCCCTTCATTACAGAAGGTGGGCCATATTACTACTGATATAACTTCGTTAAAACATTTTAATTATGCCTTAATGTGATAGTAGCCCAAGACCACAGTAGAAGCTGATGTAGTAGTAGCAATTATGTTCGTTGTATTAGCTTGTACCCGATTCTAAATTTTCGTCTCCTACAATTCGCATCGGTTTTACGAGGTGTGGCTATTAAATAACGAGACTTACGTAAAAATAATGTTTTTTATTTTATACATAATCACCTACTGTCACCTTTAATATACACTCCTCTATCCCTACACCGCTTCATGCGAATTTTCCATTGTTGGAAAGAGTGCTGGAAGTCATCTTCTGTCAGCTCCTTCAAGACACGTGCCGCTTTCTCTTTTACAGCTTTCACAGACTCAAATCTTGTCCCTTTTAATGCAGATTTCACCTTAAGGAACATGTAGAAGATAATAACATGTGATGAAACGTGGTTTTTTACTTATGATCCGGAAACGAAGCGAATCATGGGTTCTCCACCAAAACAATGCGCCAGCTCAGTCCGCGTTATCTGTCAGGAAGTTCCTAGCCAAGTATAGCATCTCAGTGTTAGAACATCCACCTTATTCACCTGATCTTGCACCGTGTGACTTCTACTTGTTCCCTAAGGGAAAATCTGCATTAAAAAAGACCAAGATTTGAGTCTGTGGAAGCTGTTAAAGAGAAAGCGGCACGTGTCCTGAAGGAGCTGACAGAAGATGACTTCCAGCACTGTTTCTAACATTTGAAAATTCGCATGGAGCGTTGTAGGGGTAGAGAAGCAGTGACAATAAGTGATTGTGTATAAAATAAAAATAATTTTTTTACGTCAGTCTCGTTATTTAATAGCAACACCTCGTAGTTACAAAAAGTATGAAAATCTATATTAATATTGAAGTTCCTTCTGAAACTAGTTCTATATAACTATCTCATGAACTGCTTGTATTTTATTTGTATTAATCTTGCTGTTTCTTTTTTTGTTTTAGGTAAGTCATGTTCCGTAATAATTACTACGAAGCCGAAATCCATTACTTAGTAAGTAAAATTTAATATAATTAAAATAGTTGTTTAAAAGAGATTCAGTCGTCGGGCCTGTTCATAACTCTGTTAAATATAAGCCCAGGTGGATTATTAATTTTCTGCTCCAATAGCAAAACAATTTAAAGCAGTTTAAAGGCTTTTGATGTCCATCAAAAACCGCACATCTACTGAGGTTATTTAACTTTTCATAAGTGTTAAATGTGTTTAAAGTTTTGACGTTTAAATGTCATTTTTTATCCACAAATTCGTCGCAGGGTATTTAAAATTGTATTTTCCGTTGATTTTTAATACTGTTAGGTATTAGTTATTATTTATTTGGATTAAATTTGTTACTATCAGTTAAAAATTGTATTTTTTTGACTACCGCTCTCAGTTGACTTCATATTAGTTTTTGCATGAAATCGTGTTATAAATGCATATCTAAAATTTTATTTTTATATTTTATTGTAATGTCGTGTTAAATAAGGAACTGTTAAATTATTCTTACAGCTTTTGGTTACTCTTTGCAGTAGTCACAATACGTACCAAAACGTACAATACATATGTTAGATCGCTAACCCTACAATATATTGCCAATCTTTAAGATCAAAGATTTTTTTTCTTTTAAAGAGGTTTCGTTTTTAAAGGTTTTCAGACCTTGTCCTAGTATCCAGGCGACTGTTATGCTCGTTAAGGCTAATGTACGAGGTGTGGCTATTAAATATAGAGACTGACGTTGCAAAAATTTTTATACATAATCGCATTTATTGTTACCTTCAATATACACTCCTCTATCCCTTTCCATGCGAATTTTCCATGGTTGGAATCAGTGCTGGAAGTCATCTTCTGCCAGCTCCTTCAGGACAAGTGCCCCTTTCTCTTTTACAGCTTCCACAGACTCAAATCTTGTCCCTTTCAATGCAGATTTTCCCTTAGGGAACAAGTAGAACTCACACGGTGCAAGATCTGGTGAATAAGGTGGATGTTCTAACACTGAGATGCTGTACTTGGCTAGGAACCTCCTGGCAGATAACGCGGAATGAGGTGGCTCATTGTCTTGGTGGAGAACCCATGATTCCTTCCACATTTCGGGGCGTTTTTTTCTTACTCTTTGACGTAGTTTAGAAAGTACCTCTAGATACTACAGTAATATTAAAACAGCAATATTGATTAATTGTTTGACCTTCAGGAACCCAGTGAAGGTACACAATCCCATGAATATAATAAAAAAAACAATTATCATTGCTTTAAATTTTGACTTGCTCATTCGATCTTTTTTTGGCTCTCGGTGAAGTTCGGCTCTTCCAGTGCATGGATTCGCGTTCGTTTCCGGATCACAAGTGAAAACCCACGTTTCATCACATGCTATTATAGTTTCCAAAAAATTTGGGTCATTTTCAATCGCGTACAAAGTGTCAGTACAAACATTTTTGCGAGCTTCATTTTAAACATTTTTGAGCGGCACGTGACCTGAAGGAGCTGACAGAAGATGACTTCCAGCACTGTTTCCAACAATGGAAAATTAGCATGGACCGTTGTAGGGATAGAGAAGGAGTGTATATTGAAGGTGACAATAAGTGATTATGTATAAAATAAAAAATAAATTTTTTACAACGTCAGTCTCGTTATGTAATACCCGCACCTCGTATAATGGTGAAAATTGATAGCGATAAAAACAGACATCTTTTGACATCTACACTCGGTCATATCCAAAAATTTTAATTTTAATGCAATTCAAATAGTTCCTGAAATTTTTCCGAATTTATTCGAACACTAGCTAAAGTACCCGTTTTTTCGAACTGTTTTTTTGGTGCTGTGGATGGTCTGTTGGTGTACCGAGTCCGATCCCTGTCAGGTCTGATATTCTTTAATCATTCATTGTTTTCTATTCGTACCTCCTTTCAACGTTAGCATTGTTATTGGTGAAAAAAAAAAATAGTTGGACGTAAAATAAAAGCGAAATCTTGGTATTTTTAAATTATGTTATGCAGCGCTCTATTAGGGCCTATGTTCATAATAAATGAAAGGCAAATCACAATAGGAACACCACGATGGTTAACTAACGAAATATTAAGAATACTGATTTATTTTTGACAATGTGACCGAGAATGGTTGTTTGGGGGTACTGTTAGAGTGGGTAGGTAGGTAGGTAACTGACTGAATGAATACGGAATATACCGGCGCGTAGGCCTATGTTTATTGTTCTGTTTATTTTATATGTTAATATTCTAAAAGTATTGCTGTTAATTTTTTTTCTTAATGGGTAATATCTCCGTTATTTTGCATGAAAATGAAAAATTTTACATAATCAAACTTATTTGTCTTTAACCCTTTATAGGGCAGTACTATGGGGGAAAATATATACAGGGTGATTCATGAAGTTCTCCCCCCACTTCTACAGCACATTGTACTAGTAAAAATAATGAAAAAATGTTATATAAACATAGGTCCGAAAACGCTTCGTTAGCGAGTTACAGCTAGCGAAAGTTTCGCCTGGATTTCAGTTCACCAGGTGAAATGAGGTCTTCCTGGAATTGTGGTAAGGTAGATTAAGGGGCAAATTCAATCATTTCTTATGGTTTTTGATCTGATAAATTGAATAAAACAGGTCCCAGATCTGTAAGTTAAATAGTTTTTAAGAAAACCAGTGTCAAATGCAAAAAATGGAGTGAAAAACTTATTTTTTCATCTTTGGGCAAGGATAACTGTGTTATTTCACCAAGAAACAGTTAAAATTTTTCAATAAAACATGTAGAAAATTTTATTCTGAACAAACCGGTGTAAATTAAGTACACAGAAAGCGAATAGATGTTTGATTAAATGAGTTTTTATTCATAAGAGTACAAAGTAAAATTAACCGGAAAAACTAAAATGAAAAAATGTGTTTTTTTCACTCCATTGTTTTGCATTTGACACTGGTTTTCTCAAAAACTATTCGCTTTCTGTGTACTTTATTTACACCGGTTTGTTCAGAATAAAATTTTCTACATTTTTTATTGAAAATTTTTAACTGTTTCTTGGTGAAATAACAAAGTTATTCTTGCCCAAAGATGAAAAAATGTGATTTTCACTCCATTTTTTGCATTTGACACTGGTTTTCTCAAAAACTATTTAACTTACAGTTCTGGGACCTGTTTTATTCAATTTATCAGATCAAAAACCATAAGAAATGATTGAATTTGCCCCTTAATCTACCTTACCACAATTCCAGGAAGACCTCATTTCACCTGGTGAACTGAAATCCAGGCGAAACTTTCGCTAGCTGTAACACGCTAACGAAGCGTTTTCGGACCTATGTTTATATAACATTTTTTCATTATTTTTACTAGTACAATGTGCTGTAGAAGTGGGGGGAGAACTTCATGAATCACCCTGTATGTTGTGAAACGTTAAATTTTGCTGTACAGGGACTTGAATAATGTATTTCTAGTGCCAGAACAGTAAGATATTTCTTTGTTTTGATGTTAAGCCCTGGTAAGTATACTTACCAGGGAAAGTTTATTGAAATGGAAATCACATAATGTTTAGTTGAAAGAATGCTTATTAAAACAACTTGTAGTACTATTTTAAAAAAAATAATATGTATAATAACTTATCTTAACTTTATATTAGCATGATTGCTTGCTTTCTGGTAAAAAACTAGAATTTTATAAGCACTGTACAAAAGTAACAGCAAAACAAAGCGATAACCTACACTGGTATGAATCCTTACCACATTCTTGCACTCACGAAAAAAATGGTCGCTGCACGCAAATTTCAATATGCGGATAGCCTACTTACCAGAGAACATCTATAATACCATAAAATATTAATAAGATTCAACTACATAGCTTATTCTTGAATAAAATCGACTTATTGCCAGTGGTAAGTATACTTACCAAAGACCTATAAAGGGGTAAACGTTTCGTAATTTCGATTATATAATATTTTTTGATACATTGACTTTTAACGGAGATATTCGTAGTTTATTTTTTTACTACCTATGAACTCCCCCATCCCTTTGTGATATTAAAAAAAATTATAGCCTATTTTCATTTCGATTATGTCCACAACCTAAATACCGAAATTCATTGAATTTGGTTCAGCGGTTCTGCGTGATGCCGTAACATACTAACATATATACAAACAGACAAAAATTCCGCTGAATTTATTTTCGAGTATTACTTAATAGATCTGGCGTAGAAACAAAATTTGGGGCATTTTGAAAAATTGTACAGACAAAATCACAATTTTATCTACAGTTCAGACTCTCTTAGTTTGCTCCTAATATAAACAAACAATGACGTCACTGAGCATGCGCATTATATCAAAATGTGTACACGCTGATTAAAAAGGAACAACAAAATACTTTCAAAAGTATTTTTATAAATGAAATTGTTAAGTCTACATCATATCATGACTGATGTTTTTAGTACTGTAAGTTTTTATAATTTAAAAAATAGTTAACTTAATAGGAATACGACATCCGTAAAGTCGCAGACTCTAGCGTGCACCCTGTAGTAGGTGGCTTTTGTTTGTTGACAGTAGGAGCAAACTAAGAACGGCTCAACTGTATATACGAGTAGCCTGTACTTATTGGAATTTATTAATCACTTGAACAGAAATATAATATTCCACAAAAATCATTAGTGTTTTAATAATAAAATAATTTGATACCTTAAAAGCGAAACTGAATAATAAAATATACCTTCAATTAATTTACTAGTCCTTTATTTTATTACACTCAGTGTTGTGTTACATTTTAATTACATGAGATTTGTATTCACCGCGCCTCACAATGCAGTTTAGTAATAATTTTCAGGCATGATAAAATGTAACCCGATACGTTGATCCAGTGTTCAGTGTATTATAAACGACATAGTAATAATAAAATGTCGTGCAACCTAAATTAATTCACATTTTGCCCACCTAACTATTACGTGAGTATGTATCAGTGGATGACTAATAACTGAACGATGTGTACTCATTTTTAACCGCTTTTTATTCTCACTTTTTTATTTTAGTAAAGGTGCTCCTACACTATATGTTTTAGAAGTAATATGTGAAAAATATCGGTTCCATTAAAAGCACTGTTTTCATAAAAAAAGTAAAGTAGAGTTTTGTCAATGTGTTTATCTCTAAAACTTTAAGAATTCAAGCCTTAGTAAACGTATGTTCGATTATCGGTTTTTATTCGGTGTCATTGCCCATAACAGGCAGGTGGAGTGTTAAATTATTTGCACTCGATCTGCTAGTTCCAGGGCTGTAAAACTAGTTCTATTTTTTATCACATGGTCAGCCAGTTTTTTACGACTGAAGCATTTACGAACAGAAAAGGTGGAGGTGTAAAAGACACTAGTCATAGTCATCTCCTCTGAGAGTAATGAATTTCATTATACAGCCGGACCCTGTGGTGAATGAAGTGAAGGTTTCATTTGCAGGGTGTAAAGTAGCTGCTTTTCGGAGGGCTCGGCACCCTGATAAGCATAGGGCCTAATACTTTTCTACTCAGTGAGGAAGGCAAATGTAAACCGCCTCACTCTTCTTTTTGCTTAGTAAGGGTTTTAAAGGTTTAAACTAGCATTTTGGCTGATGACCTTAACAAAAAACAAACAAACATCCGGCGTCTATTGAATATTATCGTTTGATTGTTTGTTTTTTATTATCAACTCTAGCAGCCCCTCCTCGTAGTATACCGGGAGGGGGTTGCTAGTGTTGTATAGATTAGACTTCCTATCTCTAAAAGAACTAAACCAAAATATTGTAACATAATATTAGGTTCGTTCGGATTCTGGGTTGTTGTTTTTAGGTTATCAGCCAAAAGGTTAGTTTGAATCTGGAGGTTTTACTAAGTAAAACGAGGAGTGATATAGTTTACCACTGCCTTCCGTACTGAGTTAAAAATTATGCTTACCATACTGAGTTTAAGCACATATTTTCCACCCTGCTAATGAGATCTTCACTTCATTCGCCACAGGGTCTGGCTGTATAATGAAATTCATTACTCTTAAAAGAGATAACTCTTGACTAGTGTTTTTGACACCTGTATCTCTTGTACTTACATACTTTTGTCTTATAATTATTGGCTGACCATGTGATAAGAAACATAACTATTTTTTGTAGCCCTTGAACTAGCAAATTGAGTACAAATAATTTAACACTCCACCTGCCTGTTAAGGACAGTTGTCTAAACTTTGTACATACACCTTATTTTATTGTAATTACAATTTCCGTCACTTAAGTCGATTGTTTAGTGTCGTAAAAATTTGTTTGTCAACCGGTTATCATCCATTATGTATGTCCGTAACATTTTAGTTTCGTTTTTTAATTGTTTTCATTAATCGTTATCCTTTTCGACCTCAAATATTATTTATATTGAAATTAATAATTATTTTATGGTACGTCGTATAGTAGGCTATGTATTTTTTTTAAATTTTTATATTGTCAAAGCTTTATTAGGTTACACTGGATTTTTATTTTTAAGGCTTGAAGTTACTGTATATGGGTTGATACCAGCGTAAAATAGCTTACATAAAAGTGAACAGAAAGGTTTGGTTTTCTCCAGGACTTAAAGGATCTAGTAAAAAACAAATAATGATTCTTTTACATCTCTACCTCTTGTTCGTATATGCTGCAGTCATATAATTGGGTGACCATGTGATAAGAAGCAGAAGTATTTTTTGTAGCCCTTGAACTATAGCAGATCAAGTGCAAATAATTTTAACACTCCACTTGGGTGTTTTGGGCAAAAATTGGAGCTAGTAGGAACAATATATCTTAATACATAAAACGAAACAAAAATTAAAGTTTCAAATTTTTTTTTAGTTTATAAATTAATTGTTCACATATTTGACAATGAATTGAAATATACTTATCCATTTATCCTGTATTTTATAGCTTGCTTCTTCACTTAATATACAGACTTGAGAATAACGAAATCTGTTACTTTTTAAAAAAAGGGTGATTAATTATTAACGTATTTTAAAGTAGTCCTCATGAATAATTAATTAGACTGGCGAAGTTAACGGTAAGAACAGATTAGAAACGCACTGTCAGGTGAAATGTATTAATTTTAAGGGAAAATGAGAAAAAGTTTCTTATAGAAATGTATTTATAAAGCGTATTTGGTACAAGTGAATTTCCTTTGCGTTTTGCGTTTATTTGTTTTGCAGTACACATTTTAATACCTTTTGGTAAATAACCAATATTGACGTAAATTTACTCTGCCTTGACAAATTTTCGTGTATGTCTCGTCAAAGTTCAATGCGGTTGTAACGACTGTGTTTTAACCCAACAGAAGAGCGCGTTGTTTACAAGTCTCACGCTAATACTACCCTTTCAACGCAACCCTCTAAAACTTGAATATTTAAAATTTAACCGTAAACTTTTTTGGTCCACAATGTTAAGTTTGATGTTTTCAAAATATAGTCATTGTTTTGTAACGAAAAACAATTTATTACTGTAATTTGACAGAAAAATTATTATGTTTGAAATAAAAGTTGTAGTATTTTAAATGTTGCAAAACTTTGATTATGTACGCTTTTGCCTAAGAATGCTTAAGTCCGCAATCTTAAAAAACTACTTTTTCTATGACTGTTTGGCCTCCCCAAGAATTTCAGGAGACATGACGCTTATTCTAGTTTGTAGAGCATAAAAAATTTAGTTATTGGGGCGATTTAAAAAAAATCTTAGGATCCGTTTTTGAGAAAATCGCAAAAAAGTGAAAAATTGCACGAATAAACTGCTATTTCTAGTTGACCGATTTTTATGAGAATGTTCATGTCGGGTCTCGTAGTGGTACCTACTTTAAGTTTCTAGTTTCAACTTGGTACAATATTGCGCTCTTGAAATATTTTGTTCGCGCGCGCACGCACGCACACACGCACACGCGCACACACACAGAGAGAGACAGATAGACAGACAGACTAATAGCTAAAAACATAGTTTTTTGGGTTTAGGAGGGCTAAAAACGTGTAAAATTAGATTTCGAAAAATCAACATGAAAACAATACTTTCATTCCCTATTATATTCGTATAGGGCAAGAGAAAGTAACAAGTGTGTAAGTCAACAGTGTTACTGAAAACGTTTTAGATAATTTTTATGTTATATTTTTCAGTTAATGGATTAATATCAGTTTGTTTAAATATTTTTTGCTGTCTATAGAGTATTGCGTTTTAATCTACTGTAATAAAGAGTCATTTCTATGGAGATTTACCCCTATATATTCCTACGTCCAGCTATAACAGAAAAATGTAATAAAAATTCGCCTATGCTTACGCGCCAACTGAAGACTGGAAAAGAGCGTTCCCTCTAACTGCCTTTTTGTGATAATAGGTGAAGCGTCAGCGATGATTAACTGCTGGATGGACAGTAGGAGAATAGTATACGTATATTCACTGTAGTGGGAAAAGCGCAAACCGTACTAGCAGAGCAAGTCACGTCCTGAAATTTTTTAAATTGTAAAATAATAGTCATATCTTAATTCTTCTATCACCAAAAGTTAAATATATCGACCCATAACTCGTCCCAAACGTTTCACGTCGCCAGCTAAAACAGCTGTTAAATTACGAATAGGTTTTCAGACTTTTGCCTCACCCGGTATGCATGACCACGCACATGCTCTCGCGCCTGTACGCAGAAAATGATGTGTTGGAATCTAAAACTGTGACTGATGTGATGGGATTATTGGGGAGATGGAGAAGCGGTACAATAAGTAGTCACAGAAATGACTATTGAATTTGTTTTTAATGTAGAACAAAAAAATGTGTTGTAATCAGGTAATTCTTGTTAAAGATGTGATATCGAAATGAGATTTAAACCTACGTAATTCTTATTTTGTACCCACCAATTACGAAAATTTGATAATTAGCAAGTCAGTCATTTTATTTGGAAAGGACAAAAATATTAACGGATTAGAAATTTCAGTAATGGCAGGTGTCGGTTTGCTGTAGAACTTTGGCGACGCTGCTGTACATTCATTGGAAGGTTTTGTTACGGCTTTTGATCTGACCTCCAACCGAATTTTAAGTTTCCCACAAAGAAAATTGATTTAACTTGCGGAAAAATAATTTAACTTCATTGATCAATAATATATTGCATAGTTTTTTTTAATGTATTGAATTATTTATGTAAATCGTGTAAGGGCGCCTTCACTTATTTCCTTATGTTAAGTTTTCTTTTTGATAGGTTATGTTTATATCTTACGAAGTGAATGCCCCCAACGTAAACATTTCACTATTATTTAAAAGACTTTAATAATACATAAATAAATGGTCGGGTCAAAGCCCCCTCTTTCCTATATCTTTTACATAAATTTTAATTCTACTTATAACGTGCCCCTTACTGCTGTAATAAAGTAATAAAGCACGGTAATTTATTATTTCGTGGTAGTAATCAATTAATTTGCATACTTGATAATAATAAAAGTGTTTCTGTCGCATAAAATACACAATTTTATATGACAGTATGTGGTTAATTTACATGTAACCTTATTACTGGAAGTTTAACCAGTGCTTTTCAGATTAGACATTTGTCTAGATCAGTTCCTGATTTGATTGTGGTTTAGCTACAAGTATGGGTTGATTATCCTTAATATATTTGAATGTATTTGATTTAGAACCGGAAGTATTTTTTTATCACCGGTTTCAATTGTTTTTCCTTGTAATACACACCGTACAGTATCTTTTTCCCATAAATAAATTTATATAGAACAACTAATTACACCTGAAGACCGTAATAAAACAGCGGAAGTTTATAAAAGAAGGCGGTTGAGATAGGGAGTATTCAGAAGATCAAATACTATTCCGAAGAACAAGAACATAATACTTAAAGTCCAAGTTATTTAATTCATGTGTACTTCCAGTATTTACGTGGGTACGGTACGCGAGTTACGGTACCCAAACGTAAGTGTTCATTAACACTTTCAGTGCTAGTGACTCGCCTAGCGAGTCATGGGAAGGTGTTACCGCCAGGCTGCCGTCTCATCTAGCGGGTTCTGTTTTTTTATCATTTTAAGTAATTCTAGAGGGACACCGCCTGTCGGAGTTTAGTTTTTTGCTATTTTATAACCCTCAGAAAGGTTTTTTTGTAACCGTGCAGTTCGTTTTTGAATTTTCGTCATACGATCTTCTACCCTCGTATAATGTACTCGTTCAGTATTTTTAACGGGTTTTCAGTTGAAACAGTGGATTTAGTATCTTTGCAAGTATCGTTTCAAAATATCTTACACTTTAAGATTTACTTTAAAAGTATATTATTTTTAGTATAAATTATCTAAGAAATTACGCGAAAATCGTAACGGTAACTGGAAGAATTCAAACAAGAAATACATCATTATAACAAGCAAATATAAACCTAAAAAGAACATTGAATTGTTTACTTTTATGTTATTAGCACACATAAATACCTGTATAGGTCCCAAATAAAATAAATATGTAAAAACAATAGTAAAATAAATTGTAGGCCCTACATAAAACAAGTGGAGAACACTCTGCTCGATAATCAGCCCACAGGAGAGATACCTCATAATTGCTCAGCATTGAATGTGTTGTAGGCATATTCTCACGACGCTAGGACTAGCAGCTAGTTAAAGCGCTAATGACTTTGAAATGTTTGATTTTACTTGCGCTAGTACGGGAGATTAGGTCTAGTGTTTACTAACGCTAGTTGGGGAGAAAAGGTCACGTGATTGATTAGCGCTAGTAAAGTATTGATACTGGCCTATAAGATTGCACTTGTGTATGCAACGCGCAGAACGTGTGTACTACTGTACCTAAAAACAACAATTAAAACTAAACAACTGATATATATTTAGATAATAATATGTCATATTGTTATTGACAGTGTGACGACGTGTAAAAAATCAGCTGTCAGCATTACTATATTAATACTATGTTATTAGAAAGGCATGACTATTGCATCGTATACCTCACCCGGCCATCACTATCTCTCTCTAACAGAAATTCAATCTTATAGGCCGGCAATAATAACTCGATGTGAACGTTTGGAAACGTTGCTAGTTGCTAATTTCCGCGTCAAAATTGAGTGATAATGCGTACGTAATCCTTGGCTTGTGCGTAGGTAATGATGTGAAGTGACAAACTGAAGAAAAAATGCCAGACCTGACCGGGAATCAAACCCGGGACCACCCCGGTTTATAATAAGCAAAAGTTCTTTTGTTTTGGGAATCACATAAAAATCCGGATTTCGTATCTTATCATAGTCTTTTATAATTTTTAAATTATAAAGAGAGAATAAACGTAAAGTACTTTCCGTTATTGATTCTCCAATGTAATTCCGTAATTAATAATTCGATTTTATTAAGTAATACGTTTGCTCTATTCAGTCAGCATTGAATTTATACAATTTAGGAATGTACTCGACAATCAATATCAACTTATTGTTTTGTTCCTTTAATAACGAAACAATTGTTAATTTGGAACAACGGATGAAATTACTCTGTTTAAAAAGAAATAATTAGTCTGTTCAATATAATTGTAACGACATTCCAATATATCTTATCTTATTCATTTGTGAAATATTTCTGAATACAAATTCTACAGAATTTTGAATTGTTATTAAAATATGAAACCGTATAAGATTTTCCCCATAGCTTCCTACAGTTCATTCGAAATAGCAAAGATAGTATTACTTAAATGGAATAAAGGACAGAGGAAATTTTGTAATGTGCTCATTCGTTAGTGCTACCATTTAAGTGATTTTTTGTGTGTTAACCTTCTCTGTAAGTGAATGAAAGCGATCTAAAAGATAAATTAATAATGGAAAAGAAATTTTTTTTTTCAATAATACTGAAAATAGAAATTAAATTAATTAATTAATTATTATTTTATTATCAATTAAAAATTAATTATTGAGTATCAATGTATTAGTTAGTCTCGTCTTGTGTATTGAATACATGGGCTACTGAATGCAACAATAACAAATGCCAGTAAAGTAATTTATTTCATTTATGATTTTTAAAATTGGAAAACAAAGATTTATATTGTATTTTGTAGGAATAATTAAAAGGAAAATTTTACTTTTGAAAAGGGAATTTTTGTATTGAAAAGTTACCACCGTTAATTATTAACCATTATAACTGTACAGTATTGGAAAGTAATTATTTCAAATGAAGAAACTCATTATTAATTAAGGTTTTTAAACATTTATTTTTCGAAATTCATTTGAATGTACCATAAAATAATTTATTACCCTATATTTTACATTATAACGTTCCATTCTTAATTAAAAACATTTCAATATGTCTTTTAATTCTCTTAAAATTTAAGGTTAAATTTTCAGTAAAGTAACAATGTAGTTTTTCCAATAATCTGTTTAATTAAATACTAGCCCGTCTTATTCGTCAGTTTCTGTGAAGTACTGCTTCTCTTAAATTACACGTAGAAAGAAAAAAATACTAGTTTTAACTATATTCTATATAATTCAATTTATTTTAATTAAAAAATTAACATAAATTTTTAATTTAATTGACGTAAATTTGTGGTGTGTTAATTTAATTAATTATAAACTTGGGACTTTCCTTTCGTTTGATATGAATGTTGTATTCAGAACGCGTTTTACAAATGGAATTGTATAAAATTTTAAATAATTGAAAAAGTTAATATAATTAAATTGTTTATTTTGTGAGGTTATTTTAATTAATTTTAATTTGAAATTTTTTAGTGTTAAGTTTACATGTTTCTTTTTGGATTTGATTGTTGAAGTTTTTAGGTTAATAGCTTCTTTATATGAATACATTAATAATGTAACTGTTAAATTTATTTTAACATATTTAAATACAGTTTAGATTGTGAATTATGAAAAAAATATCTATCAGTAAAATTATAATTACTTTGTTCTTACGGCATCTAGTAATATTTTTAAAACATTAACGTGTTACAATGGTAATCGGGACGCCCCTTGAAATTTTATTAAAAAATTTCTTGAGAACGCAATTTTATGTTTCTTGAAAGTCAGCGAGAATCATAACTTCAGTTCGATGATAGGGTATCATTGAAAAATTATTGGTTTACGATAGATATCATCGAAAAAATTGTAATTAAAAATATATAGTCTACTACAATATGACAAAAGCTTTTTCCATAAAATATTTATCTACTTGTATTTCACTATGAATGACTAGTTTATCAAAAAAAATTAATTATTTTATTTCAAGTATTTAAAAATGTTTCAGACGCATTATAGAGGTTTAATTTATAATTTAATTTGACACCAAATGTAAGTTTCTACGTAGTTTAAAGATGACCGCGATGCGATTTTACTATGAAAACCTATTACTTTTTCCTGAACTTTATGAGTATACCAGGAGAGAAAGAAATGTTTTCATATCGATTTTTCGAAATCAAATTTTCACCGGATATACACTTTTTCAGGGCTCCTGAACCAAAAACAATTTTTTTTAACCAAAAACGATTTTTTTAAAAATCGTCAACTACTATTTCTTTATGCTCTATAATATAAGGTTAGGACTTATTTGCTGAAATTCTTGGGGAGGCTGTTTTCCGTTGAAAAAAAATTGATTTTTTTTTATTGCGGCCTTAATATGCATTTAAGAGCAAACTGTATATTTATAGTAAATTAAAGTTGTAAAACATATTTTAAAAACCTATATTTTTTTATTTCAAACATTAGAATGCTTAGTTTATTAATAATAAGCGATTTTCTATTTTGGCCATAAAATCTTTAAAAAATATGGAAGTTTTGAAGATTGCGACCATTTTACGAGAAAGTTTATATAATCAAAATTATCGGAAATTAAAAACTGCAACTTTTATTTAAAGAATTTTTCTCTACAGAGTCTAGTTTAGAGGCAATCACTGATTTTCTGTATTTTTAAGTTTTTACAGAAGTTCATTTTACTGTGTTTACTCATGATTAAATATAAGTTACTTTGTTCATTATCTACAATGACAAGAGAAAGTCGTGTGATAGTTTCACACCAGATTAAAAAAAAAATTCAACTCCTATCGTTAAGGTTGTAGTTGACTGATATTATTTTTACTTTATCTTACCAATATGAATATATAGGAAGGAAAGTACTGTTTTCATGTCGATATTTCGAAATCGAGTTTTCAGCGGATCTACACGTTTTCGTGAGAAAATAACAGAAAATCGCTAATTACCGCTAAACCAAGCGTTATACAAACAAATGTTTGAAATAAAAGTTGTAGGATTTTAAATTCTCTACAACTAATATTGTATACATTTTTGCGATAAAATGCATATTAAAGCCGCAATCTTAAAAAAAAAAATTTATTCGAAAACAGCCTTCCTTAGAATTGGCTAAGAAGCAGGCATGGCACCTAACCTTATCTTGTAGAGCATAAAAAAATAAGGCGATTTTAAAAAAACATATTAGAAAATCTATATGGGATCATATGAGAAATCGCAAAAAAGTGAAAAATGACACGAATAAACTACTACTTCCGGTTAACCGATTTTGACGAAAATGTTCGTGTCTGGTCCTTTTAGTTGTACCTAACAAAAGTTCACGTTTCAACTTAGTACGATGTTCCGTTCTTGAGATATTCTGTTCACACACCCACACACAGATCAATCGCTTAAAACATGTTTTTTGGGTTCAGGGAGTCTGAAAACGTGTAGATCCGGTGAAAACTCGATTTTTAAAAATCGACATGAAAACAATACTTTCCTTCTTATATATTCATGTAGGTAAGAGAAAGTAAAAAGGTAGACAGACCCCTTGAGGATTTCTTGCGGCTATTCATTTGGTGCATTTAACTGGTGCAATAATCGTGTAATACTTTCAGGTCTTTATCGGGAATCGAATAACAACAAATCGGCTTTGTAGTCTAGCATTCTATGACTGCATATCCTTTATTATTTTATTACGTCATAATTTTATTTTCGTTTTAATTATACTGAAACGAGTTACAAATGAAAACTTGACCTCCTTAAAAGTAAAATAAATCGCAAGGTCATGTTTACAATGCACCTTGTCTTTTGTGTCTAGTAATGTTTTCGCATTGCAACCGTAAGTTAGAAAATTAAAATTTCGAATATGACTAATAAACAAAAACAAAAATAAAATCATCTTTTATTGCGTGTCCTCATTGATTTGTTAGATTATTGTCAAACGTATTTCTGAAACAGGTTAATGGTGATTTTATTACCGTTGGCGCCAAGTTTAATAATCTCTTTAACCTCATTTTGTTGGTAGATTTTGATTCTGTTGTTTTATTCATTCATTTATGTATTTTATTTATTTAGAAATTATTTGGTCTGATGTTGCATCAGTATAAACTATCCGTTTTATAGTTATTTTATGTGCTTTTTAATAGCTATGTTGTTGTTTATGGATGTAGTATTATTAGTAATTTTTATGAAAGTTAATTGAAAAGGTAATGTATTTTTAGAGGGTATTTATTCGCTAGTCGATCATAATTTTGATTAAAAACGGGTTGGTGGCTGAACAGTTTCTCTACGTATATACATATGGTACGCCGAAGATCCCGGTGTTTATGGTTATTTTACAGCATTTCCCTTCCATCGATGCACTTAAGATGTCCGTTGTGAAGATGTGATTGTAAACAACCATAAAGTTCCTTCTTAGGTGGCTTGGTACTTTAGGAACTTTGAACTTTTCCTAAAAGGATTAATAAATGCATAACAAATCAACCCGTTTATTCATACTCATTAGTATTATTTATGAAACATATTGTGACAATATCTAAATGGAAAGTGTGTTCGAGAATTCTCGAGAAGGAGCGAGATTTTTAAGGTGTTAATATAAATAATAAATAGGGTTTCTAAGAAGTAGAAATATAACAAATGGTTACGTATAGTGTAGGTCAGCCTATTGTTGTACGGCTACCTAAAGGAGTCGGGTATCTATTTAGATAATTGATTATTTTTGTAATCGTTCTATTCAATTATGAGTTGTTTACATTTTGTAAAAATTTGTATTTTTATTGTTGTTGTTTGTTGTTTAGGTCATCAGCTAAAAGGCTGCCTTATCACATGGTCAGCCAATTAAATGACTGAATCATTTAAGAACAGAAGAGGTAGAGGTGTTAAAGACACTAGTCAGAGTTACCTCCTCTGAAAGTAATGAATTTCACTATACAGCCAGACCCTGTGGTGAATGAAGTGAAGGTGTCATTTGCAGAGTGGAAAATATGTGCTTTTCAGAGGGCCCGGCATGCTGATAAGCATACTTTTCCACTCAGTGAGGAAGGCAATGGTAAACCTCCTCACTCCTCGTTTTACTTAGTAAAACAGAACAGAACTATTATAGAAGTACTAGATAGTTAACTAGAACTAAGAACAGAACTAAGATAGTTAGTAGAACAGAACTATTTATTTTAGCCCTGCAACGAACAGATTGAGTGCAAATAATCTGTCACTCCACCTGTTTATTATGGGCAGGTATTTTTATTATTATATCGAAAATCTGCCCTCGCAACTTTCATCGCTTCATTTAAATAAGGAGCTCGCCGTTTTGGAGTTTAGTCTAGTCTTTGATCTATGTTCGACGAGTGTATACTCCGTAGTGGTTAACAGTCTCGTTGGAAGAATGTCAACGTGCACTGTGTATTGTCTAACGCTTATGTGGTATCGTTTGTAAGTAGAATTTAGTTTATTTAATGTGATCAATTTTTTGTAATTAGTTCGATATTTATTGTTAGCCAATTGTTGTTTTATTGTAATTTAACTTAAGACATGGCTCTTGCCCTATCTGTAGAGCACAAAAAATGTAGTGAATGAGACGATTTAAAAAAAAAAACCGTAGATATTTTTTTTTGAGAAAATCTCAAAAAAAGAATGAACAATTGGTCGAATAAAAAACTTTCGGTTGACCGATTTTGATGAAAATATCTTTGTCGTGGTACTTAAGTTTTAAGTTTCAACTTCGTATGATGTTCCGTTCGTGAGATATTTTGTTCACACACACCCAGACTAATCGCTTAAAATATGTTTTTTTGGGTTCAAGGGGCCTGAAAACGTATTGATTATATCCGGTGAAAACTCTATTTAAAAAAATTGACATGAAAACAATACTTTCCTTCCTATATATTCTTTAAGGGTAAGAGAAAGTAAAAAATATGAATGATTTTGCAATACTGGATTTCACAAAATATGTTATAAGAGATTTACTTTATTTTTGCTGGACTTTATAAGGATATTTTCTATAGGTTTGAATCTAATGTAACGAGTATTTTCCGTTGTATAATGGAATAAAATTTTAGATCAGGTGGATGTTAGCTGTAAGTATTTCAGATGGCGGCGCCCGCCGGCGTTTTGCTTTCCTTGGTTCTGTTAAGCTATCGTGCTCACATTGCTATTGATATTTCGTCGTTGGCTATACACTAGTAAAGCTGTTGGCACAAAATTCACTATCGAATGCATTTCTCTTTTACTATTTCTTTTATCTGTTATTTCTATCCTCTATTTTATTTTATTCTATTCGTTATACTCTCTCTCTTCGTATCTTAACGCATATGTCTACGTATTCTTTTTTCGGTTTTCCTATATTATTTTATTTTATGAGTTTTTTGTCGTATAACATTTCACTGTGTCTTGTTATTTAGTATTTTATTTCGTTGTACAGATAGCAGATGTATTGTTATTTCATATGGTGTAGTATTGTTACAAGCATCATAATATAACGACCGCGACTTTTAACGATATTGTCGCCTAGACCCGCGTGACCTGAGCGCCGGACGGCCTGCCAGCCGTGGTCCCTCAACCAATCCTTGCTTGTTAACTATTTATATCATCATTGCCATTGTTATTAAAAAAGTTTCTGCTTTTAACATCGTTACTCTTTTTTCTTGTTTTTTTAAAATTAGTTATTATAATAGTCTGTATGATCTTTTATTATTATTATTATTATTTTTATTCACTACTTACCTTTTATTTTATATTTAGGGTAATATCTGGGTCTCTTACACTTTATACATTCCTAGATCAGAGATTATAATAAAATTTTTGTTTGTTTGCTAGTTTATACCTTCGAATATTTGGAAAGATCCTCCGCAAGATTAATCCAAATATAGTATACTGTCAGCAAATTACTCGTATATGACATTTAAGAACTAAAAATATAGAGGTGTAAAAGTCACTAGACTTATCTTCTCTGAGAGTAATGTATTTCATTATTATACAGCCAGATCCTGTGGTGAATGAAGTGAAGTTGTCATGTGCAGGGTGGAAAAAAGAGGCTTTCCGGAGGACCGGCATGGTGATAAGCATATTGCTTGGGTCCCAGCTCCGTGTAGTTGGAAGGAATGCAGTGCGTTGTTGTAGTAGTGGGAGAATGAATGAGTTACAATTCAGCCGTCCTTAGTTTGGTCCTACTGTCAACAAACTACAGGGTGCACGCTAGGGTCACGACTTTATGGATGTCGTATTCCTAAAACTAAACGTAAACGAGGCCTAACCTCGTGTGGTAGGCCTCTGGAATCAATCATACGTGGTCAAGTGTGGTGTTGTAACATGTACGCTAGGAATTTGGGTGAGAAGAATTGGATGGTTATAGAAGGGTGGTGCGCATAACAGGCAGGTGGAGTGTTGAATTATTTACACTCGATCTGCTAGTTCCAGGGCTACAAAAAATAGTTCTGTTTCTTATTACATGGTTAACCATGTAATATGACCAATTATATGGCAGAAGCATTTATGAACAGAAGAGGTAGAGGTGTAAAAGACACTAGTCACAGTTATCTCCTCTGAGAGTAATGAATTTCATTTTTATACACCCAGATCCTGAGGTGAATGAAGTGAAGATGTCATTTACAGAGTGAAAAGTAGAACCGGGTTATGTAAACTGGACGATGCCATCTACCTGAGGGACCTGTGAAAGAGTCGTGTGAACCCGTCTATTATTCTGTCCATCTATTGTTCTGTCCCGTCTATTGTTCTGTGCGGTCATATAAACTACCTGTAACGATGGCCTCGTTGAGTTGTCTAAGAGTCATATTTGTCTGAGAGTCATCATTGAAAGTCACTGGGCAAAAATTAAACGGGATATGCGTCGCAGAATTGGTCGAATGACTGTATCGACATTTGACACGTATTTAGTAGAATATGTTTGGAGAAATACTGTATGCATCCGACTAACCAGACTTATTTCATGATTTTTATCAAGCCATTAATTATTTTTTCCCCCAGTAATACTTATAGTAAATAGCATGTAACAAAAAAAAATAAAATATAACAAAAAATAAAAAACTACAAAATTATAATAACAAAATAAAAGAAGACAAGGCTACATTCTGTGGCCGCTTTTGGTAAATGAGGAGGTTATTGTGAAAAAACTAATAATTTTCCACATTATTTAAAGCGGCTGCATAAATAGTGAAAACGATGAACTCAAGAATAAATAACATCTCTTTTGTTGCAATACTGCACTTTTTATATTTTTACTTTGTAAGTTTCATTTGTTAATTTAAAATAGATTTTAATTATGTTATATAATATTTATGTACATTAAGTACATTATCTGCGTGTTCATTTGCATGGCATAGGTTTAAAAAGGTTAACTTTAAAAGTGCCTTTAGGCAACTAGATGAGTCCATCGGATCATAACAACAGGCGACCCTTTCACCAGTAATAAAACACAATAGGCGACCCTTTCTACACTAATAAAAATCCGATTTCCTTAAACCTCCGGTCCCTCAGGTAGATGGCCTCGTCCAGTTTACTTTACCCGTAGAACCTTTTCAGAAGGCCTGGTATGCTGATAAGCACACTTTTCTTCTCAGTGAGGAAGGCAATAGTAAACTACTTCACTCCTCGTTTTACTTAGTACAGCCTTTAGAGGTTCAAACCTGCCATTCGTCTGATGACCTAAACAATAACAACATAGAAGGGTGACCTATGAGGTGCGACAGACGGTGAGAGCTGTAAGTCACCAAAAAAAAATGGGTTGTAATTTACTATTGCACTTATAAACACTCGTATTATATGTAATGATAGGCCTGGAAAGATCTAGTTAGCTACATGTTACGGTTTTTTAAAAAACCGGGTCAAGATTGTTCTATTTTATTTAACATGTGTTTGGATACTGGTTACGGGTCCCCTAAACTTTGATGAAGATTAAAGAGTTGCGAGAAACCACATTTGGTAACCAAACTTATTACAATGTTGTGTGTTTATATTTGTAACTTAAATTATTATTTTAATTCCTAATGTGTGTACGTTGCAATCTGTTCAATTTAAGAACAATAAACAACCCATAACTCGATGAGATGAGTTGAGGATAAAGTGTGAGAAAAGTAGTCATGTACAGACTCAGGCCGACCATTCCTAAATCTGTATGGTTCGTCGAACTTAACCATTAAAGTATACCAGTAACCACTGTCTAATATTCAAATCCATTTACAAGTAACTACCTTTAATAGGATTTGAACCATGAACCTTCATTTCCGTAAATCAGTTGTTAAACATCCGACTCGCCGCGACGACTTTACCACTAGACCAACTTTAAATTTTCCCGGAGGTTCAACTTTAAAATATAATCATGAGTTTTTCTTCCGTCTTTGTTATTAAAAACATTAAATAGTTAGTTTGCCTTGTTTGTTTTTTATGTAAATAATGTAAACAAAATTTATGATCTGTGACTAAACCAAACACAATGTAGTATCAACTAAAAATAATATGTAAACAAATCGTTGGGAAGAAATTTAAAAGCCAAAATTCAGTAACATACAATTGAAAGAAAAAATAAAAAGTCTAATAAATTTTAATAAAATTGTCAAAATAAACTGAAAAGTCATGTGTTAGCTAATACATCGTGTTTTAAATTTACAAATAAAAATTAAAATAATTTAATATATTTGTAATAATTAATAATAATTTACTATTTTTGTTTCGTAATTTAAAACACAATTTAAAAAATTGACGTAGATGTGTAAATTTTTAATGTACAAGCCGAGTGTTTTAATTCAATTTCAAAGTTGGATTTCGTTCAAAAAAACTAACTTTTTAACTATTACTAAAATCAAAAACACAATAAGTCTTTTGTGTTGTACTGTAAACTTATAACTTATTTCAATTAAAACTTGAAAACAATTTGCCAAAATATACAAAATAATTGAAACAATATGTTCATAAGAAAATGTATGTATGTAAGTTGTAATGTTCAAAAGTTTTATTTCAGGATAGTTTGAAATTATTTATGTTGTTATTTTTGGTATGTAATTCAAACCAGAAATGTCTTTTTAGTAGTTTTAAAAGTAAATATACTTTTTTTCACTATCATACTACTACTGACCTTTAAATAGAAAATTTATATTTAAATTTGTATACTTTATTTAGTTTTAGTACATTTAAATTTAAACACGTATTAGTTTCTGTAAGTAAAAAATTGCAATGTCAAGGGGTTGAAATAATAGTTCAATGTCAAGGGGCTGTAAGTAGGAAGTAAAAATATTATTTACGGTTAAGAATAAAAAATCGTTTATTTAAAAAAATTACCCATCCGGTTGGTCTAGAGGTAAAATCGTTGCCGCGAGTCAGCTGTTTAACAGTAGATTTTCGGAGACGAAGGTTCCTGGTTTAAATCCTTGTAAAGGTAGTTACTTATAAACAGATTTGAATACTAGACAGTGGTTACCGGTTTACTTTGATGTTTGGTGTTTAATTAACCATATTAATTCAGGCATGGTCGGCCTGGATCCTTACAAGGCTACACCTCATTTACACATCATACATATATGTGTGTACGAGGGGGTACCCAAAAGAAACCGGAATTATTTTTCAAAAACTATTTATTTTCATTTTTTTACAAAACCTTATCCCCTTCAAAATACTCTCCATTACAATTAATACATTTATCCCGCCGGTGCTTCCACTGTTCGAGACATTTTTTGTAGTCATCTTTAGAAATGGCTGACAGCTCCTCCCTCGGTTTTTTCATGACCGCTTCAGTTGTCAAATCGGTGTCCTTTAATGTCCCTTTTCATGCGTGGAAATAAGAAATTCGCATAGAGCCAGGTCAGGCGAGTAAGTAAGGTGCGTGGGGCAGCGGAACCATGCCAGTTTTAGTCGACAAGTCTTTCGCCAAGATGGCTATGTGTGCAGGTGCATTATCGTGGTGGAAGATTCAGTCTCCTATCAGCCACAAATCGGATATTTTTTGACGAACACTTTTGCGCAATCTTTTTAAAACTTCCAATTTGTCAGTCGACGGTCTGAGAGTACACGCTCTCGAATTTTTTAAACATTTTCGTCGATTCGGGCAGTTGATGGACGTCCAGAACGAGGTTTGTGATCAATCGACATGTCGCCATTTTTAAACGGAGAAAATCACTCGTATACTTGAGATTTTCCCATAGCGGTCATCTTTGTAAGCTTTTTTCAACATTAAAACAGTTTCAGTAGCACTTTTACCGAGTTGAAAACAGAATTTCACAGCTACACGTAGTTGACTTAAACTTGCCATCATAAAAAACGAAACAAGACAAAACAGCGCTAGCAAAAACAATCACTGCAGGTGAATATTGAACTCGCAATGAGTTGTGCTATACACGTCTGTGCGGCAGAAATGCGTACTACACAAGCACCGCCCACGGCAATGCTATTCCGGTTACTTTTGGGTACCCCCCTCGTACATATAGGTACATACATCATACATATCATCACCTCATTGGGTCATATCATAGAGGTTACTTATTGTTCTGAATTTATTTAGGAATGAAAAAAATAAGCTGGTGGTACAGTCATCAGCGTGAGTCAGCTGATTTTGGGATATAAAGGTTCCTAGTTCAAATCCTAGTAAAGGTACTTATACTTTTATACAGATTTGACTACTAGACAGTGATTACCGGTGTACTTTTATACTTGGGGTTCAATTAACCGTAACTTTTATGAATGGTAGGCCTGAGTCTGTACAATACTACGTTTATATGTTTTAATTTCAATCCTCCTCATCTTCATTCGTTCTATTCAAGGCCTGGTCCTTCTTCAACCACTTCTGTTGTCACTCAATTGTATTTTTTTGATCTTTAAATTTCCTAATTAATCACTCCAACTGAACTTACTCTTTTCTTATCTCCATATGACTATTGTACCCTATACTTTTGTATCTAGAGGTGCTTCTTAGACAGATCCTCAGATGAACTTATTTCGTATCTTACAGCCTAGTTATTTATATCAATGAATTCATTTTATTATTTATTTTATTAATACAATGCCTTTATTTAAAACATATTTGATTTACAGCGTATCACAAAAAATATAATACAAAATTTGTAAGAAAAATTAAAAAAACAAACTCAGCATAATCTCGACGTGACCTATAGATGGTCGTCTGCCAGGTTTAGTAAATTCAGAATAAATCAAATTAAACTCCCTGTTTTCATTGAGCGAAAATAGGGCCTACCCTTCTTAATTATACATAAAACGTAATTAAATTTCTATTATTTTAAAAATAAATTAATTACTCTAAAATTTTGTTAAGAATACTACATAGAATTATTTTAAATTGTTTAACAAGAAAAGTAGGCCTAGCTTAGCTAAATCACTAATATTTTTAAAATAAATCAGTTATTGAACAGGCGGAAAGGCTATAAACAAACAAATACAAACGGAAAATATTACTTTCTTCTCAGTTTCTTTTTGGTCCTTTTTCAGTACTCCTTGATATGTTTAAAAATTTAAAAAAAATCGTTATTTGGTTATTTCTTGCCTTATTTTACTTCAATTTTTTCCGAATTAAATTTTTTACAATTATTATTTTAACTTGTACGTATTCATTAGTCATTTAACAAAGTTATTGTAGTTCAAACCTCTAAAAACACGCGTTTTAGAGACACAGTTTTTCTTTTTTTTTTTGTTAAATGTCTTAAAAACCAAGAGATATACAGTTGTGGAACCTGTTTTATTCGATTGTAACCATTTTAATAATAATAATATTTGAAACCAAATCAAAGGATGAAAAGAAATCAAGAAATAGGGGTTGACTTTAACAAAGTTTTTTTATTTTTAATTTACTCCTTAATTTACCTTCTCAGAATTTCAGAAAGTCTTCATGTCACCGAGGTTACTGAGTTCCCGACGAAATCTTTCGCTAGCCATACCTTGCTACCAAAACGTTTTAGGACGTATGTTTATACAAAGTTGTTTCTTCCTTTTGGCTCGTGGAGTGAGCTCAGAAAGCGCCGGCAAAACTTCGTGAATCATTATATAGAATTTGTTTTAATAATGGATCAAATCCGTTTATCTATTTATAAAGAAAGAAAACAATTGCGTCTTCAGACATTAGAATTTAATTATGTGTACGTACTACAGACTCATCCATGTGTATTAGCGCGATTATCGCGGCCGACACCACGACTCAAGGTCAGCCATAAATTTAAAATTAGGTTTATTTTTATTCCTCTAAGATAAGTAATAAGTAATTAAAAAATGTTTTTAATACAAAGATTCTTTTGATAGTATTCAGCGATTTGTTTTTTTTTTACTTTCAGTTGGGTCGAGTTCCTTTATAATTGGGACCGTATTTCATTTTATAAATAATAAATCAAAGTTGTTTTTAAAATTGAAACGGCTTAATTTAAGTTTTTATGGGTTTTAAGTTGTTTTTTATTTCGTTAATTAAGCGTTTTTGGCATTGCAAAAAATTGTGTAAATTATTTTTTGTTGAATATTTCGTTAATTTTTTTCTAGTTATATATTAATGTATGTTTGCGGTTATTAAATTTATTCTCTTCTGTTGTTTTTATCATTTTAATTTAATTTAATTGAAAATATAATATTTAAAGTTGAACAAGTCAGTCATTTCATAGGAAATTTAAAATTCAAATTTTGTACTGTTGTATGGAAAACGAAAGGTTATTTAATATCTATATAACTTTGCTTTATGTAAACAAAAATACTTTATGGGAATTATTTTTTTTTAAATCAGTGTTCTGCTTTTACATTTTCATTCTTTGCTTTGCTATTCTATCTACTGATAGAATAGCAAAGCAAAGAATGAAAATGTAAAAGCAGAACACTGATTTAAAAAAATATTAATTAATAGTATATTAATATTAATATTAATATTAATATTAATATTAATATTAATATTAATATTAATTAAAATATTAATATTAATTAATAGTATTCCTTCCACATTTTCGTATCGGCTTTCATTGTCTTTCTTTTGTGTGTGTGTGTGTGTGTGGGGGGGGGACTAGTTAGATCCTTTTGGTTTCTTTACTCTTTCTGAAAATCCTTACATACGCCTGTCGTTTGCGTTTAGGTAATCAGCCGAAAGTCTGGTTTGAACTTCTAGAGGATTTATTAAGTAAAACGAGGAGTGAGGTGGTTTACCATGCCTTCCTCACTTAGTGGAAAAGTATGCTTATCAGCATGCCCGGCCCTCCGAAAAGCATCTACTTCCACCATGCAAATGACACCTTAAGTTAGGTACCACTAGAGGATCCGACACGAAAATTTTCATTAAAAACGACTCTTACGATTCTTTTTAAAATCGCCTCATTTACTAAATTTTTCATGCTTACGAAATGGGGTAGGCGCCGTGTTTGCTGAAATTCTTGGGAAGGGTGTTTTCTCGTAAAAAATTGTTTTTGTGAGATTTCGGCTTTAATATAGTATATTTTAGCGCAACATATATATAATAAAATTTGTAGAGAATTGAAAATCCTACAACTTTTATTTTAAACATATTTTTGTATAACGCTTAGTTTAGCGGTAATTAGCGATTTTTTTTTCTCACGAAAACGTGTAAAAAGAACGATTTTTTAAAGATTTCAGCCTTTGTACACATTTTACGACAAAAGTGTATGTAATCAAATTTATAGGAAATTAAAAAATCTACAACCTTTATTTTGAGCATTTTTTTCTACAGTGCCCAGTTTAGCGTGAAAGAGTGATTTTCCATATTTTTAAGCCAAACTGAAATTGATTTTCATTTTGCGTCTTTCACTCATGATTACAATTAGGGTATGTTTATTGAGCTTAGTTTTTTTTTATTTCTAATGTTTTATTACTAATGTTAGGTTATGTTGTTAATTATTTGCATTGGTAAGAGAAAGTTGTGCGAGTGTTTCAACCAGATTTTTTTATGTATTTTTACGTGAATTTATAAAACAAATCGACCTTTATTCTTCTAACTAAATACTGTACAAATTTAGAGTTTCGAAAAAAAATCCGTAGTACTAGAAACAATTAAACTTTATTTATGTATTTTATATGCAAATAGCATTTGTTGAAACTGCTGGAATGTATTTGGTCCACTGAAATTGGTCTTAACATTTTGTTATTACTACTGATGTATTGGTAGAGTTTCTATCCAAAAACATGAGGGTGAATCATTAGGGAATACCAAAAGATCTGTTCACTGTACTGCGCTCCCGCTTACTCACCCTGTCTCATCTCTAAAACGCGTTTAGTGGTACAAAAAATATATAGTGAAATAAAATATTCATGACTTTTATTTATGTTTAGAACAGTAAATTTTTACTTTCTCTTGCTCTATACGAAATATAACGAAGGAAAGTATTGTTTTCATGTCGATATTTCACCGTAGTAGGCCTAAACGTTCCCCCCCCTCTGAACGCAAAAATATGTTTATTGCGATTCGTCTAGGTGTATGTGCGTGGAAAAATCTCAGGAACGGAATAGCGTACAAAACTGAAATTTAAAACTTAATTTTAGGTCCCTCTACCGGAACCGACACGAACATTTTCATTAAAATCGGTCAACCGGAAATAGTAGTTTATTCGTGCGATTTTCTCAAAAACGGCTCCAACGATTTTTTTTAAAAGTAGCAATTTAAAGACCATAACAAAGGTAGTATTTACCTTTGTTATGGTCTACAAGATAGGGTAAGCGTTATGTTTGCTGACATTTTTGGAGGCCTGTACTCTTGTGGTAATTTTTTTAAAAATATTGCAGCCTTATGCATTTTAGAGCAAAAATGTATAGAATCAAAGTTGTTGAGCAATTATAAATATACAACTTTTATTTCATTTTCTTTTTATAACATTTTCTTTATAACATTTTCTTTTGTACAAGACTTAGTTTAACGATAATTAGTGATTTTCTGTATTATTTTTTATCAAAATCGGCTAAAGATATTTATATATTGCGGCTTTAGTATGCATTTTACGACTAAAATGTTTAATTTATGCTATAGGAAATAAAAAAATACAACGTTTTTTAAGCATTTTCTTCTTCAGAGCCTATTTTAGCATCAATTACTGATTTTCAGTTTTTTAAGTCGAACAGAGGTTGATTCTCATTTTGCATCATACACTCATGATTAAAATTAGGTCATGTTTTTAATTTTACATTGTTTGCTAATGATTAAATATAGGTTTTAATGTTTTATTATTATTATTTATATTGGTAAGAGAAATCATGTCAGTGTTTCACACAAAATTTTTACAATGCATAATAAACACATTAAAATACTGAAATATTAAATATTGTTGATTACATCTTAAAAATATAACAATTATACGTTTTTATCTTGTCTGTAACAGGCAGGTGGAGTGTTAAATTACTTAAACTCGATCTGCTAGGTTCAGGGCTACAAAAGTCAGTTCTGTATCTTATCTCATGGTCAGCCGATTATATGACTGAAGCTCTTAAGAAAAGAGTAGCTAGAGGTGTGAATGACTTTGGTCACATTTATCTCCTCTGACATTAATAAATTCATTATTCAGCCAGACCCTGTGGTGAATGAAGTGAAAATGTCATTTGCAGGGTGTAAAGTAGATGCTTTCAGAGAGTCTGGCGTACTGATAAGCTTACGTTTTCACTCAGTGAAGGCAATTTAAATCACACTCCTCGTTTTTACCTAGTAAAGTCTCGGTTGATGACCTAAACAACTGCATTTTTCATAGAACTTCATCGAGTAATGTGGAAAGAAAATTGTAGGCGTTAATAAAGTTTATAATGTTGCACTTGTCTGTAAATTTAAATCGATTAACTATATGACAGTAATTGCGTTATTACTTTTATTATTTTTTTATTTCTGTAATAATTGTATTTTCTTTGTTATACTTTATTACTGTACTCAATTACTTTGCAGTTCTCATAAAAGATGTCGTTGAACTTCTCAGTCATTTGATATTTTTTTTTATTCCTCATGTTAACATATGTGTTTTTATTCGGCTTTTTTATTTGTTCGTAAATTCTTTCATGAATTCTTTCCGTTTATTGTTTTTTTTTTTATATATCCATCTCTTGTTTTTTGTATGTCAGTAAATCATGTTGAATAATAACAGTTGTTTACTAGGTAGACAGTTTTAAGAGAGAAATAAAGTTTCTAGAAACAATTCGGTTGTATTACTCATTCTATGTAAGTGTTGCTGGGTTTTTCCTGACGATATTATTATTTTTTGAGATTTTGCAAATACTTTGCAAAATATAACTGGATTTTTTAACTAGGTGTGATTCTTTTGTAATCAGTTTTTTTAATGTAAATAATAACTTTAATCAAAAACTATAAAAGTTTTGCGCTGTGCTTTCGTGGTAATAAATAGTTTTTTTTTTTAAGATTGCGGTCTTAATATATGCATTTTAGGGCGAAAGCGTATGAAATCAAAGTTGTAGAAAATTCAAAAACCTATAAATTTGATTTCAAGCACTTTTTTCTACAACGGTTAGTATATTTTCATTTTGTGATTTTCTGTATTTTGCTAAAATCGCTCAAAAAAATTAGATTTTTTAAGAGCACGGCCTTAGTACACATTTTACGAGAAAAGTTTGTACAATAAAAGTATAAAAAAAATGCTAAATAAGTTTTTGCTCCATCTTAGTATTAAGTAAGTAATTACTGATTGGAAAACACAGTTTTATGATCAAGTACTACTTTCAACTTCTTGAAAATTTAGATCAGTTTTCTCAGTCTTTGGGAATGATCTTGTAGTCTACGTGCTCTTCCCAGCAAAGGGGATGATTTCATTCCCAAATCATATGTGGTTGTATTGTTTTCTGTAATAGTATACCCATTTGTGTACGTTTCTATTGCTTATAATATATTACACGTATATTGCGTATATTACGCGTATATTACACGTAATTGCCTACGTATATTACACGTATATCTCTTAAGTTGCCTTAAAATATAAAGAAGATTTGCTAAGAAAAATAAATTATTAACAGAGTTCATTGAGTTTTGAATACTGTGAATAAGATTTAATCATCAATCGAAAGGGGACTTTAAACCTCTAGAGGCTTTACTCAGTAAAATGAGGAGTGAGGTAGTTCAACATTCCCTTCCTCACCTAGTGGAAAAGTAGCATATGCTTATCAACATGCCAGGCCCTCTGAAAAGCATCTACTTTCCACCCTGAAAATGACACCTTTACTTCATTCACCGCAGGATCTGGCTAAGATATATACTGAAATTTATTACTCTCAGAGGAGATAACTCTGACTATAATGCTTTTCACCGTTGATGAACTCTGCTGTTCCACGCGTTTAGACCAATCAGAATGTTTGTCAGCGTTGTCAGATTGTATGAATGTATCAGCCTGACAAATATTACGCTCGCATGCGTATAAGAGCCGTAGTAGTTCACTCGTGTCTCGCATCTCGTATTGAGCACATCGATTATAGAGCGCGTTAACATAAAATACTTTATAATATAATCAGCTGATTGTATGTTCATAGGTTATAATTATTATTGAAAGTCAAAAACATGGCTGACGAAATATATAGCAGAGCTACGAGAGTAAGTATTGGCAACGTTGCTGGCAAGTCATTGGCTAGCTATAAAGTGGGTAGGGGAAATGCGTACTTTCAGAGCTCATCAGCTTTGAAAAATAGTATAGTGTCTTTTACACCTCTACCTCTTCAGTTCTTAAATGATTCAGTCAAATAATCGGCTGACCATGTAATAAGAAACAGAACTTTTTTTAGTAGCCCTTGAACTAGCAGATGAGCGCAAATAATTTAACTCTCCTCCTGCCTGTTATGGGCAAAGAAATAAGATAAGTTTATCATTTGAATCGTATTGTAGTTAGTAGAAGTCGTATCGTTGGGGTGCGTTAAACTCTTAACATAATCAGAAAAAAGATTCATTAAATAGACCTCTGAATGTTTAATCCTAAAATATAACTTCTGGTAATTCTGTCTCATCTACTAGTAATTTTTGTTTCTGTTTAACTTACTGGGAACTATGCGAATGTTATTTTTTTAACTTGCAGTTGTGGGTAACTTATTAACACCCGGATATGTGTTTTAAAGTGGAACATATGTGTTTCGTCACCATCGTATATACTGACTGATTCACCAACACACACGCACGCACGCACGCACACACACACACACACACACACACACACACACACACAAATACGTACGAGACTCATCTTTCTTTCAAACAAATCAACGGCTGCATAATTTTTAAAATTGATGATTGCTGTATAAAATTTGTTCCATATCCCCAACACTCGCACGAAATGCTTATTTATTTGTCTATATTGGTAACTCTATGCATAATAAATATTTAAAAAAATTTATTAATTTCTATTAGTACCAAAATACTACTGGAATTTAAACAGTTTTTTAATATATTTTCTCTATATTTTGTAACTAGAAATTCTTCGCATTTAAAAATATTTAACTTTCTTTTCTTGTTTTAGTAATACAGTCGAACTTCGATATAAAGAAATCGAGAATCCTGGGAAAAAATTCGTTAAATCGAGGTATTCGTTACTTCGAAGTAATAAGAATTTCCAAGCTAATTTTTATTAACGAATTTTTTTCACGTTGTATGTGGATCTTTGCTATAATTAAAAGAATCTGAAATTCATTTGTAGCTTAATACTGTATTTTTATTTTTAGTACTAGACTATAAATTTCTTCAAAACACTAACATAAAAGATAAATACACTAACTTTATCTAAATCGTTTATAAAAACACTAATCCTAAATGCATTTTTTAGTTTTTGATATTGACATGTATTGATTAGAATATTTAATTACAGTATTTTAAATGTTAATTTACACATTGAAAAAGTGAGTAATTTCCCGTTGTTTTTTGTGTTTGAATAAAGCAATACGTTCAAAAAAGTTTTATATTTATTTAAATTTTCAAAAATACTGTCAGGGACTTTTGTAGCTCAAGCCTAATTATTTTAAACGACTGTAAAATCCCGTCGTCGATAGGTTTTCTCTCCTGCTGCTGGTCTTCGCAGTTTTCATCATCTCCTTTTTTTATCATTCCGATTAGCGGACTTACTAACACCATGAAGTATGTCGTCATCGTTCGGGATATCACTAACAGTAATCTGTTTTTTTTTCTTTTTTTTTTTGCTTTTACGGCCATCAATGGACCACTTTAATCAAAACAGAAAAAGCTTTCAGAAACGTCCTCTAATAACTCTTGGTCTTGTGAGTTTCCTTTTCGCCCAGTAGGCTTTCATTCGCTCCGATCTTTGTCGGCGAATCTCGTCTGAAACGACTATTCCGGGTTCTCTATGTCTCGTTTCCTCATTGAACCTGGTGTGTGGGGATTTAAGGGATTTAATCTTGTCGGTCTGCAGAATTAGATCCTCTTCTGTGATGTTTAGTAGTTCCATATCTTTCTGTGTTTCCGAATTCCATTTTGGCGGTGCTTTATAATTTTTAAGTTTGGAGATAATCTGCTTCAGGATTCTGGTGTCAGGCATTCGCAGAAGGTGTCCGTAGTAAGACATCCGTTTTTTCCGCATTGTGTCAGTGATCGGCTCTATTTCCTTGTAGACCTCCCTGTTAGGCAAGAGCACATAGATCCCATCTTTTTTGTGCTTCTTGTTTAAGATTGTCCGTAGAATCCTTCTTTCTATTCTTTGTATTTCAGAAATTTTCTGTTTATCAACCGTGATGAAATTCTCTAGAGTTACTTCGTTACTGACGTTTCCAGTTGACGGAAATCAAAAGAATCTACCTTAAAACTCACAGGAAAATCATAATACAGCGTGTCACTTCGTACTTATTGCATAACACTATTTTGTTATATCAAGGTACTTTTATTCGTTAAATCGAGGTAAATTTACATATAGTTTAATTATAATGTCACGGTGCAAATTCGTATAATCAAGGTTTTCGTTATATCGACGTTCGCTATATCGAAGTTCGATTGTATAATCTCTTTTCTTTGTTCGTTTGGCAACTGAAATCTTCCCTTCAGAATTTACTACTACAATATTGTATTACCATGAATAATTTGGATGCAGTTTTAATTTAAAATATTAATTTCTGGTGGTTCTGGGACCATCTGCAGGCGCTGATGGTGGGGCAGTCGGCGACAACTTATCTAATTTTGGGGAAGCAGGTTGTAAAGTTTGGAGAGCAGGTAACGATAATGTTTCTAAAGTATTGTTTTGTAGCTCAGTACCAAAAAAATCAGCTGTTTGTTTCTTAAACTGTAGCTACTTTTTGTGGATGAGTTTCGGGAAGTTCGTTTCGTTTTTTGCGCATTTTAATTTTAGTTCCCGGGTATAGAGTTGACGAACGTCTAGTTTTTATAGCGAGTGGAGATTTAGAAGAATTAAAAGTGACTTTCTGATAAATAAATGGCTTGGCTGGCGAATAAAAAGATTAATTTAATATAGTTTGGCCTTGACAGACCTGAATTTACTGAGTTCACTATAGCGCTGATATAAAACAGAAGGGTGTATTCAAATGTATTACACCAGCAATAAAAGATCACTGACCTCTCCCACACTTCTGTTAAACATTTTTTAACTTTTATCTTTCTTCTTTTTCTATCTTTTTTATGGATCTGAACATGTTCTATCTCTCTTCTTCCTCCGTTCTTTTTCTCGACCCCATTATCGGTTTGTCAAGCGTCTAATCATGTCTCAGTGCGTTTATCTTTTATGTTTTTGGATTTCTAGAAATTTCTTTCTTTGATCTTTTTACGGAGAATCTTATTTATGTGTTTGACGTACAATAGGTTTTTCCTCCTAGTTATAGAAATATGTCTAAGTTCAGTACATTATTATGTTTCAAAGAAATATTGAAAATAAATGAAAAATATTGTATCCCATGTAATTTATGCGTTATTTATAAAATAAATAATTTGAATTTTAAGATTATGGTTGTGTAATTATTTACTCGGTCAGCTGTTGTAGTTAAATATTTCCACATGGGTTCCTTAGTTACCCCTGGTAAATTCTTGGGATAATTTTTTTTCGTGTTTTATAAATGTTTGTTGAGGTTTTACTGATCTTTTATCATTAATTATTGATCATGTCACAAGAAATTAAAACCTGAATAACTAAAGCCAAAAATCCGCTTTCACTAAAGTGAGCCAACTTTTCCGTAGCCATGATTTATCAATCACAATTAAAATGAAGCTCATTAAATCCTAAATTTTCTCAATACTTTTGTGTGTTGTTTAGGTCAACAGCTGAAAGGCTGGTTTGAACCTGTAGAGGTTTTACTAAGTAAAACGAGGAGTGAGGTGGTTTACCATTGCCTTCCTCACTGAGTGGAAAAGTACACTTAACAGCATGCCGGGCCCTCTGAAAAGCACATATTTTCCACTCTGCAAATGACACCTTCACTTCATTCACCACAGGGTCTGGCTGTATAGTGAAATTCATTACTTTCAGAGGAGACAACTCTGACTAGTGGCTTTTACACCTCTACCTCTTCTGTTCTTAAATGATTCAGTCATTTAATTGGCTGACCATGTGATAAGAAACAGAACTATTTATTTTAGCCCTGCAACAAACAGATTGAGTGTAAATAATTTGACACTCCACCTGTCTGTTATGGGCAGAATACTTTTGTATGGAGTAGAATTGTGGACTCTAAATACAAGTGATATACGAAGTTGGAAGCTTTCGAGATGTGGGTCTGTAGGAGAGTTCCGCGGATATCATGGTCGGAATACGTAAGGAACGAGGAAGTACTACGGCGACTGAACAAAAATAAAGAACTACTTCACATTTTGTTGTTTAGGTCAACAGCCCGAAAGCTGGTTTGAACCTCTAGAGGTTTTACTCAGTAAAAACTTAGAGTAAGGTAATTTACTATTGCCTTCCTCACTGAGTGGAAAGAGTATGCTTATCAGCATGCCAGGCCCTCCAGAAAGCACCCACTTTCCACCCTGCAAATGACACCTCCACTTCATTCACCACAGGGTCTGGCTGTATAGTGAAATTCATTACTCTTAGAGGAGATAACTCTAAATAGTGTCTTTTACACCTCTATCTCTTCTGTTCTTAAATAGTTCAGTCATATAATTGGCTGACATGTGATAAGAAACAGAACAATCACTATACTATCAATCTTAATTATCAATTATTTTTGTAGCCCTGGAACCAACAGATCGAGTGCAGTTAATTTAATACTCCACCTTCCCGTTATGGGAAGTCCTTTACATTATAAAAATTAAAAAACCACAATATCTCGGACACAATGCGAAAGGATCGATAGTACGTTCTGTTGCAGCTCATTATCCAGGGCAAAATGGATGGACGAACAGGTCCGGACGCCGTCACATATCTTGGCTGCAAAATCGTAAAATCCTAGGTTTGGAAGAACATCAGCAGAGTCCTTTCGCGGATAGCTCAGACAAAGTGAGGTTGCGATTGTGGTTGCTGACATCCGGAACGGATAGCCGCTAGAAGAATTACTGATAACATTACTGATCGTAATAATATTAATTTTCAGAAACCTATTTGTTACGATTTTATTTACAATAGGCCTATTATATTGTGAGCCTATATAAATACGTATATATGTTTGGCAGATAGGGTTTCAAGCAGAGAAATTTATGAAAAAGAACCTCCGCAACTTAATGGGTCTGAAGATAGTAAACAGATAGCATAGGATATGAGGAAGAGAAGAAATATACAAAAAAAAACGAACGATTAATAGAAACGAAAACTAAAATTTACGGACACCTGTGTAGAATGGACAGCAGTTGACAAAAAACACGTTTTAAGACACTAAACAGACTAAACGTATCGGATCAGTTTTTTTATAGAAGTTAGGAAGGTTATTAAGAAAACTGGAATAAAACACGAAACATAATGGATCGAACTAAATTCATGCTACTGATTTTTAATTTTAAGGGCTTTAACGAAGAGTAAAAGCAGGTATTGAAGAGATGAAAAAATCTACGTGAACGAGTGCTGAAAATATTGTGGGTTGCTGAAAGAGCTTCAAAAAATGTCTAAAGTTACTGTTTATGTATACAGTGTCTTAATTATCTATTGTAGTTATAATATTGCAAATTTTAATTAATAATTGTTTTCTTTGTTTTCAGGTAAGATTCTATTTAAATTAAATAGAAATTTGAATTTCTCTTTGCGAAAAGTGGGCGTGAGTTGGTATGTAATTTACTTTGGTATTTAATTATATTATTTATTTACTTCTGAATTTAAATATATCCGCTGGAAAGACAAAATCAATGGCTTTCTAGGGGGAAAATCCCATATGAACAAAAATAGTTATCTGTTTTTTATGACAAAGCTTGGTGGGTGCCTAATATCAGGTACAACATTTTAAATACATGAGATGTGATTTAACGTACATTAAAATGCAGATATGAAGGATAAACTGAATCGTTTCCAATTAATCAAATTCAAACATCCACAATCAAATTCAAACAAACCGTATTTGCGGAACTATAGCAAGATCACTGGGTAAGAGAGTTCGGAACGAAACCCAGTTCAAATTTTACAAGACTTTGGCTTTTCCAGTATTGCTGTACGGTAGTGTGTCCTGGGTACTTGGGAGGAAAAATATATTAAAAAATTACTCCATCTATGAAAAATTGTGTTATAACTAGATTCACAGATTTGCGAGCTTGAACGTAGCAGCTGTTGTTGCCACATTTACGGTAGCAGAATTTACTACTATTGTTCTGTGGGAGATTAAGCGATAACAATAATACCTAATTAATTTTGTTTTGTCCCCTTTATTTCACAACCTTTAATTATGAATTTTTAGCTAATATCAATTAAATTATAAAATTCCGGAACAAAGCTACCTACCTTAGGTAAGAAATATTGTTCACCCAAATTATTTTGTAAACTATATCAATGGCAACCATTTATAAACGAACGTAAATGGGAACCAGTGTTCACAATGGATTCCTATGTGTAACAATGTAGCACATTGTTCACATGTTCTACCGTGTAAGCTTTTACAAAAGCTTTTAACATGTCAGCTTTCATTGAATAACCCGACCTACTGATCTCGTTGGATGATGACATGTGCAGGAGGAAATTGAATTGTAACGGACTGCATTGTGTGGGTCAACACAAATATATTATTATTGTAGCATTAATTTAGGAAGTACATTTGAAGGTGTAATCACATTAAATGTCTTGTTTTAAAATTAGCTGTTACAAATATTTTGACCTTTTATAAGTATACACATTCAAAATATGTCAAAGAGAACACACGAAAATATCCGTACCGAGGGTATTACAAAACATTTCCTATTTGGGTATACGTTATCGGGCTACTAGAAATAGTTCTGTTTCTTATCAGATGGTCATCCAGTTATATGACAAGCATTTGAGAACTGAAGAGATGCAGGGTTAAAAAGACGCTAGTCAGAGTTATCTTCTCTGAGAGTCATGAATTTCATCATTATACAGCCTGTAGTGTAAGAAGTGAAGAGGACATTTACGGGGTGGAAAGTAGATGCTTTTCTGAGGGCCCGTTATGCTAATAAGCATATTTTCCCACTCATTGAGGAAGGCAATTGTAAACCACTTCATTTCTTACTTTACTTTGTAAAGTCACTAGTGGTTCAAACCAGTCTTTCGGCTGATGACGTAATCAACATGATTTAAAATTGAGTTCAAATAATAGGCCTAGATAAAGTTCAGTTAATACATGTTTAGATAATCGATACTTGGGTCTTTCCGTTTTCTGTATGCCACTATCAAATCTGAATTCCCTAAAGGGTTGGACACTTTTTCATTTCTCCCACTTCCTGCTTTACTGAATACTCAACTGAGACAGACACACTTACGCACGCGTACAGACGTCCTTTCCCGTCCCAGTATATAGTATTATGTTACGCGTTCTGTTGTTTTATTTCTAGTTTTGATTGTTTTATCTTGCTATTACTACATTACTATTACGTTATGGTTTTAATTATTTACATTGGGAAGAGAAAGTCGTGTGAGTGTTTCACATATACTTTTTTAGTTGTTACATCTTCTGGGATTATTTAATAACCCCCTTTTCTGAAGGAACTCTGCAGCATCTTCCTCCGTCCGAATATTATTAAGTAACTCTACAAAATTCATAGTAGACTGTGTAGTAATCCTTCTGGGAATTCTATTTGATAATGGCATACAGAAAACGGAAAAGACCCCGATACTTTACTATTTATCCAAATCCGAATTAGAAGGTATAAGGTTTGATTCCTATATAGTATGGAAATATTAATTCGTTAAAACCGGTCCATGACCAACAGTATTCGCTTATAATGAAGCTTTGATGTGACTTTAAATGTACAAAAATAATCTGTAACGGTTCAGTTATCTATTTTTGAATGTATGGAATACAGTTAAATAAATATTGATGCAAACGGAATATGGGTTGTGTACAGTATTCGTTTAGTGTTGATGAATTTGTGCAATGCAGCGTTTCTGTTAAATTGAATGGGTGATTAATACCCTAGCTAGAGTGATTGTTCTTACTGAAGTTTGTTTACATTCACAAATAACCGTTGTTTTAATTATGCAGACCGTAATTATATTACTTAGTTTATGTTTATTAGAAACGTTAATTACTGAGTAGCATAATGCAGTAAATTTTACTACTATATTGTAGTAATCAGATAACTCGACTCTATAATATATTCCACATGTATCACGGAGTTGCCGGTTTTCTTACTAGTGTCGCAAAAAACCAAATGTTATTCCTTATAACTAACACTACTTTACGAGGTCTGTTCAAAAAATAACCGAACTTTTTGAATTACGCGCTAACGGGGATATTTAGTGACGTGCGGTTGGCAGCACACTGTTTTACGTCATTTCTTTTATAAACACATGTTCTTGGATTATTGATATCTCGTTTAATTTTAGTGTTGTGTTTTTAGTACGACGTGTTTAAGTGCTAGTGACGATTTTTGTAATATGAAATTTTTGCCAACCCATTGTGAAGTTGCACTTTTGTCTAATGTCGTAGCCATAAACCCAGGTTTCGTCTTCCGATATGATCCTTTGCGTGAATGTTGCATCATCATTGGCTTGTTCAAGAAGTTACCGACAAACGTCCACACGATGTTTTTTTTACTGTTTGGTCATCAAACGGGAACAAACTAGGCTGCAACTCGATGCAAGTTCAATTGTTCAGTCAAAATTTCATGGCACGATCCAGTTGAGATGCCAACCTCTTCTGAAAGTTCTCTGACAGTCAATCGGCGATTACCACGCACTAGATCATGGATTTTTCTAACGTGTGGGTGTCGTCAGTTGAAGTCGAAGGTCGTGCTGGTTGAGGGTCATCTTTAATTGAATGGCGACTACTTTTAAACCATTTCAAACATTGCGTACGACTCAGAAAATCATCTCCATGACCTTGTTTCAAAAGTTGAAATGTTTCTGTGAAATTTTTCCATAGTTTCACGCAAAATTTCACGTTACATCTTTGCTCCCGAATATCGCACATTACTAAAATCGTCACTAGCACTTAAAACACGTCGTACTAAAAACACAACAACACTCAAATTAAATGAGATATCAACAATCCAAGAACATGTGTTTACAAAAGAAATGATGTAGAACAGTGTGCTGCCAACCGCACATCGCCAAATAACCCCGTTACCGCATAATTCAAAAAAGTTCGGTTATTTTTTGAACAGACCTCGTATTTGTAAAGTCGTTCTTCTTTTCTGCGACACCAAGGTTTTTTTAGACGCCTTGCCGGTATGGAGATATTCAGGTGTTGCCTCTTTTTTTGGCAGCGTTGCCATTAAAGGAACGTACGATTGTTGCAATTGAATGTTGTCTGTAGAACAATAGCCGAGTAGCTATCCATAGAGAAAACATTAACTACAGTCGATATCACAATAATGTAAGCTTATCTCCAAATACGGGGCTGTCAAATAGATTACTTTACCTGATTTATTACATTATTAAGATTGTTTACTCGGGCTGAATTGCAACTCTGTTCCATCATCGTTTCCGCTTTACTAATTTATCAATCATGGTACAAGAAGTCTAATTTTACAAATTCCCTGTCGTTGTTTATATTCCCTGTCAGTATTATTATTACAACTACCTTTTTTACCTTCTCGTGCCTATATAAATATATAGGAAGAAAGTATTGTTTTCATGTCGAGTTTTCACCGGTTATACACGTTTTCAGACCCCTGAACCTAAAAAACATGTTTTTAGCGATTGGTCTGTGGTCTGCGAACAAAATATATCAAGAACGGAACATCGTACGAAGTTGAAACTTGAAACTTAAGTAAGGCACAACTAGAGGACCCGAAATCCTGAAACTGTTATCTTCGTCTGATTTTTACCCTGTAGGATCAGTCGAAAAAGGAGGTAATCTACGGATCCAGGGGAGATAACCAGAACCATTTTTACTGTCATGCTTTCTTAATACTACTGTACTACGCTGTTTCCATTTTAGTGTACGTTTTGTATTGGCCCTACATATCGTGGATCGAAATTAAACTCAATTTATGTTACACGTTTTAGAAAACATAACTTTTTATTGCTCAATAGATAATAAAAGTGCATTCTTTTATTAATAAAATATAAATAAGAAATATTTTATGTATGTTTTCTCGTATATGAAAGTATCCGCTTACCGATTTGTGAAAGGCGATTTAAATGTTTATTTTAATACTTAATGTGTTTTTAATTTATTGGTGTTAATATTAATGTATCAGTTGCTATTAGTATATGAGTTAACTCATTTATTATTTTAGGCTTTCACTGTATTACGTTTATGTATGTTTAAGCGCGTCTGTAAGTAATAAGTAGTAATTAAAGATAAGTATGTTTATTTTATAGCCAGTTTAACTTTTTCAAGAGTGTTCATTTTTAGTAATGCGGTTGTAAAATTATTGGTGTTTTATGTATCATTTTTATGTTTATAAATTATTAATGTTATAATCATTGGTATTTTACTTAAGTATGTTGTATTAATAAAAAAATTTACTGTTTGTTTAATGTGATGTGTACGATCATTAAAAGTTTAGGGTTCGGTTCCCAGTTAAACATTAGACAATTTTAAAGTTATGATAAATTGGTTGTAATTTTTTCTGGTTTGGTATTCATTTTGGTTGTTAATAACCGATCAGATGATATTGTGTTAATAATGAAACAATTTTAAATTCGTTGGTTTCTTATTATAATTTTTAAGTAGGCTAATTGTAGGAGTTGAAATATTTATTATCTCGGTTTATTAAGGAATTAAAACTCAAGAAAACGTTTAGGAAAATGTTATGTTTGGATTGTTTTGCAAAATCTGAGGTAGTACGATATTCAAGATATCGTAAGAAGTTAAAACTGGAATTTCAGTTGGGTATCATAAGAGGACCCGACGCGAACATTTTCATCAGAATCGTTCAATCGGATGTAATTTATTTATACGATTTCCTCTTAAATCGTATTTACAGTTGTGTGCTAGTTGTTTAGGGTAAACAGTTTGTCTGCTGAAAATTTGGGAAACCTGTGCTTTCGTGGTAAACATAATTGTTTTTTTTTTAAGATTGTGGCCTTAATATGCATTTTAGAACAAAAGTACATGTAATCAAACTTGTGAAAATTAAAAATCTACAACTTTTATTTCAAACACTTGTTTCTACAGTGACAGTTTCTACAGTTTAGCGACAATTAGTAATTTTCCTTATTTTATCATTAAAATCGGTAAAAAATGGTGTTTATTTAAATCTAAACTAAATATTATATATTCTATTTAATTTAAATATTTAGTTTACAAAAATATAGCCTATATGTAATTAAAATTATAGAAAACTAAAAACCCAAAATTTTTATTTCAAGTATTTTTTTTAAAGCGTTTAGTTTGAGGCAATTAGTGATTTTCCGTATTTTTAAGTCGAATAGAGGTCAATTTTTATTTTGCATCTTTCATTCATGATTAAAGTTTGGTAATTTTTTTATATTACATTTTTTACTCATGATTAAACGTAGGTTATATGTTTTAATTATTTTTATTGGCAAGGTAAAGTCGTGTGCGTGTTTTAGACCAGAGCCTTTCCTTCACCAAAGTTACTGAACAGCGAATTTTCTAATTGTAATACCTGTAATATTTTTTAACTCTTTGTAATTAGTGTTTTGTATCTAACCAATAGCAACTGTAAATTTATCTATTCTGCTGCTATTACAGTTTTTTACATTCTGTGTTAAATTTGTTGTTTATTAAAATGTAGCCTGCATAGAAATTTTATTTATGTTAATGGTAATATTTTTGTAATTTCTCTTTTTAATCTTACTGAAATTAATGAGTGTTAAAAGTGACTAGTCGTAAATTGTTTCATTCTATTTTGTATTTCAATGATCTTTACATGAATTTTATAGGTTAATTTGTAAAGTTACTGTCATTTATTTAATAGAAAACCCGTTAAAGCATTTGAAGTCATTAGAAATCTTTGAAATAAAAATATTGTTGTTGTTTGTCATCAGCCGAAAGGCTGGTTTGAACATCTAGAAGCTTTACTAAGTAAAATAAGGAGTAAGGTGGTTTACCATGCTTTTCTCACCGAGTGGATAAGAATGCTTATCAGCATGCCAGACCCTCTGAAAAGCATTTACTTTCTACCCTGCAAATGACACCTTCATTTCATTCTCCACAGGGTCTGGCTGTATAATAAAATAATCAAATTCATTACTCTCAGAGGAGATAACTCTGACTAGTGTCACCTCTTCTGTTCTTAAATGGTTCAGCCATATAATTGGGTGACCATGTTATAAAAAACAGAACTATTTTTTGTTCACATAAAATAAATTTTATTCAAATAAAAATAATAGTAGGCCTACCATAATCATTTTAACGAATGTGATTTTCTGTAGAATTTTTGTTCTATTTATCTTTAATTGAAATTGAAGTAACATGTGTCTTATTTAGATTGAATTTTGTTGAAGTTTAATATCTTTTGTGTTCAAAGTTTTAAGATTTTGTTAAATCACTTGCATTGTTGTCAAGTGTTGGTTATGGATCATTGTGCATGTAAGTAATGAATCTTAATAAAAAAAATTCCAGATCCTAACCAGTAATTGAATCGTTAACTATTTTTTTCAAAGAAAAGTTGACTTTGCCTCGTTTAAACAAATAAACAAACGTTATTTTTTATATAAGTTCGATATGCATTTATCGGAACAGTAGCACTACTTATATATTTTGTCTCTAAATATCTCTAATATCTTTTTTCTGAGTTTAAGAGAAGAAAATAACTACTTTTTACAGCCTTGTATATAGTAGGTCATGAGCTATATCATATTGCAGGGATTTTTATCTGCATTGTAATAATAATTAAGAGGACTAAAATGTCAAGTTATCAAAACAAAAACTTAATTTTTATTCCTTTCTAAAAATTTAACTTAAATATTAATTATAGTTACTTCTAATGTTAGTTTCATTAGATTTTGCCATTTATACTGAACACGACGCCTATCTTTCTTTGGCTTATTTGTACATTTTATTATAGTCCACCCGTTATTTTAGTAATGGAATTACATATAAAGGAACTATTAAATTAGTTCTGCCCCATAACAGGCAGGTGGAGTATTAAATTATTTGAACTCGATCCGCTAGTTCCAGGGCTACAAAAAAATGTTCTGTTTCTTATCTCATAGTCAGCCAATTATATGACTGAGCATTTAAGAATATAAGACGTAGAGGTGTAAAAGACAGTAGTCAGAGTTATATCCTCTGAGAGTAATGAATTTAATTCTACAGCCAGACCCTGTGGTAAATGAAGTGAAGATATCATTTACAGAGTGGAAAGTAGATGCTTTTCAGAGGACCCGGTATACTGATAATCATATTTTTCCATTCAGTGAGGAAGGCAATCGAAAATCACTTTACTCCTTGTTTTACTTAGTAAAACCTTTAGTGGTTAAAACAAGTCTTTCGGCTCGTGGCCTAAACAACAGCAAATTTTGATGTTATTTGCCATTTTACATTAAAAACCAAAAACACTGTATTATGCTGGTAAAACTAGTAAAATGTTCTATTGATAATTACTGTATGAATCTGAGCGTTGAGCAGTTGCAGGATGAAGAGGACAGACGAAGTACCAAACTGCTGCTACGTCATACCAATGTACTTATCATCTCATTGATATTTGCTAGACAGTAGGCTGCCTAGTGCGGTAACACACAATACGTGGGTGTTGTTTTGACTATTCGCTGTAGACGGCGACACCGAATGTATGTAGTTTGGATAGTACCCGTGACTACTGCAAACATAGTACTAGTAAACGTTACTACTACTAACGCAATCTCTCACAGTAGTAGTGACGTAATGCATTAATCTCAGCTGTACAAAGCTTAGGAACTAGCAGTACGTACGTTTGCAATTGAAGTTAATTTTGAATTTTGTCGTGTGTAAAGCGCACGTGAACTCGGACGGAAGTAGCAAGTAAAACGTTGGAAGCGTTCTAAATGTGGCTCAACCACAGAATGTTGAATGTATCGTGGATGGACCGTATTACTAGCGAGAAGATTCTTCAACGGATGAAGATAAAGTGAAATTCTATCGCGAAACCCCGATAACTTCAGAATACTTAAGGTATTTTATAGCAGATACCAAATAGTACAAGTAATATTAAAAAAATGGGGTGCGGGATTTCGACGAATACTGCGACTAAAAGAAATTATAATTGGGACTCATTTAAGGCGTTAGTCAACAAAATAATAATGGGTAATATCGTTGCCAACATCCGGAAGACTACAAAATTCACCACGTGTGTATTGTAAATAGCAAATAAGTTCAGACACAAAATTGAAAACATTAGAAATGACATAAGGTCAATCATTTGATTAAGTTTATTATAGAAATGATTATTCGCAGACAAAAATATCAAGACAATGTTAATTATGAAACAGATTAGTAGAAAACAAAATAAATTACTCATTAACATTTTTCACAAAGTATAATTAAAAATAGATAGTATCATAAACAATTTTAAGCCTATTTTATACATTCTGACGCAATAAAATTTATATAACAAACAACAAAATTCTATAAATAGAATCAGGGAACAAAAACAAAACACAGACGATTTAATTTTGTCAACGACAATAAAATGACATGATTGAAAACATACGGAAGGAGGGAGTTGAGTGAGAAAAAAATTGAATAAAATACTGAAGATATGAAAGATGAAGAACGAAGTGGGGCAATGACCAATAGTATCCGGTGTTCTCGATTTTCTGTTTAAACGTATCCTCCCTCTTCTGTACCCCATTCCAATTAAAAACTAATCAGAATAACCCTTTGTTCTTTACTCCTTTATTCTATAGCATACCCGATTTAATATTGTCCATCATTTAATGCCACCCAATCTCATTAGTAATCACTATTATTAACAAACAGCTTTTACTTTAACAATAATGTAGAGCTTATCTGATGGCTCAAGTCGGCCAAACGAATTATTGTTGGGGATAGTCTTTTTACTATACTATAGGCATACCGTAAGGAAATTGCAGTGCTAGCGTTCCAAGCGTCAATCTTGGCGGGGAAGAATTACCTCCACCATTGTGGTATTTCGCAGTTGATACACGTCACAGAATGTTTGATATTAACGTAGCGAGGTTATTTTTTAGTGGGGATTTACCCCAACTTCCTGACGCATGCGCACTGGGACTGTAACATCCTACCGGTATTCCGACTGTGTGGCCAAGATTTGATTGCCCCTTGCGGAGAGGAGCGGAATCGGCCCGCTACTAGCTTTCTCAATAACATTTCATTAAAAAACAATTTTATAACACTGTAAAATGCTCTAGGCATGTAAAATCATGATACGCATCTATTTTGTCCTATTACTTTTTCATAATACTATTATTATATTATTATTATTATTACAGGCATATAATTTATTTAAATACATATGTACACATTGTGAAGACACTAATCTACGATTGATATCATTTTCAAACGCTAATTAAAGGTCCTTAACTTTTGAAAGGAACATCAAAGTTGCGTGATTCTTTCACTAAAAATAAGTTCACTCTTTAAACTATATTTCGTACGCTGCATGTATATAGAAATAATTATAAGCTGAAAACTTATTCGCGACAGGACATTTTCAATTCGGGCGTACTTCAATCAATCTTTTTACAAAATGAATAGCTACAGTATTGAAATCACTACCTAACAAATATACATTTTTATTTGATCTCATTTGTTCATCTCATTTTGTTGATCTCATTTGATTTTCATTTGTTCTCGGTATATCATGATTCCATTTATGAAAATTTTATCAATGTCAGACTTCCGGTTAATAACTATTTAATCATAGTGGAAACGAAAATCGTCCGATTTCACGGCTGTTATTTTTTTTCTTAAAATCACTAATAACTTTTTAACCGTTTCATTTATCGTAAAAGTTAATAGAACACAAAAGTTGCGTATCATGATTTTACATAAGACGAGAGCATTTTACAGTGTTATAAAAAATGTTTTTTAAAAATGAAATGTTATTGAGAAGGCTAGTGCGGGCCGCTTCTGCTCCTCTCCGCAAGGGGCAATCAAATCTTTGCCACACATTATTAGAGTTTTGATTTAATGGCAACAACTTAAAATTTTTGTCATAATAACTATGTCATTTGACAATGTAGCCGACTCGAGCCGTCAGACAAGCTCTACCATGCTATGTATTATTATCAGGGGTGTTTACATATAACCACTTCATATATATCGATATGTTGTATTATACTAACACACCAAACACCAAACAATCGATAGTGTCAACTACACAGAAACACATTAACTACCACTATATGGAACTAAACAGTGTGTGCTATATCTTTATAGCGTTTATTACTTCCGGTTAATTGCTGATAAAACATTAACTGACAGCTTATGTGACCCTTTCTTATCGTACTTCATAAAAATATGATACCGACTTCATAATGACCTATCTTCCATCTCATCTCATCCTTCTCCTTTCTCTCTTTATTCCGTTTACATCCTCTTCAACATATCATCAGAAAATATGTATTTACATCAACTATACAGGATAATTTTACATGTAGCCTACAGCACTTTCTCTGTTTATTTCGTTTTTACTTTCTCTTCCCCGGTATAAATGTCTGGGAAAATAAAATATATTGTTTCATGTCGTTTTTTTTGAAATCAAGTTTTCACCAGAAATACACGTTTACAGTTCCCCTGAACAAAAAAACATTGTTTTTACCGATTGGATGTGTAAACAAATATATCAAGAACAGATTATCGTACTAAGTTGAAACTTGGAACTTATGTTAAGTACCACAAGGGGACCTAACACGAATATTTTTTATCGAAATCGGTCAACCGGAAGTAGTAGTTTATTCGTGCTTTTGTTAAAATTTTTGCAATTTTCTCTAAAACGGTTACTACGATTTTTTTTAATCAATTTCTACACTTTTATGCTTTACACTCAACAGGATATGTGAAGCGACATGTCTTCTGAAATATCGTAGGAGAGCTGTGGTTTTGTGGTAAAGAAATGACCTTTTTTATGATTGCAGCCATTATTTGGATCTTAGGGCAAACGTTTGTAATCAGAGTTGTAAAAATTAAAAATAGAATGTACAACAGCTATATCTAAATATTTTTTACAACGCTTACTTTAGCGTCAATTGGTAATATTCTGTATATTGCTCTTTTCGGTAAAAAACCCGGATTTCTTTTAAGATTGTGGCGTTAGTGTATGCATTCCACGACAAATATGTATGTTACCAAAATTATAGAAAATATAAGAAAATTTACAACTTTTATTTCAAGCATTTTCGCAAAGACCTTAGCTTAACGTCAATTTGTGTATTTTCCGTTTTTTTTTAAAGTCGCATCGACATCTTGGTTATTAGCGACTGCATTGGGGTAAAGAACGGTGGGTTTGAACTTTTAATAATTTTCGAGCCAATTATAGTACATTTGTTTTAGGAAGAAGCTTGTAAGGGGAGGGCGAGTAGGTAGAGTAGAGATAGTTTCAAGGGGAAAGTGTTGTCTCTTTCTCACTTAATGATCATTCCCTCTCTAACTGTATACTACTGTTACAACTACGAGGTGCTTCCCCCACCACTAAACAGAACAGCTCAGCGGCACAGAGCGTTGGAGGGAGAGCTTCAAGCTAGAACAAATGACCTATATATGACTGAAGCATTCAAGAACAGAAGAGGTAGAGGTATAAAGGAATTATAGTTGGGAGCTGACTTGTTTGCTAGTGCGGGATGAAGGGAAAGGGGGACTGGTGACAGTGAGACGTGATGTTGTCATAGCAACGGTTGCTTTAAATCCACATGGCGACATGTGTACTGTATATTCTGAAAATATTATATATTGTTTATTTGTCAGTTGTTACTGTGAGGCCGTTCATCATTTACTACATTTTTTATGCTCTAATAGATAGGGTAGGTGCCATGTCTGCTGAAATTCTTGGAGAGATTGTTTTTTCGTAAAAAATTGTTTTTTTTTTTAGATTGTAGCTTTTATATGCATTTTAGCGCAAAAATGTATATAATAAAAGTTGTAGAGAATTTAAAATCCTACAACTTTTAATTCAAACATTTTTTTGTATAACGCTTAGTTTAGCGGTAATTAAGCGATTTTCTGTTTTTTCCCCTCACGAAAACGTGTAAAAAATCGATTTTTTTATTTTAAAGATTTCAGCCTTAGTATGCATTTTACGACAAAATTGTATATAATCAAATTTATAATATATTAAAAGACCTACAACTTTTATTGAAAGCATTTTTCTTTAAAGGGCCTTTTAGCGCGAAAGAGTGATGTTCCGTATTTTTAAGCCAAACTGAGGTTGAGTTTAATTTTGCCGTCTTTCAATCGTAATTAAAATTAGGTTATTTTTTGAGGTTAGCGTTTTATTTATTTCTAATGTTTTAATGTTAGGTCATATTGTTAATTATGTGCACTGGCAAGAGAAAGTCGTGTGATTGTTTCACACAAGATTTTTATAATTATTCTTCTAATGAGTAGGTGTTTCCCACAGATAAAAGTCACTGTGTCAAATAATTGTGCCAAACTCCTTGAACATTTAATGACTTAAGTATGAATTTGTTCGTTTATCTTATGAATTTAAATAAATAATCCAATTGGTTTGTGACGTAAAACATCCGTTCTTATTTATTTAGAAATACTAAATATTATTTTACGCGTATTGTTAATTAAAAAATTTAGGTCATCTTTAAAATGTTTAGTCGGTTATGTTTATTTATTTATTGTACTGGCTTCTTTTGTTTTGAAAGAAGAAAAATGTTACGAAATAGTTTACAGTTTAGCATTTATTTTAAGTAGTGTTGTACTGCTCTACTATATATAGTCCATTTAGTAAGTTTACGAACTGTAATAATAGTTTGTTTTACATAACGTCGTAAATTATGGGGTCATATAACAGTTAGGCTAATGAATTTACAATGTTGTAAGTGCCGTATTTAAAAATGGTAGAATGACTTTATTACTAAATTTTAAAAGTATATTTTCAGTTATGCTGTATACTCCTAGGATTTTAATAAGGTTTTTTGTGTGGAATAGTATTTTACAGGGTTTAGAGGTGTTCTAAAAATAAATACTGCTGTTGAACTTAGTTGTGGTTGAATTAAAAGAATTATAATCAGTTTTACAAATTAATTATATGGCATGTATTAGGGAAGGTGAGTGATTTTCAGTCGCAATGTTAAGCCATTGTTTAATAGTTTGTTAGATTTTATATAAATTTTTCCTAGGTATAAAACTGAAATGTACGGAATATATTGTAAAATATAATCCGGGGTTTTTGTGAATCTGGTTGTATCTAAACAACGAAACATCCTTTTTAATTTATAAGAAATATTTTATTCATGAATTACAATAATTGGTAATGTTGTTTTGGTCATCAGCTGAAAGGCTGGTTTAAACTTTTAGAGGCTTTACTAAGTAAAAGAGGAGTGAGGTAGTTGTTTACCATTGCTTTCCTCACTAAGTGGAAAAGTATGCTTGTCAGGATACCAAGGTCTCTGTAAAACATCTACTCTCCAAATGACACCTTCACTTCATTCACCATATGGTCGGGCTGTATAAGTTAATTAAATTAAATACTCTCAGAAGAGATTACTCTTGACTACTAGTATATTTTACACCTCTACCTCTAATGCTTCAGTCATAAATTAGCTGACCAAGTGATAAGAAACAACTATTTTTTTACTTTGTTTTTACCTACATGAATGTATTGGAAGGAAATGATTATTTTCATGTCGATTTTTCGAAATCGACTTTTCATCGGGTATACTACACGTTTTCAGACCCCCTGAACCCAAAAAAAACATGTTTTCAGCGATTGGTCTGTGTGCTTCCGTGTGTGTGTGTGTGTGTGCGCGCGCGCGTGTGTGAACAAAATATCTCAAAAACGGAACATTGTACAAACTTGAAACTTAAGTTAAGTGCCACTAGAGGACCCGACACGAACATTTTCATCAAGATTGCGGCCTTACATGCATTTTAGCGCAAAAATGTATATAATAAAAGTTTTAGAGAATTTAAAATCCTACAACTTTTATGTCAAACTTTTTTTGTGTTACACTTCGTTTAGCGGTAATTAGTGATTTCGTTTTTCTTTTCATGAAAACCAGTAAAAAAGAAATTTTAAGATTTCGGCCTTAGCATTTTACGACCAAAGTGTATTAATAAAATTTATAGGAATTTAAAATATTTCAACTTTTATTTAAAGCATTTTTCTCCACAGAGCCTAGTTTAGGGTCAAAGAATGATTTTCCGTACTATTAAGCTAAACTTAGGTTGATTTTCATTTTGCATCATTCACTTATGATTAAAATTAGGTTATGTCCTTTGAGATTAATTTTTTTAGAAGAGGTGTAAAAGACACTATTCAAAGTTATCTTATCTAACAGTAATGAATTTCATTATACAGCCAGACCCTGTGGTGAATGAATTGAAGATGTAATTTGGAGAGTAGTGGTTTTTCAGGGACCCTGGCATACTGATGAACATATCTTTCGACTCGCTGAGGAAGGCAGTGGTAAACCATCTCACTCCTTGTTTTACCTAGTAAAGCCTGTGGACGTTTAAACCGGCCTTTTGGCTGATGACCTAAACAACAACAACAATAATAATAATAATAATAATAATAAAACATCAAATATGGACTACAATAACATCAACAAACGTTGATCCATTTGTCAAATATTATAACAAGACAGTTTATAATACGAACACAATCCACTGCATTATTGCAGACTGTAGTTGATGAAACATGTCATTTTGTGTTTATCCGTGTCATGTTGTATGTCAGAATACTATCATTTCAATGTAGAGTATCTACTGTATTAAATCTGTATTGTAAATCCTTCCAACTTGTTGTTCATAGAATACACAATCTGTCTGATAAACATGTTTCTTATTTTATCATAAATCTGTTACATGTTCTGTTCAGTTTAAGTAGTATCCGGTAAAATCAAAATCATATCAGATTGTGTTTTCATTTCATATTGTTATTTACCGTGTAGAGATTGTTTCAATCTACCCTGTATGTTTGTGTTATTGAATTTATTGTTAAAAGGGTTTCAAATTTCAAAATCGATTACGCGTTTGTTATCCCATAATATAGTTCTCTGTTCTCATAGCTATTCGATTCTATTGTGTGGTTTTGTACGTACAGTGTTCTCTCAATATGCTTGAACATATATTTTTGTCGTCGACGAATACAGATTTATGTTAACTTCATTGTGTACCGCTAGATAGTATTAAGTATAAAAAAAATTCTGGTGTGAATTTTTACGCGACTTTCTCTTGTTAATGCAAATAATGAACAATATGAACCTAACATTAGTAATAATATATTAGAAATAAACAAAAAAACTTACCTCAAAAAACATAACCTTAATCATAAGTGAATGATGTAAAATTAATATAAATTATACTAAATAAAAGTTTTGGACAGTTGAAAAATCTAGAACATTTACCTCTAACATTTCTTTGTATAACGCTTCTTTTTTTTTAACTTTTGAGACCCCATAGGATCACTTCAGCTCAAATTCATTTTTCTCTACAGAGCCTATTTTAGCGTCCAAGAGTGATTTTCCGTATTATTAAGCCAAACTGAGATTGGTTTTCATTTTGCATCATTCACTCATTATTAAAATTAGGTTATGTTTTTTAGTTTTTTTTGTGTTTATTTTAAGTCGCAGCAACAGGTTGATCATTACCGACTACGATAGGTTAAGAAACTGTAATGATGGGTTTTGGCACGTAATAATTTCCTGACCCTAGCCGGGAATCGTTTCAGGACCTCCGCTTAGTATGCTAGCGCGCTATCCACTACGTCACGGAAGTGACCATTTACATTGATGTAAGAAAGTCGTGTGAGTGTTTCACACGAGATTTTTAAAATGTTTGTCCTGTTATGACTTAAAGAGAGAGATTGTTTATTTCTAGTAAAAACATTCAGTTAAGTTCATTAGGCGTTACTTTTAGCGCTGAGCGGATTACAATGTGAATACATAAGTAAACGTACGTATACATTGATAAATGTGTTTCTTTGAAGTGGTGACGTCTTAAACAGCTACTAAATTTCAAAATAAACGTTTTACACGAAAATAATTGTTGTTGATTTATTAATGTTGTTGTTTTTGCATATTTTTACTTAATTTTTACTTTCTCTTGCCTATATGAATATATAGGAAGGAAAGTATTGTTTTCATGTCGATTTTTCGAAATCGAGTTTTCACCGGATCTATACGTTTTCAGACCCCCTGAACCTAAAAAACATGTTTTTAGCGATTGGTCTGTGTGTGAACAGAATATCTCAAGAACGGAACATCGTACGAACTTGAAACTTGAAACTTAAGTTACATACCACTACCGGACGCGACACGAACATTTTCATCAAAATCGGTCAACCGGAAGTAGTAGTTTATTCGTATAATTTTTCAGTTTTTTGCAATTTTCTCAAAAACTGGTCCTACGATTTTTTTTTAAATCGCCTATTTTACTCAATTTTTTATTCTCTACAAGATAGGGTAGGCGTCATGTTTGCTGAAATTCTCGGTGAGGCTGTTTTCACGTAAAAACGTTGTTTTTTTAAGATTACGGCTTTAATATAAATTTTAGCGCAAAAACTTATGTAATAAAAGTTGTAGAGAATTTAAAAACCTACAACTTCTGTTTCAAACATTTTTTTGTATAACGCTTAGTTTAGCGGTAATTTGCGATTTTCTGTTTTTTTTCTCACGAAAACGTGAGAAAAATCGATTTTTTTAACATTTCGGTCTTAGTATGCATTTTACGACAAAAGTGTATATAATTAAATTTATAGAAAATTAAAAGATCTACAACTTTTGTTTAGAGCATTTTTCTCTACAGAGCCTAGTTTAGCGTGAAAGCGTGATTTTCCGTATTTTTAAGCCAAACTGAGTTCGATTGTCATTTTGCGTCATTCACTCATGATTAAAATAAGGTTATGTTTTTGAGGTTAGTTTTTGTTCATTTCTAATGTTTTAATACTAATGTTAGGTTTATTGTTAATTATTTGCATTGGCAAGAGAAAGTTGTGTGAGTGTTTCACACCAGATTTTTTTTAGTTAGGAAAATTTTCGACGTATTTTTCTACCCTAGAGAAAAATATTAAGTGCTTTGGGTGAATTAATCATCCGTGTTATGCAGTAGGAATGTATCTACCTATTTTTTCTCTTCCTTTCTACATTTTTATAATCTAGAATGAAAGTATTGCGGTAGAGAAAAGCTTTTGATGTTGGAATCTCAACTGATCTTGAATTTTTATGATTTTTTGGTACGAAAAAATGTATTTTAAAACGATTTCATCGTCAATTTGAGATATTCGTAAAAAATCCGCATTAAAATGGTTAATGTCGAGTGATTCCTCATTGGTGACAATATATTGCAAGTATGTGTTTTGGATAAGTCATCAAAATCATTTGAGTCAGTTATTTTAGAACCCCCATAAGTCAAACTTTTATATTTTATCTTTAGTTTATTTTAAGACTGAATGTAAACACATCATCCCTACAAAAATCACATATATCTGGCTTACCGTAAGTCGTAATATAACACTTAGAAACGGCGTATCCTAAGTGATATAAAGTGCTTCCTACTAATTAAGAAATAAAAGTGGATGATTTTTGAAGCTTAAGCTCTACTTTCTAGTGGAAGAGGCTACACAAAGTTTGTATGCAAAATTTTTTTAAGGGAGATTACTGTTTGTGACGACGATGAACGTAAATAGTCTTCAAGATCAACATTTTTCTTTCTTAAGTTACGAATTTCAATTTTTATTTTTTCAAAAAGCTATTTTTTGTCACTAATGTAAAATAGTGAAATAAGTAAATGAATACTGTTGTACAACAGAATTTTCTTCTGATATAACAACGAATTTTACAGAAAACAACGTAAGTTAACATTTTACTCCAATTTTCCAAACTTTTCAACTTTTTTCAATGAGTGGCTTATCTCTAAAAAGACGAATTTTTTTATTAAATGGGATAGCTCTCTGAACTAATTATATATTTTAATGTTGGTTTTTATTGAAACGTAAGGTACCAGTTTTTTAATTTTTCCAAAAGTTACTTTCATTCTGAAAGTAACTTTCTGAAATAACCGATTCATTTATGAGAAAGTAAAATGATCTAATCCTGCTTGAAGTATTCAAATGGGATATTTGTTTTCAGTATTGTAAAATTTTATAACTGTCTTTATGCCGCAGTAGGACTGCTGGAGTAAAATCTAACGAAATATTAGTTCGTACGATTAAATTTCTAGATTTATCCGTCTCGATATGCGATGACTATAATTTTCTCTTGTATTCGATCTGGGCGAGACAATATTTTGAATTGATGCCAACCCATTGGTTATCACTGCTTATTGGATTTCTTTGTCTCTTTTTTACATGTTCTCTCTTTTTCTCTGTCTCATAGAAGGGTTTTTTCTTTCTGTTTCATAGCAACACTCATTTAACGCGGAGTCCAGTGATTTGTTATCACCATCAATATAACGACCGCCGGCCGTTATTATTGATCAATATCAATAATACGCCGGCCGCATTGGCGTAGTTGGTAACGTGCTCGCCTCTCATCATGCGGTCTTGGATTCAAATCCCATTCAGGCGCACGGCATTTTTTCATACGTTACAAAAAATCATTTCATCACTCATCGTCTGCATTTGCAGTAATTGCAGAACAGTCGGACGTTAAACCAAAAAGAAAAGAAAAACAATATAACGAACATGAGTGCTCCTCATAGATTCTCATTGGTCCATTTTCTGTCCTAAAAGCTTTACTCAATATGGGTCAGTCGGTTTCTATTGGTTGAAATAAAATATAAATCGCCCTGGTTTAGCAGACTAATTTTTAAGACTTTACTGAGTCTTTGAAGACTGAGGTTCTGTCTTCAAGTACATTTTTTTATAGATTATTGCAAACTTCACTAAACTGACCGTTGGACAAAAAATATATATAGTTTAAATTCATTTGAGACACAAAAACTACAACTATGTAATGTTACAACGCAAATAAATATCAATAATGTTTTTATTTAGTGTTTTTTCAGGCCCCCGCAACCCAAAAACCATGTATGTTTTTAGCAACTGGCTTGGGTGTGTTTAAGGTGTTTAAGAGTAAAAAAATTAGATTTGTTCAAACCCAAATTTTGAGGGGTTTAGTGCCAGAATTACAAAAGTTTTGCTGATGCAATCATTGAGGACACACTTTTAATATAAAAGTTGTTTTTATTTTTTTCAATGATTGTTATGTTCTCGTATTTTATTTACATACTCTACTCCAAGAGCGTTCAGGAGATAACAATTGTGGGTTTAAAGGGCCTTGCAATTGAATTTTAAACCCTTAAAACTACAAATAATGTCAAACCAAGTAAAGGTAAAATTCTATACGGATTTGAATACTAGACAGTGGTTATCGGTGTACTTTGATGGTTGGGGTTCAGTTCACAATACTCTTCAGGAATAGTCGGCCTGGGTATGTACAAGACTACACCTCCTTTACTCGTCATACAGATCATCCTCATTCATTGGGTCATGGGGATGCTTATAGTTCTGAATTGAACAGATTTGAAGTACACATTAGGGATAAAAACAAATAAAAATAATACTGGGAGAAGTTAAATGAAATCGTTTGAAATTTAAGTTTTTGATAGTTAAAATGTAATTTTATTATTTTTTGGGGTTATTCGAATAATTTTAAAAACTTGTTAGAAGCTGAATGACAAAATATTATTTTTCAAGTTTCACCTTTGCTGTAAAGAAAATGATACATAAGTTAGGCCTATCCCTACGATATTTTTGAAAAGAAAACAAGTTTTTTCGATTTTGAGTGTCATTGAACGTGTTGAGATCAAATGATATCCGGGTTTTAAATATATTGCTGTAGCAATTTTTTTTAATAGAAACATATTGTAGAGTTGCAAAAAATTAAAAATTTAACGGATTGTTTGATTGACATTTGTATTTTTGAAGAAAGATTTTGTACAGTCGTTACAATAAATAGCAGTAATATTTAAGAAAAAAGATGTCAACAAAACTTTACTTTGGCATTTAGACATGCATACTATCATAATTTTAAGTGATTTGGAATGATTTCAAATTCAAAATAATCCTTTACGTCACTTTACTTTTTATACATTTTATTTTCACAGTAATAAAATTTCTCATAAATAATTAATTTACCAGACTATCAAATTGGTTGAATATAAATTTATTATTCTATTAGTACGGAGTTGATTTATTAAGGGTTTTGCATCGGTAATATTAATTTAAATAAATTTCAATGATATTGTATCCATAATTTGTGACGTCCCTATCGTTCAATATACGACGTGTGTCATGTCTACTAACGTTTTAATAGGGTTGCTAAAATGACCTTGATTTTATTAACTACCCTCTGGTAATGTGAATAGAAATTTTGTATACCAATTTGAAACCCTATCTAGTTATTTAAAATGTTTATTTATCGGTTATATATACAAATTATTATCTACCCTCACCAGTTCAGTCGGTTGACGTTTTATTACCCAGGATTGTGGGTGATGTATTTAAGCTGGCACTACCATGATAAACGTGATTTTTACCTCCGATTTGACGTCTCACGGAATTTTAAGTATAGTAGGCTACAATCAATATCAATTCGTTTTATGGGCGGTTTTTCTTTTCGTTTTTTAGTGGAAAAGTTTATATTTGGGAAATTAAAAGTTTGTTTGGCCTACATTTTTTGAAATACCATGCGACGTTAATCATTTTTTGATTTATTAAAACGTTAAAATGTTTTTTTTCTTTGTATAGTGAATTAATTTTTGTCAGTGTTATTATTAAAATTTGGAACATACATTCTGAAAGGTAGTTTTATTTGTTAGAAAAAATGTGATGTGTCTGATAATAATGTAGTAGATAACTTTTTCACACTCATTACTGTGTGAAACATAAAAAAATTATAAAAGAAACTGGTCCAACTATTCACTTCGCATGCCAGCACACAGGCTTCCTGTACGGGCATAGACATATAAACCTAGAGGGAAGCGAGGCTTGGGAAGACCTGGTTAAGTCTTTGTTAGGTACGGTAAAACATTACGATCAATTGTGTCCGCGCTTTTTGTGGACTTTTCTAGCTTCGTAGGGGTTGATTAAATATAGTCTCCTTGTGTTTATCGTTTTTCACAGTCTTCCCGATTTTACTCAACACTAAAAGAGCCTTTACAAGTTGACTCTGAATCGAAGGACTGAACAAGAATATCAGCCTCGCGTTCGAGAACACGTTCTTAAGTGTTCTGAAAACCGTGGTCCTCCTGAGTGTCGTTGAAAGTCTTTTTTATTTCACCACACATATTAAAGCCGCAATCTTAAAAAAAACACATTTTTTCTACGATAGCTCGGCCTCCCCAAGAATGTCAGCAGACATGGCACCTTCCCTATCTTATAGAGCATAAAATGTAGTATATGAGGCGATTTTTTTAAAAAATCGTAGGAGCCGTTTTTGAGAAAATCACATAAAAGTTAAAAATGACACGAATAAACTACTACTTCCAGTTGACCGATTTTGATGAAAATGTTCTTGTCGGGTCCTCTAGTGGTATCTAACTTAAGTTTTAAGTTTCAACTTTGTACGATGTTTCGTTCTTGAGATATTCTGTTCATACACACAGTAACCAATCGCAAAATACATGTTTTTTTTTTGGGTACAGGGGTCTGAAAACGTATAAATTTGGTGAAAACTCGATTTTCATGTCGATTTTTCAAAATCGACATGAAAACAATACACTTTCTTTCCTTCTTTTTCTTATTTTATTTAACGTCGTATCAACTGCAACGGTCATTAGCGACGACGTTGGGGTGCAACTGTTTACAATGGAGGATGAAATGATTTTTGTAACGTATGAAAATATGCCGTGCCTGAGTAAGATTCGAACCCACGACCGCATGATGAAAGGCGAGCGAGCACGTTACCTTTCTTTCCTTCTTATATAATCATTTAGGCAAGAGAATGTAAAAAACATTCTAAAATCTAAATCAAGATTACATAGGTACTTCTTAAAAATATACTTAGATACATATGGACGATGCAGTTTTACGATATAAAAGCGAAAACAAAAGACAAAATTTACGGTCGTTGAAATAAATCTACGTAGTAACCTCTACCTATTTATTCATGAAAACGGAGTGTAACTTGTGAGACAAACGAAAATACTTTCACAATAAATTACAAATAAAAACACCTGTAGCAAAAAAGACGCTTTAAATTTTCCATCCACATCTATTTCGTCTTTCAGTCCAATGTTATTAAGAGTGAAAGCAACAAGAGTGAGCATGTATGTGTTTGATAAATTGAAGGGCGTGACCTTAATATAAATTTCAAATATTTAGCATCCAAAAATTTTCACATATTTAAGTACAGATATATTAATCAAACAGAAAGAGATAGTATTTTTCAGTATTAATAAATGTTTAAGAGGACCACCTCGTATTTAACGAACAACAAGATATTTAAATTAAAGTAAGTTTTAGTGGTACATTTATAAATCGTTACGAATAATTCAACTTCACCGCAAAATTTAAGACCGCAAGGTAATAAATTAACTTAACTGGCGAAACACAGTTTAGAACTGTACATAGATTTGTTTCGAATAACGTCATCACAACAAATATTTAAAAAAGAAACCAATAAAATGCAAGCAAACACAATACAATAACTCAGTAAAAATATGATTTAAAAAAAACATTTTGCCAATTTTTCATTTATTTGAAAAAACTAACAAAAGGTTCTAAAATAAATCGATTGACTTCGTTTTTCCTTGTTTAAAAGTAAACATTAAGTGTATTATTTGAAATTTTCTCTGTAGATTTAATTCTTGGATGAAAAATATCAGTGAACACACCAATGTTTATATAAGAGGGCTGAAATACAGAACAAAAATCTGGTGTGAAACACTCACATGACTTTCTCTTGGCAATATCAATAATTTGACTTGTGAAAATTTCCAAAACCTGGCCTGGAATCGAACCTGGGACCTCCGCGTGGTAGGCCAACGCGCTAACCACTGCGATGTACGAAGGCGGGCAAAATTTCAATATTGTTTGAAATACCTAATAAAATATATTTTAAAATACATGTTCCTCGTTTTAAATTAATGTTAATTTAAAGCCTCTTTGAATTTCGAAACGTTTTGAAGAAAGGAAGGAAACAGCAATTTTTAAGCGAAACTGCGATCATATATTCCTGTGTATGAATAATTCCACGAATTCTAACACACAACGCTTTCAACAACGTGTAGTCTATATGATACATGAAAAACTGTTGAATTCCAAGTAGATAGAAGTGTATGATTGTAATATTACATTCCACTCTTTTAGGAAAAAAGTCAAGAGAAATCCTACGTGGAAATCAATATAAACTCTGTGGATCAAGTAAGCAGTGTATAACAAGTCCGATTAATTATTAGAATACCGTAAATTTTGAAATACGTATTATTAATTTTGCTTTCTTTTGCCTTGGTATGAATATACAAGGAAGGAAAGTATTGTTTTCATGTAAATTTTTCGAAATTGAAATTTCACTGGATATACACGCTTTCAGGGCCCTGAACCCAAAACAACATATTTTTAGCGTTTGGTCTGTGGGCGCACGCGTGTGTGAACAAACTATCTCAACAAAGGAATACGGTACGATGTTGTCGATAAACCGTTAAATAGTGGTTTATTCGTGCAGTTTTTTACTTTTTGCGACTTAAACAAAAACGGCTTCTACAATTTTTTTGATTAAAACCGCCTCATTTACTGCGTTTTTATGCTCTACAAGATAAGGTAAGCGCCTTGTCTGCTGAAATTCTTGCGGAGGCTGTCTTCTCGTAGAATACTGTTTTTTTTAGATTCCGGCCTTAATATTATGTATTCTAGAGCAAAAAAGTATAAAATCAAAGTTTGTAGAACATTAAAAATCCTAAAACGTTTATTTCAAACATTTTTTTGTACAACGCTTAGTTTAGCGGCAATTAGAAATTTTTTTCTTTCATGAAAATCGACAAAAACTGAGATTTTTACGATCGTGGTATTAGTATGCATTTCACGACTTCAGTGTGTAAATCAAAGTTATAGAAATTTAAAAAATTCATACCTTTTATTTCAAGCATTTTTCTCAACAGAGCCTAGAGTTAAGAGGCAATTTCTGATTTTCCATATTATTTTTAAGTTCTACTGAGGTTGACTCTCATATTGCGTCATTCTGTCATGATTAAACATAGGTTGTGCATTATCTATATTGGCAAGATAAAGTCGTATGAGTGTTTCACACTAGATTTTTTTCATAAAACCGTAATTTTTAATCAATAATCTGTATGCATCTGGCGACAGTACCACATCGGGCGTGTACAAAGCGATAAACTGGCGATGAGAATTTTTTTAACAGGTCGTGCCTGGTACTGAATAATGAACAAATTGGATGAAATAAAACGAGATAGATTTATAATTAGAATGAGATAGATGATGAGACGGAATGGTAGAAGGGGTACTGTAGAGTTCACCAACTGGAGTGTAAAATAAAACAATACATAATAGGTTACTGTACTATTTTTTACTTTTATTAATCCAAACAGCGGAATAAATTCCATTCATCAAATGTTGATCAATCTGTGAATTTTAAAAAATATTTATGTTATGGAACTTTTGCATTTTATAATAGTTTTTATCGCTGAGTTTTTAAATCACTCATGTACGTGAGTAAAACTTGTCAGTTCCAGATGAAGAAAACGACATGTCATTAAGCTAATCATAATTCTCTGGGCTCCAATCCCGGACATTTTTTTTATGAAAGGGGTTGTTTTTAGTAAATAACATACAAAATCGTTTTTGTTTAATAATTATTTTTTCCAATGAAATACCTTGGTTTATAATATACTTAATTACTAACAATGCTCATAACGAATAGTTGGAGTGTTAAATTAATTGCTCTCGATCTGTTGGTTTCAGGGCTATAAAAAAATAGTTCTGTTTCTTATCACATAGTCAGCCAATTATTTGACTGAACTATTTAAGAACAAAAGTAGATGTGTAAAAGACGCTAGTCAGAGTTTTCTCCTGTGTAAAAATTTGTAAAAAAATCGATTTTTTAAAGATTTCAGCCTTAGTATCCATTTTACGACAAAAGTGTGTATAATCAAATTTATAGGAAATAAAAGATCTGAAATTTTTTTTAGAGAATTTTCCTCTACAGAGCCTAGTTAAGCGTGAAATAGTGATTTTTGTATTCTTAAGCCAAACTGAGGTTGATTTTTCATTTTGCATCATTCATTTATGATTAAAATAAGGTTATGTTCTATGAAGTTAGTTTTTTTTTATTTCTTATGTTTTATTACTAATATTAGGTCATATTTGCATTGGCAAGAGAAAGTTGTGTGAGTGTTTTCCACCAGATTATTCTCATTGTGTCGATTATGCTTGGAACTTGGTGCTTGGAATTAATGTCTGTTCTCAAAATTGGTCCGTCTACTTTTTGAAGTTTATATCAGTACTTGATTGTGTTCAGTTTAAAAACGGTTTCACGTGCGTATGTAGCTTGTGGTTTAATTACCGAGTTGTAGAGTCGTATTTTAGAACTGGGAGTGACTTCTAGGCCAAGTGACCGGGTGGTCCAGGTTTTTTGATTTTGCTACAACTTAATGTATTTATTTATTGTATTTCAGATGTACTTATCCAAGATTTTGAATTTTAGGTATACTGTCGTATTTTGAGAGTAGAATGGAGAGAAAAAACAAGAAAAAAAAATAAGTTAGGTTTGTTTTAATAATAATTATTTGGTTTTAACGACTAAATTACGGGTTGCAGTATAGATTTCGTTGGTTTAATGTGTGTTAATTCCAAACTGTAGTTTGGAATCGAATGCGATGCTGTCTGCTTTGCAGTGTGAAGTAAATTCTAACCACTGGGAAACGATTTTTTTTCGTCCGACTGTTCTGCAATTGCTGCTAATGCAGACGGTGAAGGATGAAATGATTTTTTGTAACGTATGAAAATATGTCGTGCCTGAATGGGATTCGAACCCAAGACCGCATGTTGAGAGGCGAGCACGTTATTAACTACACCAGTGCGGCCGGCTGGGAAACGAAGGCGGCCAGAAAGAGAACTTATTAAAACTATGAAAGAAAAAACAGAGAAACTGAAATATCTTGGTCGTGTTAGGCTGGGAAAACTATTAAGTTATATGGGATATTCCTGATCTGTATACAGGAGAAAAGAAATTCGGGAAAACGAGCCTGATGGCTGTTGAAATTTCAAGATTGTACGATCTCCTTCTATTGATATTATTCAAACAATATTATTCAGATGAATCAAAGATTGAATAGTTCCATTATCTTTGTCAACCTCTATCAGGAGAAGCAATATCAAAGAAGAAGAGGTTTTCTAATAAAACCAAGACTTTGAACTTCTATAAAAATTTAGTATCTGATCGAATTGATTTGTTTTAATGTTCTTTTATGAAACCGATTCATCGTAATCTTCTGATAACTTTACTTCGTCTTTTTATGCAACTGGTTTTTGTTCAACCTTGATATGGAATCATTAAAATTGATAGAATTTTGTTGAGACTGGATGCATTCTCCTTTGTATGTATGTATGTTTAATCTTTGTGATGAGTCATTGTACTTAGTACATTCTACATGGCGTGTTGTTTTCAACCTTTTGCAATAAACTTTGTGTTCCGTCTCAACTATTTATTATAATAAAGTATAGCATTAATATGGTTTATTAGTACAAAATAGGTATTCTTAGCTGTAGTTAGTTTATTGCTTTACTAAGAAAATCATACAAGTATCTACCGTATGTTGTGTGTGCATGTTCTTTAGAGGTGATTGACTTCATGTGGAATCCACCGACCTTGTTTTCTCTTGATATGGTTGTTGATAAGTTGTTAATATATGTAGAAAAGAGTTATTATGTTTATTTTTGTTACATTTTTTATAGATTCTTTTCTAAAATGATAATATGCTGTTGCATTTAATGCACCTACATGATTCATTACTTGTTTAAATTTGTTTTAAAGATTTTTTACTGTCTCTTCCGTGAATGAATATATAGGAAAGAAAGTATTGTTTTCATATAGATTTTTCGAAATCGTGTTTTCATCGGATATACACGTTTTCAGACCCCTGAACCCAAAAAAAATATGGTTTTAGCGATTGGGATTGGTCTGTGTGTGCATGTGTGCGCGCGCGCATGTGTGTGTGTTGTGTGAACAAAATATCTCAAGAAAGGTACATCGTACGAACTTGAAACGTAAGTCAGGTACCACTAGAGAAACCGAATCGAACATTTTCATCAAAATCGGTCAGTCGAAAGTAGTAGTTTATTCGTGTAATTTTTCACTTTTTTGCGATTTTCTCGAAAACTGCTCTACGATTTTTTTTTAAAATCGCCTCATTTACTACATTTTTTATGCTCTACAAGATAGGTAGGCGCCATGTCTGCTGAAATTCTTAGGAGGCTGTTCTCTTGGAGAAAAAATGTTTTTTTTTTAAGATTGCGGCCTTAATATGCATTTTAGCGCAAAAGTTTACATCATAAAAGTTGTAGACAATTATTAAAAATTTTACAACTTTTATATCAAACATTTCTGTGTAAAACGCTTAGTTTAGCGGTAGTTAGCGGTTTCATGTTTTTTTTTCATAAAAATCTGTAAAAAAAATTATTTTTTAAGATTTCGGCCTTAGCCAAAACCGAAACGGCCTAAGCCGAAAACTGTCCGTAATGACAACCATTTTTCACTCCCATATGTTATGAGTGGTACAGCCATTGCCCTATAAAAAATTTCATTTAGTTGTCCTGTCTCATTTTCTTTCCTATTGTCCTGCGAATAGAACCGCATACTGCGCTGAATTTTTCCAGTTTCTCACTCACGTCACCATCTTTGTCATAGGAAATCCTATATCCTAAATATTTAAAACCTAGAACTTGTTCTATACTTCGGTTGCCAAGGATAATTTTGGAGCCATTTTCCGTTGAATGCCATAACCTTTGATTTTTGCGCCGATATTCTTATGCGAAACTCTGCGCTAATGTTGTGCAACATATAAATGGCATATTGGAGCCTGTCTTCTGTGTCAAAATTCATGTAATAATACTTTATCAATTGCTACAACAAGCAACTGAACCCGAAAATTAAAAATAGAGTCATCATTTGCAATAATTTTAAAAGTAGACACACTTAATATGTTTTGGTTGTTAGAATAACTCATCCGTATAAAATATTCTGTCATTTACAAGAAAAGAACGTTAATTGATTAGTGCATTTTATGTGTACGGATAAAATTAATATTTATTTAAATAAATCAGTGCAGCCAATATTGTTTCTTTTTATCATACCTACTCTTTGTTAGGTTTATACAACAATGCCAAACTATTTGATTTTATTCTTTATCGTTATTCTATGCATGTAGTGTATAAGTCTGTATGTTTTAGTGTTGGTTATTAATGCTGTAGTGTAGTTGTTTGTTTTGTTACGTTGGCGCCGTTTATTTAAATACATACGTACATCACTATCGTGTATCTACTGCGTTTCAACGCCCTACCACAATCTCACAAATCTTTTACTGTTGCATTTAAATTTGTCAGTTGCACTAAAACTGGTCCATTATATTGTGGCTTAAAGATTACGTAGGAATTGTGACGAAACATATTTCCGCTTGTAGCATAGCAATCTATGTACATTATGGTTGTGTTCTGTTATTAATGTTTTGTTTGTGTAGTTATTAAAATATTGTAAAGTTGCTTAGCAGGACATATTTAAAACATTTTGGCCACATTTTATGACATCTAAATTTATAAAACAAATTCAAAATTTAAATTATAATTTTTGGTTAAAGGAAATAAAAAAAACTAATTTGTAAAGATACAAATAAATCAATGACAGCTGGCTCTGTTTATTTTGGTTTATTAAGTTTGAATATAAATAAATCCAGCTGATTTAAATTAAATATTCAAAATTATTTAACATTAATAAAAAAATTTAATACAAACAAAATCTCGCTGCTAGGCAACTAAGAAGAAGAAAGGAGAAGAAATTATTGTAAAAAAATGATGAGTTGGTTTTGAGATCTTTAAGTGAACAGTTTGTATGATGAACATAAAAATAATAATCATTTTATTCAAGATAAATAATAGTATTTTATTACATTTTTGGCGCCCAACGTAGCGGCTGACAATCAGGTCAAAGTGAACGACGAGTATTGTTAGGACCATATCAAAGTGTTTTTTTTTATTAATATCGCGGAATTAAATAACATATTTTAAAAGAGATCAAAAATGGCGACCTATGAGTTAAGGAATAAAAAAAGTAAATCAGAAGGCGAACCTGATAGTGAGGTAGAAAAGGTTATTAAGCCTAAAGAGAAGACTGACATGGAGAAGTTATTGGAAATGGTTAGTGATTTAAGTTTAAAAATGAATGAACAAAAACAGGAAATAAGAGGCTTAAAAGTTGATATAGACGAACAAAAGCAAAATATAAATGAACAAAAACAAAATATGGATGAACAAACTAAACAAATTAGGAATATGGAAATGAATTTAGTGGCTAAAATGGATAGTCAGGAACAGAGGATAATAGATCAGAATAAACAGATAGAAGAATTTAAAGAGCAGGTTAAGGAGAATATTGAATTGCAGAACATTAAACTAGATAGTATGAGGTTAGAATTTAAGTGTAGTTTAGATGAACAATTGGAAAATATGAATAGAAGCATAGATGATAGAATAGAAGATCAGTTTCGTCATATTAAAACAAATATTAATGAACAGATAGGGAATATCGAGAATAAATTAGAGTTACTCGATTGCAAACATGAAAGTCGAATGATTGATTTTAAGGACGATATAGATAGGAAGGTTAGTAACCTAAACAGAACCTTAAACAAAGAAGTAGATCAGTTAAAAACAACAGTACATAATAGTGTTAATGATAAAGTTATTGGACAAAATAGTGATGTGAACCAATTTAGCAATATGTTTAGAAAGCAAGAAATTCCAAAATTTAATGGAAACTCAAACAATCCATTAATGGAACTTGATAAAATAAAGGGATATCTAAATTTGTATGGTGAACAATATTATAAAACAGGATCTTGGAGGACAATTAAAAATATACTTAGTATGTGTTTCATAGGACATGCACAAACATGGTATCGAACTGTATTTGAAGATTTAGAATCATGGGACATGTTTGAAGCAGAGTTTAAGACTGTTTTCTGGAATGAATTTGTGAAACGTAGGATTAGGTTAGATTTACAAACAGGACAGTATAATCCGAATGGAAAATTAAATATGGTGCAGTACTTCCAGAACAAATATAACTTAGCTAAGTACACACTAGATAATTTGAGTGAGAGTGAGAGAATTGTTGTATTATCTAAACATTTCAATGATAAAATTCATGCAGCGGTTTTGGTACAAAGAATTGATACGTACAGCAGTATGTTATTAATTCTACAGCAATTTGATGACTTCAGGAGTACAAGTCATAACAACCAGATAAGTTATAATAAAGAGAATATGTTTAGATTTAAGAATAATGATAATAATGGTAGTTATAGGAACGATAGTTTCAAGAAATCTCAGGAATGTGAGAACACAGATAGATTAGATAATGGTAATAATAAAGATTTACCATACTATAACAGAAATAATAACATGAATAGGTTTAGTCAATATAATAATAATAGACAGTATGAGAATAGGAATGATAGATTTAAGAATAATAATCAAGCTAACAAGTTTATAGACAGAAGATCTAATAGACCATTTAATAGGTATAATGAAAGAACAAATGATAGGTCAAACATGCATAGAGTTGATAACCAGAATAGAGATCAAAATTTTAGAAACAGAAGAGACTTAGATCCAAAAGTGAACATTATTCAAAAATGTGAGCTAAGTGATGATGAAGGAGCTAATCCAGATCAAAAAAATGTTTGAGGTCTAAGAATTTTAAGCAGGATATCATTGTAGCAGAAGATATGCAATTGCTTAGGCCGGTTAACACATTAAAACCTGCTTATAACAATAATTATAATCGTTTAAAATCAAAAACAGAGGTAGGACAGTTATTTAACGAGTTACCAATATCTGTAAATTTATTTTCAATGACTAATAATAATGATATGTGTCCAGAAATTGTTGTTAACATTAACAGTAATGAATACAAAGTTTTGTTAGATTCAGGAGCTGAATTATGTTGTATTTCTAATTGTATGTTCAACCAAATTAATACCAAGGCTTATAAAAAACAAATTAGTATTTTACCTGTAAGCAACATTCAAATTAAACTAGCTGATAATAAAATAATTAACAAGGTAAACAAACAAATATTATTGTCATTCTATATACAAGAGCTTAAGTTTACTGAAAATTTCATTGTCATACCAAATTTAGTTGTATCAATGATTCTAGGAGCTAATTTTTTTAATAAATATAAATGTTCTATTGATTTTGAAATGTGTAGGTTTAAGTTTTACAAAGATAATGTTGAAAAGTATGTTAAATTTTCTAGTGTTCAAGATAGAACAAATTTTGAGGTTAACTTTAGTGTTAAGAAATCAAAACAACAATTATTAAATTGTAATATTATTTGTGATGATGATTTTGAAAGTAGAAAGCAAAATGAATTTACAGATCTCTATAATAATTTTAGTAGAAGTAAAATCGGGAATGAAATTGAAAATTTAACAGATGGTATTCAGAAACCATATTCAGAGGTGTGTGTTACCAAAATAAGCAATAGTATTTCTAATAACTTGGTTAAATTAAGGCAGAAAATTAATAATATTAAGAATATTAATGATCATGAAAGAAGTGTTTTGTTTAATTTATTTAATCAATATCATAGTATATTCAGTGAAAATCCAGGTTTATGTAACAAGTATGAATACAAATTAATTTTGAAAGATAAAAATGCAATAGTTAAAAGGAATTATCCTATACCAGAGAAATTTATGGAAAAGGTAGATGAAGAGATTAAGGAAATGTTAAAGTTAGGTATTATTAGGAAATGTCAATCTGAGTATATTAATCCATTAGTTGTAGTGAAAAAAAAGAACAATAAGATCAGATTATGTATTGATGGAAGATTTCTAAATGAACAATTACAATCAGATAATTTAGCTATGGAACCAATGTTTCAATTGTTATTAAGATGTAGGGATTGTAGGATATTATCATGTATAGATTTAGTTAAATCATTTTGGCAGATTAGGTTACAGACAGTCAAAAATACACAAGTTTCATTCATAGAACAAGGCAGTTTTGTTATAATGTTGTACCGTTTGGGTTAAAAATCAGTTTAGCAGCATTAATCAGAGGTTTAAATTGTGTATTTGAAGTTGAGATTCATAAATTCATGTTGATATTTGTTGATGATTTCTTGTGTACATCACTAACTTTCAATCAACATATTGAACACTTAACAAAGGTTTTTGAACTTTAAAATATCCAAAATAAAATTTAAAAGATTAAATTTTATTTTATCCGGAAGAAGGGGAAAATGTAGCATAGCAATCTATGTACATTATGGTTGTGTTCTGTTATTAATGTTTTGTTTGTGTAGTTATTAAAATATTGTAAAGTTGCTTAGCAGGACATATTTAAAACATTTTGGCCACATTTTATGACATCTAAATTTATAAAACAAATTCAAAATTTAAATTATAATTTTTGGTTAAAGGAAATAAAAAAAACTCATTTGTAAAGATACAAATAAATCAATGACAGCTGGCTCTGTTTATTTTGGTTTATTAAGTTTGAATATAAATAAATCCAGCTGATTTAAATTAAATATTCAAAATTATTTAACATTAATAAAAAAATTTAATACAAACAAAATCTCGCTGCTAGGCAACTAAGAAGAAGAAAGGAGAAGAAATTATTGTAAAAAAATGATGAGTTGTGTTGGTGATCTAAAAGAGTACGTATGATAAAATAAAATAATAATCATTTTTGATTGAAAATTTATAAATTGTGTATTTTATTACACGCTCCAATCACTATATACTCTATTTCACGTTAATAATGCAGGAATTTTTTTTTTGGGTTTAACGTCCGACTGTTTTGCAAATTGCTGCTAATGCAGACGGTGAAGGATGAAATGAATTTTTTGTAACTTATGAAAAAATGCCATGCCCGAGTGGGATTCGAACCCAAGACCGCGTGATGAGAGGCGAGCACGTTACCAACATAATGCAGTACAATTCTTATGGGAATCATTTTGTGTTATCTGGCATACGGAAAACATCAGCCCTCCTCCGCCGACACCTTCCGAACGGCACTTGCAAAAATATTTGTAGTTTTGCCTACTACACTCCAACAAGCTCATTTTCAATCAAAAAATTCTGAAAAAAAACTTTCGCTTCCTAATGAATCGTATTTTATTACGCTGTAAATGTTATTATTATACTCTGATATTTAGATGAGAGACTGTAGGTATAGTATTCAGATGAACTGAAGTCCCCTAGTCGTGGGAGTGAAGGAATGCATAACGCTCTCACTCGCACAAGCCATACGGGCCGTTCCAATAACATTAGATAATTTTACTCATTGTTGTGAGCATGCAGTAAACTAACAAGAAGTCTGATTATATTATTTGCTTACCTTCGTTTATTCAGCTATCATGTGTTAGTTGTTCATAAACACACACACACACACACGCGCGCGCGCACACACGCACGCGCGCACACACACACACACACACACACACACACACACACACACACACACTAGCACGGGCCAAGATAACGATTGTAGTATGTTTTCAGATCTGGATTATAACGGTATAGACCTTTTGGCGCATGCGTAGTTATGCCTCATATCTCCCTCTCACTCGCTCGGCTATGGGACATCAATTCATTTGATATCTGTACGTATATGAGAAAGGGGTATGACCTCTCTCTCTTCGTCACCCTTACTGTCGGGCTAGAGGAGTTTTATTACCTTTTTTTAGACCTTTACGAGATACTAACGTCTGTTATTCAAACAAGATTTAAATATTCTGTCATTAAAGACTCTTGTCTGTTGGTTTAAAGTTCTGTCATTTTTTCATGACTCATTTTCATTTATCATCATTCTCCACGGTCTGCATTAGCAGATATTGCAAAACAGTCAGACGTAAAACAAAAAAAAATGCTGAGTCTCTTTGTTCTGTCAATCGATTATGTATCTCACCCATCGCTATTTTTGTTTTCTACGAAATGTCCAGTTTTTTTACTCGGTCTGTCAAGTTTAATATCCAGCAAGTTTTGGCCAGGTTCTTCATCAACCCTTTTGTAAAGGACCATGCTTATGTTTCTGAGTGGACAGGAAATACTACCACATCAATACTAGGCCTACAACCAATTAAAAATAAAATAATTTTGTACAAGTGAAAGAAAGAATCCTCAATGGAAAAACTTTATAAGGATTTAGTCATCAAGAAACATAAAATTAAATTTGCTGTAGTCTCAAACAAAAAGTCAGAACAGTTTGTTACCATAGGTTTAACCCCTTTATATTCTTGTTTTTTTCTTTTGTATTAAAGTTTTTCAACTTGAGCTTGTCTTTCCTTTCTTCTCAAATATTCTACCCAACAATTTAATTTTACATATTGTTTTAGCTGAAATTTGTTAACTGGAGGGTTCCTTGTCCAGACAATGGTGCTGATGTTTCTCACGAAGTGCCTTCTCAAAAAAAATGATTTCGATAACTTTTACTTATGTTGTATGTTATAAGTAATTTGGTGATTGGATGCAGGACGGTTTGTATGAAATTTTATAAACAATAATATTGCAAAAATTATTTAATGTTTTAATTTGACTATCTTTTTAAATTATTTTAGTTTTATTTCTAAACTTAAATGAATACACAAAATTTTATATAAAACAGATAATTGATTCAAACAACAAATAAATAGCATTCTGTGTGATGTACTGAAGTGACGTCAAATCCGAGTTGAGTACTTCCACCGAAGAAATTAAGCGTCTGGTTTTATTTTATCGTTTAAATAACTTGATGATTCAGTTATTTATTAAGGAAAATTTTAAATTCAAAGATCAATTTATTTTTATTCGAAATTATAGTTTCTAGTGAGGTTTTTTATCTATCTATAATTTCTTCCCTTGTAGCATTATACATACGTGTAAATCATATGATTTTATTGTTGGTTTAAAATATAAAAACTTGATTTATGTTATTCCTCCATATTTAATTACTATGCGCAATTAATCTTTGATGCCTAAATATTTTGGCCTAGTTGTAATCAGTTATAAATAAAGTGATATGTTTATAAGCTGACTGCACTGGCAATTTTTGCACGTGTTTATATGTTCCGCCATGTGTTTTTATTATAATTAAATGTGTTTTATGGTTTATTACTTACATTTGAATATTATAAAATTTATTGTAAATCTTTTGTAACGTTGTAACTGTTTCGTTTGTAAAACACTTATGTAAATAAATAATTTTATAATAAAGTTATTTGTGACGTAGTTTGAAACGACTCTTATCCAATAATTTTAATCATAATTATACTTTCTGGTGATTATTTTGGGTTGTTTTAACTAACATTTTAAATTATTTTAAAAATATAGTTACTTTTTCCTTACAACAGCATGTCTGTAACGTAAACCTCTTCCACGTTTCTTTTTTTTCCGGGTGCTATGGTTTCTTACACAACTTAACTTGGATTTTAAAGTTGTGTAATTATTCCAATTTCTTTCTGGTCTTTCTGTGCTCTTCTGTACCTAATGGTCTCCCAAATATTCCATTTACGAATTCATCTGCCCTATTCCTATTTCTTTTATGTTTTTCATCCACAGACATTAACAAAGCTGCATTAGTTTCTTTCTAATCCGGCTATTTATTTTTCGGTCATACATTCATACTCCCTACACAACCTTTTCCGTTTTTCTTTGAAAATAAATTTTAAACACAATAAAACTGCTATCTAAATTTAATTTTGTTAATTTTTGTTTACAATTAGTTAAGAATTTTTTGTCAGTATTGGCTGGCCTGGATGTAGTAGTCGCCGCAACTTGCTACTATGCCAGGAGTCCCAAGTTCGGTTCCCGTTCAGTTCTGGCATTTTATTACTCATTTTCAACTATCACCATTCGTCGTCTCCATTAGAATTTTTTTTTTTAAATGATTTTCAAAATTAGAAAGAGACTTTGGGGCAATCTCCTTAAAGGTAAAGTCGAACGTAGAGAATGAAATTGGTTTGGAAATTTGATTTTTATAGATAGAAACTGACAGCCAAGAAGACCATTCGACGATAAAACTGTAAGTGGCCTAAAGGAAGGCCACGTGGGAAGTATGAAAGTAATTTAAGAAGAGTGTTGGGAGAAAAGGAAAATACCTGTCGGATGGCAAATGATAGGTAGTTGTTCGGAAATAGGTTGGACTCCCGGACGCTTTGGAGAACATTAAAAGAAATCCAAGTAATATAAGTCGGAAGATTTTCAAATATTTAATTTTTTTATTACAAAGTGTAAATTTTTTTGCAATCAGTTTTTAAATTAACCAACTGCGTTATAATTATAATGATTTTATAACGCGAGTCAGCTGTTAAACAGCTGATAAAGGTTCCTAGTTCAAATCAAGGTAAATCAAGGTTCAAGTCAAGGTCAAGGTAGTTGGTTACTTTTATACGAATTCGAATACTAGACAGTGGTTACCGATGTACTTTGATGGTTGGTAGGTTCAATTAACCAGACTTTTGAGGAATGAACGCCTGAGTCTGTACAAGACTACACGTTATTTGCACGTCATAAATATCATTCTTATCTCATTGGGTCATTAGATTGGTTATTGTTCTAAATTGGGCAGATTTCAACGTACACACATTAGGGATTAAAAAAAATGTATTAGCCTATATCCTACATGACTTAGTGTTTAAAAAGTAAATAGTTAATAGCCGTTATTCTTTCACTATTATGTTAATCATCACCTCTGTTCAATTTCATTGGCAATCGAGTCAAACGAAAACTGGCATTAGAAATTCCAATGTAAATGTTGCTTGTGAGTCATCAGGCAAAGTGCCTTGGTATGAATTGTTCTACGTCGAAGTTATCTTATTATTGTGTAGCCTATATAATGTTAATGTAATGACTAAGACCAGACAATTCAAGTGCAATGAACATTAAATGAACACAGTGGTTTAATTAGCTGGAAACATCGTGAGTTTAAAGCAATCACTATTTTTCTTTTATACGTCATCATTTTTTTAGTTACATCTACAAATGTGCTAAAAAAAAATTAACGTTTAAAATTACTTACTTACTTACTTAAGCGAGGTCTCTTACAGCATCATCAGGCCGTTTCTCGCATCTCAACCTCCATTTGCCCCTATCCAGTGCATCTTCAGGAGCCAGTTGCCTCAAATTCATGGCGTTTTGAATGTCTTGCTCCCATTTTCTAGGAGGGCGCCCCCTTTTTCTCCTTTCTTGAGGTGTCCATTCCATTATGAACTTGGGCCATCTAGCTTCTGACATTCTTTTTACATGTCCATACCATAACAGTTGGCGACTTTCTATTGCTTCAACAACTGACTCCTGTTGATTCATTCTTCTTCTTATTTCTTCATTTCTTATGTGCCCTATCCTAGATACCCTGCAGCTGCGTCTCAGGAAGTCCATTTCCACTGCATTCAGTCTATCTTTATTTCTTTTTGTTAACTCCCATGCTTCTGCGCCATACATCAGAACACTTCTAAGGATGGCATCGTTCATCATTCTTTTAGTCCTTAGACTGAGAGTTTCTGACCAAAGCATTGGGTTAAGTTGACTAATAACTTTTCTGGCATTTGTGATACGCTCTGTAATTTCTTGCTCACTATTTCCTTTTCTTGAAAGAACTACTCCCAGGTATTTCACTTCCTCACATCCTGTAATTATTTTATTATCGACAACCAGATCTTTCACGTCTTTTCCAGCTACCGCGTCTCCTCCAGCTACCAAATATTTGGTTTTGTCATAATTTATTTTCAAACCCCATTTTTCAAAGGTTTCTGTCAACTTTCTCATCAGATACTGGATGTCAAACTCATCTCCTGCTATAACAACCTGATCATCTGCAAACAGAAGTGTGTGGAGAAATCGTTCTTCAATTTTTATCCCCATCCTAGAGCATTTATTTTGCCACTCTTTTAATATTAAAAGAGAACGTTTAAAATACAAAACGAAAATAAATCAGTTAAATTTTTCAGTTGTCTTCTTCCCTATTTAGGTCAGCGACATGTTCATTCTTCCGTTGTTATACGGATAAGACGTTGTCCGGTTAATGCATAACATTTTCCATGTTATAAATTTTGTTTTCTTAAAAACCATCTTCAGATTTATTAAGTCATTTGGTTTCAGAGTATTTTCTAACTACCGGCACATTTAGATGTATATTTTCAAGTAGTTAGCCGATTAAGCATAATATTGTAAAAGATGCAGTAAAAAATCTGGTGTGAAACACTCACACAACTTTCTCTTGGCAATCCAAATAATGAATAATATATTTACATTATATTTATATTTATTTCATTATATTACATTATATTTATTTATTTATACATTAGTAATAAAACATTGGAAATGAACAAAAAACTAACCTCAATAAACATAACCTAATTTTAATCATGATTGAAAGACGCAAAATGAGAATCAACCTCAGTTTGGCTTAAACATACGGAAAATCACTCTTTCACGCTAAACTAGGCTCTGTAGAGAAAAATTGTCTAAATAAAGTTGTAGATCCTTTAATTTCCTACAAATTTGATTATATACTTTTTTGTCGTTAAATGCATAATAAGGATGAAATCTTTACAAAATCGATTTTTTACACGTTTTCGTGAGAAAAAAATAGAACATCCCTAATTGCCGCTAAACTAAGCGTTATACAAAAAATGTTTGAAATAAAAGTTGTAGGATTTTAAATTCTCTGTGTGTTGTTGTTTAGGTCATCAGCCAAAAGGCTGATGCAAATAGCTAAGGTTTTGCTAAACTTTTTTAAACTAAACTTTCTTCTTCTTTAAGGTTTAGCCTAAAAAAAAACAATTTTTTTACGCCAAAGTTGGAGACACACATAGAAAGTATATCAGATCACAGGATACCTAAGCAGGCGCACTGGTATGCTCCAGAAGGTAAAAGGGATGTTGGTAAACCTAGAAAAGATGAGATAGATGATGTAGTATGTGAGTTCGAAGAAGAAAAAAAACAAATTACCATTTGTTAAATTAATTAATTTTCACCGATCCTAGCTAGAAATCGAACTGGGAGCCTTCCGATTTGAAGTGAAACGCATTCTAGCGCACACCTCAGTACCACGGTGGTGGCCTTCACATGTTTTTATATTTTTAATTAAATAATCCATGGTTAACACTGATGTGCGTTTTAATTAACTTAGTGTATTAAAAGAAAGGGGGTTTAAACTAAATATTACGTAATGTATTGATTATATAATTGCATAAAAAGTACGCAGTTGTTTTTCTTCTGCGCCTATTGATAATGTATTATGTGTTGTAATTTATTTTATAAAGTAATTCTGTTTTTTTTTTTTAATTCATTTATTTAACGTCGCATCAACTGCAAAGGTCATTAGCGACGACGTTGGGATGTAACTGTTGTACGATGGAGGATGAAATGATTTTTTGTAACGTTTGAAAATATGCCATGCCTGAGTGGGATTCGAACCCAGGACCGCATGATGAGAGGCGAGCACGTTACCAACTGCGCCAATGCGGCCGGCTAATTCTGTTTTATTTGATTATTATTGCTACGCATTTAATATTCTCGCTGGTTTGATTAAATTTTTATTTTTGTACATGTGCTATAAAAGTGAACGTTTTTTTGCAGTTCTGTTATTATTATTATGATGTAGTAGGCCTTCATTGTCTTTGTGCTAGATTTTTTACAAGTACGTAGTACTATATTTGACAATTGTACAGTCGTACTGTTATTGAGTTCAGGACATTGACTTGGTGCGCCGTTCACTTTAATGCATGTACGTCGCCTTTTTAATCTGTCATTTGAGTTTAATATGCGCGCGTACATTTGCATGTAATTCATATTTTATTTTTAGGGTATATCTCATTGTACAATGATGTTTTTTTCATTTGTTTTGTATTTTCATCCGACTAACATACTTTTTTTATTCATTTAAATTTTAACATTTGGTATTTAAATTAGTTTGTAATTATTACAAATTTAAAAATTCATGGTTGTTTTATGTACGTGAAATATTGTAAATCATCTACACATTTATTTTGCATAATAAAAAATTCTAATTTTAATTTCAGTTTTATTATTATAATGTGCGTATTGTATTGTTAAAATTTATGCAGGTTTCTGGTTGTATACTTTTTTCGGTGAATGAATTGTTTGTTTTGTTTTAATGAATTTACTGTTGTCGTTTTGTAACTAGTTCATAAAATAAATATTTTACTCGAATTGCATTTCGTCCATGTTATTTTTTTACAATCGTTTAATAAAGTATTGTAACAATTAAGCCTAGGTTCATTCGTGATCTGGGTTTAATAAATAATAAACAAACTTATTTATTTATTTATTTATTTATTATATAGTTATTTGTTGACAAATTTAATAATGTAACTAACTTACCCTACTATAATATCCACGAAAAATTTAGGCGGGTGGGAGTTTGCTGTGTACTTCACCACTTCCTCACCTCACCATTCCCACCAGTCGAGCAGTTTCTCCTCTCTTACTGCTCCCGTTGACTTGCAACTTATACCTTATTTTAAAGTTTACTTCACCCTTTACGCTCAAAAAATGTACTCCGCCTATAATATCTGATACACATCAAGTAATAGTTTAATATATTTGCGACGTATGCGTTAAAAAAAAATTTTTAATTAAAAAAGAAAAATTTCAAACTGTTTTATTTTCGTGTTTAAAAATTAACTTATAGTAATTATTTGATTATAGAGAACTACTGCACGTATTTTTTATTACTTGTAAAATTTATATTTACGAAAAATAATAAGTTAATATGTACGAAAAATAAAACGAGATGAAAATTTAATTTTGTTTCACACCCTACGATTAATGTAGATAAAGCGTTTCAAATAAGTAATTAAATTGCATGGATTCAAAATTACTTAAAAAAATAACAAAGTTTGGTATAAACATTGTTAGGTTTATAGTATATGATGTAATATAATAAGTTTGTTATGACCTGTACATTAAAATGAAAATAAAATACGAAAGGCTGTTGATTATTTTCGAGTCGCCCAGACATAAAAGTTTTGTCTACATTAGTAATTTATTGGCTTCAGTGCTGCTGTAATGCTACAATTTCTTTATGTACGTTTATAACCCCACATAATAATGAGTTTTAAATCTACAATATTTTAAATAGTGAAAAATATTATAATAGAGAATAAAACGATACGATTATAGCCTACCTAGAGTAGGCATGTTGGCGTTTAGTCTCGAAAAGATATTGGTCGTGAAGTTCATTTTCGTTATTATATTGTTAAGTAGTTACTCGGTTCTGTTTTTCCATTGTTTCAGTAATTTTGATATTTTTAATGTAATTATTTTAATTGAATGTCTCAGGTTTTATTATGGTATGAATTTAGGTTATTACAATATGATGTTTTGTTCATGTGCATATTATGATTTGTACTTTATACTATTGAATAGTTTAGACTACATAAAAGTATAAATTTTGTACTTTATTTATAATAATAATAATAATAATATCCAACAGCAGTAAATAAATACAATAAATAATAAATACAGTAAATGAAGAAAGAGCTTAAGAGGAGGTTGTGGAGGGATATAAGAGCGAGAACTCGACTCGCCTAAATTTTTCGTGGCCGGTTTAATAAATACAATTACATAAATAAAATAATATAAATCAATAATACAAAACTAAAGCTTAAATCAACTTTATTAACAATAGATATTTTGTTTATAGCATAGCCGAAAGGGTAAAACGAGGAATCAGGTGGTTTACCTTTGTCTTTCTCACTCAGTGGAAATGTATGCTTATCAGCATGCCAGTTCCTCTAAAAGCATCTACGTTCCACCCTGCATATGATGACACCTTTTTTCATTCACCACAGGGTCTGGCAGTATAATGAAAAAAATCATTACTGTCAGAGGAGATAACTCTTGACTATTGTCTTCTACATTCTCTACCTCTTCTGTTCTTAAATACTTCAGTCGTATAAAACAATAGATTATTGTTCTTAAGAACCAAAACGATTGATTACCTGTCCACAAATATTTTTTACCACCCCCACGAATAATCACTATGAACAAAGTTCAGAATCGATCCCGTAACGACACTTTTTCGAACGGCCGGATAGCGTATTTCATTTAATTTATGTTCAACTGTTGACTGCCTGACTACAAAGACGCTAATTCTTTTATAACTGCGGTCTAATAGTTTCTCAGTTATTCAAAACCCTTCGACGTTATTGTGGCACCTTCCTCGTAGAAGGAATCAAAATAAAAAGAAACTTTTCTACTAAATTCGATTTCTTAGAACTCCTTTTCAAAACATCTCATTCATTGTAATTCACTATCCTTGTGTTCAATGCACTCCACACCATACAATGCACAGTTAATTAACCATAAAGACAACTTATACAAAAATAAATCATCTATTCTTAAAAGAACAACATATTACATTAACGATTTCTAGACTAAGCTCGACCTTCATTCCAGTATATTTCTTTTATATTTCCTATGATTTTTTAAAAATCTAGTGTCTTACTTTGAAATACAACTTAAAAATGATAAAAAGTGTTAGCAGATAAATTTTTACTCAATTCTATGACAAATATAAAATGTAATGTATCACGACTACTTTTTCCTCACTCAATATCTGACCAAAAGAAGCACATATTGCAAATCTCATATCAGAAGGTGCAGAACTTACTGCTGAATCTTAATTCATTTTTTTAATTAAAAATTAATACAAAAACCCTTCCAATGTAAAAAAAATGAAAAATATAACCTATGTTTATCCATTAGTAAACAATGTATAATGAAAAACATAACCTAATTGTAATCAAAACTGAATGACCCAATGAAAATCAACCTCTGTTGAAAATAGGGAAAATCACTAATTGACCCTAAGCTAGGCTCTGTAGAAATAAATTCTTGAAAAAAAAATTCTAGGTTTTTAATTTTGTACAACTTCAATTTATACACTTTTTTCGTTAAATGCATACTTACGCCGCATCAATAAAAAATTCCGGTTGATCGATTTGGATGAAAATTTTAATGTCGGGTCCCCTTGAGGTACGTAAGTTCTACGTTTCAACTTCATACGCTATTCCATTCCTGAGATATTTTCACACGTACACAAACAGTTCCAGTGTTCCAAAAAATAGTTCTGTTTCTTAGCACCAGCCAATTATATGACTGATGCATTGAAAAAGAGAAAAGGTAGAGGTGTAAAAGACAGACAATAGTCACAATTATATCCTCTGAGAGTAAGAATTTCATTATACAGCCAGAACCAGTGGTGAATGAAGGTGTCATTTGCCGGGTAGAAAGTAGATACTTTTCAGAGTGCCTGGCATGTTGATAAGCATAAATTTCCACTCAGTGAGGAAGGGATGGTAAACCACTTCACTTCTCGTTTAAATTAGTAAAACGAGACTTTTTCGTAAGAAAAGCCTCTAGAGGTGTGAACCGTCTTTTCGGCTGATGACCTAACCAACAACAATAGCATCCTTAATTGCAAAATTTCAAATTTTAATTCTAAAGATGGAATATATAGTTACTTGAGTCACGAGTTTGCCCTTGTTTGCAAGGAGGGGCAAAGATGAAAAGCATCAGTGCGCATGCGCGACTGCTCTTATTTCACTACAACAAACTTATACTAAACGCTGATTATACAGTATATCGCGGAACCTTTGTAGGTTAACTGTACGAATACAACTGTTTGTTACCGTAAAGAGAAATGTTAGTTTCTCAAAAACGTGGGCAGACTATTCACAGTGCTGAACGAAATCTAATATGCATTGTAGTAAAATGCTATGAAGTTAAAAAAAAAACCGCTTTCCCTGCCTCTTAACAAATACCATGAGCGAGTGGCTAACTATTGTCATGTTTCTCTTTCCACATTTCGAAAAATAAAGAAGGAAATTAAAGACGTAAAGAAGCTATTCTTCCTGGTAAAAAAAAGGAAACGGTTTGGTAGATACTAGTGAGACTGATAGTGAAGACGCCGGTGACAGCGATAGTAAAAAATGCGATTCATTCGTAGAAAATTTTGTTTCAATGGAATAAGGTAGCTGGTAATTACAGTAAATAAACATTTGTAGTCATGTAATTAAGCTATAGGCAATATTACAGGTCACATTTATTTGTTATAAGGTTGATGAAGAAAATATTTTCTCAGAATAAACCACAGCTTACAAAATGTATGTGTAGAAAGTGCACAGTAGTGAAATATAGTGTCTCGCTGTTAAAGTTGGCAGCACTCAAATTTTCACTTCCTTTCCTGTCAGTCTGTTCATACGCATAAGGCAATCTCGTGACTTAAGTATCTATAACTTGCCAATCAATTAATTGTTTTTATTTTTAATTTAAACCTTTCACAATATTTGACAGTCCTTCACCATGCATTGTTCGATTGTTCGTTAATACGATTAAATTTGTAATAATAAAACTAGAAACTGACCGCCTCCGTAGCGTAGTAGTAGCGCTACGCGGAAATCCCGGGTTCGATTCCCGGTGTCAGGGTCTGAACATTTTTACAGCCGTTGTTGCTAATGACCGAACTATTGATGAGACTTTAAATAAACTAAAAAAACCAGAAACTGCTTTTTGGATAATTTCTTTGAATAGAAACATTCATTTAAAGTTTTCAGCGAAAGTTTTCATGGCAGAATCAAAAGTGATCAAAAATTGGCACCCGTTTAAACTTCTTTTTAAAATATTTGTTCCATTCTAAATTTCATTCATTGTTTCAAGTACATTGACTGGCTATTAAATGAGTCTGTTGTCTGTGAATGGTAGGCAGTTCTTCTGTACACAGAACACATTTCCAATTAGTAATACATTAGGATTGCCCTTGAGTTTGTATTACAGTAGTAATAGTGCTGCTGTAGTAATTGATTGTTCTACACACTACACTATATATTATAATCATTTATGTATGCAATGTATTTGCATATTATTTAAATCAATTTAAGCAATGTGAATAACATTGAAAGCTGTACGTTATTATATTCCATTGTATTTTTTTATTTTTATTGAATGGCTCAGATTATAAATTAAAATCGCACCTACCATAACTGTTAACCTAACAGGAACAAATTTTCTAGTTACTATTCATTAATACAATAGTTTTATACATTCTTGTGACTACATTTTACATTTGCGATAGTTTTGTGGTCATGTATAAAAAGTCCATGTCTTTTTATATGTTTGTATCATATTTAACGATCGTAACATAATAATTTCATATGAATATTATAATATGACTTTTATCCAGATGTGATTATGTATAAATAAAAATTATCCTTTTATTTTTTCATAACTAGTATTTGTTAACAAATTAATTACTTTAAATTAATTCAAGCGAAAAACATTTACAAAAACTAGAATACCATCAGAATCCATTAGCGATTAACCTTCTTGACAACAGCGAAGATACTCACTGACTGAAACGTTTTAAACCATTAGACTTATCTATACGATTTTGTTAATCATTAAAAAAAAATTTTTATCTTTTCCACTTTAACTCCTAATCATTGTCATCTCATAATTGGTGTCGTTTTCATCTCTTATCATTGTCATCGTGATCTCCAACTTGAACAACTTTGTGTTTCAAGATGTTGGTTGACAGTTCATCAAGATTGATTTTGTATACAGTATATTTATATATTTTTTTCTTTACAGTTTAGTCTTTTTTAAACACATTACTGAGTGTAGTTTATATTTTAATTCTAAGGACATTACTCAGATTTTCTCATATTTGCTTAAAGTTTATCAGTTATTTATTAACTGATTGCAAAAGAGATACTACACTATTACAAAAAAAAAAAATTAATTCAGCTAGTATAAATAATAAATTATAGGTGCAAATGATTTTTTTCTCTAGTACCGGTTTAGATATCACGTGACGTAACTTTAGACTTTTCAGGAAGATCTTTTTGCAGCCCACATTCTCAGAATTCGTTCATTGTAGGATTTTCTCCTTTCTTTTGTCCATCCGGTGTTCTGTTTTTGGTCTTCATGGAAGATCTTAAAATCGTTAAGTCTGAATTTGGTTCGGTTTGTTTATTCCCGTTTTCTCAGTATTCTTTCTGATTTTTTGAACTATTTATCAGACACCTTAGGTTTATTGTTTAGTGTTCCAAAAATGTGTTTTGTGAACAGATTCTCATCCATTCTGTACTTGTGTCCGTAAATTTTTATTTCTAATCGTTAATTTTCCTTGTATAGTTAGTTCTTCTCGACCTCGTAACCTGTATTGTCCGTCTATTATCTTCGGGCCCATCTTACGGTGGATCTCTCTCATAAATTTCCCTGTTTTTCTTGAACCAGCCTTTTTGGTCATTCTAAAGCACTAACTCGCGTACAGACACACAGGTTTTATCACAATATTATTATGTCTACTCTTGGCGTGTCTTGAGAGTGTTTTCTTCTTATACAACTGGTACTAAAATGTTTACAAACCTTAATTGGAGTACAAAAACAGTTTATTTATGTAATTTAAACATTGAACCCTGAAATTGAACGTTAATGTCATTGTAATTATTATATTTCTAAATTATTACTACTTTGTAAATTAAATCAGAATAAAAGTTTGATTACTTATTTAGATTTCAACTCAACTCTAGTCTGTTGTTATTTGAATAAATTTTTTACAAGTGACTTCAAAATTTTCTGGAATAAATAAATTTTGGAGTATTAGCCTCTTATTTTGTCTTCCTCTTATTTATTTTATTCAGTTAAACATAATACAATTTATTACTATTCTAAGCTATAAACAATATTTTAAACTAAATATACTTACATGCACTCTTCTTCGCGAAGAGTTCGCTTAGGAGTAAACAAAAACAATAATTTAAAAAATTTATAAATGCTAAAAACTACTATAAAAAATACTAAAAATAAAAAATCTAAAAGAGTTGGTAACGTGCTCGCCTCTCATCATGCGGTCTTGGGTTGGAATCCCACTCAGGCACGGCATTTTCATAAGTTACAAAAAATCATTTCACCTTTCATTGTACAGTTACAACCCAACGTCGTCGCTAATGACCACATTAGTTGATGCGACGTTAAAAAATCTAAAAAGGGTATTAGAATTACGTTAAACTGTTTTTGTTAAAAGTATTGAATTTCATTAAATTTATATAAAAAAATATCAGTAATAATAATTTTAATAACAATATCATTTTTAAAAATTACCGTAGATTACGTACATTGTATTAGAGAAGAAAAGCTTTTTTTAATAACTAAAACTACTTTGCAATATATTTTAGGGAATACAATGTGGATATTTTTACTTAATGAGAATTAATTCAATTAATGAGCACAGAAACAAAACAAAAAACTTATGCAATGAGGAAAATAAAAATTAATCAGAGAACAGTTTTTTAAAACTTGGAAAAGTTTCTCAAGTTCTTGCTCGTAGATTGATAGGATATGATATTTAAGTTTATGTTTTAATAGATGTGGTGACATAATACTGTGTATTACGATGGAAGTACGTTGACAAACTGCCCCTCAAGATAGAGAAATGACTTCTATTATTCGTCTTTCTCGTTGTGCTCTTTGTAGAAGCTCTTAAAGTCAGTTCCATGTCATTTGTAGTGTTTGGTCCAATGTTTTCCCTTTTAAAATTTCATTGTAAACTTCGTTAAAACTACTATCAACGACTTAGAATATAAACATATCATTACATTTCCATAAAATGTGTATGAACGAAAATATTCTAAACGCTTCTACTTTTTGATTTCATAACGATTTTTTTTTATAGCCATGTTTCTTACTTAGTTTTTATTGTAAATTACACAAATATAGTTTGATCTTAATTTATTAGTGTAGTATAGTATACAATTTAGCCAGGGATCAGTATCAGATGTAAAAATGGAAAAATGTAGTTTTGTTGACGATTCCTGAGTTATCAGTGATGTTTTCTTCCTTATTTATGTACCCGTAAGCCATACAATACTGTGTAGGAAAATTCTTCAGTTAAATATTCATTTATTTCAACTGGACTACTTTGTTTTAAGCGTTCTTTTCTTCTTTTTTTTTGTTTTTTCTTAGTTTTTCTTAGAAGGAAAGAAAATCTTATTATTGTGTTAAGCTTGTAGCCCTACTTCTTTACGTTGCTTGTTCTGTTAAAAGTGGCTATGTTTTAGTAATCTCTTTTGTTTCTTAAAATAATGTTTGCTTTCTACATTTCTATCCGTACGTTATCGGATTTTAATTTATTTATTTATATTTGTTTTTCTTTCTTCAGTTTTTTTTTCAACTACTTCGGTCTCTTCCACTTACGTCTTCTCTGTTAACAATTGTAGATGTTGGTTTAAAAAGGTTTGACGTATTTTTGCATGGTACCATCTTGTGACCTTTCCTAATGGCTTTTTTTTATTTTGTTTTTGTTACATAAATGTGTGTCTCACTCTTTTTGTGCTCTCGTTTTTCTTTTATAAATGTAATTTTTTTGTTTTCCCCGAGATATTATTTTTGGTCATCGTCACCGTTAATTCGCGAATAATTTCTATTATGTCTTATAATTTTTTTCTCTTCTTTTCTTGACCAATCAAGGATTAGGTCCGAAGCTTCCACCTAGCCACCGGTCGCCCCGGATCGCGCCTTCCATGACCATTTTTAGTCATCGTGACCGTTAATTCGCGAATAATTTCCTACCTACCATCTTTTGCTCCTCCTCGTACTTCTTCAAGTAAAAGCCATCCAGTTTTCCTCTTTAAGTCATTCAGTAATTCGTCTTTTTTCCTACTTACTGTTTTGCACATTAATGCTTAGGGTAAAACCACACTGCGGCCAACAAACCAGTTGCCCTCGGCCGAGAAAGTTTCGCAACTGTTTTGTTGGGCGCAATGTGGTTTTATCCTTATGTAGAAGAGGTTGGTAGTCAAGTTCCAACATTACAGTTTTTGTAAATCCAATAAGTGTGTGTGAGCGTGTGGTTAACTGACTCTCCCTCTCCTTGGGATTTTATTCGATAAGTTTAGAGCTTTTGGAGTACCTTTATGTCACTAGTGATAAATACAATTACTCGCCAGGTAGTAAAAATCTCACTAGTTTCTCTTTTATAGATTTACATAGCAAGTTGGCAGTGGCTACCTACCTATGATTCTACGTAGACTGTAATCTTATGGTTCTTGGAATTTTTCTAGTATTTTGAAGTTTTTCGCTTAGGATTACACACCTGAACTTTAAAAATTCGGGTTTACCCATTCTTTTAAATTGGTCTAAGTCTTGTATAACAGAGTCCTTTAGCAGAAAATCTTTGTTAATATATGTTTTTATGTTCCAATCAATCTAGAGTATTTTGCTGTTGACAAATTTAGTGTCAGGAAGTAATTACAGGTAGAATTCATCTTCTTCTTCACCAATCAAGGATTAGGTCCAAGACCTGTTCAGGCATCCACCTAGCCACCGGTCGCCTCGGATCGCGTGGTCCAATCGGCTCGTAACTTCTGACCAGCCTAAGGATCCTGTGTGGAGACATTCTTTTAAGATAATCGGTAGTTCATAATTGTCTTCTTGCACATTTATAACTTCCGTCGTGTATCCTTATTTCTAAACCGATTTAGTTGACTACAACCCTTAACACTTCTCAAGAAGCGCATATCTGCTAACTGAATGGATTTTCACATTTCTTCTTCCACTCTGAGGTCTCACTGCCACATGTCAGTGTTGGGACACCCATTGTCTTATACAACTTCATTAATGTGCCAGTTCGGGGCTTCCCTTCAAATTTCGATGTATTATACCACATGTCCTATTAAATGTCTGAACTTTATGTAGTACATTATTTTTTTTTATATGACACGTCACATCCCAAATAGGCAAAATGGCTGACCTGTTCCAGAATCACTCTTTCCACCATTATCTAGAAAATGGCGGAGTTATAATAATTATGACCCAAATGCTATTTACCATATTTTACTCCTATTCAGCATTAACCTATGAATTTCAGTCGTTTTAGTTACAGCAATTGCTCATAACAGACCGGTGGAGTGTTAAATTATTTGCACTCAATTTGTTAGTTCCAGGACTACAAAAATGGTTCTATTTCTTATCACATGGCCAGCCAATTAAATGACTAATATATTTAAGAACAGATGAGGTAGAGGTGTAACAGACACTAGTTAGAGTTTTCTACTCTGAAAGTAATGAATTTCATTATACAGCCAGACCATGTGGGGAATGAAGTGAAGGTGGCATTTGCAGGGTGGAAAGTATGTGCTTTTCGGAGGGGCTTGGCATCCTGATAATAAGCATACTTTTCCACTCAGTGAGGAAGGAAATTGTAAATCACCTCACTCCTCGTTTTACTTAGTAAAATCTCTAGAGTTTCAAAACCAGCTTTTCGGCTGATAACCTAAACAACAATAACAACAGTTATTGCAAATTAAATTACGGCTAAGTATTCTTTTTAATTTAAATTCGCATTAACTTTTGCAACTTGTGGTAATTCTCACCGTAGGAATATTACGGAATAAAGTTGTTGGGTTTTAAAGATTAAATATTTTAAGACCTTAGGTGAAAAATGAACCCAAAACCTTTCGTTTTATCGTATCATACTAGTGGTTTTCTACGGCGCCACAGTAAATTAAATGATGTTGTTCAATAAAATAAATGTTATATAATTTAAAAAGAGAAGAGACATTTTCCATTTGTGTAACATTTTATATATACCGGTAATTAAAGTGTTACATGAAATAACGTCCTGTGTAATCAATTACCGCCTATCGCAACTTGTGAATGACCTTGATAAAGAAAACTGTAGGAAGAGAAAATACAACCTCTTTATGTGTTCGTATTTAATGGGAGGAGTTATACAAAGATGTAGCCCTAAAGAAAATGTATTTGCATGGAAAAATGCCAGTTTCATTGTAAAGAAATGCTGCAGTAATGGTGACGTAACATTTGTACAAGTTATTATCTTGATTTAGATAATAATGTAATACTATGCAGACCTTAAGCAAAACATTTAGTAGTTCTATTATATTTTTAAAAGCATTACCGTAAATTGCTTTATTAACATCCGAGAATGTTTTACTGCAGTGGCGCTTGTAACAAAGTAACTAAAGTAACATTAAATAAAAAATAAAAAATATCTGGTGTAAAACAATCACACGACTTTCCCTTGCCAATGTAATTTATAAAACAACCTAATTTTAATTATTAGTGAATGAGGTAAATGAAGATCAACTTCTGTTCGACTTAAATATTCGGGAAAATCATGAATTGACGGCTCTAGAATAAAATGCTTAAAATGAGGGCTGTAGATTTTTTAAATATCTATAAATTTGATTATAAAATCTGAAATGTATAGCTAATAAGACCGCAATGTTTAAAAAAATCCCATTGTTTTTATAGATTTTGTTGAGCAAATTACAGAAAATCACTGATTGACGCTAAACTAAGCGTTGTAGAAAAATATATTTCGAATAAAAGTTGTAGGCTTTTAAATGTTGTACAACTTTGATTATATGCACTTTAGCCATAGAATGCATATTAAAGCCGCAGTCTTAAAAATAAAGAGTGTTTACTTCAAGAGACATGGCATTTCAACAAACATGGCGCTTACCCTATCTTTTAGAGTAGGTATAAGAAGTAGTAAATGAGGTGATTTAAAAAAAATCGTAGGAGCCGTTTTTGAGAAAATTGAAAAATGTGAGAAATCACACGAATAAACTACGACTTCCGGTTGATCGATTTTGTTGAAAATATTCGTGTCGGATCCTCTAACGGTACCTAACTTAAGTTCCAATTTTTAACTTCGTACGATATTCCGTTCTTGATATATTTTGTTCACACACTGACAAATCACTAAAAACATGTTTTTTGAGTTCAGGAGGCCTGAAAATTTTTATATCCGGTGAAAATTAGATTTCGAAAAATCGACATGAAACAATACTTTTCTTCCCTATATTCATAAGTTTGTTAAGGTCATCAGCTGAAAGGCTTTGAACCTCTAGAGGCTGTATTAAGTAAAACAAGGAGTTAGGTGGTTTACACTTGCCTTCTTTACAGATTGGAAAAGTATGCTTATCAGCTTGCCGGGCCCTCTGAAAAGCATCTACTTTCCACATTGCAAATGACACTTTCACTTCGTTCACCACAGCGTCTGGCTGTATAATGAAATTCATTACTCTCAGAGTAGATAACTCTTGTATTTTAGACTAATGTATTTTACACCTCTATTTTGTTCTCGAATGATTCAGTGATATAATTGGCTGACAACGTGATAAGAATAGAACTATTTTTTTAGCCTTGGAACTAGCAGATCGAGTGCAAGTAATTTAACATTCCACCTGCCATTTTTTGGGCATATGTTTATAAAGGTTAAGATAAAACAAAAATCTTTAGAACGCATTTATTTTTACATATTTAGTGATTTAGTCACTGATATTCCTTGTGCATGTATGTAGATTTGCAGGGTCTTAGGTCTTAAGGAACAGATTTTAACGATTCATTCATTTCTTTGAATGTACGTGTATTTATTCCAAGTATTTATTTGCCTATTTAAATTCTATGCTGTCTTTATTTTTATCGATTTGTAATCTTAGTTGTACAATGAGTTTATGGTAATAGATTTATTAATAGTACAGTAGTACTATTATTATTATTATTATTCTTTACCTAGATTATTGAACAAAACTCTTTGAGATAAGCAATTTTTATACGACTGCGTGTTTTTTTTATTTTATTGTCTATTGTATTAAATATCTTAAATATAAATTTTTATTCAATTTTTTCCTTCTATTATGTATTAGATCTATGCCTATTTTTATTATCTTAACTTAGTCTTAACCTCGTATCTGTGATTGGTGACTGCCTTTCATAATGACCTTTTAATAACAATTTTACTTCCGTATTATTTAGTGTTTGTTCAATAATTGGTTGACAAATTAATGTATTTTTTTATAGGTATTATAAATATTGTATGATTAATTTCACAAAAAAATTTGAAGGATACTGAAAAATATTTGTGATATTTTTTGCCTTAAGAAATTTAGTCAAATTTATTTTTCTGTACATATCTTGAATACAAAATATGTTCAAATAAATATAATTTGGGTGATTTGATCTTATCTTGCCCATAGCAGTTAGATGTAGTGTTAAATTATTTGCACTCGATCTGTTTGTTCTAGGGGTACAAAAAATAGTTCTGTTTCTTATTACATGGTAAACTAATTATATGGTTGAAGCATTTAAGAACAGACGAGGTAGAGCTGTAAAAGATACTAGTCAGAGTTAATGAAGTGCAGGGTGGAAAGTATATGTTTTTCAGGGGACCTTGGCATAGTGGTTAGCATCTTTTCTATTCAATGAGGAAGGCAATTGTAAACCACCTCACTTCTCGTTTTACTTAGCAAAGCCTCTAAAGGTTCAAACCAGCTCTTTGGTGGATGACCTAAACAACAACGTCAAATTGATTGTCTATATATTTATTCTCAGATCTGAATATAAATTTGGTCGGAAAATTCACCAGAATCATGTTTCTCGATCAATTTTTTTTACATATAGTGTCTGTCAAAAGTTTAAGAACACTGCTACTTTTCACATTTTTGGGTTTTGTCCTTATACATTTAAACTATACAATGTAAAACATTAGCCAAATAGCTCTTACAATTAGTAGTATTTCAGCACACATTCGACTTCTCTATCTTTTATAGAACTAATTTTATTGTATTTTTCTGTTTAAAAGAAAAAGAGTCAAATGTAAGCCAAATTTTAATTATAAAAAAAATAATAAGTTTCAAATGGGTACACTCAGATTAATGAATTTTGGTATGTCTCTAGGCTTGCAGGAAAGGCACTTTGAACCAGTCCTTTAAAAAAAAAACACACACATCATCTTGGTCACGCGGTTGAACGCATCATTTTTAACTGTTTGCAGATAAAAAAAACCCCGTTTTTCTAACTGCTCGTGTTCGTAATTGCCTCTCTGTTAATTTCAAACACCCATTGCCATTCAATCGGGATCTGAGGAGCTGGTAGCATTGACGAAACAACTGATTCCCGCCACTTGTCATTTATGCTGTTAAGTTTACTAATAGCGAGTTTTAGGTTAATATCTTAACTTAAAAGTCTAAAAATGGAGCGCAAGTCAGTGAAATGGCAAATTGTGGGGATGTGGAAAAGTAACTTAAGGTTCAGAAAGATCGCAGGAAAAGTTTTTTAAGAAAAATTAAATTTTGTATTTTTGTCATGGTGTCTTAAACTTTTGACAGCCACTGTACATTTTACACTAATGTGTTTTCCTAAGTTTTTATGTTTATTTAATAAAACTTTTATATCCCTAAACCTTTACACATGCATAGCTTACAGTACAAACACTACATTAAATTTATAAGTACACTATATGTAAATTTTTAAATTTACGTATTGTGCCGGCGTATAAGATTGCCCTTGTATATGCAACCCGCAGAACGTTTGTACTGCTGTACCTAAAAACAACAATTAAAGGATATAAATTTAGATAATAATGATTGTCATAGTTGTTATTGACAGTGTGATGACGTGTAAAAATCAGCTGTCGGTATTACTATACTAATACTATGTTATTAGAAAGGCATGACTATTGCACCGCGTACCTCACCCGGCTAACACTATCTCTCTCTAGCACAAATGGCATCTTATACGCCGGCAATAATACGAGGTAGTAAATTAACCTTTCTTATTATGGTTTTCTTTGCTCTACAGTATAAGTTAATGTAGTATCTTTGTTAACACCAGTTCTCTCCCAGAACCAAAATTTCATGTTGTGAACTCGTCAGATTTAAAGGTAAAATTATTTTTATGATTTCTTAACAAATCGGTTTGTCTAGTGGTAAAGTCGTTGTCCATGGTTCAAATCCTAGTAATGGTAGTTAAAAAACTGTGAATCAAGTTACTTTTGTACGGATTTAAATACTAGGCAGTGATTACCGGTGTACTTTGATGGGTGGGTTTCAATTAACTAAACTTTCTCAGGAATGGTTGGCCTGAGCCTGTACTACACTAGCAATTATTATTAGTGTTCTATATTTTCATGGGGGTTAATATATTTTTTAAAGTACACTACAGCTTGTTCGATTTTTAAAATTTTTTGCTAATGATGAAGGGTATCAGATAAATCAATGATAAAATTAATTCAGTACTAATACCGAATCCAGGAATCCGAATAAAGGACCTTCAATATCAGTGTCACTTTTGCTATAGCTACATCTATTTAGCCATAGCCTTCAATTTTATTTATTTTCATCACATGTTTAAATAATTAATACTATAAGTATTATAATTGTTTAAGTGTGCAAGATGTAAACTGTATTCACGTTAATCAGCCTTTATGTTAAAGATCCCGGACTTAATTCCCGGATAGATCTGGCATTTTTAATTTTAATATCACTTCGTATCATTCATTGTCTACGCACAAACCGAAGTTTAAGTTTGCATCATCTCTTAATAAGATTTAAACAAATTTTAATTTTGTAAATTTCCTAAATTTTGCGTTAAGTATGAATTTTTCGTGTAATTTTCATTTGAATGTTTTATTTCATTAACAATTTATTATGCAAAAGTATGTTGTTGTTGTTTTGATCATCAGCCGCAAGACTGGTTTGAAACTCTAGAGGTTTTACTCAGTTAAATGAGGAGTGTGGTGGTTTACAATTGCCTTCCTCACTGAGTGGAAAAGTACGCTTATCAGCATGCCGGGCCCTCTGAAAACCACATATTTTCTACTCTGCAAATGACATCTTCACTTCATTCACCGCAGCATCTGGCTGTATAATGAAATTCATTACTTTCAGAGGAGAAAACTCGTATTAGTGTCTTTTATACCTCTACCTCTTCTGTTCTTAAATGATTCAGTCATTTAATTGGCTGACCATGTAATAAGAAACAGAACTATTATTTTAGCCCTGCAACAAACATATTGAGTGTAAATAATTTACATTCCACTTGCCTGTTATGGGCAAAATGCAGAAGTACTTATAAATCGTTTTAATTATTTTTTAAAAAATTTTAAAATTCGTTATTAGTTTTATACTTTGTATGATTTCTCTTTTGCGTGTAATTTTATTTTTGTTCTCTAGACAATTTTAATTTTTCTAATTGTTTAGAGTACTGCATTAATATTAATAGCTTTACAATGTCGTTTTACTTTTCTTCTTATTCTTCTTCCTGTTCGTTTTCGTTGTTGTTATTATTATACTTGTCTTAAGTAGCGGCCTTGACCGACAAGCTAGTGTAGTCAAAAGCATTCGCAAAAAAAAATTTGGCAAGTTTTAACACTGATATTACTATACAGTAACAACTGTCTGTCGACCCTGGACCTAGCACAATCTTTCTATTAAAACGTCTTCTTCTCCGCTCTTCTCTTTCTCGTTGAACGTATCACCTCCCATATCATTTACGCACGCAAATTCACATACACCATGAACGTAATTTGGTTAAATTTATACATACTAATCTTACACTTACACAGATATACATTTTGTATTTCAATTTTTTTGGCATAACCTCAAAATATATGCCGTTATGATCATAATCATCCTTGCTGCTCCTTGTGCTAATTCGTGTGCTTGTGTGTGTTTGTTTTTGCACGTTAATACGCTCCATTTACATATCAAGTATGTATACTTAATAATGTGTACAGTTCAATGTCAGGTTCTCCAATGTTAAATTCGCAAAAATCTGCTTGATGTGTATATATTATAATGTTTTTTTTTATTTCAAATTCAATTGATGTTTTGCGAGCTTTATCTTTGTAGCCTATTGTATTCTGGTTAATTTACTGATTGTTGTTGATTTTTAATTGGAAAATAATTAAACAGTATTAAATTCTAAAAGTTAATATTTCAAAAATCTGAATTGTACTTCCAGAAATTTTTGTCTGAAATTCGATTTTGATTTTTAAGAATAAAAGTAACAATATTAGTGAATATTGACCATCTCCTTGGCGTAGTGATTAGCGCATTAGCCTACAAAGCGAAAGGTTTCGGACTTTGTTCCCGGCTATGGTCTGGAAATTTTAACATGATTTTTTTTTTAGGTTCAGGGGACCTGCAAACGTATACATCCGATTAAAATTCAATTTGGAAAAATCGTCGTGAAAACAATACCTACTCTCCGTCTCTATTTGAATATAGGGAAGATAAAGTGTAAAAATCTTAAGAACGTACTTATTTTTACGTATCGAGTCATTCAGTCAGTGATATTCCTGGTGTATATATGTAGATTTCCAGGGTCTTTGAACAGATCTTAACGATTCATTTCTTTCAATATACAATACATATTCCAAATATTTATTTGTCTATTTAAATTCTATGATGTCGTTATTTTTTTAACTTATAGTCTTAGTTGTACAAATTAAATAGTTAATTTCAATTTACAACAGATTTCAATTGTATGCTTAACTGCCCATCACGGAGGAACTGCTTCAGTACGCGATGTATTATGCAAAAATCGGATTTTTACTAATTCACTTCTTGTTTAAAGCAGCACTGATGAAATAAGAAAAGAGTAGCCGCTTTATGTACAAAAAGAAATGTTGGAATGGTCTTGAAATATAAAGAATATAACAGATAAATAGAACCTTAAACTCTATATTAGAAAACAACATACTAAGGGCCCCCGAAAGGCAACAAATTACATAACTTGAAAGGTCTCATACGGAGGAACTGCCCATCACGGAGGAACTGCTTCAGTACGCGATGTATTATGCAAAAATCGGATTTTTACTAACTCACTTCTTGTTTAAAGCAGCACTGATGAAATAAGAAAAGAGTAGCCGCTTTATGTACAAAAAGAAATGTTGGAATGGTCTTGAAATATAAAGAATATAACAGATAAATAGAACCTTAAACTCTATATTAGAAAACAACATACTAAGGGCCCCCGAAAGGCAACAAATTACATAACTTGAAAGGTCTCATACGGAGGAACTGCCCATCACGGAGGAACTGCTTCAGTACGCGATGTATTATGCAAAAATCGGATTTTTACTAACTCACTTCTTGTTTAAAGCAGCACTGATGAAATAAGAAAAGAGTAGCCGCTTTATGTACAAAAAGAAATGTTGGAATGGTCTTGAAATATAAAGAATATAACAGATAAATAGAACCTTAAACTCTATATTAGAAAACAACATACTAAGGGCCCCCGAAAGGCAACAAATTACATAACTTGAAAGGTCTCATACGGAGGAACTGCCCATCACGGAGGAACTGCTTCAGTACGCGATGTATTATGCAAAAATCGGATTTTTACTAACTCACTTCTTGTTTAAAGCAGCACTGATGAAATAAGAAAAGAGTAGCCGCTTTATGTACAAAAAGAAATGTTGGAATGGTCTTGAAATATAAAGAATATAACAGATAAATAGAACCTTAAACTCTATATTAGAAAACAACATACTAAGGGCCCCCGAAAGGCAACAAATTACATAACTTGAAAGGTCTCATACGTACAAAAGCCGCATAGACAAAACTTTTTTCGGGGTGGTTCTTAGATACCTACGTTCCATAATATCAAGCTGCAGTAAAAAATCTTCGTGATCAATTATACTTGTTTATAAGCACAACTATGTTCGTTAAAAATGTTCTTCTAGGCTTCTAGTTGGTTGATAAAATATATATAGCTGTAATTTATGAAGACAAAATTATAAAAAATGTGATCTTTAAATAAGTTAATGAAAAATAAATTTTTTAACCAATTAGCCTAAATTTTATTTATTTTTATTAATTTATTAATGATTGGAAATGCTTAATTTTATTGCAAACCCAACGACTAGTGTGAATCTATGACGCTCGGTTGTGGGAGTATGTTAAACTTTCGTATTATATTTATCACGTATCCAAGCATTACAAAATAAAATTCTCCGACAAATAGCACGATGTCATTTGTACAGAATTAACAGTTAAACTCACAATGACGTAAATGTCGTACTCGTCACAACGCTGTACAAAATATGCATTCAAAATTTTATTCACACCAATCCATTTGTCTATAGAATGCATTATCGTTTCAACTCCGCCAGAATACTTAGGGATTCCGCCAGAATACTTAGTGACGTTGGCCAAAGGGACCTTTTCCGCGTGGGTTAAATACAGAACTGTGATCCCAGTTAACATCAGACAAATTACAAAATATGAATTAGGTAAATGTTTTCATATAGATGTGAATTATTTACAGTGAGAAATTAAGAATAAATTTTGAGAAATATTGATAAAGACATATCTTTTCCGTTTTATACAATGTTTTTTACTGTAATGAATGCTCAGGAAATTAGATTCTGTAGACGTGTTATTGGTTGACTCCAAGGTTCTCGCACTATATTTTATAGTTTATAAAAAAAAGTTGAAGACGAAGCTTGCTCTGCTTGTACTGTTCTCGCCTCTCCCACTACTGTGCGTCAGTACTAATCCCCTACTCCCGATACAGCTGTTTTTAATCACTCCCACTATCATAAAGGAGTAGTTAGAGGGGGAACTCTTCCCCAGTCTTCACTCTTTAGGCATTTGATAGGCAATTTTTATTATGTTTTCTGTCATAGATATTTAATATTTCTTGTGGTTGTGGGACAGCGCGGTATTTACTTATTACATTTGAATGAAAAATTTCAAAATACAATATTTCAAAAAATAGGGGCCAGTATTATCCAAATTTTATTAGATTTTGGAAACTGTTTCATTGTGAATATTAATGCAAGTGTGTCATTTTCTGAAACTTTGACTTATATTTATGAAGTGTTTGTTTGTGTGTGGCTTTCGTCAGTCACCGTATTTTTACTTGCTTGGTGTAACTTAAACTCCATGCCAACAGTCAGAGCTCGTCTTATAAGCCAAATTTCAAATTAAAATTTCTCTCTCGTCAGTATCTATCTGTTCTGCTAAGAATCGTCGGTCCTGAGCTATCTCCAATCCTTACCATTTTTACGTCCCAATCCTTTCACTTTTATTTTCCATTTTCTCTATTATTTTCACCTTCTCTAGTTAACTAAGTTATATTCCACGTTCCAAAAAATTAAATTGCTAATTATTTTCTACTACTTTTTCCGATTTTCCTCTCCTACTTTCCTGTTAGTTCTCTAGATGGTTTTCAAAAATTTTACATCATGTGGGTTATCAGCCTTACGATGATGCTGTCTAGAGTGCCTCATTACAGCCACCTAGACCGACTAGGACTGGAGGATTTCTTTTACTTTCTTTCACAGTACAACCGTATTTTTTCGTTACTGCCTGAGAGGTTCAAGGTGCCGTAGAACCCTCAGGGATTAAGATCTCTACCAAACCATTATAACAGCGAAAAATCTGAAAAATGAATTTTCAGTTCATCTACAAAAAAAAATCTTTTCATCTACTTTGTATCACTGGGGTTAGTTACCCTTTCGTGGGTTCATTTGGTTGCTTGGCTTAGTAGGGGTACCTCTTGCCATTTAACTGTTGAGTCGGTATTGCTTACTTTGTATAATCCACGTTACAAGGATCATTACAATATCCTTATGCCCATAACAGGTAGGTGGATTGTTAAAATATTTGCACTCAATCTGCTTGTTCCAGGGATACAAAAATAGTTTTATTTCTTATTACATCGTTAGCCGATTATATGATTGAAGCATTTAAGAACAGAAGAGGTAGAGGTGTAAAAAACACTAGTCAGAGTTATCTAGTCTGAGAGTACTGAATTTTATTATACAACCAGACCCTGAGGTGAATAAATTTAAGGTGTCATTTGCAGGATGGAAAGTAGATGCTTTTGAGAGGACCTGGCATGCTGATAAGCATAATTTTCAGTGAGAAAGGTAATTGTAAAACACCTTACTCCTTGTTTTATTTATTAGAACCTCTAGAGGTTCAAACAAAATTTTCGATTGATCTAAACAACAACAAATTATATCCCCAGTCTCATTTTTTAAAGATAAAATTCTTCCCCAGATTAATTTGCAGAGCCCAAATTGCAATGTTTAAGAATAAAAATAGATATTGCGCATTATTATTCGTAGTAAAAATGAGTTAGCAAACAATTTACTCATTGTGAATGCATTTTTCTATTTACTTTAAAAGTGAATTAACAGATGAACTACTACATTATTCTTAATTTAAATTTCTCTCGAAAATTTCTTATCTCAACATTTTCTTTTCAGTGAAATACGTTGTTTAAAAAGTAAAAATTATCGTAATAAATTACTTTAAAACTTATCATAATATCGTCTAAGAACTTTGTCGCCATATACGTAATCATGTTAAGAAAATTACGTTAAGAAATTTGCAGTTTTATGCCAAATTGAATTGGCATTTGAAACTTATTCCACTTAAATATATAATTTTTTCCGTAAATTTTGTAAGTATAATATACGGAGGTGGTTGTCTTTTTAAAGTAATTGAGTAAATAATTTTTGGCGCCAGATCAAACTAAAATATAAAATTGACGCACGAGATTAGGTTCTGATATAAAAATTTTGTGTAATTGGTATAGATTACTGTAATTTCAAAAATAATACAGTACCTATTAGTATCTTTTGTTGAATTATATAAGCATTAGCGAAAAGTTTTTTTAAAAATTTATTTATAATTTTTTTCTTTTGTCTGTTACAGGTATGTTTCATTTTTCTCCTGTTATTGGTCTATATTTAAGATACAAGTCTGGTATGTATTTTCCAAAATTTTTGTATTTCTTCTAATAGGTAAAAAATCATCAAACCATTCTTAGTTGGTTTTTACTTAACAAATCTTAAACTGTTTTTTAAAAAGTGTTAAACGTAAGTCTATATGAATAGTTGTTATTTTACGTATTAAAACTTCTTGAAAACTGAGCATAAAACTGATAAAGATGTCATAATTTTTACGGAGATGAAATTTTCAACCTTAAAGATAGACATTAGGTGACCGCGAATGATATTAAAAGGAAATTCAGTTGTTTTTACTTTCTCTTGCTTGTTATGAATGTATAGGAAGAAAAGTATTGTTTTCATGTCGATTTTTCGAAATCGAGTTTTCACCGAATGTACACGTTTTCAGACCCCCTGAACCCAAAAAACATGTTTTTAGCGATTGTTCTGTGTGTGTGTGTGTGTGTGCGCGCGCGCGTGTGCGTGTGAACAAAATATCTGAAGAACGAAACATCGTTAGATGCCTTTAGAAGACCCAACACGACCATTTTCATCAAAACTGGTCAACCGGAAGTTGTAGTTTATTCGTGTCATTTTTCACTTTTTGCTATTTTCTCGAAAACGGCTTCTACGATTTTTAAAAACTGCCGAATTTACTACATGTTTTATGCTCTACATGCTAGGGTAGGCGCCATGTCTGATGAAATTCTTGGGGAGGCTGTTCTCTCCTAGAAAAAGTTTTTTTAGAATGCGGCCTTAATTTATGCATTTTAGGGCAAGAGTGTATAATCAAAGTTGTAGAAAATTTCAAAACCTACAACTTTTATTCTGAACATTTTTTTAATTAGCGGTTATTAGTGATTTTCTGATTTTTTTTTCATGAAACTGTAAAAAATGAGTTTTTTAAGATTTCGGCTTTTATATGTATTTTTTGTAATTTTGGCTTTTGTAACGAGAAAAATGTATAGCTACGTAATAAAATTTTTAGAAAATTAAAAGATCTACAACGTTTATTTAAAGCATTTTTTCTACAGAGCCTAGTTTAGCGTGAAAGAGTGATTTTTCGTATTATTAACCTAAACTAAGGTTGGGGGTTTCAATTTGCATCATTCACTCACGATTAAAATTAAGTTATGTTTTTTGAGGTTGGTTAGTTATTTTGTTTTTTTTATTGTTTTATTTCTAATGTTACGTTATATTGTTCATTATTTGTATTGGCAAGAGAAAGTGTGAGTGTTTCGCACCAGATGTTTTTTAATGACAGTTCATAAGTGCTGCGAAAACGCTCTAATACGAAACGTTATTGCGCCAGACAAAGACACCAAGGATCGGTTTGCTATACGCTGACCCGCCGATCAATTTTGCATCGACTGTTGTAGAAGATATTCTTTAATGTGTAATAATATATTTTTTCCATATTTATGTCGTAACTGTTTGTTTTTAGGTAGATTTGAATGTTTTTCGATCGGTGGTTACAATTTTAGAAGGTTTTTAATGTGTCTGTAATCAATTTAAATTTTCCTGTGTACGTGATCTTATCGATAAAAATCATAGTACATATTTTCAATTTCCTGTACAATTTCAGTGTAATAATCAGATGAGAGAGTAACTATAAAAATAAAATAATTGACAAAATTGTGTATCCAAATAAATACTCTTCATTGATAATTTCATTTCCGGTGGTTTTAAATTATCGTGGTTTTCAAGCAGGTACCTCTTATCATATGACGTAAATTTAAACTGGCGCCATCTTTGTAAAACACTCATGGATTCATTTCTTGGAGGTTAACCTTTCAAATTTGTTTATAATTTCCTTCTTGTTCCTAGTTATCTAAATTCTCATTAAGGAAATCAAATTTATTAATAAATTTTTTAGTGTAAGTGCATTTGTACTGATAGCGTATTCATAACTGTATTTGACCTTTCCTGTAAAGTCCATTCCTCAAAGTGGTATATGATTTTATTCGCAAATAACAGTTACATGTAGCGAATATCTGAGGCTATTTTCTTTTTATCTGAGAGCCATGAATTTTCCGATATTTAAAAAATTAACTTTCCAAAAGAACTTTGAATCCGAAAACAGGGAAAACTGTGCAAAAACGTAAAAACTTTGGAATAGGAAAAATTTGTTGTTTAGCTCATTAGCTGAAAAGCTAGTTTGAACCTCAAACAGTGATTCTCAACCTTTTTGCTCCGCGACGCGCCCCCCATCCCCCAATAATAATAGTAAGCCTTACTATTATTAATTGAATTTTGACTGTAATTATAAAAATGTAAAATGTTTTTTTTATTATTATATAATCAAATTGCACTAATTTTATGTCTAAAGAAAATACAGACGTAAAAAAATGGAATAAACTATTGCTATTATTTTATATTTCTGCGTTTATACTTTTATAGTAGCGACGTGTATGAACATGCATGTATGACGTGTACGTACATGAGCTATTTACAAGTTCCAACTTGAGTGTGCGTGTGCTCTTTGTAATTTAATCTCCTATAATACTCACTGTGAGAGAATGTTTAAACGTGCACCCATCAAACAAATGCAAACCATAAACAAACAAATGTAACCATCATATTAATAATATTAATTAATTATTAATTTCTTTTCTTTACAAGTAAGTGTACTTATTGCATGTAAAATGTTTATAAGTAAGTTTATAATAAATGATTTTTTTCTCATAAAATGATTAAATATTGTTTTGCGACCCCCCTATAATATCACCACGATCTCCATGGGGGTCGCGACCCTTCGGTTGAGAATCACTGCTTTAGAGCTTTACTGTTAACGTGGAGTGAGGTGGTTTATATTTGTCTTTCTCACTGAGTGGAAAAGTATGCTTATCAGTATGTCAGGCCATCTGAAAAGCATTTACTTTTCACCCTGCAAATGATACTTTCACTTCATTCACTATTGGGTCTGGCTGTAAATTATCAAATTCATTACTGTCAGAGGAGGTAACTCTGACTAGTGTCTTTTACACCTCTACATCTTCTGTTCTTGAATGCTTTAGTCGTATAATTGTCTGACTAGTGATAAGAAAAGGAACTATTTTTTTGTAGCCCTGGAACTAGTATATTTTGTGTAAATAATTTAACAGTTCACCTGTCTATTATGGGCATAGAAAGTTTTGTAAACCTTCAAAAATCAAAGAGATCGCAAGATTTTTTTTTCTTATAATACTCATTTAGTTATTTTTTGGTCGTATTCCTTTCCTTCCTTTCAAGATGGTTCGTACTTATGTTAAAAAAATTCTTATTTCCTGTACCTACTAATTGGTTTTATTATTGTACAGCGTGATTTGTCTTTTAACATATTTGTTTTATGTTAAATTTAATTTAAAATTTTGTCCAAAATTTTTGGCTGCCATTCTTTTTGTCGTTCAATCAGGAACTAATGATGAATCAGCTACGTGATGAACAATTGTCAATTTTAATGTTTTTATTTTTTCTCCGAATGTATTTATTTGATTTTATTTTGTCAACGATTAAAGGTATTTGATTATTTGCATACATTTTATTCGTGTATTATTGCACGTATTACGCAAGGCATTAGAGTATGATATATTGCACCCGTTATCGTTACCGACAAATTCATTCACTTAGTGCATTATTACACAAATTAGGTACATCATGCATCGTGCTCTATCATTAACCTTTTTTTATGAATAGAATTATTTATAAGAAAACTTACTCATATTTCTGATAACGGTAGGCCTATTCCGTTTTACACGTCGTACTTAAATTCTTTTTGAATTAATTATTATCAATTTGTTATTAAATTCATTAGAATGATTTAAATTTCATAACTAGAAAGATAATTGAGGATTTAAAGAATAATTATGACGTTTATTTAATATAAGTAATTTATTATATGTTGTTTACTTATACGTAAAACCTCTGAATAGCGGACATCAACGGACCAAATGTCCGTTGTATAAAGGTGTCCATTCAATAGAGGGTAGCAAATATGTACATCAATAACAACTTGATAATTTACGCGTTTTAAGGTTAAAACACATGGAAACTTATGTAAAGAAAGGTACGCGATTTAAGTTTTTAGTCATCAGTATCTCGACTGGTTTGATGCAATTCTCCAAATTGTTCTATCTTGCGCAAGTCGTTTCATATCTACATACCTGTAACACCCTACAATTTTTGTAATTTGCTTTAAATATCTAACCTTAGCCTCCCTCTACTCACTGTTTCAATATTACCCTCCATTATTGATAGAACAATACCTGGATGTCTTTAGATATACCCTAATAGCCTGTCCCTTCTTCTGGTAAGATGTTTCCGTAATATTTCTTTTTCATCCACTCGCCTAGGAACCTCTAAATTACTTATTTTGTTCACTCACCTAATCTTAAACATTTTCCTATAACACCACATTTCAAAAGTTTCTATCCTCTTCCTTTCTACAGCCCCTAACACCCACGTTTCACACATGTATAGTGCTACACTCCAAACAGTGTTTTAAGAGTTTTTCCTAATCTGTAAATCAATTTTTGTAGTGAGGAAGCTGTTTTTCATTTCAAAGGCTTTTCTAGCTTGAGCAATTGTACATTTGATATCACTTGTGCTTCTACCATCCTGTGTTATTTTACTCCCTAGAAAGCAGAATTCCCCAACTTTCTGGATGTTTCCGTTGCCAATTTTTAAATTTCCCATCTCTTCTATACCACTCTTGCTGCTGCACAACACTTAACGTTTTGTTCTTACTAATTTTCATAACGTAATCCTGATTTTAAGTTAAAATAAATAAAATATCTACTCAGCTATTTACACACGATTATGTAATTTGTAACTGTAAATGTAGAATATAAATTAACTTACCAAACATAGATGAAAATGTGTGAAATAAGCACTACACATATCTTCCGAAAAGAAACAAAAATAACTTTTTTATTTTAAATAAAAGTGAATGTTGTTTTTATTGACAAGATGAATGAATTACAGTTTTAAAAATGATGATTTAAAATAGTCTGTGATTTGGTTTTTTTAACTTTCGCATTGCACACTTGTTTTTCTAAATGCATGAGCAAATTCTCTACCATTGGCATCGTTATTTCTTCGAAACGACAGTGTCTTTAATTTGTTGGACTACCTTCTTATAAGTGAGCTTGGTTGTAGGTTCTTTAGTTTTCTGATCATTGTCGTTGTATAGTTAAAAATTTACGATATAGTGTCCGGATTTGAAAGACTTATTAAATTTTCCTATCTCATGGGATCGGCATTGTAAAAATAGTTTGCTAAATAGAGTGGTCCGTAAAATGGAGATATCTGTTTAGGAGAGGTTTTACGTAATAAGTCATACTTATAATTAGTCCTCGGATCGATATGCACTTTTTTGACCCAAAATATGCATGCAAATATGCCAAAAAAAGGAGAAAATATGCACCAAAAAAGTTGAAATATGCAAAAATAACAATTTTGTTTAATTAATTTAACTTTGATATACATTATATTTCTAAATGTTTTAAATAATGAATACGCTAATCTAATCGTACTTTAACCACTTAAACCGTAATCATCACATTTAAAAAAATTGAAGTTTTAAATAAATAAATTACGTTAATTACATAAAATAATTATAGTTTTTTCCAAATTTTTCACTTTGTAGCTCCGTCTTTTGTCAGACAGGACGTTGTTCATTGCTGAAAAGGAGCGTTTAACATCACATGAAACAATTGGTAGGAATTTCAGAGCTGAAATTGCTAGGAGGTCACTCATTTGCATTTCCATTTCAATCCGTAAGCTCTCCCTTCAAAATTCTCGAAACATCCTGAGCTGCCTTCCATCCTGGGTTTCTCTTCAACACAGCGTCCAATTTGTTCCTCAACTTTTCGCCGACAGGTCCTCCCTATTCTTTACTTTTTCTTTTAACCTATTAATGAGGTTGACTGAATCACAGAGGTTCATTCCTTTTGATTCTAATGCTGTAATTAAATCGGGAATGAATCCAAAATTGGAATGAACATAAGCAAGTTGTTGAACCACTGAAGACCTGGTTAGTGCAGCATTAGCTTGAGCTATTGCTTGGTTCTCTGATTCATCAAAACTTCCAATTATTTCCTTCCCTTTGTTATGGTGTTCAGCAAAGTAATTGGCTGCAGATATCCAAGTACCCCATCTTGTGATTATAGGTTGAGGTGGGAGAGGAATGTTAGGATAAGCATTCTTGAATGGCCTTATTCTGCTCGGTGCCTTCACAAATACTTTTGTTTTTTACAAGTTTTCTGGAAATTTGTCTAAAATATGCTTAAAATATGCAAAAGGTTCGAAATATGCACAAATATTCAAAATAAAATTGGGGTTTTTTTGGTCGCAAATCATTCAAAAACACTCAAAACGGATTATAAACTTATTTTAGAACCTAAAAAAAAGATATGCAAAATATGCAAAATCCGAGCACTACTTATAATTAATGCAATGAAACTTGTAATGTTATTGTAATATTATGAACAAGCCTTGTAACTGTTAAAGTAACCAATTGTGTGTGTTTACTTTAATCAGTTATCAGAGTTCTAGGTGAAAATATAGATTTCTCGAGAATCGTAGGAATCGCTAAGAGAATTAGCTATCTTTACGCAAAGTACTTTGTATACTTGTGTGGTATCATGCAAGAACGCCTCAACGGATATTAAAGAAACTTATACGGTAAATTTATTGTCTACCAACTTATTCAAAAAGTTCACTTCATCTTAAAAGTTTTAAGTCCTTGTTGAAAAGTTTTATTTCACCTTTCTTTACGTAGAAATTCAAAATGATTACAATTACTACCCATTATATTCTTAAAGGTAGTTTTTTTTGTGAATTAATTGTTATCAATTTGTAATAAATTCATTTGAAAAGGAATTTGGATTGTAATTTATCTCTATGTAGGAATTTAAAATTGTTACAATTATTGTCTATAATATTCTTAATCGTAAATTCTTTTTGAATTAGATGTTATCAATTATTAATTAATTCATTTAAAAAGGAATGTGTATTGAAATTTTTCTCATTTTTAAAAACATTATTAAAAAAATATAGTGTGAAACACTCTTTCTTTTGCTAATGTAAATAAAAAACGTATAACCTATGTTTAATCATGAGTAAACAATGTAAAATTAAGAACGTAACCTAATTTTAATTATGAGTGGATGACGCAAAATGAAACCAAACTTTATAGAAGTTAAAAATACGGAAAATGAGTAATTACCTCTAAATTAGGCTCTAAAGAGAAAAACGCTTAAAATAACTATTGAAGATTTTTTTATTTCTTATATTTTTGATATATAATATACACTTTTGTTGTAAAATACACACTCAGGCTGCAATATTAAAAATCCCATTTTTACCGATTTTCACGGAAAAAACAGAGTATCACTGTTTGCCGGTAAACTAAACGCTGTACAAAAAACCGCTAGAAAAAGTTGTAGGTTTTAAACCTTCTACAACTTTGATTATGTACATTTTTGTCGTAAAATCGGCATGCTAAGACTGAAATCTTAAAAAATCCAAATTTTTTAACAGAATTGATGAGAAAACTAACAAAAAAATCACTAATTACCGCTAAATAAGCGTTTTTCAAAAAAATGTTTGTAATAAAGGTTATTGTTTTTAAATGTTCTAGAACTTTGATTATTATAGTACACTTTTGTCCTAAAATGCATATATTTTTTGTAATCCCTAATATTTGTGTACATTGCAATCTGTTCAATTCAGAACAATAAGCAACCCCATGACCAATAAAAAAAAATCAGAGAAAATTAAACAAAAAATATGCACACCATTATTACTATACTCCTTAAATGGCCTTATTCAAACGTAGTTTACAAACGTACGTTTTCAAACGTAGTCCGGTTAGCTGTACCGGTATTATGTATCGGTTTCTTGATGAGAATGATGTGTATGACATGTAAATGAGGTGTAGTCTTGTACAGACCCAGGCCGACCATTCCTGAGAGAGTATGGTTAATTGAACCATCAAAGTACACCGATAACCACTGTCAAGTATTCAAATCCAAATAAAAGTAACTACCTTTACTAGGATTTGAACCAGGAACCTTCGTCTCCGAAAATCAGCTGTTAAACAGCTGATTTTGGCGACAACTTTACCTCTAGACCAACCCGGTGGGTTAAATGCATATTAAGGTTGCAATCTTAAAAATACATGTTTTCTATGAGAGCCAAGGCTCCCCAAGAATTTCAGCAGACATTGCGCTTACCCTATCTTCTAGAACATAAACATTTAGTGAATGAGGCGATTTTGAAAATATTACAAAAGGTGAAAAATGACACCCATAAAGTACTACTTCCGGGTGACCGATTTTGATGAAAATATTCGTGTCGGATCCTCTATTGGTTTTGTAACTTAAGTTACATGTTTCAACTTCGCACGATGTTCCTTTCTTGAGATAATTTGTTCGCGCGCACGCGCACTCACACACATTTTTTGGGTTCTGAAAATGTGCAAATCCGGTGGAAAATCTATTTCGAAAAATCGACATGAAACAGTACTGTCCTCTTTTTATATTAACAGTCTACTGCCCTAACCACTGGACTACGGAGGTAAAATAATAGTAATTTTATTCGTTGGTTAGAATAAACTAACGAGAACACTTAGTTTATTGTTTTTCAACATAGTTATTTCAAGGTGAAATTAAAGATTTTGTTTACAATCTTCCCCATTTCCTTTTATTACCGTGACCGGTTGTAGACCTTGTTATCGTTTTTCTTCTCGCTACCTTACTGCCGTATTATGAGTTATTGTTTAATAACTATTTAGTTTTTTATGTCCATTTTTAATGTGCAGCATGTGTCTTATCAACAGTCAACCGTATTTACGTAATCAACTTTGTTGTACGTTTATAGTACGTATTTTAAATCTACTTATGTTCTAAAACTTTATGTTGTGTTTTGCTATTTACTTAGTAGATTTCGTGTATTTCTCCCTGTTATCTTATTCCTCATTACTTTTAAAACCCGCTTTTTATAGCTGTACTCGTTTAAAAATTATAGTACGATACGGTTTTATTTTACTTATCAAACGTGCGTAAGTACAGTACTCTTAAACTTCTTATGTTTTTTTTACTTTCATTATTTTTCCTCATGTATAACCAAAGAAGTGGTTTTACAAAGGTTTGCTTTAACATTTCAATTTTATTTCAAGTGTTTTTACCGTTTATAAAATTAAATGGTAAAATTTAATTGCGTGAAAAAGTTATAACAAAATATAAATTATTGCAAGGTTGAACAAAACGAAGGCGATAATATCGGGTAAACATTCAACATTATTATGTGATTAATAATGATGTTGATAACCTGTTTTTACTTTCTCATGCGTATATGAATATTATAGGAAGGAAAGTATTGTTTTCATGTCGATTTTTCGAAATCGAGTTTTCACCGGATCTACACGTTTTCAGACCCCCTGAACCCAAAAACATGTTTTTAGCGATTGGTCTGCGAGCGCGTGCGTGCGTGCGTGCGTGTGTGTGTGTGCACGCGCGTGCGTGTGTGTGTGTGTGTGCACGCGCGTGCGTGTGTGTGAGAATAGAATATCTCAAGAACGAAACGTCGTACGAACTTGAAAATTGAAACTTAAGTTGGACACTACTATCGGACCCGACACGAACATTTTCATCAAAATCGGTCAACCGATTTAAGTAAGGAATTAAATAAGGAAGTAGTAGTTTATTTGTGTCATTTTGAGATTTTTTGAACTTATCTTTACTTTTTAGCGATTTTCTCAAAAACGGCTTTTACGATGTTTTTAAAAATCGCCTCTTTTACTACAGTTTTTGTGCTCTACTAGATAGGGTAGGCGCCATGTCTGCTGAAGTTCTTGGGAGGCTGTTCTCTTGTAGCAAAAATAGTTTTTTAAAGATTGCGGCCTTAATATGCATTTTAGGGCAAGAGTGTATGTAATCTTAAGTTGTAGAACGTTTAAAAACCGACAACTTTTATTATAAACATTTCTTTATACTTAAAACAATTAGTTTAGCGGAAATTAATGATTTTCTGTTTTTTTCACAAAAATGTGTAAAAAGATGTTTTTTTTAAAGATTTCTTGCTTAGTATGCATATACGACAAGTTTATGTAGGGCCTAATCAAAATTATAGGAAATTAAAAGATCTACAACTGTTATTTTAAAAAAATTACTCTACAGAGCCTAGTTTAGCGGCAAAGAGTGATTTTCCGTATTATTAATCCAAACTAAGGTCGGTTTTCATTTTGGTCATTCACTCGTGAATAAAATTAGGGTATGTGTTATTGAGGTTAGTTTGTTTGTTTATATCTAATGTTTTATTACTAAATGTTAGGTTGTATTTTTTATTATTCGTATTGGAAAGAGGAAGTCGTGTGATTGTTTCACACCAGATATTTTATTGTATTAAGCAACCTAACTGATGTTGGAAATTATGCAGTGTGCTGTGGAGTACGGGCCCAATTCTATTGAATATGCTGGACGAGTGTTCATTCATTGATATGATTAGGATGAATGGTTAGCCAAAAATGTAGGCTTGCGATTGCGAAATTAAGAAATGAAATTATGAAAGCATTGTTCATTACATGGTAATGAAAATCGTCATTGAATACTTCTTAAATGTCGTTTACAGTAAGTGACAAGTTGTTTCCTGTGATTTTAGACACATTCAAGGATGCTTTCTTGAAATGGTAGACCTTCAGTGTACACTCGTACGACATACTAAATAAGGTAAACCTAAAAAAGTATAGCCATCGATGAGAACACAAAACGGACTGTCATTATTTGAATTTTAAATAATTGTATTCTTAACAAAGTTAACATCTGTATAATACTAATGAGTAATTGAAATAAAACGCGTCGCCTTAAAAATCTTTTTCTCACATCGGTTGACTTGTTAAAAAATATTTCACAAACAAAATGAAACGTTAAATATTACAAAATGGATGATTATTCTTTTTTCTTTTACATATTTGTATGCTTAGAATTTGTAATATGATGTTAATTTTAACATATACAGGGTGATTTTTAACGCCTTTATATTGCGTAACTCAGATGGTCTTGATGGAAGAAACTCATCCGGATCTGTGTAGTTTCCAAAAATCCAACTTTTTGGTGGTTTTGAAATTTTTGCTCTCCATAATGGTTCAACTTTATATTTTTAAATGAGATAATGGTCACGTGATACATCATGTCAATGTGAAATTTTATGAAAAAAAAACAATGCCGCACACTATTTATAGATAGATACTTTCGTTTTCGAGTTGTAACCATTCAAAGTTGTAATTCTGGTAAAATTGTGTTAGCAATTAAAAAGGTAAAACGCATACACTATTTTTTATTTGTATTTTTTAATCATAACGTATCGTATAACTAAGTTTAAACGGTGGTAAAACATGATAACTGCCCATAACAGACAGGTGGAGTGTCAAATTATTTACACTCAATCTGTTAGTTGCAGGGCTAAAATAAATAGTTCTGTTTCTTATCACATGGTCAGTCAATTAAATGACTGAATCATTTAAGAACAGAAGAGGTAGAGGTGTAAAAGACACTAATCAGAGTTATCTTCTCTGAAAGTAATGAATTTCATTGTACAGCCAGACCCTGTGGTGAATGAAGTGAAGGTGTCATTTACAGAGTGGAAAATATGTGCTTTTCAGAGCACCCGGCATGCTGATAAGCGTACTTTTCCACTCAGTGAGGAAGGCAATGGTAAACCACCTCACTCCTCGTTTTACTTAGTAAAACCTCCAGAGGTTCAAACCAGCCTTTCGGCTGTTGACCTAAACAACAATTCTGCCCATAACAGACGGGTGGAGTGTCAAATTTTTTACACTCAATCTGTTAGTTGCAGGGCTAAAATAAATAGTTCTGTTTCTTGTCACATGGTCAGCCAATTAAATGACTGAATCATTTAAGAACAGAAGAGGTAGAGGTGTAAAAGACACTAATCAGAGTTATTTCCTCTGAAAGTAATGAATTTCATTATACAGCCAGACCCTGTGGTGAATGAAGTGAAGGTGTTATTTGCAGAGTGGAAGATATGTGCTTTTCAGAGGGCCCGGCATGCTGATAAGCATACTTTTCCACTCAGTGAGGAAGGCAATGGTAAACCACCTCACTCCTCGTTTTACTTAGTAAAACCTCTACAGGTTCAAACCAGCTTTTTGGCTGATGACCTAAACTACAACAAAACATGATAATAATAAGAAAGAAATAATAAATAAAGAATACAACTATATAAGTGGATATCTTAATTATTTACTAACCACTAATTCAGCTGCCGATCTTAATATCTGCCAATATGTATCATTTATAAAACAAATATGCTGGAACAATTATTTTAAAAATGTATTACAATTTTATTTTTTGGTCATTAGCGACGACGTTGGGGTATAACTGTGCGTAATGAGGATGAATTCTTTTTTGTAACGTATGAAAATATGCCGTGCCTGAGTGGGATTCGAACCCAGGACCCCATGATGAGAGGCGAACACGTTACCAACTACGCCAATGCGGCCCTCATTATAAATTTTGTTGATAAAATCGGCTGGTAATTTACAAAAATGCAGTTGTTTTACGTTGGAACAGTACAACTTATTAACTTTTTTAATCTGTTACTTCAAAGTACTTGTATTGGTAAAATTCGATAGTGCTAATAAAGATTAAAATTTGTAGGTCTAGTTTAAATTTTTTATACAAAATTTGTTACCTGTTAGTACAAAGTGATTTTTTTAGTCCTGTTACCCAATTGTTAATGTCTGGTAATTTTTTTAAGAAAGGGAAATTTTGTTTTGTGACACAAAGTTGGCAGCCCTACTCAACCGGTATAGATACGACAGTGTGAGTTGATTCTCTTTGAGCTGTGTAAAATTTTGTGCCGTTTCCGGTCGTGTTACGAACATTATATATTTTGCCCCTAGAACAATCGCTTGTTTAAATCTGAAGCCTGAAGCTCTTGGACTTATCGAACGCAATACTGGTACAATTTCGATTTTTTAACAGATTTCTGGACACTGGAATATGGCAAACCAATTGGTGAGGAAAATTTTCGTAAACTTTTCCGTGGAGAATTTAAAAATCTTGTTTTCAATTCTTTAAAACGTCATCTGTCAAGAGAGTTGGTCGACCACTACGTTTTCTGTCAAACACTATCTGTCTCTCGAAATCGGTTTGTTAACCTAGAAATTGACTTTTTTGGTGTTGAACACCAACAAATTTAATTTGAAATGATTCTTTTACACTCGCGTACGCTTTCGTAGCAAAATATTGTTCAAGAATGACAACCCGTTGTTCTGGGGTAAAAGACATTCTGTTCGTAACACGACCGGAAACGGCACAAAACTTTACCCAGCTAAAGGAGAATTAACTTACACTGCCGTATCTATACCGGTTGAGTAGGGCTACCAACTTCGTGTCACAAAACAAAATTTTATTTTCTTAGAAAAAATTACCAGACATTAACAAACGGGTAACAGGACTAAAAAAATCACTCTTAAGATTGCTAAAAAGAAATATTGTAGATGCTTTTTTTTACTTTTGAGACCTCGTAGGATCACTCTAGTTCAAGTTTAGGTCTGTTCCAGTGTTGGGTTTCTTTGAAAAGCGCGCTCTACTAAGCGTGGCTTCCTTTCGTTTGGCCCACATTACATATTGTAGATACTTTATAATTAAAAAATACAATAAAATGGTTTATGTATTATTTAATATTTCTACAATAGGATTGAGTATATGCTGCAGGATGTTATATAGAAATTTATTTTATCAAATAGTTTTAATAATAATAAAACTTTATTTACATTTTTTTAAATTATTCCATAGACATTCTTTTAAAAAGCTGTAATGCATTTACATCAATTCCCAATGTACTAGGTGGAGGAAATTGACCTACCCAACTATGACTGAAAGCCATGTCCTAGGGTAGGTGTTCTCTTCTTTTATTTAGTAACACAGTACGAGAGCGATTTAAAACTACACTAGGGCTTATAACAAAGGCATTTAAAGAAATACATAATTTCAAAAAAATACACTAAAAGTCTAATAAATGTAATTAGTAAACAATATACGGGTTTAAAATCATGCCACTATTCAAAGTTATACAAAGTTTAATATGTCAGTGTGTAAACTTTCAGTTTAAAGTGATGTAATTTGTTTTAAGTATTTGTTATTATTTATGTTAAATGAAAAATTCAAAACGATATTTAAACAGATGTATAAGATTAGATGTACCAGTAAGCTAACTTTATTTTATGAAAGATTTAGATTTTTTAATTTCATAAAAAATACAATAAAATAAATATTTGAATCTAGTAAAAGGATGAATAAAATTGAAAGATATGATAAAAGAGACGAAAACAGAATCTCTTTGGAACACAATAGAAATAAGAGAGAGATAGGTTGATTGAGAGAGAGTAGTTATAAAGGGAGTCCTTTGGCTTGCCTCCCATTAAGTCTGTCTGCAAGAGCAAAAACGGCACTTATCCAACCCCCATTGAAATAACAACCGCAAAACCGAGACAAACTTTAATTTGTCTATAGTTGTTATATAAAGTACTTAGTCCGGGATTTCAGAGAATCTCTTTGAAACGTTAACTCATCCCTAAGGATAAAATTTTACAAAATAAAGATATTATAGATGTAATTATTTTACAAACAGTGCACTCAGCTGTATAAACATTAGTTCATATGTTGGTAGAAAAGAAATATAATTTCAAGTAATTATACGTTCTGCAGTGGGTTTAACGTAATCTTTATTTCATCCTTAAGGGATGTTAATAACTACGTACATTTGTTTATTCCGAACCGGAGAGAATCAGTAGCGTGTTAGATTTTTTTAAATTTTCTAAAGCGGTATTTCGTTCTTTATGTTCTGTTGTATTTTTTTTTAATCCTTAATGTGTTTACGCAATCTGTTAAGTTTTAAAAATAATAAGCAACCTCGTGATTCAATGAGGTGTAGTCTTGTACAGACTCTGGCCGATAATTCATAAGAAAGTATGGTTTATTGAACCCCAATTATCAACGTACACCGGTTACCACTGTCTAGTATTCAAATTCGTTTAAAAGTTAACTACCTTTACTAGGATTTGAACCACGAAACCTTCGTGTCCAAAAATCAGCTGTTAAACAGCTGACTCGCGGCGACGATTTTTCCGCTAGACCAACCCGGTGGGTTCTGTTGTAATTTTTTTAAGCCTTTATTTTTTATCGGGAATTGCACTTTATTGACAACCACCTACTTTGATCGGTGCTTTTCGCTGTACTTTTTTTGACGTGATTTGGCATGGATTTTTGGGATCCCAAGTGGAGTTTGTTCGAAATGTCTGTCAACTGGTTATCATACAAAGTCTCTTGCCCAACCAGTGTTGCTTAACAAATAATAGCGACTTTCTACCAGCTGACTGACTGGGCTGACCAGAAGGAGGCCATGTTGTCTTTAAAAAAATTGATGTAACGGAGCTTAAGATACTGTATTGAAATCTGATAGGCGTGTTAGTCGTTTAAAATAATTAAAAGAAAATATTAATTTTTTTGATCGAGTTTTTTGGTTAATAAAGGAGTCAATAATTATTGTAATGTACACCCAAATTTTTCTCTGATTTTTATTGTTAGAGAAGTAGTCTACTGTCATAAAACTAAACTTGTTAACCAATCTATTGCAGTGTCTTCACCTACTAGCCCTTTTTGAAACACCCGTAGTTGACATATTCATAGTTTTACCTTACGTCCTGGATTACCACGGTCAGTCCGGGATTTTCGGATATCTGTGTAAAGGACCGGCGCGGCGGCCAGAAAATTTCGTCGTTTTGATTTTTTTATTTATAATATGTCCACAGCTCCGTGGAATCTAGATCATAAACAGCCCCTTACGCACACAAACACACGCGCAACAACCTGCCTTACCTGCGTTTTACATGCTTCAGTAGTGAATCACCTACTAGGCGCTTGACTACAATAAGTAAATTTTAGTTGTAATTATTTTTAACAAAATTGTATAATAATTTTCAAAACGACGTATTATTCCTTGAAAAATGAGACCAAACACAGTGTCATTTTGACTTTTTTAAGCATTTCCGATGTTGGATTTCATTTTTACTGCCGTTGTTCAATAATATTAATAAACTAATATTTATAAATGTAAGTATATAAATAAACTAAGAACTGTAATACTATAGTATTGCAATCAAGTGCCTAGTAGGTGACTCACTACTGACGTATATAGAACACCGCTAAGGTAGGTATAGGGGTGCTGCGCGAGCGCGCGTGTGTGTAAGGGTCGGTTTATGATGTAGGTTCCACGGAGCTGTGGACGTATTAAAAAGGTTGATAACATTCTATGTAGCGATGCTAGACCTTTAAAAGTTAACTCAAAGATGTTTTTTTTTGTGTGGACTTGTATTAAAACATTAAAACTGGTGAGGTGTTCCTTGGAAAAATACTATCATCTGAGAAATACAACACCCGTCCAACTCCAGGGCAAGAAAATGAACCCAATGGTAGGCTTACAGATGTTATCGCAGGACGTTCTAATTAAAATTTTTTGAATGTTGTTATGCCTGTTAACATTATTATTCTAAAAAAAATAATTTAGGAAGTTTTTGTTTTCATTGGAAAAATAATTATTAAACTAATAAAACAGTCAGTTTCAGAAAAAATGTCCGAGATTGGTTGGAGTCCAGAAATTGTAGTAACCTTACTAGGTATACAGGTAGTTTGCCTATGCGAAACGCAGACAGTCACTTCCGTAGTTTTAAATATTTCCACGGGAATAACCGACGTAGGTTTATCGATTTATTTCTATTTTTGAATACTATTCAAGTAAAGCTTTATTACTTTGTACTTGCTGCACATTTTATTACGGCGTGTCTGACCGTCTAGATGTCATCAAAATGTCGAATGCAAATAGATCATTGCATGCAAGAAACTATAGGCTAGGTTCGGTGATATCCTACAGTCTTTGATGGGTTGTATATAAAATGTACTACATTTTATATAAGGTATTTCATTAACATTTTATTTTCAACGGCCTCAGGTTTAGTGATTTTTATATCCTCGTATTCTGCGTTACATTTAGCCGGTTTTATACCAGTAAACCTCTGATAATTGCCGGCTGCATTGGCGTAGTTGGGAACGTGTACTCGCCTCTCATCATGCTGTCTTGGGTTCGAATCCCATTCAGACACGGCATATTCCCATACGCTACAAAAAATTCATTTCATTTTTTACTATCTGCATTACCAGTAATTGCAAAACAGTCGGGAGTTAAACAAAAAAACAATAAAAACCTTTTGATAATTAGGGTTTTTTTTAAATAAAAGTTTGTTGATCGGTGAAATTTCTATTTATAAAAAATTTCGCGTTTGCCTTTTTTTGTTTCTGGCTCCTATTCGTGAAATCGAGTATTTATATTTGTTGTATACTTTTAAATTATTCAGTTACATTGCAATTTATTTAATAAATTCTGCATTTTTATTGATATGATTCCAATTTGTATATATTTTTGCCCTTGCTGTACAACAAGAATGTTTTACCATAAAGATTGTTTGTGAAAATAGTTTAGTTTTTGTTATTTTTCTTTCTTTAATTTTATAACCCCGTAAATTAAACTGTGCGAATTCGTCTAAAACCAGACAGTTAAATCTATAAATCAGTTGTAATTAAAAATATGTGGACTATTTATCAGGGGGTAGGAATTTCTAGAATTTTTAACAGAAATATAGTATCTCCATTTTGGTAACTACTTTTATAATCTATATATGTAGTAGTATCAATAATTTGCATAAATCTATAAAAGATCTAGTAACAAGCAAAATTTAATCCGTGGCCTAGTATTATTGTTATGAAAAATTACACTTAAGTTTTCAAAATTGGTGCGGTAGTGCACCGAAAAGAGACTGCCTGAATCAGTTGACCATATGCTCATTCACCTGGCCAATTTACAAGAACTTTCCCCAGAATTTTTCATCATCAAGCAACATCTTCAACTCAAGTTAATTAAATGGCATGGCATTTTTTCATACGTTACAAAAAATTCATTTCATCCTTCGCCGTCTGCATTAGCAGCAATTTGCAAAACAGTCGGACGTTAAACCAAAAAAAAAAAAAATAATAATATAAAAACAGACTTAGAAAACCTTGAAAAATAATTCAAAAACCACATTAAATTTATTGATACATTCGTAATTGACTCATTTCCTAAAAAGGCTAGGATTTACTGTTCAGACAATGTTATTTAAATTTATTGATACATTCGTAATTGACTCTTAATCTTTCTTTCATTTTTCTGAGGATTTTTCCACTCAAGTCTATACTCTTCAATCGAAGTTGGAATAAACTGACCGCCTAAATCTTGCTGCCCAATGCTGGGCAAACATCTCTTTCATTGCTATCCTTTTTGTATTACTTTAAGCTCTTCGTATCCAGTGTCAAGCCAATATCTTGACATCTTTGGTCCAACGTGTGGGAGGTATTCCTCTGCTTTTCCTGTCCGCTCAGGGTCTCAATTCAGACAGTCTCATTTTCCATCTCCCATTTGTCATCCTAGCCACGTGACCCGCTCAATTCCACTTCAATTTTATAATATGTCTATCAATATCATTGACACTTGTTTTTCGACGTGAATATTCGTTACTTGTTTGATCCCTTAATGATAGGAGAAGTGTCGATCTTTCCATTCTTTTTTGAGTCTCTACAGAAATACTGAAGAAAAATTAAATTATTTGGTATTTGGATGAATTTCCAATAATTTTAGCCTGGAACATGAGGAAACTTCTATATTAGAATGTATTGCATGTCCGCGCACTGTGGTTCATACTGTTATTAAAGTAGAAACTGGAAAAGATAAAGTACAAAACTTCAGCGTAAAATGTGGTGACATAAATTAATGTGGCAGCTACTTCTAGAACAGTGGTCATAATTAAATTTGATCAAGATCCGTTTAAAATTTTGATGAGACTGTCACGGTCCGGTCAAATTTTTACTTAAGCGTACCTTGCCGACTGTAAAATTAGGTATGGCAATTATTATTATTATTATTCTGAATGTTAATACTTATTTTTGATTTCGAAAAGGTGTGAGCAATAAAATTTGTAGTTTTTATATTTTGTAGCGCGGCGCTATTACGAGTTGCTTTCAGTCTGATTGCGGCCGCAAACTTGTCCACCGAGCATCAACACTCTTCAGAGAAACTTGGGTACATGTCGTGTTGACATCACCAGATGTTTTCAGCTTAAACACAGTCTAAACGTAAAAAATATTCTTTAGAGCTCGCGGTCCGCAAAAAATGAGTTGACGGTACGCTAGTTGGTGACCATTGTTCTAGAGAAAGCAAAAAGTATTTCTGTCTTTAAACAAGTGCCGTAATACATGTTATGTAACAAAACTCGTACAACAGTAATGTAAGAACATAAAAAGAATATAGTTATTTTTTAAATTTGGCAAATATTTTAATAATTTATCCTATAGTTCTGTTCTGATCATAAATTGAAATAGAATTGTACGTTGGGTACCTGATTTTTGTTCCGTTTTTATAATTTATATAAAATTGTGCAAATATAATGTGAATTGTGTACCCAAAATACTTTTTTAACTGAATTTAAATTGTCGGCTGTCACAGTGTGTTCAATACACCCAAATTAATCTGTGCCTCGACATTGTATTACTACTAGTTTTGTACACAAATAAGGTTGTTTTTTTAATTTATAAAACGTAGCAGTAATATTGTCGAATTAAATTGCCCGAGGTTAGTTTCATGTAAAACATCCTGTGAACGTAATATTATAATATTATTATTCAGTAAAGTTCGTTTCAAATACCTTAAAGCCTTGCTGTACTTAAAATGAGTAGTTGAAATTCAACTTTCCTCTCTGTTATTTTTATAAAGGACGTTGACTATACTACTACTACTACTACTACTACAGATGTAGTACCTATTTTTCATGATTATTCATGTTGAATATCTGAGTATTCGTTTATAAATCTCTGGTGATAGGTATAAAAGTCTAAAGTCAAAAACTGTCGGTTTTTTTAAAATTGATAGTAAACTTAAGTATATAAATTTAGGTTATTTAAAGCAAATTACAAAAGATGTAGGGTGTTTCAAATATGTAGATATGAAACGACTTGCGAAAGGTATACAGCTTGGAGAACTGCATCAAGCCAGTCAAGAGACTAATGATAAAAAAAATTTAGACTGTGTTATATTTACACATAAATTAATAATAGACGTAAATAGGCTTTTAATTTTGGTTAAGTAGAAAAGAAAAGAAAAGTATAACAAATTATAAAAACAGTTTTTGGAAAAGACAATTGCAAAAACTATCCTTAAATAATAAAAAATGTACAAATTATACTGTCTCTTTTTCATTTTCTTCTTTTGAAAAGTTACTATTTTCAAGTTAAGATCTTTATTCCTATCTCTGCAGAAATAAAGATGTTGTTTTGAAATTTAACATTTTTTGATAAACAGAATTTTGAAATTTCTGTTTCAGTGATAAGTCAATGTGTAACGTAAAAAATGTTTTATGTTTTTGTTTACCGTTTCTAAAAATGAATAAATCCAATTTTTCAGCGGAATTTGCCAAATAATTTGTTGCGAAAAATTAAATTCAACGTATTTTTTTAATATGATTTGAGGTAAAAATGTGCTAAACCGTACGAGAAAAAGTCACTTAAACCTATAAATCTTATCATGCAATTTTAAATTCTGAAAGCAGCTTGATTACCGTTACTTAGTATAGATACCTTTCGGTATTTCTTCATCCATAACCCGGATCCTGAAAGGAGAAACAGGGAGAGGGTGAATCCGTTGTTATAAGATTTATCACAAACTTTGATCGTAAAAAAGTAAATTAAAAAACTGTAATTTAAAATTAATAGGCCTACTCTAAAATTTACCCGATTCAGTAACGTGAAACTTAGTGAGTAATTCTCTACAAAATCTGACGTGTAATTATCAGCCGGGTCAATGCCTTCAATTTCACAATCCACATATTTCATGAATCATTAATATCACAGTTACTGTCATAATTAATTCCTGAAGACTCACTTTCACTGACGTAATCATCATCATCATCATAATCGCTATTTAATTCTATTTCAGTGTCACTAACTTTTATTAGTAGACGCCATTTCTCAAAAATAACCTCAACACTCCAGGCAGGCGGAGTGTTAAATTATTTACTCTCGATCTGCTAGTTCCAGGGCTACAAAAAATAGTTCTGTTTCTTATCACATGGTTAGCCAATTATATGACTGAACATTTAAGAGCAGAAGACGTAGAGGTGTAAAATACACTATAATGCTTTTCACGGTTGATGAGCTCTACTGTTCCACGCGTTTTGACCAATCAAAACGTTTGCCAGCGTTGTCAGATTGTACGAATGTTTCAGCCTGACAAACATTACGCACGCATGCGTATAACAGCCGCAGTAGTTCGCTCGTATCTTGCATCTCGTACTGAACACATCGATTATATTGCGCGTTTACATGCAATACTTTATAATATAATTAGCTGATTGTATGTTTATAGGTTATAATTGTTATTGAAAGACCAAAAAAATGGCTGACGAAATATATAACAGAGCTACGAGAGCAAGTGTTAGTAACGTTGCTGGTAAGTCATTGGCTAGCTATGAAATGAGTGGGGGCAATGCTTACGTTATAACTGACCCTGTGGTGAATGAAGTGAAAGTGACATTTGTAGGGTGTAAAGTAGATGCTTTTCGAAGGGCCTGGCATGCTGATAAGCATACTTTACCACTCAGTGAGGAAGGCATAGGTAAACCACCTCACTCATCTTACTTGGCCTCTAGAGGTTTAAACCAGATTTCGGCCGATGATCTTAACAACACAACTTCAACACGAAACCACGTTAAGAAAAAAAAAATTTCCGGGTAATACTCGTTATTTACAACGCAATGTACCAATTTATTTAAATTAAATAATACCAGGTGTAGTATTTTTCTCTAATGTGTCTACGATTCAATTTGTTCAATTTAGGAACAATGAGCAACCCCATGATCCAATAAATTGAGGAAGATTATGTTCTGTGCGTTATGAATGAGAAAGACTTTTGTTGGTGTCTGTAGTAAATAATTGTACATTTGCGTGGTTCAAGTTATTTTGAACGATTTTTATTGTGTTTAAAATTTAAGGTATTCACGATGATTACTATAACGCGATTACAGCACATTATTTGATTGAATTGCTGAATGTGTTTGGATAGGCGTAGGTGACTGCTTTTTACTGAAATTATTACTTATTTAGGCCATACATATATTGTGTCACATTCATCGTACAGTATTATACTGTACCGTACATCTGCGTGATAAGTAGTGCAACCTTGAGATTTTATCACACCGGGTTTTTTTAATACAATCATTGTTTCTAAAGGCCATGAATGAATGTGTAATTCAATTTTACACTAAAATGTTGTTATGGTTGCGCTGAATAATTATTCCCGGCTTTTTCTACGTCGTTTTTATCATAGTATTTTTGAAAAATTATCAATTGCACCCAGACAAACTTCTGATGGGTTGCATTAAAATTTGGTTTGCAAATATTACTGGTTGCTTAAAAATGAATTACTATCATTGTTATTAGAATACGTACTGGTAACGTGCTATAAGTTGACGATTGCGCCTATCGTGCGGAGGACAGTATACTATTATATCTATTCTACTTACATCAGCCCACCCGAAAGCTTAAGACATGTATCAAGCGTGTAACTCAAAATGTAACTACCACAAACTTTTAAGTAATAAAATTCAGTTCATGACCCGTCACACTAAATAAGTAAGAAGTAATGTAATTATTTAAAGAAAGTGAATTGTTTAAAATTCAATTGCAATTTAACATAACTTCCTAAAAATAATGAAATATGAAAACCCAAAATATACAATAACATTTTGAAATTACCGTAAAACTGGTATTACTCACGATAATAAGCTCGCATCGACGGAACTCACGGCCTAACTAGTCTATCACTACAAATGTCAAGAGTACAGTAATTCAGTTTACTGCTGATGACCAAAAAGGATACTAAATATAGCTTAGGCCTAGTATTATGGCTTATTTAGAATGAATGTTTATTGTTTATGATACGATAATATGCTCGCATCGACGGAACTCACGGACTAACTAGTCTTATCACTACAAATGTCTGAGTGCAGTAATTCAGTTTACTGCTGATGACCAAAAAGGATACTAAATATAGCTTAGGCCTAGTATTATGGTTTATTTAGAATGAATGTTTATTATTAATGATATTTATGAAGAATCGATAAATAATACAATGGGATGTTTAGAAAACGACATAGTTGTAAACATAATAAATCAATGTAAGAGTAAAACTATTTATTAAATTTAATATTTTCTTAATTTAAATAAAATAATAAATTAAATATTTTCTTAATTTAAACTACTAAATTATATTTCATACGTAACAAAAATTGATTTCATCCTCCATTGTACAAAAGTTACACCCCCAACATCGTCGCTAATGACCGTTGTAGTTGATGCGACGTTAATAAATAAATTAAAAAAAAAACTACTTAATTTCGGTACGAAAAGCGGTTAAACCTACAATATGATAAATGAACTTTCCCTCACAAAGTTACTTCCAATCTTATTACCAAAATTAAACTTTCTTCAAAAGTTTTTGTATTTTTTTATAAAATGAAGTTCTTTTCAAAAATTTACTTTGTAAGTACTATTATTATTCGAAGTAATAATAATTCCTACCTACTGAATTATGAATCCGAGACCAGTATAAAAAATACAATAAATTTTATTTATTTTAAGTCTCTAAATATATCATAACATGTTACTGCGGAAATAAATTTTGAAAACTAAATTTAGCAAACTATTTATAATTATGAATATTTATTATTAGGTTATATAAAAAATTTTTTGTATGTATTTAAAAAAATATATATTTATAGTGTTTATTTCCATTACTGTCTCTATACCTCATTTTGATTGTCTTGGTACCACGCCAAAAACTACAAAACCGTTTAAGAAATTTAATTATTTATTTATAAATCACCTTTTTCATATCAGATAGCGTTATTTAAATTAATATAATGTGTATTTTGAACCAAAATTAAATTTTTAATTTTGATGTATATTTTTTAAATTAATTGCTTAGTTATTGTGTGTACGGGTTAATTTTACGTGTCTGTGTATTCAAATGTAATACATTATTGTTAGTATTAATAGTTAGAACTAGTCTGCTCAAGATATTTTGGTTTAATAATTTCTTTTGGCTTGACTAATTTATCTAAATATTTTATTTTGTCTGGTCTTCATTGTATGATATACTATCTACGGTCTTCCTTATCTCTTGTTTTTATTTGAAAGAATTTTTATGTCTTTATTATTTTCTTTTTATAATGTGTGAATTTTTTGTATAACAAAGGACTCAGCATAGGTCCTTGGAGAATACTTTTATGTTTTAATTTTTATCGTCGTAATTGTTTGACTTGTTTTTATTGTTCTTTTCAGATTTGTTTTGTTTTCTTTGTATCTAATGATTTAGTTTAATTATTATGTTTTTAAAATAAATTATTACTAGTCCTTAAAGATTTCAGTGTGGTATAATTTAATTAATGTTGTTTATGAAAAAAAAATGGCCACGTAATTTAAATAAAATTTGATACAATATTGTTGTGGTTTACAGTGTGTATTTATTTATTGAACTATATCGTAAAGAGATTTAATCTCTTGTGTTGTACTTTGATCAACATTTGAGATGGAGTTCTACAGTTTAATTTCCGGGCTAGCTCTTTTCAGATGGATTTTATTTAGTTTTTTTTTGTTTGATTTTACCTTGTACAAAAATGTAAACAACGAAAACTCATTTCGTCTTTCCACCATGTTAGTTTGTGAATTTTCTAATTACTTTTTTATCCCTTTTGATCAGATAATAATTAATATTGATAATTTTCAAGTAATCAAGTTTTAAGATGATGTTCCTAGGTTTGATTCCTGGTTCTAAGAATTTTAACATTATTATGTAGAAACGAATTAATTAGTGATACTATTTACATTTCTGTAATTATATCGTGTTATATTATACAGGCAGATGTTTAAAGTCATACTTAATTCAACGACAAAGTTCACTAGTTCCAAATTTAAGACGTTTATGCCCCACCTGGAATAGCTGTTTCCTTTACTTAATTTATACAGTATTAATAAATTAATTGAAAAATGCATTATAATAGATTATTTTAAGGTTAAAATTTAACACGGTATTCACAACGTTAATGTTTTTCGGTGATATACTACTGAACAATCAATCGGCTGCAGCAAAACCTCGACAGTTTGTCACCCTCTACTCCATAAATTACTGTAATTCGGTACCCATTTCGTGTGTCCTGTTTAGAGTTTTTTTGAAAGCTCAATTTGGAAAAAAGATGTTTTAATGACGATAAACCCACCGGGTTGGTCTAGTGGTAGTCGTCGCCGCGAGTCATCTGTTTAACAGCTGATTTTCGGAGATGAAGTTTCTGTGGTTCAAATCTTGGTAACGGTATAAAAAAATTCATTTTTACTAATTTGAATGCTATACTATTTTTCAAAGCTGATGAGCTCTGAACGTACGCATTGCCCCGTACCCACTTCATACCTTTGTCTTCCTCACTGAGTGGAAAAGTATGCTTATCAGCATGCCAGGCCTTTTGAAAAGCATCTACTTTACACCGTACAAATGTCACCTTTACTTCATTCACCACAGGGTCAGTATAATGAAATTAATTCCTCTCAGAGGAGATAACTCTGACTATGCTTTTTTTCAGAGCTGATGAGCTCTGAATGTACAAAATACAATGACAAAATAAATGTTCCGCGCATTTCAGAAAAGCGGCAAGCTTATTTGGCGTCCGCTCTACGCATTGCCTCCTACCCACTTCATAGCTAGCCAATGACTTGCCAGCAACGTTGCCAACTTTTACTCTCGTAGCTCTGTTATATATTTCATCAGCCATTTTTTTGATCTTGCAATAACAATTATAACCTATGAACATACAATCAGCTGATTATATTATAAAGTATTGTTTATTAAAGCGCTCTATAATCGATGTGTTCAGTACGGCTCATGCGCGCGTAATGTTTGTCAGGCTGAAACATTCGTACAATCTGACAACGCTGGCAAACGTTCTGATTGGTCTAAACACGTGGAACAGGAGAGCTCATGAACCGTGAAAAGCATTATAGAGAGTGGCTACCGGTGTACTTAGATGGTTGAGGTTCAATCAACTATACTTTCTCAGGAATGGTCGGCCTGAGTCTGTAAAATACTACACGTCATTTAAACGCTATACATATTGTAATCTCAGTGGGTCATAGGGTTGTTTATTATTCTTAAATTGAATTGATTGCAACGTACAGTACACACATTAGCGTTAAAAATAATGGATATAATAATGCTTCAAGAATTAGTTAAAAATTTATTTAAATATTTTGCAAGGTAAATTACATATGAAAAAATATTCATTTTTTAGATTAATTTTAGTATTTTGGTAGACGGAGACGGATGTTTGAGATTTTTGACGAAGTTAATTATTGTTATTACATAATTTTTAATTGTTGTTCACTATTTTGTCTGTAGACAAAAATAGAGGAACCAATTACTGTAATTTCCATCTGATACTATAATAACTAAATAACTTTAAACATTCAACTTCCACTTTTATTTTCTGTTCTCTTCTTGTCCCGACTCTAATCTTATCTTCTCTTTCACTTTATTTGTCTGCTCTTTTCTTTTCAACTCCGTCTGGCTTCCTTTACTTTATTTCGCCCGTTATGTTTGGTATTACTATATTATTATGCTAAATAGTTTGTAACATGCAAACTGCTACACATTTATTCTGTTCTACCTTTTTTAGTTTTAGTACTGTAGATATATACTATACTTTGCATAGTCCGTTTAATAAATCTAACAAATGAAAATAATGCACAAAATTTTGCTGTACTTTTAAACTATCCGTGTTCTTTGTATTATTTTCTCCGAAAATCATTATTTTATAATATTATAGAACCAAGTAAATTATGGAAATTAGAATTAGGAATCGTAAAATTATTTTAATAATATACTTGGTTATAAAATTCAGATGTTTAAGTTCAGATACGTTCGTAAAATTTGACAATTCATGGTATTGATTGCATACTATTGAATTATTAATTTTTCAATGAATTTAATTTAAACAAGATATTATTTAACCAACTCCTTGTATTTTCAAATCACACAATGTGGTAGAAGTTATGTATTGTGTTAGAAGAAATATATTGAAGTTTGCATCTTGAGAGCTTTTAATAGTTTTATGTACTTTTTATTCATGTACCATGACGTACTGCAGTTAAAGAGATTCATATGGAACAGCGAATAGGTGTTGCTCATGGGCTGTTTTATCTTTTTAACAGTCTGGTGTCTTTTAGCCATGTGTATATCCGTTTTCGGACGCTGTCACTCCGTCAGGCTATATTTTGAGCTTATCGACAGCTTCTCTAGTAGTTTTATGTACTCGTAAATCCAAGAGACGATTTCTAGAATAGGATACTCGGATGCTCTATGCCGGTTTTTACAGATTGCTGATAGTGGGTAGGATTTCACCTCTGCGGTTAGCATTTTTGTGTAAAGTCTTTATTTTTATTTTTGTGTAGTTTCCAAGTCAGTTTGTCCAGAGCACAATGTCCAAGGCATAGAAAGTCCATAATGAAAATGTCCAGAAAAAAAAATTCAATCAATTAAGGTCACAATTTAGAATGTCCACTTGTCAGATGACCAATGTATATTTGGATAATTTTTGATATTTTTAATAATGTCATAAATACGGAAAATGATTCAAAGAATACAATAATTCAAATTGAAAATTCTCATGTAAACGTAAGGCACTCAATCAATAAGAAATACTTAACAAATCAAAGACGAATTGAAGACATTGTGCGTCGATACAATGAGTATGAGAATAATAATATATAAAGCAATATCTAAGAGCGCTTTCCTACCACATGAAGATGCATGCTGACCCACATGAAGAAGAAAATTAGGAAATGTATTTTTTATTTTGACAAAATGTTTTGCACACATTCATTTGCTTCTACATTTAATTAATTTATCTGCTTATTTTATGTTACTGGTTTTAATTATTAAACGCATTTAGAAATAATGACAGCAGATATTTTTGTTACTGGACGTTTAATAAAATTGGACATTTCACTGTGGACTAATTGACGGACAATCCGGTATACTCTTATAATTAAAGTCGGAAAGGATTTTTAAATAATTGAAAAACTGGATCGAATCAAGTACAATCTGAGGGATTCTTTGAAGACCAGAAGTACAAAAATAAACTTCCGGAAGTGTTTAGTTTTGACAGGTTTCCATTTTTTAAGTAGCTACTACTGTTTCGGAGTTCTGTATGGTGTTACGTTCAACAAGTTTCTGTTATTTAAGTAGTTACAAATTTTTATATTTTTAAGTTCTACTTGATTACCGTTTGTTTGCGTCATTGTAATCCAATCCAATCTACTTAAAAAATAATCATGCGATAAACAACTGTTAAATATGATGAAAGCGTTAACTCTAGATTTATTTGTTTACATTTTTCAAGTAATGAGAGTATTTTTTATTACAGGAATGTGATAATGTTAGAAAGTATACTTTACAAAACGTTGATATTTTTTTCTTGTAAAAGATGTGAGGTGGTTACATTTATCAGAAAAGAAAATAGTTGTACGATAAATTTTTCAAAATATGCATACTGCGTCTTGAAATCCTTGCTGTAGATTTGAAGAATCGCGTGATTAAAATTATATAATTCAAGTAGTTAAGTTGCTGTTAAAATTATTTTGTGTTCTTATAAACTGTGTAATTAATTTTTAAAAACATTTGTGGGTGTGTAAGCTTTCAACTTTAAGAGTTTAAGGATTTATTTTATTTTGTTAAATATACATAACGATTTAATACTGAACTAAAGTACGCTGTACAAGTATACAATATTTATTATATTTATTTATTTTCCTATTAAATAATTATGATACATACGTTTCTTAATTTAAAACTAAACATTTAAATACGTTCAAGAAAATATCGACTTTTTTTATACTACTGTGGTTGGTAGTAACTTAAGAATATTATGCAAGTACGAAAGGGCTATTAAAATATATGCTCCAATATATCTAAACGTATAAAAATGCGGTACGAAACGCTCACACACTTTACAGAAAATCACTAATTGACATTAAACAAAGATCTTTAGAAAATAGATCAGATAAAAGTTGTAGATTTTTTTAATTTTCTATAACTTTGATTACATACACTTTGTAGCAATATGTATACTAAGGCCGCAATCTTAAAAAAATCGCATTTTAACCGATTTTTATGAGCAATTTACAGACAATTTGTAAATAACGCTGAAACTAAGCGTCTGTGTGTGTGTGTGTGTGTGTGTGTGTGTGTGTGTGTGTGTGTGTGTGTGTGTGTGTGAACAGAATATCTCAAGAACGAAACATCGTACCAAGTTGAAACTTGAAACTTAGATTAGATACTTTTAGAGGACCCGACAAAAACATTTTCATCAAAATCGGTCAACCGGAAGTATTAGTTTATTCGTGTCATTTTTCTTTTTTTGCGATTTTCTTAAAAAATGCTCCTACGATTTTTTTAAAAATCGCTGCATTTACTACATTTTTATGCTCTACAAGATAAGGGTAGGTGCCAAGTCTACTGAATGCTTTTTTGGAAAGGCTCTTTTCTCGTAAAAAATTTATTTTTTTAAGATTGCGGCTTTAACATGCATTTTAGGGCAAAAATGTAGCCTATATAATAAAAGTTTTAGAGAATTTAAAATCATACAACTTTTATTTCAAACATTTTTTGTATAACGCTAAGTTTAGCGGTTATTAGTGATTTTCTGTTTTTTTTTCCTAAATTTTTTTTTAAGATTTCAGCCTTAGTATGCATTTTACCACAAAAGTGTATATAATTAAATTTATAGGGAATTGAATGAAAGGTCTACAACACCATTATTTATAGCATTTTTTTTATTATTTATAGCATTTTTCTCTACAGAGCCTAGCTTAGCGCGAAAGAGTGATTTTCCGTATTTTTAAGCCAAACTGAGGTTAGATTTTCATTTTGCATCACACTCATGATTAAAATAAAGTTATGTTTTTGAGGTTAGTTTTTTGTTCATTTTTAATGTTTTATTACTAGTGTTATGTTATATTGTTAATTAGTTACATTGGCAAGATAAAGTCGTGTGAGTGTTTCAAGCCAGATTTTTTAGAAGACCGATTAGGAATCTTTTCCTTTCTTACCGAGTGGTAGGACAAACAAATTTTGGCCATATCAATTAGATTAGAATAAATAAATATTTTAAACTAAGGACCGATTCGATTGCTAGTACAGCATTTACTGAAATGTACAATTAGTTTAACAGTAGGCCTATATAGAAATGAAAGCAACGGGCGCCTGCCATCCGGTTACACGTAGCGTAGACACAACAGATCCAACCTTACTTGGTAAAATGTTTTTACAGTAGTTTCAACTTAAGAAGGAATAGAATATACAGTAAAATCTCTCTTTAGCGGCATTATTTGCCGACCCCGACCCTTTCGTATACTACGAATGTATTTAACTCTCGTTATACCGGCACAAAAATCTCTCTATAGCGGCAAAACAATATCTTCAGGATATGAATTTAGACGCCTATGTAGGGGCAAACAATGACTTAGCCACTTCAGCAGATGTTGGCGATGATGCAATAATCGAAAATGTCTTACGCTGATGGCACATGGTCCGTGCGACGCACGGATGATATGTCCGTGCGCTGCACGGACAAGTAAGCAGGTAATGGAGAAGCATTGGGGATGGCACATGGTCCGTGCGACGCCCGGATCCGTGCGCCGCACGGATCCGGGCGAAAAAGCGCCCGGACCTTCCCGCTTCAACTCATCCGTGCGAACGCCCGGATGAAGCTATGACTACATCTAGCAGACCATTGTTTCAAATGGGTGATGGCACACTGATCCGTGCGTTATTCATCCGTGCGCTGTCTAGTTGACTACACTTGATTCAGTACATAGTATTCGCAGTAGGCCTACATATTTTTTGTACTATATTTATATATATTTATATATATTATATTTACTATATTTAATTATATTAGGCCTACATATTTTAAAATGCAGAGAAAATATATCGATAGATTTGTTAATTAGTTATACATACAAGAAAGCCTATAATAAGGAATATAAATAAACAAATAAAATCTTATTTGTCAGCGACCAAAAAAGGAATAGACATAGGGTAATCAAATAAATACGTATAGCCTATAGGCCTACATTAAAAAACTGTTTTAACAAACAATTGAACGTTTTTTTAATGTTTTCACTACGAAAATAACTAGGAAGTTTAATTACTAGTCTACTTAAACTTTACTAAAAATTACATTGGCATTCCGTGTTTGTTATTTATACTACTATACAATGTTATAATATCTAATGTTATAATTCTACACAGATTATATTTGAAGAGCATTATTTATAAGATAATTTAAGAACTCCTGATCAGAATATAGTAGATGTTTTATTTAAAAAAAAACCCTTTTTCTTCCCGATCACAGTTTTATAAATTAAGGAATCTCATTTTAGATGGTAATTTGTTTAAAAACCGAACGGTAGTGAATTCCTTTCAAGAACTTTAAAGTTCTATCTTTTTCAATTCTGTAGTCATCGTTGTGGCGAGTTTCATTGTTATGAATGTACTTATTTTTTGTAAATAACACTGTGCGAATTTCCTTTTACGTGAATTTTAAAATGTTTTATAAATAAAGAGACGGTAAGAAGAGAACATTGTATTTAACAAACAATATTTGGCAAGAAATGGCTTGGGATGTTTGAGATAATTCTAACTGGGTATTTTTGTATGCGCAAAATCTTTATTCGGTTGAGTTGCCCCCCTGCGTAACCCCATACCTGAGTACAGAGTGGAATAACGCAAAATATGTAATATTTGTCTTATTCCGACAAGATTTTCCGGAGATTTTTCAAAATAAAACACACTGAGCGAAGACGGTTCAATAGGTACTCTGTGATTTCCAGGTTAGGTTCTCATCTACGTAAACGCTAAGACCTAGGTGTCCGTTCCATTTTCAAATATTTTCTTTCAAAACGATACTTGGTACCAGAGTTATCAGATGTGAAGTAATAGGAAATTGAATGTAGTTAGTTTTGTTTATATTTAATTCTAATTTATTACAAGAGAACCATTTACACATTCTGTTTATTACGTTATTAGTTGCCGTTTTAACTGCTCTTGTCATCAGAAAACATTACAGTAACGAAATTAATTACAGTAGAAAATATGGAGATTTTAATTAATTTAATTATAGATTTATTAATTTATTTAATAAATATATGTCGCAATAGAGGGACAATCATATACCCCTGTGGTATTCCGCTAGTAGAAAATTTACAGTTTGATTTAAATGAACCCGTTTTGGGTCCATCAATCTCCTTACACTGTGATCGGTTTTTAAGAAACTACTCGATCAATTTTACAGAGCTATTGCAGGAAAGTGTTAGATACGCGTAGTATTTTAATTTCCATAATAAAATTGGGTGATCTAATAGGTCAAATGCTTTTTTAGATTAGTAAAAATTGCTAAAACTAATAACTTTAGGTCAAGCTGTCTGAAAATTGTGTCCGATAACTAAAATAAAGCTGGCTATCTTCAATAAGTCAAGAAAGACCGCTTTTTTATGAGTGAAAAGGGGAGTACAAGACAGAAATAACAGAGCGCCCGGACATAACATCCGTGCATCGCACGGACCATGTGCGCTGGACAACTTTACATCGCCCGGTCCGGGCGTTCGCACGGATGATATAGTCCGTGCGATCGCACGGACCATGTGCGCCCAGCCTTAGCCCAAAACAACGAGCAAGAAAGTGAATGACGATGAAATGGAAACAGAAATGTTGTCCCTTCAAGTAAACAAGCACTAGACGCTATTCTTGTTGTTTCAACGTACTGTCATTGCCAATATGTAAATGAAAATTTACAAGTTTTAAACATTGAAAATGAGATTGAAGACATGTTTTATGAATTGAAAACGAAACAAAATTTACAACTTATTTTACGAAATGAAATGTACTTCACAGTCATTGTTTCCTTAATAACAAAAAAATATATACTGTACTGTGTATTTTTTTGTGTTTTTGTAGCCTGTTTTAGGAGATTTTAATTGTATGTATCCTATGTTTATTACTGTTCAGTAAAAACCAAGTTTCAGTGCTAATTAATTTTAGGCTATCTATTACGGTATGTACTGTATGAATGATTATTGAAAAAAGTTCAATACGAAAAGTGAAATTCTATTGTTAAACATTAGTAACACAACATCTAATAAAACCAGTTTGTATCCAAATTTCTTGTTAAGTTAATAACCTACACTTTATGTAATTAATTTAAATATCTCACTGTATTGAAGTAATCTACTGTATTAAACATTCGTCATAAAGTTATCTATTCAGTAGTTTTTCAAAAACTTATTCCATGCACCATTTACACACCTATGTAAGTTATTTTGTACAGAAAAATTAGTACTCCAATTTCCCTCCCACCGTTAATTACTCGCTCTCTCTATAACGGAACTCTCTTTATAGCGGCGGTACCTCATGGTTCCTTCAATTCCGCTATAGAGAGATTTTACTGTAGTATGTATTAAAATCCGTTTAAAAGTAGTAGTGTAAAAGTATACCTTTATTAGGATTTGAACCAGTAACCGTAGTCTCCAAACACTTGTATTCAAGTTTAAAAAATTAAACCGAAAGAAAATTCTTTAAGGAACTAAAAAAAACTTCATAAAAAATTTTTTAACTTGATAAATGATGGTTTGATAATAATAATAATAATAATAATGGGAAAATGTCAACTGAAATTTGTATTAGGATTATTATTTTTATCAGCAGAATTTAAATTGTATTTAAATTGGTATTAGTAAGGTACCTTGTTGTGCGAAGTACAAGGTTGACTGGCATTGTTAGGAAAACTTTATTATTACATTATTTTCTGCATACAAACTTTGTTGTTGTTTTCTCTTTTCAATGTTATTTATGTGTACGGATTTGTTGATAGGTTAAATATGAAACCATGTACTCCACCTTTTGCTTCAACTAGAACGTTTATCATATCCCTCTATCTTTAACTTTTTTCAAGATGTACTATATAAAATACTTTCATGTATTTGTATCATTAAGGCTTATTATAAACCCTCCTCCCTCAACCTTAACATTTAATAGATATTTTTTGTAACTTATGTACCATATTATTATCTCAGGTTTTTCTCTTTCTCTCTCTTTCTTTCTATCAAGTCAAGTTCACGGTAATCTTAAAATTATTGTTTCAATTTCATTTTCAAGGTCGTTATATAATTTATTTATATTATTTTCTTCATTTCCGTTTTATTAATTTTGTCTGCACGAAAAGTTTTACCGTATTTTTAGTTTGTTTCACTTTAAATTTATATCCTTATTCGTTTTTTTTAAATTTTTATTCATGATATAACGATTTTTCTTTTATTAAATTTATTTATTGGTTTGATCTATGTTATTATCGGGATCAGGTTTTATGAATAAATAACCTGGGCCGATCTTATAACCACAATGGGCGTGTGACCTGGGATGCAAAAAAATTATTGCTACAGGCACGTATCCTGCATATTCGTATGTAGAACTTTTTTTTAAACCGACATTTTCCTTGTAGTATTATATAAACAGTTCCGAGGGAGGTGGTAGGTTGTTTGCTGATGTCGGATCAAGTGGCCAGGCGGCGGGTTTTTGGTTGGTAGGGGGTTGCGGCCTCCTTGGGGCTGGACGAGGACGCCTCAATTAAGTCAAACACTACTTCCCCCATCGTGAGGGAGTGAACATGAGTTTTACTCGCCGCGTCGGATATATATATTAAAAAAGGCATGTATCCTGAAATTTTTTCATGTGCTTACACACGCATACACAAATGTGTTTTTTCTCGTTTAGGGACAATTTTAGACCACATGAGCTAATGTTTCTGACGTTTCTGGAAGATTTTTTTCAGCCCCATTCACTCACTGTACACGTTTCTCCTCTCTTCTAGTCCACCTGGTGTTCTGTTTTTGCTGTTCATGGAATCCCTTAAAGTCTTAAATTAGTTGTCTTAATTTGGTTCGTTTCATTAAGTTTTCTCGGTTTATACCGGTTTTCTCAATCTTTTTTCTGGCTTTTGTACCTTTTATGTCAAGGTATATTGACCTGGTGTATTGAACTAAGAGGAAAATTTAAAAAAAAAAAGGTTTTTGAGTGGCTGCTGAGTGTTTTTGGTTGTACAATTCTGTGGTGGATTTTAATTCCATTTATCCTTGTCTGACTTTTGTGCCAAAGCGTCTTGCTCCGTTTCGAGCAGTTGCTAATTGGTACTTTTGGTGTTCGATTTGATTATTCGTCACCTTTTCTTTTGAGATAATATCTCATGACCATAGTGAGGTTGTTTTAAGATTAGTTAGTTTTGATACTTAGTGTAGGTTTTAATTATAGTTGATCATGACTTGTGTGTTGTTTTTTTATTTGGGCTAGGTGCCTTTGATTTTTTTCAGATTTGTTGTATCAAATAAAAGTTAATGATTATGTGTCAGGTCTCTGCTGAGTTAAGGTTTTGGCTTTGGTTTTAAAATGGTTTTTGTGTGTTCTCCAACAGTAAACTTTGTTTTGGTTTTTGATGTTCCTTTTTTCCTTTGCGATGCAAAGAGTTCAAAAGAGGAGGTTGTTACGTTTTAAAACGTCACAAAATTAATAAGAACAAAACGAAAGTGTTGTACAGCAGCAAGAGTGGTTTAGAAGAGATGGGAAATTTAACAGTAGGCAACGAAAACATACAGAAAGTTGGGGAATTCTGCTATCTAAAGAGTAAAATAACAAGGATGGTTGAAGCACAAGTGATATCAGAAGTAGAATTGCTCAAGCTAGAAAAGCCTTTGAAATGAAAAACAGCTTACTCACAACAAACATTGATTTACAAATTAAGAAAAATTTCTTAAAACACTGTTTGAAGAGTAGCGCTATACGGGTGTGAATCGTGGGTGTCAGGGGTAGTAGAAAGGAAGAGGATAGAAGCTTTTGAAATTTGGTGTTGTTAAAAACTGTTAAAGAATAAGTGAGTGGACAAAGTAAGTAATTTAGAGGTTCCTAGGCGGGTGGATGAAAAAGAATTATATGGAAGCATCTTACCAGAAGAAGGGATAGGCTAGTGGGGCATATCTTAAGACATCCAGGTATTGGTCTATCTATAATGGAGAGTAATATTGAGGGAGTGAATTGTAGGGGCAGTCAAAGGTTAGAGTTTATAAAGCAAATTACGAAAGATGTAGGGTGTTACAGGTATGTAAATATGAAACGACTTGCGCAAGATAGAACAGCTTGGAGAACTGCATCAAACCAGTCGAGAGACTGATGACAAAAAAAACTACAAAAGTTACAGGTTTAAGGTTCCTTCGTTTGTGTATGAGAGGAGTCAAGAATACTGCACCTATGTTACGTCATCATCAACCGGGCAATTCTTCAATAGACTACCAACTGACTAACTGGACCAGCCTAAAGGTCAAGTATTATATTATGTAATAGGTTGTTTAGTTTTACTCAAGACCTTCAGACCAGCTTAGTAAGTCTTCTGGTTTAAGGTTTGTAGTATTTTTTTTAAGTAATCGTATCTGAACAAACAACGGGTCTTTTCCGTTTTCTGTATTCCACTATCAAATTCGAATTCCCTGAAGGGTTACACAATTCTCCCACTCCAGCGTCTAGCGCGCCAATCTGATTAGCAATATTCCAGCGTAATGTCAACTCCACTCCCATTTCGCAGTTAATTACTACAATGTCTACATAGTTAGTCTGGTATGAATTTTGTAGAGTTTCTTAATTATATTCGGTCGGAGGATGATGCTGCAGAGTTCATTTAGAAAAAGGGGTTATTACATAAACCCAGAAGATGTGACAACTAAAAAATGTGTGCGAAACACTCACACGACTTTCTTTTCACAATGTAAATAATTAACAACATATATAACGTAATAATAAGTAAATATAAATAATTAGAATAAGTTATAAGTAACCTGTAAATAAAAAAAACTGGTGTAAAACACTCACGCAATTTCTCTTGCCAATACCAATAATTAATAATATAACTTAACATTAGTAATAAAACATTAGAAATAAACAAATAACTAACCTCAAAAAACATAATCTTATTCTAATCATGAGTGAAAGACGTAAAGTAAAAATCAACCACAAACCTTAAAAATACGGAAAATCACTCTTTTCACGCTAAACTAGGCTCTGTATAGAAAAATTCTCTAAATAAAAGTTGTAGATCTTTTAATTTCCTATAAATTTGGTTATACTTGTTTGTCGTAAAGTGCATAATAAGACTGAAATCTTTTAAAAAAAATCGATTTTTTTTTACACGATTTCATGAGAAAAAACCAAAAAATTGCTAATTACCGCTGAACTAAGCGTTAGACAATAAAAAGTTATAAATAAAAGTAGTAGAATTTTAAATTCTCTACAACTTTTACTAAATACATTTTTGCGCTAAAATGCATATTAAAGTCGTAATTTTAAAAAAACAATTTTTTTACGAGAAAAGAGTTACCAAGAATTTCAGCAGACATGGCGCCTACTCTATCTTGTTGAGCATAAAAAATGTAGTAAATGAGGCGATTTTTAAAAAAAATCGTGGAGCCGTCTTTTAAAAACTCGCAAAAACTACTACTTCCGGTTGACCGATTTTGATGGAAATGTTTGTGTCGGGTCCTCTAGTGGCATCTAACTTAGTTTCAAGTTCTAACGGTGTTCCGTTCTTGAGATATTCTGTTCACACACATACACACACACATACACACTCACACACATACACACACACACACACACACACACACCAATCGCTAAAAACATGTTTTTTTGGGTTCACGGGGTCTGAAAACGTGTAGATCAGGTGAAAACTCGATTTCAGAAAATCGACATGAAAACAATACTTTCCTTCCTATACATTCATATAGGCAAGAAAAAGTAAAAATATAAAATAATAAAACAACAGAACGTGTAACATAATACTATAATAATGGGACTGGGAAGGACGTGTGTCTGTCTCAGTATGAGTATTCAGTGAGTAGGAGAAATGAACACGTGTGCGACCCTTCAGGGAATTCGGATTTAATAGTGGCATACAGAAAACGGAAAAGACCCGAAACAATTTGTGTGACAGCCACGAATAATCAAACTCCCATTGGATTTCCTGTTAAAATTTACATCTACTCCAAGCCAAAATTACAGCAAAGGCTTCGGTGAAATTGATATTTGCTAACACTGCACCACGGATAAATTTGTACAAGGAGATATTTCGTGGCCCTGAAAAGAGCCAATTTTATGTTCAAATACTTACTTAACGAGTTAATTAAACAATTGATAATTGCATTTTTATGTAATTATTATCCTTGTATGTTATTCAAACCTCAAACAAATTTCAATCTAAAAGTTACAGCGTAGTGTGAAAACTAAAATTACATGGTGTTATTATACTATCAAGTTAATGCAACACGATTGACATTGCTTTTATTCGTGTATGTTAAGGACACCGGAAGAGGTACTTGACGGGATAAAAATCCGTGGGAGAAAATATACACTACTATAATTTGTTGTCATTACACATCCAAATGATAAAACCCAATGGAGCGTAGCGAGGTAAAACTTTGTTAAGTGTAGGTTCTACAACCTACGCTGTTATCACTTACACATTTATTAGATCTTTTATAACTTTTTCGTAGTATTTCTCAGTAATCGAATGTAATAGTCTATTAATTATATTGTCAGTTTAGCATTTCCTCATTTTATTAATAATTCTAATACTAAATTATTGCTGTAGTTTAATACCGTATGACCTTCATAAATTTAAATGATTTTTTTTTTGTTCTTCGTTTATGGTTTCTTCTGAATAATGACTTGTACTTATAGGAATGTCGTATTGATGGTTCAATTTACGTTCTAGGGAATCAATTGTTGTAAAGGAATGCGTAACTGAAGATGAATCAGGTGTATTAGTAATTAACCGAACCAGTTCTATTCAGTTTTTTCTTAATCGTTCTTTATTAATTCATTTAACTTAATGAGATATGTAGGTCATATAAATTAATTTTTTTAATTTAATTTGTTATCGTCGTCTATTAAAGTAATATGTCTTTTACCGATGTTCTTCTAGACATGTTACGTAGAATTTATTGTCCGTATTCATTTGTACTCAAATTAAAACTAAGCATTAATTTAAATTGTTCAAATACTTTTTTAAATTGCTGGCAATTTTTACTTTCTCTTGCCTAATTGAAAATATAGGAAGGAAAGTATTGTTTTCATGTGTGTGTTTTCGAAATCGAGTTTTCAACGGATCTACCCGTTTTCAGACCCCCTAAACCAAAAAACGTGTTTTTAGCCATTTGTGTGTGTGTATTTATGTTTAGAGAGGGCCCGACACGAGCATGTTCATCAAAATCGGTCTACCGGAAGTAGTTTATTTGTGTCATTTTTCACTTTTTTGCGATTTTCTCAAAAACTGCTCCCACGATTTTTTTTAATTCCCGTCATTTACTAATTTTTTATGTTTTACGAGATTGGGTAGGCGCCATGTCTACTGACTTCCTTGAGGAGACCGTTCTCTAGTAGAAAAAATGATTTTTTTACGATTGCGGTCTTAATATGCATTTTAGGACAAAATTGTACATAATAAAAGTTGTAGACATTTTAGGACAAAATTGTACATAATAAAAGTTGTAGACAATTTAAAATCCTACAACTTTTATTAAAAACCAATTTTTTGTAAAACCCTTAGTTTAGCTTTAATTTAGGATTTTCTGTTTGTTTTCATGAAAATCTGCAAAAAATGGATTTTATAAGATTTTGGTCGTAAGTATGGATTTTACGACCAAAGTGTATATAATCAAATTTGTAGAAAATTAAAAGATTGCAACTTTTTTTTAAAGCATTTTTCTCTACAGAGCCCTAGTTTAGCGTCAAAAAGTGATTTTCCGTATTAAGCCAAGCAAAGGTCATTCATTTTGCATCATTAACTCATGATTAAAAAAAGGTTATGTTTCCTTAAGTTAGTTTTTTGTTGTTTATTTTTAATGTTAGATTATATTTTTGGTTATTTGCATTGGGAAGAGAAAGTAGTATGCGTGTTTCACACCAGATTTTTAAATTTAACTCTGTGTGAGGGCAAGGTTTTCTTACATAGTTCTTACTCCCTCGATTTTGTTTATGAACTTAGCCTATAGACTATTATGTAGTAAGCCAAGTCGCTCTTGGCATTCTTGTTATTTTATAACTTAATTATTACAGTTCTTAAGTACTTATTAAATTACATTATGAAGTAGTTAACTAGTGTATTAATTGTGTATTAAAGTGGCTAGAAGTTGGCGAAGCCAGGACCGACTTGGCGAATTATGTATTTTCCATCTAAAACAAATAACAGATTTTTAAAAGATTTGGTAAATACAGTGAGATATGAAAAGTGTGCTATTGTTGAATTAATAGGCGTATGTTAGCAATGATAATATTCTTTCAGACTTTCACATTCTTTACAGTATTAAAGATTATCGTCTTAATAAAGTTGCTTATCCGTGTGAAGTTTATGTTTATAGTAGAATTTATTAGAAAAACGCAATAACAGACACGATGAAGTACGGGAAACTTCAGTACTTGGCCACTCAATACTTAATGAAAACAGATTCCAACTTTTGCAAGTGAAGAAAATCTGAAAGAATGAATTCCTATTTGAGGAACGTCAGCTCCTGGTTTTCTAAGAGCTGTGATAAACTTATCATTGCATTAGCAGGCTAAGTCAGGAAGTCTGCGGTGATAATCTGCAGCCGAAACGGGTAGGCACTTGAAAAACAATACTAAAAAAACAATATGTATCTTATTTTGACATGGTATATAACAATAAACTTTTATTGTCACACAAAATAATATACATTATTATATACCATGTCAAAATAAGAAGAGTATTAAAAAAAATTAAAAAGAGTTAACATATGAAAATTTATACAAGTTATTGTATAAAAAAAAATTTACTAAATTAAAATAAACTAGCATCTCTCACGCGGCTTCGCACGCGAAACAATATAATCATTTTTTTTAAATAAATTTGTAACAGTAATTGTGTAGCTGTTAGTCGACTGTGTATCCCCAACGTACACACACGCACGCACACACATATACAACGTTTTGATAAACTCCCCGCGAACGTCTCTCGGTAGTCTTTATACGTATGTCTGTACTTAAACAATTGTACACTTACACAAATAACAACGTTTTGATCATTTCCCCCCGCGTACCTCTCTCTTCTTTATCAAACCCCTTCATCTACTTCAATAGCAATGCTTACACACATATGTACACACCGACATACATATATATGAAAATCTTCATTGGGACCCTTATGGTCATCATTTTTGAAAATTTAAAAATTAAATGTTGTTGTGAATATAAATACAAATATGCTGTCAAAATTTCATGAAAATTCGTTCTGTAGTTTTGGAAATTAGCCTGCACAAAAAAAACACTCTTTGTCTTTATAATATTAGTATAGATATACTAAAATTATAATTCAATTTAAAAAATTAAGCATTCTAAAAATGTATATTAAATTATTATAAATCAGTCCTTAGATCACAAGTGATGTACGAGAGTGAGACTCTCTTCAGCATCGACGGTGGTGGAATCAAAGAGAAACTTAGAAAAGTCGAGAGAAGAATCTTAAGGACTTGTATCAATAAAAAACACCAAATCGATGAACAATACAGGCTTTTACCAAACGAACAAGTCTACAAAGATATAGACCAGTCACAATTGCAATGAAAAAAAAGAGAATTTTCTTCCTGGGACACATACTGAGAACTCCAGCAAGACGCCTTCTAAGAAGAATCACTGAAAAACTATTTACCGCTAAATCTGTAAACGCTATAGTAACCTTGCTTAGAGAAATTCAAAACGACAACAAAGAACTCGACGTAACCATGGAGGACCTAACGTAACGTACACCTTGGTATAAACACCAAATGGGAAGATACAAAGTTCGGTTAACCACCAAACAATCAAACGCACAATTGGGGTTTGTTCAGATGAACTAAGGAAAATAAGATCTGAAAATATGAAAATGTTTTAGAATAGCCAGAAGAAGAAATTGAAGAAGAACCGTCCAAAATGACTTAAGTGATCCTATGTGGTCATAAAAAAAATACTGTACCTACTAAAATTTAATTAAATTATAATTATACTAAAAATGTATACTAAAAAACGAAACGCTGTCGCCGTCAACGCCACAATTAGCGCTTTCGCGTTAGTTTGCACGTTTTATAAAAGAATAAGAACTGAAGGTTTCTTTTCAGTTCTGCAAATTTTAATAAGGTTGTGGAAAGACAATCGGTGATAGATTTTATGGGAAATTTTAAAGATAATTCTTATTATGCTTAAAGTTAAAGTTAATAGCCCATACGGATATTATACTTAGTAAGCTACAACAGTGCTAGATAAACAAATCAAAGTCAAAAGGATTATGTTTTTACAACGCCCTACACATCATTCAAATAAATTACAGCAGAGTATCAGTTCATACGCCCCAATTAAGTAAGTACATACTAGCGGATATATTTAAGTACCGTACGTTAGTGTGCAATCTACAAGTATTAAAGAAGGTAACAAGAGAAAATTGAATATAATTGAGTGTTAACGAGAGAAAAAAGGACGGATAAAAAAGATAGTAATTGGAGAGAGGGGTTGCACATATCAGAGTGCGTTCGGAGGGGGGGGACAGGGTGGATTAAATAGTTTAAAGTAAATTGATTGATTGAGGAAGTTTAAATATAGAACGTTGTACTTACCGTAAGTAATTTTATTTAATTTTCTTTAACAATAAGAATTTAATTCTATTTATAGGTTCATATGGGTTAATGTTTTGTATTGTATATCAGTATTATTATTATTATGTTTGTTGGATTAAAATTGTATTAGTATTAACTGTAAGAGCATTCTGTTTTTAAATTTTAAATCTCTTTTGTATATTGTCATCAAGTATTCTTGTAATAAATCATAATGCTGTTAATTTCAAATTGAGAGTAGTTTTTTGGTATTTTCTTCGTAAATGTGTACATTGCCCATAATGGGGAGGTGGAGTGTTAAATTAATTGCACTCGATCTGTTGGTTCCAGGAATACAAAAAATAGTTCTGTTTCTTATCATATAGTCAGCATATTATGTCTGAACTACCTATTTACGAATAGAAGAGGTAGAGGTGTAAAATACACTAGTCACAGTTATCTCCTCTGAGAGTAATGAATTTCACTATACAGCCGGACCCTGTGGTGAATGAAGTGAAGGTGTCATTTGCAGGGTGGAAACTGGGTGCTTTTCGGAGGGCCTGGAATGCTGAAAAGCATACTCATCCAACTCAATGAGGAAGGTGATAGCAAAACACCTCACTTCTCGTTTTTACTTAGTAAAACCTCTAGAGGTTCAAACCAGCCTTTCCGCTGTTGACCTAAACAACAACAGATGTTTAAAATATGAAAAAATTACGTGTTTCGATCATGTTTTAAAACGTTGGAAATTTATTGGTTGATGTAGTTTACACTGAACTGTTTGTGAGTGTTAATGTGGGTGCGTGTGTGTGTGTGAACAAAATACGAGAGCGGAATAGCGTACGAAGTTGAAACTTTGAACTTAAATTAGTTTTCACAAGGAAATGTGACACAAATATTTTTATTAAAATCGGTCTACCAGAAGTTTACTGTTTAGTTTATTCGTACAGTTTTTGCTTTTTGCGATTTTCTCAAAAACGGCTGTTATGAATTTTTTTTCAATCGCCTAATTTACTAATATTTTTTGTGCTTTACAAGATGGGATAAGCATATGCTAAAATTCTTGACAGTGCTCTCGTGTTAAAAGTTTTTATTAAAAATTGCGGCCTTAATATACATTTTAGGAGAAAGTGTACGTAAGTAAAGTTGAAGGAAATTAAAAAAACCTACAACTTTTATTTTGAGCGTTGTTTTCTACAGCGCTTAGTTTAGCATCAATTAGTGGTTTTTCATATCAAAATTCTATCAAATTGATTTTAATTTTGCCTCATTTACTCATGATTAAAATTAAGTTATATTTTTCAGTATTACTTTATCAAGATAAAGGTTTGTGAGTGTTTCACACCAGATATTTGAAAATAAGAAAATAAAAACAATGAAAGCCCTGAAACTGGAGGTTTTATGATTTATTATAAGACATCTACAACTATTCAAAAAATTTGAACATCTTAAGAACCTCCGGACGTTATGGAACAGGACTGCCAGACTCGGATTCTTCTGTTCGGCTGTGAACAAAATTTTCAACGCTACGGTATAAACGAAAATTAGTACTGTACTATTTTTGAAATGTTGGCTGTCGCAGTTAATTGATAAGAATAGAAATTACAAGTAATGTTGTTCGTAGAAGACTCATTGTTTGGATAAATTGAAAAAAAACCGGTTGATAAAATGAACTCAATCTAAAAATGTGGGAAACATACTTGTAATTTTTTTTAATGAGTATTTCTAACTATTTATCATTCTGGGAATGTATATTGTATTTAAAATTTTTTGCTAAACAATATTGAATAGGAAATGAGTAACAAATGAGCGTTTACAAATTTAATTTAATTTTTCGGATAACTCGGTATTGTGTACGTTGATAAGGAGTTAATATTTTTTAATCGGGCTGGTTGATAAGAGAAATACTGTACATTATATACACTACTATTATTGTCTCAGGAAATTCCTATCATAATTTTCTCATTCATTTCCCTATCGTGTAGCTATAACCTCATAATGATAACTATTGGAAACTATGAGCCGAAATCTGGGTGAAACCTTTCGCTCGCCATAACACTAACGACGCATATCCGGCCCTATGTTTACATGCTCTATTTTCGTATTTTTTTAAAGTAGATTCAGTCTTTCCGTTTCTTCGTGAATCATTCTGTATTTTTTCAGCCGCGATGAGTTTTTTGGTAGTAACGTCCGTACATTTTTATGATTTTCATGAAACAGTTTATTCCAACTTTTGATCAGCGTGGTATTTTTTCATTTTCATTTCTTACCCCAAATTAAAAAAAGTCTTTCGGATCCGTTTTGGTTTATTTGGATTATGGTTGAATGGAGTTCGGATGTTGTTGTTGTTTAGGTTATCAGCTGAAAAGCTGGTTTGAACCTGTAGAGGTTTTACTAAGTAAACGAGGTGGTTTACCATTGCCTTCCTTAGTGAATAGAAAAGTACGCTTTTCAGCATGCCCGGCCCTCTGAAAAGCACATATTTTCCACTCTGCAAATGACACCTTCACTTCATTCACCACAGGGTCTGGCTGTATAATGAAATTCATTACTTTCAGAGGAGATAACTCTGATTAGTGTCTTACACCTCTACCTCTTCTGTTCTTAAATGATTCAGTCATTTAATTGGCTGGCCATGTGATAAGAAACAGAACTATTTATTTTAGCCCTGCAACGAACAGATTGAGTGTAAATAATTTGACTCTCCGTCTGTCTGTTATGGGCAGGGGAGTTCGGATAAGCGGTGGTTTACTGTAAATTTTAACAACATCTGTTCCCGAAAAGTGTCGCTGATTAATACAAATGTATGATTCATGTTTGTATGATTTATGTTATGCCTAATTTGTTGTATTGTATTATACTAAAAAACATATGTTTGTTAAGTAGGCCTTCAAATGACATTGGCTTTGATTCTGTTATTGATTTATATAAATATGACCTTTGCTTATTATCCTATAGAACTTCCTCCTCTGCCCTTGTATCATCTCCTGTTGTTATTCTTAAATAACGTAATCGTTATTTGTATTGCTACGATAAGCGGTCATCAAAAATAATTGTTCTGGATCTATCGCAGACAGTGTTATTACTTTCTTTTGTCCAGTATAGTTTTCTTTACTGCCGCTATCATCGTCGTCTTTACTATCAGTCTGACTAGCCAAAGAAAGTATTGTTTTCATGTATCGATTTATCGAAATCGGGGTTTCACCGGAAATTCACGATTCCAGGTCCCTGATCCCAGAAAACATGTTTTTTTAGCGATCTGTCTGTGTGTCTGTGCTCCTTCCTCCCTCTCTCAGTGTGTGTATTTGTGTATGTGTGTGCGTGTCTGAACAAAATAATTATCAATGGAATATCTTTCTTAACTTAATTAAGGTGGTACCTAACTTAAGTATTTTAGATATATTGCAGCCTTAGTATTTCCATTTTACGACATAAGTGTAGGCTATATAATTAAAGTTATAGAAAATTTTTAAAAAATCTACGACTTTAATTAATTTTAAATATTTTCTTTTACTGAGCCTAGTTTAGCGTTAATTAGTGATTTCCCGTATTTTTAAGTCGAACAGAGGTTAATTTTTATTTTGCGTCTTTCACTCACAATTAAAATTAGGTTATGTTTTTCATTTTTGTTCACTAATAATTAAGAATTGGGTATATTTTCATTATTATACATTGGGAAAAGAAAGTCGTGTGATTGTTTCACACCTTTCTTATTTCAAGTTGTGTGGAACTCACTCGGGTATTGTATGGTTGCCTTAGCTTAAAAAGTGTGTGGAAACTATAATGATCAGTATACCAAATTTTGTAGTGTGTGACAAGTTTGTGTTTTCCGTCAGTAAAATTTAAATGTTATTTTGGTACTGATTGATAATTCTTAATTCTGAAAGTAAGGAGGATTTTTCATTAGAAGTACATGTTTTTGTTGTTTAGGTCATCAGCCGAAGGGTGGTTTGAACTTCTAGAGGCTTTACTAACTTTTAAAACGAGGAGTGAGAAGGTTTACCAATACCTTCCACTGAGTAGAAAAGTGTGCTTATCAGCATGCCAGGCCCTCTGAAAAGCATCTACTTTCCATCCTGCAAATGACACCTTTATTTTATTTACCATAGCGTCTGTTGTTTAATGAAATCCATTACTCTCAGAGGAGATAACTATGATTATACCTTAACGAACTAGAGACTGCAGATGAAGGCATAGTGACCTAGATCACAGCAAAGAGCCAATTGACGTTCGGTAATCGTATCCTGCGTTGTCACGTTGTGGTATCGCTGTGGATGACAGCCTAACAAAAAGTCAGCTGGAGTTCGGTGGAACAGTGTGACTTAGCGAGGCGCAACCCCGACCTCGCACCCGACCTTGGCTGTTATTGGCTAGATTTCATCTGCAGTTTTTAGTTCGTTGGGGTATAGTGTCTTTTACACCTCTACTTCTTCTGTTGTTAAATGCTTAATTCATATCATTATTTGACCATGTGATAAGAACAGAACATTTTTTGTTGTCCTGAAACTAGCTGATCGAATGCAAATAATCCACCTGCCTGTTGCGGGCATTAGAAATACTTATGAATTATTTAAAATACTCAGCTAATCAAATAATTGTCTGTGATTTGACGTTATGGACCATTGGATTTTTTTCGTGGGGCTTTTCCCAACAAATGATATTGATTTTTGAGTTACGTTACATTCGCAGAAAACAATGAAGTCATAAATATTTACGGTGTCGTTTAATAAAAGGTTGTGGTATAAAAGTTAACTGTGCAGGTATTTAATCCTGGTCTGTGTTTACTTACAGTCTTTATATAACGTTAAGTTTAGACGAAGTGTACTGCGTACAATATAGTAGTAATAACGGTCTCGTGATCGTCATCGTGTGCTTAGGGGAATGGGTTTTTATGATGGTTTCATATATCTTAATCCCTTTAGAGTATATACTTATCTCTCTCCATTCAACAGGCTTTCTCTTTTTGTTTAACATCTTTGTGTGTTTGTGTGTGATTAATGGTGGATGTAGCTTCAGTTTCATTTTATACATAGGCTCTCTTATACAACAGTAAGTCGTACGTCGTCACTTTACAACCCTTTTCCAACAATTCTCGATGTTATATTTTTGGTTTGGATGTCCAGAATTAAACACGATCGTTTGTTCGTTGTCAAAATACTTTTAAGTCGCTAATAAAAGCCATTTTGTTGGCTTATCAGATCTTTAAAAATTTCTTGATAATAAATCTATCATGAATTTTTCTTACGGGATGTTTCCACGTAGAAATTAGGAAACACAAATACACAATTTTTATCTGTTTTACAGTAAAACCATAATCAACCGTCACATTCTGTTATCCGTCAGTGCCCCCAAATTAATAAGTTTATTAGATTAGTACAGTATCTAATTTTTTCAAAACTAATAGGTATTGTAGTTAAAAAAGTAATTTAGTTCAAAACAAAAACAAAAAAAATATGTTTTTTTATCATTATAGTCAGCCAATGATATGACTGAACTATATTTAAGAACAGAAGAGGTAGAGGTGTAAAAGACACTAGTCACAGTTTATCTCCTCTGATTGTTATGAATTTCACTTTACAGCCAGATTCTGTGATGAGTGAAGTGACGGTGTCATTTGCAGGGTGGAAAGTGGATGTCTTTCGGAGTACCTGGCATGCTAATAAGCATACTCTTTTAACTCAGTTAGGAAGGCAATATAACCACCTCACTCCTCGTTTTTACTTAGCAAAACCTCTAGAGGTTCAAACCAGCCTTTCGGCTGTTGACCTAAACAACAACGCCCATTTTGTGAAGCGCAAATTTCATGGAACATCCCAAATATGGAATATTGCTTTACAAATTCATCGAAAATACGGAACATTGCCGCCCATAAAGCTCGAGCCTCAAAGAAACAGAAGAAGGTGACAATTATTTTTAAGTATAAACCTAGAATTTCTAAAGTAAATTTCTATTAAATACAACAGTTTATAGTTTTCTGAACCAGGTTTTTATAGTTTAGTTTTATAAATATATACTTGTGTTATCTACTTGTAAACTTTTTTTCATTTTCGTCTTGACCACCTGTGAAATTAGGTTACATACTGTATATATGTGAATTCGCTAACCAAATTATCTTAGCACAATAAAATGGGCGTGATTATAAGAAATGAAGTGGGAGGATTGGACAGTTGCTTTGTTCATTAGTTTGATGGCAGGCCAATAAAATATTCCGAATGAACATATTATTTTTAAAACCTCCTTGGTAATTTGTTTTTGTAGTAAATTTTTCTTCAATTTAATTTTTTCAGATTTTCTCAGAAACGGCTGCTACGATTTAAAAAAAAAAGTCTTAGTAAAAATGATTTACTACATTTTTTATGCTGTACAAGATAGGGTAGGCGCCATGTTTGCTGAAAGTCTTCGGGAGGCTGTTCTCTCGTAGAAAAAATGGGTTTTTTAGATTGCAGCCGTAATATTAATTTTAGCGCAAAAATTTACTTAATGAAAATTGTAGAAAATTTATAAATCTGCAACTTTGTTTGAACATTTTTTTTTTGTATAACGCTTAGTTTAGCGGTAATAAGTGGTTTTTTGTTTTTTTTTTCATGAAAATCTATAAAAAATCGATTTTTTAAGATTTCAGCTTTAGTATGCATTTTACGACAAAAGTGTGTATAATCAAATTTAAAGGAAATTAAAAGATCTATAACTTTTATGTTCAGCATTTTTTTCTACAGAGCCTACTTTAGCGTGAAAGAGTGATTTTCCATCTTATCAAGCCAAATTAAGGTTGATTTTCACCTTGCATTTTTTTACTCATGATTATAATGAGGTTCTGTTTTTTGAGGTTAGTTTTTTTTTGTTTAATTCTAATGTCTTATTACTAATGTTAGGTATATTGGTTATTATTTACATTGACAAGAGAAAGAAGTGTGAGTGTTTCACACCAGTTTTTTTACATTTTTATTGTTTCACAACCGAATCCGAGTGTAATTATGAACATCATAGTCGAACTTGTGTTTTGAGTTTTGATAAATCATGTGTCGATTTTTGTGTTATGTATTGTCGTAGATTTTCGGCGTTCACAGTTAAATGATATTGAAATTAACGTGACAACGTTATAAATTATTCATTGCTCACGTAAGCCATCGACCTACGTATGAAATTTTGGTACAGCTGTACAAAAGCCTAAAGTATGAGTACATACCATGAGTTGGTGTGTGTTAAAGTAAACAACGTTACATTAGTATGAAAGGGAAAGTGTTTAATTTTTATAAACGGTAAGTTGGTACAACTGGGACTGTGACAATCAATAATCATATTTCGTAGGTCATGGTCGTAATCTAACCATCTACTAATTTGCTATCGTCATCTCACTTGTTCCAAATCTTTATCTTTTATCTCACTCCATCTAGTTGAATATTGTGGTACCGTCGTTTCAATTTAATTTTGTGTTCTGTTACACTTACACATATGTGAACATTATGATACGTATTCTTTTAACCCATTCGTTTTTGTATTGTTATTCTTTAGTCATAAATAATTATTTAATGTACTGTAATTCTGTGTTTACATGTTTCTGTTCATTTGGCCCCTTTATTATCTTTTTATCACTTTTCGATAACAATAAAATGATAACGTATCATATTGATTGATACTACTGTAATAAAACATTTTATGGTGTCTCTTTTTTATTACTATGCGTGTTGTTTTTATCTGTTTACCTTATCATTTATAACACATTACTTAATTGTTTTATTATCACACGTGCGCTTATTAGTGCATATTTTTTTACATGTTTTTTAATGTCTAATTGTAATTTAAAATGCATTTTAATTTTAATAACGGGTTTAATTTTATAAAATATTTTTTTGTAATGAAAGGTGGTATCAATAAAATAATGAAAGTAGAAAAAGAATAGTTCGGACATCCTAGGACCTTTAGAAGGAAGGTGACAGTAAGCTACTGTCTGTCTACAACTTGATGGCCTCCCGCAAAGGGGAGAAAAATGCGATTTGTAAAACCATTTCAGAAAACATACATCTAATTTTTTTTAAGTAACTAAAACTTTTCAAAATGACTTATTTTTACAAAAATAAAATTGTATTTCGCATGCTTTTGTTGTATAAAATATTTCGAAAAACACACACTTGAGATAATGTATAATTTAGTAAAAGTTTTGTTTCTGAAGAAAAAAAACGTCCAATTTAAATAGTAATTCTTTCACTAAAAATTAATTGAAAAGTTACTCGCATGATGACTTTTTATGTTGTGTTTCGTGATTTTACAAATTTATTTGTGAAAATACTTCGTAACTTTAAAAGTAATGATTTCTCTTAAATTTTATTGTATCATTGTTTTCCGTAATTATTACAGAACAAACCTGCCGAATATTATGTTAATCCATGAAATAGTTGTTGACCAATGACGACGGATTCCCATTTCAATAAATGTTCCTTGGTAAGTATACTTACCAGGGCTTAACATAAAAAATATCTTACTGTTCTGGCTCTAGAAATACATACATTATTTAAGTCACTGTAAAGCAAAATTTAATATTTTACAACATATGTATTTTTCCCTGTAGTAGGTAGGCTTACTGCCCTGTTGTTGTTTAGGTCAACAGCCAAAAGGCTGGTTTGAACCTCTAGAGGTTTTACTAAGTAAAAACGAGGAGTGAGGTGGTTTACCATTGCCTTCCTCACTGAGTGGAAAAGTGCGCTTATCAGCATGCCGAGCCCTCTGAAAAGCACATATTTTCCACTCTGTAAATGACAACTTCACTTCATTCACCACAGGGTCTGGCTGTATAATGAAATTCATTACTTTCAAAGAAGATAACTCTGATTAGTGTCTTTTACACCTCTACCTCTTCTGTTCTTAAATGATTCAGTCATTTAATTGGCTGACCATGTGACAAGAAACAGAACTATTTATTTTAGCCCTGCAACTAACAGATTGAGTGTAAATAATTTGACACTCCACCTGTCTGCTATGTGCAGTTACTGCCCTATAAAGGGTTAATGCATAAATAACGGACGTTGATGGTCGGTTTAAGGCATAATTACTTTAAATTTTGTTAATTTTTGTGTAAAATTTAATTAGTAAAATAAACAATAAAACGTAATTCTCATAGAGGTTGTAATTTCTGTGATTAGCTTCCTATTTCATGTTAAAATATTTGCTTCCGATATAATATTCTGTTTTTCTTGCACCAATTTTCTTTTCATTTTTAGTTGCTCCGTAAAATATAACCGCTCTCGACACGACAACCCCCTAATATTTATTCTGTTTACTACTTTTTGACGTTGGGAATCCTTACATGAAATTTTATGTTACAGCCTGTCTGACGCACTTAACTGTGTTTGAAGCTTCAATGAACTATTCCAATAAAATTTAATAAAGCGCAAAAATATTCTGAAACGCTTTAATATTTTTATTTGTTTTCGTTAGAATATGCATATTGGAGTTTATCTATGTAAATGTCGTTAGAAGAATTTCTGTATTATAAAATAGCATTATAAATTCCGATCATATTCTTTCCTGATTACGGTTCTCTTATTACGTAGTTCGTAGTTTTATTGGTTACTTTATAACAGTACCGTAAACAAAACAAATTTAATATGCACCATGAAAAATCATTGGTATTCATAATTTCTTTTACTTGTTATTAGAAATACTTTTTGTTTTAAAAATTTCAACGCTCTATTTTTCAATTAGCCGTCTTAATATTTTCAGTCCTTGTTCTAAAATTCCAAGATCGTTCGTATTTACTTATTTCACGACCTTATTGTTGTGATTTTTCACGTTGTTCGTGTTAACTTTGCCCATAACGCGTACAAGGAGTGGTAAATTATTTGCACTCGATTTGCTATATTCAGGGCTACAAAAAATTGTACTGTTTCTTATCACATAGTCAGTATCATATGGCATTTAAGAACATATGAGGTACAGGTGTAAAAGATACTAATGTAAAGTTATTTCTTCTGAGAGTAATGAATTTCATCATTATACAGCCAGACCTTGTGGTGAATAAAGCGAAGGTGTCATTTGCAGGGTGGGACAAAGGTGGTTTTCGAAAATCGTGCGTGCTGATAAGCATATTTTTCCACTTAGTGATGAAGGTAATGGTAAACCACCTTACTCCTCGTTTTACTTAGTAAAGCCTCTAGAGCAGTTATTCTCAACCTGGGGGTCGTGGTGATATTGTAGGGGGGGGGTCGCGAAACAATAATGAAATAATTTATTATAAACTTATTTATAAAAGTTGTACATGCATTAAGTACACTTACTTGTAAAGAAAAGAAATTAATCATTAATTAATTATTAATGTGATGGTTGCATTTGTTTCTAATTTAAAATTTTCTTCATACATGGATCATCGTTAAAAACTTATAAAAATAAATTGTTTTCGAGTGATAACATATGATTCCTATATTTAGTTTTTAGAGCAACCATAGAGAAAAACCCCTTTTCATTGAGGTAGACGTGGAAAAAGGTATTAATATTTTCAAAGCTTCTGTGACTAAATTTCCATATTAATGTCGTCGAGCAAGCCAAAACGTATTTTTACATCTTCAGATGCAAATTGCAGTTGTAGCGTTTTGTCGGCAGACATTTCGATGCGCCGGTCGTGAATTTCAACTGGTAACTTAGCTGCGGCAACAACGTTTTCACAAACCGGATTCAGTACCCATCTCTTTGAGAAATCATTTTTATCTTTAGGGAAATCTTCTGTCAACTGAGTTTTTAGCTCACGCAAATGCATCATCATGCCACCCAAACTGTGTTGAATAATGGTAATAATAATAATAATAATAATAGGGGCTCTCGAATTATTAATTTTATTTATTTTTACTATTTGGGGGTCGCGGAAAAAAAAGAGAATTATTGCTGTAGAGGTTCAAACCGGCTTTTTGGCTGATGTCCTAAACAGCAACAACATAAACCCACCGGTTTGGTGTAGTGGTAAAGTCACCGCGAGTCAGCTGTTAAACAGCTGATCTTCTGGGACGAAAATTCCGTGGTTCAAATCCTAGTAAATGTAGTTACTTTTATATGGATTTGAATAATGGACGGTGGTTACCGGTGTACTTTGATGGTTGAGATTCAATTAACTATACTTTTTCAGGAATGTTCGACCTGAGTATGTACAAGAATACACCTAATTTACACTTCATACATAACCATCAAGAATTGCTCAAGCTAGAAAAGCCTTTGAAATGAAAAACAGCTTACTGACTACAAACATTGATTTACAGATTAGGAAAAATTTCTTAAAACATTATGTTTGGAGTGTAGCATTATACGGAAGTGAAACGTGGGTGATAGGGGCTGTAGAACGGAAGAGGATAGAAGCTTTTGAAATGTGGTGTTATAGGAAAATGTTAAAGATTAGGCGGGTGGACAAAATAAGTAATTTAGAGGTTCTTAGGCGAGTGGATGAAAAAAGAAGTATATGGAAGCATCTTACCAAAAGAAGGGATAGGCTAGTGGGGCATATCCTAAGGCATCCAGGTATTGGGCTATCAATAATGGAGGGTAACATTGAGGGAGTAAATTGTAGAGGGAGGCAAAGATTAGAATATATAAAGCAAATTACAAAAGATGTAGGGTGTTACAGGTATGTAGATATGAAACGACTTGCGCAAGATAGAACAGGTTGGAGAACTGCATCAAACCAGTCGAGAGACTGATGACAAAAAAAAACCATAATCATCCTCATCTTATTGAGTCATGGGGTTGTTTATTATTCTTAAATTGAACAGATTGTAACGTACACACATTAAGGATAAATAAAATATATTCTTCATAATATTTATTTCTGTTACTGGTTTATTCTTTATGTCGAACTGTGTATACTTGTACGCTAATGCCATAACAATTTAAACAAGTTATATACATTTGTTACTTGCACATGTTTTTTTCTTTGAATCAGGATGTTCTATTGTTGTGTTGCATAAATATTGATGAAATTGCAATTAATTACTTTATTACCAGAAAGTTATTTTTATAACACTTAGGATGATGTGTGATTTTTTATTAATTATTAATGAAATTATCTTTTGTTTGTTCCAGGTGAGCTAAATGTTATTGTTGGAACTGGATTACTTTTTTAGTTTCTTGTAAGTAATTGATAATTTTTATTACATTTATTAGTACCGATGGTTTACTGGTAATCTAGTGGTTATATTGTATAAAGTAACAAATGTATACTGAATACCTGGATGTACATTTTACTTTTTAAATGATAATGGTTTTACAAAATTTATAGTTACCGTACATAACTTTAACTTGGCATAATTTTGGTAGAATTTGACAAGAAATACATCTCTGTTAAATCTTTTGATATATTCTGTTTAATTTCTTTAGAATGTTCAATAATTTACGCTGGTAGTAAAATTTTGTTGTAAGCTAAAACATCGACTACACGTCATGTGACAGAAGTAATTTCCCGTAAGTATCAAAGTTATTCGGTTAATAAGACACAGACATACGATTATGCGCAAGCTAACGAATAGGATGCCATCTTAATTATATCGTCTGCATAAACGACCCTCTAGAAGATTTGAATAATTTATGGATACCTAAGCTGAGACAGTAATAGCGCTTTAAAGTTTTATGACAACTCATTTCACAGCTTGTTGTTAAGTAGTTGATTTAACTTGATTTTCTCCTTTTTATGATCCCGTACCTTTATTACCATAATTATTCTCGGAAAAAGTTGTATTCTGTATTTTATTTAATACAAGTGTACGAGGTGTGATAAAAAATACGTTGAATGAATTTTTATTGCAGCAACTGTTGACGTTACATTCATTTGAAGTAATTCGCCCGATAGCTTGATTCTTTGAAGTATTGAGTGTCAAGTTTAAAGAAGGCATGACGTGTTAGTTGACTTCCAGAACCGGAAGAGTGAAATCGTGTTTACCGTCCAGTCAGGCATCATGGATTTCGAATAATGCGTTAACATTTTGTTTTAAGTTGCAAAAAAGTGCCAAAGAAGCTCATGAAATGTCATAATTAGTGTATGGCGATAGTGTAGTGACTCTAAAGACTGTTTAAAAGTGGTATGAACGATTTAAAAGCGGAAATGAGTCGATAGAAAACTAGTAGCGGTTGAGACTGCCTTCGACTTAAAAAAACAGACGAAAACTTGCTAAAAGTGGCAAAACTGTGTGTTTTAAACTGGCGATTGACTATTCGAAAGCTTACCTAAGAACTGAACATCTAGTACGGGTTTGTGCAAAGCAATTTTAACCGATAATTTCCAAATGAGACGAGTGATGCGAAATTTGTTCCCTGTGCCACACCTCTCTTCTGATCCGCGAGTTTTTGATCTAGGAAAAGATTCCTGTTTTAGCACCATGCAACTGAAAGAAAAACGTTTTGACACCATTCGCGTTATTGAGAGGTTTGCGACAGAGCAACTGAGTGCCCTTCCAAAAGAAGCCTTCCAGAATTGCTTTCAATAATGGAATCAACGGTGAGATAAGTATATCGCTAACTAAGGAGATTACTTTAAAGAAGATTAATTCAAATTTGATGTTAGCGTTTCACTTCTTCTTCTTCACTTCAAGGTCTAGGTATAGTGAACCTGTACCGGTACCTATCTCTTCCTCGGTCTTCCCACATCTCGTACCAATTCGTCTATAATTTTGAGCCTCTATTAGCATCCTCCCATGTGGCATTCTGTTCAAGTGACTGCACCAGTTTATTCGATTCTCCAAGATCTTGTCACGTAGTGGCTTATTACTTTATTCGTTATTAAATTATTCACTATTTTTTTATCATACCTCAAATCATATCTATTTTATATTTTTTATCATATCTTAATTTATAATGTGGAGTGAAATTTAGCAACGATTATTCAAACCTTAAGACCAGAGAAAGTTTGAATCGCTTAAATAGTAATACTATCCCATTTTTGAAAAGTAACGGTTCGTCTTTTCAAAATAAGTTTGATGGAGCTGCAGGGTCGAAGCGATAGATAAAGAAGAAGTAGACGAATAAGTGTTGCATTATAAACGATAAAAAATTAAAAAATTATTGTAGTAAATGGTCGCAAACTACTCCAACTTCCTCGGTAATGTTATCCTATTTTGACGTTGGATCAGTTGTGTGATGAGTGGTCAGCGCTACTGGTTTATTTGCCTGTGATCTCGGGTTCGATTCCCGGGAACCCAAAAAACTTGTTTTCAGCGATTGGTGTTTGTGTGTGTGTGTGTGCGCGCGCGCGTGTGTGTGTGTGAACAAAATATCGCAAGAACGGAGTGTTGTTGTTAAGGTCATCAGTCAAAAGGCTGGTTTGAACCTGCAGAGGCTTTACTAAGTATAACAAGAAGTGAGGTGGTTTACCTCTGCCTTCCTCGCTGAATGGAAACGTACGCTGATCAGCATGCCGGGCCCTTAGAAATCACTCTGCAGATGATATCGTCACGTCATTCACCACAGGGTCTGGCTGTATAATGAAATTCATTACTTTCAGAGAATATAATTCTGATTAGTGTCTTTTACACCTCTACCTCTTCTATTCTTAAATGATAACTCATTTAATTGCTGACCATGTGATAAGAAACAGAACTATTAATTTAGCCCTGCAACGAACAGATTGAGTGTGAATAATTTGACACTCCACCTGTCTGTTATGGGCAGAAGAACGGAATATCCTACTAATTTAAAACATGATATTTTAGTCAGATACTACTAGGGGACCCTACACGAATATTCCCGTTAAAATCGGTCGACTAGAAGTAGTAGTTTATTCGTGCGATTTTCTAAAAAACTATTCAAACTGTTTTTTTTTAAAATCGCGTTATCTACAATTTTTATTCTCTACAAGATATGGTAAGCACCGTGTGTCTGCTGAAATTTTAATATTTAATTCAAAGCAAAAGAGTAGTACAAATTAACATTAAAAACCTACAATTTTTGTTTCGAGCATTTTTTTCTACAGGACCTAGCTTAGTTAGCTTCAATTAGTGAGTTTCCGTATTTTTAAGTTCTAGATAGGTTGATAGTCATTTTTCGTTGAAAGACTCATGATAAAGATTATGTAATAATATTTTTATTTTGCAGAAGGTTTATCATTAATTTATTTTTACTTTAAAGGAACATATTGGAATTTTTAAAGATTTATAAGTCATTTGGGTTTAATAAATAAAAGGATGGAATGAGTATTTAACGGTATTAATGTAGTTTGAATGTTATTCAATCGATAGAATATCGTACATAATGATTGATGATCAGAATGGGTGATTGAAATGAATCATAATTGAATGATAGAAGATTGATGATCTTACTGCTTCGTTGGTGAGAATCTTTTTTTTAACGTCCGTGAATATTTAAACCTTAGGTCATTCTTTAATACAAAAGTACAGTTACTTTAAGTTGTTTTATTTTGTATTTAACAGATTGTTGTCAAAAAGTTATAAGATATCTTAAGAGTTTTTTTTTAAGTAAAGTGAGCCTGGTATTTGCAGTTTAAATTGTTATTGTTTGAAAATCAAATAATTTGTTTTAAATAAAGTTCTGGACAAAATTAACGCATCATGTAAGATTTTTGGCTAAGCGCAAAAAAATCAGTTTTTCAATGTTCCAGGTTCATTTCTGTTACTGTTATTTTTGTATCATAATTTTAAGTAATATTTAATTTTTGTAACAAATATTAGATTGTAAATTTTATTTATGGTTATATTGACAAAATAAGATAAATTAGCCTAAAAAGACACGAAGTTTAATTTAACAAAAACGGAAGTGTTACTTACAGTATTGGATATTTTCCATATTTTAGTTCATACGTAATGGACAAAATTTAAAGTAAATGATTATTATGTGATTTATAATGAATTGCAGCCCCCACTTGCCTTAATTATAGCTAGCATCCGTCTCGGGGTTCCTTGAATCAACTTTTGGATCTTCCTGGCCGATTTCCTCCCAATCTTCTTTCGCCACATGACACAGTTATTGAAGATTCACTGCATTACGTTGACGAACTCTTTTTTTATACATAACCAAACCGTACTTGGTAGAATTTAGGTCTGGGGCCAGATCATGTGGTGTTAATACTTACTTCATCAAAATACTGTGAAACCATTTAAAATCTTTTAAAGTGTTGCGTTAATTTTTTCCACGACCGTGTATGTATACTATACGTATAATGGCGCTTTCGATGAAAATGCTTGAGACTGATCACTTTAGCTCCTTGGTATGTAACCAATGAAAAATATTTCAAAACGATCTAAATTTGCCCTTCATAAATGAAGAAATTAAACAACATGGAGAGAAACATTTATAAGTTCAGAGATTAGTCTTTACTTTTAAACACACTACTGAGGTATTTTATGTTTTAATTCTAAGAACGTTATTATTCATATTTATAACATGTTTGCTTAGGGTTTATTATTACATTAAAAATTGTTTGAAAAACATTGGAAACGGGGTTTACATGGAAATAAGTAATTTCTAACGTTGTCTGTTAAGTCTCAGTTGTGTATTTTGATTTTAAGTCAGAGATTAAAAATCCAATTTTTGGTTAGGGTCTGGAACATAAATCTGTACACCTATCGCCGTTACAGTTCCTTATATCCCCACCATTACGGGTAATTTTTTAAATTGCGATCAGGCTGAAAGCAACGCGTGAATAGCGGCGCGTTAAAAAATATAAAAATTTCTGTACTCGGTCCTACAGTAGTTTGAAACTGTTGTTACATTTTATTGTTCAAACCTTATCAAAATCAAAAATTAGTATTAAGATTTAGTAGCATGATAGCCATTCCTAAATTTTTCCAGTCGACAATGTAGTCTTAAGTAAAAAGTTGGCCGGGCCGTGGCAATCTTAAAAAAAATTTAAACGGACCTTGATCAAATGTAGTTAGTGACCAACTTGTGTACAGTATATTTTTCCACTTATGTGTTTTTTCCTCCAATATGAAACAGTATTGTTGTTAGGGTCATCAGCCTAGAGGTTCTACTATGTAAAACGAGGAGTGAGTGGTTTATCATCGCCTTCCCCATTGAGTGGAGAAGTATGCTTATCAGCATGCCAGGCCTTCTGAAAAGCACCTACTTTCCACCCTGTAAATGACACTTTCTTTTTATTCACCACAGGGTATAATATAACGAAATTCATTACTCTCAGAGGAGATAACTGACTAGTGTATTTTACACCTCTACTTCTTCTGTTCTTAAATAGTCATAATTGGCTGATTATGTGATAAGAAACATAACTATTTTTTGTAGCCTTGGAACTAGCACATCAAGTGCAAATCTACTGCTTCAAATGAAGCAGTAATAGAAAAAACCCTGGAAAGTTGATAGGTTAGATCTCATTTATGTATTAATAGCGAGGAGGTTTTTTCAACACGATTTTAACCACCTAAACCTTCACCGATTTTTTCCGAAGTGGGCTCAAATGAATGGTTTGTTTGAGTAGATTTGCAGAAAACTAACGAAAATCATGTATTTTGATTTGTGACCGTAAAATAGAAGTTCTAAAATAAATATTAAAGATAATAATACGTGAAGTTAATAAGAACGAGAATACGGTAAGCGATGCTTCCGTGTACCGAATGCGGTACTACACCACGCATATATATATCTCTCCTCTATCTATCCCTCCCACATCTCGCACAGCTATTTCAGTTTGGAGGGGGGGGGGCAAGGCCAACGAACTAAAGTATACCAACGCATTGGCAGCGACGCATCGCTTTGGGCTTTCCAACGTGATTGTTGTTACTTTGAGTAGTGTACAGTGAGTTCTGCTATATTTTGCTTTTTCAAATAATGGCACACAACAATAAAACAAAAAATGTTGTTTACAGAAAAGTTCTATAAAAACAAATTTACACTTTAGTGCGGGTTTTCTGCTTGGTTCACCTAGTTTGTAACCCATGATGTTGTGTGAACATCTGTTATATCTGAGTTTCTCAGACCTCAAACATATTTCTAATGCTATCTACTTTATTATTATTTAAATATTTCAGATTTATTGTGTAAAATAAATATTGAAAGGTCTGTGTTATGGATCTGTGAGAAGCGTTGAGAATTTTGGTCCATTCAGAAGTTCTGAAAATAAATTTTGTAATGATTTGTGCAGAGGAGGATTGATGTTTTTCACATTGTTAATTTAGATACGTACTAGTAGTATGTTTGGTGAAATAGCTAGTGGGTTTTACCTCACCGGATTTAATTAGTAATATCAACCGGTGGAATTTAGTTTCAAGTTAAGTTTGTATTCTATAATTAATGATAAACATTCATAAACCTTGTTTTATCATACTGTATTTTTAATTTATTCGTATTGGATTTTGTGGTTAGTTTATTTTATTACCATCGGGTAGTCTATAAAATCCATATATTATTAATTCGGTATCTCATAGCTACTAACCTGATACCTAAACCAATATTATGTTTCGATAAATATATTTAATTAGATTTGTTTAAGGTATAACAATACAGTAATACCAACTGTTAATAAAAGCAAACCGAAAATTCTCTTTTTAACTGAAAAAGATAATGCGCGAACGTAATACCGAACAAAGTTAGATAATATGACGCGCCGGTTTGTAGGGTTGGTGGGTGGAAAAGGTGTGGGATTTGTGGAAGAGTAGGTTTGTAGCAAGAGGGTGTAGAAGCGTCGTCGTGTTTGCTAGAAAGAGATAGATGTACTCTATATTGTGTGCGGTATCTGGCGAACGGAGGGGTAATAGTTTCTGTCTTTCCTGGAGGGTGGGGTGTATTGATTCCGTCTCGTTTTAGCATCCCCCTTGCATGTACGCTATGTACAAGCCGTCTCCCCCACCATTCGCTATGTCTGCGTCTACGCACACACCCTCTCACGTAGTTTTTCATCACTTTTTTTGTTGCCTTTTGAAAATAAGATACATTTTCCACTCGCTATATTATATATCTTTCTTAAAATTTTTTTTAACAAGATGTTGGCAGTATTTGACGTATAATATGATATCAAAGAAAAAAATTCATTAGTTTTCCGTATTTTTACCAGTTGCGTGGGTTGAAACGCCGTTCTGTCTAGTCTAACGCAAAGGGAAATTTGTTACTTACACGTATGATCTGCTTAAACTTCTTTGATAATAACATAATTATGTATATGTTGTATATTAATGCTCGGAATATAATCATTAATTTTAATTCCATAAAATTATATACTCTGTAACTATAAATAAAGAAAATAAATCATACTCGTACAATTTTGTGTTTAACGTTGTTAATTATGTTGTAATATTTGCAGCAGTTTTCGCGGAATGTTCTTTGACGAACTTAATCAAATGCTTTTTATAATTAATATAATTAAAAAATTTCAATGCAAATATCAATTAGTGTTTGTTTAAATTTGTGTAAATAATTAAGGCAACTACATTTTTATTCTCTTTTACACCTCTACCTCTTCTGTTCTTAAATGCTTCAGTCGTATAATTGGCTGACCATATGATAAGAAACATAACTATTTTTGTAACCCTAAAACTAGCAGATCGAATGCAAATAATTTAATACTCCAGCTGCCTGTTATATGCAGAATATTTTGAGTAACCCAGAATGTTAACTGAATGGGTAGAATGTTGGTTTACTAAACCCAAATTTATTAAATTTCGCCAGAGCATTTGATGTAGCTAGATAAAATCTTTATAAAATCTTTTAGTCATGAAGTAAAGTTAAAAAATGCCGCAATTGTAATAATTGTTTCCGCCGTATTGTGTAATAATTTATTTATCGCCGACAATAATTTTACCTAATAATTTATACATAAAAATGTTCTTTCTTTGCATATCCTTTAACCTAAAGAGCCTGTATCATTGTGACCCTTAAGAGTCTTAATTGGCTCCAGGTCGAGGGCAGGTTGATACAATGTACAAAGGCATTAAAAATTTATTGTAATTTAATATAAATAACCATTAGAACTGGCGGTAAAGACAAGATAGAGAAAGTCGAGAGAAGAGTAGTGAGAAAGTGTATCAGCATAAACAACATCAAGGATGGCAGATGAAAAACAATTCCAAACAGTGAATTGTACAAGATGATTGAACCACTAACAGGTACGATTAGGAAAAAGAGAATATCGTTCGTGGGTCACTTGAACAGAGTTGACAACACAAAATTAGTAAGAAGGCTAATAGAGTTTTTCTGGAACAAAGTACCCACACCAAAATGGATCAAGGAGGTCAAGAAGGACATGACATAACTCAATATCACCATAAATGACTGAAAAACAAAATCAGGAAACTATCACAAAATCAAAAACCCAATGACCAGATTCCAACAGAGAGCAAAGGTGGCAAGAAATTCAGTGTTTTCCGAAGTAGAAAGGCTCAGAAGATCAGAAGCCTTGAAAAAATATTGGCGGAACAAGAGAGAAGCGAAAGAACTGTAAAAGTGTAGCAAGAATGTTAAAAGCAGAAAATGAGCTTACCAGGCTATGTACATTCACCAAAATGGATCAAGGAGGTCAAGAGGGACATGACAGAACTCAATATCATAATAAATAACTAACAAATAAAATCGGGAAACTATCACAAAATCAAAAACCCAATAAAGGGATTCCAACAGAGAGCAAAGGTGGCAAGAAATTCAGTGTTTTCTGAAGTAGAAAGGCTCAGAAGATCAGAAGCCTTGAAAAAATATTGGCGGAACAAGAGAGAAGCGAAAGAACTGTAAAAGTGTAGCAAGAAGGTTAAAAGCAGAAAATGAGCTTACCAGGCTACGAACTAAAGTAGTCCAATGAGGCCTTAAAAGTATTTAAAAAAATTAATAATAACCATTTAGAAACTCGGAATTTCGTAGTGATTTAAAGAAATACCTAAAATGACAAAACTAAAACATGTATTAATTAGCCCTGGTTCCCTTTACACGAAACGGATTTTATATCATTATTTTTACGAAAAATAAATTTTTATTAATATTTTAGTGTGTCTGCTTAATTTTTATACGGATTTATTCATATGTTCCGATCTATAAATTACCCGATTTTTTTAGTCGTATTTACTGAAACGGAAATTATTAACATCAGTATGACGTTCCAGACACAATTACCCACCCTATTTTTTTGTAGTAATGGTGGTATATACGTAACTTATACAACAGGCTTATATCTGTTGCATCCCTCAATAATCTAATAACCAACTATGTCTATACCAATAAAAAAAATTCCCCTTTTCCCTTTTAATTTCCCTTACTTATTATTTTTATGTATATCATAATAGGATTTATGAATGTACTGTAATTTTAATATATAAAATAAGATTTAAACATTTACTAATATACCAAAAAACATACGTTAATACTTTTAATTGTAGTCATAAGAAAAAGTAATTAAGTTTTATTGTCACGCAAAATAATACACATGATTAATATATATGACTAACAAAAATTTGTGGTTCGAACTGGTAAGGTTATACAAGGTGTGGCTATTAAATAACGAGACTGACGTTGAAAAAAATTGATTTTTATTTTATACGTAATTACTTATTGTCACCTTCAATATACATTCCTTCTCTATCTCTGCAACGCTCCATGCGAATTTTTAATTGTTGAAAACAGTGCTGGAAGTCATCTTCTGTCAGCTCCTTCAGGACACGTGCCGTTTTCTCTTTTACAGCTTCCACAGACTCAAATCTTGTCCCTTTTAATACAGATTTCACCTTAGAGAACAGTTAGAAGATAATAACATGTGATGAAAAGTGGTTTTTTTACTTATGATCCGGAAACGAGGCGCCAATCCATGCACTGGAAGAGCCGAACTTCACCGAGAGCCAAAAAATCTTGAATGAGCAAGTCAAAATTTAAAGCAATGATGTTTGTTTTTTTATATCCATGGAATTGTGTATCTTCACTGGGTTCCTGGAAGTCAAACAATTAATCAATATTACTACCTTGAGGTACTTTCTAAACTACGTCAAAGAGGAAGGAAAAAACGTCCCGAAATGTGGAAGGACAAATCGTGGGTTCTCCACCAAGACAATGCGCCAGCTCATTCCGCGTTATCTGTCAAGAGGTTCCTAGCCAAGTACAGCATCTCAGTGTTAGAACATCCACCTTATTCACCAGATCTTCCACCATGTGACTTCTATCTGTTCCCTTAGGTGAAATCTGCATTAAAAGGAACAAGATTAGAGTCTGTGGAAGCTTTAAAAGAGAAAGCGGCACGTGTCCTGAAGGAGCTGACAGAAGATAACTTCCAGCACTGTTTCCAACAAAGGAAAATTCGCATGGAGCGTTGTAGGGATAGAGAAGGAGTGTATATTGAAGGTGACAATAAGTGATTATGTATAAAATAAAAATACAGTTTTTTACGTCAGTCTCGTTATTTAATAGCCACACCTCGTATATTATTGTATATTATTGTACCAGAAAATGATACAGGAACCTGACCGAGGAGTGGCCAATAAAAAATGTACAATAAACCTTTACCAGAACATCCAAACATCACTTAATAACTAATTATAACCAAATCAAACGAAGTATTTAATTGGAAGAGTTAAGAGCTATCTGTGTTTACATTCCGGTGGTGTGACTATACCACGTCACCCATTAAAACAAAAAGTGCTCCCAACGATTAAATATTTGCATGATTCGGTAATAAAAATATTTTAAATTAATAAATACAAATATACTAGCGTAGTGGACTCGTGCGAATAAATTCGCACAATGTTCTTGAGTTTCAAACCCTTATCATTAAATAAATGATTTAAGTGAGGCTGCGCGAACTCAGTTGACAACTGATTTATCTACTAACAGAAGTATAAGAAAGTTTTATGGTTGATTTGATTCTTATTTTTAAACCTTTTTCATTTTGATGGAAAGATAAATCTTCACACTTTTGAAACTTTAATGAAGTGGATAATAAAGTAATGAGTAACGTTTTTTGTATCGATTATTGAATTTTCTGTTCCTAACCGCTTAACGTACGTAATCTACTTCATAAGGTATTTTTTCGCATTGTCTGTGAAGTACAGCAGTAAGCGAAAAGTTTCTGAGAGTGTCAGTTATTTAAACGAAAAGGCGTGGGTTTTACCGTTAAGAAATTGTTTCATTCATTTCATTATTCTGATACTAATACATATTTAATTCAATGACAGTTTGCACGTGGGTTTTATTTTTGTATTAGTAGTTCAGTAATTGTATTATGCTGTGTGATACCTGTAGTTTAGTTAATTATTTATTTATCAGTTTAATATTACATACTCTATAATTCAAGGTGACAAGGTCAATAATAAAAAAATCTTTTGAATTATTTATTTTATTCTTTTGTGTATTTGTATTTTTTTTTTTTTTTGGTAGCGGGGTTTCTTCTACCACTTTTAATAATACAAGCAGAATTTGATTAAAATTTTGCTGTTTTATAACTGTTGTAAATGATATCGTGGAAAGTAAATTCTTGTGAAAAATTAAAAAAGTAATTTTATTGTTATATAATTATAAATATTAAAAGAAATAATTTTCAATTTTTTTTTGTAACATTTAATATTCAGAAAAAGCTGATTGTTGCAATAATTTTAGGATGAAAAACAATATTGCCAAAATTTAAAAAAAATAATTAAAAATTATTTTTTTAAATATTTCTAATATTTTTACTTTCTCTTGCCTATATGCATATTATATAGAAAGGAAAGTATTGTTTTCAACAGTTTTAAATGATATCGTGCAGAGTAAATTCTTGTGAAAAATTAAGAAAGTAATTTTATTTTATTATTAAAGAAATCTAGAATTTAGAATATTCATTTTGCATTGAGAAATCAAATGAATTTTATAAATAAAATTAATTACAAATTTCATCATTAATACAAATTCTCCTTTATTAATTATTATAATTTTGAAATTTATGTTACATTTTCATGTTACATAAAGAGAAAAATAAAATGATGTTACCTGTATGTATGAATGAATACACTAGGGATGAATGAGGCAACCAGTGTTGCCATTCGTGTAAAACGAAATATCCCTGCAATAACATGGTTTTTTTAGTGACTAACGTAAAAAGTGAAATATTACATCTCATTTATACTGTAACTACTTAAGATTTAAGGAAAGAGGTGAAATGAAAAAGAAGGAAATGAAATTAATGCTTGACTTACGCACTCATTGTTAATGTATATGCAAAATCACGTTGTTGTCAGCATTCATATTAATGAAAATGCTATGAATTCACTTTGAATACGGTAGTCATTCATTTAAATAAACAAATTTTATTATTTAGCTATTTTTGTTTAGTCATCTATTTTATAAACTATTTTACATTTAACGACCACTTCGTCGCCGCGAATCAGCTGTTTAACAGGTTGATTGCTATTCGAGTGATGAATAGTCTTGCTAGAAATTTTTTTTTTTAATTCCTAATATGTGTACATAGCAATCTGTTCAATTCAGAAAAATAAGCAACCCCATGACCCAATGAGATGAGGATGATGTGTATGACGTGTAAATGAGGTGTAGTCTTGTACAGACTCAGGCCGACCATTCCTGAGAAATTATGGTTAACCATCAAAGAAAGTATGGAACCCCAACTATCAAAGTACACCGGCAACCACTGTCTAATATTCAAATCCGTATAAAAGTAACTACCTTTACTAGGATTTGAACCAGGAACCTTCGTCTCCAAAAATCAGCTGTTAAACAGCTGATTTTTGCGACGACTTTACCTCTAGACCAACCCGGTGGGTTTGCTAGAAATGCTACAATTTTTTTCATTTTATGCAATATGTGTAGTATATAAAAATCAATAACTAGTAAGAAAAAAATAATTTCATATTTTTTTTTTAATACAAAAATAAAAAAATTGAGACGAGAACTGTCTCCCATAAATTAACGAAATAATTTTTGTTGTTCTCATGCACAATTTTGAACAACATATTGTGTCCTTCCATGTGTAAGTACGGATTTCTTTATTTTAAGTCGTATCAACATTTTGGTTATTAGCGACTATTTTTAATATTTATGAAACAGAAACAGTGGGTTTTCACGGGTAATTTCCAAACCCTAACCTGAGAATCGAACCTGGGACCTTCCGTTAGTAGGCAAGCACACTAACCACTATGTCTGTAGGCAGCCACAATTTTTTTTTAAAAGTGAAAAAATAAATGCTGAATACAAAATGAAATACCATCCGAGCAAAAACAAAACTAAGGACATTGCTGATGTCAGCATAATTTTCACTACCAGAATAAGTGAAAAAATAAAAACGACAGAAATGAGACACTGATTTGTGTCTCAAAGCGTATCTGGGAATATGAACTGTGACATGAAAATATATCTCATAGCAGTTAACCTTTTAACAGCTGATTTTCGGAGACGAAGGATCCTGGTTGAAATCCTAGTAAAGGTAGGTTTTAAATATTAAACAGTGGTTATCGGTGTACTTTGATAGTTAAGGTTCAATCAACCATACTGTCTCAGGAATGGTCGGCCTGAGTCTGTACAGGTCTAAACCTCATTTACACGTCATACATCTAATCCTCATCTCTTTGGGTCATGGGTTGCTTATTGTTCATAATTAAAGCAACGCACACATATTAGGGATAAAAGTATATAAAATATACACTATACAAAATAGTATTATGGCAACATATTTACGGTGTATTGATTGCATAGCTGTAGGTTTTCAACGTTTTCCTCAGTTCTTCATTAGAGTGGGTTAACCTTAAAAAGTTTTATAAACTGCAATTTTTATCAAACGTCACGACAGCTATTAAGTTTGTATTCAGCCGTTCAAACCCGTGTAAAATGGTTTTTGATGATAGCAGAACAGAATAATTATTCTAGCTTACATGATTATCATACCTTATCTAATAGAGAACATGGTTTTTGAATTTGGGTCTTAACTTTAATGGATTCTAATCTATTTTTTAACCCTAATGTTGTACGTTGCAATCTATTCAGTTTAGAAAAATAAGCAAACCCCATGACCCAATGAGAGGAGGATGATACGTACGACGTGTAAATGAGGTGTAATCTTGTACAGATTTGGAGAGTATGGTTAGTTAAACCACAACCATCAAAGCACACCGGTAACCATAGTCTAGTATTCAAATCCATATAAAAGTAAATACCTTTACTAGGATTTGAACCACTGTTCAAAACCGCATTTGAACCACGGAACCTTCGTCTCTGTAAATCAGCTGTCAAACAGCTAACTCACGGCGACGATTTTGTCACTAGATCAACCTGGTGGGTTGAATTCTAAAATTAGTTTATCCTTTTCGAAATAGGTCCATCAGAGTTTTCATGTATTTATGCTTAATTTTCCTGAGAATGGTAAAAAACTAAATTTTATAAGTTGTTGGGTTTGTCCCAAACTTAGATTGGAAAGGTTTGTCATTCAATTGGTTGTAGTACACGTTCTGTGAAAATGTTTTTTACTTCAACGAACTACGTGTGTAAACATTTTATGTTGGTATATTTTCCACTACAAGCAATTGTATGTTTTTCCTTAGAACTATTTTGTCCTATTTTGGACTTGTCTCTTGGATTCTTTCGATCCATCAATGGATAATATGACAGTCTTGGATGGAGTGGAATATTAGATTTACTATAGCTGTAACATTAGCTTTAAGTATATTACCATGTTTGTATGATTTTTGTGGTCTCTTTACAGCCATTTTTTTTATTCTTTGTGCCGTGATGGTACTTCTTTTTGTAAGTAAAATTTATTTTCGTGCGTTTTATAAGAAAACTGCGCTCTGCACTTGGGATTACATCTGCATTTTTATGTGGAGTACCAGGCGATGGTAACCACCCTGACTTTTCACCTAAAAAATCCCCTTGAAACACATTTTCAAACAATTATTTACCTGTTTCCGTGGAATACCGGTATTATTATAGTTTTAATATCTCACGGGAACATCCCACTGAATTGTTAACTTTTCAATAAGATTTATATCAATATTGACAGTTTTTAAGAATACCTTCCAAAGTTCTTTTTTAGTCGATGGACTTTTAACATTTAAAGCAATGAAGAACTATTAACTTTCGTGTTTAGTTTCGTTTAACAAGCAGCTATTTCGTCGTAGTTAGTAATTTAAGTTGTTTATTGTTAGTTTCCACCACAATATTAGCATGCACTATTAAATTTTGCAATGTTTTTGTCCTTGAAAAAGTTGGGCGTGCAACGTTTGATATTGACTTATATTACGTCGAATTACAATAAATTATTAAGTTCGCTCCGTAAGTATATGTATATTATATTTAAGCACACTAAGTACGTATTGTATTAAATTTCTGAGGTTGATATTTTTAAATGGCTTCTCCATCTTCTACTTTGGCAATGTGTTGTTTGTCGGTGTGTATGAGTCAACCTCTAACCTTCATACGTAGTCTCCTGTTGAGGAAGCCATATTTCTTTTTACGCCGCCAATATTATTGCATTTATATCAGTATTCTGTACATTGGTAATGACAGACATAGGCTTCCGCTACGTCTGCCTAGACAAATCAATGTCATTTTTCTACTTCTCTAATGAAACTTAACCTCTTCCTCGTGAACCTTTATCATCAATGTTGGACTTTTGTAGATTTAGATATTATTTAAGAAAAAAATTTAAATATATTATTAATATATCGGGTGTCTTACGAAGATGTGTACGCATTTGATTTTCTAACACTTGCTCATTCCTCCATCGATCATTTTGATACTTTACACACTTTTTAGATAAAAGTAAATTTTCTGTGATAATTACATCATGCTGATGTTTGTAGAAAAAAATGATAGAAAAGGTTTTAATGTTCATTGTCAATAAGTGGTTCTATAGTACTTAAGAAATAAAAGGTGTTAACTCCATTTTGGTGATTTTTTAGAAGATTCAATAAGTAGCAGTATTATTATTTCATTATTGTAACAAAATTTCAGTAGGTGTTAGAAACTTGATATTTACACCCAGTTTCTACAGAAAATGCTTCTTATCTACAAATTTATCACTTCATAACTTTGTCAACTTCTATACACCTTTCCATCCGAACAAAACTTAAAACGTTAATGGGTTTCTGTGTTTTGTCACTTTTTTACGTTGTGCATTAGTGTTAACTCCAATGTACAATAAGTTGATGTTATAAAAAAAACTGAAATACCTAGTACTAACACTATTTTTTATAAAGAAGCAGCATTTTATACAGAACGTTTGAAAATATTTCAAAATTGACTTGTAGCCTACTGTTTAGTAACAGACGAATAAAACACCAAATTCAACAAAAATTTACTTGATTATCAGTAAAACACATTTAATAACGATTTTACAAAACAATCTTGAACATCAACTACAAAATTGAAGATTAGAGCATTTCTTTCTGATTTTAAAGGATTTTTAACTCAGTTTTGCCAAAATTGGAGTTAACACTCTTTAACTCTTTGGTAAAGAGTTGAATGTTACGTTGGAAGGCGATTTTAGCACCTAGAGAAATGAACAGAACCGATGAAAAGACTTTGCAACATGGTTAAGCTTCTTCCAGCCCCCGCATCATCTACCTATTATTTAAATATTTAAAAAAATCTGCCGAATAACTTGTCAGTCGCTGTTCCATAATATTAATGAATTTGTATTAATTTTTTCATACTGAATACAATGGGTTTTTTTTTAAATTGCCGAATTAATGAGGTGTTACGGAGTTAACAGGGGTTCAGAATTTTACTGTTAACTCATCATTTAAATACGCTACAAGTCAGAAATTTCGTACACACAATAACAACATACAAGATTATATTCCGGCGAAATCTCAACTAAATCGGTTTAGCGGTGTTTGAGTTATAAGCCTCTAAATGCATCCGATCTCTTGCAGCAACAAGAAACCATTTCATTTTTTCTTCTCATCCAGATACTGCAATATTAAAAGACGCTAAAAATATGAAACCGACATATAACAACGCAGATTGAAATCAGCTAAATTTTAAAGTATAATACGTTTAAATTGAACAAGCGGTTTTGAAGAAACAAGGCTCCGAACTCGGGTATTTATAATAAAGAAATCGACAGTAATTTAGCGGCAACCACTAATTTTCTGCATTTTTAAGTTCTACAATGTTTGATTTTTATTTTACGTCATTCACTCGTGATTGAAATTAGGTTATATTTTTTTCAATTTACATTGTATACTCATGATCAAACATTGGTTATTATCGTTCATTATCTACATTGGTAAGAGAAAGTCGTGTGAGTCTTTCACGCAACATTTTTAATATTAGAAATCGTGGATCTGTTCTGTTTGGTTTTTGCATTCTTTTTGTCTAAATGGCTAAAATAATAGTCCGTAGTACAAATACAACAATAATATCTGAGCGAAAATCACTCAAAGTGAATGGCATCTTTATTATTATTCTTTACATTTATATAGATAAGAACCACGCGATTATACACTTTGTTTAATTAAATGAGGTTTTTAATTTGTAATTGCATAATGTCTTATAATTATGTGGTAAGTACAGGCGTTATTAACTTTAATTGTATTCAGTTTTTCTGCAGTTAAATACAATATAATATTCTATTAATTATACTCGTAGTTAAATATTGTTTAGTTACAAGTATAGAGTGTAAAGTATTGCGATCGTGAAAAATCGATGACCGGATAAAGTATTGCGATCGTGAAAAATCGATGACCGGATATAACTGCTATTTATGTTGCGATGGCATCCGGGTTCAATAAATTTTACTGAAAACCCTACTCTGTTACCAAACCAACCTCTTATCATCTTAGACCATGCTTAGATTTTATTTAACTTAATTAAAAAAAAGTATGGCGGTTTCATAATGATCTTTCACCTGAGAAATCGTATAATAGACTACACAATTGTAACAATCGTTTTCAAGATGTTGCAAATATTAGGATAAAAATCACATTTTTTTACGTTTTTCCTACAACAATTTTGTTAATTTACTAATTAACTGATTCAAATATTCAATTAAACTGTAGAGAATTTAATTCTAAACGAAAGATAAAAAGTAATTGTTGAACAAAATAAAGGTTTTTTTGGAACAATACAAAATAATAATTGCCGGCCGCATTGGCGCAGTTGGTAACGTGCTCGTCTCTCATCATGCGGTCCTGGGTTCGAATTCCACTCAGGCATGGCATATTTTCATACGTTACAAAAAATCATTTCATCCTCATCACACACAGTTACATTCCAACGTCGTCGCTAATGACCTTGTAGTTGATGCGACGTTTAATAAAAAAAAAAAAAATGTATCTAATAAGTAATTGTATCTCGCTAAACAGTGCACCACGGATATGATCTCGTACACTTTTTTACGGAACATCTTTATCAGTAAATAAACAAATTTATTTCTCAGGGTAAACGCAAAAATGTGGTTTGTTTTAATTTTTGCGAGTTCCTTAAAAAATTTAATTCAGTTTTGAACGAATATTTACAGAGATGCTATTAAGAACAAATATGATGTTTTAATTTTTTGATACGTTGTTAAAATCGAGCTTAAAGGAGTAAGATTTGCTGCAGCGTAAAAATTGATTCAGCTTTTCAACCACACCGTTTAATATTTAACTGCAGTTCTCTGTAATGAGATATTATTCAATGTATGGTGAAGGTGTTATACCTATATATATTACGTCGTAGCTATTCATGTCATAATAACATACAAGTGTGGTAACTAAACGAATTTTTTTAATAAGCCTACTTTCTCCGTCGGGACGCTGTCTAGCCTTGTTCGACGCCCTTGGCGTCGTCGGTCGCCCGTTACCTTGACAACAAAATGCACCTCGACAGGTACGTACTATATATAGTATTAATAGAAGCCAGGATACACCCCCTATTCCATCTTCCTTTTTCATATTTTCTTTCTTTTTCTACTCTAATTTTTTTATTATTTTCCCCTTCTTAGTTTATCTCTCCCTAAATTATTTTTCTCTTTTCTCTTCCTTTTTCAGCCCCTTCTCTTGAATTTTCTCTTGGACTACCTATTTCCTGTTATTGTCGCAATTTATTCTATTTTATTTTTACCGTTTTTCCTCTCATTTTATTCTTAGCGCTCTTTATTTTTTCTTTCCTAGTTTGTTGTAGTTGCGTTCGGTCTGAGTTCACATTTGACGACTTCCTATTTTTCCATCATTCTTTCCCACCCGTTCTTTTCGGGTTATTAAATCGATAAAAGCATTCTATTTTTAATACACTTCTTTTAATATAGGTAAATTTTTATGTGGGCATTATTTATTTATTTATTTATTTATTTGTGAAACGGCTGTTATAATATAACGTTGTTCTGATCATCCTAGTTTTTTTTAGTGTAGGGATAATTCTTAAAGTGACTTTAGAGATTTCTAGGAGGCCAGGAGCTCTTTTTGTAGCCCACATTGTCGGCATTTGTTCTGTTCTAGGCTTTTCTCCTATGTTCCATCTATTCAGTGGGCTACTCGATTTTCATTATCATGAAAGCCCTTAAAGTGGTCTGAATTTGTTTTGATCCATTAGGTTTGTTGATTTATTCTAGTTTTCTCAATACACTATCACAGCAGACTTCTTTTAAACACTTATTCAACACCGATTTCGATGAGCAGAATACAGAAAACCACTAATTGACGCTAAACTAAGCGTTATAAAAACACTTGAAAGTTGTAGGTTTTTTAATGTTCTACAACTTTAATTGTTTACACTTTTGCTATAAAATGAATATTATGGCCTCAATTTTAAAAAAACCTATTTATTTGCCTTGAGAGCACAGTCTCCCCAAGAATTTCAGCAGCTGTGGCACTTACCCTATCTTGTAAAATATAAGAGAATGTATTAATTTAGGCGATTTAAAAAAAATGTATATCGCAGGAGCCGTTTTCTAAAAAATCACAAAAAAGTAAAAAAATCGCACATACTTTTTCTATTTCTATTTCCGGGTGATCAGTTTTGATGAAAATGAATGTTATTGTTGAGTCCGTTAGTGGTACCTGTCTTAAGTTTCAATTTCGTACGATATTTCGTTTTTTGAGATGTATAGGGCCTATATCTATGTATGTAGTTTATTTGAAGTTACATCAACAGCTTGGTTATTAGTGACTGCGTTGGGTTATCGTGGGTTTTAACTTGTGAAAATTTCCAGATCCTAGCTAGGAATCGAACCCGGGACCTTCGCGTTGGAGGCTAGCGCGCTACCACTAAGTTAAGGAGGCGGCCTGAGATATTTCGTTTATACACTACATAGCAATCGCTAAAAACAAGTTTTTTTTGGGTTCAGTGGGCCTGAAAACCCTATTTCGAAAAATCAACGTGAATATAATACTTTCCTTCTTTATGTATTCACATAGAGGAAGAGAAAGTAACAATTATTGAATTTGATATTAATCAATGTTATGGTATCCGGTTTATCTGTTTACTATCCTAGATACTGCCCATAACAGACAGGTGGAGTGTCAAATTTTTACACTCAATCTGTTCGTTGCAGGGCTAAAATAAATAGTTCTGTTTCTTATTACATGGTCAGCCAGTTGAATGACTGAATCATTTAAGAACAGAAGAGGTAGAGGTGTAACAGACACTAATCAGAGTTATCTTCTCTGAAAGTAATGAATTTCATTATACAGCCAGACCCTGTGGTGAACGTAGTGAAGGTGTCATTTGCAGAGTGGAAAATATGTGCTTTTCAGAGGGCCCGGCATGCTGATAAGCGTACTTTTCCACTCAGTGAGGAAGGCAATGGTAAACCACCTCACTCCTCGTTTTACTTAGTAAAACCTCTACAGGTTCAAACCAGCCTTTTGGCTGATGACCTAAACAACAATATCCTAGATAGGTTTGATATAATTCCCTGGGTCGTGTCATTTTTACCCCAGTATTTTCTTTTTAACTTAAATTTTTTTTTGGTTCATTCAATAGTGTCGTTGATATTGTGCGAAAACTGTTCAGTGATCTATGAATGGTTTTTATTTATTTATTTTTTTTGTGTGTGAACGCATACACTCTATGAACCAACTGTTAAAAGGGCGTGTCGCTTACTTTACAAACCATAATTTATTACCACTAGTAAATCTCTTATCCTATTGAAGAGAAAACATTAATCTGATCCACAATACTGCATGTAGATCTATAGAAACGTATGGATTTTATTGTACGAATAAAATAAAACTTATAGCCAACTTGAATTTATTTGTGGGTGCTGCTCTTAATGCTTATTATGAATTTCGTGTCGTTATTATCTGGCTTGTTTTATAGTAAAACTATTAATGATTTTAAAAAATGAGTTTTTTTCTCTTTATTCAGGAAATTCACAATCTGTTAGACACACTTGCGGCATACTCTTTACGTTCGAGTGCTTCGGCAACTTGATCCACCACTCTATGCAATTGGTGAATTGTAGAATGTTTGGAACGGGAGCCAAACTGATGATTTGGAATTATATGATCAGTTAATGGCAGTAGTCGTTTCAGAAGTAGTTTTTGAAAATTTTGGAGCAAACCGGCCACAGGCTAATCGGACGTAGGAGGTTGGGTTATCTTGGTGACTTTCCTGGTTTAAGAATCATTTTGACCTTAGCTAGCTTCCACTTAGCAGGAAACTTTATTTTTCGCAATACAGAGTTGCATAAATATGTAAGGAAAACTACTTTCCTAGACAGCTCTCGGAGGACCTCTGCAGTAATAAGGTCATAACCTCTATGCAGTTGGTGAATTGTAGAATGGTTGGAATGGGAGCCAAACTGATGATTTGGAATTATATGATCAGTTAATGGCAGTAGTCGTTTCAGAAATAGTTTTTGAAAATTTTGGAGCAAACCGGCAATAGGCTAATCGGACGATAAGAGGTTGGGTTATCTGGTGGCTTTCCTGGTTTAAGAATCATTTTGACTTTAGCGAGCTTCCACTTAGCAGGAAACTTTATTTTTCGCAATACAGAGTTGCATAAATATGTAAGGAAAACTACTTTCCTAGACAGCTCTTGGAGGACCTCTGCAGTAATAAGGTCATAACCTCTATGCAGTTGGTGAATTGTAGAATGGTTGGAATGGGAGCCAAACTGATGATTTGGAATTATATGATCAGTTAATGGCAGTAGTCGTTTCAGAAATAGTTTTTGAAAATTTTGGAGCAAACCGGCAATAGGCTAATCGGACGATAAGAGGTTGGGTTATCTGGTGGCTTTCCTGGTTTAAGAATCATTTTGACTTTAGCGAGCTTCCACTGAGCAGGAAATTTTATTGTTCGCAATACAGAATTGCATAAACATGTAAGGAAAACTACTCCTTTCCTAGACAGATCTCGGAGGACCTCTGCAGTAATGTCATAACCTGGAGACTTTTTTACCAGCATGCCAGGCTCTCTAATAACTATCTACTTTCTCACCATGCAAATGACACCTTTACTTCATTCACCACAGAGTCTGGCTGTATAATGAAATTCATTACTGTCAGAGGAGATAACTCATGACTAGTGTCTTTATATCTCTACCTCTTCTGTTCTTAAATGCTTCAGTCGTATAATTGGCTGACTATATGATAAGGAACAGAACTAGTTTTTGTAGCCCTGGAACTAGATGATCGAGTCCAAATAATTTAATACTCCAACTGCCTGTTATGGGCAAATGTAAACTATAGTAGTTTAAAATTTATTGTATTTAAATACATCGTAAGGAAATTTGCCAAAACGGACAGTAAGAACAAAGAAACGATTTATCAATGAATCTCTGTTTCATTTACATGTAATTCTCTATTATACACTACTAATAAGGTGTTACATAGTCATTAGTCATCTAATACTCGATGAGGAAAACTGGTTTTTCGTAGCTTTTCCCACATATTGCATATAATTATATTATCGAGCGGTAATCGGAGATTATTACAAAAGTCACGAACGTGCTGGGTTGTAAAATTTTATAACAGATAGCCATAAAATAATAGGCACGGGCCTTATTAATCGGTTACAAACATCATGACCTTGTACCTTGTGTCTATCTATTTATATTTAAATAATAGTTCTGAATCACAAGGTCATCTTATGTTGTATATAAACATATTATTTAAGTTACGGTTACCTGTAACCACAAGGTGCAATCTAAACCAATATATTAAACGAAGTGCTTGAATTATATTAATTTATTACTTCAAAATTTCGACGGAATCTATTATTTAGTAAAATGTATTGCAACATTTTATGTTATTATTTATTTATTTAATTTGAATTTTGTTTTGGTCATATTTTTGATGAATCATAAGTATTTTTTTGTTTATTGTTTTTCTTGTTTATAATGTTTAGTTATGTTGTAAACAACTATGTGAATTTTAATTGTGTAGGCAAACGGAATGAGCAGAACTGCGTATCTTGTTATTTATAGACTTTTGGTACCATTATATTTCTAAGTAGGGTATTATTAAAATTCTTGCAGTTTATTTTCCTATTATTCTCTTAAATGTAAGTAAATTTAGCTTGATTTCTTGTTGTGGAAGTAATTATTTTATTATGTAACATGTTGATACTGCAAATTAACTTATTTGTTCTTGTTGTTCTGTACAAATGTGTGCAATATGATTGGAATTTTAAACCGTATTGGCGACAACGTGGTTTTATCTATAGTCCATCTACTATTAGAGTACTCCGTACGAGGCAAGCGCCTATAGGTTGTAAACGAAAGTTTTTCACTAGTTTGCGCGTATCTACTATAAGCGCGTCAGCTCGTGACCCGTGTGAGGAATTTCTGTTACGGCATGCAGTGAAAGATTATACTATTCATAAAAAAAAACATTTATCATAATGTTCTTGTCATTATAAAGTAACCTTTTGTTTTATTATTTCAATTTATTCTATAATATAGTAACTCTTTTACTTTTCTTTCATTGTATTTATTAATATTTAGTAATTATTTATAGTTTGAGCCAGGCAGTCCTCAGGAATTAAAATATGCACGTAGCGTAGAAAATAAGGAAATTAAAAAAATATATATTTCATAACATTAATTTATAGGCCTAAATAATTAGTAGCAAATTATGATTATGATTTTTTTTTACCTCAGTCAAGTGGTTAAGCCAATTCCGGGTCCTTTACGAGATTCTTCATCACAGTTTTTTATAACTGATGCAATAATTTGTCGCACTTCCGAATAAATTACCGCTTTATTTTTCCGGGAAGACATATTAAAATAAAACAAAAGATATAAAAAATGCACGTTGAAATTTACCTAACACAAAACAAATAACTTTTGGCACGTTAACACACTTTAATTTCAAAATAAAAATCACTTTAGTGATCAAAAATCATGAATAATGATTAACACATCCGAGACGCATTAGCACAAATGTACAACTGTATATAGTGACACGTGTATCCGCTGTGAAAAGCAATAATACGTAGGCCTATAATAAATAAATACATAGACATAATAATAATATTTACACAATGACTAAATGTTTTTGTACTGCACGATAAGACAAAAATATTAGTCACATTCTATTACGCCACCCGCCCCACTTCACCAGGCGACAGAGATCATCAGCTGGCGCGCGTATAGTACCTCTCCGCCGGACAATTATCTTGCACTACGTTCCATCATAAAAATATCTACATCCAGCTAAAATAAACATAATCCTTTAAGCGTTTTCAATTATACCGTTCAGATTACTTGTAATTATTGTAGTTTCATAAAGCGACAACTTAACTAATTATTTTAACTATTACATTTAACAAAACAATTTTTTTTCTACTTTTTAATGTTTCAAAAACTCAACACATTCACTATCACGCGTGTTAACAAAACGCAGCTTACAAAACTTTTCAACTTCAGTCTATGAAGAAAATCGAAACGAACCGGTACAATACCAAAAGATAACTGATGAAACTAAAAATGAGTTAAACACGGGCAAGTGCAAACAGTTCTATTAAACTAGTCATAGACATTAATTTTAATGATATAAAATAAACAATCTGAAATGATAAACAACGAAACACTGGAATTGTTTACTCTCCTGTTATAATTCAAGTGCATTAGTCTTACTTGTGACAAAAATTAAACGAAACTGAGTCTATAATAAAAACCTACTAATCATAGATAATAATGTAATAATAGTAAAAAATGTAACCAAAAATTGCAATGTAAGAGTAACAATAATAAAATTTTAGTTATTAGTCTTAATGGTAAAATAATGTTCGATTTATAAAACATTTTCTAGCAAATGAATTGAACGTGTTTTTATTATATTAAGCTTAGAGCGAATCAGTGTTGTATGGAATTTTGTTTTTGATCATGCTGTGCCTATTTTTAATTAATACGCATGCTCACTTGTATTGCTGGTTGCCTACGTCGGAGTACTCTTAGTGTAGATAGACTCTAGTTAAAGATACTCGCCACTCCATCGCGCTGCTTCCATGTCTCACATCAGTGGGGTAGGTGGATCAGAATTCATAAGTGGATCAGAACCATTGCCACAAGGTGAAGTTCTGCCGACAAAAGGGTTGGGTGGATAAAATTTAATTTGAAGTTGGAAGGTTTGAAAGTTTAAAGACCAAAAGTTTTACCCAACAGTTTTAACCAAATTTAGTCCCCTATTGACTACTGTATTTGCTAAATTCGATTTAACCGAAATTTATTTTCAGTTAATATTTTACTAATTTTAATTTTATTTGTTTCAGGTAAGATGAAATACTTGGAGAATTCAATTTCAATTTTTGGAGGTTATCGGTAGGATAAAAACAGATTAATTATTTTTAGTTTATTTTTACTGTAAGTTGTAATACACTCACAGTTTTCAGTTATTTAGTTAGTTCGAACTGAGGTACTTCGACTCATGAGTTTTTCGACTGATCTACCGAAACAGCTTCTGTTTTTTTTAAATTTTACTGTGAAATAGTGTACATTCATGCAAATTATTGTAATTGTGTTTCTTTTTTATTATTATTTGTTTTACCTTTTAATCATTTAACGTTTATTGATAAACCTAAGTACTTTTAAATTAGATTTATTCTGCTGTACAATGTATGTATTTATGTCCAAGGTCTTTAAAAAATATTCTCGATAAAAATAGATAACAGATATAAGTAAATATTATTAAATTTTAGCCTGTAAGTTAATCTTCGTAACTGCAGTTATTTGTTTTTACTGTTTGTTTTGTTGTGACGCAATAATTTTGTTATTGTGACGTTTTTGTACTGTAGTCTAAAAGTTTTTAACGTTAGGGCGGAAATTTTGATTTTCGTCACTTTTGATGTTGATTCGAATGGAAATTAATACGTGCGTCTTAATATTAATTTTTATTAATAAGAATTCTTAGTTATAGGAACGTTAGTGGATATATTTTTGCCGATCAGGTTTAAACTTTGTATTAGAATTATATTAGAAATTCTGCTTTGTCAATATCTTATGCCTTGCAGCATCGGTCCATCATCAGCTCTTCCAAATTTTCTCCACTCCGTCACTAACATCCTCAGTTCTTTTCAATTCTTATTCATTTTTTCCTAATCCTCTCATGTATTCCTCCACCTCCTTTTTTGCTAATTATGTAGGTTCCTAAAAAATTAAATTACTGTTTCGTTTCCAATACTCCTGTACTACTTTCTCTTCAGCTCTGACGATTGTTAAAAAATTCAGTTATATGGGTCATCAGCTAGTTCCAGGGCTACAAAAAAATAGTTCTGTTTCTTACCACATGGTCAGCTAATGTATGACTGAAGCGTTTAAGAACAGAAGAGATGGAGGTGTAAAAGATACTTGTCAGAGTCATCTCCTCTGAGTTTAATGAATTTCATTATACAGCCAGACCCTGTGGTAAATGAAGTGAAAGTGTTATTTGCAGGGTGGAAAGTAGATGCTGTCCAGAGGGCCTGGTATGATTATAAGCATACTTTTCTACTCAAGTAAGGAAAACAATGGTAAACCACCTCACTCCTCGTTTTTATTACTTAGTAAAACCTCTAGAGGGTTAAACCAGCCTTTCGACTGATGACCTAAAGTACAATATGGGTTATCGGGGCAAATGTATCTGTAGGAGCGACCGGTTTTGTACAGCCACAGAGACTGACTGGATTTCAATTTTCTCCTACTTACCCTCACAGCACTAGTGTATTTTACTGTTATTTCCTGAAACGTTCAAAGCGGTATAAAACCATTAGGGATCATCTGAAATATAGATTCTACTAATTTTTGTCAAGCTTTTTGATATGCAGTGGTCAAATGATGAACTATACAAAACGGTTCATTTCTAGATTACTATCTTAATTTTTTTACAATATAGCCTAATAAAAAAGTAAAACGTTTACAAATATTTAAATCGTTAATGACCAGACAGTTGATGAATAAACCAACTTAAAATAAATTTCTTGTGAATTTAAAAATATTTTTCCGAATTTTTCTATTTTTAACTTGTCATTTTATAGATTTTCGTGTGTAGAAATCATCGAAGAAGTTTATTCTAGTATGTTCAATTTTTTTAATAAATTCTTTTGAAATCTTGTTGAATTCGGAAGTATTTTCCTTTTGTGTTCTTTCTTGAATTTCTTTTTTTTTTAAATTAAAGTTACATCAACAGCTTGGTTATTAGCGACTACAGTGGGTTGGGAAACTGTAACGATGTGTTTTGGCACGTAATAATTTCCAGACCATAGGCGGGAATCGTACCCGTACCTCCGCTTAATAGGCTAGCGCGCTATGTACCACGCCACGGAGGCGGCCTCCTATTTGCTATTGAACCTTATTTAGGATTGTTAGAATTACGTGAGAATCTCGTCGTAATGATTTCATTTTCTTTCAGTAATTTAATTAAATGTTGTATTCTATATTCGTCGTTTGTTTGTATTTTATTATACTGTATTATCTTGTAGTAATACAAGTAGGCCTATTTTTTATTTCGTTTGTAATAAAAATATAGTTGTAGGCTTACATTTTGATATTAGATTCAAATAGTAGTTTTATCGAGCCGCCTATTAAGTCTAGTTCTAGCCGGATATTCTGGTTTATAACGCATTCTTACGCGCCGATATGATTTTACGCATTAATATTATTTTGTATTAATTTTATTCGCCCAAAAATTGTTACAGCGATTCGTACCAAATTAAAAAATGTCTTTTATTGCGTGTTCTTAATTACATTACTGTTTTGTTGTTTTCTTCGTTCTAGGATATCTGAAAACTGAAGTTTTTAGATTTTCAGTTGAACTAAAAAAAAAACACATTGATGGCACTTGTCATCTATCATTTTCCTATGGCCGTTCTTTCGTCTGTCACATCCAGGTGTCAGAAACTACAAAAGATAGCAACAAACGGTTTTCGGATTCGTAACCTACACAAAAAGTTAGTGAGCCTGGATTGGGTTTGATGTTTGAAGTTCCGGTTTCGACCAGAAGAGTCCCAAAACCGGAGTGTGATTCGATTCCACTTAAAGAGCAGATACCGAAATAATTGGGTTTAAAGTTCCAGTTTCAACTGGAAGTGGCCCAAAACCGGAAGTCAAGAAATCAAAGACGGAATTCGGAAACAAAAATAGTGTCATTCAATTGCTCTTAAAGAGATTGAGAACATTGGGTTTGAAGTTCCGGTTTTGACTAGAAGTGACCCAAAACCGGAAGTTACGAAATCAACATCGGAATTTAGAAACAAAAATAGTGCCATTCGATTCTTCTTAAAGAGTAGATAGAGATACAGAAATCATTGGGTTTGACGTTCCGGTTTCGGCCAGAAGTGACCCAAACCTTGAAGTCAAAATATCATAGTCGGAATTCGGAAACAGAAATAGTGTCATTCGATTCCTCTTAAAGAGTAGATACAAAAACCACTAATGGTTTTTGCCATAGGTCATCATAGGTAAGCCTTTTTAAAAGTTGTCACCAGTCCACCTGGGATTTGAGCACCCCTTTGGAAGCCAATTTAGCGGACCTCTACATCGCGGGCCGGCTGTTATCAAAATAACATGAACTTGCCCAAATGACAGTTAATTCACAGCGTATAGAAGAAATTAAAAATTTATTACCATTGGCTATTAAATTATTCTCTACTGTGTTTTCTGAATAGTCGCCGATTTTAATATAATGTTTATATTTAAATCGCCTGTTACTATTCAATTATGCTACTATATTTAGAGTTTCTTGTTTCGTCGACTGGTTTAAAGGTGCGGTCGTTAATTAGTCGCAACGAACAACAAATATAATTTCACAGACATATTTTACAACGTTATGTAATATTACTGTTTTTGATTTTATTACGCCAAATTAATCAGAAATGTTGATCTGTTAAGTGCATTCATAATTTAATTGAGTCAGGCGCCTAAACTTTCTTGACTCATCTCTACTTAGTGCGTTAGTTTTGGTCTAGTTGTTAACCACCAGTTCCACTCTATCGCTCTACCGAAGCTGGCGCCGCCAATGCACTACGTTCTTTTCTTTGTGTTTGCCAATCCTCTTCCGTATTCTTTCTTTATTATTTTTTTTCTGATACGCCCTTTTCTCACAGTTCTTTATTTCTTTCGTTTTGCTTAGTTTACCTTCAAATTTTAAATTTATATTTTTATAATTATCCAAAAGGGCGTATACTTTCAAATTCTTTACCGGTGTATAACTTCAGGCAAATTTTACTACTTCTATTTTCAATCTTTCATTAACGATATTTATTAAAGCCCCAAGTGGTTTTTTTAAATAACATTGTAATTTGAGAGAATATGTGGACTTAGTTTACCGAGATTCGTATTTTAAAAAAATTAAAGAGAATTAAATAGATACTATAAAACTGATAGCAACCATGTTCAAACCCCCCCCCCCCGCATTCGATCCAGGTCAATGGTGCAAGGCACATGTAAAACAGAGACTACAAGAACTTCAACTCGTAACTATTAATAATTTATCATAATTAAATATTCTGAGCTCAGTAGGCAGATATCAAATCAAATTAATCATTTTATGTAATTGTAATAATCTAATAAATATTTATAATTATAGTAAAATTGTGATCAATAAATAAAAATTAAATTCAAAGATCAGAAACATTCATTTTTTTAAAATCAATTTTTTTTAAATGTAAGTAACTTTAAACAGTTTTCAATTAAAAAATATTATTTAAACATTAATCAGTTGCGTCTTTCTTTATTTATTTCTTTTTATTTCAATTAAATTCAAATTTTATTGGCGCATTAAAATTTTCGTAATTTAAATTTCATTACAAGCTGAAAGGCTGGTTTGAACCTCTAGAGGCTTTACTAAGTAAAACGAGGAGTAAGGTGGTTTATTAATGCCTTCTTTACTGAGTGGAAAAGTATGCTTATAAGCATACCAGGCCCTCCGAAATCACCTACTTTCCACCTTGGAAATTACACCTTCACTTCATTTACTACAGGGTCTGGCTGTATAATGAAATTAATTACTCTCGGAGGAAATAACTCTGACTAGGATCACGTCCGAAAAAAAAAAAAAAAAAATTTACACCTCTTCTTCTTCTGTTCTTAAATGTTTCAATCATATAATTGGCTGACTATGTGATAAAAAACAGAACTTTTTTTTGTAGCTCTGGAACTAGCAGCTCGATTACAAATAATTGAACCCTCCACCTACCTTTTATGGGAAATTTTTTGACATAACATTAATAAATCTTACTCTCTGTGTTGTTTATTAATACGAGTTTAACGCTGAATTACTTATATTATAGTTGGGTGTTGAAGTTAAATAATAATAAATAAATAATAATTTATTTAAACCCATGATATTACACATTACATAAAAAAGAAATTACGATAATACAAAATTTCATACAGTATACTACTATCCTATTACGCTAGAGGTGGTGGAAATAATCCCATCCAACTATGGACAAAACATGTACTAGGTTGGGTTGGAAACTTTAATAAATAAATATCAAAAGATCTGAAGTATTAACTATTAGCAATAGCATTCAATATCTACTACATTTACTTACTACACTAACTTAACCAATACTTTGCTATTTACTAAGATTACGATTGTATCAATTATGATAGGTTACATTTTATTTTAATTTTATTATTACAATTATTAAACTTACACTATTTTTTATAAAATAAAGATAATTAAATACAACCTAAAATTAATTATTAAATTTAAAAAAAAATAATAAAATAAATAAATAAATATACTATTTTATTTTCCTCCTGTCTCTTTAATTATTTTTATCTACATTTGAATATTGCTGACCATTTTTGCTATTTTCTCTACCTGTTTTGGCTATACAATTTTTAGTTCTTTATGAAATTTTATACCCGTTAGATTTTTTAAATGGTTCGGGAGCAGATTATATATTTTGGGTGTCAAGTACTCAAAATGACGCTGGTAAAGAGCAATTCTCACTCTCTCAGATAAGAGTAGATCTCTGTTTCGCTTGTAGTACTGATGCTTAAATGCTTAGACAAAACTTGTAAAATACTTATTAGCGCGTAAACGATCTTTGCCGATGAATCATGAAACTCATTTTTACTTTCTCTAGTCCTGTATGTATATAGGCCCCTATAGCGAAGGAAAGTATTGTTTTCATGTCAATTTTTTGAAATCGAGTTTTCACCGGAAATACACGTTTTTAGGCCATTTTTACGCCACCTTTCTTCGTCTGTTGTTGTTCGCTTCCTTTTCGCTAGTCAATTGTTGTACTATCTCCCCGAGGTACTTGAAAGCTATCAAATTAACAATTTTTCCGAATTGTATATTCAAGTGACGTGGGGCTGTTTTTGTTATTCATGTGTTTAGTTTTCTCGAACGACATCACTGTAGTCCTGCTATTTATGCTTGTTTTTTTAACACGTTGATTTGTTCTCTTGATGTTTCCGTGTTCCGTGAAGAAACGATTGCTAGGAGGTCTACAAAAGATAGACAGTTATCTTTATACAGTTCTTGACTTCCGAAGTGTGCGTGGTTTAACAATCCTTTATTGGTAAGTTCAATTTTTCATTGGTGAATAACTTTCTTCACCTCATATTTAAAAAGAACCGGTGACAGTCCATAACCCTGCCTTACCCCTGTTTTAATTTCAAACCCTTCGGAAATTACCCCTGTTTATAAAGAAAGAATATTAAGAAAACCTGAATAAACCGAACCTAATTCCGACTTCTAATTTCAGACTTATAGGGCTTTTATGAAGAGAAAAACAAAACACCAGCTGAATAGAATAAAGGAGAAAAGCCTACAGTGAACGAAGGCTGAGAATTGGGCTGTAAAAAGAGATTTCGGAAACGTCTAAAGTCACCTTGTGTGGTCTAAAGTTGGCCGTATACGAACAAAATATGTGTAAAAATTTAATGTAGTCTAGTAGTTATTAGAATTATTATAAGGTTATTCTTATTCAGAAAATTTTTGGGGAAAAATTTGATATTATAAATATTATTAAACCTTAAAAAACGTTATTTGCGTTCGTGGGCATATATGTGTCAGATTTTACATTCAGTGATGTGTGAAATTAAAAAATTAATGTCTTTTTTCATGACCATTGATTTGTGTCGTTCTCGGGATTGGTTAATTGGTAGCTGTGTCAAATATTAATTTGACACAGCTACATAGAGATTAACGTAGTGGTCAGCGCAAGCGGCCTTTAGTTAGGTGTCCCGGGTCGATTCCCAGTCAGGTTCTTCTTTGATCACTCATTTCCATTTGTCACCCTTTACCGTCTGCATGATTATCGATCTTTGTGAACTTTGTGAACCGTAGGATCTAATTCAATACCCGGAGGATACGTGTGATTTTGTTAACATATCACGGAAGTGAAAACATATTTTTGTTATACATACTCTATCTAGCTGTTAGAATTGATGAGCAGTTAATATTTTTAAGTCTGGTATGATTTTTATCTCTATTTATTTCACATAAATTTTGTCAATTTATGATGAAATATGATTTAGCTTTTGTTTTTAACGGGGTAAATCGACGGATAATTATTATTACATGTCTGTAAAAACAGTAAATAATATAGTAGGCCTACATAAAATTATTGGCAGTGCTTCTGTTATCGTATAATACTGTTATATTATAATGAGCGATTGGTTTTACAATTAATAAAAAAAGAATTATATTGTTTTACTATTGTAGGCTTTATTTAAAGTGTAGTGTATTTTTTAAATTTTTAATTACTTAGATTATAATAATAATGCGCAGTTTATGAATGGATCGGAAACAATATAATTTAGTTACATTTTATATATGGGTCATGTAGTAACATATTTATGTATAGTAACAATTATTTTTTAAATATTTATCAATGTATTAAATTTATAGTTCCTTGTTTGTCTTGTCCTTGAATAAAGAAAAATAAACTCTATTTTGATAAACTTCAATTATGTAATTAATGGACTTATTAATATAAGAAAATATTTAAGTAATACATACCGGGTGTCCCACAAAGAGGACAATTAATATGCGGACGTATCACACTCTTCAGACTGGAAACTTAACAGTTATGATAAATGGATATGTAAAAAAACTACCCTCAAGTTTCATTTGCTTATGATTAATCGAAACAAAATGGCGGAAAGTGATTTTATTTGCGTAACGATTTCAAATTTGTCATTTGTTACAATGTTACTTAAGTAATAAAATGAAAGAAATGTGAAAAATTGAAATTATTAATGAACACAATTTGTTTCATTAACCATTATTCGAACTGATGTCTATCAATAGCTATCCACTGATAGCAACGAAACAAAAATGAGTCATAAGCGTTTTTGAAAAATTGCCAAGGTATAAACAGTATAATTTTTGATATTATTTTCTTATTCCGGCATTTTGTTTTGATTAATCATAAGAAAATGAAATTCGAGGGTATTTTTTTACATATCTATTTATTATAGCTAACTGTAAAGTTTCCAGTCTGTTGAGTATAAGATACGTCCGGCATATTAACTCAAAAATAGCAACCTCTTCGTGGGACACCCGGTACATGCAATTATTTGAAGTTTAATGTATCAAGATTCTATTTTATTCCGTGGTGTAAACTTCATAACTCCTTACCTATTATTACAGAAATTTTTCAGCTGAATTTTTTATTTTTCGTGCCTGTACGATTATACTCTTATATAGGAAAGAGAAGTATTGTTTTCATATCGATTGTTCGAAATTGAGTTTTCACCGGAAATAACACGTTTTCAGGCCCCTCTGAATCCAAAAAAACAATGTTTTTAGCGATTGGTCAGTGTGTATGTTAGTGAACAAAATATCTCAAGAACGGAATATCGTACAAAGTTGAAACTTGGAATTCAAGTTAGGCAGCTTACCTCTAGTAGATTCTACGTAAACCAAAAAAAAATTGTTTAGTTTAACTGTAGTTAAAGTAAAATGCGATAATTGTTACCTTGACATAATTTTTTTAAAGTTTTTTTCTTAATAAATTTATGAAAATTTAATTAATTTAACTATTTTAATTTAATTTATACTTTAATTTCATTAAAGTCGGTCAACCGGAAGTAGTAGTTTATTCGTGCGATTTTTTTAAAAACCGCCTCATATACTACATTTTTCATTCTCTACATCTAAAAGATAGGGTACGCGCCATATCTGCCGAAATTCTTTTGGGGGCTGTGTTCAGATGATGAATTTTTTTTTTGAGATTGGGGCCTTAATATGCATTTTACGGCACGAGTGTACGTATTTAAAGATACCCGGAACGAAAGAAATTGAAAATTTTCACATTTCCGGTTTTTTGTAAATTATTAAAATTCAGAGTTTTCTGCATCAAACTATATAGGTATAATTTGTTGGGGGTTATGCAGTTTTTTAAATTAAAATAAATTTTAAATTTTGAATCCTTACGTTGTTCTTTAAACGTTGCCCATTTGATAACATCTCAATTTTTAATGACGGGATAATTTCATAATTTTTTTATTTTGTGCGATATTGTTTGTTTTTAAACTTTAAGTTAGCACCAGACCACCTGTAAATGTAGAATAATAACCTCTGTACTGTAAAAATAACATATTAATTATTTAACGTATAATTGTGTTCTCTTTTAGTTTTTCTTGGTTCCCGTAAATAGCAATAATTTTTGACACGCATAAGGAACATTTTCTCATCCAGCTGTGAAAGGATTTTAATGAAATTTTTGCACCGTCTTTCATACCATAATTTCAATGTACTGACTTAATACGACAGTAAAATAATGGGTTTGAATGTTTATTTTACATTTTAATAGGCAAAAATTTATGATTTTCAAAAGTGGTAATTTTAGAAAAAATTCTTATCTTCCTAAAAATATATTAAAATTCTACTTAGTGGGTGTAGAATATCCTGGAAAGTAACTACAAGAAATTTGGACAGGATAACTGTAATAGTTTTTGAGAAAATTTTCCTTAGACTAACATTACGGAGATAGGCATTTCGGATCCCCTTAAAGTTACAGGAAATAGAAAACCTACAAGTTTTTTCTACAGTTTTTCTTGTTCTTAGTTTAGCGTCAATTAGAGATTTTCCGTATTTTTAAGTGGAATTTAGGTTGATTGTCAGTCACTCATTATTAAAATTAAGTTATGTTTCTCATATTAAATTGTTTACTCATGATTAAACATAAGTTATATTGATCATTGCCAAGAGAAAGTCGTGTGAGTGTTTCACTTTAAATTTTTTGAATTAGTTATTTAAATGTAATTTTAATAGAAATAATTTCTTTGTTATGGTTTTTTTTATTTTGTTGTGGGTTTATTTATAATAATTAGTTTATATGACCTTTGGAAAAATGAAGTTATTATAACAGGATATTGGATAACATTAATCATAATTTATTATTGTAGCAAAATTTTCAGTGTAGTGGTAGTGGATTTTTAACAGGAGCTAATAATAATTAGTAATTAATATTTTTATATAGTAATTAGTATAATTAGTTTAAGATAGTATGTAATATTAAAATATAATGACTGTGGCTTTTCCCCTAGTGGAAATGGTTCTTCTTTTGCTGGAAAATGGATTATCATATAGTTATTTAAAAGTCGCTTCACTCTTTTATTATTTGCAACCACTATAAGTTTCGGAACGGCCGGTTTGAATGTGTAATAATTTCCAGATCATAGTCCGATTTTGAACCCGGGACAATCCTTTTAACTCTCGCTAACCACTACATCTCAGAAATGGGCAATAAACAAAACAAAAAAATTGTTTAGTTTTACCGTAGTTCAAGTAAAATGCGATAATTGTTACCTTGACATAATTTTTTAAAAGTTTTTTAAAGATTTATGTAAATTTAATTAAATTAACTATTTTATTTTTCTACGGTGAATTTTTCTGATCTAATTGATATGTGAAGGTAAATTTTTTATGGTAAATCGATCTTTCAGCGGATCATTGATTTATAAAGAACTTTTGTTTTTTTAACTGTTGATTCGTTTGATTCGTCGTTTTATTGATCTTTCGTTAATTTTGTTTTAAATCTGTGATGAACGTCGTTCTCACTGGTATTTAAGAACAGACCACTAGTGGTATAGGTGTCACTAATCAATGTTATCTGCTATAACAATTTCATTGATTCTGTATTTCTTTATAAATTGGAAGGGAGGTTCTTATCGATTCATTACTAATTTATCACAAATTATGTTATTTCAGGATTCGATCTTTTGTTATTTTCTCTTGCCTAAATGAATATGTGAGGAAGGCAATGGTAAACCACCTCACTCCTCGTTTTACTTAGTAAAACCTCTACAGGTTCAAACCAGCTTTTTGGCTGATGACCTAAACAACAACAACATATATGAATATATAGGAAGGAAAGTATTGTTTTCATGTCGATTTTTCGAAATCGAGTTTTTACCGGATCTACACATTTTCAGACCTCCTGAACCCAAAAAACATGTTTTTTTAGCGATTGGCGCGCGCGCGCGTGTGTGTGTGTAAAAAGAATATCTCAAGAACGAAACATCGTACAAAGTTGAAACTTAAAACTTAAGGTAGATACCTCTAGAGGACCCGACTCGAACATTTTCATCAGAATTGGTCTACCGGAAGTAGTAAATTATTCGTGTCATTTTTCACTTTTTTGTGATTTTCTCAAAAACTGGTCCCACGATTTTTTTTAAAAATCGGCTGGTTTACTAAATTTTTTATACTTTACAAGGGAGGGTAGGCGCCATGTCTGGTAAAATTCTAGGAGAGGCTGTTTTCGCGAAAAAAAAAATTGTTTTTTTCAGATTGCGACTTTAATATGCATTTTAGCGCAAAAATGTATGTATTAAAAGTTGTAGAGAATTTAAAATCCTACAAATTTTATTTCAAACATTGTTTTAAATAACGCTTAGGTTAGCGGTAATTAGCGATTTTCTGTTTTTTTCTCACGAAAACGTGTAAAATTTTTTTTTAAGATTTCAGCCTTAGTGGCATATGCATTTTACGACAAAAGTGTATAAAATCAAATTTATAGAAAATAAAGTTCTACAACTTTTATTTAGAACATTTTTGTGTACTAGTGTCTAGTTTAGCGTGAAAGTGATTTTCCGTATTTTTAAGCCAAACTGAGGTCGATTTTCATTTTGTCTTTCACTCATGATTAAAATAAGGTTATATTTTTTAGGTTAGTTTGTTTATTTCTAATGTTGTATTACTAATGTTAGGTTATACGGTTCATTGTGTGCATTGGCAAGAGAAAGTCGTGTGAGTGTTTCACACTAGATTTTTCCTCTTTTCGTTTTAGAATTTTCCCAATTTCCACAATGTAGTTACACATGCTCCGTACCGTAAATTTCTGATAAACATGTTAACTTCATTTTGGTAATATTTGGCGGTTATTCAGTTAAATATACAGTAGTAAAATAAATTAATAGTCTAGTATATAATATTAAATTAATTAAATTGTGTAGGTATGCAAAATCAATAAAATATACAACAAAAACTGACCAAGGTTAAAAACAATAAATTTTCATTACAATTTAACCTTTAATACAACGGAATAACATGGCGGATATGTTGGTATAAATAAATAAATAAATAAATGGATGAATAAATATGTAACACGTGCTATGTTACAATTAAATTGTAGGTAGGTAGGTTGGAAACTAATATAGTAATTTTTCTTGGCAACATTATTAAAACTATTTAACGAACAAAACAATAACAACAATACGTCGTGAATTTGATTAGGTAAGGGAAGGAACGCGGTAAAAACAATTGGAATATTAATGATTTCATTAAAATAAATCTTTTATTTAATCACAATAATATGTACGCTAGAAACTGTTACTTACTCTTATTTTACACGTGATGCACTGCTAACGTCCATTGAAATGTTTACTTATGCAACTGTTAATAAAATTAGCCGAATTAATAAAGTTGACAAATTAAAAACATAATTTATGTTGTATTTAAGCTCATATCAAAATTAATATATCACAGTTATAATTTATGTTGTATCCATGTACGACGTGTCTACATGTATCTACTTTTTTAATTAAAAAAACTGGTGTGAGTTAACCACACGACTTTCTCTTGCCAATGCAAATAATTAACAATATAACCTAACATTAGTAATAAAACATTAGCAACAAACAAAAAAACTACCGTCAATAAACATAACCTAATTTTAATCATGAGTGAAAGATAAAATGAAAATCAAACTCAGTTTGGCTTAATAATACGGAAAATGCTCTAAATAAAAGTTGTAAATCTTTTAATTTCCTATAAATATCACAGTAAAACAATTAAAATAAATTATATACAGTTATACTAATAAATTATATACTGTATATAAATATATACAGTTTTATCGTAAAATGCATACTAGGGCTGAAATCTTAAAAAAAATTAAATATTTTACACGTTTTCGTTAGAAAAAAAAAACAGTAAATCGCTAATTATTGCTGAATTAAGCGTTACTATACAAAAAATATTTGAAATAAAAGTTGTAAGTAGTATTTTAAATTCTCTACAACTTTTATCATGTAACTTTTTTGCGCTAAAATGCAAATTAAAGCTGTAATCTCAAAAAAACATTTTTTCTACGAGAAAACAGCCTCCCCTAGAATTTCAGCCGAAATGGCGCCTACCCTATCTTGTAGAGTATACAAAATGTAGAAATGAGGCGATTTAAAAAAATCGTTGGAGCCGTATTTGAGAAAATTGCAAAAAAGTGAAAAATGACACGAATAAATTACTACTTCCGGTTGACCGATTTTGGTGAAAAGTTCGTGTCGGGTCTGGTAGTAGTAGTCTTACTTCAGTTTCAAGTTTCAGGTTCGTACGATGTTCCGTTCTTGAGATATTTTGTTCACACACAGACCAATCGCTAAAAACATGTTTTTTGGGTTCATGGGGTCTGAAAACGTGCATTTAACAGGCTTGTGGAGCGTTAAATTGTTTGCACTCGATCTGCTAGTGCCAGGGCTACAAAAATAGTTCTTTTTCTTATCACATGGCCAGCCAATTATATGACTGTTGCAGTTAAGAACAGAAGAGGTAGAGGTGTAAAAGACACTAGTCAGAGTTATCTCTCTTCTGAGAGTAATGAATTTTATTATACATACAGCCGGACACTAGGGTGAATGAAGTGAAGATGTCATTTGCAGAGTGATAAAATAGGTGCTTTTCAGAGGGCCTGGCATGCTGATAAGTATACCTTTCTATTTAGTCAGGAAGGCAATTGTAACATCACCAGCCTTTCGGCTGGTGACCTAAACAACGACAATGAATTGTTCAGGCAGCGAAAATGATCTTCTTGAGTAGCTTAAGGGGCGTTTCCTCTGCGGATGGAATAAATGAGAGTATATCTGTGCGGAATAGTGGGAGTTTCTGGGGGTACAATATTTAGAACTTTAGTGAGTACTGAATTCTGAAGCAACTATTAAGCTACTGTACTCACCTGTTGGTAAACGTGGCGTTGAACTTATCATGGAAATGTTGTAAAGTACTCGGAATTGATCGCCGCTTATAAAAAGCAAAGAAAAAGAAAGAAGAGTTTTTTTTTAATTCCTAATATGTGTACGTTACAATCTGTTCAATTCAGAACAATAAGCAACCCCATGACCCAATGAGATGAGGATGATATATGTATGACGTGTAAATGAGGTGTAGTCTTGTACAGACTCAGGCCGACCATTCCTGAGACAGTATGGTTAATTGAACCCCAACCATCAAAGTACACCGGTAACCACTGTCTAGCATTCAAATCCGTATAAAAGTAACTACCTTTACTAGGATTTGAACCAGGAACATTCGTCTCCGAAAATCAGCTGTTAAACAGCTGATTTTGGCGACGACTTTATCTCTAGACCAACCCGGTGGGGAAGAGTTTTAAGCGGTTGATGTTGTGGTTAAAATACTGATTCCTGAAAGTAATTAGTGAAAAGAATTTCTTTATTTATTGAATTACCAGTAGTCTTAAATATGTAGTACTAATCTTCAATGTAATTAGGTGTACGAATTAATTTTATCTGTGGAAGTTACAAATTCCGTTGGGATTTACATATTTTAAGCAAAGTTTTACGTAGCCTTAAGTTAAAAAAGAGTTTACTACTAATCTTTAAATCCTAATTCAAATGAGATAGGAATTGAGATCTTCATGTAAATATTTTGATTATCTAATTTTCATAAGTAAAATTTGGTAACTGGACTGTTGTATTTTAATTTTTTTCCTGAGAAGGTTCATTTAAATTACTTTGTAAAATCTGTGTTGCGTAATTACTGCTATGAACGAACTGTGTCCGTTTAAAAAGTTTTAAAAATCTGGTGTATAACTTGTAAAATTATAACGTTGTGGAGTATTTATTACGCTGAATTTTAGACTTTGTGGTATATTAAAACGGAAACTGGAATCGTAAAAATTATTATCCTTCATTTTGTAAACTATTCAGCAGTTCTTTAGCGATATTATCCCTCCCCATAATTTATGCAGTCACCCTCTGGTGCTTGCACGTATGTTATAATTAATTACTCAGTGTTTTAGTCCCTTATTGTAACACCTGAGCGTGGGTTCGTTTTGGATCTGGGTATAAGAAATAATAGGAAGACTTCCTCAAAGTTATAACAATCATTTATGAAAACAATTAATTATCTTTTGTTTTTGTTTTACGTCTGATTATTCTGCAATTGGAGACGGCGGATAATAAAGATAATGAAAGACATCTTTTATTCATGCGACTTGTGTCGTGCTTAAACTTAAGACCCAAAGTCATCACCGGAAATGTATATGGGGACATTATAAGACACTTTGATTTGATTTATAATACTTTCGGTGGTAATAGAGGAAAGGGAGGATCTAGTAACCAGAACTTTGAAGGGTCAGTAAAATATATCAAGTTCAGTTAGTACGTAAATATGATACGTTGCATTTTTTATTATATATTACATCCTACTGTTTTGCACATTAATGCTAATGCAAAAGTGTGATAGATGAAAAGTGCCGGACCTTATCGGGAATCGAACTCGGTATCCTTAGTAGGAAGTCAGTTGCACTGAACACACGAGTCGACCATGGTTCCAGCTGTAAGATAAAACTTGTTATATATGTCCAGTTAATAAACTACAGATTACAGTACTTTAGGGTATCCATAAAAGGTAAAAACTCTACAACGGATGGACGGGATAACGAAAAACCTAAAATAAAAGAATGCGAGCTACATTAATAAGAAAGCTTCCGCAGATGTGTAAAATCACTGAAAGGTTTTACTATGTACCTAACCGATAAGAAGATTTTTTCAATATTTTAACCTGTGGAATGCTTTCTGTATCACGTTTTTTTTCTAAGGACAATATATATTTTAATGAAACGCCACCAACGCACGCACATAATGTCGTAAACATTATGAATACTGTTTAATAACACACCCATAACAGATACCACTGTACTGTAATAATATACACCATGTAAGATAGGGTAGGAACCAGGGAACGCCCTACTTAGAAAGACCAGACAGACAAGAAAAAAAACACCCAGTACAACTTTCCCTCATTCTTTCTCTCTCCTGCCCTTCCCTTTCTCATTTTATTGTCAACATATTCTTATACGTGACTATAGACATGTTTCAACTAGTACACTATACGATTTACAGCGATTGAACTATTTCCTTATAGCCCAGACAAAGTAGTAGTTGTATTTTAGATAAACCCGACCATTAAAATACAAATAGTACAGAGTGAGTTTTTAGTCCTGTTACCCAATTGTTAATGTCTGGTAATATTTTTCTAAAAAAAATAAATTTTGTTTTGTGACACTAAGTTGGTAGCCCTACTCAACCAGTATGGATATGGCAGTGTGAGTTGATTCTCCTTGAGCTGTGTAAAATTTTGTGCCATTTCCGGTCGTGCTACGAACAGAATGTCTTTTATCCTAAAACAATCTCTTGTTTAAATCTGGAGGCTGAAGCTCTAGAACTAATCGTATGTGATACGGATACAATTTCAATTTTTTAGCAGCTTTCTGAGCACTCGAACATGACAAATCAACATGCGAGGAAAGTTTTTGTAAACTTTTCCATGGAGAATTGAGCAATCTTGTTTTCACATTCTCTTAACGTCATCTGTCAAGAGAGTTGGTCGACCACTACGTTTTCTGCTGCAAACAATACCTGCCTCTAAAAATCAGTTAGTTAGCCTAGAAATTGACTAGAATAGAGTGGAGGAACACCAAACAATTTAATTTGAAATGATTCTTTTACACTCGCATACGATTTTGTAGCATAATATTGTTCAAGAATGAAAACCCGTTGTTCTAGGGTAAAAGACATTCTGTTCGTAACACAACTGGAAACAGCACAAAATTTTACGCAACTCGAGGAGAATCAACTCAAACTGTCGTATCTATACCGGTTGAGTAGGGCTACCAACTTTGTGTCACAAAACAAAATATCCCTTTCTTAGAAAAAAATTACCAGACATTAACTATTGGGTTACAGGACTAAAAAATCACCCGGTATGTGTTAAAATTATTTTTATTTGCTGGAGTAAAATAGGGCCTACTATGTACGTTAAACCATATCAGTATGGGGTAAATTCATCACAGTGTAACATGGAAAGAGTTTTTAAAATACAGAAAAAAGCTATCAGGTATATGATGGGAGTCAACCACTTTACCTCATGCAGATCACTGTTTAAAGAGCTGCAATTGCTCACAGTTCCTTCTTCGTACATTTTTGAAGTGGTAATGTACGTAAAGCAAAATACCTTTTTACAGAATTTAAATGTTCACAACCACTACACAAGAAACAGAATCGATTATTATGTTGCTAATCACAACACTAAATTGTGTGAACAAAAACCAACTTATGCAGATAGAAAATACATCGATAAATTATCACAAGGTTTAAAAAGTTGTGATAATTTGTCATTTTTTTTAAAAAAAAAGCTGAAACAATATTTGATTGATGAAACATTTGACAGTGTGCACGAATTCCTTTCTAAATAGTTTTTGGTTGAAAAGTATTTAACTATTAATTGAACAAATATTGTGTACAATTTGATTCAAAGGGGTTAATGAAAAGCCTACTGAATTAAGCAGTAGCAGAAACAAATTTTTGGTGGTAAGTGATGAATTCATCATTGTGATTAACTGTTTGTTTATCTGTTGTATCTTTACATGTCCTATACTCCATTTTGGAGTGTCCTGGATGCAAAAATTTTTTTTGCAAACTTAGTTGGAGGTTAAGAGTAGTCCTCATCGAAAAAATACAATAATAATATCGTCACAATATCGAAAAGGAAAGTGTGTTCGAGAACGACCGAGAGTTTAAAAATGTTAACGTAAATAATAAGAGTAATAAAGAGGGTTTTCCCAGAAATAGTTAGAAATATTATGTGTAATATCAATGGTCTTTTATAGTACAGATAGTACAGGTTTATTGTTGTACGGGTATTGTGGGAGCCGGGTACCTGTTTAGATAATTGGCCTTTTTGTAACACCTATTCGATCCTAATTTGTTTATATTTGTTAAGATTTATCCAGAGAACGTCGGAAGGATTTTTTATTTTATTATTACTTCGATAACCTCTGTCTTTTCTCGAACTCACCATTAGCCCACCTATATAAGCCCCGGTTTGTTGACGGTCTAATTTTAGTCTTTATTTGTCTGTGTTTGCGTGAGCGAATCGCGTAGTGCTTGAATGTTACGTTAGAAAAGGTCAACGTTACTGCGTATTGTTTAACGTTTATTCTGTATAATTTTTGTAAATAATATTAAGTAAATTCGTTAAGTTATTTATTGTATTAGTTAATTATTAAATACTTTAATTACAATATAGTTGTAGATTTTAGTCACTTATTTAATTGTCTTAGTTGTAATAAATACTACTTGTAATTTTAAACTTTAGTGTGTTAATTATTTAATTTACCCAGATCCCGAAAGGACCTTAAGAAAAGTCTCACAATATTAAAATAATAATGTTCTGTTCATTAGCCTAAAACGGTGTTTCATTTATTCAGAGTGATTCAGTAGGGAGAGGCAGTGCTTTAACAACTGATTCTAGAGCTGAAAATGAAAAAAAATTGTATAAACGTAGGTCCGGAAATGCTTTATTTTTGAGTTACGGCTAGCAGAAGATTTCGTCCTGATTTCTTCTACAATGGTAAAATTGTGGAATACTGAAATTTCTAGGGACCCAAATAATTAAAAGGTAAATTTGATGATTTTATGTGGTTTTTGAACTGAGCAATTGAACAATTTGTCGCGTAATAATCTTCAGATTCTTGCCGGGAATCAAATCAACGACCTTTACCTTTCATTATCTTGCGCTTTAACCACTGGACAACGGAGGTGGCCAATTTTACGGGTTTTCGTAGTTTGTCCAGACTTACATTACTGTTTCATTAATATTTAAAATTTTAAAAACTTGTTAATAAATAAATCAAATAAAAATCATGTTTAGATTCTAAAAAATAATGTTTTTCATATGGTCACTTAAGTCTAAACGATTGGGACTTATTTTTTCGACTAATTTTTCTTTAGCTATGAATCATCTAATTTCTCTGGGCTATCACCTACAACTAAAGCGAAACCATAACTGTACGAGTCATGATATACCTAAATATATTCACCTGAAATTACCTAGCGTCTAATTGTAGTCAAACATTTTCATTAGATTGTTCTAAAAATAACTACGGCGTTTAAAACGACTTGTTTGTGGAACAGTGAAGACGAATTAGTGTGTCCGCATAATGAATGTTAATAAATAGAAAGTAACAAGGTTTTTTTAAAAAGTGACGATACTGTAATAACTTCAGTAAATAAAATTTGTCAGGTTATTAAATGCTTGAAAACAATAAAATAAACGAGTGTCACTTTTATACCTGTTACGTGAGAATGTCCGTATTCATACGTTTATTGTTTATAAGTCGATAACACTAAATAATATTATACGCTTTAAAGTATTCTAATTTGTAGTTCAAGAACTTTTAACAATTATTTTAACGCACAGTTAGGTCCAATTTCACCCGGAACTATTTCAACCCCTGTAATGATAAGGTATGCCCGTAACAGACAGGTAGAGTGTCAGATTATTTGCACTCAATCGGGTAGTTGCAGGGCTAAAATAAATAGTTGTTTCTTATCTCATGGTCAGCCAATTAAATGACTGAATCATTTAAAAACAGAAGAGGCAGAGGTGTAAAAGACAGTAAACAGAGTTATCTCCTCTAAAAGTAATGAATTTCATTATACAGCCCAGACCCTGTGGTGAGTGAAGTGAAGGTGTCATTTGCAGAGTGGAAAATGTGTGCTTTTCAGAGGGCCCGGCATACTGATGTGTACTTTTCCACTCAGTGAGGAAGGCATGGTAAATCACCTTACTGTTCGTTTTACTTAAACCTCTACAGGTTCAAACCAGCCAAAAAACATGTTATTTTATTTTGAGGGGCTGATAACCTAAACAACAATGATAAGGTCTAAGATAAGATACAAATATTGGTAAGGATTAGCTCGGGCAAGTGATTAAATGCGGGAAAATATGTCAAAGCTAAAAAAAATAGAAACGCATTAGATCAAAGTGTTGTGGTTTCAAAGACAAAGTAAAATCCTGAAGATTCAAAAACGAGGAGTGAAGTAGTTTACCAATATCTTCCTCACTGAGTGGAAAAATACCCTGTGCTTAACAGCATACCAGGCCCTCCAAAAATCATTTACTTTCTATCCTGCCAAATAACAAATTCATTCACTACAGGGTCTGGCTTTACGTATAATGAAATTCATTACTCTCAGACTAGTGTCGTTTACACCTCTACTTCTTCTGTTCTTAAATACTTCAGTAATAAAAGTGGTTGACCGTATGATAAGAAACATAACTATTTTTGTAGCCCTGGAACTAGCAGATCAAGTGCAAATAATTTAACACTGCACTTGCCTCTTATGGGCAGAAAATTCTTTAAGACTAAGAAATTCCGTATTTACATTAGGTTCTCGATTTATTGTGCGTCTGATCGGACTTCCACGATAAATCGAAGCGACGTTGAATATATATTTTATTCTGATAAGGTTTGATTAGTAAAGTGTTACTTATTTAATTATTTACGATAATTCAAGGTCTCAGTCACGTAAACGTCTTATGGATAGTGTTTAAAGCCGCGATAATCGACTTATGATGTAGTTCGTAGTTACGTAACTTGACAAAATGATGAACTAGTTGGGAAATTCCAGAATTACGTTGTCTATAAATAAGTCTTCCTTGTACGCATGTAGGTGTGTGTATCCATGGTTATTAACTAGACTACATTACTTAAAAATAAAGAGACTTAACTATGCAATTGTTTTACGGTGAAGTAAACTAGTAAGCTACTATTATTGTACTGTACAATGTATAACTTAGGCAAAGCTTGAAAGATTTCTTTCAAGTGTCGGTTGGCGCCAAGTGTTAGTTAAACTCAAGTGTTGCCAACTGTAAAAAGTGACGTAATGAGAAAATACGATCACATATTTACGTCAAGATGGTATGAAATTACAATTGATAAATTGTGTTCTCTCAATTATAGCCACCGTGACATTGACCGTTGTAGGAGGAGTGACAAAAATTTATGTTTCTGCCTCCTCCGTACCAATTTAGATCTCTGTACATATTTATTGTTCTGTAATTGTTTTTGCGTTTGAAGCAGTGCAATTTTTTTTACGTTACTTCGAGAACAAAAAATAAAACTTTCAGTGTCAACGAAAAATATATTTTTAAATCTTGAACTTTTTGTAATTTTATTGCTTTTTAATCTTCTAAGAATACGTTTTAAAGAAATACATAGAAACAGTTTTAATATGACAGCTTACGAATGCTATTTATTTGTTGGTCCATCCATAGCGGTAGGGGTAGTGTAAAATACTACGAAGAGTTTTAGAAATACTTAGTCTATGTATTAAACCGACCACCGCCCTAAGTTTAATAATGTACTTTACAATTTACATGAGTTAATAACGATTATTTACATTTCTGTTACTCTCAGAATGCAGCAATATCACTGAGGAGGGTTTGGTAGCGATTTCCACCTTTAGCTACCGCTTTTGACCACCTCAATTATTCTCCCAGGTAAGAATCCAAGAGATGGCGAGCTATACCTCTTTGTTTCTTATTTCGCCATTTTACTGATCACTACATGCGTTCTACTCGCTTGAGTATTCGCTCAGTTTCACAGTCAATGAAATTACATTTATGATACACCGTAAAATGTTGAAAATCCGCGTCTCCCAACTTATCTGTTTTGTATCCCGTCCAATAGTCGGAAATAATTGTTTTACTTTGTTCAATGTGGAGTTCAATTTAAACTATTCCAGTAACCTGAGGGTGGTAGTCGGTTTAATGCGTAAGTAACCTGAGGGTGGTGGTCGGTTTAATGCATAAGTAACCTGAGGGTGATGGTCGCTTTAATGCATAAGTAACCTGAGGGTGGTGTTCGGTTTAATGCATAAGTAACCTGAGGGTGGTGGTCGGTTTAATGCATAAGTAACCTGAGGGTGGTGGTCGGTTTAATGCATAAGTAACCTGAGGGTGGTGGTCGGTTTAATGCATAAGTAACCTGAGGGTGGTGGTCGCTTTAATGCATAAGTAACCTGAGGGTGGTGGTCGGTTTAATGCATAAGTAACCTGAGGGTGGTGGTCGGTTTAATGCATAAGTAACCTGAGGGTGGTGGTCGGTTTAATGCATAAGTAACCTGAGGGTGGTGGTCGGTTTAATGCTTAAGTAACCTGAGGGTGGTGGTCGGTTTAATGCATAAGTAACCTGAGGGTGATGGTCGGTTTATTGCATAAGTAACCTGAGGATGGTGGTCGGCTTAATGCATGAGTAACCTGAGGGTGGTGGTCGGTTTTCATAAGTAACCTGGTGGTGGTCGGTTTAATACATTAAGTACCGTTTTAGTGTTGGGTTCAGATTTCCGGCTGGCTTCTGAAAAATTTAATACATACTTTTTTGTTTATTTGAAGTTGCGTCAACAGCTATGTCATTAGCGACTACTTTGGGTTAAAGTATGGCAGGTTTGATTATAGAATACTTTTTTTAATAATCGAACCCTGGTCTCTCGCTTTGTAGGCTAGCTTGCCACTACGCCACCGAGGCGATCAATTCACCGTATTGTTCTACAGTCATCTACTGTAGAGTCTCTAATGACTAAGTGTCTTTAACTCTAAGTGACTTTAACCTTTTTAGACCCAGAGCAATTTTGTGTTGTTCTTTTTATAATAGTTTGTGTACATTATGAACAAAAAGGCATAGGAAAAATATCCAAAAAACTTCCCCACCACCGAAATTGGCGTAACCAACCCATCTGTCTTTGTCTCCTGTAGGGGACAGTGGGACTAGTCCTTTTAAATAAACTAAAAAGTATTTCACTTAAAAATATGCAATTTTTTTATCACGTAGGAATAAGAGTTTTCTTGGTCACTTATTTTTCAGTTTTTTTTTGTATTTTATGGATTACGTTGAAACGGATTTTTGCATAGTTTGTATTCTACGTATGTACGTAGAATATGCCGGCCGCATTGGCGTAGTTGGTAACGTGCTCGTCTCTCATCATGCGGTCTTGGGTTCGAATCCCATTCAGGCACGGCATATTTTCATACGTTACAAAAATCATTTCATCTTTCCTTCACCGTCTGCATTAGCAGTAATTGCAGAACAGTCGGACATAAAAAAAAATAAAATAAAAATACGTATGTACTGTTCTATTTTTCGTGTCATTGATTGTTTGGTAATATGGTATTGCTTTCTCTTACCCTTTATGAAATGTAGGTAATAAGTTGTTTGCTTGTAAAATTTTTGTAACCGAGTTTTCATCGGAATTACACGTTTTCTTCAGGTCTCACGAGTTTGCGGCCGTAATACGCAATTTAGGGCAAAAGTTTTTGTATAGTCAAAGTTATATAAAAATAAAAAATCCTACAACTTCTATTTAAAGTTTTTTCTAGAGTGATAAGGTGTGTTACAGTTAGTGAATAGCCATCCATATTTTAGTCATTGAAATCAGTAAAAAATTGATTTCAAAATGGGAATTTTTATAACTTGACTGAATAGTTATTATAATACTAGTTTAAGAAATGTCGTTAAAGGTAAAGGTGTAGCTTTTTGTGACAGTAATTTTATATTATAGGCATACTCATCAAAATTGGTTTTTTCATTGGTAAGAGATAGTTGCGTGTGTGTTTATACAGATTTTCTTTTGTAATGAATTAGGTGTAGTTTCATTATCCAACCAAGAATTCAAAAATTGTTTTTCGAAAATATTTTTTTGGAATATGAAGTCTATGTTTGGAAATGGCTTGTTTCACTGATATCTCTTTCTTTTCCAATGTTAAGATTTAACTCACGGATAAGTTACTTGGACGGTTATCTACCAGTTCCGGAATTTTTTTAAGGCAGTAATAAAATGCTATTTTATTGTTTATAAATCTGATGGTAAAGGAATTCCCAATTCATAATTTTTGCGTTTAATTATGAAAAAATGCTGTTTGTAATCGATTTATCTTAAAGTCTAAAAATATTAAAACGGTTTAATTTTTAATATGGGTGATGAAATTTGTGTTGAAAATGTAGGCGAGATACATCAAACGCTATAACATACTTACGTAAAAACTAATTTTAAATTCTCTTAATTGCGTATTAATTCAAAGACGGCATTGTGTGAGAATATTTAAGTTTACATGATTTTTTTAACGTGTTCGCACGCACATAAACGCACACATTAACATATCAGGACAGATGCTGACGAAGGAGGAAATCTTATGGTGTGTTGTCAACGCAGTTTATTTTTATAGTATTCGTGTCGCATCAACGTTTTTACTAAGAACTTAAAAATAAATTAGCTGAAGTGACAAAGAAAGATAAATAAAACCACTGAATTGGCTTTAAAGTAATCGTTTCTTAAACTTGCTACATTTCGTTGACGTGATGATGTTTTTAAATGCCTTGTCTAGGCTCTTTTGTGTTCTTATTTTTGCTTGTGTTGTGTTTAGATTTTTGTGATTGTGAGTGAATACAATTTGTATTTGTTAACAAATTTGAAATATTGTACTGTAAAATCTCGGGTACTTAAGTTTTTATGTAACTTTTAACGTACAGAAATTAGAGAGTCCGTTTGTTATTTAAAAACAAAATTAATCGCTAAATGTGTGTACATTGCAATCTGTGCAACAGAAAACAATAAGCAACACTTTGACCCAATGAGATGAGGAATATGTAAATGAGGTGTAGTCTTCTACAGATCCAGCCCGACCATTCCTGAGAGAGTATGGTTAATTGAACTCCAATCATCTTAGTACACCTGTAACCACTGTTTAGTATTCAAATCCGTATTAAAGTAAGTACCTTTACTAGGATTTGAACCAGGAACTATCGTCTCTGTAAATTAGCTGTTAAACAGCTAACTCGCGGCGACGACTTTACCTCTATATTAACCCGGTGGTTAGTTTGTTAGTAAGTTACTGTTTTTATATTTATTTTTTTCGTTTATTTAAAGTTGCATCGACAGCTTGGTCATGAGCAACTACCGTAGGTTTTAGTACTATAACAGTGGGTTATAACGTGTTACAATATTCAAACCCTTGCCGGGAATCGAACCGGGACCTTGCATTTAGTAGGCTTGCGTGCTAGTCACTGTGCCACGGAGTGGTTGGTGTACTGTTTTTTAATTAACAAAACTAACTGACCTTAGTCGTAGTTTTGTTATTGATTAACAACACTAACTAAGCGAGTTTCTTAACCTTTGAAAATATTGTTTTAGTTCAATTATTAATAACTGTTCTTTATACGAGTTTTCGTGTTAACAAAAACCTGTTAATTTTATAATATGGTTTATTTTATGTATTAGGAAATCAAACATAAAATTCATACTTTTTTGGTATTTTTCAGGGATCTTCTCGAGTACTTTGTAAAGTATCTGTCGAAATTTTTAATGAAGGGATTTAAATATAGACCAAGTTCTTTTGAACCTTTATATATGCATTTTTATGAATCGAATAATTTTTGATAGCAAACTTAATGGGTTCATCAATACCGAGATTTTGTTTACATTCAATAGTTTTTTTTACCATTGGAGCAACAATGAGCGAAATATTTCGCCTCCCGCAACTCGCTAAGAAAGTGTATGCAGACTTATATTGGTTTAACTAAGTTTTTCCATTTATTTTCACCATTTGGAACTTCATAAAATTTGGTAACTTCTTCATGAACTTGTGTTTATAAAAAATATTTTTTACATTTTATTTGTTCTTAGTAGTTGTACATTATTGACAAACTCCCAATATTCGATTTTTTTTTTATAGTCTATTTTGTTTGTGTATTCAGCATCAATTTGAATAAGGGTGTTCATTCGTGGATCTCAACTGATTACTATATAATCACATAGTCACGCCCAATTGGTGTTACTTAAAAATAATAATAACTTTCTACCAGCTGACTGACTGAGCTGGCCCAAATGTCACAATATTTTTAAAATTTATTTTGAAACACTAGGACATAATTTTGCAGAAGCTCATATAATTTCCTGGTAATAAGAAACAAAATAGGAATTAAAAATAATACAAATGTTTTGATAATTTTTTAACCGCTCAACCATAACAAGATTAAAGTAAATTAAATTTTTAAAAACAAATTTAAATAACAGGTGGGGTATTTGATAAAAATAACAAGTATACTTACAATTTTTTTAAAGGATTCCGTAAAATATGTATTTAAAAATTAATGAGATTTAAAATAAAATTTCCGTATATTTGTTAGGTAATACTATAAATAAATGAAACTAATGAAGTCAAGAGATTTATATAAAAATATTTCTGTTTTAATTTTTTAAGTAAAGATATTTAAGATTAATTGCCCATTAGTGTATACTTCGTTTGTAATCAATTAGACATAAACGCCAACAAAAAAAAAATAATATTTTAACCGTCTAAAAATATTGCAATGGTTTAATCTGATAGATCTATTTTTTTACAAGTCTGAATTTTCCGTTGGTCAGAACTTCTGCTTTTTTCATATCTTAAATATTAAGTTAGCTTTTCCATGCATTCCCTTTCTGTAAAATGTTGTATTTTTATTCAATGTTTTATTGTTTACTTTTCTAAACAACGTTTTTCCAACTATCTTATTTTATCTTATCTTATTTTTCTCTACTATTTATCTTTTTTTTTATCCGAGGCGGCGAGAAAAACTCATGTTCACTCCCTCAAGATGGTGGAAGTAGTGTTGGACTTAATTGAGGCGTCCTCGTCCAGCTTTCTATTTATTTTCTTTTTCTTATTGCAATGTTGATTGAAATTTAAAAAAAATTAAATGCATATATGGATTTAATTTGCTAACATTATATATAATGTTGCAAATTTCAATTATCCATTCATTGATTTGTCTCCAGTCGTAAAATTGCATTTAATTTATATTTTACGTTTACAAATTACTAGTGTTGTTTTTTGAGGTAAGTTGTTTAGGGATAATACCAAGTTTATAATAGACTGCATACGTGGCGCAGTGGTTGGCGTGGTTTACTACAGAGCAGAAGGTACGGGGTTCGATTACTGATGTGGCTCTCAAAAATTGTTACAGTACACGTAAACACCCAATGATATTGTAACGTAATCCACAGTAGTTGCTAATGGCCAAGCTGTTGATACCATCTTAAATGAAGTAAAAAAATAAATAAAAATTTGACCAAGATTAAAAACCAGAGTAAATCTAATGTTCAGAAATGATTGATTCTTTTTTTGATATGGTATAAAACTATAGTACACTGTATTACAGTATTTTAATTGTCTGTAACATTTTGCAAATACTGTGTATGTTTTCTATAATTATAATTGATAAACGTCAAGTTTGAACGGTTGTTTATATTCGCACACCCAGCAGTAAACGAACAGTTGTTGTGTATATGTGTGATTTTGGCAAGATGCTGCCAAAATTAATTTAACCGAAGATTAAAGTAAGCGCAAAAAACCAAGAAGAAATACTGACCAAGACAATTTTAATCGACCAAACACTATAAACTAATTTAAAACTATAAACTAAACCTAATATTAACCGACCTTGATCGTGACGGTAATGTATTAAAATTGCTTAGTAAAGAAAAAATAAACGTGCGACAAATGTTACTACTGTATTAACAGAAAAAATTCAGGGTTACATTGTAACAGTTTGTTCAGATTTTTCTTCACAATTAAATTGTTTATTAAGGCCATCGATTAATAACGTTGTAACGTATAATAAAAATGGTGTGGTTGTCGGCACTAACGTATTAGGTAATCTTCAATAAGTACCCGTACTTTGAACGATTTTCTTGATGCTGTGAACGGTCTGTTGGTGTACCGAGTTCGATCCCTGTCAGGTCTGATATTCTATAATAATTCATTGTTATGTAACTCCTTTCAACGTTATTATTAATTTAAAAAAAAGCAGTTGGATGTAAAATAAAAGCAAGATCTTGGTGTTTTTTAATTAAGATACGAAACGCTTTATTTTTTCAAAAACTTTATTACGGGAAGGCGTATGGAATGATTCACTGTGGTGTTCGTCATCTATACACTAAGCAATACGAAGTATGGCCAAGTGCTAAGCGCTACACCAAGCCGGCCGCCAGCTGGTCGGATTTAACACCAACTTAAACTGAAATTATTAATATATAGATATCTCGAGTTCTATAAGACTTAAAAATAATGAACGTGGGCATAAGATACTAGGGACACCGTACGTTATCAAATGAACTCTCATTTATCTAAATAGGTTTATTTGTACTGTAGTTATGGTCGGACATTCGTTTTATCTATGTACCACCGTAACTTTAGACCAGCTGGACCAAATTAATTAACACAAATTTCGCTCGATAATGCGTAACGTCCCGAGAATTTTAAGCCTACTTACGTTGTCGTAGATTAGTTCTCGAGATATTTCAGCTGAACGTACAACGTTATTGTATGTATGTATGTGTTTATTACCATAAACACACAAAATTTTTAAACAAAACTTGTAGAGGATTTAATTATGAGAACATTGGTGTAAATAAAGTCGTTAAGAAACAAATAATAGTTATTGAAATTAAATTTTATTACTAACTCTTACCGTATGAAAATGAAGAAATTTCAAGAAACAAATCCAAAATTTTAAAATTTCAGTAAAATAACGAAAAAGAATTGTTACATCTGACCGGACATCGAACCCGGGACCTTGGCACAGAAGCCAGTTGCGCTGACCTCTACACCACGGAAAAACGTTGAGGTTGGTCAAGAAAAAAGTTTTAAAATTTTAAACTAATCGGTTTTGTTGTTTTCACAACACACGCGTCCGCGCTCGTACACACACAAGAAATTGAAACATTAAAACGTATTGACGGACATCCACTTTTTTGCTTTTTTTTGTTTTAACGTCCGTTTTTTCTGCAATTACTGCTAATACAGACGGTGAAGGATGAAATGATTTTTGTAACGTATGAAAATATGCCGTGCCTGAATGGGATTCGAATCCAAGACCGCATGATGAGAGGCGAGCACGTTACCAACTACGCCAATGCTGCCGGCCGAACATTTTTTTTAAAAACCACTTTTTGGCTTCAGGGGATTATGGAAAGTATTCCATAATCTGGTATTCAAAAATTTAAAATTTTTGGTATTTTAAGTCTGATATTAAAAAAATTTGCCCAATCGCATTTCTTTCTCCTTTCACGTAATTAAGATATTATAACCGCGAGAAAATAAATTAATAAGGCAGGGTTAAATTGAAGCGGTTGGCTCAAATTTGTATTCGTTATTATAAACTATATATCAAGACCCTGAAATAATAATATTGTAGCTATAAAAAATAAAATTATATATTACATTGTTACGTTATTTACAGTCGTTAATTAATTAATTAAAACGCTACCCTAATTACGTTTAATTAAACATATAAAACCTACACTCAAGCGATTTAACGTATTAATTATCCGTAAAAACCTTTCAAATTTAACGCAAACTGTTGGTGTCGGTTTATTGTTATTATTGTTATTTTTTGCTATTATTGTTATTGTCGGCGTTATTGTTTAGCAAAATACCGTGGCGCCCTTGTCTTGTTTGTATATATGTAATACTTACTGTATGTATTGTTAAAAAAATATATGCGTTGCAAGGAATGCAGCCTTGTTTCTTCGCCATTGTTATAACATCACATTGTATTCTCTATGTATTGTATTTTATATTAATTTGTATGGGATGAGAGAGGTACCTTAATCTAATAATGAAAATAATAACGGTTAAATTGCAACAATACGTTTATTATTATTTTTTATATGAGTTAACGAAATAATAGTTTTATGTTTATGCAGTGTTAATGTTATTATTTGGAGTTCAATTCTCTTAAGTATATTCATTTTTTGTTAAATTTTTTTAAACCACCTGGTTGTGGTTTGGCGATAAAGTTGTCGCCGCGAGTCAGCTGTTTGACAGCTATAGTACGGATTCCGTGGTTCAAATCCTAGTAAAGGCATTGTGCGATTCCAAGTTCCATGTAGTTGCGGGGTGAAGGGTACGGTTGAGGTATAATGAATGAGTGACGCATATGGGTAGAACGATTGTTGTATTACTCTGATACAAAACATTCGCTTTTAAACTTTCCGTATTTAACATACTTGTTTGTATTTATTACATTTATTTATTTACATATTTTAATATAAATTGGTAAGTTAAATATTATGAATCCGACCAAGTTAATAACCCGGTAGTTATTTGTTAAATTAATGCGCCGGATGATAAGAATATTTTTTTTAGTCTAGTTAGTACACGAAACCACTACAAATGCATCAGTTGTGAAACTAACTCATTCATTCTCCCACTACTATAACAACGCACTGCATTCCTTCCAACTACACGGAGCTGGGACTCAAGCAATATTTACGTTTATACAGGTTGAATACAATGGTTCGACCCACCGGGTTGGTCTGGATGTAAAGTCGTCGCCGGGAGGTCAGCTGTTTTAACACCCTATTTTCGGAGTTGAAAGTTCCTGGTTCGAATTCTAATAAAGGTAGTTACTTTTACACGGATTTGAATACTGAACAGTGGTTACCAGTGTTTTTTGATAGTTGGGGTGCAATTAACTATACTCGCTCAGGAATTGTCGGCCTGGGTCTGTACAAGACGACACCTCAGTTACAAGTCATACACATCATCATCTTCATACACACATCATACACATCATCTTCATCTCATCGGGTCATGGGGTTGCTTATTGTTCTGAATTGAACAGATTGCAATGTACACACATTAGGAATTAAAAAAAAAAAATCTAGTAAAGGTAGCTACTTTTATACAGGGCCTTCGGGTCAGCCCAGTCAGTCAGCTGGTAGAAAGTCGCTATTATTTGTTAAGTAACACTAGTTGGGCAAGCGAATTTGTATCCTGACCAGCTGACAGCCATTCCTTAACAAACTCCACTGGGGGTCCCTGTTCAAAAATTCATGCCGAATCATGTCAAAAAATACAGCGAAAAGCAGTGATCAAATTGGGTGGTCGTCATAAAGTACAGTTCCCGATAACAAATAAAAGCTAAAAAAAAATAAACTTTTGTACGGATTCGAATACTAAACAGTGGTTACCGGTGTTTTTTGGTGGTTGGGGTTCGATTAACCATACTCGCTCAGAAATTGTCGGCCTGGGTCTGTACAAGTTCACCTCATTTATACATCACACACATGATCCTAATCTCATTGGGTCATGGGGTTGCTCATTTTTCTTAAATTGAACAGGTTGCAATGTACGAGGGTAGGCTGATAAGTAATGCACACATGCTTGTAGAAGACGAACAAAAAGAAATAGCAAGATGGGGTAAATAACAAATTAAAGTACAAATCTTAACCTACCAAATTATCTATTTATTTTTCAATATAGTCACCGTTAAGCATTACACATTTCTCCCAACGTTTAACAAGTTTTTTCATTCCGTCACTGAAAAATTCTTCCGACTTTCCTCGAACCCAGGACGCAATAGCTGCCTTCACCTCATTGTCCGAGCTGTAATGATTACCCTTAAGGTCTCTCTTCAGTAGAGGAAAAAAATAAAAATCGCAAGGCGCAAGGTCGGGAGAATACGGAGGGTGTAAAATTGGTTGAAACTTCAGGTTTCTCAGAGCCTCTCCAGTTGCACGCGAAGTGTGTGGACGAGCATTGTCGTGTTGCAAAATTATTGGCGCCAGGTTGCCTCTAACACGACAAACTCGACGTCGGAGGTGTTTCAGAGTCTGTATATACTGAGCAGAATTTACCGTTGCCCCTCGTTCCAGATAATCAGTCACATAAACTCGGCGAGCATCCCAAAACACAGTCAAAAGAATTTTTTTTGCGGACGGTTGTGTTTTGAACTTTTTCACAACAGGAGAATGTGGATGACGATATTCAGCGCTCTGCCTTTTTTCTTCGGGATCGTAATGATGAACCCATGACTCGTCCCCCGTCACAATATTCAAAAGAAAGTCGTCTCCTTCGTCACGGTAGCGCTTCAAAAGTTGTTCACAGCATTCCAATCGACGCTGTTTATTCTCGTCTGTCAGACGGCGTGGTACCCATCGTGCACAGATTTTACGGTATCCCAATTGTTCAATAATGAAGCCAACACGTTCCTTAGATATTCCAATTTGGTTTGCGATACGCTGTTGAGTGATTCGCCGGTCATTTTGAATCAAATCATCGATGAGTTTGCGACGATTATCGTCTGAGGCAGTGATTGGTCGTCCACTGCGTGTTTTGTCAACAATTAAGGCTTTTCCAGGTTGGCAATCACGAAATTTTATTACCCAACGATTCACAGTAGACCTATCAACAGTATCGTCACAATAAACAGCCTTTAAACGACGATAAATCTCACTAGGATTCACTTTCTCAGCAGTTAAAAATTCGATAACAGCGCGTTGTTTAATTCTCGTTGACATAGCACCAGAACACGACGCCATACTTCCACTACTCAAAACAAACTGAATGAAAGCAACGCCTTCAAACTGCGCAGGCTTGTAGAGGAGAAATAGTACTTCCACATGCCACCAGGCGCGCTACTGAAGTTTATTTAGTTGTCTTCTACAAGCATGTGTGCATTACTTATCAGCCTACCCTCGTACACAAATTACAGATAAAAAAAGACAATGGTTGCCAGTTTTCATTGTTTTCATGATTGTTACCAGACACTGGTTTTCATATTCTGTCAAAACTTTTAAAAATTTTAGGTGAATTGTATATAACGTTTTTACCCAATTATTTGTTTACTAAAACTTTGAAGAATATTGATGTCTAAGAATCTAAGAATCATACTGAATTTTTTTATGAAAGTGCGCTTTTAAATTTTATAAAATGTACTTTTGTTGTATGTTTTTAAACGTGAATTTTTTATTATGTGGTCATTAATATCCAAAAGATTGGTGCAAGCTAAATAAATTAATAATTTTTCGAGTTGCCATATTTCATTTAAAATCACTAATAAATTTTTGTTGTTTACGTCATCAGCCGAAAGGCTGGTTTGAACCTATAGAAGTTTACGTAACTAAGTAAAATGAGGAGTAAGGTGGTTTACCATGCCTTCCTCACTGAATGGAAAAGTAAGCTTATCAGCATGACAGGCCCTCTGAAAAGTACATATTTTCCACTCTGCAAATGACACCTTCATTTCATTCACCACAGGGTCTGGCTGTATAATGAAATTCAGTACTTTCGGAGGAGATAACTGTGATAAGTATCTTTTACACCTCTACCTCTTCTGTTCTTAAATGATTTAGTCATTTAATTGGCTGACCTTGTGATAAGAAACAGAACTATGTATTTTATTCCTTGCAATGAACAGGTTGAGTGTAAATAATTTGACACTCCACCTGTCTGTTATGGGCAGACAGGTAAATAGTAAATTTTATGGTGATGTAAATGAAGGAAACAGATAATAACATTGGAAAATTGTACAAAATATTTTTTGTTCATTTTTAATATTTTTTAGGTTTAAAAAGAAAATTTTAAAAATGGTATTTTCTAAAGGCCTATTCCCACGATGCTAGTTTAGTTAAAATGCTAGTATTCACAAGCGTTCTAGTGAGTTTGAATGTGTACGTTTGACTTTACTAGACTAGTATGGGAGAAAAGATCACATGATTGACTAGCGCTAGTAAATTAGCTTGGTGTAAACGTTTGGAAACGTTGCTAGTTGTTAGTAAATTATACTTTGTACAGCAATACACAACACAACGTACATATGTTTTCAGAGCACTGGCAATTTAACTAGCTTTGTGGAAATTATCACTGGCGCGCTAATAGGTCTTGCTAGTACTAATAGCTAGTAAACTAGCGTCGCGGAAATAGGGCTTAAGTGAAGAAGTAAATAATGTATTTAGACTTTTAGTTTGTTGAAAATATGAAAGATTCATTGCAATGCGGATTTATTTTGGTTCCATATAAAACATAATTTTTTTTTATTGTAGATTCATCACAATTTATGCTTGTCTTTATTTAATGTAGCGTTCAGTTATTAATAATATTTTTTTTTCCAGGTCGAACAGAGGGATGTACCTGGTATCGACAGTGCATATTTGGCAATGGACACGGAGGAAGGGGTGGAAGTCGTTTGGAATGAGGTACAGTTTAGTGAGAGGAAAAATTTTAAGGCTCAAGAAGAGAAGATCCAGACGGTGTTTGAAAACTTGACGCAATTAGAACATCCTAATATTGTTAAGTTTCATAGATATTGGACTGACACGCACAATGATAAACCTAGGGTAAATTATTTTATTATTTAAATTGTAATATTTTTTAAATAGTTTTAAAAATGTGAAATGTGGTCAAACGATATCAGTTCCTACAGTTGCTCTAATAGCAATTTTGGTTCCTAAAATTCTAGTCTGAAAATAATTGGTGTTTTAGTTTATAGTGTGGATTTGATGAATTTTTAATTTAAATTGGAGTGTGTTCACGACTGACATTAAAATTGACTCACTAAATCTTTGATTATGTCATTAAATGGCGATTAAAACTGCATCATTGTCATTTATGTGTGATCCTGTTGTTCTGGTGGTGATGACAGTTAATATAATGTTGGCTATGACTTTTCGTATAACAGTGTAACATCATTTCTGATGGAGTCGTTGATGTGTGTCTTTGTCGGAGTCTGGGAGCTCCATAACACATTTGTAGGCTGATTGTACTTACCTTAATGATTATTGAACAAGCCTGTTTACTGTGGGGAAAGCAGTTATTCCTCATATTGGTTAGATTAAGTCTAAACTTTTTCTGTGATACAAGGAAATAATGTCTTATCTGATTGCCGGACTTTCGTAGCTGCTTCGCTTCTCACAGCAGTGATGCATTGCATTTTCTCTTTTGTGATGATGAGGTCGAACACTCAGTAGCACAGTACTCATGTAGACAGGTCGATGGTGATAATAACTTAAAAATTTTTGTCAGTTGTTGTTAAGGTCATCAGCTGAAAGGCTGGTTTGAACCTGTAGAGGTTTTACTAAGTAAAAACGACGAGTGAGGTGGTTTACAATTGCCTTTCTCACTGAGTGGAAAAGTACGCTTATCAGCATGCCGGACCCTCTGAAAAGAACATATTAAGAACATATTTTCCACTCTGCAAATGACACCTTCACTTCATTCACCGCAGGGTCTGGCTGTATAATGAAATTCATTACTTTCAGAGGACATAACTCTGATTAGTGTCTTTTACACTTATACTTCTTCTTTTCTTTAATGATTCAGTCATTTAATTGGCTGACCATATGATAAGAAACGGAACTATTTATTTTAGCCCTGCAACGAACAGATTGAGTGTAAATAATTTGACGCTCATGATGACTTTTAAGTCATCATACTGGAAAAATTCTGGTACGACCCAAGACTAGTACAAGTTGATTGTCGTAATGAGAGTGCTGGGCAAAACGTGCGTCTTCATAGTATAGTCTTGTCTGTACTGCAATAGGACAGAGGCTAATTATTTAACAGCAATGGAACAGCATAACTATGCCTTCAATATTACGATTGTTGTCAATTTTCAACACTCTGACTGTACGTCTAACTGTAGGTCGAAGGGGTATGCAGCATCCAAGTCAAGTATGTGTTTGGGTAGCCTAGCATCTACAGCATTTGGAATCCAATATACATTCCTTTTTAGGGTCTGAAAATTTTAAACGTCTTAAAATCCACTGATACTATCCCTTTACCCACTACAGTCACTATTGACTGTAGTCAATTTGTTAATTAACAAATAAACAAATAAAGAAAATGTATTACTAGAATTTTTTGGAAATTGATGTGTTTGAAATAAATTTGCATTCCTTAATTGCCTAATTTTTAAAATTATTTTTGCAATTAGGATCCATGAACAATTTTTTTTTGTTAGTGTTTTAAATGTGAGATGTGTAAAATATTATTTGTATCGTAAAAATTATTATTATTTAAAACCTTGAAAGAATTTGATGGTTACGTTTGAACACCATTAAAAGAAAGTGTGGTATGTAAAAAAATTTGTTGTATGATTAATGCATTGTAATTCGAGTATTAACAAAAATTTGAATGTTATAAATTTACTCTTATAGACTAAAGGTAGCAAGTTACATGTTATGTGCGTATATCAGGCAGATTTTATTTACAAAAGCAATGTACGTAACAGTCAACAACTAGTATACGTATTGTTTTGTATGTAACGTAGAAAAAATGCGTGACGTAGTATTCTGTTGAAGAATACGGAACAATTAAGCAAATTTTACGTAATTACATCATGTCATCATGGTATAAAAACAAACAAAAAACCAGCATAATAGAGTATTGTAACTAATCTTGTATAAAAAATGAATTGAAATTATTATCAGGTTAAAAATAATCGTAAATTGTAAATTAACGATATTTACATTGATAATGATGATGAATTACGAATATTAAATTTTTTATTGTTACATAATTATGATATTGTATTTAATATGTCATCGTCGGTTTGATTACATGCTTGTAATTTACTGCGTACTTTGATGACGTTGATTTGCAGTTTCGTCATAATTATTTTCTTTTTTTATGATTAGTAGAATCGTAAGATATGTCGTAATAAAAGATATCACGAGTTTTTTTTAAAGGCGATTTAAAATTACAAATTTTATTAAAAATTAAAGTTACTTACCCACCTAGTTGGTCTAGTGGTAAAGTCATTGCCGTGAGTCAGCTCTTTGACAACTGATATACGGAGATGAAGGAGATATAAGGAGATTATCCATTGTTCAGATCCTAGTAAAGATAGGTACTTTTATACAGATTTGAATACTAGACAGTGGTTACAATTGTACTTTGATGGTTGAGGTTCAATTAACCATACTTTCTCAGGAATGGTCGCCCTGAGTCTGTACTAGATAACATCTCAAATTGTAAATGAGATATAGTAATACACATCATTCTCATATCATTGGGTTGTGGGGTTGTTTATTGTTCTAAATTGAAAAGATTGCAACGCACATGCATTAGGGTTTTAAAAAAAATTACCAATGTATGTAATTGAATGATGTTTACATAAGTAATTATTTGGTGACTGAAACTGTATCTATAATTATATATATGGATGTCTGCAAGAAAATTTTACAGAATTTGCCCTTTCACTTATATTTGTTTGATTTTGAGGGTATGTTGTCAGTAATAATAATAATAATAATAATATGAAAAACCAGATGAAATTTCATCGTATCTCATTATTTGTATTGTATTCTTTCCTGACTGTTGCTGTGATATTGTTTATGAAAATGATTCAAGGGTAATTTTTTAAGGTTTTGAAATTTTTTCAATTTATTTAGTTGTGAATCTCTCGTCTGTCCTTTAATCAGATTCATTTTATGTATAATAGTTATTTGAATATTCTATTTTTTTCAATCATTGAACTGTACCTGAACTTTTTTTTACATTTCTTATCCTTCTTCATACTGTTCATAATTTGCCATTATTCCTACATTCTTTGCATAATATTTTTATTGTTTTTCATAGGACCATTTTTTTATTATTTTGGTTTCTTTGCTCTTTCTGGAAACCCTTTTGTTTCCCTATTATTATATCATTTACTCATTTTCTTTTGCCCATAACGGGGGCAGGTGGAGTGTTAAATTACGTACTTGCATTCAGCTAGTTTTAGGGCTACAAAAAATAGTTCTATTTCTTATCACATGGTCAGCCAGTTATATGACGTAAGCATTTAGGAACAGAAGAGGTAGAAGTATAATGGACACTAGTCAGTTATATCCTCTGAGAGTAATGAATTTCAATATACATACCAAATCCTTTGGTGAATGAAGTAAAGGTATCATTTACAGAGTAGCAGGTAGGTGCTTTTTGGAGGGCATGACATGCTGATAAGCATACTTTTCCACTCAGGAAGGCAATGGTAAACCACCTCACTCCTCGTTTTATTTAGTAAAGCCTCTAGAGGTTCAAAACTGCCTTTTGTCTGATGACCTACACAACATCATTTTCAGAATAAATGAAATATCACCTTTACCTTTGGTTGCTTATTTAAGTTTAAAAACCTTAAAGCGTGTTTCGGTTGTACTACCTTCTTCAGAGCATATTTGAAGAAGGTGGTACCACTGAAACGAGCGTAAGTTTTTTAAACTTAAATAAGCAACCAAAGGTAAGGTGATAAATTTCATTTATTCTGTAATTTATATTAATAGTTGGCAGGATGCATTTCAAAAATTTATTTATAAATGAACATAATTTTCTTATAATTTTTCTTTCTATTCCTAGTTCGTTAAATTCTTTTTCAATTTCTCTGAATCAGATGGTTGTATTTTTTAAATTAATTGTCTTTTCAATATCTTCATAAGTTTGTACTTATAAACACAAAATTTTAATTCATACATAAATAAACATGAGATACCGGAGGATGAACTCCTGAACAGAACTTATTTGCTGCTGAGTCTTTACAACATTGAGGATGGGAAAAATCAAACTGAATGAGTGCTCCACTTGACTGTAGTATAACAGCTTAACTATATCATTGCTTTGCACTCTCTATGCTGATTTGCTGTTTACTTCTCTATGTTTTTGATCAAAAGTACTGTATCTAGGTGTCCTCACTTGTGGCTTATCCAATGCAAAAAATTTCAAGTCCAAATTATGGATTTTGTTGTTCTTGATAATTTAATCTTTATCTGTTTTATTCACATGATTAGAATTTTTTCTTGATCCTGTTTGGAAGTGTTCTGAAATTTTTTAATCTATTGCCTTCTATTTCCGAAGGAGTTTTCCAGTGTGCAAATGCTAATTTTCTAAGCAGTTTCTACCAATGTGTAGTGTGAAATATCATTAGCATCCATATTCTGATGAAAGAGGATTTAAAATAGTGTTGCTTTTTGAATAATACTTGCTGAAGACTGTTTTTGTACATGAAGTGGTATCAAAATGTATCAAAATTTAATTATTTTGATAATAATGAGAATAATTTTGACAATTTTGATAATAAAAATTGTTTTCACTTGAAATCAACAAATTGTAATTTTTTGTATTATTTATTTGATGAAACTGTTTCAGGTAATATTTATAACGGAATACATGTCGTCCGGTTCATTAAAACAGTTCCTGAAGCGCACAAAGCGCAACGTCAAGAAACTTCCACTACAAGCGTGGAAACGATGGTGTTCGCAAATACTCTCTGCATTGAGGTATGTTGACGACTGACTTACGAATGAAAATGTGTGTCAATTTTTCATTATTATTATTATTATAAATTTTTTGATTATTATTTTATGAATATTTACTATGTATGTACATATTATATACCTAAATGTGTTTTTTTTAAATATTTTGTTCCGAAAAATGTCCTAAATTTTTATTTTTATTATTATTTTCGTTTTAAATTGTGATAATTGTTGATCTGTTGGGAATTTATTTTTTGTAGTGAAATTTTTTATAAATATTAACATTTATTATATTTTGTTGTTCAAGTTACAAGTTGTCATTGGTAATTCTTCTGTATTAAAATTTAGGTTAGTATAATTTTATTGTTAAAAGTTGTATATTTTTCAGTTTAAATGCAAATTTATCTTACTGTACTACTTTACAGTTTATTTTGTAATGTAGTAATCATATTTGTATTTATAATTATTATTGAAAGTGCTTGTAAGAGTACTTAACATTTTCTTTGATAAATTTTTGTAGGTTGACTTATTGTAATATTTTACCAGAAAATCAAGTTTCTTTCTTTTTTGGTAAAATATTAAAATCCATTTTATTTCCAAGTGAATTTTAACTTTCAAAATAAAATTTATTCTTTTTATTCAGTCGAGATAATTCTTAACATTTTTATTTCTTTATTATTTCATAAAACGTTTTTAGGCCTATTTTATTCTTAATCGCAAATACAGTCACGGATGCTCGTGGAATTCGTTGACTCTGCATTGCATTTCCGTTAGTTTGTTCGTTCTCTGCTTCCCCCTTCGCCCCGCCATGCATTACGACATGGTTTTTCTTTTTCTCTATGCGTTAGAAAAGGAAGTTGCACGTGTTCCTCGCTCTCTCTCTCTCTCTCGTTGCTACTGCCTTTTGGAGTGGGGGTTTCCGCTCAACCGTTGTGAACGCGCGATTTGTCTTTTGTCTTGCGCTGACGGCCTTAGAATTCACATCTTATTCCAGGTAATTCAAATTTTATCATGTTTTATAAAAAATTCCTAAATTTTAACCCCCCTTAAAATTTTTATATAAAATAATACTGTTTGGTGGAAACTGAAAAATATGGGGTAGTTATTTTAACAAAATACTTATATTCTTTTTCAATTTATTCATATTGTTTTTTTTTTAAATTCATTCTTCCAACGAGGAATTTTGTACGCATGAGGTTCCACGTTGCATAAAATGTTTTCATCTCCTTAAGAGTTCCATTTGATAAAATCTTCATTTGTTCTTTTTCGTTAACTTTTTTTTGTTAACACTTTCCGTTTGAATAAATATCCAATTATTTTCCCTTTTAAAAAAAATTATCACGTTTCTTTACCAATTGGATGTGTAGTGTTTAATCATGTAATAATCGTGTAAACTCATGCGTACAGAATTTTTCCCCGGACAAAAGGTTGTATTCACATTATCACATTCATATGTTTTTTTTTAATTCTGTTTATTCATCTACTAATAACTTTTAATTTGGAATTTAATCTGAGACTTATTTAACTGGAATTTAAAAACGTTGCCAAGATCCGTGAAGTTTTTTTTTTATTTACTTCCATTCATTCACTAAGGTATATTAAATTTTTTTTGCTTCACGTAAAAAATGTCTTTTTTTTATATTTTTTTTTGCCTTTAATGAAGGAATTTCATTACTGCAATCCCTTCATCTCAGTTTTTTTTTATTTTACCACTTTGAAAAACTCTAATGTTCTATTGGTATACTATAGAGCTTTTTCTTTTATATCCGTTTAAGCTGGGCTGGGCTAATAATTCGGCCGACTCATTCCCTGATAATTTTTGTTTGTACATCTGTTTGAAAACCCATGGCTAAGTGATTTTCTAGCGCAATTTCAGGTATTTAACATGGTTCATTTTCTTTCCAAATTTTTGTTTTAAATTCTATGTCCTTAAGACCTAGATGTGTGTTGGTTTTTCTGAAGAATTAATTAAATTTTATAAATTAATGCAATGAATTAAAGATTCAATTATTTTGTTTTTAAATTAAAGTTTTATCTAATAAAAAGTTTAGTAATTTATTAAATTCTTTCTTTACAAACGCGAGGCTATGAATTTTCAAACAGAGGTTTAAATAAAATTTCTTTTTTTAATTAGTTTTAAGATGGGTTTTGTTCATACATTTTTGTCTTTCTAAACTTCATTTTTTTTGATTCATTATAAGTGCAAATTGATTTTTTTTTATTTTTATCTCTCGTTCTCTGGAATGAGAATTTAACGTTTTTTTTTGTGTGTAAAAGAAAATTTCTATTTTTGTTTGTTTACAAAGATTTGGTTAACATCTTTGTTGCTATTATGTTTCATTATGTTTGAATTAAAGTAGTTTGTTTTAAATCCATCTCTGAGTGTCAGATTATAATTTATTTTTTCTACCATTTGAACCGGCATAGATTTTTCTACAATCTCACCCTCGCAGTACTAAGAGCGAGTGTTTTCCCATCATTTGAGCTACATTAGTTTTTTTCTTGGGTTGCTAATTAATCCCTGGACTCAATTTCAGTGCCTGGTTGGGTTCTAAAATTGGCTGGTGGATTTTGCCCCCTGTTGGTCATTTAAGTTTCAGCGTCTTCGTGGTGTGAGCCGTTTTCTTTTTCCTTTATCTGGTTTCGGGGTGGGCCACTTTTGAAGTTCTCCCGGTGGAGAATTACAACAGTGTTTTGTCCGTTCCGAAGTCTGGTGGAGGGGAGGGCTCGGTTTTCGCCGCAGGGCGTTGTAACTTAGATAAAATTTTTAGTTGTTGTAACTAAAAAATAGCTGTGTCGTTTCGACACACTACCAGTTTAGTGGAACCTTCGTTTCTACCACTACAATTTTTGGTGCAGTTACCGTGCCTTGTGTAACTTCATATTATCCACTACAAATTTGGTGGAGGCTAACCGGTTTTTGTTATCTGACATTCCAATAATTATGATTAGGATTATGTTAGGAATAAGTTTAGTTTGATAGTACGAACTTATGTTTAAGATAAGTTTAACAATACTTGTAAATATTACTAATTCTGTGAATTAACAATTCAATAGTATTTTGGGATTTTAATTTCTATCTTAATTATTGTGCTAATGTTGGCAATAATGTTCTTGCTTTAGGATGGAATAAGATTAGTAATATTTACAGGAATTATGGTTTAAGAATACACAGCCCGAAGATTTTAAATTGCCTTGTAATATTAACGCTTTAAATACACTAATGATATCTTTGAGAATTGTAAAGTTTTTCAGGTATTCTACAACAACATTACGGTCGTTTTCATTGGTTTACATACTATATGTCACAAGCTAATCTTGGAACAACCTGCTATTTATATTTTTCTTTGCCCAACATATTTTTCATCTGTCGTGTTGGCCATTCTACAACCTATTTACATTTCGTTCAGTTTCGTCGTAATAATTCCCACAAAATGGACGTTTGCTTGTTATTCTTCAATTATTTCACGATGTTGCCTTGCCACATAGTTCCGGTTTTACTTCTAATTTTTGGTCGACACAGCTTAGTAAAGGCTTTTCGTTTCACATCTATCCAGTGTTGAATTAGTTTCTAATCTATATTTTGTGCTATAAGTGTGTTTAATTCGTTCTTTGTTAACATTCGTGCATAGTCAATTTCCTTCTTAAAGTTTCTGCTCTTGCCGTGGTAACATCAATCCAGCCTGCATTGGACATCAAGAATTGACGTATGAGCCTGTGGCTCCCTGACGATTTCTACATAAAGTTGAAGGAAGACTGTTGGTTGTAATTATATTGATTTGCGGTGATGTATTAACTTTGAAATATTTGTACTATATTCGCTAACTTTTAGGTTATTTATGGCTAGTTTTATTACCTACAGAGTCAGTCGAAATGTAAATACTATACATATTGTTTTTGGAACTAACTGTGTGGTTTTGTTTTTGTTTTGATGGCATAAAATGGCGGCCAGACTTTTAATTACTGTTATTTAAACTGTTTAGTTTGGTCAAATTGAATACATTGTCTGCGACTATTGGATTGTAATTCAATACAAAAGCTGAATGCTTTTCTGTCTATTAAAGGAATTTTGACATTTCTCACGGAGTTCTTTAACGAAATTAGGTAATAAGGAAACTCATGTGGTTAGATGTAATCAATGTATGTTTTGTGACACTATTTTTGTGTGCGTTTCGACCTTAAAGATTACACCTGGCATAAAGCTGTAATATGAATTTTCTGTGGTGTGTAAAAATATTGTGAGTTCCATTATCCAGCCGACTCATACTATTTAGGTCGTATTATTGTTTTTGTGTTATAATTTCTAACCTAAAAAAAAGTGTACATTCTGTGATCTGAAGTTGTGAAGCCATTTTGTACACCCTGGATGTCAGTTACGTTACACAACTTAACAATTCAGTTTCAAACCTGTAAATTACATCTACAATTTAAGAAAGGTTATTTTAGGTTAGATTTTTGGGTGACAACAATTTATTTTCTCCCTTTCCAGAAAAACATATGACATATTTCATGACAAGCTAATCTATACTTCCACCTGACCTACAAATTTAGTTCACTAGAACAATTGTAAGTGATTTTCTAACATGATTGGAAATTTATCTTTCAGAACCAGCATTGGAGCGACACACCTTGACATTTCCAGTAAGCGATTTCATCTGAGCAACTCACCTCATTCATCTGACATACACTACTAACTGGGACATCTTTTCCACCTTTCATTCAACAGCAGTCATCTGCCAGCCACATTTTCCATCGATCATATCATTTGGTGATAGCAAGTATATCATTGGGCATCTGTCAGTATTAAACTTTCATTACATTTCATTCATTTTTGTGTTTACTGTTGAGGTTAAGTATACAGGTAAGGTTATCTCGTTTTGTGTGGTCATCCATATGTCAGATCTGCGTAATATTACAATCAAATCGCTTTCCTTGGATCAGGCTCGCCTGGTAGCAAGCCAACATAATATTTTCATTCCTTCTGGCGCCGATTTAGAATACATCCGAGGGGTCTTACGCCTTCGCAAACACTTCTTCCAAAACCCAAATTCAATTGTGGTCTCCAGAGAACACGCTTTAGACTATTTATTGAATCACGCATCTTTGTCTGATGAATTAAAACAACAGTATCCCGACCTTGCTGACTTAAAGACTGCACTGTCTATTAAGTTCCTTCAACCATCTACTTCTATTGGCACTCAAACGGATCCTGCTATTATCATGGACGCTTCGCCACAAATTTCTGGCCCTAAGGCAAAATTGCCATTTTTCACGCCATCAGTGTTCCAGGGGAAAGGCAACGATGACATTGCTACATTTTTTAAGGATTTTGAAAGAGCAGCTATTGTAAATTTTTGGGACGATAAGTTTAAACTCCAGTTTTTACCGCTTTACTTAAAGAATACAGCGTTGGATTTCTTTGACGATCTTAAGTTACGTTTTGATTCAACCCAGATGAATTATTCGTTCGTGAAACAGGAATTCTTAAAACACTTCCGTTTGGATTGCGACTCTGATCTCTTGGAGATGACTTTATTTAATAAAAGACAACTAATTTCTGAACATACATCTTCATTCATAGCTGATGTAATGCATTTATGCTCACGTATCGATCCGCAAATGCCAGAACAGAAAGTTTGTAAATACATCTTGAGGGGCCTCCTGCCCTCCATTTTAGATAAAATTTCTCTGTGCGACAACTCTACTTCAGATAAATTGTTAACCAACGTTAGAAAGTTCCAGGAATCGAAAAATCTATTAAATTTCCATGTTTCTACTTCTGTTGATTCACCGGTCAATGCCATTTCACACCAGACTCAAACTGTGTCAAATCAAAATAATAATCCATCGCACAACAAGTTTCAAAATAACAGTCATATCAAATCAACACAATCAGAGCGACCTACTCCTAGTAGCAATCAAAATCGACAACATGCAAATCAACAAAATCGGTCACAATTTAATTCGCAACCTCGACCTAGATTCAACTGCCCACAATTCCAAAACGGTTTTAATTCCAATCCAACTAGGCCCACTCAACAAAATTTCCCACAGATGCCAGGACCATCCCACTTCAATCAAGCTATCCCGTTTCAACAACCCCAAATGTTTTCTCCTAGGCCTTTGATGCCCCACAACTTTCCGAATGCTTCGTCTACACAATTCGGCCACCCTCTTCAACCTCAAGCGGCCATGCCCGCCCAACATAGATATTTCTGTCAAATTTGCAACAGACCAGGACACTCCATTAGTCGTTGTCGATATAACACACACCCATCAAAAAACGTGTAAGCCTTCGAGGTCGGTGTTTGACCTCATTTACTTCAACCGTATTAGCTGTTAAAAATACCTCTTCCAAAGCCTCTTTAACTTCAAATAAAAACAGCAATTCAAGTACTATTTCAAATGTTTCGGCGCGTTCCTCAAAAATGAAACTCATTAATCCTAATTATTCTAACAACCTAACCTCTTCTCATTATGACAGTAAAATTTCGCCATCCTTGGAGGTTGACCTCTGTGATTCATTTAGTTTTCAAGTTCCTAATGCTCAGTTTAACATTTCAACTTCAGTTTATGCGATTCAGCCTTCAGATTTATCACTTCCTTCGAATTTATGCATTTCAGAAAATGCCGAATTGTCTTGTGAACAAGTCCACATTATTTTACAAACAATTAATAATCATTTCTTTCACGTTGTAGATTTTTCATACTCCGTTGCACACCCTATTCAATTAGTTTCAAACCAAGAATACATCTCGTTACCAAATAACTTTGTTTCTGATTTCAAAAATTCTGACTTCATGTTTGTACCAGTTTTCCAAGCTTCGCATAGTGAATCTAACCATACCTATATTTGGTCTTTGTTAATTTTTGATGTCAAAGCTAGGCAAGTCTTCATAACAGATCCATCCTTAGGGAAAAATCTCTCTCTTACCAAACGCCTATGTGCTTCAATTATTTCTGAGTGCAATGTTAAATGTATTTCAACTTATTTCTTTAATTCTCGTAGAACTTCTGCCACCTATGATTCAACATACATTGTTATTGGTTCCTTTATTCGCACTTTCTGTTATATTTTCAAATACCGCACCTTAATAGGCATAAACTTTGAACCATTTAAGTATTCTTTTGTTTCCAAACAACAAATTTCTGAAATTCTGACATGCTTTGTTCATAACCTTCCAATTAATGTGATAGCATCCCACATTTGCGGTCTTAATCATTTATTATCGTTGATCAAATTTCAATCAGACCATTTTTCTTCCAAATCTGTTCTTCCTACGAAAGACTTAAGCACTTCCACCCAGGATTCATCGCAACATCTACTCTATACTGAAGTTTCAACACAACAACCTACAATGGCTTTGACAGTTATCGGCTCTCTCCAATCTGATTCTCTCCCCATAGTTCTAGATACTGGCTCCAATTTATCCCTTTGCAATGCGGCTTTAGTTCCTCCTTCTGAAATCACTCCTTCTTCGAATATTGTTTTGACCTCTGCGAACGGTTCAACATTAGAAGTTTTAGGTTCAACGAATTTGTGCTTTTCCATTTCCAAAATACCATTCTGTCATACTGTGTATGTGGTGAAGGACCTAACTTGTCAAATTCTTTTAGGCAACGAATTTCTTGTAAAATTTGGCATTATTTTGGACTTCAATAAAAATCAAATTTCGTTTTTCAAGAATGGCAAATGCTTTAAAATCAATTTCAATAAAAAATGGCTTCATAATTTGCAATCTTCTCACAATTATTCGTCAACTACTGATCAAAAAGTTACACCCACTAACAACGTTAATTTTCTCAAACCACATTCAGTACATAGTATTACTAGCTCAAGCATCCCTTCGCTTTCCGATGGTGTTTCCAATGCATTACAAATTTTCCCGGATAGTGACTCGAATTATCTTCTTTATAATATTTCTGATGAACTCCAATTCTTCGCTTCAGATGATTATTCCAATATAACTCCCCTCTTCGATAAAGCTCAGACACCAATCGTTAATATTCCAGAATATTTTTCCAAGCCCACACCTGTTCTTACTTCTCATACAATTTTATTACCATCAAATTCCTCGCTTCAGATAGACACTTCCGTTGACAAATTTTTATCTTCTGTGTTCAAGTTTGATTTCCAACAAAATTCTAATATCGCTGATGTTTCTCTTGTCAACATTACCCTAGTTCCCTCCGACGCTTCTCATTTGAAGTTCTCTATAAATAATGCTTCTCCGTCGCCCATTTATTTTCCAACTGGATTAATGCTCGGTACACTTATGATATCTTCCCCACAAACTCCTGTATTTCAAGTCAATGTTTCCTCTCCAGTCACAAACCAACATGAACCCATTATTATTCATGATAAATTAATAGACATTAATCCGGAATTGTCTCAGTCACAATACAAAGCTGTAGTTTTTAACAGCCCGTATAAATTCTCTGCCTATGAATTGTCTGAACTTAGTAAAATCATTGACAAGCTTAAATCTTCTGATGTTATTATGGATGTGAAATCGCCTTACGCGAGTCCTGCGTTCTTAGTTCACAAACCTGATGGTTCTTCGAGACTGGTGGTTGATTACAGAAAAATTAATAAGAAAATCATACACGATAAATTTCCTTTGCCAAATCCTTCCACAATCTTGGAGTCTTTCGGTGGTTCACAGTATTTCGCTACTATGGATATTTCACAAGCATTTTTCACACAACGTATTGCGGCGGAATGCATTCCAATCACGGCATTCATTACTCCAACTGGCTTATATGGTTTCAAACGTCTACCAATGGGATTATCTGTTAGCCCAGCTGCTTTCAACCGAAATATGACATTTTTACTATCCGATCTACTGTATAAAAATCTTAACTTTTACATCGACGACTTATATGTACATGCGGCCTCATTCGAAAAATGTTTAGAGGTACTTAAGGAGGTTTTCATTAGACTGCGCTCAGCGTCCCTGAAGTTAAAACCAGAGAAATGCAAGTTTTTCTATAATTCAGTGAAAGTCCTGGGTCATAAGATCTCCAATGAGGGAATTTCTCCACTTCCTCAAAACGTCGAAGCAATCACAAAATTCCCGACTCCTACTAAAGTCAAGGAGGTTCGTAGCTTTCTTGGTATGGTAGGCTTTTACAGAAAATTTATTCGTAATTTTACCCACATAGCCTATCCGTTAACTCAGCTTACTAGAGCTGATCAGAAATTTATTTGGACTACAGATCACGAAAAAGCTTTTGAAACACTTAAGAACTTAATTGTTAATCCACCTATCTTGGAATACTTCGACAACTCTAGACCAACGTTCTTGTTTTGCGACGCTTCACGCATTGGTATAGCAGGTTGTTTATGCCAAAGGAATAATAACAACGAGATGAAACCTATAGCCTTCGTTTCTCGACGCTTAACATCTAATGAGTCTAACTGGTCGGTCTCCCAAATTGAATTTTTAGCCATCGTATATTCCGTTAAACATTTTAGGCATTTCTTGTACGGTAGGCCTTTTACTATAATCACAGATCATTCCGCTCTTCAATATGTTAAAAATCTTAAAGACCCTGGATCTCGTTTAAGCAAATTACTACTTCAATTATCCGAATACACTTATACTATTAAACATATTCCCGGAAAATTCCTCAATGTACCAGACGCGCTTTCCAGATCTCCTCTAGATATTCCAGTAGAACATAACATAGATTTGATTAATGCCACTTCCACCTCTGCTTCAGTTTCACTTGATAATTTCAGTTCAGTTTCCCCATCTACGGCAGACACCCCTTCCACGTCCTTTCATGTACTTCAAACAAATTCAGACTCTGTTCCAATCCCGATTAATTCTAAATTAGATATTAACCTACTTCAGAAACAGGACGATTTGATCAGTAAAATTTATTTTGCTCTCATTTCTTCTCCAAACGCTTCTCAAAACTTCAAACGCATGTCCCGACGTTATACTCTTCAAAATGATCTTGTGCACTTCAAATTATTTCATGATAATTCCACTACTTTGCGCCTCGTCCTTCCTTCTGTCTTAGTTCCCGAAGTCATCAAAATGTACCATGATTCGCCCATGTCAGGTGCTCATTTAGGAATTCAAAAAACCATTTCAAAAATTTCTACGAAATACTTCTGGCCTAATATGTCTAAAGACATAACAGCCTACGTCAAATCGTGTCCCGAATGTCAAATTATTAAGGTTCCCCGTTCAAAGAAATTTGGTCTTCTTCATCCAATCAAAATTACCTCAACTCCCTTCACAAAAATAGTTCTCGATTTTTTGGGCCCTCTTCCAAAAACTACTGGAAATTTTCAACACATTCTCATAGCTCTGGACGCTACTACTCGATTCGCTATGGCAACCCCAACGGTTCATAATAATGCAAATGCTGTAGCAAATTTTCTATACAAACTCTTCCTTCAATACGGATGCGCTAAAATTATTCAAACAGACCAAGGTTCTCATTTCATTAATTCAACGATAAATCATCTGTGCTTACAACTAGGAGTTGAACACCACACCAGCACACCATATCGTCCGCAAACTACAGGCATTACAGAACGTTTTAACTCTACAATACTACAAATGCTAAAATTTTATGTCAACGAAAATCAGAGTAACTGGCATAAATTTGTACAACCTGTTATCTTCTCGTACAACATTTCAGTTCAAAAGTCTTTGGAGTATTCACCGTTCTATTTATTACATGGCTACCATCCGCTATCACCATTTGATCTACCATTACTGGAAACAGAAAATGATGTCGAACTACTAGACCAGTTAAAAATCCTTCAACAGGTTCGTGAAAAATTACCAGCAATTCTTTCCAAGGCTCAAGACACACAAAAGAAGTATTACGACAGAACACATCAAGATGTGAAATTTTCTGTTAATGACGAGGTATTGGTTTTCTTTCCACAAACAGCTCCAGGAAAATCGCCAAAGTTAGCATCTAATTTCCGTGGTCCATACAGGATTTCAAGAGTCATAAGTCCATTAAATTATGAGGTTATTTTAGAACGTTTCGGCAAATTAACACCCGCAGGTTGTCCATGTGAGCCGATTGAAGAAATTTATTCATAGAACTCAATCGCAGAATTGTAATGATCACTAACAATTACAGTTGTATGTTCATCTCACATTCATGACATACTCTCATTATCACCTTTGTGCTTTGATTTAATTTACTCACCAACTTTTTCCACAGGACTCACTAGTTGTTTTATTGATGTGCTTCTGTAAAATTCAATTAACAGAAGATTGAATTCACCACGCTGAATTCTAACAAGGGTTGTGCATTTCTAGTATAGTAATTTTTGAACAATGTATAATATATATGTAGATTTAAGGGCATAAATGGTCTCGAATTCGTTCAACTTTTCACAAACTGTTATTGAACTTCCAATCTTGGCGCTAATGTGTAGTTCTGTAGATTAGTGCTGCTGTGTTATCAAATACCAGGTGTCTTACTGCGGTCGACTTACTGGCCGTTTGCTTCGTGTTTGCCATCCTTGCTTGCTGTTCCTTCGAGTTCTTGTCCTTTTCAGCTTGTAGTACCGCTCCGTTCTTGTTTCGGGTTTTCGGATCCTTGCTGCTAGCTTTTGGTGGTAGGTCCGCTCCGTTCCTGTTTCGGGTTTTCGGATCCTTGCTGCTAGCTTTTGGTGGTAGGTCCGCTCCGTTCCTGTTTCGGGTTTTCGGATCCTCGCTGCTAGCTTTTGGTGGTAGGTCCTCTCCGTTCGGTTTTCGGGTTTTCGGATCCTTGCTGCTCGCTTTTAGTAGGTTGATGGTAGGTCCGCTCCGTTCTGATTTCGGATTGCTTGTGCTACAAATCTGGTCCCTAGGTAGTCCCTGGTACTCCAAGTTTGGTTTTTGATTTCCGCTACAAATTTGGTTAGGGCCATCTGTTGGATATCCATTTCCCAACTGGAATCTCTCCGGACGATCTCTCCTCAGGTATGAGTTGTCAAATGGAATTTCTTGCAGATTTTCATGGCCATTTGTGGTGTGTGTTAACGATCGAATTGGGCATACCACACTACCTGTTCCTGGTCGTTTGATTAATTTTAAAAGTTTGTTGTCCGGTGTATGACTGGTCATCTTCTTCCTTAATTCACTAAAACTCACAATATTACTTAATAAATATAAAAAAAAAAAATATTATAAATAACTTAAAATTATTTACACTACAAAGTTACATAATAAAAATAATTTTACATAATTAATACTATACTATAATATAATATACATAAATATACATATAAATTTTACTTAAAATTTGATAACACTACAAATTTGATAACGCTACAAATGTCAATTCTTTTTTTTTAATTCCATTCCCATTTCAAGTCAGAAATTTTGTTAACGCAATTTTTGCAATTTTTTTTTGAAATTTTGCACTCCGTTAGTTGTTTGTGTCTGATTTCTGCTTCCAAAAGTTTCTTTTTACCTACTTTTGTCGACAGAACAATTTTGTGACAAGCGGCGAATTCGAGAGTTATTTATTTAACTAATTATATTTGGGTTGTGAATTAATTTATTAGATTCTAGGGTAATTACTCGTAAGCTTAGTTTTAAGATTGATTTTAAGTTCTCTTTTTCCTTATGCGTAGGCCCGCTTCACTATCTGATAAGTTTTACCTCGATCTGATCATCTTAAAATTTTATTTTTAAGTTGATGTCAAATTACACTTCGATAATTATCCTCCCCCACATCTCAAGTTTAATTTCCTACAGTTATCATTAATCAATCTCGTTTTTATTTTTCTTATCCATTAGTATAAATTTCTCCCCAACGTCATTTACCTTTCCACCTTTTCAACTCCTCAATTCATCAAGTTGTCCTCGTACTCTCACATTTTTCCTTCTGTTTTGGCCTTTCTTGAAGGATACAATTGGTAGTTCTAGCCTTTGTTTCAGTTCAGCCTTCAAGAACTAGCAGTACACCTTCGTTTCAGTCTTTTTCACGTTGTTTAAATTGTTTCATTACACCTTCTATTTCAACTCATTCATTTAACTTCTTCCGTGATGCGTCTTCATACTTTTCAAGGCTCCTGCGACGCCTAATTGTTTTTTTATTTTGTATCAAAGGGTAGCTTCCTTTGATCCCTTCCTTTTTCCTCCCTTTCTTTCCAATGTCTTCCATTTGCCCTACCTTGATTGAGTACAAGGCCTTATTCTTTGCCTACCTTCTCGGGTTGGGTTCCGAGAAGTGAGGTGTTCAACCCACTGGATGGGGCTTTGTATGCAGTCAAGATTGTATGTGCTGTGTGAATGAAAGTGAATGCTGATTGGGTGATTGTACGTATGCGTGTACGTTTGTGGAAGTATGTATCAGGGGGCGAATTGCTGCGCATTTTTCCTGCTATCATTTTTTTTCTCCAATCCAAATTCCCGACGTGTGTCCAAAATTTTCTTGCTTTTTGGTTATTCCTTTCTCCTGTCCTATGCCCATTTAATTTCAGTCCGGAGTTAACCTTCAAAAGATTTCTGAGACACTATATATATATATTTTTTTTTCTTTTTCTCCAAAATTTCAGTCAATCTCAAATTATTCTTTTTCATTCGAGTTCTATGCAAATTTTAGGTTCTCTATTTTATTTCAGTTCAGTTTCCAACAATTACGAGGTATTACTTGTTGAATTTTTCCTTCATCCTTCCATTATTAGGTTGTTTTAATTCCAATCCGTCCTTCCTTATGTTAAGTAGAGTTTATTTATTATTTTACAATAGATAGCAATTCTAGTCCTGCTCCGTGTCAATTTACCATTAGTTTATGCCATACTCTTTAAGTTTAAGATTTTTATTCCGTTATTTATTATTCCAAGGTTTGTTTAATTTTTGTGCAGCGTTTACGCCCTCTCTAAGTGTAACGCTTGATTTTAACTGATTCCTACATTAAGTTTAAGTACTACTGTTGCAGCGTTTACGCCCTCTCTAAGTGTAACGCTTGATTTTAACTGATTCCTACATTAAGTTTAAGTGCTCTTGTTGTGTAATACCGAGATTTTAGTTTTAAGCTATATACTATGATTTAGTTATTGAGTTTATCCGTCCAGATTTAATTACTCTTTCACCTTAAGTGCTGAGAGGTCTAACTCTTGTGTCTCCACAAGACAGAACTCAGCGCCTTCTGCCAAACAAGTTTTGGTTGTTTGACAGTAACGTCCATGCCCTTTCCAAGCATGATGTTTTATTACGTGCAATATTCTAATACTCTGAACTGCTCTAATAACTTAAGATAGTACTAATATTTGGTATAATTTTTCATTTAGGTTAAGACCCCCTTAAACAATCATTCCCTCTTAGATTTAGGATCCCTTTAATTATCTCCCCATTACATATAAGTAACTTCAGTCATTTAGTTCTTAGTGTGGTATAGTTTGTACCCATTCATGTGCAATACCTTACTCATTATAATTTAAAATATTACACTTCTCAATGTAATTTTTGCAAGCAATCTTTCCTTGCTTAAATTTACATCCTTTGTAATTTCAGCATTACAAGGACATATCTCCTAAATACATTTCACTCCGAGTTCATACAAACAATTATTGCATAACTTATTTTATCTTTGTTTGCTTAAAAGTTTTTAAAACTGTCAACAGATCGAAGAAAAACGAGAGTAATCCAGAGACGGCATACTTTGATGAACGTTCCTCTCCAATCGCTTGACCAGGCCTACGCATTCTAGACATTATCACAGAGTGGATGCTGGATTTCCAACACCATCGTCGGATTCCGGAGTCCATCTCGTATTCATCTACAGGTTTTCAAATTCCAACTAAATAATACAAGATTACAACATCAATTAAAACTCATTTCAGTTCCTACTAAAGACAATATCTACTCAAGATAATTATTTAACCTTGAAGATCTATTTAAACAAAAACATAAAAAACATTTCAATTTCTAGTCAAAAAAAGTTGTGAATTTCTCTTACCGTGCAATAGTTTTTAACAGAACAAAAATAATATATATTTATTTTTAAGATTATTTTAGAGATAAGTTAAATTACATTTAAGTTTAAGCATATTTAATACTTTTCACTCCACCAAACAATTTAATGAATTTATTCAGAATTTAGCTTCCACTTTCACTATAATAAATCTTTCATTTTTCATACTTATCTTTCCTGCAACAAAAATGCTCAAGTAATCTCGTTCATTCAAATAAGTTGTATTAAAATAATATTGTTTAAAAATATTCAACAGACACAATACAAACACATAAAGCATATTATTCTAATGTTCTTTTAAAAACAAAAGTTAACCTCATTCAAACTTAAACCTCTTAAAAAAAAAAAAAAAAACTAAAATAAAATTTTCAGATCACTAATTGTACTCATTATTTCATTTTTGTAGCAAAACTAAGACTTTCAATGTTCTAAAATTGCATTACTAACAATTTAAAATTAGCAGTTTCATTTTCAACTCAGATTCATTACTTGTAAAATAGCATTTCCGTCCGACTTCGACTTCAAACCATACTATCTCCTTAACATGCTTCCCTTACTGCTTCAGTTCTTCCCCATCATCTTTTCATCTTATTTTATCCATACGGTTCACCCGACCCCCGTACATGTCTTCCATGGTATTTTCTTAACACCACTGTCCGATACGATAATTTACGAGTCATCCATTCCTTTAATCTACTCCATTCCTGTGTCCAATCCACGTTCCTTTCCAAATCTCGACGTCGCGTTCCCATCCTGTCCTTTCCAACGGTCCAACTCCTCATCCTGTCATTTCCAAACTCCTGAGTTATCGCTTCCAGACAATTTTACTAATTTCCTCTCCAAATTACTCAACCAAACGAATACAACCGAATCAACGGAAGATCAAACATGCCGTCCTACAAATCACTGTCAAATTCCAACGATGCTACAAACCTTACACAATGCTACAACCAAAATTCTCTTCCACAACCATGCTCATCGATTTGAATCAACACGATCCAGGCGTACTTTAGAATTCATTGGAAATTTCCTGAATTGGTGTTGTTCAATCGCCACAGTACACGAGTTACACGCAGTAGAAACTAATGAACAATTTCTCACGCAACACCTAAATGGTCTAAAAGGAATACTTCAGTCTGATCATCAACATCTTGCATCTACCAGTGAACACTTAAACACATCGTTTAACAAAATCAATGATTTGTTCAAGAAAACACATCAAGACTTTTCAGAAGTCATAAACCAAATTCAAACAGATGAAAACGAAGAAAACAAACATTTTATCTACATTTTGAAATACCTATATTTTGCCTACAGACACATATTCATCTCAACATATGAAATTCATTACAACAAAATCCAACAACGCTGCTCGTCGCATCAAGTTCCGAGCGAGATTTTACCTCCAAAAATGTTAGCTTCAGATCTCCAAAAATTACAGGATAAGCTTCAACATCACAACAGGACATTGGCTATTCCTATACATCTACTCAGAGAATATTTGAATCTAAAATTAACCACTTGCACCTTCTACTCGGCACAAATTATCATCAAAATTCAAGTCCCGTTAACATCAGTGACTACAGCATATCAACTATACCAGTACACACCAATTCCGCTACAATGGTACGACCAAACCTGTTATCTTTCACACGACTCATTCTACATCATCAATTCTACAACCAGATTACAAATTATTGATAAGGCGTCAACATCATGCCAAGCCAACGATAGATTATGCTTATTACCTCGCCATACCTATACGCCAACGATGCAAACATCCTGTATACAACATCTCATCAAAGGAACAGCAATTCCAGAACTTCAAAAATATTGCGCTTTCACCTGCAGACCGTCGATAACAACATCCATCTTCGAGAAATCACCGGTTGAGTACTTAATAACAAATGTCCTACCTTACACCAATATAAATTGCCCAACAAAAGTTATTCCGCTTAAACCTGTCAACATTGGCATAACACATCTCTCCTTACCATGTAATTGCACACTTCAACAAGACCAGAATATCCTTATTCATACAACGTTTCCCTGCGATTCAAGATCTCCTGCAGATTTTACACTAAAACACTTTGTCCCGCATTCCTGGACACACTTTGCTGCATTACCTTTTTCACATATACTAGACTACTACCCACCCATCACAAACAACTTATCTCATATCCTCAACAAAAACTGGAATATTTCCTTTCCTGTCATCAAACAAGTTGACCCTTGGCCTTCTAACTTGAACAAACCAATCCAGACACCTAATCCTTGGAGTGCTATTATTGATCAAACTTATATTGTTCACTCAACAATTTATTTATGGTTAACTATTTTAACTTGTTTAAATATTTATATAATTTGTACTTTGACTATACGTAAATCTCAAAATGTTCAAGGAATTTCTCCTACAGTTACTATTTCTACATTACGGTAGAAACTAATACAATTATTTTAAATTCTTTTTCATATCATTAGAAATAAAACACAAACATATGCATTATCATAAATTACTTATGTAAAGACTACTTGACCATCTCCTTGCAGTAAAGATATTTTTTAGATTTTTGCATTCCTCTAACGTTCACTTTTCTTTCTTATTCATTCAGTTTTCTATCTTCAGTCATCTCCTCCTGCCCAGTGTTTCGATCAAAAAAAAAAAAAATAAAACTTCTTTTTATTTTTTTTTTCCCCCAACGAAGCGGCGTGTAATATTTTACCAGAAAATCAAGTTTCTTTCTTTTTTGGTAAAATATTAAAATCCATTTTATTTCCAAGTGAATTTTAACTTTCAAAATAAAATTTATTCTTTTTATTCAGTCGAGATAATTCTTAACATTTTTATTTCTTTATTATTTCATAAAACGTTTTTAGGCCTATTTTATTCTTAATCGCAAATACAGTCACGGATGCTCGTGGAATTCGTTGACTCTGCATTGCATTTCCGTTAGTTTGTTCGTTCTCTGCTTCCCCCTTCGCCCCGCCATGCATTACGACATGGTTTTTCTTTTTCTCTATGCGTTAGAAAAGGAAGTTGCACGTGTTCCTCGCTCTCTCTCTCTCTCTCGTTGCTACTGCCTTTTGGAGTGGGGGTTTCCGCTCAACCGTTGTGAACGCGCGATTTGTCTTTTGTCTTGCGCTGACGGCCTTAGAATTCACATCTTATTCCAGGTAATTCAAATTTTATCATGTTTTATAAAAAATTCCTAAATTTTAACCCCCCTTAAAATTTTTATATAAAATAATACTGTTTGGTGGAAACTGAAAAATATGGGGTAGTTATTTTAACAAAATACTTATATTCTTTTTCAATTTATTCATATTGTTTTTTTTTTAAATTCATTCTTCCAACGAGGAATTTTGTACGCATGAGGTTCCACGTTGCATAAAATGTTTTCATCTCCTTAAGAGTTCCATTTGATAAAATCTTCATTTGTTCTTTTTCGTTAACTTTTTTTTGTTAACACTTTCCGTTTGAATAAATATCCAATTATTTTCCCTTTTAAAAAAAATTATCACGTTTCTTTACCAATTGGATGTGTAGTGTTTAATCATGTAATAATCGTGTAAACTCATGCGTACAGAATTTTTCCCCGGACAAAAGGTTGTATTCACATTATCACATTCATATGTTTTTTTTTAATTCTGTTTATTCATCTACTAATAACTTTTAATTTGGAATTTAATCTGAGACTTATTTAACTGGAATTTAAAAACGTTGCCAAGATCCGTGAAGTTTTTTTTTTATTTACTTCCATTCATTCACTAAGGTATATTAAATTTTTTTTGCTTCACGTAAAAAATGTCTTTTTTTTATATTTTTTTTTGCCTTTAATGAAGGAATTTCATTACTGCAATCCCTTCATCTCAGTTTTTTTTTATTTTACCACTTTGAAAAACTCTAATGTTCTATTGGTATACTATAGAGCTTTTTCTTTTATATCCGTTTAAGCTGGGCTGGGCTAATAATTCGGCCGACTCATTCCCTGATAATTTTTGTTTGTACATCTGTTTGAAAACCCATGGCTAAGTGATTTTCTAGCGCAATTTCAGGTATTTAACATGGTTCATTTTCTTTCCAAATTTTTGTTTTAAATTCTATGTCCTTAAGACCTAGATGTGTGTTGGTTTTTCTGAAGAATTAATTAAATTTTATAAATTAATGCAATGAATTAAAGATTCAATTATTTTGTTTTTAAATTAAAGTTTTATCTAATAAAAAGTTTAGTAATTTATTAAATTCTTTCTTTACAAACGCGAGGCTATGAATTTTCAAACAGAGGTTTAAATAAAATTTCTTTTTTTAATTAGTTTTAAGATGGGTTTTGTTCATACATTTTTGTCTTTCTAAACTTCATTTTTTTTGATTCATTATAAGTGCAAATTGATTTTTTTTTATTTTTATCTCTCGTTCTCTGGAATGAGAATTTAACGTTTTTTTTTGTGTGTAAAAGAAAATTTCTATTTTTGTTTGTTTACAAAGATTTGGTTAACATCTTTGTTGCTATTATGTTTCATTATGTTTGAATTAAAGTAGTTTGTTTTAAATCCATCTCTGAGTGTCAGATTATAATTTATTTTTTCTACCATTTGAACCGGCATAGATTTTTCTACAATCTCACCCTCGCAGTACTAAGAGCGAGTGTTTTCCCATCATTTGAGCTACATTAGTTTTTTTCTTGGGTTGCTAATTAATCCCTGGACTCAATTTCAGTGCCTGGTTGGGTTCTAAAATTGGCTGGTGGATTTTGCCCCCTGTTGGTCATTTAAGTTTCAGCGTCTTCGTGGTGTGAGCCGTTTTCTTTTTCCTTTATCTGGTTTCGGGGTGGGCCACTTTTGAAGTTCTCCCGGTGGAGAATTACAACAGTGTTTTGTCCGTTCCGAAGTCTGGTGGAGGGGAGGGCTCGGTTTTCGCCGCAGGGCGTTGTAACTTAGATAAAATTTTTAGTTGTTGTAACTAAAAAATAGCTGTGTCGTTTCGACACACTACCAGTTTAGTGGAACCTTCGTTTCTACCACTACAATTTTTGGTGCAGTTACCGTGCCTTGTGTAACTTCATATTATCCACTACATTATGTAATTATGAGATATTAGACTTAAAGTTAATTCTGTTTTAAAAAACAGTTATATTATGTTAAGTGCAAGTTAATTTGTGGAAGTGATGTTAAATAATTATATACATAAAAATTGACTGAAATTTTAGTATTTTGTTGGAATAAAATGAAGTTTTTTTTGAATGGTGAAGTTAATTAAGATTTATTGTATCTTGAATTAATAGTTATTGTAGTGTTTATTGAATTTTCAGTTTTGTTTTGTAGTATTATTCTGGTATCTGAAAGACATTAATGTGTCTGCATTAATGACATACATTGGAGGATAGTCAAAAAAGTAAAATAAAATTATGTCTTTGTCAATTTGATTTATTGTTCATATCATGATTTTTTGAAGTATTTTCTATTTTTTTATTGTCATGTCAGATTAGTGAGGAATTATATTAGATCAGTGCTGTTATGTAGCAGTACATTTAAAAATTTCTATTGATCGTAAAATTAGATAAAGTTACTGAATTTTTTATGTGTTGTAAATGAACTGTACTGTACTGAAAAATTGTCTTCAAATTTTAAATAACAAATTCTGAATAGTTGTATTTTGAATGGAGTTATAAAATTAAATAACATTGTTCTTTTAAATGCAGAAACATTGCAAGATTTTATAAATCTTTTAGTTTTGCAGCTTCAAATTTCTTTTCACTCATTATTCTACTTGTACATCTTTTGATTGATTCACTATCACAAGAGTACATTGAACATAAAAACTAATTTATTAAATCTGGTCAGAAGATGTTATATTTTCAGTCACTTGTGTAAAATGTTTTGTATAAGTGACAGAAAATATAGAATATTCTGAAAAGGTTTTAATAAATTAGTTTCAATTTTTAATGTTCAATATACTCTTGTGATGGTGGATACATAAAAACATGTCAGTCTAGAATAATGGGTGAAAAGAAATTTGGAGTAGCTTTCATAAACATTTGTAGTGTTTTTGTATTTATATTGATATAAGATGCATAATGTATTTTAAAGATTTATTCATGAATGAACATGATTCTTATTTCAGAACAGTTTTTCATTGGTTGTCCTCCAAATCCATAAATTAAGGGTTTTTTTGAATGTATAAAAGATTATGTCTTTGAGTAAATTTCCCATTAAGAATAAAAAACTAAACAACTCCTATATTTTTTGACATATCTATGGATAATTTGCCATTAGTAAATTACATTGTGATATAATAAGTTATGTTTTAATTTAATTTATTTTTCATGGTGTATAAATTTTTTGAAACCGAAATTTATTTTTTTGTAATTTTTAATTTTGTTAATTATTGGAACAATTTAAAAAATCCATTGAAATTAATTTGGTCATTTTTAGTTTATTTCTGTTGTTTATGTTTGATTATAAGGTATGCACATATAACTTATATTCGGTATTTTAAAAATTAAATCGTAATATTGTTTAATTAATTAATTTTTTACTTTAAAATATGTTTTGTTTATTTTAAATAATTTGATTTAAGAAATTATATAATTTTTTTGTTTTTTGAATTCTATCAACAATTTTTATTGTATCTTTTTATTTTATGGATAATATTGGTTAAAGAGCTTTTGTTACGTTTCAAAAGATTGTTCATAAAAAATGTTGCTGTTTTCCATTTTTTAAGTTCTACTTTAGAATGAAGGTCTAGTTGAATATGTATAATAATTGCAGAAAAAAATTAACAATTTGTCATAGTGATCTTATTAATTTCATATTTTTAATTGTGACTGTCTATAGGAAAAGGGACCTTACCTTCATCCAAGTCAAACGTGAGGTTATGATTGTTTCTTTCAGAGAATTTAATGTTGAAAACAATGATATTTTTACTTTTTTCGTTATTTATAAAAAAAGTTACAGAATTTTAAAAGTTAAGTTAAAGAAACATTCGTTTTTGGAAAATTGCAATTAATGTTGGTTAATAATTTTTTTTATCCTTTATTTTGAATGTTTAACTGTACCTTATAAAACAACCAAAAGATGAACTTTTTTTCTTCTAATCCTGCTGATATTTTATCCACGACTCTATGCAGTTGTTGCACTGTTGAGTGCTCCCTCCTAAAACTGAACTGATGGAGTGGGATAACTTTTATCCTCTCAAGGATTACTGTCAATCGATTTAAAAGCATTCGCTCAAAAACTTAAGAAATGACCGGAAGGAGACTTAATGGCGGGTACAATGAAGGTAAATGAGACAGTTTCCGCTGGTTTTGGTAAGAGAACCACTTCAGATAGTTTCCATTGTATTGAATAATGACATGTTTGTAAAATTCCATATAAAAATTCATGAATGGACTAGAAATTAAAATTTTATTGTTATTTTTACATACAACTAAGATAAAACATTACAAAATAATTTTTTTCACTTAACAAATTGTAATTGAAATAATACTATGAAAATAAGATAAAAAAATAAAATTGAAAGATAATGGTACTGGAAATAGGCCTAAACAAAAAAATTTACATTCTTAGAATTTTATTAATTTTCATGCTAAGTGTGGAGGCATCAATCTTGATTACTTTCTTGGAAGGATAGTCTCCAGTGCTTTTTTTTTTACTTTTTCGTGTTTTGAGCCAGAGCTTTTAGTTTTTCTTTTACTTATCCAACAGAAAAGGAAACTTTACTTCACCAATAAGAAAAATACTTTTTTTTACTGACATGTCCTATACTCCTCCTGGAGTCTCCTGGACGCAAAAAAAAACTTTGGTGAAGCTAAGTTCCGTTTTTCCTATTTGACATACTGTCAATTTTTGGGAATTTAATCAGATTTTAATTCGAAAGAAAATAAATTAGGGTTATTTTTATACCCAGAAAATAATAAGTAATATAAAATTATAGTATTATAATTAATTATTAAACGAAAAAAACAGAAAATTTCATTTTTTGACCTAATATCAGTTTTTTGCACTCCTGAAAATTTTAGTTAAGATAAAGGTCCCTTTTCCTATGCACAGTCACAATTAAAGTTTTCTTTGCACGAAATGCTTAGTAAAACTGTAAGCTTTGCAGAAGTATTTAGTTCTTTCTTTATCTGTTTTGGTATACAAATATTTGTATCTGAAGTTTCATACCGAATGGTTCTTCTAAAGAAGTGAACTTAAATTGTTTGTAAGAATATCGGTAACCATCAAAGAATGTACTAATTGGTTCCAAAAGGTTTACAGTTTTATTTGTCACATTTCAAGTGAGTCGTTAATCTAAAATTTTCAAATTAATATGTATATTTCTATATCCGTTTGCATAAATAAAATATTTGTCATGATTCTTTATAACAGGAACTGGTTTACTGGGATTTAGCTGTAACAAAATCATGGTTTGCTATTTAATTTATTTCATTTCATTTTATTTTTTTCGTGGTTTTTATTTATTTATTTCATCAGTGTTAATAGCTGAACATTAGCCAGTCAGTTATTTTATGTTTGTCGTTCTTCAGTACAACATTTTTTTAAATTTGTACAGGACTTGATAATAAAAGAAAAAAATATTTTAAAAATTTGAACACTATTTTGTAATGTGTCCATTTTCTCTTCATAACTTATCAGTTCATACAATTTATTATTTTTTAATTTTAGGTAAAAAAACTGGTGTGAAACACATGAATTTCTCTTGCCAGTGTAAATAATGAACTTATAATCCATGAGGATGGTTTGATGTGAAAGACAAAACCAAGTGTGCAACTGACTTAATTCATTTGTTTCTTTTCTAATTATCGTTTGTCCATTTATAACCACATAAAAACTCAAAATTTTGTTTTTGAACCAGTAAAATATGTATTTCCTTTCTCAATATATGACAAACTGTTGAGTTTTTACTGCAATTTAAAAATATTAATAGTTTTTTTACATATTATAACAGTTTTGTAAATCTTTTGTTTTTTTTTAATAAAATGGAGCTGTTAAAATAATTAATGTAACTTTAAAATTGTGTTTTAAAACATTATCTATTTATTATCTATGTATAATTATTATTATTATTGTGTAAATTTTTAATTTACTTTAATTTTTTGTTTCTACTTAAATTTGAGCAAAGTGAAAGTCATTTATTGAAGTTATATCACTATGCTATTTCAGGTAAGTTGATTAAACAAAAATAATCTGACTCATAATTTAATTGGGCTGTGAATTTGACATATTTTAAAAACTTTAAACAATATTTTGAAATAAGTGCTTACAATGCATAATGATTTCTACAGTGAATTGATCGCCCTGATAAATTACTTGTGATTTCACTATAAAAAGAATAAATAGTGAATATTTTTCAAATTTTGTTGATACCATGAATGAAACCATCAGGTGTATCTCTTCTAGAATTTGAGCCTCTATACTTACAGTCAATGCCCATAACAGACAGGTGGAGTGTCAATTTATTTACACTCAATCTGTTCGTTGCAGGGCTAAAATAAATAGTTCTGTTTCTTATCACATGGTCAGCCAAATAAATGACTGAATCATTTAAGAACAGAAGAGGTAGAGGTGCAAAAGACACTAATCAGAGTTGTCTCCTCTGAAAGTAATGAATTTCATTATACAGCCAGACCCTGTGGTGAATGAAGTGAAGGTGTCATTTGCAGAGTGTAAAATATGCGCTTTTCAGAGGGCCCGGCATGCTGATAAGCGTATTTTTTTCACTCAGTGAGGAAGGCAATTGTAAACCACCTCACTCCTCGTTTTACTTAGTAAAACCTCTAGAGGTTCAAACCAGCCTTTCGGCTGATGACCTAAACAACAACAACTTACAGTCAGTACTTGCACAAATTTAATTTTTGCCACCTTCATGGCTGAGTGGTTAGAGTGCTAGACTTCATTGCACATTAAATGAAATATTCCAGATTTGATTACTGGTGCTAGGGTATGGAGATAATTACTTGTTAAAACCCACCAATTTTTTACCATAACCTTACAGTAGTTTCTGATAACCAGAGCAGTTGATATAACTCTGAATAAACAAAAAATAAGGTTTGAAATTGTACTTAAATTAATGTATCGGTTTTTTATTTAAAGTTGCATCAACAGCATGGTCATTAATGATTATGGTTGGTTATAGAACTAGACTGGTGGGTTTTACTCGCAATAATTTCCAGATTAGCCAGGAATCGAATCTAGGACCTTCCACTTTGTAGACTAGCACACTAATCACTTTGCCATGATGGTGGTTGATAGTTATCAACGAAAAAAGGTTTTAATATTGATTTTCATTTTGTTCAAATTATTAATTTCACACTAATTAATTAATTAAAAATGAAATTGAATTGTTAGAAAGTATAATTTATCGAAGTATTCACTGATAAATGTATGAAAATATGTTTTTTTTATTTGTTTTCACCAAATTGAATGCATGTGTATATAATATTGTGTGCATTGACACTCTGTATGTATTCAAAAAATATTTGAAAATATTTATTCCATAAGAAATAAATGAATATTTCTTTTAATGAAAATCTCCTGACACAGTGAGGTGATTGATTTAAATATCAATACTTTTCAATTAGGGCTTCCTTAAAAGATTATTTTTATAACAAGTCGCGTTCCTAAAAGGTTTTCGAAACATTTATTTTTTTCAAGTGAGTGAATCAACTTTTTGTGACTGCAGAGATAATTGACAGTTTCAAAAACCTTTATTTTCCGATTTCTTTGAGTTTTTATTAAAAAAAAATGTCGTGTTTTAAATGAAATATTTTGTGTTTGTAATTTATTTCTTTTATTATTAATTTTTTTATTTGATTGGCGATGCAGTTTGTAAATTTTTTATGTCAGGTAATTTATTATTTCATTAGATTATTTATTTAATGTAAATTATTTGTTAAATGTTTACCTAAGTAAGTGGAATTTTTTAAATTTTGCTATATTATTATTGCAGATTTATCTATTTTCAATACTGTTTGTTTTGTATTATACGTTCTAGTCAATTTTAATGTATATTTTAAGTCTTTTGTTGTATATGTGATTTTCTATATATAGAGTGATTGTTTACCCGTGGCCTACTAACTCAAAATTGGTGATAATATGATCTAGTTAATGAAGATTCAATTAATTTGGTGTATTTTTTTAACTTTGTTGAAATTTTTCATTGTCAGAAGTTCAGTAAGTACGTTAGTTAAGCGATTAAGAAAAATATTACAAAAAATTCCCCTGTACAAATTATTTACCTGGGGTGCCTCTCTGAAGTCATGAGAGTTATGGATTAAACACTCTCAGACATCTTGTAACAGAGAATGGTTATTTCTACATGTGTAAGCGCGTGAAGTAACTTAAACTTGATTCAGAGGTTGTTAAGTTAATCTCCCTTATTTTATGCACAATATATAGATGTATTTCTGGGTTAGAAAATACACTATTTGAAATTATAGGAAAGCTTTTTAGACCACCTACTCAGGCAATTGGAATATCATTGTTAATAAGATAATAGTTTTTTATTTGTTACAATTAGTTTTTTTAAAACTAATAGTTCTTCCTTAGCAATATCATTGTCTTCTTAATTATGCAGATATTCTCTGGCATTAGCTTGTATTCTGTAATTTTATTTCTACTGTTTTATTGTATGTAATAGCATTTAAAAAAATTTAGTCTCCTAACTGTCACACAAGTATCTAACAGTTAAAGTGCTTTAATGCTCTTCTTCAGATACAGGGAAGTTACCATGAAAATCACTGTTGCAGACATACCATGAAGTTTTAACAGTGTTCTTGAGCACCTTATTTTGGAATCTTCTGATAGCATTTAGTTAGCTTGTTTGGTGCTACCATATCTGCAGGCCATTTTTGTCTTCATACTAGTTTTAATGTTTGTTTGTGGAGAAGAAATTTTTTGAAGATCAATATTTCTGAGGTTTGACCAAACTGCCAATCTCTTTGTACTTTATGTCGTTCTTGCTATATTAATCCTATTGTAAAAATATCTAATTTTTCGCTTATCTGATACAGCTGCTATTTCACTTGTTTTTTTATCTTTTTTTTATCTATTTTGTATAATCCTACTTCCACGTTTTGGTAGATACACTATCATCAGAGTACATAAAATTGAAACTAAACTTTTTAATTACATTTTGAAAAGTTTATTTTCAGTTTCATGTTATCTGATGGTGGTGGATCCACCGAAACATGTCATTAAAAAGTAGGATTGTATAAAAAAAAAAAGGTAAGAAACCAAGTGATATAGCAGATGTAACTGGTCAGTAAAAATTAAATATTTCTACAATAGAATTGAGTATACGCTGCAGGATGGATTATAAAGATTTGTTTCTTCCTATATTTTTTGTATATTTCCTTTCACCTCAATGTATTTGTTTTTCCTGTATATTTTAGTATCTAAAAATAATTTGTTGAATGCTCAATTTTTTGTTATGTCACGTACTTTCTTTCCGTAAATCAAATATGTGCAAATATAAACATTACATAACAAGGTGCCTCTTGGCACTCAAAAATACAAAAAATGTTTTTGATCAAATGTTCAAATCTTTTTTTTTAATTTTCAGGAAACTTTTTTTAACTTTGAATCTTGCGCAATAATCCATTTATGTAATTAAAATTTAATTACAGTTCAGCTCAGAATTGTTTTTAATTTGTGTGTAATATATTATAATGGATTTGAAATTGAATACTGCTGTGTCTAAACCTTACTTATCTAGATTCTATGTTATCATATTTCTTGGGTATTGTAGAGCCAGTATTTTACAAATGTTGAGAACAATAGTTGTGTTGAGATTTGTGGTTATTATTAATTAATGTGTCAAACTGTATTATTGAACTTTGTTGTATAGTTTGTATTATTATTATTTTAGTTTGTATGAAGAACAAAATTAACTCTGAAATTTGATGCAATAAATCAAATTAACACACAATTAATTTATTGAATTCTCTATAGAAAGATAAAATAATGTTAACTGTAAATATTTAAATGTATTCTTCAGACATATAGTCGTAAATAATTTTTATGTTTGTGTACCTGTCCTTTAAATTAGACATAACAATATTAATAATTTTTAATTAATTACTTTTTTTATTATTATAATTATTATTATCAATTAATTAAAGTAGTATTTTCAATATTATAATTTTTAAATTCTTTTGTCTGTAATCAGAAACTTTTAATATTAATTTATCAAATATGTCAGGATATGTTTGTAAATGTTTTCTGTATTTTTTTATTATAATTGTTTTAAGACTAAAATTTTTTTTGTATTGTATTGTAAAATGTTCATCTATATTTTATATGAATTGTTTTCATGTAATGCATTTGTCTTTTTTCAAGTTTGCCAAATTTAAATAAATATTTTACATTTTAAATATTGTACATAATAATTGTGCAAATAAGGCATTCCACAGCCCATAATCAATCCCACTGTAAAAAAAGAAAAAACAAAATGACTTTCACCAATCTTTCACATCTGCTTTATCCTTTCTTTTACTATGTTTTTTATTTTCTCCAACTTACATTTTTTGGTGGATCTACCATAATCAGAATATATAAAATATAAAAATTGAAACAAATCTTTGCTAAAATGATTTTGATACATCTAAAAAGATTTTAACAAATATTAGTTTAAAATTTTATATTAGTTATATATGTTCAGATGATGCTGAATACAGTGAAAGACGTAAGTTGAAGACAGTAAAATCATAGAAAAAGGAAGGATATAAGTAGCTGTGAAAGATTGGGGAGTTTTGCTGTGGGGTTACTTCAATTTGACGGAAAAATTGTGTTAATTTATATTGATTAAGGGATATGATTTAAATTTTTAAGTATTTATCATATTATATGCATGGACACAATTCATAAATCTCTCCATTAACATGAAATAATAGATGCTAAAATTTTCTTTCGGTGTTCTTAATAAAATATCATATATAATTGTTTAATAGTGATAATTATGTTAATTATAGTGATAATTATTGTTAAAATTATGGTGTATTACTGAACTACGTGAAGTATTTAATCAACAGTATTATGAAAGTCCATTATCTTCTGTCTTCCCTATTCCCTTTGCTACTGTCAGCTTATGTATCTCTGTATCCATGTTTTGTAAGCGTTTTCTTCTCATTTTAATTACATGAATGTCATAGAAATGCTCTTAGGACATGTCACAGCCATTCTTTGGACATATATCATCCTAACTGTCAGCTCTACTCTGTATACAAGGTATCCTGTTTTAGAACTAATTGTATTTCTAAGCTAAATCGTGGTACAAACATACTAATACATAAATTTATTTATTTTTAAAATAAATAATGACCCTAATGTGTGTGTTTGTTGAAATCTGTTCAATTCAGAAAAAATAAGCAATCCCATGATCCAATGAAATAAGGATGATGTTTATGACATGTAAATGAGGTGTAGTCTTGTACAGACCAAGGCCGACCATTCCTGAGAGAGTATGGTTAATTGAAAGTACATAAATTGAGAAACAATTTGTATATTATTGTTGGAGATTTTATAAATCAGATTACAGTTTAAGAAAAGTAGTTTCTTTAGACAAATATCCAGAAGATTTTATTATATGTTTCATAATATTTCAGAAGCTGGGTATTTTTTTTTTATTTCTTTCTATCAACCACATAAAAACAAACTAGTGCTGCTTATAATTAAATACTTTCCTTGGTTCAGTAATATGTACACTACACTAGGGACATATTTATCCAAACCTGATTTGATCAAGTGTTTTTTTCAAGTAAACAAAATTAAAAAAAAATGTAAAAGGCTCAATGAAGGGCTTAAAATTATTACAACAGTATTATGAAAGTCCTCTGAATCCAACTTACATGTTGTTACATGTCGCGGTACAAACATACTAATATATAAATTTATTTATTTTTATCCCTAATGTACGTGTGTGTGTGTTGCAATCTGTTTAATTCAGATAAATAAGAAACCCCATGACCCAATGAAATAAGGTTGACATGTAAATGAGGTGTATTGACAAAATGATAGCAGTGTATTCACTTTCATTTCTACTGTTTTTAATTACTGGAGAAGCATTACAAATTGTAAACATCATTGTACCTGAACATGCCACTAGAAGTGTTGTATCAATATCATATGTGAATTAACCGTAACCTCAATCTGTTCTTCATTGTTTATAACTGTTTGTGTGTTGGTGTGACTGGTGGTTTTATATCCCTCTAAGGGATTTTATCGTTTTGATTTGTTTCCTTCAAAGAAATCAGGGACTGTCAAACAATATCTGAAGGTTTTTAAGAGTGACCAAGCTACTGGTGTAGTTATAAATTAGCTCTGTTTATGACGTATTGCTCTGTGATTTTGGTGATTTCAGTGCATACTGTTTATTGGTTAGTGTATTTTATGTACTACAGTACAGTATTGTCATTATTCATTTTTTTTTGATTAATTAATTTTTTTAATTAAACTAAAAACTTGTTAAACCGAATACAGTACAAAATTTATTGGATAAAGAATAAATAAATGAAAAAGCCCCCATAACGGACAAGTGGAGTGTTAAATTAATTGCACTCGATCTGTTGGTTCCAGGGCTACAAAAAATAGTTCTGTTTCTTATCACTTAGCCAATTATATGACTGAACTATTTAAGAACAGAAGAAGTAGAGGTGTAAAAGATACTAGTCAGAGTTATCTCCTCTGCGAGTAATGAATTTTATTATACACCCAGACTCTGTGGTGAATGAAGTGAAGGTGTCATTTGCAGGGTGGAAAGTGGGTGGCATGCTGATAAGCATACTCTTTCTCTCAATGAGGAAGTCAATAGTAAACCACCTCACTTCTTGTTTTTACTTAGTAAAACCTCTAGAGGTTCAAACCAGCCTTTCGGCTGTTGACCTTAACAACAAATGAAGAAAAATATAATTTGGATGAACATGTTCCTAGTATATTGATAAAATTATTATAATTTACTAATTAATTAGTGTTTCATGTGATAAAAGTTACTTAAGTAGTTTTAAGTATGACGTTGAAGCTAACTTTGGTTTACCACAACGTACAATGTAGTAAAGTTTAATATATTTAAAATAATAATTTTCAAAGTTGAAATTGTAGAGAAATAATCACAGTATTTCTACTTCCGTACCATGTATTATGTAAGTTTATTTTAACCTTTGATGTGGTGATATATATATGTATATATATATATATATATATATATATATATTACATAAATTATCTTAAGTATATTATCGTTCGATAATAATGAAACATTTTATAAATAACTTTCAGAATAAAGTCTAAAAGTTGTAGTGAGTTTGTCATATTTTTTTTTTAAGGCCAGATAAATTTAAAATTTTATAAAACTTAATTATAAGTTGATTTATTTGTATTAGAATGAGAATGATATTTTAAATTTTTGTTGTATTTTCTTAATAATTTTCCAACAGATCTGATATCACATTTTATTTTCTAAATTTTATTAATTAAATTTTAAGTAATGTAATGTTAAATTTGTTCTTATTTGTTTATCTAATATTTATATAGTGATAATATTTATTGATATTCATATATTTATGAATAATTATCTATTCTCTAGGTATTTTAAAATTTATTTAAATATTCTATTGGAATTTTTTCATATCGACATATACGTTGAAGTTTTTCAATTTATGATTTTTTTATTTATTTATTTATTTTTTAATGTAAAGAATAAAGAGGACAATTTCAAAATCAATACTAATTGAATTTTTACTGTTTCAGGGTGAAAAAATTCAGCCTATTTTGTCATGTCCATTTATCTACATTTTATATATGAAAGAAATTGTTTTGTAGAAATTATAGGAAAAATAATTACGAAATAAAAAAAATTGCAGATATCTTAACGTTTTTAATTTATATGTGAAAATATAATTTGCATGTTTAATTTTATATAAATTTTAATGAAAGAAAAACTATTTGATTTTCTAAAATAATTTATGTTTTCTTTCAAAATGTTGATGGAGTAATCTGAAAATTGTTTTCCCGATACGATGAATCCCTATTTCAAGAAAATTATTTCTTTTTTGTGTTTATTAATGAAAGTATTTTCAAAACATGTATTAAGGAAATCATTTTCTGTTAATAATATGTTTTTCTTTCATTGAAATACAATACAACTTTTTGATAAAAGAAACAATGAATTGGAAAATTTTTTGCTGAATTTCCTAACCTTACCTAATGTTGTAGGTTTGGTTAGACTGACCTAACAATTAAGAAGATATTCGCAATAAAATAATATGATAATACATGGTTATGATAATTATAATTATATTGATTTTTAATTCAAAAGTAATTGTTCAGTTCATTATGATTAGGTGGTCTTTTTTAAATATCGCAATACTTTTATGCCGCGAGAATCTTTTCGTACATATTTTGTAGATAAATGAATATGATTCAACGAGGTAGTCTGATAATCAATCCATGACAAAATATGCTTTCAGAATAAATCTTCATTATTAATTTTACAATTTTCTAAGAAGATGATGTGTTTTTTTTATTTGACTTTTCTGTTAATTAGTTAATTATACTACATTAGTTCTAGTGCATAATGTTTTGTGTGTGAATGTGTATAATTTTTTTTTATAATTTCAGAAACTAAAGAGTATAAAAATCAAGAATTATTGTTCAGTTTTTAAATATTTAAAATTTTGTCTTATTATCCAACTTTATATAAAATATAATTAAGTTGGCATACCTGTTTTTTCGTACAAAGAGATTAAAGTTTTTCCTGTTAATAAAATATTGTTTGATAATTATTTGCAAGCATTTTTTATCTGGATCTGGTATATTTGCCAACGTATTTGTATAAAATAATATTTTTACAATGGTAATTATTTCAGATCTTCATAAAATGTGTTAAGTTATGTTTGCAATTATTGACCGTCGTTAGTTTTCTCTTATATTTCAAGATGGAAAACTTTAACGTACGTTTTTAACAGAATCACAGTGTCACCAACTTCCTGTTAGTCGAGTTGAAGTTCTATCTTGAAACTTTGATAAAAGTTTTTTCAACGTATAAAAAACCCTTTGTGTATATGCACTTCAGTAATTTATATTACTTGTTCAGGAATATGCGGTTAGGATAAAATAATTTAATCTTGTTTCCCAGATTTTTTTCACTTGTGAAAAAATATATGGTGAGCATAAATTTCAGAATGTAAAAGTTTAGTACATGACTCTAATTCTTGATTTTTATTCAGTGTAAATTTATGTATATTTATAAATAAAAATATTTATCGCAGGAGATTTAATCAGCATGAACAGTGGAAATATATTTCACAATATTGAATACATGACTTCAAAATTATATTTAAATATTTTTGGTGTGGCTAATAAAATTTAATTACATTTTGGGTAGGTTTTTTATGCATAGCTGTTAATGGAACGTAACCTATACTGTGTTATGTGTTACTTTGTTGTGTGCTTCATCATGTCTTTTCGTTAAATTCTGTTTCACTTAAATGACATTTAATTTATCCAAATGTTAGTGTTTTAAATTTTCTCTAACCTTTTATTGATTTTTAAATTTTTATACCTATTTTTCTATTTTCCTTAATTTTCATGTTTAAGTTGATCCGCTATCTTCAAAGTATATGAAATATAAAAATTAGTTTTAATATTTTAAAATTTTATTTACTCTGATGATAGTTAATCCACCTAAAAATGTAAATTTAGGAAAATAAAATATTAGGTTAAAGAAAAAGGAAACAGGTGTAAGAAAAATGTAAAGCAAAGTGAAAATTTATAGCATTTTGTATTTGTTACAAGCTGCATTATCAAAAATTCATTTGTGAATAGTAAATTTAATGGATGCATTAAGTGAAGCTGTACCAATGTAACTCTTGACATTTGTGGAAATGACCCAGTTTGTAAAATAATATATTTGCTTTTACGTAAAAGTAAAATTGACCTTTTGAAAAATACATTTGACAATTTTATGTTGATAATATATTCAAAATGATGAACAATTATTTAATAACTTATTTAGTTTACAATTATGTTCATTTTATTAATTAAAGTAAATGTTTCTTTTATTCCAATCAGTAAAAATATTTGGATTCAAAGTTTAAAAAAAATAGTTTAATTTTGGTTTGTTTTAAAACCACAATTAAATGCAAACACTATAAAAATTTTCATTGTTTTGTTGTTGTAAATTGCTTATTTTTAGTAATGGTTTTATCATTTTTTAATTTTCAGCTTTTTCAGTAGATTATCTTGTGTATAGTTTTAATTTTTTAACAAAATTTTTTTGCGTGTTGTTATGTCTGTATTTTATTATTATTTTTTTTATAGAATATTATTTGGTTTTTGAATAGATATGAGGATATAAAATAACCAATTCATAATTTAAAAAAAAAAAAATGGTTGCTAATTTTATAAATTTTGTGCCCTGGTTCTTTTCAATTTTATTATTAATACCAATAAATGGCCCAGGATTGTAGGCTCGTGACGTATACAAAACCCGTCAGGATGTAAAGTGTTTTAAGAAGTATTATTAGTTTGAGGTGCACAGAAAATATTTAGTTTTATTTGAAAGTCGATTTGTTGTTAATTTTGCATTGCAATCATTACGTACAATTTTTTAAAATAAAAATTTAAAGAAACTTCAAATGTAGACTAAATTCAGATTAGAATCGAACAGAAGCTACTTTAAGTTCTAATATAATTTTAATTTCAAAAAATTAAATCTAAATGAATTTATTCATGTAGCTTGAATAGTTTAGAGAGAACAGTCTAGAATGCTTGTACAATTTTAAAACTTTTTATTTGATTATCAGAATTTATTTTTCTAATATTTTTATGAATGGACTAGTTGTAATGTTAATGATTAAAATTGAAATAAATAATTAAAATTACTTTATCTAATTTATGTTTTTGAGATTTTGATTTTAAATCATTGAAAAATTGGTTTCTCTTTGCCATATTCAAACATTTTAATTATTGTTAAGTTGGAAATGTTTACCGTTCAAATTTTATTTTTATGAATTTAAAAAAATGAGAATTCTAAAAATAATTTAAATATGACACTCAAGTTTAAGACAGACATTTTTTAACTGAAGCAGACCCTCCAAAATGTAAATTTTGTAACTGTATTCTTTCGATAAGACATCTGCTGATGGGAGTACAATGGTTTAAAAATTCTGAGATCTAAATTTAAAATTTCTAATAAGTACCTACAAGTGCCTAAGTGAACAATTTCATTGTCTCAAACCTGTTTTTTTTAATTACTCTAATAACTTCGTTTATTTTTTGTGTTTTAATTTTTGAGAAACTATAATGCTCTAAACTTCACTACATTCATGAATTTTAAAAATTGTTTTTCCTGTTTTGTCCTGTAATATGTTGCTCTGTAATTATGTAAATTAATCTTTGTAAAAATTGTTAAAGTGTAATTTTTGTAGTCACAATAATAACCTTTGGTGTTGATGTGATTATAAAACAACCTCTATCAAAGTCTACAATAATGCCCCCTTATCGGTGCTTGAGGCCTTCCGGGGGGGGGGGGGGGGTAGAAGGCTCACAAAAGTTTGGGGTGTACAGGCGGTTTAAGAAGGCAATGGCTAATTAAAAAAAGGCAGAAAAATTATGTTAACCAGGTTTTCAAACTAAAATGTAGCTGTAGTACGAAATAAAAAAATATAACCAAATTGTAGTTTTAGTTATTCAGCCACTTTGCTACACAAATTAGATCTTACTTTGTTCTGTGTAGCAGTCACAAAATGTGTTGTTTTGATGACTACTTAAAAAAATTAAAACGTGTATATCCGGTGAAAACTCAATTTCGAAAAATCGACATGAAAACAAAACTTTCCTTCCTATATATTCATATAGGCAAGAGAAAGTAAAAATATGTCAAGACAAATGAGTCTTTATTATATAAAAACATATTTTTGATTTCAATGTGAGTGATGAACAGAAAAGTTTGAAGATCTGTGCTTTAAAATAATAAATTAAAAAATTTCAGTATTTTCCAGTGTTTTAACTATTTTTTGTTTAGTATAATAGTTTAACTGATATTCTGTTGCACGTAATTTAGTCCTCTGAAAAATTAAAGAATTAATTAAGCAGTACGTATTAATTTTTTATTTTTTCACTCTTAAAAGTAAATTTTTCATGAAATAATTCAATTATAATTTTAGTGTGAAAATGTGGCAAGAAAAACATTTAATTTTCTTTTCAATATTTGAAATTAATATCTTAAAAATGGAGGGATAATTTTTTTACATTTCACTTATAGTAATGTTGCTTTTAGATGCTTGTTCATTTAGATTTGAAAAATTATTACTGATATTAATTCTCAAAAGAAGGCCTTTAACAGTCCTTGATTTTTATCAATATTGTGATAATTTGCCACTTAACTTAAAAATGTTATAAGTCATATTTTGTGATACTTATTGATGAACAGAAAGTAATTATTTTCATTCTAGTTTCTGTTTTAAATGTAAATTTTTTAATCTCTTGACGTATTTTATGATAAACAAATTCCTTTGTAGTAAAAATTTTTTAAATGAAGCTTTTTACAATTTATTCAATAACACATTCATGTACTGTGTTTAATCATGTTCAAAAATTTTTAAATTTTGTAGGACTGGTAATTTTTAATTTTCTTTTGTAAATTAAAGGTAATATTTACTTACAATTAAATCTTTACGATACATCCTGCAGCTTGCAATAAATAAAAATTAAAGATCACTTTTAGTTCTTACTGACCTGTACTAAATTATTGCTGTTTTAATTACCTTATTACTTATTCATTCACTTTTTTATACTTGAATATTTCGGTAGATCCATCAACATCAGAGTATATAAAACGTAATTAATTGAAACTAATTATTTATTAAAAACCTTTCTAGATGATAATGTATCTTCAGCACGTAATTATTTAAGTTACCAGTTAGCATCACAGCAGCAGAATCCATATTAATGTAATGTTTTTTTAGGTTTATATAAAAAAAAAATTTAATTTTTATCCCTCTACTGCTTCTTTTACTTCGTTTTTACGAGTTCTTTCGTGGTGCGCACCATTTCCCCAGGTAATAACATACAGCTTCTAGAAAATGTTTATGAAGACTGCTTCTTCCTTTGGCAAAGATTGGAATCAAATTGTTGTTTGATTCAAAAATTTTTCGTAAAGCAGTCTTCACACACATTTTCTGGAAGCTGTATGTTATTACCTGGGGAAGCGGTATGCACTGCAAAAGTACTCATAAAAATAAAGTAAAAGAAACGTTAAGAGTGGTAAATATTCTAAGTTTTTTTTATGTAAACATAAAAGTTTTTTGTACAAGTGATACAAATATCTTCTAAAAATATTTTTCAATAAATATTTGTTTAAATTTTTTGTATTCTGTTTACTGTGATAATGGTGGATCCACTGAAACATGTTAGTGTAAGAAAAATAGAATGATTATGTAAAGAATAATTTTCAACTTATCAGTTCAAACTAATAGTTTTTCAATTTTTTCATTTTGAATAATATTTGATTCATTTCTTATTCTTGTTTAAATTGTATTTTGGCGCAACTAAAATGGATGTAATAGATTATTCTCTTAATTTTTTTTCATATTATTTTAATTTTAAAGTAATGAATATAAATTTAAATAATAATCATCTTTTTCAAAATTATTTCTATAGTTGAGTAATGTAATAAATGGAAATTTTTTTACTTTTATGAAATACTTCCGTGTATTTTAATTGTGGCAACCTGTATTATATGATGATAATTTATTGATGTTGTTTGTTATTAGGTATTTTAAGCAGAACATAATTTTTATTTATTTATTTTTAATACTGTTTATGTCTCAAGATTCCTATACTAATCAGATCTTTTATTATTTTATTTGCGCTCTTTTTATTTTTGTATAAATGTAAGTTTGTGTGTGTGTTTTGTTTTTGTTAATTAGTGTGTTAGTGTTCGTTTTGTGAGACAGAAAAAGTTTTATAATTTGATAATTTTTAAATATAATTAATAATTTTTCTTTGTTGTTATCAGCAGCCAGAAGGTAAGATGGAGATGATTGTAATATACTTTTGTTTAATGGTTTTATTTGACATTGTCTGATTTTTCTTGTGAGGGGATAATTGGACAGAACAATAATAATTTTTCTCACGATTTTCTTGTGTTGATTAATTTCCTTTAAAAGCGTGATTAATAATATTTTATTTATATTTTTATCGATAACTGTCAAGTTTGTTATGTGTTTTTTTCTTCATTAAAATAAATTATCACAATTTTATTAATAAAAATATTATATTAATAATAAAAAAATTACTATCTTTCATTAATATTTTGTAACACTTTCAATTAAATTTTTGTTTCGTCCTGTTTGTTTCTGATTTCAAATCTGTCAAGATCTCTCTGTTGAGGTGTTTTGAGGTTAGGTGATAATTAATGTGGAGACAAAATAATAATAATTTGTAAGGCAACCTGCTTTTTGTAGTCAATTCTAATGTATAAATATTTAAAAAAAATTTTTATTAATCTTTTGTTAGTTACCTCGATTTTCATTTATTTATGATTTCTTTCCAGAACGTATATTTGTCAGTGGATCCACCTTCTTCAGATTTGTTGTAAAGAACAAAAATTGAAACTTAAGTTATTGTGTAAAATAGATGAGTGAAGAAACTTCGTCTTCTATCAAAATTTGGTAACTTCGTTTCAAATTCTGGTTTTTTATGCTCTGATGATGGTGGTTCCACCGAAACATGTAGGTTTTTGAATGAATTAATTAATGAAAATCAAGGCAGCTACGAAAGGTTAGTAGAGACATTTATAAATATATGTATATATACATTATCAAAATAACTTTAATTTTTTTTTATCTAAATGATGAATGTTTAAAGTAGTTACTGAAGACATTTTTAATGAATTCCCATTCAGGTTTTAGGATTGTAATGGTGTTTTTAAATTTGGTTACTTGTAAAATCAATTTTTAATTCTGATGGAAAATGGAAAAGCTTGAATAAATATCTGAATGACTATTACTGTGGATTTAAAAATATTTATATTGAATTATTGTTATGTTTTATTCTAGGTTATGAATCAGCTGACGATGTTTTCAATGTAGCATAAGTTTAATCTTGTGCTGCAATTAATAGTGCATATACAAAATTATTTGCCCATGCTTTTTGCAGTCAATTCTAATGTATAAATATTTTAAAAAAATTTTTATTAATCTTTTGTTAGTTACCTCGATTTTCATTTATTTATGATTTCTTTCCAGAACGTATATTTGTCAGTGGATCCACCTTCTTCAGATTTGTTGTAAAGAACAAAAATTGAAACTTAAGTTATTGTGTAAAATAGATGAGTGAAGAAACACTCATTCCTCATTGTAACAACACATATTATAATGTGTTGTTATTATAACAACACATAAAACATCATGAGTTTTACAATATTTAGTGAATTGAATATGCATTGTATGTAAAAAATTTTGACTGTCAATTATTTAATGTTGTTATAATAATACAATGTATTTTATATATTATTATGCATTAACCTTTTCAGCTGCCTCGATTGATTCTTATTATCTACTTACACATGTTTCGGTGGTTCCACCATCATTAGAGCTTTTAAATATCATATGAAACTTCGGAATTTTCTTTAGAAACCTTCAGAAGATGTTGTGTCTTCAGACATCTATGTAAAATTATTTAGTCATTCTAATAAATTTATCTAGATAGTTATATTAGAATGACTGAAAAGTTTATATCTATCTTTCTATCTAGATATATTAAAATGACTGAGCAGTTTTTTTTATAGATGACTGATGATGCAAACATCTTCTGCAGGTTTAAAAAAACCATTTTCAAGTTTTGTGAGATATTTTACATACTCTGATGGTGATGGATTCATTGACCCACTTGTAAGTAGATCAAAAGGATTAACGCTGTTGAAAAGTTTAGTGAATTATAATATACATAATCGAATTGATTTCAAGCTGCACAATGCCTTTTAGATTTATTTTTGAACAATACAGTGTAGGATAAATTCCGTATTAAACTGCTATTGGATTATTTTTGTAGACAAAGAATTAAAATAAATTATAAAATAAGTACAATTATTATCTTCAAACTCATGAGTTTTACAATATTGTAATTGTATTTATTTTGTAATTTGATTTTCTTTGTCTAAAAACATATTCCAATAACTGTTCACTAAAGAATTTATTCTATGTTTATATTATTATCGTAACTTAAAGTGATTGATATAATGTTTTACATACCATGGATATATGAGAAAATAACTTTGCCTATGATGATAGCACTATTAATTGCGGCTTAAGATTAAATTTTGTATTAAAAACATCAGCTGATCTAGACTAAAACGTGACAATAGTTCACTATTAACTGTTTTTTACATTCACAGTAATACAGCCATTCAGATATTTATTCAAGCTCTTCCATTTTACATCAGAATCAAATTGTTTTTATAACAGTGTTTATAAACACAATTACAATCATAGAATTTATTAAGTGTGTTCAGTAAAACAATTTTATTTTGATGTCTTTACTCATAAATCACGATAATAACTTAATAATTCATAAAATCTTAGTCAGTAATTTATAATATTGAAAATTAGTTAATTAATAAATCGGCAATACTTATTAATTAAGATTTGCAGGACCAAATTATCAGAAACATGAAATTATATTTAAAATTTTATCTAATATTAAAACTAGGTAACTTCTTTGTTTTAACATTACCGATTTTTTTATTTATGAAAGATGTTACTAAAAATGCTTGATAGTTAGACAATTTGATATCAGTAATTCTGTTTATACATAGTATTATTTAATTCGTAAGAATAATGTCCATTATTACGTAATTATGATAAGTATAATGGACATTATTCTTACAATTTTTTCCGGTAATATTTTTATTAAAATTTTATTAAAATTATTGTTCTGTTGGTTTGTCCTCTGCTTTTGTTTATGGCTAACAGGTGAGAGAATTCGACCAGGAAAATTGCAACGAAGAAAAGAATTTGATGACTGAGGAATTTGATTGAATATTGGTGGAAGAGATGATGAAGAATGGTTCTGTCTTGATTTCAAGCGAACAAAATATGGATCATTGAAACGGCTTCATGCAATCATCACTGTCATCTCAATCTATGATATCATCATTATTATTTTGTTTGAATTTGATAATAATGAATGGTAATTAAACAATAAAACAATTAAATCATCAGAATGGTTTAATTCAGATCATTAAAAAAAAACGATTGTCTTTCAGAAGGGGCTGGGGTAAATTGGTGTTGATTTCTTTTTACAGTTACTTGCATTCCTGCAGCCCGCCAATCATCCATGGAAACCTGACCTGTGATACTATATTTATTCAGCACAATGGCCTCGTGAAAATAGGATCAGGTAATCCAACTAGCAAAGTAAACTAAAAAACAAATCCAAATATCTCCGGTAAAATATATAACAATAAATAAATAAACAGAGTCAAAAAATCTATATAAAATACATTATAGTTTCGTATATATTAATGTGTTTTAATGTAAGTCGTAGATTAAAATACAAAGTTAGTTTGTATTTTCCTATCAAAGTTTTGTACTGATCTTTTTCCAAAAGGTTTTCAATTGCTCACCGAAAAGTTGTCTCGGTATGGGTCAGATCTGTCTCCCGTGGTCGCGATGCGTTTTTCTGTCCTGGTATGGGTGGGGGGCCGGTCGTCGTTTTGGGTGGGTGGGGGGTATGGGGCTTATCTGATCCTTATCGCTCTTTTCGGTCGTAGAAATTGATGCCGTTTTATTCGGACGTCAATCACTAATCGTTTGTTTTTTGTTCTGTTTCTTTTATCTAATTACAGTTGCACCTGATACAATACATCATCATGTGAAGACATGTAGAGAAAATATGAAGAATATGCATTTCATAGCACCTGAATATGGCTCAGGTATGTTTACCTCTTGTTTTTCTTATGTATTTTTAAGTTAATTATGACAAACTTGTGAGAGTAATTGGCTTAATATAGCAGTTTTAAAACAGACGCAATGCTCAGGAGTGTGAGCATAAAACAAGTTTGTCAAATTAAGAGCATTTGCTTTTCTTCTTCATATGAAGTGTATTAAACGAACTAGTTTGCTTATGCTGGTATTGACCAAAATAAACATTTTCAACCAGCCTTTTAAATCCACTGCTGAACATAGGCCTTCCTCATTGCTATCAATTCCTATTTTGAGCTCTGTTTCCTTTCTGTTTTTGGTCTATATTCAAAAAGTTTGCCCGTAACAGGCAGTTAAACTATTTGCACTCAATCTGCTAGTTCCAGTTCTACAAAAAATATTCCGGCTCCTTATCACATGGTCACCCAATTATATGGCTGAAATGTTTAAAAACAGAAGAGGTAGAGGTGTGTAATAAACTTGTCAGAGTTATCTCCTCTGAGTGTAATGAATTTCATTATACAGCCAGACCCTGTGGTGAATGAAGTGAAGGTGTTTGCAGGGTAAAGAGTAGATGCTTTTCAGAGGGCCTGGAATGCTGATAAGCATACTTTTCTACTCAGTGAGGAAGGTGAGGAATTGAGGTGGTATACCACCTCGTTTTATTGAGTAAAGCCTCTTGAGGTTCAAACCAGCTTTCGGCTGATGACACAAACAACAACATTCAAACAGTCTCTTTGATCATCTTCCATCCATTGTTCAGGCTCCAGGTTCGATTCCTTGTCAGATCTGGCAGTTTTTCATTACTCATTGTCATCTATCACCCTTTGTCATCTGCATTACTTTTAATGTACCAAGGCTGTTGACTATTAAAACAAACTTCTCTTTATCATGGGCCTGATGAAATAGGGGTTCTACTGTGGATCCATTACTTGATGTTTCATAACCATTCTTTTTACCTGTCTCTCAGTTTGCTTCATTGTTGCCATTCTATATCAATTGAATTAGTTCAATTAAAAAAAAAACCTTTTCCTTGGCATATGATGTGATCGAGGTATACCGTCCTATCAAATTTTTACAACGGCTGTTAGATCCAGATTTGTAACTCTCAATAGTGCTGCAATTTAAATTGATAAAAATGATTGTGGACACAGGCAGAGATTTTTTTTACCCCTGAACACAGAAACTTCAGAGAGTTGACAATACAGTTCTTATACTAGTGGTGAGTTTCTCGGAGTGCAACAGCCATTTTTCCTCGTCTGTTGTTGTTCGCTTCCTTTTCGGTTTTTGATTTTTATTGATAGTATGTTAATTATAAATTAATGGTTATTTAAAATGTTTTATTACAACGTAACTAACGTGAGTGTTTCTTCTTTACAGCTTGTGTAACACCTGCAATAGACATATACTCATTTGGAATGTGTGCGCTGGAGATGGCTGCGTTAGAAATCCAAGGGAATGGTGACTCTGGAACGTTAGTGACTGAAGAGAATATTAGACGGACAATAGACAGCTTAGACGATCACCATTTAAAAGACTTTATTAATAAGTGTCTTGCGACGGATCCAAACGATAGGTTACCGGCCAGAGACCTTTTATTTCATCCGATATTATTTGAAGTCCATTTGCTCAAACTTTTAGCGGCACATGCATTAGTTCGTAGTGCAGGTAAATTTAGTTTTATGGAGAGAATTTTCGATAAGTTTTTAAGTTCAGTTATTATATTGCAATTATTTGGAAAAAATTTAATGAAGCAATACTAGTAGTTTTCAGTAACCTGTACTCATAATGCCGCTTAATTTTTTTCTTCTTTAGTTATTTATATTGACATGTTTCAATGCATCCACCATCATATCTTAGTAAATAAACCATACAAATTGTAATTTAAACTTTTCTAAAAAGATATAACCAAATTTTTTAGAAAAGTTTTAATAATTTGTTTAAATTTAAATGGTTAATATTCTTTACTGATGTTGAATCATCAGAAACATGCTAATGTTAATAAATAAACAATAATAAAATTTTTTTTAGCAGATTTAAGAGGAATCCAGGTTATGAAATCTAGCAGTATTTTTTCGTTCAGATTAACTACAAGCTACAGAATGCAGTTTAATAATTTATTCATATAAGGAAATTATACAAACAATCAACTGTTAATTAATCCATTTGTAAAAATAGTACTTGATTTCACTAACCTTTTATTGCTGCTTCAATTTTCCTTTCATCTATTATATTACTTTTCCATGCTTATATGTTTTACTGGATCCACCATCATTAGTGTACATAAACACAAAAATTGAAATTAAATTTATTAAACATTTTCAGTAGATGCTATATCTTCAGTATATGTATAAAATTTGTACAAGCGACTGAAGATATAACATCTTCTGAAAATGTTAAAATTGAATTAGTAGTTAATACTTTTATGGGTATGTACTCAAATGATGATGATCCACTGAAATATGAGCATGGTTAAATAGAATAATATGTGCAAGGAAAGTTAAAGGAACAATAAAATGTCAGCAAAAACTAGTAGTATTTTTACAATTTGATTCTATTGTAAAGATATTAAATTTTTCACTGACCTATATTACAGCTGTTATGTCACTTGTTTTTTTACGTTTTTTTATTTAATCGTACTGTTTACTGACATGTTTCTGAGAGTGAAGAAAATGTCTGTAAGAGTACACAAAATTGAAACTAAACTTAAAAAAAAGATTTACAGATGTTGTATGTACAGTCATTTGTATAAACCATGTAAAACGTTTTGTACATATGACTGAAGATACATCTGTAAATTTTAATAGTTTCTTTTTTTAAGTTTATTTCGAATTTTGTGTACTTTGATGATGGTGGATCCACTGAAACATGTCAGTAGAAAGTAGGATTGTATAAAAAAAAGTAAAAAAAAACAAGTGGTATAGCAATTGTAATAAGTCTGTGAAAAATTAAATTTTTTTACAATAGGATTAAGTGTAGGCTGCAGAATGCATTATAAAAATTTATTTATAACTGTTATTTAATTGTGAATACCATCTTGATGTTTCCTTACTGTGAAATCTGTGTTTCTAAAAATGAAGACCAACTGTCCTGTTTTGGTAAAAACAAAGAAATTTTATCGATACTGTACTTCCCCTCATATTTATTGCAATTTGGATGACCTTACTTTAGTTATCTTAAATTCTTTGTTAATTATATGTGAAATTGAAGAAACTATATTAAATAAAGATTTCAAGGCTTGACATTTTTGTAGCTTTTGAGAGTTAACATATTGATAGAAATAACAGCTTTCTGTTGTTCACACTGACAGTTGATCTTTTTCAAACCGGGTTTATGCACTATTAATAGGTTAATAGTGCATCTGCTCTCTTCCAGTACCATAGATATATGGCAGATGTTTCTGAAATGACAGAGGCTTAAATGTATTTCACTTTTTAGTTGGTTTTAATAATAAGTAAATTACATTCATATCGAGTATTCATTTTGATGTTTTTTTTTATTGTTTTACTTTTAAAATATTATTTAATTTACTACATATTTTTTTTACTAAGGAAATCTGATATGGAAAATGTAATACTAATTATGCTTTATTGCAGCAAATATTTCAGAAACAATAACGGATGAAGTTGTACAAAAATTGTACGGACCTGACGTGGTCGTAGCTGAAATAATTCATCCAGACCCGGACAGACCTGGAGTTCAGATGCGAATGTCTGATGTTCCAGTCACCGAAAAACTCGAAAAATTTGTTGAAGATGTCAAGTAAGATTTAAAGAAAATTTTTATACTATGATAGTTCATTTCACGTATATGTAATTCCTGAGTTCCTTTTCGCTTATATTGAGTATTCTAAACCTTTGTGCCTATTTTAGAGATATTTGAATATAGGTTTATACAGGCTGTTCGTAAAGTTGCATACTCAAATTTTTCTGCTTTGTAGCAATGACAGTTAAATTTGAAAAAGATATTTTTTAATTAGGGAATTTTTTGTGCAATTTTTTTGTATGGTAGGACTGCTAGATCTTTCCACCAGGCAAAAGTGGGCGTGGGCTCTAGGCAGTTTGTTTAGTCTGACCAGCAATCTTGCTCATTGCTGCCCAGACTAAATCAACTGCACGGTGCCATACCCTGGTGGCGTGAACTAGCAGTACTGCCATAATATAGTATTCTGTTGCACAAAAAATTCCCTAGTTAAGATATCTTTTACAAATTTATCTGTCATCCCTACAAAGAAGAAAAATTTGGGATGCATTTATGATCACCCTGTATAATAATCGTAATCCACAAAGTTAGGATTTTTAAACATGCTGTATTAGGGATAGGCTCCCTGAGAAGATTGGACTGTACTCTATATAGTTCTGTGCATCCTTTTCGTAGTCTAATATTTGTAAATGAAAAACAGAAAACTTGTGCTAATAGAAAATAAAGAAGTAATTTCAAATTGTTAATCTTTCTTGTAGTGTATTAAATACTGCAGCTAAGTAGTTCATAGAAAGTCCTGAGTTTCATTCATGATCCTTTTCTCTCCATGTCAGGTCCCCCTAAATTTTGGCTGTCACCTTGGCATAATTTTCTCCACTTCTTACCAGACAGAATAACTCCTCATCATTGGTGATTCCAGTAACCTCTTATGTTCCTCAGTCAGGATTCTGTTGCCAACCTATACCTCTGAATCTCGATTTTTCTTTTCAAATTAAGCTGGAGCATTTGAAAAAGGTCATGTCAAAGAAAATGTCCCAAATATGCCAACTCTCTAAACTTCATATCATCCTCCTCTTTATTTTAGTTATAAGTTTCCTTGGGTCAGACCCAACACAACTCATAACCTCTCTCTATTGCTCAACCATCTTTCCTCCATTGCTCTTTTATCATCTCATCATTTACTTTCTACCTCAAGTACACCATTCTTTTAGGCAGTCTACTGTCCTTCATATTACTGGCATGTTTAAACCATTGTGTCTTTGTTTTTCCTACTTTTCTTGTCAGACTATCCATCCTCATTTGTTCCCTAATTACGCTACTTGTCTAGAAAGTAATTACTGTTTAAAAAAGTACTTAAGTATTTTTTCAAGACAATTTTATTTATACATGGAAGTTCATAGCTTAAACTATTTTTTTACATAGTTTCCACCATTGTTCAGGCATTTGTAGTAGCTGGTGACCAGCTTTTCTAAACCTTCCCCAAAGACACATCTCACTAGTGAAGACACCGATAACTTTACAGCATTGTTTTGCATCATCATCACGTTCACTTATCGCCAAGCTCGCATTTCATGTACAGGAACAAGTGGTAATCAGACAGTATTAGGTCTGGGCTGTACGGCCAGTGAACATCTGTACATCAGTTAGCATTTTTGGAACCCAAATTGTGATAACTCAAGTGGTCTGCTACAGTCTCATGTAAATCAGTTCTCAAAACCTATGAAAATTCATCTGAAAGCATTATTGTGAATCATCTCTTCTTTTTAATTTTCTCATGTACTCTCCTGACCAAGTCATCATTGACAACAGATAGAGCTGCCCACTTCATAGTTTTGTCGTGGTGATCTGTCCGTCCTTCATTGAATTGCCTAACCCACTTTTGGATCATTCCATCACTAATTGCTATGTCACCGTAAAGCTTGGTAATCTGCTAATGAATTTCAGTTGCCTTAACGTTCTGTGTGTTCAAAAACTGGACAACAGAATGAATTGCACAGTCGATGGGTTTATCAATTGTTTTAAACATTGAAAACTACCACAGTAAACATAAAACACAAGACTTGTCAACCGTGATGGCATCAGCTTTGAACTAATGAACTAGGGAAAGTTGAGTGCATGTGCGGAGTGCCGACAGTAATGCTGTGGAAGTGTTTGAACTAAATGGAACTTATTTTCCAGATTTGCCTCGTACGTATTGTCTCTGTATCTCTTCTTATCTTTCATAATATACTCCTCTTGAACTTAATTTGTTTTCTCCGCATTCTACTCTCTGCCTTCCTTCCACCATATTTCTCCTGCAGCCAGAAATTTATTTTGGCACAAAATATGCATAATACATAATGAACTTAATAATATTAAAAAGCTCTCTTACTGCTTGAACACTTTCCAATACCTCCTTATTCATTCTTAATGCCATTTATGACATGAAGCTATGAATCCACTTCTCAAGAATGTTTGTATTCTTAAGGGGTTCTGTTTCGGAAAACAGAACACTTGTGCAATGTATTTATGCCACATGGTATTGTCTGTATTGTGTTAAAATTCAAAACTGTCATTCACAAAGGAAAGTTTAGCACAATAACACAGTGCGGGATAATTGTGTGTTATCCCACAAATGCTTGGAATTTTGTGATATATACATAAGCTTAGTTATTTTTTAAACAACTGCATTGTAATTTGTATATATTTTTTTTTTGTTGACTAAGGAGCAAAGGATTTCATCGTTGTATTTCTTAGTGTGTTAATTAATCTTCTGATTTATCACTATGCCATTGTTACTGAACTTTGACGTACAGTATTTTATTTTTTCCTAAGTTATTCTTCAGCGAAGAGGCAGAATTGCTATCATATCGAGTCAAATAATTTACTGGTATCTACATTATTAATACATTACTTTTATATTTTTATTTACAATGACCAATAGCTGTACAGTAATTATTTTTCATTATTGTTATCAGCTACAAGTTTTTTACAATCAGTCATAACTAGAACAGTCAATGTCAAAAACACTATTAACAGTTCTTTAAGTTTTTTTATTTGTGTGCGTCAAAAATCTTATATCGTTGATTTATTTCTTGTTTTTGTTTTTCTGTGTACATTTTTTTACTGTTCCTGATATTTTTAACAGATATGGCATTTACCCATTGACTGCGTATAGAGCGAAACAACCGCCTCCTCCACGGCCGAGAGCAGTATCACCAGAAATGACTGAATCTGTGAAATCCGTTACACCAGAACCAGTCGATGTAGAAGCTAGAAGAGTTGTAAATATGATGTGTAATGTTAAACCGAAAGAACAGAGTTGTGAACTTATGGTGAGTTAAATAATAGCTTTTATCATATTTCAAAATCAATTACTTTTTGTTTGTAAATATTGTATATTAGATATTTTATATTGTCTCCTTGTTAATATTTTAAGCGGAACACATAATACTATTAAGATGTTAACCACAATATTTTGTTTTATTTTTTAATTAATTTTTTTGTGAGCGACTCTTAGTTATGTACAGTTACCTCTTGGTATTCATTCTTCCTTCTGTTCATTTTGCGTTTATTGTGAGTGTTACATTTATTCAAAATTGTTTTTTGGGGTTTTTAATTGTTTGTAAATTTTTTTATAAAAGTTTTAATTGTTTAATCATTCCATATTTTTATATATAAAAAAAAATCAAAATTTTTATGTGGTAGTGATAAGAATTGAATTATTTGGGGTTTTAGCTTTTACGGTCATCTTCTGACGTCAACTTCATTTCTATTGGTTTTCCCTCACCGCGTCCACAAACTTAATTTTTTCCTTTTAACCCACTCTTTATTTCAGGATGTGAAAATGTAATTTGGAGCAATGTCAGACAAGTACGGTGGACATTCCCAAACAGAAATTCTACACTTTGCCTAAAACATCTTTATCAACATTTTGTTGTGTGCTGGTTCATTATCCTTCGTTCTATCAGTCTAAAATGTGACAAAGGATGGTTGTTAATTGGTTTATACCATGGGTTTTTGTACGTGCTGCAAAAATGATTAAAAATAACTAAGAATTCACAGCCCTTAGTGAAAAATGCGTGATCTCAGCTATCTCTACATGTTTTACCCATTTGTATCATAATTTTTCGATTCAAAGCTCATGTGATTCTGATTAAACCTTGTAAGTTTCTGGGCTAGAGGTCCCAAATTTTCTTTTGGGACAATATGGTGACTTCCAATTTTGCTGATGATCCCTAAACAACATTCCTTAACTGCTAATAATTTACAAGATATCATAAAACAATTTTTTTTTGGATTGTTTAATTTCATTATCAAAATCATCTTCTTGAACTACTTTAAGGAAATTTTTGATTTTTTTATGTTATTGACCATTATCTTATTAATTTACAATAGTTTTATGATAAATGATTGGAATATTTAATTGGGAAAATTCTTTTGTAAACCAAATATTTGTTTTTAGTTATTGATCTTATCTTATTTGTATGATGGATGTTCAATAATAATTAACGAGACAAATTTACGTAGAGAAAAAAATGATTTATTCAATGACAATGAAACCTACATTACTCTTCAGTGTAGTCTCCTGCAAAATTTAGACTTTTATCCCACCATTCTCTGAGCTTTCTGAAAAGCGTAAAAGTCTCTAACTTGTTGTTCAAACCATTCATGTACCACTTTTTTTGACTGCATCTTTGTTGTCAAACTTCTTGCAGCGTAAAAAGTATTTTGGTCCAAACAAGTAAAAATCAAACAGGGTGAGATCTGGGCTGTAGGGGGGGATGTGGGATGCCTCTGAACCCATCGTTTTAGCGTTTCATCTGTTCTCTGAACAGTGTGGGGATGTGTGTTGTTGTTTAAGAGAATTATACCTTTTGTGAGAGCACCGTTGCGTTTTCACCTTATCTTGAGTCTCTTTTTCTGTTGGAGCTGTAGAAAAAGAAAGCTATGACCTACTAATAATAATAATAATAATAATTCATGAATGAAAAGATAATAGGCAGTGTTGATTAACAAAAAGTCGCTTTTAATTTTGTGTAATATACATACACAAGAAATACTAGAATAAAATATTATAAAATGATAATGATGATGTAAGTACAGAAAAATTGGACCCTGCGAGTCCCAGAAGACTGTCAAAATCACTTTACCGGTCAATGCATAAGTTTTGAATTGTTTTTGTGTTGGTGATCCAGATGTTTCCACTCAAGAAGTTGCTGTTTGGATTACCTCTAAATGTTGTTTCCATGTTTCATCACAAGTTATTATATGATCTAGAATGTCATTACCTTCTGCTTTAAACTGTTGTTTGAGCTCAGAAAAAATGTAAAACTGGATATTTTTATAAGCTTGAGTCAAATTTTTTGGAACACTTTTTGAAAAAAATTCAGCTGTCATGAATTTCTGAATGCACTATTCTAATATAATATAACCAAACTAGCAATTTGGGAAGTTTTTTACTCACCTGTCTTCACAATAACATTCCTGCAATTTTGTAACGTAGTAGTCGAAACTTCAACTGGTCTTTCAGAATGTTGAAGATCAGTGATATTTGTTCTAACTGAAATAAACTGTTTTAACATTCTTGAATAAATTCCACTTGTTTTAAACCTTTGTATAGCTAAAATCTTATCACGCTCTTTCAGCATACAAATTTCATGCGGAGCTGGTATTTTGAAATTAAGAAAAGGAGTAGTTTATTTTAATTATGATTAAACAGCTGATTAACAGTGATCACAAGGTTGAAAACTTGACCCTCAAAAGTTTCATTGTCATTACGTTAACCACATTTTTCTCTACATTAATTTATCTTGTTAATTATTGAACGTCTGTCATACAAATATTAGGAATGAAGTAACAAAATTAATGTCATCATTAATTAGTTTTGATGCAATTGATTAGTTTTACTGTTTTGATGTTAATCGTTATATTATTATTTGTTTCTTTTATTTTTTTGATTGTGTTCATTTATGTTGGACTATATTTGTATTCACTGAAGTGTTAAAATTCATTGAAAATAAAAATTTTTTGGTTAACACTTTAACTTATCTTAAAAAGTGATTTAGATGTTCAGTTTTTGGTTATTACTTGTTGTTTCGTAAACTGAATTTATCTTGTTGTAAGTATTATGATTTAATTTTGATTTTTACTGATAATAATTTTTTGTCTGCATGTTAAATTTATTATCATTTTATCTTTTTGTTTCGATAGGAGGTTTTTAGTTCAGTTTATTTTATAGTTTTGTTTCTTTTGTATTGCTTCTTATTTCTTATTTGCTCATAATTAATTTGGGGCTGTTTTTGTTTATCAATAAGACTTCACTTTTGAAACAAATGAGGTCTCACTAAAATTTTTTGATCGCTAACAATTCTATTCCTGTAGGGTTTCAATTTATGTTGTGTAAATTGATGCATTATTTGAATTTAATTTTGTTTTATGGTTTTTTTATTGTATTAAAATTGTTACACTTTTTGTTTATAATTTTATATTTTAGGTAATATATTCTCTGGGTTCTTTTATAAGTGGTGATAATAGTGGATGATTCAAGATTTTGTTCAATATTTTGTTTAAAATTTAATAATTTTTCTGTATTTATCTACTCTAAGCTTGAATGATGGCTTTCAAGTATATTTCAGTTATACCCTCTTAATGGTAGTTTCTATAATGGAAATTTTTACGTCCTCCAGAAGAATTCAAACAATTTATTTTACATCAATTGTAGAACTATTTTGTAAATGATTTATTATTTTTATTGAGAAGATTTTGTAGGCACAGTATTTTTGTAAAAAGTGTATCCTTAATATCTGATTTGGTTTTAATTTGTTTGAGTACACATTGGGTTCAAGTTCTTTTAAAAATTGAAAATGTAATGGTTTGTCCATAATAATGACAAATGATCTAGTGTTTTATGTTAATGAGATATTCCTTAATTCGTTTAAAAATTGTTTGTACATAAATGCAAATGCTCGTAACCGAATTTAAAAAAAAATCCATAGTATTGTTTAAAGATATAAGAAGTTTTATGTTCATTTTAAACAGGCGATCAATTTTAATTATTAATAATTAACTGATATTAGTTTTGTAATGTTAATTGATTTTTGTTTTTAGTGGGTTGTTAAATTATTTAAATGTAATCTGCCACTATCTGTTATAAATGGTTATTATTTGTTATTTAATTTATTGTTTAATTTACTAAAGGTCTTTTGTAGATTAACTGGTTGACTATTAATGAAGAGATTAAGGTTGTTATATTCTAGTAAATGTGAAAATAAAGATGGGATTTACTGCTTAATGTTTTCTGACCATAATTTAAATTTGAATTTGAAATTGACCACCTCCGTGGCTCAGTGGTTAGAGCAATTGAACTGTATAACAAAATGCAAAGCGGAATGTCCTGAGGCCAATTCCTGGAATTATTACTTGTTGAATATTTATTGATTCTGTATAGAAACCCAGAGTTGTTGCAAATAACCAAAGTAGTTGATACAACTTTAAATAAACTTAAAAAAATTAAATTAAAATGAAATCTGTTAATTCATAATCAGTGCAAATAAAATTGATTTTTTTCTGTACAATAAGTGTTAAAATTACCTCAAATTTTGTATGTACTTCAGATCTTCCAGCCGCATTGGCGTAGTTGGTAACGTGCTCGCCTCTCATCATGGGGTCTTGGGTTCGAATCCCATTCAGACACGGCATATTTTCATACGTTACAAAAAAATCATTTCATCCTTCCCCGTCTGCATTAGCATTAATTGCAGAACAGTTGGACGTTAAACCAAAAAAATAAATAAATTAAAGAAAATTCAGATCTTTGTAATCATCAAAAATCAGTTCAAATAAATTTTTTGTGGCATTTAAATTATACTAAATCCTTGTTTATCCGAAACAAATTTTTTTAAAATATTCAATTTTGTTCAGATGTATGGTGTATATTGACACCTTGTTTTATTTTTTTTTGTTTTTAGTTTATTTAAAGTCACATCAACTGCTCGTTTATTACCAACTATGGTGGGTTATGTAACAGTGGGTTTAAAGTTGAGAATTGAACCCAGGACCTCTGCGTTGTAGGATAGCTTTTTTTTGTTTAGGCTAGTTTTTCTTTATAAAAACCTTGGTAGGCTAGTGTGCTACCACTACGATACAGAGGCAGCCACCTTGATTTTGTTATACAATACCTATACAGTATTACGATTTTGTATTTATTTTTGGTCATTTAATTACAGTCTTCCATTTGACATGCAATAAACAATTTTGTATTTTTTTTGTAATTTTTAAGTAAAATTTATTTGTTTTCCTTTAAAAACGTATGAATCTTACTCTTATATTGTATATTGCTCATCATTTCTAATGTGAATTTAATAAAAATGTAATAAGTCTTAACATATATTATGGCGAAAACCTGCAAATCTGTACATCTGAAAGTGGACTGGTCCTATCAGCTTATGTGTGATAAATAAGGTTGTGATGTATTGTTTAATGTTTTTATTTTCAAGACAAATTTCTTTAAAAAAAAAGTGCCTACTGGCTGAGTGTGCCAAATGTTTACTTATACACAAGTAAAATCTATCTTGTTCTCTAATGTGTTGAAAAACGATGTTTACATTATAGCCAGAATTTAATATAATTGTCATTCGTTATTATAATTAATATTTCAATCAATATTGTGCCATCAGTAAAAATATTTTCGTCTAGTTTGATTTCATGAAGTGTTAATTATTACTTTAAATTGTCGAGTAAATGGTTGCATAGCCAATCTTTAAAACATTAATGCTATACCGTTCGTCATTATGCCTCTTCAGGGTGAACTGGAGGAATGAGTCATTTCCATGCTGCCATTATTTTACGCTATAAATACAATAAACTCTCGTATTACAAACTCTACTGGGCAGGAGGGTCGAGTTCATTTTACGAGGTTATATATGTAGTATTTGATGGGAATATTTTTTAATTTTTTATACAATATTCCCTTTATGTGTAGTAAAACTGCTACAAAGTATTAACTTTTTACTCCTTATTTAGTAAAAATAAAATCAAAATTCAATACTGCACCATTAATAATAATGTATAATAAATAATGAACATCATTAAGAATTGTAGTTCAGTCCTTTGTAAAAAATTACGGAGGAAGTTGCTTTCTTTAGAATATTCCTAGCTCTTTTATAAACCGGGTGTCCATTAAGTCTGGAAACGGCTGAATTATAGAAAAGTGAGCGTGACTAAGTGACCAGAATGACTTTAATTGCTTGTTGCACCAAAAAAACTATTCTGGGTGATATTTGAAATTTTTGTCGCCATCTTGGATCCGCCATATTGGATTTAACTTTCTTATATTAAATAGGATGATGGTCATATGATACATGATTTCGATCTAAAATTTCAAAATAAATTCAATGGCGAAAACCGGAAATCGATATCTTTTTTCGTTTTTGAGATATTACCATTCAACTATCCAGATCGGGGCAGAACGGCCATTCCTCCCTCCTCCGTCTTTAAGCCTACATAGACAATTTAGGTTGCAAGTGAACGACTACACGTAAGATTATTGACAAAAATAAGTTTTTTAATATCTCCAGTTCTTCATAAATAGGAAATTATTGTCATTAAGAAATACGGAAAAACAATTTAACGGCTGATTTATTGCATTATAAAACTACAGTATTTAATTTGTTACCAGTTAATACTTATTGTTATTATTGTAAATGTTAGTGTTTATAAGTAAATAATTATGAAAATAAGTTACATAATTGAAGATAAAATTACCAAATGTTTCTTGACTCAAGAGTAGTTGTTCTAAGTGGCCTTCTCCTACTTATTTACAATATGATGTACGTGCGTAAAAACTAGTTTACAGCGTAACGAATGAATTCCCTTGGGATTCAAGCAGATTCATTTAGAATTCTTTGTTTGAGTTCATGCAGACTGTTAGGTTTTGTTCTGTAAACTTTGTTTTTTAAGTATCCCCAAAATAAGTAGTCTAATGGACTCAAATCAGGTGATCTCGGAGGCCATTCAATTGCTCCTCTCCTACCAATCCATCATTCTGGGAAAGTATATTCAATGCCACTTTTCCAGACCGTGCCCCGATTGAAACATTAAGTGTGTTCAAGACAGTCAGAAGATCTGAGGAATCGGGAAGTGTTAACAATCGTCTCGAAACTGGCAGACCTCAATCCGTAATAAATGAAAACATGCAATTACAAATCATGTTAAAAATAACAGAAGACCCCCACAACTCAATTAGAGATATCAGTAGGGATCTTCAGGTAAACAACCTACATCATATTGTCAATAAGTAGGAGGAGGCCACTTTGAACAACTACTCTTGAGTCAAGAAACATTTGGTAATTTTATCTTCAATTATGTAACTCATTTTCACAATTAGTTACTTATAAACACTGACATTTACAATAATAACAATAAGTATTAACTGGTAACAAATTAAATACTGTAGTTTTATAATGCAATAAATCAGCCGTTAAATTGTTTTTCCGTATTTCTTAATGACAATAATTTCCTATTTATGAAGGACTGGAGATATTAAAAAACTTATTTTTTTCAATAATCTTACGTGTAGTCGTTCACTTGCTACCTAAATTGTCTATGTAGGCTTAAGACGGAGGAGAAAGGAATGGCCGTTCTGCCCCGATCTGGATAGTTGAATGGTAATATCTCAAAAACGAAAAAAGATATCGATTTCCGGTTTTCGCCATTAAATTTATTTTGAAATTTTAGATCGAAATCATGTATCATATGACCATCATCCCATTTAAATTAAGAAAGTTAAATCCAATATGGCGGATCCAAAATGGCGGGCAAAAATTTCAAAAATCACCCAGAATAGTTTTTTTTGGTGCAACAAGCAATTAAAGTCATTCTGGTCACTTAGTCACGCTCACTTTTCTATAATTCAGCCGTTTCCAGACTTAATGGACACCCGGTATAGTAATTAATAATAGTGATAAACGCAATAAAAAAATCGACAAAAAGATAGTGGGATTGTAATTTAATTCATGACAGAAATAATCTTTTAACTACTTAAAATGTGGAATATGGCATGGGATTTTGAAGTTTTTTACATTTTTAATTTTTTTTGTTTTCATGCTCCAAATGGTTTATTCAATGTATGCACTTTTTCCATTCCTCCCATGGACATATGTTTTGCTTTTTAGTTCACAATTTCTATAGTCCATGAAGGACACATTCTACAAGCAACAATGCAAATGCATTTCCTCTTCAGACTGTAAAGTTAAATCCATATTCCACGACGTAAATTGTAAAAATAAAATTAAAAACAATCTCTGAAATTAACCAAAAAACAAATGCATAGCTGTGAGAGTTGCTATCTTGTTCTGATTCCCGTTCACATGGGCCAGTGTTACACAATTATGAATCTTGTATCGGACAGGATTCAAAAGATGCAGGAAATACTAACCTGCAACACACCAGATTCACTGCAACAATTAATCAGATTAAAAACATTTAAAGGGCGGTCGGTTGTCCATTGTATGCAAAGTCCATTAATAAAATCGGTGTCCATTATACATGGGTTTACTGTACTACTCATTATGAAAACATTGTTCGGTCTGCTGCTTTGCGAGTACAGATGTTACAGTTTCCTATGGCATGAAAATCTCCCCTCTCCATTATGCAGGAGTAGTATTAAAATTACCCATTTCGCCATGATTCTAAAATTTGTTTATTCCCGATCATTAATTGTGTGTGTAGAATAAATAGTGCGTTGTTCTACTATTATTTTTAAACGACTCTGGACAACTCCCATTCTCTACCTGCTTTACGGGCTGGCACATTATACCATGATCTATATTTCGACTGTCCAGTTCATTACTGTTACAACTCGAAAAAATTTATTTTCGAGTTATATATTGTATTTGATGTAATTTGTTGTCCTCTTTCCAGTTCAATACTTAAATTAAATAAAATTCTTATGAACTAACCATTTATTGGACATAAGTAATATATAAAAATAATGAAAACAGGATTTTTAAACATAAAATGAAACTATAACTCTCTCAGCCTTAAAAAATTATGCTTTTGGAGTTAATTCAGTAATGAACTGACAGTCGATTTGACTACGCAGCATTGACAATTTATGATTTTGTTAATACAGAGTGATTTTTTAGTCCTGTTACCCAATTGTTAATGTCTGGTAATTTTTCTAAAAAAAATAAATTTTGTTTTGTGACACTAAGTTGGTAGCCCTACTCAACCAGTATGGATATGGCAGTGTGAGTTGATTCTCCTTGAGCTGTGTAAAATTTTGTGCCATTTCCGGTCAAGGAGAATCAACTCAAACTGTCGTATCTATACCGGTTGAGTAGGGCTACCAACTTTGTGTCACAAAACAAAATATCCCTTGCTTAGAAAAAAATTACCAGACATTAACAATTGGGTAACAGGACTAAAAAATCACCCAGTAGTATAGTCACTTAAGTCACGAGTTTGCCCTTGTTTGCAACGAGGGGTAAAGGGGGAAAAGCATCAGTTTGCATGCACGACTGCTTTAATTTCAGTATGACAAACATAACAACTTATACTATACCCAGATCATATACAGTATATCGCGAAACCTTTTATAGGTTAACTGTACGAATATAACTGTTTGTTACCGTAAACACAAATGTCGGTTTCTCGAAAATGTGGTTGAACTATTCACAGTGCTGAACGCAATGTAATAAAATGTTGTGAAGTTGAAGTTAAAAAAAAGCCTATCTGTGTCTCTTAACAAAAGCCCTGAGCGAGCAGCTAACTACTGTGATGTTTCTGTTTCCACAATTTGAAAAATAAAGAAGGAAATTAAGGAAGTGAAGAAGCTATTCTTTAAAAGTTTTGTTGACACCTGGTAAAAAAAGGAAACGGTTAGGTAGATACTAGAGAGATTGGTAATGAAAACGCCGATGACAGCAATAGTAAAGAAGGCGATTCATTCGTAATTACAGTAAATCAAACATTTCTAGTCATGTAATTAAACTATAAGCAATATTACAGGTCATATTTATTTCTTATAAGGTTCATGAAGAAATCATTTTCTTGGAATAAATCACAGCTTACAAAATGTATTTAGAAACTGCACGGTAGTGAAATGAACGAGTAGTGTCTCACTGTTGAGGTTGGCAGCACTATAAATATTTCACTTCCCTTCCTCACAGCCCATACATACGCAAAGGCAATCTCGTGACTTCAATATCTATAGTATATCAAGTATTGTAACCCCCAGCTGTCCTGTGCACACTACATATGCATTCCTTACAGAGGAATAGTAACCAGTGGTAAACAAGAGTGATGAATATATTCTTTCATTTATTATTTAATAAATTATTGATCAATGTAATATAAATTTTTTTTGTTTGATTAAACGTATATTTTCATATTATTTAAGATTTATTAATTTAAAAAAACCTGTGTGGTTTGTAAATAGTGGTTTTAATGTTAATAAAGTTGAATATTATATTTTACTTGTTATTTCGATGTTATTAATTGTATCTTGTGTAACAGTTAAAAATTTTCCTTTGTTTTGTCTACTTTTAGATGACTATATTGTTAAGGATGGATGATAAGATGAATCGACAATTAACATGTTTAGTAACAGATATTGACACATCTTTGGTTCTTGCCCAAGAATTAGTTCATTTTGGATTTATTAATGAGGTAATTAAACTTATTCATAATATTTATTTTTTTAACAATTGATCAGTCTGTTTGTTAATACCAATATGTATTATTTGTTGCACTTATTTTCTACGTCAGGGTTTGTTTCACTGTAGCTAAAGTATTTTTTTTAAATCCCTAAAGTGTGTATGTTTTAATCTGTTCAATTAACTCTCCTAAAAAAAATGGCTTGCTTATTTAGTATAAATCTACATACATAAGCAATGTGCGGACAGAATAATTTTTATTCAGATATTTCTCCTGAAAAAAAAATCACTAACCTTTTCAGCTGCCTTCATCCTTAGGATATACTTATATGTGTTTTGGTGGACCCACCTTCATCAGAGTACATTAGTCCCTCACTGTTCTTGGGTTCGGTATTCGCAGTTAATTTAACCCTTAGAAGCCGAGTAGCCCTTATTTGGTTGTTAGATGAGTTTGTAAGTACTCAACAGTTTGTGTAATAGTGAAGGTCAGTGTATGTGCACACCAGTAAACATAGTTAAATAATAGCTGAATGTATGAGGAAGAACGTAAGCTATTTAGAAACACAATCAGGTTGGTGGGAAATTTTCTATTGATTTGAGAATGTTGGGATACCACTCAATTCCAGTTTTTTTTAAAGAAAACTATGTAAAGGCCGTATTTCATGTAAAAATAGAGTTATAACCACGTTTGAAAGCTTGAATGGTAAAGGTAGGTAAATTGTTCAATGATGCTATTATAGCAAAACTGGTTAAATTAAATATGACCTGTAAAATGGAATAAATGCTCCAAAATTCGTAGAATAGCCTATATTTTCAGACATTATTCACAATAAAACTAAAATGTTCTAATATTATCTTTTATTATTTCTTTCTACGTGCACGTGTTCACAAAATTCTGTGCTTTCATATAATAACATACGTCATATAAATAACTGCAGGAATGGGTCGATTACATCAACTCAGAGACAAATCTTTCCGACCTGCATTTTTATTACAGAATTCATATTCACTTGACTTTTACATACGCTTGAATAGTCGTATAGTGTGGTAAGTGAGGGCATTTCATTTATTAAATTTTTCGCTAGACATTTTTCTATACCAGACTAAAAAAAATTTATTGCAAATTTTGACAAAAATGCGCTACTTAGCATAAATTACAAAAAGAAATTGTAAATTCGCTGTAACTGGCGTAAAAAAGTGGAGTTTCATGTTTGTTCTTTTAAACATCTCTCGAAGGTTTCTTAATGTCTCGTAAAAATTTCAAATTTTTTGGATAAAAAAGCCAAGTCAATTGATGCGATCTCTGAATTAGTGTTCAAAGAGTTAATATTTTAAAACCTATCAGTCCCAGAAGGGTTAACTGCATATTTTTTTAAATTTTAACAAAAAATGCAACACATTTTCCGCTTTTATTTGCTGTATTTTGATTCATGTGTTATGTTCTCGTCCATTTAGTAAATCGTCACAAAGATGCGTGGCTACATAGTTCTTTAAACATCAGCTATGTATAACTACAGAACATGTTACTTTACAAATACTACTGTATTTGATGATGTATTGTTTAGTGTTACACTGCAGTCATAGGTATCAAAAAACAAACAATGAATCAAATCTGGCTCCTATATCCAACTCCAATAATGATGTTTAGAGTTACTTTAAAATCTGTTGGTTTGATGTCTTCAAATTCTCCCCTCCCCATTGTATTAAGTGATTGGACATCTATGGACGACATTTCTTGTGTTACAAAGATTATTTTAAATTTTTAGTTATAAAATACACCACTAAAGGACTTATTGAAAGTTTTTTCCTGTCTGTGGTTATTTTAACATTTACTGTTTAATGTTTACTAAGTTTGTTTATAACCTACAATTTGTGTTGCACAGCATGTGTATCGTTTTGCAACATGTCATTGAATGATGATGAAAGTATTATTACATATTACGAGTATAATATATTATCATTATTATATAAATGATGATATTATTCGAGTTGTAAATAGGTTTTATAATCATATATTTTTAGTGTAATACTATATAATCAGGCTTTCTCCGTAGCATAGTGGTAGCGCTACAGAGGTTCCGGGTTTAATTCTCGACTAGGGTCTGGAAATTTCCCAAGTTAAATAAATAAAAGTGTGTAGTTACTAATATGAACTGTTGTTTAGTTTATTATAAAAAAAAAAACTAATAAACCAAATGTAGGCCTAATTAAATCAAGTTTTAATATTTCTAGTACGGTTCAATTCTTGTTTTTTTGTCTAAAAGTGGTTCTATTGGTTGGCATATTTTTAAGCACAAAAATTATTTTTGTTAATAAGAAATAATGTACTTTAAAGGAAAAGATTAGAGCTTTAATTTGAGGTAAGTAACAGTGAAATTGGTTTCAAAATAAAATTAGAATAAAATCTTCAAATCAGTCATAAATGGTCAGCACTGTACTTAAGTATTGAATTTAACTCCAAGTAGTGAAAGTGTTAAAAATATACATTGTAGAGCCTGTCTGACACCTTGGCTGCATGGACAGTGATGGATAGCCTATTTATACACACATTAGATTTCTAAAAGGGACTAAATAAATCAGCTGTGATAAAACCCTCTGTTAAACAATCCGAGTTGAAGAATGACAAAGTGAGGGCATGATCTCATTCATAACGCAACCAACTTGAGCTGTCAGACAAGTTCTACAACATTTTGCATTGGCCACCTCCGTGGCGTAGTAACTAGCACGCTAGCCTATGAAGCGGAAGGTCGTGTGTTTAATTCCCGGCTAGGGTCTGAAAATTTTAACTCGTTAAAATCCACTGTTACAGTATTAAAACCCACAGTAGTCACTAATGATCAAGCTGTTGATGCGACTTTAAAAGAAAAAACCATAAATTTTTTTTTATTTTAAATAGAGTCAATTCCAGATAATTGGGGCACATCAGGACCGGAGTATTTTGGCCCAATTAAACGGCTGGTTCTAATAAACTAATTTGTAAACTATGGCGTAACAATACTGTATTTTATTAAAATTATCACATTCATAAATTTTACGTGCAAGTTCTATCCATATACCTACACACGAACAAAATAATAGGGTATCAGAACAATGATTTAAGTTTTTATCAAAACCTTTTGCCTTGGTTTTAAGCATTGGACCATTGACACTAACAAGTTGCGAAGTTACAATGGCAAACCGTTCATTTAACACTTCTCAACAAGTGGATCCTTCCTTCACATTTTCTTTTCTGAGATGTTCCATGATCTTTTAATGCCCACTTAGGGCGCATTTTATTTTCTTGGAGCTCAATACAAGCTATAATTTTCGGTTATACCCCAACGAACTAAAGACTGCAAATGAGATCTAGCCAATAACAGCCAGGGTCGGGTGTGAGGTTGCCCCTTCGTCAAGTCACTCTGTTCCATCGACTCCAGCTGACATTTTGTTAGGCTGTCATCTGCAGCAGGACCACAACATGACAACGCAGGATACGATTAACGAAAGTCAATTGGCTCTGTGCTAGATCTAGGTCACTATGCTCCGCCTTCATCTCCAGTCTCTAGTTTGTTAAGCTATAGTTTCGATAGTTTATGTTGACTTAAAGTAGATACGTTTTTATTTTGTCGAGAAGCTTTATTCATTCATACAGTCATATCGTTATGTGGCATGTAACTCACAAAGACGTTGATGGTAGGTACTGTGCTGTAAGCCTACGCGTAAAAAAATCAACAAATTGTGAGAAAAGAATGGGAATTAAAAAAATAAAAAAATAAAAATAGCGTGTTGTTCATCGCTGTAATAGTTTTAATAAAACATTGGATTGGCCCCAATAAGCGGCATTGTGGACCGAATAAACGGAGTACTTATCAATGTAAAATCCCGTTCTGTTTTTGTTCATTAAAGAACTGTCCCAAAAAAACCGGCTGCCCCAATTAACCAGTGGACCAATTATCCGGAATCGACTATATATGATTTTGTAATGAAGTAATAAAAATGTTTGGTGAATTGCATCTTTGGACTATTATATTTTTTTATTTTAGTTAAAATGATAATAATTTTTTCTGTTTATAGGCTGACCGCGAAAAAATAGCGAAATTAATAGATGAGACATTAGCTAGTGCCAACAGTGGGAGAGAATGTATTACTGGTGAAATTCCACAACCGCAGCAATTACTAATGACGACTACAACCACAATGCCCTCTGCACCACAGTCGAATATACCTTCCGCGGCATCAATGTTACATACGGGCAGTTAATAGTGGCTTTCTGGCCCTGTTCGGCCACGGATCGTGAATATTAAAATGTAGGCAAAATTAAAAGGCTGGTATTATTATTATTATGATTAATTATTATTATTATTATCTTTATTATTATTATTATTGTAATTATTATTTAAGTTTACCAAATATTAATAGAAACTTTTTTGTTTTTCTTTTTTAGTTAAGACCAATCTAAAACCATTTTTACTACCAATTTAAATGAATAATAATTAAATAGAAATAATTAAATTAGCCTAAAAAAACTATTTATTAATTGTTGTATTGATTGATTAATTAATTAAATTTAATTTCATTGTGTTTTATAAATTATAAAAATTGAAATTGTGAAATTTGTATTTATTAATAATTTTCGTGTTGACATGGCTGTATTTTTTCTGGTATTTAATTTGATTTTTAAAAAGAAATAAATCCATCTATCTTTTATTTCAATAATTGTATTGTATGCATTGTTTATTCCATAAAAATATTTGGTATAATTTTGTTTTCATTTTTTCCTTTTTGCTTATCTCATTTTATTCATGTGTTGACTTTTTTATAATACATATTTTTTTAATGTTTATTGTAGTACAGTAGACCCCCGATTTACGACGGCTCGGTTTACACCGGCTCGATATAGCGACCGACCATACAAAAAGGTCGACAATAACTTTCCATTCAAAGCAACATTATTAATTGACAATGTCAAAAGTCACACTGCTGCAGGCCTGGAAGGTAAAAATTCAAATGTAAGAGTCATTTTTATGCCACTGAATACATCATTATTACTCCAGCCTATGGATCAATCTGTCCTCGCATGTTTTAAAGCGTATTACTTACGCGATAGTTTACGTAAGTTCTTCAGCGCTGTTGATCAGGAAGATGGACCAAGTATTATAGAATACTGGAAAAAATTCAATATATTACAAGCTATAAAATTGATAAACAATGCATGGATGGAAGTTTCCGAAAAATGTTAAAAATGGATGGAAAAAATTTGTCCTCACTATTATAATGACAAGGAAATTACTAAGATCCCCGTGTTGAATGCAACGACAGAAATTGTAGAGATAGCCAGTAATCTTAACTTGGAAGTTTGTAACGAAGACGTTACAGAGTTGTTAAATGCTGAAGAGGATATTTCCAATGAAGAGCTTATTGCATTTGTTCAACCAGATACTCAACAATTGGAAAAAGAATTCATTCAGGTAAGTGAATCAGAACCCACAGTTGATAAAAAAATTAACGAAAAGACCTTCGGAAGCATTTAAATTAATTGAAAGTGGGTTAGATATTTTTGAATCAGACGATCCAGATTCTAATCGCAGTATGGCCGTAACCGCAGCCATGTGGCGTGAGTTCTCATTCTACCAAGTAATTTATAGATCGATGAAGGCGTAAAAAGTTCAGAAGCCACTTGGTTATTTCTTTAAAACTGCAAAAACAGTTGTACAAGCAGTGAGCTGTCAAGAAGCAGATCCTCAACCCTCAACACTGCGACAGTAAATTACACAGCAGGCAAATTTTAAATTTAATTAACACAACACAGAAAATGTTAAAGTACTTTTATTTTTATGATTTTATAATTTTTTTTATTTTAGGTGTATGCTTCATGTATAGTGCAGTACATATTCAAGTTATTGTATTTTTTAAAAATTTAATTAAAAATGTGTTCACTGCAAAAACTTTAACCTATATTCAAATGTATTCAATGGTTTTTTTATCAGAGAAGTAATAAAAGGAAATAGTATAAAATATTATTTACTTGTTTAATTTTATTAAAAATACTGTATGTTAAAGAGTCCGTTAATATTCGATTTACGGCGGGTTTTCCGGAACCAATTCGGTCGTTATTGCGGGGATCTACTGTATTTACAAAATATGTTTTTTAAAATAAAATACTTATTTGTTTATTATATTTTTGTGTTTCAATCTTAATTTTGTTAAAAAAAACAAAATGTATTTTTCACCAAATTGTCCAGTAATATATTAATAAATTTAAACATTTTTTTCTTTGTATGGCCTTTTTGTATAACCTTATTTGGAAATGTGTACCATAAAAATGAACTAATGGTTTTTACAGCCTGTGTTACTATAATCTTAGTTGATTTTTGTATTTGTTAGAGTGGTCTATGAAGTTTTCTTATCTGTTTTTTAAGCTCTGTATAATTTTGTTTTTTAATAGTAAAAATTAGTTATTTTACTTTTCACTCTACTTTATTTAACAACATTTTTAAATTAATAAAATAAATTTAAAATTTTTCGCCTAATTTTTTTGGATGGTATTGTGTTCACTTCTGAAGTAATTAAGTTGTAGGAATTTATGTGTTGTGAAATTCAAACCCATTTTGAAATGAATTATGGCTTGTATTTCTGTTGGTGTACAATTATTCTCTCAATTTTTCTCCAGTTGTATTAAATTAAAGACTATTACTGTTTAGAAATTTATAAAATGTTTTTGAGGTCAAAAACGTTTGTATTATGTTTTTATGAAAAAACTTATAAATTACTTATAAATTATGTTTTTTATGTATATTTTTTATAAAGATTCTAAAATTTAGTCATTTGATTGCTGGAAAATTAGTTTGAAATCCCCGCTTATTTAACCTGTTTAATTAATTAATTTTTAATTTGATATTAATTAATTAAATAATTTCATTTCATTAATTTTTTTATTTGATATTTAAAAGTTTACATTAATAATATAATCTGAAATGTATTGAACCAATTTTGAAAACTGTTTTAAAAACCTGAAAATTTCAGTTAAAATCTCCTGAAATAACCTTAAAAATTGTTAACTAAACAAAATTGTAAAAACTTGACTTGGTTATAAGTTAGTAGTATTTTGTATACCTTTAATGCATTTTTTATTCATAAAAATTATGATGTGTAACGTACCAAGAAAAATTCAAGGACGTTGAAAATTTTATTGTTTGTTTTATGGAACTAAAAAATTTTGACTTTATGATTTAATTTTTAGAGAAGGTTGTGTTGCTAATTATGACTGAATTAAGAAATAATTTGTTCCAAAGATGGAGATATTTGGGGTCGTAACTGTTGAGTAAAATTTATTAAATGAGTTTAGTTTTTGTTATTTATAATTTCTTCCTTTTGGTGTTTGTAAAATTATAGCTTCCTGTATATTTACATTAATGTAGACTTCAAAAAAACATTTTTGAACAAGGATTTTTTTTATGAATTTACTGTGGATTTGTAAAATAACTAATTTCACGATGATGATCGGTATTTTTCATTTAAATAAAACCGTTATTTAAATTTGAACGAAAGAAAAAGTCAATTATAAAAATGAATTTAGTAAGACTTTTGACAGCTATATTTGGAAGTGATAACTATAAGATTGCCTTAAAGCACCATTTTTATTAACTACTCATTGTTTAAATATTTATAATTTCTGAGAAATTTAAAATCTTGCAGTTATTTTAGGACCATTCTTCATTTTTTCTATTTAAATTTCTTTAAAAATCTTTGAAAAAAAAACTACATAAAATTTTGACAGCTAATTTAGTATATTTTTGAGAACGTATTTTCAGAATTGTTGATTTTCAAAAAAACATATAAAATATTTCAGATGAACAGTTTTACTATTAGATCATGGAAGAATTAAACCAAATTTCTGTTATTTATTTCTGTTCAAAGATATACCATTTTGTATTAAAGTGTAATGATGCCATATTTCTTTATAGATACCCTAAATACTCTTTAAGTGTTCGAAAATAAATACAAATGTATTGTGACACTTATTGCTAAGGTCCGTTTCGGGATCTAGGTTATTAAATAATTAATACACTAAAGTTTATAATTACAAATATTTATTTCACTAAAAGATTACAGAATAAATGATTAAACTAATTATAATTAAGTAATACAATAAATGATTTAATAATTCACTTAAAATAGATAATTAACAATAAATAACTTACACTCACTTTTATAAATTACACAAACATACAAAAACACAGAAACTGAATTCCACAAAAACTACACATTAACTTTACAATACACTCACAAAATGACTTTACACAATACACACACAACAAAGAGACAGTATAACAATCGTTGCTCGGATGCGTAACCTGTAGACGCACCGCAATAATCGCACGGCAAAGATCACACGATTACTGACTGGACCGCGCTCGGGGGTCTCCTTTTATACCTGTTTATAAAAGATCATTCCAGAACATAGTAGAGAAATCATAAAGTACAAAAAATAACTCTTAATGAGTGCTAGAAAAATCCATTGTAAATAGGTCAACAAAAGGTCTTTTGTAAATAGAAAATGTAAACAACCTGCCTCCCTCATAATAGCTGTACACAATACCTAAACTTTATGATAGTTATTACAACCCTTATGAATAGACACACCTTTATGGCTATTGTGTGTTGTTATTTCTGTCTTTATTACTCTCTCTTGTTGTTACTATTATTTCACACTCTATACTATTTCATGAATGGAATTGTGGAATCTTTCCTTCGATCTGTCACAGTATTTTATTTATTCCAATTTATCAACAAGAGTTAAGCGGTTTTTTTCTTATTGTTGCGCAATGTTTTTGTACGTTTCATTTTGTAACAACTTAACGGAAGTCCCAATCATTATTTATTAAAATTTTTTTTTTGTTAAAATTTTCTGTGTATTTAAATCAAATATAATTAAACTATTAGTAAAAACTGTTCAAACAGCTTTCACATATTGAAAACTTTTTTTGTCATTCATCTAAGTGTATTATTGCATTAATGTGTGTCATTAGTTGAATATTCTGGTGTAAATCAGAAATTAAGTTTAATGAAACAATATTCATTAAAATTTTTCAAATGATGTTTTCTTGAAACGAATATTTTACAAAAAAACTGTACTCCACCTAACTTCTCATGTAATTTACATCTGTAATCAGAAAAATTTTGGTAAATGGATTAAATGAAATTATTTTTTCTGATTAATCTTTTTATAAAACCCTTAAGTACTATTTCACAATTTTGGGACAGTTATAAAATGAGTATTTCAGTGAAATTTTTTTAATCAACTCCTTTTACCAAATTTTTTTTTAGTCTTGATATTATGTTATTTTTTTGAAAATCAATAATACAAAAAAGGAATTGGATTGTAATTTAATTTTTTATTAAAAATTATTAAAATCCTGTTTATTTAAATTCAGAGATTATTAAACGATTAGTATAAACTGTCAAATCAGCCTTCACGTATTAAAAACTTTTTCGTCGTACATTTAAGTATATAAGTATACCACAATATCATCATTGGGTTCTTTTTTGTTTTGAGCTTATACTATTGTATTTTATTATTTATTGTATGGTTTATTGAAATAAGAATAACAATCCTACCTAGTCCATTTATTACTAAAATAATAAATACCTATCTTTTTTTTTATTTTTGCTTTGCATATAATTTATTACCATTTATGTTTATTGTTTTTATTTTATTTTATTCCTCAAATAGCTTATGTGTGTCATTAGTTAGATCTGTTCCTGATGAATGTTCATTCTTGTTATTAAATAAGTTAATAGTTCCAATTTTTTCCAGACATGGTAATTTTATTTATTTATGTTATTTATTTATTATCATTTATAAGTATTTTATTATTAATTAACCAGACAGTGTCATAAGGTTATAATTTTTTTTTTTGTTAAAGTTGCACAATTTTTTTGTATGTTTCGTTTTGTAATGTAACTAAACAGATGTCCAGTCATATTCTGTTTCTATTGATGTACTTGAGGATTTTAATATAATATTTAAAAAAAATTTGTGACTAAAAAAATAGTATGTATGAAATACTACATAATTAAAAAATAACTCGTGACGTAAAAATTAAATTTTCTTATTAGTATTTTTCAAATTTGATGTACTACATACATTAAACTCCACATTAAATAAAAAATAATAACACAATTCATGTTACTTATTCAGAAAAAATTTGAATTTTTAAAAATTCTTCCCTTATCGAATGAATTGTGTACATTTTAGCCGTATAGTACAATAAGTATTTTGGTATAACCAGAACTTAAATTTTTGTGGATTTGTATTCTATAGTTTTTTTATGGGTATCTATTAAATTGTATAAAACCAAGTTTTTAAAAATGTTTACTCCCAATTGTCTAAAATTTATCAGACTTATCGAAAATAAAATTTGTTTCTTTTAAAGATTAATACATTGAACAAACCCTGAAAATTTAGTGTGATATTGTTTTATCAATTCTGAGAAATCTGGAAGAAATAGCAGATACACAACATGACATTGTATAAAAATGAGTAAAAACAGTTCTTTATGTCATAAAAATACTGTTTTTGTATCATTAGAAAGTGTACATTTCTTTACTATATATGAGTCTCAAAATGTGAAAATCAAAATGTGAAATTTTTCCCATTCTCCAAATCCAATTCCTTTTTACCACTGTAGCTGTCACTGACGCAGCCGTACTTCAATGTTTATTTCTGTACCACACTTGTCTGTTTTTCAGGGTCCAACTTACTAAGGTTTCAGAATGCCCTTGTTATTATCACCTTCTTGGTGAAATTTTTATTTTTTTGGTGACTGAACAAATTTTGGTATTTGTTGCATTTATTCAATGTTACTATGGTGTGTTAATTATTTTAAATAGATTTTTTTGTGTAAAGTTATTTTTAATCATTTCAAATTACTTTATTATGGATAACTATGAGTTAACGGTGATACATTAGAAATTAAATTTGCAAACAAAATTTGTTTTAAATTTAATGAAGTTCAAGATTTTAGAAAAATTAAAATATGATTGTACATCTTTAAGTTATACTACAAAATATAATTTTTCCATTCTGTAATAAATTTTAATTATTTATATTTTATTTAATAATCTTGTGAGTATGGTGTAGTATACATTTTGATATAAACGTCAGGACGAACACCGCCGTATTTTTATGTAATTAAAATAAATAAATAAATAAATAAAACCAATAATAAATATTAAGTTAGTAATAATAAATAAAAATATCATATCAAATTGATGTATATTAAAGTCCATATTTTATTATTGTCTGTATTAATTAAATAATAAAATACATTGTTTTATTCTTGTATTTAATGTTTGTAATAATTATATAAACAAACTTCCTATATAGCGTCAGATATAAAATCTTGTTTGTAATTTATAAAAAAAAAATAGGTTAAGTTATTTTTAATCACATATTATAATTAATTAATTAATAATAATTATCCATGTTGTCTTATTGTTTTAGTTTACAGAATTTGGTATATTTTTCTAAAAATGCTCCAGTAAAAAAATTATGTTTTTTTATTTTATCACATTCCATAGTTGTTAAATTATATTACAGTAAAAATAATAATTTATTTAATTAATTAAGAATTATTTAACACATACTATATTATTTTAATTTTAAGTAAATGAAAATGTCATTGTAAAAATATTGTGAGTAATTTTTAAAAATAAAGTTATTTGTTTCTTGTCAATGAACAAATAACGTTTTTGTAAAAATGTATATTGTGATTTTATTTATAAAAGATAAAGTAGTGTAACCTATATACTGAAAGTATTAATTTCTGACAAACATGTTTCATGTTAAAATTTTTAATTTGTTTTTAATATGTTATTAAAATTATTTTAACTAAATTGACTCATAAAAATCTCAAAAAATCTTTCAGATGCTTCCTGCTACTCTTAATTTTCTTTTTACTTGTCATTTTACTTTTTTACACTTACATGTTTTGGTTGGATCCACCATCACCAAAGTAAACAAAAAAATTGGAACTAATTATTAAAAATTTTTTTAATAAATTATTAGTTTCAATCTTTTTATATTTTGTGTACTCATCTGATTGTGGATTCACTGAAACATCCACTCTAAGCACAAGAAAATTAAATTAAACGTGAAAATAAAATTACAACAAAAAGTCAGTGAAAATTATTAGTATTCTTTTAATTTCGATCATGTAAAGTTGTTGTAGGTTTAAATTTAAAAAGAACACTACTTCCTAACTTTAGCAAAGTTAACAATTTTTTTTATGAATCAAAATTGGTTAACTGGATTGTTAAGTCCATTTTGATAACATTAAATTACCTACTTTGATGTAACCTGCGTGGTTAAGTAAGTAATAAGTCAGCTAACCTGTCTATTATTTGTTATTAAATAATAAAAAAATAATAGATAATATTAATAAGATACATTATAAAAATTATAAAAAAAAATTTTAAATGATATTCTAAATATTTTTATGATGACAGTTTATTTATTTTATTTTTTATTAAAATTTAAATGTAAAAAACATAAATTAGACAATATTATTAAGTTATTTACGTTACTGTAAAAATGACCAAATATGCTTTTATTTTTTAGTCGTTACGAATATACTTAGTACTTTAGTGTTTACCTCTAATCGTTTTTATAGAAATAATTTAAAGTAAATTATTAAATAAATACACAACTGTGATTTTGAGGTGTTTTCGTTGTTGTTTTTCTTAAACCGCTGTATAGGAAGATAATAAATAAAATTCTTGTGTTCTTTAAATTTGTATAAATTTTAATCGTTATAAAATTTTAATACGTAAATATTTTTGTAGTTTGTTATTTTAATTATAGTTTTATAAAAAAATCCCTCAAATTGTTTGTTACGTATATTTTTTAGATTGAGTAATTTTTATAATTTAATTATTATGTTAATTAAATAAGAACAATTTAAAATTTTACTTGCCGTAGTTTATGTATGTACTGTACCCTTGAATTAATTTTCCTTTTTATTTTAATAAAAATTTATGTAAAATTTTACAAGATTATTTACTATATATCTACTAAAATGTACTTATGTGAAAATACAAATTTTCAAAAAAATATATTAATAATGTCCATGGTCTTGTTTTTAGCATACAGGCTATTAAGCAGAAGGACCCTAATTCAATTCTCAGCTAGGGTTTTGAAATTTTATGCATTAAACTCACATTCCACACCCATTTTAGTCGTTAATGACCATAATATTGATTCAACCAAAAATAAAGTAAAAAAAATACCGATAAAATAAAAACTGATAAAATTATGATAAGTTATCTTTGTTTTACCTTTCTTTCTTCTAATAAATTATTTCTGCTATTTCATAATTTGTTGTTAACATAATTTGTGTAAAAATTTAAGATGATTATCAAAATTTAACTTTGTCTTAGTTCTGTTGCTAAAATTATTTCATTTTTGTGAAATTTAAATTTATTAATTCATACTTCAATTTTTTTTATTTATTGGTGTTATTCATCGGTAAATGGTTTAGAACGACTTTTCAAAATTATTCTTTAGGCCTCATTTGATTTTTCTTCTACTCTTCACGACATAGGCCAACCAACCTGTTCTGGCATCAAAACGATTTATGTTTAATTAGACACTTGTTATTACAATTAATTACGCCCAGTGTTGTAGAGGTCTTTTGGAATTCTATCTCCCTTAATTATTAATTGAAGATTATTCATCAATTTATTATGATAATTGAATTTTGTATTTACATTTATTGTGTGTGACGTTTTGTATTTTGTAATTTCGAATCCTGTCTTCCCTCGTACAACCCTTGACCTTTCATTGAAAATGCATCTCCTCAGCTTCCAATTATTACTTTATATTTATTGTGTATAAAACATCTAAATACATTTCTGTATTTTATATCTATATAAAAAAATACAGTATATACATAAATATGAACAAGTAAATTATGTATTCCAATTTGATTTAAATCTTATTATTTAATTAAATTAAATTTCTAATATGCTAATACTATAATAAAATTGTCGTAAAAATATTATTTTAATAACTACATTTGAAATTTTTTTAACATAAATTTGGAAAAATTATCCACCAAAAATAGTTTATCAAAATGAGGGAATACTGTAATAGTAAAATGTAAAAACGTGATTTAAATAAAAATCTATTAATATAATGTAATTAAATAAAATACATTATTACAAATATATTTATGTAACAAATAATAAATAATAAAAAAACATGAACAGTGCCAGAGAAAATATAAATATTATTGTGTATAGGATATTTAAATATTGCGTAATTTACTGATACAATAATAACATTGTAAATTATTTTTGTAGATTTGATGATTTAAGGCTATGAAGATTAAAAAAAAATAATGAAGATTGTGATTTTTTATAATTAAAATTATAAAGTTAAAGCAATTAGTCTTTACTTATATTTAAATAATATTATTGGAAGTGTTTTTAACTTAAGTTCAGACCTTTCTGTTAATAAAATCCAAATTTAATAAATTATTTTTTGTTCTGTATACAAATAGTATTAAAACGCTACAATTTCAGTCAAACAATTCAGGTTATTTTAGCGAATATATATTTTATCAAACATTTTATGTACCTTTACCACCTGCCATATTATAAATTTATTTATAATAATATAATTTTACAATTTAACAGTAATACAGTAAAAACTCGTCAATTTTTTTTTTTATGTAGCGCTTTCATGAAGTTCTCACATCTTCAGTATTGTTCATTATTATATTCTCGAATTGTGAAATTATAAAACTTACAATCTCTATCTTGTTTAGATAAGGAATGAGTTGGTTGAATTAAAATTGATTAATTAAGTTGGCAAGATTATTTTAATTTTAATTAAATCAACTTATTCTTCCTAATCATGGCAAATAATGGAAGTTTATAATTTTAAAATTATGTAATGAGAATTATACTGAAGATGTGTAATCTACATGAAGGCATTATGAATGTTGGTAAGTACCATTATAAAGTTATATTACTAATATATGTATAAAACTAAATAAAATAAAATACGTACGTAAAAAAATAAAATAGAGTACTCACATGTTTAAATTTTTTAGGTTTTTGTCTCTTTTTTTCAGACATTGAAAGGTTATCAACCTTTAAAAATTGAAGGTTATTATAAGATTAGAGGGTGGTTTATGGTGGGAAAATATTTTTGTAGGTGGAAATGTGCGTAATTTGAAGTTGTTAATTTATCAATTTTAGGAATAATATGATTCTATAGTAAAAGCTATGTAACTAGAGTAAATGTCAACAATACCGTGCTCTCATTGGATAGAAAGCAAACCCAGATTGCTTTGCGTGATCCATCTTCTTCTTCTTCTTTACAACCAGGGCGTTCAGGCTTCTGCAGCCCCTCCTCACCGCGACCTAAAAGATCTTTTGTGATTGCCCCTATTCCTTATTTATGCAAGACCCACACTTTCAATAAAGCGCAGGATCCGCCTAGGATCTAGTGCACTTACCTGAGAAGGTGTTAACACGTCCTTACCCATCAGCGCTCTTCTTTTGCAGCCAACCACTTTGCAACTGCATAAAATATGCTCAGCCTTCTCTTCTGCCTCATGACAGAATCTACACAGGCTCTCTTCAGCAACTCCTATCTTGGATAAATGATACCCAAGATTACAATGACCAGTCATCAGGCCCACTACCCTCCTCAAGTCCTGTCTTCCTAGTCTATTATATATCCCAGCCTTTCTGCTGGAATAGGCAATGAATTTCTTCGCCTGTTCATTGCGTGATCCATACTAATTTCACCTAGCACTATTTTGTTACATTTCTTTCTGAAAACATTCAGAACTCCGCTACATATCTATTATTAATTTAATTTTAAATAATAATTTTCAAAGGTTTTTCTTTTATGTTTTAATTACAGATTCAGCCATAATTTGTTAAAAATTGGTTAATACTGCATATACAAATTCCCTAAATTTAATTTTTAACACCAAGAAAAAAACACTGAAGACCACAAATTACACGTTACAATTTAATTAATTTGAAGTTTAATTCACAATAAAACAGAAATAATTTGAATCCAGAGTGAAACAGAAAATTCTTTGTGTTGTTTAAAAACTAGCCTCCTATCACGCAAGTTGCAGAGAATAAGTAGTATGTAGAACAATTTCAGTAATCAAACTAAACTATAAAAACAGTGTGTTATATCCGTACTGGGTGTGCAGTCCTAATAGTATTTATGGAGTCAAAATGGCATAAATTTTGTCAGCTGGATGATCATGTAGGCTGGTCTGAATAATCCCACCGTCAGTCCGTCATGTTGGTTTATATCAACTCTATATATAGTTAAATGGCTTTTACTACTATAGTATGTTATTATTGCTTAAATTTTTGGTTAAACTTGGAATGGAGATAACATCGAGTCTTCAAGTGTAAATAATTTCTCTCATTCTTACATGTATGATTTACCTACATTTCCACCTATAAAAATTATTTTCCCGCCATAAATCGTATCACAACAGTTTTTAATAATTACGTGAGTATGTAAAATTTGTTGTCAAACGTTTTGATTATTTATTTTTTATGTATAATATACATATTTGCTATAAATTTAAAAAACAATTCAGGTGTTTCAGGTTTCATAATGACAACAAAATATTAAATATTTAATTTCTACGGTTAAAATAATTGAATTTAGTCTTCCTATATAAATATTTTAAAAAAATTAAGAATTTTACTGAATTGTGATATCAAATTTTCATTCTAATTAACAAATAGGCCTAATGTATTATACTTAAGTCTTCTTTGTAAGCCCGAGAAAAATTCTATGTAAATCTACAACTTTAAAATTTTTTTTGGTTTTTCTGATTTGACGAGATTTTGTGGTTTTTTTTATAATAACGAAAAAAGTAATTATTTCTTAGATTGTATTTATTGTATCGTTAGTTGTTTAAATTTGGTAGTTAAGTAACTAGAATTATTTATCTAATGGTACAAAAAATAAAATTTTAATTGAAAAATTAAATACTTTTTTAGTTGTTATAAATGTCGTGCTAAATCAACCAGATAAAATTATTTGTCATTCATTTATTTTAAAACAAAATTTTTTAAAATTGGTCTATTGAAATTAATTCAAGATGATGGTCTGAACTAGTTAATAATTAATTATAATTATGTTGATGTATGATCATTAGTTTATTTAGTTTTATTATGTTTTTATGTAGTTAAAAATGACTGATATTTAATTATATTATTTAATTATTTATACATTGCTAATGATTTGCACTTATTAAATATATAAAAATTATTCAGCAGTGATGACGGATATCGGGAAAAAATTAAAATCATGACTAAATTTTAATATTGGATTGGTTTCTTATAACCATTTTTCATTTACAGTTAATCTTATGGATAAAGTGGTGCTTATGTAAATGTTTGATCTGTTGAAAATATTTTAAGCAAATTGAATTTCTTTAAGAGAATCTTATTAAAATTTAAATACGATGAAAATCAGATAAAATGAGGTTGAACGGACCAAATAATTTTTGTATTCTAACACATTACTTTTTACATACAGTATGCCTGATATCATTCAGATCTTTATATTATTTTATCAAGCGTTATCATAAAAATTTAAAAACCGCTGCAGAACGTCCATTGGAAGGAACGTTTTGTTTTTACGGCTGTAGATTCGGCCCCCTTCCATTGTCAAATTTTATAAGTATAGGTTCTTAAATTGTATGATTGTAGGACAACAACTTAATATTAAAAAAAACTTTTTAACCTCTCAGAAATAAAAATAGTATTGATTATTTTTTACTTACATTTAACCTACTATGTGTGGAATTTTGCAAAATTTCATGTGAGTGAAGAAAAACTACATTATTACCTAATCTATTATTTTACAATTTAAAAAAAATTTGGAAGACGGATTGCTCTGCTTGTACTGTTTTCGTCTCTCCCACTCCTGTGCATCGATACTATTCTCCTACTGTCACTGATGCTGCTCCGACTGTCACATAGAGGCAGTTAGAGGGGGAATGTTTTTCTATTATGAGAAATTATTCTGTCAGTGATTTCTATCATCTGAAGAAAAATGTTCTGTATAACCCTTAGGAATTATTTGTTGTAAGAAGTTAGAGCTTTTACACATTAACACTGCTGCAGCACTTAGCACTGCTGAGAGGCACGTTTGTGTATAAGAGCTCTTAAACTGTTCAGTATCATTTGAAATGAATAAACATCCATTTTAAATTTGTAGATATACAGTTCTTGAGTTTTAGTGGTAGCTCTGACCTTGAGACACCACAGTGGAGTGGGTAGCAGTGCGGTGTGAGATTATTTTCATACATTTCTACAAACATTAGTCACTATAAAAATAAATCATTCCGTTGAAAAGTGGTTGTTTGATTGCATATTACACTTAAATGGTAGTTTTATTTGTAGCCTATATCTATCTTTCATGAAATGTTATTTTTAATTTCAAATTTATGTAGTGAGTTTATATTCACCAACGCGGACAATGTTTTTAGTTTGACTAGTAGCAGCTAGGCTCGGCCATGGAAGTGACACCGTTTAACCTCACAAATTGTAAGTAAGAAATAGGGATTATGACCTGCTTCAGGTGCCCTTTCCTCTGACAATATTGGCTACCATGAAGGTTCCTTGAGTCTTATCAACCGTTTGACCAAAAAAGGTAAAATTGAATTTACATCATACACAATGATTCTTATGTCTGGACCAAGCTTACCTTTATCTATTTTGGTATTCTGCAGCATTGTATATTTCTCACGTTTCATCACATGACCAAAGCACTCCAGTTTTCAACGTTTCGCTGTTCATAATATGTAATGATCTTTTTGCTAGAACTGATTATAGTCATATTAAACCCAATCTTGTTATAATTGGTTTTCACTGTAATTAAATAACTATTTTAATACCCTACTTAAACTTTTTAGCAAACTTATTGTGCTATAAACTGTATTATCAGAACAGTAACTATTTATCTTATAAATTATTTGCCATTAATTTTAAAAGTGTTCTGAAAATAAATGTGAGAAAAAATATAAGTGCAAAACATTATTTATATTATTTTATTATTATTTTTAAAAATAATTTAGTCCTAATGATCCAAGAATTACAATAACAGTAAATATTTGTAAAATGAACGGATGAATGAGACGTTGAAAAAAATGAAATAAGGCTGTTAGTTTTAAACAATGCAATTTCATTAATTATTTACATTTCTGTATTTACGAGATATATTATAAATAATAATAATAATACTACTACTGTAATATATTATTAGTTTTAATAAAACGAATTTTAAAAACCCGACAAATAATATTTAAAAAAAAAATATATATTATATAGTTTATAATAAAAAAAAAAATATAGTAAAATTCCAAACCAAGGACAATCTGCATATAAAATATTGCTTATGAAATTTAAATTCGAAAATTTCTGCCTGTCTTTAATATGTATTTTTAATTTGTAATTTAAATTTTATTTTATAATTTTTTAATTAAAAATTCACATTTCTGTACATCTTAATTATTGCTCAGTATTTTTTGTTTTGTAATTATAATTTATGTATCAAATTAATTGAAAAATAGTAATTTAATATACGTATATATTATACATATATATATATTATGTAATTAATTATAATTAAATGGAAGAGAAGTTGATAAATTTTTATGTTCTTAATTTATTTAAATTTATTATCAATTGAATTGAATATTTAAACACATATATATTTTGATTGTATTTATAAATTACTTTTTTGGGAATGATGCAGGTTACATTCCTGTATTGATTTTTTTGTAAAATAATTTATTTTATAAAATTTTTATTTGTAAGTTTATTACGAAGAAAAACTTTGATCCATCCATTTCAGAATGCATAGTAATTTTAAAGTATGTCGTATTTGATAGCATGGCATTCTGAGTGCTTATGTTATATTTTTGATCTTGGTTTTAGTATAATTTTATATGTATGTACTACAGTCCAGTATTTCTAAGTATTAATTTTGGAGGAAGTTTTATTGGAGGTGTATTCTCTATTACTTTTTACTCTTCATATTTTATAAATTATGTTTCTCATAAATAAACGACTTGGTAGATATTGTACATTGTAGAACACTGTCCATAAGAGATTTCATTTGAAGTCTGGGTGAGAATACACATTTGTCTAATTTGGGAGATCAGCTGTGTTGAGGAAAAGTAACTTTCCCTTGTCGTTTGCTTTTGCTACTTTTGTAAAGAAAAACTTATATATTGTGTGTTTTCAGACTAAAATTCCAAAGTTTGCACTACAAAATTAAGCGTAAAGCAAATACTTTATAAACCTACTAATAAATATTTATATTTTAACTATAAATATAATGATTTCATTATTATTTTATAATAAAGTCTAATTTCATAACATACGTCATAACCATATGCTTCCCATGTTATATTAGAAACGATCGTCTTAAACATAAAAATTTAGCCTATTAGTGAATTACTTTTTACATAACATTAACCAAAAATTATTTCATTTATTTACAAGTATCTTTTATAATGCTGAAGTTCGTTTTCGCATCTGATTTACATTTCTTTTCACCTCATTATCACTGTCCATAATTTCGTGATGTGTCAGTTTCTGTATCACCTGCATTATCTACACGATTAGCCATTTGTCATATTTGTGACAATTGACATGTCATTGTGGTAGTCATCAGATTTTTCCTTTGATTTGAAGATTAGCAGAGTTTTTTAAAGAAAAATCTGCTTTAGCTGCCGGCATGTACAATAACAGCCTGCTGACCTTAAGTCGTACCGATTTTTGAAGAGCCCAATTCTCCACTATGACCTTCCATTATGTACTAATGTAATTATCATGCAGATAAATTTACAATAAAATATAAATTATTTAAAAGTAGCATAATAAATCATAATAAGCAAAAGTTATGAATATCTAAAAAAATATTTAGACTACACACTAAAATGACATATTTTCGTCTCATTGACAACTCGGCTTGCAGAAATGAAATGATTTGACTGGCTATCCCCACTCCAAAAACGATTGTGTTGCTATGAAAACTGTTAGGCCAATCTAACAAGTCAGACTTCAAATGAAATCTCTCTTTATGGTATAAAGTTATGTCGAGTTAAAAAATAAACTATGGTATATTATAAACATTTCAATCTTGAAAACTACTTATATTTGTTTTTTATTTGGATAAATTGATTATCACTGTTGTTACCTTCATTTAGATTATTTTTCAAATTTTGTGGAGGTAGTTTTTTGTTCTATTCAGAAAATATCATTTGTTAAATTTAAAAAAAAATCCTTTTGGACTGAAGTCTAAAATGTCAAGTAACACATTAATTTGTAAATTTTTACACTTTAAAAATGTGTCAATTTAAGTTTTAATTATTTAAATTAAAAAAATATATCAGAAAATTTGACAAATAAAATAAAATTTACTAATAGACCACCTAAATCCAAGTTTGAATATATAATTATGTATTTATAAACTCAAGGTTTTTGCAATATATTTAATTAAATATTAATATCATGTAACATACCAAACATTAAAAATATTAATGTCATCAGAAACATGTATATCAAATCAGGAATTTAAAAGTCGTCTTGTATAATTTATTGAATTTATAGAATTGTAAATCTACATAATTTATTTATTATATTATTTATGTTTGCTTCAATTCAAATTTATTGTTATTGCAATATTATAAACACTTCTTCTCTTCCTTATATGAAAAATACAACATTGCAATTGTCTTTGACACGCAATTATAACCTAACTGCGAGAGTATTAAACAATGCTTTATCACATATATAATTTTGTCATTAATTTATTTTATTTTCACCTGTTTCCTTTATTGAAATCCTTGAAAACACTGGTTATGACATCGGATATATAGAAGAAATAGTACATAAATTTTACATTTTCATATTTCCGTATAAAATTTTACCATAACAGGATGTATGTAAATGGGTGAAACATATGAAAGTTCCCTGTTTCATTCTGGTGAAATCATTCATGTGTCGTATTACAAAGTTTGATGTAACAAATTGTCAATCTATAGCATGTCAGAATTTAAACTTCATTTTGCAAGATAATTGTCAGTACATGTGCAAGGATTCACAGGTAAGTAAATAAATGGAATAAAATAAACACATTAATGTGTTTACTGTTAATTAGTGGGAATATATCCTCACATTTTTCATTTCGAGACCTAACTTGCAAGGGTGTAAATTAAATTTGTGAATAGATTAATTTTAAAAGGCACAGTATTAAATCTGTCATGAGAATTAAAAAAAATTAGTTTTGAGAAATTAGCCATTCTTGGACAGTTTAAAATTTAAATGTGCATACAAGTTAAAACATAGGTTGCAGAACAGCCGGAGGTTAAACAAAAAAAAAAAACAAAAATCGAACAATAGTTACTTTAGTGTTATAGTTTTTGGGCAGTTCATTCAGCCTGATACAATTTAAGTATGCAGCCAACCTTCTTGTCTACCTCCTGGTATGTTATGCTGTCCTGGTATTATTTTTTTAAATATTTGGTCAACTCTTCTGTCTACCTCCTATTGTATTATGCTATCCTATTACTAACTTAATAAAATATTCAGTCAACCTTTTTGTCTACCTCCTGGTGTGTTATGCTGTCCTGGTATTATTTTTTTAAATATTTGGTCAACCCATATTGTCTACCTCTACTGTTTTATGCTATCCTATTACTAATTTTATAAAATATATTTAGTCAACCTTCTTGTCTACCTCCTGGTGTGTTATGCTGGCCTGGTATTATTTTTTAAAATATTTGGTCAACCCATCTTGTCTACTTCTACTGTGTTATATTATCCTATTACTATTTATTTATTTATTTAGTCAATCCTCTTGTATCTTTACATTGCAATTGAACTTTTTACATCTCAATCTAGGTTTGTTTCTTACTGTGTTATGCTATTATAACTACTTAAAAATTAAGTAACTGTAGGAAAAGTACAACACTAATTACTTTATCATGTTTTGCTCACATTTCCTTTTCTCCCACAATTTCTTCAGTTTTTTTGGATGTTTTGTACATATCCTATTGTATTTATTTGATTATATTTTAATCATCTTTATAACATATTTTAAGTTGCATAGTGTACAGGTAGTTTATTCTGACTAGCCAACTTTTCTTCCACCTGTTGTATTATCAGTTTTCGGTTCAGTTGAGAGAGGAGTCATTTCCATTCTGCCATTGTAGAATGTTAGATTGCTATATTAACAGTAAGTACACTACTGTTAACTATGAAACGACAGTGTAGTCTGCTGGTATATTATTGTGATCCTGTTTTTGACCACCGTATAAGTTTTCCTATAATTTCTGGTTTATTTAAAATTTTTATTTTTTATGACCCAATTTTGAAATAAATGAGGTAATACTGTATAATAATCCTTCTGTCATCCTGGGTACACTGGTAAGTTACAAATAAGGTTCTGTTTCCATTTACAATAAAAAATAAACACGAGAAGTTCTTAATTTCTACAATTTAAACACAAATGTTGTAATTTTTACCAGTTAAGTCTTTTGTTCAATAACAACGCTCAAGTTTTTTTGATTAATTTTGATTAAAATATCATGGGTTTAATTCCCACTTGATGTGGACACAATTTTTGTCCAATTAATCTTAAAACACAACATCATGTAAATAGTTTATTGTTAATGGAAACAGTATAGAGTTTAGAAGAAAAAGAATGAAACAAAAATAAAATACACAAATTTGCCACGATTAGAATTTCTTTATTAATTTGCTTGCTTGCTGTATCATAAAATAAAATAAAATAAATACTGTATACACGTATATAATATTATAAATAATATTAATAAGTTATAACATTTTCTTTTTTAATCGAGAAATATATCATCATAGAGTATAAATCAATCGTGAACAAAAAAAGTAATGCTAAGTCGTATCGCTAGCATTTTGGAATCATATAATAACTAATGTAAATACAGTAGTATAATAATAATAGTAATAATAAAATAAACATATTAACAATAAGATCAAAAAAAAGTAGTAAATAAATAAATACAAACTTAAGGTGGTTGAATGTACATTTGTTTCATATAATTTGGTTCACTTGAATCTTGTATTAGAAGCGATTTTTATGGCGTTCATTTTTTATTTTGTATTTTTTTTTAAAATAATAACAATATTTTTAGAAGTCCCCATCAGGGTGTAAATCGAACCTGGGTGGGAACGCCGATCCATCCAGAATGGGCTTGCTGAAAGGTGGTCTTGACTGAAACAGAAAATTCAAAAGTATTATTAATCTATCGTGACTTATTTGTTCATTATTACAAACATAATGCGGGTTTAAATAATTTTAATTTTCTCTTTTGATATAACATATATAGCGAAATTAACAAGTCCAAATAATAATTGGATGTTTAGAACCACAGAATATGAATTATTTTTACTTATAAGTAATTCTATAGTATATCCCACAGAACCGTGCAGCAGATATGAACAGCCTATAGATTGAAAGTCAGTAAAAAGGATGTATAATCATGTTTCACTCTACCGACGCCTTCAGTCTAAACAACTGATGACAGGCTGTTTTATAATACACCTACTGTATGAATTCTTTCTACTGGTGCTGTCATATTTTGTATTTAGAATATGTTTCAATTAGCATATAGCAAGTTTCATCTGATAAGCAAAGAACATTTTTTTGTAACTCGAATGGATCTTGCTAAGTTCAATCAAAATTTTAATACATTTTTATGTTTTGACGTGCTGTATGGTTCCACAGGATAGAGTATAGTCACCACATAATTGCAGTTTTTGTTGAACTAATTTTGTGATAAAAATTATGGCTTTATACAAAACACTTTTCAAAGTAGAGTTGTGGAGGTTAGACAGTAACCAGTTCATCAAAAGCCAGTCAATAAACATTGTGAAAACATTAGTCAATCTGTTTATGAAGTACTATTTTCCGTTTAATAAATTTTCTAGCTTTTAACAGTTACAAATTTCTTATAGTAGTTATTGGTGTAGTTTTTACTACTAAACTTGTTCAAACTTATGAATGTACTTTAACTAGAATAGTACTTGTGAGTTAAGCATAATAGCAACCCACAGGTGCGTGCCTTTGGGTTCTTTGACTTCCTCCCTTTCAGTTTAGCTCCTCCTAACACAAGTGTTTGTGCATTCCATAGCTCATATGTCACTTTACAAAGTCTACAAAGTAATTTCCAAAGCTGTCTCACAAGTACTTTTAAACTTGAAAGTGATGAAATAAATTTTGATTCATTAACTTATTTTATTTACTACAGAATCTCAAATTCTTCATTTTGGCTGAATCAGTTGAAGAAAATGCAACAAAACATTTGCAGAGTATTTTAGAGATCTGAGCATAAATTAAAATTGTATTTTTCATGATAATAAGAACATATTACTGAAAATAATCAATCAAAACGTCACACAAAAATAAAACAATTCACACAAATTAATAATATCACAGGCTAAAGGAAATTTGAAATCAAAGGATACTTTTTTTAAGATTATTACGACCAAAAATTGTATTTCATTTGTTGAAGAATTAATATCTCTAATAATGAAATTGTGAAAGTTGATTAAAGATAACAAATGTTACCTGAATTGTTGTTTTGAAATAAATTTAATTAAAAGTATAAATCTTACATATAGTTTATTAAAATTTAATCTGATGTTTTGTGTAGTGAAAGTTGTATCAACTGCTTGGTTGCTTCTGACTATGGTAAGTCGTGATACAGTATTGACTGGTTTAATGAGTTATACTGTAATATTCTCACTCATACTTAGAATTGAACTATGAACCTTCACTTTAGCAGTGTAAAATAAATTTAATGTTCTGATCTACTGCACTACAATAGATGGCCAATCTGATTCAAAATTTTTGGCAAACATTAAATTAGTATGACCAAGAATGATTTTTTTTCGGTTTAACATCCGACTGTTCTGCAATTACTGCTAATGCAGACGGTGAAGGATGAAATGATTTTTGTAATGTATGAAAATATGCCGTGCCTGAATGGGATTCGAACCAAGATGAGGCGGCACGCATTCAATTATAACCAAAAGTAATGAATAAACATCAAGCACACTGGGATAATGCTTTAAGAAATTTTTCCAAGCACACAAAAATACATAAAAAAGTATCCTAGAAGTCAGTTAACCTTTAACAATCAAGAAAACTTAATCTAAATTCTATACAAACTTAAAAAAAAATTGTATAGTAAAACCATACAAAAATGATTGTGATAAAAATGTTTTAATTGAAAATGAATTAAGCAAAACCAAAAATTAAGTTTTTGAATGTAATGGAATATGAAAAATTTATGAATATTTTAATTTTTCATTAATTATTTTCCAAATGTACTTTGTTGAAGTAAAATTTGTAAGAGATTGTTTTCCATTTAGACAAGTTTTGAAAGTTAAAAGGCTAATAAATGTATTTGTAACCGAAATATTAACGATCTATAATTAGTTTAGCTGAAAATCTCATTATCAGTGTCAGTTTATCTTCTTTAAAACTGAAGTTATCTACAATATTGGACAGAATTTCAGAAACTTATAATTAAGTATTTTGAAATTGAATATTTTGTAGTAATTAATTATAATTAAAAAAAAAATGTATAGTTAAATGAAAGATAAGGCTGCATGTCCTTATAAGCCAGCCAAATCTTGGTAAAACGTACAGTAATTTTGGACGAAAACAAAATCTTAGTAACTACCATGCTTTAACAAAGGAAAGGGAAAAATACTTTTCCAAAATTTTTCAATCGATGTTCAAAGGAAAAGGTAAGAGTAAAAATCAGTAATTATCTAGGAATAAAACCGAGGCTTTTAAAGTTCACAATCTATTACAAATTATAGTTTTTAATTGGTTATTAAATAATATTTAATTTGTTCCTATAAGAAGTTTACAACAGGCCGACAATAAGAGGAGAAATAATATATTTTCATTTTAAATTTGAAAATATATTATGGTGAGATATAAAAAATTATCTTAGCATATTTGTGTAAGATTAATCAAATAAAAAATATGCATAAGCAATATATGAAATGAAACTCACTTCACTTAATAAAAATGAAATAATATGACGAAAGCCAATATTTTAAAGGCTAACTTAAAAAAAACATAAAAATTCAGCCAATGATAACTACGATATATAAACTAAATAAAATAAAATCAATCATTAACTACAAGGTACTTGAAATTCAGGGAAAACTATATGGAAAAATAAATGGAATCAAACACTAATGAAATGATGGATGCAAAAAATATGAAATACGATGGAAAACAATCACAACTTGATTCAGGACTCTACAACAGTAGACTTACGTATTACCTTAATAAGATCAAACATTGCGGCTTTTTTATTTGGTTTTGGTAAACATCTTCGAGTTTAGATTCCCTGTAATCAGTAATCAAAATACTGTACCTAACTTAAACTAAAAATATATATTCTAAAGTTACTAATGCAAAATAATGTAGCACAAAATATATTATGCATGTTAATTTAATATATTTAATTAAATGTTAGCTAAAAATAGAAAATGTTTAAACTAAATATTATTTAGGTATACAGTAAGAAAAATGCACAACATGATGCAAGAAATGCATTTAATATTATGCATAAACATAAATTCATAATGTTAGTACTTAATTACAAATACAATCGTAAATACATAATGCATAATGCATAAATACATATTTTTTCTCAACGATAAAACATATTATAATACTTCTAAGATACAACACCAGTTTATATCTGATGGAAATATCACAAATTTAAATTTAAGATCCTAAAATTAGAAAAAGTTTTAATTTACATCTCTACGGGACAAATTATATGTACATTATTTATAGAAATTATTTATATATCTATGGGACAAAGTCTCAAATTGGTTATGTAGATCACTTAAATACAAAAAATTAATGGTGCAACATTTTTCCTTAATAAAACCCATGAATATATAATTTACCATAAATTTAATAAGAGGAATCTAGTATCTATTAAGAAAAAATAATAATTATATATCCTTAGTGAATTACTGCCAGAAATTTATTAAATCAAGATATCTAAACTTTGTACAAGGGAAAATCTAAAAAAAGCAATTTAAGAAATCCAAGAGAATATAATATACAATTAGCATTTGGAATTTGATAATAAATAAAGAAATAAATAATAAATAAGCTTCAAGAATAAATGAATAAGAGAAAAAAATACCAGAAGTATTTGGTATTTTTTTATGCATTTTAAAGCATATTCTGTTATGCTTTTATTGTGTTATAGGCTAGTTTAATTGACTTAAAATTAGGACGATACATCATTATAGAATTATTTCATTCTGTCATTAAATGAATGAAATACGGGTACTGATTTTTAAACTTTTTTTTAAATCAGTACTTTATAATGCACTGAAAACAATTAATATAACATTTTACGACTCTGAACTTACTATTGCTGAACTGACATTTACTCAGCAGCAGCAATCTTGCGTTTCTGAGGCTGTGATTTAAATAAAAGAAAGAAAAAATGAAGAAAATATTGTCAGTAACCACACAAAAATTACTTTAACTTAATAAAAGATAAACAGTATTTCTAATAATGTATTAGTTTAGGACTAAACATCAATAAATTCCATTTAAAATATATTTTAATTTCTCTAAAGCAATTCACTATCAGAAATTTCACAATATAATAATTTCTTTCTGCTTAGAGAAACACAATGAAACTTATTAATTTATTTTTAGGTTATGTAATATTTGTAACCTAACTACCTGCTACAGGTTAAGTTAGATAATATTTGTGAAGAATACTGTTTCAAAAAATAAAATTTTCAATAAAACCACATTTGAAAAATACATTTTTACTTAAGTCTTTTAGACTTATTTCATTAATTTAATTTAATTCATGATATACCTTATCTAAACTGATTAGCTTAAATTCATAACCCAACCTACAATAAAGGTATTTCATAACAGTTATAAATTTCATAATTTTCAATACTAAAATTGACATTATTTTATATTTCTTCAATCCTTTGTAGGAATAGAGAAAGAGAAGCTTAAAATCTCTTTTATTTACTTCAAGAAGCCAACAACTAGTTATTACTAACACTAGTACATTATGACAACAAATTTTAATTGTAACTACAGGTTAACAATAAATAACATTTAGAGAACATAATAGCAACTAACAGAGTAATAGAAGAGCTCAATTAAAATTATATTAAAAGAAAATTAACGTTTGGTTAATACCATATATCTAAACATTAAATTTGTTTCAACAATATCATTTTTTACTTTGAAACAAGTATAATTAATTAATTGAAAAATATTAAGACAGCATCTATTTAAATTAAAGAAGACTATGATGCAAGAAATTATTAAATAATATACTACAATCTTAGAATATTATAAAATTTTGTTTACAGAATTAATTAATAAGAATTTAACAAACTATTTGTTAGTTAACTCACCAGAGGGCTGCCTGCTCTGATTGCTGATCCTGCACGTCCCTTGCCACGGAATTTTGCGATGGCCTGTTCAGCCAAGTCTGCTCTCTCCTCAGCTTCTTCAAGTTCTTGTTGTGCCTTACGGAATTTGGCAAGGTTCAATGCAGCGATTTCTTCCTGTAAGCGCAAATAATACAATACGATTTAATAATACAGAAGATTTGCTCAAAAATAAGCTGATAAATTTATTTGTGCATTATCAATGATTAAGTACGAATGCTTAGTTATAGGCAATTATAACAGGAAGTGTATAAAACAGAAGTAATTAAATAAGATTACAAAAAAAGATGAGATAATGGATTATTAATTTCTTTAAAAGTTAATATGAACTTTATATTCTTATATCTTCAAAAACGATATATCTTTATATCTTTATATCTTTATATCTTTATATCTTTAAAGGGTATTTAGAGGTTCTTAGACGAGTGGATGAAAGAAGTATACGGAAACATCTTACGAGAAGAAGGGATAGACTAGTGCGGCATATCTTAAGACATCCAGATATTGGTCTATCAATAATGGAGGGTAATATTGAGGGAGTGAATTGTAGGAGAAGGCAAAGATTAGAATATTTAAAGCAACTTGTGCAATGATAGAGCAGCTATCAGCTATTAACCCACCTATTGCATAGACAGAAAAGTACCTACTGTAATTTTATTATTTAAATTCATAATTTTTTGGTGAAAGTAAAGTACAGTACTACCTATCTCTGCACTACTACCTGTTAAGCCTACATATCTGTTCATTAAAAGCAACCAACGAACAAATCGGTAATCTGAACTATCTATGATCCCAACAAGTCAGGATTTTTGACTTTCTACTGTAATACCAAAAAAATGAAAATATTCAAAAATGAATACTTACGGCTTCTTCAATCTGTCTCTTGTAAGTCTTAATCTTCTGCTGTAATTTGTCAACAAGGTCTTGCATACGTTCATGGTTCTTGCGGTCTTCATCAGCTTGGAAGCTAAGTTCCTTGATGCGTCGTTCTGACTTCCTCAAGTTCTTCTGTGCATCAGCGTGTCTTCGTTGTTCACCGTCAAGTTCATTTTCGAGTTCACGTACACGTTGTTCTAATTTGGCTATCGCCTTCTTTCCACCCTTAAGTGCATTGTTTTCAGCCTCATCTAATCTTACCTAAAATATAAAAGAAATTCCAATTATTTTACATATTCAAAAATATAGAAATCCGATTAGAGTATGAATCAAGTTTTTCTTATTAATATTCAGATGGAAAAGAAGAAAACAGTAAGTATCTGAGTATCCAAAAAGCTTTTTATAATAGAGAAGTTTTGTCTCGAGAACTCTGTTGAAGTATTTAAGGTACTAATTTAATTATTCCATTAAAATTTTATAAAATTATCCTAAATATAGTGTCAAATTATTTACACTCAATCTGTTCGTTGCAGGGCTAAAATAAATAGTTCTGTTTCTTATCACATGGTCAGCCAATTCAATGACTGAATCATTTAAGAACAGAAGAGGTAGAGATGTAAAAGACACTAATCAGAGTTATCTCCTCTGAAAGTAATGAATTTAATTATACAGCCAGGCCCTGCAGTGAATAAAGTAAAGGTGTCATTTGCAGAGTGGAAAATAAGTGCTTTTCAGAGGGCCTGGCATGCTCATAAGCATACTTTTCCACTAAGTGAGGAAAGCAATGGTAAACCACCTCACTCCTCATTTTACTTAGTAAAACCTCTACAGGTTCAAACCAGCCTTTTGGCTGATGACGTAAACTACACTAAATAAATTTAAATCTGATCAACTGGGTCCTGGGTTTGTTTCCCAGTCATATTCCATCTATCATCCTTCTCATCGACTGCATTAACAGTGATTGCAAAACAGTCGGACAAAACAAAACTACAAACTATTTTCAACAATTTTGCACAATTGCATTTAAAACTAAGAAATATAAACTAACAATTACCTGGAGTTCCTTAATTTGTGTTTCAAGAGCCTTACGGAGTTTCTCTTGTGTTTGTGCGTGGTCTTGTTCCGCCCTAAGTTCATCTGCTAACCTAGCTGCATCAACCATAGCCTTCTTTGCCTTTTCTTCTGAGTTCTTGGCCTCATTTAATAATTCATCAAGATCCGCCTAAGTCAACAAAAAATAAATTATGTTATTAAAATTTACCAAAATTACAGAGTATTTAATTCATACAATAACAACCATTTATAATGAAGTTAATTAACTTGTTTCATACACATTATAAAAGTGGGTAATTTAGATTATTTTCGCCATTTACATTGCAACACACATAGTTACTTATTTTACATGAAAAAGTTATGCTGTGTGTTAAGTAACTTGTCCAGTGTTACAATACCATTTCACCCACCAATATTTTTGCACTTCTGAAGTAGTGCACTTGGTAAAATTATCAGAAATTTTTATATTACTTAACAATGAGTAACAAGTCTTGAGTTATTAATTCAATAGGAGATTGACTGTAGTGCATGGCAGCTACAGACTTTTGTTAATGATCTTGTAAGAAAAATAACCCACTCGTCGTAAAAGTGCCAGTTTAATAAATTCAGCACATTCTTTTTTTAATTAAGACTAAATATTTAATATGTAAGTACACGTTTTGAGGTAAAACCTCAAATCACAATCTATGGAAAAATAGTAACGGACATATTGCTTTTTCAACTAAATATCAGGACCTAAAGATTTATTACATACTGTTAAAAGAAGGGAAAACAAAAATTTGAATGCCAAAATAACAAAAGAATGATATTGAATAAAGGAGTATGCTAATTCAGAATAGAAATTCAGGGAATAGTTGCAAATACCTATTAGGTACATGGAAACTGACAAATGAAAAATATTTGAAAATCAAAGAAAAGGCTAGCTTTTAGCTTTTAGGCTAGCTTAACAGTTGTAAGGAACAAATATATTATTATCAACCAAATCTGTATTTTAAACAAAAATAATTTATACTTACATGAAGAGTTTGCAGTTCGCTCTCGAGTTTCCTCTTGGCAGCAGAGGCGCTGGTAGCTTGAGCAGATAATTCGTTAAGTTGTTCATGAGCATCACCAAGTTCCTGTTCGGCTTGTCTGCGGCCACGGTCGGCTTGTTCAAGGAGGGTTCTTGATTCTTCAAGTTCGTTCTGGAGTGCATTAGCCCGTCTTTCTGAAATTCCAAGTTGTTCCCTAGCGTCATCACGTGCTCTCTGTTCTTCTTCAAGTGCGGTTTGAACGTCCTTCAATTGCTGTTGGTATCTCTTAATGTTCTTTTGTGCTTCAGCGTTGGCCTAAAAAGATAAACATTCAGTTAGTAAAGACTTGTATAGGTTATGTCACGTATTATAACAAGAAGGTTATTTTAAATCTAAATTTTAATAATCATAATATTAATTTTACAATTACAATTTTTAAGTTAAGATTCCACATCACTGGTAAACAATTTACAACAGTAAATTGAACAATTTGAATTCATGGAAGGCGAAGAGGGATAATAAAAGTATCCGGTAATTATGGGGTTATGTGTCTCCTCCCCGAATTTCCAAACTTTTTTTAAACGATACATATAGGTGTTATATATTTGAATCTGAAAACCGATTTATTTTTTGCGTACAAATCACTTCAATTAATCGTTTTTATCATAAACTAGTATAACCTCACTTTCCCACAACTATTTGAATTACGGCATGTTATTTGAATTCACTAAAATTTTTAAAGTCGCTAACTAACTAATAATAACAGTAATTACATTAATTTTTAAAAATTAACGGTTTTTAAAAAAATAATCTAATATTTTACGATTTATACTGCACATACTAACCTACTATGACCTGTTCACAATGTAATACGTAATATCTTGTGAGGTCATCATTCATATTTCAAAATTTATATGCTACAACAATTATTTACTATAACATTTTTGGGAAACCTTTAAATTCTCGTAAAAAACGAATTAATTTCACATTTTTGATAATCATAAATAAAAGCTAAACTGTTAATATTTCGGAGGGTAAAAGGCAGCGTTTATAAATCCAAGAAGTTCACATACTAAGCAATGAGTTGTTCACCGTGTCATCTAATAACTACTGCGGTTGCGCATTGGGGGTTCCCAAACTGGGAATGAAAGTAAATTATTATAGTCTGTGAATTTGTTCCATGAATTTTAACATTACCTAGAGCATGTAATATAATTTTAAACACACACATTTAGTAGTGAACAAAACTTATACTATATCGTTCAATTATTTTTCTAATTGGGATATAATGTTTCTTCTTCTGCCTTCCAAGAATTAGGCATCTCTGCCTGTTCCGAACCTCTCAAATCTGCCTATCTCTTTCTCGGGTGTCCTCGTTCTCTCCTGCCCTCCGGCTTGTAACCAAGTGTCTGCTTAGGTATCCTATCCTCTCTCATTCTGTTTACATGCTCTAACCACTGCATTCTGTTCTGAGATACCTTGTCGTTTATAGAGAAGATGTTAAGTTCTTTCCTTATCTCGGTCAGTGAAGATGGTCAACGGCTCCAAAGGCGAATATGGAAGACATTTCTAATGGTGGATGAGGCGGAAGAGCCTAGAGTGGCATCTCGAAGGTAATTTCCTGCAGGCTCATATGCAGTGATATAGCAATCCCACTAATAAGTTTAATCTGCACAGCGCTCGTAACGAGGCCAGAGGATTTTCTTAAATACTGGCACACCTCATGATGGTTCGGATGATGGACCGGTATTTACGGAAGGGATATAATTGTACTAAGAAATGTTTACATACCTTGTTAGCGTGGTCAAGAGCAATTTCTAATTCGTTGATGTCAGCCTCAAGTTTCTTCTTCATGCGAAGAGCCTCAGCCTTACCCTTGGCTTCAGCTTCCAAACTGGCCTGCATTGAGTCAAGAGCTCTTTGGTGGTTCTTCCTAAAAATCAAATTAAATTACTTGTAAAATATTATGCAGTGTATAAATGACAATTATATTATAAATTTAATGTATGCTGTAGAATCTAAATCTATCCAAACTTTAAATGTTTTTCATTGTAACTGGAAACAAATATCCAATATTATATTAGATAAACATTCTATAAAAATAAGCTGATAAAAATAAGTTTTTTAGGCTAGCTTTATATTTTTATAAAATTCAAAAAAATATCGTAATCGAGAATTATAAAATTGTTTTGTTGGTCTCAAGAAGTAGAAAAATTCAGAAAAACTAAAATATGGTTGATGTTAACGTTATTGTAGTTTAGGAAATCAGCCGAAAGGCTGGTTTGAACCTGCAGAGGTTTTACTCAGTAAAACGAGGAGTACGGTGGTTTACAATTGCCTTCCTCACTTAATGGAAAATCAAGCTTATCAGCATTCCGGGCCCTCTGAAAAGCACATATTTTTCATTCTGCAAATGACACCTTCACTTCATTCACCTCAGGGTCTGGCTGTATAATGAAATTCATTACTTTTAGAGGAGATAACTCTGATTAGTGTCTTTTACAACTTCACCTCTTCTATTCTTAAACGATTCAGTCATTTAATTGGCTGACCATGTGATAAGAAACAGAAATATTTTTCTAACCAACTATTATGTAAATTAAAGATTTAAAAGTTGTATCGCATCTTACCTTGTGTTTTCGAATTCTTCTTCCTTCTCTTGGATACGTCTGTCAATTTCTTGTCTGACTTGTGATAATTCAAGTTGTGACCTAAGTACTTTGTTTTCTTCTTGTTCAAGAGCTGCTTCGGCTTCTTCAAGAGCGGCTTGTAATTCATCCTTCTCAACTTCAAGACGTTTGCGTGCCTTTTCAATTTCATGAATGTTGCGTCCACCTTCACCGATCTGGTCAAGAAGATCCTTAACTTCATCTGGAAATTTCATAAAAAATTTATAATTTATTAATTTTTTCATTTTATAGTATAAAAATTATTTAAAAATCAAATGGAATTCTAAAAAATTCGTATTCCCTTCAAAATTATTTAATAATTTGAATCTAAAGAATAAATTAGTGTATTTTAAGAAATGCGAATAAAATTGCCTAAAAAAGACCATCTTTTAAGTAAATTATCAAGATTTAATCCGAGCTGTACAGACCTACATTACATCTCTAAATTTACATTATGTATTCAAAAGAAAGTAAATTAAACATATACCGGAAACCATATTACCCATATTAAACCATATTACCGGAATGTATTCTCAGGAAATTCATCTAGTAGTTAGTATATTTATTTAAAATTTTCTTTTAATGTTTTATTATTCACCAGCAGTGCTGTATGGAGCGGAAACATGGGGGATGAATGAGAGGAATTGGAGTACGTTACAGGCAGGGGAGATGACGTTCTTAAGAGCAATAAAGGGTAGGAGAAGGAGAGATAGAATAAAGAATACTGATATTAGGGCTGAGCTAAATGTGGAGCTAAATGTATGAGGGAGCAGGAGGAGAAAATGAGGATAAGATGGTATGGCCATGTGAAGAGAATAGGGGAGGAAAGGTTACCTACAAGAATGGAAGAATGGAAGGAAAAAGATGAAGAGGACGACCTAGAAAAAGATGGAAGGATGAAATTAGGAAGAGTGTGGACGGACGGGGTTACAACTGGAAACGAATAAAGGAAGAGAAATGGTGGTTGGACAGAAGAAGATGGAGAGGGTTGTTGAACAACCAGACCCGGCGATAGCTGGAACAGGCACTGGATATGTATGTATATATTTATGTATTCTCTAAATGTTCTAGGAAAACTAATTTCACCAATCTAGTTTTGAAAATTTGGTATTATGTTTGAATCAGACAATACTAAAACGTAACTCTTTTGAAAAGTACTTGAATGAAATTTGTTGACGTTTTGGCAATTTGATCGTTCATAATTCGGATATTACACAAAGAGGTAAATGTAGTACACTGACTATCAGAGCAAGTTGCAGTTTTGTTGCTTATTGAAGATAAGTTGGTTGGTTCATTTGCTTATTGATGAATTAATATGAAATGAAAAAAATATTATTATTATATGTTTGTTATCTTACCGGCAAGATTCTTGTTTTCTCTTCGTACAGCTTCCAACTGTTCCTGGCCTTCTTCATAAGCTCCCTTCAATCTGAACAATTCAGTTGAGTAGTTGCGGCATTCCTTCTGGCTTGCATCTAATTCAGCAGCAAGGTCATCAACCTTGAGTTTCCATTCTCCAATGATCTTGTCAATAGCCTTGGCCTTCTTTTCAGCGGCATTGGCAATGGCTGTGGCTCTGTCGACTTCGAGTTGTAAGTCTTCGACTTCGGTTGAGAGACGTTGTTTGGTCTTTTCAAGGGCAACAACCTTCTGGTTCAATGATTCGATTGTTTCTTCAGCTTCAGCAAGACGAGCCTGGAGTTTGCGCCTAAAATTAAGAAAAAGAATTATTTTTAATATAATGGTATGCAGTACTTACAATTACATAAATTATGTCGAAATGCAAATAACAGTCTGAGAATATAAAGTAGTAGTAGAAGAAATTTCTTCATCTACAGAATATTTTGGTAGCGTAATTACATGATAGAACCATTTTAATCATGTTGGTGAATGAATAACACAATAATTAATTATTTTATCAAACATCCTATGTAGGATTATCAACAGGTGTATTATTTAAAATTGAAATATATTCTAAACACCAGAATATATTTATTAATGTAACAAACCTGTAACTTAAAACAACTCTAGTTAATAAAAAAGAGTGTGTTTCTGATTGAACTTTACTTAAACAAATACCTGATCAATGGGTAAATTTAATTCAATTTTTTCATCTCATCCATCGTTTAAATTTAAAAAATGTTTGTCAATAAAGTTTGTACGTAAAATATATTTGAAAACAGATCTTAAACTTAAAATTTGTAATGTAAACTAGACTTCGTAATTTATGAATGTTATTCAATTAAAAGAAGTACGATATTGAACTTACTTAGCTTCTTCCAATTCTTCAGCACGGGCAACTCCTTCAGATTCGTATTTGGTGCGCCACAATTGTGCTTCAGCGTTAGCCTTGCTCAACTGCCTCTGAATATCAGCCTTGGCTTCAGCTTCTTCTTCAACTTGTTCTCTGATGTTGTCCAAGTCGTGTTCAAGGTTGCGGAATTTACCAAGGAGTGTAGCACGTTCCTGTAATAAAACAATAAATGATATTTTTAAGAACAGTACATTATCAAAGCAAAATAATAGTGAAGAATAAAAAAATATCCAGCAGTTAAAATTATCATTAGTAATTATACACTAAAATTCGGTTACGAATTTCAAGGGACCGGCATTCTTTGTTCGTTACATCCGGATGTTCGTTATAACGGAATAAGCCTGTATGCCGCAATATCTAAGTAGCACTCTATTATCTTACGTGCCCAGCCAATTACCGGAATAACGAATATTAGTCAAAATACTTAATTTAAATAAAAAATCATCAGTACAAATCTTTTACACCACCTCCACGGCCGACCGGTTAGCGGCGTTTAGTCATCAGGTGTTCTAAGCATATAGGCATAAAGGTTGCGGGTTCGATTCCCGGTAGGTCAGGACTGAGGCAATCAGGATGATATTACAATTTACTGATAGCTTCCCAACATTTTCATTTCTTACCATAGAAATACCTGAACAGTAATATTTTTCACGCTATCGATAAACGTATCGCAAAACTATTTATTTTGAGAATATATTTACCTATTATTATTACATAAAGCAAAGTGATTCTTTCGTGATAAACGGATTCCATTTTCGTTACAGCCGACTTCATTATAACTGAATTTTATTGTACTTCATGTATAACATGGAGGATTTTGCCAAAGACTATTTTAAACAAACACATTAACAAATGGATATGTTCTGATAGAACCCGACTACTGGGCATATTCTCATTGTTCTTTCTATACTTTCATGTTGTAGTAAATATTTTACTCACAGGAAAACTACTTAATCAGTCGTAAAACTGCTTAAAAATAGATCTTATTACAATTTTCAATTTACGGGTTTTTGAGTTTCCAATATTGACTCAAATTCTGAACAAAACAACAACCCATAAATCTGACAAATTGTCAAATAAGTTTAGAATTTAACTTTAAAAGTAAGTTCTGATTTAAAAACTTGAAATTTTTGATTATATAACTTACCCTAGATTCTTCATCGGCCAATCTCTTGGTATCTTCCAATTGAGTGGTCAATGAGATCTTGATCTTGCTCAATTGTGATACTTGTGATTCAGCTTCCTCAAGTTGTCTCAACAAGTCAGAGTTCTCAATGCTCAACTTCTTCTTGGCGGCATCGAAGTCATTGAGTGTTCTGTTAGTTTCATCCAATTTGCTCTGGACTTCATTAAGGTTGTGTTGCAATTGTTTGGTGATCTTTTCTGCGGCAGCCTGAAATTATTGGAAATTCACAATTATTTCAATTATTTTCTTATAAAAATTACTTCTGATAAAACGCACACCTTAATTATGTACAAACCTTTGGGTTAAAATATTTTGTTTTTCGTCTTCAGAAACATTAAAGCTGGGGTTTTATAGTGATTGATCAGGTAAAAATTGGATAGCATCTTTATACAATTTTCCAACGGATCTTTACAATCTTAAAATTAAAAAGATCGTTTGCAAATTCAGAATGAAAATAATTTATACAATCAACACTGAAAAGTATAGTTGATAAAATTGTAGAAAAATAAGTTTATTGATAAATTTGTATCAGGAAATCAATTTTGGACCCAACAATTTTTAGATAATTACTCCATCACTAATCAATTATTTTTAAATTTATGACAATGATCGAATATAATGTTTAAAAAACAAGTTCCAATTTCAATTGAAATAAAAAAGTACGGTCAATCAAAATTAATAATTTATCATAGAAAAATTGACATTTTCGTATTCCGAACATCATTAATATAAGTTTTAATCTTCTGAAAGGATTTTTTTTAGAAGAAATGTAAACAAATTACTAATTCAATATTGTTTTTTCAATTTTTAGAAGAGTCAATTAGAAGAAAATTACGAATTTTTTAATAAAAAAAAAACTAAAATGTGAGAGTATCTGGTACAAAATACCAAATGAATATCTATCATGAAATATATTTCCTTAGTTTAGATATTAATATATTATACATAATTATATACAAAATAATACAGTACTATTCAAAGAGCATGACAGTAAAGTTGATTCGGTTGACCACTATTAAAATTCCATTTACTCTGGAACATTTACCTCGGACTATTTTTATCTACATATACTAGGCTTTGAAACTTTCTTGTCAATCATGGAAATAAAATTCCCTGAGCTTGTTACCATTGATCCACTATATATCATCACTGTCAAGCTGTATGAATAGAACTGTAGGCTACGTACAGTTTTATATAAGTATTTAAAAAAAAAAATACACACAAAATTAAATATTCTATAATAATATATTATATTAATAAAAAACATATTAGTAGATAAAAAACATTTACTATAAAATTAGAAATATTAGTACGAATTTAAACAACAACATATTAAAGATATTAGCTACGAAATAATAAATTATTTAAGAGTTCCCTTTATACAGCTGAATAAAAATTATTACAAAACAGTAAATTTATTTCAAATTTTAATTATCATTCCCAGTCTGTTGTAAAGAGAACTCTTAAAGATTTCAAAATATTAATAAATCAAACATCTAAAAAATTACACAACAATATAGTTCGCACTATCGTCGAACAACGTAAAAAGCCTAAACACAAAATGAAAATTGCGTTTCACAGCCGTAGTGACAAAATGATAGGTTAGGATTTCGATGGGAAAAATCTTAAAAGTGGATATATTTAAAAAATGGTATTAAAAAATGTAGGTATGTACATATTTTAATGTTTCAATGATACATTAATGGTAACAAAATTAATGTTTTAAACATGTTTTAATGTAAAATGTTTTCGAACATGTTAATGTTGTTAGTGATGTAGTATATCTGAAGATTAGGTCAATATATTGAACATTTATTAAGGAACCCTATAAAAAAATATTTATTAAGAATTTTAAGAAATTTATATAGAATTTAAAACTTGAATTTAAAGTATAAATACTTAAAAAAGTACTAAAAAAGCTAACCAAATAGTAAAAACGTATATGGAATAAGATAAAAATTATAATAAAGAATAATCAAGAAATTAATACAGAAAATAATTTAATAAAATTACGAAGAGAATTACGAGAAAACGAGAATCAAACGAAGGAATAACTTCTGAGTAAACTGAAGAATTTTCAAGAAATTTTATTAAAAGTTTTATTGGTCCCCGTATTTAAAAGAAATTTGGATAATCAATATAATAAATTTATCAGAAAATAAAAATTCGTTTTGATTTACCCTTTATATTATTTAATAATGTATTTTGTGTAATTAATACATAAATTAATTTATGAAGGTAATGCATTTGGTAGAGTGTAATATGAAGCAAAGCAACATCCATAGACAATATTAATTTAATAATTAATAAAATAAAAATGTGATGTGTTTGTTTATTGTATTACAAAGCTAACAGTGAATTGGTGATTCGGTAAAATAAAGGACGGAGTACGGATGATCGAATGATCGGTTGATTAAGGACAAACCTTATCATTGCTAAGATGGTCGACACTGGCTCTGAGGTCGTTCAATTCCGTTAAATATTGTGACTTGTCCTTCTCAGCTCTGTGGAAATACCATTCCAATACAAATTATAGCATCAACACAAACAAAAGAAAACAAACAAACTGAAGGAAGATAGGAGAATAAAAATAATAAAGAAAATAAAAGGGAACTAAATAATAATAATAATAATAATAAAAAAAAAAAATCTAAAATAAACTACGTGTGGTACACCAATTTTAAATTTATATCTAAAACGAAATTTACTTAAATTTTAAATAATAATTTTCCCGTAATATTCTTATTGAAAAAATTGTCAAATTCATTGAAATTCACTACATAGAAATATTACACCAATATTACAATTTAAAAGTACCTAATAGAAAAATAACAACTGTTTACAAAATATATAATGAAGGTATGTAGGTATAATGAAGGTAAAATTTTGAAAAAAAAAACATAGATTGACTTTTCTGTATTTAATTTTTATTTTGGTACTGTACAATGAATGAGCTGTACAATTTCAGTTCATATGACAAAGTAATACTATTGTTTATAAAATGAAGGTAAATTTAAAAAAAATTTTTGTCTTTTATATTCATTTCGGTACTGTACAAACGAGCTGCACAATTTTCGTGTATGATATTCAATTTAAGAGGCGTTGTGGAATTTCACTTTCAGGAGAAGTACCAAGTGGTACATTCTCCGTTTAGGACAACGGGTGTTGACCGTTCGCACAGTTGGGCAGTTCATTGTAGCTAGTTGGTTGGGGATTTTCATCTAGTTGTTCACGAAATTTCCTACAGAAAAACGCGGTTAGTTCCTTTACCATCGGAATTTAATTTATTTATAATTTGAAATTATTTAAAGAACGAATCTAATACAAAAAAATTTGAACGTTGAGTAAAATTAAGTAAATTAATAAATAAAGTTTGAATGAATAATAATTTTTTAAACCGAATTTTAGTAAGTATAGTTGGTGCATCATACGTACATGAGTAGAGAAAAAGACATGCTCCTAATTCAAAATACCAGTAAAATAAATAAAAATAACAATAACAAGATCTACTATATTAGATTAGGTAAGGTAATTTAATAATAAAATAAAGGTAAAACTAAATAAGGTAAATAAAAAATAATGCCCACTGTCAATTGAGGCAAAATAAAAATAAATAAATAAAGGAAAGATACAACTACAGGGAGCATAAAAATAACAATATCATAATATCACCATGTCATAGTTCAAATTATAATCATTATCATATCAAATATCATGACCAGAACAAAAAATATCATTCCATAATGTTTTACGCAATCATTTATCAGAATCACTACCTTCTCTCTGGACAATTGATCGACAGCGCCTCGTGTGTTGTTCAATTCATTAAGTACGTTGGAGCGATCGTGTTCAGCCCTGTTTTATTAACACAGTTAATACAATATAATATCGATGACATTTATTGAATTTAAATTAAAAATGAACATTAGAATAAAAAAATTGAATAAAATAAAAAATAAACTTAATATATAACTCTGTAATAAAAATGTATTAACTTTAATACAAATTAATAAGTGCGGAAATATTAGCACACCCCTAGGCAGGAAAACAAGGAAAGAAACTAATATGAAGTTTTACAAGGTGATGTCTACCCCATAACTACTCTATGGAAGTGAGTCGTAGATTATTTCAAGACCACAAAAGAGTAGAAAACAGGCGTCAGAGATGCAATTCCTGGTGAGAACAAAGGGTTGTAATCGTATAGATTAACTAAGAAATGAGGATATAAGAATGGAACTGGATGTTTACAACATGAATGGGAATTTTGCAGAATATCGAAATCGATGGAGGGAACACGCAGAGAAAATTACTGAGGAAAGGATCCTCCTCAACGTTTTGAATTACAGACCGGAGGGGAGGAGAGATGTTGGGAGGCCACGCAAGATATGACAATAATCCAATAGATTTTGTCGAGTTTGTGAGTCGGAACAGGCGGGAGCCTAATCATTGATTGTGAGAAGAAGAAGAACTTTAATACAACTAAATAAAATAAAACTCATATTATTTGACAAAATTTAAAGATATGCTTAAAAATATTATGGTCATGTTTCAAACATTGATAAAAATCGTGAAATACATCAACTAGTATGAAATAAAAAAATACAATATTATTCAAAAAGGTATAAAATTGTCTTACAATAATCACAAAATTCAATATAAGTTTTGTTATTTTAAGTAAAGAATACTGTTCAATAAAGATAAGATACGTAAATAAAGAATTAGAATTAATTAACACGATAGAGACGAAAACTAGATTATTTCGGGCTTATGTATGGAGAGAAATCCCATTGTCTGCAGTTGATTACACAGCGAAAAGTAGCAGAAGAAGATTTTCGTATGAAGACGAAAAATATTGATTAAAGAATCTGCGAGGCTGGTGTATTACCAATGCAAATGGTGTATTGCAATTGAAGAAATATTTAGGGAACCAGTGTCAGAATTAAGAATTGCAGTTATGATACAAAATTTATTTTCTAAACAATTTTTAAACTTACATCCATGAGTTCCCACATCGGGGGTTTTCTTCAATTATGACATAAAACAAAAAAACTCATCGACTAATTATTTTACTGAAGTATATTGTAGCTTTTGCTGTATTTAAAAAAATTTCAACTGTTTTAAACCCTCTTTTTACTATATGATTTAACGAATTGATGGTTTTTTACTAGAGTATTTCGGGTATATTTATGGAGAAAAATATTATCTCCTGCAGTTGATTACACTGGGAAAATTATCATCTCCTGCAGTTGATTACACTGGGAAAATTATCAGAAGAAAGTTACGTAAGAAGACGTAAAAGAACCTGCGAGACTGATGTATTGCTCAATTGACGAGCAATTTTGGGAAGCTGTGTCAAAATTAAGAATTGCTGTTACGATCCAAAATTTGACTTCTAAACAGTTTTTAAATTCTTTCTCTATAATTATGATTTAACGAACTGATGAATTTTTTTACTACATAATGGATTTCTACAATTGGCTACATCATTAATCAATAAAAACCATTATCTGCTTTGATCAACAGATCTCGGAATCCTAAAACATAAGAACAAAGAATTTGGTATATATCTGGGTGATAACAAAGAATTTACATAAGAATTGAAGAAAATATTTGAAGATTCAAATTGTTGAATCTAAATTATTTCAATAATTATTATCCACTTTATAAATCTTCTGAAAAAATAATAAATATTAGTACGTACTTAGCCTTGAGCTTGTTGAGTTGATCGATCTGTTCACCCATTTCAGCGACGGCATCGTTGTGCTTCTTACGGAGGTTGGCAAGAGTGCTTTCGTGTTGGATGTTAGCTTCTTCAAGATCACGTCTGAGCTTGCTCATCTCAGCTTCTCTCTTCTTGTTGAGTTCGATCTGAGCAGAGGTAGCACCGCCAGCTTCTTCGAGCCTCTCGCCGAGTTCTTCAAGTTCGCGAGCGAGATCAGCACGTTGTTTCTCGGCCTGTATATAAAAAGTTTAATAATTATTTTGAAAATTTAAATTGAGAAAAAATTAAAATATTGATAAGTAAATTTACTGGAACAGAAACGTCTCATTAGTCTTGTGAGTCACATCTTATGGGTCTATGCAAAGGTACCATAAAAAGTTCATTTTAATTCATTTTTAATTGACCATTTTAGAAGGAATGCTTTCTTTACTCCTACTGGTATTAAAACATGAATCAGTGTTTTGGTTACATACTTTACCACTGGGCTTTCTGACTACCAAAATATTTTTCGTCAGAAATTCTATCTGTCCATAAGTTCAGGTAGACTTAAGGAAGGAGCATATACTTTTAATAGTGGTAGAGGTAAAAGATTTTATGAAAAAATTCTATTAATTTATCTTTCCTGTTGAGTTTTATCTTTTTTATCAGAAGGTAAAAGTGACAAAAGGAAAAGTTACTGTCGATAAATTTTCTAAGAAAAAATTAATTGAGTTGAACGTTCTTGTAGTTCAATCACAATATAAAGTATTTTAGATTCTTAACAGAATATATTCCGGAATTCACATTTTTCCCCCTGGTTGATTCAAATGAATAAAAGTTTTCCATAGAATAACTTACCTTAGCTCTAGCTTGTCTTTCGGCTTCAACTTCTTCTTCGAGTTCTTCAATGCGGGCCTGGAGTTCCTTAATTTGTTTCTGGAGTTTGCTGACGAGGGATTGTTCATCTTCAAGTTTGGCAGTCAATGAGGCGATTTCCTTGTCCTTGCGTTGGATGGTCTGTTCGAGTTCCTTCTTGTTGCGTTCCAAATCAGCGACGGCTTCTTGGGTCAATTTCAAGTCACCTTCAACCTTCCTCTTTGTCTTTTCAACATCACCTCTGCAGAAGTAAACAATAATTTACTTGAGTAAGATATTGCGAATAAAAAAAGGATTATAAAATTATAATTTTTTAAAGATTTTACTAAATATTTGTTAAAGCGTAATAAAATTTAGAGAAATTTCCAAATAAATGTTTGTCTTATTGAGCTAATGTTACAAATGTGCAGCCACCTTCGTGGGATATAGGTTAGCGTATTAAAACTAAAACGCAGAAGGCTCCAGATTTGATTTCCGACTTGAGTCTTAATATTATTGTTTGTTATAACAAACTGTTTCACAATCCAGAGCCATCCCTAATGGCCGAAACCGTTGATGCGACTTCAAAAAAACAATAAACAAAATGTGTGCAATCATCATTTTTTCACCCACTGGATTGGTAGAGCGTTAGGGTCGTCGCCGCAAATCAGCCGTTTAATAGCTGATTTTCGGAGACGAAGGTTTAGATTCTAGTAAAGGTCGTTGCTTTTATACGGATTTAAATAATATATAGGTTACCAGTGTACTTTGTTGGTTGGTCGGGGTTCAATTAACCATAATCTCTCAGGAACGGTCGGTCTGAGTCTGTATACAAGATTACTCCTCATTTACTCATCATATATATCATCTCATTGAATTATGGGGTTGCATTTTGTTCTTAAATTGAACAGATTGCAACGTACACAAATTAGGGATTTAAAAAAGAAAATATTTTGTTTCATATATTTGTATTGCTGTGTAGTCTACTCCTTATAATACAGGAGTTGTATGCTAAATGAAGTACTTCAGAATAAATAATGAATTATTCGGATGATAATGTACAAATATTATACTACAGTATAATCTCTCTGTTACGGATCTCTCTATTGCGGAAATCTTTCTTAAGCGGCATTATTTGCCGACCTCAACCCTTTTGTATATTACGGTAATGTGTATAATGGTAATGTAACGTGAATTACTAACAACTTAGGATGAACGAAGTATAGATTGTTATGTACATAAGAATGTTTGGTGACTGCTTTCTCGCCGATGTTTATAGCGTAAGAATTTAATAAGATTAGAGTCCCGGGTTCGATAAGGTTATCAAAAATTCACCGTTACAAATTATTACATTAACACTCCAATAACCCTGTATCTACCAGTAGATTTTAATAAGTAATCATCAAATAGATGATCTTTTAATAAAAATGTGTACATTTCATATAAGAAACAATTATCGAGCTTTTTCAACTAACCTGAGTTTCTTTTCACGTTCCAACGAGTCTTCCAATTCATCCAAAGTCTGTTCCAATTTACCCTTAACCTTGTTCAAGTGGTTGATCTTGTCTTCGGCAGCCTATAAGTAAGATAAACATAAATTATTTAAATGTACTTAATTTTGGAACTCAATATTTACACAATTTAAATTTTGTCAGTTCGAATACATTTACATATGTTATTAAACGAAAATAGTATTTTCAAAATTAAATTTTATTGGTTATACTTATGTAGCTTTTGGTAATATGCTATTTATTCATGATTAAAAATAGCCAAACATGCCTAACTTGGTCCACACTGATCAGAAAACCGACTCTGATCATCTATTCCAAGGCCTACCCCCACTCCTATTTCCCTCAAGTTGCTTTAAGGGGTATTCTCCCGCGAGGTTTCATTGAACACGATCCTTCCAGCTTCTTCTGTAGTCACTGATTTTAGCCCTCAGTGATTGAATTCCCGCCTCTGGTTGAACACTTTCATTACAAAACTTATCAGATCAAGAAAAATTTTTGATATACCAAAGGAATCTTAATTTCTACTGAATGCAGCCCGATTTACTCTTTTGAACCTTTAGTCCAGATTTCACTTTCAAAGCTAATATGTTGCCCATACTGGGGAGGTAGAGTGTTAAATTAATTGCACTCGATTTGTAGATTCCAGGGCTACAAAAAATAGTTCTGTTTCTTGTCAAATAGTCAGCCGATTATATAACTGAACTATCTAAGAACAGAAGAAGTAGAGCTGTAAGAGACAGTAGTCAGAGTTAACTCCTCCGAGAGTAATGAATTTCTTTATACAGCCACACTCTGTGGTGGGCCTGGCGTGCTGATAAGCATACTCTTTTAACTCAGTGAGGAATGCAATAGTAAACCACCTCACTCCTTGTTTTTACTTAGTAAAACCTCTAGATGTTCAAACCTTTTGGCTGTTGACCTAAACACCAATAAGCCAAAATAGGAACATCTAACGAAAGCCTTATAAAATTTTAACACCATACATTTTTTAATCTTTGGTTTAGATTACGGTGTATAGATATTATCTTAGACCTGTTCATCTTGCTGCCAATATCTGTTATTTTTTAGGTTAGGGTGTACAGACCTAAATAACTAAAATCAGACACTTGATCCAATATTGAATCGTTAATCACTATCTTGGATTTTACTTCCAATTCCTTTTAAAAGCCATTAACTTTGTATAACTTAAAAAAAGAATAAGAAAACAGTTAAAGAGGAGAAAATATTATTTATAATAGTCCAAACATTGATACATTTTTTTATGGATGAATTCATATTTAGAAGAAATATTTTAACTGTATCAAATTCTTAAAAACTAATGTTCAAACTTAACTAATATAAAAACTTTGATAAATATTGCAATATTATAAAATTTATGAATTTTATTGTTTAAAAGTTTACCTGTAATTCTTCAGCTGTCTTCTGGACAGTCTCTCCCTGTAATTTCTTTTCCTTGTTGAGCTTGTTGATGAGTTCATCCTGGTGGGCGATTTCATCATTCAAGTTGCGAATTTGGTGGTCCTTAGTTGCCTTGTCTTGGTCAGACTGAAAGATAATTTAAAAAAAATTATTAATCAATTTGTTATAATGTTAAACGATTAATTCATCTATCAATTTTTTTAAAATAAGTGGAGTGTCAAATTATTTACGCTCAATCTGTTCGTTGCAGGGCTAAAATAAATAGTTCTGTTTCTTGTCACATGGTCAGCCAATTAAATGACTGAATCATTTATGAACAGAAGAGGTAGAGGTGTAAAAGACACTAATCAGAGTTATCTACTCTGAAAGTAGTTAATTTCATTATACAGCCAGACCCTGTGGTGAATGAAGTAAATGTGTCATTTGCAGAGTGGAAAATAAGTGCTTTTCAGAGGGCCCGGCATGCTGATAAGCGTACTTTTCCACTAAGTGAGGAAAGCAATGGTAAACCACCTCACTTCTCGTTTTACTTAGTAAAACCTCTACAGGTTCAAAACAGCCTTTCGGCTGATGACCTAAACTACAATAGTTTTATTAAATGATTCAAAATATAGGCCTATTGGCTCTAGAACAATAACATGAGGTAATCTAGTAAAATTATGAATTATTTAAATTTGAAGAATTTAAAAGGTAGTGGAGAGAAAGTTAACTTAGAAAAAAGCTAACAAGTTGTATTAATAATATAATTATAAAAAATATAAGAGAAAAGAAAAATCTAAAAGTTAACCTAATATTAAACAGATTACAAATTCAAAATCGTAGCTCTCTGACCACCCAAAATTTGATATGATAAATTAAAAATAAATTTTTGTTTATATAATTCGCCATGTTTATACGTTACTATGTGTAATATTAATGTTTGTTAACATACGTCTGACACAAAATATATTAGATATATTAAACATTTAATATTAAAAGTGTATTTTTAACTCCTGCTTTAGGTTATGAGAACATTTGTATGTCAATGAGGTAGAGTAATTAAAGCAACTGGCAAGAATTCAAATTTTAATATAAATTAATATTTTTTATGTTTATATAATAAAAGAATATTGCAAAATAAACAACGTAAATGTTACAGTTTTAGATATTATTATTTATAATTAATAAAATTATAAAATAATCTTCTTTTAACAAGTTACTCGTTAACGCTGATTCACAATGGACAATATTACTGTGATTTACAAGATAATTTCGGTTGAGTATATTTTTAAAAGCACACTCAATTTCTGTAACATCTGTTACTTATTTTACGGTGCTTTATTTATCTATACTAATATTATGACGAGTTAAGTTAATTTGTTTGTAAACGATAATTTCAGAGATTACCCAAAAGGTTTTAAAAAATCTTTTACAGTTAGTACGCTTAGTAATCTTTCATCTTATTGTCTGATGTAGAAAATTTGGAAGGGTAAGTTCTTTTATGTTAGTACAATATTGTACCATACGTTTTTAAAAATATTTGAAAATTATTTCGGGACAGATATCCAAAATATGTCATGACCGATTTCTACATAAAAAGTTATGTAAACAGATCGTACCATTTTTTGTATGAAATAAATTTTACTTACTTTTTCTTAAAACACATATTCAGTTATTTTCACAAATAATAACTTTATGTTGCATTGTATAGAAGTGGAAGTGCAGAAAACCAATTTATTTTGGTGCCACAGGAAAACAAAATCACAAACTTCTTTTGTAAAGAAATTTAAAAGTAAATATGACTTTAAGGAATTTCATTAGAAACCGTACAGCGTAACGTGAGGGGCTTAGTGGTTGAAAAAGTAAAAAAAATGGAAGTAAAATAGAACCTTGAGGTAATCCGTTTAAAAATTTAGAAGATCTAGAGGTTTGAATATTAAAAATTGTATAAAATCTTAATTTTATAACGGAGAATATCTAGTATTTTTAAATTGTAGAAATTAAAAACCAATTTAATGAATTTGAAAAATAATTATTAATTTGGCGGTAATTATGAAAATATAATAATTATTATTAAAATAGATTACCTTCTGGACAGCTAATTCGAGATCTTCAACGTCCTTCTTGAGTCCGGAAACTTCTTGTTCAAGTTTCTTCTTTTGCTGGAACAGTTGGTTTCTGGCATCTTCCTCTTGTTGGAGTCTTTCCTGGGTGTCCTGTTTTTAAAAAAATAAAGAAATATATTAGGCCCTACTATAAATAAACTTATCAACACTTTGTTAAATTAAAAAGTATATTATTCTAAAAACAAAAAGTTTAGAAAGTATGATTCATTCACCTTGAAAGTAAGTTGTGAATCAACAACGTATAAAATAGTATAATAAACATTTTTACAATAAAGTCAGTTTATTTATTTTACGTATTCTTTTTTTACTAGAAAATAGAATAAAATATTTATATTTAAACTGCATTTTATTATTCATAAACTAGATTTAAAAGCAAGTAATAAATTTATTATATTTTTTAAAAGACTGGCTTACAAAATTAAAAAGAAGGTGAATTTAAGAGACGTGAGGAAAGAAATATGTATGTAATACTTAAATTTATATATAAGTTAGTAAATAGTAGGTTTTTATGTTAGTAACGTAACTCCAGGTCTTCTTGGCTTAAATTCAATTTTTAAGTTATTTTAAGAAAAAAATACTCGTAACATAACATCAAGGTTTGTATATAACTGGAAAAAGTATGGCCCTACTGCTTAACTTAAGTATTCCAATTGCATCTCATCTTTAAAAGTAGAAAAACATGTGTTCATCTTCGTTTTCTTTAAACTTACTTCGTATTTTTATCTATAAAACTATATTTAAAAAAATTATTTTATGCATACTAAATTTTTCCGTTTATTATAAAACAAATAAAAAAAACATTAAATGTGATGATCAGAAATTATTACCAGGTTATCAAAAAATCTCATAAGCCTTACTTATCGTGAAATTTGGGAAGCTCTACAGAAATTATAACCAGATTTATACAATTTGTTAAAAAAACAAATGTATAAATTTTAATATTTTAAAATCTTATTAACAAAATTTCCACTTGAAAAAATAATTTCTAGTGACTTGTGAAATAAAATTACGTTTAATTATAAACATACATAGTTTTTGAAGTTTAGATTTTTTGTTTGAATTTAAAATATTTCTACAAGGTGCATTACGAATTTTATTTGATATCAGATCAAAACGATTTTGTTAAGCTGAAATTTATTGATTAATTTTGAAATAATTTAAAATAAAATAAAATTTTTGTAAACGTAAAATTAAGGATTAATTCTGATGAAATCTGGTACTTAAGTTTAACAAATCGTATTTGTTAAGGCTTGTAAAGTTACACTTGTTAAATAAAGGATATTTTAAAACAATTTCATTTAAAAATTACCAATCGTACGATCAAACCAATGTTCTTTACAATTTGTAATTTATAGTTAAGGTACTTTATTTATTCTAGAAACTTTATTATGAACATCTATTCTTTCTAAAATCTTCTCAAATACGTATAGTTACCCGAGATATTAACTGGGTTAAATTCATACATAATTTTACTGTGAAATCGTTAGCAATTTCCTTTAATTATATTAATATCATAAGGAATTTGAGAATCGCTGTGTAAAAATTAGTTCCGCATGTATAGGAGAATCAGTGATAGTCTAAAGTATCTTAGGATGAGGTTTACAAATGTGCTAAACTGGTGCGAGCTGTACAATCGTATGACAAGCATATGTCCAAACAGAAAGTTTACGGTTGATTGATAAGTTAAAATGTTTTTCAATAAGCTGTAAATAAGCGTTGTTCGCTTAGATAATTAACGTGTCTATAACAAGGTTTAACATGATTTAACAAGGTTAAAAGTTTATCAAATGTAACTCTTAAATAATTAAACCAAATTGATTGTGGAATTTCTGATTTATTAATGAAAATATGCTGACAAGTACCGGAGTGAAAAATAAAATATTTAGAGATATATCAGATAACTAAAATTTATATGAAAATAATATTAAAATTCTTAGTCAATAAGAATTTTATTTTATATAATAACTTATCAATACCATCACTAATAGAAAATTTAAAATTTAAAATTCAGAATAGTTTTTATATGAAATCAGAATAATTAAAATTTTATCTCATAGTTAAAACAATTTAATAAAGAGGATAAATTTTAAAAATTATCAAAACATGATTAAAAAAAGGATGCTGGTTATTTAATGTGTAATCTGATACACACCTAATACCTAAATTAATTAAAATAATTTATTTAATTAATTTTAATAAAGGTACTTTTTAATGAATAAAATCAAAGATTCACTTTCAGTTTCACTCAGACATTCGGTAATATATAACTTGCAAAACAGCTGTGATTATTTATAGTAAATAGGTTAATACAAACGTATAATTATAATATACTTAATTTATCTGCATTTTAATGAATATAATATAACAAAATTTATTTTAAAAGAAAAATATTGTGCATTATTATAACAAGTTACGGTGTATTGGAAATCAGCCAATAGGAAACCAGGGTAGAGTTGAGGAGGCGTGGCTTAAGACAAGACTCGGCCATTCATTAACTGAAAGAAATTCATTGTATTAAAATGTGAATAAGTGTCCATGCGTGTTCTGTTGCGTTAGTGATTTATGTTAGTTTATTTAGAATACTATTTTTTTTAGTTGGCAATATTGGTGAGATGTTTTTTTTTGTGACAGTTTTACCGATATACTAATTAATTTAGGAAATTATTTTAAGTTTTTAAAATGATTACTGGTTATAAATTTTAAAGAATGAATCACTCTTTAATGAATCATTTCATATGATATAATATAATAAGCTAAACATGAGTATTTTTTAAAAAAAACTATGTTGGATAGGAAACCATTTTGATTTCTATACTACCTAAAAACCAGTATATTCAAAATGGTTTTACTTATATTACATTTTCTATAATTAATTAAGCAATTATAATTTCGAATTTTCTCGTATACATATTTTTATCTATACTGTAAAATTTACTAATAAAAAGTAAAAATATACAATAAAGGATTTTCGCTTAAAAGTTAAATAAGGACACTTACATTTATATTGAAACAATAGAAACTTTAATGCACAAAAGAATTTTAAAGTTTTATGATCACATAATTTGAATGAATAAAGAAAGATTTAAGAGATTCTTAAAAAAACAGTAAAAGATAATATTCTAGAGATAAAATATTCTGAGTTTGTTTTTAATAGAGAGAACTATAAAGAAAGAATTAATAACTTAACTAATTATCCAAGCAAGTTAAACGATCAAAATAAAGAGTTTCTTTTGGAGAGAAAAAAAATGGAACGAGAGAAAATATTAGAATGTTGGTTTCAAGAAAAATAAGAAGAAAGAAAAGTGAATGTATTTTCTAATATATATGATCATGATTTGGACTATTCACAATCAAACAAAACCTAGTTACTTGAAGCATAAACCTCATACTGTAGTTGAATCTTCAACTTTATCAATTAAATCTATAACCAACACACAACTGGTGACGATGATGAAAGAATGGTTCTCAGTAATTTTTGTAAAGTTTGATCAATTGGGAAAAAATAGAAAAATAATAATTTCTTTAAAGTCAGCAACATTATAATATGTTCATATTAAATTAAACAATTAGTAATTTATAATGAATGCTCATTTACGTGGTTATAATAAGGTTAAATTTATATATTTTGAAATACTGGATGTACCCCCACAATTGAATTTTAAATGTCTATAAGGGTTTTAAAATAAATTTTTGATTCTTTTGTAAATAATATTTCCTTATAGATGAAAATATTTCTGTTGTTCTACAATAGGGTGACTATAACCTAACTCTAATAAACTGTCTTTTTTCAATGATTTAAAATCGTTATTGGCATTATTGAGAAAGCTGACAGCCAGAAAATTTGAATTCAATTTGAATTTTAGAATTGAATTTTAATATAACGACTTGTTTGATTATGTCGATATTAAGAACAGCATTGATACAGGTGTATTTGACATAATATGAAATATTTATATTATGGTTTGTCGTAAACATGTTTCCCAATATATTTGAAAATACTCGATGTACCCCACAAAATTGATTTCAAATGTCTATAATATGGGATTAAAAAGTAATTTGTATAAAGTAATTTTTGAATTTTGTTATCAATAATAAATTAAGAGAAAAATATTTTGGATAAAAAATGTAAAAGATGAAACGCAATGTGTTTATGAACTATGTTATATTTGATATGGATGTATAAATGTTGTATTAATCCGTAATGGCATTGAGAGTATAGTCCATGACTAATAAAAGTAGATACCTTGTTAATTAATTAGAAGTAATATAAGATATAAGACTAAACGGAAACAGTTGTATAAAAAATATTATATTATATTATAAATGAGATATATTTATATAAGAAATTACATAAATGACATACGTAAGACCTCATGTATGTAACATATTTAATGGCCGGTCACTGTTAGCCCCACATGATGTTATGTATGAATCAGGTGAACTCCAAAATTAGACCGTACGTGAATATGTAAGTTAGATTTAAAATTCATTTCTCTCTCTCTCCCCAATATAATATATTTATCTTTTTCTTTTCAAACTCGTTCAAGAGATGACTCCTACACATGTTAATGAATGTTGAAAAAAGAGAGGTGTAATTTAAATGTGTAAACGTGTAAAAGATGTAAGGGGAAATGTGAATTATAAGCGACAGCTGTTCGGATAGGACTATGCGAGAGAATTCAGGTGAATAATATTAAAAATAAAATTTTTCGACACATTTAATACGTTCCTCTATATATATATATATATATATGAATGTACGTCCTATATACTTAGGAATATAAATACCACACACATAAAAACACATATTAATTCATCTATATTAGTAATATATATATAAATATATATTCGCACACATATATAAAAAATGTGTGCGTATGAACGTCAAAAATTGATTTGGTTCAGTAGGAACGTATGACGTAAAACATTATAACTAAGAAAAAAATGTTTTAGCTTCACACAAAGTAAGTAATATGACTTGTCCTATATTTATAAATTAATTGGTTAACTTAATGTATGAAATTTTATTGAATATGATTACTCATCTTTCTGTAACTATGCCAGTAACAAAATATAATATATTTTATATTTTACAAAAATATAATTGGTCCTATTACAAGTACCTGGAGTACACCAAATTTTAAAAATTTATATATTTAATCTAATTATAAACTGTGATCAGATTCCATACTTAGATTTTGAAGGTTAAGGGTATGAGTTACATCACGAAAAATTTAAATTCTCCAGTAATAAAAAATGCTTAAAATTTTAAGAATAAAAATTATCATGTAAGCTACTTTACTTAGATATAAAATAAGAATTTCTTTACATTTTAATTTTTGAGATATCTATTATATACAAATTTTCGGGGTGATTATAAGTAATGAGTGTTTGAAATATTGATATATTTTACACTGTTTGTGTTAATTCAATCACAATTTTTTATATTATTTCTTCATTAATAATCTGTTTTTAAAATACCAATTAGAAAAATTTGAAATTGTAAAATTAGTCACTAATGTACACTAACAGCAGCAGCACCCACGTTTAGTACTTTCGAGAAGGTTTCTTGGCCTTCCCCGCGAATTACCTAATAAATCTAGCGAATGTCAACTGAATCTTTGATTTATAATGAAAGTAAATTGTGCAGTGTGCTGTTGGTGACGTAGTAGGAACATTCTACTACTGTACGTAATATTTTATTCCGTATTACCTGAATAAGTTTGTGTTGTAAAAGTTTAGCAGAATTCCATAATTGTACTCCGTAAGTTCAAACCGATCTTATAACAGTTTCGTATGTTTATAATTTATTCTATAAAAATAATTTTGAGCGTCACAATTGATAATTAAAATTTTTATTGGTATTTAAGTAAAAAACGAACTAGATAACATTTGTAATTTTAATTTTAATTACACCTGTAATACTTTACATTTAATACACCTGAATCTAGTTCTATATTGATCTTGATTAAAAACGTGGAAAATATTTTGGAACGGTGTGTTTAAATATCTAATAATTTCCAGATCCTAGTCGGGAATCGAACCCGGTACTTTTCCTTTTGTAGTTTAGGACGCTGACCACTACGCTACGGAAGCGGATTCTTTTACTATTCATTTCTTACAGTTACATGTTTAATTGAAATTAAATTTCAAATAGAATCTATAACTTTGGGTTCTAAGGAATTCTAAATTCTAAATATTTTTAATTTGAATTCTGTATTAAAGTTTAATATAAATCTGTCAGTAAACTTTATTAAAAGTTTCTTTTATAAGTGAAAGTGAATTCTTCAACAGAATACCAATATAATTTATTGGTATTTTTATTCGTTAATGTAATATAAATATGTTTTTATACAGAAGTAAAAACATTGGTTGTTAAATATCATTCGATGTCGTTTTTCTCAGTTCATAGCCGGTAGTTAAGAGTTTAAAATTAAAATTAAAAATGTGGAAACGAGCGGAAAGTCATGTCAAAACATGGGGAAGTCAACTTAATAAATAAATCAGAATCAAACTTGGCATGCAGGCCACGGCGTGCAACAGAGAGGAGAATATATCTTCGGTATGCGATGCGTATATATGAATCGTCTTGTATATGTACGTGTGTGTGTCAACGATTCAAAAATAGCGGGGTGCTTGATTAAATACAATTTTTAAAAAATATTTATGAAGGCGAAGAAATCAAGGAGGTCCGTAAAAACACGTCATAAACCAACGTTTAATTTTTGTTGACATTCGAAGGATATACTTCAAAAAGATTCTAGAAAAGATGTAGACTATATAATTTTCTTTCTAATTTATTGATTCTGGTAATTTTACAGAAACAGAATGGTTTTATTTTATAAAATAAAACATTTTTTCATAAATCGTAATTCTTGAACCAGTTTTAAAAGGAAAAAATATTTTAAAGGATAAAAACTTGAACGTAAAAAATTTAAGTAATGAAATTGGAAAAATTTATGGAGAGATTATTTCATCATGAAACAAAATATGTAGAAAAAATATAGAATTAAATTTTTAATCTTAAGTTAAATGAGATAGAAAAGAAGCTGAGTTTAAGTCAAAATTCCTGAATTCTTTCTCAGATTATAAATAACATTTTGTTTTTCTTCCTCTGGAATGTTATAAAACGAGGAATGTAGCCTAAATATTTTGGAAGAAGTATTTCAGGAGCGAAGTATATATTTAGGTACAAGAGTTTATTAAATTTCAAAGGAATATTAAAAAAAATTAAAAAAAAATCTAAACTATATCTAACAATGCATTAAAAGTAATTATTAGAAAAATCTATATTGAATTATTAAATAATATTAAAAATAGTATTAAGATATTCCTAAGAAATGTTTATAAGTTCCGAAAATAATTTAAAGTTATTTTACTATTTTTAAACTGTTATTTTTATAAAGGTGTACCACAGGGATCAGTCATAGGTCTATAATTATTTAAAAATTCCAGTATACACATTATGAGAGAAAAGCTAAGATTAATGAACTGAAGACGTTGTTCGTACATCATTTAATAAAGTTACGATGGTGGAAAGTGTTAAAAAAAAGAAATAAAGAAACTTTCAAAGAAATAAAACAGTTATTTGCTTTTTTATTGTTTGTATTTTTTGATTTGTTATTGTAGGAGAAGATGTAGAAGACAAAGAAAAACTAAGAGATTTACGAATTCATTGATATGTTTAGAACAACGTGTTTCTAGTTATACTTTATAACTTGGAATGTTTCAATGTCGACAGAATCCATATTTGTGTACACACAAGTTAAAACTAGCTGAGCTAGTAGTATTTTAAAGAATAAAATGTCTTGTAAGCAATCATGAGTCAAGAAATAGAAAATAAAAAAATGAAAAATTTAAGAGATTAATTTAGGAGAGGAGTGAAGTGTGTAAACATGAGAGAACGATTTAACTGGAAATAGAATTGACTCATGTTCCAGGCAGGCAGAAACGGAGAAACAACTTTCAGCTGTATTCTTTTTATTTGTCGCATAAAACGACTGTACTTGAACAACTAGTAGTTATTTTATATACCAATGGATGACCACCGTAAAATTAAATTACTATTATCCATTTAAAAAACATTAACCTTTATTACAAAAACAGTCAACACAACCCACACGCATTGTAATCTTGTAACTTTAAAATAAACAAATGAACGTTAGGTGTTTTACGACCTTTCTAATAATAATAATCAATGTAACGTACAATTGTTTTGATTTGCCCCATTTACAATTCCAGTAGTTAAATAACATCCGGTTAAAAAACGTCCATTTAAAATAGTCTACAGTACTGTCATTTCAGATAAAATTAGATACCTACGTACATGTATTCCAAATACTTAGATGCAGTTGAAATATTTTTATGACAGTGCAATTGCATTAGTGAGTAAATCTGATATTTTAAGAATTGTACTAAATCCATTTATTGGCTATTGTTCTCGTTTATTATATTTAAGTAATGCATCGATTATTATTAGTCGATAAATGTTTTTAGAACAATGCTATTTTTATATCATGGAATTTTATGCACTGATGCAATGCAATTTTGGTATACATTAGAAAATAATGATATCTTGACAAAATTAAAATATTTAGATGAAAAAATAACTTGTATTTTTAACTATTACGTCACACATATTTGCTTTCGTATTAGATATAATTCTACATACTTGTTCTAAATATGTACTTGCATTAAAATCTATATGATTAAATGAAAGGTTTTAGAATCTAAAACGTATTGATTTCAAATATTCTAATTAAAACTTAGTTTCAATATCTTTATTGAAATACTTTCCAGGTTCTTATTTGTGGTAAATTTTATATGATCACTACAAATTTTTATTGGGAGATATACCTACATAAGCTTTGGCATGTGGGTAGGTAATATGAGGTGACTTGAAATCACCTTTGCGAATTTGAGATGAGATGAATTGGAAATTATTAATTTACACCTTTTTAATCCTGTAAAAATTTACGGAACTAAATTTACTTATACCAATGCTTCACTAAGCATAAAATTTCTCTGAAAACACCTTAGCACAAATTTTATTAAAATTTTTACTGTACATTAAAATTTATTTAATTAAAGTTCTACTTGATAAAAATTTATCGAATTACATCAATACTTGAAATAATAAAATGCAGAATATAATTTTTGTATTTTTAAATGTATGTAATTTTATTAACCACAAATAATACGAAACTTTATAACTTTTAAATCCGCAATTTTCTTTAAAATTACTAATATTTCTTATAAATTTTACTTAACTGAAAATCTATTTGCAAAATAAGTCCAGCAATTATATATTAACGGTTTATATTAAATAATTCAATAAATTTATGTAAAATAAGATTTCAATAAATAAAACACTGGTTTTTATTAAATGGTATAGAATAAAATATATTATTAAATTTAATTTTATAATCAATAAAATATTTGAAGAATACATTTAAAATATAGAAAATGGTAATATAAAAACGGAATAAATTATTTTTCAAAATTATGTATTACTGTATTTGAAAAAATGAATGGAAGGTGTATTCCAGTCGCTTATTTAAAAGAAAAATTATGTAAATCAAAAAATTACAATAAATGTTTTAAAGAAATCTTTTTTAATATTCACTACATACATTTAAAAATTTGTAAATTTAAATAAAAAAAGTATTAAAATGTTAATTTACAGATTTTTTTATCCATATTATCTTATAATGTTAGTAGGGTATAAGGAATGTAAAAATATTGTTAACTTACAGTGAGCTGTGATTCCAGGTCGTTCTTTTGTGCTTGTAATTTAGCGGATTTCTCCTGGAAAGAAGCTAAAGAACCCTTTTCTCCTTCTAAGTTCTGAAGAAGATCGGTCTTTTCTTGAAGAAGCTTAGCGTTGAGGGTTTCAACTTCCTTCCTGAGTGCTTCTTCCTTGTGAAGAGCTTCTTCTGTCTTCTGTACTTTTTCTTCAAGTTTCTGTAGATCGATAGAAGAAGAAGTATCAGCTTCCATTTTGATTATTAATAAGTAAATAAAATTAAAGGAGAAAACTATCAGCTAGCCCCCGGGGTAACACGCTGTTAAAACGCCGCAGTCGATATCGTTTGAAACCCTTTCGCTTCTAAATGTAAGTTGGGTCTGACTCTTACTGACAAGTCAGCGAGTGGTAGAAGATCAAAATCTTTCGGGTTTCCATATCATTATCCCCTCCATGTGTAATAATACTCCTCCTCCATCGAGGGAGGACATAACGACCTCAGTGTATCAGAGTGGGAGGTATTAATTTCGGTTGCACGGAAATAGAGCGCTATTCGCTACTGACAACGACCAATACTGGAGACTCATAATTATGACGTCATCATTACACCTAATAGTTGACCAAAAAAATTCTGTCTCCTGTCCACCGGTGAAATATCGTAATTTCATATTAGGATATACTGTACACATTAACAACGAATGTGGGAGAGATGAAAAATTTACTAAATTCACTCGCTAGGTAGAAAGAGACGGAAATACCTTCAGTAACTAATACGAAAAAGAAATATAATTATTTCCATCGTTAAATTACAACCGCGTATTTATTAAATATTTTACACGTCATCATCGAAGAAGGCAAAGAAGAACACCTTCATGTATATTTATTATTTATCCCCAAAGAGGTTGAAACATAGACATTAAATTAAAAAGTAACAAGAAATAGTTACACATAATATCTCTCGTTATATATACTTCTTGTATGATATATAATTTCTTTTACTACACTCATTTTAATAAAATATACTACCTGAGATGAGGTAAACAAATTAAATTTAAATTTCTTACGTAGGTATTTTAATTTTAAAATTAGATGAAACATAAACTTCAGAAATATTTCCATATGGTTTTCTGAATTTATCTTATTTATTTAAAATTATGTTATGAAACAACTGTTATTTGAATTTTTACGTGAAATAAAATTTAATAAATTAAAATTATAAATTTACTCTTGATGATTATTGAAAATAATTTTGTTAAAAATATCAAAGAAAACTAATCTTATTAAAACGTAAAAACTTTTCAAATCCTAGTTCTACATCAATATAAGTCTCCAAACTCTTATAATAAAAATTATCATAAATCGGGGTTACTTTGGTCAATTTTTTAAATTTTCTTTTACTACTCTTCAATTAAAAATGTCAAATAATAAGATTTTCCAGTTTTTTTGTTAGTTTTATGGAAGTCACTGGTTTCAACAACAAGCCTAATTAATTTTTATAAGCATGTTTAATCACCAGATTTTAAATTTTGGAGTTTTGAGGTTTCAAATTTTGGGCCAATTTTACCCCAACTTCGCTGATACTTCAACCTACTCACTTAATATTTTTCAAACCATATAAATTTGTAACTCAGGGCCAATGTAATCCTATATATACCAGATAACTTTATAAAAATTAAATCACAAATTATTTAAAAGATGAAGTTATTTCACAAATTAACGAAAATACAATCATACTTCTATATTCAACAATAGATTATAAATATGCTTATTCTAAATCTGTACGAATATACAAAAATATTTATTTCGATATTTACACTAAAATTTTCTCATCTACTTAAGATTTTTGAAGCGTTAATTTCTTTTAGGTATACCCCCAACTGCTTTTCGGACTTTTCGAGAAAAAACCCTGGTTTACGGTGAAATTTACAAATCAAATAGGTACATAATATGAACTTTTGAAATTTTTAATATAAATTACGAAATTAGTTTCAGAGAAGCTAAATTTTAAGAATTTTTTCGAAAAGTAATAAGTAGGACATGCTTACCCTCAATTCATCTTCAACGTTGGTAACGTTGAGAAGAGGCTTGACACGGGTCCACAACTTCCACCATGGCCAGGTACGGAGGGTAAGGTACTTCCTCAAATTCCTCTGTACAACTTGGAGAGCCAATCTGAAAATTTAAAGAAAAACACTCATAGTTTTGAACTTTTTATAGCATAATATAATTTCTAACGTTAAATTTTACCCTATTGCTTTTCAATATTTAGGGTAAACAGGTTTGATTTGAGACAATACTATAATTATATGACAAATTATACAAAAAAAAAAAACTATAAATACTATTTGAAAACTACTGTAGTATGCATCTTTTAAAGTATTTTAGCATCAATACGAAAGATTTTAATATATTAAAACATGAAATTAATAAAATAAAAATAATACCGGAAATAAATATCTAGGAAGGCCACGGATTAGATGTTCAAATCAAGTTCTACTATTTTAAGTTACAGATGACGCAATTCGTAATAAGCAAAAAACATTAAGGGGAAACTGAGGTGAAAATATCAAACGCATATATCTATAATTTTTTGTGTACTGTTGAAAACTAATGAGGCTTAGAATTCCTGAAATGTTTAACTTTTGTTTAGTCATTTGAACCGTAGTCAATAAATTTATGAAAGATTTAGTATTCTTTTCGGAAGCTAAAATGTATCTAGGCATACTCCTTCAAATACCAAATTAAAATTTGAAAAAAATTCTTGTAGGTTACTCATAATCAGTAAATAAAACTTGTACGAAAATTGAAATATACTAACGACTAAAAACAAAAAAAAGTTGTCCGAGATTTTAAATTCTTTGCCATACCTCGGGATAAAATGTATTTAATAAAAATAACTATTCGTCTTATAAAAAATTCCACACTACATTTTATAACCATATTTAAATTAACCTTTAAATTTAATTTACCCCATTTAAATTAACCTGCAGGAAAAAACCAGGCTGGTTAAACAATTCTTAAGAAAGTAGATACATTTTAAATTTTTAGAAAACATTGTATAGATACTAAATTTAAAACGTGTAAAACAAATTGAATAATGCACATTAAAATGTTCTATTTAAAAGTGAAAATTGAACGCATATTTTTGTACAAAATATCCACGTTGAACTTATTTTGTCCGTAGGGAAAAAATTACTCGTATTTACAGTACAATAAAAAAATGAAAATATATTGTTTTTTAACCAAAATGATTAAATTTAACTTCAGTTTTTCCTTAATTAAAAATCAAAGTTTACGATATTTAATAATAAAAGTATTTTGGGAGAGACATTTTTTGAAACCTATCTACCCTTTTCGAATTCCACTTAACATATATAATAATGTTATGTATTATGTAAATAATCTACATTTATTTTAAAACATATTAATTACCTCTGTTCTTGTAATTTCTTGAAGTCCTTTCTGCCGAGGTAACCACGGATGTAAGATTGCATCCATCCAATAATTTTGCCAAGACGTTCGTCACGCATTTCTTCCATCTGACCCAGGACACCAGCACGGAAGAATACCTATATATTTTTAAGGAAAGAAAACCAAAACAAAAGAAATTACAAATTATCCCTAACTTTTTATCCATAGAAAAAATAATTAATTATGAATTTATGATTGAAATTTACTTTTAAAAATCAGAAATTTAGTAATCGTAATAGATTTTTTATAAAATAATGGAATCGGATTTGATGAGATTCAAATCCTAATTTTTTATTTCAGTGTGAATCATTTGTGGTACCAGCTGAACTAAAAAGTTACTGAATTATAATATTTGGTGGTTTCCAACAAATTTAAATAAATTTGTTTCTTTACAAGGGCAACCAAAAGAATTTTATCTATTTTTGGGTAGGGCCTTCATTTTAATGTAGATAATAACTGGCTGGGTATGAAAACTGATACATGGTGGTAAAATATGGTGACAACCGTATAGGCATTGATACCTCTGTTGAAAAAACTTTGATACCGCTACGAATTTAACTTTTAAAGTATTGAATATTTACAATGTCCATCCACCAGTGGACTTCTTAAATTTTAAATAAATACAGTTAATCTGAGCCTTAAATACCTGACAATTGTTTTAATATTCATGAGTACTCCAACCAGGAATTTACTGGAAAGTTATAAAATAATTAAAGACACATTTTACATTCATATTAATTTGTATCATTATTATTTTTTTATGCGAATAGCCCACAAATGATCATGGAGTGAATTAAGTATTAAATCTTTTTGTAAATTTCTAGATTTTCTCTTTGCTCAATATTTTTTTATTCGAGCAGCTCACATTATTTAATTCAAAATTGTTTTAAAGCTACTTGAAAAAAAATATTAAAATATTTTTAATGAGTTTTGAAGAAAAAATTTCTAAAATATAACTTAATTCTAACTTTTAAAAAATGAAACGAATAAACTTACATGAACACTGAAAAGTAAGCAAGAAAAAAGAGCAACAAGAAACGTACACATGAACAAGCATACATTTTTGAAAAATTCTTATAATTGATGAAATTAGTGATCAATTTATTAAAATTAGATATGTACTCTTATTTTTAGGTTATGATTAAAAATTTAATGAAAAATTTATAAACGTTTATTAAAAGAACATTTACGTTAATTAATTTGTGGATATTATTTGCTTTTAGAATAAGGATAGACTAAATAAACAAATTTATAAATAAAATGTATACAGTATTTGAATATTTTCTGTTACAAATAAACAACATGAAAATATGTTATATTTCACTGATTAAATAAATAAAAAATTGTCTTGTTTAGTAAATTTTAAACATAAGCCATACGGTCTAGATATTTTTCCATATGTTAAAGAAAGCGTAGAACTTTCGTGTTAGTTGCTCTAAAATCTGCTGTTAGCGCTAGTGAACCTTATATACGTCTCCTCGATGTATATAATGTTCATCATTTAACAATTCATCACATATTTATACATGTCTTTACATATAATTTGTGTATTAAATACAATAAGAAATATGTAAAATTTTAATAAAAATTAAGTAGTTTATATTGGAGATTATAATGAATTCTAAGTAGTTCCTCTAAAATCCACTGTTAGCGCTAGTGGCCATAATAACACCGACTAGATGGCGTCACTAATCATTTACGAATTAAATCATACAAACAATTTGTGTATTAATTATTTTAATAAGAGGTATGTAATATTTTAATAAATATTAAATAGACTTATTTTTTATTCAACATTATAATGGGTATATATTATGATTAGTTATAAACTACAAATTAACATTTCTGATGAGAGATATATTTGTAAACGTATAAAAAGTGTATTTATTACAGCAGCAGGAAGTTACATTGAATAAAACTTTAAGAGATTCGCTAATGTAATATAAATAACAAGACTAATGATGTTTCTACTTTAATAATATTAAAGAGAGAGAAAAAACAGACAGGAGAGGTCGGATATCTAATTAACAAACGAAATCGTTACTTATATCTCTTAAACTAAACAGTTTTCCCTCTTACTCCTTAATTTCTATCACTTTAAATATTTGACATCTTAACTGAGGTCTGCCAAATTAGATGAAGTTAATGAAAATTTAATAGACAGTATATTTATTTAAAAATGTTAAATAAAACAAAACGTATATTTGTTCTTACAATGTAATAAGCTTACATTATTAGTGAAATACTTTGTAATTAGGTTAAAATATTTTATCTCAAGATGAATTTAAATATTATTTTCTTACCGCATTATTAATTTTGAGGGTTATTTCTTACCATAATTTGAACGTGAATAAGAAATTATATTAAATTTTGTATCCTCATTTTACTTGTAAGGTAAATACGAAATTATATTGGGATGTTCAGGTTAGTTTTGTAAATTTATTAAATAATCGATAAAAATGAAAATTTACATAATTTAAAAATTTTGAGTGTTTAATTACATGGTTAATATCGGGAAACTAATGAGAAAATTTATCTTTCCAATAATGTCTATAAAAGACATTATTTAAGACATTATTAGATTTTGAAACAACTTATGGAGTCAGTTAATCTGATAGTTACGAACATAATCTTAATTATTTCTTAAGGTTTATGTAATTTTCATGTAGACAGATGTAAAATTACCTTCTTATTGTTGGATTATGACTCATAAAAAGCATAATTAAGTTGCACGTTTCTAAGTTTAAAAGTTTAAATTTAGTTTCGCAGATACTAAATTATGTTCAGTGATTTAAAGATAATAATTTTTTTGTATAGCTAGTACGCGCTTTTTATGAGAAAAAATATTTTCGTACAACCGAATCTTTGGTTACTTATTTATTTGAAATTATTTAATCATTAAAGAAATAAAAAAAATATAACGAAAATAACGGTAGGACTATGCCAATTTTTTGAGAATGGATTTAAAATTCTGGAAATAACAATTCAAAACTTTAGGTGCATATAAATAATATTATATTGTTTAAAATTTAACAAGACAATGTAAGTAGTGAAAGTTAAGTCCGTAATTTTTTATTTATAAGCAATGAAGTTAAGTTAGTTTATGAAATAAAAATGAATTGTTTTTTTTTATTAATTATAATTTATGTATTAGTTTCTAATAGAGTACACAGAAAATAAATTAAACCGTAAGTTATTTTTTGTCATCAAGAGGTTTCTGTACAAGCATTTAGACGTATAGATTGGTGAAACCATCCAAAATTTACAATCAAAAAACTTGTATTTTTTGTTTTACTTTACTTTTATGTACTGTACTATCTAGAGGTGTGTTTCGTTTGATTCTAATAGAACTTCCACAGACCAAGACAGAAGCAGTTCCAAATAATTAAAATAAGTAAAAATATTTTAATAATGTTATTCGTTCAATTAATTAAAGGTTAATGTGACTACCATCAAATATTTTTTTCAGTTTTTTTTAGAAATTTTGAAAGAAGAAATATCTTCTTCATACAAAAAATACCAAACGGTTTAATTTTCTTAATGATTTGTAATTTAAAAAAAGGTTTAGGGCTAGGGTTTTGTACCTTTGTATGCCCAAACCGATATTGTTCCGGGTCAATAGCGATTGCTCCAAGGATGGCCTTTGTTGCATCATCTGGAGACATTCCATCCTTTACACCTTTGGCGTTCAAAATTTTGTATCTAAAGATAATGTATGCAGGCAATCCAGGCAGTAATAAAAACAAAACAGAACACCAAACAAAATAAAACACCAAAACCAAAAATATAAAAACTACTACAAAATCTTTGGTAAGAAACATATATCATAAAACATCATCTTTTGCTGATTCAAATATAAAATAAAATATAATTTAAAATTCAAAATCCCAATGTTTTCGTTGGTGCTAAAAATTAAAGGAATTGAACTAGATTTAGAAAAAAATTAATTTTAATTCGTATCTATGTCAACTTGGCAATTTAGATTTTTGTTATTTGTGGACAATATTTTGAATTCATTTGATATTGCATTAACTGTTGGCATAATTAGATCGCATTAAGTAACTTAATAAAAAAAAAGGAAGTTTCAGTCATCTATTAAATACTGAAATGGTTAATTTAAAATGAAACTTTAAGTAAAATATTATTAATAATATTGAGAAAATGGTTCGTAAGCATTATGGAAGATTAAAATATCAGATGATATTTTTGGAGAATGTCCGACACCAACAATGAAAAATATTATAAATTCTCTTGTGCTTGTATAAAAAAATAATTTAATTAAACGGATTATTTTAATATTCATTTGAAAATTTATTTATTGCTTTTAGAAATAAAAAGCTACGAGAGGCCGCTTTGTGGCTCAGTCTTTAGAGCGATTGACTGCACTGTATAGAGCAAGGCCCGCGTTTAATTCCTGGATATGATCTGGATTTATTATACGTTAAAACCCACCGATTCTCTTAAGTAATCCATAATAATCGCTTATAACCAAAGCAGTTATGCCACTTTAAAGAAAACTAAAAAAAAAATCAGAAATAAATTGTTTTAATTTAATTTTTGTAATAAAATTACTAACCTCAACAAAATACAATTAAAATTTTGATAAAAAAGTAATTTACGTAGGATAATATTTTATTTTACGCCAACAACATTTTAAGACGTACTTGAATTAAAACAAAGGATGAAGTTTACATGAAATTATAAAAAATATATCAAAACTAATAATAAAATAATATACAAAACAGAACTACGATTCAACCCTCTACAAAACCAAAATAAAACCACTACAAAAACAAATAAAAAATTAAACTACTACAACAACAACAACTACATCATTAAAACATCTAGAAGTAAAAAATACGGTACAATAATGAAATAAAAAAATATAATCAGGGTTCAGGCAGTCAATGGCCCTTTAGTCCCTGGAATAAACAAAAAAATATCAATCTGTAATACAAAATACATGCAACATCTGACGACTTATAAAATGTATAAACAAAATAATTATTTAATTATTTTGAAAATACTGTATTTTAAAGCCTTGCTTTAAATTCTTTGTTAAAATCTATAAATTTAGAATGTACAATGTTTCTAAAAACAATTTTACTGATTTTAATTTAATAGGAATGTAAAATATTTTTTAAACAGCACAAAAATGAAGTTTTAGATAAGAATATCATATTGTAAATAAATAATAATGAAAGAAGAAAAAAATGAAAAATTAAGAAAAAATACTCCGATATTGTACTTTGATTTTTGTAATTGAATTATGATTTTAAATTTTTGTAATTTGATTGTTTTAATTATGAACTAGTGAATGGATTTATGTGTAAATATTTATACATATAATAATAAAACTGAAAAATTAAGTTCGTTCGTCAGATGTTTATTAAACGTAACTATTTAAAATCAAAAGATAATAAGAAATAAAGTAAAATATCTCATAAAAAACATACAACACATTGAAGTATATACATGTGTATGTATGTATAAATGCTTTAAAAAAAAACCAACAGGGAAATTGGTAAACAGGTAGGTTGTGGTAGAGATGGGTATTACATGCCTTGGTATGACCGAGTCTGTATTGATCTGGGTCAAGTGCAACGCTTTCCAAAATAATGGCTGCACATTTCTTCAAATCAGATTCCTTTGCTACTGCAGCAGGGCTTAAGATCTTGTATCTAAAAACAGGTTTTATCGTTTGTACACTCAATCAAAACCACTCATTTGTTTACGGTACATAGATACTTGTATGTATTCGTAATAAATAATAAATAAAAATAAAACAAACAAAATTGGCCACAACTTACTAGATGTGGTTTCATAAAACAAAGGATTGAAAAAAAGGTGAAAACATATCAATAATAAATAATAAGAAAAATTAGAAAATCTATATTTTAGTCTATTAGATGAAGATTTTTGGTAATATCAAATTTCTTGAAATGATTTTGAAAAGTACCTAAATCTCAAAGTCATTATCAAATCTATAAATGTTTTTTTTTGTAATCAATCATGGATATAAAATTACGATACTTCTTAGTGTGAAACTCAGAATTATTTTTGCTTCGAAACTCTTAAAATTCAAAGTAAGGTTCCAACCAATCTGGATAGCACCCAGACTTATAGTTCATTTAAACTGACCGTAATTTCACGAATACTGAGTTTCGAAAAAGTAAATTTTTGTGACTCAATTTTAGTTCCACGAGTTACCTATCCATTAAAATATTACGCGATTCGTCAGCATTTCTAAAATTGTACAATAGTTTGATAAATAGATTTCAAAATCATAATAATTCCTTTAATACGTAACATAGACTCTCCCGATCTACCAGGAATTGCACAAAGACGACTAAATCGCCGATGGAGTAGAGACACAATATATAAACACAACATTAGTTGTTAAAATTTAACAAAATTTAAATTTTCTGGAGCATTATATTGGGTGGTGTTCTCCTCTAAGCCATTGACACAGTTTAAAAAAATGAATTATATATTCTGATAATTGTTACAATCTAGTAGTTAGTTGTCTTTTGCACAGTTACAAAATAAAATAAGTAAAAATGTGCATTAGAAACAAATATGGCTATCGATGATCAAATCTTTTGATTAAAAAATAAAGACCATCATGTACATTTATTACAAGAACAATATTTGGAAGAGTGATCTTCATTGAATTTGACTAAAATATAGAGTTTCAGGTAGAATAAAAATATAAAAATTGTAACACGTGCTATTGTACAGCTTTCTATAATACAACTATCTTAATTCATAAGAAGTTCTATAGAGCATTCAAATAAAAATGAAGTAATTAAGTCGTGGTTCTCCGTATAAAATTGAACCAAGACGCAGGAAATAGTCAAACTACTTGCAGGATGATGTTGAAGTAACCAGCCTTATAGGGTATCAAAATCCATACCTAAATAATATCTACAAAGGTTTACTGGGGTAAAAACAATATGCAATAAATAAAGGAGTAAAAAATGCAATCAAAAATCAATAAAAAATTCAAAAATTATGGATATTTACTAGAAACCATTTATATTAAATATAAATGCAATGAAAAATCTTTTAACGCAATATTAAGTTATATATTAATTATGAAATAGTTAATAATATAATTTTTAAATAATATAAAATTAGAAAAATTTATTTTGGAAATATTTTATAGATAAAATCTCACAAATTATTGATACTGTATAAAGATTCAAATATTCCTTACAAAGAATTTACATTTTTTAATTCAGATGGTTTCTAGTAGTCAAAAAATGGTTGCAAGATATGGGTTTAAAAGGGTAACGCTGTAAAAGAAAGGTTTTCTGTAAAGTTTTCCTTTCAAAGTCTGTTTTCTCGTGCTTGGAGTCGCATCCATTTGTCTTTTTAAAACGGGTTTTTTGTAATATTGTACATGCCTTGGTATGTCCAATACGATAGCTTTCAGGGTCCAATTTGACCTCTTCCAAACATTTAGCAGCTGCAACTTTTGGATCTGATTCAGCAGCCATGGTAGCTGGAGCTAAGATCATGTAACTAAAAATATAACAATACCATAACTACATTGTTGAGCTATAAAAACATATTATTAATGGAAAACAATTAATTATTTTCAGTGATAAATATTAGTAAAAATATCAGTTACTGAACGCCATTATATTTAATCTTGTGGGCGTGGTTTGATAATAGCCAATTATATAAGCTGACAAGTTATTGTGCATCAAACCACATCAACCAATCCAATTTTAATTTGTTTTTATCTAGTAAAACGAATAAAATTTACTTTTAATGATTGTATAATATAATGACTATCAGTAACTTCAACTGTAAATTATCAAAACGTAATTAATAATTATTGAATTAACTTTACATTTTTCAATATGTGTATCAAAATTGACGGTAATTTCGTTCTGAGATGATGAAAATGTAAAATAATAAAATATTAAAGTTATTTTGTTTTCTTATGATACCTTTGAGTACGAAATATTTATGTTTCAATTTATTTAAAAAAAAAATAGTACAAGTGTTTATGTAAAATAAAATAATTGTGTAAAATTGTTACAGATATTTGAAGAATAGGATTCATGATTTGAATCTTTAATATTAGTCCACTGGTTTTATTATTGTCCAATGGTAGGGGCCTTTAATATGGTTTTTTTAAAAACATGTCATTCATCCTCGTGTCATTTTGTATATTTCGAAATTCAGTTAAACTTCTTCATGTTTGTACAATGTTGTATAGTCTCAAAATGAACAATATGACATACGAGTATAATATTATTTTTCAACACGAAATAGTTAAAAATATTTGTTTGAACTTGTAATTAGTTTGTCTTTTAACTGGAATTACATTAATATGTGGAATATTTTATTTATTTGTGAAAAATTCATAAGATCTTACCGTAACTTGAAGTCAGGGTAAACCATTCTGTTGGGGAAACCTTTACGACAGATACGGATACCTTCAAGTACACCGTTACATGTTAACTGATGCATTACCAAGTGAGAGTCAATGACACCTGAAATAAAGAATTACATGTATAAACAGTTTACTGGGTTAAAGGTTTTACGGTTATAAAAACATAAGAAATCTGTTGGTCATCATAAAATAATGGTGGGGTTGTAGTAATTCAGACCAAGACAGTAGGTAAATTTTGAGATTTTTATTGATAGCTCTGATAGTCTTCCACCCAAAAATTTGAGTAACAGCAATTCTTACCTGAACTAAAGATTTTGTATTGTTGTTTTAGTCTCTTTAGATTATGTTCACTGATAAATAAAAGACAAACTGTGTTTTGCTGTTGGCTGAAATTGAAGTCTGTAATTTTAGTTCAACGTGCATTTTGATGTGATTATGGAAAAGATCCACCTCATGAAAATAATATACGACGTTGATTCAAACAATTTAAAGAAACTGGATCAATTATAAAGCAGAAATAAACTGGCAGACAGATTTCCACACCGATGGGTAGGTCGGTAAGGACCTATACCCGGCCTCCAAGAAGTCCAGACTTGGTACCTTACGATTTTTTTTTGTGTACATCAAAAACATTGTTTATTCAAAAAATATTCCTGACCTAAATCACTTATTAAATTAATGAAGAATTAACAACCGTAACAAAAGATAATGTTAACTAACGTTTGGTAAGAAACTGAGTATCGATTGGACATTTACAGAGCGACTAATGAAGTACACATTGATATTTATTAGTTATGTAAAAAAACTGTTTGAGACGACAAATTGATAAATAAATGACATTAACTTTAAGTATTTCTGGTTTTATTTAATCCATGTTCAAAACCCCACATACCTTTTATGATGACTATGTATTTAGACAAATTTATACGGTTGTAAATCAAATATGATATGTTCATATTTCGATGTTAAACACAGATTTCTTTTGTTACCATTCAAATGAATAGAAAAGATTAATATTGAATTGAATGTATATATTTTTATATCCATTATAATTATATCGTCGCCTACATGGGAACAATATATAGGCACGAATATATAGAACAATAACATGGGGCAATATATAGAACGATCTAAAAGAAAACAATATGATCTAAATTTTTGAAAAATGTACTAGCTTTTGGTAACAAAATCTGACAAAATTAATCACTACAAATAAATATTAAAACCCATTTGGACAAACATTGATGGATGTTTGACTTCCTTTAGTTATTTCACTTTTCAGCCAAATTACTTATTGTTAAAAAATGAACAGATTATAATGGAGCAGTATATAAAATAAAAAAGATACTTAAACCAATAAATAAGAAAGTCTTCCAAACAAGAGAAAGAATATCCTGTAGGTAAGTACCTAACTAATGACTGATAGCAGATTAATTAAGAGTAAACGTTAAGTTGAAATATGCCCTTTCTCAACAAAAGTTAACAGATCTTTATAAAGTTTTATGTAGCCTACATAATTTCTTGTTTGTTCTGAATCATAGCGGATACTTTGGAAAATACTAATGGTATAAGCGTATATGAAATTTTGCTGTTTTGAGACGGAAAGAAATCAGACCGTATTTTTTGACAGTTTTATTTAAAAAATTTTGAACTAAATGAATGAATTATTACAATCTGTTAACTACTACTTTTTTAAATATTTAAATTGGAGAAAACTTTTAATTGTTCTTATTATTATAAAATATAAATTCCAATGATTAATTCTGTAATAATTACCTGGCTGTTTCAATTCGTTTGGAATGATACAACGGACGAAGTGAGGTTGTGTGCTTCTCAAAGTTGTCATCAAGTTGTTCAATTGTTCCTATAGTTCGTAAAAATTAAAGAACAGAAAGAAACACATATTAGTTTTACTTATTTGGATAAAAAAATAATGTGGAATTATATTTAATTAACTGTCTTGATAAAAAAATACTATTGCCCTGCGTAAAAATCGAACTAAACCGTTTTCCGTTTGTTTCGAAAACAACTAAATATACTAACTCTCTTAGTTTTACCGAAATTATAAATAAGTTGTAAATCGTTCAGATTAGTTTACTGTAATATTTATTTTAAATAAACCTTTGAAAATTTGCGTTAAATAGGAGAATTAACTACACTTTTTTTATCGGGAGAAAACATTTTCATCTTCCCTGAGATAAAAGAAAACTCTATTAAACATTTTATAATTTAAAAAAATTCGCTCTACAGTAATCTTACATAAAAAATACAATAAAAGGGTCACTTTCTCAGAATAAAGTCACCATAGTTCAAAATAACAATTGATCTGCCCTTTTTTTACAGTTAATTTATCAACGTATCATTTACTGTTCTTTAATTAAAGATATATTATAATAATAAATATTCAATAAAATTCAGAGCTTCAAAAATTATTATTCTAATACAATATTATATTAAATTTATAAAAAAAAATCAATATATCTTACGAGGTATAAATTTTCTTGGAAAATATAAAAAATTATGGAGCATATTTTTTTGTATTTGACGCAATACGATTAGGAAAAACAGCAGCAGTATTGGATAATGATTTTGTTACGTTAAATTTGTTGTTGTTTAGGTCAACAGCCAAAAGGCTGGTTTGAACCTCTAGAGGATTTGCTAAGTAAAAACGAGGAGTGAGGTGGGTTACTATTGCCTTCCTCACCGAGTTGGAAGAGTATGCTTATCAGCATGCCACCTTCACTTCATTCACCACATGGTCTGGCTGTATAGTGAAATTCATTACTCTCAGAGGAGATAACTCTGACTAGTGTCTTTTACACCTCTATTTCTTCTGTTCTTAAATGCTTCAGTCATATAATTAATTGGCTGACTATGTGATAAGAAACAGAACTATTATTTTGTACCCTGGGACCAACAGGTCGAGTGCAATTAATTTAACACTCCACCTGCCCATTACGGGCAACGTTAGATTTCGGTGCCTGATATCCTATAGTATTGAAAAGAAATTAAAAAAAAATTCCGTTCAAAGATGTTGGTTATATATTTTCTAAAAAAATCAGTTAAAATAGGTTTTACAATACAGTTTTTTTCGAATGGACGTATCTTATAAAATTTTCAAAAATTTACATGATAAGAGATACTACAAATGTTATATGTGTAGCCACTTATAAACTGGAATAACTTTTGAAGCTCTACTTTTAAATAAACTTAATTATTGTATAGTAACAGGCTCAATTGTCATTATTTATAAACCCAAAAATTATAAATTAAATATCGTCTTTTATAGACTACTGACTATTTTCAGTTGGCTTCGTTTATTAGCCTCAAAATAAAGATTTAAAGAGATACATTAAACAGTATGCAATTTATAAAAAAATTACATACTGTTTTAAAGTATAGTGTAGTTTCATTTAATTCTATAAATTGAATTTGAAATGTTTGACCTAAAATGAAACTTTCATTCTTCTAAATATATATATATATATATTTAGCATCAGTCAACGAATGCTCTAAGATTGCAGTTTTTTACTTTTTCTATTTTCAGATCAAGTAATTAAATACTGTAAAAAATTGAGCCTTTACTAATACATTCTTAGTATAATATAAGTAAAACAAATAACACAGGAAAATATTGGCAAATGAGAGATAATGGTCTTAAACATAAATTTGCTCATTCAATTTGCAATCTTCACCCATCATTCACACAAAATAATAAATTTTATAGAGAAACACGCAAAACAAATCTTTAATTAAAAATAAATTTTAACAAATAAAATAAATATAAAAATAGATAGATAGGCTAAGCTTAAAATAAACTGCGTATAATTGAAAATAAATAAATCAACAAGATATGCCATAAAATAATAATAAAATAATATATAGTGCGAAAAAACCATTGCAGTTCATGTATTAGGAACTGTTTGTAACTGTTCTTGTATAGCGTGATATAAAATAAATTAATAAAAAAATAAACAAATAGCATGTACCGTGCTCCGTGGTTTTATACGGGTTATCACGGGTTTTTTCTTTTAAATAGATTTAAAATATATTAGCAGCAAGTAAGAGATAATAGCGTTTTATGTTATTCTCAAGAAATTTTTAGCCAAAGTAATAAATAAATAAATAAATAAAATTATTGCATAATATGCCATTCCATTTAGGAATATAGAAAAAATTAAGTAATAATAAAGAAATAAAATAAAATTTGGTCATATACAGGTTTGTTAGTTATGGAAAAAATTAAAATAAATAAATAAAATAAACAGTAAAAATTAATTATAAATAAAAATTTTAGTAATTTAACATTTTTTATTTATAAAGGAATAATAAATAAATAAAATAAAAAATACTGTCTATATACAGGTTTGTTAGATATGACAAGAAAGAAAATAAATAAATAAAATATACAATAAAATAAAACTGTTAGATAGTTTTTATAAAGGAATAATAAATAAATAAATAAATAAATACCAATAAAGGATGACCAAATTAATAAAAGTAGAAGAAATAAAGAAAAAAACAAATAATACATAAAATAAACCCAAACTGTTGAATAAATTAATAAACAATAGTCCCAGATTTGCTTTGAATTTGCAAAAGGGTTATTTGATTATTCGTGCAAAGAATTGAAGTTGAAAGAATTCATTAACAATCCTATAATTGATAGGAAGTATAAACACTCCTAAAAAGTGTGTCTTATTATATACTATAAAATTTACTGCAAATTAAAAAATAAATAATTAAATACTTAAAACAAAGGCTTAGTTTGAATGTAGATTGCGCAATACAAAGTTGGTGTAGTTTTTGCGCCAAAAACAAGGCTGCGTGCGGCATGCTGGATAATTACATACAGTCGAAGTTTATATATCGTTGAAAACAAAGGTTTTTGAAACAGAGTAAAAAGGCAAAAAGCACTGCAATATGTCCAAAATGGCAGTCAATTGGGATTGTTTTTTTTTTAAATTAAAGTAAAATCTACCTTGTAAGAAGATGACACAGTAGCGAAACCACCACCCTTCTTTCCTCTGCCACCTAATTAGACAATCGAATTATGATGAACAACATGATCATGTCTGCCAACATATCTTACTCATAAAACTCAATATCATCCACCACTCATTCAATCTTTAATCACACAGTACATTTTTACATTTAAAAAGGGTAGACAAACACTAGGTTTCATAGGTAGTGGATATAAAGGAATATTTATTTATCGATTTAACTAATTTAGAAATCATGAAAGTTACTGAAGAAACTTCCAAAACTTCAAAAATAGGTTTTTCTCTAAAACCACTAATTAAATAAAATTGTGCACAGACGTACAAGATATTTGTAATGAATGCATCACATTAGAACTGCCACGTTATTGTTCTAACACTCTAATATTGAAACTAAAACTATACACAACTATGTATAATTTTTACGCTCCTGATGTATTCAACTTGTTAAATGGTATGTTTTTAACAACGACAGTAGGTTCTCGTAAGAGAAAACATTTGCTAATCAATTTAATTCACGGACCAAATTATCATACTATCCGACTTTAATAGCTATCACAGTTCTCCCTGAGGGAGTTCGTTTACATAAGAAGTATAATAATTATTAGAAATATTAGATATACAATAATTATCACACAAAGTTAACTTATGTTTTTTAGAAACAATAAAAGAGAAATTGACGATCCGACTTTAATAGCTGTCAATCAAAGGTCTCCCTGAGGTTGTTCGTTTACACGAGAAGTATAATTATTAGAAATTTTAGTTATACAAAGAAATTTAAATCGATAAATAATGTTTAAAAAGGTATCTTTAAAAGGTAAAAATTGCACAAGGTAAAAGTAATTTTGGTATAATAAATCTACCAGTTGTCTCTCATTTGGTAGTTAATAAATTAGCTAGTTCCTAAGTTTAGGTCTAGCACTAAGGGTTAATTAGTAAGGTAACAATGGATAAGGTATTTCATTACCCTGTAAAGGGCGGAGACTGTCATGAAGCCTGAACCCTTCTGACGTTTTCCTCCTGTAAAAAGTATTTATAAAAAAATAAAATTTTTATATGTACAAAATATTTAGTTTTATTTGTGGTTACTACATCTGAATTTGTATGCGAAACACAAAATTTTAACGTTTATGTTGTGAAAAATAATTTTTTAAATATGTACCTCCATTTTGTCACGGAGAATAACAAAAATGGACGATAGACGTTGTGTATACCGCCCACGTTCATTCAAGTTTTCCCCGCCCACTGGTGTACATATTAAAAATACCTTTTTTGTTAATAGTCTATTGTTTTTAGTTGTTTAAAGTGAAAGATGTAAATATATGAGAAAAGAAAGACAAGATAAAATTTAATTATATATAAAATGTAAGTAATAATGTAAATGTGTTGATATTTATGAAAATAAAACATTTATATTAAAACGCTAGATTATTATTTATATTTTTATTTGATTAGTAATATTATAACGTAGCTTCAAAATTTATTAGTTATGGATTACATTATTTTGATATGTAAGTTACAATGAAGTACATTCAAACATAAATATGGACGTTTATTTTTTTATTGTTAATAGATTACAGTAATTAACATTTAAAGGACATTTTTAACAATGAGAATAAGGAAATGGGTTAGGTTTACATATGTTTAACAAATCACAACGATAATACATAGACAAAATGTGAAAAACAACACAACTTGATAATCATAACATAAGTTGATATACATAAGATAATAATTTAAGTTTCTCTAACATAAGAAGTCAATAAAATAAGAAAAAAAATAACTTAGATCAAGAACGATTTAAAATTGAAACTTCCAATTTAGTTTGTCAGTACGTTTTGTAGTTTTAAATCGTACAGTATAACAAATAAAATTGAACTGTGGAAGCTTCCTTAGCATAGTGGTAGCAAGCAACAACAATACGGAGGCTCCGGGTTCAATTTCCGGCAAGGGTGTAGAAATTATTACAAGTAAAATTTCACCGTTAAAGTTAAATAACTCACGGTAGTCGCTAATAACCAAGTTGTTAATGCAACTTTAAATAAACTAATGAAAAAAAATGAATTGTGACCGCCTCCATGGCGTAGTGACTAGTACGCTAGCCTATAAAGCGGAAGTTCCCGGGTTCGATTTCCGGCTAAAATCTGAAAGTTTTAACGCGTTAAAACCCACTGTTACAATACCAAAACCAACAGTAGTCACTATTGACCAAGCTGTTGATGCGACTTTAAATAACACTAAAAAATGTGTAATTTCAGCGTAACGAATAACCGGAGAAAGTTATTTCAATACTAGGAATATGCAATTCTAAATTGATGAGTTTTCAATTATTATCTAAATGAGATTGCGAATTTTGCTGTCATTTCAAAATTGTGTTCCCCAGGACCATATATCAGCCTCCATATTTTTTTCTTTTTTGGTTTAACGTCCGACTGTTTTGCAATTACTGCTAATGCAGACGGTGAAGGTTGAAATGATTTTTTGTAACGTATGAAAATATGCCACCCTGAATGGGATTCGAACCCACGACCGCATGAACAGAGGCGAGCACGTTACCAACTACGCCAATGCGGTCGGCACTGGCATAGATCCATAGTGCTTTGGACTACAGACATCTTTTGGTTAAGTACGGGTTCTTTAGCCTAGATTTATGCGGTCTGGATCGGAGCGTGCACAAGTTTCTAGGTATAACTAATTTTGTTGTTCTAGTAGTTGTGCTACAATGTAGTCACTAATAACACTTAAGTTAATGCGACTTAAAAAAAGGCATGAAACAAAAAAATTTGGAAATATCAAATTATTGACGATCATGAAATAGTTTTTATAGTTCATACTTTATCTAAATTCTTTTTAAAATGTTAAAAAAATTAAAATGTTAATTAGTCTAGAATATCTAGACTAATTGACCCACGAAGATTCAGATAAGCTCAGATTAAAATCTAAGATTTTATTTATTATGCCATGAATTTCATCTTCAGTTTATCATTATTTACAAACACAAATTAATCGTTTTGTGTGATCTCAACTGAAAAATTATGTTTCAGTCATACAAAATTTATTTTGTGTGTAAAAGTTGAACTCATTTTTATTGAATACTGATGAAAAATCTTATATTTTGCTTTTGCTTTGAGTCAATTTCATTCAGTTCACAATACAGTTTGATGCAAAATATCAATAATAATAATTCAATATTTTTGAATAAGATTTTCAAAGATCGCCTTCATATGTAATAATAACATTTTCTTCCACCAATGGTTTTTTGTCACTGAGAGTTTTATACATTATTTTGAATGTTATAAATTATTTTTATAAATTCAATAACGTTGTCATTCTTTATTACATTTTTTCAGGATGTAGTAAAAATTATTTTTAAGAACAAAATGTTTAAATATGTTCTTTGATATATTGCTGATAATTTAAAGAAATCAGCAATTGACTTACCCTTGCCACCACCACCTCCAGCGGCGGGTTCAGCGGATTGACCAGGATGGTCCAAGAAGATTTCACGGAGTAAAGCGTTGGTGCCCTTCTTAAATTGATCGACTACAGTGTCGTTAAGAGGGTCCTTGTTCTTCTCAAGCCAGCCAGTGATGTTGTATGATACCTATTTAGAGAGAGAGAGAGAGAAAGAGAGATAAAGTTTTGTTTGTAGAAAATCTGCTAAGAAGATATAAAATAACAAATAAAGTAATATATAGATAACTGAGAATTTTAAAGCTCCAATAATGATTAGTGGATAATATATAATAATCATGATATTAGTGGGTTGGCATATAAAATACTTAAAAACACATCATTTCTATTCATTTTGACATCCCTTTTGTATCCAGTGAGATAAGAAGATTTGCTGTCAAACATGAAGCTCGCCTACATGGCCACATCAATCCTGAAGCAGTTCAACTACTTGATAGAAAAAATTCCTAGAAGGCTCAGTAGAAAGAAGCCCTTCGAACTAGTGTAACAGTGCAGTGTGAAGTCCAAAAGTAGTGAATAGTTTTACGTATATTTTAGATATAAAACATTGTTAAATGGATTATATAATTTAAGTATTTAGTTTTTATAATAATATGAACGAAAAATTAATGGTTGGTCTTTTAGACCAGTTTTAATCTATAAAAAAAATTTCTATTCATTACCACGGATATGGAAGAAAGTTTATAAAAGGATACTGACTGAAGAATTATATTTCTGGTATTGAAATATCAGGAACTGCATAGATTCCATTCGGAATCGATAATTTAGCTTCTAAAAATTTACCGGAATTTAACTTAAGGTATTTGCACAGACAAGTGTAAATTCCACCTCAGTATATGCATTTAAAAAAATATATTTTATCATAAATAAAATTTATTAAATGATCACCAGAACGGTTAAAGAAAGCATAAGATTCCTGTAATTGTCATGACATACAAAAAAAGTTAATATCTCTGTTTAGGCCTACGTTTGTTTTTATATATTATAAAAAGCTGACGGTGTGGTAAAGTCAGAAAAGCGCTACTCAATATGTAAGAAGTAAGTGTTTTTACTTTTCTTTGACCGTTATGGTGGTTTTCAATAATTTTTTTTTTTATAATGAAAAAAGGAAAATGAATGATTAATGGAAACGATTAGAAAAAAGATTAATTTTACGGACAATTGTATAGGAATGGATGACGTCTGGCTGACAAAACTAATTTTTAAGACACTAAACAATAGACACAAGGTGTCGGATAAATGGTTTAAAGAATTCAGAAAGGATATAGAGAAAACCGGAAGAAAACTTTATGAACAAAACCGAGTTTAGATAACTAAATACAGACTTTAAGGTTTTCATGAAGAGATAAAACAAAACACCGTGTGGAAAAAATAGCAGAAAAGTCTATAAGTAAGCAAATGCTGAGAATATGGGCTACAAAAAGAACTACCAGAAACGTCTAAAGTCACCTCACGTGGTCTAAAATTAACTCTGTACGAGAAAAAAATAATCAAAAAAGTTCGAATAAAAATTATTAAAAACTATTGATTTATAAAAACAAGTAAACAATTCAAGGTAGAGAAAATTTTACTTAAAAATGTTGTGGATTAATTTTTTGAATTTATTAATTGTTTTCCAGTTTTAACTGTATTTTAAACGTAGGTTTACTAAGTTTTACGTTGGTTATGACGAGATATAAAACTTGGGTTGATATAAATTGTAAGGACAGTGTATCCCTACGTCGATGAACGTATGTGTGAATGTTACATGTGTTCAAACGAAGTATTTAAGAAATTTAGGATACAATATTTTTCCATTTTCAGTAATGCAGATAAAATTCTAAACATCTACACTTCAAAGGAAATCTAGTGGAATATAAGTTTTATGTTCCTAAGAAATTTATAAATATGTAAAGTAATCGAACATAAATAAATATTAAATAAATTTAAATATACTTACAACACCAGCGTAGTGACCAATAGCAAAGTGAGCGGCTTGGCAACCTGGCTTGGGTGGTTTTGGTTTCTGGAAGTTTGGTGATTTACCAAGATGGTTGTTCATCAACTTTTCTTCAAAGGTCTTATCGGTAGCTTTGGGGAACATACTTTCTTCTTCAAGAATTGACAAGATACCCATAGGCTAAGTTTGTAACAAGAATAAGTAAACAAATTCGATATAATTTCCGTATTGATTAAGTTGAAAATTAATTATAATTAATTACATCTATATGAATTATAAAATTTATACATGTCTTTTTTGGCAAAATGAACTTCATTGTTATACCGATAATGAAGAGATAAAAAAAGGAATTCCTTTTCTTCCTTTCGATTTTGTCGTTTATGACTCATAATCAAAATCTTTAATACTAGTTTTGCAAAATTATTAATTTATTTTGCCAAACGAGTGAATTCAAAATGGATTTTTTTTATTATCCATTATATAATATTTTTTTTAAATATAAAAAAATACTTAACATTTTGAGTATTTTATCCAAGTTCTTTGGCCTTTAAGTCATTTTCCAGGCGTTTGAAGCAATCTGTAGACGTGTTAAAGGTAATTTTTTAATAATTGAATATTACTTTATAAAAATAATCCATATTTTATAAAGTATAATTTACAATATTTAAAAAAATGTTAGCAATAAAATAGAATATCCTAAGCAAATATTTTGCACTTTGATTTGCTGTTTTTATGTTTCAATTAACAAGCTGCACAACTTTCTACAGTCAGTGGTAAATATTATTTTAGATAAGAAAAAAGTTTTTATATTTTTTTTTGTATAAAAGTTCATTCATTATTTAGATGAACTATAAACAGAAGTAGAAAAAATTAATATGACTTTTATTTCATTCAGGAAAAAACATCGCCATAAACTAAAAAATATGTTTTTATCAATGGAAACGCTTCGTATATAGACGTTTTAAACCAAACATTTTACTTAACGATTTTTAAGACAGTCATATGCGGAGTCCATCTTGGGATCCACAAAATCTTGACACACGAAACGTAAGCGATACAAAACAAGATTTTACGTGCGACACCCAATAACCCTTTTATGTCACAAATCTACACAGACTTACAAATGTGACTGACATCGCGAAAGAACTATACAAGATGATGATACACGAGAAATCTGAATTATCGAAACCCTCTCGTACAGAACATGTATATTAGGGTGATATTCAGTACTCAGCACAGCTGTTTAAAACGTCTCCGGCCAAGATTTCTTGGGTAGGGCCAATTATAGGACTGTAAACTTCAAGTTAATTTTTGGAATCATTAACATTAAATTTACTAATTAATAAAATATTATTCGGATTTTTTTGTTCTATTTACAAATGTATGAAATAGCTTTTTGAAATAACAAAAATAAATAAGATATTACATAAATCAACCAATGAAATTCATAATAAAATTTAACCAATCAAATGACAGATTGTTTTACTTTACTCAGTACTACCAACATAAAAACCTTATCATGAAGACAAACGTAGTCTATTTTTGTGATAAAGAAAAAAATAATATCCCACTGACTTTGATATTAACTACTTGTTAATTTTGTATTACAGCATAATAATAAAAATAATGATAAAAAAGAGATCACAATAAATAATTTTACTGCAAATATCTACCATGAATTAATTTAATAATAATAGCAAACAACAACGTTCTAATATACTGTAGAATGAATCAAATTTACCAGGTTACTTTTGCTCTTTACTGCAGTTTACCAAATTTTATATTAGGCTATAAATAATTTCTGATGTATTATAAAAATGCTGCAAATAATTATTTCAAGTTATTCTACATAATTTAACAATACATAAGTTATATTTAAATACAGTAATTAAATAATGCTTAAGCAACTAATTAAGCAATATAATAACACTAATGGAAAAAAGCAACAACACACAAATCTATGAAAAAAATAAAAAGCAGTGCATAAGCTATTACAATACCTGATACTTTTATAAAAGTACTTCAGCAGTAACGAATAATTATAAAACGACCATGATGATTAGCGAAGCAGTAATGCAAAATTAATAAACAAAACAATGAGTAAACAATATTAATATTTATGTTGTTTTATGTTGTGGTAATTCTTAAATGGGATTACGTAGGTTATTTCTCAACATTTTTTCGCAAACTTCAATAAATAGTACGTACGCTAGTCATTGGTTTATAACACTAAGACCAACATTTTGAGTAGTTTTCAAAATTATTTTTAAATTTATTACTTTAACGTTTAGAATTTAACCGCAGCCAGAATCTATTTTTCCATTTAATTAAACCTCAATCAAAATTGAACTTCCGTTCCAAAATTTTAATTTACAAAACCCTTTTGAGACTAATCTGGACTTATGGTGTCCAGCTCTTTGAAGCAGCGGTAGAAAGTAACTTAAATTCGATCCAGGCCTTTTAGTTAAAATTCTTAAAACTTGCTTCCTTTTTTAAATAGAAGCAAGTAGTAAAACCCTCCACGAGATCTCAAAATTAAAACAGTAAAGAAGGTAACCCCGTCTTTCTGTAGTAAATTTCGTGAACGATTAGATCCCAACCAACTAGCCCATGACCTAGCTTCAAAGAACTTCCCAACTATGTGACGGCTAAAGCGAAAATAGAGCAGAGATCTTTTGGTCTGAATAACGGACAGCACCCCTATTTCTAAACGGAGAATGCACCACTGGGTACATCTTCTGAAAGTAAAATTCCCTGTATACGACGCCTTCATCACCAATGGATGAGAGACTTATAATTTTGTACAAGTTCTAATTAAATAGTAAACTAATAAGAATATATACCTTGGGTATGTACGTACTTATCGCGTCATTCATATTATTTTGTTCCAGATTACAAAATAGGGTTTAAAAATATTTAATAGAACTTGTAATAGTTTTTAAAATTATTACAAACTTATAATACACATTTAAGTTCGTAAAAAACTTAAAAGAATTTAAACATAAACTTTTATAAGAAAAAAACATTGCTAATTCCAATAATTCTACCATACGAAAATTCTTGGAAAATGTGAAAACGTTGATTAAAAAATTGTTGGAAATAACTTACGTTCATTTTAATTTTGAATGAAGAAATGAATTATTTAAATTTACTAATGAATGTATCAAAATATACAAAATTTTTTAAAAGTTAAGTTAAATGATGTTTATATCACACGAAAATTCAGATGATTCAGTATTTAAATACAATATTATTGAGTTAGGCAAAAGAAAATTTAAATTCATGAGAACACTGGAAAATTTAATTCAGGAATCATTAACTTATCCTTGACCATTCAAATAAGCTCATTGCAATAAGGGTGACAATATTAATTCGAGAATATACCTCGTTAGTTAAAAATACGATAGTAATAATTCGTCTAGGATATTCCAAAAGAAAGGTAAAAACCAAATTCATACTAGTTAATTGTAACTACCTTTTTGTTTATCTTTAGAAAAAACATCAGGCAATTTAAAAAAAAAGATTTTTTGTATAATGACGATAATTTAAAAAATTTTAAGGTACATGGTTGAACATTTTAAAGAAAGACTACATTAAATAAACGGAATATACAATGATAGTTTGTTTGATGTTATCATAACTGATGTATGATAAAATAAGTAGAATAATTTAGAGAATCGATCATAAAATATTGTGAAAAAGGTAAAATTTCAACTTGGTATACAGTGCAATTACTGGGTTACTGAATCATATGAACATTATTTACTAAAATATACGACAATGTTTGTAAAATGTTTAATAAAATATGTTGAAATTACTATTAGGCGAATACTGTATAATTTGAAAATAGTTTAAAGTTAGTAGTTATTAGGGAGTATCCATGTTTCATTTGGCCTCCCAACCTTTTCAATAAGTTCAATGCAAGCTTGGAGATCCATGCCAAAATCAATGAAGGTCCACTCGATGCCTTCTCGTTGATATTCCTCTTGTTCCAAAACAAACATGTGGTGGTTGAAGAACTGTTGTAATTTTTCATTGGTGAAGTTGATACAAAGTTGCTCGAATCCGTTGAACTGTATTTTTAAGCATGACAAACAAAAAAAAATCACAAACACACATAACACCAAGGACAAAAGGGTTTTCATTCACTTTTAAGTGGTTTTCTAAACAAAAAGAAAAGTACACAGATAAAAATTTAAAAATGTAAACATTACTCTAGATAAGTCTAAAATTTTAGTCGATAGCTGTACAAAATTATGTCTAAAGTACAAACTACCGTCTAGAGTAAACACAAACAATAAAACATCATAACAAGGGGAAAACACATAAGGTTAAATCTATAATTAAAGATAGTAATGGGCAAGAAGGAAATCCGAAGGTATTTGAGGATAAATAAAATGTATGAAACACTGAAGGAAACATTGAGGATTTTATTAGGTAATAATAGAAGAGAAATAAGTAAAATCACAAAATTGGAAAAAGTGTACAGGGCCGAGAAGGGAACCTTGCGGCAGCCTTTAAAAGGCAAGGCACAGATAACCTGACGATGTTCCGTTTCGTTTTACCTTTTCAATTAAGTCAATGCAGGCAAGTAAATCCATTCCAAAATCGATGAAAGCCCATTCAATACCCTCTCTAGTATATTCTTCTTGTTCTAATACAAACATATGATGATTGAAGAATTGTTGAAGCTTTTCATTTGTAAAGTTGATACAAATTTGCTCGAATCCATTAAACTGTTTTCATCATAAATCATAACACAAATAGCAAACATGACAAAAAGACAAAAGATATCTATATACACAATAACACTTTCGGTAACAAATTTTTTTAATGTTTTGTGTGAGATATTTGAAAGGTATTTGTCTGTACAAGACATTTAGGTAGATTGGTGTTCAACTAAAGAAATTGTGTTTACTGTATCATTGTAACACAATTGCTAAACATAAAAGTAACATATATATGTTATGACAGTACATTAAAACTACACATATAAATTTATTAAATTGACTTCAGAGCATTTGTCCATAATTTAGCTCTTTTTTCTTTATAGTCCCGCTGGAATTTATAGAAGAAGACAGAAGGAGAAAACATTCTCAAAATCCTATTCTTTTACCTTTTCAATTAAATCAATGCAGGCTAACAAATCCATTCCAAAGTCAATGAATGCCCAATTAATTCCTTCCTTTTTGTATTCTTCTTGTTCCAATACAAACATGTGATGGTTGAAGAATTGTTGCAATTTTTCGTTGGTGAAGTTGATGCAAATTTGTTCAAATCCGTTGTACTATACATATTTGGTAAAATTTGTTGCAAAAATATAATGAAATCATACATATATTTTACAATAATCAAGTAAAGGAATTATTTTGGATTAGGATATTTAATTCTGTTTATTTTATATCACTAATTTTTTACTTTCTCTTGCCTTAAATTAATATAGGGAAGAAAAACATTGTCTTCATGTCGATTTTTTGAAATCGCATTTTCACTGAAAATACACGTTTTCAGGCCCCGCTGAACCCAAAAAAAAATGTTTTTAGCAATTGGTCAGTGTGTCTGTGAGTGAAAAAAATTCAAGTGCAGAATATTGTACGAAATTGATTCTTGGAACTTAAGTAAGGTATTATAAGAGAACTGGATACGAACATTTTCATCAAAATCGGTCAACCGAAAGTTTATTCCTGCGATTTTTTTTACTTAATCGAAATTTTCTCGCAAAATGCTCCGATTTTTTTAAAATTCCCCTTATTTGCTATAATTTGTATGCTCTACAAAGTAAGGTAAGCGACATATCTGCTGAAATTCTTGGGGAGCTGTGTTTTTGTGTTAAAAATAGTTTTTAAGTTTGCGGCCTTAATTTGCAAATGAGGGCAAAAAGTATATGATTTAAGTTAAATTAGATTATGTTTTTCATTATTTACATTGGCAAGAGAAAGTTATGAGAGTGTTTCATATAAGATTTTTAAATTTAGAAAAAAATTGAAATTTTATAATTAGGAACATTTTATCTACCATTAGATAAAAAATTATGAAAAAAATTTGATAAATTATAATGCAGATAAAAACTTTTTCAAAAAATAAGAAAAAATGCTTTTCTGAAGATAAAAATATCTGATAAATATTGAAACCACTGATTTCAAAACTGTAATTTTCTTTTATAAACAGAACGACTTAATGTGGATTGAAGGAAGATAAAGTATGTAACAAAATGTATACTTGGATATGGGTTTTAAAGGAAAAACAAATATTTATACATAAGTATACTACTTAATGTTACTACTATACCTACTAACCTTCCAAGAAAAAATTATCTGATAAACAGTTTTCTTGAATAAATATATTTAAAATACATAATTATTTATTCCTTGCAACTATACATTTTGTTTTCTGAATGGTATTTTAATTTTAAAAATAATTTACTTGGAAGATTACTAGATATATATTTATAACCTAAAAAGGAGACAAGACAGTTTCGTAAATATTCTATTGCTATAAAAAATTATTTATATGACGTGAGACAGTTAAGTTACAGCTAAATAAAGTACAAAGATAGAAGGAAAGCACTACATTTACACTGATAAATTTCATACTACAGAATACTACAGTATACAGGAGAACTATATGCAATATGTCATACACACAAGCACAGGCATGAATTTATGATGTAATTTTGTAATGTTTGTTTATTGTAATTTAATACTATACCTTTTGGACGACGATTATAATAAGTACCGAAAAATGAGGTAATTCTTGATGAACTACAAAAAAAAATTCTACGGGGAAATCTTTTAAGGTATAAATTAATTATTTTACAAAAACTACATTGTGGAACTTTAAAATCCGAAAAATGATCTTGTTAACATGTTTTCTATTCTTTATAAAATTATTTAAGCAAAATTTTATAACATATCTCGGGTTGTTTCTGTTTTTTCGTTGCCCCAATATATTTTTACGATATGATTCGATAGATCTATTTTTCAATAAATAGATGTTATATATTTTATTTTATAAAAAAAATTAATTTTAAAAACATTACTTTTAATAACATTATTAAATAAACCCGTTTCTCTTACTTTTGTCACCGTGTTTATTAGCTTAAATACAACGAAATAAATTCAATTTAAAAGAAAAGTATTTTCGTAAAGAAATTCTAGAGGAAATAAACTTAAAATAATTGAACTTCGTCTTGCATTCACTTAGTAAAATTATTGTAAGCGATGTGTTATGTTACTGATTAAAGTTTTTTTAAATACCTTTTTAAAATGTAGATAATATTTAAAACAATTATTTTTTACAAATTCTATTAAATTAAATTTTTGAACAAAATTGTTCAAAAAATAATTGTTTTCAATTTTATATACTTAAAAGTATTCTAAAAAGGTTACATAAACAAAAGAAAAAATACTCTTTATCTGAACTCCTGGCGTTTAACTCTTTGGAGCAGCGGCAGAGAGTAATTTAAAATAGATCCAGGCCTTTTAGTCAAAATTCTTGACTTATTTCTAGTGCTTCTTTTTTATGTAAGCAATAAAATCCTAAACGACGATTTCAAAATTCCGACAGTAAAGGAATTAACCGCAGCCTTCTATAGTAAATTTTGTAAACGACTAGATGACTATCTCAAGTAGCCCGTGACCTATTTAAAAGGAACTTTCCAATTGTATGACGTCAAATGGGAAAACGGAGTAGAGAGTTTTGGACTGAATAACGGACAAAACCCATATTTCTAAAGGGAGAATGTACCACTGGTTACAACTTCTTTTGAAAGTAAAATTCTCCACCGCCCGTTCAATTAAAAATATCATTTACGGAAGTTATACAGTACTGTAATAAAAATTGAAGACAAAAATATATTAAAAAGAAATCAATAGAATTAAAAAAAAATTATATTAGTTGATATACTATTAATATTCAGATCATACATCGGATTTTAAAAATACTTCTACGAGGATAGCATACACTAATATACATTGAAAAAAAGTTGTTTAACAACGTTTACGATTTTCCTAAAGGTTTCAAAAATAAGATACCTTTTCAATTAGATCAATACACGCCAACAGATCCATTCCAAAATCAATAAAGTGCCAAACAATGCCTTCTTTTTTGTACTCTTCTTGTTCTAGTACAAACATGTGATGGTTGAAGAACTGTTGCAATTTTTCATTTGTGAAGTTGATACAAAGTTGCTCGAACCCGTTATACTACACGTATGTGAACATGTGTATGAATGAAAAGAAAGCAGACATATAAGAAGTTAGTGCATAAAAATATTCGCAAGTTAAGTAACATCAAAACAATAAAAAATAAAAATAAAATAAATAAAAATAAAAATAGTAAGAAACATAAAAATACAAAATAATATAAATAAATAAAACAAAACTTTCAAAAGCGTACGCTTAAATAAAAAAAAAATCGGCGTCAATTTACTGAAATTTATTACCGATTTATTTCAAAAATTTACATCAATTTTGTTGTCATCTTAAGGTGAGTTTTTTACCTCTATGGTATGAACGTTACAAATCTGTTCAATTTAAAAACAATAAACAACCTCATGACCCAATAAGATGAAGATGGTATGTACATGTAAATTAGGTGTAATCTTATACAGACTCAGGCGGATCATTCCAAGAGGGTATAAGTTAATTGAATCCTAACCACCAAAGAACACCGATAACTACTGTTTAATAACTCAAGTCCGTAAAAAAGTAATTATCTTTACTAGGATTTGAACCACGGAAACTTTGTCTTCAAAGTCAGCTGTTGAACAGCTAAAATGTTTACAAAATACGAGCTGATTCCATAATTTCATCGGGAAATGTTTAAATATGAAAATTGATTTTTATTTGAACTATCTAAAACAATTTTGTCTGTGATTTATCAAAGAGAAAATTTTGAATAACCGATCACAAAATATAATTTGTTAGGTACTAGTACAAGAGATTTATCAAATCTATTAAAAAAATATAATAGCAATTTTGTTAAATTATATTTATTTGGCAGTTAAAGGATTTAATTAAGTTAGTTGATTTTATGTTATTTTCCATTAATAGTTAATGAAGGATACTGTTGATTTTCCAGGAATTATAGGAATAAATTATCAGTTAGTTCGGATAACAAATTTAATGAATCTCTTGTTTCTGGTACCAGAAATATAAATTAATTGGATAAAATTTTTGACCATAATTTGACATCAAAGGGGTTATGGCCTCCAAGTATCAGATCGTAAGATTTCTTGTGAACGTATTTAAAAAATTGTTGTTTTTAAAAACAATCCTTATTCACTTGACGAATTGAAGGTGAATATTGAACGATAAATTTCTAACATTAATTAGCACAAACCTGTAAATTGGTTACAGGGAAACATTTTAAACACCTATTATAAAGTTATTAATGAAAAATCAGAACAGCTTAAGTTGTTTAAAGAGAATACACAAGATTCGTCGAAAAATCGAGCTCCGTCGTCAATGATTTGTACAGATAAAATCAGACAGATCAGATCCCAAAATATGAAAAAAATATTGGGAAAAACGTTAGAATCCTAAAACCAAACGAAGAGGAATTTTAAATTCGATTTATGTGGTCCAATGAGGCCGTAAAAACAAAAAAGTTATTAATGGTAAGTTCCTTTAAAATTTAAATATTTTTGTACGACATTCATGTCAACTAAAAACGATTCGCGTCATTTTTTAAATACTCGTTCGTAAGCAAATTGTTGTCACAAATAGCAAAATAAAATACATAAATAAAAAATAGAATGTGAAAAAGCTTTTATGAGATCAAAAGCAAAGAAAGATACAGAAATAAGAAGTAAAAGAAAGCATAGGTTAGAGTACAAACTGTCTCATTTATTTTATCTCAGATAAAATAATAAAGATATTGAAAGAAAATTTTAAATAAAATTCCCATCTCGTCTCCAACGGAAAAATAAATAATATTTTAATAAGTCAATGAAACAGAAATAAATGTATTAACCTATCACAATTACTCAACTTTCATACAGACCCGCATTAAAATCCATACACACAAATAATTCTTACAATACAAAAAAAAAATCATTGAAAATATGTGTAAAATATTATTCTAAAAGTTGTAATGTTTTTTTGAATTTATAATTTTCATAGATATTTGAAAATTAATAACAAAATGGATATTTTATTTCCTTTACAATAGAAAGAAGGACCTAAAAGAATCATAAGTTTAATTATAATCACATTACAACTTAAAAATATAATAATTTTGTTATTTAATTTGAAAAAATTATATTCAGATTGATTATTAATTTCATTATCTTTATCGTAATTAAAACAAAAGAATTCAAATGTCATTTATTACTAATGGTGAATGTAATTCATTTATTAGTGTGCTACAGACAAATTCTACTGCATTTACTACAACTGCTGAAATTCTTATATATACCTAACTAAAAAGTTGAAAAAAATTACAACATATTTTCAATAATTATCTAACAAGTAGGAGAACATTATGTGTTAAATTTTGTTACAAACACCTTAAAGAAATCTCGTTTATCATTTTAGAAAAGTTTTCTAAAATCTCTTAAAACGCTGCATTATTATAACGAATAAAATGTTAAAAACAATTTATCCTTTAATTAATTTTTCAATATTGTTTAAAAATTTTTAATATATCACCCCACATGATACAACTTCAAATTATTATAATTACATTTGAAATTTCAAAGATATTTGCATATCATTATTAGTTTCGAAGTTATAACTTTGCCATGGAGTTATTTTAATTTTAGGGGAAAAATAGAATATAGTTATGTTCATTTAACATAAGTCGGTTGACTAAATTTTTGTCCTTCATTCACATATACGGAGGTATTCTCCGTATTTTTATTGTTCTTTAAGAAGATATTTTAGATAAAATTCTGTCACAAAATATTCAGATAAAATTTTGTTTTGTACACAAAACAAAAGATGAAAACTTAATGAAAAAGGAACGATGTATTACAGTACTAGAGAGGTTAAAAAATTCTTTTATGTAAGAACCTCAAGTTCATTACAATTGGCTGCTGTAATAAGAATGAGCTGGAAACCGAATGGAAACATTCAGAAGTTTCTTAACATACACTTTTAGATAAAAAGAGATTTCTATAAGATATCATAACACCACTTTGGAAATATTTTTGACCACAATCATAAATATTACTCACGTCGAAAATTTCGAAACCAGCAATATCCAGTACACCAATGAAGTGCTGTCTCTTCTGCTTTGTGTCCAAAGTTTCGTTACATTTCTTTACTAAGAACTTGAACAATCTGTCAAACATACCCTTTGAGATGGCACCAACGGAGTATGCGACCTAAATTAATAAAATTAAATGACCAATTACTTTTAAATAAAATAAAATACATTTTATTAAAATAGTTACAATAAATCAAAAATTTGATCTGAGTTGAAAAATTATAATATTTTATGACAAAGAAAGTATTTTCTTGGTAAAAGAACAGTAAATTATAGAAAATATTTTGAAAAAATTCTAATTTTTTCAGTTTCCAGCAGGTTTAACCGGTGTCTTATCCACGGTATAAAACATAACGAATGAAATAAAATAGGCGTTGAATTTATAAAATAGTTCAGAACTTTCATGTCAGTTTAAAAACAAACTTATTTAGGAAATTTGACGAAATTAATCCAACAAAGAAAAACGTAGAAAATGGATATTGAGGCTATCATAATGTAAGTAATAAAATAATTCCTAAATTCAGTACGAAAGTTCTTATTTTTATTGCTTATTTTTTTATTTGAAAAATTATTTTTAATTTACCAAATCACTGCTTTAGATTAGTAAAAAATCCAACAATAACATGTCAATCGACCGAATTTTAATAACGAACTTGACAAGTTCTCTGGGTTCTGAAACTCTCATCTCAAAAATCTTTACGTTTTGTTTGAGAAGTTTAAAAGTTTAAAGTTGCAAAGTTAAGTTGATAATAAGAACTATGATTTATATTTACCTGGTCCTTGTTACGACCCTGGGTGACGAATTCGTTACCGACCTTGATTCTTGGTTTCAACAAGTTCTTGTACAAGTCAGTGCAGTCAACACCTAACAATTTAGCAACACGTTCACCCTCCTGAAAGTATAATTAGGATTATTAATAAATTTTGAGAACAAATAGTAATTTAAAATCACATAAACAGTAAAAACGTAAAATTTGAAGATAATTTACAAGTAAAATTGCAGGATTTATATTTACAATATTGTTTATAGCAAGTATTGTGATTGATTAAGGAATTCGATTTAGTCAAACAAGATTTTAAAAGTAAAAGACAATAGATAGAGAGAATAATCACTAAAAGTTGAGATAAGGAAGAAGTTCGTGGAAAGTTTTGTATGGAATATTACCACAAGAAAGGGAAATATTAATGTTGGGAAAACCACGATAAAACAATGTTAAAAGAAGCTATGGGGGAGAACCCTGAAGATCAACTGGATGAAGAAAAACGAGCAATTAAAACTATTACAAATCGATTACAAAAGAGAATTCATTGTGAAAACAAGCCGTAATGAATCACTAACATTATGAGATACAAAGATTTCATTATGAAATTTTCGATGGTTATTTACGAAGTATCAGAGGATAGGGAAGAACAAAAAAAACCTCAAAATAGGAGGTTCAATGTACGTAGACATGAAAAGAATGATTAGTAAAAGGAACTCATGGTTACAACGATCTTTTGAAGAATGAATGAAAGAAATTCTATAATTTACGTTTATTATTTTACCTTCAATAAATTACGGATTTGGGTCAGTAAATTTATCTTGATTATGTCAATTATTTTAAATCACAATTTTTTAAAGAAATAAACTAAATAGAAGTAAGATCCCTCAGAACTTACAAAACACTGGAAATAATTAAAAAGGATTGTTAAAAATTTTATCCGAAGTATTAACTGTTCACACTATCTACACTCCCTGTTCGTGAGTGTAATCTAAATAACCTTTTAGTTCCTACAATTTGCAGGGAAGACCACTATCATATTTAAATACATTTTAGATAAATAAATTTCATTAAATGATATTAAAGTTATAAATTTCTTTAAAAATTGTAAAATGTCACTTTTACAATACAAGTTTGAATCGTTCTGTTACAGAATTTGTGTTTTATAAGAAATTAAAAATAGAAACAATTCAATCCTTAAAATTATAAATAAATTAACGCATTTAAGGATATGATGGAGAGTGTAAAGGAAGCACGAGGAAGTATTACGTCAGATAAAGAAAGAACTAGAATTGATTAACAGGATAAAGAGATGGAAATTGGAGTTATTCGGGTGAGTTATGCGTGGAAAGAATCTAAACCATCGTTTACAGTTGATTATAAAAAGAGAGGAACATAGGAAGACAAAGAACAAATTAAAAAAAATCTGTGAGACAGGTATTGCTCTTCTGTAGATCTATTAAAGACAGTAGTGTCAAAAGTAAGAATTGCTGTAAGGTCCCCAACCTTCGATAGAAGCAGGGGCATCTCAAGTAGATTTACTATGTACTGTGAGGAGTTTGTCACAGAAATGACTTTAAAATAATTTCAATAATGTATAAAATCGTTAGAAAATTTAAGTTCGTACCTCAGTACCATCAGCTTCAGCCTGTTCTTCACGACCTCTTTGCTTGAACTTCATTCCACCCATGTGCATTACAGAGGCAGTGATCTTGTAAATATCATCCTTTTCTTGTTGGGTGAAACCCAAAACGTCAAAGGCTTGCTGTAATTATTATAATACAAACACTTATATTAATTTAAATCAATACGAGTCACAAGACATAAAAATTTCTACTATAAATTTACTTAATTATCTGGTCCAGAAAATTTTAGATGTACTTAAAAAATACATTTTGAAATGTATAGACAGATGTATTTAAAGACCAGTAGATATATTATATTGTCTGTAATGCTGCTGAACCCAGTTTACACTCAGAATGTAATAAAATTTTACTGTAATTAACCATGCAGACTTCTTAATTAATCAAACGACTACATCGTTTGTAAATCTCCGTGTTCATCTTACAATGTAAATTTTATAGTATCTTAAAACATTTTTACTTTTTACGAGATATTTTTGTCATCTCCTAAAATTTTTACCAAGAAGAAATCAAGTGAACAATTTTAATATTGTTCACTGAAACTGCAAATCGATGTAGAATAAAAATTTAACTGTTGTGAACAGTGTCACAAAAAGATTAATTCACATAAAAACTACAATGTAAAAATTATTTCCAGAAAATATCAATTCAAAATCGACAAATTAAAATTTATTAAAAATTTAATAAATAAAAATGTAATTAAAAATAAATTAAAATTATAATAAAAATGATGAGCTATAGTAAAATGAAAAATAAAAATAAAACATACAATGAGTACGATGCAGGCAAACAACAAAGATATGAAATATAAAAATAGAACACTTACCTTATCAAAAATCAAATAAAATAAGTTTTATGAACATGAGTATACGTGGTAATGAATAAAAGGAAACCAAAATTTAGGGCTAAAATTTAAAAAATATGAATGTATAAATTAAACATTTTCTACAAATTACGATAAAATATTTTATAATTAATGTTATTGGCTGTAAGCATCAAATAATTTATCAAATTTAAGCCAAAGTTTTAAAAGATTACTTCATTACATAAATTATTTTATGTTAGTCACAATATTAATGTAATATAGGCAAAGAAATAGTTTTGTTAAGATGTGACGTAACAGTGGGAGGAGATTTATAAATCCATCCGCCAATTATAGCAGGATTAAGTTTCGATTGGTAAATTGTTCATAACCAATCATCTGATTTAATTTATATTTTTTATATTAATTAAAAGCGTAACTTCCAGGTTTTTTTTAACGTAAACGGATTTTATTTTTAAATGTAAATTTTATGAAAACTTTGTTTACTCAAAAATTCTATATCATTATTTTTAATTATATGTTAGACCCAGAATTAATTTTCCTAAAGTTTATTTTTAAAATGTTTTTAAAGTCGCTTTAATTGCTTTGACTATTGACAACGATTGGTACAGAATCGGTGGGTTTTAATGAATAATGATTCCATATTCTAGCTGGGAATCGAACCTGGCCTTCCGCTCTGCAGTGTGTAGCATAGTTTAGTGCTTTAATCATTGAGCCAATACACAATTTTAATGACTGATAATAAAATAAAACTGTGGATATATTTACATAATATCAACTTTTAATATAACATCTATAAAAGGTATTAATTAAGGTTAAAAATTAATCAATATCTACATTTAAGAATATTAAAGGTATTTTAAATACAAATTGGAATGTGGATTGTGTAACAATTTCCTTTTTATGACACAAGTCTATTATTAGGAATTAAAACAACAGCACATTAGGAGTACATGAAAACGTAGAATGTTATGGATAACTACCTACTTATATTTTTACAAAATTATTAAGGAATAAGGGAATCTATTAGAATTCTTTTACTACTGGAATAATTTACACAAATGATAAACAAATATCACTTATAAGTACTATACTTTTGAATTTTTTACAAAAACTAAACAGAATTTACAACAAAGGTTCAAATGTTTTGTGTGTACTACATTACTAGGAATCTGGATTATTTCAGTCGGGTGGATGCATTCATAAACTGATTATTTATCTTACATCTGTTAACTGAAATTCCTCGCCGTCATCCATATTTGGGATAGTAATTTTTCCTTGTGATACGTTGTAGTAGTCATAAATGTTGTCAGTTAAGAAACAGATAGCTATTTTTATCAATAAAATAAAAATAAGTAAAATTCATTCAAAAGAGTATAAAATCGTCACCACACAGCGTCAGATAGATAAAGAAGCATAGATGTAGAAGAAGCAAGAAATAGAACAGAAATTAAAAAAAAATTATTAGTATATCAGATAATATACACACATAATTTGATAATATATTTCAGAGAGATATAATAACATTTACACGTAGTTTGATAAATGTAATTGTTAATTCTATTAAAAATGAATTATTTCATAGATTAAAACTTAATTTTAAAATTTATTACAAAAATATAATATAAAAGTAAGTAAAACTAGTTTCTTTTGTAATATTTGGGCGTGGTTTAATTAGACCACGCCCTTTTTTCAAATACTCAGCAAAGACGTGCGTATTGTTTATATCTCTCTATAATAGATTTTAAATTACATTAGTAATAGAAAAGTTAAATACTAAATGAAGAAATGTTTTAAAAAAGCAGATAATATATACATTAGTTGATGTAAATTTCTTCTTCTAGTGAAAATCAACACAATTTTTTAATTCAAAATTATTTTATTAAGTAATTTTCAGCTGAATCTGAGGTCAAACTACTTCTAAAAGCTTTTTTCTATGGTTTCATTGATAAGAATAAATTTTTAAATTGTTTCCGGAATTAAATTTTTGTCCAAAACGAAAATAAACTAAGTAATTTATAGTATATACTTCAAATATTGAATCATTTAATTTTTCTTAACTAGAAGAAAAGTTTTACATCTACTTCCATTAAGAAACATGTCTCAGATGTACAATGAATGTGTAAGTTTTATGTTATAGTCCCATAATAAAATAAGATAATACTTTAATACAATAAATACTGCCGCAGCGAGTTCTACTAGCGACTTATCTGCTGAAATATTAGAAAAAATAAATTCAGAAAACTTTTTTGTAAATTGTTACTTGTAGAACTATATCACAAATTGTATCACAGTCTAAAATGTTCTTTTCCATTTCGTTTTTTTTATATTATATAACTTACTTATTTATTAGAGGGGAAAACAATATTTTTGGTGTTTCATGAAAAAATTGTCAAGGAAGTCTGAAAACAAGATTTTATGTAGTGAACCATATTGTCTAAATTAACGAACTAATACATTCTTCTTTAAAGTAGAAAAAGTGTAACTTGAATTTTCACCATCTTGATTTAGTTATTTAATTTAATATAAATATTAGCTAAGTCATTGACTTCTAACGGGTTTATCAGCAACCGGTTTAAATTTGTTGGAGTCCAATTAATCTGGGTGGCTGTGGATAGTTACTCAGCTTCCGCTTTACTAACTTTTAGATTTCCATTTTTTAAAGTTTAATACAGTGAAGATTTGGAAGAACTGACATCAAACGATTAAGGAAATCATTGGATTTTATTAAAAAGAAAATTACATATCAAATTTTAAAAAGAACGCCAAAATGGAAAAGTAATACAATATGTGAAACAGTTATTGTAAAAAAAGTTAAATAATATTATCATTTAAAATCCAGCCTGCAGTTTTGTTTCGGCTGTTGCGTAGAAAGTTTTCATTTTTTTGTTTATTTTTCTATCTTACATCTGTCAACTGAAATTCCTCGCCGTCATCCATATTTGGAATAGTGACTTTTCCTTGTGATACATTGTAGTAATCATAGATGTCGTTGCTGAGTGAACACATCTCTGTGAAATAATATAATAATGATCACCGAGATGATAAAAATGTTAAACAAAATTATGAACAGATTATATAATACTACATATTTTCAACGAAATATGTAGTAATGAAAGTTATACTTGAGTTAAATGTAATTAAAAAAAAATCTTGTAATAATACCGTAAATGTCGTACACAGAGAAAATTTAATAGTATGGATGCAAATGAATAAATAATTATTTTCTGACTAAATTCGAAAAATGTGTACTTCATCTACAAAAACACAGGGGGAAAAATACTTTTTTCAAAATGTTTTCTTAATAATAATTAGTGAAAGAACTTCCTTTTTATACGGTTATGTGAAAAATTTAATCAGTAATGATTAAAACTTATACAGAATGGGGACAAAAGTTACAAAAGTTCACGAAGATAGAACAAAAAATATTGTCAGATAAAATAAATAGTTTGGAAAAAATTCTTTACAAAAAATAAGTGACTATTATTAATTCGTTTATATACATAAATTTATGAACAAAATTAGTTAAAAATTTAAATAATTAAGGGATATAAAATAGGTAGTATAAAATTTAGATTTAGAGAAAAATTTGAGGGTAAAAACCTGGGGAAAAAATCAATGGTTATTTGGAACTTATAATGATTTTCGATTTACATTTTACATAATTGTAATAATTTCAAGGTTTCAAATGAAATATATTTACAAAAAAATCATAAAAATTAAAAAGAAATTCTTAATGTACAAGAATAAATATTTATAATTTTTGGAAAATGGTAGGGTAGAGTATTGATTTGTTAATAAAAAATGAATTGACGGGGTATTTGTTAAACAACCTACGTCAGTAAGCTCAAATTCTTCTCCGTCGTCCATAGTTTGCACAGTAATTTTACCTTGAGATACGAAATGATATTCGTATATATCATTACTGAGCAGACACTTATCTGTGAAAAAAATAATTAATGCTATGAATGTTCTAAATATGGGACTTAAGGTGGTAAAAAAACTCCTAAAAACTTTAGAAATTTGAAAATGTACCCTATTGTGAATTTGATGTACCGGGTGTTCCACAGAATTTGAACCATAGGGAAAAAGCATTGATTTTTATTAGTTTGTTAATATTTTTTTTCCACGAATAAAAGAAGACTTGTTATAATCAGAAATCATTAGAAAATGTTTAAACCTTTAAAAAATATCAATGTATATACATTTTAAGTTGTATTTTAGCTTAAAATACATAATTACATAAATTTGTAACCGTTTACTATTTAAGTATTGTAAATATTTTATGAGTACGTCACAGTGTATGTTTGGAATAATTGTAACGATGTTGCGTAGAGATGTAAAGATAGGTGGTTCGAATCCATCTGCGCAGAAAATTTTTTTATTGTTAAAAAAATATTGGAAATATTTTAAAAAAATTATTAATTTTTTAATTTTGACAAAATGTTTTATCATCAAAAATTGATTTACTTAAAAATTTTTTTTGTAAGCACATTCAGTATTATTTTAAATACTTAATATAATTTCTTCAGTGACATTTAGTTTTCAGAGACAGCTGATTGTTGCAATAATTGTAGATGATAAAACAATAGTACAAATTAAAAAATAAATAAATAATAATTTTTTTATATTACCAATATTTTTGCACAATAAAAAAAATTTAGCAGATGAATTCGACTCTCCTATCTCTCAATCTCCGCACAACAACGTTATAACTACCCCAAACATACGATGGGACGTACTCATTAAATTTACAATACTTAAATAGAAAAGGTTATAAATTTATGTATTCATGTATTTTGAGCTGAAATACAGTTTAAAAAGTATCAAAATAGATATTTTTTTAAAGGTATAAATGTTTTATAATAATTTCTGACTATACCAAGTCTTCATTTATTCGTGGGAAGAAAATATTAACAAACTAATGAAAATCAATACTTTTCCCTATGGTTCAAATTCCGTGGGACACCCGGCATGTATAAATTGTGATATGATTAAATAATTAATAATATATTATTTCTAATAAAATTTTTTTCTACTTTCTCCCAAGTTAAATGTTAATTATAGTCTAGTTAACGGATTCAAAATAATATTTTAACATTAAAAATGTCGATTTGGGTTATTTATATTTATAAATGTATAAGTTAGCTGTAAGAATGTTTTGTGAAATTTGTTTTAAAAATATATTGTAATTGACATAAAGTTATTAAACAATGAATATTATAAACAATTAAAACACAACAAATATTTAAATAACATAAATCGTTGCCTCTGCAATGAAATATTAATAATTATTATATAAAACCATGTAGTTAAAATAAATATAGAAATATAGTTAAAGTAAAATCTTTGCGACAAAGCGGTGTTGATCAAAATAATGCTAACTTAATATTTCTGTAAAATAATTACTGAGAAAGAAGAACATAAATATTACAGAGAATATATTTATTTAAATTGAACTTCTTTACCAGAAATTATTACAAAGAAATATAAATAATTTTATTACCAATATAGCGTAAATATACAGGCTTAAAATTCAAATTCTTATAATTAAAATTAATGATAATAAATTCGTTTGCATACTTTGCATATGCCATGCAGCATTTCAGCAGTTCTACTAATTGCAATAATTAAAACATAAATGCTAATTTAAGATATACAGTATACAAATAACTTGTAATATAATTAAAAACAATTTTTTCGCTAGATTCAGTAAAAATAATTTTATAAACGAAAGTAATTATGAATATAAAAAAACATTGAGGGTTTTTAAATAGCTATTTTGTTTAGATCTTAGCCCCTCCCTTTTTAATTGTTCAATATTAATGGTTGATTTTAATATCTTATAGAAGATTAACATTTTTATTTAAAATCAAACAGTTTCTTCTATTATATTGTCTAGTTTTCTGCAGAAATTCATGTTTTAAAAAATTTGGATTTTAAAGTTATGTTTTATAAAAAACATAATTCAGTTATTTAAAAAATTTGTTCATCAACATAATTTTTTTAAGTCGAAAATTGTACTGCACTTGAATCGAGCGAAAATTTTTAAAAATTATACCTAATTACTTACGTCTGTTAACTGAAATTCCTCAGAATCGTTAACTCCAGGTATGCGAGTTTTTCCTTGACACACATATTGGTAATCTTCCATTCTGTTACTTAACATTGACATTTCTGTACCAACAACACTAATATAACAACAACACAACTAACAAGAAACATACACAAACGCACAAAACAAACGACAAACTTACTGAGTGTGGTTAAGGAAGTTTGTCTACAACTTGTTAAAAAAGCACAAAAATCAAAAGCTGCTAAGGATTTAAATTAAGGAAAGGTAATTTATTTTCACCGTAAAAGAATTTTTTTAAATATCGAAAAATTGGAGAAATCTTAGATCATCAGTGATCTTAAAAATAAAAAATAAAAAAATTAACCTGATCTTATTAAGTTTTTTTGTTGGGGGTGACTAAAATTAATAAAATTTGGGAATGTCAAAAAAATTTATGATCTGGATAATGAAAACCATTGAACAATTGTAGGTTATATCTTTCACACGAAATATTTTACAAAATTATTAAAATTTTAGTTTCGTAACTTAATAACACTATAATTTGAATAAAACTTATTTTCCATTCCGAAGGATCATTTTAAAAATTTTATTTTCATCGATGTAAATTCAACATAAAGTTTATACAACTATAATAATAAAGTTATAAGTTAATCAATTCTACGAAAGAATTTAGAAGAATTTTCGTTAACACACACAATAGTATAGATCAGTGGTTCCCAACCCGCAGTGGTCTGCGGACCACTCAGCCTGAAAGTGAACTACCACGGACCACCCATTACATTATTGCATATATCTTATCAGCTGTAACCAAATTAAAAGGTGATTAAATAAAATAAATTTTCAGAAACAAACTATTATTATTAATTAAGAAACTATTATTACAAACATATAATTGTTATTTTCAGAAAGTAGGGTACATTGTACATCACAAAAAGTAAAAATATTTGATTGTAAATTGTCTTTTAATAAAATAAGGAATACAGAATTTACTTAGTCGAAAATAACACTGAAAATTAAAAAATGAAATGAAAATTTCAATGCGACTTTTGTGCACGAATCTTTCTTACTAGCTGAGGAATTCTAGGTTTTAGGCTCTTGCTAAGAGCTACTCTGAAATCACTGCTTACACTTAGCTAATTTCGTTTTTTGTTTTTAATTAACAATAAACTAGAAAACCCCTGCTCACACAAATAAGTGGTTGAAAAAAATCATAAGATACCGCAAAGCTACTTGCCGAATCTTGGGGAAGCCTAGGGCTTTCTTACACCACAACTCTTCTACCTTTACCTAATCTGAATCTTGAATGTATTTACTTAATCTTGTTCAGTGAAAATCGTAACTTTGATTTAATCACGGGAAAATATTACTTTTTTATAAGTAGTCACCGGACTCTCACGGACCACCCCGAAGGCTCTCACGGACCACCTTTGGTCCGCGGACCACCGGCTGGGAAACACTGGTATAGATTAAGAAAAAGTATTCTTTATCATCGCGTCTGAAGTTCATTAATTTTTCCTAAAATATTTCTTTTAAACTGGAAAATTTAACGATATCACGATTTGATGAAAAATCCTGTAATCGGAGTATAAAGTTCTGATTTAATAACCGCAACAAATTGTATTGATTTAAGAATATTTCATTGAAAACAATTATGTGAAAACTTACACAGAAAATTAATAGAATAGGTATAATGAAATTTTTATACTGAAATTAGTAAGAAAATTTAAAAATAAATCAGTGACATAAAAGTTACAAAAAATTAAATAACAAAAAAAGTAACAATGAATTATACTGGCAGAAGTGAAAATATGCTGAAGTGAATTTTGATAAAAAATCTCATATGAAATAAAAAATGATGTATTTTTCTGGTTTTTTTTTAATTTAGAACCGATAAACTTACATCAGTAATATTGAATTCCTCTCCATCATCGACACCAGGGATGCTTGTCTTGCCCTGAGATACGAAGTAATAATCGTTGACATTATTGGAAAGGAGACAAAAGTCTGCATCGCACCGATAAATACAAACAAATAATAGTAACAATAAAACAAATAATGGTATCGTCTTAAAAACCCATTATTTCTATATTTTCCTATCATAATTCATTATATTAAAAAACAAAACAAAATATTTCAGTCAGTATTGAAAAAGAAAAAAGTGAATTCCAAAAAATATTAAACATTTCAGACAATTTTTCAAAAAATTAATACATACTATTTGGGTAGAAGTACTCCTTAAGTTTAAAGACCACACTTTTAAATTTATACGACTTATAACAAAAGGTTTCTTTTTAAAAAATGTATGAAATACATTATACAGATTCCAAAAAGTCTTAAATCTTTTTAAACGGTATTATCTTTCAAATTATTAATCAATTACAGAAAAATTCTAAAACCAAAACAAAAAAAAAATTATCATGGGACTTTAAAATTTCCATTCAAAATATATATTGTTTAAGTCATCAGCCAAAAAGCTGGTTTGAACCTCTAGAAGCTCTAACTAAAAAGAGGAGTGAGATGGTTTACAATTGCCTTCCTTACTGAGTGGAAAAGTATGCTTATCAGCATGCCAGGCCCTCTGAAAAGCATCTACTTTCCACCCTGCAAATGGTACCTTCACTTCATTCACCACAGGGTCTGGCTGTATAATGAAACTTATACTTTCAGACGAAATAACTCTGATTAAGAGCCTTTTACACCTCTACTTCTTCTTATCACATGGTCAGCCAACTGGCTGACCATGTGATAAGAAACAGAACTATTTTTTTGGAACTAACAGATCGAGTGCAATCAAAATATATATAAAAATTAAAAAAAATACAAATATTTGTTTTGTCCGAAACACAATGAATTACAATAAAAACATGAAGTACGTTTTGTAAAAAATAAAAAAAATACAACAAAAAATCACTACAATTACAATCTCTAAGAACTAATCTTATAACAAAAAACAAATGAATCCAAAAAACCACTGCCTTATAAATAGTACTATATTATTTTTACATCAAGGAGTCCTATATCATGATGTAATAAAGACAGTAGCTAATAAGGAAAAAAAAATCAACCACTTAAAAAACACACACATACACAAAATCTAATTACGTTCTATTACTGTTAAACTACTCATATAAGTTCTAATGTATCTACTACAAAGAGTTCAAAGAAGAAACTACATTTAAAAAAAACAAATTATGAAATTTTTTAAGGCTTTAATTTTAGAATATTAAGTTTGTCTCAAACCGTGGAACTACCCATTACATAATACTTAAATTTTTTTCAATTAAAAATATTCCATCAAAAAGATTAACTTAGCTACTATTTGAAAAGCTAATATGATATTTACAAAAATCCATTATTTTAGGAGAAAATTTTACTATCATAATTTGTAATCATACAATTGAACATTAGATGTTAAATATAAGTTTTATAGTTAATTGATTCAGATATTAATAATACCAAATTGTTTATTTTTTATAAAAAACTTTTTTCTGGAAAATTTCTTCCAAAATTTAAATTAACGTGCCCAAGGATTAAAAAAATTATAATTTATTAATTTTGTTTAAAAGATTTTTGACGAAAATTTTTTTAAATTAATATTTTTGAGCAGAATTTTATTTCCATAAACGTAGAAGTAGTAAAATTAAGAAATTGATTTTAAATATTTCGAGTACGTAATTCCTGAAACATTAAGAGATTTAATAAAACAGTTAAATTAAACTTTTTTGAGAATTAAAAACATAAATGAACATTGAAAACCTTTATGTATATGTATGTTTAATAACAAAAATGGTTAATTACGAAAAAAATGGAAAAATCGAAAACAGGAAGTCTCTAATCCCAGATACTATAGTATCTACTAATAAAAAAAAAACAAAAAGAAAAAATTAAATCCACAATAATTCGTTTTTATAAAAAATAAAATAAAACCACATATTCTATACTCAGTCAGTTTAAATAATGAGTAACACAAATCAGGACATCATAAGTAATGACGTCATAGGTCCCCGTCCAACGGGACTTACATCAGTCAATTGAAATTCCTCTCCATCGTCCATATTGGGAATAGTAGTCTTTCCCTGGGATACGAAGTAATAATCTTGGATATTGTCCGTGAGTAAACAATTATCTAATGGTATCAATTTAATGAACATAACAAACAATATAAATAAACAAAACAAATCAAAATAGACAATACAAAACAATATTTTGTACTCATAAGTATAAATCAAAACCATCAATCATACTGGCCATATTTATGTATTGGCGTTTTTAGGGTAGTAAACCAAATTTATAATTAATTTGTATTACAATAGAAATTTAGAAATCTGAATACATAAATTCATTCGAAAGTGTATTTTTACAGAAAACTTAAAAATGTGATATTCTAAAAAAATTATTATAAATTATGCCAAACAAAACATTCATCACGTACGTATAATCCATACGAAAGGCGAAACACAAAAATACTTTTTCCAATTCTATATTAAAAATTCTTCTACATTGTCAATTGGTGATAATATTTTTACGTGATAAAAGAACATTAGAAACGTTTTTTGAAAGGTTTTTCCGCACTTAACAACTCTATGCGCTAAAACATCGTTTTTCTGTCTACCGGGTGTCCCACGGAATTTTAACCATTGGAAAATAGCATTGATTTTCATTAGTTTGTTAATGTTATCTTTCCACGAATAAATGAAGACTTGTAGTGAGGAATCATTAGAAATTTTTTAGACCTATTAAAAAATATCAATTTTGATACATTTTAAGCTGTATTCTAGCTTAAATACAGAAATACATCAATTTTTTCCATTGAAGTATTGTAAATTTACATTCTTTTTACATTGATATGTTTGGAGTAAAAAGTTTCTTTGGTCAGAAACTCTCAGTCTAAGGACTAAAAGAATGATGAACGATGCCATCCTTAGAAGTGTTCTGATGTATGGCGCAGAAGCATGGGAGTTAACAAAAAGAAATAAAGATAGACTGAATGCAGTGGAAATGGACTTCCTGAGACGCAGCTGCAGGGTATCTAGGATGGGGCACATAAGAAATGAAGAAATAAGAAGAAGAATGAATCAACAGGAGTCAGTTGTTGAAGCAATAGAAAGTCGCCAACTGTTATGGTATGGACATGTAAAAAGAATGTCAGAAGCTAGATGGCCCAAGTTCATAATGGAATGGACACCTCAAGAAAGGAGAAAAAGGGGGCGCCCTCCTAGAAAATGGGAGCAAGACATTCAAAACGCAATGAATTTGAGGCAACTGGCTCCTGAAGATGCACTGGATATGGGCAAATGGAGGTTGAGATGCGAGAAACGGCCTGATGATGCTGTAAGAGACCTCGCTTAAGAGAGAGATGTTTGGAGTAATGGTAACGTTCTGGCTGTATAAAGGCAGATGTAAAGATAGGTGGTCGAATCCATCTACGGTAAAAAAATTTTTATTGTTCAAAATATATAAAAAAAATGAATAAACTCATTTTTTAATTTTGACAATTTGTTTTAGTTAATTATCTAAAATTATTTACTTAAAAATTTGTTTTTTTTGGAAGCATATTCAGTATTATTTTAAATACCTAAATATTTCCTTCAGAAACATTTAATTTTCAGAGACAGCTGATTGTTGCAATAATTTTACATGATAGAAAAATATTGTCAAAATTTAAAAAAAATAATTATTTTTTTAAATATTTCCAATATTTATTGAACAATAACATTTTTTTACCGCAGGTTGATTCGACCCACTTATCTTTACATCTCCGGACCAAAACGTTACCATTACTCCAAACATAACAATGCGAAAAGTTAGTAAAATTTACAATACTTAAATGGAAAACGATTACAAATTTATATATTTCTGTATTTAAGCTAGTATACAGCTTAAAATGCATCAAAATTGATATTTTTTAAAAGATCTGAACATTTTCTAATGATTCCTGACTATAACAATTCTTCATTTTATTCGTGGGAAGAAAATATTAACAAACTAATGAAAATCAATGCTATTTCCCTACGGTTTAAATTCCATGGCACACCCGGTATGTTAGATTGTATTCATAAACTTATCGAAGTTTCCAATAACATACTTTCTATGCCTCAAAAACCTTAATATAATTCACAAGAAGATTTTCAAATATTATGCATCAGATTACTAAGTTTTCTTTTGTAATTACAAATAAATCAATAAAATATTAAGAGGATAAAAAAAAAAACCCAATCAAAATATAAAACTAATTAAACTACAATAAATATATATTAATAAATTACTGTCACATAAGTTGGTTGTAGTATGTATTTTTTTATTAAGGTAATTAGTCTAATGTAAAAATAGTGAATAAAAAGGAATATTACAATACTGTTATGTAAAGAATTTTGGTATTTTTGTATTAAACAATACCACATTACTGGATAAATTGTACGCATTGTTGTATTATACAATTATTCTACAAAAAGTGTATGATATAAAACATGCATAAATTATTCTAATATTTAAATGATATTTCCATAAATAATTTACTCCATTCGCGTTAACTATTTAAGTTAAAATTACAAAAGATAAGTTAGTATAAATATTATGTGATATTTTTGAAAATATAATATCAAATAAAAATATTTTGGTTTTATGATAAGTGATCCAAAATAAATTTTTAAGTTTAATTGTGGAAGAAAAATAAGAATGAAAATAAAGCAAGCGAAAAAAATATTGGATTAGGAATTATAGAAAGATCTATTAAAACTTCAATCCAATTTTTTAGAGGATTTCTACAATTATCTTCAAAAAAAGAGATGAAATATCAATAATATTATTATACATGATAACTTGATATTTCCATAATTTTACATGATAACTGAAGGTGAAAATGAAACGGTCACATTAAAATTTATAAAAATGTTAAAAAATTATAAAAAACAATTTAATAATTCATAGGAAAGTTTCTATAATTAACTACCTACCTAATTGTTATTTATAAAGCTAATAGAAAACTATTTTTTATATAAACTCTTTATATAATTTATATAAACTCCTTAAAGTGGAGCTTATCATTGTTTATAACTCGAACTAAATGCAATTCTGATTACCAATTAATGATAAAGTTTTCAAGGAGTAAATTAATAAGAAGAATCATTAATACTAGATATAATTCATATATAGGTGTTTTTAAATTGTAATATTATTTTAATAACAAATCTACTTACAAGTGTCTACTTGGCATGTATTGTAATATCGAAGGCTGCTTAAGTCGACAAAGCAATCAGGTAGCTTCAACTTATCAAGTTAAAAATACTTAATTACAAACACTAAATTATTTTTTGTAAATTACAATACTCAGTGAGGCAACGACTTGAATTAATTTGTTTAAAAGAAATTGATACTTCAAATATTATAACTACTTATATATAAGAATGATTTTAAAGAAACAAATAAATCTATTAAATTTATTCTCAAATTCCAACTTAATTTCCATCACAGGAAATGTAAAGTTTTATTCAATCTAAAATCAAATAATTTATTCAAAATTTGTATTATATATCGTAGAAAAGTTTCATGACACTAAATGCCATAAATTTCAATGAATCCTTACGATTACTATTGAATAAAATAAATAAATACATAATTTTAAAATAATTTTCATTATATTAAACATAACTATGAATAAAAAAAGAATTCAATTGATTTGTGTAAAATAAGTATTATACTAATCGAGAAATTGGTATAAATATTATTTACATACATTTTTATTACTTTTAAATTTGTTAAGGGAAAACATTTAAAATTGTAACCCGAAATTTTTGTATTAATATTTTGGTTAGAACTTGAAAAGTAAAGTTTGATGAACTTGAATGTTTAAAATTAAAAACCTTTAAATAAAAATCGGTTGATGATGAGGAATGTAACTGAAATTAAACCACTACATTCCTTAATGACATTCCTAACTGCAGATTAAATTAGGTAATCATTACTATAGATGTAAGAAGGAATTTAAGGAATGCCAGAGGAATGTATTTTTAGTTAAATGACAACCAAGAGTAAAATTTTTGTTTTATTCGATTAAGGTATGCATTGTGTTTAATTTCGAAAATTATATTCTTTTTCAGCTGTTTATATTTTCAAATAGTATAATTTATTAAATTTTTTATTTGTAATTAATTTAATAGAATTTTAAAACCCACAAGGTTTTTAATTCATTGGCAGAAATCAAACCTAATACTCGTGAGTATTATAGAGAAATTTCTAGGATATTAAACCATTATTTGATTTAGCTGAATGCAAACAATTTAAAGTAACAAAATATAAAATTTTATAATAGCTTTTTCCATAACGATTGACTAACCTTATCGCTATTAAATTTGGAAGTGAATTTGAATGCAAAACCTAGAATTTTAAGTTAAAATGAAAAGGAATAATAAAGTTTGGTAAATTTTGACCAAAATTTAGTTACTAATATTTTTAGTAGTTGATAACATTTGAAAACAGAAAATATTACAACATATTTAACAACCTTTTTAGTAATAAGAATGTATGTAAGCAATAAAAGAGTGGTTCATATTGTTTTATTATAAATATATGAATAAAATATATCTCACCCTTGACTCCTGGAACTGATCCAGACATAATTTGGTAGAAAATGTGGTATGATCTCTCAAGAGACTGTTGTGAGATGACACGGGCCTTTTCCAACAGATCTGTATCATAAATGATTCAAATTAGAAAAATTTGAAGTTACAACTTAAAGAAATAAAATAATTAAAATATAAGTGTACATGTTATAAAACAAAAATTTTGTTAATATTAATTCTGAAATATACTTACAGGTTTCGATATCTGCTCCGGCCAGTTTACCAGATGGACCAAAGTGAATTCTGATAAATTTACCCTAAACAATTAAGAAAAAAACATAATTAGTTTTTTTAAAAAATATTTAACTAAACATCTTTCAAAACTTGAAAGCAAAAATACTTTTTCTATCGATTACGAAACCGTAATAATAATTTTTTTTGAACTGGTTTTAGTTAATTTTAAGTAAATTGTTAAACATTTGAAAAACAATATTGATCGAGATTACGTTCATTGGAGGTAACTTCAGTATAAAAATCTAGTTCTGTTGTTGATGAAGATAGTTCAGATTTTTTTCTCATGGCAAGCTCAAAATTAGATAAATTGTTATCTAATTAAAATAAAATTTAAAAATTTTGTCACTGGTAATTTTAAATTGTTTCAGTACGGTAAGTCCAAAATTTTGAAACGTTTGAGTCTCTAATGTATTATGTCACTTATATCCAAAAGAATAATTGCCAAAAGATATTGATGGCGTTCAAATCTGCCTTGGTATTTCATGTACAGGTATAACAGTGTTTATCTTTTGTTAATCATGGTGAATTATGTCATTGGTTACTAACCAAGGGGATTATTTGTAATAATTCGAAGAATCTTCGAATGAAGATCTTGCAAGACTGCAATGTTAGATGAACTTACTGGTCCTAACAGAAATAATAATAATAATAATAATAATAATAATAATATAACCATGTTATTAAAAGATTCAAGATGTGGCAATATATCTGAAACCTTAGTCAATAATTATAATTGTATGTACATTTAATAAAACAAAAATATAACTAACGATTGACCTCATTAAAAAATTCGTCAAGCCAAAATTCAGTAGTGTATTTCAAAAATCACTGTAATGATTTTTAGATCCATTTTTCTAAAAAAAAAATTTTTTCTAAACAATAACAAATATATTGTGGCATTATCGCCACATAACGTTATTTGTAAACTCTTCCATTTCTATTGGTGATTTTGTTTCATTTGATAGATAATGTCATTGAATTTTAAAATTTTATTTTAATGTAATTGAAGAAACTTAAATAAAATACAATTTAAATTTACTTACGAAACGAGATGAGTTATCGTTACGGACGGTCTTAGCGTTACCAAAGGCTTCAAGTACAGGGTTAGTTTGTACGACTTGATCTTCCAGTGTTCCCTGTAAAACAATTAAAAAATTACGTCAACAACAAATTACGTTAATACAATTAAAATTACGTTACAACAAAAATTATATTAATATTAAATACGGTATAATTTTGGTCTTTCATTTTGAGTACATTAATGATGGGCGGCATAAATTTTGTATGTGATATTAATAGTTATTTTACGGGTTACTGTAGGGATAAAAGATATCCTCCAGGAGACGTACATTCTCCGGTTAGGATTGTAAGTGTCATCTGCTAGTCAGACCAAGAGGTCCTTGCTCCAATTTTGCTTCAGACGATGCATGGTTCAGTAGTTCCTTATACCTAGGTTACGAACTAACACTGTGTTGTTTTTTAGTCAGAATTTTGAAGTCGTCTTGGAGTGTTTTATTGCTTACATAAAAAGTAGCGCAAGAAGTATGTCTTAAAACTTTTGACTGGGAAGCCTGGATCGAGTTAAACAGAACTTTTTTCTTTAAAATTTATTTATAAAACCGTAAAACTACGATATGTAAATGTGTAACAAAAAAAATACATGCAATACATAATAGTGACACCCCGTGGTGTATTTTAGTGTGAAAAATTGTCCAAATTTAAAATGACAATAAAATCGGGGAAAAAAGTCAGAAAAAGAAAAAATATTTTTATTTTACTTTTTTAATTTAATTTTTTAAATGTAATTTATTTATGTCACACAGGTTTCTATTCCAAAATCTCCGCAGTCACTTTGGTGGACTCCCAAGAAGATTTAGTAGAGAAATTTGTCGTATTAACTCGTTAGGGTTGTCAGATGGAACTTTTTAGAATCAAGCGTAACAATACTTAAAATACCAATTCAAAAATAAATTTTTTTTTGAAAATGCTGAAAAACTTTTGCCAATTTTTTCAAGTCACTGACATTAAATATTTTTTACATTAAAATGAAATTATTTTAATTACATGACAACCTTCTCATACAAAATATGTACACTAGGGTACTCAGCATAGACGTTTAAAACGCCTCTGACCAAGGGATCTTCTTGTTCATTTGTAGGACGATAGTGATGACTGCAAGCTCCAGTAAGTAATTTAAGTTTTGGAACCTTCAGCGTCATATTTATAAATTTCTATACTATTGTAATAACAGATACTTCAATAAAACATTTGTCAAAAAAAATTGAACAATTCGTAATATTGTAGACCTAATAAATGTTCAATTATCGTGAATTTAAACAAGGACAACTAGTAATATTAGTTTATGTGTGGCTATTAGCTGGTCACCGTACAAAGTAACCTGCCGAACAGTTATTACTTAACGTTTAAAAAAAAACATTTTACCAGCTAAATGTCTAAGTTGCAATAAATAAAGTCTTATTTGTAAAATACGAGATATATTTTTCATATCTTGGAAGTACTAATAATATGTTATTATAATTTAGTATTATATTTTACAACTTCTTTTTATGATCGTGTTTAATTTGTATAGAGTAATTACTAATGAATAACTTGTAAATCTTTATAAATAAATAAAATACAACAATACCTTCTTCTTGCCGTCAGCGGCTTCTTCCTTCTTTGAGCTGGCACCAACAGTGGCGAAGTACGCAATTACTTTCTTCGTGTTTTCAGTTTTACCAGCACCAGACTCTCCTCTGTTTTATCAGAATACAAAATATGTAAGTACATAGATAACATTTCAACATATATTTACAACTAATATTAGTCTTTCAAAACAGAGTATTTTAATTTTTTCCAGTCATAATTCCAAGACCATTTAGAGTGGTTTGAGTAATTTGTGTTTCCTCTAAACGCGTTACCAACGCCTCGTACAATAGTTCAGTGATAGGGCTGTAACCTCAGGGCGTCTGAGCACATCCTGGGTTTCATTCGGAGACCCACCTAACCGACTAGGTTCTTACTCTCTTTTCACCATTGGGAATCTATCCTCCTTCTCCTCCATAAGACTGCTGACCACTTTCCAACAGGTCAGTCAAGAGTTGTACAAAACTAGACAAGATCAGAAATGAACATATAAAGTAAGAATTGGGAATTTTTCACTGAACAAAATAATAAAATTGTACCGTGCCCAATGAGTCGAACATTTGAACAGAATCCCAGGAAGGTGCTTACCCAGTTTAGCAAGACGACACAAACCAGTGGGAAACAGATATATTGGTAGGCCCAAGAAAAGATGGGTGCTGGAACAGGTAGAATGCCTAACCCGTGAAGAGAAGAAAAAAACCGGATCCCGATGATAAACTGTAGAGGTTTTCGTCACTAATTTGATTACGTTTAATATCAAAACTATAAGTAACATCTTCCATTAGTATCTTTTACAACTGTTAGTACAACTTGAAGTAAAGATGTTCGAATCGGATCACACCCTGATGAATATACCCACAAATTGTTGTACACAATAACTATTCGATAATAAGAAAAAAATAAAATAAATATTTATATCAAGTTTGAACTTTTTTTGTGCCCAAGCAATAAAATACCGGCCGCATTGGCGTAGTTGGTAACGTGCTCGCCTCTCATCATGCGGTCTTGGGTTCGAATCCCATTCAGGCACGACATATTTTCATACGTTACAAAAATTATTTCATCGTTCACCGTCTGCATTAGCAGTAATTGCAGAACAGTCGGACGTTAAACAAAAAAGAAAAAAAAAACAATAAAATACCTTTTTTAACTTTTTTTGAAATGGTTTGTTTTCGTTCAGAAAAACTTGCACACTAGCTGTACATTCTTTTCAATCGTATTTATAATTAGGCTCCTTGCAATATCTTACAAGAATATGTTTTTCTGACAAAATGAAGGGACGATATATATTTTTTAGCAGTTAAGTAAAATACGATAAACAATTGATTCCTAGGGAATGGATAAGAAAAAGACTGTCAATTATCGATTACTCTGAAATTATCACACAAAAAGATCTCTTCTTCAGGAATATTACAAAAAATAATGTGTGATCTATGAGAAACTGAAAATGGTTAAACAAGTAATTTCTTACTGTTAGGTTTTCAAGATTATGATCTGACTGGAATATCGTCTTCATATTTTTGTGCAGTTGATGTACGGAACACACTTCAAGTACCACTAACAAAATAAAAGACTTACACTATTTTACTTTCACGAATCTCTTACAGACATTTCTGATTAAAATATAATCAAATGACTGGTAATTGAAACTAAAAATTATTATTTATTTTTTCGGTTTCTTAATGCCATAAAATAGTCAATAGATAAGCAGGCCTAGGGGAGGACATCGCCTAGTGACAATGCTCCAGAATCGGAGTGAAAATGCTTCAGAAATCGGGAGAATTATTATTACGTACAAAGTAATTATTATGATTTATGATGAACATAAAGCCATCGTGTAATGTTTTATTGGATACGTTACCGGAATTGGGCAGGTAAAGGAGAAATACATTTTGGAAACAGTGTATTCGTGAAATGATTTTGCTGCTCATAAATCTTGGTACTGTTAATTAAGATCGGTTGAAACATTATTTTAAATAGACTAGAATATGAGTTTTTATATTTGTATTTTTTTGAATAGACTAAAATATTAGTTTTTATGTCCAATTTCAATAAATTCAAATGACTGATTACTTAATAACTAAAAACAATTATTTATTGAAATAAAATTTTAGAATTGAACGAACAAACCTATTTTTAGTTTGTTAACCTATCAGGTGAAATAGTCTTAGGTATAGTATTTTCAAAATGCAATACACCGTAATTGATATTTCAGTTATTGAAGTAAAGAGTACAAATTTTAAAAATAAAATGTAGTTTAACCTAATATATTAATACTTACGTGATCAACATAGACTGGTTTTCTTTGTCTGGAAAGAGAAGAAAAAAACGGATATTATTATAACATAATCACTAAAATTACAAAATAATATAAAACTTTGTGGTGAATTCACACAGTTCACACAATTTTTGTTCTGTCGATAAATTATACTACTTCATGGCAGCAACAAAGATGAAGAATCAATATCGCCACCAGAGTAGCAACACCATGAAATCTATAATTTAGTTTTTTAAGTTTGTTTTTCAAAAATTTATTAAGCCGTCCATATTTACGGAAGGCTTACTTTAACACTTTTTGACAAGTCAGTACGGTAAAAGAAACCTATCATTACAAACATTATATAAAGTGTACGATTAAAACGACAAAATAGCATACGTTAAAATCGCTTAGCAATTTAAATGCATGTAGTAGTTTCAGTTTTAAAATCCTTATTTACTTTTAAAATTGTGAGAATTCGAACTTCAAAAACGTCTCTGGTAGAATAGTTATACCATTGAAACTTTCATTCAATTATTTTGTTATTTACTTCACAAAATATTGCTCCGGCCATTACCAATTTTCATTTTCGGATTTTATCAGAACTCAGGAAACGTTCTCTTTAGCCATATAAAATTTATTAAAATCCGTTCGGTAGAACTCTGTATTTAAAGGAAAACAAAATCTCCTATTAAATACATTGGTTTACATTTGCGTTTTAGATATAAATAGATTTATGATGTACTATTTAAATCTCATTATATTATATTATGTATTATCAATAAATATTGTCTCTTTGTGCCATCGAATCCCGTAATGCTTTATTGTACTTCTTCCAGTAAAGCCAAAAAAAGAAAAAGAAATAAATAAACTTTTTAATGTCAAATCTATCAATTAGTTTCACTTGAAAAATAAATTCAATAATATTTATTTACAAAAAACATAATAGGCATTTTTTTACAAATAAGATGATTAATGTAATCATAATTTGCTACAATTATTTAAAACAAACTAAAATTTAAATATAAATATTATATTAAGTTACCGATTTTATCGAACTTTACAACAGTTAACTTTTGTAATTAATTAATTTATATTACAATGTTATCATTTTAAAATGTCAACTCTTGTAAATATTTTATTACAATCAGTTTTATTAAGGCCCCATTGAAAAACAAATCCAAGTAACATAACAAAAGATTACAATAATTTGACATGAATTGTATTAAAAAAAAATTAAAATTGAATTTAATATTTAAAAGTTTAGTTAAAATTTTAGAGCATATTTATTAAAAGCGTTGTTCAAATTTTAGAGAAGGGTCGCTAGGCACTTCTCTACTCACTGTTACTACATTAAATCAAAACTATTTACTTCTATTTATTTACTCGTCATATTTTAAATTTTATTTAATGTTCAATTATTGAATTATTCCCTGGGATATATTCTTCGAAAAGTTTTGTAATTTCTTTCATACCATTAGTTTTTTCCAGAATTATGTTAAACTTTTTAATGGTAGTACTATGTTGTATAGTTTTAGAATAAAAAAAGATAAAAGCTAAGTAAAAAAACATTCAGCTATATTTATTTAATTTAATATGAGCTCATGTTGGAAATACCAAACAAAAATTTTGATTAATTATAATAAATACTTAAAAAATAATACTTACTTGTTAACATGTTTACGTAGGCACCGTCAGAAATGGCAAAGATGTGGGGTGGAACTTCATTACGCCTCTTACCACGGTATAATTTGGCGCACCTATTTGTGTATACGGGGAATCTTTTGTAAGGGTTGATAGCGACACAGAAAAGACCGGAGTATGTCTGTATAAAAATAAAATCAAATACAATTACATTAATACATTCATACCAATATATTATTTACATATTTAAAACTGATTATAAAATATATTCTATAGATATATTGAATGTAAAAATTAGTTTATGGTAAAATCTACTTAAAGCAAATCAATAAGCAATTACGTAACTTTAATTAAACAAAAATCACTTATATATTTTATTAGACTGTAGTAGGAATTTAATAAGCCTTTCAAATACATTTTTAAAAGACTTTGGGAAAAAAATCATAAAAAGTCATTTTTTATGTATTTTAAATGAAAATATCATAAGAAAAATTATATTTTACTAAATTTCAATAAGAAAATTTATACATTTTAAAAGTTCATGAAATTACATTGTTTTTTTCCATTATAATTAATAATGAACAGAATGTAAAAATTATTTTAACTAATGTGTATTACAGATTTAATAACCAATATGATTGAAATGTTAAGAAATTTAAAGAAAAAAATCTGTGTTTATGTAAGAAGACATAAGTTTGAAATTGTATTTAAAACTGTTGTATTAGAAAAAGAGTTTTTTTTACATGCAAAAGTGTATTTTGTAAAGATACTTAAAATTTGGGTTAATTTGCATAATGTGTAAAATTCTACTTAATATAAGCAATCAATGTAGCAATAATATATTGCAATACTTAAATTTATTAGACAATACTACTTGTGCTTAATTTATAGGCTTACAAACAGTTTAATCGAAACTTTCTCAATATCAAAACGATATTGCTATAAATTACAAAATAATTATATTTTTTTTATTAATTATTAAACTTACCTGTTTAAAATTAATTTAAAACTAAAATTTGATGAGTTATTTCATACATTATTTTAATTTGGGGGGAGGGAATATCTAAAATTGAATTCAGGAAAATATTTATGACCTGGAATTTTTTGTTTAATTTATAATTTTTGTGATGAAGTACGAAACATATTTCTAATATGTTATGAAGAATAATGAGCAGATCGTAATTTGTAGTTGTTTAGTGTCTAGGAGATTGTTGAATCTATTATGTCACACTTTTCGTATTATAATCATCATATTTTATTTTTAATATGACTGCGTTCCTTAATAACATTTATGTAATGATTAGATATATCTACAGAGTGAGGAATGTTTAAGTATGACGAAGAGAGGAACAGATTAAAAATTTTATGAAAATCATTCGAAGGAGGAAAGTTAAAATTGGCTGGGATACACAATGAGTTTAATTAAAATTTAAAGAAACAGTAGACGGCAAAAGAAATGAGGAAGTAGAATAATAAACGTTATAGAGAATTTATAACGCGGGAGAAAACAGAAGTTTAAGACAAACATAGTGCAAGGGATTTGGGGTTCAGCCAAACTGTCCTGTACTAAACAAATTCAGGCCATTAAAACAAAATTATTTATACAATTACACAACGCCCGTTTTATGTTACAAAAATTAGGCTGTATGGTGATATAATTCTTACACGTTGCTGATTTGGCTTAAAAATTTTAAACTTCACATAATAGGTAACCCTGAGAGTAACTTAAACACTATTGGCAACCTTCTTGCAGGAAAACAATAAAAAAACTGAGGTAATGACTTTTAACTTCACCATTTAAAAACATATGTTTATTATTAATTTAGCTTCTTATGTTTTTGTTTTAAAAAATTGTAAATTTTGGAATAAATAAGTAGAAAAATTTACAAAATCTTACACAAGGGATGAATAAGTATCAAACTATCTCGTATAAATATCTTTTTTATATCTTAAAAAATGTAGAATTATAAATGAGATGAGAATTGATATGTACGTTTTTGACGTAACTGAATAAGTTAAAATTCGTTATTAAGTTAGGCTAGATCTCATTCTTCAATATATCTTTGATTTTTAATTCTATACTTTATTCAATGAGTGCTGAAGATAAGCATTCGACGTGAACAACTGTTTTAGCCAATAACTGTGGCATTGTTAACGTGATCAACTGACTCCCAGGACACCATCTAACATGTGGAATTAATTCCAAGCTTTTAGTTTGAGTATTATGTATACACATAATATGATACAAACTAATTGTATAATAAATATAGCCGTCTTAGAACCGGTACTTTCATTCCAATTCTACGTGTATTTCTATCACCTCTGGTTGAATGAATTTTAAAATTAATTTTTCATAACCGAATTTTGTTTTTAAGGAACGAGGTTTATTTTAATAAATAATATCAAATAACTCATCAGCCATCAGTTTTTGCAAAAAAATTGTTAGATAATCATTCTGAAGTAAAAATTAAATATATATGTATATTCTTAAAACTATATTATTTTTCATACTCAAAATCCAAAGCACAATAAATTAAAACAATGCAATATAAAACACACTAAATTACTATGCAATCAAAAAACATAATCAAACGGTATTATAGTGATGTAGTTAATACCCCGATATCAAATAGGTAATATAAACACATATTATTTGCATTTATACTATCATGGAAGTCTTGTATTCGTTTAAGTATAAAAAACAAATAAATGTATATATCACCATTTTGTAGGTTATAATAAAAAAAATCTATAACCTATATTTTTATTCTAATAAAACTAACAATTAAAAAATATATATAAATACATAATTTCAATAAAACAATCATTTTGTTTCATTAAATTGTGTATAACAAAAGAAAAGAATACATATTTAAACATTTTATTGATACCTAAATTAAAACCTATGAAATATTTACAAAGAGATTAGAATTTCTAACCACTATGCAAATTGATAGATTATTTTTAGAATAAAATGTTTAAATATATTCCATCTTATAAAAAAAATCTACAACATTAAGAACATTTAGAAGCAAAATTCAGATATTAAAAAAAGAATCCAAAGATTCCAGTTAAAAGTTCTACGAATTATAACAAGTGTTTATGATACGCTGTATAATGACTTTCGTGTCAATACCGTGAAGGAACAAATTATGTAATTAGATTTAAAATATCAAGTAAAATTGGAAGATCACCCAAATTCTTTGGCACTTAATTTAGGCTTGATAATAGTGAAAATTTGACGAGACTGAAACGAATGAAAATACTTGAAGTTTTGTTCTGATTTAACGAATAATCTATGTTGTTAATTTAACTTCATAAATTTTTTTATCTTCATCATTATGATCTTCTATGCCTTCAATTTTCATCTCTGTTATTTCTGTTAAATTTATTATTTTTACAGTTACGCATCTTTTGTCTAGATATAAGATTTTAATGTTTTTTTAAAAATAATTTTCACCATATTTACTCATAGTCACTTTTAAATTGATGTTAAATAAACTCAGAATATATTTTAATTTAACATTTTTAAATAAAAATTTATTTCAAGTATTTTTACTGTATGTAAAAATATGATCATAAATTTTGCTTAGAAAGTTATTAAAATTGTAAATTTAAAAAAAATTTATAACAAAACAACAACAAAATGAATATTAAACACAAGGTGTACGTCCTTGTACCCTTTAAATCAATGCAATTTGCAATTATACATATAGACAACATAAAAATATAAAAAAAAAACAAATGAGCAAAAATTCTTCAGACAGTGATAATGTCAATGAATGTAGAGGATAAAACACTGATACAAACACTTTGGTAATTTAGTAGCATTCCAGTAGATCTATATGGTGTGTTCAAAGTATTTTTTGTTTGAGTCTTTCTCAACAAATGTACTAATACTTCAACAGAAATGGTATGGATATCATGAATAATTGATGAAGATTTTGGTGAAACAATTACAAAGGTGATTTTTTATGTCTTGACTCATGTAGGAAAAAATCTATTTAGAAAAGTATACAGTAGACTGGAAGGAAACTTTAGTTAGGTACTACAGTACATAGTGTTAGAAAAAGCAAAATAATACCCACCAACTATTATCTCTAGTAAAAAAATTTAAAAAACCATCAAAACCTACACTATAAAAAAGTAAACTCATAAAAAAATCTAAAAGAATAATCGAGGATCAGTAAATAAAGATTAAAGAAGGGTTGAGACTTGTGGATTTCAGTAATAAACTGGAAAATATTTTCATAAGAGAAACAATATATTTTATCCCAAAATGGTAGCCACTGAGAATTGGAAATGAAGTGGTAAAATTGAAAATCCAATAAATAAAAAAATAGTGTAATCATTATTTTTTGTGTGTAAAAATACCGAATAATAAAAAATGATTAGATATTAAAATTAGCACATCTAGTTTCTATTGGGACTAACAAGTAAATTGAACTCTAGATTCATGTAAAAAAGAAAACAATTTGATTTGTGAAACAGTTAACTGTGTACGTTTCTATCGACATGGTGTACAAGGATCTACTGCATAAAATTTACTAAAGAAGGGGAATATGATTGAATACAATATAGTTGCGCTTATAGTTTTTATGAGAATTTTTGAGTAAATAAGTGAAATTTTATTTAGAATAAATTAATATTAAAGTATTATAGAATATGAAAAATGTACAAATTCTTTATGTGGATGAAGGTTCAAAATATGTGGGCATATGAGATGTGGTAAGGACATAAAAAGATGACTGGATGTAACACACAAAAAAAACACAATAATAATTAAAGGATGCAAAAAAGGTAATACACAAAAACGAAAGACACATGATCATTTCTTGTATTGTGATTTTTATGATCATCCACCAAAATCCATTGATCCACAAAAAATTCCATCCACAAGAGGTCGCCTCTAAAATTTTCTACACTTACATAGATCAGTTTATGATAGTAACGTTGTTTGAGATTGTACAATACAGAGGCATCGTTAAGATATGTCAAGTTGGACATATCCTCACATTTTTCAAACTTAGGTGGGTTTACTTGACCTACTACATCTTTCTTGAAGTCCTTAGTCTGTGAAATATACAAACAAATGAAATTTAATCATAATCTATAATTATATTAGATATCTAAATGTAAACATAAACTTACGTAGATTAATTTCACATAGTATCGTTGTTTTAAGTTGTGAAGTACGGCAGCGTCGTTTAAATATGTCATATCAGCCATATCTTCAACTTTCTCGAATTTCGGTGGGTTCACTTGGAATACTTGCTCTTTTTTCAGGCTCTTTTCCTGCTCAATACAATTTTCAAAATACAGATACATGGTCAATTTTTTTAATAGTTGATATTGTCATTCCCCGATTATTTTTTATTGAAGTTACACACACATAAAATTCAACAGAAATTTCTTTATTCCAATTTTACTAATATTAATATTTGACTATTTTACACAACAGCGAATAATAATATTGGTTTTAAATTTTTACCGCATATTCAGTGTCATCTAATGGAATATTAAACGAAAGGATTTTAAAAAACAAAATTACTTCTAATGGAAGAAAGTTTTTCTTATCATTACCCATAATTGAGTAACCCAAATTATCAACAAAATAGTCATAATTGGGGTTTAAAACAATTATCTTAACCCCTTAAAAGTTGATTTTTTTTATACCCATATTAATGTTTTTTTTGCTTAATTTTTTCCCACTGAATAATTATTTTTATTATTTTTGAATATTTAAAACAAATATTTTATAAAATTTTTATAAGTATATTTAAGCAAATTAACAGTTCAAAAACTATTATTGTAATTATTGTAACCCTAATAGAGCAAAAAATGAAACTAATATTATATAATAAAAGTAATACGATCACACGGGAAGCAACCGACATCAGTTACGTTATACGACTGTAATAACTTAATATGGAAAGATTAACATTAAACAAAAGCGCTGCTACAATCCAACGGATGAAAACAGTACTACAAAAGACTGGTATGCATTACCAGCCGTTGGTGACGAAATATTACGTTCTAACGCAAAAATAAGTTCGTGTTTTGACAGAAACGTAATATTACGTCAATGGCACTCGTGTACAATGCTTCCGACGTAATATTTCGTCACAAATCTTTACGGGGTTGAAAACCCTTTAACCCCTTTTTTGTGTTTTATAATAGTCTATGAGGTTCTCCTACAAATTTTAAGTCAATAAGTTTATTATTGTCTGCCCTGTCTGCCCATAACAGACAGGTGGAGTGTCAAATTATTTACACTCAATCTGTTAGTTGGGGGGCTAAAATAAATAGTTCTGTTTCTTATCACATGGTCAGCCAATTAAATGACTGAATCATTTAAGAACAGAAGAGGTAGAGGTGTAAAAGACACTAATCAGAGATATCTCCTCTGAAAGTAATGAATTTCATTATACAGCCAGACCCTGTGGTGAATGAAGTGAAGGTGTCATTTGCAGAGTGGAAAATGTGCTTTTCAGAGGGCCTGGCATGCTGATAAGCGTACTTTTCCACTCAGTGAGGAAGGCAATGGTAAACCACCTCACTCCTCGTTTTTACTTAGTAAAACCTCTACAGGTTCAAACCAGCCTTTCGGCTGATGACCTAAACAACAACAAGTTTATTAGTATTTAAGATAATAAATCTTTTATTTTAAAAATACTATGTTTTGAAAAAATCATGATAAAAGAAATAAACATTAAAAAGTCACATAATTATTTGAATTGTAAAATACGGGTCCTTTTCTTCAATTATTTACAGAGTAAAATCAAATTCTATACAGTATCATTTTTATGCTTGTCATAAACAGTGTTGCCACAACTACTAGAAGAAAAATTTATCTCATTTATAAAAAAATTATAAAAACCCATAAATATTAAAATTGTAGGCTATATGTATCAATATCATTATATCAATGACAAGGAATAATTCCAAAAATCATAATTTACAACGTTCAGAATAAATAAATTACATCCCATTTTAAAAATTTTAGGTTAATTTATTATCAATGTAATTAAATATATTGAAAAGCTGACACAATAACGAAAATCACCAAATAAAGGATGGACTGTATACATTAGCACATTAGAGTCAGTTTGCATGTAATAAAATACATGAAAACGTACTATTTTGGCAACAGTTCAGATGAAATGCCACGTAATATCACGCCTACGTAAAGCAAAGATCCTTCTGATAAAAATATAATGTAATTTTATATTCCCATAACCAAATGATTTAGTATTTTTTAATTTTGTAACTTTAAATATAATAAAAATTTGCAAAAATTAAAGTATGAATCATTCAATTAATCTGGAATACAAATAATAATTATATTTTTAGTGTATCTGATACAAAACGGCAAATAAACTTCTTTGCCGATTGAATTCGTATACCTGTACGAATTCGGGTTTAATCGAATGTACTCGGGTCTTACGAAGAACGACGTTAAGACATGTTCAATTAATCAAAGACCTTTTAAATATTTCATAGGAAATAAAAAATGGCCTTTGTACAGTTTTGTAATTATCACTACTGTTACATAAATTAGGTACTAAATTTAAATAATTGAGTTTTTAAGAAAATGGATTTTGATGAAAAATACCATTTGAAGACTACAGGTATTAAAATAATTCTTCCAACCTGTGAATTAATGTTTTTAAGATCTGACTTGGAAAAATGGTAATATAACTTTCTTTTGCATTCGAAGTTTCTTGATGGTATCAAAATAATGTTAATTTTTAACTAAAAATTTTATTTTTATTTAAAAATAAATATATTACATAATTATCCTCTTTATGAAAATTACAGTTTCTTTTCTACATGTATCAGAACTAATAATTTAAATTGTAACCAAATATTTCGGGTTTGTTCAAAAATGTTACATTTTACTTCCTTACGTTGGGAAACTGAAATACATATAACTTATTCAGAAAAAAACATTTTTAGTGATTTTTCTGGGTTATTTAGATATTTAGGATTTTTTGAAACTGGTTATATTTTTATAATTGTGTCCTTCTAATAAGGAGTGTAAGGAACTAAAATAAAAAAGCAGATCTAAAAAATAAAAGAACAAATTTAAGTCCTATCTTATACAGATGTTAAGAAGTGTAAAATTTTACCGTTGAGTTATAAATTAAATAGGACTGCTCTTAATTAATTAAGAAAACCACGAGAGCTGTATAAAAAAATTAGTACAAAGATAGAAACAAAAATAAATTTTGTATATCTAGTAAATATATTGGAGATGGATATGAAAATTCTTATTTGGCGAACGATATTTAAGGAAATTTGATTAATAAATCATTTATTACAACATTTGGTAATCATGATCATAACTTGAATTTCAGTTAATGTGAAACAATTACTTCAATTAAAAAGAAAAAGCTTCTACCATTATTAACACCAGAACAGTAGTATATATTTATATATGTCTTTATTATTTTTGGTTTGACTTCATGTATGTACTGTATAGTCGTACAGAAATTATTTTAGAACTACAAAAATTCTTATCAAACAAAATTTAATATAATTTTAACTGTAATATTATTCTGAAATTCTACAGAATAAATCTGATAACTATTAAATATTGTAGATTCAATTTGTACGATACATAACACATTTGTTATGGCTAATGAAACAGCGGTAATACAATCCATTCTTTTAATAATTGTGTCCTTCCAATAAGTGTTCACGTAAGGAATTACAAGAAGAAAAATATTTACAAAATAAAAACAAGTTTACGTTCTATTTTTTACAGGTGTTGCAAATGCAAAAGTTAATATTGAGTTTTAAAGGAACTCAGAATGCCCCTAATTCATTGTTCTAAAAAGAAAAATGCCACTTTAACTCTAATTTCAGGTTAAAATCACAAAGTATGATTTCTATTGAAATTGTTTTTGACATTTTAGGGCAGTTAAATCACCTGATGAGACTTTTCAGCCACTAGAGTTTCCATACAATCAGGAAATCATCCTTTTCAAGAAATATCTCTTGCGTACTCATAAAAACTCTACAAGGAATTGTATCACTTGCCGTGATACTATGGGGAAAACTAAAGTACTTAATTTTTACTTTATTTATTAAACATTTAAAGTTTTGTCAATTTATTTATTAAAGTAATTTTTCAGGATAGCTTATATTTGAAATTCTATTTCATTACAAAAAATACACAAAAATAAATTACCTCGCCGCCGGGCAATGTGACGGTGACAATGTCGCCCTTTGTTGCTTTGATCTCACCCTGAAGGAAACCTTCAGCTTCGTCTGGGACCCAGCAAGCTTTCTTAGCATCGTAAGGTTTTGTTTGATCGATACGCTTCTGTTCAAGTGAAACAAATAAGTATGGGGTTGGATCGGGATCTTCTCCTTCCTGTTTAACGACTCTCGGCATGTTGAGGGTATTTAGAGATCACAGCAAGCAAGACAAATACGACAAGACTATACTCAACGGGTAACTGGACTCGAGCTTCTGTAAACAAAATAATAGAAATAATAAGAACATGTTCAAAATAAGATATAAAGTATAAAATAAACTTCTATAAAATAACGAAACGAAACTCAGAGCATCATCAAACTGATGATACCCTTAGATTCATCCCGATATATTTTTCCATTTTTAATTTCCTGAAACGTACTTTTGTATTTTACATAAGTCACAATAATAAATTTTATCCAATCGGATGAATTGGGTGTTTGATATAATGCGTTTGACTAAAAAATTGGTTATCATATCACAAAAACATCTTTAAAATTCAAATAGGTTTTGAAATGTATTCACCGTTATAAATTAGGTTTTTTTACTAGTTAAAGAATGACTACCCTGAAACACACTTCATAAAACTTTTGGGCTGATTTTAAATATTTTTTAATAATCTATGCTACTTTATAAGTTCTCAGAAATTGCTACAATTTTAAAAATCATACCAATTTATAATTAATTTTAGCTGGATTTTTACTGTAAATCTGGAAATTTAGAAACTGCTTCAATTTTTAAAATCATACCCATAGATAGTTAATTTTAGCTGGAATTATATTGTAAATCTGGAAATCGAGAAAATACTACAATTTTACAAGTCATACTGTTAGATAATTGGTTTTAGATGGAATTTTCTTGTAAAATCTGGAAATTGATTTCACAGAAACTGGTAGAATTTTACAATTCGTACCGTTAGATAGTAAATTTTAGCTGGATTTTTGTTGTAAATCTGGAAATTGATTCCATATATACAATTTTACAAATCGTACCGTTACATAATAAATTTTAGCTTGATATTTTTTGTAAATCTGGAAAGTGATACCTCAGAAACTGCTACAATTTTACAAATCATACGATTAGATTTGAATTTTAGCTGGACTTTTGTTGTAAATTTGAAAAGTGATACCTAATATTTTTTCATGGACACTTGTAAGGTGGTTTCATTATACTATCTTAAAATGTAAAAATATTTGCATTTGAATTCACTGAAAGTTTACTTATCAACTTAGTACATTTATCAAGTAAATTAGATATTTTAATTTTGTAATTTTACTCATAATTATATATATTTGGGTCGCAAATTTCAATTCTACTTTTTTAGAACAAAATAACAACACATTTAAAAAGATATATTCTATGTTTATAATATAATAACTAGAGAAGAAATTTCAAATTTTAGCGTAACGTACAAAAAATACTTAACAATTAATCTGTTTGATAACTGAGGTGCAATACGAAGGCTAAAACGGACTTACCCAACAAACTTATTAGTTTAATAACTTTAAATATATCTTTATTTTTCAAAATGTATCTTTATTATATTTTAAATCAATTTTCTTTAAAGTGATTTCCATTGGGATACCTTTTCATGACAATTTAACTTTTGACCAATCTGTTTATTGTTCTATAGAAAACAGATTATAGATAAGGTCCGGGTTTTTAATTGGTATATTTATTTACATATTATGTTAATATTTTCATGTTTGTTAAATTTTTTGTGTTAATATGAATATTTTAACATAAAGATTTTCAGAACATAACCTGATTTTATTTGATTATAAAATGTACAGTACAGTATTTATTAATACCTACAAAATGATAAAAATTATTTTTGAAAATTTATATTCCCTTAACAAATAAAATTTTGAGTACATAAACTTACTATATTTTTATTACAGTGATTTTTATTATCTAAACAAATGTACGAATAAAAATAATGGAATAATTAACGCTCTTCTAAGAGGTTTAGAAGGGGATTTTATATTATGACCTAATTTTTTTAGTTGTGAGCCAAGTTGACATTTTTATTATTATGACAAATTTTCTTGGCTAATAAAACTGAAAACAATTTCACAACATTCTTTCAAAACTATTGATTTTTATATTATCACCGTTATAAAAATATGATACTTGTTAGGAATATTATTTATAATAATAAATATTTTTTTTAAATATTTAAAAAATTGATGATAATGGTTTTATATCATGAAATAGGTATAAATTAATTAAAGTAAACAATGTAACCTTTTAAGTATTAAAATAGATTGACAGTGAATTGCATCATTCAGAAGATTGCAGAAAAGCCAAGGATAAAAGAATAATTGTGTGGTTGTATAGGTATATGAATATATACGTATATGAGTGTATGTGTGTGTAACTAAGAAAGAAAGAATTGTATTGGATAAAGACAGATTTGTTTGTTATTTGTGTGCCAATCTTAAAAAGGAAACGTACTGCTTTTCAGTAGAGGCATAAAATAGGATAGAATGTGATCTTGTGAGAGAAAGAAAGAAAAATATACGAAGAAAAAGATAAAGGATAAAGAGTAAATTCAAAAACGTTATATTGCTCGTATTTCGACCAATAGATAAAATAGAATTTAACAGCCAGAGACCGAAATGTTTTGAGTATAGCGCAGTAGACAGAAAAATGGTACAATCTATTATTAGAATAGAACATCGATGCTGTCTCTATGGCTAAAGCTGGCGGCCAGCTTGTTGCTTCGTATCTATCTATGTATTTGTGCCTACAGTTACAAGTGTGTTAAAAATGGGGGCTCTGTCCGGGCCATCTGACAATATATCACGCTGTAAAACTCTTGTAAAGCACATTTTTATCTTGTAACGACTACCAGTTGTACAGAAATAAAAATAATTTTCATTTATTTTTAAGTTTTCATTCAGATTTTTTATTATTTACTAAACCTTTTAGATGTTGAAATTTTAGAAACTATTCTATTAAATATTTATTAAAATCTGTTTCCGTGTTAACACCCTAGTTTACTTTAATAGCACTCATAAGATTAAAAATAGCGAATCCAAAATTTTTGTAATAATTAATCATTAAGAATTTTTATACAAACACCAAAAGTCAATGAGTCAGTTGTTAAACAGCAATTTTTGAAGACGAAGTTCTCATGGTTCAAATCCTAGTAAAAGTTAGTTTTATATGGATTTAAATGCTATAGTTTACCGGTGTATTTTGATGGTTGGGTTTAAATTAACCAAACTCTCTTAGGAATGGTCGGTCTGAGTCTGTATTAGATGACATATCATTTACATGTCATACATCATCCTCATTTCATTGCGTCATGGGATAAAAATATGATTTTTCATTGGATATATTCACCGGTTTGGTCTAGCGGTAAAGTCATCATCGCGAGTTTGTTGTTTAACAGTTGATTTTCGGAGACGAAAGTTTCATGGTTCAAATCCAAGTAAAAGTTACTTTTATATGGATTTGAATGCTATAGTTTACCGGTGTACTTTGATGGTTGGGTTTAAATTAACCATACTCTCTTAGGAATGGTCGGCCTAAGTCTGTATTAGACTACACCTCATACATATCATATTTATTTCATTGGAGTCATGGCATTGGTTATTGTTTTTTAATTAAACATATTGCAACCTACATATATTAGGGATTAAAAGCATATATTTATATTAAATCTGGTGAATATGACTAATGAAATTTATAACATACCTCAAACGATATATCTAAAATTGATAAAGAAACTCAAAAGAATGTGAAAAACCAATCTAAAGAGCAAACTTTAACGTCATTGTTAAGCATTTCGTTATTTACGTACCGCAGAAAGTGTCTGATATGAGTCAGAAACCTACACTACAAAAAATTTCTGCCGGAAATTTCATAGAAATTTTTTTTGTCATCAGTCTCTCGACTGGCTTGATGCAGTTCTCCAAGTTGTTCTATCTTCCGCAAGTGTTTTATATCTACATATCTGTAACACCCTACATCTTTTGTAATTTGCTTTAAATATTCTAATCTTTACCTCCCCCTACAACTCACTTCCTCAATATTACCCTCCATTTTTGATAACGAATACTTGGATGTCTTAAGATATGCCCGACTAGCCTATCCCGTCTTCTAGTAAGATGCTTCCATATACTTCTTTTTTCATCCACTCCCCTAAGAACCGATAAATTACTTACTTTGTTCACCCACCTAATCTTTAACATTTTCCTATTACACCACATTTCAAAAAAATCTTCCTTTCTACAGCCCCTATCACCCACATTTCACTCCTGTATAATGCTACACTCCAAACATAGTGTTTTAAAAAAAATTTCCTAATCTGTAAGTGAATGTTTGTAGTCAGTAATCTGTTTTTCATTTCAAAGGCTCTTCTGGCTTGAACAATTCTACTTTTGATATCACTTGTACTTCTACCATCCTTTGTTATTTTACTTCCTAGATAGCGGAATTCATAGAAAGTATGGCAGACATAAAAACTTTCCAGTTTTGTAAATATGTACCGACAGACTACCGGATAATTCCCCCCCCCCCCAACGATTAAGAGAGGTCTTAACAGACCTCTCTTAATCGTTCAGAGGTCTTCTTAAGTCTTAGATACACATATTTTAATTAGTGTAATCCAAATAATAACATGATAAGCATTAAGCTGAAGAAATCTAATATCTTTATTTTTTAATTACCAGAAGTAATAATTAAAATACGTACTAATGGGCGATCTGCTTTTTAAGTCATTAATGTCATTTGTTCGCCATCATTAATCGTCACACATATTGTGTTTTATTTTACAAAAACAATTAAATTAATAAAGAGAAAAGTAAACAGTGTTAAAAAGTTAATAAAATTGATTGCTCTATATTTGGTCAAATAAATTGAAAAAAAAATCTTGATGTGTGTAAACCTTTTTGGGTCCGCTAAATCGAGTAATATAGCTCGATTACAGTCCTATCAATCCAGAGTACTTAAAGTTATTACGAACTCCCCTTGGTATGTACTAAACGAGATTATTCACAATAACCTGAACGTTCTCTTTACGTATTCGACATAATAAAACAATACTATCAACGTTTTCACAGAAAATTAACTAGACATAAAAATGAACTAATTAAGGCGCTTGGCTCAGTTACTTTACTGGAGAACCCTCCCAGTAGGCTAAAGAGAACTTGGAACACAGATTTGTTGTTACCTTAATAAAAAATAAACCACACAAACAATTCAGATGACTGCAACATAACTAATATACACTGATTCAGAATTCCATTGGTTAAATAAAATAAAATTATCCACTGGGATGTATTCTTTAAAGAAATTTTTGTTTTTTTTCCACGTGATTTGTTTGCTAAAGAAAAAAAACTTTGGGGCCTTTCGACTAGCCCAATCGGTCATCTGGTAGAAAGTCACTATTATTTGTTAAGTAACAGCGGTAAGCAACTTTGTATAGCGACCAGCTGATAGCCATCTGTGAACAAACTCTATTGGGAGTCCCTGTTCGAACTCATGCCAAATCCATGTCAAAAATACAGCGAAAAACAACTATCAAATTGGGTGGTTGTCATCAATATTTTATAGTTCCCGATGACAAATAAAAGAAAAAAATATTTGGATGTTTATACAATATTGTCCGCCCAAAACAGACAAGTAGATTATCGAATTGTTTACACTCGATCTGTAAGTTGCAGGGCAAAAATAAAAAGTTCTTATCACATGGTCAGCCAATTAAATGACTGAATCATTTGCGAATAGAAGAGGCAGAGGTGTAAAAGACACTAATTAGTTATCTCCTCTGAAAGTAATGAATTTCATTATACAGCCAGACCCTGTGGTGAATGAAGTGAAGGTGTCATTTGCAGAGTGGAAGACATGTGCTTTTCAGAGGGCCCGGCATGCTGATAATCGTACTTTTCCACTCAGTAAGGAAGGTATGGTAAACCACATAACTCCTCGTTTTACTAAGTAAAACCTCTACAGGTTCAAACCAGCCTTTCAACTGATGACCTAAACAACAATAATACAATATTGTATAGTTTCTGAATAAATGATAGATATTAAAATAAATAATAATAATAATAATAATAATAATAATAATAATAATAATAATAATAACCTTGATCTAATCTATCTTGGAATTGTACAATGGACCTCTGCTTAGTATTCTTCATTTACCAATTCTGTTATCTTCTTGTCATACCAACAGAGATTGGTTTTTTTTTGGGTAGTTTTGAGGTAGAATAACGTTGCATCAAAATTACAACCCTAACATGGAATAAAACTCGGGTTCTATCTTCGACAGTTTAACAGACTATTGACTTAACCAACGTAACCATATTTGTGTTATTCTGTACATTTTTATTGTCTATTCTATCTTTACTGCGCAACTGCCTTCTGTGACAGTGGGATCCGGGTTCAACTCCCGGTAAAATCTAGCATGATTTCATCCATTTTTTTATCAAACATTCTTCACGTTTGCATTAATCGTACATTATAAAAAGTTTTTACTGCTCTCATAGATGAGTCGGAAAATTCGATTACGAAGATCAATCTACAACTAAAAACCCATTAATGAAAACTATATTCTTAATTCAAAACCAATAATAAAGAGGATTCAGAAAAAGACTAACAAAACAAGTTAGTTAATAGATTATTTAAGGTAAAAATTTGTGGATTTGTGTCAACTTTAAATTTCCAAATTTTCTTTGATTATGCACTAACTAATTTTGCCTGATGCCAACCAGCATTTTTAGTAGTAACAAATAAAAGTTTAAAATATTTTTAAAAATTATTATAAAATTTTAAAATAAATCTTTGTAGGATTATTTACAATAATATGTTTACTATAAAAATTTATAACATATAAATCAAAAAGAAATTATTGTGATACTTTCATCAATGACTGTAGAAATATGTGCGACAATGCATTTTTGTGAACATGTGTAGTTAAAGTTTTGAAAATGGTAATTCAATATATTATAGTTCAACTAGTAAAACCATCAGGATAGGATTTTACCAAACAATTCTCGTTCTTTTCAAAGCAATCGTACGAGTACTAATGCTATTAAACGACCCGATAAGCTATAACAACACAATTTAAAAAATCTGGTGTGAAACACTCACACAACTTTCTCTTGCCAATGCAAATGATTAATAATAAACCTAACATTATTAATAAAATATTAGAAATAAACAAAAACTAACCTCAAAAACATAACCTTATTTTAATCATGAGTGAATGACGCAAAATGACAATCGAACTCAGTTTGGCTTAAAAATACGGAAAATCACGCTTTCACGCTAAACTAGGCTCTGTAGAGAAAAATGCTCTAAATAAAAGTTGTAGATCTTTTAATTTTCTATAACTTTTATTATATACACTTTTGTCGTAAAATGCATACTAAGACCGAAATGTTAAAAAATCGATTTTTCTCACGTTTTCGTGAGAAAAAAAACAGAAAATCGCAAATTACCGCTAAACTAAGCGTTATACAAAAAAATGTTTGAAACAGAAGTTGTAGGTTTTTAAATTCTCTACAACTTTTATTATATAAGTTTTTGCGCTGAAATTTATATTAAAGCCGTAATCTTAAAAAAACAACGTTTTTACGTGAAAACAGCCTCACCGAGAATTTCAGCAAACATGGCGCCTACCCTATCTTGTAGAGAATAAAAAATTGAGTAAAATAGGCGATTTTAAAAAAAATCGTAGGACCAGTTTTTGAGAAAATCGCAAAAAACTGAAAAATTATACGAATAAACTACTACTTCCGGTTGACCGATTTTGATGAAAATGTTCGTGTCGCGTCCGGTAGTGGTATGTAACTTAAGTTTCAAGTTTCAAGTTCGTACGATGCTCCGTTCTTGAGATATTCTGTTCACACACACACACACACACACACACACACACACACACACACACACACACACACACACACACACACACACACACACACACACACACACACACAAACACACACACACACACACACACACACACACAGACACACACACAGACCAATCGCTAAAAACATGTTTTTTGGGTTCAGGGGGTCTGAAAACGTATAGATCCGGTGAAAACTCGATTTCGAAAAATCGACATGAAAACAATACTTTCCTTCCTATATATTCATATAGGCAAGAGAAAGTAAAAATATGTATATAAAAAAGAATTAATTTATAAGTACGTTTCAACAAATTAAAAAATAAATTGAATAAAAATTATATTACATAAATTTAAATAACTTAATGTAAACACAGAACACACACAACAAAAACAAAACACATTAAAAAATATTAAAGATCAACTGCACCCCCAAATAATTTTATTTTAAAATTTGATTGTTGAAATTAGAAATACAAAGTTTGCAAAAATAATATAAAACTTTAGTTAATAAGTTGATAGATTCTTAAGCTATTTTTCTGAGAAATCTGATTGCGTTTTGTGTGTGGGTTTACACAATAAAAAGACAGAAAAATAAATTTTCATGAATTGAAAGTTTAAGTTAAAGTTTAGAAGTTGTTATTTTTCCTCAGTCCCTCCTTACTGGCTAATCAAGTTGACTTTGAAATATGAACAATGTAAAACATTAAGAATTAATTTGTACTCAATTTTTTTAATAATGACTTGTCACGTGTAATGTATATGTTAAGTAAAGTAAATTATTTTACCTGTTACAAAATACCGTACATGTACATGATCAAAAATAAATTTACATGATAAATTTACTAAATTTCACAAAGTCAATTTGTGGTTTTGTGTATTTAATATTTATGTATATTATTTTTTAAATTCCAAAAAATATTGATTCATGCCTCTTTGGACAAAATAGGGTCTTTGGTGGAATATTTTATGGTTAACTGAGATTTTTCACGTTGAAAGTAACCAACACATAAATCGGTATAATTTACTTTGTTTTATAAGTTTCAAATTTTATATATTCATGATTTATTACTTTAAAATCTACTTCAATTAAGTTGCTTAATCAGCCTAAAGTTTTCCTGCGTGTTCATCAGATTATCAGAACTTGTTACAATTTAATTGTAATGAATTTACTAAAAACAATAATAGTTATTTACACCAAATAAATTTTATCCTAAGGTATTGCAAATAATGTAAAATCTATATCAATATTTCTTTTCAGTTCGGAATATTTAAATTTCCATACTACGTTCATTAAACAACCGAGTTGATCTAGTTGGTAAAGTCGCCGCCGCAAGTCAGCTGTTTAACAGCTGATTTTTGGAGATGAAGGTTCCGTGGTTCAAATCCTAGTGAAGGTTTTTTACGAATTTGAATACTAGATAGTGGATACCGGTATACTTCGATAGTTGGGGTTCAATTAACCATACACTCTCAAGAATGATCGGTCTGATTCATTACAAGACTATACCTGATTTACATGTCATACACATCATCTTCATCTCATTGAGTCACAGGGTTGCTTATTGCACTTAAATTGAACAGGTTGCAACGTACACACATTAGGGATAAAATAATTATGTTTATTGACAGTCTACCGGCTAAAAATTATGAATTGTATTTATAAGTTTATCGATTACGGTCAAAATAATTGACATAAACAAATGAAATTTTCATGAATTGAAAGTTTAAGCTACAGTTCACCAAAAAAATAGCTTTAGGATTACAGTAAACCGCTGCTAATCCGGCCAATCCGGGGATTTTACGGTGCCGAATAACTGAAAATTCCGTAAAAAATAGCGGAAAGCCGGTTTTAGACGCAATGAAGATAACGTATGGCCTCTCGTGATTCGGCTTAAGTGTTTAAGTGTGTGCCCTCCTTGTCCTTGTGTGTAGAAATGTCTGTACTGAAGGTGAAAAACAAATAAAGAATCGTAAAAAAGATGAATATAAGATAACATTTTAGTTTGAACACGCAATAAAAACATATTATTGCCTAGAAAAACATTTATAAAAGTTTCCCTACTTAACTACCATGTTGTTAAATGCCGAATTATTGAAAGTGCCGAACCTTTGGATGCCGAATTAGCGGGGGTTTACTGTATTATGAAAGTTCACATTTTTACCTCAATCTCCTCTAAATGGGTAACCAAGTTGACTTTCAAATATCAACAATGTAAAACATTAATAATTAATTTGTAATTATTTTAATCGTACCTTGTCACATGTAATATATTATATATTATATTATTTCACATGACAATAAAGTTTATTTATTTATGTATAAAAAATGGAAAATCCTGTTTAGTAATTTACAGAAATATGGTTGCAATATGATATATTTATACAAAGTTTATTTCGTAACAAATTTTATATAAGAAATAGATTTTAACAGTTTAACACTATTTCACCCACTGGAAATATTTATTAAAGAATCAGAAGTGGGAGAAAATGTTAGTGAAATGAGTGAGGAGATAAATGTGTGAGTGTGTGTTTATGTAAGAAGGGGAGGGAGAAAGAGTGATGAAACGTGAAATAGAAAAGCGGTTGATGACTGATGATCTATTCCAGGACCAAAGAGTGTTAATGGTTTAAGTGTGGGCACTAGTTACTTGTTTATCCCGCAGTTCAAAAACTTAAACATGTGTGTGCGTTCGCGTACAAATATTTGAAATGTATTTGTATTAGTTTATTTTATACTAGATGACTTAAATATTAGTCATTATTATACATAACATTATAGAGTACTAAAATAAAGCACGTTATTTAACTCCCAAAATATTTTCCGCTCATAAATTTCAACCCGTTAATTTTATTTATAAGTTTTAATGTAATTTAATACAATTTAACATCTATGTTAACAATAACATTAATGTAAACAATTTAAATATTTCAACAATGCACTTAATGTATTATATTAAATCAATAAATAAAACGTTGTAATATAAACAAATTTATTGTAATTGAATATTTAATCTTATCTACTTTGTAGAAAATACTAAGAAAAGAAAGTGAAAGGAAAATATTGTGTTTTCCCAAAATAGGCTGCAAAATAGATGCTGGTACAGAGATTGAGAAGCAAAGATGAAATTAATTAGGTAGAAAGTCATATTCTACAAACATTTACAGTAGTACCGTATACCGCTGGTTGCTTTGCATTTGTAAAAAATGTACGGATACGTTTGCAGTACGAACAGGAATGCCACGGGATTTTATTATACTTGTTGTACTACTACATCTAAAAACATAATGTTTTTTCAATATTTGTGATAAATTAAAGTAACTAAAGACTATAATGAAAACATGAAAATGACACATCCATCCAAGAGATAGAAAGTTATGAGCGGTTTACAACAGTGACAATGAATCCTTAAAAATTCTTCAAGAAAATATTTGATAATTTTCAAGACAGACCCAAAACTATTAATGGTTGGACAAAGATGATGGAAGATGATTTTTTAAGAGATGGAGTAACATCCAAAGATGTAAATATAAAGATTTATTATGAATGAAAATTAAAGAGTTAAGGATTTTTTTGAAATTGAATGTAGGAAAGCTAAATGAAAAGTAATAGTACATACAGTCATTGCATAACATATTTGGGTAGAAGAGAAAGGAATAAATAATCATAAGTAAAGTTATATTTTGTAGTCTTTAGAAAGCCGGAACGAATAAAAAAAAATTGACGCAAAATAAATTTTAGTTTTGTTTTTGATTTTGGGTACAATACCCAAAAAAGTGTTGTACAATTTCAATTGTGATGATAAAATTGATTTAAACGAATCGGATACTAAGCAAAGATGTTTAAAACGTCTCTGGCCAAGGGATTTTCTAAGGCATGGAAAATTATATGACTTCAAAATCTAACACGTAAAAAGAATTTGAGAACATGTCAGATAGTTAGTAACTATTAAAAATACATTAAACGATACTCAAATAACTAATATTCAAATTCAATGTAATTGAATAACCTCTAATTTTTGTTACAAGCAATCACAAATAAATTAGTATAATTAAAAGCAATAAATTATCATTACTTATTTATCATGAACCCACCGGGGGTTGGTCTAGTGGTAAAGTCGTCGCCCTGAATCAGTTATCCAACAGCTGATTTTTGGAGACAAAGGTTTATGGTTCAAATTATAGTAAAGGAGGTTACTTTGATACTGATTTATACGTATATACTAGTCAGTGGTTACCGGTATACTTTGATTGTTGGGGTTCAATTAACCATACTCTCTCAGGATGTTTGGCCTGAGTCTGTAAAAGACTACACACGTCTCATTTACACGTCAAACACATCATCGCCATCTCATTGGATCATGTGGGTTCCTCATTGTTCTTAAATTGTACAGATTGCAACGTACACATATTAAGGATTAAAGAAAAAATATTATGAACTTTTTCCGTTCTGATTTTGTTTTAGAACTGTATTTATAAGGTGGATAATCTCCTAATTAGATATTAATAATAATAATAATTACTGTAGGTACTAAGGCAGTTAACAGAACAACCATTATTGCATTCTCAAATCTAACAAATAATTATGCCTCAATAATCGCTTTAATAAAGTTACTAGTAGAAACAATAGAATACCTCTTCCGTTGTTTACTTAGATGTCTGTCTGTGTTATGTAGCCAATTTTAACTACTTGAGCTACGGGTTTATGGTAATAATTTATTAGAATTTTATAACAAAAATTAGGTTGATTTGAAATTTAAAATGTCATGAGTGTAGAGAAAACAATAAGGAAGTATTTCGAAAATTTATTGAAAATAAAACCATTTATATGTTATTAGTCTAAATTATTTTAATTGCCTTACTTTATTACTTGTAAAATTTAATGGTTATAATAAATTTTTTAATGTTTGTTTTCGATACTTGTATCCTACAACTTTATAATGACAAAATGAGTTAAAAGTTCTTGTACTCAGTACAAGTCAGTGAACTTTAACAGGATTTTATTGAATTGTTTAAAATAAATTTAACACAATCGTTTTCATGACTCAGTAGTTACAACGTTAAATTACAATGAGTTACAAAGTGAGTAGTTTCTATTTTTGATTCCTAGTTAGGGTCCAGAAATTTATAACACATAAAACCTTAAATTTACAATAATCCGAGGTAGTCATTATTTATAAACATATTGATAAGAATTCAGAAAATATAAATTAAAATATTACGATAAAATTAATAAGACGAGTGGTAGTGGTTAATATTAGTATATTCCGTTTTACGTTTTAAAGAACTTTACATTTTAATGAATTGTCTGTATAGATTAAATAGGTAATTATTGTATAGATAGTATAATTATTAATTATTTAAGGAAAATTAAAGAAGTCTGTATTATTATGGGAAAATTAAGAATATTTCAGTTTTTTAATTAATAAAAGTACATGTAACAGACGAGAAAATCAAATATTAATGAAGTAATTTAAACTAAATCTTAATAAGATTTCAAGTAATATGATTGGGGTATCCTTTGCTAAAGGATTTTGAGAGCATCTTCAATCCATCAACTTAAAGAAATAAAAACGGTTTTTACGAAACTAGAAAGGGTAAAAAACTATTAAAAACCCCACTCAGCTAAAATTATTTATTAAAGTATTATTAATAACTTATCTTAGTTAATAATACTTTTTTTTGTTTTTTGGTTTCACGTCCGACTGTTCTGCAATTACTGCTAATGCAGACGGTGAAGGATGAAATAATTTTTTAACGTATGAAAATATGCCGTGCCTGAATGGGATTCGAACCCAAGACCCAAGATTGTTTGATAATACATTTTAAGTCGATCTTTTCAACAAAACCAAATTTTAAATTAATATAAGTTCGAAAGTAATTTACTATGTTAATCGTTCTGCCTTTGATAAATAGCAGACTAATTTTGTAGTCTGTTTAAGTATTTGGGTTAATAGGTTTGTGTTTTATTTCGAGAACAATTTTAGCAAAGGATTTTGTTTTGTATTTTATCAACGATAAGTATAGAAAAGATTTAGTAATTTAAAATCCGAACATAACCTACAAGATGGATTTCCGATTGTTAGAAAACAATAATTTTATAATGTAATGATATAAAAACCGATGCAACTGATAATCAAAAAAGCAGGGCTCAAACTTATTGAGTTATAATCTTTGTAGAAGACATTTTTAAACACATCTTTTGAAATCAAATGTTATTTAAAAATAATGGTTTATTTGTATAACAAAATTCAAACATTTGCTTAGTATATCATGACGTAACTATTTTACATGAAAAAAATAATTGAAAATCATAATTTTGAAATGGTACTCACATGGATTTTTTATTATATTAAAAACAAATAATTTAATTTATTTACCACAAGTATATAACAGCTAATATATAAATAATTGGGGAATATAAGGCACACCTTAATAAAAGTTGAATACTCTTCAATCCAGATTCAGAATAAACTATATTCTGGATGAGAATAAATATAAATTCTAACAAAAAAAAAGTTGAATTAGGCCTTGTTTAAAGCCTATTATGGCCTGGACTTAATGATACTGTAACCATATTAAAATTTAAAACTTTAGTGGTTCAACTATTTGTACAAACTTTATAGTTTAAATTAATAATCCCGGATTCTAATAAAAATCCCCACTTTATACATTCCTGAAACCCAATTGATTTTCTATTTTATTAAATTGTTTAGATACATCAGGTATTTTTATCCCAAATCCATTGAGATATACAAATAATTCTACTATATTATTATAGAAGAATGGAACAGAGTCCTTTTTAGGCCTTTGATATATAAACTTTAATGTATTAAACAATGCAACATATATATATCCACCGAAATATAAGTTTTATTATATTATAAATAAAATTATTAAAACACCACCAGGAAGTTCAATGATATGGTAAGAACACTTACCTGTGAAGTAATTTCGTGGCTTTACTAAATCGTCAGCACGTTACAATATTGAAACTTAGACATATTTGTTTCAGATACATTAACTTCCTCTTTATGTCAAGACAATTGTAGGATAATTGTATTTTAAAAAAATATGTGTAAGTTTGAATATTGTAACGAGCTGACGATATGGTAAAGCCAAAAAATTACTTCTCAATCGGTAAATGTTGTAATTCTTGACAGTTTCTGGTGGTCTTTTAGATAATTTTATTTACAGTAAAATAAAAAAATATTTTAAATTTCGTTCAAATAAGTACATGATAAGCATTTAAGATAAGAAATCTAATATTTTAAAATTATTTTATTAATGAAAGCAACACTAATGGGTAAACCGTATATTTAAGTCATTCACGATCATTCGTTATCAAATTTGTCAATATATTTTAGCTTTTCTTTTAATTGCGTCCAGGATACCCCCGTGGGAGTACAGGACATGTCAAGAAGTCATATCCTGAAGACTCCTGAAATACATATTACAATCTAACATTGTTCTACTACTACTATTTAGAAAGAAATTCTTGTACGCTACAAAAAGTTTCACTAATCAAGTAGTAATTTTTCAAACTTTTTTAAAAGAAATGCATATTATCACATTTTAAAAATTGGAGTAATTTATTGATGTATTTTCTAACTGCATAAGTAGGTTTTATAATACATATCATACCTAATAATGTTATTGGTTAATAAAGATATTTTAAGTTTTATTTGAAATGGAATTTTCCAAGATGAATAAAAATATCTTGTTTTGTTTTATCTCATAAAGGAACAAGTAAATAATTATTAAAGAGACAAACATAAGTGCCTTTTTAACTTTATAAAGTTTAATAATTAATAATTAGATAAATTTCGAAGGTAATAAAAATAAGTTATTAGAACATAAAGTTTTATTACAAAAATGTTAATAATACATCAACCTCTACAAAAATATTTTATTGATAAATTTAAAGATTTTTTTTAATTATCAGGAAAACTTTATATACGATTTACAATGTATAAGACATTATTATTGAAATACCTAATATTGTAATTGATTTTGGAAGATATTTTGCTATTTAAAATTAAATTTTCCTAGAAGAAAAATAAAATTGTAATCATGTTTTGTTTTACATTTAACTGAGTCACGCCACGCGTTTTGTTTAAATCCGGGGATGTTGATTCAATCGTTTGCATGCGTAATAATAGAAAGAATTATTTTGGGCACCTACTGATTCCATTTGAAGACCCCCTTCTCTCCTCCACATCTAAAAGTCTACTATCCTTTTTATAGATTCCTTTTATCTCCATTGGATGATCTTAATGTTATTAAATGGTTAATCTATTTTTTCAAAATTACAAAAATTGAATGGAAAGATAAACATTTTTATATCCTAAAAGTAAACCTTGAATGATTGATGGTGAATAAAAATACACTGAATTTCGCCTATTCGAAGTTCACAGAACTAGACCCGTTTCGAAATTATTGAATTTTCTTTTGGGAAAACTTATTATGTATTACATTGTTCATATATCACATATCTTAGAAGTATACAGAACAGTTGTGGAACCAGCTTAGATACAATGAAATATTTTTTAATCAAAAAATAATAGAATTTTAAAAATTTGTTTAGTATAAACCAGGATTTTTAGATAAATGTATCTTGGATGTATGACGATTTAGTGAATTCCTCTTCATAGTTTAAAGTTATTGATCTATTAATTCATTTAGAATGGAAAATAAAATAAAATTACTGTATAATTCCGATATAAATCAAGTGATATAATCTATTTTTTAGTAGTAAAAGCAAGTTATATCTATATTACTGTGTTTTAAATAGTATCAACGAAATGCATACGAGTAGATCTTACCTTTTACAGAATTTTACAAAATGTTTAAAGTATTTTATTTTTTATTTACTGTAAAAAACATTCTGTAATAATGTTTACGTTAATAAGTTAACAAATAAAATGATTAAAAAAGAAACTTTCAATTAAATTTCTTAAAAGAATTAATTTAAAAATTTTAAGGAGGATACAATGTCTGAAACTATGAAATAAAAGTTCAATCTTTCAAATATTTCAGTACATGAATTTACTGTAATAGTAAAATTTGCGAAATCAAATGTCAAATTAATTAAGCATATCTTTATAGTATACTACAAAAATAAGGGGTGTAATTTATTAACGAAACTTAAAAATTATTTTATTAAGTTAATTTAACAATTTAAAATATTCATGAATATTAAAAATATAAATGTCTACAATTTAATGTTATTAAAACTTAATTATACAATAAAATGGATCTATATGTTTAACAATTAAAAGTTTTATTGATTTAGTCATACTTAATGAATGGTTATTTTAAAACATGTTTAACTCAACACTGGATAATTAAACAGTTAACGTTTAAGTTTAGTAGGTAAATAATCTACTGTATATTGTAGTTAATCTTATTATGTTTTAATATAGTTTTGAACTAATTTTATTTAAATATTTATGAACTAGTCGTCAATGATAAGCAAAATATGAAATTTAAATTTTAATGTTTTGGTACACAGATTACATTATATTAAATGTAAAAATTATTTATTTCGTTAAAAAGAAATCTTAAGGTTACATTAAAAGTTATGTTGTTGCTGTAGTTTATTGAAGAAATTTCTAAAATACTATTTAAATTTTTATGAGGTGATAATCAAGCTATAGATTATGTTTATTGAAAAATTAAAATTAAAATTTTTATATTAATAATGATTTGTTAATGAAGAATAAATCATGGTTAATTAATTAATAAGAAAGAAAAGGATTACGTACCGATAAATCGATGAACAGTTAACAAACTTAATTTTCATAAAATATTTAAATAAAAATAAAAAAAACAACTGAAGATAAAATAAATTTAAAAATCCCGCGAGTAGAGAGCACAGTCCGTCGTGAACCCCTTTTAGGAGTGAAGAAATACGGTTCAGTGTTGTCCCACTATAATGCTAGTAAACTCCCCCCTCCCTCTACTAGCCAATGTCTTTTTAGTGACTAGTCCACTTGCCTCGCCCGACTACCCAATTACCCCCACCCTTCCTTATCCGTTTTAAACTACCGATATAGAAAATATATACGTACACAAATACTCGTATAAAGAAAGCCAACAATGGCTACGTATACAGTTTAACAGAAAGAGAATCAGCATAGCGAGAAGGGTTTCTGTTTGAGTTGTAGGAGGGGGACGGGAGGGAGTTGTAAAGGTCTATTATTAAATTTATTTTTAATTGTACAACGAAGAAACCGCGCGTATAAACTTGCAGTAATTTTGTTTTTGGCAAATTTTCAAATTACAGAAAATGAAAACAACTTTTTTGGTATATACATGAAAATATTTTATATGTAACTAATCTCTATACACAAAATTATTTATATAATTTAAAACATGTTTTTATTCTATCAAAAAAAATATGTATTATTTTTTAAATATACAAAAATAATTAAATACTGTTAAAGTTTTTAGTAAAACTACATAACAGAATAATAAACATAAATATTTTATGTTTCCGAAATTAAAAATTGTAAAAGTTAGGTTATAAAAACAAAATGGCCGACACAATCAGCTAATACCCCCTCTCTTTCCAATGATTAATAAAATTTAGATTAAATAACTGATAAAGGAATCCGAAATATAAAGGATTTAATTTACTATAACCAATCGGGAGATATATAAAATAAATCTGGTTCTAAGATTTATCAATTATACAAAATTTTGGCTTATGAATCAATTAAACCAAAAAATTATGAAAATGGAAATTCACCTAAAATGACATACATGAATTTAAAGGTTAGTTCCTATTTTTATAAATAAAATTTTGAAGTAAAAGTATTTTCAACAACCAAATTTTTCACAAATTAAAATTCAAACAAACATTTAAAAACAACACAAAACTTTAAAATTATTATTAATAAAAAAACGTTAAACAATAAGTAACATCACAGGAAAGCTACACACAATAATAAAATTGTGTTTTAAAAATATTTTTCAATTAATCAAAATTTTTAAAATATACAAAATGTATATAACTACTTTTTTAATATTTAAAAAATAAATAATAAAAAATTATGTTCTCTAAAGAATGTAATATTTAAATTTAATATAATAAGGTTATAAATGTTTTATCTAATCTACATCATCTAAAAAATCTACTAAGTGAAAAAAAAACTATAAAAAATGTTAAATTAAAATTGTATTAAACTATCAAACAATAGATAAATATAAAAATAAAAAGGTGACATTATATCATTAGAATTTAACTGAACATAATTTTTCTAGAAGTTATAATAATTGTCATTTAGTTTTTCCTTAAGTTTTTTTTATTAATTGTTATACATGTTAACTATAAACCCAAGGGGTTTATAGTTCATGATTATCAGTAATAATTAACATCAGATTATTTTTTTGTTCAGTAATGTATTTTGTATGAATGACATAATAAAAAATATGTAATATGGTAAGTTGTATTTTAAATGTATATTGTACCAAAAGTATAATAAATTATTGTGTGTATAATTATTTAAGAAATAAAGTGCCTCCTTGATATAATAGACTCACGTGATCAGGTAGAAAACATAATACTGTACCAATTTATAAAATAAAAAAATAAACAAAAAAAAGAGTGTGTAACTTTCAAACTGTAATGTTACTTACCGGAATATCTGAAGCGTAAATAATGACAAAATAACAACGATTATAGACTAGGAAATTTATGACGGAGTGAAGAATATTTAGAGATCAATCAGGCAGTGTGAGACGGGAAAACAGCCAATAAAAAAAAGAATCACACAAAACGGTAAATATAATCCAGGCAGCTGTGGTAGATTAACAAATTAATCAGGTGTGTGAACAGTCCATTAGAAAGACACGCACTTCAAAATTAACACAACGTAGCAATCATTTTATAAATCACACAATATTAATATAAAATATAGTAATAATGTTTTATAATTATTACTATGAATTCGACATAGGAATATTATCACAATTTTTTATAAATAAAAAAATACAAGTAGCACATATATCATTAAAAAGAATTATGTACAGAGCAGTAGATGTAAGAGCAGCACTTACGTTGGAAGCCTTGTGTCGAAAGTTCGACGGTTAGCTCCCGATATAAACGTGTGCAATGTGATCCTGTTTTGTAACAAGCGTTCTGACTGGTTAAATTTATAGACCAATAGAAACTGATGTTATAACTGAGCGGAGCCCATTTTTAGGAGGGACCCTGGCGTCACTAAAATACTAGTGTATATTGCGACCCGTAGAACCTGTGTCAATGTCTCATACTTTTCTATATAGACTATATGTACTGTACACTTCTGATAATATTTTCAATAGAACTTCGGTCACAGAGTTTAACAAGACCGACTTTTTTAATTTGCCTTTACCCTACGTATACATTTTACCCTCCACTTCGTCGTTTTCCATCTGCATATTCAAAGTCAAGTTCACACCCCTCGCTTTGCATTTTGCATAATTTTACTTACATAACCTCACTTTTATAATTTAATTTTTATCTGTATTAATTAAATTAATTTATACATTCCAATTTACGAATAAACTTTTATTTTAAATTCTATATTTTTTAAACTATATTCCACTTTGGAAAAATTTAATGAATAATTTTTTTTACCAAAAATTTATTTTTCTGTTATAATCTTCATCCCAAAATATTTTAGAAGCTGTCAAATATTTAATTTTTTATTTAAAGCACTTAAAATACTCTAAACTGATAAGGGTAACTGGCATATAGCCATAAAGGAATTTCATTTCGGCGTCAAGTCTATTCTTTATCATCTTCAGATAAAAAAGGAATTTTTTTATGTTTTATCTTCTTGAAAATTACCATAACTTGCTAGTTAATACATTTAACTTTCATATAAATTAAAATATAACTTGTTCTAACAATTTCGTAATAAAAACTATAAAGTTAATTTAATAAAAATAATGAAACAATGATTTCTAACTACGAAATTTCGGTATAGAGTAAAAAATATATTCACCGTATCCGTTTAATACACAATTACTTTGAATTGGACCAAAAAATATAAATAATTCAAAATTATTCTTCTCTATCTTTTTTTGTCTTTAAATTTTTATTACGGTACTGTACATCATCGAGGTGCACAATTTCCGTATAAATGAGTAATGATATTTAAACGGTGGTGGGGAATTTTTCTTTTTAAGGATAAAATGTAACCAGTGATAGATTCTCCTTTAATAACTACGGGTGTTGTCCGTTATTTAGATCAAGAGGTCTCTACTCCATTTTCGCTTTAGACGTCACACAGTTGGGAAGTTACTTGTAGCTACATCACGGTCAAGTTGGTTTAGAGAGTAATCTAGTGGTTCGTGAAATTTACTACATAAGGACGCGGTTAGTTCCTTTATTGTCGGAATTATGAAATCGTCGTGGAGGGTTTTATTGCTTACGTAAAAAGGAGTACCAGAAGCAAGTCTTGAGAATTTTTATTGAAAGGCCTGGATTGATTTTAAGTTACTCTCTGCCGTTACTCCAAAGAGTTGGACATCATAAGTCCAGATTGGTCTTAAAAAAGTTTTATTTTGAAAAGGAAGTTCAATTTTGATTGAGGGTTAAATTAACAGAAGAGCAGCTTCTGGCGGCAGTTAATTTCTAAACGTTTTGTACGCAGATGTTGTTTTCAAGTTAGTCTGCTGTCAAACCATCAGCCAAGATATCGCACCACTCTGGCCTGGGGGATATGAATGTTATTCAGTATCACAAGTGGAACAGTTTGAAGTCGTAATACTTTTTCTCTTTCTTAAGTCTTGAAAGTCAGTTTAAGGTCTCTCAGCTAACGAAAGAAGTTTTTATGATCAAAATAGATCTTTCAGTCAGTCAATTGGTAGAAACTCTTATTCTTAAGCTTCTTTTTATCTTCATGTGAGAAGCTATCTAGTATTAAGTAAAAATGTCAACTCCAATGCCAAATATTTTATTTTTCATCAGAAAGCTAAAATAAACTACTTCCAGCGTTGTAGAACAAGCTTGGTAAAGCTCTTGGTCTGTGTGTAGGAACAAAATATCTCAAAAACGAAATAATAAACGAAGTTAAAACTTAAATTAGGTACCATTAAGGGTCTCGACACGAACATTTTCATCAAAATCGGTCAAACGGAAATAGTTATTTATTGGTGCATATTTTGCAAATGTTTACCTATTTCAAAAAAATTGCTTATTCCTTCAAAAAAAATTGCATATTATTAAAAAAAAAGATTCTACGTTGACAGTATAAGACCGAAAGAATGTTTCACGATAGGCCTAATGGATAACTTTTACAATAATCGCATACAATATTTAACTGTGATAATTACACATGATAATCAGAAACCTTGAAAAGAAAAACAAGAATTCATTTCGCTCGGAAATTAACTAAAATAAAATAATCTTGAAAATCCGTTGAGTTTTAGAAATTTTACAACGGATGTAAAAATATTCGGTATAATATAAGACACAGTAAATTCATAACTTGTACAATAATCCCTACAGAAATACACGTCACGGATCTTTCCATCAGATTTATTCAGTCACACTACGAAACTAATAAAAATAATACTAGTCCAGAAATTTGCGTTCAATATTAAGAATGAAAATCGTACATTTCTTTCATTCAGATAATAAATACTACGCGTTACGTGTGTAGGATGTTTAACGTTCTCTCAGACTCTGAATTAACTAAAATAAAAATAAAGAATGTAATACTGAATAACGTAACTGTTTTTTTAAAGTTTGTTTCTAAGTATGCTAAATTTATTTTACTAACTGCAAAAAATAAAATTTTTATCCACATTCTGAAAAACTTTTGCGGTACATTTTCCTTCAAGAGTTAAATTTAGTACTGTGACTCAAATTTTTTTAATATATAATTATACAAAAAACAAAAAATCTGATGTGAAACACTCACACGACTTTCTCTTGCTAATGCAAATAATGCCCAATATAACCTAACATTAGTAATAAAACATTAGAAATAAACAAAAAACTAACCTCAATAAACATAACCTAATTTTAATAATGAGTGAAAGACGCTAAATGAAAATCAACCTCAGTTTGGCTTAAAAATACGGAAATCACTCTTTCACGCTAAACTAGAATCTGTAGAGAAAAATGCTTTAAAAAAAGTTTGAATTAAACGTTGTAGGGTTTTAAATTCTCTACAACTTTTATTATGTACATTTTTGCGCTAAAATGCATATCAAAGTAGCAATTTAAAAAAACAATTATTTTTGACGAGAAAACAACCTCCCCAAGAATTTCAGCAGACATGGTGCCTACCCTATCTTGTAGAGCATAACAAATTTAGTAAATGAGGCGATTTTTAAAAAAAATCGTAGAAGTAGTTTTTGAGAAAAATCGCAAAAAAGTGAAAAATGACAAATAAACTACTACTTCCGGTTGACCGATTTTGATGAAAATGTTCATGACGGGTCCGATAGTGGTACCTAACGTAAGTTTCAAGTTTCAAGTTTGTACGATGTTCCGTTCTTGAGATATCCTGTTCACACACACACACACACACACAGACCAATCGCTAAAAAAATGTTTTTTTGGGTTCAGGGGGTCTGAAAACGTGTATATCCGGTGAAAACTTGATTTCGAAAAATCGACATGGAAACAATACTTTCCTTCCTACATATTTATATAGGCAAGAGAAAATAAAAAGATGCAATTTCATGAAAATAATGTTTATTCGGCAAATTTAATTCATTTTACATGTTTAATAAGAAATGAATTATTAAAATTTCCAAGTGTTATGAAACTAGGACTATTTTCATAAGCTTATGCGAGCCGTTTGAGAAACAACGTTCAATATTTAAATATTTTAGTAGATTTAGCTATATTCAATTTAAAACACTGCAGGTTGTACCTTAAAGAAAACAAACAGAACGCATTATTTAAAATGAAAGAAATTGTTTCACATTGAGTGCTTGTTGAATAAACTATGTAACTATTAATTTTGTAAGAGTGTATCTAGGTCAGTCAGTGAATATTTACTTATAAGAAATATTTACATAAACAAAAGTTAGGAAGTAGTTTATTTTACTCATAAAATACACCTGAAAATACAGTATTTTATTTTGCCTCGTATTGGGCCAATTTTAGACTACGTGAGGTGATTTTAGAGGTTTCTGGAAGCTCTTTTTGCAACTCAAATTCTCAGCATTTGCTCACTGTAGGCTTTTCTCATTTCTTGTGTCCACCCGGTGTTCTGTTTTTTGGTCTTTATGGAAGCCCTTAAAGTCTGTAATTAGTTGCCTGAATTTGGTTCGGTTTATTCAGTTTCTCGGTTTATTCCGGTCTTCTCAATATCCTATCTGACTTCTTTAAATTACTTATCCGATACCTTAGTCTTTTGTTTACTGGTTCGTGTTTCAAAAATTTATTTTTCAGTGTCTTTACATACGGTACCAAAATAAGGAATAAATGACATTTTTAAATATTAATTACTTTTCCTTGCCTATATGAATAAATAGGAAAGAAAGTGTTGTTATCATGTCGATTTTTCAGGATCGAGTTTTCACCGGATCTACACGTTTTCAGACCCCTTGAACCTAAAAAACATATGTTTTTAGCGATTGGTCTGTGTGAGTATATGAACAAAATATCTCAAGAACGGAACATCGTTCGCAGCTGAAACTTGGAACTAAGTTAGATACCATAAAGGACCCGACACGAACATTTTCATCAAAATCAGTTAAGCATAAGTTGTGTTTATTCGTGTAATTTTTCACTTTTTTCACGATTTTCTCAAAAACAGCTCCTACGTTTTTTTTTAAAAATCGCCTCATTAACTATATTTTTTATGCTCTACAAGATAGGGTAGGCGCCATGTCTGCTGAAATTCTTGGGGAGGCTGTGCTCTCGTAGATAAAAATGGAATATTTAAGATTGCGGCCTTAACAGGCATTTTAGCACAAAATATATAAAAAAAAGTTGTCGAAAATTTATAAACCTCCATGTTTTATTTGAAGCATGTCTTTGTATAACGCTTAGTTTAGCGGTATTTGTAATTTCCTGTTTTTTCATGAAAATCTGTAAAAAAAAACTTTTTTAAGATTTCAGCCTTAGTATGCATTTTACGACAAAAGTGTATAAAATAAAATTTATACGGAATTAAAAGATATACAACTTTTATTTTCAGCATTTTTCTCTACAGAGCCTAGTTTAGCGTCAAAAAGTGATTTTCCGTATTATCATGCCAAACAGGTTGATTTTCATTTTGCATCATTCACTCGTAATTAAAATAAGGTTATAGTTTTTGAGAAATTAACGAAAAAATTTCTAATAATTAATTACTAATGTTAAGTTTTATTGGTCATTTTTCGCGTTAGCAAGAAAGTTGTGTGAGTGTTTCACACCAGATTTTTTTTTAAATCACTTGTGAGATTCCCTTCTAATGTAAAAAAAGAAATTAAACAAAGGAAATTCAAAGAATGTTTTTAACTCTGCTAAGGTTTGTATTTAACTTTTATACGTAATATAAAAATGTATGTGAACAAAATTTATCAAATGACCTTTAACCTTCATTGATAAACATGTCCACAATTATTTTTGTTCAAAGATTCTCTTCCCCAAGCAAACAATGTTCGGTATTTTGGGCTGTATTTAGGCAGGCGGTTGACTTGGAACATACACGTCAACCATAAGAAAAACTTACAAGACTGAAACAGTTTTTTTGACAAGCGATAAAAATTAGCCATGACTTCGAAATTCCGTAGTACAAGGCAATGCTGTAACTAATCGGGGTGTATTTATGGTGCAACAAAGCTGTCAGTCATTACACGAATACTGCGTTTGTGAAGTAAATTTTTGCGTCTCATTACTGTTTTACTGAGTTACGGATTCAATAAAACATTCATTACACGTTGACTTACATCAATGAAATATTTTAAACGTGTACCGTAGGTTCACATATAGATATCGAAATTGAATGATCCCTTATTAATAAAAATAAGCAACATAAATGCTTTCGATCTAATAGGAAACGTAAAAAGACGACTGAAACACCGATGTAGTAGAGACTTGATACATTAACACCATACCAGCAGCAAAATTTACATTAAAAATCTTAATTTAACATAATTTTAATTTCCTGGATCACTACCACTGGGTGATGTTCTGCCATATATAGGCCATTGTTTTGTTTAATTATACATCTGATTAATTTTGCTAACTGAATTTACACAGTTATATAAATTAAATAAATAAATTAAAATAAATTAAATAAGTTAAAATGAAAAAAAGTAAGTTAAATAAGTTAAAATAAAGTATTGGACATAATTGGTACTTTTGATTCTCTAGACAATTGAAATTTATAAACTTCAGTTTTGTTAATCACCCAAAAGACTGGTTTTATATTACTAGGATTTGCTTTGCCTTCTTCTTTTTTTATTTTTGGTTTTACGTCTGACTGTTCTGCAATTTCTGCTAATGCAGACAGTGGATAATTATGATAATGAAAATGAGTGATACAAAAATGCCAGACCTGACCGGGAATCGAACCCACGACCCCGGCGTAGAAGCCAGTTTGCCTTCTTCGCTCAGTTAAATTTATTATAATTACAGATTTAGACATGACAAAAGTCTTTCTAAAGAAACCTTAAACGTTACCGTCCTAAAACTGATATCTACTCTTTATTCATCAAAGAATTCAGCTGCATAGGTAAATAAAACACTTTTAATGGATATCACAGTGATTAGAATCACTTTTACTTGTACCTATTTTTTCCCTAAATGATATAACTATTTGTTTGACCGATTGCAAAAAAAGCTGATCTATATTTCATGCCACGAAATTTTTTTTTTCATATAACATTATTTTTTAATATATTCTTGTATAACAATAAATGCAACTAATCAATTAGATTTAACACATACAAAAATTGCAACCCATTGGTGTAATTAAAAAATTATAACATTATACTGTTATTAATTATTATTTACAATCAGAATTAGATAAATAGTGTTTTTTTTAAAATAAAAATAAAAAAATAACCTAATCCACCTAAAAACGTAAAAAACAAAATTAGAAGTAATAAATTATAATGTGTTTATTTAATAAGCACATGATTCCGAAATATATGTAGTCTACACCGAACTTTACTGGAGATAATTAAAAATGTTCATTCAGTTATTTACAACATTCACACTCAAACACGCCAGTCATCTACAGAATATTAACATTATATTATTTACAATTTTAAAATCACACTATCAGAATCGCCCTGGGTGATCCAGTACTGTAGCACGTTTTAGTCCATGAACACCATTGCTGTCCAAGAGATTCAGTGCTAGGAGATTTACGTGGCTGTTTAGACGTTTGATGTATTTACAACTGAAACTTCGTATTTCTTCCCGTACCGTCTGCACATCCATATCACGATGTATATCGGCGTTGGTAATATACCACGATGCATTTAGTATGGTCCACAGAGCTTTTGATTGAAACCGTTGCAGAATCTCGATGTTTGAAGTCGATGATGTGCCCCATAACTGAATCCCGTAGGTCCAAACCGGCTTCAGCATGGATTTGTACAAAAGTAGTTTGTTGTCAATCGAAAACTGAGAACGCCTACCAACGAGCCAATAAAACAAAATTCGAAAAGCCAATCCGTAAACAAAATTTTAGTTGATAACTACAAAAATAGATTTTAGCAAATCGCCGAAAATTAAATATTCTGTTCAAAGAATTTCAGAATTCAGAATTTCATAAATCTGAGTGGAAAACTTCTACAAATGTCATCCAAAAAGATTTTTATAATTCCTTCCATTATTATTATTATTTAATCTATTTCAGCCTATAGGCCTATAGGTGCCGTTTATGATAACTAGACATACAAAATTACTTAATTAGGATATTCAAGAATACTTAAGTTCACTGTCTTTTCTGTTGACTAGTACTTACAAGATTACTTAACAAAGATTTTTGGCTTAAGAGATGATTTATTGTTTTATAAATTATAATTTGCTGTTAATTACTTTAAATAAATAATGAAAATTTGGCTACGATTTCACTCTCTACAAAACAAACGTCATTCATATAGATTTCTTAAAACAAAATTGAGAGTAAATAACTTAAATGAAAGTGTTAACTACAAAACTGTGAATTTTGTTGATTTATGACTTAATTATATCTTTTAAAACAAATAACAATATAAGTTATTGACAAAGTGCAGTTTAGGTGTTAATAATTATTACAAATATATTTAAATCAATTAATAAAATATGCTTTCAAATTTGTAAAAATAAATGTTCAAAATAAAAATAATTTTCGTATTGGATAATATTTATATTTATTTATTGAATCGTTCTGTTTTTGTTTACGGTATTTTGAAAATAATAATAATGTTATACAACGTATAACGTGAAGAGGTTGTTTTTTTACTTTGTTCTGACTCAGAAATAAATTTTGTCGAATAAGCTTGTAACAGAAATTAAAGTGGGCACATCCCACTGTGTACGTCCTGTTCAATAATAGGAGACTCACCATAAGTCTCAAGGTTTGTAAACCCAAAGAAATCAACGTGACTCACAAGTGTATAAATGAAAAATACAAAATCCATTTTTATTTGAGAAAATTAATTTGTTTTTATTTCAACATAATATAAGTGCATGGAATGAAAATAATAAACTTCATACTCATAAAAATATACATACGAGGTGTGGCTATTAAATAACGAGACTGACGTAAAAAACCTAATTTTAATTACATAATCACTATTATACATAATCACTGATTGTCACCTTCAATTTACACTCCTTTTCTATCCCTACAACGCTCCAGGCGAATTTTCCATTGTTGGAAACACTGCTGGAAGTTATCTTCTGTCAGCTCCTTCAGGACACGTGCCGCTCTTTTGCAGCTTCCACAGACTCAAATCTTGTCCTTTTTAATGCAGACGTCACCTTAGAAAACAGGTAGAAGATAATAAAATGTGATGAAACGTGGTTTCTTTACTTATGATCCGGAAACGAAGCGCCAATCCATGGACTGGAGAAGCCGAACTTCACCGAGAGCCAAAAAAGCTCGAATGAGCAAGTCAAAATTTAAAGCAACGATGATTGTTTTTTTTTATATCCATGGGATTGTGTACCTTCACTAGGTTCCTGAAGTTCAAACAATTAATCAATATTACTATCTTGAGGTACTTTCTAAAATACGTCACAGAGTAAGGGAAAAACGCCCCGAAATGTGGAAGGACAAATCATGAGTTCACCACCAAGACAATGCGCCAGCTCATTCCGCGTTATCTGTCAAGAGGTTCCTAGTCAAGTACAGCATCTCAGTGTTAGAACATCCACCTTATTCACCAGATATTGCACCATATGACTTCTACCTATTCCCTAAGGTGAAATCTGCATTAAAAGGGACAATATTTGAGTCTGTGGAAGCTGTAAAACAGAAAGCGGCACGTGTCCTGAAGGAGCTGATAGAAGATGACTTCCAGCACTGTTTCCAACAATGGAAATTCGCATGGACCGTTGTAGGGATAGGGAAAGAGTGTATATTGAAGGTGACAATAAGTGATTATGTATAAAATTAAAATTAAATTTTTTACAACGTCAGTCTGGTTATTTAATAGCCACACCTCGTGTAATGTAACTAATTATTCAAGAAATGGAGTGTGAAGAAATGGACAATTAATGCGTATCTCTCTTCTTTAGGTGCCGTCTTCGTTCCGAAGTTTGGCTATCATCAAAGCTATGCGTATTCTTGATACTGCAGATCTAAACAGCTGGCAGTTGTTGCAATTGAACCATTCTCTTATGTTCTTCAACCATGAATTCCTTCTTCTGCCTATGGATCTTGTGCCAATTATTTTTCCCTGGATAATAAGTTGCAACAACTGGTATTTATCTCCCCGCACAACATGTCCCAAATACTGCAATTTGCGCTTTTTAATCGTTAGTATCAATTCTTTCTCCTTTTGCATCCTTCTCAAAACCTCCACGTTTGTCACTCTCTCTGTCCACGATACTCTCAGCATCCTACGATACATCCACATTTCGAATGCCTCTACCCTCTTGGTGTCGACCTTTTTCAATGTCCACGCCTCCATTCCATAGAAAAGAACTGAGAGCACGTAGCATCTCACAAGGCGAATTTTAAGCTCAAGGCTTAGATCTCTTCCACAGAACACCTTTTTCATTTTAGTAAATGTGACTCTAGCTTTTTCTACTCTGATCCTGATTTCTTCAGAACTATCATTATGTTCGTTGATAACAGTTCCTAGGTAGTTATACTTTCTCACCCTTTCAACTTTTTGACCATGTATAGTTATGTCAGGAAAGGTTTGTGGCGATTTAGATACCACCATTATTTTTGTTTTGTTGATGTTAAGTGTTAGTCCGTATTCTTCACTGGATTCTACTATTCTGTTAATTAGTATCTGAAGATCTTCTGGAGTTTCTGCCATTATAACCGTGTCATCAGCATACCTTAAGTTGTTTATTGGAGTGCCATTTATTCTAATACCTATATCTTGCTCTGACAGTGCTCTGTTCATGATATCTTCTGAATATAGGTTGAACAGGATTGGTGAGAGTATAACAGTATAGAGAGTTGGTAATGCGTATAACAGTATCTAAGTACTCGCACAAAAGTTTTAGATTCAAACAAAACAGTAAAATAGAAAAAATAAAATATTTCTAAGTATGAAAATAATATTCAAAACATTAATAAATATGTAAAAATTTGAAGGTGAAATGAGAAACTTAATTTCATTTTTAAACAATAAATCAGTAACATTTACTGTAGAAGGGAGGACATTCTTTTACTTTCAAAACTTTGAAATCTATTATTATTTATTTTACTTAGCTATGCATTTTGCGACAAAAATGTACATAATCAAAGTAGTAGAAATTGTAAAAACCTACATCTTTTATTTTAAAATGGTTTTTGCACAGCGCTTAGTTTAGAGGCAATTCGTGATTTTCTGGGTTTTTTCCATCAAAATTTGTAAAAAAATGGGAATTTTTAAGATTGCGGCCTTAGTATGCATTGTACGAAAAATGTAAATAATCAAAGTTGTAGAACATGTAATAACCTACAACTTTTATAGTAAAAATCTTTCTCTACAGAGTCTTTTTTAATCCGAGGCGGCGAGAAAAACTCATGTTTATTTTCTCACGATGGGGAAAGTAGAGTTGGACAGAATTGAGGCGTCCTCGTCCAGCCCCAAGGAGGCCGCAACAGCCTACCAACCAAAAACCTGCCGTCTGGCCACTTGATCCGGCATCAGCAAAAAACCCTCCACCTCCCTCGGAACTGTTTAAATAATACTACAAGGGAAATGTCGGGTTAACAAATTTACATACTGTCAGCGGGGCGTGGAAGGGAACCGTAGATTAATTCCCGTCTCGCTGTCACTGAACAACACTTACTCTCTCACTTCCATTCATCTCTTTCATCACCAGCTCAGGAAATTAGTGTGCCTACTTTCTGAGATGGGGACATGTTTGATTTACTAAGCCCAGTTTCTCTACAGAGTCTAGTTTATCGGAAATTACTGATTTTCCGAATTTTTAAGTTCTACGGAAATTTTTTTTTCATTTTGGGTTATTCACTCGTGAATTAATTAGGGTATATATTTAATTTTACATTGTTTATTCATGATTAAACATAGGTTATATTATTGATTATCTACATTGATAAGAGAAAGTAGTATGAGTGTTTTACACTAGATTTTTTTTTTTGGTGGAGATCTCAAATAGTTAAGTAACTTTAAAATATGAAGGTATATTTAGAAAACTACTTTAATAATTTATTTAAATTTTACAAAATTAAAGTAACTTACGTAAAGCCATAATTTCTCTAATTCTTATTGAGTTGTAAATACAAAAACATGTATACAAAAATGTAGCCTGCTTTAAATTAGTTTAAACGTGGCCGTTGAATAGCGCAAATTATTTCAGGTTGAGCTAGGTTAGATGAGTGAAGACTTTCATACATAAATGAATAATGAATCAAACTAATACATTTACAAACGAATGTTCTCACACAACCTTAGAGACTAATATGAATGCAATTCTGTACATAAATATACAGAGACGGTTTTGAAAGAGGCACGTACCATACAAATGCGCTTCCACTTGAAAGTATATATATTTGTAAAGAACATATTGCTCGTTAAATCAACTTTAAATCAAGTCACATCACATCCGGTTCGCGTTAAAATTATAATATGAGTAATATATTTATTTAAATTTAATAAAAAATTAAATTAAATTTTAATTAATTTATGATACAATTTGAGTTTCAAATATATTTAATATTTAAAAAAATATAATTTGTTATATTGATCAAGTAACTTACTAATTTTTAAGTGTTTATTTCTGTTTTTAAATTTAACATAAAAGTCTGGTGTGAAAAACTCACACGACTTTCTCTTGCCAATATAATCACGAGTAAACAATGTAAAGTAAAAAAACATAACCTTTTTTAATCATGAGTGAATTACGCGAAATAAAAAAAAATGCCGGCCGCATTAGCGTAGTTGTTAACGTGCTCGTCTCTCATCATGCGGTCGTGGGTTCGAATCCCACTCAGGCACGGCATATTTTCATGCGTTACGATATCATTTCATCCTCCATTGTATATAGTTACACCGCAACGTCATCGCTAATGACCTTTGTAGTTGATGCGACGTTAAATAAAAAGAAAAAAATATATATAATAGACCTAATAATCTTTTATTCAACATTTATAATACAACGTAGGCTTATAGGCAAAGTACACAAATCATTATACAAAATATAACCTAAATAAAATTACACTAATCCACCTTAAATTAAAAACAATGAAATTAAATTAACTTAAACAAAATAAGGATTTTATATAAAATGTGGAACTAGGTATTTCCTATAGCAAAAGCTGTGATGGAGGATACCATCCATGAAAATACCATGCCAAAGATATAATTATATATATATGTATAAATACAACAAAACAGAAATATTAAGAATCTCAAGAAATAAGGAAAATAGGTTTGAAACAAAACTAGGTGGAAGAACTAACCCAAGCAGGAAGAAACCGGTCGTTTCAGAGGAAGTTCGGCAAGCAAGATCAGCCCGAATGAAGGCATACTGGCAAAATATCAAGCTAAAGAATACGAAAAGGAAAAAGCTTTCTAAATTTGACTAAAGTGATCCACTGTGGTCATAAAAGACAAAAAAAATACGAGATAAAATAAGAATTAATACAAATTACGACAATCTTTGACCGCAAAGCAGAAACGGATAACTAATAAAAAATAACTATAGAAAAAGTACCAATTACATATCTTGCACATATTAACAAAAAAAAAAAAAATTAATAGTAAATAAATTTAAAGTGAAATAAACTAACATCAGAACAATATCTCTGTATCCTCAACCACAACTACTCGATCATCAATGTGGAAAAACATTTGAATTTTCTAGTATTTTTCATATCCTTTGGTACGCAGTTGAAGGTTTTATGTACTAAATACAAATAACCGTTTAAATAACTCAATTTTGGGCATTGGTGGTATTACCATAATAGCGCGCATTGCCCCACTACCCACTTCAAAGCTAGCCAATGACTTGCCAGCAACGTTGCCAATACTTGCTCCCGTAGCTCTGTTATATATTTTGTCAGTCATTTTTTTGGTCTTTCAATAACAATTATACCCTATAAACATACAACCAGCTGATTATATTATAAAGTATTGCTTGAAAAGCCTATAGTTCAGCCGCTCTAAGTTTGCTCCTACTGTCAACAAACCAAAACCAGCTACTACAGGGTGCACGCTAGAGTCCGTGACTTTATGGATGTCGTATTCCTATTAAGTTAACTATTTTTTTAATTATAAGTACTTAAAGTACTAAAAACATCAGTCGTGATATGATGTAGGCCTAACAATTTCATTTATAAAAATACTTTTAAAAGTATTTTGTATTTAAATACTTTTGAAAGTATTTTGTTGTTACTTTTTAATCAGCGTGTACACATTTTTATATAATACGCACGCTCAGTGACGTCATTATTTGTTTACATTAGGAGCAAACTTAGAACGGCTGAACTGTAGTTTACACGGGTCGAGTATTTCAGTCGAGTAATTTAGTAACTGTCCGTACATGATGTAACGTAGACAGCCAATTTAGTCCATTGTTATGGCTCCACGGAGGCGGGATCTCGTTCGTTAAGTACGTTGTGCGTAGTGGTGGGGGTAAGCTACTAAACTGTGCACTCGACCGTACATACTCGACCGTTCTACTCGACTACAACTAAATTACTCAACTAAAACGACGTGTCCAAACAAGTCGAGTACTAAATTACTAATCTACTCGACCTGAGTAAACTACGCTTAACGCGCTCTATAATCAAAGTGTTTAGTACGAGATGCAAGACACAAGTGAACTACTGCGGCTCTTATACGCATGTGCGCGTACTGTTCGTCAGGCTGAAACATTCGAACAATCTGACAACGCTGGCAAACATTCTGATTGGTCTAAACGCGAAGAACAGCAGAGCTCATCAACCATGAAAAGCAATATAATATTTAAATTCGTATAAAAGTAAATAACTTTACTAGTTTTACTACAATTTTAAATACAAACCTTCGTCTACGAGAATGAACTGTTTAACAGCTGATTCGCAGCGACGACTATACCAAACCGGTAGGTTATTAAAAAAATTAAAAATCTACTGTAATCATTAAAGCTGTTAAACTCTCCCAGGAATGGTTGGCCTGAGTCTGTAGAAGACTAAATCTCATTTATACGTCATTCACATCATCCTCATCTCATTGGGTTACGGAGTTGCTTATTGTTCTTAAAATGAACAGATCACAACGTACACACATTAAGGATAAAAATCATTAATGAACTTAAGGGTTATTAAAACTTTCGGAAATCTGTAATGTATGAAGTTGGATATTGCGAAGTTAAAACAAGACATGTCTCCACGATTCTGGAAATCCCAAGTTCAAATTTAACCTGTCAACTAATTTATATAAAATAATTAATTAATCAGATATATCTATTAAATTTATGCAACTTAAAAGATTAAATTATTTAGCTTAATAAATCTTAATCAAAATAGAGGTGTGTAAATGATTTAATTAACTGAAAAGGCCAAGGCATAAACGCTTCCCATTTCCTTTCTCTCTCTTGCTCACACATATTCTCTGCAGTAAATAAGTGAGTATTGCGCATCAATTTTAACTTTTAGATTAATTTAAGTAATGACTTCATGACTCATTGTACCTTTAGAGATTTGTTGCATATTAGATGTCTTTTAAATTTTAGAATTTGAACATTTAAAATCTGTACATCATGTCCTTACCTTCTTTTCTTTTGGCCTTTTTTCATTTTATTAACTTTGATTAAATCACAATCTATACTATTATTTTGTACTTATTTTTTCACTTAGGCCTACATATTTATCAATTTGGCAGTATTCTTGAGTATGTGTAAAATACGAGGTCTGTCCAATAAATACGCGAACTTGTGCAAGCCAGCAACCATAACGCGGACAATAGTCCCGTCCACTGGCGGCGCTAGTTGCCCGAGACCCAATGAGCCGTTAGTGCTTGGAGGGTCATCGCATGTCCGTATGGTGCTACTTATGGTTTCTGTTGTCCTTGTTTATACTGTTTGTCGAAAATGGAAATTGACGAAATCACGGAGCAACGAATCAACATCAAGGTTTGGTGAAGTGCGGTAAAAGTTATCAAGAAATTAATGAAATGTTGACAGCTGTTTACGGTGATAATGCTCTGAAGAAAACATCCGTTTTCAAGTGGATTAAGCATTTTAAAGATTGCTGACAAGACGCCATGGATGATGCAAGGCCGGGACGACCTTCAACCACCTGTGTTGACGACAACATTGATCGTGTGCGGTCCCTTGTCCGTACCGATCGTCGAAAAACTGTTCGAATGATAGCTGATGAACCGAATCTAGGAAAATCAACAGTGTACACTATTTTAACCGAAAATTTGGGTTTAAAATAAATGTGTGCAAAAATCACGTTACCGACTGGAAAAATTCACTCGGAAACGATGCTGGATTTCTCAATAGGGTAATCACTGGTGACGAATCGTGGTTTTACGAGCATGACATTGAATTAAAATCGCAAAGCAAAGAGTGGAAAGCAAAAAAGACGAACCTCGAACCAAACAATCAAGAAAAATCCGATCGAAAATAAAAGTTATGCTCCTGGTTTTTTTTCATGTCGAAGGTGTTGTTCATCATGAATTTCTTCCTGAAGGACGAACAGTAAATGCTGAGTTCTACCTCACAGTTCTCAAGCAGTTTGAGATACAGCGTGCGTCGGGTGCGACCAAATTTGACTCAAGGCGATGGATGGATCCATCCATGACAAACCACCTGCACATTCAGCATTGATTGTTTGCCAGTTTCTGGAAAAAATTCAATCACCATCCTTGTACATCCTCCTTATTTACTAGATCTCGCCCCTGCAACTTTTTCCTATTCCCAAAATGTAAAAATGTGATGAGGGCACATCACTGGGAAGATTTGGACACAAGCAAGAAACGACGAGAAAACTAAAAAGCCGAGGACTTCCAAAGGTGCTTTAAACTGTGTACAAAGATGGAATAAGTGCATAGCAACGAATGGAGAGTACTTTGAAGTGGAACAAAATCAATGTACACTAAATTTTGGAAAATACAATTTTTATGGCCTCAGTTTGCGTATTTATTGGACAGACCTCGTATAATTTAATGGGGAAAATAATCGATTACGGAAAGAGGGTTTTATGTGAAGTCACTTCCTTTGTATTCTCTTCCACTAGTACAATTCATCAATTACTGATTTATTAATTCATATGGTGGCGGCACCACAGGATCCGGTTTATGAAAGTCAATTAGCTCTGTGCTGTGTTCTAGACCAGTATGCTCCGCCTTCATCCACAAGTTCTATACCCCAACGAACTAAAGACTGCAGAAGAGGTCGGGTGTGAGGTTGATTTGCCATCGTTCAAATTCCGTGGGACACCCGGTATATTTATTTATACATAACCTATATGTAATTACTGTTGTTAATATTTTCTCACATAACGCTGAATGTTAAAACATTAACACTTTTCTGCCTTCAATAATAATTTCTTTAGAAAGTACTCTCTTAAGATTGTCAAGGCCGCTTCTCGGCTAAGACGATTTTCCGCCTAAGACGTTAATTTGTGTCGGACCCATGAAAATCGTATTAAGTGGATTATACTGTATGAAGAATTAGAACAGTTTTCACGAATTGTTCAGTCTCCCAAATAATAGGCGAAAATAAGTCATGGTGATTGCTACCGTAATGGAGAACACACATATACACAAATTGTGATAGCATTTTGATTTTTTAAATTTTACGGAAGTTTATTAAAATGAAAACTTTCTCTTATTGCATTCGCTAACGCGGAATATATAACTCGAAGAAAAATGTTGTGGATTTAACACTACTTAAATAGTAATTTTAATTTCTGTTCTATACCTTCAGCAAGAAGATTTAGTTTATTACACTGTACATTCGTAAAAAGTACACAAATGTTTACTTGACTCATTCTTTGCGTTAAACTACTACTGCTGGATATTTTACATAAATAAATCAGAAATCTTGACTAATTAGACATCTTGCAGCTTATGTTGCCAAAAATTTAAATAGAGGTTAATTCAAAATGAAATGCACCAATAAATATTAAAATGCATTTTCTTCGTAAAATATGATAGTGCAAAAAGATATATAAACGCTAAAATAAAGCAACATTTTCTTATGACTGACACTATGACCTATTTAAAATATGTTTTTTTAAATGCATTTATTTAAGGTCGTATTAACATTGACGTTATTAGCAACTACATATACAGATACATACCGTATTTGCCGGCGAATAAGTCGACTAGTATTTATATTGCAAGATTAAAGTTTTCTTGCACACAGGTTTACTTAGTTAGGTATTACTGTGTTGCAAAGATTTGATTGCCCCTTGCGGAGAGGAACAGAACCGGCCCGCTACTAGCCTTCTTAATAAAATTTTATTTGAAAAAAAAAAAATTTTTTTATAACAAATAAAAATGTAAAATTCTCTAGTCATGTAAAATCATGATACGCATCTATTTTGTCCTATTACTGTTTAATAATACTTTTTAATTATTACATGCATATTTCATTTAAACATATACATACAAACTGTGAAGACACTAATCTACAATCAATAACATTTTCAATGTTAAATCTACGGAGGCAGCCCTGGTAATTTCGGGGATGCCTCCTTGGGATCTAATTGCGTGCTGGAGGGAAGAGCAGCGAGCTGGTGCTGATAAAGAGGAATGTTAGAGTCGATTACTCAGCAGGTGGCAGAGGAAATGGAGCGAAGCTAGGGTCGGGGAGTGGACACGGAGGTTCATTCCAAATGTCGAGGTGTGGATAAGGAGGACATTTGGTGATACCACCCACGAACTGACGCAGTTGCTAACAGGGCATGGTTGTTTTGGGGCATATTTGACGAGGTTCAAACTTCATGAAGTACCGAAATGTCGACTGTTTGACAGTGAAGAGGAGGAGTCCATTGCGCATATTTTTGAAAGATGTCCCTATTTTGGCCTCGACAGAATGGAGACATCTGAGAAGATAGGCGTTACACAGTGGATCCCAGAGAGAGTAGGGGCAGCGATACTGCAGGATGAGGAGAGCTGGAAGTTGGTCGCTCAGTTTGCGGAGAGAGGGTGGTTGGGAGACTACGGAGGGAGGAGACAACTGGAGATCAGCGGGAATACCCTCTCCCACAGTAAATAAATCCTGTCCCGATCTCAGAAGTTAAGGTAAGCACAATTATTTCCTGAGCTGGTGATCAAAGAGATGAATGGAAGTGAGAGAGTGAGTGTTGGTCGGAGAGAGGGGAATTAGGCTACAGTTCCCTTCCACGCCCCGCTCACATTTCCCTTGTAGTATTGTATAAACAGTTCCGAGGGAGGTGAAGGGTTCTTTGCTGATGTCGGATCAAGTGGCCAGGCGGCGGGTTTTTGGTTGGTAGGCGGTTAAAATCCAATCGGACGAAAAGTCCAATTTAATGGCTATTATTTTTTTCTGAAAACCACTAATAACCTTGTAACCGTTTCATTTATTGTAAAATTTAATAGGAAAAAAGTTGCGTATCATGATTTTACCTAAGACGAGAGCATTTTACAGTGTTATAAAAATATTTTTTTTTAAAATGAAATATTATTGAGAAGGCTGTAGCGGGTCGAAAATTTTTTAAATAAAAATTAATGAAATAATGGATGTATTTTGAAACCGCCACCGTGGCGTAGTGATTAGCGCGCTGGCCTACAAAGTGAAAGGTTCCGGGTTCGATTCCCGGCTAGGGTCTGGAAATTTTAACACGTTAAAACCACCGTTAAGGTACCAAAACCCACAATAGTTGCTAATGACCAAGCTGTCGATGCGACTTTAAATAAACTAAAAAAAACTATTTGAATTGAGTGTTAGAACGATTTCTTTTTTTTATGAACACAATAAAAATTAATTTTTAATAGGAAATTTTTTTTCTGTCACGTTGAAATTTTGGTTGGCAATGGCAGGCCTACGCCTGCAAGTTTTCGAAATACGGGCTGGTACACCCTTATTCAAATTACTTTTTGTACACCCTTATTCAAATTAAATAGCACTTAAGATCAAACTTTTAAATATTGTTTCAGCACTAAAAGGGTTAAACACATCTAGCCAAAGGTATTTTAAAGTTAATGTTAAGTTGTTTCAATTTGATTCCAAATTTTTACAAAATCATAGAAAATTAATAAAATATATCTCTGAAACGTAGTAAGAAGAAGACTAAGTTGTTTTAAAGCATGTACAAAAACTACGTATGAAATGTTTGAGGGAGGTAGGGGTTAAAGATCAAAGACAATTTTTAATATGAATAAGTGATATAAACCAACCTTGGTGATGCCAATAGCATAACCGACGCCCTAATTAAATGAAAATTTGACAGCAATTTCAAACTTCCGGATTGTATAATATAGTTTTATACGTATACTACGTAAAATTGTGTTAGGCTATGTGTGAATATGAAAAATATTGAATGAAACGGAGATATTATTGGACCGAACGAAAGAGTGAAAAAGAAAAATGAATTTGGCACCGGGATAGGTTATGATAGGCAACAGGTATGGGGTGAATATGAATAATACATTTGTTTATGTTCGTAATTAGGACCTAACTAGTTAATTGGGCCACCCATATTAATCGTAGAGTATTTCTTAAATTTAAATAATCTTGAAAATTTTTACTTGAATAATTTAATTTAAAATAATTATATAAATAATTTTCGACCTTAACTTTGTAAATAACCTATATTGTACGCAATAAAAAAATTATTAGATTTGAGGTTAGAAGAGATTATGTTGGAAAATTTACATTTTCAAAAAAATCGCAATTTTTCAAATTCATAAAAAATTAGAATGCCAATATAATTAATAAAAAAATTAAAGAACTTAAAGATACTAAGTTTGCTCGCCAGATTTTTTGACAAAAACCAAACTTTTGATAAAGTATGGCCTATTATATTATTTAAAAATTAAAATTTTTATCAAATTCTTTTTAACTATTATTAAAATCTTATATAGAACTTAGACGTTTTGAAATAAAATTTCAATCAAATTTTCTCAACTAAATGAAATTAAAAAATTCCCGTCATGAGACGACGCGTCTATTGGGTGGTGGCAATTTTTAAAAAGGCTTACCTTTGACTTATAGCAAAAAACCATTAGTGATTTCTGTATCTACTCTTTAAGAGGAATCAAATGACACTATTTTTGTTTCCAAATTATGACTTTGATTTCTTGACTTCTGGTTTTGGGTCGGTTTCACGAAACCGGAACTTCAAACGCAATGATTTCTGTAATACTCTTTAAGGGCACGTGTAACCGGTAAAATTTTCAAAATATCGTTTTTCAGTTTTTGGTGCCAACCAATATTTGAAATTTTTTGAACAATTTATGACCAAAACGATGTGTGTACGATTTTTAGTTATTTTTTATGATTTTTTAAAAATTTTGTGTTTGTGAAAGTTTTTGTCTAATTTATCAATCAATATTCTTTTATTCTAGAATTTTATATCCTAAATAATATTTAAATTCTATAATATAATAAATGTAAATGAAAAAGCTGGGCAATCAATCTGAAATCTTAAAAGAAGAGAGGAACGTCAAATGGATAAAGATTAAAACCCTGAATACGGAGCTAGACTATTTTAAAATTAGGTAAACTAATTAATTTTTCAATATAAACTTGAAATGAGTATTTCCGAAATACTATTTAAATAATCAAATAATCAAATAAAACAAATAATAAGTATTTGTTTTTTTATTAAAATGACTCATTATCTCAGGAACCATTAGAGATATTTTGCTGATTTTTTTGTACATATTAAATATATAATAATCTAATTACACTACTAGAAATATCTGGTGTTATTAAAAAATGATGAACTTAAATGTTTATTCAATTTTTACAAGAAATCTTGCCAAACAAATTTTAAAAATTTATAAAAAATAAATAAAACAACAAAACTAGATAATTCTAGTCTTAAAAGTAAGAGCACAGACTGGGTTACATACTGGTAAAATTTCAGCCATATTTTTTTAATAGTTGCTGAAATAATCGGTTACAAATTCATGAAATTTAACATTGGCAAGATAGGTGGTTACACGTGCCCTTACGAGGAATCGAATGAACTATTTTTGTTTTCAAATTCCGACTTTGATTTCTTGACTTCCAGTTTTGGGTCATTTCCGGCCGAAACTGGAACTTCAAATTCAATCCAGGCCCACTAATTTTTGTGTAGATTACGAATCCGAAACCGTTTGTCGTTATTTCTTGTAGTTCCTGACATCTGAAGGTAACGGACGGACAAAAGAAAAATATAGATGACAATATTAAAAGTTGCCATCAATAAATAAGGCGTACCACAAGGAACCGTTTTTGTATCTCTTATTCACAACTAATTTTCCAACAACTTCAAACACCACCACAGTAATTTTCGCTGTTGACACGACTATCCTACCGGCATATATCTTGTACATGCACAAATACCGGCATTTTTATGACTACCTCAGATATTCAAAAAACTAGTAAAATGCAAAAAATGTTGAGTTATTCGTTATTTTGTTTTTAATTTTATGGCCCAACAGATTAAATTGATAAAATGTTAGTAGCTAAAGAAACCCGACAACTATAAGTGTGTAAATTTTTATTTCTCTATCTTTTACGAATCTTATTAAAAATGTACCTAAAAATATCAAATGTAAATTGGCGGGATACAAAGAACAGTTTCCCTTTAAACACGAAAAATTGTTAGAAATTAAATAAAAGATACAAATTTTTTTATCATTGTCTTGTTTAGGTGCGTAAAAAGGCAGCCGGGCGAACGTAAAAAATGGTGGAATGAATTAAAAATAGTATTTAAAATAAATAAATTTGAGTGGCCGTCTGAACAGTATTGTACGGCGAATATGTTTGTTCTTAAAGGAATTCCACCTTGGCTGTCACTGTGTCTTAGTTTGGTTTAGTTATTTTGGATTAAGAGTTAGAAGAAGAACCCAACATTGGCTGTCGACAAACGATAATTTGCAACACAGTGTTGATTACAAAAGGGAAATTTTATAGTAAAAACTTCCCTACGCAGTTGTTTAAACATGATGTTAATATGTTAGTTTAGTAAAATGGTAAGACTGCCTAATAGCCTTATTCCTGGGGATTATTTATGCCCCGTTGTTGGGTCAATCTTTCTCTAGCTCAAACGTCTGTAGGTGGGGTGTTGTGGCATACACTACAGCTTTTTTATTTTTATTTTATTTTTTATTTGTTAAATTTAGGCCAGCTATGACTGGGTCGGGGTTTGTAATGTACCTACGAAGTCTACAACTGTTACTTCTTTTCTAATATTTTTCCTGTTTTATATATATATATATACTTTAACTATTTTCTTTATGATTTAATTCTGGAATACTCTACTTTTTTTTTAAAAAGCCAACCTTGAAATAAAATCTAATAACAAACATACTTCATAAATAATTGTAAGTAATTTATTAAACTCTAACTACCATATCTACCTTTAAATTATTTTTCTTAAAAAACTGAAAACATTTTATGTACTATATTTATTTAGACTAGCTATACAAACTCGAGAAATAAAATTACTGTTGAATTAGCTGAAAAAATAATAATTCTTTCCCAGACTAAAAAGAGAAGAACCGAATTTGCTTTTAAATCAAGGTTTAACAATTTTAAAACAGAAATAGATTTTAGCATAACTATTCATACACAATACATGAAACATCTAAAAATAAGGTAAAAACTGTAAGTTCACTTCTGTTTTTTCTTACAAAATGACACAATTAAAAAATCAACACGCACTCAAAACGATGACTCAATTTTTTCCTCTTTTCTTCCTGATTTACCATAAACGATGAAGTTCCATCATCGTTCAGATCTTTTAATTTTTTTTCTTCAGAATACTTTCTTGTTTCGCATTCAACTTAATAAATTATAAACTATATTTCTAAGTAAATAAATCTCCATTTGATATAACAGATTTTTCTCTTTTTGTTCCTTAAATGCCTTTCAAACTTTTAACTTATTTAAAGACCTTTTTGCAAGTTTTTCGTCATCCATTCTGAAAACGTGCTCGTAAAATATTAACTGTCTTTTAAATTCTGAAGATTCTAAAGTTTCGATTTGTTTACCATACGAGTAGTTCTTTGTTTGATATTAATTATAAATTTTCTTTTAAAACTCTTTGTGATTCATACATTTTTCTTTCATACATATTTTTAAAATATTCTTTTATTCGAGATAACTTAATATGTAAATTTTTTCTATTCTACATATAATTACTCTGCCCATAACAGACAAGTGGAGTGTCAAATTATTTACACTCAATCTGTTCGTTCCAGGGTTAAAATAAATAATTCTGTTTCTTATCACATGGTCGGCCAATTAAATGACTGAATCATTTAAGAACAGAAGAGGTAGAGGTGTAACAGACACTAATCAGAGTTATCTTCTCTGAAAGTAATGAATTTCATAATACAGCTAGACCCTGTGGTGAATGAAGTGAAGGTGTCATTTGCAGAGTGGAAAATATGTGCTTTTCAGAGAGCCCGGCATGCTGATAAGCGCACTTTTCCACTCAGTGAGGAAGGCAAAAGTAAACCACCTCACTCCTCGTTTTACTTAGTAAAACCTCTAGAGGTTCAAACCAGCCTTTCGGCTGATAACCTAAACAACACATAATTACTGGTTTTAAAACTGTTAAGAGTAAATCAAAATGTTTCTCTTGTTAAATACATTAATAAAAAAAGAAAATGTTTTCCGAATTTTACAATTTTTTCGTTCATTGTCGTTTTACGAAGATTATCATTCTGTATTATATTCTACCTAGATTTTATCGTTTAGGTCATCATCCGAAAGTCTGTTTGAATCTCTAGAGACTTTACTAAGTAAAACGAGGAGTGAGGTGGTTTATCTTTCCTCAATGAGTGTAAAAGTATGCTTATCAGCATACCTGGCCCTCTGAAAAGCATCTACTTTCCATCCTGCAAATGACACCTTCACTTCATTTATCACAGGGTCTAATGTGTAATGAAATTCATTACTTTCAGAGGAGATAACTCTGACTATATAGTGTCTGTTACACCTCTACCTCTTCTGTTCTTAAACGCTTCAGTCACATAATTGGCTGACCATGTGATAAGAAACAGAACAATTTTTTTAGCTCTGAAACTAGCAGATCGAGTGTAAATAATTTAACACCCACTTGCCTGTTATGGGCATAAGTTCATTTTATAACAAAGAATCTATTTTTAAATGAAACTTAATGGAGTTAAACTAAATACCAGTATTTAATAATAAATTTTACAAAGGATATTTTAGAAATATCTTTATGTAGTTACAATTAAAAATTATTTATTTTCTCTTTCGTTTGTTTCAAAGGACATATTATTGTACAAAGATAAAAACTTATTGTTTTATGAGATGTACTATTCTCTTTTCTCGTCTGATTCTCCTCTTCGTATTTTTAATACTTTTGTTCAATTTCGTCTTTCTTCACCTGTTTTTTTCTTGTTCTATTTTATCATGCGTGTATGGTTTTCTATTTCCTGCCCATCTTATTCTTCGTCTTCTCTTTTTAACCTTCACATTCTCGCTTTACTTTTTCGATCCCACTTACTCATGTTTAATTTTTTTAAATCTTTACATTCTCAAATTTATCATCACTTCCTTTACCTATACTTCATACTTTCATTCATCTACTTACTTTTTTAATATTTTATCTTAACAAACTTTCTTCGTATGCACCATTTTTTTAATATGTTTACTTATTTTAAAAAGTATTAATCGTTTGTTAACTCGCTGATGATTTGGCTCGGTTTGGGGTGTATTTTTTTATTCTATTTTCATATTTAATTCCAATTTTTTGATTAGTAGTCTAAAAAAGTCTTCCTCGCAGGTGTATTTATCAAGGTGCTTTAGAAATCTTAACCTTAATCTTGAAGAGTGTTTGGTAAAAAAATAGTTACGTCAAAAAGTCAAAAGTTTGAGGATACAATTTTTATAGACTGTAACTTTTTCTAAAGAAAACTATTACTTTTTTGAGGAAACTTACTTTATTAGTTTTAACTTTTTTCAAAAAATACTTTAACTTAATGATTATAAAAAAAATCATCTTATTAATAAACATTAATTTACGTTAAGTTAGTTTGAACGTTAGTGTGTTTGAAAAAATTTAGAACTAATAAAATATATCTCTTAGAAATTTTAATTTTTTTCACTTAGGCTAAATTTTTTTACCAAGCACTCTAGATATAATGATTTACTGGAGCTTAGAATTTGTTTTTTTTATTTATTAAAATTATTAGATAACCTACTTATCAAAGTAAGTAAGTAAGTTACAGTATTAAAGAATTGGTAAGTAATGAATTTAACGTGATGATGCTATTTGGGGAATCTGCGTATGATTTACTGAGGTCAATTTATGTGTTTATTTTAACTGCTGAACGAATTTTTTTTCTATTTTTAATCCTAATACGTTGCAATCCATTCAATTTAGAACAATAAGCTTCATCAGCCAATAATTTGAAGATGAAACATATTACGTTTAAATGAGATGTAGTCTTGTACAGACTCAGGCCGACCATTCCTGAGAAAGTATACTTAATTGAACCCCAACCATTAACGTATACCGGTAACCTCTGTCTAGTACTCAAATCCATATAAAAGTAAGTACCTTTACTAGGATTCTAATCACGGAACCTTCAGGATGAAGGTTCCGTGTTTTAATACTCGCGGCGACGACTTTACCACTAAATCAACCCGGTGGGGTAACCAAAATCCTAACAATTTAGTAAATATCAACTTGAGAGATAAAAGAATTAGTTAAGTCAGTACTGTCAAGTAAAAATTTTGACAATTAGTAACAAAATAAATACAAATATGGTTGTTATTTCGGTCGTCAACTGAAAGGCTAGTTTGACCTCTAGAGGGTTTTCTAAGTAAAATAAGGAGTGAGGTGGTTTACCCTTCCTCACTGACTGGAAAAGTATGCTTATCAGCATGCCCAGCCCTCTGATAATCATCTACTTTCCACCCTGCCAATGACACCTTCACTTCATTCACCAAAGGGTCTAGCTGTACAATGAAATTCATTACTCTCAGAGAAGATAACCCAGACTAGTTTCTTTTACACCTCTACCTCTTTTCTTCTTATATGCTCCAGTCATAAAAATTGACCATATGATAAGAAACAGACGATTTTTTGTAGCCCTGGGAACTAATAGATCGGTGCAAATAATTTAACACTCCATCTGGCTGTTATGGGCAACGTAAGGTAACACAACAAAACTATCTATAACTTAGGATTTTCATGTTAGTAAAAGACAGTTGTCAGCAAGTACTGTAAAAAATTTCTCCGAGTTAATAAACTATTTAGACAGTTTTTGAAAACGTTTAAATATTACGGAAGTGAAAAATGGATATTGGGACAAAAACATGAAGCAAATTTAGAACGGATTGACATGTGGGCTACGAAGGGGAATTCATAAGATCAACTGGACTAAGAAAAAGATAGGAAAGGGAACGTCAAGGAACCAGAATTTGGAAGTGTTATGTATGATAATTATGAAATCCAATAAGTATGTAAACATCTATCTGTTCCTCTCTTCTCGCGTAAATTCTTTTGGCGCATCAAAGTCAAAGCTGAGAAGACGTATCGAATTACTTTTACATTAAAGAGAGGTGACTGTCCTCCAGATTATCCTTTCAATCAAGCTTCGACACAAATAAATCAACGATACTGTAGAACATAAAAGTAAATGAGGTGATTTAAAAAAATATCGTAGAATTCGTTCTTCAGAAAATTGGATGATTAAACTAGGTGCTACCTTTGGTTGACCGATTTTGATTAAAGTGTTCGTCTCGAGTCCACTAATAATACCTAACTTAAGTTCCAAGTTTCAACTTTGTACACTATTTGAGATATTTTGTTCACACATAGACCAATCCCTAAAACCAAAATGTGCGTTATAATGTTTTTATGAAGTAGCTGGTCTTCCAGTCAACATTCTTAATACGAATATCAGACATAATAACACGGTGATAAAACCAGTATGTTTGTAAGTGAGTGCCTTAGAATGGGAAGGGTAGTTTAAGAGAAACAGAGAAATATTTTCCACAAGATAATGGGTCTGAAGATAGTAATGGACAGTACAGATTACGAGGACTAGAAGAACTGTACAAATTTTTGAGAAAATCGCACAAATAAACTATTACTTTCGTTTGACCGATTTTGATGAAAGTGTTCGTGTCAGGTCCATTACTTAAACTTAAGGTACCTAACTTAAGTTCGAAGTTTTAACTTTGTACGATATTCCGGTTTTGAGATATTTTGTTCAAAGACAAACCAATCACTAAAACTAAAACAAGTTTTTCTTTGATTTAGGGGGCCTGAAATCATGTATTTCCGGGGAAAACTCAATTTCGAAATATTGACAGGAAAACACTAGGTACTTTCCTTCCCTACATGTTTGTTAAGGGGAAAAAATAACAAATTGTAATCTTTTCTTTTACAGGTCTTAAAAATAAGGCACATACTTAACATTGAGTTATTTAGGAAGTCGAACTCTGCTTAAATGTGGTATAATGTTTTTTTGAAGTTGCTGGCTTCCAGTTAACATAATTAATACCAAGATCAGACATCATAACACTGTGATAAAACCTGTATGTCTTTAACAGCGAGTGAGTGTCTTAGAATGACCGGGAAGGTAGGTCTAAGAGAAACAGAAATTTGAGAGAAAGATCTTCCGTAAGATAATGTACGTCTGAAGATAGCAAATGGACAGATTACGAGGACGATAAGAAATATACAAGAAAAATTTGGTGTAAAGCACTCACACGACTTTTCTTGCCAATGCAAATAATGAAAAATATAATCTAACATTAGTAATAATAATACATTAGAAATAAACAAAAACACTAACCTCCAAAAACATAACCTTATTTTAATTATGAGTGAATGGTGCAAAATGAAAATAAACCTTAGTTTGGCTTAATAATACGAAAAATCACTCTTACGCGCTAAACTAAGCTCTGTAGAGAAAAATGCTTTAACCAAACTTGTAGATCTTTTAATTACCTATAAATTTGATTATAAACTTTTGTTATAAATTGCATACTACGGCCGAAATCTTGAAAAATCTATTTTTTTTACACATTTTCATGAAAAAAAAATCAGAAAATCACTAATTACCGCTAAACTAAGCGTTATACAATAAGATGTTTGAAATAAAAGTTGTAGATTTTTAAATTTTCTACAAATGTTTGTGTCGGGTCCGATAAAGGTATCTAACTTAAAGTTCAAGTTTTAAGTTCGTACGACGTTTCGTTCTTGAGATATTTTGTTCATACACACACAGACCTATCGCTAAAAACATGTTTTTTGGGTTCACGGGGTCTGAAAACGTGTAGATCCGGTGAAAACTCGATTTCGAAAAATCTACATGAAAACAATACTTTTCTTCCTATATATTCTTATTGGCAAGAGAAAGTAAAAATAAATGAGTAATGAGAAGATTAATAAACGAAGGCTAAAATTCTATGGACGCCTGTTTAAAATGGATGACAAAACACAATTGTAAAACACCTCTAAACAATAGACTTAAAGGTGTTGGATAATTAGTTAAAATAAGTCAAAAGAGATATCGAGAAAACTGGAATAAGCAGAAAAATCATAATCGACTGAAACAAACGAAGACAAACTTTAGGGGCTTCCACGAAGAACAACAGCAAAACTCCAAATGCATGAAAGAAAAGAGAAAACTTAACAAAGAAAATATTATGAGAATACAGAAAAAGCTTCCAGAAACCTCGAAAGTCACTTCAGTGGTCTAAAATTGTACCTATACGAAAATTTTCTTTAATTAAAACATGACATAATGTAAATCTATTACAATTAAATTAAACACAATGTATAATTAAATCAACAAAGTAATAATTTAAGAAAGGGGCACATTTAATTACAATGAAGGGTAAGAGAGGGTAAAACAGTGGTGTTTTATTTAGCCTGGCTCGTTACTCGATTGGGTCAAGGAGACCACCTGTTGGTCCCTTTCTACCCGAGTCATTACTATCTGTGTCTAACACCTTTTCACCAACTTACTAAGCTCTCTTTAAATCTATTAAAACATTCCTGACTTTAAATAAACTAATAAATAATTTAGAATATTCCATTTAGTTCAAACATTATTACAAGATTCAAATGACTTTCGATCTCAAACGTTTTGACATTCGACCTTACTTACGTTTCTCCTTCAATACAAGTAATACCTGATGGTCAAAAACATGAATTGGATTAGATCATTTCATTTGGATCTCTTTAAAATTATTTTGATTTTATTGTTCTTTAATAATAGAATTTAAATATCTTCTTTTTAAAGTAGCTTTTCTAAAGATAATTAAAGGAAAGTTAATTAGAGCTTTTAAGAAAATGTAAATTTTACCCTCGCTTAAAAGTGGGCTCATACGATCAAACCACGAAGCGTTGTATAAATAATTTGCATAGCATTCATGACAGAAGTCATAGTTTAATTCTACTGTTTGAACAAGTACTTCTTTAATAAACATTCGTAACTTAAGTCCGGTAACTTGTTAAAATAAATAAATTTTACTGTAAAGAAAACTAATATAAGTTACTTTTATGACAAGTCAACATTTTTGAGATAAAAGTTAAGGTTTTACTACTACTACTACTAGAGTGGACGCCAAATAAGCTTGCCGGCGTAGCTGTGCGAACAGTTCGGATCAGTCGGTAGATTTCGTCTTTTAGTATTAAACTGCCTATTATAGCTTAACGAACTAGAGACTGCAGATAAAGGCGGAGCATAATGACCTAGATCACAGCACAGAGCCAATTGACTTTCGTTTATCGTATCCTGCGTTGTCACGTTGTGGATGACAGCCGAACAAAAAGTCAGCTGGAGTTTGGTGGAACAGAGTGTGACTTAGCGAAGGGGCGACCTCACACCCGACCTTGGCTGTTATTGGCTAGATCTCATCTAGTCTTTAGTTCGTTGGGGTATAAATCACATGTTCTGAATGATGTAAATTATCATCTATTAGCGACGTTAAAAGCATTCAATTGTAAACACTGTATACAACAATTAACTGGACCACATACAACATACCACATATTACGTTGCGAGAGCGACGTGACTATGATAACAACTAGTACAGCACTGACCCCCACCACTCGCTAAGGCAACCGAGCGCACCATTACTAAAATAAACCTTCTGCGCACTTCAAAAAACCGGCACGCTTATTTGACGTCCGCTCTACATAGAAGGTAAAATATTTTAAGCCCTACAGAGGTTGATTTTAATTTTTACTGATTTTTCTACTCATGATTACAATTAGGCTATGTTTTTCATTTTTCATTGTTTACTCATGATTAATTGTACTCATGATATTCATTGTTTACATTGGCAAGAGAAATTCGTGTGAGTGTTTCACAACAGATTATTTTTCTACGCTTTACTTTTGTATGGCGTTTAAAGGTAGCATGATCGCATAGTCAAGAAAAAAGTATTACTTCTTTATGAAAAGTATAGTAAGTACTTTCAGAGTCACAAAATGTTGAGAATAAAACTTAATTCAATAAAAATTATTTCTTATTTTCAATTTTTGAGGTATGTATATGATCCAAAAGATTAAACCCTAACTTAGATGGATTTGATAACCCAAAGGTCATTCTTGGATTATTCGATTTTAAAATTACCAGAGAGTCATTGTTTAGAGACACATTGTTTAATCATTTTGTATTATATGTTTATAAGATGTACTTTGGAAAAAAATACCTCAAAAAATATTTCACAATAGCTTTTATTAGTGATTCATAATTAAATTCTAAAAAAATTAAAGTTTGACTCACATTTAAATAAAATATAACTATGTCAAACACAACACCTGTCATCGTTTTGATTACAAAGATAACTCCCTACCACTTATTTTAACCAATGACATGAAAATCAGATTAGTAAAGCTATTTATATATATAAAAAATACATATATATCTAGTGTATATATATTTATAATATTTATCAAAAGACTAATTTTTAATGTTCAAACACTGCGCACAAAAAACTTCTTAAATAAACAGGAAATAAAGTTGTCAAGAAATGCAACCTTAAGTAGAGATTGGAAAAAGATAACATCAAAATTAATGGGAGTGAAAGTAAACTTATGCGCGAGCCAAAATCTTTTCAGAACTAAACAAATAATAGCCTACTATGATTTCATTAGTATTTTCTAAATATTTTTTGAGTAATTCACAGGTCTTCTAAATTTTACAGATTTATTACAACAAATAAAAAAAAATCTGGTGTAAAACACTCACACGGTTTTCTCTTGCCAATGTAACATTAAAACATATGAACTACGTTTTATCATTAGTAAACAATGTAAAATGAAAAACATAACCTAATTTTAATCATGAGTGAATGACGCAAAATGTAAATACACCGCTACTTGGATTAAAAAAAACGATAAAACTACTTATTGACGCTAAACTAAGCTCTGTAGAAGAAAGTGCTTGAAATAAAATTGTAGATTTTTTATTTCCTATAACTTTAATACACACTTTTATTGTAAAATGCATACTAAGGCCCCAATATTAAAATCTCTCATTTTTTACCGATTTTGATGAGCAAGATATAGAAAATCACTGATTGTCGCTAAACTTATAGCAACTTTTGTACAACTTATAGTGTTGTACAAAAAATATTTGAAATAAACTTTATTTTTTCTCAGTGTTATTTTATTCCGAACTCGATCTGGAAAAATCGACATGAAAACAATACTTTCCTTTCCTATATATTCATATAGGGCATAAGAAAGTAATAAATAATGAATAAAATTCTATTTTTTAAGGGACGTTTGACTTGGTAAACTGAAATTTTTTTCAGATTTTAACGCTCATATATGTTAATATTCACAATGAAAATGTTCAATGATACCAAAATCATGTTTCTTTGATAACTAGATATACAGGGTGGACCATGAAAAGTGACAATTCAATTTTGGAAGTACAGTTTAAGAAAAAATATAAAAAACAATTATTCCCCACCAAATCATTCCCAAGAAATCAATTTAAAAAATAATCATTCCGTTCAAATACGAGAAGTTCTCTAAACTGAGGGTCATGGATTAAAATCTCATTATTTTCAAAAGTAAACACTTTGCCGTCTAGTACATCAATTTGAAGATATTTAAATGTTCAAAATTTTATGGAAAGAGTATACAAAATAGTAATGCATTCCAAAAATGTGGGAATAAGTATGTACATAAACTTACAGAACACACTGTATCTTCCTTTCAACTTATGATAAACGTAAATCTTATAAGAATGCCTTTTTGAAAATTTGATAAGCTTTCGAGCAATACGTCACAAGACCATATTTAAAAAAAAATAATGTACAACACAACACATCCATCTGTCAGTTTGAAAATTCTGTTAAAAATATTTAAAAAAATATAATCTTCACCTATCATGTACCTCTCACCTATCATGTATTAGGGGCGATACCCCTAATACTACATGAGGCGATTAAAAAAAAAATTTCTGGTAGGCTGATTCTGATTAAAATATTTTCGTTAAGTCCTCTTGTGGTACATAACTTAAATTAAAAGTTTCAGCTTTGTACGCTATTCCGCTCTTTTGAAACTCTGTTAACACGCACATACATACATACAGACATATAAAGGGTGGGGGGAGAGAGAGAGAGAAAGAGAGAGAGAGTTCAGGGGACCTGAAAACGTGTATTTCCGTAGAAAACTCGATTTTGAAAATCTACATTATTATTATTATTATTTATTAAATACAAAAAAAATTATTTGTTACAAAATAATTTATTACATGAAAATAATGCTTTCTTCCCTGTTGTTTCAGTCATAAGCCGAAAGGCAAGTTTCAACCTCTAGAGGCTTTAATAAGTAAAACGAGGGGTAAAGTGGTTTACCATTGCCTTCCTCACAGAGTGTACAGTCTGCTTATCAGCATCCCAGGCCCTCTAAAAAGCATCTACTCTCCACCCTGCAAATGACGCCTTCACTTCATTCACCATAGGGTCTGGCCAGGCTGTATACAGTGAAATTCATTACTTCCAGAGAAGATAACTCTGACTAGAGTCATTTAAACCTCTACTTCATCTGTTCTTAAATAGTTCAATCATATAATTGGCTGACCACGTGATAAAAAACAGAACTATTCTTTGTAGCACTGGAACTAGCAGATAAGTGCAATTAATTTAACACTCCACACGCCTTTCCTATATTTCATGTAAAGCAAGAGTAAGAGTAATAAAATCGAAAATCTATTTCGATGTTCATATTGCAATATAATTTATGGGTTTTTATCCTACAAAAATTCTTTACTATAAGTGAAAAACCGTTTGATTGTAAGGGAAAACAATTAGACCTCTAAAAAGTGAAAGCATACTTAAATTTCAATATTTTTCATATTACCAGGAAGAAAATTAAATTTTTTTAAGAAACACTATATAAAATTTTAGTCAATCCATACATAACCATTTTCATTTGATTCTGTTAAATTTAAACATACTACGTTTATGTAATATCAATAGGTGACTGAACATTACATGTTGTTGTTTAGGTCATCAGCCAAAAGGCTGGTTTGAACCTGTAGAGATTTTACTAAGTAAAAAACGGAGTGGGTTGTTTACCAATGCCTTCCTCACTGAGTGGAAAATACGCTTATAAGCATGCCGGGCCCTCTGAAAAGCACATATTTTCCACTCTACAAATGACACTTCACTTCATTCACCACAGGCTCTGGCTGTATAATGAAATTTATTACTTTCAGAGGAGATAACTCTGATTAGTGTCTTTTACACCTCTGCTTCTTCTGTTCTTAAATGATTCAGTCATTTAATTGGCTGACCATGTGGCAAGAAACAGAACTATTTATTTTAGCCCTGCAATAACAGATTGAGTGTAAATAATTTGACACTCCACTTGGTTGGTTATATACATTTTTGCGTTAAAATGCATATTAAAGTTGCTATCTGAAAAAAATAATTTTTTTACGAGAAAACAGCCTCACCAAGATTTTCAGCAGACATGGCGCCTACCCTATCTTGTAGAGCATAAAAATGTAGTACATGAAGCGATTTTTAAAAAAATCGTAGGAGCCGTTTTTGAGAAAATCGCAAAGAAGTGAAAAATTTCACGAATAAACTATTTCCGGTTGACCGATTTTGATGAAAATGTTCGTGTCGGGTCCTCTAGTGGTATATAACTTAAGTTTGAAGTTTGTACGATGTTCCGTTCTTGAGATATTCTGTTCACACACCACAGACCAATCGCTAAAAACATGTTTTTTGTGTTCGGGGGGGGGGGTTCTGAAAACGTGTAGATCCGGTGAAAACTCGATTTCAGAAAATCGACATGAAAACAATACTTTCCTTCCTATATATTTATATAGGCAAGAGAAATTAATTAATCAATCAATCAAAATATACTTTATAACTAATCTTTTAAAAGTTTGTAAGCAAGGATGCAAGTGGTAGATTAGCCTAATCGATTTTACATTTAAATAGACATTTATCGTAGCAGATGAACCCCAGTCAGAGTTCCAAGAATTAAAAATAAAAAAAGAAAAATCATTCTTTACAGCTCTGTCTATACAAATAACAACTACAACGCTAACTAGTAAGCTAGCAACTATTTAAAACGAATATTTAACGAAGGTACTTATTTACTACTCTTATAAACTTACATTATTGACTCACCGCACTGAATAAAATTTTTATTTAAACATAAAACATGACTCATAATAACAATTTTACAAAAAAAATTGTTAAAATAAAACGAAATTATAAAATAAGTTACATAAATACTATAATAATACAAGTTTAAAATATTTTATATTGTGAGTAACTTAAAAAAACAACTTAAAACTTAATCTCATGACTTCTTAGTTCTCTACTTTATTGTTGCATTAGAATTAATGCATCATAACCTCTTATGTGTTCAGGTGCTATTTTCAACTGCTTTGCCAAAAATAACACAAGGATTTTCTAATGTCTCCAAATTATATAAATAAAATTCAAATTTTGCCTGGAACTAAAGGTTTTAAAACTAACTGTAAACAGTTAATTGTTATGAATATATATAGAAAAGGAAATTATCGTTGTAATTTCGAAATCGAGTTTTCCGGAAATGCACGATTTCAGACCCGCTGAACAAAAATAAATGTTGTCATTGATTGGTGTATGAGTGTGTGTCTTCGTTTCTTTGTGTGAACGGAATAGCGTTCGAAGTTGGAGCTTGAAAGCTAAGTTAGGTACTTCAAGGAGACTCGAGACAAACATTTTTATCAAAATCGGTCGAACGGAGGTAGTAGTTTATTCGTACAATTTTTCATTTTTTACGATTTTCACAAAAACGGCTTCTACGATTTTTTTTAAATCGTCTCATTTACTACATATCAGTATGTTTTACAAGATAGGATAATGGTTATGTCTGCTGAAATTCTTGCGGCCTGGGCTCTCGTGGTAAAAAAATTGTAGTTTTATGACTGCGGCTTTAATACGTATTTTAGGGAAAAAGCGAATATAATTAGAGTTGTAGAAAATTAAAAAACAACGATTTTTATTTCAAGCGGTTTATTCTAGAACGCTTAGTTTAGCGTTAATTAGTGATATTCTTTATTTTGCTTATTAAAAACTAAAAAATGTGATTGTTTAAATTGCGGCCTTATTGCATTTTACGACAAAAATGTAGACTATAGTCTATAATTAAAGTTGTTGTTTAGGTCAACAGTAAAGGCTGGTTTAAACCAATAGAGGTTTTACTAAGTAGAAACGAGGAGTGAGGTGGTTTACTGTAGCCTTCCTCACTGAGTGGAAAAGTATGCTTATCAGCATGTCCTCCGAAAAGCACCTACTTTCCACCCTGCAGATGACACCTTCACTTCATTCACCACAAGGTCTGGCTGTATAATGATGAAATTCATTACTCTCAGAGGAGATACCTCTGACTGTGTCTTTTACACCTCTACCTCTTCTGTTCTTAAATAGTTCAGTCATATAATTGGCTGATTATGTGATAAGAAACAGAACTATTTTTGTAGCCCTGGAACTAGTAGATCGAGTGCAATTAATTTAACACTCCACCTGCCTGTTATGGGCAAAAATTAAAGTTGTAGGACATTAAAAAAAACTTACAACTTTTATTTCGACCATTTTTTTTTCTACAGGACCTAAGTTTAGCGTCAATTAGTGATTTTTTGTATTTTTATGTACAATAAAGTTTGATTTTTATTTTTCGCCATTCACTCATGGGTAAAATTAGGCTACGTTTTTCATTTCACAATGTTTACTCATGAATAAATAGGTTTAATTTTTATTATTTACATTGGCAAGAAACAGTCGTATGAATTTTCCACACCAGATTTCCTTATCCTAACGGCCTTTTAGACACAGTAAATATCAAACACGTGGTTTATGAATTTGCTATTGTTGTTTCCAATTAGTCCAGTAGTTTTTTATTCCGTCTGAACGAATCTTATGTTTTATTCGGAAACGGTCTTTCTCTTGCATTATTTTTCCATTTTCATAGAAAATTCAATAGTTTTAATGTGTTTTCTAAAGGAATTTCAGTCAGTATCGTCCCACCAGGTTGGTCTAGAGGTAAAGTCGTCGCCAAAATCAGCTTGTTTAACAGCTGATTTTCGGAGACGAAGGTTCCTGGTTCAAATCCTAGTAAAGGTAGTTACTTTTATACGGATTTGAATGCTAGACAGTGGTTACCGGTGTACTTTGATGGTTGGGGTTCAATAAACCATACTCTCTCAGGAATGGTCGACCTGAGTCTGTACAAGACTACACTTCATTTACACGTCACACACATCATCCTCATCTCATTGGGTCATGGGGTTGCTTATTGTTCTGAATTGAACAGATTGCAACGTACACACATTAGGGATTACAAAAAAAGTATCGTCTGTTCTGTTAAGGAGAGTAAATGTTTTTTTTTTTTTGGTTTAACGTCTGACTGTTCTGCAATTACTGCTAATGCAGACGGTGAAAGATGAAATGATTTTTTTGTAACGTATGAAAAGATGCCGTGCCTGAATGGGATTCGAACCCAAGACCGCATGATGAGAGGCGAGCACGTTACCAACTGCACCAATGCGGCCGGCAAAAATGTTTTTTTAACTCACCTGTTTTTTAAGATAAATGTTTTTCCATTAAACAGTTAAGTCATTCATTCAATTTTGAATTGGTATCTGAAATCGACTTCTTGTTCATGCGATTCCGAATTTAATTTAAACAATGTTTTAAAATAATTTCTAAAAATTGTTATTATTATATAATTTTACTTTTTAAAGTAAGTAAAAAATTAAATAAAAAAAATTTGCAGTGTTAATTTTGTTTCTATTTAATATGCTAACGGTATAGAGAAGAACGAACGGTTAGTCTCGGCGTTCTTCTTACATGAGTCATTTAACTGTTACACACACACACATGCATAAAAACCCACCTACACAAGTATAAATACACACACATACATACAAACTTTCATAAATGAGGGGAAATGGAGCAGAGGCTAGTAGCCAAATAATCTAAGACACCCCTTCCACTCATAACCTCCCAGTCCCTCTGAAGACACCCACTCTCCCCAGATACACTCACCCGGGTCGACAGGGATGTATGACTGACATTTTTTTTTAACTTGACGGAAGTTATCAAAGAAAAGAAAATATTTCTTTAATTTTGACTAATTTCTTAGTTTTGCGTCTTCGTCATAGTCAATTTTCTATAACAAGTTCACAAGAACGTGAAAAAATTGCTGATACTATTCAATTTGTTGAATACTTAATAACTTTCATTTTAATACTTATCTTTTTTTTCTTCCTTCAAGGATTAAGTTTTGGTCCCTATCTTTTGAGAAAGACTGCCAACATTTCGTATGTTACCTGGGTCATACTGAGCCAACATAACAGGAAACCTGTTAAAACTCATCCTACCCAGACATAAGTACCTTTGAACTGCAAGTATTGACACTTTTCCTCCAGTGACTATTAACAATATTCGATTCAAAAACTGTACTATGGAATCAATGTTTTTGTTGTCAACAGCCGAAAGGCTGGTTTACATCTCTAGAGGTTTTACTAAGTAGAAACAAGGAGTGAGGTGGTTTACTATTGCCTTCCTTACTGAGTTGAAAGAGTAAGTTTATTAGGCCCTCCGAAAAACACCTACTTTCCACCCTGCAAATGACACTTTCACTTCATTTATCCAAAGGATCATTCATTTAGAGGCTTATAACTCAAACACCGCTAAACCGATTTAGTTGAGATTTCGCCGGAATATAATCTTGTATGTTGTTATTGGGCGTGCGAAATTTCTGACTTGTAGCGTACTTAAATGTTGAGTTATCAGTAAAATTCTGAACCCCTGTTAACTCCGTAACACCTCATTAATTCGGCAATTTAAAACAAACCATTGTATTCAATACGAAAAAATTAATACAAATTCATTAATATAATGGAACAGCAACTGGCAAGTTATTCGGCAGATTTTTTTAAATATTTAAATAATAGGTAGATGATGCTGGGGCTGGAAGAAGCTTAACCATGTTGCCAAGTCTTTTCATCGGTTATGTTCATTTCTCTAGGTGCTAAAATCGCCTTCCAACGTAACATTCAACTCTGTACCAAAGAGGTACCAGAATGTTAACTCTAATTTTGGCAAAATTGAGTTAAAGCTTCCTTTAAAATCAGAAAGAAATGCTCTAATGCTTCAATTTTGTAGTTGATGTGCAAGATTTTTTGTAAAATCGTTATTGAATGTGTTTTATTGATAGTCAAATAAATTTTTGTTGAATTTGGTGTTTTATTCGCCTGTTACTAAACAGTAGGCTACAAGTAAATTTTGTAATATTTTCAAACGTTGTGCATAAAATGCTGCTTCCTTATAAAAAGTGTTAGTACTAGTATTTCACTTAAATTTTTTTTTACTTTCTCTTGCCTATATGAATATATAGGAAGAAAATTATTGTTTTCATGACGATTTTTTGAAATCGAGTTTTCACCGGATCTACACGTTTTCAGACCTCCTGAATCCAAAAAACATGTTTTTATCGATTGGTCTGTGTGTTAGATTGGTGTCTGTGTGTGAACACAATATCTCAAGAACGGAACATCGTACAAACTTAAAACTTGAAACTTAAGTAAGACTCTACTACCAGACCCGATACGAACATTTTCAACAAATTCGGTCAACCGGAAGTAGCAGTTTATTCGTGTCATTTTTCACTTTTCTGCGATTTTCTCAAAAACGGCTCCTACGATTTTTTTAAAAATCGCCTCATTTACTAAATTTTTTATGCTTTACATGATAGGGTAGGCGCCATGTCTACTGAAATTCTTGAAGAGGCTGTTTTTACGTAAAAAAATTGTTTTTTATGACTGCGGCGATAATATGCATTTTAGCGCAAAAATGTATATAATAAATGTTGTAGAAAATTTAAAAATATACAACTTTTATTTTAATTTTTTCTGTATAACGCTTAGTTTAGCAGTAATTAATGATTTTCTGTTTCGTTCACGAAAATGTGTAAAAAAGCGATTTTTTAAGATTTCAGCCTTAGTATGTATATTACGACAAAAATGTATAATCAAATTTATCGGAAATTAAAAGATCTACAACTTTTATTTAGAGCATTTTCTCTACAGTGCCTAGTTTAGCGTGAAAGAGTGATTTTCCGTATTTTAAAGGAAAACTAAGGTTAATTTTCATATTCCGTCTTTCACTCATGATTAAAATAAGGTTATGTTTATTGAGGTTAGTTTTTTGTTTATTTTGAATGTTTTATTACTAATATTAGATTATATTTTTCATTATATGCATTGGTAAAAGAAAATTGTGGGAGTGTTTCACACCAGATTTTTTATGGTTGCAAAGCAAAGCGGGTAGAGATTGCTAATAGGAGTGTCATTTCACTGAATATTTTTACAATGTTTTATTTATATTTTCGCAGGGAGGGAGTTAACTTGACTCATGTAAATAAATAGAAAGAGTTTTCTGTTGTAGCTAGAGTGATAGGAACTGATTAACGAACGGAACATCCGTTCGTTGTGAAATGTACTTCACATAAAAATACAAAACACTAAAAATAAACGCTTTACAGGAAAAATTCATAAGCTGTCAAAACATTGTCAGGTAATGATGAATAGAAGGACGACTAAGAGAAATTGTAAAACGTTCCTCTTTTTCAAACACCATCGTGTTTAGAAATACTTATATTATTGACTTTATTTTTTTATCTTGCTGTAACATTACAATAATATACAGTACAAGCTCGCCAATCCAAACTAATAAAACCGTGACTGTTCGGATTACCAAAAAGTTTGGAATAAAGAATTTTTGTCTAACAGGCAATACTCATGTTTAAAATTAGTAAAATACCATTGGTTTTGTTGGAATAAACTAATTTAATAGTAATACGAGGTATGGCTATTAAATAACGAGACTGATGTAAAAATATTTATTTTAATTTTATACATAATCACTTATTGTCACCTTTAATATTTACTCCTTCTAAATCCCTACACCGCTCCATGCGAATTTTTCATTGTTGGAAACAGTGCTGGAAGTCATATTTTGTCAGCTTCTTCAGGACACGTGCCGCTTTCTCTTTTACAGCTTCACAGACTCAAATCTTGTCCCTTTTAATGCAGACTTCACCTTAGGAAACAGGTAGAAGTCACATGGTGCAAGATGTGGTGAATAAAGTGGATGTTGTACCACTGAGATGCTGTACTTGGCTAGGAACCTCTTGACAGATAACGCGGAATGAGCTGGCGCATTGTCTTGGTGGAGAACCCACGATTTGTCCTTCCACATTTCGGGGCGTTTTTTCCTTACTCTTTGACGTAGTTTAGAAAGTACCTCAAGGTAGTAATATTGATTAATTGTTTGACCTTCAGGAACCCAGTGAAGGTACACAATCCCATGGATATAATAAAAAAACAATCATCATTGCTTTAAATTTTGACTTGCTCATTCGAGATTTTTTGGCTCTCGGTGAAGTTCGGCTTCTCCAGTGCATGAATTGGCGCTTCGTTTCCGGATCATAAGTAAAAAACCACGTTTCATCACATTTTATTATCTTCTACCTGTTCCTTAAGGTGAAATCTGCATTAAAAGGGACAAGATTTGAGTCTGTGGAAACTGTAAAAGAGAAAGTGGCACGTGATCTGAAGGAGCTGACAGAAGATGACTTCCAGCACTGTTTCCAACAATGGAAAATTCGAATGGAGCATTTTAGGGATAGAGAAGGAGTGTATATTGAAAGTGACAATAAGTGATTATGTATAAAATAAAAAGAAATTTTTTTACGTCAGTCTCGTTATTTAATAGCCACACCTCGTATACAGTACAAGCTCGCCAATCCAAACTAATAAAACCGCGACTGTTCGGATTACCAAAAAGTTCGGATTAGAGAATTTTTGTCTAAAAGACAATATTTATGTTTAAAATTAGTAAAATACAATTTTTTGTTGGAATAACCTAATTTAATAATAATATACGTACAATAAACTGGTCTTACTTGTTTTCTTCCACAAAAAAGTCACATTGAAATAAATAAATTAACAATAAACAAAAATTAGAAATTCAACATTTTTAGACAACACAGTTCATACAGTTATCAAAATATGTATTTCATTTGATATTTACAGCAAATAATAATTACTATAATTTAACAAATTATATTATATATATTGTAGAAAAGGGAAGTTTTAATAATTAAATTAATATATTGTTTAGTTACGTTAGGAAATTTTATTTTATGTTTTTTCTGTAACTTTTTTTCTTTTTATGTTAATTTAGTGTAAATATAAATAAGCTTAATAAAATTAGCCAACTCATACCCGAGCACTGGCTAGTCCTAACCTATGCGGGTATTAGGAAATAGGATAGGATAAAATTCATTTTATTGTTTTTAGTAATAAATAAATAAATAAAATATAAAGGTGACTAAGTTATAGCCTTCCTTTTTCATGATGTATTTTAGTAACAATTAAATTCTCCAGTTGTACACTTAATTTTAGTTTATCTGATCTTTTAGTTTTATTAGTAAAACTTAAAATTGGTTTATTTTATCCTAGCTTATTAAAAAAAATCAGTTCCCCAAAATTCATCATGATTTATAAATAGAGTATCCTCATCACAACTTCAGTCTAAGGATCCGCGTATTTTTCTAAATTCGTCTCTGCTTTCAAATTTACAATATCATAATCCAATGGATTTGCCCACAACGGGCAGGTGGAGTGTTAAATTATTTGCACTCGATCTGTTGGTTTCAGGGCTACAAAAATAGTTCTGTTTCTTATTACATAGTCAGCCAATTATATGACTGAACTATTTAAGAACAGAAGAAGTAGAGGTGTGAAAGACACTGGTCAGAGTTATCTCCTGTAATAGTAATGAATTTCATTATACGGCCAGACCCTGTGGTGAATGAAGTGAAGGTGTTATTTGCAGGATGGAAATTGAGTGCTTTTCGGAGAGCCTGGCATGCTGATAAATATACTTTTCGACTCAGTTAGGCAGGTAATAGTAAACCACCTCACCCTCGTTTTTACTTAGTAAAACCCCTAGAGGTTCAATCCAGCCTATCGGCTGTTGACCTAAACAATCCAATGAAATTATCAATTTTCTAAAATAACTATCAAAACAATTACTTAAATGGATAATTGAAACCGATCAAATCAAAGCACCATTATAATACACATTACACACCATAAAATTACAAATGATAAAACTTAATAAAAATAATAATAATTAGGTCAAACGATTCGGTTTAGTGTATATAAAATTGGCATATTTTCAAATATTACTTTTAAAATTTAATTTCATTAAAAAAATTTGAATAACCCAGTTAACAATCATAAAAAAATTCAATGCCATTTTTTATTTTGGATTAATTAACTAGTTATTTAAAAAAATTACATAAATAATTTGTTTGTTTTATGATATTAAATTAATAATATTTCTGAACATATTAAATTTTTTAGATAATTAAAACTATTCTTTTTTAAATTTTGTCTAATACACTTGGTGCCAAGTAGGGGAATAAGTGAAGCCCTATATTTTATTGTTATGGCAATTTGTTGGCTAAGTTACAGTATCTTAGTATAAATTTCTAAGACTTTTTGGCTAGAGTTAAACAACGGGAGATAGTTTTAAACTTTTTTATAACTATTAGAATAATACAAGGCTTTATATTATATTTTGCTAATAACTAAAATGAAACTTTATTGCGGTAATACGTTAACATTATTTGACATGAAATAACACATTATATTTTAAAACGACACTAAAATCACTTAATTATTGTGTTATTAACAAATTGTGGATTTAACTGAATTCATTTAAAACAAGATACTTTAACAGTTTTAAGGAATCCTTCCATTTTTACTTTTTCACATTATTACTTCTAACGCTTTTTTAAGCAAAAGTGAAATAATTCTTATTGTATTTGTATTTTAGAATTTATTTTATTAAATGCCACTTGAAGCCTCAGTGAAAAAGTCTTGATATCTGTCGAGATACAAATAGAGTGATTGCCGTGGGATTAGGGTATCATATATCCGGGTTTTCTGCAGCCTACCCAAGAAATCATGCTGGGTTTAGAAGCGTCTGGGATTGGAAAGAGTAAATGTCAGAGATTTTGGTTTCTGCTTAAAAAACGTACATTAATATAAAAATAACTTTTTACTTTCTCTTCCCGTATATGAATATATACGGAAGGAAAGTATTGTTTTCATGTAAATTTTTCGAAATCGAGTTTTCAACGGATGCACCTACACGTTTCCAACCACCCTGAACCCAAAAAACATGTTTTTAGTGACTGGTCTGTGTGTGTGTGTGTGTGTGTGTGTGTGTGTGTGTGTGTGTGTGCGCGCGTGCGTGTCTGTCCGACTGTATGTAAACAAAATATCTCAAGAACGGAATATTGTACGAAGTTGAAACTTGGAACCTAAGTTAAATATCACTACCGGACTTGATAAGAATATTTTCATCAAAATCGGTCAACCGGAAGTAGTTTGTTCGTGTAATTTTCCGCTTTTTTGCAATTTTCTTAAAAACGGCTCCTACGATTTTTTTAAAATTTGCCTCATTTATTACATTTTAATGTTCCAAAAGATTGGGTAAGCGCCATCTGCTGAAATTCTTGGTGAGGCTATGCTCTCGAAGAAAAGAAAAGGTTTTTAAGATTGCGGCCTTAATATGCATTCTAGGGCAAAAGTGTATATAATAAAAGCTATAGAACATTTAAAAATCTACAACTTTTATTTCACACGTTTGTTTGTATAACATTTAGTTTAGCGGCAATACGTGAATTTCTGCTTTTTCGTGAAAATCTGTAAAAAATGTTTTCAAGATTGCGGCCTTAGTAAGCATTTTATTTAATTAATCAATAGTTTGATTTTATATTTAATGAATTTCAGTCTAATTTGACAGTTTAATATATTGTTCTTTTTGTCTTTTATGACCAGAATGGACCACTTTAGTCAAATTTAGAAAGCTTCTTCCTTTTCATATTCTTTGGCTTGATGTTTTGCCAGTATGCCCTCATTCGGGCTGATCTTGCTTGCCGAACTTCCTCTGAAACGACCGGTTTCTTCCTGCTTGGGTTTGTTCTTTCATCCGATTTTGTTTCAAATCTACATTCCTTATTTCTTAAGATTTTTAATTTTTCTGATTTGTTTTCTAAATCATCGGAAGTTAATCCGAGTTCGATCATGTCTTCTTTGACATTTCGCATCCATGCTCCTGATGTTACCATTGGAAAGAGTTTTCTAATCATCTTGTTAAAATTCTGTCTTTAGGTGTTCTGATAAGATGTCCAAGAAAAGAAATCCTTTTCTTCCTAATTGTATCTGTTAAGGGTTCGTTATCTTTATAGACTTGTTCGTTTGTTAGAATTCTTCATTGCCCATCTACTTTGTTTTTCTTTCCTATGCAGGTTCTTAGGATTCGTCTTTCGAGTTTTAGGACATTGTCTATTGCTTTTGTCTTGGTCATTTTTGCTAATGTTTCGTTGCCATATATATTAATTGTTGTTTATAATAATTAACATATTGTTTATAATAATTTTGATTAATTATTTAAAAAATTATTTCATACAAAATATTTGTTCGAATTTAATTGAGTAGCAAGTAACATTTTATGTAGAAACGGCATTAAAATCGGTTAAGAAAGAAGTAAAAAAAAAACAAACAAAACTGAAGATTTGTGAGAAAGGTAGCACGTTTACAACGCATACTGACTATTAAACGCGTTGGTAAGATTTTACAACTTTACTTAAGAAAATTTGTATATGATTCACAACAAAACTAGGCTACTTAAAAATATTTAATACTTATATATACTTCATTCTAAAATTAAATAAGCATGACTAAAGAAATATGACTGCTTTTTTGCCATATTTTATTTAATCTACATTAAAACCATACCAATCGTAACCGGCTAGACTTAGACATCATCAATAATTTGTAAAAATTTAAAAGATCCACACACACACACACACGCATTCAAATTTGTTTGATAGACGAAGATAGAATGACAGTATAAAGTGTTACACTTAACGAGTGTAAATAAGTTATAATTAATGTTCCGCAAGATATATTCAAAACCGTAGAAATATGTAATAGTCTTTTTAACTTATAACATATCCAGGAACATAGCCAAATTGTTTTTAATTCCATTTTTTTAATTTAAATAGATTTTTATTAATTAATTAACAATTTAATAATTATTTTATAAATAGGCCTATTTATCTATTTTTTAAATACTGAAATAAGTTTTACTTCATGTAAAATGTGATAATGTAATAAGAAAATATTAGAACGTTGTAAATAACTGAACTTTTAATAATTTTTATAACAAATATTTTTCTTATCTTTAGTAAGAAGAAATAAAATTGGTATGAAATACTCATACGATTTTCGTTTTACAAATTTAAATATTTAAAAATATAACCAATGGTTTAATCATTCGTTTTTTTGTCATCAGTCTCTCAACTGGTTTGATGCAGTTCTCCAAATTGTTCTACCTTGCGCAAGTCGTTTTGTAACTACATACTTGTAACACCTTAAATTTTTTGTAATTTGCTTAAAATATTATAACCTTTGTCTCCCCCTACAATTCACTTCCTCAATATTACCCTCCATTATTGATAGACCTGGATGTCGTAAGATATGCCTTACTAGCCTATCCCTTCTTCTGGTAAGATGCTCCCATATACTTCTTTTCTCATTCACTCGCCTAAGAACCTCTAAATTATTTATTTTGTCCACCCACCTAATCTTTAACATTTTTCTATAACACCACATTTCAAAAGCTTCTATCCTCTTCCTTTCAACAGCCCCTATCACCCACGTTGCACTCCCGTTTAATGCTACTCTCCAAACATAGTGTTTTAAGAAATTTTTCCTGTAAGTCAATGTTTGTCGTCAGTAAGCTGTAAGCTGAAATTTACTAATCATTAGTAAACAATGTATAATATTAAAAACATAACCTAATTTTAACCATGAGTGAATGATGCAAAATGAAAATCAACCTCTCTAGAACTTAAAAATACAGTTGTAGATTACATCACTAATTGACGCTAAACTAAGCTCTGTAGAAAAACATCTTTGAAATAAAATTTATAGGTTTTATAACTTCCAACTTTGATTACACTTTTGCAGAAAAAGTTAAGGCCGCAATCTTTAAAAAAAAAGTACATTTTTGACCGGGAGAGCACAGCTCTCAAGAATTTTAGCAGACATGGTGCTTACTTTATCTTGTAGATAATAAAAACATATAGTAAATAAGGTGATTTTTAAAAAAACGTACGAGCTTTCTTTAGATAAAATCGCAGAAAAGAGAAAAATTTCACGAATAAACTATTATTTTTTCCGGTTGACCAAATTTAATGAAAATGTCTAATCCTCTACTGGTACGTAACTTAAATTCCAAGTTTCAACTTTGTATGCTATTCCGTAATAGTAGGAAAATGAAACTAGTAGAATCGTTTGCTTTAATCAAGATTCCTGCTACCGTGTTTCAGTAAAACGGAGAAAGTATTATAAGGGTCCCGATTGCTAAGAGAAACTACCAGACGCAGGTATAAAAATAGTTAATGTCTTTGTAGTAAGTTAGTTTTTACTTGAATTATGAATGGAAAGTATCGTCAGGCCGTTCAAAATAGTGTCGTTACGGGACCGGTTCTGAATTACGTTAATAAAGCGAGTGAAAACGGGTGGTAGAAAGTAATTGTAGACACGTAAGTCATTGTTTTAAATTGTTAAGTGACATTATTTTACTTATAGTCAAGTTTAGTTTAAACTTAAATTTTGTAATTAATTTCAGTAATCTACTAATGTATTTGTTAAAAAGCTAGGTTTAATAATTAATTTTAATTATTAATTGTGTCAATAAAATAATACATTGTTGTAAGTCTGTTTATTACTTATCAACCCCGGATCCCGAACGAACCTAGACTTAGGTGTTATTATACTATATACTTTAGATTAACAATTTTTTGTCTAAGTTTTCGTTGCGGATCTCGAATTATTCAATACAATACATTGAATATTTCAGAAACGGGGAACTAAAATAAATTTGGGGTAAAAATTTCCTTCAGAAAATAGCAAACTTTCATACAAAATAGTTTACTTTCTTATAACACAGGAGCAGGTAACAATAAAATTTTGCTAGTTTATACAAGAAACATTTCACCAATAACATGTTTATGAACTTCTAAGCAAATAAACGAGTATATATGTTTGAAAATTTGGTTTTGTACTTTATGGACTTGTCCAAAACAGGCAGGCTAAATGTAAAATTATTTGTATTCGATCTGATAATTCCCAGGGCAACAAAAATAGTTTTGTTTCTAATCAGATGGTCAGCCAATTATACGACAGAAGAGGTACAGGCGTAAAAAACTCACTAGTTAGAATTATCTTTTTCGAGTAAAGAATTTCAGTATACAACCACACCCTTCGTGAATGAAGTGAAGGTGTCATTTGCAGGGTGGAAAGTAGATACTTTTCAGAAAGCCCGGCATGCTGATAAGCATACTTTTCCACTCATTGAGGAAGGCATGGTACATGGTACCTCACTCCTCGTTTTCTTAGTAAAGCATCTAGAGGTTCAAACCAGCCTTTCGACTGATGTCTTAAACAACAACTTTATGGATTTTTCGAAAAAATAAATTATTGCTTTGTAAGGTTAATAAAACAGGTAAACTATAGCCTACGGAACTACAAATTTTGATAATTCTTCAAAGTTTACCATAGAATTGGTTTTTTTTACAAGATTTTAGTGGCAATGGACTTTCAGGTAACAACACTGACTTTCTCTTACTTCCCACATGCCTCTCTGGATCTTTACCTATCTCTGATTTATATTTTTTCGAAAAAACCCCTTAATTTTATCGGAATTCTTTTTAGTCCTCTCTTTTTGCGGTTTTTCCTTTTCTTATACTTTCTTCCCAATGAATCGTTTTTATTGAATATATATTTCAAATCAGTTTGAAGACAATAAGTAAATAGTACACTCTAATAAACTTTGGTGTAGTGGTCAGCGCAACTGCCTAATACGCCAGGAATCCCTGGTTTGACTCCCAGTTAGGCCTGGAAATCGTTCGTCTTTATATCACATTATCATTACGTACGTACAAGTGAAGGCTTACGTAGTCATCATTCAGTATTTTAAATGTTTAAAAGACCGCATCCGTAGCGTAGTGGTAGTGCGCTAGCCTACAAAGCGGAGGTTTTGGGTTCGATTCCCAGCTAGCATCTAGAAATTTTCACTAATTAAAATACATTGTTTAATTACCCAACGTAATCGCTAATAACAGAGCTGTTGATCCGATTTTAAATAAACTAGAAAAATTTTAAATATTAAAGACTAGTTTAATCATTCAATAACAAAAAAAAAACTGGTAGGCCTACTATTCAATTTAGGCACTAGCATAACTTTTTTCTTTAGAGTGAATTCATTTTTTTTAACAAAAAGTAATTCTTTTGCAATCAGTTTTTTTAAAATTTAATTATAAACTTTAAGCAACGATGTTAAAAGTTTGAATAAAGACGTTCTTAGAATGAAAATATAAAACACACTCAGAAGTGTGCTTAAAAAATTTGTACTAAGTGATTTTTTAGTCCTGTTACCCAATTGTTAATGTATAGTAATTTTTTTCTAAGAAAGGGAATTTTTGTTTTGTGACACGAAGCTGGTAGCCCTACTCAACCGGTGTAGATACAGCAGTGAGTTGATTCTCCTTGAGATGTATAAAATTTTGTGCCGTTTCCGGTCGTGTTACGTACAGAATGTCTTTTACCCTAGAATAGCGGTTTTCATTCTTGAAAAATATTTGGCTACGAAATCGTGCGCGAGTGTAAAAGAATTATTTCAAATTAAATTTGTTGATGTTCCTTCACCAGAAAAAATGTCAATTTCTAGGCCAACAAACCGATTTCGAGAGACAGGTAGTGCTTGCGACAGAAAACCTAGTGGTCGACCAACTCTCTTGACAGATGACGTTTTAGAGAATGTGAAAACAAGATTGCTCAATTCTCCACGAGAAAGTTTACGAAAACTTTCCTCGCAAGTTTGTTTGTCATAATCGAGTGAAAGCTGCTAAAAAAATAAAATTGTATTCGTATCGTGTAAGATTAGTCCAAGAGCTTCAGCTTCCAGATTTAAACAAACGATTGTTCTAGGGTAAAAGACATTCTGTTCGTAACACGACAGGAAAAGGCACAAAATTTTACACACCTTAAGGAGAATCAACTCACACTGCCGTATCTATACCGATTAGTAGGGCTACCAACTCCGTGTCACAAAACAAAATTTACCTTTCTTAGAAAAAAATTACCAGACAATAACAATTGGGTAACAGGACTAAAAAAATCACTGTAGAATCCGTTTTTGAGAAAATCGTAAAACAGTGAAAAATCGCACGAATAAACTACTACTTCCGTTTAACCGATTTTGATCGTGTCCGGTCCCTTTGGTAGTACCTAACTTAAGTTCCAAGTTTCAACCTCGTACGATAATTAATTCTTGAGATATTTAGTTTTCACGCAGATATACAGACCAATCGGAAACGTAAATTTTCGGTTAAAACTCGATTTCGAAAAATCGACATGAAAACAACACTTTCCTATCGTATATATTTAAATAGAGCACGAAAAAGTAAATATTATTACAATATTTAAATTTACTTAAAAAATACAATGGAAATAAGTACGACAGAATATTGATGTTCAAGTGGGTCAGAAAAATAATATATTTTTACTTAAAACAATAAATAGGATTTTAGGCGAAAGTCTAGCCTTAACTGGACTATAAACTGAATGGGGAACTTCGCCAAGTAAGGTTTACATTACTGTACTACTTATCGTTAACAAAATTTCAATGAACTCAGAATGGAACAAATTTATTTAAAGTTTTTGCCAGTCCGAAAATAACTTATTTAAAAAGACATAATTTTAACAGCGTAATATTAATAGATTTTTATTGATTTAAATTATAATATTAATTTGAAATGAAAACAAAATAAGTAACTGAGGATTTTTCAATCCATCTTATAAAGGAGTAAGCTTAAAACTAAAGTTAAAGCTAGCCTGTAGCCATCAGCGTTCCAGTAACAACGATCAGATGCCTGGCAAACACACAATCGTTCAGAAATAGACTCACTCTGCGTCATTGTCGGGATCGGAATAGTTATTTGCAGAGTGAAATTGAAGAACCCTCCGACCCCCTCCCTATATACTTCTGACTTCTCAAAAAACATCATCCCCTTCGCCTTCGACAATACAAAACTGCACAAGCTCTTGTTAGTAACACTAACTTAAATTTTGTTAGGTAATAGAACAACAAAGCATAAATAAAACAAAACTAATCAGATTTTACAATAAACTACTTAGGGCAAAAATATTAAAAATTTAGTACAAAATAATATTTTATTCAGCTTTTAGTAATAAAATCAGAAACAATCCTAAAAGTTTTCTGTAAACATCCCTACCGTTATTTCCCTATTTAATTATTCAGCTTTTCTACCATCGAAAACTGGATTTATTTTTAAAGAACCACCAAATCTGTTCTCTTGATATTTTATTTCTAGCCTGAATATGAACACGGATACTCAACGGTTCTTGTAAGTGAGTCAGATGGTCACCACAAAAAAATCGCTCATTAAATCCATGTTACTTAACGATTGAAAGTGGTTTACTACCAGTTTAATTACATGGTCCAGAAGCTAATAAACATTTTTTTAAATTTATTTGTCATTAATACGCAGGTGGAGTGTTAAAATTATTTGCACTCGATCTGGTAGTTCCTGTTTCTTATCACATGTTCAGCCAATTATATGAATGAATCATTTAAGAACAGAAGAGGTAGAGGTATAAAATACACTATTCAAAGTTATTTTTTCTGAGAGTAATGAATTTTATTATACAGCTAGACCCTGTGGTGAATGAAATGAAGGTGTCATTTCAGGTTGGAAAATAGATGCTTTTCAGAGGGCCTGGTATGCTGACAAGCTTACTTTTCCACTCAGTAAGGAAGGCAATTGTAAACCACCTCACTCCTCGTTTTACTTAGTAAAGCCTTCAGAGGTTCAAACCAGCCTTTTGGCTGATGACATAAACAACAACAACGTTTTGTCATTATCTTGGTTATTAGATATCAAAATGGTTAACGAAAAGTTACTGTAGGTTTGAACTATGCAGAAAATTTTCAGAACGTAACCAGAAATTAACCTTGGCGTCTTCCACTTTGTAGTCAAGCCCTGTAACACTGCATCATAGAGGAAGCTAATATTTTATGATTTCATAGTCAGGTATATATAATTTTTTTTTGGTTTATGAATTTTATGAATTTTTGTCAACTTATACTCCAAAGGAACACTTTACCTGATAGGGATTTTAAAAATTATTGTATAAGTTTTAGAACCCCAGATAAAAAAAGGTTTTTGGAAGCGTAAATCTTATAAATAAAAATTAAAAAAATTAAATACTTCATATACTTTAACTTGACTCTAGATTGGAAAGAATGAGGAATGTGATGATAAGGAAAAATTTGAGGAAGTTGGATATTACGGCGGATGAAATTGAAAAGAGGCACCTGGTGTGGTCTGGACATGTGTAGAGGATGGTAGAGGATAGGTGGCCCAAGGAGGATTGTGAACTGGAGACCCCAAGGAAGGCGGAAGTGTGGGCGATCACCTGAAACATAGAATAAGCAAGTACGGGAGGACATACTCTGTAGGGTTCGGGAGGCTAGAACCTGGGAAAATAGAGATCGGTGGCAGTTAGGATGGGAGAGACGCCATACGCTGCAAGAAAACTCGCTTTAAAAAAATAAATACTTCTTCTTCTGCCTTTCAAGGATTAGGCATCTCTGCCTATTCCGAACTTCTCAAATCTGCCCATCTCTTTCTCGGGCGTCCTCGTTCGCTCCTGCCCTCCGGCATATAGCCCAGTGTCTGCTTAGGTATCATATCCTCCCAAATTCTGTTCTGAGATACCATGTCGTTTATATAGAAGATGTTGAGTTCTTTCCTTATCTTGGTATTCCTGTAACAATCTTCTCTACTACACCCAAACGTATTTCGATGAAATTTCATTTCACATCCTTGTAATCTACTCTCCTCTCACCCGTGGCTGTTGCTAGGTCTGCTATTGGGGGCCGCCCCTGGCTATGGGGACACTCGTCAACTCTGTTGGGAGAGTGCTGAGGAAATAGAATACTCAGGGTGGACAAAACCAGTGAAGATGGTCAACGGCTCCAAAGGTGGGATGTGAAAGCCATTATTCTAACGGGAGAGGAGGCGGACGAGCCTAGAGCGGCATCTCGAAGGAACTGTCCTTCAGGCTCATATGTGGCAACCCCACTAATTAGCTTAATCTGCGCAGCGCTCGTAACGCGACCAGAGGATTTTCTAAACTATTGGCAAACCTCAAGATGCCTCGGATGATGGACCGGGATTTAAGGATAACATAATTAGGATACGAACAAATAAAAGGAGATTAGGAATAACATACTTTATTTTATTAAAGTATAAATATTTTACCCCCAAATGACTAAGCCCATTCTTGCAGAAAAACACAAGGTTAATTATATTAAAACATAGACAACTCATCTAGAATAAATACAGTTCTATATAACTTTTTTTAAGTTTCATGGAAGATGGAAGTTCAGATAGATATTCACAAGAATGGAATTAAGAGAAGCTATAGGGAAAAAAGATTAGAACGAAATTGCAGAGGAGCAGGATCTGTTTGAAGACAAACAGAAAAGAACTAAATGGGTATTTTTAGAAATAATACTGAGAAAAACAGAAAACAAGAAAAATTTCAGATTGTTGTATGATCGCAGCCCATAGTTGGTTGAAACAAACCTCATAAAAATAATAAAGACAGTGATTTTTTCATCAGTTGGATAAATGGATATCTCGAAACAAATTCACATTTTTTGAATAAGATAACTGTCTAACGAAGATTATAAACGGTTTGGTTTTTGATGAAATGTAATAAAAATGGAAACGATGCCAGTGAATACTTGTCACGCAAAAAATAATAAAAAAACAAGCATGTTTAAGCGTATGAGGGATATACATCATTCCACATTTAACTTTTTAAAGAATCCACGGTGTTATGTGAACTTAATGCAATTTATGAATCAGTAGAAATTTTCTACCGAGATTAAAAGAATAACTGAAGATCTTTTAGAGATTTCAATAACTTTTTTTAAATAAGATTCCAAAAATTGTTTATGAGGTTTAATTTCGGTCAAAGTTTTCCGTTAATTCTTACCTTAAACGGTTTAATATCAAAATAACAATTTCTCATGAATACTCGGGTGGCGCCCCCAGCCAAATTCTTTAAATTATATGTAGTCTTAGTTGAACCAGAGCCAAGACATGATCATTCTGTAAGTTTCTATACAATTGAATTACGTCTGAACCAGTGAAGTCGACAGTGTTCTCGTCTGTTATTAAGACGAAGATCCCACGTTCCGTTCTCGAATGAGGCTTTGAAAAGATCAATGAAAAGTTATACCCAATGTTACAATCCGATAATAACCAAGATGCTGATAAGACTGAATAATTAAAAACAAATAAATAAAATTATTGGATTAGTAAAAATTTATTACAAAAGATATTTATTGCAATGATTAGACAAGCAGCAGAATATTTCCCTTTTAAACAGTGTAATTCCTTTACAATCAGTTTGTTTTAAACTTATAAACTTTAAGCAAAGACGAGAAAAACTTGAGTAATGTTCTTAGAATAAAAATATAAACCACATTCAGAAGTGTTTCAAAAATGACTAAACTGTGTAAAATAAAATAAAATAAACTGAACTTAATTTACTGTGAATTAATATATTGAAAGATGAAATTGTTGAAGATGACGACCTTGATAGAGATGATAATGATGCCAATTATGAGGTGACGATGATCAGTAGGGCTAGTAGAATAATTAAAAAACTAACCTCAAAAAAATTTTTTTTTAACGTCCGACTGTTTTGCAATTACTGCTAATGCAGACGGTGAAGGATAAAATGATTTTTTGTAACGTATGAAAATATGCCATGCCTGAATGGGATTCGAACCCAAGACCGCTTGATCAAAACAATATGCCCTTATTTCAATAATGAGTGAATGATGCAAAATGAAAATCAACCTCAGTTTGGCATAAAAATACGGAAAATCACTCTTTCACGCTAAACTAGGCTCTGTAGAGAAAAATGCTTAAAATAAAAGATTTGCCTAGATCTTTTAATTTTCTATAAATTTTATTATATACACTTTTGTTGTAAAATGCATACTAAGGCTGAAATCTTAAAAAATCCATTCTTTTACAGATTTTCCCTAACCCTAAAGTTGGGGAATTCTGCTATCTAGGGAGTAGAATAACAAAGGATGGTAGAAGCACAAATGATATCAAAAGTAGGATTGCTCAAGCTAGAAAAGCCTTTGAATTGAAAAACAGCTTAATGACTACAAACATTGATTTACAGATAAGGAAAAATTTCTTAAAACACCATGTTTAAAGTGTAGCATTATACACGAGTGAAACGCGGGTGATAGGGGCTGTAGAACAAACGAGCTTTTGAAATGTGGTGTTATAGGAAAATGTTAAAGATTAGGTGGGTGGATAAAATAAATAATTTAGAGGTTCTTAGAAGAGTGGATGAAAAAAGAAGTACATGGAAACATCTTACCAGGAAAAAAGATGTCTTAAGACATCCAGGTTTTGGTCTATCAATAACGGAGGATAATATTGAGAAAGTAAATTGTAGGGGGAGGCAAAGGTTAGAATATGTAAAGCAAATTACAAAAGATGTAGGGTGTTACAGGTACGCATATAAGAAACGACTTGCACAAGATAGCTTGGAGAACTACGAAAAAACCAGTCGAGACTGATGACAAAAAAAATTGCTAGGTAAGAAAGTAAAGGGAAGACCAAGCAACAGAACTTGGAAGGGTAAAATGAAAAATACGAAATTCAATAATACGTAGTCATGGAAAGAATGTTAGGTGAAACCTTACGAACGTGGATGGATGAATGAAGCTGAGAATTACGGAAAATTCTAACTCCCTGACATTACGAGTAAGGCGATGGTTATTTCGTCTTAACTTTGCCAATGTAAACTTCTCGTAAACATCTAATTCAGAAAAATATGTATTTTACTAAACGCTTATCTGTTACAACAAAGCTAATTGTTCGTGGATCATTTATAAAAATACGTCTTATAATCTTTTGTTACAATTCTTTCTGAAAAGATAATGATGTATGTAATGCAATATAACTTGAAAAGAATTTCGTTCGACAATTTGGCGCCCTGGCACCAATTCAAAAATTTATTCATTTTCAAAAAAATAGTTAATTCTTTTAATTTCTTATTATGATAAACGGTAAAAGCATTTACTGGTTTTTACTGAAATATTTATTTATTAATCTCAGTTTTAAATAACTCTGTTTTGTGTTTTAATTTTTCGAGTTCAGTTTAACTTTATGGAGATTTTTACCTTACTTTTTTATTTTATACGAACAAAAGAAAATTACAGTATTCGTTGAATACAATATGTTCGAATCATGAAACGGGTAGAGTGTTAGATTACAGTGTAATCATTTAAGTTCTTTTAGAAATTACGACGAAAATTTACCATTTATTTATTTGAAGTCGCATCAACTGCTAGGTTACTAGCGACTACGGTGGATTATATGGCAGTAAATGTGGGATTCGACTAGTGAAAATTTCCAGACCCTGACCGGGAATCGAACCCGGGACTTCCGCGTGGACCTAAAGCGCTAACCACTACGCTACGGAGGCGGCCAACATGACGCAATTTCCCGAAAATTTTTTCAAATTTCCGTCGGACCTAGAGCATTAGGAACATTACAAAATAACAAAATTATATTAGGGATGCCACAAAATAATGCATCCGCTTAAATGCACAAATAGTATTTATATATTATTTGCTAACGCTCCAGTGCTTGTAATTTCATCCGATTTCGACCCAACGTTTTTAATTTATAGAAAATTCAATAACGATGAACTTTTTCCAGAACTGATAAACATAAATTATGACGAAAATTTAGAATAACTTTTCTAATAGGCCTATTACCGTTTCAGTAGATTTTCTAAAATTGTCAATTTCTTCAAAATGATATCAATCCTATTACATTAAGAATGCCATAAAATAATGAGATTCGCTAAAATGCACAGATAGGCATATCTATCTCCAATGTCCGTAATTTTCACCGATTTCGATCCATTCTTGTTTAATTCAAAGAAAATTCATTAACGATAAACTTCTTCCAGAACTGATCAAAATTTTCACAAATAATTTTTGATTTTCAATAAATTTTTGACTACCGAGTAGCCCACGTTAGACGATCGATTTTTTGCAGGAAATCTTCTTAAAATTTCAAAAATTTCAGTTTAAATACTATTATTTAGAAATATTGGTTATTGAGTATATTTTTTACAAAAAAACAAACTTTTAATTAATAAATCAATTCTTAAACCGATTTGGACGTATAGAATCCAATTACGGGGCTCAGTACGACATTCCAACATTGAAATCCTGCAAAGGTTTCAATCGAAATGACTCAGAAAAATCACAGAATCGCCTGGGTACATAACGAACAACAAATATCTACAATTCCTACAATTTAACTAGAAATCAACAAATACAGTACAAAATATCAAAGACTCAAATGTCCTCGCGATCTCACTGTCAGACAATTCAAACTATACTTGAAGCGATCCTGTGGACATATTTTAAAGGGACAAGATAGTCCCTCGAATAAAATTAATCGGACATAACAACATTTTTAAAAGCTAAACACTCGAAAAGAAATTTTCAAATATTATGAAAATAAAAATGTTCACTGTAATTGCTATAATTTTCTAAAATAATTTCTTATTTTTAAATAATCGTTGTATAACTTAATCGATATTTAACGGGTGTTCTAGATAATTATTAATAACAGAATTTAACTTACTGGAAGCTACTACAGCCATTTAACAAAAGCCTATTTGTAATATTTTTAAAACAGATAAAATTGTACTTTAACGATTGTAAAGTAATAAAAATAAATTAAAAACTTATAGGAAACCCTGTTTAACTTCCGCTCACTCTAAAAATAACACTTAATTCACACTTAAGTTGAAATATATAGCCTAGTAACTTATATGTGGAAGAAAAAAACACATAAATTGGTTGTTGACCCTTCACTTTACGTGAACACATAATGTTTCCAGCGACTAAGTAAACTGACAACTAAGGGGATTTATTTTAAGTTTTCATTTAGTAGTCAGAATAAACTTAAGATAAACTAACTCAGTACTTGTTCCACTGTACTTTTTTTACAAAAAAAAAACACGTATTTAATATTTTTACTTTCTCTTGCCCAATATGAATAGTACATAGGGAAGGAAAGTATTGTTTTCAAGTCGACTTTTCGAAATCAAGTTTTCACTGGATATACTTAGGCCTACACGTTTTCAGAACCCAAAAAAACCATGTTTTTAGCAATTGGTCATTTTGTCAACAAAACATCTCAAGAACGGAATAACGTACCAAGTTGAAATTTGGAACTTTAGGAACCACTAGAGGAACTAGAAGCGACGATTTTCATCAAAATCGGTCAACCGAAAGTAGTAGGATAGTTTATTCGTTCAATTTTTCACTTTTTCTCTAAACGGCTCCTACGACTTTTTTTTAAAATCGCCTACTAATTTTTTTGGCTCGACAAGATAGAATTTTTTTTCTCTTTAATTCTTTATTTACAACTGTAAAATTTTACAACAAGCAAATGTGATGATTAAGATAATAATGTAAATGACATGATAGGCATGAGAGGGGTAGGGCCCCCATTGGTGCCTCCCCAAGAATGAAATTTGTATATCAAATTAGCAGGTCTCTACTCCAGCGTCTTTGAAGGCGTCTAGGGGGATTATCAGGTAAATGAAAAGTGGAAAGTGAACGCACCAGTGGGTTCTCGTGTTCGTGTGACTTGTCGTGAAAGTGTTTGTAAAGGTATTCCATGGAATTTTTTACAAGTGAAATTTTTTACAAGATAGAATAAACGCAATATTATAAAACTACTTTAAAAAATTAGAATTACAATTTAAAAAAAATTATTATTTAATTATTCACAATTAAAGAATTGTAACAAATTATTATAAATTATAAAAATTGCAATTTTAAAACTACTTTAAAAATAATATTATGTTTTGTAATTGTTTGCTTAAGTTCTTGAGGAGACTGTGCTGTTAGAATTTTTTTTAAGATGGCGGCTTAAATTTATGCATTTTAGGGAAAAAGTGTTTAGTATAAAGTTGTAAAATATTAAAAATCAACATTTTTTGTACAACGCTTAGTTTAGCGGCAATAAGTAATATTCTGTTTTTTTTATAAAATCTGTAAAAAACGGGATTTTTAACATGAGGCCTTAGTATGCAATTAACGACATAAAATAATGTATATATGCGATGTTACAGGAAATAAACAAATCTATAACTTTTATTTAATGCATCTACTTCTAGAGTTTAGTTTAGGGTCAATTAGTGATTTTCTGGGCTTCGCTCATCAAAATCGGTAAAAAAGCAGGATATTTTAAGATTCCGGTGTTACTATTCATTTTACGACCAAAGTGTATAATCGAAATTATAGGAAATTAAAAAACCTACAACTTTTATTTTAAGCATTTTTCTCTATAGATTTTTTTTGTTTTTTGTTTAACGTCCGACTGTGGTGCAATTACTGCTAATGCAGACGGTGAAAGATGAAATGTATTTTGTAACGTATGAAAATATGCCGTGCCTGAATGGGATTCGAACCCATATTTCTCTATAGAGCCTAGTTTAGAGGCAATTACTGATTTTCCGTATTTTTAAGTATTACACGTTGATTTTCATTTTGCGTCATTTTTAATGACACTCATAAATTAAAATTAGAGATTATGTTTTTCATTTTACATTGTTTACTAGTTTGAAACCTCTGTACAATTATACTCTCCTTGAATTCGTGGAACCGAAAACCTGATAGCAATATAGTTAAACAAAAATAGGTTACGTTTCATTATTTACATTGGCAAGAGAAAGTCGTGTGAGAGTTTCACGCCAGATTTTTGAGTTTAAGGTTCCACAAAATTTTGTGTTGCTTAGACACCCGAGAGAATACAAATCTAATTTCGTTACCATTAAAATTGAGAAGAAATATCAATTAGGCATTTAACAAAATGCCCTTAAAATAATAGTGTTTTTATATTTTAAGAATAAAAAAATGTTTTGATCTCCACCATTTTTTAAATATCATTTTTAAAATCAGAGTTCAATTTTACAAGCCTTATTTACTGTAGAACAGACAGGTGGAGTGTCAAATTATATTACACTCAATCTGTTCATTGCAGGGCTAAAATAAATAGTTCTGTTTCTTATCACATGGCGAGCCAATTAGATGACTGAATCATTTAAGAAGATAAGAGGTAAAGATGTAAAAGACACTAATCAGAGTTATCTCCTCTGAAAGTAATGAATTTCATTATACAGCCAGACCCTGTGATGAATGAAGTGAAGGTGTCATTTGCAGAGCGGAAAATAAGTGCTTTTCAGAGAGCCCAGCATGCTGAAAAGCGTACTTTTTCACTGAGTGAGGACGGCAATCGTAACCACTTCACTTTCGTTTTACTTAGTAAAATACCTACAGGTTCAAACCACCCTTTTGGCTGATGACCTAAACAACTAAACAACATTTACTGTAGGCATGTTACAAATCACAATGAAATTATTTTGTATAATAATAGCACCTGTACAACTCTAGCCTTTGTCTTTCTTTTTCCTTTAATTTCCAGAATATATTACCAAGCTTTAATATTATTACTAACTATAAATAAAAAATACAAAGGCTGCCTCTGTAGCATAGTGGATAGTGCGCAAGCCTAGAACGCGGAGGTGCCGGGTTCGATTCCCAACTAGGGTCTAGAAGTTTTCACAATTTAAAATGGGAAAACACATAGATAACTTTAGGCACAATTTTCTCATCAATCCTTTAGTGGATTATCCCAATTTGTTTTCTGTATTTTTTGTTATGAGAAACCATATTTAATAAAATCATAATGTTTTGTAGAAATCGAAAGCTAAAAAAATCTTGAAATATTTTTCTCGGAATTATAGGATTTAAAATATTATATTTTTTTAATTTACTTAAGATTAATATTTTTTTAAATTCTAGTTCTGCTGTTAGGTACTTACCAGAAGAAGGCCTAGTGCAGAAATTTCAACCGTTTATCTAACGTAGTTTTTAAGGTACAGGTTCCGAAATGCAAAAACAAACACTTTCCGGAAAATGAATTTAAAGTTAACACCGTTTATTCTACTAGATCTTAAAAAGTACCAGCTTTGTACTCTTCTTCCTTGTCAATTCCCTCAGTTTTTCTTTTAAGGTTTATTTTGGCTTCTCTTTTTACCTTACTTCCAAGTTGAATTGGTTTTTTTTTTATTTCAAAATTCTCTCATCTATATATTTCAACCGCTCGAAAGTGAACAGCCCAAGAGCCATTCCCAGTCTTTCCAACAAATGTGATTTAGCTATTGTACCATCATTGTAACAAATGACTGCATCATAAATGTACCAATCATTAGTATATCCAGTCCCACAAAAACAACTTTTGGTAGCCGCTGCCCAATCATATGGTTAAAACTTTCATATGGGTTCTGCATGTGCCCATAGATGCACTTTTTTAAAACATCATCAGTATGAAAAAGAAGCTGCTATAAGAAAAGGTGTATAACAAGGATGTTCATTGTCACCACTGCTTTTTAACTTATGGGCAGAAGAGGCTATGTAATGAAATGAAGGAAAAATTTGACGCAGGAATAAAAATTCAAGGAGAAACAATAAAAATGCTGAGATTCGCTGATGATATCATAGTATTGCTGAGACAAATAAAGAACTAGAGGATATCTTAAATGGAATGGATGAAATCATGAGAAAGGATTACTTCATGAAAATTAATAAGAACAAAACGAAAGTGTTGTGCAGCAGCATGAGTGGTTTAGAAGAGATGGGAAATTTATAAGTAGGCAACGAAAACATACAGGAAGTTGGGAAATTCTGCTATCTAGGGAGTAAAATAACAAAGGATGGTAGAAGCACATGTGAATTAAAAAGTAGGATTGCTCACGCTAGAAAAGCCTTAGAAATGAAAAATAGCGTACCGATTATAAACATTGACTTACAGATTAGGAAAAATTTCTTAAAACACTATGTTTGGAGTGTAGCATTATATGGGAGTGAAACAAGGGTGATAGGGGCTGTAGAAAGGAACAGGATATAAGCTTTTGAAATGTGGTGTTATAGGAAAAAGTTAAAGATTAGGTGGGCAAAATAAATAATTTAGAGGTTCTTAGACAAGTGGTTGAAAAAATAAGTACATGGAAACATCTTACCAGAAGAAGGGGTAGGCTAGTGGGGCATATCTTAAGACATCCAGGTTTTCATTGACCAATAATGGAGGGTAATATTGAAGGAACAAATTGTAGGGAGAGTCAAAGGTTAGAATATAAAGAAAATTACAAAAGATGTCTAGGGTATTACAGGTATTTAGATATGAAACGACTTTCAGCTAGGAGAACTGCATCAAACCAGTCGAGAGAGTGATGACAAAAAAACTTGGTATGGAATTATTATGAGTATAATTCTCACAATTTGCAAGGCTTCTGTCAAAGTTAGACCAAGAATCAAGCCCAATGAGGCACAATTCCATGGTCTGGTTCTTATTTGGTCAAAACTTTGTAAAAATAGATTACCCAGATATCCTGTTTCATTTTTTACAACCCCTTCTTTTCTTCTTTATTTTCTGTCCATCATATGTCTGTATGTTGCCAATTTATGCATCTGTTAGCCTACCTTTCTCTGCAATAAATCTACCATCTGCAAGTAGTTTGCCTTTCAATTTTTGTTTTAGTATACTTAATTCAGTACCTAAACATTATTGTACCAAGCCAATACATGTAATACACAACTATATATTTTGTAATTGTAGTGGCACCATACAGTTTGCTTTCAACTACTCTGTGAAATCCTTTGGAATCACCATCTCCCATGTGTTTGACATAACACACACCCTACTTTTGCTCATGACCAAATTTTTTTTCACACCTTCACACTTCATCCTCATGCTTGTGCCTTCATAGTTTTTTCATGCAGTCATGATTTATAACTTTTTTGTTACACAATGATGCGATGCACTCAATGTTCAAAACCTGTAGCGATTGTCACACAGTTCTTAGATGTGTGTCTGTGCTTCTGCCATGCAGCATCAAATCCAGCGGCAATGTCCTTGTCATTTCCATTTTGTCTACTTCAAATGCTGCATTTCTAATTGAAGCATCACAAACCTCAGTTACTGCATCAAGAAGGCGTTTGTTGTAGCATACTGTGAAATTTTGTTGAAGGAGAAAGAAGATTTGTAACAGAACAAAATGTATTTGCAACTGCCTTATCTTGCCCGATTGACCTGAGAATATGAACTACCCTAAAATTTGTATCATATAAGTGACTACCATAAACTGATCTTTTTGACGACGTAGTAGATTAATTTTAATCACAAACTGTACATTTCATTACAAGTTTTTATACTAATCCATTATTACACAAATTATCCACAGATAGAACAAATTTACCCACACTATCACATTCTTTACATTTTACTAACCTATTTTCTAACCGAGGCAACAATAACACATTGGCGAATATATTTACATCAGTTTTATCACAGTCAAATTCTTTTGATAACAGAGAATTAAGCGTTTTTTTGGAAGAAGAGTACAAGGTGCTGAAGAAATAGGATTAGGAGCTGATCTAACTTGTTCACTGACGCCGGTAGGCTCACTTTGCACTTTTCCACTACTGTTTGTAATTTATTTTTTGTGTACCTATAAACTTAATACTTGAGTACGTGGTAATTATGGAGTTATAGGGCTTATAACCCTATGATTACGATTTTGCGGCATTTTCACTAAATACTTAATCAAAAAAATTCAAAACGACCGTAAACAACACCGACTTCCCGCACTGTTGATAAACACTGACAGTTCATAAAACATGCGACAAACCTGCGATACAACAGCCTTCAAAATTTCAACAAAGGTTTGAGTAAAAAATTTTTTTGCAAAAATAAATTAATAGTAATGAACAAAAAATATAATAAAAAACTAAAACAATATAAAAACAAACTAAAACAAATGAAAATATTGATAGTTAAAAGACAGTCTAAAACATTGATCAATACGCGCGCAGCGGACAGCCTGATGCCCCGCTCTGTTCAAAACAACCTCTATGCAGTTTTTACTTTTTGAGAAAATTCCCATTTCCAAAATCATCATAGTGTCTTATATCAAATTAAAGAGAAAATTTCAGAGAATATTTTAATGAAAAAACACGATTTTGAAGGTCAAAGTTGCTTGCTTACCTTTAAATAAACTAAAAAAAAAACTTAACGCAATCTATATTTAAACGCAAAATGTGGTCTGATGAAAATGGAGATTCTTTCCCCCTTTAATACAGTCGTTCTGAATAGATTTAAATCATTTTTACTTGGCTGTAAAGAGTGCTTTCGGGATGCTCCGAAAATGAAAATTAGTAAAAGTCTTAACGAGATTTTGTAAAGTTAATGTCAAAATAATTGAATTAGCGTTTCGATGATGCTGTTATTCCGGCGGCGACGTTGTGAATTTCGAATTCTCACGAAATAGTATTGTTACAGCAATATACATTTGAGATTTTGAGAAATAAATAAGAATTTTATAAATCAAACCATGTATGTAAATTGCTAATTCGTATTAGCAATTCCAAACTATCTATTTAAATAGCTGATTCGCGGCGACGGCTGTACCACTAGACCAAACTGGTGGGTTAATGATCTATATAGGTTATATTTTTCATTATTTACATTGGTGTAAGAAAGTCTGGTGAGTGTTTCACACCAAATTTTTTAATCCTTAGGCGCCCACCCATCTTCATGGCCAACAACCTTCATGCTTTAACATTTAATTTTTGTTGCCACCATGAGATATATCTTAAAATTTTTAATTTATTGACTAAACAAAATTTTGTGTACAATTTGGGATAAATCAGAAAATACAATTTTATCAAAGCAAAAATCTGTTCCAGGGATAGTAATATCACTCAGGATTTATTGAGTGAATTTATTCGGGCAAAGTAAAAACCTGTTGAATTTTATAAAACCCATGATTATTTAGTATAATAATAATAATAATAACATTTTATTTCCACATTTTTTCACAATAGTAACTCAAACACATTCTTTCCAAAAGCTATAAATTCATTTACAATGTACAAGGTGGAGGAAATTGACCTACCCAACTATGGCTAAAAGCCATGTCCTGGGGTAGGTGTTCTTTTCTTTTATTTAATAATACAGTACAAAAAAAAGAGAGAGAGATTATAACCCAACAGGAAGTTGGAGCTACTACTTTATGTATGCCATGCCTTGTAAGCTACAAAAGCTATGAAAATCGTCCATTTGATCTTAAAAATACACTTTTAAATCACATGAGTTAGATTTTTAAAATATAAATTTATAAATTACACATATTAAAATTCTAAAATTTACTCCAATTTCTTTGGAAATGTATTATTGTTATTATTAAAATTGCTGGCACTGATTTTAGGTTATGTCTTTAAACTTATGTTTGGTATCTTAGTACTTATAATATTATAATGGTTAAAAGCATTAAGGCTGAATAAAGAAAAGAGATAAAGACATTTTGTTGATGGAAAGAGTCCAAGTCAGTACTCTTTCTCTAAAGCTTTTTGCCTTTGAGTTTTATATATAGTGTTCTGTATATCTCAGACATATGTAGAGATCTGTATTTCTCTAAGAAGAACTTCACGTAGCTTACACTTTACAATACCACATGTATTGTGCATCATTGTAATAATTATTTCAATATATCTAAAATAATTTAAAGAACATTTATCTTCTTAATACAATGGTGGTTCATATTATATTTTAATTATATAACTTATTTTTAATTAGTCATAGAAACTAATTTGCAGCAGTTACTTTCTTTCGTTGCTTTAATTTCTAACTTAACCTTGTTCTATTATATTATTTTAAGATTCTTATACCAACTTAATAATTCATTTACATTTTACTAATTCAGTTGGTAAACCTGTAGCCTACATAAATTTCTACCATTTTAAAATATTTACTAATTATCATAGAACATTTTGTCAAAGATTTACATGGTGTAATGATAAATTGTGCTAATATAAATGAATTTTATTATAAATTCTATTACTCCATTAGTAATTTAAATGTGAAATTAATTCTTTAAGGAATTTAACTAAATATGTGCCAGTTGAAAAGACACTATTGACGCGCATATTAAATTATGACTGTTCTGTCATTATTTAAATAACAAAACAGCCTGTCAAAAATGATATAACATTATTTCCACTTATATAACACCTCATAAAAAGCTTACATATATAATTATCATTGTTGATAGAAATAATTATACAATTTATTATTTTATTTTTTAAGCCCTAATTAGAGCACTATAGTCAACTTTCAATCTTTAGTGGATTGTTTGATTTGTTTTCTTCTATCCCATATTCTCCATCTTCATATTCTCAGATCTGGCCCTCCTCTGCTCATCAGTTATGTTATATTGTCAAACTTTTCTGGTTATTAGTGGCAATTGAATTTTTGGGTCCTTGAGTATTGGTCCATTTTTTCGTCTTAGAATCATGTTGTATGTTATCCGCAGGGTGTTAAGATCATTGTTTATCTCCTGCAGCCAGCCATACTGCGATTTGTATTGCATGAGCTGATTGAGAAGTTTTTTCTTGACAAGCCTTGTTTCTTGCACCCTGAGTAAGTGGCTGAAGAATGACGGCCCATTGAATCCGAATGCCATCTTTTCTCAGCTCTGTTGTTATTTGGCCAAGACAGTGGAGTATTCCTTAAAAGACTTTCCATATTGACTGTCAGTTGGTCAACCGTGAGAACGAGCGGGCACGTTTGAAATACAATCTAAAAGTGATCTAGAAGGTGATAGGGTGAGGCATAAATGATGATAAAATGAGACTGTGTTTAGCCAGTGATACGATTTAGTTCATTGGACAGATTCTCCATATCTGATCCGACTATCCAGACACAACACAAGGAGGCTCGAGCCAATTTTTTGAAAAAGAAAGGTGTTAAGTTTGGAGAAAGTAAAAAGTGGCTCCGAATTTATTTATTATTGTACAATTAAATCATTGTTAGTATTTATTTAGTAATGTACATTTCATTGCTAAATTGAAAGTTCTGGATTTGATGCATAATTTGGGTCTGGAATTTTAATATATAATTCTATAGCATGCTGTCATCACTTCAAGACTGTTGCTGATTACTTAGATATTAAGAAACTTCAAGAAAAGGATAACTCATTTGATTAATGTATTGAATCCAATCACCCTCCTAGCCACTTCTCTAGTTCATGGAAAAGATGGAAGTCATTTGGTGCAAGGTCGGGCAGTATGACGGTCATAAATGTCTTATTGAAATTGCTCAAAGACCGTTGGGTTGGATCAGTACTGTGAGGACAGGTGTTGTCATGAATCTGAACAATTCCAAAAGTTAGTATGCCTCTTCTTTTGTTTTGAATGGCTCTCCACAAACTTAGTTACGTTTCAGAGTAAACAGCTGAATTAATCGTGGTTCTCGGCTGCATGAACTCCACAAGAAACACAATGAGAAGCTTCAAGACAACATCAAAACTCATTTAAATTCATTGGCGCCAAAATTTTATGAATAGGATATTGGAAAGCTTGACAAGTGCCTCAATCGCCAAGGTGATTATGATAATAAGTAGTCATAAGTTTTTGTAACTTTTAGTAATAAAACATTTTTGCTACATTCTTATATTTATGGCCTATCGGAGGTTGAAAGAAATGGCATTTGTAATGTTAATTGTTGCAGAATTTATTAGAATTCAAAAAAAGATTATCAATTTTAACCCTACTACAAGTTCATTATCATTTTAGACATTTGATATGGTATCGCCTTATTTTGGTTTTTGTCAAGAAGGGAATAATAGTATCAGATGAAAATAAATAGATGTACACTAGACTTGATATGAAAAGAATTTAATTAGTAGAAATATAATTTGTTTTATATTTGACTTATGCACATTTAAGGTAGAAACAGACAACTATCACATCACGTACTGTTATGTTCTGTCACGTGAAGAGCGAAAAGAGAGGAACAGTCTAGTACATGGTTTTTTTATGAATCGGATTCACTTTAAAGTCACCTGTAATAACATATTATTACGGCATATCATGTCATGTCACGTCACTCACCTCATCCGTGATATCACGTTTTCATTTTCTGTTCAGTTACATATTTTGACAATCATGAGCTCACGGAATCCATTGTGTCTATGTTCCATCTTGTCGTCCACGGCTTCCAATGGATGAAATATTAATTGTAAAAGTGCGAGAACATCCGGTAATATACAATTATAAATTGCATGATTATCATGTACCCATATTCTGTTTGATTGCAAGCTAAATTGGCTTTCTGCATTTACAAAAACGTAAATTAGTAGTTAGTTCTTCTTCCCATTCAAAAGAACTACTTGAACTTTCCATTTTCAATAAACACAGAAACAAAAGTTCGGCTTATATAAAACTGATTTCACAAAATTAATATAGAAGGGAAACGTTATGTAACGAAATAGTGAGCTTGTCACATGACAGTAGTGTGCTTGTAAACATGATATTACGTTTTAAATATGGTATAGTGACATGACATAATGTGATGTGACCTCACGAGACATGGTTGCAGTCTGTTTTTACCTTAAGGCTGATTCAGATAGTGAAGGTTGTTAGATTAAACAATGTAAGACCTAACTGGGAACCAAACTCAGGAACCCTAGCTAGAAGCCTGCAATGATGATGCGTACACCAACAGGATGGCCAGTGGAAATATAAATAGGCCTACATCAATAAAATATTACCACAATCTTTAAAAAGTTGTGGTAATTTAAATTTGTTAAAAAATACTGGATTAATTAAACATTTTACAAAGTACACAAATTCCTTTCTTAATAGCTTTTGGTTAAAAAATGTATAAACTTTTAAGTAAACACTGAGTTTATATTATTTGAAATTATTATTATTATTTAAATTGTGTATTATTTGGTATAAATAGTGGGATGACACGCTTATTGAAGTAAGTAGTAGTAATAAATGAATTGGTAAGTAATGAATTTAACGTTAAAATTTAGGCTTATTAGTTTTTTGATATGTCCTATACTCCCTTCTGAAGTCTCCTAGATGCACTTATTATAAAAATAAGTAAAAAAACTTAAAATCAGAGGAGAATTAAACCTCTAACCTTCAGGTTTAAAACCAACAATGTAAAACTACAAACTCAGACACAAATTGCTGTCAGTCATCAGCCGAAAGGCTGGTTTGAACCTGTAGAAGTTTTACTAAGTAAAAAGAGGAGTGAGGTGGTTTACCCTCGCCTTCCTCACTGAGTGAAAAAGTACGCTTATCAGCACGCTAGGACCTCTGAAGCGCACATATTTTCCACTCAGCAAATGATACCTTCACCACATTCACCACAGGGTCTGGTTGTATAATGAAATTCATTACTTTTAGAGGAGATAACTCTGATTAAAGTCTTTTACACCTCTACCTCTTCTGTTCTTAAATGATTCAGTCATTTAATTGGCTGACCATGTGATAAGAAATAGAACTATTTATTTTAGCCCCGCAACAAACATATTGAGTGTAAACAATTTCACACTCCACCTGTCTGTTATGGGCAGAGACACATATAATCTACATAATTTTTTAAGTTATATGTATGCCAGAACAATTATTTAATAAAAAAAGTTCATAAAAACAAAAAATGTATACTTAAACAATTTAATGTGAGTTAAATTGTTTAAAAACGAATAGCAAAGGAACAGAGTGCGTTAAGTAGTACAAGAAGGGTGAGGATGAAGTTAAGTGGTACATGTTAGTGTTATTAATAGATACACTAAGTATGTCACCACTCGACTGTACTATATACAATATGTATATGTACATAAATGTTTGTAATGTAGTATACTATTGGTCAGTTAATAATGATGCCATACACCTATGTATGTTAAAAATTATATAATTCTTTAAAAACCGCAGTTAACAATATTTTAATACCACGTATAGAAAAATGTATGCCTGTAACAGACAGATGGAGTGTCAAATTATTTACACTCAATCTGTTCATTGCAGGGTTAAAATAAATAGTTCTGTTTCTTATCACATGGTCAGCCAATTAAATGGCTGAACCATTTAAGAACAGAAGAGGTAGAGGTGTAAAAGACACTAATCAGAGTTATCTCCTCTGAAAGTAATGAATTTCATTATACAGCCAGACCCTGTGGTGAATGAAGTGAAGGTGTCATTTGCAGAGTGGAAAATTTGTGCTTTTCAGAGGGCTCGGCATGCTGATAAGCGTACTTTTTCACTCAGTGAGGAAGGCAAGGGTAAACCACCTCACTCCTCGTTTTTACTTAGTAAAGCCTCTAGAGGTTCAAACCAGCCTTTCGGCTGATGACCTAAACAACACACATAGAAAAATGTATGCTTTATCAATACAATACATACTATGAAAACACTATGTTTTCATTTATAAACATTAAAATCTCTCAGCTGTTTTTTCTGAATTTTAGTCAATTTTTAATTTTACATAACTTTCTGTTCAACTAGATTTGATGGGATGGGGCCTGGTCCAGACAAACAAAATCCGAATGAATAAGATAGCATTATTTTAGTTTTGTATTTGCCGGTGTATAAGACACATTCCTGTTTTCAAGAAGGATTTCATTTTTTAATGTAAAATTTTAGATTTTTTTTTGATAGGAATGGGAATTTTATTTTCGTAAATAATTATATTTTTAAAATAGAATAAACGTGTATTTGTATTACTAAAATAGTGATTTAAGAAGATTGGCATTTAAAGATTGCTACATAAAAAAGAACAATACTACTATGACAGTAGCTACTACTTTTTAACTACACCAATATTACATTTTTTTTAACGCGTCCTGGAGATTTCAGGAGGCGTTATAACTGACATGTCCTATAGGACATGTCAGTTATAACGCCTGGAATACATTTAAGAATCACACAAGGTATCACTATCAACAAAGAAATTCTTGTAAGCTATAAAAAGTTTCACTGATCAAGTAATTTTTCAGACTTTTTTTAAAGGAATGCAAATTGTCACATTTTAAACATAAAAGTTTGATCTCAAGTGCCATTTAATTTGAATAAGGGTGTACAAAAAGTGCCAGCCCTTATTTCGAAAACTTGCAGGTGTAAGCCTGCCATTACCAACCAAAATTTCAACGTTGCAGAAAGATGAATACACTGTTAAAAATTAATTTTTATTGTGTTCATAAAAAAAAAGAAATTGTTCTAACACTAAAAATATTCAAAATAGTTTTTTTTAGTTTAAAGTCGCATCGACAGCTAGGTCATTAGCAACTACTGTGGGTTTTGGTAACTTAACCATCCTTACCCATCCTTTTCTTCCTTATTGTATCTGTTATGGGTTAGTTTTCTTTATAGACTTGTTCATTTGTAAGAATTCTCCATTGCCCATCTACGTTTTTTATTTCCTATGCAGGTTCTTAGGATTCGTCTCTCAAGTTTTAGGACATTTTCTATTGCTTTTGTCTTGGTCTCTTTTGCTAATGTTTCGCTGCCATATGTAACTTGTGGTTGTATGACTGTTTTGTAGTGTTTAATTTTCGTTTGTTTAGATAAGCATTTTTTGTTTTATACGTTTTTGGTTATTTGTTGTGATTTAGATAATTTTTTCGTCTCTCTTCCCATGCTATGTTTTCTTATTGTTGTGTGTTATGTGCTCGCCTAGATATTTAAACGATTTAACTAGTTCCACTTGGTTTCCGTTTATGTTTACTGAATTTATGCAGAGTGTCTCTTTAGCCATCATTTTAGTTTTTTATTATTTACAGTTACATTTATTATTAATTTTTGTTGGCACATTTTTACCTAAAAGGAATTTTTAGAATGATTAGCTACATATAAAATTTTTAATCTCGAAATTAAAAAAAGAAAATCGGAAAGGTATCTGCAAGTAAATCATGCAGATAACAGAAGACTACGAGTGATACAGCAATAATTTTTGGTATGCAATTTTGTGTTCATTATATATTAGTGCCAAGACTATTCTCATGTTCCTACATAAATCTAGAGTAATCATTGGTGTATACAAAAAATTACTTATTGCCAAGGTTGTTTTTTAACAGAGCTCAAGATGATGCAAAAGATTTGTTTTTTTAATAATATAATTCCACTGAAGCATCTGTCTGACGTTAAATTTTTATAACTATTCTATTTTTGAGTAGTTTTACGTAAAAAAATTAACAACCACAATTTTAATTCTAATAAACTGCTAATACTAGTACTCCATCTATTCTGAAACACAAGATAAAATGTAAAAACGTTTTCTATAATTTTGTTACAAAAAATTTCTTAGTGTAATGCTCCACCCACTGGTTAAAAAGAATTCACAAAAACATCTATTAGTTAAAAATAAGTTAATAAAAAAAACCGCTCACTGAATATCAATACTTTTCAATTATCATTACATCAGTCATTCCTATAACATCATTTTAATAATAAATTTAGCCTGAGGGCAGGCATGTAACATTATATATTGCTACCCTATCAAATTTGATGGCTGCGTAGGGTTCGTTCAGACAAAGAGCCCATTCTGCATCATGGCAAGGCTATTCCTCAAAAAAGTCTAAAAACGCATACAGCACTAGAGAAGCTTGGGTTTCAAGGTGTTTTACCTCATCCACTATGCAACCCAGTGACTTTTTCCTCTTTCTGAAGCTTAAGGAACATCTCCAGGGCATGCGTTTCTCTTTGGATGCAGAGGTGAGGAAATGGTGCTGTAAGAAAACTTCAGACTTCTTTCGTCATGGACTGTTTTAAAGCATAGTACGTTGGCGTAAATATGTCAATGTTAACAGCGATTATGTGGAAAAGTGATTATATTGGCGAATAGGGGACAGTTTAATCTATCATTTCACACTAATATGTAAACAATGTATTCATTACTAATAGTTATAGTGATGGAGGCATTACTTTATAATACACCCTCGTAATTACTCATTATAAACAATTTCATACACTTTTAAATATAAACAGAATAATAGAACTAAATTCAATAAATTATACAACAGACATGAACACAAAACTTAGTACCTAATCAATTATACCATTACAAAACTTGCGGATTTTATAGTCATTGAAACTTCTTCTTCACCAATCAAGGATAGGTCCCAAGACCTGTTCCGGCATCCACCTAGCCATCGGCCGCCCCGGATCGCACTATCCAATCGGTCTGTAACTTCTGACCAGTCTAGGAAACTACAGAATAGGATTTTATAGTAATAGAAACAATTACACCAAATAGTTAGTACTGCTAATGATGAATTTGAGAACCTCGTTGTTGTTTAGGTCATCAGCCGAAAGGCTGGTTTGAACCTGTAGAGGTTTCACTAAGTAAAACAAGGAGTGAGGTGGTTTACCATTGCCGTCCTCACTGATTGGAAAATTACATTAATCAGCATGCTAGGCCCTCTAGAAAGCACATATTATTTTCCACACTGCAAATGACACCTTCACTTCATTCACCACAGAGTCTGGTTGTATAATGAAATTTACTTTCAGAGGAGATAACTCTGATTAGTTTCTTTTACACCTCTGCCTCTTCTGTTCTTAAATGATTTTAGTCATTTAATTGGCTGACCAAGTGATAAGAAACAAAACTATTAATTTTAGCCCTGCAACCAACAGATTGAGTGTAAATAATTTGACACTACACCTATCTGTTATGGGCGGTTTGAGAACCTTAAGATTATAAAAAAAGCTCATAAAAACTTTTAGATGAAACCAAGCCATTCTATTCCTATTAAAACAAAGAAATATATGAGGACGAGCACCACTCATCCTCAGGATTTGAGAACCCTTCGTAGTGGACTTGTCCATAGGCTCCAATGTGTTATTATTCTAAATTTGTCATGTTAAGGAAACAGGCATATATTAAAAAAATCTAAATCAAATTTGCACATCAACAGAATAAGACTTTTATTTCTTTATGCTCTTATATATAATAATAAAAATAATAATCAAAATGTTAAATCTAATACAAACTATAAAACATCAACTTGTTCTACTATATAAAAACAGTTCTGTATGAAAATAAAACATATTAGATGTAGAAACCCATTTTTTTAATCATCCAGAATACTATAGTATTTTTAAGTTTTATACACTTATAATTATAACTTTAATTAAAAGCAAATAGAAAGCTTATCCAGAAAATAAATAATGGCAGCACACATCTGATAGTACAAAAGTTGTGAATGCATAATTCCCTTCCTTCTATGCAAGGATAAAGTAAACTAACAATATTGTTAATTTAAGTTCATTTTTCAAGTCACTGCTTATTGGTAACTGTGTTTACACCAGCATCTCATCGAACCACCAGCTTTGAAACATGAAATTAACTTTCTTAATCCAAAAAAAATTGCGTTTCATAATTTATCGCCAGATGTTTAAAACTTTTGAAGTAAATGATATGATGGAAAATTTTATATTTCCACAGATTTTATGGGGATAAACACTTAAACAGTGATGTTTTTTTGTTTGTTTTAAGTCCAACTGTTTGGAAATTAGTGCTAACGCTTATGAAGAATGAAATTTTTTTTTAACAAAGTGTAATTTGTTTGCAAACAGTTTTTTTAATGTAATTATAAAACACATATAGTAGTTTGTTAAAAAACAAGACTAAATTCTGAACAAAAAACTAAGATTCTGAACTCTTAATATCTTGAAACATAAAGTAGTTGAAGCTGAAGATGACAAATACCATGATGGAAATGATGATGTGCGTTATGGTATCAAACCTTGGGCCCCCGGTATAGAAGCCAGTTAAGCTGAACCAAACACCCATATGTTATATAAATTTTAAACAGAAAACCCATGAGAATATTTATAAAGTATTTAAAGTTCTTCATGAATAAAATATTTCAAAAAATTTTTAATGTTTCTTTTAACTTTCTGGACAAGTTTATCTTTTCTTAATAGCTTAGTAATTAAGAAAAACACTGACTTATGGACTTAGAAATACCACTGAATAAATACAATAATAAATACTAGAGAATATGAAACACTAATATACTTACCACACTTATATAATTCGTTGTAAACGTTTTAACACCAATTTAACATCAATATAAGGCATAAAAATTTAAATATTACTTAAATTCTATAAAGCTAACAATATATTCTTTTTTGTTAATTGAATATATTTAAAAACAAAACAAAAATTAATTTTTATAGATTAAATACAATTTAGGTATTGAAATTTACTTAAATTGATGCTAAATTCTAGAGAAAAATCAAAAATGTGTTTTTGATAAAATTAACACATTTAAAGGAATAATTTTATTGATAATACATACACTATTTGATATTTATCTTTAATTTTTATAACAATATTATAATCTCAATACAGTAGACCAGCTACTCTACTTAAAAAAAAAAAAAAAAAAAAAATGGCTTCACAAATACATTAATACATGACATTTAATACACGAGTAAATATTTACCTACAATACTAAAAAACTTTACTAGTAAAAATTTTAATGTCTACTACACCATTTATCATATAAGAATTTGTTTACAATTTATGTTTTATTGCAATAATTATTTCAATAAGTTCATAAGTCAGTAAGAAACTAAGTAAAGTAATATTGAAATTAACTGAACTACGAAACCAAAAAGAAAAAGTACTACCAACTGAAAAAGAAACCACTTCTCATTGTTAATAACATATTCAGAATAATAATATGGTTCAACTAATTTATAAACCAATAAGAAATACAGCAAACAGGATAGCAAAATTTAAAATTTTAACTTTCTGATTCTTTAATCAACTTCCACGAGTAAAGGATACATTAGAAAGAATTTTAAGTGCAAACTTACAACTTATTTGTTTTATATGAAGGAATCAGAACATTTAATAAATTGTGTTTTTTGTGCCTTTTTGTCTCTGGCTCATCTCTTAAGGTTAAATTAAACTAAAGCTTTTAATATATCCTGGATGCAGACAATTACTGATGCAAAAGTGCATTACATAAACTGTTGAGTACTTACACACTCATCTAACAAAAATATATTTGCTATCTGTCTGATAAGGGTTAACCACCCTAAAAAAAGGTTTGCATTTTTTGTGTATGTCGTTTAAAAAAATAAATTTAAGGGTTTGTAATTAATCTATAATTGATAAATTTAGTACACCCTACTGTAGTAAATCCTCTTTTGGTATTAAGTAATAATGACTATTGAGTTAAAAAAAACAGATCAAGAGGTAGTTCTGGATGCATTGGGTTACTACAAAAATTATATTATTCATGCAAAATAAACTATATATTTATTTAAATGGGTCTTAATATTAAAAATACTATACAAAAGTCAATACATAGTAGGCAAATCAAAAAACTAAATCATACTCAAGTATAACTTGAAACACTCACCAGAATTTCAAAACACTTTATTTTATTATAAAAGTGCATTTTCCTAGTGGAAGACTGTATTCCGCAATGGAGAATGGAACAGATTGAATAGAGGCCACTACACAATTGATATGTAGTATCAGCATGGAATGTTTACCTACAGAGTATAGTGCATAGTTTGCAAGCATGGCACGACTGGAAAATGTTTATGAACTAGTATTGAGAAGATACCTTCTCTCTTTCTGTTAAGAGTACAGTTTACTGATACAATTTTCTTAGCTTACAAAATTTTCATCTTCTAATTCTTTTTTAAACTCATTTAACAATAGAGCAATACACAATTTTTGTTTCTTAGACAAATTAGTTTTTCTACATAAGTAACTTGTGTATTAAAAGTACCAAAGTATACCGAAGATACACTACTGTGCCTTAACCACAACTCTATTCTACAGTATAGGAAAACACTCAAAAGTAGAAACAGTCACAAGTCCAAGTCTGTTTGTTATTGCCCCATTTATTCTGATCCTCCCACAAAACATAGTCCATCGCTAGGAAAACATATCTTAATCTTGAAAGAGCCCTAATCAGTTTCCTGGTTTTATTGATACAAAACAGGAAATTATTTTATTATTTTAAAAAAAAGGTGAAGTGAGGTGTAAATTAGATATAACAATCATACAATTATACCCATTTTCCCTAAAATTAATCAGTCATTAAGGCAAACCCCTCACCACAAGCAATATTATGATTAAAGCACCGACATATAAAAATCATTTAGTTTTTTGAGTTGCCTTATTATCATAAACCACAATCCAATACACAATTTAAATATAAATAAATAAATATTTAAACCTCCAATAATATTACAACTTGAAATATGGAGTTAATTACTATAATAATTAATTATACATATAATATTGATAAATCTATTACCTATAAAATATATACAGATTCAAAGTCTAATTTATAAACTGAGTAAATAATTATATAACTACGAAAGACTAACATATAATTACAAAACATTTCTGAATCATAAAAAATTCATTTGAAATATACTGATAACCAGAAATTAATTATTTTTAAACAAGGAACTTTTCTTAAAATATTACTTCGTAAAATAGGCTATATAATTAACAAACAAGCCTAAAATTTTTATAGTGCATTAAACAATGAAATGAAAATCATTATTTATTTAATAAGCCAATAAAATTTAAAAAACAAATTAGAAAATCAATACCTACATTCAAATTTGCGCATAATTGTGATATAACTAAACCATTCTCTTGTATCATAATTAATCACCAATCCTTGTTAAATCCATCTTTTACAATGATTATAAACACTACAATTTTTTATAATAAATTTTTTTTTATTCCTAATTTGTGTACGTTGCAATCTGTTCAATTCAGAACAATAAGCAACTCCATGACCCAATGAGTTGAGGATGATGTGTATGACATGTAAATGAGGTGTAATCTTGTACAGACCCAGACCGACCATTCCTGAGAGAGTATGGTTATTAATTGAACCCCAACCATCAAAGTACACCGGTAACCACTGTCGAGTATTCAAATCCATATAAAAGTAACTACCTTTACTAAGATTTGAACCAGGAACCTTAGTCTCCAAAACTCACCTGTTGAACAGCTGACTTGTGGCGATGACATTAACTCTAGACCAACCCGGTGGGTATAATAAAAATTAAATTATATTTGTAGCACTGTTTTTTACTTATATTTTATGGAAGGATTTATAATTAATGAGTTCTATCTTATTCAGGCAAAAAAAGGATAAACATTATATGGGGATATTGGAAGGGAGTTCAATGTTGGTCACCCCACAATATCCACAATTCGGGAAAAATTCTGAATAGTTTTGATGATGGTAAAGAGAATTGAAGACTTCGACTTAATTAAAAAAAAAAAACCGTAGAAGAAGCTCTTTTAAAGTGTTTTCTTTGCAAAGGACAAATAACAAGATTGTAACTGGACCTTTGCTACAAGAAAAGGCCATCGTTTACAGGACCGGAACTAGCTGGTCCCTTGGAGGTCACTGTATCCGATAACTACTGAATTTATAATTAATATCCTTTATTCCTCTACTGACAAATTAACAATGTAGTGGAAATAATACTAGCACAATAGAAATACAGAAAGGAAAATCCCTTAATAAATTTCTGTACCTTTATTTTCATGTAACTACGATTGGAATATTAAATATAAATATGGTACAGGAATTATGATGTTTAAAAATAATATGAATTCCACAATCCCCAACTAGTGACAATATTATTGCCATATTAATAATAAATAAAAAGGACAATAAACCACAATTTTAGTAAAGTAAAATAAAAATTTTTAATAAAAATCATCAAAAATAACTATTACAATAAACACAAAATTTAATTTATTTATAATTATTACCTAATTCTTTAATAATTATAGTATAGGCCTGCTACTTAAAAATATAGGTACAATTAAAATAATTCTATCAATATTTAAAATTTTTACAAATAATAATTTTAGACTTGTGGGATAGTTGGATGGTTTGAGAGATAAGGAGGTGGTGCGATAGTAGCGGTAGTCACAGTGGTTGATGCTGAATTATTTCCATTATTCATCGCCGTGGCGGTTGCAGTTGCATAGCTTGGAGGTGGTGGAGGGAATTTTTTGATTGCAGTTTCATAGTCGGGTAACAAAGTTTGAACATCTGGATCGATATAATGAATGGTACGTTGTGATGCTAACAGCCTTAATGATAGATACTTATAACAGCTCCATACAACACCAATAAAGTAAGCCTGTAAAACAATAATAAATAAATAAATATATAGTAAGACCTCGGCTAACGCGAGTTCGACTTACGCGAATTTACGTTAGCGCAATTTTGTTGAACATAATATAAATATTGAAATTGAAATATACATTCATTCAAAAATAAATCTTTATAATGCATCCTGCAGTTTGAAATTATTTCTATTTCATACAATGAATTAATATAATAATTTCACCAACCTTCTTTTTAAACTGCGTCACCTTTATTTTAATTCTTACTTACACGTGTTTCGGTGGATCCACCATCATCAGAGTAAATGAAAAATTGAAACCAAAAACTTTTTATCTCGCTTATTTAAAATTAATTTATTTTAAATTATTCTTCTCATATTTACTGTAGATAGCAGCAGCAGTCAAGTCAATATCACTTCATCATTCCTAAATTTGACCTGTTCATTCAAAATGTCCTGCTTTTGCTCTTTTAAATATTTATAAATATGGAACATCTCATATTTTTAAATTTTATTTTTATTTTCTATATTACATTGTTCTATGTAATATAGAAAATGTATAATATAGAAAACAATGTAAAATAGAAAATAAAAATAAAATTGAAAAATATGAGATGTTCCATATTTATAAATATTTAAAAGAGCAAAAGCAGGACATTTTGAATGAACAGGTCAAATTTAGGAATGATGAAGTGATATTGACTGCAGCTGCTATCTACAGTAAATATGAGAAGGGATAAATTAAAATAAATTAATTTTAAATCAGTTTTATACAAGTGACTGAAGATGTATCATCTTCTGTAAATTTTAAATAAGCAAGATAAAAATTTTTTGGTTTCAATTTTTCATTTACTCTGATGATGGTGGATCCACCGAAACATGTGTAAGTAAGAATTAAAATAAAGGTGACGCAGTTTAAAAAGAAGGTTGGTGAAATTATTATATTAATTCATTATATGAAATTGAAATATATATTTCTAACCTAAAATTTTTTTATTGAAAAAAGAAATTTTTTTTTAAAGAAAAAAGTTTTAATTTACTGAAGATGTGTACAAGATACACGAAAGCCCTCTAAACATTGGTAAGTGTTTTACATATGTTACCGTATTCTGGTGGTTAGAAATATATATTTCAATTAAATATATATATATATATTTTAAATAATACGGCTGTTTAAAATCCTACATAGGATGTTTGATAAAATAATAAATATAAATATTATGTACAGTAGTTATTCTTAACTTACAGATATTTAAATTTATGACCACTGTTTTGCTGATTGCTCTTGAAACAGTTAACGTAATTGCCCTCCCCATTTTTACACTGGAATTTTATCTTGATTTACTTTAGTTCTATACGTTAATGTACTTTTAATGCATTAAAAATACCGGTCGTATATGATTGTGTAGATTTAATCATGATTTTAATTGTGCTACAATATGCAGGTCTTTTATTTTCTTGTTTTTGTTGTTACTTTGCTTATAATATGAGTTTGAATAAAGGTTATAATAACCTTTACGCGATTACTTTAGAGCAAATGTTAGATGTCGTTAAAAGATATGAAAGGAATGAAAAACAAAGGTTATAAAAGAAATGACTGGGTTTAGTGAAGCAACACTACGGACAATTACCGAATGTTTTGAGGTTAAACCGAACATTCCAAATTACGTGATGATTTTGCGGAACACATTCCTCGCGTAAGTCGACTGACTGTAAGTCTTACTGTAATAATATACAGCTTTAGTGACTTCGAACATGTTTGATTTTACTAGCACTAGTAGGGGAGAAAAGGTCACATGATTGACTAGTGTTAGTACACTAGTTTGGTGTGGACGTTTGGAAACGTTGCTAGTTGCTAGTAAGCTGTACTTTGTAGAGCAATAGACAACTCATCAAACATATGTCTTCAGAGAACTGGGATTAATTAACTAACTCATATAGTCAGTGAGAATAATAGTAATAGTCAGTGAGAATAAGAGAAGGAGCAACATGAGTAAAGGCCAAGTCAATTGCTGTGAGCGCTGGGGTACGCATGCGCATACTTGACTTCGACCCTTGCAGACCCCTCCAACCTACAGTTAAATGTACACTCAGAGTATTGAAAATTGACAACACCCATTGTATTTTGTAGGCATGCTGTTCGATTGTTGATTACATACACTGCACTATGGCAGTACATACAAGACTATATTAATGCAGATGCAAGTTTTGCCCAGCTTTCTCCTTACGAAAATCAGGCTATAGCTGTATCACAATTCTCTCAGTCGGGCAGCCTTGAAGACTTCTGGATTATACTTGTGTAGTATGAGAGTGCCTGTAGAATGTCATTCAACTGGACAAATACAACAGTGTTATAGTTTGTCCAATCTAAATTGGAGCACATAGCTAATAAGAGTTGTGATCATACCTCTTGTCGTCTCTCATCTACGTATACAAGTAACTCACAAAAAAACTGACAGAAAATTAAATGAATTGTTTATTTATTTTTCTGAATTAGAAGAATAAAATTTTTAAACAATCTGTGGTCTAAGAAAATACCCTGTACTTTCATAGCTATTTGAGTTGATGCGCCAATTCAGTTTGGACATACTATCCTTAGTGTGGGTGTTGGGTCACAATCTTATGATCGGGTTTCTCACAATTCTTCTTATAACTATGAATCTTACAATTTGACTAGTATCTGTATGACAATTTGCTAATCTGGAACCATATCTAGGAATCAGCAAATCATTGATACATGGGACCATCTATGAGTGGATAAGGATGGTATACCAGTGATATTGGAACCAACTGTTGAACTAATGTACAGAAAGAGAATTACGAGCAGGAAGCAGCTTAGGGTGGCTGTAAGCCTATTAATGAGAAAATCAGGAAACATCTATAAAACATCATTAGTGGTGACCTATAAGTAGACTACACAGAGACAAGGAAGAATCTGTCACTCACAATAAGTTCGATTGTGAAGAATTAACTGACAGGAGGTGTTCAATCTTTAAAATTTCATCCGAAATAAAAACAACTTTTGTAAAACTATACCAATTAATCTTCATGGAGGCTACAAACTGATTAAGCACAATATTGGTACGTTAAATCTTCGAACAAAAGGGTTATAAAACCCATTAATTTTCTATTTCCTGCATAAGTAGGAATTTGGAAAAAATTAGTCGGAATTGGCAAATCTGTACAGTCCAGCCTCTCTAAGTTTGCTCCTAATGTAAACAAATAATGACGTCACTGAGCATGCGCATTATATCTAAATGTGTACACGCTGATTAAAAAATAACAACAAAATACTTTCAAAAGTATTTAAATACAAAATACTTTTAAAATTATTTTTATAAATGAAATTTTTAGGCCTACATCATATCACGACTGATGTTTTTACTACTTTAAGTAATTATATAATTTAAAAAATAGTTATCTTAATAGGAATACGACATCCATAAAGTCACGGACTCTAGCGTGCACCCTGTAGTAGCTGGTTTTGGTTTGTTGACAGTAGGAGCAAACTTAGAGCGGCTGAACTATAAGTGGAAAGAGTGCTTTATTTTTAATTAAGTCTGGTCAGAATCAGTCCAGTGGAAACTATGATGAAACTCAACAAAAAACCTTTAGCCTTATAAATACTTCCTTGTTTAAAACGATCCTTCATTCCATTTTTTTATTACTTCAGATTATTGTTATGAAACTTTGTAATTAACAGTACTGGTTACTTATTTAATTTTTTTTAATATGCACGTCTATATTCATTTTTCATTACCAGTTCTGTTTAACAAAAACCATTATCTTTGTTTTTTTTATAATTGATAGTTAGTTTTTCTCTCCTCAAACCTGTGCAAAGCGGTTCAACATACTTTTTATTAAATTCTCAGTCTACTGCAATACTATCACCAACAAATCTATGAAATGAAGTTTTTTCTGTCACCTTTTACACATTAAGTTTTGCTCTTTAATTTCACATTTCAAATGCAGTGTGTGTACGCTCATTGGTTTTCTGCAAATATGAGATTCATTATAAAAATAATTATGAAAAATAAAAATAAAAATTACCTTAACGAGCATGGCAAGCATAAAACTGAAAAGAACCAGAACAGACAAACACTGAGGACTCAGACGAAGTAATTCATTTTGGAATGGTGCTCTAGGCCATTCTTCCACAAGACGATGGACATCGGGTAGGTAGCAGACATAACCGATAGCAGTCAAACTGAAAAGAAATAAGACACATGAAAAAGTATTAATAATGACAAAGACAAAAAACAAATCTGCAAGTGATTTTTGAAGTTAAAAAAAAATTAAAATAGAATGTTTAACAATCATCGTCATCCTCCTCTTTATTCCTCTTCCAAGTTTCCTCAGGTTTGGCCTTCTCATGGTTAACACTTTGAAACACAAGCTGTTAAGTGTGGCTATGATCTAAAAACCCACGGGTTTTACAGGAATTAAAAAAATTGACTACCACAAATACCAAAACAATGTAACAAATTCTGCATAGTTTTCAAACACAAAAAAGTTACAAGCAGTCACTTTATTTGTCAGAAAAGTTGTAATAATTTGAAAACAGGATAAAATGGACAAAGAAAAAAATGGTAACATTGCAAGTATACTTTGATTGCTCCATAAATCATATAATATAATAACATAATCATATAATATATAAATAAAGTTTACAAATACCAGTTTTTTAAAAAAATAAATATTTTAAACAAAGGACTTTACTTTTTAACATTTTTATTCAAAATGCAAAACAGAAACAAAAAAGTGATAAGATTACCAATTCAGTCATGACAACTCCACAACTACATTTTAGAAGAAACTATAGCAAAATTACAGTAAATAAAATCACTCAATAAACACATTATACAACTTAAAATGATAAAACAGCAATGGTATAAAAATTTAAGTGCCACAAATTAGAAACAAAACAACCGAACACAACAATCAATATAACACCACTTGCAACAAGAAAACATGTGATTTTTTTTAAATGAAGACAAAAATGTCAGTCAGAATGTATCATTTAGATTGAATGGTTCAAAAAATATTGACAAATGTTTTAATAAAAGCACAAAAATTACCCTCATGAAGTTTATTACTAAACTAGCTAAAGTACCCGTTCTTCAAACGGTTTTCTTGGTGCTGTGGACAGTCTGTTGGTGTACAGAGTTCGATCCCTGTCAGGTCTGATATTCTTTAATCATTCATTGTTATCTACACGTACCTCCTTTCAACGTTAGTAAGCATTATTATTAATGAAAAAAAAAAATAGTTGGACGTAAAATAAAAGCAAGATCTTGGTATTTTTAAATTAAGATATGCAGCGCTTTATTATTTTCATAATAAATGAAAGTCAAATCACAATAGGAACACCACGATGGTTACTAAAGCACTATTAAGGATACTGATTCATTTTTGACAATGTGATTGAGAACAGGTGTAAGGGTATACTGGTGGAATGGGTAGGTAGGTAACTAACTGAATGGATACAGGTTTTACCGGCGCGTAGGCCTAGTTTATTGTTCTGCTTATTTTGTATGTTATTCTAAAAATATTGATGTTTACTTTTTTCTTAATTGATAATATCTCCATTATTATGCATGAAAATGAAAAACTTTACATAAATAAAGTTAAACGTTTTTAACCCTTTGACGTGTAAGGCTTTTGTTGATAGGTATGCGAAAATGCACAGGCCGATTTTAACAAAAATATTAGCATTTTTTCAAACTACTGCCAAATATACAATTTATCAGATACAGTAATGAAAAAAATCAGGCTTACCAAAAAGGTTCTGCAAATTCGTGTGATATGGTTCAATATTTGTTGCATTGACTCAAAATTAAATATCAAACTTTTTATACAAACAAAAAAATTCACTTTCCCAATGATTTACAAATTTTTCACACAATTAAAATCTTGATACCCACAACACATGATAACTCCAGTTCAATATAAACAAATAAAAAAAAAATCATCAAAATATACACAGTAGTTCTTGAAAAATAGTTGTTTTTGTGAACTACTCGGACGACACTAACCTCAAATTGACACGCGGATACATTGTAAACAACAATGCTTTTCTCTTATTCGATATTACGCAGTTTAAAAAAATCAATTATTTTGTTATTCGATACTATCGTAATGTCTACTTTCTTAGCTTCATTTTAAATATACACTTTCCCCATCTATCCTGAAACATACGAACTATATTTCGTTTTAGTAAGAGTACCGATAGATCGTTACCATATGCGCTTCGGCAAAATAGCAGGGTAACGATATATTGTTACCCTACACGTAAAAGGGTTAAACGCTTCGTAATTTCAATTATATAACATTTTTTAATACATTGACTTTTAATGGACATATTCACAGTTTTTTGCTTACCCCTCCCTTTGAACTCCCCCATCCCTATGTGATATTAAAAAAATTTACACCTTATTTTTATTTTAATTATGTCCAGAACCTAAATACCAAAATTCATTGAATTTGGTTCAGCAGTTCTTGCGTGGTGCCGTAACATACAATCAGACAAAAATTTAGCTGAACTTATTTTCGATGTTTACTTGATAGATCTGGCACAGAAACAAAATTTGGGGCATTTTGAAAAATTGTACAGACAAAATCATAATTTTATTTATTACTGAATAAAATACCATGACCTGACCTAAACTTGGGCTAGAGTATATTCAAAATATTAAAAGTTCATCAAAATTCAGTTTTTTGTTGGGAACTCATTCCAACCATTGTTGATGAAGGTCCTTGATGCAGAAATGGGAAACGGAAGTAAAGATGTCGATAATAATAAAAACAAGGAACTAAGAAATTTTTAAATTTATAAAAAAATACTGAAATTTCATGATACTGGAAATAATATTAAATTCTCTAAAAAAATACCAATTTAGGTCTTCAATATAAACCATAATTTGAAGTAACTAAATAAAAACAAAGAAACTATGGTGTCTTCTTCTCAGGGTGCCGCTCCGGTCCGGAGGTTGGCGATCATCATGGCGATGCGTACTTTATCTGAGGCTATACGAAACAGTTCCAGTGAGCTCTTCTCAAACCAGGTTCTTAGATTGGCCAGCCAGGATATTCTTCTTCGTCCCGGTTTTCTTTTCCCGTCAATTTTGCCCTGCAGAATTTGTTGCAGCAACTCATATCTGTGCTCGTTACGCATTATGTGTCCCAAAACAGTATGCAATGAATTTTGGTATTTAGGTTCTGGACATAATTAAAATAAAAATAAGGTGTAAATTTTTTTAATATCACATAGGGATGGGGGAGTTCAAAGGGAGGGGTAAGCAAAAAACTATGGTGTAAACGAAAAAAATATCAAAAATTTCACAAAAATTGAAATTTTTATTTAATTACAACTCTTAAAGAAAATAAACATATAACACTTAATAAATTTTTAAACCACAAATCAAACTACCAAGCGACCAGGTAAAAGCATAAACTATAAAACCAAAAACAAATTTATAATTCAAACTAACTAAACATCTTTTTTACCTGGCAAGACAGAAGTCAAATACTTGGAGACAGAAAAATGGCATAAGGTAGGATGGTTTACCTCTCATTGCACCAAATACCATCCATAATGTAATTGCAAATGTGCAAAATGTAACGACTACACCAACATTAAGATCCTCTGCAAAAATAAATAAATTAAATGAGTGAAATAAAAATTTACATAAAGGATTGTAACTAATGACCAGTTTAAATTAAATGTAATAGCTAATATAACAAAGTAAAATGTCCAATTATAGTACTACTCTATATTTTCCTATAGAGTATAGGAAAATACTCTATAGTATATATATATATATATACTAGTGGGTCCCACGTGGCTTCGCCCACGCCAACGTAAATGAAGAATCAGCTGTTTAAGTATACTCTCTGTATTTCTTATGGGAGGGTATTTTTGCGAATTCTACCATTTAAAATAAAAATTTTGCGAAATCCTTTCTTAGCGACAGCTTAGAAAACTTAAGTTGATCTATAAATCAGGACATCTCTTTTATATAATAGATAGCTCCCCGTCGTGGCTTCGCCCATGCAATTTTAAGGCTACGATTCTGTATTTTAATTTGTTAATAACTTAAGTCACAAATATAATTTTTTTTTATTTACGTATAAAGAACGATTCACCCGTCACCGTCACCTCACCGATCCGAAACGGAACCGGTACGGCCACTCGAAGTAAATAATGATGATAGTATTCACACATGTACGTCAGTTTTCCTTTCGTCAAACTCCATTCAGTCATTTTACATAGAGACGAATACGCCCGTAAAAAACAAAATATTGTCGAGAAAAAATATCGTTTTGATGGTTCGGTGACGGCGACAATACTGACGCGCCGGTTTTGGGACGGTGCTGGTGCACAGTGTAGACAATGTCATTAATTTTTCAAGAAAGAATATTTTTCTGTGACTGATACTTGTCTTCTCGGAATTACGGAACTGAGACGTGACGTGGACGGATGTGTGTAAATCGACCCTTATGGTAAAAAAATAAAAAAGAGAAGGATTATAATAGCACAATGCCTGAATTTACATAAATAACTGTTGTTTTATTTTAATTTAAGTTAGATTTAAGAAAATAACTTTACCGTATGCATTTTACTGAATTGGTTGAGACACATTTTTTTAAATTAAATTTTAATTGTTCGGTTGCAAAAATCATTTTTACAATGTCAGTCAAATACATTATGTGACCTAAGCAATGAAATCTGTATCTTGAATAATAATTAATAATACTATAAAGCATTAAAAACATCACTTATTGTACTAATTACAACAATTCTGGAATTAATTCTGGTTAAAATGTAAATCCAGTGTTAGGTTAAACACTACGTACAGTACAACATCCGAAGTGACAAAAGTAAACCATAGATTAAAATCGTTGTTAAAGTCAATTTAACTTCTGGGAAAATGGCTATAGTTTTGTAGTTGATCTGCTATTTACGTACGATAAAAATGTATATACTGGATGCCAGAACAATTCACACACATCAGTCACGTCACCGTTCCGAAACGGAACCGGCACGGCCACTCGAAGTCGAAAATTATGACAGTATTCACACACGTACGTCAGTTTTCCTTCCGTCAAACTCCATTGTCATTTTACATAGAGACAAACACGCCCGTAAAAAACAAAATATCGTCGAGAAAAAATTATCGTTTTGACGGTTCGGTGACGGCGACAAGACTAACGCGCCGAATTCGGGACGGTGCCGATGCTCAGTGTAGACAATGTCATTAATTTTTCAAGAAAGAATATTTTTCTGTGACTGATACTTCTCGGAATGACGGAACTGAGACGTGAAGTAACGGATGTGTGTGAATCGACCCTTATAGTGAAAAAATGAAAAAGAGAAGGATTATAATAGCATACTGCCTGAATTTACATAAATAACTGTTTTATTTTAATTTAAGTTAGATTTAAGAAAATAACTTTATCGTATGCATTTTACTGAATTGATTGTCATATTTTTTTTTAATTAAATTTTAATTGTTCGGTTGCAAAAAATCATTTTTACAATGTCAGTCAAATACATTGTGTGACCTAAGCAATGAGATTCGTATCTCGCAAAATAAGTAATATTACTTTAAAGCATAAAAAAAATCACTTCTTATGCTAATTACAACAATTCTGGAATTAATTCTGATTAAAATATTAATCCAGTTTAGGTCAAAAAATTACACTACGTACAGTACAACATCCGGAGTGACTAAAGTAAAACATAGACTAAAATCGTTGTTAACGTCAATTCAACTTCTGGGAAAATAGCTATAGTTTTGTAATTGATCTGCTATTTACGTACGATAAGAATGCGATTAAGAATAAAATGCGAGTTTTAACATCCGGTGTAGGCCGACTGTTACTGTTTTAAACGAATCATAGTATACATAAGTATAGGCTACCAATGTGTATTTCTTATGGGACGAAATTTTTGCGATTTCTACTCTTTAAAATAATATTTTTCAAAATCCTTTATTAGGATTTTACATAATAGATTTGCAATCAAATTTATTTAATCAATAAAACGGAAACAATTGAAAATTTTTATAAATAGCCCGTTCAAATCATTTAATTGTGAATATGTAAATTTGTAATTTTTTGTTTTGGTGGCTGTCAAATATCGTCTGCTTTTTGCGGGCCTGCGCCCTAGATCCACAGAAAATGTGGTCTTGGATTTCAAATCACTATCATTAAATAATTGATTTAAGTTAACAAATTTCGTTCTTAGATGAACGGTGAGTAACGACTAAAGCACAGTAGTACGATAGTTTCGTTCTGAGAAGAACGGTTTTTAAATAAAACGGTTTTTTTGACGCTATCACAGTGACTGTCAAATACCGTCTGAAAGTGTGCAACGACAAGTACTGGTATGCTATGGAATATGCCTATGGAGGGGTAAATGTGTGTCGGAGAAAAACCAGTACATACATAAGCGTAGCGCTTCGCGCTGACCCGCATCCTCGCATCAGTGGGGGGGGAGTTTTTGCGATTTCTTCCCTTTAAAATCAAAATTTTGCAAAATCCTTTCTTAGTGCGCGCTTACACAACATAACAAAGCTATCTTCCAAATTTCAAGTCTCTAATATCCAGTATATTTTTTATCCAGTGAGATTTTCAGGTACATGGAATCGTTAAAAATTTATTTTTAGTTATTCTGAAAATTTAATTTTTCTGAAATTTTTGATATTTTTTCGTTTACACCGTTGTCTCTTTGTTCCTACCCAACAGAATGCATGGGAATTCGTAAGCGTGCCTGTTATCTATCAAGAAGGCTAACGCCAAATGTATATTAAATTTTTTTGAAGGAAAACATCCCATCCTATTCAAATGCGTAAATAAAATTCTTCTTTATAACTATGTTAGCCTTCTTGACAAATAACAGGCATGCTTACAAAGTCCCCTGCATTCTGTTCGGTAGAAACAAAGAAACCTTGATGTAAACGAAAAATATCAAAAATTTCAGATAAATTGATCTTTCAGAAACACTTGAAATAAATTCTTAACGGTTCAATGTACCTAAAAATTTCACTGGACAAAAATATATGCCTCCATTTTTTCTATTATATACGTGGTGCATATACAATAAATTTTATAAATTAAAAAAAAGAAAACGTTTTTTGAAATGGTAGTATACACCCAGTTTCACGCCAACTCTCTTCTTTCCATAGACAAATAGTACATCTAACTCAACAAGATTAACTGAGATAAATATAAAGGAATGCAGACTTTGAGTTCAAATAATGATTACAGAGTGTCTGTTAAAGACTTTGGTGTGCGATTTTGTCAGAAATAATGATTAAGACTAGTTTTGAATGTATTATCCAGTATTAGAAGACCCATCCCTGATAACACATTGAAGCCTATGGATGAGTCCAGCTCATCCATCGCAAACAGCTCTAAAATCGTAAGGACGTGTGGTGCTCATCCTCACATATTGCGATGTTTTAAATGAAATAGAATGGCTTGGTTTCGTCTACAGGTTATTATGAGTTTTTTTATAATATTTAGGTTCTCAAATTCATCACTACTATCGGTTTCATAATCATAGACACCAGAGTTTGAACCCTTGCATCTCCAAAACTATGAGTCGTATTTCAACATATTTTACATCAAAATTTAGCCCATTTTATTCTGCGTTGACTTAAAATAAACCTATTTTTTAATGTTGTTTAAAAATTGGCATATTGAGGTTGGATATCAAAAAGACCCGGTTTTTTTTTGCTACCGCAACAAATTTCATGTGTTTAAGAGACGTGTAACTGGATAATTATTTGATCGAAAAGTTTGAAATTTTAACAAAACATAGTCAATTATATTTTTACAGCATGTACAAAATTTCAAATTCGTACGTTATTTAAATTTTGATTTATTAACAATATTCTGAACCCTTGCTATCTCGGCAACCGCTCGATCGTTCGTCACGGGCAAACTATAGTTTTATTCAGCGTAAAAAACTTAGTACAGATATGTTAATAACATAAAATATTGATTGGCCAATGTTGTGGTAGAATTTTTAAAATTCTGAAAAATAGACTGTGTAATGCAGGGGTGGGCGCTACTATCCATGTTGCCTGAATCTGAATGTCTACCTGAATTGACAATGCAGTCTGTCAATTCAGATAGACAGCCCGACAGGATGTCACGTACACAAACTGGCAAGATGGATAGTAGCGCCCACCCCCGCACAGTTTCTATGACTATAAAATTAACAATGTGCGTAATGGTATAATCGTTAAATAAGTTCTGTGTTGCGCATCATTCTGTCATCTCTTGAAAAGAGCTAAAAATGCCCAGGATCTCGTGTCATTACCTTATGAAAAAAAGTTGGCTCAAATGTGTTAATAAATTCACACAATGAATCCTGAGTGATGTGATTATCGATAAAACAGATTTTTCTGTGATAAATTTATAATGATAGGCTCGTATTATTTAATTTTTTCAAACTACTCAAAAAATTCTTAAATCATAAGCAGTAGATAGTTTACACCTGAAGATAATCAGAAACACTCGCTTATTATCAGACGAGTTAACAGTATATAATTTAGACCATTTAATTGTAAGGGCAGTGTTTATCACACTTAACTATTCAGAGCTTCAACCTGTGGGGGGAAAATTATCATTTATGCCATCTCACTCATCTGAAGAAAGGTTGTTAGGTAAAATCTGTTGTGGATTGTCCAATTAATCCAGCCATTACTAAAACTTTGCCCATAACGGGCAGGTGGAGGTAAATTAATTGCACTTGATGTGTTGGTTCCAGGGCTAAAAAAAAATAGTTCTGTTTCTTATCACATATGGCCGGTTTCCCCAACCTCAGTCAAAGCATTTAACTACGGTTAAAAATTTAACAATGGTTAAATCAGTAGTAATTTGTTTCACCAACGCTAGTTATTTTTAACCACGGTCAAATCAACAGTTAAATTTGACGGGCGTCAAATTATTTGATCGGGCTCAAACTAACAGTGTTCATTTTGTTTTGTTACTTTCTCTTGCCTATATGAATATATAGGAAGGAAGTATTGTTTTTCTGTAGATTTTTAGAAATCGAGTTTCACCGGATCTACACGTTGCACCCCCTGAACCCAAAAATAATGTTTTTAGCAATTGGTCTGTGCGTGTGTGTGTGTGTGTGTGTGTGTGTGCGTGTGTGAACAGAATATCTCAAGAATGAAATAGAAATATAATATTAAGAAATAGAAATATAATATTTTATATAATATAAATATCTTTTTTTCATCCGGTTTAAAATTAACACTCCGAACTTTTTTGTGTTTGATTTTCCATTTAAAAAAAACCCAAACAATATGATATAAAACTACACTGTAGGTTACGAGTATCGCAGAATGAAAACAATAACATTATGACAAAATCAGATGTAGCCAATAGAAACTCAGTTACCACGGTAGCCAACATCAAAAATAAGTGACTGTGGAAATTAACCGTGGTTAAATTTGACCGACGCAGTTTTGATCGAGACCAAAGTTGGTGAAACAGTTTAGAGTTTAAACGAACGGTCATCTTTTGACCACCGTTAAATTTGATCGTGGTCATGGTGTATTTGACTGATGTTGGTGAAACCGGCCAATAGTCAGCCAATTATATGACTGAACTATTTAAGAACAGAAAAGGTAGAGGTGTAAAAGACACTTGAAAGGAATTATCTCCTCTGAGAGTCATGAATTTCACTATAAAGCCAGACCTAGTGGTGAGTAAAGTGAAGGTGTCATTTGCTGTGGAAGTAGATGATTTTCAGAGGGCCTGGCATGCTGATAAGCATACTCTTTCAAATCAGTGAGGAAGGCAATATTAAACCACTTAACTCCTCGTTTTTACTTAGAAAAACCTCTAGAGGTTCAAACCAGCCTTTTGGCTGTTGACCTAAACAACAACAACAATGAATAGAACTGTAATTTTGTAAAGTATTTAATTAATTATGTTGATTACTAAATTTAAAATACTGACTATAATTCAAAGCTCTTTGTCTTCTAAAAAAGAATGGTGAATTAGGTGGGGAATTATGCTGATCAGGTCCACGTCCAAGTGTCAACTGGAAATCAGGACTCATTAATTCAACATCAACTTCGCTACTGAGTGGTGTAGGTAATGCAGGAGGCGGTTGTGGTGGGGCTCCGCCCATTGAGCCCATCATTAGTTCACTGTCATCCACCATCAATTCTGGATGGCGTAGCATGACAGCGAGTACAGACAGCGCCAGAACATGTAAAAGCTGAAACAAACCAAATATTTATGTATTAGAATACATGTGCATTAGATCATATACAGATTATGATAGAAGAAATAAAGGATATGATAAAGAAAGTTTAACTTAGTATTATATTGAATGCAATTCTTAAAAAAATCTGATATGAAACATTCACATTACTTTCTCTTACCAATGTAAGTAATGAACACTGTAACCTACATTTAATCATTAACCCTTCTGCAACGGGAGGCAATCTCAGTTGCCCTGTTAGTTACCAGCTTCAAAAACCTACAGCAAACTATTTATGAAGCGATTTGTTCGGTTCATGAAAAAAAATTATGCGTCTTAAATGGCTCTATAAAACACTATATAAAACTCTATATAAAACACAATGCAAATATACTGATAGCAAGTTGAAACGATGGTAGTAAGTTGCCAAGTTCCTATTGAAGTTGTCCTATCTTCAAGACAATGTAACTTATAGAATATTTCATCTGTAAGGTTCGTATAACTGCCTACTAAATCAGAATAACGTGTAGATGCTAAAAAATCAAACCTTCTCGTCCTATGTGAAACTGTTGGCGTGGTATGTGGAAATTCTGAGAGTAAATATTGTCTTTCTTTGTCAAAGCTCCCTCGACCAGTTTCATGGTATTTTACCACTACTACATAATTTTGTATGTGTATTTGTAACTGTATATGTGTTCAATGTCAATATTACGACAATAACAAGACAACAAGAGGGTGGGGAATGGCAGGAATTTGACTATGCAACACTGTTCGAATATAATAGATTCCGTTCCCACTTTGTGTGTTGCAAATTTCAAACTACAATTATTAGGGCTAATGTTACTCTAAATCTAGGTCATACAGGGTGATTCACGAACATATGCAGAAACTTTGGGAGCTCACTGTACACGTAAAATAATGAAAAAAGTTAATATAAACATGGATCCGGAAATGCTTTGTTAGCGAGTTATGGCTAGCGAAAGATTTCGCTCGGATTTCAGCTCACCAGGTGAAATAAGGTCTTCCTGAAATTCTTGTAAGGTAGATTAAAGGGCGAATTCAATCATTTCTTATGGTTTTTGACCTGATAAATTTTTTAAAAAAACAGGTCCCAGAACTGTAAGTTAAATAGCTTTTGAGAAAACCAGTGTCAAATGAAAAAATGGAGTGAAAAAAAACACATTTTTTCATCTTTGGGCAACAATAACTTTGCTATTTTACCAAAAAACAAGATAAAAATGTTAAACTGAACAAAACTGTGTAAATAAAGTACATAATCCAATAGCTGGCATCAGTTAGGTACCGGCAGTATTAATATCACGTGAACAACGCATGTATTTGTTGATGCTTGTCTCTAGACTCGGTGAATTCAGTATAGTTCTAATTTTTTAACCCCGAAGGAACAAGTGGCTTAAATTTCAGTTTTTTACGTGATTGGGAAATTAGTGATGAGTGAATGAATCAGTCTGTCAGGAAGGGCTTATTTATACACGAATACATAATTTTTGTACAAGGTTATTCCAAGAAAATGCCACATGTCATAAAATTTAGAACAAAAATAAATAACAATAATGGAAATTATTAAAAAGAACACGTTGGTCAAGTAAGGTTAGTATAGAGAAATGATGCGTTAAGTACAATCAACTAATGCAGTATACATTCAAGATTGATAAAAACAATCTGTTTTTCACAAGGCCTACACAGAAAATCAATTTAAAAGAGACAAACCATTTTTAATTGAATTCTTTACACAATAAACTGATAATTCACAATCTGCATAATACATATTTATTAACAATGAATGCAGTCTTACATATAAAAATATGAAGGTCAAATTTTAGTTTATTGATTAGTATTAGTTTCTTTGTTTTCCTATGCTACAATGTAATTTAAATAAATTTTTACTGTGACTCAACTTTATAAAACCATTTCTTTCAGTCATAAAAAAATAACAATGAAAAATACTAAAATGTAGAATAATTTTCCAAAGATGACGTTATTTCAGAGAACTTATCTATGTACTATTAAACAACCGCTGTGTTATATTAAAAAATATTAATAGTAAAAAAGTTGGCAAATCCGACAAACTTTCTAGGTAGCCATTAGGTCGTGCTACAATTAAGACTTATTACTTTCTCTTGCCTATATGAATATATATATAGGAAGGAAAGTATTGTTTTCATTACTCGATTTTTCACCGGATATACAAGTTTGTAGACCCCTGAACCCAAAAAAACATGTTTTTAGCGATTGGTCTGTGTGTGAACAAAATATCTCACGATCAGAACATCGTACAAGTTGAAACTTGGAACTTAAGTTATGTACTTAAAGGACCCGACATAAACATTTTTATTAAAATCTGTCAACCAAAAGTAGTAGTTTATTAATGTCATTTTTCGCTTTTTTGCGATTTTCTCAAAACAGTTCCTACTTATTTTATTTGAAATAGCCTCATTTTCTAAATTGTTCAAGTTCTACATGATACGGTAGGTGCCATGTCTGCTGAAATTCTTGGGGAGGCTGCACTCTCATAGAAAAAAATGGTAGTTTTAAGATAAGTGGACTTAATATGCATCTTAGGGCAAAAGTGTATAATCAAAGTTGTAGAACATTTAAAAACCTACAACTTTTATTGCATACATTTATTTATTTTACATTTATTCTTTATTTGTATATCACTTTGTTTGGCGGTATTTAGTGATTTTCTGTTTTTTTTTCATGAAAATCTGTAAAAAAATGAGTTTTTTAATATTTCGGACTTAGTTATCTATTCTTGATTGTTTTATTATTGCTGTTTGTTTGTATATTGATTTATTTGTTTTTTCATTTAACGACAAAAGTGTAATCAATTTTATAGGAAATGAAAAGATCTACAACTTTTAATTACCTATAACTTTACTTTTATAACTTACTTACTTTACTTTACTTTTATAACTTTTACTTTTAATTCTAAGCATTAATCTCTTCAGAGCCTAGTTTAGCGCAAAAGAGTGATTTTCCGTAATATTAAGCCAAACTGAGGTTGGTTTTCATTTTACATCATTCACTCATCATTAAAATTACATTATGTTTATTGATGTTAGTGTTTTTGTTTATTTTTAATGTTGTGTTACTAATGTTAGATTATATTGTTCATTCTTTGCATTGACAAGAGGAAGTCAAGTTGAGTGTTTCACACCACAGATTTTTAAGATTGATTGATTTGGAGGCTGAAGCCACAAAAGTAATAATTTTATGTGGTCAACTATGTAAAACAAAAGGAATGTAGAATTGAAAAAATTTATTAGTTTTTCCAAAAAGAAATCACAAAATCCTTCTAAACTGATTGTTGGACAAAAAAGTATATGCTGAAATAATGAAGTTTTTAATTAATTACCCTCATTTTGTCATTTGCATTTTTTATTTGTTCATACATTTAAGAACTAACTGATTTGACAAGGGTTTCTGCAAGAAATTGCAAATGAGGAATAATTAAGTGCTGGGCAAAAATGTCAAATAAAGAACTTATAATACCACTCCTAGGCACAGTAGACAAAAAATAAATCTTTATAATGCATCCTGGAGTCTATATTCAATTCTAATGTAAAAATATTAAAATTTTTCACTGACCCGTACAGTTACTACGCTGTTAAAGCTGTCAGATAACTTATTTGTTTACTTTGTTAATTGTGTAATCCTACTTTCTACTGACTTGTTTTGGTGAATCGATCAACATCCAGAGTACATAAAATAAAAACTAAAATTTCTTCTAAAAATTTTAATTTCAATTTAATGTACTATGATGATAATTGATCCACCAAATCAGTAGGAACAGTAGTAAGTAGGAAGTAGGATTACGTATTTACTTGTGTAATTTCTGCTCTCGTTTAAGCCCCGCGCCCTGATTTTGATGTCATGCCTTAGGGAAAAATACTTTTATAAGAAAATTAGTATAATTTTCATGCACTGCCATTTCATCCATTCACTGTATGGTTGTCTTAGGGGGGTGGGGGTTTAAAAGGCTGGTTGATTTAGACATCTAAGGGCTGCAGCAATGATGTACATCCTCCAGGAATGATGAGTGTGTCATTGTTTCCCTTACTTAGACGTTCCTTGGTGTTCTCTGTAGTATGGCCTCGAAAACTGAAGAACATATTGCGTAAAAGTAAGAGATATATCCCACGTATATCCAATATACAATTAATCAAATCGAAAAATACAGATGTCTGGTCTGCATTACTGATTTTACTTAGAAAAAGAGAACTCTTCTCTCGATAACTCTATGATAATGTGCCACTGAAACTGGGCCACTTTATCCGCATAGGCATCTGACAAACGACATATTGGAGTTTTCCGCCTGATGAAAATTGATGTCTGTTATAAAATCGTTGCACGGTGCCTCTGCTTGCCTTAAACTCTTTTATGTTCAACTCTTTCGTGATTTCAATAGCTTTTAATTGACACATTTCTGTTGACACTGCGTAACCGAATTGTCTGTTTACATTTTATGTAGTCCCGCAACCGTTCTTCAACTTCCAGATACTTTGCCTGTTTTACCACGAAAAAACAAACAATTCTGCAATTTGTCATAGTTTTCTCTCCAGTCTTGAATACATGATTTGGATATATTGTATTTTTTACCTACTGCTAAATTCCCTGAATGTTCAGAAATTCCTATAAATAAGGGACTGACGGAGCAAAACAAACATCCACTGTAGGTAAGTCATATTATATGTCTAACAGGACGGCTTTGTCTTCTTGTACTTGACGCCCACCGATCTTGTAAAATGGCCGGGTATTTTTTCTAACTAAGATTACTTGTGTAAACTGCACATCCCATATTTGGACTTCAATTTCAGGTATAACATGTGCGCGGCATACACGAGTAAGTACGGAATATAAAAAAAAAGATAAAGACAGTGATATAACAACTGTTAGGTCCGTGGAAAATAAAATACTACATTAGTGCTAATCCATCAGTATTTGCAATTGTACAGCAATGGTGAGATTGGAATAGGAAAACAGATGGTTGGAAATTGACAGTTAATAGCTGTTTTTATACAATATTATTTAAATTTTAGGTTTATTCATTAATTAAAAGTGACACATACAGCAGGAATGTATGATTTTTGTCCTATTCATTTAATAATAGACTTAATGTACGGTGTAGTACTTTCTGTTATTTCATGTAAGTTTCCAGTAATCTGTTGTTTTCAATAATCTGCCAACAGGCTAACAATAAGCTGCCACATAAATACCATATGACCGCAAGTCATCTGTATATCTTTAATTAATGAATTTCACCACTATAATCCACCTAAAGCAGTAATTATTAAAAATCAATTTTGATGCTATTTTCACATAAGAACTTGCGGCTTAACTATGTTGTTGTTGTTTAGGTCATCAGCCAAAAGGCTGGTTTGAACCTGTAGAGGTTTTACTAAGTAAAACGAGGAGTGAGGTGGTTTACCATTGCCTTCCTCACTGAGTAGAAAAGTACGCTTATCAGCATGCCGGGCCCTCTGAAAAGCATATACCCTCCACTCCGTAAATGACACCTTCACTTCATTCACCACAGGGTCTGGCTGTATAATGAAATTCATTACTTTCAGAGGAGATAACTCTGATTAGTGTCTTTTACACCTCTACCTCTTCTGTTCTTAAATGATTCAGTCATTTAATTGGCTGACCATGTGACAAGTAACAGAACTATTTATTTTAGCCCTGCAACGAACAGATTGAGTGTAAATAATTTGACACTCTACCTGTCTGTTATGGGCAAACTATTAACTATGTATCTAACTCTTAACTATGTATCAGATAAAAATGTTAACACAAAATTTATAGGTAGTAATTTGGCTAATTAATGTTCATAACACAATTTTTTTTAAATTACTCTAAGACATCCAGGATGTCTAAATGCCCAGGTTTCAAAGTATTAATGGCTCCAACAAATATAGAAAATATGGAAAGTTTAATTATAATACTGGCACCATATTTAAGAAAACTGGTTTTTTATTTTGCATTAGTGAAATACCACCTTGTTACCTGCATTTTCAAACTCAAGAAAACCTGTTTTCAAATTTTAGTCTACCTAGTTTCGTAGATTTCAGAACAAAACTAGGGCCTATTATAAATTCACATGCATGAACAGTCAACCTACTGAAAACAACTTTTTTAGGTCCAGGGATTCATGAGAATCAGTAATCAGTTGAAATCTAAATTTAAAATATTTTGCGAATAGGGGTAGCCTATTACAATACTTTCTTAATCTCTGGTTCCATGGAACTCTTATACAGTTTCACGATAAGCCTGTAAGGTTGGGCTATGAAGTATGTTTTTTAACACTAAAATACTTAGATACTTTAAAATACTTTTAACACTAGAAATTTATAAGTGTAGTACTTACAAGATGCCATAATCCAAGAAATATTGTGCCAGTCCTAACATGACAACAGAAACAACACTTCCAATCTTCTCGCCGCTCCCCTAACTTCAAACTCAAACTCTGCATTCTTCTTTTGTAACTGTCACAGTGGTTATCGTATCTGTGTAATTGTCCTGAAACAATAATCCAAACAATAATGCAAATTCATACTAACATGATGCGTATAATTTACAAAAGATCGTAAATTTAATTATGTAATTAATATAAAACAAACTTACGATTCATAACTCTTAACTGTTCACAAATGTCTAGAAAAGAAACCCAAAGTTATGTTAATAAAAAAGATATATTATAAAAGTTTAGCTTAAATTACAACAGAAAATTAATGAATTCCAAAATTAACTGTGGTTTTCAACATTGATATTCTCTAGTACACAAATATAAAAATGACATTAAAAATATACCATTTAAACTGTAGTATAAATAAGGATACCGTAAGTACGAGAATTTAATAATTAGACGTGCCTGTGTGGATTGTTAGTTTAGGTTAAATAAGGTTTATTGACAATAATTATTTTAACAACCACAAACCTACAAATTCATGTAATTTAATAAGTGTGGGATGAGAATGTAACCAGTCGATTGGTACAAACAACTGTAAATTATATGGTTAGGCCTTTACAACAGCTTTATTATTATTTCTTCAATCACCATTTACACCCAGCTGTCATAGGAATCACAAAAGAATAAACCATTTATTAACAGAGTAAATGAATAATTCGAGTATTCTTATTCAAATAAAAAAATGTAATCAACATAAATAAATATTTATTAAGATTTAGTAAATTGAATTTGTAAACGGTGAGCAATTACAATACATTAAATTAATGTATTGCCTATCAATAACACGACATACGCTTAGCCTAAAGCCAAGATGACTTTAGAATGAAGTGTTACGTTCAACGTAGTATCTAAGCTGAATGACACTTACGACGATCTATTTAATCAATGAAAATACAATAAAATAATTATTATTACCTTAATTCACGAACTAAAAACATGAAAATTTACAACCAATTAGGAACTGTACCACCACGAGCAAACTAATTTCTTTTGTTATGACAAGACACTACGTAAGACAAAAAAGATTAAATGTTTACAAATGAAAATTCAAAACAAAAATTATAAAGATATCTTTTATCTACATATAATACGATTTGTAACCGTTTGTTGTTATAAATGAAATATTTTGAGATACATCTATTTTTTTCACTAATCGGTACAGCGTTATATTTTCTTAGAGCGTATGTTAGTTTAACTGCGGCAGTGTTGCCATAAAGGCGGGAGATTTGAAAAGAAAACCATACATCATAGTTCCTTTATTTATTTTGTTCATAATATTTCCTAAAGATTTTTACATTTTACGTATAATTAATAAAAATTCCTATTCATAATAAATGAATGTAAATGACTCGATTATGTTCAGGTTTCACTCATATAAAATAGTCTGGGTAGCAACTGTGGATCAGGAGGTATTGATGAGAGGGGCAATCCGAAGTGGTATAGAATACCCCATCCATGAGTGGGGTCCAGGGGTTCTACCCCAAAATTTAAAAAAAAATTTAAAGCTGAAAACTTGATGTTAGGTCATCAAATGCAATACAATCGTCAAGAAACTAATCTAGCTTATATTAACATCAAGTAAAACAAGCTTATAACAAATACAAGATAGAAACACTTTTTTAAACACTCACATATTACATAGAACATTCTAACATACTTAATCACAGCTCAGAATTATTTAACCTTACAATAGCCTACTAAAAACCATCAAAGTTAATATTAAAGAGTTCCTCAATATTATATAGACAATTATTAATTTAATATAGTTTGTAATTCTTTTTTAAATTTGAGGAATGGCAATATTTTTAAAGACATAGGTATTATAAAATATAATTGACATATTGTAAAAGGTTACTTTATCTTCCCGAAATGCTGTGAGTAGAATCTTGCTCTCTATACAAATGAGAGTTTTCCTTAATATAAAGAAGGGTCTGGAAAAAGAAGGGAATAAAAATGGCAGGAACAATTATGATACCAAAATATATAAAACTTAAATATACTTGCTCACCGTTTATATAAAATAAGGTCAGTTAATAAAGGTAAACAAAATTTTTACAAGTAGTTTTGTATTTTATATTTTCACATACAGTATATTTTATACAAAAATCATTTCAACAACTTAGGAGTTTCATTATTATTTTTATAAGACTAATTCAAGCCGTTGAATCTTCATTTTTGCAAAAATCTTTTCTGTTTGTACTGGAATACTTCTCTGAATGTGCTGCAGGCATAGTCCATTTAACCAATTTTCAGCTATCCTTGATCTCAATGCATCTACGAATAATACCCTAGTTGTAACCTTCTGTTGTTATTGGGGTTCGTTTGTATCAAATAAAATGTCTACCTACTGTTCTGTAGCTCTAAAAAATTGAAAATATTGTATTTTTTGTAAAAAAACTGATCTGGAAGGGAGGAGGGTGGCTGAATAGTCTATTCAGACCAACAGTCGGTTCATAAAAGGTAGCCTTTGAGTTTGATACTAAAACAAAAAGAGTTCTCAAGGAACTTGGAATAAAGGATCGATGGATGCCTAGTGAAAATTGACAAAACCATAGCTGCAATATCGCTTCAGTAGTTATTATAATAAAAAAATTCAATAGTATTGCAGTCACAATGATTTTTTAAAAATTTCTTTCTGGATTGCATATTTAAGGAGTATTTAAGACTATTTTCCAAGCCAATCAAACTTAAATACTTTAAAATGTGTAGTTTTGAAGTAATTCTCTTTCGTTTTAACTGTCATCAAAACAAATGAAATAGTTGGCTAACAGATTATACTTAAAAAAGTGGCATATATCCCAATGATTTTCTTCAGCCTCTAAGTCTCTGATATATTTTAAAAATCCTCTGTTCATACCATATATTTGTATGATTAATACTAACTGAAAAAACACAAGATAGGAGTACAATAAGTACAAAATACTGTTGTTTAGGTCATCAGCTGAAAGACTGGTTTGAACCTCTAGAGGCTTTACTTAGTAAAAGCAAGGAGTGAAATGGTTTACTTGTCGTCCTCACTGAGTGGAAAAGTATGGTTATCAGCATGCCATGCGTTCTGAAAAGCATCTATTTTTCACCCTGCAAATGACATCTTCATTTCATTCACCATAGGGTCTGGCTGTATAACAAATTTCATTACTTTCAGAAGAGATAACTCTGACTAGTGTCTTTTACACCTCTATCTCTGCTGTTCTTAAAAGTCATATAATTGGCTGACCATGTAATAAGAAACAAAACTATTTTTTGTAGCCCTGGAACTAATGTATCAAGTGAACTACCTACAAAATAGGAAAACAGTATTGTTTTTATTGTAAATGCATTGTAGTAGTTGAGAGAATTTTTGATCGTGATTTCTTTGTCAGTGTTACTGCCATGGATATTTTTTATTGTATCATCATCCTCTTTTAGCCCATAACAGGCAAGTGGAGTGTTAAATTATTTCCACTCGATCTGGTAGTCCCAGGGCTACAAAAAAATAGTTCTGTTTCTTATCACATGGTCAGCCAATTATATGACTGAAGCAATTAAGAACAGAAGGGGGTAGAGGTGTAGTCAGAGTTATTTCCTCTGAGAGTAATGAATTTCATTATACAGCCAGACCCTTTGGTAAATCAAGTAAAGGTGTCATTTGCAAGGTTGAAAGTATATGGTTTTCAGAGGGTCTGGCACGCTGATAAGTAGGCTATATTTTTCACTCAGTGAAGAAGGCAGTGGTAAACAACCTCACTCCTCATTTTACTTAGTAAAGCCTCTAGAGGTTCAAACCAGTCTTTCAGTTGATGATCTAAACAACACAACAACACCCTCAATTGACTGTCTGGTTTGATTCTTGAGAAAATTTCATGAAACACCTTCATACACTTACCGTTATTATTTATAAAACCCGAGTTACAACATTTAACAATATTATTTTACATTGCATCAACAGCTAGCTGATTATGGTGGGTTTGAAACTTTAATGATTCTCTAGAGATCCTGACCAGAAATTAAACCTGAGAACTTCCACTTTGAATAGCATGCTAACCACTGCACCATACAGTTGGAAACTTAACATTTATGAATACTAAAACAAAAGATGAACTGCCGGCCGCATTGGCGTAGTTGGTAACATGCTTGCCTCTCATCATGCGGTCTTGGGTTGGAATCCCACTCAAGCACAGCATTTTCATAGATTACAAAAAATCATTTCATCATTCACAGTCACAACCCTACGTCATCGCTAATGACCACAGTAGTTGATGCGACGTTAAAGAAACAAAGAAAAAAAAAGATGAACTGAAATATCTCTATTTTTGCATTAGATTAAAACTATTTTTAAATCGATATCACAAAAATTGTAATTCATGATAAATACCAAGTCCAAGGTTATGTTACCTTGAGTACTTTGACAATGCTTCTTGAATTATAATTTGTATTTAAACTTAATGCAAGAGGAATCTATGGTTTCTTGTGTTTGATTTATTTGACATATTCCGTACCGCAGATGAATTAGAATTTGATATTAAATGGTATAAAATGAATATAAAGTACTTATACTGTATTATTAACATTTTTTTATGTAGGTTTTTAAAATTTCTTTCTCTATTGAATTTTTGAAATTGGTAAAAAAATGTTTGTTTAGTTCATTTAAAGTTTTGTCAATAATTTGGATATTAAGGAATACATTAGGAATGCTGTATAGTGAAGGATTTAAAATGTTTTACTTTTAGACTCTATCTGGAAACCAAAAAATACAATCCACCACTAGAGTCTGTCTACGCTAAGAGTACTCCGACGTAGGCAACCAGCAACACAAGTGAGCATGTGCATTAATTAAAAATATGCACAGAATGATCAAAAACAAAATTCAATACAACACTGATTCGCTCTAAGCTTAATAAAAACACGTTCAATTCATTTGTTAGAAAATATTTTATAAATCGAACATTAGTTTACCATTAATAAGTAAACTTGTGCTATTGTTTCTCTTACATTGTTATTTTTCGTTACATTATTTTTTATGATTAGTAGGTTTTTATTATAGACTCAGTTTTACTTTTGGTCACAAGTAATATAAGACTATTGAGGTTGAATTATAACAGGAGAGTAAACAATTCCAGTGATTCGTTGTTTATCATTTCAGATTGTTTACTTCATATCATTAAAATTAATGTCTGTGACTAGTTTAATACAACTGTTTGCACTTGGCCGTGTTGAACTTATTTTTAGTTTCATTAGTTATCTTTTCGTATTGTATAGGTTCGTTTCGATTTTTTTCGTAGATTTAAGTTGAAAAGTTTAGTAAGCTGTGTTTTGTTAATATGCATGATAGTGAATGTGTTGAGTTTTTGAAACATAAAAGCGGTAACCATTAAAAAATAAAAAAAAAACTTTTGTTATTTGTAATGGTTAAAATAATTAATTAGGGATTCTCTTTATGAAACTACAATAATTACAAGTAATCTGAACGGTATAATTGAAAACGCTTAAAGATTTATGTTTACTTTAGCTGGAGGTAGATATTTTTAAAATTATGATGGAACGTAGTGCAAGATGATTGTCAAGTGGAGAGGTAGATACGCGGCAAATAGAGTAAAACTTTCGTTTACAACCTGTAGGCGCTTACCTCAAGCGGAGTACTCTTACAGTAGATAAACTATAGGTAGTCTAGGGTGTTTACCACCATGTTACTATGTAAATGTAATTTGTATAATTTACAGAATATTATAAATACTATGTTCAGGTCTCAGTGTATGACAGAGTTAGTGTTGAATGCATCTGGCGGGGGGCCAAATTATAACAATGAAAGGATTACTAGTCATCGACTAGTCATAGACTAATCATTGACCAGTAATCCTTTGGGATTGCTAATTCTGTCTCATTTGTATATTCAGAATATTCTAAACACTATGTTCAGGTCTCAGTGTATGAAAGAATTAGTGTTGAACGCATCTGGCGGGGGCCAAATTCTAACAATGAAAGAATTGCTAGTCAACGAGACGGAATTAGCAATCCCAAAGGATTACTAGTCGATGACTAGTAATCCTTTGGGATTGCTAATTCCGTCTCGTTTGTATATCTGCTTACTTGACCCCCCACTACATAGTTTAAAGAACATTCTTCATGCTATACATAAGTATTTTCTGTGGTCCACTAAAAGTATAAAAATGACACACAATTATTTTAATGCAGTGAACCAAATCCATACAACCAGCAGCTCAAGGAGCCTTGTCACAATATTTTTTCAAATTGAAATGTATTAATTTTTTATAAAAACGGAAAATGTTTGAAATTTTCAAATTGTAATGTACAATTATACAAATTTTAATAAAAATGAAATGCATAAATGTTTATACTTTATCTTTCGACTAAATTGACTGTTTGTTTCCACACACAGAACAAAAATGTTGTTCATATTTATTAATTTGTATAAAAGTAAAAATCTCATTAACCCGTTACTCATTTAAATACTTTTCACACTTTGATAGGTTTTTTAGAAATTCCATTTCACCACAGAGCAATTTGAATGTCTGAGAACGAATAAAATGTTCTTTAAACCATGTAGCGGGGCCAAGTAAACAGGTTTATAAATGTGACAGAATTAGGAATCCCAAAGTTCGATCATTACTAATCCTTTCATTGTTATAATTTGGCCCCAACCAGATGCATTTAACCCCGGAGTTTCCTACATAGTAAAAACTAAACATTAAAATTTTGTTTTGAAAACCTTGTCTCCTGTTTATATTTAATTTTTCCCTTGAACCATTGATCAAATCTCCATACATCCAAATCTGTCTTCTTAGACAATTAGAACAATGCAATTTTTATTTACTATGCAAGCGTGATCTACCATGGAATACAGAGTACACAAAGTTCTTTATCTGTGATTCAGCTAAATTAGTTTTTGTCATGTATAGTGGTTCCATGTCAATCTCCTGTCTAAGGCCGCGGCCATAACGGCGCACCGCACTAAGATCCTTGCCACGCATAGCCCGTTGCATTTTACCTCTTCCAGAATAAAAGTATGTATTCACATTATCGTGGCCATAACAGTGCCTATTCTCATGCACTAACCTTTACGCCAACCACCGCTCCAACCTTTGCACTGCACCAATGAATTGAGCTTGGTATTTTTTTGTTTAGCACCCTCACACCTAGCATTTAGTATTCAGTCTTGTTGTGTCAAGAAATGTCGCATTTATTCCTTGTGTTATAGTATTCTGTGTGGTTTCAATTATGGAACAAGTAACAAGTTGACAAAGAAAACCTGATTAATGAAATTGTCCTCTGGGGATAATATATGGGACAAAACCAGTGTCGTATTAAAAATTAATGAATGAACATGTATTGTTTTTAACTTGTATGGTATTTTGTCGTTACTAGTTCTAATATCAAATCTTTTTCTGAGAATGATGATGAAGAGAACATGATCACACCAAAATTTGAACTAAACTGGACAAAACTGCAATGCTTCAGTATGGCCAGTCATGATGCCAGGGGCAATTGTTGAGGGTCGAGCATGGTGCGTGGTGTGGTGTGCCGTGGTGGCCTCGGCCTAAGGTAAAGCTTAATTACATACTTGTGACTGTCTAAGGTATCAAATATTTGCTATAGTATATGGGTGGACAAGTTTACTGATGAAGTGTACAAACATAATATGGTGTGTATTGAGGTGATATGTTAGGTTAGTTATCAAGAGTTAAAATAAATGGTGTTATTAATTTTCAGTTACTAGTTTCATCTCCATAACCTCACAATCAATTGATTATAATTAAAAATTACTAAAATATTTGTTAAGTTATTAAGCCCTTATCAAACTAACTTTTTAAATTTTAATAGCTAACTGATGTAGGTAGTTGAAAATAAAGTTATCAGAACAAATTTTTTATAATTATAATATCCTTTTTTGTCTTTTAAAAAAATCATTACACATTGTTCTGTTATATAATATAATTTTTTTTGAAGCCACTTAGGACTACATAAGTTCATCAAACTAAAAAAAACTCATTTCAGTTTTTGCGGTTCAATTTTTCAGTTTTTGGAGTCCTTTCCTGATGTTTCCTTCCTTGAACTTTCTCCAGTATTCCTTCAATCCATCATATCTTCTCTGCCGTTCCTTGTCAGAATACACAACTTTCTGTCGTTTTGTCGGTTTCTGCTGTTCAAGTCTTGTGGTCTTCAGCCTGTGGTAATTTCCGGATTTTGTTTTGAGGTCCTCAAGTGAGATTTGGAGTCTGTTCATGTCCTCCTTAATTTTCCTGATCCAGTGAAATTATTCCATATAGTAATTTATATAATATAATTTATATTATTCTATTTTATTTTATTATTATTATTAATTCGTTGATCGACCGACTAAGGATCACGTTAAGCACTATGCATTTTGGTCTCTTCTTCTCAGGATGTCATTCCTCTTATCTGCCCAAAAAGCCTTCATTCGTTCGGAATGCTCCTTTCTTCTCTCATCCGTCCACCTCCCACCAGTACCCTCTCTTCTTGCAGGTTGCACAGGCAGACTTATCCTTTTGTCATTTGTCTTCTGCCTAAATTTGTCTCTATCGTAAATGTCCTCTTCTTCAACTCGAAGTTTTTTTAGATCATCTTTAGTATTGATAAACCACTTCAAAGTAGTCTTAGCACTATCAAAGTTATTCAAAATTTTCTTTGTCAGTCTGTCATCGCTCATCCTCTTTATGTGCCCGTAAAATCGTGTTCTCCTTCTTCTGAAAGTCTCTGACATCTTCTCTACATGTTCATACAATTTGGTGTTTGAAACGTTTTTATAGGTATTGTGTTCTTCATCATATCGTGGCCCATAGATTTATTTTATTTCTATTTTATTTTTATATTCAATTTCTATTTTTATTTTATTATCTTATTTAATTCATTATATTTTTCTATTACCTATATTATTAACTGAAGGTATGGCATTTTGATCATCTTCCTTCAACAAAAAGGGTTGTCTGTTCTCTTTGCTGAGAAGGTAAACATCTCCTTTATATTATTTGAATATTAAGAACATTATTATTCAATCAACACCTAGCTGTCAGCCAGGTATTGGAGGTTAACCACATGCTAATATAGTACAATAGTTTTCATCTACCAGCTGCACTTTATCTCCTGCAGCTTTATTCTGTTTGTTCAAAGCTTTTGAACAATTGGCTAGTTCATTTCAGTGTACATATAACAAATTAATATCTTCATTACAATATTCATGTTGCAAATTATTTTCTTATGATAATTCATATTGTATAATAATATTCAACTCATATTGCGAACTTCTTTATTCATGACAATTCATATTGTCACTTCACATCAAAAATGTTTTCTTCATGACAATTCATATTGTTTATTCATATTCACTTCATATTGTCAATTCAAATTGAAAATTTCTGGATGAAAAATCCTTTCTTCATTGTAAATTAATCATTAACTGGTGCTTGACCATAGGAATCTTGGCACGCTTTTACCAACAGATGGTACACAAGAAAATATTTTGGAAAAGTTGGTAGAGGTATGGCCATCTCCAGAATGTTACAACCTGTTTTATGAGATAATCACATATATTGTAGCATTAAAATGCGAATTTTTTGTTCTTTTGTTAAAAGTGCCTTGACTCTCAAAAGTTAAGAAAAATTTAAAAGATTACTAGCATATTGGATGTGAGGATAAATTCGCAGAATGATCTTGGGGTTCAAACCCCTATAATTTTTCAATGATGGGGTTAAGTTAACAAGAAACTCAACCGTTCTTAGAAGAATGGTGAGTAACGACTAAAGCACAGTAGTACATAGTTTCGTCCTGAAAAGAACGGTTTTAAATCAAAACTTTAAATAAAACAATGTTAACACAATGTCTAACGCTAACTGTGTCTGCTGTGAGATGGGAAGATTTTTTTTTTTTTTTTTGGTTTAATGTTTGATTGTTCTGCAATTACTGCTAATGCAGACGGTGAAGGATGAAATGATTTTTTGTAACCTATGAAAATATGCTGTGCCTAAATGGGATTCGAACCCAAAACCGCATGATAAGAGAGATGACACATATCCTGTATGCTTATGGAATATGGCTATTGAGGGGGTAACAGTGGGAGATATATCCAATGAAAACTCAATTTCAAAAAGAAATCAATCCTTTCCTTCCCATTAAATTTATATAGGCCTAGGGCAAGAGAAAGCAAAAATACACTGTTGTGTATGGAGAAGTCCGAAGAATAAAAACAGGTGGTGTAATATGATGTGGAACTAGACCCCAAGGGAAAGAGAGAAAAAAACTCACAGTTAAGCAATAGATAAATAGAATAATTGAGGCGATTATATGTGTAGGAGGGTGGTTAGATGGACAGAGGCTTGGCGATTGGAATGCAAACAAACGGAAATAGGTACCTATTTGAAAAAATAGTAAAAAAGAAATTATGACAAGACATAAAGAGGAAAATCGAAAAATTTTAAAAAATTAATAAAGTAAACATTAGCCTATGTGTAGACTACCAATACCCACCGGGTTGGTTTAGGGGTAAAATCATCGCCGCTAGTCAGGTGTTTAACAGCTGATTTTCGCAGAAAAAGGTTCCAGGTTGAAATCCTAGTAAAGGCTTTTACATTTATACGGATTTTGAATACTACACAGTGGTTACCGATGTATTTTGATGGTTGGGGTTCAATTAACTATACTCTCTCAGGAATGGTCGGCCTGGGTCTGTACAAGACTACACCTCATTTACACGTCATACACACCATCCTCATCTCACTGGGTCATGTGGTTGCTTATTGTTCTACATGAACAGATTGCATCGTAAGACACATTAGGAATAAAAAAAATGAGTACCGTACATTTCGTTCGTAGTTCGTACAGAACAGTGGTTCTCAACCGGTCAGACACCACGACCCCCTTTCTAGGTTGAGTATTTTGCCGACCCCCTCTGAATAATGTTAACAAAAAAATTACTGTCACCGTCGCCCCCTTTGATTTAGGTATTGTGCTCGCGGTGATTAAACCTTCCCACTTAGCGACAGAGGGAAACCGCCAATAGTTCCGACTGGGGCGGTAGGTCTGTGTCGGCACTGTAGAGGTTTTGTAATCGCCCCCACTGCTGCCCACTGGAGACTATATAAAGAGCGCTCAACTGAGCCCGAGGGGATTCCAATCCACTCAACAGATTCGACGAGACATCCACCATCGGCACACGGCTACCGAACTCCAACAAAGATTCATCGACGACCCCGCAAGAGAGAAGTTGATGCTTCCGCTCGCCGATCCGACACCGTAAGCCTTCGCCCGGGACCGTCATCGCCCGCTGGCGTGAGTGATGCCCACAGCGGTTCCTCGACCGAGCCTTGCGCCCACCGGATCCCGACGAAGCAGCCATCGACGCACTACTGCGAGAAAAGAAGATGACGTTTCCGCTGGACGACGACACGCCGTGTCGCCTAGCTCCTTGACCGCCGCGACGACTACGACCGACTCTTCTCGCCCAGACGACCACTGCTTAAACGGCCCATTTCAGGGCCCCAAATATTTAAGGTTTCCCCACGTCGCATAATGTCACCATCCGATGACACTACAATAATTGTAATTTCTACTTCAGGATATTAGTGGATATTTGTTGGAGTCAATCCGTTTAATGATTGCGCTGCACAAAATGCTGAGCTAAGTGTTCCTCTTAATGATGAACTATCGTGATAGAGCTATCAAGTGGTCAGACAATAAAATTAACTTTCAACAATCCTTGTGCCGACAAATTTTGGATTAAATATTAAAAATGAATACCCAAAACTGTCCAGAGTAGCGTTGAAAATTTTAAAATTATTTGCCACATCGTACAATACTGTGAACAAGGATTTTCCAAAATGGTGAATTTGAAACCCAAATCAAGAAATCATTTTCCACTGGAAAATTACATCGTTTTGTATGTTACAAAAATAAATCTACACATTCAAACATTGGTTAATTCCAATAAGCCCAAGTTTTGCGTTAATTAAATTTTGGAAAAAGTTGTAAAAGTAATGAACAATTTTTGTCTCATTTTTAAATAAAAAACTATAACAATACCTAACTATTTTATATTCCCCCTCCCCGTATTTCGCGATACGTCCTGCGATACGATTCCCCAGGGTGTCGTGACCCACAAGTTGGAAAAACTGGTATATAAAATGAAAAAGTATTGTGGAAAGATGTGAATTTCATGGGGATGGATGAAAGAAGCGAAGACTTTTAGAAAAGGAAAGTGAAACTCATTAATTTTATACGACTAATTAACGGATAAGAAGTACGTACAGTCAAGTTTAAAGGTAATATGAGTATTATTACAATTAACTTTAACAATGTACCTACTTTCCGTACATATTGTACTATAATAAAGCACTTCTAATAAATCAGTTAACATGAGGTTAGCTGGTCTTGTACGAGTACACAGACACACAAACACGAATTTACTTGTGATTTGGATGGACACAGTTCGCCGATGGTCGGTATGACAGTTCGACCTTCCTCCATCCTATCAATTTATGTACTTTTTTATTCAACTTGATTTTTCGTTCAGTGTGTGTTTCACTTTAGTTCAATACGTAACGTCGTCCAGGTAAGTACATAGACTAAAATGCACTAATTTGTCTTGGTTTGACGCCGGTCTAATTTAATATAATTAATAACTACATTATTACTTTTTCTTTACGCTAAAAATCAACTTATTAACATAATATATCTAAGTAATTGACTATTTTAAAAAAATTATACATTTTTAAATACGAAAAAAATATTACACGAAATTACAAATCTATGTATTTTATTTCAATAAATATACAACTGAATTGTAAAAATAAATAAAAATTATATAAACATATTAATAAAGTTTTAATTTTTATAATAAAATATATAAATAATAAAAAATAAATACAACTTTTTTTAATAAAAAAGGTAGTCTTCAGGCCTCCTCCGTAACATAGTGGTAACGCGCTAGCCTACAACGTGGAGGTCCCGGGTTCGATTCCCGGCTAGAATTTGGAAACGTTCATGAGGTAAAAAAAACACATGAAAACAATACCCTACTTTTCTTCCCTATAAATTCATATATACTCAATCTGTTAGTTTCAGGGCTACAAAAAAATAGTTACCTTATCACATGATCAGCCAATTAAATTACTGAATCATTTAAGAACAGTAGAGGTAGATGAATAAAAAAATACTAATCAGAGTTATCTCCTCTGAAAGTAATGAATTTCATTATACAGTCAGACACTGTGGTGAATGAAGTGAAGGTGTCATTTGCAGGGTGAAAAATATGTGCTTTTTTGAGAGCCCGGCATACTGATAAGCATACTTTTCCAATTAGTGAGGAAGGCACGGGTAAACCATCTCATTTCTCGAATTACTTAGTAAAGTGTCTAGATGTTCAAACAGCCTTTTGGCTGATGACCTAAACACCAACAAATTCATATAGGGCAAGAGAAAGAAAAAAATTACACGTTCCTCTTTGTAAACATAAAAGTAATGCTTCGCGATTAGGCTACTTTTTTACTTAAACTTTATGGTAATAAAATAAACATTATATTTTAAAAGAAAAGATAGTTATAAATTGTTTATTCTCAAGAAAATAATATGCTATCAAGTTTCGTAATAAGTAAAATCAATTAATTAATCACAATAAAATTAAATACTAATCCAACCATTAAAAGGCCTTGGGATTTTCACGGAAACCTGTTTTTAATTATGATTCGGATAACCACAAACGGATTTTATAAAAAAGAAAATGTAAATATATATAAAGAAAAGCTATCTGATCATAAATTTATAAATGAAACAGTGGAAAAGCCCGATTATATTTGTTATTCTAACAATGTAATATAATAATAATAATAATATTTTTGATACACTGTACAATACAACGAGAATACAATTCAAAAAAGAAAATACAATACAATAAAACGACTTACAGTGCATACTTAAGTAATATAAAATAAATGACATATTTACTTTCTCTTGCCCTGTATGAATATTATAGGGAAAACTATTGTTATCATGTTGATTTTGCAAAATCGAGTTTTCCCCGAAAGTACACGTTTTCAGGCCCCCCTGAACCCCAAAAATCATATTTTTAGCAATTGTTGTTAGTGTGAACAAAAAGTCTCAAGAACTGAATACCGCACGAAGTTGAAACTTGGAACTTTAATTAGGTATACTACAAGGGGTTGGACACGAAGATTTTAATTAAAATTGATTAACCGGAAGTAGTAGCCTAGTTTATTTGTGCAATTTTTCACGTTTTGCGATTTTCTCAAAAACGGCTCCTACACTTATTTATTTACATTTTATTTTTTATTTTATTACATTTTTTGTGCTCTTCAAGATAGGGTAAAAGGCATGTCTGCTGAAATTTTTGGGGCTGTGCTCTCTTGGTAAAAAAGTTGTTTTTTTAATATTGTGACCTTGTTGTATTTTAGGTCTCAGCCGAAAGGCTGGTTTGAACTTGTAGAAGTTTTCTAAGTAAAACGAGAAGTGAGGTGGTTTACAATTGCCTTCCTCACTAAGTGAAAAAGTATGCTCATCAGCATGCCGGGGCCTCTGAAAAGCACATATTTTTCACCCTACAAACCAAATTTTTCACCTTCACTTCATTCATCACAGTGTATTTAATGAAATTCATTACTTTCAGAGGAGATAACTCTGATTATTATTTTTTAGACCTCTACCTCTTCTGTTCTTAAATGATTCAGTGATTTAATTGGCTACCATGTGATAAGAAACAGAACTATTTATTTTAGCTCTACAACGAACAGATTGAGTGTAAATAATTTGACACTCCACCTGTCTGTTAATATGCATTTTAGGGTAAAAGTAAATTATCAAAGTTGTAGAAAATTACAACACCTTACAACTTTTGTTTCAAAAATTTCTACAACGCTTAGTTAAGCGTCAATTAGTGATTTTCTGTATTTTTCTGAATAAATTCGGTAAAATAACGGGATTTTTTTTAAAGATTTCAGCTTTCGTACGCATTTAACGACAATAATATAACTAATAATTAGTTTAGTGTCAAAGTTAATAATTTTCCGTGTTTTTAAGTCCAAAAGAAGTTGATATTTTTTTTAGCGTCATTCACTAATGATTAAACGTAGGTTATATGTTTCGTGAGTGTTTTATTCTTTACATTGGCTAAATAAATTTGTGTGAATGTTTCATACTAAATTTTTAACTTATGAATCAAATTGAGATCAAAACGATCGAAATCACGAAACAAAAGAAAACGCTGGGAGAATAACATATCCATTTTTATTATCGACTTCAATCTACAACGGATATTCGTGTGATTCATGCATTGTATTATTTGTCGTTTAGGAATAAAATACTGAGAATATTCTAAGACCTTTACTTGCAGTTACTTTCCAGACAATATTTTATAGTGGATTGTTTTATTTTTTCAGTGCTGTCATCTTTCCGTCAACTGTAACTGTTGATTTTCTTGAAAGCCCTTAAAGTCCGTAATTACACAAATGCCGTTTATTTTGTCCTATGCAATGTAATGTTACGTTTAATTCGACTGTATTAAATATAAAAGTGCCGGCCGCATTGGTGTAGTTAGTAACGTGCTCGCCTCTCATCATGCGGTCGTGGGTTCGAATCCCACTCAGGCACGGCATATTTTCATACGTTACAAAAAATTATTTCATTCTCCATTGTATATAGTTACACCCTACAACGTCGTTAATGACCTTTGTAGTTGATGCGACGTTAAATATATAATATATAATAAATTTAAAAAAAATAAAAGCATTCGTTGTATTTACTTGCATAAACAATCCACCAAAATGTGTTATCGAGTAATAAACAGGGCAACTGAACTAATTGCCAGAAATCGTAGAATCTAATCGCCTTAAAATCGTAGTTGGTAATGTGCTCGCCTCTTAGCATGCGGTCTTGGATTCAAATCCCATTCAGGCACGGCATATCTTCATACGTTACAAAAAATAATTTCATCCTTTACCGTTTGCATTAGCAGTAAATTGCAGAACAGTCGGACGTTAAACCAAAAAAAGCCATGAAAATGGGTTCGATTTATTTATGTTTACAAAATCCAGGACAGTTCTTAATAATTTATTCGCGACTTAGTTATCTAGTCAATCGTATATTTTTCAATGTCTGAGTAAACTTTTTTTAAATTTATTTATTTAAAGTATCATTTATTTAATAAATTTAAATTAAATTAATTTTTTTGAGTTAATAGTTAAATTTATAAGTTAAATACATAAGTTATTTAATAAATAAATAAATTAATAATAATTAAATAAGGTAATTATAATTCATTTAAACTGCTTGGTCATTAGCGACTACGTTGGATTATATAACATTAACCGTGGGATTTGACACGTGAAAATTTCCAGATCCTGGCCGGGAATCGAACCCGGGACTTCTGTGTGGCAGGCCAATACGCTAACCACTATTCTACGGAGCCGCTAAATAAATTATCAATACTGAGTAAACTTTATTAACACTGGCAACACTGTAAGGCAGGACGGTTGGTGGTACACGACTGCTTGGTTTACTAGGAAGCTCGCAATTTTGTGGTTAATAGTATAGTGGTATCAATAACGCTCCAATCATTATTTTTAGAGCTGGCATTAATAATTTTAATTTTTTAATTTTCCTGTGATCTTAGGGTCAGCCCAGTCAAATAGTTTGTAAAAAGTAGCTTTTACTTTAATTCTTTTTATAAGTAGCATCAACAGCTTGGTCCTTAGAGACGTTTGTATGTTATGAAACTGGACCGATGGGGTTAATCTATAGGCCTACTTATATAATAATACATAGCGTACCTTTCTTTGCAGGCTAATTTCCAAAACTACTGAACAGATTTTCACGAAATTTTGACAGCATATTCGTATATATTCACAGCAACATTTTATTTTTTAATTTTCAAAAATGAATACCCTTAGGGCCCTAATGAAAATTTTCATAAATATGTATGTGTGGTGTAAGTGTATGTGTATGTACATGTGAGTACGTATTGCTGTTGAAGTACCTAGATGAAGGGTTTGATGAAGGCGAGAGTCGTACACGGGGAAATTATCAAAACGTCCTGCCTGTGTGTTCGCGCGCGCGCGCGCGCTATTGCTGAAGACAGTACATACGTAGACAAGCGAGAGACGTACGCGGGGAAATTTATCAAAACGCGCGCGCGCGCTTTTGTGTGTGTACGTAGGAGTATACAGTCGATTTAGCGGCTGTTACATATTTATTTAAAAAAATTGACTCAAAAAAATACTCAAAACAAATAATACAGTAAAAACAGCAGTCGAATTAAGCGATTACAAACTAGAATGTACAGTTTCCGACAACAAATAAAAGCTAAAAAACATATACTAGGTACCTAATTTATCAAAACTAAGAGTCTGACCGCCGTAAATCATATACTTGTAGCTCAACAGATTTGTTTTTAAAGACTACAAAAGTTAAGTAACAATATGAGTAAATTTTAATGTGTTAAGAAGTTCCGTAGCCGTGACGTAAATCAACACTTCTGCTTTGCAGTGCAGTGTAATTTATCGCTCTACCACTGCAACATGGAGATGGTCACATATTATTTTTTATCCGTATAGTTATAAAATAAATTTAGCGGGAATCGAAATTAGGACTTTGAGTATCAAGTGCAATATCGTCTAGATCTACCACGATTTGTTGAATTTTAGGGTAATTTACTAATAGGATTTAATATTATTTGCCGGTAATTCTTAGCAATGAACGTTTTAAAAACTATCGCTTTGTTTTTTAATGAGAAATAAAATTACTAACAAGCTACGTGCCCACGTGATTAACATAACTAATTCAATTATATACTCCTAAGCTTATAAATATTTCTATTAACGAACTATTTAAATTTCATGATTTATAATATTTTATATTCATTTAATGTTATCTTTTATTAGTGCACCGTCAAGAACGAGTAGTTTTTTATTATTATGACAAAGTATCATTCAATAAAAATCTTGAAATAAATTTAATTTTTAAGGAAGTTGATTTTTAATAAGATTTTAGAACAATGTTATGCATCAAAACATAACTAATTAAACTAGGTATGTAAGTAGGATTGTAATACATTTACCGTTGTACAGAGAACTAATATTTTTTAATTATATATTTTTTTTATTTCTTTATTTTTAACGTCGCATCAACTGCAACGGTCATTACCGACGACGTTGGAGTGTAACTGTAGAGGATGAAATGATTTTTGTAACGTATGAAAATATGCCGTGCCTGAGTGGAATTCGAACCCACGACCGCATGATGAGAGGCGAGCACGTTACCAACTTCGCCAATGCGGCCGGCTTTGATAATATTTATTATTCACAATCAGTATAAATACTATGAATAAATAGTTGAAAATAATAACTAAAGAGAAGATACCGGCTGCATTAGCGTAGTTGGTAACATGCTCACCTCTCATTATGCGGTCATGGGTTCGAATCCCACTCAGGCACGGCATATTTACATACGTTACAAAAATCATTTCATCGTCACAGTTATAACCCAACGTCGTCGCTAATGACCACAGTAGTTAATGCGACGTTAAATAATTAATAAAAAAAGAGAAGATTCCATCCAATGATAGTGGCCTATGAAAATTTTCTTGAATTTTTAGTTTTATCAATTACTTTTTTCAAACAGTCCAATAATATGCTAAAATACTTACTAGACTATATATAAATAAATGTGGAAACTTACAAAAGAGAATTTATAAACAATAAAATTTTAACATAAATTAATAATATAAACAGTAGTAAGAAATTATTAACAGTAAAAAAATACAGAACAAAATAAATACCAAACAGAAATGAAACAAATAAAAAAAATCTGGTGTGAAGCACTCACACGAGTTTCTCTTGCCAATGCAAATAATGAACAGTATAACCTAACATTAGTAATAAAACATTTAGAAAAAAACAGAAACTAACCAACCTCTGAAAAAATAACCTAATTTTAATTATGAGTGAATGATGCAAAATGAAAACCAACCTCAGTTTGGCTTAATAATACGGAAAATCATTCTTTCACGCTATACTAGGCTCTGTAGAGAAAAATGCTTAAAAGAAAAGTTGTAGATCTTTTAATTTTCTATAGATTTGATTGCATGCACTTTTTTCGTAAAATGCATACTAGGGTTGAATCTTAAAAAATCCATTTTTTTACAGATTTTCATGGAAAAAAAACAGAAAATCACTAATTACTGCTAAACTAAGCGTTATAAAAAATTTTTAAATAAAACTTGTAGATTTTTAAATCGTCTACAACTTTGACTATACACTTTTACCCTAAAATGCATATTACGGCCGCAATGCTAAAAAAACACTTTTTTCTGTAACAGCACTTCCCCAAGAATTTTAGCAGAGTTGGCGCCTGCCCTATCTTGTACCGCATACAATATGTAGTAAATGAGTAGTGATATGTAGGAAATGTTAAAAAAAATCGTAGTAGTCGTTTTTGAGAAAATTGCAAAAAAGCGAAAAATGATACGAATAAACTACTACATCCGGTCGACCGATTTTGATGAAAATGTTCGTGTCGGGTTCTCTAGTAGTACCTAACTTAAGTTTTACATTTCAACTTTGAATGATGTTCCGTTCTTGAGATATGTTGTTCACACACACAATCACACAGACCAATCGCTAAAAACATGTTTTTTTTTGGGTTCAGGGGGTCTGAAAACGTGATATGCAGTGAAAAATCGATTTCGAAAAATTGACATGAAAACAATACTTTCCTTCCTATATATTCATAGGCTATAGGGAAGATAAAGTAAAAAAGTAAGTTAAAAAGCGGTAAAATAGAATTTTAACAAAAACAAAAATAATTTTAGAATATACAGATTTTTTTTTAAAAATAAAATACAAAAATATTAAATTAGAAAACTACAAGTAGAAAAATAAATGAAAACTAAAAATCTAAAACATGATTTCTTTTACAAGAAATAAATGAAAACTAAAAATCTAAAACATGATTTCTTTTTCTCGTACGACGTCTAATCTCTTTACTGTTGTCTAATAGGTTAATGTAGTGTATCAAGTCTGAATTGCCTTTAAAACGTACTTGCAATTAACCCATTAAAGAACATTTTAGTGGAATGTTTTAAGAAAAACCGTCTGTAATCATATATTTGTATAATCTATTCACGTGTAAGGGATTACAGCACAAACACAACGAGAAAGCAATTAAATGTTTAAATCGATGTAACAATAAAAATCATGTAACGGTTTATATTAATCTGTGCAGTGATTTATATTTAAAAATTTGAATGCTTTAAACTTTTATAATGTGTAAGTAAATTTTACAATACGATAACAGTATACTTAATAAAAATGTCATTTTGAATATACAGTATAACCTCCGTAATCTGAAATAAAGGTGGCGGAGGGGATTACGGATAAACAAAATTTCGGTTAAAAAAAAGTAAATGTTTTCTTAACTCGAAAAAGTGAAGGTAATTAAGTAAAAAACACACTTTTAGGTTATAAAACATACTTTTAATAAGCCTGTTATTGTTTTTACATATATATACAGAATGTTCTGAGAGGATCGTGTACTTTGCAGGTGTGTTTAGGTCATCAGCCAAAAGGCTGGTTTGAACCTATAGAGGTTTTACTAAGTAACCGAGGAGTGAGGTGGTTTGCTGGTTGCCTTCCTCACTGAGTGGAAAAATACGCTTATCAGCATGCCGGGCCCTCTGAAAAGCACATATTTTCCACTCTGCAAATGACACATTCACTTTATTCACCACAGGGTCTGGCTGTATAATGAAATTCATTACTTTCATAGGAGATAACTCTGATTAGTGTCTTTTACATCTCTGCTTCTTCTGTTCTTAAATGATTCAGTCATTTAATTGGCTGACCATGTGGTAAGAAACAGAACATTGCAGGTGTGTTCATTTTATTAAAATAATGAAAAAAGTTTATTTAAACATACATCCGAAAACGCTTCATTAGCGAGTTACAGTTAGTGGAAAATTTCACCCCGATTTCAGTTCCCCTGGTGAAATTCGGTTATGCTGATTATTTTGGGGGCCACTTTTGGTGACAAATTTGATGGATTTACGAGGGTGTATTTAAAAGTAATGGTTCCATCGCTATAACTTTATTAGTAATGAACATAATTATTGTTTACATATTAGTGTGAAATGATAGATTAAACTGTCCCCTAGTCACCAATATAATCACTTTTCCGCGACAATTTACGCCAACGCACTACGTTTTGGAAGAAGTCTGAAGTTTTCATTCGACACCATTTCCTCACCTCCGCTATCGCCTCTGCCTCCGAAGAGAAACGCATGCTCTTGAGATGGTTTTTAAGCTTCGGAAAGAGGAAAAAGTCACGGGGTGCAAGATCTGGGCTATAAGTATGAGGAAAAACATCTTGAAACCCAAGCTTCTCCTAGTGCTGTACGCGTTTTCAGACTTTGTGAGGACGAGCGTTATCATGATGCAGAATTGGCTCTTTGTCTGGACAAACCCTACGCAGTCGTCAGTTCAAATTTGATAGAGTAGCAACATATTGTTCGGAGTTGACAGTACAGCCACGTTCCGAAAACTCCATAATATGTAAGATACCATCACAATCCCAGAAAACGGTAATCATGACTTTTCCAACAAATGGCTTGTTTTGAATTTTTCGGTTATGGCTGGGAACCGCCGCAAGGGCAGTTACATGACTAACCACTTTTGAGACGGTCTGGCCCATCACTATAATAGTTATAGCGATGGAGGCATAACTTTTCAATACGCCCTCGTATATTATATTTGGTTTAAAAAATTTAATAAAACAATTCCTAGAACTGTATCTTCAATAGTAAAGACATCTAACATAAAACACAAAATATTGATATAAAAAACATTTTTTACGTAAACTTCAATAACTTTGCCAAATTTTACAAAAAGCAATCGAATTTTAGTAATGAAATTTGTAAAAAATTTAAAGCTGAAAAATTTGATGAAAGTTTAATTAATAATTATACCGTAAACAAATTGTAGTCCAAGAAATTTCGATACACTTTCATACAGAACAATACTTTAATAAAGGTCAAGCACAACTTTGTACACATTGCAACACGCCACTTACAACCATACACATCATTACAGACTGCCAAAATAAGCATTTCACCCGAACACTATTTAAAATTAACAATAATTTAAGACTCAATTTGTTAGAAAAAGAAGCGGTTCGAAACACAATAAATTTTTGGACTTTTACAAAATTTCAGATTTTGTAAAAAAATCATTCAGTATATAAATTTTTTTCATAATATCATTCTATTTTTTATTTTAAGCTGTCTAAATTTTCATTGAAATAACTAATATTTCATCTGTTTTTTATCAATGACCTTTTTGTATGTTTGTGTCTTCTTTGTAAATTTTACTAAATGTATTTATGTAATTTGATCGCTAATGACCTGGTAGTCGATGTGACCTTAAATAAATAAAAAATACTTTTACAAGAGAAAATTTCGAAATAAATTGACAGCCCGCACGTTGCGCTCAAGTGTACAGTACTGTACATTTAATTGTTGAACGAGCGAAAATCTGTACATATAAATTTCACTAATAAAAATATTGCAGATCCTTTATCAGTCATCATAAATGGAAACATTGTACCATATGCGAACACGGCAAAATATTTAGGAATGACTTAAGATGCGAAACTGAAATGGAAGGAGCACGTTAAGATAAAAAGAGCTCAGTTGGGTCTCAGATATAGGAAACTATATTGGTTACTGGGACGTCAATCGCAGCTGCCTCTCCATAATAAAGTAACAATCTAAAATAAAATTTTAAAACCCATCTGGATTTATGGTATACAACTTTGGGGTTGCGCCAGAGAAAGTCAGATAAGGATTATACAGACGTTTCAGAACAAAGTACTGAGAGCTATGGTTAATGCCCCTTGCTACGTTAGGAATAGAGATCTGCATAGAGATCTTGACATTCTTTTTGTGTCCAGTGAGATAAGAAGATTAGTTGCCAAACATGAAGCTCGTTTACATGGCCACATCAATTCTGAAGCAATTCAACTTCTTGATAGTGAAAATGTCTTAGAAGGCAGAAAGAAGCCCTTCGAACTAGTGTAACAGTGCAGTGTGATGTGTTAAAGCAGAGCAGTGTGAAATGCAAAAGTAGTGAATAATTTTGCGTATATTTTAGTGTTAAGATATAAAACATTGTTGAATGGATTATATAATTTAAGTATTTAGTTTTTTAAGATAATACGAACGAAAAATTAATGGTTGGTTTTTTATACCAGTTTTAATCTATTTAAGTACAAAAAAAAATCAATTGTTCCGGGCCGTTTCGGTTTTAAACTCTATTTCGGTTAAGAGAGGTTTTACTATAAATTCTTAGACCATAACAATCTAAACTATAATTCTATCACAATCCTAACAGAAAATTTCAACTGGGGAATAAATACTAAGAAAAAAGTAGATTAAACTATTTGTAGGTAATAAAAATATGTGAAAAATATTTTAAAAGAGAAAATCCAGTAGTATGTATTTAAACTAAATATCGTGAATTAAAAGTTTATTCTACTTTTAGTTTCAGGTTTCATTTTTTTTTAAAAGCTACGTATACAATCGTTTCTGAAAAAAATATAAAAATACTAATTAAATACATATAATTATCTGATATAATATATTTCAAATTGTATGTATTTAAGACCAGTATACATGCGTGTGACATAAATATACGTTTACAAAATTTTGCGTGCCAAATACCGTTTCTTTTTTAAAAAAGCTGGTTTTAACTATTCTAGTTTACTGATAAATACAGGTCATCTTATGATGGAATGTATTCTAGGCAATTACCACTAAATCCATAGATACATCTTATACGTTTAGAGATACAATTAAACCTATATTAAATCGTAGATTTCTTATTGGATAATTAAGTTCCATAACCGATTGATTAGGTGAAATACATGAAACTACAGTGCGTACATTCACAGTTATTGTGTTTAGGTCATCAGCCAAAAGGCTGGTTTAAACCTCTAGAGGCTTTACTAAGTAAAAAGCGAGTGAGGTGGTTTAGCATTGCCTTCCTCACTGAGTGTAAAAGTATGCTTATCAGCATGCCGGGCCCTCTAAAAAGCATCTATTTTCCACCCTACAAATGGCACCTTCACTTCATTCACCACAGGTTCTGGCTGTATAATGACGAAATTCATTACTCTCAGAGGAGATAACTCTGATTATTGTCATTTACACCTCTACCTCTTCTGTTCTTAAATGTTTCAGTCATACAATTGGTTGACCATGTGATAAGAAACAGACCTAATTTTTGAAGCCCTGGAACTAGCAGATGGAGTGGAAATAATTTTACATCCACCCGCCTGTTATGGCCAAATCACCATTATTATAGCTAAGCTATGATTGATGTACATCATATTCTATCTTGATTATTTATAAATAAGTAAAGCTTCAAAAGATTTTGTCAGAAAGGTAGTAAACGAAACTAAAAATTTTACGAACACTGTATGGATTGAATGACAAACGGTTGACAAAACAAATTTTTAAAACCCTAGACAGCATACCTAACTAGTTAAAATTCGTAATTGGTTTAAAAAAATCAGAAAGGATAAATTTAGAATATTGGACTAAACCGAACAACCATAATGACCGAACCATATGCTAACTACGGATTACTGGCTTCAAGGGATTCCACGAAGAATTAAAGCAGAACACCAGATGAATAGAAGAAATGCAAATGTACTATGAAAGAATTTTTCACTGTAATCAGAATTCTAGGTCTTAAAAACAAACAAATTTTTACCGCGAGAGCATAGCCTTCCCATGAATCCAGGAGACTTTTCAGCAGAATTTCAGCGCTTACCCTATATTGTAGAGCACAAAAATGTGGAGAATGAAAATTTTTAACAAAATTGTAAGAACAGTTTTGTATCAAATTGGAAGAAAGTGAATGAAAAATTTCATAATAAACGATTGCGTCGATTGACCGAATTTGATGATTTGCTATTGTCGGATCTCCTTGTGGTAATTAACTTAAGTTCCAAGTTTCAAATTCGTACGCTATTCCGTTCTTGAGATATTTTGTTCGCACACAGACACACACACACACACCAATCACTAAAAAAAAACATATATTATGGGTTCAGGGGACCTGAAAACTTTTCTGTAAAAAGTCGATTTTGAAAAATCGACATGAAACAATACTTTCCTTCCTATGTATTCATATAAGAAAAGAGAAAGTAAAAAATATAACATTATTAAAAACAGTGGACCCACCGGGTTGGTCTAGAGGTAAAGTCGTAGCCGTGAGTCAGCTGTTTAACAGCTGATTTTCGGAGACGAAGGTTCCTGGTTCAAATCCTAGTAAAGGTAAGTACTTTTATACGGATTTTAATATTAGACTGTGGTTACCGGTGTGCTTTGATGGTGGGATTCAATTAACCATACTCTCTCAGGAATGGTCGGTCTGAATCTGTTTAAGATTACACCTTACTAAACGTCGTATGTGTCCTCTTCATTTCATTGGGTCAGGGGTTGCTTATTGTTAAAAACAGAACAGATTGCAACGTACACACATTAGAGTTAAAAAAAAAACAGCTAATTTCTTGGTGTAATTGACATTGTTATTTTAAATTTACAAAACTTGTTCTTAGCTAAAACAAGATGGAGAACTCATTTAATATAACTTTTTATCGTCCAGGCATTTCATGTCACTGTTTTTAGTTTAGCTTATTTTATACTCGTATGATGGTTGAATTACTCAATAGAGTTTCAAATAAGAAATTAATGACAAAATTACAAATTGTTAAATATGTAATTTCAGTGTGAAAAAAGTCCGAAGTTAGTGTTCTGATCTTCTGGTATATCCCACGCAAAACGATTATAACAAGATTACTGGTTTATAGAAACCAAGAACGGTTAAATTCATAAAACTTTGTTATACCGGAAGTACGGAAATAATAATATAAGTAAACATAAATATTAAAATGTCAAGTAAGTGCAATGAATTCGTTAGTATAAACGAAGAAGGTAAGAATAAAACTTGTTTTTGCACTAGGTCACGGTTGTTTTAAGTCGTTAGTAGAATCTCTCGCTCTCACACATGTTTTGTCTCAGAAAAATGCTACAGTATATAAAAAGATTTTAACGAATAGCCATGAGTTAATCAAATGTAAAGGTAGCGTCCAGGTTCAAATAAACGCCTTTGTAACTGTTGCATAATTAAAGACAACCTTCTGGACTTCCCAGTGACCATGAAAATATAACAAGGAAAGGTCCAAATATAACACTTACTTACTTACTTACTCCCATGGCCATCTATATCGGAGTTGATATTTAGCCGCACCAACAAAAAGCCTCCATGTCGCTCGATCTTCAGTATCTCTTTCTGTAGCTCCAAGTCTCTTCATGTCGGTCTTAACCTGCTTCCACCATCTTTGTCTAGGTCTTCCCCGGGGGCGCCTTCCTGTGGGGTTGGGGTCTAACATTTTCTTCAGGTTGGACTCTTCTCCTCTTCTTAGCACGTGCCCAGCCCATCGCATTCTCCTACATTTTATTTCGCTTACAATGTCTGGGTTACTGTAGAGGTCCCTAATTTCCTTGTTGTGTTTTCTTCTCCATTCTCCTTGTTCATATGTGGGCCCATATACCTTACGCAGGACTTTATTTTCAAACACTATCAGCTTTTTTTCTTCCTTCTTGGTCATTCTCCACGTTTCAGAGCCATATAATAGAAGTGGACATATGATTGTTTTATATAGTCTAATCTTTGTTTTGTGGGACAGGGACTTTGAAGATAGTAATTTGTTGCAGGCATACATACATTTGTTTGCTGAGTTTACCCTGTTTTGTATCTCCACAATATCAGAATTTTTATTTGAGATGGTTACTCCAAGGTATTTGAATTCATGGACTTGTTCAAATTCATGCTCATTTATTTTTAGACTGCCCAGCCTTCCCCCTTGGTTCCTTGTAAAGTGTATAAATTTGGTTTTGGAATCATTTGTAACTAAACCAATTTTCTCTGTTTCTTCCATTAACAGTTTGGTAAGGGTTTTCATGTCCTCCAAGGTTTCTGCAATAATTGCCACATCATCTGCAAAAGCCAGCACATTAATCTTTGGTCCGACCTCTACACCTACATCTTGATGTGCTACTTTTTGGAGCGCCTCTTCTATGGCCATATTGAATAAAATTGGAGAGAGTCCATCTCCCTGTCTGACTCCTGATTTGACCGAGAAGGGTTCACAGTAGTGACCATCTATTTTAACAGAGCATCTTGACCCTGTCACACTCATTTTTGACAAGTTAATGAGTTTTTTTGGGATACCAAATTTCTCTAGTTGTGTCCATAGTCTATCTCTATTAATACTATCATACGCTTTTCGGAAGTCTATGAAGACTGCATAAAATTCTTTGTTGTATTCCCAATATTCTGCTATTATTTCTTTCAGGATGAACACTTGGTTTGTTGTTGACCTGCCTTTTACAAAACCAGCTTGGTGTTCTTCAATTATCTCACCAGCATAACGTTCTAAGCGGTTAAGTTACGAATCAAGAATCACAAGTTACGAATCACCAAATATAACAACACAAAGAAAATTAAAAAGAAATAAAAAACAGTATTTTAAAAAGGGAAGACTTAAAATGGATGATTTTTTTATAAAATTTTAAAATAATACAGGAGCCTTGTGGTAAATAAATAAATCTATATTTATATTTATTATATATAAAAGGATGTATGGATGGATTGTTCCGTGAAGTTTTGTGCCGTCACATCAAAGAAAAAAGGGATTTATCGCCATTTTCTAATTTTAACCCCCGTGAGTTATTGTTTGTAAAAGTAAAAATAGTTGTTGTTTATCAAAAAAATTCCAAGATGATGCTCATTCAAAATTGAAACGCCCCAAAGATATGCAACGGAACAAGACTGACCATAAAAAACTGACACCAAATTTGATAGAGGCAACAATCATCAGCGGCAAATTCAATGTTCGTGTCGGGTCCTCTTGTAGTAGTACCTAACTTAGGTTTTAAGTTTCAACTTCGTACGTTATTCCGTTCTTGAGATATTTTGTTCACACAGGGACCAATCCGGTAAAAATATATTTTTGGGTTCGGGAGCCAGTATAGGTTTAATGTATTTCCGGTGAAAACTCGATTTCGAAAAACCGACATGAAAACAATACCTACCATCTATACTAATATTATAAAGCAAAGCGTGTTTTTTTATGCAGGATAATTTCCAAAATTACCGAACATATTTTTACGAAATTTTGACAGCATATTGGTATTTATATTCACTGCAACATTTTATTTTTAAATTTTCAAAAATAACCCTAAGGGCTCTAATAAAGATTTTCATAAATATGTGTGTGTGTGTGTGTGTGTGTGTGTGTGTGTGTGTGTGTGTGTGTGTGTGTGTGTGTGTGTGTGTGTGTGTGTGTGTGTGTGTGTATTGCTGTTGAAACAGATGAAGGGGTTTGATGCTGCTGAGAGACGTACGACGAAAATATTAATCAAAATTGTGTGTTTGTGTGTGTGTGTGTGTGTGTATGTATGCGCGTAGGAGTATACAGTCGATTTAGCAGCTACACAGTTTCTGTTACATATTTATTTTAAAAAATCTGGTGTGAAACACTCAGACGACTTTTTCTTGCCAATACAAATAATTAACAATATAATCTAATATTAGTAATAAAACATTAAAAATAAACAAAAAACTAACCTCATAAAACATAACCTAATTTTAATCATGAGTGAAAGACACAAAATGAAAACTTCAGTTAGGCTTAAAAATACGGAAAATCACTCTCACGTTAAACTAGGCTCTGTAGAGAAAAATACTTAAAATAAAAGTTGGATCTTTTATTTTCTTGTAAATCTGATTATACACGTTTGTTGTAAAATTCATGCTAAGGCTGAAATCTTAAAAAAATCGATTTTTTTAAAACGTTTTCGTGAGAAAAAAACAGAAAATCGCTAATTACCGGTAAACTAAGCGTTATACAAAAAATGTTTGAAATAAATGTTGTAGGATTTTAAATTACATACAACGTTTATTACACACATTTTTGGGGGTAAAATGCATATTTAAGCCGAAATATTAAAAAAAACAATTTTTTACGAGAAAACAACCTCTCCAAGAATTTTCAGCAGACATGGCGCCTACCGAGCAGACATAGCAGATAGGCGCCATGTCTGAATCGCCTTATTGAGTAAATAAGGCGATTTTAAAACAACAAATCGAAGGAACTGTTCTTGTGATATTCGCAAAAAAATTAAAAATTACACTATTAACTACAACTTCTGGTTGATCGATTTTGATGAAAATGTTCGTGTCGGGTCCGGTAGTTGTACCTACCTTAAGTTCAAGTTTCACCTTCGTACAATGTTCCGTTCTTGAGATATTCTGTTCACACACACACTCACAGACACACAGACTAATCGCTAAAACCACACACACACACACAGACCAATCGCTAAAAACATGTTTTTTGGGCTCAGGGGGTCTGAAAACGTGTAGATCCGGTGAAAACTCGATTTCGAAAAATCGACATGAAAACAATACTTTACTTCCTATAGGTATATTCATATAGGCAAGAGAAAGTAAATAATTTTACAAAGAAATTACAATTTTTAGACATATTTCAATTAGTATAGTATTTAGTTAAAAAACTAAATAAATATTTTAGAACATTAGTTATTATATTTTATTATTTCGCAGCAAATTTAACACAAATAATAGGAAATGAAAGTACTTTTTCTGAGGAACTTTATACCAGTAAATTGTTGAAAAAACAAATAACTATCATATTAATGTAATGAACCTTCAACTTCACCTTGAAAAAATATCTAAATTAGTTGAATAGTACTATTTTCCTTATTACAATCGGCATGTCTATTCACACTGACACTTAAATCCATATTTTATTTATATTTTGTTATAACCTTTACGCTATCTTTTGTCAGAAAGGTTTTCATAGAACAGTGAATGCTATCGTAATTACGCTTGCTTAAAATTTTGTCATAAAGATATCACCTATTTACTGCATAATTATTTACTAAATAACCAATATAAATAAAACTATGCACTTATCTCTACAACGTTTCCTTATTTTCATTTTTTCAGGTCAGCAAAATAACAAAAAAAATCTAGTGTGAAACACTCACACGATTTTCTCTTGCCAATGAAAATAATAAACAATAAAATATTAGTAATAAATAAAAAAATAATTTCAAAAACATAATCTCATTTTACCATGAGTGAATAATGAAAAATGAAAATCAACCTCAGTTTGGCTTAATAATACGAAAAATCACTTTTTACCGCTAAACTAGGCTCTGTAGAAAAAATACTTGAAATGGAAGTTGTAGCTCTTTTAATTTAATATAAATTTGATTCATGCATTTTTGTCGTAAAATGCGTACTAAGGCTGAAATATTAAAAAATTCATTTTTTTAGATGTTCATGGAAAAAAAAACAGAAAATCACAAATTACCGCTAAACTAAGCGTTATAAAAAATCTTTGGAATAAAAGTTGTAGATTTTTAAATTATCTAAAGCTTTTATTATATACACTTTTGCGCTGAAATGCATATTAAGGCCGCAATCGTAAAAAACCATTTTCTTCTACGAAAGCACAGCCTCCCCAAGAATTTCAGCAGACATGACACCTACTCTATCTTGTAGAGCATAAAAAATGTAGTAAATGAGGCGATTTAAAAAAATATTGTAGAAGCTATTTCTTAGAAAATCGCAAAAAAATTAGTTAGAAAAATCTTCGTGAGATATTTTGTCCACACACACACACACACACACACACAAAAGTTTTTTAAAAGTTTTAGTTTTATTATTATTATTATTTATCCGGGACCTTAGATCTATTGTTTAGTGCCTTAAAAATTTACAAAAAATTTGTAAAAAATATGTAAATTTGTTTTTAAAAGTTTTATTATTATTATTATTATTATTATTATTTATCTGGAACCTTACCTAGATTTATTGTTTAGTGTCTTAAAAATTTTTTTTGTCAACCGGTTGCCATCCATTTTAAACAGGTGTCCGTAAAAATGTAGGCTTTTTTTCTAATCGTTCATTTTCTTTGTACAGTTCTCCTAAGTACAGTTCGTAACCTATGTTGTTTATCTATTCTCTTCAGACCCATTATCTTGCGGAGGATCTTTCTCTGAAATTTCTCTGCTTCTCTTAGACCAGCCTTCCCGGTCATTCTTAGACACTCATTCACGTACAGACACACACAGGTATATTGTCATACGCGCAGTAACGTTCATTTTCATGTAATATCCAGTTACCATTAGTGAATTAAAACTAAAAAATTACGGTTAAATAAATTTAAGTAATATGTTTTTAATTTTGTTTTCAGGTAAAACATACAAGAAGAATGATATAAAAATACTTCCAACATCAAAAAATGTCAGTAAATGTAACTGACTTTTATTACTAGCTGTAACTAATCATTTGGCGTAATTTTATAGACATCACCAAAAACATAAACGAAATCAAGAAAAAATCTATCAGAAAATAAATATATTTTAACAAAACTTAAGGATTTATTTAATTCTCAACAAAAATGGATGTGGAAATGATGACATTAAATGATACTCTAGCGACTATAGATGATTTGAAAAAGAATATTGATGCTGTATTCTTACTGACAAATGGGATAATAGTTTCTCGTGAGTATGAAAAACAATTATTTGTTTTATACTTTGATATACTCGTAACTTAAATACCAGTTATAAATTTTAAAATAATTAGATTAATACTAGATATTTTTTACCGTAAAGGATCCCACGGTGGGAAACATTCGCAGAAGATGAGGCAGTGAAATTCGCGTCACCCCTCAGACCGACGCCGTAAATCGCAACAGTAGGTAAAACGGTTGTGTAGTGAGGAAGCTAGGAAGTTTTACGAAAAATTTCCCATAAAAGAAGTACGAGTTAATACAAAAAAAAGTATAAAAACTTTAGACAACACTGTTAGTAATACTTTATTTTACCAAATAATTTTTTTAAGGTATAACTTTGTTTTTTCTAAACCACGCTTTCTAAACCATTCTTGAAGTAGCAAGAGTGATTTAGAAAAGATAGAGATAGGAAATTTAAAAGTAGGCAAAGAAAATATACAGGAAGTCGGGGAATTCTTCTATCTAGGGCGTAAAATAACAAAAGATGGTAGAAGCACAATAAATATCAAAATTAGAATTGCTCAAGCTAGAAAAGCCTTTGAAATGAAAAGCAGTTTACTGACTACAAAAATTGACTTATGATTAGGAAAACTTTCTTAAAACACTATATTTGGTGTGTATACGGGAGTGAAACATGAGTGTAGGGACTGTAGAAAGGAAGAGGATAGAGTCATTTGAAATGTGATGTTATAGGAAAATGTTAAAGATTAAATGGGTGGAGAAAATAAGTATTTAGAGGTTCTCAGACGAGTGGATGAAAAAAGAAGTATATGGAAGCATCTTACCAGAAGAAGGGATAGGCTAGTGGGGTATGTCTTAAGACATCTTAAGATAGGTATTGGTCTATCAATAAAGGAGGGTAATATTGAGGGAGTGAATTGTAGGGGGAGGCAAAGGTTAGAATATTTATAGAAAATTACAAAAGATGTAGGTTGTTACAGGTATGTAGATATGAAAGACTTGCGCGAGATAGAAAGCTTGGAGAACTGGATCAAACCAGTTGAGAGACTGATGACAAAAAAAACTTTGTTTTTATTACCTTTTAATATTGACAATATAGTGAAAAGCTCGTTTTCCTGAAGTTTTTATTAATTTTGTACAATAGAATGTAGTGTCTAAAACAGTAAATAAAATAAATAAATATAGAGTTAATAATTTTGTCAGTTTTGTTACTAAACGTTCAATCCTATACAAAATAAATATTACTTACCGAGCGGTACGCCGGTAACCACTGTCTAGTATTCAAATCCGTATAAGTATACTACCTTTACTAGGATTTGAACCTTTGTCTCCGAAAATTAGCTGTTAAGCAATCTAACTTTAATGATGGGTTTTGACTTGTAATAATTTACACCTAACTGGGAATCGAACCCGGGACCTCCGCATGGTAGGCTAACGCACTACCACTACGCTACGGAGGTGGCTAGACTATATTTTGTTTGAAACAATAAAACATTATAGTAATTTTTTTTAGTTTATTTAGTCACATCAACATCTCGGTTATTAGCGACAACTATGGGTTTTAATTTGTGAAAATTTTCAGACCTTAGCCGGGAATCGAACCCGAAACCTCCGGAGGTAGACTAGCGTGCTACCACTACACTACGGAGGCGGCCATTAAAGTTATTTTTTACATAAAGTAAACAGAATATAAAAACGTTAATTGACTTAGGCTATGTAAATTATCTAACATAATCTTATGTAATAACAATACATAATATATTAATATAAATACATAAATTTAATGTATGTCATTGAAAATATAAACATGACAATTTATTTTGTATTATATACTGTAGTTATAATATTTCTCGACCGACTGCCTTCGACAAGGTCTATCAAATGTAAATCGTTCTGCCATAATATTATCCTAAAACTTAATTTATCTACCAGATTTAAATATTTTGTGTAAAATTATAATTATAGTGTATTGGATTTGCAAATATATGTACTTATTGTAGGATTAAAATTTTATTACTTCTAAATTGAATAAGTTATAATTTAAATTGAAAGTTGTAGTGGGTCAAGACCATCTTGGTATTTAACAATTAATTATGAAATAGTTTAATTATACAAACTCCTTATTAGAAAATTATATATTTCTAATTTCATATTTAATTTATATCACAATACTCAGATTCCTCGCTCCTTATTTTCCATGGTTTTCCATATTTTCCAAGTATGTTCATACCATACGAACAATCTGGTTTCTATTCTGTCGACTACGATATCCTGTGAAAAGGTCCGTTTTCTTATATTTCTTACATGTTCCATTCTGGAGACCCTGCACGACCTTCGTAACTAATCTCTGAAGTTTCCAATGTTTGTTTATTGTTGGAGCTCATTTGCTATCACTTAGCACCATATGTAGTTATGGGCTCCAATACAGCTGATATACGAGGAGACTCAAAAATAACCGGGCTGAGAGCGCGCTGCCATTACGTAGTAGAGAGTTCTCTCGCTGCAAGGGGTTAGCAGAGATCAACAAACAACTGCCCATAGGGAGTCAGTTTGTAGGTTACCGTTTGATCGTAGTGTTGTTTTTCTCTTACTGTTGTCATGTTCTGCCTGCAAGTGATTAAGCCAAGCCAGTCTTCCACGGCTTGACGCTTGCTTTGTTTCTGGCCCATACCCATAACACCAACTCTCATCGCCCGTAATGACTTTGGTCAAAAGTTTGGATCGCTTTCAATCTCGTTTTTCACGTCCTCACTCAAATTCAATCGAATTTTTTGTTGATCCGTTTGAGAAGACGAGTAACAAATTTAGCGGCAATACCTCTCATTTGCAAATGCTCAGTCAAAATCCGTTGGCACGAGCTTTAACACACGCCTGTCTCTTTAGAAATTTTGACGGTCGTGACACAACGATCCTCGTTGATTTTTTGCGGATTTTTTCAAGTTTTCATCGTTTCGAGATTTTGAAGCGCGCCAAAAACGAACAAGGCATTTAACACTCATCTCACCACGTTTAAAGCGACCAGACCACTCGAAAACTTGTGGGCAGCTCATAGCATCCTCCTTAAAAGCCTGTTGAAGCATTTGGTAAGGTTCCGTTGACGATTTTTTAAGCAGGAAACAAAATTTCAAACACACTCTGTGTACTTTTAAATCTGCCCTAACGACATCAATGATGGAACACGTCAATAGTAAGGGAAACACACCACTATGATCAAACGTTAACATACAAAATGACGCCGTCTGGGGAGTTGTTTGTTAAAGGTCTTTACTAGCTCCATCTAGCGGGAGAACTCTCTACTTCGTCTACGAATGGAAGCGGACTCTCCGTCCGGTTTTTTTGGGTTCCCACTCATAGCCATTAACTTTATCTCATCTTTATTTTAATAGACCATAACACAGAATTTTCCTCTCATTGCCCTCTAGTTGTACCTAACTTAAGTTTCAACTTTGTACATTGTTCCGGTCTTGAGATATTTTGTTTACACACACACAAACCAATCGCTAAAAACATGTTTTCTTGGGTTCAGGGGGTCTGAAAACGTGTATATCCGGTGAAAACTCGATTTCGAAAAATCGACATGAAAACAATCCTTTCTTTCCAAAACATTCATATAGGCAAGTGAAAGTGAAAGATAGGATGTCCAAATTAATTTGCATAGTATCACAGTATAGTATTCAAATACAAATAATAATTTTAATTTTCCAACTATGTTTAAAGCCCCAATTTTAACTCAACACCTCTGGGGCTACCTATAAAAAAATATGAAAAAAATCATGAAGATTAACCGCAATAAACGCATAAACGTTAAGAGTCATAATAATCATAATGAATATGTACATTTAGTCGTGTGGTGCATACCTTAACAATCACATGATAATTTTAACAAGGTATCCAATTCTAGCAAAAGAAATTGACTATAATTGATAATGCATCATTCATATTACATGTGATATTTACGAATGATGTTAATTTCATTATACTACTTTTTAGTTAACAAATATAGAATTCAATCAGCTGCCGAACGATTGAAATTAGATATAGGCTAATTAGCCTAACACACCTTCTAACAAGAATAATAAATATTTCACATTATTTCATACACAGACACACACGCGCGCGCGCGCACACACACACACACATATACATTTTTACCTTCTCTTGCCTGTACGAATATAGGAAGGAAAGTAGCCTATTGTTTTCATGTCGATTTTTAGAAATCGAGATTTCAACGTATCTACGTTTCCAGACCCCTGAACCCAAAAAACATGTTTTTAGCGATTGGGCTGTGTGTGTGTGTGTGTGTGTGTGTGTGTGTGTGTGTGTGTGTGTTTGTGTGTGTGTGTGTGTGTATGGGTATGTGTGTGTATATGAACAGAATATCTCGAGAACGAAAGATCGTACGAACTTGAAACTTGAAACTTAAGTTAGATACCACTAGAGAACCCGACACAAACATTCTCATCAAAATCGGTCAACTGGAAGCAGTAGTTTATTCGTGTAATTTTTCACTTTTTTGCGATTTTCTCAAAAACGGCTCCTACGATTATTTTTAAAATCACCTCATTTACTAAATTTTTTATGCTCTACAAGATAGGGTAGGCGCCATGTCTGCTGAAATTCTTGAGGAGGCTGTTTTCTCGTAAAAATTTGTTTTTTTTGAGATTGCGACTTTAATATGCATTTTAACGCAAAAATTTATACAAAAAATGTAGAGAATTTAAAATCCTACAACTTTTATTTCAAACATTTTTTTGTATAACGCATAGTTCAGCGGTAATTAGCGATTTACAGTTTTTTCCCTCACGAACACGTGTAAAAAAAATCGATTTTTTTTTAAAGATTTTAGCCTTAGTATGCATTTACGACAAAAGTGTATATAATTAAATTTTTAGGAAATTTAAAGATCTACAACTTTTATTTAGAGAATTTTTCTCTACAGAGCCTAGTTTAGCGTGAAAGAGTGATTCTCCGTATTTTTGTTTTATTTTTAAATCGCCGATACAACTTAGAAAATGTGTGTGTTGATATACAGATATGAAGATTTTCGTGTTACGTTTTGTTTGATAGGCCTACGTAAGATGAAGTGTCAGTAATTAATCTTAGAAAATATTTTAGTAAAATTCTAAACTATTTTTTTGAGTATTAATTTCGTAATTATTGTTTATTAATACTTTCTAATTTACTGATTTAACCATTAAAATTGTGTTTGTTTTTTATTCCACAAACATGAAATTTGTCATCTTTGTTTCAGTTATGCAGACTGGATTCGCATGTTTAGAAGCAGGTTGTGTAAATTCAAAAAATGTTACGAATATTATTATGAAAAATTTATTAGATTTATGTAAGTATATTAAATATATATCTAATGAAACAAACTTAAAAATTTATACACAAAGGTATTAAAATTTACACTAATATGTAAGTTAAACAACTGGGTTGGTCTAGTGGTAAAGTCGTCGTTGATTTTCGGAGACAAAGGTTCCTCGTTGAAATCCTAGTAAAGGTAGTTTACTTTTATACGGATTTGAATGCGAGGGAATAGTTACCGGTGTACCATATTTACTCGAATATACCATGCACCTTTATCGAACGAAATCGATCCGGTAAAATGGTGTGCGGCGTTATATTCGAAAAAATAAAAATAAATGATCTTTTACCAGTAATGTACCGGATGTACGGTAATGTTGTGTATCACAGTGGACGGCAATAAATTACCACATTATGTGATTTTCAAGCGTAAAACTATTCCAAATATTTCATTGTCTGGAATAGTTTTGGAATAGTAGAGGTAATGAAAAGGGCTGGATGGACAACTATCTTGTTCCGGACTAGATATCAAAATTGTGGGGTAATCGAAATGGAGCATTGCTGGCAAGAAGAGGCATGCTGGTCCTTGACAGTTTTTGCGGACACATGATAGATGTAAAAAAATCTTTGCAGCGCCAGAAAACGTATTTAGTGATCGTACCGGGAGGTTTAAAATCTGTATTACAACCTTTGGACGTTTGAATAATTAAGCCATTCAAAATTTCTATGAAGGAACAGTATACTCAATGGATGGAAAATACTGAGTATACATACACACTTTCCGGAAAAATAAAAAGGCCGGAATATGAAACGATCTGCAAGTAGACTGCATGGGCACGGATTTCACCAGAGTTAGTTTTAAAAAGTTTTCTGAAATGCGGCATTTTTAAGGGTACCCGGAATGCTTATTTCCGTAATTTAAGGAACATTTTCTCAAAAACTATTACAGTTATCCTGTCCAATTTTTTGTGGTTGCTTTTTTGGTTATTCTACTCCTACAGAATTAGTAGCGTCTTTGTATTTTATTAGGAAGAAAAGAAAATATTTTTTGGAATTACCACTTTTAAAAAGCATAATGTTTTGCCTATTTAAGTAAAAAATAAATATTTAAACACATTATTTTACTGTAATATTAACTTAGTACATTGCAATCATGGTATAAAAGGCTGTTCAAAAATTTCATTAAAATCCGTTCACAGTTGGCTGAGAAAATGTTCCTTATGTATCAAAAATTGATATTTACGGGAAACAAGAAAAATCTAAAAGAGAACACAATTTATAAGTACTGTAAAATAGTTACCTCTAATGTATTCCAGGATCATAATCTGGAAATTCCTCAACTGTTCTAATGCCAACTTTAAGTTTTAAAACAAAAACAAAATTTTGAATTTATCGTTTGTCATTCAAAATATAGGTATGTTTATGCAAACTGGTAACGTTTAGAAAATAACCCAAGGGTTCAACACATTTTTAACTTTTTGGATAAAAACTGCAAAAACCCCAACAAATTATACATCATTGGACGCAGAACAGAATTTCAATAATGTGCAGAAAACCGGATATGTGAAAATTTTTCAATTTTCCCCGTTCCGGGTACCCTTAATGCGTTGATGGCTCAGAAGACGACACACTTTGGGACGAAAATCCAGACGGGGTTTCTGACAACGACATCAATGACTAAGACAGCAACGACGATACCGACGACACAGGGTAAATTTTATTTTCGTTGTTTTTATTTGGAAGTAGGCCTACTTACTATTTACAGTTCAGAAGTTGTTTTAGTTTATTGTGATACGTACAATGAGAATGCACTATTATTCTCGCAAGAGAATTATTAAAATTACGAAGATTTTTCAATGTGTACAAATAAATAGGTAAGTTTTCATTTTCATTTTATTTTTGACAGGTTTAATATTTTTCTGAAAGTAGTACCTTTGAAAATCGGGGTGCGCGGTATATTCGAGAAAGTACGGTATTTTGATGGTTAGGGTCCAATTAACCATATTCTCTTAGGAATGGTCGGCCTGAGTCTGTACAAGACTACACCTCATGTACACGTCATACACACAATCTTCATCTCTTTGGGTTATTGGGTTGCTTGTGTTGTTGTTGTTTAGGTCAACAGCCGAAAGGCTGGTTTGAACCTCTAGGGGTTTGAGTTAGTAAAAACGAGGAGTGAGGTGGTTTACTATGCCTTCCTCACTGAGTGGGAAAGTGTGCTTTTTACGAGGGTAGGCTGATAAGTAATGCACACATGCTTGTAGAAGACAACTAAATAAACTTCAGTAGCGCGCCTGGTGGCATGTGGAAGTACTATTTCTCCTCTACAAGCCTGCGCAGTTTGAAGGCGTTGCTTTCATTCAGTTTGTTTTGAGTAGTGGAAGTATGGCGTCGTGTTCTGGTGCTATGTCAACGAGAATTAAACAACGCGCTGTTATCGAATTTTTAACTGCTGAGAAAGTGAATCCTAGTGAGATTTATCGTCGTTTAAAGGCTGTTTATTGTGACGATACTGTTGATAGGTCTACTGTGAATCGTTGGGTAATAAAATTTCGTGATTGCCAACCTGGAAAAGCCTTAATTGTTGACAAAACACGCAGTGGACGACCAATCACTGCCTCAGACGATAATCGTCGCAAACTCATCGATGATTTGATTCAAAATGACCGGCGAATCACTCAACAGCGTATCGCAAACCAAATTGGAATATCTAAGGAACGTGTTGGCTTCATTATTGAACAATTGGGATACCGTAAAATCTGTGCACGATGGGTACCACGCCGTCTGACAGACGAGAATAAACAGCGTCGATTGGAATGCTGTGAACAACTTTTGAAGCGCTACCGTGACGAAGGAGACGACTTTCTTTTGAATATTGTGACGGGGGACGAGTCATGGGTTCATCATTACGATCCCGAAGAAAAAAGGCAGAGCGCTGAATATCGTCATCCACATTCTCCTGTTGTGAAAAAGTTCAAAACACAACCGTCCGCAAAAAAAATTCTTTTGACTGTGTTTTGGGATGCTCGCCGAGTTTATGTGACTGATTATCTGGAACGAGGGGCAACGGTAAATTCTGCTCAGTATATACAGACTCTGAAACACCTCCGACGTCGAGCATGCCAGGCCCTCCGAAAAGCACATACTTTCCACCCTGAAAATGACACCTTCACTTCATTTACCACAGGGTCTAGCTTTATAGTGATTATTCATTACTCTCAGAGGAGATAACTCTGACTAGTGTCTTTTACACCTCTATCTCTTCTGTTCTTAAATAGTTCAGTCATATAATTGGCTGACTATGTGATAAGAAACAGAACTTTTTTTGTAGCCCTGGAACCAATAGATCGAGTGCAATTAATTTAACACTCCACCTGTCCGTTATGGGCAAATGGGGTTGCTTTTGTTTTTAAATTGAACAGATTGCAACGTACACACATTAGGAGTTAAAAAAGAGGGTCAAGTATGGTTGTCGTTCATCGCATATCGCAACATTGTCATAAACCAATGTGTTCGTATTATACTACTGAACAAGAATATTCAATGTTTACAGAAATCAAGTCAAGTCAAAGTGACGATCAAATTGAACGAGTTTGCACGAGTTTTGTTATTTAATTATTGCTCTTGTAGTAACAACCTTTAAAAATACGCCACATTAAATAGATATTAGATTATTATCGGTTTTTTAAACAATTTTGTAATAGGGTCACGGAATTGGAAAACCTTTTAATTCAGATTTTCTTTCATGTTGTAAAATTAACATAATTAAATGTGTTAGGAATATGACTAACATTTTATTAAGAGTAGAAAATTATTGAAGAAAATAATTTATGACATCAATAAAATTCTAAGTTTAAATATGATTTATCAAATATAGTTTTACGATCCTAAATACCAGTTATAAAGAAAATTACCTGATAATAATTATCATTACTTAGTCATAGAATATTAAATTTAAAATCACGTAAAATTTGTTTAGGTATTTTTAATCCCATTTTTAAAATCACGCATTGAATTTTATACTGCATCAGGTAATACGTAATAAAATATTTACGATCAGTACTTCACATTGCATTTGCTTTTTAGAACTGATATAATGTACATTTTTATTTTATGTTTACTAACGAAAAAATCTGGAGTGAAACACTCACACAACTAATCCCTTGCTAATGAAAATTATGAAAAATATAATTACTAATATTTAAGCAAAAGAAAACGATGTAAAATGAAAAACTTAACATAATTGTAATCTCGAGTGAATGACGCAAACTGAAAATCAACCTCTGTAAAACTTAATAATGCATAATCACTAATTGGTACTAGACTACATAAAGCTCTGTAAAAAAAAAATGTTTGAAATAAAAGTGGTAGACTTTTACATTCTCTTGCCCTATATGAATATATAAAAAGTACTGTACTCATGTCGATTTTTCGAAATCGAGTTTTCATCGGATATACACGTTTCAGAACCCCTGAACCCAAAAACATGGTTTTAGCAATTGATCTATGTAAGTGTGTGTGTGTATGTGTGCGCGCGCGTGAACAAACTATCTCAAAAAACGGAAGATCGTACGAAGTTGAAACTTGAAATTTAAAATAGGTACTACTAGAGGACCCGACACGAACATTTTCATCAAAATCGGTCAATTGGAAGTAGTAGGTAGTTTATTCGTGCAATTTTTCACTTTTTTGCAATTTCTTCATAAAAGGCTCCTACGTTTTTTTTTAGAATTGCCTCATTAACTAATTTTTATACCGTATAACATGGGATTGCGTCATGTCTGCTGAAATTCTTGGGAAGGCTGTTCTCTCGTTGAAAAAATTGTTTTTTTTTAAGATTGCGGACTCAATATGCACTTTAGAGGAAACGTGTTTATAATTAAAGTTATAGAACATTTAAAAACTCACAACTTTTGTTATAGACATTTTTTTCTAAAACGCTTAGTTTATCGGCAATTAGCGATTTTATGTTTTTTTTTCATAAAAATCTGTAAAAATTGGGACTTTTTAAGAATCCGACCTTAGAATGCATTTTACATCAAAAGTGTATTTATTAAAGTTATAGGACATTAAACAGCCTACAACTTTTATTTAAGGTTTTTTTCTCTACAGAGCCTAGTTTAGAGGTAATTACTGATTTTTCGTATTTTTAAGTTCTGTGGAGGTTGATTTTCAGCGTCATTCACTCAACATTAAAATAAGGTTATGTTTTTCATTTCACATCGTTTATTAGTTTGAAAATGGAACCTTTGTAAATTTATACTCTCCTGGTATTTGCGGAACCGATAAAATGATGACAATATAGTTATGATTAAACACATATAGGTTGTAGTTTCATTATTTACCTACATTGGCACGAGAAAGTTGTATTACACACCAGATTTTTCATATTACCATACTTATATAAATTTTCAGTTTCTGAAACCTGTTGAGGACAATCCGTTTGTGGATAATCAAGTGTTTACTGTATATCCTTACCTTCCCAAATACTGCAGTTCTGAAGATCTGCTGAACAAAAAGTTTTCCATCTGTGTTTATGGTGTAGATATTTTACAAGTCCTATGATAAAGTTTACTAAATTTTCTTTTCATATCGTCACAAAAATTCTATGATCATCAAGTTTACATTTATTTATTCAAAATTGTACCCTATTTTTTAGTAATGACATCTACTTCATTAAGAAACAAAATATTTATGCAACACTAACTTAATTACGGAATAAATTCATAGACATGTAAAAGAATAACACACATCCAATCATATTATTATTGTTGAAAAACATAACCATTATAAATTACAAAGATGAAAATGTTCCATGAATTTAAAAAAAATACAATACAGTTAATTCTAAAAAAAATTAATGAAAGGTCACCATGATCCATGTTTATCAGGTTGTCAAACAGAGCATGGAAAACATGATATATCGCATGACAAAATTTAAAACAATTACTTAATGTCCTATTTCTCCATTAAATTCTATAAAATAGAATTTAAATTGCATGTGTATGAGACATAGATATGTCAATCAAAAACCTTAACTTAAAATTATTCATCCCATAACCGTTTAAGATTTATATAAAATTGAGTTAGTAAAAGGTCTGGAAGGTAATGTTAAATATTTTCTCATATATTTTTACTCAGAAAAATATTTTGTAATAATCTGTTAATTAATTCGTTAGTTCAACTTCAATACAGGTGGATGAACAGCAAAATTTTTGGAATGTTTTATAATTATTTTATTTTATTTGTTTTGCTTAATCTGCAAATACCTTTCGCCCATAATTCTATCGAACACTTACACAAACGCTTTCACAACAGGTAACAAGAAAATTATAGCGCACTTATGTCTTCATTAATGTAGTTACTTATGTAACCTTGTGTAGTTTAGTTTGTGTACTTGAGTCACGAGTTTGTCTTTAGTTTTATCGAGGGGTAATGGGTGGGAGCATCAGTGTGCATGCGCAACTGCTTTGGATTAGTTCAGCCAACACAACAACGTTCAATATACCTATTCACAGTTTTTTTAATAATTATGAATGTGTGTACGTTGCAATCTGTTGAAATCAGAACAATAAGCAACCCTATGACCCAATGAGATGAGGATGATGTGTATGACTTGTAAATGAGGTGTAGACTTGTACAGATTGAGGCTGACCATTCCTGAGAGAGTATAGTTAATAAAACCCCAACCATCAAAGTACATCGGTAACCACTATTCAGTATTCAAATTCGTATAAAAGTAACTACATTTACTAGGATTTGAACCAGCAACCTTTGCCAACGAAAATCAGCTGACTCGCATCAACAACTTTACCTCTACACCAACCCAGTGCTAAACGATTCCAACACTATTAACAGTGCTGAATGAACTCTAATGTGCAGTGTAATAAAATGAGCGAGTGGCTAACTACTGTGATCCTTCTCTTTCCACAATTTGAAATAAAGATGGAACTTAAAGATTTAAAGAAGCTGTTCTTCTTCAACATGTTTGCTGTCAACTGGTAAAAAAAAGGAAAAGGTTCGGTAAATACTATAGTTGAATTGATTATAAAATAGGACTGCAACTTGAGAGGGGAGCGAAACTGGCAGCCAACCAGCTATGAGAATTATCTACACCTTAGTAACCAGTGACGGAAATTCCATACACAAAGAGCACCTTCTGGGGGTTATAGTATGGAATCCGTGGGTTTTAAGTATAATAATTTCCAGACCCTAGCCAGGAACTTAACCTGAGATCTTTCAATTTTCAATGTGTAGCGCAGTCTAACATTTAAACCACTGGGATAGAAAGGCGGTATCATTTAGGTCAACAGCCGAAAAGCTGGTTTGAACCTCTAGAGGTTTTACTAATTAAAAGCGAGGAGTGAGGTGGTTTACTATTGCCTTCCTCACTGAGTTAAAAGAGTATGCTTATCAGCATGCCAGGCCTTCCGAAAAGCACCCTTTTTCCATCCTACAAATGACACCTTCACTTCATTCACCACAGGGTCTGGCTGTATAGTGAAATTCATTACTCTCAAAGGAGATAACTCTGACTAGTGTATTTTACACCTCTTCCTCTTCTGTTCTTAAATAGTTCAATCATATAATTGGCTGACTATGTGATAAGAAACAGAACTATTTTTTGTAGCCCTAGAACCAACACATTGAGTGCAATTAATTTAACACTCCACCTGCCCGTTATGGGCACACAAAGGCGGTATCAAATTTATTATTGAATTAATTTTTGTTATTTTGTCAACTTGGCCTAGTGAAAAATCATTGAAAATTAATTTAAGTCAATTGTGAATTGCTTTAAACGACGTTATAAAATTTTAATGTAGATATCAAACAGGAAATTGAACATTAATACTATTCTGTAATTTCAAACATGAATAAAACTAAGTAAAAAATTATGGGAAATAATAATAAACACAAGTAAAATTTATCATATTTTTGTTTTACTTATTGATAAATTAGAGCAGTCAATACAAATAATCAATTTCATTATCACTGTTATCCTAATCCTTTGTAACAGTGAAGTAAAGATAACACCATAAAAATTAATACATAGAATACGAGGAAAAGACCTTCAATTTCTTTTAAAAAAAATTAGTACAAGAACACAAATTCCCAGAGATAAAAACTAAAATTAACTAATGAAATCATATTCACAAATTGTCAGGAAAAGTTTAAAGATAATTGTATTAAAACAACACGATGGTTTATTTTTGATTAATATCTAACGAAATCACAAGGACAGGACTTTTTGTATCAGGCCACCTCAGTGCCGCAGTGGTAAATCTATACAATTAACCGTTAAGTGAATGTTCCTGCTTTAATTACTGGCTAGGTTCTAAAAAACTTTATTAATGCCATGCAATTCAAATATGGCTAGTGGAGCCATAACTAAAAATGTTTTCAGGTATTAAACTCAAAAAGTTTTGACTAGAAAAACACTTTAAAATGTTAATGAATTTTAACGTTTGCTGATATAAATTCTGAAAAATTTGGTTCAACTCCTTTGTTTGAGATAGTTAATATATTTTCTAAGTAATGCTATTAAAAAAACTAAGTACATTGTACTTTCTGTTGCCCTACACAAATATGTAGGGAATTTTTTGAAATGTCAATTAAATGTCAATTTTTTGAAATTGAGTTATCACCGGAAATACACGTTTTCAGGCCCCCTGTACCCAAAAAAACAGGTTTTTACTGAAAGAAAATCACTAATTAATGCTTCACTAATTGTTGTAAAGAAAAGGTTTGAAATAAAAGTTGTAGGTACTGTAATTACCAACAATTTTGATTATATATATGCTTTTGCACTAAAATGCATATTAAGGTCGCAATATTTATTAAAAATACATTTTTTACCACAAGATCACAGCTCAAAAAAATTTAGCAAAGTTGGCACTTACCCTATCTTGTACAGCACAAAGTATAGTCAATAAGGTGATTTAAAATGAAAGCAGTTTTTGAGAAAATTGCAAAAAAATGAAAAATTTGACAAATAAACTATTACTTCCAGTTAACAATTATAGTATCTAACTTAAGTTCCAAGTTTCCCTTCATATGACATTTCATGCACATAACAGGCAGGTGGAGTGTTAAATTATTTGCACTCAATCTGCTAGTTCAAGGGCTATAAAAAATAGTTCTGTTTCTTATAACATAGTCATCCAATTATATGACTGAAACATTTAAGAACAAAAGAGGTGCTAGTCAGAGTTATCTCCTCTGAGAGTAATTAATTTTATCATCCTACAGCCAGAGGAAAACATGGTAAACCACCTTACTCCTCGTTTTACTTAGTAAACCTCTAGAGCAGTGATTCTAAACCTGGGGTCATGGTGATACTATGGGGTGGGGGGTCACGAAACAATAATAAAATCATTTAATCATTTTATGAGAAAAAAATCATTTATTATAAACTTATAAAAATTTTACATGCAATAAGTACACTTACTTGTAACAAAAAGAAATGAAAAGAAAAGAAATGAATCGTTAATTAATTATTTTTTTTGTCTTTTTTTTTGTAATTCCTAATGTATGTCCGTTGCAATCTGTTCAATTCAGAACAATAAGCAACCCCATGACCCAATGAGATGAGGATGATGTGTATGACGTGTAAATGAGGTGTAGTCTTGTGCAGATTCAGGTCGACCATTCCTGAGAGAGTATGGTTAATTAAATCCCAACTATCAAAGTACACCGGTAACCACTGTCTAGCATTCAAATCCGTATAAAAGTAACTAACTACCTTTACTAGGATTTGAACCAGGAACCTTTGTCTGTTAAACAGCTGACTTTGGCGACGACTTTACCTCTAGACCAGCCTGGTGGGGTAATTAATTATTAATGTACATTTATAATTATAGTCAAAACTCAATTATTAATAGAAGGCTTACCATTATTATCAAGAGGGGGGAGGGTCGTAAAATATTAATTTAATTTTTTTTTTTTACTATTTGGGGGTTGTGGAGCAAAAAAGGTTGAGAATCACTGCTCTAGAGATTCAAACCAGCCTTTTGGCTGTTGATCTAAACAATACGATATTCCATATTGAGATGTTTTGAGCACTCACTTACACAGACCAATTGCTGAAAATAACAGGGGGTCCTGAAAATGTGAATTTCCGGTGAAAACTCAATTCTGGTAAATCGACTTGAAAACAGTACTTTCCTTCCCTATATGTTATATATACTATTTAGGGCAAGATAAAGTAAAAAGTAATTTAGGTTATGAGATTTTAAATTTTAGTTTTAGAAATTTTGATTAAATCAATTAAACTGATTAAGTGAATGTAATTTAATGTACACGTGTATATTTGAAATATTTACTATATATACACTTTATTATTAATATAATTACTTAATAAATGTTTCAGTTATAAGCGCAATATGTTATTGGTTATTTGGATACGCATTAGCCTACAGTTCTGGGAATCAGTATTTTGGATATTCAAACTGGGCAGGCGTGGGATTGTCAGATAATGTCATGGCACACTGGTTCTTCCAGTTTATATTTGCTGCAACAGCTGCAACAATTATAAGTGGTGCAGTCGCTGAGCGTTGCAATTATACTGCGTATATATTTTACTGCAGTATATTATCAGGTAAGTGAAAAGTATTACAATTATTTTTTTCTAAAATTTTGTATCAACTATAAGTTTTTACACAGTATGTAGGCTGACCCACTGGGTTGGTCTAGAGGTAAAGTCGTTGCCGCGAGTCAGCTGTTTAACAGCTGATTTTCGATTTCAGACAATTTCAGTTCAAATCCTTTTATATGCTTTCCTTTTATCCTTTTATATGGATCCTCTTATCCTCTTATCTTTAATCTCTTATTTCCTCTTATCCTCTTATCTCATATCTTTTGGATCCTTTTATATGGATTTGAATACTGGACAGTGGTTACCGTTGTACTTTGATGGTTGGGGTTCAATTAACCATACTCTCTCAGGAATGGTTGGCCGGGGTTTGTACAAGACTACACTTCATTTTCATGTCATACACATCATCCTCATCTCATTGGGTCATAGGGTTGCTTATTGTTCTGAATTGAACAGATTGCAACGTATACAAATTAGTGATTAAAAAAAAATTATGTAGGCTCTAGAGAGGAAGTTTTAAGGCTAAGAATAAAATAATGCCTGGTGGATAACTGGAGTTGCAAGTAATAAAAGGATAAGAATGAGCTCATTTAAGGGAATTCCAAGGTACGACCTCCAAGAATAAAGATGCAAAAAAACAAGATATGATGGTTCGGAAATGCAGAGAGAAGGAACAAAGAATACATTGACTAATATGGAATTTTGAGCTATGTGAATCTAGGGTAGATGAAGACCTAAAATAAACTGGAAAGATAAAGTGAAGCCATCGAATGAATGAAGCAAATAACTATACTACAATCAGCGTGAAGCTCTTAGAACTATAAAACCTTATGTTGTAGTTCATAACTGAAGAGCTGAGTAGTGAAGGTACTCCCTTTCACACCCCTCTCCCCTCCCACCAATCTCTCATTATTCCCCTTCCCACCCTGTGCGTGTGCGTTTAAGTGAACAAAATATCTCAAGAATGGAATAACATACATAGTTGAAACTTGGAACTTAAGTTATTATAAGGAGACCTGACATGAACATTTTCATTAACCAAAAATAGTAGTTTATTTGTATCATTTTTTACATTTTTCAATTTCTCAAAAACGGTTCTATAAAAGGTAGTGTAACAACAGTAATTCTCCCAGAAGTAAAATATGCCAGAGAGACTCTCTTCAGGCCATATAAAGTTGGAGAAGTAGAAAGGATTGAAAAACTAGAAAGGAGGATAGTCAGAAAATGCATATATAAGAAAAGCATAGTAGAAGGGCAGTGGAGGATAATCTCAAATGAAAAGTATACAAGATAATAACCCCAGTAACAAATTTCTTTAGGAAAAAAGAATTTCATTCTTGGGGCACCTACTTAGAGTAGAAAACACCAGACTTGCTAACCAAATAATCAACTTTTATTAGGAAAGGGCAACAAATGGATAAAGGAAGTCCAACGGGACATGGAAGAGTTGAGAATTTCAAGGGAGGATCTGATTACAAAATCAGGTAAATACGACGAGCTAATTAAAACTAATATGATAATATTTGAGCCTTAAATTAGAAAGGAATCCAACAGGGTATATTCAAACGAGGACAGGCGCCAAAGGTTGGAACGCCTAAAAGAGATGTTGGTGAAAAAGAAAGAAGCAAGAATAAAATAACTTACACACTTTAGGAATAAAAAGAACTGATTACAGAATGGACTGGCCCAGAAATTGGATTAAAGTGATCCTGTTTTTGTTTAGGTCATCAGCCGAAAGGCTGGTTGGAACCTGTAGAGGTTTTACTAAGTAAAATGAGGAGTGAGGTGGTTTACCATTGCCTTCCTCACTGAGTGGAAAAGTACGCTTATCAGCATGCCGGGCCCTCTGAAAAGCACATATTTTCCACTCTGCAAATGACACCTTCACTTCATTCACCACAGGGTCTGGCTGTATAATGAAATTCATTATATTCAGAGGAGATAACTCTGAATAGTGTCTTTTAAACCTCTCCCTCTTCTGTTCTTAAATGATTCAGTCATTTAATTGGCTGACCATGTGATAAGAAACAGAACTATTTACTTTAGCCCTGCAACAAACAGATTGAGTATAAATAATTTGAAACTCCACGTGTCTATTATGGGCAGAAAAAAAAGTAATCCTATGAAGTCATAAAATCAATAAAAGGGTAGTGTATGGTCTTGTGTTATTGAAATACATTCATCAATGTTCATCCATTCTCAGAAGATAAATGTACAATGCAGATTTTTAAGAGATAAAGGTGTTATATATGCATAAGAAAAATGATATTGAAAAGTAAAGTTTGAAGTTTTAATTGCACAATATAAATTTTCATTAAGGGGTAATATGTAATGATGAAATGAAAGAAAACAGACAATTCTCTAAACGGTGGGAGTCTTAGAACTTGGATTGCATTTTTCTTAAAACTATATTTGTTTTAATTTAAGTTTTGCAAATAGTAAGTAATCTTTGAGTTGACTGTTATTGTGTTGTATATTCTGGAGATGAAATAAAATATATTATTATTATTATTATTATTATTATTATTATTATTATTATTATTATTATTATTATAGTAACTAACTGAAAACAGCCAAATTGTTGTTCTTATCACTTCTGATACCGTCAACTGAATAAAGGAATAAAAATAATCATATAATAAATTTTAGACTGTTTGTATCAGATTTCAATTGGTAAAGTTGTATTTAAATTACACGTGTTTGTAAACTTAATCTATCATAAGTTATACTTATGTAGGTTATAATTATATTTATAGAAATTTTGGGAGAAAATTATATCCTAATTTTTTACTTTACAGGATTTGTTTATCCAATCGCTTCGCACTGGGCTTGGACAGAAGAAGGATTACTAAATTCTAAAGGATACAGTGATTTTGCAGGAAGTGGAGTTGTACATGCATTAGCAGGTGTTGCTTCATTTATTGCAGCATTGTTTATTGGGCCTAGAACTGGACGTTTCATTAATGGGAAACCCCAGGATATGCCAGGACATTCTACCATGGTAAATAATTTCTATTTTCTTAAATCATCTGATGAAGTAGTATTAATTAAATTTTTACATGTTTTCAAAGTATTAACATAGGAAACTATTTCATCTCAAAACGGTAATCTATTTTGCATCGATACCTGCAAAGATATTAAATTCACAGCTTCAACTGTATCTTGAAAATCCATAAAAAAACAACAATTTGGAATCAATTAGTTGACTCAGGCATTCAGCTTTGGAATAATGAATCCCTAAATTCATTGCTGTACGCAGGTGACACACAGTAAACCACCTCACTCTTTGTTTTACTTAGTAAAACCTCTAGAGGTTCAAACCAGCCTTTTGGCTGATGATCTAAACAAAGTGCCTGTGTACTAGAGGCTACGTGCCCTGAAAATTATATGAACAAAAATTAACAGAAATAAAGTATTCATTTTTAAAATAATATTTTCTTTTAGTTAACAGGTCTTGGAGGTTTATTACTTATATCTGGATTTCTCGCATTTAATGGAGGATCATTAGGTCACATGACACAGCCAGGTGATGGAGCAATAATTGCTCGTACTATGACAAGTACTATATTAGGAGGAAGTGGAGCTGGAGTGGTTGCATTAATACTGACAAGATGTGGAATAGTTGGTACACCATGCTGGTCTTTCTCATTTACGCTTAATGGCATATTAGCTGGAATGGTGAGTAATACAAATTGTAAAGTATAAACTAAATAGAATAAAATCCCTTTCATGAATGACACATCTCATGGCTGGTGGCAATTTTTAAAAAGTCTTACCTTTGACCCATGGCAAAAACCATTGGTGATTTCTGTATCAACTCTTCAAGAGAGGCTGAATGACACTATTTTTGTTTACAATTTTCAACTTTGATTTCTTAACTTCCAGTCGAAACCGGAACTTCAAACCCAGTGATTTCAGTACCTGCTCTTTAAGAGGAATCGAATGACACTATTTTTGTTTTCAAATTCCAACTTTAATTTCTTGACTTCCGGTTTTGGGCCTTTTCTGGTAAAAACTGGAACTTGAAACCCAATCCAGGTTCACTAACTTTTATGTAGATTACAAATTCGAAAACCATTTTTTGACAATATTAATTTCCAGATCCTTCATGAGAATTGAACCCAGGACCTCCGCTTAGAAAGATAGCACAGTAACCACTACACCACGGAGGCAGCAAAAATTATTAGTTTAAGTGTTGAGCACCATTTTCATACCCTTAGGGGTACATTTTGGAAATGGTTTAGGGGTAATTTTTGTAGTTGAACTATTAGTAACATCTCCAACAAGTTTCTGCTGTTCAGCTTGTCCAGAACTTGGTAAACAGAAAATATTGGTTTAAGGATTGAACACTATTTTCAACCCCTTAATGGTGGAATGTCAAATTCGTTTATGTTTTCCTTTTCTATTTACTCTAAAGGGAATACCCTCAAAATTTATTTTGCTAGTAGGAGAATTAGTGATGAGTGAGTGAGTGAGTGAGTCAGTCAGTGAAGGCTTTCCCATATATTCATACAGACAACTTTTTTACACTATAATTGGCAGTTGCTAATCATCGATATTTTGTGCTCTAAAATATCTGTTTTACAAGATAACTATTTTGTTAGATTTTTGTAAAAATTTATTAATGTTACTAATAGAGTAACAAAATAGAAAAAAAATTAGTAATAATAAAAAGATACAAGACCTAACATGTTAATTCTAACGAGATTGAAAATATATACGTCTTTTACAGGTATCAGTTTGTGCATACGCTAATACGTTTACATCATTGGGAGCAGTATTATCAGGAATGGTTGCTTGTTTTGTATTCTGGTTTTTACGAACGATTGTGATATTAATGAAAGGTAATGTGTCTGCAATTATGCTTATCTATAAAGCTATAAATATTAACAAATGTAGTACTTATTTCCTAGATTAAATTTAGACCAATTTCTTGATTTTAAAAACTAATTTATTTAATCTGAGTATATCCTTAGACTACAAAAATACTGTTTTACAAAGCCACGTATTGCATTTAATGATTATAATTTTTTTTCCAAAATTGCAAACACAAAGATCTGTGATCATTTTGTTTAGCCATGTTTCAGTTGTTTACAAAATGTAAAGATATTATGGATTTATAAAAGTTTGGTCACAAATATTTTATCAAAAAATATTTTTCATGCTTCCCTGATTTATCTGATATTTTTTGGGTTCAACCAAAATGAAATAAATAGACTTAGTATCTTCAAGATATGGTTTGTATATTACTGAAGATATTGTGGATGTATATGTAAAAAACACAGAAACCTTTGTCGTTAAATAAATTACTGGAAATTGTGCATACTGCGCCATGTAAAACTACTGGAGTACTTTGGTCATGTGATGAGAGGTGAAAATAGAGAATATTACAAAATATAATGCTGGGAAAGAGCACGGGTAAGCATGGCCAGGGTTCATGATTGAAGAATGTTTGGAATTGGTATAGTGTGATTACCAGTTACCCTTTTTCAATGGGCAGAGTTTTCACAAAAATCATTGATGGCAGCCAAAATTCTTAGAGGTTAGGGAACCTCAAGAAGAAGAAGCTTCCTTGGCCTCTAAAAAGTTGTTTTTCACTAGTATGTCTACCTACCTATATATAGTGTGAATGCTAGTGTGAGATGAAGTGAGGAACAAGAAAGCTTGTCCTATCTATGGACAAGCGTTCCTGTTCCCCACTTCGTCTCACACAAGCATTCAAGTCATCTCTCCACTATACTTTTCGATATTATCACCTTGACGATTCAGGCCTATGGATAAGCTTTCCTGTTCCCCATTTCGTCTCATACTAGCATTCAAGTCATCTCTCCACTATAGTTTACATTTAGAATAATTTAAGAATTTTTTTATAATATATTGCAGAATAAGATTTAATATAGTAGCCTACAGTTCTGCCAAGGTTGCTTTCTCTTGACCCTCCTGGTTAAATTTCGCTTATAGACCTTTTGTTTTCATGCTTACCTTTTAGTTGCTCGTCCCAATTGACTTATCACATGTGAATGTATTTAATTTTAATTTTATTAATTATTTTAGTTTTATTTTTTTACATATTACGATTTATTTGCTTAAGCTCCTATACAACTAACAAAGACCATTATACTTATTGATTGGTTTTGCCTGTTAACAGAGGCAAAAACAGTTTTGTAGGTTATGTGTATGCCCAAAACGGGCTGGTGGAGTGTTATTAATTGCACTCGATCTGTTGGTTCCAGGGCTACAAAAAGTTCTGTTTCTTATCATATAGTCAGCCAATTATATGACTGAACTATTTAAGAACAGAAGAGGTAGAGGTGTAAAAGACACTAGTCAGAGTTATCTCGTCTGAGAGTAATGAATTTTACTCTATAGCCAGACCCTCTGGTGAATGACGTGAAGGTGTCATTTGAAAGGTGGAAAGTGGGTGCTTTTCGTAGGGCCTGGCATGCTGATAAGCATACTCTTTCAACTCAGTGAGGAAGGCAATAGGAAACCACCTCACTCCTCATTTTTACTTTGTAAAACCTCTAAAGGTTCAAACCAGCCTTTTGGCTGTGTACCTAAACGCAGGTTATGTGTCTAAAGAGTAAAATAATAAGGTTAGGTCTTTTACCAAAAACCTTTTAATCAGATAATTAGCAATGTATATTTTCTTTTATGCCTTTCCAGGCCCTAGCCGGGAATCAAATCCGGGACTATCCACTTTGAAGGCTAGTGCACTAACCATTCATTACGGTGGTGGTCAACATGCAAATTTTATTGTAGGCTACAAAGTTGTTAATAATAACAAAATTTTATATTGTAAGAAAGGTCCAATAGTTTTTATAATTTTGTTACAGTTGATGACCCATTAGATGCAGTTGCTGTACATTTGGGTGGTGGATTTTGGGGAGTATTATCTGGACCAATATTTGCAAATGGTGGCATTATTTATGGTATAACAAGTGAATCATCTGGAGTAAGTAGGAATTAATTTAAATTATTGTATTAATTTTCAAAAACGTGTCAATTAGATATCTACATGTTTTGGTTCTGTTCATTAAGATTAACAAAAATAATATTTACAGTTCGGTATTACAAGAGACTGAAAGAAGGTATGATTGTTATTTGACATATAACAATTAACTATGACTTTTTAATTACAATTTAGAATCAATTAATTATTTATTAAGTTCCAACATTTTCACCAGGTTGGTCTAGTGGTAAGGGCCTATTCCCATGATAGAACTAGCTCCTAGTCGACTAGCAGTTGGCAAAATAGCGCAATGGGAACGAACAACTAGCAGCTAGTTGAGTTAAAGCGCTAGTATTCGCTAGCACACTTATGACTTTGAACATGTTTGATTTTTACTAGCATCTAGTAGGGGAGAAAATGACAAGTGATTGACTAGCGCTAGTAGCTCAGTGTGAACGTTTGGAAATGTTGCTAATTGCTAGTTAGCTGTTTTCAGGAGCAGATGTGTAGTGTTACAGGTGAAGTTGTCCAGCAAAAAGGAGCAGCAAACTGGAATTCCGATTTAATTTCAAAATTTTAAGTCACTTATTCACATGAAACTGGTATATTCTTTCGGATCTTTCAAAGCGAGTTCCCTCACAAGGCTTAAAGAAGCCCCAAACTCTCTTCTTCTAATGACCCACTTCCTCACCCACTCACTGTGTTTTTTCTTTTTCACTTCTCTATGACATGCTTCGTGTACTCCCATTTTCAATTTATATTAAAGTTTTATGGTTTACACCAACGGAAGACATGGTTTATTAAGTAACATTTACTTTGTCCAGAATACACAACACAACTCATGTGTGTCAGAGCACTGGCATAAATTAACTAGCTCCGTGGGAACTGTCACCGCTGGGTTAGTAGAAAAATAACTATTTTTAGTAGCCCTGGAACTAGCAGATCGAGTGCAAATAAATTTAACACTCCACCAGGCTGTCATGGGCTTACTTTCGTATAAGTAAAGAAATTGATTTACTAAAAAGTTACTTTAAGTGACGATGCATCTCATGGCTGGTGGCAAATTTTAAAAAGTCTTATGGCTTTTGTTTGACTTGTAGCAAAAACCATTATTGATTTCTGTATCTAATCTTAAGTGAAATTGAATGCCATGATATTTATTTTTAAATTCCAACTTTGATTTCTTGACTTCTGGTTTTGCGCCTCTTCCAGTAAAAACTGAAGCTTCAAACCAGGTCCACTAACTTTTCTGTAAATTACTAATCCGAAAACCGTTTATTGCTACCTCTTGTAATTTCTGACTTTGATTTCTTGACTTCCAGTTTTGGGCCTCTTCTGGTCAAAACTGGAACTTTAAATCCAGTTTAAGCCAACTCATTTTTTACTTAGATTATGAATCCAGAAACCTTCTGTTGCTATCTCTTATAGTTACTGACATCTGGGTGTCAGGGACAACGGATCGACAAAGGAAAATGATAGATGACAATTTAAAAAATTGCCTCCAATAATTTTATAAGTATAATATTTTCCTGTTTATAAGTTAACTATTATTCTGTAATTTATTACTTCCAGCAATTATTGATCAATTTCTATGGAGTTGTAGTCATTTGTATTTGGTCGGCAGTTACAAGTATTATATTGTTTGGTTTATTACGAATTACTGGTTTCTTAAGAGTGACAGACGAACAAGAAGCTAAAGGTATGTAATAATTTTTAAAGTTATACTTACATAATTATATTAATTACTAGTAATGACAGTTAGTAGAAAGAGAATCGATGAAAGTTAGTTAACATACCAAAAAAATTTCTCTAATGAATTTTTAAAGATTTTTACATGAGATTTTTCTTTACGATATTTTACTAATTAACTGAACATTATACTTCCCACATTTATAATATTATAATAAATTATTATAATATTATAATAATAATTTATAATATTATTATAATATTATAATAAATTCCACATCCAGATCCAGCCTTAGGCAGGGGCGAGCGGGAAAACCACCCCAGGCCCTGTGCCTGCAAAAATTGTAAGATTACAAATATTATAACTCTGCTTTAACTTTAACAAGTTAAGCAACAAATTTTGGACTAACATCTTGGTAAAGTAACTACCTGACCAAAATACCATGAATACACATTAAACTGTGTGTCCCATATGAAATTCAAGCTTACACATAAAAAATAATGGTGTAAAACAACAAAAAAACTTCTATGGTTGTGAAATGTATGTTCTCTGATAACAAATACTTATATTATAGTAGAATCCCACTAATCTGGACTCTGCTTGTTGGACAGCTGGTTAATCTGAACGGGATTTAAAAAATTAAACAGAATAGGATTTATTAATTTTATCTTTTATTTTTATTAAATCAACCTCTGGTCGACTTAAAAAATATGGAGTCTTCGGAAAAAAATTAATTTTTGACAGTTTTAGCCTCAGGAGCAGGTGGCTAGTGTGGTACCCCGGGCCCCGGCCTTGATGACCTAAAATGGTGGTAAAGGAAAGGGTATTTCATCACTCCAAGAAAGGGCCTGGAAAAATTTTTTGCCCTGGGCCCACTTCAACTAAGATCGTCACTGCCCACATATGATCTTCGTAAAAACTGAAAAATATATACTGAGTTTGTAACAAATTCTGTTATTATTTAAGGATTTCTTGAGACAACTTGACATTACTCTATTGTTTCTTGAGTATTTTGCAGTATGTAGGGAAGAAAAAGTTTTGTTTGAGGCCTGGATGTTTGGCTAAGTGATGAGATTAGCTGTGTTGTGAAGACGTAACTTCCTCTAGTCTTCACAAAAATGTTTCTGTCTTATTTAGATGATGACCCTCTGACTTTCCCCACACTGAAAATTATTATTTTGCAATGGAAACTGTTAGGTCAACTGACTAGTCCGGGCCTCCTCAAACTAACGTCATGTATTCTACTTGTACATCAAACTGAATTGTAACAACTGAAACAATGTATGTCAAACAAATATTGACCATGCACAACATAATTTATTAACCAACAAAAGCCAAATAACAATAACTTGGTTTGGTTAACCCCATAAGATTTCATATGATTTACAATAGCGAACATATTCTGGGTCCAAGTAACCTGTATAGAAGAATAACTTTAAGCCACTTTTAAAAAATATCCTTGCAGTATGAATCATATAAACATTACTAAAGTTCTTATTCTAGAACTGTTAAGTAACAATAATACATAAATTACCGTACATTTTTAATTAAACATAAAATGAATTTATTAGGACCATACTCAAATACATGATCATGAAAAAGAATTGATCATGTCACATGTTCTTTCTGTTACTGCATAATAACACAGTTTTCTCGGATTAAATTCATGTCCTTGAAAAAATATTTAAAGTTAGTTTTATTGAAATATTTACTATTAAATTAATGACAAATGTGTGTTGAAAATAATGACTGATATTTGGTATTTGTAACAGGTCTTGATATATCATTACATGGTGAACCAGCTTACCCAAGTTCAGCATGGGGTGGAATTATTGCTGATGAAGATTGCATTAAGGTGCAAGAAATGCCTAATGAAATAAGTAAGTATTAATAACAGCGCTGGCAAAATACATGAAGTTTGAAAGTACCAAACCACAAAATATTTTCACCGTACAACTACGTAATAGTAAATTTAGAATACATACTCCTGCACTCTAGTGTACGTTTTTAGAACTACTAGGAAGGAGAGTTTCTATACTACTAAACAGAGTACAGTAACCAATTTTTTCGAATTGCTAATGATTACTTATCACTGATGATTGTTCAGTATTATATATTTTTTGAGCGATGATAAATCTTGGTTTGTGCGTAGTTCATTACCTACGCATAATATATGAGGTAGGCCTAATATAAAGATGAAAAGATGCCAGACCTGACTGGGATACTTGATCTAATGTTAAAAAAAAATTCAAAGAACTCTCATCATTTTAGAGGACCTTTGTTACACATTTGATGCCATGTTGTATATTATATTTATAAATGAGAATTTTCACTTATTGAAACTGGATATACATAATTGTATAAAAACATTAGTTTATTTAAAAAGGAAATTCTACAAAACTGTGGAATCATTTTATTTGTTTTATTATATCATCACTTTGAGTATAGGTACTGGTTTAAGAAAATTGAACATTTAATTTTTACTTTCTCTTGCCCCATATGAATATACTCATAAAAGGAAGGAAAGTATTGCTTTCATGATGCCATGTTGTATATTATATTTATAAATGAGAATTTTCACTTATTGAAACTGGATATACATAATTGTATAAAAACATTAGTTTATTTAAAAAGGAAATTCTACAAAACTGTGGAATCATTTTATTTGTTTTATTATACCATCACTTTGAGTATAGGTACTGGTTTAAGAAAATTGAACATTTAATTTTTACTTTCTCTTGCCCCATATGAATATACTCATAAAAGGAAGGAAAGTATTGCTTTCATGATGATTTTTCTAAATCAAGGAAAATGAAATATACATTTTCAAGTGCCCTAAACCCAAAAACCATGTTTTTAGCGATTGCCCTGTGTGTGAACAAAATATCTCAAGAACAGAGAAGCGTACCAAGTTGAAACTTGGAAGTTAGGTACCATGAGGGAACCCAAAAAGAACATTTTCATCAAAATTGATCATACCGAAGAGTTAATAGTTTGTTCGTGCAATTATTCACTTTTTTGCATTTTTCTCAAAAAGAGCCCCTATGATTTTTATATAATTTGCCTTAATTTTTTTCTAAAATGTTTATGCTCTACAAGATAGGGCAAGCACCCATGTCTAATGAAATTCGTGGGAGGCTGTGCTCTCATGGTAAGAAAATGTTTATTTTAAAGATTGCAGCCTTAATAAAATATAATAATTAAAGTTGTCAAATTTTTTCTGTAAGACTTAGTTTAGCGTCAATTAGTGATTTTTTAAGATTATGGAATTAGTATGAATTTTACGACAAACGTGTGTATAATTAAAGTTATAGGAAATAAAATAATTTACAACTCTTATTTCAAGCATTTTTTTAAAATGTAAACTATACTTTCCTTCTATATATATATATATATATATATTCATGTAGGACAAGAGAAAGTAAAAACATGTTTGTAGGGTGTTTAATTAATGATTTTTCATGTGAGAGAGGAGGCTCGACCAAAGGATATTTTACAGTTGAGTTGGTTCTACAAATGCTTATTAACTCCCATTTTAAACACTGAAAATACAAAAATTGATGAGAATTTTAATTCTGGCTTTAATCCTCTGTTCCTTTAATAACTTTGAGCTGGTTTTTTGTTCGTACTTTTTGTTTATCATAATATGAACATTTATTTATTATTTTAGTAAAGAAGTAATAATATTATTTTATTAAATTACAGAAAGGGATTATCCAATGCAAAGTAAAGCATCATATACATTGAAACAAATGGATTTTGACAATTTAGCATTGGATATGAATTCAGAACAACATAGAAGATGAAGTAGTATCCATTAAAAACTCTATTCGATTCAATTGAGTCAAAATAAATATTGTAAATAGAACAATATTAGTCATTTTTGTAATTTATGTAAATTAAATTTAAAATAATTTATTCGTTGTACTTAAATTGTAATATATTAATTTGTAAGTTAATTAATATAACAGTTTGTAGTTATAAATATTAGTATAGTTATTTATTGTAATATATTAATTTGTAAGTTATATATTTATTTATGTCTAAAATTATGATAATAATAAAAAATGTTTAGGTAGAAAATTGTAGAAGTTTCTGATGATATGAATTTTTTAGTTTAAAGATTGTAATGTTCTGATTATTTTAATGGCAAAGCCAGTTTTTAGTACATCTGGTACAAAAATGATCTTCTTATGTGTTAAAAATTTTATATGACATATAAGCTAAGGTTTATCTTAATGTATAAATGTAATATATAAGAATTTTATACAAGATTTCGGTAGAACTGAAGAGCTGTTTATGATGGTTCTACAGAATAATGACAAATTGGTTTTTACCTCTTCATTAATACATTTGGTATTACAGCCAACTAAAAAGTCAAAACGTACATCCTGAAGAAAATTGTAGGAAGTCAAAAACATGGTAAATTTTTCAGGAGAGAAAAAAAGAAGATTTCACTCTTTTATATCTGTGAAGTATCAATATAGACATTTATGTGTTTCCCTTTCTGAATTTTTTCAAATGTATGGACTAAATACTAAATACTTTTGTACTTTTTTACAATATCCCAAAATGTTTTTACAAATAATTTATAAATAATACAAAATAAATCAAAATTACTTGATGGTATTTTATAAAAAAAGGGTAGAAAAACAAAATGCATCCCTCTCTAAAAAAAATGTATATAACTTACTAATAAATAATATTATCATACTTTCCGAAGAATAGTGATGCAACTCAAAATAATACCCTGTTCCCCGTCAGTCATATCTCAAACAACCACAACATTTCAAATAAAACATTACTGTCTAAATAGAACTCTTTTCTACTAAGACAAAACAAATACACCTACAATAGTTTCCAGACAAAAACGAGTCAACTTGAAATAAAGTTGTATCTGTTTAATATGCTAACGGCTAAAACAATTTTCTGCTTAAAACGTGGTTTTTATGATTACTAAGTCCCTTGATTAATAAGGTAAAACATGTGTTTCTGCTTAATACGCATTCAATCCCGCCTAATACGCGCTCAAAATTTATGTATATATATATATATATATATTAGCGAGTTTGTTTTACAGCTGTCGCCGTCTCTCGCATCCTAATACCCTCCACATTTGTCTGTCCAAGCAGTCATTGTCTGTCAGTCCTCTCGCCTGCATCGCCACCTCCATGCCATACTGCCAGGAGTGCTTCGGCCTTCCTCTTTTCCGGCTTGACTCAGGGACTCAGTCCAATAATATCTTTGGCCATCTCTCAGGAGGCATTCTCTTTACATGCCCATACCACTTCAAACTCTTTGCCTCTATCCAATCGGCAATATTCTCAGTCAGACCCATCTTCCTTCGAATATCATCATTTCTCACTCTGTCCATTCTTGTATATCCACAACATCGCCTCCAATAATCCATTTCCAAAGCCTTGAGCTTAGCTTCATACCTTTTATTCACCTCCCAAGTTTCTGCACCGTATGTTCCAATGGTTTCAATGACTGTGCTGTAAATGCGAATCTTATTTTTCTTTGTTATTTTTCCATTCCATAGGACACTGTTCAACTGCCTTATTGCTGACCGCGCTTGACCAATTCTTGCATTTATTTCCTCATTGCTTCCCCCATTTGACGATAGCACAACTCCGAGGTATTTGAATCTTCTTGTTGCCTTTATGATTTCACCTCCAAGACTCAAATCCTTAGCATTTCCTCCAACAACCATATACTCTGTTTTCATTCTGCTTATTGATAGACCCCAGTTTGTGTACTCCTCATCCAGTTTCCGTAGCATGTAGTCAATGTCTTGTTCATCTTCAGCCATAATAACCTGATCATCAGCAAAGTGCAATGAGTACAACCTTTTATCTCCAACAAGGATACCCATGTTGCAACATTTCCTTCTCCAGACTTTCAATGCTTCATTCAAATATATTTTGAACAGTGTAGGAGCAATGCAACATCCTTGCCTTAATCCTTTACTAATGGGAATTTCATCTGTGATTTTTCCTCGCACTTTGATATTTGATGTCATATTCTTATATAGTTGCTGGACAGCATGAATGTATTTCACACTTATGCCCTGATTTTTCATGGCCATCCATAACTTTGAGAGAGGGACACTATCATAAGCCTTAGTAAGATCCACAAAAACAATATGAGTAGCTTGATTATGAACTATCCTTTTGTCTGTTAACTGTTTCAAAGAGAAAATGCTGTCTACACACGATCTTCCCGCTCTGAAGCCATTCTGCTCCTCCACATCCATGACTTCCTTCTCAATTCTGTTCTTCAGGACTTTCCCATACACTCGAGACAATGAATTTGTTACACTTAAACCCCGATAATTATTGCAGTCTCGACGGTCACCTTTTTTATAAAGATTACTGATATAAGACTTTGTCTACTCAGGTGGTAGGTCTTGACCTCGAAAGAATACGGTGAATACATAGGCTAGTAATCTCAACAGAGTCTCTGAACCATGCTTTAAGAGTTCATTTGGCACACCAAGAGGACCAGCCGCTCTTCCATCTTTCAAATTAGCAATCACTGCTTTTACCTCATCAACAGATATTTCATCATCCTCATCATACTCTATGTCACCCGCTGTTGTATCAGCCTCCAAGAACTGAGGCCTGGTCTTACTGAGCAGCTCAGAATAGTGCTTTTTCCATGCATTTTCATCTATAGTGTTATAACTACTCTTTTCCTGCTTGTTTGTTCTTAGTTGTTTTACTGTTTTCCATGCCTCTCTTGACTTTGTTGATCCCATATATCTGTCGACCTCTGCACATTTCAGCTCCCACTGCTGATTTTTAGCTTGGATTACCAACTTTTTCACCTCTCTGTTCATTCTTGCATACTGACGTCGGTCCTCAGCATCCCTCGTTGTAAGCCACTTATGGTATGCTTGCTTCTTCTCCTTCACCGCCTGGTCAATATCGGGTGTCCACCAACCGGGAGCATCCTGTTCCTTGAATTTTGGAACCTGTCCCAGGGCCTCCAATGCTGCTTGAGTGATACTGGAAACAATGTCCTGATACATTTGATTTGCTGAGGAATATGTCACATTTTGTAGCTTCTGGTCCAGTCGCCGTTTATATAAGTATGAAGTAGAAGGATCATTCAAGCTCTGGATATTAAATTTGTTTTCCTCTAATGGAGTCAAATCCGAAGTTGATTGCTGGTTCTGGTTTTCTGTATTTTTCAAATGATGTTTGAAAGGGAAATAGCACACTGCCCGAAGAAGGTGATGGTCTGATCCACATTCTGGCCCTCTTAGTACTCTTACATCTTCAAAGTGTATTTTTGTATTTTGCTTCGCCACGACATAATCAATTATAGATTTTATTTTTCTAGCAGGCTGAGTGTATGTGTACTTGTGAATTTCTTTATGTTTATAAAACCCATTTAAGATCTGCAATGAGTTTTGTTCACAGAACTGTATCATTCTCTCACCACCATCATTCAGCCTCACATCTCCATATTTCCCCACAACTTTATCATCCAATCTATTTCCTGTCCAACCATTGAAATCACCCAGGACAATAACCTCTCTGCGATCACCAATCACTTCAATATGCTCTGTCAGTGCTTCATAAAACTTATCCTTTTCAACATCATTTGCATCATTTGTTGGAGCATATACTCCAAAATCTCTAAGCTGTGTCCTTTCCACTCAAGTGACAGTCTAATGAGTCTTTCATTTATTTGTTCCCATCCTTTGACCGATCTTCTTAGTTTTTTGAAATCAACACAGATACTCCAGCTTTGGCTCGTTTCTCCTTGTCCACTCCACTATAAATATGCACAAAGTTTCTCACTTCCTCACTACCCTGTCCCTTCTTCTTAGTCTCCGTTAAAACGATGATATCCGATTTGATTCCTTCCAATTCTGTGATGACCTCGTCAACCTTATTTCTCCATCCCTGCACATTCCAAGTACTAATATTCAAAGTCCGTTTCCGTTTTCCAAGTCGTTTACTGTTTCCTTGTTTATTCCGTTGTAGGCAGTCCGAGTTCCGAGGCTGGTTTTTAGGATTTTTTGCGGTAAGAATTTTTACAGATGACAGGGTGCAGGCCTATCGATCTAACCCTCTACCAGAAGGATCGGTCAATTTTCTTTCAGGGTTTTCTTCCCTCAGCCTTTGATAAACCAATATCACATCTACAAGGCAGCAGCATTTCTTTGAGTACTTCTTTGTCTGACTCCTACCCCTCGGACCTGTCCGGCTTGGGAGGCCCTGCCAGTAGTTACACTACCGCCGGCATAGCTCTCGGGGTCAAAGGAGCACACAAGCCCCTCCACCAACGTCAAGGTCTTGTACTCACTAGGAGGAGTCAAAATTTATGACTATTTTAAAAATAAGTGAAGGAAATTTTATTATTAGTTACAGTATTTATGTACATATGTATTAGTGGTGTTATTTATTTGTGTTTTTTTTTAATTAAATGTGACGTTCAAAAAAAGGTATGTATCTTTACGTTTATTTAATATGTAATATACATAACCTATATATTAATTTATTTATAATTTATATGTAATTATTGTTATTAATATTTTATCACATACCTAACAGGGAATGTTCAAACACTAACACTTTTCTGCCTTTAATAATATTTCTTTAAAAACCACTCTCTTAACAATGTCTTGGCCGCTTCTTGGCTAAAAACATTTTCCGCCTAGGACACTAATTTGTGTCGGACCCATGAAAATCGTATTAAACGGATTATACTGTAATCAATTTTCATTGGAAATAAGCAAAAAACAAAACAAGTAGTTTGGAATAAAACATTATAAGTGCCCACTGGCAGTGAATTTGAGAAACCACTTTCATACTCTTTTCACAAGAGATTCTACCTATATTTACTTTATTATTATGCAATAAATTATTGTTTTTTAAACTTACGGCAGTTTTCTTCGGGATGTATGTAAGGATATTTCCTGTTTACAACTTTTGTTTTGTAAAAATTACATCACATAATCATATATGTCCATGGTTAGGTTGGAATACTAATGGGTCAGGTTAGGCACCAAAGCTTTCCATTATTCTAACTGTTGAGATATTTTTGTGAAGTATCAATAATTTCCACTGATATTTTAATATTATATTGTAATTTACTATTAGTATTTATAAATTTATTGTATATTTAGTAAGGTAACATTACGCTAATACTGCTGAATATCAACTTTGAAGATTAACATTATAAAATTTAAGGTGAAAGAAACAAACATATCAAAGATAGTTGATACTTCATTCTTGTACAAGTCAATTACTTTAATTACTTGGGCTTTAATTTTTTATATTATAATGTTAATCACGACATGAAGAAGAAGAAGAAGACAACTTGAAATAATTCACAGTTTCAGAGTAATGTGAAACCTGGATACTGAAAAATAAATTAAAGAAGAAGAGGAAGAGGAGGAAGATGAGGAAAAGGAGGAGGAAGAGGAGGAGGAGGAGATGAAGAAGACAATCGAGGGAAATGGTTTCATTTCCCTCCTAACATTTCCTCCTGGTTTAATGCCTAACAAACTTAGTAAATACTAATAAATACTCCTTAAATATTTTAAATTAAAGTTTAGCAAAATAATACAGATGGTTGTATTTTTAAACAGCAGAACTTATACTAACATAAGAATAATTGTACAGATTACTCTTTAATAATAACCAATCATGTTAGCACTATATTGTTGACATATCACTATACAGAATATTTTTGATTAAAATTCTCACTAATTATTATGTAAGCTAATAAAATCTATTCATTACATGAAATTTTCAGTACACCAATCAAGTTAGTACTTCAATCTTAAAGCACAGTGGCTGAAATGAGCTTAATTAAAGTTTGTATACAAAAACTATTAAATGTTTTAATGGTACAATAATTTACTTTAGGAATAAGTTAGCGAATAGTGTACAGTACTCGTATTTAGCCATGAGATATTTGTTAAGTTTTTAATTAAATTATGTTAAATGATTCAATGTTATGTACAATTTAATTTTAAAATCGCATTTGTATAGTAATTAATAAATAAATAATAGATAAAATTAAACATACAATAAAATAATATTTTATGGGTCTTTGTCATTTCTTGTATTTTTTTACAATGTTATCTTTAATTTTTTGTTTCTTTTGCTATCTCCTTTCCTGTGTACATTGAAATCTGTTCAATTTTCAACTATAAGAAACCATATGAGCCGATGAAATGATGATGACGTGTAAATGTATGTATGAGGTGTAAATAAGGTGTAGTCTTGTACAGACTCTGGCCGACCATTCCAGAGAAAGTATGGTTAATTGAACCCTAACCATAAAATTACACTGGTAATCACTATCTAGTATTTGAATTCGAATAAAAGTAACTGCCTTTACTAGGGTTTGAACCTCGAAACCTATGTCTCCATACATAATTATTTTATAATTGAGTTAAATAAGATCAAAACAAAAAAAAATCACAATTTTTTAAATTAAATTTAGTTATCGCAGCTGTTAAAAATATTATTTTTCCTGCTAGTATATCTAGTGGAATAATTTGTTTCATTTAAAATAGTTAATGTCCTATAGAATAGTACACACAAACTTTGGGTTTAGTATCAAAAGAGATAATCTCTGTCAGATTGGGTAAATTAAAACAGATAAACTCCATACCCTACCTACACCATGAGGTCATACTGAACTATTACCATGTCATAATGATTTACAGTCTAGTGTGTCATTGTGTTTTGTTGCACTAAAATAATAGTACCTAATGAAAATTTCTCGAAAATTTGTGACTCCTACAAAAGCTAAAATAAAATTCAACAACCATTAAATTTGACTCTATGTGGACAGATACCACTTTACAATGTCTGGAATTTACAGAAAAATGAAAATATTAAAAAGTTTCTGACAAAAGGAATGCCTACACAAATGGAGGATTATGTAGGCATCATCACTCCAAAAAAGTTCCAATTACAGCCGATAGTTCATTCACAACGTCACTAGATTTTTAGTTTATCACCCACAGTGTATGAAGTTGTGTGCATTAGCATTAGTGTATAAAATTTGGATGTTAAAACAAAAAAAAACACCTTCATAAATTGTAAAAGGACATTCTTAATATCCACTCAACCACAATAATGTATTTACCTATTATTTGACAGAGCATGAATTCCCAAAGAATTCAAATACCATTGCATCACCATACACGAGTATACCATTGTCTGACAGAATTCTTAAAATAGTAATAATAATAATAATAATAATAATAAATAAAAATTTATTTCCCATTTACATAAACAAAAACCGAGAGAAACATATTAATAAATTACTGTTATTATTAATGCAATTACTATTTAGAAGGTAACACAATATAAGTTAACGATCGTCAGCGAGAGTAAGACTGTACTATGCGGGGGTGGAAGTGCTACTACACGTGCTTTTCTAAATACAATCATAGCGACAGCTCTAACCATGACAATACATCATGTTGTAGTTACTCTTCCATTGATTTATTGTTTACAGCTATGTCGTTTTATAAACATCCCATGTATTATTTATTGATTCTTAATAATTATCCTAAATAATAAACATTAATTCTAAATAAGCCATTATACTAGGGCCTAAGCTAATATATATTATCCTTTTTGGTTATCAGCAGTAAACTGAATTACTGCACTCTGACATTTTTGTAGTGATAAGACTAGTTAGTCCGTGAGTTCCGTCGAAGCGAGCTTATTAATTTACAGCATTTTCAAAATGTTATTGTATTTTTAGGGTTTTCATATTTTCATTATTTTCAGTAAAGTTATGTTAAATTGGAATTGAATTTTAAACAATTCACTTTCTTTAAATAATTACATTACTCCTTACTTATTTAGTGTGAAGGGTCATGAACTGAATTTTATTACTTAGTGTTTGTGGTGGTTAATTTTGAGTTACAAGCTTGATACATGTCTTATGCTTTCGGGTTGGCCAATGTAAGTAGGATAGATAGTATACTGTCCTCGGCATGAAAGGCGCAATCGTCAACTTATAGCGTGTTACCAATACTTTGATAATAAAGTAGCCTACCTATTATGTTGCGGGAAATTCAACTACCCAACTATGGCACAGCCATGTTCTAAAGTAGACTTGATGAGTTCCCCTTCCTGTAAGGGGGAAAGTATGTTTTATGGTTCAAAAGTAAAGTAAGTGAACCAGTTAAGGATTAGAAGGAGTCAACAACTGGTGGATCTCGTGTCTATCTTGGCTGAGGAGCTGCAGGCTGACGACCTTTTTTAAACTTTATTATGTTCGCCAGATTTCTAATATAAGTAGGCATAAGATTTAAAAGTTTAGGAACTAACTTTTTGGTTTAATTTAGTGGAAGCTCTGTGGAGTGGAACCAAATATAATAAAGAGTGGACCCAATAAAAAAAATAAATTAAAAATTTCACGTTAGTTTTCAGAGTTCATTCAAAAATCTTTGTGGGTTGGGAATAATATAATAACATTTTTTTGGTCAGTAAAAATAAATTCTATTTGATAAAATTAGGTGACAGTTTTTATGGTTTTTTAAAAATGTACGAAAGTGGACATCGCTTGTATTAAACCTGCAGGACTTAATCGTCCTTTACCTGTAAATTTTAGTATGATATAGGCCTACACCAGTTTTTCAATTGATATAACTTTTTTCTACGGTAGTTGATAAAATAAAGTTGATGTAGAACAGAAAAATTTCTAATAATTCCTTAACGATTTGTAGTAGTTGTTTACGCAGAGTGAAGTAACAGTAATTACGCCAAAGGTTAAAATAGTAAAAATAATTCCAAATTATACTTTATATTAACTCTGAGACATATAATTTAATCTGAAATCTAAAAATATATCATAAATCTTCAAAAGTAATTTTTCATTTCCCCCACGTTTATTAAACGTAATTTCAGTTCATGTTCCTAAGAAAACGTTCTGTTATTACTTTTTAAGTTGCAATCAATAACGCTCATCAATATTCTGGAGTGTTGCGTCACTAATAAAGGAATGACGACGTCGTCCTGAAAGTAACAAAGCATTATAAAATTGCTTCAAGAATACGGTAACGCGTAGTCGTTGCTTCCATACAAATCTCTTAAAAATGAAATAATTGTTATAGAGAATTTCATTTCAATTATAGCATATTTTATATTAAGTTCACTTAAATACATCGTCTTTAGAAATAAATGATACTTACTTTAATTATTTCTATTTCATATAATGAATTAATACAATAATTTCACTAACCTTCTTTTTAAACTGCGTCACCTTTATTTTAATTTTTACTTACACGTGTTTCGGTGGATCCACCATCATCAGAGTAAATAACATATAATTGAAACTAAAAACATTATTTATTAAAAATCTATAGAAGATGATACATCTTCAGTCACTTGTATTATACAAGTGACTGAAGATGTATCATCTTCTATAGATTTTTAATAAATAATGTTTTTAGTTTCAATTATATGTTATTTACTCTGATGATGGTGGATCCACCGAAACACGTGTAAGTAAAAATTAAAATAAAGGTGACGCAGAAAGAAGGTTAGTGAAATTATTGTATTAATTCATTATATGAAATAGAAATATTTAAAACTGCAGGATGCATTATAAAGATTTATTTTTGAATGAAGATACTTTAATTATGTTGAAGTAATCACACTATTCTGTTATGGCGGAAGGTGAAAATATTGTTGTTTGACATTGGAAAAATAAATTAAATCAAGAATCTTAGAATCATTAAGATTTAAGATTCTTCGGATCAGGAGTAAATTTTCGAATAAAGTTATTTTTTTTTTTTTTTTTTTTTTTTTTTTTTTTTTTGGTTTAACGTCCGACTGTTCTGCAATTACTGCTAATGCAGACGGTGAAGGATGAAATGATATTTTATAACGTATGAAAAAATGCCATGCCTGAATGGGATTCGAACCCAAGTAATATTCGAATAAAGTTAGGAGAATAGTGTTAACAAATGTATGATTTTCTTGTATTGCACAATTTTTATGCTTCTTGCATAATCGTTGAAATACATACTATATAACACTTAAGTCTAGGTTCTTTCGGGATTGGTTTTAATAAATAATAAACAAATTTCTTTTATTATAATTGACTCGTTAATAATTACAATTTAATGATTAGGCCTAGACAATTACAATTCATTTAAATTAATTAAAAAACTTAAAGCTTGAACTAAATTTGGGTCTCTTCTGTTTTCTGTACGCCACTATTAAATCCGAATTTCCTGAAAGGTTGTACATGCGGTCATTTCTTCCACTCATGCGTCTAGCGCGCCAAAGTGACCAACAACATTCCTGCGTAATGTCAACTCCACTCCCATTTTACAGTTAGTTACTCTACTACTCACAGTCTCTTATGAATTTCATAGATGTACTTAATAATGTTCGTTAATAATAATATGTAAATTAATGCACTCGATCTGCTGGTTCCAGGGCTACAAAAAATGTTCTGTTTCTTATCACATTGTCAATAATATAGTCATAATCTGAACTATTTAAACACTGAAGAGGTGGAGGTGTAAAAGATACTAGTCAGAGTTATTTCCTCTGAGAATAATGAATTTTACTAAAATGCTTTTCACGGTTGATGAGCTCTACTGTTCCACGCATTTAGACCAATCAGAACATTTGCCAGCGTTGTCAGATTGTACGAATGTTTCAGGCTGACAAAAATTACGCGCGCATGGGTGTAAGAGCCACAGTGGTTTACTCGTGTGTTACCTTGGTGTGTTACATCTCGTACTGAACACATCAATTATAGAGCGCGTTAACATGCAATACTTTATGATATAATCAGCTGATGAATGTTTATACGTTATAATAATTGTATTGGAAGAAAAAAAACGGCTGACGAAATGTATAACAGAGCTACGAGAGCAAATATTGGCAACGTTGCTGGCAAGTAATTGGCTAGCTATAAGTGGGTAGGGGGCAATGCGTACGTTCAGAGCTCATCAACCCTGAAAAATAGTATAATACAGCATCACCCTGTGGTGAATGAAGTGAAGGTGTCATTTGCAGGGTGTATATGCTTTTCAGAAGGTCTGGGATGCTGATAAGCATACTTTTCACTCAATGAAAACCAGGTAAACTCAGGTAAACCACCTCACTCCTTTTTTTACTCAGTAAAACCTCTAGTGGTTCAAACCAGCCTTTCGGCTGATAACCTTAACAGCAATAAAAAATAAAACAGAAATGTGTAACATATACTGAGACTGGAATGGACGTGTATGTGCGTGCATATGTCACTGAGTATTCACTAAAGCAGGGAGTGGGATAAATTACCACGTGCGCAACTCTTCAGGGAATTAGGAATTGATAGTGGCATACTAAAACAGAAGAGACCCCTAAACTCGACTATAAAATATAAGAAACAGTAACTTAACTATCGAACAATGATTTACCCTTCTAAAACCACTTTCTACCACCCGTACGCACACATACTATTATCAGAACCGGTTTTGTAACGACACTATTTCGATCGGTGATTTCTACTATTTCAAAAAATGTTGATTCTAGTTTTTTATTAGAACTGCTTTTTAGGGCCGTACTACACTAGGCAGCCAAAACAATGTCGGTTCATTGTAGCCCACGCACTAGGCAGCTATGATTTTTTGGCTGCGGTAGCCATTAGAACACGTCGGATTGCACGGCAGCCAGTTGGCTCCGCAAAACCAGTTGCAAGCAGATTGTTTCGTGGAGAACGTATGTGGCTGCTTTCAGTCTCCGCGCACTTGTCGAAGCAACCAGACCTTGTTTATACCCCGAAACAAAATTAAACGATGACTTTCTATACGGAGAAATTTCTTCGTAAAATCGAAAGCCGAAAAGTAATCTGGGATGTGTCTAGTGAAAAATAATAGTGATCGTGATGTGAAGAGAAGACGATAGGAAAAAAACACAAGTATGATGTATAAGGAGAATATGACTGAAAATTAAAAGAAAAACCTGGTGTGAAACACTCACACGACTTTCTCTTGACAATGAAAATAATGAACAATCTAACATTAATAATAAAACATTAGAAATAAACAAAACACTAACCTCAAAATGAATAAATGATGCAAAATGAAAACCAACTTTAGTTTGACTTAAAAATAGGAAAGTCACTCTTTCACGCTAAACTAAGCTCTGTAGAGAAAAATGTTTTAAATAAAAGTTGTAGATTTTATTTTAATTACCTATAAATTTGATTATATAAACTTTTGTCGTGAAATGCTTACTAAGGCTGAAATCTTAAAAAAATCTATTTATTTATAGATTTTTATGAAACAAAAAACAGAAAATTACTAATTTTACCGCTAAACTAAGCGTTATACAAAAAATGTTTGAATTAAAAGTTGTAGGATATTAAATTTTCTACAGCTTTTATTATTCACATTTTTGCGTTATAATGCATATTAAAACCGCAATCTTAAAAAACATTTTTTTACAAGAAAACAGCCTTTTCAAAATTTCAGCAGATATGGCGCCTACCCTATCTTGTAGAGTATAAAAAAATTAATAAATGAGGCGATTTTAAAAAAAATCATAGAAGCCGTTTTTGAGAAAATCGCAAAAAGTGAAAAATGACACGAAAATCTGCTATATCCGGTTAACCGATTTTGATGAACATGTTCGTGTCAGTTCCGGTAGTAGAATCTAACTTAAGTCTCAAGTTTCAAGTTCGTTCGATGTTCCGTTCTTGAGATATTTTGTTCACACACACACACACACACGCGCGCGCGCTTTTTTGATTTTTTTTGGCTAAAAACATGTTTTGTTTGGGTTCAGGGGGTCTGAAAACGTGTAGATCCGGTGAAAATTAGATTTCGAAAATCTATATGAAAACATTACTCTCCTTCCTTTACATTTTATAAAGGCAAGAGAAAGTAAAAATTAAAAAAAGATCCGAGTAGTTTCGAAGATCTTAAAATAAGCCCTTTGTGTGCCGCTCCAGAAGTAGAGGATGAATCCAATATCTTTTTTTGGCTTTTTGTTTCTTACGAGATGAAAGGTAAATAATTACAGTTTAACACCTTGGACGTCCATCTCGCTCGGTTTATCGGTCACAACTGACCGTCAGCTGGCTGACTAAACTGGCTGCTCAACTTTTCGGCTCCCGCAGCCGGGATGCTTAGTGCAAATCACAGAGTGCAAATCATAGAGTCTCGGGTTCGACTCCTAGCTAGAATTCGGAAGCGTTTTTAACTCACTATTTCATAACTCATAATATTAATTCGACTTTCAATAAAACTAACAAGAAAGGACTATGACGTAAATTGACTGCGTTACGAATATATTTTTTTCTGAAAGATACCAAAAACATAAAAATATTTTCCATTAAAAATTATTTCTTGTTCTAGAGCTGATATTAATTAAATATTATTGTCCTCCATGAAACTCTCATTGTGATCGTGCAAACAAAGACATAATATAAATAAGTATTTTATTAATCATTTTGTATTTTTATCTGTGATTTGAATCAACCAGGAAAATGTGACGCAGTTGCATTTTCTTTTTAATAGAGTTTGTTATAAGTACTTATATACAGATCCTACGTATTTTCCACGCGTTGTTAAAAATCAGGTCAGTCAGAAAGGTTAGAGTTAAAAATCAAATGCGTTATTAGATTTTCAAATATTCCTCTCTCAACAGCCCTTTAAAAAATTCATACGAAATATCTGTTGTTGTTTAGGTCAACAGCCGAAAGGCTGGTTTGAACCCGTAGAGGTTTTACTAAGTAAAACGAGGAGTGAGGTGGTTTACCATTGCCTTCCTCACTGAGTGGAAAAGTGCACTTATCAGCATGCCGAGCCCTCTGAAAAGCACATATTTTCCACTCTGTAAATGACAACTTCACTTCAATCACCACAGGGTCTGGCTGTACAATGAAATTCATTACTTTCAGAGAAGATAACTCTGATAAGTGTCTTTTACACCTCTACCTCTTCTGTTCTTAAACAATTCAGTCATTTAATTGGCTGACCATGTGATAAGAAACAGAACTATTTATTTTAGCCCTGCAACGAACAGATTGAGTGTAAATAATTTGACACTCCACCTGTCTGTTACGGGCAGACGAAATATCTAACCCACGTAAAAGGAAATAAAATGATCAGATATCTAGAGCATATTAAAAAAAAGTGTTTTGTAACCACCTCTGTGGTACAGTGGTCAACTTGCTGGATTATAAAACGGAAAGTCCCGTATCTGATTTTCGGCTAGAGTCTAGAAATTATTCATGTCAAAACCAAATTGTTCCACAACAAAAATCGGGTGTGAAACACTCACACGACTTTATCTTGCCAATCTAGATAATGAATAATATAACCTATGTTTAATCATGAGTAAACATTGTAAAATGAAAAACGTAACCGAATTTTAATCATGAATGAATAACACTAAATGAAAATCAACCTCTGCTCGATCTAAAAATACGGAAAATCAGTAATTGGCTTTAAACTAGGCTTTGTAGAGAAAATGCTTAAAATAAAAACTTTGGTTTTTTTAATTTTCTATAACTTTGATTATATACTTTTGTCGTAAAATACAAAGTCGCAATTTTTAAAAATCCCATTTTTTATCGTTTTTGATGAAAAAAATAAAAAATTGCGGCTAAACTAAGCGTTGTACAAAAAATGTTTTGAAATAAAAGTTATATTTAAGTTTTAAATGTTTTTTACAACTTTGATTGTAGATACTTTTGCCCTAGAATCCATATTAAGGCCGCGATCATAAAAAACCATTTTTACGAGAGCCCAGCCTCCCCAAGAATTTCAGCGATCAGCGCTTACCCTATATCTTGTAGAGCATAAAAAATGTAGTAAATGAGGCGATTTAAAAAAAATCGTAGGAACCGTTTTTGATAAAACGACAATGCTGAAGATTTATAAAAATTCAGTTTATGATATAAAAATTTATACGAACAATCAATAACTAATTAATTTGCAACGAATGCAGAAATTAATAACAAATAAATATTAAATAGAGGTGATTTAAAACCGTTCGTTAGATAGCAATCAAAATTGTTAATAAGATAATTGTTTTAAATGTACTAACAGTAATAATTCCTAGCATTGAGTTTAGCTGTTATTGATGTGCCTGAAATGGATAATGAAATCCATATTTTGCGCGGCCTGAATATTGATCTTTTTTATATAATTCTGCAGTTGTTAACATTATAATAATTATTAATATATTCTGCTGCTGGTAATCGTGAGAGAAATTATGATTAAATATATATCCAGAAGGAACGTTATCAAAATAATTGTTGAGATTTATTATTAGATTTTAGTATGTGTTTGTCCTTCTTTTTATGATTTTTAATTAGGTTTTAAAGGACATAAACATGGTCTTTGGGTGGTAGATTTTATTATTATTATTTATATTTTATGATAAAATATGTACCTACCATAACCAACGTAACATGTTGCCAATGTAAGACAGTTGGAGTGTTATTATTATCATTTGCATTCAATCTGGATTTGTTCGAGGCTGTAAAAGTATGCTTAGCTGTAAAAGGTGGAAAAGTATGCTTATCAGCAGGCCCTCCGAAAAGTATCTACTTTTCACCCTGCAAACGACACTTTCACATCATTCACCATAGGGTCTGCTTGTAGGCCTATAATGAAATTCATTACTCTCAAAGGAGATAACTCTGGCTAGTGTCTTTTACACCTCTACCTCTTCTGTTCTTAAATATTTCAGTCATATAATTGGCTGACCATGTGATAATAAACAGAACTATTTTTTTTAGCTCTGGAACCAACAGATCGAGTGCAATTTATATAACACTCCACCTGCCCGTTATGGACATCACAATAAAAACATTGTCTAATAATATACCTAATATATTTCTCCTTCCTTGAGTTCAATCTCACAATGAGATCCTTCAAGCAATTTTGATACCTTATAAAACTTTATTATTCATTTTCTTTTGCTTTAGCTGGTTGTCGATATCCATGATTTTCATATAATCTCTATCATTTATAATCTTGCTTTATCACGCTATATCAACACCCATGTTTCATTTCTATGCTGTCAAATATCCATGAAACGCTTTCCCACAGTGTTCACTTAGGCCTATTCTACATGTTAGGGATTTATATCATCGTTATTATTATTTTTTTTTTTTTTTTGGGGCTCCCAAACTCCTCTACACCCCGCCGTCTCCACCCACTACTATGGCTAGTCGCAAGGATGCGAGGTTGTACAGTAGAACAGCAATAGAATATCGCCTCAGTATACGTACTGTACCATTATAACTTAACGTAGTCATTCATTCTTCACTAGAAAACAGTCAGCCGCCGAGCTTAACATACACCACATAGACACAAATAACATAAAAATACAAATTTTTTTTTTTTTTTTTTTGGTTTAACGTCCGACTGTTTTGCAAATTGCTGCTAATGCAGACGGTGAAGGATGAAATGAATTTTTTGTAACGTATGAAAAAATGCCATGCCCGAGCGGGATTCGAACCCAAAAAATACATAAAAATACATAAAATAACATAAAGATCACGCAGTATTTACAGCCTTCCTTCACAGTATCCTGTATAGTTTTTCTTTAATTTTACCATCTCTGTGAAACAGATCTACCTCTCGATTTATTTCATTGGCTGTAGCTATACATCTATTGATTGGAGCTATTTTACTTTTTGTGTCTCCAGCAAACAGCCTGAAACTTCTTAAAGCTGTGCAAGGCACCCTCAGAAAAATCTTATTATAAGAAAGATATCTTATTATATTATTAGATATATTAGATATTAGATGTATTTATCTTAGATATATTATTATTAGGTATCTAACATCATTTATAATAATTTTTTTATTGTTATTTTTATTTAAAGTCGCGTCAACTGCTTGGTCATTAGCGACTACGGTGGGTTATGAAACATTAACTGTGGGATTTGACACGTAAAAATTTCCAGGCCCTGGCCGGGAATCGAACCCGGGACCTCCGCATGGTAGGCTAACACCAGGGCTGTTGAATAAGGGCCTTTATTCAACGGCCCTGGGCTAACGCGCTTACCACTACACTACGGCGGCGGTCAGGTATCTAATCATTGTTTTCCCCGTTTAAGGCTAGTTAGCTAAAGGTATTCGTCGCACTTTTTCTTACTTACTTTTCAATTCTTTTATTCTTCAGGTTAATACTCAATTTATCATTAGGAGAACGGTTCTTCTTACAAATGACCAATATTTCTAATTTACATATTAATAATAATATAATAATAATTTATTTATTCCCATGATATTACATAAAAAAGTAATTACCATAATACAAAATTTCTTATAGTTAACTCCTATCCTATTACGCTAGAGGTGGTGGAAATTATCCCATCCAACTATGGACAAAACCATGTACTATGATGGGTTGGAAACTTTTAAATAAATATAAAAAAAACTGATGTATTTACTATTATATCTATACCTACTAGTAGGTATATCTATACCTACTATATTTACTTACTACACTAACTTAACCAATACTATGCTATTTACTAAGACTACGATTGTATCATCTTATTATGATACATTACATTTTAATAAATTAAACTTACACTATTTTTAATAAAATAAAATATAATTAATTTAAACATAAAATTTATTATTACATTTAAAAAAAAACAAAAACAATAAAAAAGTAAATAAATATACTATTTTATTTGCCTCCTGTCTCTTTAGTTACATCTACATTTGAATATTGCTGACCCTTTTTGCAATTTTCTCTCTACCTGTTTCAGCTATCCATTTTTTTAGTTCCTTATAAAATTTTAAACCCGTTAGATTTTTCAAATCTAACGGGAGCAGGTTATACATTTTGGGTGCCAAGTATTCAAAATGACGCTGGTAAAGAGCAATTCTCGCTCTCTCCGATAAGAGCAGATCTCTGTTTCGCATGTAGTATTGATGCCTTCTATTTTGCAGGTTATTTATCGGCAAAAGGTTAAAAGTTACGTACCTATATTAAAGGGAATAGAGGATTTTTTCATGAAAATGAAGGAAATTTATCAGGTAAATACAATGATATGAAAGAAGATGATATGATCAATTTACTATTAAAATTGTTAAAAAGACAATAAAATAACAGTAAAAATTTTTCACAGTAAAACATATTCAGCCAAACTTTATAATCTTAAAAATTTTACATCAGTATTTTTTATTATCAAGAAGTCAGTTTTTTAATATATCTCAGTATAATATTCTGGAAACAAATGAAATGTAGAATTATGAGTGTAGAGAGTTCAAAAAGTAATATACAAATCGTCAACATTGCAGAAAAATACAAATAAATTCATGAGTAATCTAGAAATAATAATATGCGTTACGTATAACAGTAAAATGACGAGTAGAAAATTACAGTAATACCACAAATTTACAAAATACCAAGAAGTAACAATAAATTCACATATTTACAACTTTTTTACAAATTGCGCTTTACTAAAAATTGTGTCCATATTTACAAATTTCATATGAAAATGACAGCTGGCTAATTAGATTTTAAATGGCATACAATTTAAAAGCATGTTTGTATTATCTTTTAAGTTTTTTCATAGACCAAAATTCTCAACAGCTAATAATCGGTAGGAAAGAAAAATATAAATTGGTCTGTCAAAAATTCTAGAAAATATTAACGTATCAGTTAATAAATAAATGAATTTACAACTTCCTATTAATTTCAACATTTCCTGTAAACTTTTTAAGTACTAAATCTCTCAGTAAAAATTGTTTACATTGATTCCTATCACACGTGTAAGACTTTTTAATAATTATGTATCTCAGGTTACCTTACTTACATAATCTGTCACTATGTGTTTTTATTTTGACGTCCCCTATAATTTACGTTCCGGTAGATAAGTGCAGCGTTTTCAAGGATTTCTGTCTGTTGCTGCTACTATAATCTTAACTGTGTTAGATACTCACAAAGAAGGGGATCCGATGCAACCGGGTGTCAGATGAGCAGGGCTCAAACTTATCAAGTTTTAATTAATTGTCATACATAAATCCAAGTAAAAGAGATAATCTCACAAAAAAGAAAAAATGTAGGAAGAAAAGGTAAAGAGAGAAAAGGTCAAAATTACGAAATATTTGAAAGAATCAGGTGTATCTTGAAAGAAATAACTATGAAGCATGATTTTACAAAATAGGCAAAATATTATACGTGGTAGTAAATAAACTACCTTTATTTTCACATGAAATATGTAAAAAGTTTGGAGTATGAAATGGTAAGGCTGTACTACTATTATGAACGCAAATAGGAAACTGACCAGGAATTCGCTTGTAGCGGAAAAAAACAACTTTATAAAACTTTATCCAGGACAGCCAAACATTATACTAAAACTAATTGATCACAAATTATTCCTAATAGTTTTCAATGTTCACAAATCGACTTTTAAGAAGTTGCAGCTACTTTAGTATAAAAAAAACTTAGAGTACAGTGGTAAAAATTTACGAAATGGTCGTTTTAAATTTCTACAAGTATTTGTTTATATAATTGGCCAAAATAAATTCAACAATTCAGATCTGAATCGTGTAAATTAGCAACTATCAAAAATTAACCTAAAAATTAAATTAATTAATTAATTAGTAAGATGAATTAGGTAAAAAGGATATCGGTAGACCTAGGGGAAGATGGAGAAAGATGATATAGTTTGTAATTCAGTGTCCAATCTTTTACCTAAGATGTAATATTATCCACAACTTAATTGAAAGTAATTGTTGAGTTTATGACTATTAGTCGATAATAAGTTGCGGTCTTGAAAAATTTTACAGGAATTTTTGTAGTACAGAAAAAATTCTACCTAGTAATCTACTTCGTAGATATTGAACGTTTAACCTTAGTTATTAATAATTTTTCAGCCTGCTGATGAATATGTTTTTGATGAAAAAATTTAAGGATTATTAAATTGAATGATAAATTGAGATGAGATTTCTTCAAAAAACTAAGGCGTGTACACGCTTTGACAGAATAAGGAATGAGGAAATTAGGTCAAAATACAACTTGTACTTACAACTTGAACGAAAAGATAAAGTATTATCGCCAAAGTTGGAGGCAGCACATGGCAAGGATGTCAGATCACAGGATACCTAAGCAGGCACTTTGGTATGCTCCAGAAGGTAAAAGGGTTGTCGGTAGACCTAGGAGAAGATGGAGATAGATGATATAGTTTGTGAGTTCGGAACAGCCTAATCCTTGGTTGGAAGAAGAAGTAGAAGATTAAATTGAACTGATTAAATGCATTAAAGAATAAAATTTATAGCATCAGAATAAACTAAAAGGATGACAGCAACACAAGCATACTTATAAAATGAACCAATTTAATTATAATGAAATTGTCTAGCTTACTACTCAATTTAATAATGCTTAATAGACAATTTTTAATATTTATTTTAAGGGTAAAGATATTAAAATTTTTAAAATTGCTATATTTTTGAATAAGTCAACGCGAGCACAGAAATTGCTTTGTATTACTACTTACCTGCCTTTGTAACATAAAAATTAAAAAATGAAGTACTTTCTAAAAACTGTCAGAAATAATTATTGTTTGCATATTTTTTAAAATCGCAATAAATTTTCATTATTATAGAATGGAAAGGAAGCGTGAAAAGTACACTTTTTTCTATGATAGGGTTTTAATAAAAACCTACTTTATATTCCAAATAAATACGAGTTTTCTAAACTCAATATAGTGGTATTCAATGTTTATATTGTAATACTTTCTGTCATTTCTATTATTTCATTATCAGAAGAAAGCGGTGGATATAAAAGAGAATAAAAAATATATATATATGTAAACAAACCAAGAGAAGTGAGAGAATTTCCATCTTTTGTATTTTCAGTCAAATAACCTTTTGTATTTACATTAAAATTGTTCAATCCGCACATTTTGTTCAGTTTACTTATACACATGAAAATAAAATCAATCTACAAAATAAGTTGGTGAAATGTTGAATTGTATTCAGAATACAGAAGAATACAATTTAAATATAACTTAAAAAATTTGTACATTTGTGCAACATGAATTTTAATTAGATGAACCGTAAATAAAGTTATAGCCTCTACATCTTTCCAGTACAGAATATTCTGCAAAACAAATATTAATAATATTTTATCTTTACTGTAACAAAAAATCGGAAAACATTTTTAAATTGATTTTTTTTTAAATTTAGCGCTGTCTAAAAATTTAGGTTTACTGAGACAATGGAACATATTGAATTTCAAAATCAGTATTAACAAAAAATACAAAGAACTTCCTATCTTTGAAATCATTCGGTTGATTTTCATGGTGTTTTAAAAGTGTTCAATATTTTATATGTGTTATCTTAGTATTTTCATTGAGCAGTAATTATTATGCGGTTGCCTGTGCACATCGATGGTTGAAGTTCAATTAACCATGCCTCTTTTGTGAATGTTGGCCTGAGTTTGAACAAGATTACACCTCATTTACACGTCATACATAACAATCAAATCTCTTTGGATCAAAGGGTTGCTTATTGTTCAAAATTGAACACATTGCAACTTAGACATATTAGGATTAGGGAAAAAATTATTTTTTAGTTGTTTATGTATCGGTTGTGTTGCACACGGTCAATCTAGAGCTCACTTGGTTGTATAGGAATTTGTTGTTTCCCAGAAATGTGATCTCTTTAATACGCAAGGAACATTTTCTCAAAAAATTTTAAGTTAATTTTCCTGAAACTTTTATAAATTTATTCAACTTATTTATCCACACGTAATTAGTTTTACAGAGATAAAAACTACATAACAAATGGTTTTATCAAATATTTTAGGTGTAATTATATTATCTTCGAATCATAAAGTAAAAAACTTATTATTCTAAAGTTCTGTGAAACTTATCACGCTAACAAAAACTTAGATTACTTAAAAATTCCCAGTAAAAACTGTAACAATTTGAAAGATATTAGTTCATTAGTTTTCGTGAAAACTAATGAACTAATTAACTAATTTGAAAGATATTAGTTCATTAGTTTTCGTGAAAACGTTACTTGTGTTAAGTTATGGTTTCTTAAGAAATTGCATAAGTAATCAGCAACCAATTATTTTTTGGTATTTGTAACACTACGGTATTTCATCAAAGTTATTTAACTGACTCGTAGTTAAGTAGAAAGTTAAAAGTATAAAGTACATAATCCTTAACAATAATTCAATAAATTGTTTTCTATCACCTAATTCTTATTGGGAAATAGCAAAATGCATCCACCAAAATATTGCAAACGGAGTAAAAATAATGTCTTTTGTCTTAGGGTTATTATCAATAAGGCATTAGCTTAAAAACTAAGTAAGACTTTTATAAAAGAACATGACGTCATATAACAAATTTGTCCGTAGGGAATAGCGTGAAAACGATTTGTCTAGATCCCTACTAGTTAAAGGAAGGAAGTTACCAACAGAACTTCCTGATTTTCCTGTATTGAACGAACATTAGGGTCAAGAACCTTGCTTTGTTAAAGACGAACCGTTACGAACACCAGAAGAAGATTATTGGCGAAACGATTTTCATAAAATAACGAAAGTATCATAAAATTAGTAGTATTAAATTTATATTAAGTTATTGGGAAAGTACAGAACTTTTAATAAAAATAATCATGCTCCTTATACGTAACTTGAATGCCCTGCGCGGCTTCGCACGCGAAATATGTGTAATCAATTTTTTTAAAATAAATTTGGAACAGAAATTGTGTAGCTGCTAGATCGACTGTATATTACACACACACCCACAAACAAAACCACCTTTTGATAATTTCACCCGCGTACGTCTCTCGCAATCATCAAACCCCTCATCTACTTTAACGGCAATACGTACTCACATGTACGCATACATATTTACACATATTTGTGAAAATCTTCATTAGAGCCCTTAGGGTTATCATTTTTGAAAATTAAAAAATAAAATGTTGCTGTGATTATAAATATGAATATGGTGTCAAAATTTCATGAAAATCTGTTCAGTAGTTTTGGAAATTAGCCTGCACAAAAAACACGCTTTGTCTTTATACTATTAGTATAGAATAAAAAAATTAAGAAAGTTTCGGTTCCTCATTTTCTTTTTTTAAATGTTTGATGCGTGTGCGTTACAAGCATTTCAATAAAAAACAATAAACAATCACACGACCCAATGAGATGAGGATGATATGACGTGTAAATGAGGTGTAGTCTTATTCAGAATTAGGCCGACAGTTTCTGAGAGAGTATGGTTAACTGAACCTCAACCATCAAAGTAAACTGTAACCACTGTCTAGTATTCAGATCCGTATAAAAGTTACTACTTTTACTATATAGGCCTATATTTTTTAATTTATTCCTAATTTGTGTACGCTGCAATCTGTTCAATTCAGAAAAATAATTTTTTTTTTGTTTAACGTCCGACTCTTCTGCAATTACTGCTACTGCAGACGGTGAAGGATGAAATGATTTTTTGTAACGTATGAAAATATGCCATGTCTGAATGGGATTCAAACCCAAGACCGCATGATGAGAGGCGAGCACGTTACCAATCAGAAAAATAAGCAACCCCATGACTTAATGAGATGCAGATAATGTGTATGACGTGTAAATGAGGTAGGCTTCTACATACCCAGGCCGACTATTCCTGAGAGAGTATGGTTAATTGAACCTTAACCATCCAAGTACACCGGTAACCACTGTCTAGGATTCAAATCCGTATAAAAGTCCTTTACTAGGATTTGAACCAGTAACCTTCGTCTCTCAAAATCACCTGTTAAACAGTTGACTCACGGCGACGACTTTACCTCTAGACCAACCCGGTGGGTTTACTATAATTTGAACCAGGAACCTTCGTCTCCGAAAATCAGCTGATAAACAGCTGACTCACGGCGACGACTTTACCACTAGACTAACCCTGTGGGTTTAAGATCCTATTTTAATTTAGTATTATCTTAATTAATGTGTAACGAATTAATTTATGTCTGAAAGTTTTTTTTGGATAAAGATATACTCTATATCAATCGAAGACTTGTAAGGACTATAGTGTTCCATATTGATTAAAAAATTATCGGAGAAATAATTGTACATTTTAATCAGAAATTTGATAACTTACGGTCGTGTTTAAATTAAATATCAATTGTTTTAAAACGTAATTCAAAATTGATTTATTAATTTAAAAGAAAAAAATTCTTATTAAATTTTTTCATTTACTAGAAAGTCAACGTAAAACGAAATTGACAAAGACCCAATGTTTCCTGTTTTCAACCAAATACTTTGAAAGATATAAAGGTTTCAAAAGGATTTTCGGAAATAGCGAAAGAAAGAAAAGTTCTTTTGTGATATAATATCAAATTTGTTTAGAAAATTGTATAACGTTTGTAAATCGGATATCATTGTTCGGTTTCTGAAATAATATTATAATGATTATAATCCCTAACGTTTAGGCATTAAACGTCAAATAAACAATCTGATTGGTTGTTAAAGAGTTTTGAGGTACCTGTAATTAAAATATATTATTAAAATTTTATTTTTTTCTGCTGTCTTAATTAAAAAATAGCTCTAAAACAATGGAAAATAACTTGTCTGACTTTATTCTACAAGTGATGCTGTCGGAACGTACAGAACAAATTTTAAGCTAGTTCTGTAACATTTTGTATGTACCAACTGGTAAACTAAACTTACAGAATTTAACTTCTCATACAAACTTACACAAAGCAAAATCACGCTGTAAAAATCAAACCAATTAATACTAGAGGAATTTTGTTGATATCAGTATGAATTACAAATGCAAGTGGAGAAATACAACCAGGGAATAACTGAATGTGTTGAAAATATTTTGTGAAATGCTTTAAAAAAATATACAACCGCTTAGATTTTTGGAAAGTTTTACATAAGGTTTAATAAGGTTTTCCATGTAGAGATCATTTAAATATTTGTCTCGTTCATAATTCTCAGAAATTTTGGAAAAGGAAAGAAATGAAATAGTACTACATAGCACATAATATTCAGGAAGCTCTAAGCTTACCAAAACATTTCAAAATCATAAAACAAAACATATTTTGAAACAAATTGAAAAATTTTGTAAAATCTCTTGGTTAGATTCTGAGATTCGTGCAAAAAAGGAATGTACGTTATGTCTTTGTAATATTAATATAGATGTATCGTTCCCTTCATTTATTTTCTTGATTTCCTATGAAAAATTACTGTGATTCGGAGAAAATATGCCATCGCTTTCTTTGGGAGAGGAACAAGTCTCTTAAAAAAGTGTAATTTATTTTTATTATAATCCGATTGAATTTTCTATTAAAATAAAGTACAACATTGTAATTAACTTAGTTTTTAGATATATCAACAGGAATTACGCGTGGAATTTTAGCTCGGAAAATTACCCGCATCTGTGAAATACCTGTAGAAGATAAGAGAAAATTGTTATGTTTCCTATTCTCTTTGAAATGAGTAATACAGAATTACTTTTCTAGTGCAGACAGTATAGTTATTCCTGTGAATAGTTTTCCTTCGGGTTAACCTAGAAAAATAAATAGTTTTTTACCTCTGTATGAGTTTACTAACTAAAAACATGTAGTGCACTGGTTTACAGTTACTGCTTTCTTCAGTAATTTAAAGAAAAACACTAAACTATACAGAAACACTGAACCAATATGCTAAAAATATAAAAAAACAGTGATACAGATATTTAAAAAAAAGCTAAAATTCCTTTACCACTTTTATGAACATACCATTTCATAAAATTATGAAAAATATTCGTTCTTGGTGACATGATGATAATTTTTCTGGGTAAACCTGTTAAAACTTAATTTTTTCATTAAAATATTTTTTTTATGAAATTTAATGTATTTTGGTAGATCTAGGTCTGAACTATTGAAAAACTTAAAAAACGGAAAATTGAAATTTTCAGTTAAAACCATCATACAATCTCACCTTAAACTCGAAATTTTTTTTTTTTATTGATTGAGAACTAAAAAGTCAGTACGTTTAATTCATTTATTAGTTAACTTAACAATTTGCAATTTGAAATACATTCAAAATTCTTGCTAGTTCCACCTCCTTAGACAAGAAAACAGAGAAAATGAAAATAAATTAAGGCGTACGACAAGGCTGTCCAATGTCTCCGACGCTATTTAATATTTACGATGATAAGATTTTAACAATTTGGAATCAGTTAGTTGACTCAGCATTCAGGCATTCAACTTTATAATAACGTATTCCTAAATTCATTGCTGTATGCAGATGACACTGTTATTATTTTTGACTCAGAAGACAGGCTCCAATATGCCATTTATAACTTGCACAACATTAGTGCAGGTTGCTTTGGGGCGTATTTGACTAGGTTCAAACTTCATGAAGTACCGATATGTCGACTGTCTGATAGTGAAGAGGAGGAGTCCATTTCGCATATTTTTGAAAGATGTCCCTATTTTGGCCTCGACAGAATGGAGACATCTGAGAAGATAGGCGTTGCACCAGTAGATCCCAGAGAGAGTAGGGGCAGCGATACTGCAGGATGAGGAGAGCTGGAAGTTGGTCGCTCAGTTTGCGGAGAGGGTGGTTGGGAGACTACGGAGGGAGGAGACATATGGAGATCAGCGGGATCGCCCTCTCCCACAGCGAATCAATCCTGTCCCGATCTCAGTAGGTAAGGTAGGCACACTAATTTCCTGAGCTGGTGATGAAAAAGATGAATGAAAGTGAGAGAGTGAGTGTTGGTGAGTGACAGCGAGAGGGGAATTAGGCTACGGATTTCTTCCACGCCCCGCTGACAGTATGTAAATTTTTTCCCTTGTAGTATTATATAAACAGTTTCGGGGGAGGTGGAGGGTTGTTTGCTGATGTCGGATCAAGTGGTAAGGCGGTTGCGGCCTCCTTGGGGCTGGACGAGGACGCCTCAATTGAGTCCAACACTACTTCCCCCATCTAGAGGGAGTGAAAATGAGTTTTTCTCGCCGCCTCGGATATAAAAAAAAACAGCGCAGAGTTTGCTATGAGAATGTCGGCGCAAAAATCAAAGATCATGGCATTCAAGGGAAGATGGCCAGTTTGCTCAAAAATTAGGCTTGACAACTGAACTATAAAACAAGTTTGAAATTTTAAATATTTAGGATGCAAGATTTCCTATGACGAAGATGATGAAATGAGTGAAAAACTGGCAAAATTCAGCCCTGTATGCGGTTCTATTCGCACGACAATAGTTAATAAAACGAGAAAGGACACCCAAATTGGAATTTTACAGAGCAATGTACCACTCATAACATATGGGAGTGAATCATGGGTGTCATTACAGAGGAATGAATCTCGTATCCAGGCTGCTAAAATGAGATTTTTGCGGGGAGTCAAAGATTGTACCCGGTTAGATAGAGTACGTAACGAAGCTATCCACACCGAGTTAAATGTTCAGTCACTATTGGAAATGTTAAGAATGTATAAGAGAAACTGGTCCAACCATTTACTTCGCACACCAGCTCACAGACTTCCTCTGCGAGTATAGAAATATAAACCTAAAGGGAAGCGAGGCTTGGGAAGACCTTAAAAGAGATGGATGCCGGAACAGGCCATTTAGCCTAATCCTTGACAGATGATAATAATGATGATGAAATCCATTCATAAACATTTATTATTCTCATAATTGTCTAATTAGAGCTGTAGCCATATTATTTATGCAAAAATTTTTAAAAATTTAAATTTGGATAATGAATCTTAACTTAAGTTGACAAATCGCTTACAATAGCAGTGATTTAACATCACACAATGTCAATGAAATTAAAAGGTAAACAAATATTTTAAGTTGTCTCATCTTTGCCTAAAATCGTAATAACTTATACTTACTCATTACGGTAAACATTTTTACCCATTTTATTTTTATTTATTTTTTACAAACATAAATTTTAATTAAAATTATTTTAAAACCAATTTAAAATGTTTTATTTACCAAGTTCAAGGTTATGTTATTGTAAAATACAATATAATAGGCCTAAAACTCATGTTGTTATTATTTCGGTTGTTCTCGGTTAAGTTCGTCGAAAAGTTGTAACGTGGTGGGCGGCAAGGAGCATGTCTGTTAGTAGAATCAAGTGAAGCGGTATTCCTGGTGCTCAATATTGTATACAACGCGCAGTTGTAAACTAGCTTAGCCCGCGGCAGTTGAGAAACATAATCGCGAATCATGATACTGATTACATGTATGTGATTATTAAATTTGTGACGTCACGTAAATAAATAAATAAAAATCATGGACACAGTTTATTACGTGTGTGAAGTGTTGGTTGCGATCACAGCAGTGACCGGAAATGGTTTAGTTTTAATTGCATTTTTTCGGGAAAAACGATTACGCAGAAGAACAAATTATTATATTGTTTCTTTAGCCGTGGCAGATCTTCTTGTAGGCTTATTGGGGATTCCTTGTGCATTGTTAGCTTATATTGGTTTACCAAAACAATTACACGCTTGCTTATTTACATTGTCATTGTTAGTTGTTTTATGCACTATATCTATATTTAGCCTCGTTGCAGTATCTGTTGATAGATATTGGGCGATTTTATACCCCATGGGTTATTCAAGAAATGTTCGGACTAAAACTGCTATATGTAAGTATTAAATTCTAATTCAGTTATATTAATTTAAAATTAAATACGAGTATTTTCTATACCTACAGTGTATTAAAAATTTAAATGTACTAATCAAAAATACATTAATTATTAAGAAATCTATTAATTTGTTAATGATTTTCTTGTGATAAAGTATAACGTTTACAAATTTATAGACTATATTCGGCTTTAGGTTAGAATAAAAACGGATTTAACTTAACTTTTCAAAAATTTAACGGAAAATTTAATGTGCGGTTTTACTTTATTGCATTATAACAATTATCTACCTTGATTTTAAAGATTATTTGTGAAGTTAGTTTCCAAAATTGTTTAACGCTATAACAAAATGAAAAAGATGGGTTTTCTTTGCAGTGAACACATTTTGAAATAATCTACTTCAATAACATCACATTTTATATTATCATTACATATGTATGCACACAAAATATCTGTAAAAAAACGAACAATTATGCTTGTGGAAACCTTTTACTAGAACAATCAGTGAAATTCTCACTGATGAATATGAAAATGGCTGTTCTTTTCGGTTTATCAATATCAGAAAATAGTAGTATAAGGATTTAAAATGTTCTAAATTTTTCTATCGTATCTATTAATACGTTTTACATTACGTAAATAACTAATAAAATAATTACATTACTTACTCCAGGAGGGTTTTATAAATCCCTTTTTTTAGAAATTACAGTTTGGTAGTAGCTTATATTACATATTGACATGCATTCAAATGATCTTAGAATTGACACATGTTTTTCTGCCTTACCCTGTAGCAAACAAATTAATAAACAAACATAAAAACATGAGGACAAAATTATTTTATTTTTACAGATTGCCTTTCGTATTGAAACTGATGGAAACACAAAAACATATACGGGTAAAGATAAAATTTTCACATAAAAACTGTTGCGCAGATAAAAATACTATTATGTTTAAAATATAAATTAGAAAATAAGATTCTACAATCAGGAAAAATGATTAATTTTTGTATTATGGATAAATGTACTGTATTTTGGAATAATTATACATCATATACATATGGGTTCAGGATGATTCAGGAAAGCAAATCACTAAATAATATATTAGAAATAAAGAAAAAAAACAAATAAAATATCACCTAATTTTCCTGGAGGTAGAGGGAACCAATTATATAATAACAGATCTTTACAAAAAAAGAAAACAAAAACGAATTCTGTAAATCTACAACCCAAAAAAAAACTGAACCATTTTCTCTACCTCCACATTGATTGCTGAAGAACCGTAAATTGAATGAGTAATTCATGATTTCCTTTTTTCTGTTTTACAGTTTGGTCTTCCCCATTTTCTCTTCTAGTCCGTTTCCATTTATATGGGACACAATTAAATATGTTAATCTGGATTGAAATAACAATACTTGGGGAACAAATGAAAGTACTTATCGAATAAAATCAGTAATGTCAACAGAAAATGTTCTTCGTTAACAATTTAGTGAAGACTGTTTAAATAGCTTTTCATTCATTCATACCATGAAACCACTCTACATAACGCTTTTATTTAAATATATTGTTGAAGGGGTGGAAGTATTTATATAGGTTTTATAAAGAATTCACTAATTTATTTTTAGTATAAAATAATTAACCATTCGACAATTCAACTAATTCAATTATTTGTTTATTAATTACTAATAGTAAAAAAGTAATCGAATAGCGGAATTCCTACTACCCTCTTCTTTTCTCTTCGTTATTTGTGTTATAAAACTTAACAATGAACTCATGAATGGAAAATTCCAGTAACTTTAACTTTTTTGTCCACTCATATATATTTTTTTAAATAGGGCAGGTATTTAAAAAAAACATTAAAAATATAACAGTTATAAAATCTGTTAGTTCCAGGGTACAAAAAATAGTTCTATTTCTTATCATTCGGTCAGCCAATTAAATGATTGAATCATTTAAGAACAGAAGAGGTAGAATTGAAAAATACACTAGTCAGAATTATCTCCTCTGAAAGTAATGAATTTCATTATACACCCAGACCCATGTGGTGAATGAAGTTAAGGTATCATTTGCAGGGTGGAAAATTATGTTCTTTCAGAGTGCCTGGCATGCTGATAAGTATACTTATCAACTCAGTGAGGAAGGTTCGGTTAACCACCTTACTCTTTATTTTACTTGGTAAAGATTTGTAGACGAACCAGCCTTCCGGCTGATGATCTAAACAACACAAGCTAAATTGATTACATACTATTATAAAAAAATTAAGTTTTAAACTTTACTTTACTGAAAATAAAACGTGGCTATTCACAACTAAGTAATTAATCGACTCTTGCTTACAAAACCAAACAATTTTACTCTGTTTGTAATACGAAGATCTACTAACAACCGCAACGCATTAAGTACAATACTTTTAACTAATAACACTGACTATACTTCACACTATTGTTATCTTGGTCAACAGCCGAAAGGGTGGTTTGAACCTCTAGAGGTTTTACTAAGTAAAACGAGGAGTGAAGTGGTTTACCTATACCTTCCTCACGGAGTACAAAAGTAGCCTATGCTTATCAGCATGCCAAGCCCTCTGAAAAGCATCTACTCTGCACCCTGCAAATGACACCTTCAATTCATTCACCACAAGATCTGGCTGTATAATGAAATTTATTACTTTCAGAGGAGATAACTCTGACTAGTGTCTTTTACACCTCTATCTCTTCTGTCCTTAAATAGTTTAGTCATATAATTGGCATGTGATAAGAAACAGAACTATTTTTTGTAGCCCTGGAACTAGCAAATCGAGTGAAAATAATTTACCACTTCATCTGTCTGTTACGGGCGAACTTCACACTAGCCAAACAAATACTAACTTTGACAAAAGAGCCAGCCTGGTTTACATACTCTACAATCATTACGGAACGACATAGAATAACCAGATAAATAAATAAATAACCCAGTGGTATTATCGAGAATAAAAATATAATATGACTGACTGGTAGGTTTTATAAAGTAGGGTGTACTAGAAAATCAACAAATGACCAGAGTCGAAGCCAGGAAACTTATCTTAACTTTCACTAAAGTTATTGAAGTTAAAACGTAATACAATGACATAATAGCACAATTTTTAAAATTTGTTCCTGTTATTAAACAACTACAATGAGATGATTAATTGACAAAATATGGCATGAATGACATGAAGAAGATAATCATCCATGTGACTTTATATTTTTATGTGTACGTGTGCACTGTAATTTATTTCAAACCAAATAGGTTTTAGAAGATACTTGTACACAGAAAGTCTCTGTTTTAATGGTTAGATGTTTTTCCAATAAGACCATATAGGAGTTTTGTTCTGCTAGTAAAATTTTGCTGTTTTAGTTTGATGTGACTCGACCAGGTTAAGTGTAACTCTTAAATAGTTAACTTGATATGACTGTGGAATCTTTGCTTTCTTTGGAATCTTTGTTTATGAAAATAGGCGGACACGTACCTGGACGAGAGGACATGCAATATTACAAAATCTATATAAATAAAATTGTGATTGTCTGTACATTTTTTCAAAATGACCGAAATTTTGTTTCTACGTCAGATCTATCAAGTAAACACCGAAAATAAATTCAGCTGAATTTTTGTCTGTTTGTATGTTACGGCATTACGCAAGAACCACTGAACAAAATTCAATGAATTTCGGTATTTAGGTTCTGGACATAATCGAAATGAAAATAGGCTATACATTTTTTAATATCACATAGGGATGAGGGAGTTCAGAGGGAGGGGTAAACAAAAAACTATGAATATCTCCGTTAAAAAACAATGTATTAAAAAATGTTATATAATCGAAATTACGAAACATTTAAAGATAATAAGTTTGATTATGTAAAGTTTTTCATTTTCATACATAATAATGGAGACATTACCGATTAAGAAAAAATAAACATCAATATTTTTAGAATATTAACTTACAGAATAAACAGAACAATAAACATAGGCCTACGCATATTCCTTCAGTCAGTTACCTATCTACCCATTCCACCATTACCCTGTACACCCATTCTTGGTCACATTGTCAAAAATGAATCGGTATTCTTAATAGTTCGTTAGTTAACATCGTGGTGTTCCTATTGTGATTTGCCTTTAATTTGTTATGAAAATAATAAAGCTTTGCCTATCTTAATTTAAAAATACCAAGATCTCACTTTTATTTTACGTCCAACTACTTTTTTCGTTAATAATAATGCTGACGTTAAAAGGAGGTACGAGTAGATAACAATGAATGATTAAAGAATATCAGACCTGACAGGGATCGAATTCGGTACACCAACAGACCGTCCACAGCACCAAGAAACCCGTTCGGAGAACGGGTACTTTAGCTAGTAAACAATAAAATATTTCTGATTTATGGTTACTCATTACTGTAGGATTAGAAATTTGTAAATTAGAAATTTCATAAGAAATATGAACTTTAAATTTCAACCTTACATTAATTATCAAGGAAATAAACATAATAATAACTAACCACAATTGAATTAATTAAACTGCATAATATCTAATCTCATTATGAGGTATACTTGCGGTAGATCTAGACAAGAGGATTTCTCGTTATTATTATGTAGTAAATCATAGTTGTGTGTGTTTGTGTGTGAAATGTACCTGACTTATTTAAGGTTGAATTAGGTCGAATGCAACAAGATAGTATGACGCAGTAATGTACTGTGGATTAATATTCACAAGGCAATGAGTACATGCGTTTGATTCACTTGATTGAACATTCTAATGTAAATGTTAAGTCTTTCAACTCTTTTAATCGGAATAAACAATTGGCTGCTATGCCAGTGGTATCAAGTACAATTTTCGGGCAGTTTTTCGTCACTCATTTTAATCTGTCAACATCCACCAATAGTGTTAAGAGTTACTGAACAAAGCAGTTGAGATGTACAACCAAAAAATAAGATGTAGTACTCGTAATTTATACAATGTACTTTTAAAATCAGCTATTTCCATCTAAGAAGATGGAAATGATGAAGACATCTTCATCATCATCATCTTCTTCTTCTTCTTCTTCTTCTTCTTCTTCTTCTTCTTCTTCTACTTCATCTTCCTCTTCTTCTCCTTCTTCATCTGAGAAGATGGAAATGATGAAGACATTATCATAATCATCTTCTTCTTCTCCTTCTTCTTCTTCTTCTTCTTCTTCTTCTTTTTCTCCTTCTTCATCTAAGAAGATGGAAATGATGAAGACATCTTCATCATCATCATCATCATCATCATCATCATCATCATCATCATCATCCTCTTCTTCTTCTTCATCTTCCTCTTCTTCTCCTTCTTCATCTAAGTAGATGGACATGATGAAGACATCTTCATCATCATCATCCTCTTCTTCCTCTTCTTCTTCTTCATCTTGCTCTTCTTCTCCTTCTTCATCTAAGTAGATGGACATGATGAAGACATCTTCATCATCATCATCATCATCTTCTTCTTCTTCTTCATCTAAGAAGATGGAAATGATAAAGACATCTTCATCATCATCATCATCTTCTGCTTTGAAAAACTGTCTGCAACTGCGGTAAAGTGCTCTCTATCATAAACTATCTCCAAAAGAGTAGCCCTATGCGAAAATCACACAGAGTTCTGCTTTCGTGTTTAGTCGTGAACATTTTACTAAATAGTGATCCAAATGAATTTTAATAAACTAAGAAATTCTCAGTGATCATTATTGGACTGATTTTCTATCGTCTTCTTCATTTTATGCTGTTGATCAATGGATTCGTTCTCCTTCTGAGACAGTGTTCAACCTCAAGAATAAAAGCTAATTACCCTTAGGCAGTTGGCACATGATAAAGAGATATTTTTTTTATCTTGGGAGATATTCTATCCCTGAGTTTGTTAGCTACTTGTAATATAAACAGTCTCCCCTCCCGAATGTACTGGTCATGTAACTGAGACTTAGAACTTGTTGCAAACAATAATTGTTTGCAACAAGTTTATTTCAATTATTGAAATAAATATATAAATAAATTAACAAATATGTTAATAGAGTAAGTTAAAAGTTAATACGGTCTTATGGTTTTAAGTAGGCTAGTTTTTTTTTGTTTTTTTTTGGCTTTTTTGCAAGTTACTGATAATATAGACGATTAAAGGTGATAGATATAAATAAGTGATAAAGTAAAGAACTGAGCGGGAATCGAACCTGCGACGTCTAGCGTAGAAACCAGTTGGGTTGACCATTACACCACGAGCCACCCGTGTAGGCTATTAAACATACTCCTAACGTTTATACTTGCTCATAACAAGTAGGTGGAGTGTTAAATTATTTGCACTCGATCTGGTTCTGTTTCTTTACACATGATCAACCAATTTATATGAATAAAGCATTTAAGAACAGAAGAGGTAGAGGTGTAAAATATACTAGTCAGAGTTATCTCCTCTGAGAGTAATTAATTTCATTATACCGACAGACCCGGTAGTGAATGAAGTAAACGTTCATTTGCAAGATGGAAAGTAGATGCTTTTCAGATGGCCCGGCATGCTGATAAGCATACTTTTCCATTCAGTAAGGAAGGCAATGGTAAACCACCTCACTCTTTATTATACTTAGTAAAGTCTCTAGAGGTTCAAACCAGCCTTTCGGCTGATGATACTCGTATTTCTAAACAACACAATATGTTACAACACAAAGTTTATACATATTCTCCACACCGCATTTCTCTCAGACACACGGAGTGAAGACACATTCTTTTGTTTTCTTTTTTGTAATTTTTTTTACTTTATTCAAGAAGTTCACAATCTGTTAGATACAATCAGTGAATATATGATAACATAAAATATGAAAAAATTGACATGATAAAAAACGATAAGTGGAGATACAGTCCAGTTTCAGAACTCCGACGTGAATACGTATATAAGAACAGCATTTAGAACACTGTAATGGATAGTCAATTTCAGTACTACGTTAATTGATGAGATCCCGGCTCCATCAACGTTTTAGTGGTCTCATTCGATTGTTTGGGAGAGTCTGCGAAGCCAGATTTGAGATCAATGGGTTATGGTGGTTTGCGAGTTTCTTCCTAATTTTGTATAGAGTTTAAAGAAAACATCATTTATGTAGAGTAAGTTTAGGTCTGAGTGTAGCGTTTCATTGGTTACTTAATAGGGAGGGGGGTTAACTATCCTCCGTAAAAGCTTTAATTGAAACCGCTGAATTTTTGCTAATACCGGTGATTTATTGAGGACATACTCAATATTTTACCACTCAACTCTTAAAGAAGTGATTCCTTTTAAATATCATATTTTAGATAATTTATTTTTATTTAAAAATGGAATTAAATTCGATATTATATTTACATCGCATTAAAGTTAGTATGTTACTAAATGTGATTGGATTACACTGTAATAATTATGTCAAAATTACCGCTTCATCAACGGTACTGGGTTACACTTTGAATTAATCTGTCACTGGCTTTATATTACGTGAAACAAGAATGATTGACAGAAGTAAATCGGTAACTTAATCTGACATGATTGAACGCTCATTAATTACATACCTATACTTAGTCGCTACTTATTAGAACTAAGATAAAGTTATTTACATGAAATAAGTAAAAATATCTTTCCCATCAGTGATTTTCTGCTCGTGACTTAGCTGGGATATTTTGCTTAATAATATATCGCAGCAGGAAGTATTGCAGGTTTGTTTTTAATAAGTATGAGCTGTGGTGCATTCAGGTTTTTATTGTCATGTCATAAATATTTTTACTTTCTCTGGCCCTATATGAATATATATAGGGAAGGAGAATATTGTTTTCATGTCGATTTTTCGAAATTGAGGTTTTACCGGATGTAGCTTATACGTTTCAGAACCACTGAACTAAAAAAAAAAAACAAGTTTCAAGCGATTGGTCTGTGTGTGGGCAAAATATCTCAAGAACGGAATATCATACAAATTTGAAACTTGAAACTAACTTTAGGTACCACTACGGGATGTGACACGAAATTTTTTTTCAAAATCGGTCAATCGGAAGTAGTAGTTTATGCGTGCAATTTTTCACTTTGTTGCGATTTCCTATGATTTTTTTAGAAAATTTTTGGTTTTAAAATTGCAGCCTTTATATGCATTCACAGCAAAAGTGTATACAAATTAAGTCGTAAAACAATTAAAAACTCAGAATTTGAAATTCAAACATTTATTTTTACAATTAGTATTAGGGTCAATTAGTGATTTTCTGTATTTTTTCATCAAAACCAGTAATTTTTAAATATTGCGGCCTCAGTATGAATATTACGACAAAATGTACGTATTATAATACGAGTGTACAGGATGCGAAGTGTCAAAGAAGACAAATAATCGAACTCGGATTAACTTTCGATGATTTAGAAAACAAAACAGAAAAATTAAAAATCTTAATAAAAGGAAAGTAGATTTGAAACAAAATCAGATGAAAGACAAACCCAAGCAGGAAGAAACCGGTAGTTTCAGAGGAAGGTCGGGAAGCAAGATCATCCCAAATGAGGGCATACTGGCAAAACATCAAGTTAAAGAATATGAAAAGGAAGAAGCTTTCTAAATTTTCCTTGAGTGATCCATTGTGGTCATAAAAGACAAAAAACCAAAAAAATATAGGAAACAACAAATCTACAACTGGGTCTGTATTTTTTTTACTATACTATTCTAAAAACCTGCCCGTTTCCTTATGACCAGGGGCATAGGGAAAGATAGCTATTACTAAAAATAGATAGATCCTTATAGGGGACCAGGGGCATAGATAGCTTATGATAGGGGCATTTTGCTCAAGAGCCAAATGTCACCCGTGCTGACTTTTCTGATACAACGATTCCGTTTTCGGACAGATATATAAATTTTAACCATCAAACCGTCCTGAAATCATGTACCTATCTATTTACAATCATAATAACCATCGTAGACAAAAATCCTAATCCATATTTAGCTTCGAAGGTCACCAAAGCTCTGATTCCCGTTACGAAAAATTCACAACCTGACCTCAGATTTTGTACAATTTTTAATTAACGCGACCACAAATAAAATTTGAGCAACAAGTGCATCAACACTGGATTCGTGACAAAATTCACTTAAAAATATACACCTAGGATTTTCAAGAAAATTTGTAATAAATTGTCGTGGTCGATTGAAATCTACCTTAGGTCCATAATACCGCTTTTGGTATTTTTAGATATTTTTTACCTATCCGTATCGCAACTGATAAACGTTGCAGTTTGTTCGTATTTGTTTCAAATTTTTTATAATAACCCACTTTGGCACCCCGGGCAGGCGCACGGGTCGCACGAGCCTTAAGCCGCCCCTGCTTATGACTTCAACCATACATGCTCCACTGTGAAGACCCTGCACGACGTGTGGAACTAGTCCACCTCTAAGGCCCCCAACTTTAATTCCTGGAGCTCATTTGCTATCAAGCACCTTATGTAATAATGTGCTAAAATTATGAATCCGGCCACTAATTTTTCGTTCTCATCTGTATTTTTCTAGACCAAGTAGAACATTTTGTCGTTGAAGATTAGCTCTAGCCTGATTTATGCGTTTACTTATTACTCCTCATGCCTATATGAATATAAAGGAAGGAAAGTATTGCTTTCATGTCGATTTTACGAAATTGAGTTTTCACCGGATGTACACGTTTCCAGACCCCCTGAACCCAAAAAACATTTTTTTTAGCGATTGGTCTGTGTGTGTGTGTGTGTGTGTGAGTGTGTGTGTGTGTGTGTGTGTGTGTATGTGTGTGTGTGTGTGTGTGTGTGTGTGTGTGTGTGTGAACAGAATATTTCAAGAACGGAACATAGTACGAACTTAGAATTTAAGTTAGATACCAATAGAGGACCCGATGCGAACATTTTCATCAAAATCGGTCAATCGGAAGTAGTAGTTTATTCGTGTCATTTTTCACTTTTTTACGATTTACTCAAAACCAGCTCCTACAATTTTTTTAAAGTCGCCTCATTTACTAATTTTTTTATGCTTTACAAGACAGGGTAGGCGCCATGTCTGCTGAAATTCTTGGTGAGGCTGTTTTCACGTTAAAAAATTGTTTTTTAAGATTACGACTTTAATATGCATTTTAGCGCAAAAATATATACAATAAAAGTTGTAGAGAATTTAAAATTCTACAACTTTTATTTAAAACATTAGTTTAGTTATTTAAAACGCTTTGTTTAGCTGTAATTAGCGATTTTCTGTTTTTTCTCACAAAACGTGTAAAATTTTAAAGATCTCAGCCTTAGTATGCATTTTACGATAAAAGTGTATAATAATCAAAATTATAGGAAAATAAACGATCTATAACTTTCATTTTCAGCATTTTTCTCAACAAAGCCTAGTTTAGCGTGAAAGAGCGATTTTCCGTATTTTTAAGCCAAACTGAGGTTGGTTTTCATTTTGAATCTTTCACTCATGATTAAAATAAGGTTATATTTTTGAGGTTAATTTTTTGTTTATTTCTAATGTTTTAGTACTAATGTTAGGATATATTGTTCATTATTTGCATGGGAAAGAGGAAGTCGTGTGAGTGTTTCACACCCGATTTTTCTTTCTTTCAGAATCTAAATTATATTAGTAGGCTACTGGATACCACATAAAAATGTGAGAAATAATTTAGAAAACTTGATTTTGGTTGACGATTTACTAAAAACTTGTTATACTTTATCATTCTTCTGTTAGTTTGTATTTTTTAACATTGATTCATATTTACTTTCTATTGTAAGGGTCATACAATATCGTTTATAAATTTCTCACGACTCATTTTCTTCTTTCTATTTTATTTATATTGATTTGAATTTTCATATCCATCAAAACCAAATAAATATGAATACAAAACCAATAAATACGATTCATTGAATAGCTCAACCCTTTTCTCCTCAAACCAGAAATAATTTCAAAAACTCACGACGTAGAAGATCGCATAGTAGAGTGAAATAATTCTCACGAATATCGCCCTAAAATCCCATACGCGTATAGCTTTTATTAAAAGGACTCTTATCTCTAGTATACTCATAATATTTATTATTTATCTGAAATTAAATTTTGTTACGCAGTTCTAAAATCTGTTATACAAATCGGATATTCGATTAAATTGGTTAATATACAAATTCTTGTATAAAAAAGAACGGGAAACTCTGAAAATAGTACGACCTGATGTTAAATGTTGCAATAAGAACGAATTTCTTCTGAACATCCATCAAATCAACTTTATGTATACAATTTAGAAATTCTAACTGCTTTGAAATGTCACCAAACTATTTTAATATTTACCAGATATTTAATAATTTACAATCAGAAATCTCAATACAAAAACTACATAATTACAGTTATATTTCAATTATTATCGAGTATAGAACTTTTTATTACTTCATTATTTTTGAAACTAACATTGACGTTTTTAAATTCGTTACGGATTATACAAAGAATTAAGTACAATTAGTTTCACAAATGAGAACATTTACCGAGATCATTTTGTTTAAATGCTTCACAAAATGTCTACTCTATTTATATTAATTACAATTTAAAAATCTGTAATACTGTATTTAGACCATCTGTTACAACACCATGTGCATTTTAATGCAATAATTAGGTTTACTAATTACATGTTATTTTACAAGTGGTCAAATATGAATAAAATAGCTTTCCAAGTTTGACACAGTTTTAAAAATATTAATATTTTGTAAAATATAAAATAAACAAAATTTAATAATAATTTTTTGGACTACGCGTAGTGACTAGCCCGCTAGCACACATAGTTAATTTTCCAGGTTCGATTCTCACAAGAATCTAGAAATTTTAACATGTTAAAACTCATAGTTAAAGCGCCAAAACCGACAGCAGTTGCTAATGACAAAGCTGTTAATGCTACTTTAAATACTAAAAAAAAAAAAATATATATTTTTTGGTACATGGTCATTTTAAGCCAATTAGAGTAACTTTCAGACATTTCTGAAAGGTTTTTTTCAGCCCACACTCTTCAAATTCTTTTACTGTAGGCTTTTCTTCTTTCTTCCTTCCATCCAATGTTCTGCTTTTGTTTTTCGTGGACGTTCCAGAAATCAGTAATTAGTTTTCTGAATTTGATTTCATTCATGTGTTTTCAGTATTTTAATTTTTTCTAATATCCTTTTTTATTTCTTTAAACCACTTATCCAATAAGTTAGATCTTTAGTTTAATGTTTTAAAAAGGGTTTTTGTTAACCGTTTATCATCCATTTTATTTAGGTGCTCTTACATTTTTATTCCTCGTTTTCTGATCGTTTCATAATGTTTTTGGTTTTCTTGAAAATTATTATTTTCTTTCTCGTAACCGGTATTATCTGTCTGCTAACATCTAATTCATTATATTACAGAGAATTTTTCTCTAAAAGAGAGAGAGAGTGACGGGGGAAGAAGAAGGGGAGAGAGAGAAAGAGAGAGAGACCCAACGGCTTACAACCGTAGGGATAAAATTGGATAGAGTAGGCCTAGTCTATCCCACCTTGGTGACTTTCAAAAAATTTTAGCATCCATTCTAGAAAGACTCTTAATTATTTTTTCAGCAATTAAAAAATATATATTCAGGCCTCCTTCATAGAGTAGTAGTTAGTGCGTTTTCCTACAAAGGGGAAGGTCCCTTCTTCGATTCTCAGTTAGGGTCTACAAATGAATGCAAGCAAGTTAAAACCAACCGTTCCGGTTCCACAACCCACAGTAGTCGATCACAGGAGACGATGAACGTTCGGGACGTCCAAAAACTGCAACTACCGACGAAAACATTGCCAAAGTTTACCAAATGGTGAACTTTGATGTTTGTTGTAGTGAAAGAGACAACAGAGGTTATGAACATGTCATAAGAACGTGTTTGTCACATATTAAATCAACATTTAGGCATGAGGAAGCTGTCCGCAAGTTGGGTGCCGCGTTTGCTCACGTTAGACCAAAAACGTATTCGAATGAACATTTCCAACATTCTGTTGGCGCAATAAATTCGAGTTTTGGCGCCAATTAATTACTGTAGATGAAACTTGGTTACACTATTATACGCCTGAAACAAAAATACAGTCCAAACAGTGGACTGCGAACGGGGAACCAGCTCCAAAAAATGGAAAAACTGTTTTTTCGGCTGGGAAAGTGATGGAAACTGTTTTTTGGGATAGTCATGGAGTTATTTTAATCGATTATCTTCAAAAAGGAGAAACCATTACAGGTGCATACTACGCATCATTATTTGAGAAGCTAAAGGCAGAACCTTGCGGAAAAACGGCCACATTTGAAGAAAAAGAAAATCCTGTTTCACCAAGAAAACGCACCGTCTCACACCTCAGCGGTTGCCATGGCGAAAATCCACAAATTACGGTTTGAACTGCTTGATCATCTGCCTTACTCACCAGATCTAGTCCCAAGTGACTTCTTTTTGTTCTCTCATCTAAAAATTGCGCTTGGAGTACAGAGATTTTTGTCAAATGAAGAGGCAATCACCTTCGTGAACAACTATTTTGCAGAGAAAAACGCCGAGTACTATTTGGATGGGTTACAGAGATGGGAGCATCGCTGGGAGAAGTGTGTAGTGTTATAAGAAGACTATGTTGAAAAATAAAAAACCATTTTCACAAAAAATGTCTTGTATCTTTGTTAGGTCGGAAACTTTTCAGACCACCCTCGTAGTTAACGTTAGTGATGTAGATCGTTCACGCCTTAATATAAGATTTATTAAAAAGGGTGTTTTTTCCTTATATTATCAATTCGTGTACGCATGTATTCAAAGCGTTATCTATTAAAAAGATGTCCTGGAGCTAGGTGTGGTTGTGGTTTCTAGGTACTGTCCGTGATAACTCTACGAAATATAAAAATTTAAATATAGATTGTTGACCACGTGAAGAAAACATTGCAGATTCTAAGTTGTATAAACATACTGCTATTTTTTTGGTAACGTGGGCTTTCTTTATCGGTTCGGAACTTAATTAATGACGGCGAGACATACGAAGGACATCATGTGTCTAAATCGTATAATATGTATTCCAAATTACATCTAATACATAATTCAACAAGTTAAATATGTAATAACTTCATTTTTGACAACAGTTTTTACCTACATTTTGTCTGCTTACTGCTATATTAATCTGTTCTTTATTTACCCAATATGAAATTGATATTGTAAAGAGAGCGAAAACTAAACGAAGTCAAAACCTTATCTACCTTATCTACCTTTGTGATATTAACGAAAAAATTGAGATAAAATAAAAAAAATAAGTGTAAAATACGAAGAATATTACGGTCAATTTTTATTAAAGTATGTAATATGTACAAGGAAACCTCTCTAACAAAACAAGTTTTTCAACTTTGAATTTGGAGTTAAACAATAGTTACTTTTACCGAGTTCTTTCTGAGATCTGTTTATTTCTAAAGAATAAAACTTCATTTTGACCTTAAAACAAATATTTATTAACAAACTAATAACTTGCTCTAAGTATGACAGTTATAATAATAGTAAATTACAATAAATTACTTAACCTAATAATAGACTAAATTGATTATAAAATTGCTTAAAACCTCAAGACCTTAACTAACAAGAAAATATAGCAATTTAAAGTCAAAAAAGAATTGGATACCTTATTTACTAACCTGAATACAAATCCACATTATTTGCCTGAACGGAAAACCTGTTTCAATACCAAACGCATAACCGTTTTTAACTTCTAACTCAAAATTTTTGACATCGCACTGTTTATATACAAACACACTTTTCAAGTTATTTACTACTGACTGCACGATAAAAGACAGCTATATTTATAATAACTGGTCTTAGAATTTCTATAAAAATTAATACATACACAATAAACTAATAAACGCAAAGAATAAATAAGAATAAACACAGTAGGATACTAGAAAATCAACAAGTGAACGAAAGGAATCGCTAGTATGAAAGGCAAACATTTCACCTGTTAAAAATTCATACAGCAGCCGCTTCCATTGTCCCGTCTATTTTTATTTGTCACACTATTGTCTAAGTAATTGATTGCTAGTAAATTTTTGTTTTTGTAGTCTATCCAAATATTTAATGCTGAAATATAAAATTTCTTCTTTTACAGTCTTTAAGTTCAGATCACTTAAAAGGAATTTGTTGCTTAAGTATCAGACGTATGCTCATCAGTTTCTGATAATTTTTGGCTAGAATCGATCTAAAATTTAAATTCTGGGATTTGCAGAAATACCACAAAATGGATGCCATATACCCAAACACCTGGATATATAATATTATTCCAGATGTCTTAAATTAATTATAATTAGTTTTTTTAGTGTATTTAAAGTCATTTCGATAGTTTAGTCATTAGCAGCTACAGTGGGTTCTAGTGGTTAACTCTGAAATTTAAACTATTAAAATTTTTAAATCCTGCCCGGTTAACGATCCCGGGACCTTTTGCTTCGTAGGATAGCGCACTTATTTGAATATTCTGATTTAGTTTAATGTAATGATTAATAACCAAAACATCACAGGAACTTATGAGAATGTCATAAATTTGATTAATTATTATGCATTATATTAACAATTCAAATTAGGTTAAGGGAAAATTAGGATAGCAATTTATATATATATATATAGCACGTCAAATTAAGTCACATCATGTTACGAAATTATTAATTTCGACACCTAAATATACGGTGACATAAGTCAACCATTCTATTATTACAAAAATAAAATGTAGGGCGTAATGAATTAATATAAACCGTTTATTCTATTACACGTTATTAAGTCCCTATTTATATAACATAATTAACCTCCGTAATTCGGCTGTGCTGTAATTTTTTTTTTACACTTCTCAATTAAAGAAATATGACAAAAAACATAGTACATAAATTTATAAACGTGTGTAAAATTTTATATTTAGAATAACCAAAGACTTTTTTGAGTGTTTCTACAGTAGTTGTTTTAAATTTTTGGATACTTTTATTAAGTATTCTAAGTTATATTTTTGGCTTTAAAAATTTTTGTCAAGTAAAACAAATCTTAAAAATGATGATCTATTTCTAATACCAATAAAAGATTTATTAACAATGAAGGTTTCAGGAAATATATTTTTAGTTGGAACCCAACGCACATAAGAATAAAAATTTACACAAGAGAAATGAAGTAACTAATATTCAAGCCACAATATCATCCACTTCACACTTCTTACAACGAATTATTTATCAAGAAAGTACTAGAAGAATTTAGTGCGATTGGTATGTAAATTGAAGTCAAAATTTTAAACCAGTTCCATAAAATAGTATTTCAGACATTTATCACAACCTACAACAATATATTGAATCAAGATATTGTTTCGATATTGCGCTTTGACCATTCTAAATTGATGTATGGCCAATTTGTGTCTAAGCGTAATCCAGATTTTTCCGTTAATGTTCTCTTCCCTTGGACTATCAATATCATCATCTTACAAGGATTAGGCTCTATTGGCCTGTTCCGGCATCATTTTTTCCTCGGCCTTCCCACATCTCGTTTTCCTATAGGTTTGTACTCCCATGCCTGCAATGGAAGTCTATTGGGTGACATTCGGAGTAGATGACAAGACCAGTTATCACGACTTTTTTTCAAAATACTCAGTAGAGGTTCCACTTTTAATTCGGCTCTTATGTCTTCATTCCTTATCTTGTCTAGTCGAGTGCAACCTTTAACCGCTCGTAAAAACATCATTTCAGCAGCTCGTATCCGAGACTCAGTTCTCTTCATAGATACCCATGTCTCGCTACCGTATGCTATTAGCGGTACTGCCATTGCTCTATAAAATTTCAGTTGGGTATCATGTCTTGTTCTCCTACCCAAGGCTCTCCTTATACTACCACAAACAGAACTGAATCTCGCTATTTTTTCACCAACATCATCATTTACATCAAATGAAATGTGGCATCCCAAGTAACTGAAACTTCTTACTTGATCCAATGTGTGGTTGTCAAGCACAATTTTCGATCTAACTGGCCACTTCCCTCTGAATGCCATTATCTTGGACTTTTGGGGTGAGATCTTCATGCCAAAGTCTGCTCCAATTTTGTTAAGTTTGAATATTCCATATTGTAGTTTCTCTTCCGTGTCGAAAATGATTACAGTGTCGTCTGCATAAAGTAAAGAGTTTACAAAGGCATTATTGGAAAGTTCAATGCCTGAGTCAACACATCGATTCCAAATATCTAGAATCTCGTCAGAACATATATTGAACAAAGTCGGGGACATTGAGCAACCTTGTCTTACACCTTTATTTATTATAATTTTCTCTATTTTCCTATTGCTTCCAAATGTGATTATAATGTCTGTATTGATGTATGCCCCCGCAAATGCAGCAACGAGATGTTTGGGATATCCTTTTTTGAGCATTATATTCCACAATTGGGCTCTTGAAACATTATCGAATGCTTTCTGCCAATCTATAAAAGCCATGTGAGTTTCGCAATTGTATTCACAATTCTTCTCAATAATCTGTTTTAATGTGAAAACAGCATCCATACATGACCGACCTCGGCGAAATCCCATTTGTTCTTCTCCTATCAAGGTCTCGGCAATAACTCTTAAGCGCCTGTTCAGTATGGCGCCTGTTCAGTATAGTCCCTTGGACTATAGATCATTTTTTGGTTGAGAGCCCGACTCTTCAATCTGAGCATGATTCCTAGAACCTTATTCAGAGCGTACGATTGTTTCTAAACGGTGATGAAATTAGGAATACATGGTGATTCTCAAAGAAGTTTAAATTAATAGAAAATATATTTATTTTACTGCTGATCAAGTAATTATTTTACAATGTAGTTGGTAATAACAACTAAGTTGATGCAATTCAAAGAAAGTTGTTTTGTTCACTCCAATTTCTCTTAGAAAAAGAGATCTTTGGGAAATTTATATCATTAAATCCATAGAATTATCTTCATTCATGATTTAGTATTAAAATATTTCTTAATCATTTCAGAGTAGTGATAATAACTTAATTCGTGGTTATAAGGAAACAGGAATTCTTGGATTTGAAAGAAGACACTAAATTTAAAATATAGAGTTTTAATAGGAAAAACTGAAGAGAAATCATAACCAAAACTGCCCCTAAGTTTCTTTTTAACTGTTTTGTGGGATTATTTTACCTCAACTGGTAGCAATTTTTAAAATTGTTATTTATAATTTTCCTTTGTCCGTGTATCCATCAAACCTAGATGTAAGCAACAACAAGAGGCTTTCGGATTCGTAATCTACAAAAAGGTTTGTGGGCCTAAAATGGGTTTGAAGTTCCGGTTTTGTCTGGAAGTGGCCCAAAACCGGAAGTAAAAGTCAGAAACTACAAGATATAAGTTCAACAAACGGTTTTCGGATTCGTAATCTACACAAAAAGTTAGTGAGCTTGGATTGGGTTTGAAATTTCGGTTTCGACCGGACGTGGCTTTAAATCGGAAGTAAAGAATTCAAAGTCAAAATTTGGAAACAAAAATAGTGTCTTTTAATTCCTTTTAAAGAGTAAATACAGAAATCATCAGGTCTGAAGCTCCGTATCGACCGGAAGTTGCCAAAAACCGGAAATCAAGTAGTCAATGTTGGAAACAAAAATAGTGTCATTCGATTCCTCTTAAAGAGTTGATGTAGATATCACTAATTTTTTATGTTTTATATTTTTGCTATAAGTCAAAGGTAAGTCTTTTTTAAAATTGCCGACGCGTCGTCTCATGAAAGGGATTTTGAATGTAATAATTAAGTGTATTGAAGATGTACGCTAAGTGGAAAGTCCCGGGTTCGATTCCCAGGTAGAGTTTGGAAATTTTTAACTCGTTAAAACCCACCATTACAGTATCAAAACCCACAATAGCCACTAATGATCAGGCTGTGGATGTAACTTTAAATAACCTAAAAAAGATAAGTGTTTTGAAGAAATATTAGGTAGCATATTTTTTTTGTTTATTGCTTATGATTAAATTATTATTCTTATTTGAAACAGTTTTTAATAACCGTAAGTTTTTAGTTAACCTCATATACTTTTTTGAATTTTTTACTTTCCTCACAGAAATTATTTGTCTTGAAAGGTAATTTTTTAATGACTTCAATACTCTAATTAGAACATTGTCTATTTTTCAATAAATCAGTTTGAATGTCGGCCAAAGATATGAAGAATATAAAAAATTAATTATTTGTGCGTTAACTTAAAAAATACGATATATTATTGTCTCTGATATGAATAATTTACAAATCTGTTAAAAATGTCAGATTTTAATTTATTTCATTGAAAGGAAAATAATATTGTTTCTACTTCAGGAGTTTCATTTTAGTCCATAAAAATAAAAAAATATTTCAGTTGTGATATATAGAAATGATAATATCATTAAAGCGTTTCAAATTTTTTCAGAGCTCTTCTACCATAATAAGTGATAAATTTCACACTAGGGTAATTTGATTACCCCTATGTGTAGATAGATTACTTTAGGTTCTAGTCTAAATTAATTACTGCTAATTAATTGTGTGATAGAAGGGTGAATGAGTGAATAAATGAGGCAGAGAAAGAGAGAGTAGGAGGAGGAGAAAACCCCGACTGATAAAAGGCCTTTCTATTACATCGTCTTTGACATAATTTATATCACGCTTTAGATCATCAACGTTCTAATTTTTCATGTATAAAATTCTTTGTTGCAACATGCAATTTATAAGTTGAATTTTTTCCTCAGAAAAAACATTAATTTTATGTACTTTGTTTAAAAAATACTGTACAAAATTCAACAGAGTAAAAAAGTTGAAACGTGAGTAAAAATTTCATTAAAAATACAATTTATCATTACAACTATATTCTTCTTGAATCATAATGTAAGTCGTCATGGAGCTAATACTGCTGGTTGTAACAATCCTACGCTTGACCCCAACATCAATCAAATCTACTAGTCATTGTGTGTAGTTCTAAATAGAAAATTACAGATGAAGAAAGATTAACCATGTCCAGTTTGTCAGGTAGTAAATTGTCGTTTGTTGCGATTCTTTCTTTAAATTCGTTAAATTCTTGTTGAGTAAGAACTTAACAAGATTACAGCTGACAGTCAACATTGAACACGTCACTGGGTGATTCGGGGGATTCTGTCCGATTTCAAGCTTCCACGTTTATACTATTACGAATTATTCAGAACAATTGTTAGTTTATAATAAACAGTATTTCCATCAGGAAGTAAAACGAAATAACTACCTCCTTAGCGAAGTATTAAGCATAATAGATTAGGCCCAAATATCGGAAGAACCTCGTTTTTATTCCCGGCTTGGGTTTAGAAATTTGAATACGTTAACACTTACAGTGCTCGTTTATAGAACCCTCAACTATCACTAATTACTAAGCTGTTAATTATAATAATAAAACTTTATTTCCATTATTTTTTTACAATTATTTCCATAGAAATTCTGTGAACATTTAATATATAAATGCATTTACCCTACAAAAATGTTCGATGTACGAAAGAGAGGAAATCGACCAGCCCAACTATGGCTAAAAGCCTTGTTCAAGGGTCGGTGTTTTCTTCTTTTATTTACTAACACACTGCAAGAACGATATAAAAACTACGCTAGGGTTTAAAATAGACATTTATTTTTTTAAATATGTACAATATAAAAACAAATTAAATACGTTCTTAAAGTTACACAATTATTTAAAAAAAATACAATCTAAAATTAATATTATAAATCTAAAAAAAGAAAACAATATAATACAAACTAGAAAAAAAGAAATAACTTAACAAATATTGACAATAAAATAACTTAAATAATGCATCTTTAACTAACTAGAAAAGAATATTTTTCACGGGGAATTATTAATTAACAAAAATAATGAATAAAAAGACTTCGGGTACGTAATTTTAGGAAAACATAAACAAAAAAGTAAAAGAAGAAATTCTCTGAAAAGCTGTTGATGTAATTATAAGTAAATTAAAATCAAATAAATTTCTGTAATAATTTTTATGAAATATTTTTTGATATATTTTATTTTTATGCCAGGTTTTTAAATGGACGTATATAATAATATTTTATAAACGTGTTATAACAACGACTTACGACTGAGTGCAACATATTTAATAACGATAAAGTTCTTGTTATATTTTACAACCTTTTATTTCGAGAGTCGTAAAAAGAAGGAGTTTACCTAGAAGAGTAAAATTTTCTGTGTGTAAGCGATTTTTCTTCCTGTTTATGTAAGCCTGTGTATCAGATTTCTTTTTGAAAATATAATAAGATCAAAATTTAGTATTCAATATGTCTAACAAGCTCTTGTATTTCATCATTTTATTCTTAAAACAATGAGGTTGTTTTAAGAATTTTTTGTATACTTAAAATTAAAGGATTTAAAAAATGTATTTTATTTTTTCCTAATTAATAATACCAATTAATTAACAAAAATAATTTTTATAAAAACTCTTAGAAAATCAGTGCTTTAATAAATAGGAAATTATTTAATGAATTGTTGTTATGTTTAAAATAATATTTTTAATAAAAAGAATCAGCAGTCGCGGGGCTGACCGACAGAAGAGACTACTTAATTAATTAATTAAGTTAATAAATTAAATAAAAACAATTTTTGTAAATTAATTAATGGTAATTAATGACAAACCAAACATTTTCTCCGTTCAAATAACACACTCCAGGCGCGCCAAAAGAAGTAGTCACTTCAAAATTGTATATTAAGGTGCATTGGTTAGAGTACTTGTCTGGAAAGCAGAATGCAATAGGTTCAGTTTCTGTTAGGATCGATTCTGTTAGAATATTCAAACCACTGTTTTCCATAACGCTTAGTAGTCACTAATGAACAAGCTGTTGTCAAGACTTTACAATAACTAAGAATCTGCTAGTTCCAGGGCTACAAAAAATAGTTCTGTTTCTTATCACATGGTCAGCCTATTACTATAAGGATTTAAGAACAAAAGGAGTAGAAGCGTAAAATAATACACCAGAGTTATTTCCTCTGAAGTAATGAATTTCATTATACAATCAGACCCTGTGGTGAATGAAGTGAAGGTATCATTTGCAGGGTAGGAAGTTGGTGCTTTTCGGTGGGTCTGGCATGCTGATAAGCATACTTTTTCAGCTGAGTGAGGAAGGCAAGTGTAACCTACCTCACTCCTTGTTTTACTTAGTAAAACTTCTAGAGGTTGAAACCAGCCTTTCAGCTGTTGATCTAAACAACAATGACCAAGATATTAATGCTTTTAAAAAACGTATTTTCTATAAAAATTGTAAAAATTATCATAGAAAAATATGTATTGCGTATCTTGTTTTCAAAGTAATATTAATGTAGGAAATAGTACATGTTGATTCGTTTAAAAGATAGATGAAATTAAACTTTTCTATAATGAAAAAAAGATTATAAAATTATTAAGAACTTCTTAGAAAATCTCGAGTGATTAAAAAATATAGGTTAGAAATAAGGAAACTTAAATCGAATATACTGGTGCAAAAATGTAAATGTAAATAAATAAAAAATAACGTTGATGTATGCATTGAATATACGCATGCGTGACAAAGATAATACTGTCTGTCACTCCGTATTTCTTTTATTTCTCAACTGGTTTTATTAGTTGGAATACCTATGCAAAATATTTACTTATAGTATGTCCAAATGAATTGCATATTTTCCGCTTGAAATATACTGTGATAGGTTTCTAAGAATTCATTTTTATAAAACGAAATAAATTGAATTCAATTTTATTCTTTTCAAATGTTCAAAATTCAAATTATTTTAATTTAACGTTGGCAGCTTATTTGTGTATTTATTTATGTGTATCCCTTTTTTATATTTAATAATTTGTTATTCAAGATTTATGTAATTTAAAATTGTCTCTTCATTATGTAATATAACTTCATTTGTATATATATATATTTTCCGAATATATTGATTCGATAATAAAACAAACGCTGGAGTTTCCCGCATTTAAGTTTTAATATGTAAATTTTTTTATTTTTAGGAGTCAAATTTAGATCTTACTAGTAGACGAGTATTTATAGGGATTTAATTTAAATATTTGAACAAGAAGATCGTTGTGAGAGAATTTTACGATAAAAATTTATATACAGTTTTAAATTCGATAAAAATTCAGCTTGTCACAATGTACATTTCTCTTGAATTATAGATGGGTAAGTCTAGAGACAGTTGAATCATTCTACAAGCAATATCTAAAGCTGCATGTACTCTTTAAAAGTTGTAATAACTTTACTGAACTTAACATGCGACGTGAACTTATTACATTATATTGAATTAAAACACACGCTTTATGTATTTTATGACTCAAAGTTATGTGTATTGATACGAGGTGTAATTTTTAAATAAACATTTTAAAACTTTATTTAAATTACAAAGTTTAATATATTTTTAGTTTGTCTTTAAAGAGGAGAACAAAACAATGTCTCATTGAGTAGGCGGCTGTGATCGCCTCATCAAAGTTCAAATTCAAAACTTTTTAAGCAATTTTATGTTTGTGAAGGTAAAATACTCGGATGTGACGTTAACTGCTGCAGAGATATCGGTAGATAAATAGTACTGACACGTGTGGAAAGAGGTTAATAAAATTGTTATACGTTTCAATATTTGAACAGTAAAATACAAACCTATATAAATCACTCCATGATTAAAACACTGAAATCCCTGAAGCAAAATTTCATTTTTCAATTACATTTATAATAACAAACCGAAATACATTTTAAAATTATCGCAACATGTTTTTCTATAAAGTAAATAAAACGTAGTACAAGATTACATCAATATTAATTTTCAGTACTATTTTAGTTTCATAGCTTTATTACAAACGGAAAATAAAATATGATAATATAATTCAGAACGCTAAAAAAATTTGATTGTTTAAACAAACCCTTCGCATTGGTCTAAAATATTATTACCACTCTCGGAAGTCGTCACCGCGAGTCAGCTGTTTAACAGCTGATTTCGGAGACAAAGGTTCCATGATTCAAAACCTTCTTCTTCTTGTTGTGCCTTTCAAGGCGGCCCGTTGGCGTAGTGATTAGCGCCAACTAAAAATATGGTACTAATTTTTTAAACTACTTACCACAAAAATATGGTAAGTGAGCTCACCGTTAACTTTGTGTTTTACCTAGCATCCATTTCTGAATTTCATTCTTAAATTTAATTTCATTCTGTTCAGTTATGTGTTCAGGTAGCAGGTTATAAAATTTGAAAATGAATCAAACTTTATTACAAAATAATTTCAAAATTACTTACAAAAGACATATCCATAATTTTTTACAATATATACAACATACGTTCGAGTTTATTAAACTATAAGATAAATCTAATATTTAGAACTAAAGTCTCCAATGTTTGTACGTTGAAGCGAGACTAATCTAGTTATGAGAATTTTACAGTTATTTTTTGAATAAATTACACTGTTCAATAAAAATAATATTATTAATACATCAGTGACGTATAACGATTGTTAGCTGTGCTACGTGTGGGTAATTTGACGTAAGTATTATGCACAGATACGCAATTCTCAGGTACATTAAAAAAATCTAAATAAGCAGTTGATGATTGGCTGTGAGCATTATATTACGGAAAAAACATGGTATCACATAATTCAGATGATTTAATTCCAAATTTTATGTAGCCTATACTTATATAATTATTTCGTTTCTTGAAAATGAACACAATACGATTTTGAAATGTAATACCAACTGGAATTTGATTCAAATCTCGGTTATTTTTTGATATTGTAAATAAAACTAAAAAGAATAAATATAAACTTTATTGTACCGTAAAATAATGCTATACATTATTAAAATTTGATTTGTCATATAACGGGTGGGTCATAAATTTTTGCCCTTTTAAAATAATCATGAGGAAAAATTACAGAGTGTATTCAAATAAATTTTTATTACTAGAACAAAATTATACAGGAAAAATTGTAAAACTACAGGAAAATATTTTTTTTAAAAAACAGTATCGTTCAAATAGCTGGGATTCCTCAAATCTGGCCCTTAGATTTTCGAAAACTTGTCGACACAAAGCTGGGGTATGTTGACCATTTCTTGACGAATGTTCTCCTTTAACTGGAGTATCGTCGCTGGTTTATTTACGTACACTTGACTTTTTAGATAACTCAATAAAAAAAATCTGCTGGAGTTAGATCCGGGCTGCGGGAAGGCCATGAAATATTTCCTCTGCGTGAGATCAGGTTGTTAAGAAACATTTCTTTCAACACGGATATACTCTCGTTGGATGTATGGCAGGTTGCGCCATCTTGCTGCATCCAAGTCCTATTGTTGTAACTAACGAAATGCTGTAACTGTGGATGAAAAAAATTTTCAGTATTTTCACATATTCTGCAGAATTAACTGTTACAGAATTACCGCGTGCATTTTCAAAGGAGTACGGGCTGATAGTGACCTGTGAAGAGATTATAGCCCAAACCGTAACCTTTGGAGAATGTAAAAGTGTTTTGGGTTTTCACTGCTTCAGAATCTGAAATTCTGTTTATTTACATATCCATTTAAGTGAAAGTGGGATTCATCCGTGAAGAAAATGTTATTAAAATTGTTGAATCTCTCGAACATTGTATCGACGAATGATTTTCTCAAAATTAAATTATTTCGTTTTAACTCTTGAACTAACTGCATTTTGTACGGATGCAGTTTCAAGTCCAATAATTTCATTATACGGCGCAAGCACAAAAAAATAAATCGACGTGTCGCCAAAGCATCTGAACGCTTGCGCCCAACATATTTCGGATGGACTCGTACAGACATGTTTACTTGCACCACGTTCTCTTCGCTTCTCCTGCTCCTTACCCGCCCTGTTTGTTTTCGATTGATAGTCATGCAGGTTTTTTCAAAGTTTTAAACCCATAATTTAATTAAGTTAACACTTGGGCACTGATTAGTAGTGTGCAATTGGTAATGCGAACTAAAAAGGCGGCGAACAACGATGTAAAAATCATTGTTTTTGTAAAAATGTTTATACAGAACGGGCGTTGTTCTCTCGTGAAGTGATCCATTATGACTAAATTTCCAAAAAACGAGGAGTAGCGTGACCTTGCTCCCCTTCGCCGTTCGGTATTACCACTCCCACAACTACAAAAGTGCAAAAATTAATGGCCCACCATATAATCATATTAATCATATATAATCATATAATCATATTATTAAAAATGGGTACCTAATCTAATATGTTGGGATTGGAAATGGGTAGGTTATAAACTACTGCACAGAACTTAAAAAGAAGATTGACCAAACATTTGTTTGAACTCACCAAGAAAAACTGTGCGAAAACTTTGACCACAACAGCCAAACTTTTTACTAAAACTAAATTAATTCTTAAAATAGTTTAGTGCCCATATTCAGACCCCAATTGAGTTATAGTGTCTGAGTTTAGCAATGATGGAAATGTACACAAAAACATTTAACTAGAGACACTGAACTCCAATTTTTTAAAAATAAATTTAACTCTATTTGTAAATAACGAATTGTTGCTGAAAATTCGCAAAAACGTTTGAAAGGTTTTACAAAGATAAGTTAGTTGACAGAATTTTATTTCTATTGACTGATCTTCCCCCCTACGTACACAAACTTCGGTGTTCTTGGAAATTTTGAAGGAGTATTGAAGTCTTATCAAATCTACTTCCCTCGCCATCGTATTCGCCGTCAATAACCTAGTTATACAGTTGTTGTATTAACCACAAATATTTACCAATTTAAATTGGTTCTAGTCTGGCTTGTTATCTAACAAATTTAATAATCTACGATTGCGTAAACAATCTTAAGTTATTTAAACATCCGTTGTCTATTTGAGGGCGTGGTTCAATACATTAAACATCCTATTAAATTTTATATTTTTTATTTTGTGTTGGAGGTATCATGAAATACTTTAAATAGTTAGTTTATAGGGCCAGAAATATATTGTGACACTTATCTGTAAGGTCCGTTTCCGGGATCTGGGTAAATTAAATTATTAAAACACTAAAATTTAAAATTACAAGTATTTCTTACAATTGTTGTTTAGGTCAACAGCTGAAAGGTTGGTTTGAACCTCTAGAGGTTTTACTAAGTAAAAACGAGGAGTGAGATGGTTTACTGGTGCCTTCCTCACTGAGTTGATGAGTATTACTTACCAGGATGCCAGGCCCTCCGAAAAGCACCCACTTTCCACCCTGCGAATGACACCTTCACTTCATTCACTACAAGGTCTGGCTGTATAGTGAAATTCATTACTCTCAGAGGAGATAACTCTGACTAATGTCTTTAAAACCTCTACCTCTTCTGTTCTTATAATATTTATCTTAATAGTTCAGTCATATAATTAGTTGACTATGTGATAAGAAACAGAACTATTTTTTGTAGCTCTGGAACCAACAGATCGAGTGAAAATAATTCAACACTCCACCTGCCCGTTATGGGCAGTTTATTATAACTAAAAATTACAATTAATGAAGCGACTAAAATCTACAAGTAAATTACAATTAAATTACTTACCTATAATAAATAATAAACTAATTATAATTGAATAATAACAATAAATAAACTTAACCAATTTACTAAATACTGCTCACAAAAACGATACTGAGTAAATAAAAGTTAAACAAAAGACAATAATTTACAGTAACATTATTCTTTTCTAACGCACTGTTGCGCACCATGCAATTCGCTCACCGAATCACAGACAAAACGAAACTAACTGACCGTAAACGAACTGGCTGCTTATGTTGGTAGGCTAAACGAGATTTCGAGAAAACAGAGATTTTTGATACAATAATAAAATACAAACATCCTTCTGACGGCTTCTAGATAATTCTCTTCTGGTAATCAGACGCCAAAATCGTGACTACAGAATAATGATGGTGACGAAAACTACCGGAAAATAAAATAAACCATGAAGTGGCAGTTGGGAATTTTAATAGGTGTATAAAGTGGGCTAAGGAAACGGATAAGCCGTTTCATAAAATATGATTGCTTATGCAGCTTCGAGACGAAACATTCAAACAAAGTTTGGCTTCCAAAAAACACAAGAAAATAAGTGACATTTTTTGTGAACAAATAATGTAAGTGAAAAGTACGTATTGTAATATTAAATTAGGTTATTGCAACATAAACAACTGAACTAATTTTTTAATTAACTTACTGTATGTTCAAATGTTTTTATTGTTAATTTATTTCTTTTAATGTGATTTTTTTGTGGAAAAAACAAGTAACGTCAGTTTATTGTACGTATAAAATTATTAAATTAGTTTAATCCAACATAAACAATTGAATTTTACTAATTTTAAACATGAATATTGCCTTTTATGTAAAAATTATCTGATCAAAACTTTTGGGTAATCCGAACAGTCACAGTTTTTTTTTTTTAGTTCGGATTGGCGGTATTGTACTGTAATTGTAATAAGCTTGTAATTTGGAATTCGATTGTATCATTATAACTGGAACTTTCGATTCAATTATTTATTTAAAACTTAAAAGAAATTACTTTAATTATAAATTAGATGTTGGTGTTCGGAGTAGTATCTTAAGCAAATCAGAAAACTTTTACGGAAGAACGGACGTTTCAATAAAGATAACAACATATCGTGTTTACACAGGTTTATTAAAATTTAACCTACATGTTCGTGAATTTAATATTTATCCGGTAATTTGTAGACTTTGAAAGTTATTAACTTGGTAGTTACATAAAATTGTTAATACCAAGATAATGCTCTTTCTAAACTTCTTTAATAGACTAGATAATTTAATGTACAACAATTAGTTGTTAATTTATGTCAACAAATGAATACCGGAAGTTTTGTCAGTGATACTGAAATTAAATTTCAAACTTTCCTAAAAGTTCCTTTTGACATTGAAGAGGGCATGAATAATCTTGATTAAATTTTGATGTTGCTACTTATTTAAGTTAATTTACGTTAACCGCGATAAATTGAATACCTAACAAAATACATAGTATTAAACAAACTCTGTTGTTTAATTGGTCTAAATTTGAAATGGTTTATGCCGAATACAATCCTATTAAATGAAACATAAAATCATGATGCATGATCTAGTTTGTAGAATAAATCTATTTCGATTTTATAAAATATTAAAATACTTTTATGAGAGACAGCAATCCTTTAAATTATGTTTTTTATTTGATAAAAAGTAAATTGTTTTCATGTAAACTTGCTAAATGGTAAATTAACTCCAGGACATATTTTTACTCATAATAAAAAATAAATCCAAAGATTTATAGGCCCTACCTAAAATGTGGTTTCACAACTGCCTTCCAAATTATCCTTGATTTGTTTTTGTAACACCTAAGCCTCGGTTAGTTCGGGATCTGGGTATGTAATAAATAATAAACAGACTTCGTTACATTAAGGAAACTATAAGTTGCAGTAGATTGAACGGTCTTACCTGAAGCGTAGATTGTAAACAGAATCTATTAAATCATCGGATTTATAGGAAAACCTATAATTTAAAGGGAATACCTGTTGTTATCGAGTCTAGTTAATAATTTAATGTAATTTTAAAGGGAATTTCCAGAATGTAACAAAACAGTTAATCCGTTTCCACGAAATTAGAATTAACCTTAAAATATTCTATTACGTTTTATTCTAACTTATAAAAAAATACAATCTGAAGAGCTTTTTACTATAATAAACGAAAAAACCGGTTTAAAACTTTGAATGCAAGATTTCCAAGTAGGTTGATACAATATTTAGTTTTATCAAGTTACTATAATGGTTGATAAATTTAACTGAAAAAATCGGGTGTGAAACACTCACATGGCTTTCTTATTCCAATGTAAATGTAAATAATGAAAAATATAACCTACGTTTAATCATGAGTAAACAACGTAAAATTAAAAACATAACCTAATTTTAATCATTAGTGATTTACACTAAATGAAAACTAACGTTAAGAAAATTAAATTTCCTATAACTTTGATTATACCTAGCTTTTGTCTTAAAGTGCATACTTTGGCCGTAATCTTACAAAATCTCATTTTTTGTACCAATTTCTATGAGAGAAATACAGAAAATCACTAATTGACGCTAAATTAGGCTCTGTAGAAAAATCCACTTGAAATAACAGTTGTAAATTTTTTAATTTTCTTAACTTTATTTATAAAAACAGATATTATGAGGTGGCTTTCCCCTAAATTCATATTAAGACCGCAATATTTAAAAAAATGTTTACCATAAAAACACAGCCCCCACCAATTTTAGCAGACGTGTCGATTACCCTATCTTGTTGAGCGTAAAAAATATAGTAAATGAGGTAATTTTTAAAAAAATGATAGGAACCGTTTTTGACAAAATCGCAAAAAAGCGTACGCTATTCAGTTTTTAATATATTTTGTTTACACAGACACACACACCGACCAATCGCTAAAACCATGGTTTTTGAGCAGGGGCTCTGAAAATGTGAATTTCATTATAAACTCGATTTAAAAAAATCGACATGAAAAACAATACTTTCTTCCCTATAATATTCGTATAGGGTAAGAGAAAGTAATAAAGGGTTTGGTGTATTACCTGATCTTAGCACATACTAATTATAAAAATAATACTTTGAATGAACTTTTAGATTGTATTCTAAGAATTTACTAATTGATTCTGAATAAAAATAAACAATTTTTTATCGTTTAAAAACTTTTGGATATAAAATCGTGTACCTAATTAAAATGTCATTGATTACCTTAGTCAACTTTAAACACTTATAAAAAAATTGAAATTTATTTAATGTTTTTACTACAATGTATTTTATTCATAAACAATAGATAAAAATATACAAGAAAAAGTAATAAAATTTTTTACCGACCATTAAAAATTTCTCATCACGCTTTTATATAATATAATTAATAAACAACCTTTTAAGTTTTCCCGATGAATAAAAAATTGATAAATTTAATGTAGTGTTTAGCTATTTAGGCTTTAATGTAATAAAATATTTTGATGAGTGCAAACATTTCAGTTAATTGATTAGCTTGAAGAATAAGCCTACGTATTTAACAAAATTTTGTATGAACTTCCTAAACGATTAGGTACTGATATTACTCGTCTGTTTATATAAATGGGAATGCCCTCACAGTTGATTCACTCATCATCATTTCTCCTACTTCATAATAGCTAGAAAGCTGAAATTGGGAGGAAATATTCCCTTTAGGTTATATAGAAAAGTTAAACATAAACGATTTCGACATCCCACCGTTAATGGGTTTAAAAAAATGTATTTAACGATTTTTCCATTTGCTGTGTTCCGGACAAGCTAGATGGTTAAAACTCGGTGAAGATGTTATTTATCGTTAAACTACCCTTATAAATTTCCAAAATGTATCCCTTAGAGAATGAAAGTGATGTTCAACCCTTAAACTAATTCTTTGCTGAAAGTTCCAGTTAAGAATTAGATGTTTGAATTTCGATGATGTATTCGTAGTAATGCTAAAAAATTACACCTCAACGATTTCAAAATTACCCACAAGGGATTGAAAAGATTTTTCAACCCTTAAATCAATACGTAGAGTTAGATGGCTGAAATTCAGTGGATATATTAAGTATAGTATTACCTTAAGAAAGCATCCCTTAACGATCACAAAAATGTAACCGTAGGGGGTTGAAACGTTGTTCAACCCTTAAACCAATATTTTTTGTTTATTAAGTCCCGAAGACTTACTGGGTTGGTCTAGAGGTAAAGTCGCGTCGCCGCGAGTCAGCTGTTTAACAGCTAATTTTCGGAGACAAAGTTCCCTGGTTCAAATCCTTGTAAAGAAGTTATTTTTTTACGGATTTGAATACTAAGCAACGGTTACTTTGATGGTTAGGGTTCAATTAACCATACTCTCTCAGGAATGGTCGGCTTGGATCAAGACTATAGCTCATTTATATATCACATCTCCTTGGATCATGGGGTTGCGTATTCTTCTGAACTGAACAGATTGTAATCTACACATATTAGGAATAAAAAAAAAATCCGGAAAGGTAGATAGATGGCTGATACTCGGTCCAACTTTATTACGGCTGAAGTGGCCAACTACTATATTAGATTTTTATATCAGCTTCTACGCCGGGGTCCTGGATTCGATTCCCGGTCAGGTTTGGCATACTTTCATATATCATCATTCTTCACCGTCTGCATTAGCAGAAATTGCAAAACAGTCAGACGTAAAACAAAAACAAAAAATGAAAAAAAAAAGATTTTTACAAATCAGAAAATCTTATTTTTGATTTATGTATAACCCTAATTTAAAAATTACTGAAATAAAACAAAATTATTCCTGGGTGAAGACGGACGGGCAGCTAGTATCTCAAAAGATTATATATTTAATTATCAGTCATTCATAATCAAAAACTTAGTTTTGTTTCTACGTTCATGAGTTAGTCACCTTTAGTAACCATTATTATTTTTATACCTTGCTTAGCCTCATTAGAGCTCTAGTCATCCGTGACCAATTCCTTTCTGAAGGACCACTGTTTTGTTCTTGCGAGTTTCACAGAACTATTTCATACCTTCTGCTCTCTCTTTTCTAATAGCTGTTGTTACTCTGATATATCATGACTACGTGAGAAATCTTTGAGAAATTTGACTATGAGAAATTTGTGTTGCTTAATGAATGTACTGACTTTGCTTTTGGTAAATGCGTCTGTGACATCCAGTCTAATTTTTTCTATATAAATATCTATTTTTTACGATATTATAATATAACCCATTTTCTTGACTTTCTCGATGAGATTTCAAAGCATTAATTTCTTTAAAATCTGTTTTTCTGTTATTCTAAGGATTTGAAAAAAGTATATTATTCGTTTGTTTCTTCATAGTACTGATAATCGAATTGTTTTCTTTATTGACAGTTTGTTGGGAATAATGTGCCAGACCCCTTCGACTTGATATATGTTTCTGTTTTTGTTTATCCTGATGATTCCTTTCCTCCTCTTGACTCTCCTTTCAGCCTTTGACAACTGATACATTTTCCTTTAGTTTCTTATTTGACAGGTTTCTATTCTATTTTTTATTACACGGTTTCTCAGTGTAGTAGTACAACTTAGGGTAATTTATATATTGTCAAAGACTAAACGTATAAGAAATAACAATAAAATTGTTATTAAATATTTTTATATAAAACGAAAAAATACAAGCTTAAGACAATTGTTACAATTCTTTAAAAATATTACTCAATCGTTTATTTTCTTTAAGAATACTTTTCAGAATCTTATATAGTAATTGAACTAACAACAGAGGTGTGAGATATTACATCAGGCGTTTGACGCCTCCTTTATTTACCATTGTAAGTTCTTGTTCCTTGGTATTTCTGTTGCTTTATTTCCGAGCATTATACTATTGAAAATATTCTCATTGAAATCATTGTGCATCATAATGTTTCCGATACATTGTGCATGTATTTTTTCAAGCTCTCTATAAGTGCTATTCCCAGCGATTCTTCATTATTTGATTATTTCTCGGTCGAGTTGAATTCATTTTCATTGCCACATTTTGATCGTTTCTAATCTCTAAGAGTCATATATTATGCATGAATACATTTGAATATAGATACCTAGTTTCTAACTGTACCTATATAAATAAATGTCGTAAAACCTGTATCCCTCAGGGGTTGAGTCATTAACAATCGAGATAAGGGTTCAGATAAAAATTGTGTTTAGATCCCGTTTCATGAATTTATAAAACTTTAAAATTGTAAATTTTTAGCACTACTGCAATATAATTTTATTTATGTCATTCAAAATCAGATTTATGAAATTAATTTAAAATATTTGTCTAATTACTAAGGTAATATAACAAATTACGTTGGATTTTTACCTGAAGAATACTTAGTAAAAGTAGTAATAGTAGTTTTGCGCAAGAATAAGTGAAAATTGCAGTGAATTCTGGACTTTTGCAATCACAATAACGGAGAATTAGCACCATATTTATAAAGTAGGGTACATATTATGAAATAAATTTGCCAAACCAATTAGCCCGTGATCTACGTACAAGGAACTTCGAACTGTGCGAAGTCTAAAGCGAAAATGGAGTAGAGGCTTGGTCTGAATAACGGACCACACCCAAAGTTATAGACGAAGAATGTACCACAGAGTACCTCTTCTCCATGAAGCAAAATTCCCCACCACCGTTGAAATATCACATACGGAAAATGTTTAGCTACAGAACCGTAATAAAAATTAAAGACAAAACATATTGCGAAATACTGTACCGTTTCTTAAAAACATGAGTCACCTTTTACATGACACTAAGTCAAAATATAAAGTTTATTTTGTAGTTCAAGAAGTCAAATTTTTTAACGTGCTTGAAAATTTCATTTTTTATTCTTTTCTCTATAGTTTGGGAAAAATAACTCGTTTATGGGTAGTTTAGCTACTTCTTTTTCAGTTTTTCTATCCGGTCCAGACGTTAACGATCGTTATGACAATGCAGATTTTAGGTTCTGCTGTCATTCACCCATAGTACCATAGTATTATACCATAGTTGCATAGTATTAGTACCATAGTTGCATAGTATTGCAGTAGTGGTTTGAGATCATTCTCCAAAGTATCATCAAATCACTTCCTCAGATTAGTGAGTCAAGTTATTTTTTTCTAACAAATTCTCAAATGTCTTCCTATTTAAAGTAGCATACTAAAGAATGGTAGACCTTTTAAACGTTATAAAACAGAATTTCTGACAACAAATCCCAGCTTACCACATTATTTTTCTTTAAATTTCTTTCTTAAAAAATATGTTTATGGTTTTTTCTACTAAATGACTCCAAAAAATTCAATAACTTTACTAGTTTCAACAAACGAACGAAGTAATATTATGATTTGGAATAGTTTTTGGCCGAAATAAAGGATAAAAATACTGCGACGTTTTCTACGTTGGGATTTTCGTAATCTGTGAAAAGTTCTGAAAATTTTGATGTGTTTAAGGTACTAGTTCTTTATTTTTATTCCCTTCTCCCGTGTAAGACTAAATGTCAAAAAATAAGATCTAGCAAAATGGACTAAATATGCTAACCGACTTATAAACACATGTAAACAACCGCTGTTGCTCGTTTAAATTACATAACATTTACTAACCGTACAAAATAACTGGAGTAGCCATAACTTTGTAGAACTTAAGTTTTGTGACCTTTTTCGCTCTATTACCCAAAGTTCTGCTCTTAGTCCCACATATCCTCTGGAATTGGCTTAATTGAACGAAAAGATAAAGGATTATTGCCAAAGTTGGAGAGAGTACATGGCAAGGAAGTCAGATCGCAGGATACCTAAGCACGCACACTAGTATGCTCCAGAAGGTAAAAGGGATGTCGGTAGACCTAGGAGAAGATGAGATAGATGATATAGTTTGTGAGTTCGGCACAGGCTGCGGCCTAATCTTTGGTTGGCAGAAGAAGAAGACATTTACTCACGGAAAAATGCTGCGATCAGTATGGTGGTTGTTTAAAACGAAACAGGTTCTTGATAACATTATAAAAAAAGAAAGGATAGGTCAATATTTTAAACCTTAATTAATTCCCAGAATCTTTCAGTATACACTCTTACAAGAATTACACCATCGAAGGATATAACGGAGAACCTAGTGCGTGGAATATTCTATAAATTAACATTGTTTTCAGTATAACATGATAAAATTTTTTTTATCCTTTTGTACAAAGTATCTTTCTTATCGCACCTGCTCATTTTCCCTCGTTTTCAGTGTGTAATATTTTGATGGAAGTTTTTATATACCGGTACTATGGGTGGGACAGTATTATGGTACTGTGTTCAGATAAGTTGTTATCGGGGAAAGTAAACCTGTATATTTTTGTTATAGAAAATTTATTGAAAGGAATTCCAACCTTTATCTTTTACTTTGTGTCCCCAGTTCTTCATTTTAGTCGTATCTATTTTCTGTAATACCATTTTTATTAAAAAATATTTTCATCCTTCTTTAATGAAATACTACGGTCTTCCATATAAACTAGTTAACAATGACAATAGTTTAAAATACTCTCGATTTACGGAATGAACATAATTTGTTAGTACTAAATTTTTTTGTTTATTGACAAACATTATTCGTTAATATTAACAAATAATCTAAGTAAAATTATGACGGAAAAATAATCTGTCGAAGACGATAATTGAAGATGTTGATAAAAAGAAGTTAATGTTTTATATAAAATTATTAACGATTTAGAAATTTCGAAATGTTAGAAATTAAGATTATTTAAGATCATTTCAATGGCTCAATAAGTAATTCAGTCGATTGTTAAAAACTAGACGTACTACTATCGGATTTATAATCATATACACCCGAGTTTGAGTCCTTGCGTTTCCAAAACGATGAGTCAGATTTCAACATATTTTACATCAAAATTTAGCTCAGTTTATTCTGCGTTGACGTACTATAAACTTACATTTTTAATGTTGTTTTAAAACTACCATATTGATATTAGAAGACAAAATCACCCGGTTTTTTTGCTATCGCAGAATTTCGTTTAGAGACTCGAGAATTATTTGATTGACAAGTTTAAAATTTTAACACAACGTAGAAAATTATATTCTTACAACAAAATTTCATATCGTAAGTTACTTAAATTTTGATTTATTAACAGTATTCTGAACCCTTGCTATCTCGGTAACCGCTCAAAAGTTTGGTACAAGCAAACTATAGTTTTATTCAGCGTAAAAAATTAGTACAAATATTAATAACATGAAATATTGATTGGTTAATGTTAAAGTAGACTTTTTAAAATTTTGAAAAATAGACATGGTCGTGAGGGGGTATTGTCGGTTTGTGTACGTGACATCCTGTCGGACTGAATACCTGATAGTAGCACCCACCCCCTCACGGCCTAGTCTATTTCCAAAATTTAAAAGTCTACCACAACATTGGCCAATCAATATTTCATGTTATTAATATATTTGTACTAATTTTTTACGCTGAATAAAACGATAAGTTTGCTCGTGCCGAACGGTGGAGCGGTTACCGAGATAGCAAGGGTTCAGAATATTGTTAATAAATCAAAATTTAAGTAACTTACAAATTTGAAATTTTGTACACGCTGTAAGAATATAATTTTCTACGTTGTGTTAAAATTTTAAACTTGTCAGTCAAATAATTCTCGAGTTAAACGCCTCTAAACGCATGAAATTATGCGGTAACAAAAACACCGGGTATTTCTGTCTTCCAACCTCGATATGACAATGTTCAAACCACATTAAAAATATAGATTTATTATAAGTCAACGTAGAATAAAATGAACTAATTTTTGATGTAAAGTGTGTTGAAATCTGATTTATCGTTTCGGGTTGCACGGGTTTAAACTCGGGTGTATATAATTATGAAACCGGTAGTAGGTTTCATTAGTGTCTGTTGGCTCTGGATTAACCATTGTTTAAATGGTTCACTTCTAAAAAAACATCAGATAAAATCATGAAACCTATCGGTTTAATAAGTAACTGTTACCTCTGGATTAACCATTGTTTAAATCGTTCGCTTCTAAAAAAAAAAACAGATAAAATTGTAAAATAATGTTTATTTGTCAGCAAATAATGTTTAATTAATTTAATTAATTTACTTCGTCTTCACTAATCAAAGATTACGTCTCAAGACTTGTTCAGGCATCCACCTAACCACCGGTCGCCCCGGATCACGCCGTCCATTCGGTCTGTAACTTCTGACCAGTCTAGGAATCCTGTGTGGAGACATTCTTTCAAGATGATCGGTTCATATCCTGCGGTACTCCATAATTGTCTCCTTAAGAGAACATACATCTAACTTTCTCTGTATATCCTCATTTCTGAACCGATCCAATCTACTACAGCCGCTAACACATCTCAAGAAGCGTATCTCTGCCGAGTGAATGGAATTTTCATATTTCTTCTTCCAAACCTAGGCCTCTTCGCCACATGTCAGTGTTCGGATAGCACTATCTTATTAGAACTTCATTAATGTGCCAGTTCGGGCCCTTTCCTTCAAATTTTGATGTATTGAACCAAATATTCTATTAAATCTTTTTCTGGTACATCATTGACTGCTACTTCATATGACACATAACATTCCAAATGGGCAAAATGGCTGACCTGTTCCAAAATCACTTCATCCACCAACTCAATTTACAAAAACACAAAAGTTTCTGAGTGGATGAAGGTGCTATATAAAAAAAAATTCCACTCCTCCACTTCCTTTCATTTTCTTCCTTTTCTTCCCCTTTTCTCCGTCACCTGCAATACAAAGATTTTTCAAATGTTTAGGTCATCAGCCAAACCCATAGAGGTTTTACTAACTAAAACGAGGATTGAGGTGGTTTATGTTACCTTCCTCACTGAGTGGAAAATTATGCTTATCAGCATGCCGAGCCCTCTGAAAAGCACATATTTTCCACTCTGCAAATGACACCTTCACTTCATTCACCACAGGGTCTGACTATAATGAAATTCATTACTTTCAGAGGAAATAACTATGATAAGTGTCTTTTACACCTCTTCCTCTTCTGTTCTTTAATGATTCAGTCATTTAATTGGCTGGCCATGTGATAAGAAACAGAACTATTTATTTTAGCCCTGGAACTAACAGATTGAGTGTAAATAATTTGACCCTCCACCTGTCTGTTATGGGCAAAGTTTCCAAATATAAGGTTCTTAAAATTGAACAACTATTTGAAAGCTACTAAAACCATGGTTAGGCAGATATATTACTGATATCGCTATAATAAAACCAAGTTATTATCTTTCGGTTTCATTCTCTTGCACTTTATTTGCTCTGTAAGAATAAAATTTAATTTGATATTACAGCTGCATCTGAGAGCGGTTCATAAAATTGAATATAAATTTCGCTTATCTTTAAATTCTACTTTCCTGTTTTATATTCTATCAAGCAGAATGTTAGGTATACTGCATTAAACATTATATTACAACACTTAAGTAAAGCTGTCCGGTAACTGAAATTTACTGCACGTCTGGTCTATAATGTTAACAGCCTATATTCTAGACTATAATTTACACCTTAAAACTTTTTACATTTTTAAACTTCATTTTAAGTTTTTATTTTAATTTTAGAGTCATATACGTTTGTTTTATATCATAGAAAATAATAAGTGAGCGAATTTATACAATTTAGCCAACGTATATTCATAAAACTCCTCACGTAGTATATTAAAAAATAAATTTAACTACAATTTCCGAAGAAATCTTAAACATGTTAAATAATTACCCTTGTTATAAAAAAGGGGTGGTTACTAAAGTAACCCTATCTTACTAATGATCTAACCAAGGGTTAAACATTATTTTTTGCCAAAATGTCAGAATAATTGAAAGCAGTACATAAAATGTTTGTTTTTTAATAAACATTTCTTACCTAATGAAATTAAGGAAATGACACCAAAGGGCTGTTCCCACGACGCTAGTTGACTAGCAGCTAGCAGCTATTACTAGCGTTGTGGGTACGAAAAACTGACAGTTAGTTTAGTTAAAGCGCTAGTATTTACTAGCACGCTAGTGACTTTGAACGAGTTTGATTTTACTAGCGGTAGTAGGGAAGAAAAGGTTATGTGATTGACTAGCGCTAGTAAACTAGCTCGTTGTGAACGTTGCTTACTAGCGCTAGCAGGGAAGAAAACGTCACTTGATTGACAAGCGCTAGTAATCTACCTTCGTGCGAAAGTTGCTTACTAGCGCTAGTAGGGAAGGAAAGGTCACTTGATTGACTACCACTATTAAACTAGCTCGGTGCGAACTTTGGAAACGTTGCTAGTAACTAATAAACTGCTAATACTAGCAGCTAGTAAACTGGCGTCGTGGGAAACGTCACCGACGCGCTAGTAGGTCCTGCTAGTGCTAGCAGTTAGTAAATTATCGTCGTGGGAATTAACTGAGGCCTAAAAGATTTTAAAAAAACCAGTAATATTCATCTCGCTCAACAAATTTTGGTTTAGTTTATTTGTACAACATGCTCTCAATTTTCCTTGTAAATTTCTTATATTCTAAAACCAAAAAATATAACAGAGAATACAAACAAACTAAATGAAAATACTCCTATAATGATAAAATAACAGTGTTTTTGATGCTAACAACTCAGAAAAAAAAATTTTGTTTACTTATAATTATCTCATCATCTCATACTCGGTATCATTATAATCTCTATCATGGTCATCATCATCATCTTCAGTTTCAACAACTTCATGTTTCAAGATATTAATTTACAATTCATCAAGTTCAGTTTTATTTATTTTTCTTCAAAGTTTAGTATTTTTTAAAACAAACTACTAAGTGTGATTTTTATTTCTATTCTCAGATTTTCACTACTCAGTTTTTTCTAAATTTTGCTTAAAGTTTATAATTTCAAATATAAAAACATTGATTGTAAAATAATTACACTATTAAAAAAACTTACAATAGTTGTAAAAGTTTCACAATTTTACTACAATTTTCTCGAGAAATTTTCAAACTTTCTGTTAGAGATAATTTAAGTTATAAATCTAAAAATGTATATTTTTCACGTACCTTTAAAACTACATTAGACTAGTAATTAAAAATTCATAATAATTAAATTATTTAAAAATATTTTTGGGAAACTATTTATATGATGTAAGTTTTTAGGTACATATTTATTATATTTAGGTAAAACATTGCATGGAATAGTTTATATGTTGATTTGACAGTTGGGATTATATTTAATGAACCGTACTAAAAATAATTCTCCCTATAAATGTCATGCTTCAGAGTAGCTTAGCAAGATGAATAATATTTCAATATGATTAATTGTTATTATGTAGTGTACGTAACAATATCCCTAAGGAATTGTTATAAAATGAGAAATAAAATCCTCTAAAGTAAAACAATTTTACAGTAAAAATTCTACGAATCTAATTAACTAAATATATAATACAATAACAAATTCAAATAATTGTACAAAATAACTAAATAAATAAAAGGTAAACTACATCTACACGTAAGCTCTAATTTCATTTACCAAAATACTTATGAACATGCTAAATATAACTTCATAAATTAATAAAATTTAATTATGTTTTAATTATTCATAAAATGAAATTTTCGTTGTTATTAATTCACGATCCTTTCATTTTTTTGCAACAAGCTACAAAACTCGTTATTAAATTTTGGGTAATTAACTCTACAATGTTTTTAGTTTTTAACTGAATCTAAAATGAGCGGTATGTATCTTTATTTACAATCCGTAAATTTAATTTAAAATCGCTGGAATAAATATACTGAAAAACATTTATTATGGATTTTAATATTTTTGAGAAATTATTTTGAAAAATTATAAAATTTACTGTACAAAATATAATATGTATAATATGGGTGTATTCACGTACATAGTTGGCAAGAAGTGTCTTGTAACTTGCAGCTTGTTCCGGTTACGGCCGCACTGCAAGAGGCAAGCGTCGAGGTAAGTGTTCACGAAGTGGCAAGAGTCTAAAAGGTCGGCAAGTTTAAAGTTGGTTCATATCATCATGCACCAATTTTTTCCGTAACGAAGCGTTTCCTACACTAAAAAATATTCTTTCATTCTTTGTAATTGAGAGTATTCATATCAAGCGTAGCGTATACGTTACGTTACGATGTGGCACGTTCCGTCTCCGTACGGAATTGTCGGTGACAATATTTGCGGGAAGCTGAAAGTGTCGGAACGCATTGCTACGCTCAGTATGAATTAGCTATCGTATAGGTTCAGTTGCCTTTCGTGATATCACCTCCCCCTCTATTCACAATAATAGGTTGGCTCAGGGGTTGACAAAAACACAAGGAAGCCAAAAAAAAACAAGATGTTGTTGCATATGATTGTTATTACTTAAGAAAAACACCAAATTCAAAAAAAATTAATTACACAATGAATCCAAGAAGTTTGGAAATACAGTAAACTTATTATATAGATATAATTAAATTTGAGACAAACAAAATACCTAAATGGATTATCTTCAGGCAAAATTATTTTAAAAAGTAAAAAAAATTAAATATAAAATACAATGTTCAATGAATAACTAAATTTTAATAGCTATCGCTTTAAGTTCACTTAAAACTGATACTATTTATACTGAAAATTCATAGATACAGAAAATTGAAAGATAAAAAAATATTTTTATAAAAAAATTGAATTAGTTCATTGTTCCGTAGTAGCATAGCATCAAATTTTATTTTAATATTATATTTATTTATATGTGCATACCATGGTAGCCTTTTAAATTATTAAAAAAATTTTATAAGAAAAACAATATTTTGTAAAAAAGATTTTATATATAAAAAAAAACAAGATTCTAGATTAATGAAATTACTTATGAGAAAGAAAATTGTTAACATTTTTTTTTTTTAATATTAAAAAAAATTTAATTTAAATTTTAAACAAGTTCATTCGTTGACCATTTTCATTTCGCGACATGCACAGTACAGGAAGCCCTACCTGACCTGCATAAACGCAGTCAAGTAGAAATTGTCGATATAGCCCGAAAAACACATTTTATAAAATAATTAATGACACATACCAGATTGCAGAAACAAAATTATATAACAGAAAACGTCGAGAATCAAACCCAGGTGGCTCCAAACAAGCAGAATGGCACTGCTATCCAAGACTATCCGAAACAGTTATCCAAAACTAGAGTAGGCTTCTCATACAGTAGGATCTTCCATAACGGAAACGTTCCCAAAGCAGAATCTCACAGAATAGAACCCCAGAGTCGAACCCTGGACAAAAACGACCATTGTCAAAAGCGAAAAAGGTAACACTTCGAAAAGAAAAGTAACAAAATGAACCAAATCAAAAGAAAGAATTAGACCAAAGAATATTTCTACAGATTGCGGTCAACATAGGTCAAAGGTAAAAAAAACAAAAGGTAAGTACAAAAGATTAAATTGCCCTACACCGTAACGGAAACCCACACAAGGTTAAAAGGTGTAGCCAAACAAACAGACAAAAAAACAAGGCAAGAATCGAACAAGGCCAAAGCCAAAATAACTCGATTCAAAATTAAAAAATTTACAGTTAAACAGAATTGACAAGCGCAATCTCCAGAAATATTCGACAGCAAAACAAAAGAGAACTTACCCAAAATAAATTTGGGGCTACGAAGCCAAAAACTTGAACCATAATTAAACGCCGACCCGGAAAAGACTTAAAATAATTACGTATCATAATAAGTTTGAAGAAAAACAAAAGATAAACATAATTTAAAACAGTAAATAATGCAATTAAACTTCAGTAACAATCATAATACAGCATTAAAGTATAAAAAAAACATTCTTTAAGTAAAAGAAAGAAATTTGCAAATCGGCAACATTTTAAATGTCATAGACGACTACCGTACCATATCGCTTCACAAACAAGAGTGCACGTTAAACCAGGAAAATAGTACAATTAGTCGACAGAAAAAATATTAATTCAAATCAGGCCAGAATAGATAAACAGAAAAACGCCAGATAGCGACAGCTTACAGTGAACAAAGTTAGGCATTAACACAAACAAAAAGCAGCGCCAGAAATGAAACAAAAACCCCACAGTAACGTATTTAAACTTGGACGTTACAGTGAGAAGATTTTTGTACATTTTGTTACTACGATGGATAACGAAAAATTAATATAACTAGTTCGCGAGTTTTCATTTCTGTATTATTTACAAGATAAAAGGTATAACTAAACCGATAAGATAAAAAGATTAAACTAAAACTGAGACATACGAAAGTATTGGAAAAACTTTTTTCGTCTTCCATCAGTTCTTTAAAAATAAAGTCCAATATTCTCCTTCAACCTTCCTAGTTTTGATCATTTTATGTGTAGAAAACCTCTTATGTTTAGGTTGATTCTTTTCTTCGCCATCTTCTTCTAATAAAATTGAATCACACACAAATATTCAGTAGTCAAACCTAATATTTTAATGCTAATAAAAGAAACTTACAACTGTTCAGATAATAACTGTTCACACAACTGTTTGCTACATAATTACCGAACACTTTAGCTTCCAGTGCCGGATATTGTCTGATAATATGAATGACAGCTCAAATGTCGTGTTGGAAACGCTCTGTTACGGAAACGATTGGTGCATGATGATATGAACCGACCTTTATACTGGCAAGATTCATTATGGCTGGACTGCAAGAGGGAGGTGGCACATGAAACTACCTCAGTCGAGTTCAGACACGAGCAACGATGTCTAGATTTGTGCGAGGAGTTTTAAGGAGGTGGTTGCTTGTGGAAAGTTTAGATCTAAAATTAGATGACAATTTTATAAATGAGTGGGTGCACGATAATGATACAAGTAGGAAAGTTTTCGGCGAATTTTATCACTTGTACAAAGACGCTCGTTTGTATAATATATTCGTAGAATATTTGAGAATGAGAAGAGCAGAGAAACGTTCGATATTTTTAAAGAGATGTTACTCAGTCACTTAAAAATCACAAATCGCAGTACAGTCAACAGGCAGTAAACAGTATAGCCACCAGTATGACACCAGCCTCGACACCTACCGAACCAAAAAGCTGGTTAGCTAGGATGCACGCCTGGTGAGTCGCCTGGTTTCAAAAAGTGCTAGGTCGCTCCAAAGCAGCCGCCACCACTATAAGATTTCACGTGTTGGTTTTAGGTGGAAGAAGTATCTGGGGGCCATTTCCATCTTGCCTCGACACTTGCCTCCTGCAGTGCGGCCGTAGCTCAAGCGCTTACAAAAACTTAAGTATTTCACGGTAAACGCTGGAAAAGATTACAGTCATCTAGATGTCCTCATCAAGTGACGATAAGCTATTTTTAACAGAAAATATAGAATTGAAACTGTTACGACAGAGGCAACGTGTGCATGAAATTAACCTCGAAAGAAGGAGATTAGGTGAATAACACAATCTACATTTCCTCAATTGAAATCAAATAAAGTTGAGCACGTTTTACTAAATTTGCATGTAGTTTTCAAATCTTTTGTCCCAAATGGCTATTCTTTGAAATACAAAACTAATTATTTCTTCGGCATCTACTATTTTCTTATACAAACAAAACAAAATACATAAAAATACAAACGTAAAAATTCACTATTACACGTACGCACATTAGTGTTCGCCAGCTTAATGAGCGCTGGGAATAATTTTTTATACATTCAGTTTGCCGGTCTGAACTTGCAGCAATCGCTTGCATCTCCGTACAATCTTTTTCTGTGAGCGCACACACATGAAACAATGGAAATTTTTACTCGCGCCTGTAAGCGCTTGTCGGCGATTGTTTGCCGGCGCTGAAAACAAGCTTTGAATGTGAACGCAACCTATACTCTGAAATAAACTTAAGAAAGCTTATTTTATTTTATTAAGCCTAAAAAACTATTTTGGCATTTTCTGTGTACGAGTTTTTATGAAATTTTAAAATGAATTGCTTAATAATGAAACGAAAAAATGTTAACGCAATAAACTAATTTTAACAAATTTAAATGTAATGTATTGAAATTATTGATTTAGGTTATATTCAGAACAATGAATAATCTCAATCTTAGGGTTTTACAAAATAAGTAATATTATTTGATAATTGTTTGTTTTTATTATTTAGCTAGCTAGAAATATCCATTCATAAAAGACAAGGGAAAATTTTACTTAAAACACAATTGATGAGAAGACAAAAAAACACTTACCCAATTTTGACATAATTATTGATTTCATCATCTTCATCTGTCAAGGGTTAGGCTCAATGGCCTGTTCCAGCATCCATCTCTTTTTTAGGTCTTCCCATGTCTCGCCTCTCTAGGTTTATAATTCCATGCTCAAAGAGGAAGTCTGTGAGCTGGCATGCGAAGTAAATGGTTGGACCAGTTTCTCTTATAAATTCTCAACGTTTCTAACAGTGACTGACATTTAACTTAATAATTCAATAATTTTGCATTATTGAATTTTCTGCTTTAAATATATATTTTATTTTTTTAGAACTGACACAAACAAATAAAGTTATAAAACAATTTATTTATTTTAACTCCGTAAAAATTCTTAGCGTTTGAAACTTATATTGTAGCTAATGATCTGACCAAAAACATTTAAACTTAATTGACGGAAGTATGCTCTAAAACTTACTTTGTTCCTGTCAGTAAGCTGAAAAACCTACTGTTTTAAACCGGTAATTGCTATTTTTATGAAGTACAAAGGTTGTTTAAGTACATCTAAAATTTACTGCTACTTTTTATCATTGTCATTTTTTTAACGGATTTTACTAAAACATCTACCACTGTTCGTTTATGTAAATTAAATTTAAATGAGTAATACGTGCAAAACAGATTGTGGAACTTCGTGTTTAATCATTCCTTTTTAATTTTTTCACTAAAACAAAAAAAAGATTTACGGGTACAAAAGTATAAACATTTTACGATTTGTTTTATCGTACGATGTAACTTAATGATTTACATGAGGGTGTGGTTTCATTTTCATTGCGCGAGGTGAGAAGAGAACGGGTAAGGGAGAGTTTTGTAATTTGTCTGGGAATTTCTCAGTCACGATCAACTGTGGTTTAAATCCATTAGAAGTTACTACGATTTACACAGTATTGTACTCTATTTCATACACACACACACACACACACATATTACGTACGTATGTGTTTTATACCTACTTGGTAATCCTATAATTATACAATCGACCTCTACCACTATCTAAAAATTGTTAGTAATAAGATTAATCGATGAAAATACAATTGATTTAAATATCTCCTGGAAAAAAATATAATCAATTTATTTCATATACTTTTAATTCTTAATTACTATTAATATTATATTGCAACATTAAAAATCCCTTTCATTAGACGATGCATCTCATGGCTGGTGGTAATTTTTTAAAAGGCTTACCTTTCACTTATGGTAACAACCATTAGTGATTTCTGTATCTACTCTTTAAGAGGAATCGAATGTCACTACTTTTGTTTCCAAATTCCAACTTTGATTTTGTGAGTTCCAGTTTTGGATCACTTCCGGTCGAAACCGGAACTTCAAATTCAATGATTTCTGTATCTACTCTTTAAGAGGAAACGAATCTCACTATTTTTGTTTCCAAATTCTGGCTTTGAGTTTGTGACTTCTGGTTTTGGGTCACTTTCGAAACTGGAAACTGGAACTTTAAACCCAATCCAGGCCCACTAACGTTTTGTGTAGATTACGAATCCTTAAACCGTTTGTTGCTATATTTTGTAGTTTCTGGCTTTGATTTCTTGACTTCCGGTTTTGGGCCAATTCCGGTCAAAATCGGAACTTCAAACCCAATGATTTCTGTAACTACTCTTTCAGAGGAATCAAATGACACTACTTTTGTTTACAAATTCCTAATTTAATTTCTTGACTTCCGGTTGTGGGCCACTTCCATTCGAAAACGAAACTTCAAAACCAATTCAGACCCACTAACTTTTTGTGTAGATTACGAATCCACAAACCAGAAAGAAAACAATTTGTTGCTATCTCTAGTAGTTTTTTACTTTGATTTCTTAAGTTCCGGTTTTAGGCCACTTTCGGTCAAAAACAAAACTTTAAACCCAATTTAGGTTCACTAACTTTTCTTGTAGATTACGAATCCGAAAGCCGTTTGTTGCTATCTCTTGTCATTTCTGACATCTGGGTGTGATGGACGGACGAAGGAAAACGAAATGATAGATGACAATTTAAAAAATTACCGCCAATTACAGAAAATATTATTCATTGTAACATTAATAATAATAGTAGATCGTGGTGGCTAGAAATGAGTCAATTGAAGGTGGTATTCAGTGTAAGAATGATTTATTATTCCAGCAATTTAATAATATAACATCTTATACAGTATCAAATGTAATGAAATTTTATTTACTCATTAAATTTTATGAAGATATTACGTAGCATTTATATAAATGTTTCCATCGCTAACTACAATTTTGTTTTCAGAAACGTTTGTGAACTGAGTAAAACTGATAACGATTCCAATGCATTGTCTGTTTACCTCATGGATTCCTTCAACGTAGAAAATCCTCACTATTTGTTTTAACACAATTCAGTTTCCTCCCCATTCCGATGATTCAATTCGTTCCAATTGTTCAGTGAATTTGAAAAATATTTACAGTAATGCGCTCTGGACTGCATAATAGTTATTAATTATCGCTTATTTACCAGCTCCAGTCAACTGACTTTTAGTAATTGCTTTATTATTTTTATTTGCTTCAACTTCATAAAACAATAACTATTGTTATGAATGTTATGAACTATTGTTATGATTGATCAAAAATCAATAGATAATAACTTAAAACAAAAATTAAAATAATAAACTAATAATTAGGTTTACCTACTCATTTATCATCAATAATATTTTATTAATATTATTTGAAAATTACTCTTTCTTTATTTTTTGGTTTGTTACCTACATCAAGAATTTGATAATTAACGACTATGGTGAATTTTGGACCTGAACGGTGGGCTTTGACTTTGTATTGTTTCCAGAACTAGCCGGGAACTGAACCTGGGATCTGCAATTTGTAGGCTAGCATGCTAACCATTACGCTACAAAGGAAACAGCTTCCTTTATTTATAGCCTAATATATTGAAAATAAATTTTACGATAGGTAATTTTAGTTTCTGAGTAAATTTATTTAAGAATTTCCTGATTATTTTTAATTTTTATGACAACTAATCTTTTAGTATTACATTTTCGTTTAGTTTAACTCAAGAAATTTAAAATATCAAAAATCTTATACTCCTTTAAAAACCTTAAAATTATCTTGGAATCTTCCAAGTACCTACCTTAATAGATTTTTTAAATAATTTAATTTATTTTTTGCAACTGTAAAGAAAACGAACAAAATTCTTTTTATCCCTAATGTGGGTGCCTAATCTGTTTAGTTCAGAACAATAAGCAACCCCATGACCCAGTGAGATGAGTATGACGTGTAGATAAGGTGTACTCTTGTACAGACCCAGGCTGACCATTCCTGAGAGAGTATGATTAATTAACCCAACCATCAAAATACACCGGTAACCATTGTCTAGTATTCAAATCCATATAAACTTAACTACATTTACTAGAATTTCAACCAGGAAACTTCGTCCCAAAAATTAGCTGTTAAACATCTGACTCGCGGCGACGACTTTACCCAGGGCCGTTGGATAAGAGATCTCTTATTCAACAGCCCTGACTTTACCTCTGGACCAACCCGGTAGGTACAAACATACCCACCGATTTTGAATGTTATATTTTTATAATCACGAAAATTTATTAAAAAAAGCAGTACACATAAATAAAAAAATTCGTTCATAGCTTACAAAAAACACTACTAAGTGCTCTGGAAACTAAAATTTTGTTAAATAATAACATTTTAATTAAATTTTTTAACACTCTTGTGGGACAAATGTATTACGCCATTCGCTTTTCAGTCGTCATTGTGGGATTCCTGGTAAATCGGGAGAATTTATTTCGTGTGTTAAGGCAGTAATATGATTTTTAAGAATAGCTGTAAATGTACGGAACAATATTAGATATGCGCCACCCTAATAATTAGCATAAGGCATAAGCATTATTTATTTTATAACATCAAATTTGTGGAGTTCCACCATCTAAAAATTTGTAACTAAATGAACTAATTGAATAGATTTATTTAAGATCTTGATTATTTAATGACTAGGACATGACAAAAAAAGTTTAAAAAGCATTACGCAGTAAGGGTTATAGCTGGAAACTCCCTTTTACATTTCACAATGGCGTTCAGCCAATTTTTAGTTAATGTTTGCTCAACTCTAGGATAAATAGGAGATTAACTACGATTATTTAAAAACTAATAAACAAAATTTGTTTTGTAAGTTAGCTTTTGATAACGTAATAAAATTGAAATCCGCTTGATTAGTTGTCAGCTGGCTTTGAAAGTGGAAAGTTCCGAGTTCTATTACCTTGCTAGAGTCTTGAGATTTCACAATGAATTAATTGTGGTATAGTGACAGTATGCCCATAACGGGCAGGTGGAGTGTTATTAATTGCACTCGATCTGTTGGTTTCAGAGCTAAAAAAAAATAGTTCCGTTTCTTACCATATAGTCAGTCAGTATTATATGACTGAACTATTTAAGAACAGAAGACGTAGAGGTGTAAAATACACTATTCAGAGTTATCTCCTCTAAGAGTAATGAATTTCACTCTACAGCCAGACCCTGTGGTGAATGAAGTGAAGGTGTCATTCGCAGGGTGGAAAGTGGGTGCTTTTTGGAGGGCCTGGCATGCTGATAAGCCATATTATTTCAACTCAGTGAGAAAGGCAATAGTAAACCACCTCACTCCTCGTTTTACTTAATAAAAACTTCTAGACGTTCAAACCAGCCTTTCGGCTGTTGACCTATACAACACAACAATAGGACTGTCTCGCCAATCTGTTCTTTTCTTGTTTTACGTCCGCTGTCATACACAATAAGGTTAATGCAGACGGTGAAGTATTGTAGATGAAAATAACAGATGAAAATATCGCAGACCTGACAAAGAATTTGATCCAGGACGCCTGAAATAGAAGCCATTTGCAGACGACCGACCACCAAGCTGCTGACAAAACGTTCAATAATCCAAAAATAAATCTAATCCGTTATCAGTTATCTATAAGATGCAGAGATACGTTTTCTACGAGAGGTCAAGGATTTTGCGACGTAGGACAGAATCGAATTGGAACATAGGGAAAGAATTGCAGACAGTAGACTAAGATTTTAATCTTAAAAACTCGAAACTTGAAACTTAAGTTAGATATTACTACCAGACCCGACACGAACATTTTCATCAAAATCGGTCAACCGAAAGTAGTAGTTTATTCGTATCATTTTTCACTTTTTGCGATTTTTTCAAAAACGGCTCCTTCGATTTTTTTTCAAAATCGCATCATTTACTACAGTATTTACGCACTACAAGATAGGTAAGGTAGTTGCAGTGAATTTAAATCCTACAACTTTTATTTCAAACATTTTTTGTATAACACTTAGTTTAGCAAGATTTACAACTTTTATTTAGAGCATTTTTCTCTACAGAGCCTAGTTTAGCCTAAAAGAGTAATTTTCCGTATTTTTAAGCCTTCCTGAGCTAAACTGAGGTTGATTTTCATTTTGCGTCTTTCACTCATGATTAAAATTAGGTTATGTCTATTGAGGTTAGTTTTTTGTTTATTTGTAATGTTTTATTACTAATCTTAGGTTATATTGTTCATTATTTGCATTGAAAAGAGAAAGTTGTGTGAGTATTTCACACCAGATTTTTAGTCACATTAATATCCTGACGTTATTGCACGAGTTTACACACAACTATGAAATCGGACATGGCCTTTTTTCAATCGAGTTCATTACCAATTCCTTGTATAGAATTTCTAATTATCATTCTGCTGTAACATAGACGGATAAAAAAATTTATATCTGAATTCATTTTTCATAAAACTGAAAGATAAAATTCATTTTATTTTTTAACGTTCCAGCAATAAAAATATGATAAAAGTACTGCGCATTATGAAGAAGGTAAAAAAGTGAAAAAAAGATTGATTTCTCTTCTCTTTTTGTACTGATAACGTTTAGGTTTAATGGAATGGAAATACGAAGTGATTGATAGAATTCGAATGAGGTTTCATAGACTTGAATATTTTGACATTTTAAAATTACCAGATGCTGTTTTGTTTCTAAAAGTATAAAAAAATGTCATTTTAAATTTATAATTTTATCCTATTTTGCTTTGGTATTTTCTTTTACATTTTAAATTTAAATGATGAAATCTAGATAAGTCGAATTTATACATTAATTGTAATAATTTTTATGTTATAACAGATTTTTAACAAGATCAATAAAGAGAGAAGTAAGATATTCTGAATCACTGACCGGTTAATGAACTTACCAAAAAAAAAGAAAACAATTGTAAAATAATCCTACACATATAAAAACCAATGAGAATCAATTTATAAGAATTTAATGTTAGATTTAAACTGAAAATAGAAATCAGAAAATAAATGTTTTAAGGGTGGTTATATATTCAACCCTAATAATTTAATTTAATAAAACTCTCTTTTTGTTATTTATTTTTCATCGATAAAATAAAAGTTTAATAACCACAAGCGATAAAACGACTACTTGACGTCTCGTGTCCCAGGTTAGACTCTCAGCAAGACAATTATTAACATAGTAAAACCCACTAATTGTTTCTTAAATAACCTAGTTGTTAATGAGCAAGACAAATGCTTAGTTAATGCTTAGGAAAATTTAAACAATCTAAAAAAAAATTAAAAAGATTCAATACTATAAAAATATCTAAGGGGAATGTGGGTTCGAGAATTTTTGAGGAGGATCGAGAGATTTGAAATGTTATTGTGAATAATAAGAGTAATAAATAGTGTTTTCTGAGAAATAGTTAGAAATATTATGTGTTATATAAATGGTATTTTATAGTAAAGGTAGGCCTGGCTTTTGTTGTCTCTCGGTATTGTGAGAGCCAGGCACCTATTTAGATAATTGGTTTTTTATAACACCTTCTATTCATTCATCTTAAGTCCTTTACAGATGCAGAAAGATTTTGTCATTTTATTATTATATCGAAAATCTCTATCTTTTCTCGAACTCTCCATTAGCCCACCTATAAAAGCGCCAGGTTATTTATGGTCTGAGGTTAGTGTACATTTGTCTGTGATTGAGTGAGCGTATTCGATAGTGCATACAGGTAGTCCAGTACGTTAGAATAGGTCAACGATACTGCGAATAACTGGCTATTGTTTAATTTTTATTTATTCTGTGGCATTTCTGTAAGTAGTATTAAGTAAATTACTAAAGTTATTTATTGTATTAGTTAATTATAGCCTAATTAGTTTGTTATTTATTAAGGAGTTTCATTGTAATATACTTGTAAATTGTAGTCAATTATTTAATTGTAATTCTTAGTTGTAATAAATACTTGTAATTTTAAACTTTAGTGCGTTAATTATTTAATTTACCCAGATCCCGAAACGGATCTTAGAGATAAGTGTTACAATACTTTTAAAATGGGTGTTTTCTCTACATGTTGTTGTTTAATTCATCAACCGAATCTCAATCAATCTCTAAAGGTTTTACTAAGTAAAACGAGGAGTGAAATGGTTTACCATAGCTTTCCTCACTGAGTTGAAAAGTATGCTTATCAGCATGCTGGGCCCTCTGAAAAATATTTACTTTCCACCCTGCAAATATCACCTTCACTTCATTCGCCACAGGGTCTGTCTGTATAATGAAATTCATTTCTTTCAGACAAGAAAACTCTGATTAATGACTTTTACACTTCTACCTCTTATATTCTTAAATGATTCAGTCATTTAATTGGCTGACCATAATGATACGAAATAGAACTATTTTTTTTAGCCGTGGAACCAATAGATTGAGTGTAAACATAAAATTTTTCTGCAAAGCTGAGAAAATATAAACGGTTTATCCTACGGCGATAATAAGTAATACTCTTTATTCTTTGAATCATATATGCCATTTTATAGAGACTAAATGATGACAATATAACGTTATTAAATAAAAATAATAAAATGGACAGAAAGTTCCAAGTTTGATTGCCGAAAAAATCTGTAAATTTTTATCATTCTTCCATAATAGCAACAATATACAACACATTATTGTAGGTGCGACTATTTCATCTGATTGTAAAATCTAAAAAATGTTCTTTGTTGATTTGTTTCATTTATTTATAATCTGGGATTTAAAATAACAATTAGATGTAAAGATAAAATTCGAAATCTTAAGAATATATAATAATTTCGTAGTTAAAACTCCTTATTTGATTCTATTTATCCATTTTTTTTTAAATAAGGCATAAACCTACACATTTTTAACCATGCGTAAATATTTTCCTTTAATACAAAAGAGAGTATATGTAAATAACATTTTATGGAAATCAAGTTTTCGCATGCATGCCATAATTGAATACAGTACGACAAATTTTAAGCAAAAATTGAGCGAAATATAAATTATACCACAACTTTGTAAGATTTATGAGTAGAAACAAAGTTTTGAACAAAGACAATGTACAAAGATTTATGGAGCGTTAGATAAAATATATAATAATTGTATTATAAAAATAACTTTGAAGAATAAATGAACGGTAAACCTGCCTAACTTTTTCGCTGATTTTCAAACAATACTCCATTTACAAAATATCATATTTTGATGCTGTAATCATGACAATACATGTATGGTTACATAGTTATAATGAGAAACGAGTAAAATAAAGTACATAAAATGGACCAATAATTTTAAGACAGTTCTTACAGAAAATCATAAGTTAAAGCTTAACTAAGTAAGAATTAAAAAAACAATTTTTTCATTTTTTTGTCTTTTATGACCACTATGGATTTTTTCTAGTCAAATTTATAAACCAGCTTCCTTTTCATATTCTTCAGCTAGATGTTTTGCCAGTATGCCCTCATTCGGGCTGATCTTGCATGCCGAACTTCCTCTGAAACGATCGGTTTCTTCCTGCTTGGGTTTGTTCTTTCGTCTGATTTTGTTTCAAATCTACTCTCCTTATTTCTTAAGATAATTTTTCTGTTTTGTTTTATAAATCATCGAAAGTTAATCCGAGTTCAATCATGTCTTCTTTGACATTTCGCATCCATGCTCCTGACGTTACCATTGGAAAGAGTTTTCTAACCATCTTGTTTAAATTCTGTCTGTAGGTGTTCTGATAAGATGTCCAAGAAAAGAAATCCTTTTCTTCCTTATTGTATCTGTTATGGGTTCATTTTCTTTATGACTTTTTCGTTTGCTGGAATTCCACTGCCATCTCCACTGCCCATCTACTTTGTTTTTCTTTCCTACTCAGGAAAGAAATAGGATTCATCTTTCAAGTTTTAGGACATTGTCTATTGTTTTTGTCTTGGTCACTTTTGCTAATGTTTCGCTGCCATATGTAACTTGTGGTTGTATGACTGTTTTGTAGTGTATAATTTTTGTTTGTATAGATAAGCATTTTTTGTTGTATACGTTTTTGGTTGTTTGTTGTGATTTAGATAATTTTTTCAGTCTCACTTCCCACACTATGTTTTCTTTATTGTTGTGTGTTAAATATATTTATATATTATATTGTATTGTATGTATTGTATTATATATTTTTATATTAACTTTATTAATGAAATTAACAAGTGTTACAAAATAAACAACCAGTGATATGATTGTGGGCGAAAGAATGAATGAAATGACATGAGTGACGTGCATGGAGAGCACCATTCACTGACAGGGATGGGAGTGGGGGTTAATGCTGCTAAGAAACTTAGAATAATGCAATAAAGAACGACAAGAAAGAAAGATCAATGCATAGCTTGTCATTACCAGACCAGGTCGGAAACGAAAATTTACGCCGAAGAACAAGTGTCACTGTTGTTAAACAGATCTCAATGCCAAAATTGAATTAAGAGAACATGTAGCCGAATGACCGATGAGAGATAGATAAGGGTAGAATGCCGAGAGCTGGGGTATGAAAATTTTTAAAAGTCAAAATCCACCAAAATCTCTAATGATCTAGCTGTTGATGCTACGTTAAACAAACTAAAACAAAAAACATAATTTAAAATTTTCTATTAACTCACTTCGTGAAAAATTGAAGGGAACACAATTTATTCTAAACTTCAATATTTAGAATTAATAATTATTTTCATAGTACGTGACGAAATTGACAATTTACTGATGCAGGATAAAACAGAAATATGGTCATGACAGTTTGAAGAATGAGGTTAGTAACAAGTATAACCTGTAATTATAAAACAATTTAAATTTAAATTAATGTACATTGTAATTAGTTAGAACGTAGTTTGTCCATAACCTAAGTAAATGCTTAACATTGGCTATTTGTGCGGCATTGTTTTATATAAAATATATGACAAGCTTTAACATAAACTACCTTCTATCCAAATCATTTTGTCATACCGGTGCTAAAAAATTTTAAATGAAAAAAATTTATAATAAAGCTCACACGACTTTCTTTTGTCAATGTAAATGATGAATAACGTCTTCTTCTGCTTCTGCCTTTCGAGGATTAGGCATCTCTGCCTGTTCCCAACCTCTCGAATCTGCCCATCTCTTTCTGGGGCGTCCTCGTTTTCTCCTGCCCTCCGGCTTATAGCCCAGTGTCTGCTTAGGTATACTATCCTCCCTCAATCTGTTCACGTGCTCTAACCACTGCATTCTGTTCTGAGATACCTTGTCGTTTATAGAGAAGATGTTGAGTTCTTTCCTTATCTCGGTATTCCTGTAACGATCTTCTCTACTACACCCATACGTATGTCGAAGAAATTTCATTTCAGATGGGTGCAATCTACTCTCCTCTCGCTTTGATAGCACCCAAGTTTCACTTCCATAGAGTAGGGTCGGCACTGCTATTGTTTTATAAAATCTCAACCTCGTGATTATACTGGTGCTATTTTTTAAGGTGCGGTGGATAGTTCCGCATATTTGCTAAAATCGGTGCATCTTATTACGAGCATCTTTATCCTGTTGGTATGCAATATTGCAACCTAGATACTAAAAGTGGGATATCTGTTCCAAAATATTATTATCTATAACAATTTTTCTTCTGACTGGCTCCTTCCCCTGAATGCCATTACCTTTGTCTTCTTTGTCGAAACTGTCAACTTATATTCTTTGCAGAATTTGTTCAGGATGAAGAGTGCCCTCTGCAGGTCATCCTCATTCTCCTGTAGCACTATCAGGTCAATAAAATAGCGTAATTTTAAAATATCCTTTCGTGAGATGACGCGTCTCATGGCTGGTAGCAATTTTTAAAAAAGGCTTACCTTACCTTGACCTATGGCAAAAATCATTAGTGATTTCTGTATCTATTTTTTAAGAGGAATTGAATGACACTGGTTTTGTTTCCAAATTCCCACTTTGATACCTTGAGTTCAGGTTTTGGGCCACTTCCGGTCGAAATCGGAACATCAAACCCAATGATTTCTGTATCTACTCTTTAAGAGGAATCGAATGACACTATTTTATTTTTCAAAATTCCGACTTTGATTTCTTGACTTCCGGTTTTGGACCATTTCCGGTCGAAACCGAAACTTCAAACACAATCCATGCTCACTAACGTTTTGTGTAGATTACGAATCCAAAAACCGTTTGTGGCTATATTTTTTAGTTTTGTCATCTGAATGTGACGGACGAACATGGGAAAATAATAGATGGGAATAAAATTTCCACCAATCATGAGTGAATGACGTTAAATGAAAATCAACCTCTGTTGAATTGACGCTAAGCTAATCATGTAAGAAAAAATTTAAATCAAAATTGTAGGTTTCTTTAATTTTCTATTACTTTAATTGTGTAAATTTGACTTAAATGCTTATTAAGGTTACAATCTTTAACGAAAGCACAGCCCTCTACGAACTTCATTAAACATGGCACTTATACAATCTTGTAGGAAAAAACCGTTGGAAACGTTTTTCGATAAAATAATAAAAAAGTGAAAAATCGCATGAATAATTCCAGTAGACTGATTTTGATAAAATTATTTTTGTTGAATCTCCTTATGGTATAAACTTAAGTTTAAAGTTTAAACTTCATAAAGTTTTACATTTTTGAGTGATTTTATCACGCATAAACTAATCTGTAAAAACATGTTTTTGGGTACAAGGGTTCTGTAAACGTACTTTTGGTGAAAACTCAATTTACTAAAATCTGCATAGAAATATAAATTACCTTATCATATAGACAAAATTTGTTTGGTTCATATAAGGCAAGAGAAATTAAAAATATGTAATAAATTAGTTGAAAATTAATTCTAAACAAAACTATTAACCTGTAATATTATTTATTTGGAAACAAATTAGGATAATGGAATTAATTTAGTACTATATGGTGTTATTTTTTGTTGGAGGTCTTCTATTCCCGAAAGGGTGAAAAATAATTTGTATAGCTGTTAGCTTTTAAGTATAATTAATTCTCTACTCTAATTATATCATTTTAGGAATTAACGTACTCTACATTTTAAATCGATACGAGATCTGATGTGCAATTTGTACAAAAAACAAAATGCGATATTTTATTTCACATGAAATTTCGAATGAAAATTATTAATCTTGTTATTTGCTTTAATATTTTTTGCAATACCAATTTAGAATTCAAGAGTGATCTAGTGTCCGAGGAGAGCTATTTTGTCAGTTTATATTAGTATTCAAATTTTCTTCCCAGCGTGAATTTTATGAGGCAATCTGTGTCCTAGATTATTACACATCGTTAACTAGAATATCAACTGCATAATTTTAACACTGACTGAACATCGAAGAATTTGGTTTGAGGTTTATAATGTTCATACTTTTGCTAATAATTAAAATTTATTACATTAACATTTTCATTTGTTTTACCTAATCCTACTCTACAATCTATTTATTTTAACGATATGTAATTAACATAAAAAACAGATAAAATAAGCTAAAAGAAGTCAAACAACAATCGGTCTCAGTGAAATTTAAAAAAAATGAAATAAAATTATAATAATGCACCCTCTCCATAGCGCAGTGGTAGCCTGCAACGTGGAGGTACCGGGTTCGATCCCGGCTTGGGTCTGAAAATTAAGATCGTAATTTTGTAGTTTTGATGGTATAACGAATCAAAATAACCGTTCCAGTTACATAACCCACTGCAATTGCTAATAACTAAGCTGTTTATGCGACTTTAAATCAATTTTTTTTTTTTATTTAACGTCGCATCAACTACAATGGTTATTAGCGACGACGTTGGGTTGTAACTTTGTGTGTAATGAAGGATGAAATGATTTTTTGCAACGTATGAAAATATGCCTTGCCTGAGCGGGATTTGAACCCACGACCGCATGATGAGAGGCGAGCACGTTACCAACTACGCCAATGCGGCTGGCTAAATCAATTTTGTTAACTTTTATTCTTTATTTTAAAAACTATACACACCTAGTATAACCATCCAAAAGTGTTACTAAATTTTTTGAAAAAAATGACGTGAGAAAACAAAAAGTCTTTTAAACAATACATTCCAGTATGTAATTCAAGAGTTGAACAATAAGAAGAAAATTAAAGCTAAAGAACAATTTTCCTTAAATAAACTAAGAAGTTAAATAAAACAAAATGTTACGCTCAATTTTGATTACAGTATCTATAAGGTAAGTTTAAAAATTTAAGTGTTTCAACCTTGAGTTAAATTATTTTCTAACAAATTGATTGCTTGTAAATTATTATGTAGGTTAGTCTATTTAAAATACAACTTATTCACCATTGAAATCTTATTTTTCTTGTTTCACTGAGATTTACAAAAAATAAATTAATTACGTTATGTACCCACAGTATATCCAACATGTTTCTGGAATCATTCTAAAATTTTGATGTTGGAATTGGCAGAAAAACTCCCAATTTTATGTTCCATGTCGTATCCTAGTAGGTTTTAAAATGGATTTACACAGATTTATTTGATTTGATTTTGACAGGAGAGATTTATTGCCAAAAACCTATACATTTTACGAAAATTTTTATTAAATTGTTTTCTTTTAGTAGATAATACGCTGTTTACAAATTAGGCGACGATTTAAGTTCAGATATATAATAATTCCACAATTTGGATTTACGTTTTTGTTGCTTTACTGACGGACAATTATCTTTTCTTAGACTACTTACTCTCACAGCCGGCTTGCCGAGTTGTAGTCGAACACTACTACATAAACCGGCAACCGACTATCGGATAGTCTATTCGACAGTCCCGGCAGCAAACCGGCTAGAAACTGTGCCGGCTACAAACCTGATGAGTATGTAAAGCGACATTGTCGCTAATGGTTGGTCGGTTTGCCGGACTAATGGTCGACTACAGCTAACAGGTTTGTAACCGGCACAGTTTCTAGCCGGTTTGCTGCCGGGACTGTCGAGTAGACTTCCGATTGTCGGTCGCCGGTTTAAGTAATAGTGGTCGACTACAACTCGGCAAACCGGCCCAGCAAACCGGCAGTGTGTGTAAGCAGTCTTAAGATGAAACACGTACCGATTAGGTTTCATTATTGTATTCTCCAAAATGTCTAACGATTTTTCAAGGTTATTTAAACACTTGCGTAACAGTTATGGAGCATCTGCAAAATATCATCGACTCCAATAATAGCTTTATCATTTGATAGTGTGGCTACTCGTTTTTATTTTAAAAGAAATAAAGATTTATAGTATGTGTAAATTTCCTGTAAGTTCTGTTTTCAATAACATTTTGATGTAAATATATCAAATTACTAATAAATTACTTAATGCATCATAAAATCGCCTCATTTACAGCTCTACAGAGCAGTTTTATGCTCTAACAAATAGGGTAGGCGCCATTCTGCTGAAATTCTTGGGAAGGCTGTTCTCTCATACAAAAAATGTTTTTTTTTTTAAGATTGCGGCCTTAAAATGCATTTTAGGGCAAAAGTGTATTAATAAAAGTTGTAGACAATTTAAAAATCTACAACTTTTATTTAAAAACTTTCTAACGCTTAGTTTAGCGGTAATTAGCAATTTTCTGTTTACTTTCATAAAAAAAAAAAATCGATTTTTTTTTATTTCGGTCGTAGTATGTATTTAACGACAAGAGTGGATAAAATTAATTTTATAGAAAATTAAAGATCTACAATTTTTATTACAAGCATTTTCTCTACAGAGCCTAGTGTAGCTTCAAAAAGTGATTTTCCGTATTATTAAGCCAAACTAAGGTTGGTTTTCATTTGTATCATTCACTTATGATTAATATCAGGTAATGCTTTTTGAGGTTAGTTTTTTGTTTATTTCTAACGTTTTATTACTAATGTAAGGTTATATGGTTCATTATTTGCATTGGCGAGAGAAAGTCGTGTGAGTGTTTCACACCAGATTTTTTTTTTATTATCTGGAGCACTATCACAGGGTAGTGTCATCCTCAAAGCTATTAACGCGTTTTTTTCAATGAATACACACTGTGAACATTTCTGCTGATATAACTGTACAGCTGCAAAATAAAATAATTCAACAAAAAAAATATATTTTGTTTATTTATCTCCATCGCCTAAATTATTCTCTCTGACTTGTTAAACTTTTCCATTTCCGTATTTGGTTTTCATCAATTACAAAGGTGTCAGTTACAATCTCGAAACGATGCAGTACCATAAAGAGAGGAATGAATATTTAATTTTATATAAAAAACTTTATATATGTCGTACGTTTTTAATTAAAAACTATTATTTATAAAATAATTTGACTGTACTTTTAATAATAATAATACAAAAAGACGGAGCGATAATTACTTTTTCTAAAATGTTTTTGGTGTTAAAATATCCTCGAAGTTCACACATTATTGGATCATCTCATACTCCGTTCTGTCGTCATATAAATGAAAAAGTCACTTAAGCCCAGTAAGAAAAAAATACTAAAAAGTTTAAAGTTTATTGAAACAGGGGACTACATATACTGCTATAAAATCAATTCCACAATTTTTTATGTTGATAAAAGTTAGGTAGCCCTACATTTTACGTAGAGGATACACATGTTCGGATATTAAAAAATTTCATCCATTAAAATGTGGCTTCTGTTTTTTTAAACAGTTTACTTTTCCTAGCTGAATTTTTTATTATGTTTCATAAACATTTTATAATCAAAATTTAATTCGTTTCAAACAATACAATCCATTGAATTAGAAAAATATATATAAAAATAAGTGAGCCAAATTTTTTTTTGAAAGTAACATTTCTATATTATCTCTTTTGTCCCATAACAGGCAGGTGTAGTGTTAGCTTATTTGCACGCGATTTGCTAGTTCCAGGGCTACAACAAATAGTTCTGTTTTTTATCTATGGTCAGCCTATATGACTGAAGCATTTAAGAACAGAATAGGTAAAGGTGTAAAAGACGCTAGTCATAATTTCATTATACAGCCAGACCCTGTGGTGAATGAAGGGAAGGCGTCATTTTCAGAGGGCCTGGTATGCTGATAAACATACTTTTTCATTAAGTGAGGAAGTCAGTGGTAAACCTCCTCACTCCTCATTTTACTTAGTAAAACTTCTAGAGCCTCTAGAGGCTCAAACCAACCTTTCAGCTGATGACCGAAACAACAACAATTCCTCTTTCTTACATTAATTATTCATCCATGTACACTACTTTAAAAAAAAAAAACTATCTTTAAGTTTTTTCCCGTGCAAAGAGTTGCGAAAGTATTAGGTGCCTATTTCTAGTATTGCAGCAGTGATCTCTGCTCTGTAGTTGTAAACTATTTTAATAATATAAAAATTTGTTTTGGCCGCCTCCTTAGCGTAGTGATTAGCGCGTTCGCCTGACACGCGGAGGTGCCGGGTTCGATTCCGGTGAGGGTCTCAAAATTTTTACGTGTCAAATCCCACAGCTAATGTTAAATAATCCATTCTAGTTGCTAATAACCAAGCAGTTGGTGCGACTTTAAATAAATAAATTTGAAAAAAAATTGTTTAATGGATTAGTTGGTAATCAAAATAACCAGGCGAAGTTTATAGTGTTTTTGTATTTGACTACAAAACCGTAAGTCTGGAGTTCAATTCCTGAATGTATTTTGAAAAATTTATACAATGTTTTAAAACAATGTTAAAAAACCGTAGTGTGTAATGAGAAAAAAACGGCTGTTATATAAATAAAACTGAATGATCTCAACACAACTCGGAGTTAAGTCTCGAAACTTTTACAATAAACTAACATCAGGTCTGTGATTTGAATTATATTGGGAGGAAAAAACCGGGAGAGAAATGGAACACATTTATAATAACATTATGAACAGTCTAGAGAAACGCAAGATGAATTACCTACCACACTGTGCAAGGCAAGTGTGGGTGTTATTTGTTAGGCTGTATTACAAGAAGTGTTGTAACGTAAAAGTCCTTTGCTCAAAATACGAATAAATGGGAGACAACCTTAAGTTACTAGGAGATGTACACTCACTCAGTTTTGAATAAAAAAAAATATTTTTTTCTATATCATTACTTACTTATTCTACCTAATTTTTGTAATTTATTTTCACTTTAATTTAACTACGAAAAACATCAGCGAGTGTATACAGTTTTGAATATATTAGTCCATAAATTATAACATCTTAGTCATCCATGCAGTCTAGTAGAAGGATTCTTACTTCTAGATGCCCATTTTGATTCTATAACCAGAAATCGAAACAAAAATCTTGCTACTAACATATTCATTCGATTATTGACTAAATCGATAGAGTGATGATTGAGATAATCTTACGGATTATCAGAATACAAAACTTAAATGTCAGTTTATAAAAATATAAGTTTTTTCAATTCACTTCTCCATTCATATTACTTTTTACTTCATCATGGTGATGAAATCTGAAATTTCTAAAATGATCTTAATAAAATGATCGTTGCCCTTTTTTAATAACTGGCAAATTTGCTCAAGCAAATCAAGCGAAAATGTCGTGTAAAAATTAGGTTTGTAACCAATACTGGATGAATACTAATCACTAAAAATTATATTATAATAACTAATGTGTTTTATCTCTTTTAAGTACAAGTGTTGAATATAAAAAATGAGTTAGTTTTCTCTTATATCTCTTAAAAACAAATATGGTGAATTTTAGCTTTTCAGGCGATTGAGAAGTTATAAAAATTGATGAGTGAGTGAATCAGTCAGCAGTGATAACTTTTGAATTTACAAAAACACTCTTAAATAAATAAAAATACAAATAAAGGTTTATGCAAAAAATAAAACAAATTGTTTTCAGAAATATTTAGGTATTGTGTTTCTTCACTTTTAGGATTTCATTTCAATAACTGAAAAATATTATTAAATAAATTTCTTTTTAAAGAAATGAATTAAAAAAAAAACATTTATTGTACTTAAAGAGAATATATCAGAAATAAATAAAATACGAATGTACAGATTGATTAAATAACAGAAGTTCGTAAATTTACTGTACTGAAGAATTAATTTCCGGGAATTTAATAACAAAATGACCATTTTTTGTTTGTTTGTGTAGAGTCAGATCAGAAGCTTGAACAATCGCGACCTCAATACACCACGGAACAATCGGTCAATGTCGGGTTTTAATGTGATGAATTTTATAAATCCTGGACGAGAATAAACTCGGAATCTTCTGTTTTTTATTCTAGCATTACTAACCAAAGTTGACATTAAACATAAAAAAACAAGTACATTTATTGTGGTTTGTCACCAGTTTATTTAAATAATTTTTTTATTATTCCTGATTTGTGTGCATTGCAATCTGTTCAATTCAGAACAATAAGCAACCCCATGACCCAATGAGATTTGGATGATATGTATGATGCGTAAATGAGATGTAGTCTTGTACAGACCCAGGCCGACCCGTTTCTGAGAGAGTATGGTTAATTGAACCCCAACCATCAAAGTACACTGTCTAGTATTCAAATCCGTATAAAAGTAACTACCTTTACTAGGATTCGAACCAGGAACCTTCGCCTCCAAAAATCAGCTGTTGAACAGCGATGACTTTACCTCTAGACTAACCCGGTGGAATAAATAAAAATTAATAAGCAAAATTAAAGTTTTACTAGCGTAAACGATATTCCAATAAACTTATATTTTGGTTCTTTATCAGGAATAATCCTGTGTTGGCTATAGACTATACTAATTGTAGTTTGTAAATTTTTATGGGTTTAACATTGATTAATGATTTTCTTTATTTAATAATCCAAATGTAATTTACTTGATCAATAAAACCGTAATTTTGTTTTTGTTACCACAAATTATAAAAAATTGCAAATTTCTACAAAACTATACAGTATGTCCATTTTTTACAGCTCAACATTATGACATTTGACTAAATTGACGGTATACTCTTTGATTGGAATCTTCAATATCAACTCGTTTTAATACATTTAAAATAATCAGCTCTAATTTGATTTACATAAAAGTATCTGATTTTTTAAAAAAATATATCATGCTCGCCTCTCATCATGCGGTCTTGGGTTCATGGGTCTTGGGGCATATTTTCATACATTACAAAAAATCATTTCATCCTTCACCATCTACATTAGCAGTAATTGCAGAAAAGTCGGAGGTTAAACAAAAAAAAACTTTTAAAATTTATTTAATTTATATTCAATTTGCTATTTAAAAATAATGATTTGCAAATATGAAGACAATAGTAAATTTATTGACTTTTTGTAAACTTGTTGGTGCTGACAGTTCCTTTAAAGAAGATCTCTTGTCCATCAATGCTTGAGTCTTCTCTGTAAATTACCTTGCGAAATCATGTGCACTGTATATGGATTTGTGCAGGTTTAAAATTTTATAGAAATATAAAGGTATGTTGTACTAAGAACACCTGTATCAGATTGATGGAGATAGAAGGGCTAGCAGAATATGGAAGAGGATCCAAACGGAGTGAGGGAAAGAAGGAGAAGAGGCTAACAAACAATGGATAAGTAAAGTGGTGGTGGCGATCAGAAGAGGCTTGTAGGAAAGTGATTGAATGTTTAGAGAGAATTGGCGTTTGGGATGAGAAAACTGCCAATAATGGCTGTAAAAAACTGCAAAAAAACAAATAATAAAGATATTTTGTTATATCTGTGACACAATTATGGTAAATGTAAATAGTTGTGTAATGTGTTGCTGGTGACGTGCTAGGGACATAATGTACGTAGTACGTATTTTGAATTATATTGCCTTAATGGCGTTTCTGTTTGTAATGGTTTCATGGAACCCACTGCGTAAACGAAAACTGATCTTATCACTGCTCTCTCTACCTTTTGTTATTGATCTCATATTTCATTCTCTAAATAATTTTGAGCGTCTGATGAAATAATTTTAAAAGAAAATTTAATATAATATGTATTTCTTACGCTTTCATTCTTCTTAAATATTTTGAGTGTTATGCTTTAATTATTAGAATAATATTAGTTATGTAGAATTAGTAGAATAATTATTAGTTATGCAACATTTTAGAAAATATTTAAAGACTTCTCTGTTTCGTAACGAAAGAAATATAAGTATAATGTCATATGATATATTGTAACAATTTTAATAGAAAATGTTCTAAAAAAATCAATTATGATTTCTCTATCAATAAAATGTTAGTGATAAATTTATATTTATATTCCACACTTATTTATGTTTTCATTTATATTTATGTTCCGCGCGTGCCCCGCGCGGCTTCGCACGCGAAACTTATGTAGAGCCTAATCAATTTTTTTTACAATAAATATGTAACAGAAATTGTGTAGCTGCTAGATTGTCTGTTTAATTCAACGTATGCACACACACACACGCGCGCGCGCGCACACACACACTTCTGATAATTTACCCCGCGGACGTCTCTCACCATCATCAAACCCCCTCATCTACTTCAACAGCAATACGTACTCACAAATAGGCCAACACACACACCCACGTACTTTCGTATGAAAATCTTCATTAGGGCCCTTAGGGTTATCATTTTTGAAAATTTAAAAATAAAATGTTGCTGTGAATATAAATACGAATATGCTGTCAAAATTTCATGAAAATCCGTTCTCTAGTTTTGGAAATTAACCTGCACAAAAAAAACACGCTTTGTCTGTATAATATTAGTATAGATAATGTATCATTATATTATTATTGCAAGGTATAATTAATATATTTTTTTGTTACGATTAATAAATTATTAATCTTTTTATTTTGATATTATTATATTATTTTTATTTATATATGATATATTTAATATAGATATTGATTTGATCAACAGTCTAGAGTTAGGAATTTTAAAATTTAAAATGAGAGATATAATTTTATTATCTATTGATTTAATTTATAAAAAAACCATTCAGTCTGCTAGATGAAATGGAAATGAAGTGATTCAATAAAAAAATGAAGCAGTAGAAAATATAATTAAATAGATATAGAAGTATTGAAGTACTGTTTAAACACATAATGTAATATAGGTAATTAAATTGGTGACGTCGCATTCCTTTTATTAAACACTGAAGTTAATTTTATCTTCTATTCCTTCTCAATTACTTACTATGCTTAATTAAGTTCCATATAAATTAATTTATTTTCAATTTCCTTGGTGCGTACTTACGACGTTGCGTGCAGAATAATACGGCTTAGTAAGTAGATGTAAGCAGTAGTATTAACTTGAACAACCGTTGCGTTTTAAGGTGTCCCTAGAATCTATTCTAGTTCTACTACTTTAAGAAAAAACATTGATTAACTGATAAAAATTCCTGTTCATTGTCATTTAGTTACAAATCTGGTAATTGCTTATTTACAAGATTAATTAGTTAATTTCTACGGATATTTAATAATTTTTTTATTGTTCATAAGACTATTAATTACTAATAATGCATGTAAAAAAATGAAAATAATGTTTGCAGGAGAGTTATATACTACTTTTGTTGAAGGTTTGCTCCTGACAAGCTGTTGTGTCTGGTCTACTAGTCAATCAAACAACATAGTCCGTTAACAACTTGAGGCCCGACAGTCTATACTTTATTTCACGTTCAGAATGCAGTACAGCTCTTATGAGAACCCGTTATGTTATCAAGCGTACAGAAAACAACATGCACAGCCAACAAAATAACCCTCCTCCACCGACACTATCCTAAGGTCACGGGTAAAAATATTTAGTTTGCCTTACAACGCTCTATAACAAGCTCATTTTAAATCAAAAAATTCTGAAAAGAAGACTTTCGGTTTCTTATGAATTGTATTTAATTGCGCTGTAAATATTATTATTATACTCTGATATTTAGATAAGATACGCTCGTACAAAGTTGGACGTTTAAATTCCTTCACATTTTTTGCGTTTCACATCATATAACTTTTTTCTTTCAACGACGACATATTTGTTTTATGATTTTGTTATAAAATAAAGAATTTTTATGTAATTTGACCTAGTATCAATACGTTTGTGCTATTGTCATAAATTGTTACCAGTTTTATCCCTTAACTTAAAAATTATCCCTTAACCGTTTCCAAAATGTACCCCTAAAGGGATGAAAATGGTGTTCAATCCTTAAACCAATATTTATTGTTTACTAAGTTCCAGATGAGTTAAATGGCTGAATCTCGGTGATATTATTTATAATGCAACTAAAAGTATTTTCAAAATGTACACCTAGAATTTTGGGAAAGGTGTCCAACCCTGAAATGAATATTATTTATTTACTACTTTCCAAACGAATTAGATGACTGAAGCTAGGTGAATATGTTACGTATAGTGACACTGAAAAAATATTCACCTCAACGACTTTAAAAATTTACTTGTAAGGGTTTGAAAAGGGTGTTCAACCATTAAAAAATATCATGTGTTAGTGTTGGTTGTAAAAGTCACACTGTATTTAAACTTTTAGGTGCGTAATAAGAGAAGTATGTGTGTAGTACCTGGAAAGCAATTTGAATCGGTAATTACACGTGTAATTTTTATACAGGTGTGGTGAATAACTTTTAACATTTTCAGAATATGTTATTGCAACAATTTTCTCCTGTATGTATAGATTTTATCACGTATTACTTTTTTATCAAACCATAGAATTTGAATTCTATAGAATGACTGATTCATTCAGTAAGTTTGCTGTAACGAGTCTATTTCATGAAAGTAATTCACTTGCAATTGTATTCCATTGATAGAATTCAACAGATAAAATACAACAGTTGTAATAATTTGTCCCATTGAAAAACCGTCCTATTTTTGCTAGGTAATCAGTAGCGTTTTCCTAAGCGATTCTCTGTTTATAATACAAATGCTGTACTATCTGAATAATTTTTTACAGAGTAGAACAATGTGTATATAAGATAAAACGGACTTGCAGAATCGTTCATATAAGATATGGATTTAAGAAAATTAATAAATATATTATAACGATTACTTTTTTGTCATCAGTCTCTCGACTGGTTTGATGCAGTTCTCCAAGCTGTTCTATCTTGCGCAAGTCGTTTCATATCTACTTACCTGTTATACCCTACATCTTTTGTAATTTGCTTTACATATTTATTCTAGCATTTGCCTCCCCCTACAGTTCACTCGCCTTTGGGCATGGACCAAACATGCTCATTAACCCGCCTCATGGGGAATCAGAGCTCCCTTCTCTGATACCCACATGAGGAATTCTTACCTGGCGCGTCCAAGTCGCGGGGGTGGGCACCTCTCACTCAGGTAGACCGGAGTGAATAGGTGGCCAAGTTCAGGTAGGGACCCAGTTCTGTGGGGTATAACACGGACCCCTGCCCAGGGATACGGGTGAAGACCACAACGGCAGACATGGCGAAGAAGAGTGTCTCTAGAACGGCTTGAATGGCGGAAGTGGCAGCCCAGATTTTAGGGTTAGTATAAAGTCACCATTGCATGTGTCTGTATGCGAACACCGATTGATTGCCGGTATAAGCAATCTTCCATTTACTGACCAACGGCTTAGGGCGGGCGAGTTGGTAAATGGTAGGGCACCCTTTTGTCCTAGGGTTAAGAAATTGGCCCTGAAGGCAGATGAACCAATGAAGTGGTCAAAGGCGTAAGGATACGGAAGGGAACGGAAAACCACCGTATTAAAGGTCTCAAATGACATTCCTAGAAAATCAAAATGGCATTTACAAAAACTCATAGATACCTTACTGATCATGGGAGTCGGAAACCAAGATCCGGCAGGGGAGGTACACTTGAAGAATATGAGGCCTCTCAGGTCGTCAGCAAGCGAAATCCTCATAAGCAGAAAGGAACCAGGAAAACCATTGGTTTAGAAAAAATAGAAAAAGGACGAACCCTAAGACGGGCCACATGGAACGTGAAGAGTTTATATCAACCGGGTAAGCTAGATAACCTAATAGCTGAAATGGATCGCCTTAAGATAAATATACTCGGTATCAGCGATGTTCAATGGCCGGATTCAGGAAAACTAGCCACAAACAATGGCATGATGTATTATGTTGGTAACAATGATCCAAGACATCGATATGGAGTTGCCATACTTGTGGACCAAGAGACAAATAAATCGGTTGTTGGTTTTACCCCCTACTCGGAGAGATTAATGATGATCCAGCTACAGACATTCTCTAAAAAGATAAACGTTGTCCAAATATACGCACCTACTGCCGACAAAGATGAGACAGAGATAGAAAGGTTCTATATGCAATTGAACGAAATCATAAGATCCACAAAAAAAGATGACATATTGTTGGTAATGGGTGATTTCAACGCCAAGATTGGAAGGGGAAAAGTGGATGGATGTGTGGGGGAGTTTGGCTTGGGAGAAAGAAATGAGAGGGGGGCAGACTTGTCGAATTCTGCCAAAGTGAGGAGCTGGTAGTAATGAATACAATATTTAAATTGCCTAACAGAAGACTTTATACTTGGAAATCACCTGCGGATGCAGAGGATCACATTGTTAGAAATCAGATAGACTACATTTTAATAAACTCCAGATATAAAAACATGATAAAGTCTGTGAGAACATACCCCGGAGCTGACATAAATTCAGATCATAATCCATTAGTAAGTGTTATGCAGATAAAATTGAAGAAGATTCGAAAACAATCAAATATACCACGGTTCGATGTCTCAAGGATAAAAGAAGAACCTATACGCCAGAGTTTGGAAAAAGAAATAAATGGTAACTTAAAGGAAAGAAAACAAGATGTGATGAAGGCGACAGATGTTGATGACAAATGGAGCATTATACAGAAGACCTTGGTAGAGACAGGCAAGAAGATATTGCAGACACAAATAAGAAAAAAACAGAGATGGATGACTTCAGAAATCCTAGAGCTAATGGGGGAAAGAAGGAAGTATAAAGGCAGGAATAAGGCAGAATACAAGAAAACACAGAGATTGATAAGAGAGAAAATAAAAGAGGCAAAATCCACCTGGCTTACAAATCAGTGCAGTGAAATAGAGGAATATGCTAAAAAGTATGATAGCTTCAACATGCATAAGAAAATAAAGGAAATGACCAATACACAGAGAAAAAGGAAAGATGGTCTTCTTAAAGACAATAATGGAAAAATTATTATAGAGGTCAAAGAGAAATTGAGTAAGTGGAAGACATACATAACAGACCTGTTTGAGGATAATCGTCAAGAACCGGAAGAAATTGACAGTGAAACGGGACCGGAGATCATGATGGAGGAAATCAAACAGGCAATACGAAATGCAAAAAACGGAAAAGCTGTAGGTCCAGACGAAATACCTGCGGAATTATTGAAATGCCTGGATGATGAAACTCTACATATACTGCTAGATCTGTTTAATGAAGTCTATAAAACCGGACAAATACCACAGGAATGGCTGGTTTCTACCTTTGTAGCAATACCAAAGACAATATATGCCAAAGATTGTTCAGACTATAGGACAATATCACTAATAAGCCATACCCTTAAAATATTTCTGAAGGTAATTCATGGAAGATTATATAGAAAACTGGAAGATGATATGGACGATACTCAATTTGGGTTCCGCAGAGGACTGGGAACAAGAGAGGCATTGTTTGCTTTTAATGTCCTTTCTCAAAGATGCTTAGATATGAACATCGATATATATGCCTGTTTCATTGATTTTGAAAAAGCATTTGACAGGGTCCGACATGAAAAACTAATAGAATTATTGAAAAACAAAAATATAGACAGACGAGATTTGCGAATCATCATCAATCTGTATTGGAATCAAAAGGCCAATATAAAGGTCGAAGAACAAAAGTCCGAGAATATTGATGTAAAGAGAGGAGTAAGACAGGGTTGTGTTTTGTCGCCACTACTGTTCAACATGTATAGTGAAGCCATATTTCAAGAAGCCATAACAGAACTGAGTGATGGAATCTCTGTGGGTGGAAGGATAGTAAATAACATAAGATTCGCTGATGACACTGTTGTGATGGCAGACACCCTGGAGTCGCTGCAAGAGTTGGTGAATAGAGTTAACGATCATTGCATTGGATATGGACTTAGAATAAATGAGAGAAAGACTAAATTTATGATTGTCTCGAAAGCAGAACATGGAAATGAAACATTAACAATAGAGCAAACCCAAATAGAAAAAGTAGAGACATACAAATATCTGGGAACCTGGGAAGATGGCAAGAATGACCAAAGTAGAGAAATTAAAGTACGAATTGAAACTGCAAGGCAAGCATTCATAAAATTGAAGACAATGCTAACAAACAAAGACCTTCAGTTACCTCTCAGATTGAGGGCTCTAAGATGTTATGTATTTTCTATCGTACTATATGGGATGGAAGCTTGGACATTGAAGAAACAATACATAAAGAAGATAGAAGCGTTCGAAATGTGGTGTTACAGGAGAATATTGAAAATTCAGTGGGTCCAAAAGGTTACCAATGTTGAGGTGCTCCGACGTTTAAATAAGGAGTTGGAAGTTATGAAGAGTATAAAAACAAGAAAACTAGAATATTTGGGTCACATAACCAGAGGAGAAAAATATGAGTTGCTGAGAATTATTATGCAGGGAAGGATCCGAGGAAGAAGAGGCGTAGGAAGAAGACGCATCTCCTGGCTGAGGAATCTTAGAGAATGGTTCAACTGTAGTTCATTGCAACTATTCAGAGCAGCAGCCAGTAAAGTGACCATAGCCATTATGATATCCAACCTCCGATAGGAGATGGAACTTTAAGAAGAGAGACAGTTCACTCCCTCAATATTACCCTCCATTATTGATAGACCAATACCTGGATGTGTTAAGATTTGCCCCACTAGCCTATCCCATCTTCTGGTAAGATGTTTCCATATGCTTCTTTTTTCATCCAATCGCCTAAGAACGATTACTTATTATAAGAATTATTAGAAGAACGGAAGACGTAGAGGTGTGTAAAAGACACTAACCCACTTGAATTAAAACCTTTTATATCCTCAATAATAAAAGAACCTAGGTGTTCCTTTTTTATCCTCGCTTGGATTTTTTTTAGTGAGGTTAGAGTTATCCCCTTCTGAGAGTAATGAATTTCATTATACTACCAGACCCTGTGGTGAATGAAGTGAAGGTGTCATTTGCAGAGTGTAAAATAGATGCTATTTGGAGGGCCTGGCATGCTGATAAGCATAGGCTACTTTTTGACTCAGTGAGGATGGCAATTTTAAACCATCTCACTCTTTGTTTTACTTAGTAAAGCATCAAGGGGTTCAAACCAGCCTTTTAGCTGATGACCTAAACAACACTGATTAGGTGTACTTATCAAAACTTCCATAAATGGCCAGCCTGTGATATAGTGGTTAACGCAACTGGCATCTACATCAGGGGTCCCGGGTTCGATTCGAGTCAGGTTTGGCAGTTTTCGTCCCTCATTTTTATTTATCACCCTTCATCTTTTACATTATCAGTAATGTTCAAAAGAATCAGACGTAAAACTAAACAAAAATAATTTTCATAATGTCTCACATTTTCCTGTTATATAACTAATTCGAAAATCCAAGTTATTTTGCTACATCAAATCTGTAAATTTTAATAATCTACACTAACATTTTAAAGAAAAAATATTTGTTTGTTTGTACAAGTTAATTGTAAACCCGATTTCAGAAATTCTTTAACTACTGGAAATCGTAAAGTTTTAGAGTAGTACCTAACATAATTACGTAATTTTATGTAATAATGTAAATTTACATAATTACTTAATTCTCAAATTTGGGGAAAAATTGTAATTGGTAAAAAGCTATCTTTTATTTTATTTGTTTGGTGTAAGGTCGTTTAGGAAATTTAGTTCTTTCATCTATCATTAGTTTATTATAAAACAATGTATATATTATGTACTCGGGTATAATACAATCAGGTATCAGTAAAATACAGTGCAATATGACATCATCCTTTATATTTTCTAAAATTCCTTTTCTAAACTTTTTGAACATTATTTACGGAATAGATACCTAAAAATATCATAAAACATTCCCACTACTACTTTCTTCGCATTTCATTGAAAATATACCGGTTTCCTATTGAAAACTTACTGTAATTAATGGTTTTTAATAGCTGCCTTCTATTGTACTTTTCTGTTTATTTATTTATTTATTTTTAAGCGTTTTTGTTGTTTAGTTCATCGGCCGAAAGGCTGCTTTGAACCTCTAGAAGTTTTACTAAGTAAAACGAGGCGTAAGGTTTACTAATGCCTTCATCACTAAGTGAAAAAGTAGCCTATGCTTATCAGCATGCCAGGCCCTCCGAAAAGCATACAAATTCCACCCTGCAAATGACATCTTCACTTCATTCACCACAGGGTCTGAAATTAATTACTCTCTCAGAGGAGATAACTCTGACAAGTGTCTTTTACACCTCTACCTCTTCTGTTTTTAAATGCTTCAGTCACATAATTGGCTGGCCATGTGATAAGAAACAGAACTATTTTTTGTAGCCCTGTAACTAGCAGATCGGGTGCAAATGATTTATCACTCCATCTGCCTGATTTGGGATTTTTTAAGTAGTCTAGAAATTGTAATGAAAGAATCCTTTTCATCTATATGAAATTTTATTAATGTTAAAACATGATTACAAAATAATGTTACGTAAGAAGAGTACACGATGTTCAAAATATGTTGTTTTACAAAATTTCTTATGAAATAAACTTTATATTAAGGTAGGTATATAAATTGCGACGCACGTGCTCTGAAATTAATTTCCTACTTACTTTAAAAGACAAGTTATAAGCTTATTGGTTTTCAAATAAAGTCTTTGTCGAACAACTCCAGAACAGACTGACCGACCTGATTGCGGTTTGTTATTAAACAGAACATCAGTTTCAGTAAATGAGAATAATATTATAGATTCTCCACCAGTATTTTGTCATAGAATGTACAACTTAGAACATATTACGCCGCAAGTAGTATTTTACTGCCGGCCGCATTGGCGAAGTTGGTAACGTGCTCGCCTCTCATCATTCGGTCTTGGGTTCGAATCCCATTCAGGCACGGCATTTTTCATACGTTACAAAAATCATTTCAACATTCACCGTCTGCATTAGCAGTAACTGCAGAACAGTCGGACGTTAAACCAAAAAAAAAAAAAAGTAGTATTTTACTACGAATATTACGGAGTTTAATAATGTTTTAGGGTATAATACTATTTTATGACTAATAAGTTTTTCTTTGAAAAAGCGCTTGACATAAAAAAACTTGATACCGTATTTTAAATTAGGCTTACCTGTAACTTACTTACTTGTTTTTAAAGAAACTTTTCCATTACTTAATCTGTAACATTTTTTTATTTAATATTTATTTATAAAAAACGTTTCTCGTTATTAAACGTTCAGGGTTTAATAATTAAAACTAGATAGTTAATTAATTATAGTGTAACACTAATTATTAAACGAGAAGAATATCAATGTTAATTTTTTTAACTATAACAATTAATCATTACGAATTTATTATAATATTTTACGCTGTAGAAGAGATTAATTAATAACGAAAATTGCTAAGTTAACCTTAGGAGACTAATTTTACTTTACTAGGGACGTTAAATTTAAAAAATAGTAATTCTACATTTATTTAATAAATTGCATCATATCATAGAAAATTTTAAATATGTAACACCGATTGTACATGACGGATAAAATTTAAAACGCAAGAATAAGTAGTAATGAGTGCCCCTGTTTAAATTTAGTCCAGAAAATACAATTGAAAATTACAAAAAAACGAACAAATTGGGTGGTTGCATAATGTTCAGTTCCTAAAAATCTAAGAAAGCTCTTTCCACGTGTACACACAGAAATCCAGAAGTAATATTTATATATTTTTGAAGAGTTACAAATAAAGTTGCGTCAAAATGCATAAATTATTATTGTAGACCTCTTAACCAAACTATTTGATCAGCCGGTAGAAATACCCTAAAAGTGGTTAAGTTAACAAAGTTTGGACAAGCGACTTATTAAAGCAACTACCTGACAGCTACCAGTTTTCTCTCACTTACAAAAAAATAATTTTCTCCGTAGAAATTTAAATTAATACATTTAAGAAAAACATAGTGAAATGCAAAGTACAAAGTTGGTATTTATAGTACTAGTTACTTAACACTTACTAAAAGCTTAAAAATTATACTAAAATAGGAAACATTTTTGCGTTCCAAATATACTAGGGATCACGTTTAATTATTTATTTTCCAAAACTCCTCCACCTTGTCATTCTGTTATTTCTTCCTTTCTGCTGACAATTTTTGAAATCTGTAGTTCAACAACATACGGTAGTTCATAGTTCAATTCGTATTAGTTGGTAATTAATAAAGTTTTCTTAAAATTGTAAAATAAATAAATTGTTCTGAAAATGTAGATAATCGATTTTCTCTCAAAACTCAATATTAAAAATTTTCAAGCCCTTGTTGATTTCTTTAAACTAATTCGCTGTTTTCATTTTGGTTTTTTTTAATTTAACATTTTCTTTATTATTTATGACAGCAAATCTCCTTTGGAAAATTCTTACGGTGGAGACTTTTAATTCACAAAAGGACCAAAATGAAAACAGTACCTCATGTTGGTGGGAAACTTTTCCAGTGAAGTAAACACGAGAATTCTGCAGTTGTATTCTTGTTTTATGGAACTCTGGAGTTTAGGATTTTAAGAGTTCTTCAGAATTACAAAAAGTAGAGATGGTTTTTTTTTCTTTAATAGCACCTTAGGTGATAAAAATTATGCATTACATGAAAGTGTGCAACTTGGATTTTGCGGAGCCTGATAAAGAAAAGATAATAAATTTATGTTGGAAGTTACCAGAAATTTGAACTCAAGATATTATTTGTGACTCCGGAAATTTTATTATCAGAATCCAAGAAAGTAAAAAGTATTTAAATCAGAAGAATATTTTCAATTAAAAATTCACAGTTGTTGACACAAGTTTAAGTATTTTTGTATTATAAAAAGGAAAAAAAATTGAAAACTTCAGTTTATTTACGTTCTATCTTAAGAAATACAATATTTTCTAGCATTTATACAATAACAAAGGACGAAGATTATCTGCTAATAGTATTTTTATACCGTATTGTACAACCAATATCAACAGTTATGTTGTGAGATAAAATTGAAAGGGTGAAAGTTTAATTCCGGAGGGAAATTTATAAATTAAATGGCGTTGTAAACTTTTCTGTATGTGAGAGGTTAAAACAAAACAAAATGATTATAACAATGGAAGAAATTACGTCATTAAACTTTTCATTTAATAACTTTTAAAATGGACTTTTGTAATTTAGAATGTTGTTCGGTTATTATTTTTACTTCATACTGTGTTACTTATTAACCTTACTCTCTCAGTTCATACACTTCTCTTATGCTGTTTCATTTACTGTTTATAATGCATTTTCATCTTGATGAAATAATACTCACGACAACTGTTTTCCTGGTCAGTTAAATCTTACTCAACGATTTACCAATATTAAGTTTTTTGTTATCCGATCCTTAGATTTACTCACATGTGACAAGCTAATCTCGTTTTCAATTTTAATTCTCTATTTTGGACTTGAGGGAATACAATTTAGCTTTTGTTTCTTTCTTATTTTATTCTGTCCTCTTCTTTGTCATCCGTTTTATACTCCAAAACGTCTTTTCATTAAGAGAATGTTGTTTTTATAATTACACTTATTTTCCTTTTGTAATCACACTCCTTCCCAAATTTTCTTTTTGCTCCTTGTTTTCCTATTCTTCTCATTCTCTTATTTTCCCCTCCTACTTCGCTCTTCCCTGTTTCTCTTCTTTTGTTTCTTCTTCAACTTCACTATTGATTTATTGTCTTTCTACTGTTGCCTTATGCGCATAACAGGTAGGTGGAGTGTTAAATTATTTGCACTCGATCTGCTAGTTCCAGGGCTACAAAAAATAATTCTGTTTCTTATCTCATGGTCAGCCAATTATATGACTAACGCATTTAAGAACAGACGAGGTAGAGGTGTAAAAGACACTAGTCAGAGTTATCTCCTCTGAAAGTAATGAATTTCATTATACAGCCAGACCCTGTGGTGAATGAGGTGAAGTTTCATTTGCACGGTGCAAAGTAAATGCTTTTCGGAGGGCCTGGCATCCTGATAAGCATAGGCTACGTTTGTACTCAGTGAGGAAGGCAATTGTAAACCACCTCACTCCTCGTTTTAGTAAACCCTCTAGAAGTTCAAACCAGCCTTTCGGCTGTTGGCCTTAACTACAACTGTTGCCATAAATCGTCCCAAAATTATTGACCCAAACTTATTTTATTTTTGCTCTGGCATCCCTGAACACGTATCCAGATCTTAATTCTTCTTATGAATGTATTACAAAGTTTTATATTTCGTTTCTGTATTAGGTTAGGATGAATTTTATAGGTATTATTAAAGACAAGATATTATTAACTAATGTGCAAATTGTAATAAAATTAGCATATATGTTAATAAATTTAACATGTGTAAGGGCAATGTGTAGTAATTATTTGTTAATTAATTTACTTTTTAGTTATTTCATAGTATTGTTAGGGAATAAATTGGAAGGGCTTTTAAGATCTTTTTGAAAAAATCTCTTTTACAGGTGAGAAATACAGTTTAGACATCAATTTCGAAAAGACTAAATCATTTTACATACTGTTAAGTAAGAAGAAGGTCCAAGTTTGTCACTCTAGCTGTCCACAAACAATCAGTAAAGCAGGTTTTCTTCTTCACATTATTGATGTAACAAAAATGACAGTTTGAAGGTTTGTTTCATTCTCGGGAGATTACATGTCAAATTAAGAAGGCCCGGACAACTTTTATAGCAATGAGAACCCTGTTACACTGTAAAGAACTCAATTCGGAACTGAAGAAGTGGATCGTCCGCTGTTACGTATTATCTAAATTGATGTACGATGTAGATGCCGGGATATTATCCGAGGTCAAAGAGTGGATTCATGCTTTATAACAAATTTTAAGAATATTCATGGTCGATCGATTAAAAAAATCAGTAAGTCCATAAGAAAACTCTTTGCATACCGGGACTGATGGTGACGATTCAAACTGGAACCTGGAGTACCTTGAAAGTATCATGAGGAATATTTTTCAGTACCGATTCATGTAAGTTATCGTTCAAGACAAGGTAGTTGGACGAGGGATCACGTAGAGTTTTTCTGGCTCGCAAACCTTAGAAAATAGTTCAGCATTATCTCCATAGAGATTTTCTGATTGGACATAATATTCATCGCCATGATGGTTGCCAACATTCGAAACATATGTCAACTAAAAAAGTAATCTCAGCTATCGATTCATTACAACTTTTTAATTATTTAATTAAATTGTACATTATTATCTTAAACTTTTGTTGTTTGGGTCATCAGCCGAAAGGCTGGTTTGAACCTGTAGAGGTTTTACTAAGTAAAACGAGGAGTGAGGTGGTTTACCATGACGTTCTCACTGAGTGGAAGAGTACGCTTATCAGCATGCCGGGCCTTCTGAAAAGCACATATTTTCCACTCTGCAAATAACACCTTCATTTCATTCACCACAGGGTCTAGCTGTATAATGAAATTCATTACTCTCAGAGGAGATAACTGTGATTAGTGTCTTTTACACCTCTACCTCTTCTGTTCTTTAATGATTCAGTCATTTAATTGGCTGACCATATGATAAGAAACAGAACTATTTATTTTAGCTCTTCAACGAACAGATTGAGTGTAAATAATTTTACACTCCATCAGTCAGTTACGGGCAGTATCTTAAACTGTAACGATTGTATCAACTACAGAAAATTTACAACAATGGAAAGTATTTAAAAAAACAATAAAGCTACCTATATGTTTGTTTTTTAGTAGTGCAATCAGTAGCTATAGAAGTCTTTGAACAAAAGATTAGTGAATCACTCCAAAAATAGATTTGATTGTAAAGTAGGTGTAATTTTTAAAATATGCATACAAATGAAACACATCAGTATACTATATTCATAAAAGTATTAAAATAATGTTAAATAGATGTATCTTTCATAATAACAGATAGTAATAAAGTATTGTTTTTGTTGAATCATTGTTTTGCATGATGTCTTTTAAAATTAGATGTGAAGTAATCCATACTCATGTATGTATTCATTTTGTAGTAGATTTTCATCATAATTTGATCGTCTATTAAGTAGACAATCACAGGGATTTCTGGTAGTTATGGAAAATTCCCTATGTAATAATTTACCACTTTCCAGTTCTTAGAAAAAATATTATAAATTAGATATGTTGTGATCTACTTAAAATTTGCCAATATAATAAAATAATTTATCAATACTTTAAGAAAATTGGATTGGTTTTTTTCTTACTAGAATTTATAATAAAGATTCATTAATACATTTAATCTCTTGTATAAGTTCAAAAAAGTTAATGATTAATAAAATGTGTTACGTTCTTTTTTGAGAATTTACAATCATCTATTCATTGACAGATTGACATAGATTATCACTTTACATTTTCATTTATGAATATACTATAGAAAAGGAAAGTATTGTTTTCATGTCAATTTTTTCAAATCAAATTTTTACGGGAATTTTTTTTTTTTTTTTTTTTTTTTTTTTTTGGTTTAACGTCCGACTTAACGGAAATACACGTTTTCACGCCCAATGAACCCAAGAAACATATTTTTAGAGATTGTTCTATGTGTCTGTGTGTGAACAAAATATTTCAAGAACGAAATAGCGTACAAATTTGAAACTTGGAACTTAAATTAGGTATTATAAAGGGACACGACTGGAAAATTTTCATTAAAATCTGTCCGCCGGTAATAGTAGCTTATTTGTGCAATTTCTTTTTTTTGCAATCTTCTCAAAAACAATTCCTACGAGTTTTTAAAATTCCCCTGATTGACTATATTTTTTGTGTTCTATTAGATAGGGTAAGTCACATGACTGCTAAAATTTGTGGCAGCTGTGCTCTCGTGGTTAAAATTTATGTTTTTAAAATTTGCGGCCTTAATATTCTTGTTCATGCAAAAGTGTAAATGATTATATTTGTAGAAAATTAAAAAACCTACAATTTTTATTTCAAACAGTTTTTTCTACAGCAATTAGTTTAGCGTCAATTTGTGATTTATCGTATTTTCCTCATAGAAATCGGTAACAATGTGATTTTTTACGAGTGCCCCCTTAGTACGAATTTTACAACAAAAGAATGTATAAAGTGTCATCCACTCATGATTAAATTTAGGCTATGTTTTTCATTTTAAATTGTTTACTCATAATTAAACATAGGTTATATATTTTTTATTAACCAATCGGGTTGGTCGCCATGATTCATTGTTCAAAAGCTGATATTCGAAGACGAAGGTTCCGTGGTTCAAATCCCAGTAAAGATACTTTTTAGCTGCACTATTTTGAAAATTACACATTAAACAATAAATTTTTAAATGAAATCAGAAAACATGGAATAATTTATTCAATGCATTCCATAAATACTAGTAATTATTATCATAAACCTATGAACATACATTATCTTTTAATTGCAATTTAATTGAAGTTTTAATTAGTATTTTCATTATCATCTATGAAGTATCACTAAAATAGTATGTCTAGTAGTACTGAGTTTTATTAGTTCATAGTACATTATTATTTTCAAAGAGGTTGGAATCAATAAAATTTTGTAGATTATCTAAAAGCAACCCAGATCTTACTATCTTTCCACCTGAATACCATAGCAAACGCATAATAACTACAAACTGTGATTATTAGTGAGACTATATTAGGCCTATTTTGTTGTAGAATGGTAAGTTTACTAACATTATTTCAAGTGTTTTATCAATCACCTATCCCTAACACGTGTTGGCTACCTGATATTAATATAGGTAGTTCACTTTTGTTGTTATTTTTATAATCTAGTCAATGCAACAAGTGGTGACGTAATCTATTTACTATCGTATAGATTATTTATGGAATTTCTTTTTTATTATTATCGTAGTTTTCATATTAACAAGTTTATTATTTTGAAATGCAAAGGTCCGATGCTACCTTTTGTCAGAGGAGCGTGGTTTTTTAACTGAGTAATTATTAAGCAATCAGATTTTTTTAATGTACTGTAAAACTTCACTGATTCGGAATTTGCGGTAATTCGGACTGTCAACTAGGTACTGCAATACGTGCACAACAAAATAACTTCCTTAAAATGAACTCTACTGCGCAGAGAGAGAAAAAATAACGGATCCCTCACATTCTTTCTCCCTCGCACAGCCTGCCGGTGGAGGGGATCAGTTTACAACAGTTCGTCTTAGGTGTGCACTACTGTCAGCGAGCGTGTTGCGTAAAAAAACTTTTCTACAAAATTCAGAATAAAAGTAGTTATGCGTGATAAATTATTGTGACAGAAAAGCTTCCAAGTAATGCCGGAGATTTCTTAAAATGAAATTCATAGATGATAATCACCTACATAAATGCAAACGTCAGAAAGACGCAGACATCTCTCAATAATATCGGTTGCGGCGCATCTGCATAGTTCATTTGACGTGGGTATGGGGTGACATTTTCATCACACTTGCGCGAAGGTTCTTTAGATCCCAACGAACTAAAGACTGCAGATGAGATCTAGCCAATTACAGTCAAGGTCGGGTGTGAGGTTGCTCTTTGCTGGGACGCACTCTTTTCCACCGAACTCCAGCTGACATTTTGTTAGGCTGTCGTCCACAGCGGTATCACAACGTGACATTGCCGGATACGATTAACGATAGTCAATTGAGCTGTGTGCTGTGATCTAGGTCACTATGTTCCGCCTTCATCTGTAGTCTATAGTTTGTTAATCTATAGATAGTTTTCTATCTATAGATAGATCATCAATCAGGGTCCTTGGAACAAACTCTTGTACAATAAGCAATGTGAATTTGATCTTGTGGGGCTAAAAGATGAAGCTTTCAAAGGAGATTTCGGTACTACAGACGTCCAGAAAATAAAACAATGGTTGGCAATAGATGAAGATGAATTTGGAGCACAAAACTTGAATGAAGATAAAATCGTATCCCAGAAACAACGAGATCACGAAGAGACAGATGTTGAAAATGAAGCATCTAGTTACGACGAAATTAACATTTAAACTTAAGCTTTCTGTAGTTTCGCAACACCTGAATGAACTAATACAATTTGTTGTTGTTAGATCATCAGCCGAAAGCTGGTTTGAACCTGTATAGGTACTAAGTAAAACGAGGAGTGAGGTGATTTACCATGCCTTCCTTATTGAGTAGAATTGTATACTTATCATCATGCCAGGCCCTCTGAAAAGCATCTACTTTCCACTCTGCAAATGACACCTTCACTTCATTCACCACAGGGTCTGGCTGTATAATGAAATTCATTACTTTTAGAGGAGATAACTCTGATTAGCGTCTTTTACACCTCTATCTTTCTGTTCTTAAATGAGTCAGTCATTTAATTGGCTGACCATGTGATAAGAAACAGAACTATTTATTTTAGCCCTGCAACGAACAGATTGAGTGTAAACAATTTGACACTCCACTTGTCTGTTATGGGCATACAATTTATGAACAGCGATAGAGACTTTCAAAAGTTTTTTACCGTTTAAATAAATGATAAAAGACGTTATTAAAAAAACAATACAAATGTAATCAAACGAACATTTCAAACTTTTTCATCCCTGTTACCAAAAGTAAAGATAGTAAATCTGATAATTTTGATCAACCATCTTCTAGTGGAAGTAAATAACTTAGTGTAAAATCAGTGAAAATTGTGAGATACATATTTTAATTACAATATAAAAAATATATACTGAATTATACTTTCAATTGCTGATAGTACTAGTAGCAGTGTTTGTTTTGTAGCTTAATCCTTCATTATGTTTCATGCTTGGACACAATTAAATTAAATTTTATTTTATAATTAATACTGTAATTAAGTTTTAAATGGAATAAATGTGTTTTAAAGTTATTTTTCGTCTTTTTCCAATAATCTATTTATTAAGTGAAAAATCACAAATTTAACCACTTCATCATACGTTATAGTAAAGGCCTACAGTAGTAGTAGTAGTACCTTATTTCAAAAATTCTCCTAATTTGGACTCGCCTTCCCCCCCTTCCATATATTCCGAATCAGTGAAGTTTTACTGTAATTCTAAATTTTAAGCAAAGATGATAAAAATCTTAACAATAATGTTCTTAGAATGAAAATATAAACCGTACTCAATAGTGTGTTTCAAAAAGACTAAACTGTGAAAATATAATAACTAAACTTAACTGAATTGTGCAGTTATATCCTGAAACATTAAATAGTTGAAGCTGAAGATGACAATGACCATGATGGAGATGATAATGATACCGATATGAGATTTTTTTTTTTTTTTTTTTTTTTGGTTTAACGTCCGACTGTTCTGCAATTACTGCTAATGCAGACGGTGAATGATGAAATGATTTTTTTGTAACGTATGAAAAAATGCCGTGCCTGAATGGGATTCGAACCCAAGACCGCATGATGAGAGGCGAGCACGTTACCAACTGCGCCAATGCGACCGGCTACCGATATGAGAAGATGATTAGTATCTAGAAGAAGTAAAAAAAAAAGAGATTAATAAGTTAAATGATTAACAAAATCGTAAATATAAGTCCAATGTTTTAAAATGTTTCAGTCTGTATCTTCGCTGTTGTCAAGAAAGTTACTTGCGAAAAGAATTTAAATACTTTTCTAACGTTTTTAACTTTTTCTTGCTACGTTGTTTGATTTTTTCTTTTATGAAGGGCAGATCTAGATGAGCAATATTTTATTGGTTACGTACCATGGGGCTACAATGATTCGTCTCAGGCATTTTGATTGAAAGCGCTGCATGGATTGAAAGCATGGTTAATTTTATAAAATTTTATCCTGAATTAGATTTTTATTAATTAATGTATGTACTTTTTATAGTACTTTTTATGATGTAAGTAAAAGCAATTATAGAGTGGTTTGTTAATTGAGAGATCGTTGGAATATCAACCTTAACATTGTAGAGTCAATGTTAAAATAAAATATGAGTGGGCAGAAAAATTCACGGCGTTAATTGACAGTAAATTGAAATCCTTTGTAATACAGGATCCTTTGTTTATCTTTAATTATTCATCTAGAAACAATTATATGTAAAATATTTTGAAGTATATTTTCAATTTTTGGATAATTTCTTAATTGGCGTGGGTTCTCACAAGTTGATTTTGATTGATCAATTAATGCATATGGGAAATTATAATAAAAATGAATGATTCAATCAAGCTGAATTGATTTGAATTCATTTGATTCAATCAATATTAAATCGATTGAAGTTGACACCTGGTCAACTTTTTTGGATTTAACTATTCAATTTCCTTACGTATTTGGCACAATAAAACTATATAATACTATCAACGTTTACACAGAGAATTAGGTAGACATAAAAACGAACTAATTAGGACGGTTAGCTCAGTTACTTTCCCGGAAAACCCTCCCAGAAGGCTAAAGAGAACTTGAAACACAGATTTGTTGTTACCCTAATAAAAAATTAATAAAAAGATTCAGATGACTGAAATATCTACCGATTCAGGTTTTCATAAATTAAAAAAACCAAGAAGCTTCATCAAAGTGGGGTCTGCTTTCTCATGTCGTTCATGTTGTAATTTGTATCCTTGTCACCTTCAGTACATTTGTTATTGTAATTCATTGAACAGACACAAATAAATAATATGTTAAAAACTATTGAAATAAAAAATAGAACGAGCAGATCGATTTGTTTAAAACAGCTTCGAATGGTTTAAAAATCCGTTAAGTGATTGGAAACTATCACGTTAAACTTTTTTGATTTTTACCAACATCATGAGTGTTTATGGAATGTTAATACTCCATTTGTATACAGGGTGATTCTAAATTATGGTAAAATAATTTTGTATATGATTGTAGAGCTAAAAATAAGAAACAAATTCATACAAACATACGTCCGCAAACGCTTTATTAGCGAGTTACAGCTAGCGAAAAATTTCGTCCCGATTTCAGTTCCCCGGTGAAATACAGTGATACTGAAATTTTGGAAGCTACTTTTTGTAACATCTGATTAGCAGATTGTTACTGTTTTATTAGGTTTTGTCTGCGTTTTTGGGTTGTTGTAGTTTTTTTTTATCTGCTTTGCCGATAATGCGTTCCTACTTACCGCGAGGTGGTGCGCTCTGTTGTTTTTCTTAGGTACTGTAACTGTCCCTCTTGACGCGCTGCAACGATACATCCTGCCTGTATCTTGTCCAACGTTGTGTAATGTAGTAACGTTTGATTTCTTATGTAATTTCTTTACGTAATATTTGAATATTTTAATACTTTTTTAGCAAAAGTATGTTCTTCTGCCCATTGATATGGTAAGCAATTTCTTTATTAGCATTCCGGAGGCTGAGAATATTATTGCGAGTTATTATTATTATTGTAAAACTAAGCTGTGTTCAGTTTAGGCCTTTTTCTAATTGCAAGTTAACTGTTGTATTAAAATTTAGGCAATTTAATTGCACTACTTTGTAAAAATGTTATATTTTCTGTATGAGAAATTGTTTTTTTAATGAAATGATTAGTTAATTGTATTTGGTCTAGCTGTTTTAAAGTTTATAATTGTAATTTTTTTTGGACTCGCAATTATGTTCTAGTTTTCCTTATATTACTTAACCTAATTTTTCTACTCTACTGGTAATGTGTAATGTTGCTATTGTAAAATCTTTTTATAAATTATTGACACTCGTTCGATCTTTCTGCAGGGCTCAAGTATACGACCCAAGTATACGATTCAAAAAATCGTTACAAACGCACGATTTAGGTGCATGATTTTTGGGGTACCGGTGTCGATGCAACATGATCTGTAAACGTAATACTACAAGTTAAAATTTTTCATAATCAGTAACTACATTCAACGTCTTGATGGTTTTGTTTCTACTGGATTTTCGAAAAGTCAGGAACTTTCCGATGCTGTCTTATCTACCACCTTGTGATTAAGATTACTAGTAATCGTGAGTGTTTCGCAGCATATGTGTTGTCAAAATGAGGTATGTTATTAATTATTTATATATTTGGTGAAATCCTCAGACCAGGTCAACTGTGATTCGGCGAAACCGATTTATTATATTTTACACGGAAAATTCTATTCGTAATCTTTTGGTAATTTACAAGTACCGGACAAGAAAATCTCTGTCGAGACATTACCTAATAATATTCATTTTAATGCCTTTTCATAATCAGTAACTACAAGCTGAAATGTAAAATAATTGATATATGTTTTCTTACACAACCAAAATGTAACTTAAAAATTAATTTTTTTTATTTTAAATTTTTTTATATAACTAGCTAAGTTCTAGTTTTCTTAAATTTGTTCTTGGAATTTAAATAATCTTAAATTTTTCTACTAATTTAAAATCATTATGATAGTAATGAGGAACCTAACCTTTTGATTAATATTTATGTTGTAATTGATGAAAACTAAGCAAAATAGTTATTAGATCTATAGTAAACTTATTTAAATATGTATATTCATGTTGGCCAACAAACTAAAATGCTATTACTAGTTTTTTTGAATTATATTACAAATCTATAATTTATGAATTATCCACTTAGTGAACATTTAGTATTTTGCGTTTGTTCAATCTACACCGATTTATAATTGTTCTTGAAGTATTTTATGACTATTATTATTATATGGTATTCTCATTTGTTTTTAATTAAAATTTTACAACTTAATATGAATTATTTATGTTTTCACTTATGCAACGATTCCTGTGTTTTTATTTTTTTGTTTGGTGAACACCCTGTCCAACCTGTCGCATTATGTTTTTGCCGTGGGTGTTGACGGCGGCGATAGGGGTGTTTACATTTTTGCAACAAATATGGTGGTTTATATGGAAAATCACTTAAAACAATTGAGTAAAACCAATGTGTGGAAGCTGTAGTGTTAGCAGTTCTGAGAAAAAGGATGAAATATGCAAAAAACATTTATTAGAAAAAACAGTCTTCTACTTTCGATGCCCAATAACTTGTTTAAATTACCAATAAAATAAATTGTTTTTTCCAATGAAAATTGTAGAGAATTTAATTCTGAAAGCAATTATGTAAGCTATGTAAACTAAATGTAAATAAAAGTTTAATAAAATGGACTCTTATGTAGTACACTACACAGCAATACTTTCCAATTTTATGAATCCCATATTAATTCCTATATAAATCCACCATGTCGCAGAAGTAGCCCCAAAAAAAAATTCAGTATCACTGTATTTCACCAGGGGAACTGAAAATCGAGGCGAAATTTTTCGCTAGCTGTAACTTGGTAATGAAGCATTTGCGGACATATGTTTATACGAATTTGTTTCTTATTTTTAGCTCTACAATCATGTACAAAATTATTTTACCATAATTTAGAATCACCTTATAAAAAATAAAAGATGCGCAAATAAAAAAATAACAATAATCCATAAAAACTACTCATTTTTATTTCACCGATGCTCTAATTAGGCCGTCGCCATTCCAATAACGACGCTTTTTGCGCGAATGTTTCGTTAAAATAATTGCGGTTGTATGATTTACGAAAACTCCCGTGTTTTATTAATCAGATTTTCAGAAATTACATTACCATAAGTACTGACAGTTCATTTTTCACCATCTGAGATGTCTCATTGACAAAACTAAAGTGAATAATGCCGTTCCAATTGAAGAAGTAATCAAGTTCAAGTCACAAAAGTACCTAATCGTTTAATTTTGGTTTGTTCAAATAAACTTAATTAACTGCAATTAATCAATCAAAATCGACTTGTGAGAACCGAATTTTAGTTAAACTTCCAATAATCTCAAGGTTTAAATACTACAAAACAGTTACACAACCAGATTATAATATAAGCAGTCCATCATGAAAACAACTAACACTGCAAAAATTCACATAACACTCAAAATACAGTTTATTCCAAATATCTGAATAAAAAATTCCGATAAAACTCAATTTTCAATCATCTAATCCAACAATTACTTTCATTCAAGATAAAGTGAATTTTTCACATGACATAGATACGATATAAATAGATAAACAGAATTTTGAAAAGAAAGCCAAAGAGTAAGTCAATATCATACAGCATTAAGGCGAACTTCACTGACCACAAAAGTTTAATAATTATACAATAAAGGATTTGTACATCGACAAATATTATATGACAATAGGATTTAGAAAACTTTATTTTATTTACATCATCTTTTATCTGACTTTCTTGTATCTTTTATTGGATTGAAGGAGTAGTCATGCAAAACTTTTTATAAAATTCTTTATCGAATTATTATTACTTTCTCTTGACCTATGTGAATTGAATATATAAGGAAGGAAAGTATTGTTTTTGTGCCGATTTTTAATCGAGTTTTTACTGAACACGTTTTCAACCCCCTGAACCCAAAAAACTATGTTTTTAGTGATTGGTGTGTGAACAAAATATTTCAAGAACTCAGGTTCCATGATTAAGTATACCACAAGGGGGCCCGACATGAACAGTTAGATCAAAATCAATATCCCGGAAGTAAAAGTTTATTTTGCAATATTTTTTACGATTTTTTTTCAAAAATGACTTCTACAAGGTTTTCTTATATCAGTTTATTTACTTAATTCTTATTGCGGCCTACGCATTTTGGAGCGTAAGTGTATGTAATTAAAATAGGAAATTAAAACCTACAAATTTTATTTCAAACATTTTTCTACGACGCTTATTTTAGAGTAATTAGTGATTTTTTTATATTTTTCTCATAAAAATCGGTAATAAATAGGATTTTCAAAAATTGCGGTCTTAGTAGCTATATATTTTGTGACAATTAGTGAATCTAAGTTATAGACAATCAAAAAATCTATAACTTATATATTTCAAGCAATTATTGTTCTGGAGTTTAGCGACAATATTACTGATTTTCCATATTTTTAAGTTTTACGAATTTGATTTTCATTTAGCGTATTCACTTATGATTAAATTTAGGTTCTGTGTTTAATTTTACATTGTTTATTCATGATTAAACATAGGTTATATGGATTATTTACGTTGGTAAGAGAAAGCCGTGTGAATGTTTCCCACCAGATTTTTTTTTTGTTATTATGTTATCATAGTGAAGTTTCCTCTTTCAGAATATGCTTTTGACCTGTCAAGAAGATCCCTTGGCCAGAGGCGTTTTAAACGTCTGCGCTGAGTACTTGGTATTGCCCTAGTGTACATGTTTTGTATGAAAGGGTTGTCATGTAATTCAAATTTGTCGTGAATCATTTTGTATAGTTGTTTTGCGACATCAATTAGGTATGGGATTTGTAAGTGCTTGTGTAACATTGAGTTTGTGACGTAAACTGCGTAGTCGTTCGTAGAATCTTGTTTTGAATCGCTTGTAAAGGTTTCGTGTGTGAAGGTTTAGCAGGTCTCCAAAGTTGAACTCCATAAGTCTAGATTTGTCTTAAGACTGTCTTGTAGATCGTTAATTTATGTGATATGTTTAATTAAGAACGTCTATCGAGTAAGCGTTTCAGTTGATAGAAAATTAAAAAAAGAGTTAAGTAAAATAGCGCGGAAAGTAAGTGGTTTCTTTAAAATTGTGAGAATCTTAGTCCTAATTTTTAAGTACTGTAAGAAAATCTATGTATAACGCATATGTTTTATCAATCCTGCCTTATGCAGCAGAAACACAGACAGCTCGAAGAAAGTAGTAGGAAGATAAGTACAGTTGGATAGACTATTGTAGACAATCTACGACGTTCTGCACAAGGATGGAAGAGGATGGACTGTCTTAAAGGATTCCGTATACAGGAATGGAGGGGAAATACCCAAAGGAAGGACAACAGTGAAGTAAATGAGTTCAGTTATGGATGAATTAGTAAAAATATGCGATGCGAAGAGAGCAATGGAGGATAGATGGTTCAACGATAGAGAGAGATTGATGGAGAGTAGTTGTGTTGGGCCCAATTTAAAGAAACTTGGAGGAGGATTTAAGAAAAGGGTCTTGATGACGGTGATTTTGTATATTCTTTGTTATGAATGTGAAACTATTTTATTAAAACTATTTCTTTTTTACTTCATTTCAATTTACTTTTAAGAAAAAGTTTTTAGAATTTTTAGCCTACATAAATAATTTAATAAAATTAATTTTTAATAGAGTTATTTTTACAAGTCTTAAAAATTCTTGAAAGATCGCAACAGATGAAAATTACTAGAAAAAATATATTACTTACTTGATAGTAGGTGTGAATTTTTCTGTATTACATATAATTTTTTTGATGACTACGTTAAATCGTACACCGATATAAAATTTTTAGAAAAAATTTATATATTTTTAATTTATTTTAGAATTTTATTAATACTTAATTTAAAAATTTTATGGTATGAAATAAATTTAGCTAAAATTAATATTTTTAATTGTAAAAATATAGTTAACGATTATATTAAAAAAAATATTGTTGCGTTTATTACTGCTTAAAGAAAATAACATTTAAAAAAATAAATTTTAGCTAGATAAAAGTTAAAGTTCTGTACATATTGCGTTTAAAAGCCAATGTATTTTAAGAGAGAAGTTTTTTTAGGAAGAACAAACTATCATCAAGACTAAAATGAAATCTGTCAACAAAATGGAACTTTATGCATTTACTCTGTAAATGGTATTAAGTTACTTAAATATCGTATATTATACATTATCTTCTTACTTTAAGTAGTGTAACTTTATTATTAAGTTAAAAATAGCAATAAACATAAAAATATTAAGATGGGCTGTAAAAATTATTTGATGTTACTTCCTTCATTAGAAAAACTTGGCCGTAGAATTTTACATTAAAGTTTGTTATCTCTGTTTCTAAGACGATGCAACTGACTTAATCACGGGTTTATTTAAAGCCAGTTTTAACAAGGTGATTTTGATTGATCAATTGCAATAAATCAATTTTTAAGTAGTTTTCAGGCTAATTTACGTTTTTTGGAAGCCATCGTAAGGTGATTTGAGCTGGTTCATACAAGACGATTACTAATCATTGTTTAATTGAACAGTTGAATGCAAAGATTGACCAGCTGTTAACTTCAATCGATTTAATGATGATTGAATTAAATAATCAGATAGATTCAGTTCGATTCTCGCAGTCCAATTCTTCTCATATACACTAGTTGGTCACTCAAAATCATCTCGAGAGAACCACCTTTTTGTTTTCATGATTAAATTCTTACCACATAAACTAGTTAATCAATAAAATTCGTCTCTTGAGAACCCACCTTAAATGTCTGACATTTGTATTAATTGTGTTTTGATAATAGCTTTTAAGCGAGTTTCGACAGGAGTGATTTACTGTCGTATGGGCGCCGATTTGTGTCTAATTATTTGTTCTTCTAGTAAACGATAGAGTTTTATTGTAATACATTCACCTATAACATTCTTCCCATTGTTATCTCTTTTTCTAAATTTTTCTAGTAGTCTTTTGTGTATTTTTCTAATGTAGTACAGTCATTAAAATTCTCGAATTCTAAATTCGGCTATATTATAATAATCGGCTGTTCTTTACCCAGGAGTTAGTAATAAGCAGATCATAAAATGAGCTGGTATGTTAAAAATCAGTTATTTCTGTGTGGTAGAACATAATCCGTTGTGATTGTAAGAATTCTCGTAACAGTTAGCCAGTGTATAATTGAATCCTGGTACTATGTAAGAATTCATTCTTTAATTGTTTGATTGTAAATGGTCATATTTCTTTTTCGTTAAAATGTAGTTTAAGTCTTGGTTAGATTTTAAAATATTTTCTTATAAATTTACTGAAATTGGAATAAAATTCTGTTATTAGGTTACATAGTTTAATGTAATTTACAAGTCGTTAAACTGTAATAATTAATGTAAGTAATTAATTTGTTCTAAATCTAAGAGAACGTTTTATTACTTACATATAACCATATACTTATCGAACCAAGAATAAATGTTATAATACATTGATAAATACTTTTTTTGTTAAAAATTAGTTTCAGTTCTATACAATTGAAAGTTTTTGAATACAATTTTACTATAAACTTCATATATGATCTGAATATTGGTAAAAATCACTAACTGTAACATGAGTTCTTTTGAGAATTACATCCAATAATAATTTTTCAAATCTCTAGATCTATAAGCAATGTCCTATTTTTACTGAAATGTAAAAAAAATCCATTTTTAAGATTTTAAGTTTCAATAAAATATCGTTAATGATAAAATAAAAATAATAATTAGCCTACATATAGATGTTTTTGTCAGATTCGAATAAAAATTTAAAAATAAGAATATTTTGAAAACATTTTCATGCGATTAAGTTCGGTTGGTGCAATAAATTTCAGGTCGAATTAATAAATGAAAAACACATTAATCGTATAATGCCACCAACCCTGAAATTAAATGTACAAAATACAATCACCTCATTCGGTTGGTAACAAACAAATATAGGCCTAATAATCCTTTTTTAAGTGATTTTATTTCACTGTATTTTTTTAACCTACATTTCAACAACAACTTTTATTTCGTTCGAATATGCATCTACTGTTATAATACAACCTTACAACTGTTGCAATTAATGAATGACATTGCCCTAGTAATGTCTTGTCATGACGCGCGTACCCTATTATGTACACTAGAATTCCTAACACAACGGAAATTAACCACGTTCTTCCAAGCGTATGCAAAACAACGTACCCTTTGCATCCGTAATATATAATTTTCACGCACCGCAGAAAATGGTACGCAGTAGTTTTCAGTAGTAACATTGCTTTAATTAACATGTTGAACAAGCATAATAATATAATATTGTAAATTGAATATTCTTTATTAACAAAATAAATAAAACTACACGCACCTAAAATTAATAAAAAAACTTTTGGGCTTGTCAGTTACACAATTTATTTTCTTTTTTCCTATAATGTGTGTACGTTGCAATCTGTTCAATTCAGAACAATAAGCAACCCCAGTGACCCAATGAGATGAGAATGATTTATACGACTTGTAAATGAGGTAGGCCTATAGTTTTGTACAGACCTTTCACAGTACGAGTTAAATTTTATTCATAAGTTACACAATAACCCACCGGGTTTGTCTAGAGATAAAGTCGTCGCCACGAGTCAGCTGTTTAACAGCTGACTTTTGGGGACGAAAGTTCCTGGTTCAATTCTAGTAAAGTTAGTTACTTTTATACGGATGTAAATACTAGGTAGTGGTTACCGGTATACTTTGATGGTTGGGTTTTAATTAACTATACTCTCTCAGGAATGGTTGGTCTGAATCTGTACAACACTACACCTCATTTACATAGCATTATCCTCATCTCATTGGGTCATGGGGTTGCTTATTGTTTTGAATTGAACAGATTACAACGCACAGAAATTAGGAATAAAAAAACTTTTATACGGATTTGAATACTAGACACGGTGTACTTTGATGATTAGGGTTCAATTAACCATACTGTCTCAAGAATAGTTGGCCTGAGTCTAAACAAGGCTAAACCACGTTTACTTGTCATACATATCGTCCATATTTTTTTGATAAAATAATATAGGAATAATAAAATATGGAAGGAGACAAAGATAAATATTTATTATGCTATCCTGGAGAGCGTGTGTATCTGTGCTGCGGAAGTGTGGGTATTGACTAAGAGACAGAAAGATCGCCAAAAGCGGTGGAGATGGATTTCTGGAGGCGGAGCTGTGGTGTGTCACGGATCGATCGAATTCCGAATTTCGAAATTAGGAGAAGAATCGGCGTTCAAGGAAATATTTTATGGATACCAGATCCCGGAAGCAGTTAAAATGGTTTGGCCATTTGCAAAGGATGGAGGATGGTAGGTGGTCAAAGAGGGTATGGGAGTGGACGCCAGCCGGTAGAAGAAGGAGGGGTAGGCCGGAAGTGATATGGTTGGAGGAGGTGAAGGAGGAGGAGGTTAGATATCTTTGCAGCGGCTCTCCGATAGGGACTGGCGAGACAGAGAAGGGTGGTGCTTAGCAAACGAGATAAGGCGGAGGTTGTAAATCCTCGCATGAATACATAAGATGTATAATACATATCATTCTCATCTCATTGAGTCATGCTTTTGCTTATTGTTCTTAAATTAAACAGATTCCACCGTACACACATTAGAGTAAAAATAGTTGAGTCCATTCAAAAGTCATTGATAACGTTTGAACGAGTATAATAAGGGAATGATCGTGTTTCAAATAAGATTTTGTTTTTGTTTGTATAAAGGTTTTACCTATTACGTATTACCTTATTTTGAGGAGTACATTGAACTCCTGAAAAATAAATTTGCTCGGATATTATCTAGGTTTACCAAGTGCCACTATTGTAATATTGTTTTGCGATATAAACAGTCTGTTATATTGTGTATCAATCAAGTACACCACTCCATATTTCTAGTTTATAGTGAAACAAAGAGAGAGCATACGAATGGTAGATTTTTGATGATATCTAAATATTAAATTTATCCTGTGTGGTATTTAGGTCATTAGCCGAAAGACTGGTTTACCGGCTTTACAAAGTAAAACGAGAAGTTAGATGGTTTACCATGCCTTTCTCATTGAGTGGAAAGTATGCTTATCAGAATGCCGGACCCTCTGAAAGAATCTACTTTCCACCCTGCAAATGACACCTTTACTTCATTAACCACTGGGTCTGGCTATACAATGAAATTCATTACTCTCAGAGAAGATAACTCTGACTAGTGTCTTTTATACCTCTACCTCTTCTGTTCTTAAATGCTTCAGTCATATAATTGGCTGAACGTATGTTAAGAAACAGAATTACTTTTTGTATACCTGAAACTAGCAGATTGAGTGCAAATAATTTAACACTCACCTGCCTGTTATGAGCAAAAATTGATCCTATTTAAGTAAAAATTCTATTTTTATATTTTCTTGCCTATATGAATACTATACAATATAGGAAGGAAAGTATTGTTTTCATCTCGATTATTTGAAATCGAGTTATTATTTGAAATCGAGACCCCCTGAATCCAAAAAAACATTTTTTAGAGATTGGTCTGTGTGTGTGTGTGTGTGTGAACAAAATATCTTAAAAACTGAACATTGTACGTAGTTGAAACTTGAAACTTAAGTTAGGTACCGCTAGAGAACCCGACACGAATATTTTCATCAAAATCGGTCAACCAGAAGTAGTTTATTCGTGTCATTTTTCACTTTTTGCGATTTTCTCAAAAAAGGCTCCTACGATTTTTTTAAACCATTTTTTTTTCCTCCATTCACTATGTTTACTATGTTTTTACTATATTTACTATGTTTATGTACTATGTTTACTATGTTTTTTATGTTCTACACGATAGGGAAGTCGTCATGTCTGCTGAAATTCTTGGGAAGGCTTTTCTTTCGTAGAAAAAAAGGATTTTAAAATTGCGGCCTTAATATGCATTTTACCGCAAAAGTGTATATAATAAATGTTGTAAACAAATTAAAACTTTTAATCTACAACTTTTATTAACATTTCTTTGTATAACGCTAAATTTAGCGGTATATAGTGATTTTATGTTTTTTATTCATGAAAATCTGTAAAAAAATTGATTTTTTACAATTTCGGCCGCAGTGTATAGTATTTTACGACATAAGTGCATACAATAAAGTCCATAATTAAAATTAAATAATTAAATAAATAATTAAAATATAAACAACTTTTATTTTAACCATTTTTCTTTACAGAGCCTAGTTTAGCGTCAAAAAGTGATTTTCCGCATTATTAAGCCAAACTCTGGTTTATTTTCATTTTGCATCATTCACTCATGATTAAAATTAGGTTATGTTTTTGTTTATTTGTAATTTATCATTACTAATTTTAGGTTATATGGGTCATTATTTCTATTGGCAAGAGAAGTCGTGTGAGTGTTTTACACCAGATTCTTTTACATTAAGTGCTGTCCATTTAATGTGGCTATCCAATGTAGGTTAACTCAAAGGTACTTCATGCTTTTACTTTTTCTTAAATTTTGTAGCGTTTTGTTTTTAAAAAAATTATTGTTTATTATCACACCACATAAAAAATACTTACAAAAATATACATCTATTGTTGTTTGTCACACCACATTACTCTTACACTTTGTTTGTAAACTTGTTCACCCGAATACAAAAAAGGATACAAACTTTTCTAAACCAATTTTTACGTATAATCACATGTAGTCCCTATTACTTTTGAAAATTTGTCATACATGCACTCGTTTCTATTCAAAACTAATAAATCACACGAATCCATTGATACAAACATTATTAAACCCATACGTACCACAAAATCCACAAAGGAGATTTAAAAAAATGCAGGATAGGGATCTTATATAAAACAGCGACGAGGGTTTGGCTCTGGGTGATTTCCTCAATCAAGACGAAAACAGGACATTTAACACGCACATCATATAAACTGCTGTAGTTGTTACTATCTAAAGACAGAAAAATGTTTATTGTACAAACAATCGCATTCGAACAGTGGAATGCGTAAAGGTACTAAAGAATTTGTTTATTCATAACCCATAAAGGAATTTTTCTATTTAATAAAAAACATAAATCAAAGTAAAAGCTAAAAACCTTATATACAAGCATCATATAGGGTTTTTATACACATAAAATGAAAATGGCATAGCGAAATTTCGGCAACTTTCATTGTAGTACAAAGAATTTTTTATTATATCTCATCTAGTTTTATTTAAAGATTTTTGAAATTCTTTTGGTTACCTTTTATTAATCCATTTTATGTCGTCATAGTGAATGCTTCGCGTGTTTCTCGGTACATTTTTCCGCCGACTCACTCTTTCTTTCACAATTTGATATACCTCTTTTTATGAAATCTAAATTCTTTTTCGGACTTCTTTTTAAATTATTTTGAATTCATCACATTTGAAATAACTTATTTCATTATTTATGGAATTAATTTTAAGATCAGAGTAAGATAAACAAAAAGATTTTTCTCTTATATGACTAAATAACGTAAATTTCTGTTAATTTCTGTTTTAGTTCTCTTCGGTTTGATCTCCTACATCAACAATAGTATAACAGAAAATCTAAGCAAATTTTGTTAAACCTACTGAAATATTATTTCAAGCTCGGGAATACAAGATACGGGTTATGAAACACAGCTTTCACACAAAGCGTTGGATCCAATATTCCCTACTGTCTAAAGGCTTCATTTTATTTAAGTATACTACCGAAGCCTATTGTTCGTACGGTATATGATGACATTTCCATTAAAGTTTGTATCTAAAATAACATAAATTATCATTTAACTTGTACCAAATTTGTTAAATACCCTGAAAATATATTAAATGAGCACGAAAACCTTATTAGGGAAATATTATTCCATCCTAAACCGGTTTTATCATCATTCATTCCAATTCATTAATTAACTGATTACAAAAAAATAATTTAAAATTATTTTCGCTACACAGATTTTAAACTAATACTGTTTACAATTTTATGGTGTACTAGATAGTAAAAATTTTGAAATGAAGAGTAGGAATGTTTGTAACATAACCTTATTAATCTACTACATGTTGTTGTTTATGTCAATAGCCGAAAGGCTGGTTTGAGCCTCTAGAGGTTTTATTAAGTAATAGCGAGAAGTGAGGTGCTTTACTATTGCCTTCCTTACTGAGTTGAAAAAGTATGTTTATCAGCATGCCAGGCGCTCCGAAAAGCACCCACTTTCCATCCTGCAAATGACACCTTCATTTCATTCACAACAGGGTCTAGCTGTATAGTGCAATTCATTACTCTCAGAGGATATAACTCTTTTGACTAGTGTCTTTTACACCTTTACATCTTCTGTTTTTAAATAGTTCAGTCATATAATTGGCTGACCATGTGATAAGAAAGAGAACTATTTTTTGTAGCCCTGGAACCAACAGATCGAGTGCAATTAATTTAACACTCTACCTGCCCGTTATGGGCAGATCTACTACATACTGTGCTATTTATTCCGTATTCTTTCCGGATCTGATTATTTCTAAATAATAAAACCTCCTTTTAAATTTACAGCAAATATTTATTGACAATTAATTATTCGCATTAATTGTTACAACTAAAAAATTAGAATAAACTACTTACCTTAATAATAGACTAAATTTATTACACAATGTATTAAAACTTAAAATTAACTAGACTAAAACGAAATGTGGCTATCTACAATAAATAAATAATCCTAACTTACTACCTGATAACAATTACGCGCTATTTTTCTATTGCGGAGAATCTATTTCAATACAGAACCCTTAAATCGGTTTTTAATTAAGACACTTCACAACTGCTCAATACTCAATACTGAGAAGAGGTCGGTATTATTGTCTAAAAACACAATGAATTTCCATATAAATAAATTCGTAAAAGGATAATTGAGCAATTCAAAGAGACGGATAACTTTTAAAAACATAGGCCAATATAGAACCAAGAGGATACAATACAATTTTCTATTCAACACTAGGTTAAGTGATTGTAGACTAACCGCTATTTCAGAAAGCAATAAATTACACTTGTTAAAACTCAAAAAAAAGTTGCCAACCATTATCCCACATAATGTCACAAATTAATTTGAGACAACAATTTATTTTATAAAACACAAAGATCAATTTGAACCGCACTTTGCAAAAAGGGAACGGATGATATTTCTACAAAAAATTATTGCTTAATATTGTGTTGTAAAATCAAAAGCTACAGACAGTAAACATGACATGATCAATACAGGGATTTTTAGCATATTTTGTTTTCTAAATTCAGTAAAAAGGTGACACGTACTAAACCTATCCCATTTTTACAACTTCGAAAGCTCCCACCTGAGGTATCTAAGAAATTGACAAAATATTTCTAAATGCATATTATAAAATATACCAGGGAATACAAAAATGAAATACAAGCAAAAGACTAATTACTGTTAAGTACTAGTATAAGCAAAGTACTTTCATGTAAATTTTTTATTATATTCCCATTTTACGAAGTCTGGTTACCTTGAAATGTGAGTATAAAGGTTATTATTATATATAGGCCTATCAAAGATTTTACTCAATCACAGTGTTCACATTCTATTATTTACGGATGAAGCGCGAGTAGGTAAGAACTCGTTTATCACAAAAAAATATATGTTAATTAAATTATTTAATATTATTTTTATGATCTTAATAAATTATAAAATTTTTAATATTATATACAATATAAACTGCTGTTTACAACGACCGAAATTTTACTATAAAAGGTATTGTATATGGTTGAATTTATTTTGTATTTTGCATAATTATGTAAATTTATACGTTATAACAAATTTTAATAGTAGTTAGCTTTGTCGTAAATTGCAGAGTATGCATAAAATTTATCTGTAATAAAATTAATTTCAACGTTTTCTCTCATAACCTCAGGGATTTGTTTTTAAAACTCTTGCTCCTGATTATGCAGGTAGCAAACTGGAGTGCGTCTGTCATGTAATCTGTCATGATCTGATCTGTCATGTAATGCAAAGCAATCATAACTTTATTTATTTAAGGTTGCATCGACCACGTTACATATCAATACATGTAGTATAAAATTTCCAAAGAAACAAACACAATTAGGTCATACATAAAAACATAATGAAAAATTAGTTAGGCTCAAATAAAATTTAGGCAACAGAAAAATAAAAATTAGAATGACACAATGAAAAATAACATATGTGATTTTACAATTATATCAAATCTGAAATTTTGTGAAATTTAAAAAAAAATATTGTTTGAACCGCTACTTTGTTTACTAAATTAAGTGCTAAAATGTTGTTAATTTTAAATAGTGCTCGTGTGGATTGTGTAGTTTGGCAGTCTGTGATTATGTGTTTGATTGTAAGTGGCGTGTTGCAATGTGTACAATGTTGTGGTTCTTCTTTCTTGAGTAAGTGTTTGTGTGTAAGTGTAGAGTGTCCAATGCGTAATCGTGTAAGTAGTACTTGATGGCTTCAAAGCTCCAAGTGAGGCTGAGGGTTTTCAAAAATGTGTTTTCTGATGTGGTGAAGTTTCGTTAGAGGATGTCGAGACCAGATTTGGTCCAGTGTTGTTTAATTTGATTGTGCAGATGCCTCCTGATATCTGTATGAGGCGAGAGATGTTTATCTTTCAGTGGAATCTTTAACACATCTTTGGCGGCCGTGTCTAGTCCGCTGTCTCATTTACGTTTATACCGCAATGCGACGGAACCCACACAATGTGTACTTCATTCCTGTTCTTAATATGTTGACGTAGGTTGGATATGTGTTCCATAATTGGCTCTGTAATTTCTTCAGCCTGCAAGCCTCTAACCACACTCATCGAGTCCGTAAATCTTGTGAACTTTTCGCCCGTTCTTGTGGCTAGGAGTTGTAAACTACGATATACAGCATATGCTTTGCAAAAGAAGACAGAACAAATATTATTTAAACGGATTTGAATAGTGCTGTTAGGGAAGACAACTGCACAACCAGCGCCTTCTTGTGATCGAGAGCCATTCGTGTAAATATGTTACATTGTTCGTGTATTTTGATAATAATTCATTAAACAGTTGATGGTATATCTTAGGGTTAGCTGAGTTTTTCGGAAGATAAGCCATGGATAAATCCAGCAAAAAAGGTTTCGACAGCCAAGGAGGTTCAACGGAAGGTTGACGATCAAAAACAGATGTAAAATTGAATGAGGATGTTCCTATATAATTTTGCAGTCGTTTGTGAAATGGTTTAGGAAATGAAGGTTTGGAGTTGTACACGTCTGAAAGTCTGTTGGAAAAAACATTCTTGTAGACTGGCGTGTTTGGACAAAAAGATATTTTTGAAGCAAAGGAAAAACATAACTTTCTTCTTCTAATAGCAAGAGGCGTTTCTTCAGCTTCTGCCAAGATACTTAGGATTGAACTTGTCCTGTATGCACCTATTATTTATTTATTTACTTATTTATCTGAATTAGCATCAATAGTCTGATCATTAGAAACGGCTTAGTGTTATGGAACGGTGGGTTAAAAACTTATTAATTAATTAAAATAATAATAATAAAATTATTATTCTGTAATGTTCACACTTCTCCGCTCCTGACTTTTTTCTTATGGGAATCATAATATATTTTTTAAGTCCGATGGTACTCGGACTTTAAAAGAAATATTATATTACTTTACAAAAATTTACTAATTAAGCAAGATCATTTTTAAAAGATGTTTTTGAGAATTTAATAGCGAAAAGTATTCAAGTGCAACTCCATGTTTTATGTTTACTCATTAACAGAATTAAAGTATCTGAAACAATTTCTGTAATGTGGAAATGGTTTGTTGAAAGTACAAAAGTAATTCGCAATTCCATTCCATTAACAAACTGTAATGTCTGTTCAAATAAGATTCAGTATACGATGTATATTTTTTCCATTGTATTTTATTTTGAAATTCTGTTTTATATTCGTGGTTTTGTTTTCTTCTAAACTTATGTCGGGTAATCATTTTATAACTCTGCTTTAAATACTAGTATACTACAAATTCTTTTTGCCTATTTGCAATTCATTTACTTTAGATAGAATAATTTAAAAAAACTTTTACAAAACTCAGAAATAGTATACTAAATTAAAACAATAATTTTATATGCAATTTTCAAGGAAATTTTATTGAAAATTTCTTTTCAATTCATTTTGTCCAGGACCTCCGCTTTGCAGCGTAGAAACTAACCACTCGGCCATGGAGGCGTTAAAAGATTTTACATTGAAATTGACTCTAATGTAAATTTTAGTGAAGTAAAATTAATTTTCCATGTTTGACGAGTACGCTTTTACAAAACGGAAAAAGGAGAATTCCAGTTTTCTTCCTTTTGTCCTTTTCCCTTTATTTCTTCTTTTTTTCTCAACTTTTTATAGATTAAGTTTCCCTCTCATTATAAACGTCTTCATCTTTTGAATGATCCGCTAATCTATTTTATAAGTAAGTAATGAAGAGAAATAGAATATCCACCTGTTTTGACTCGACGGAAACTTTTTCTATAGCAGTAGCTTGGACTCGAATGTTAAACAAAAATTCTCGTGTTTGAGCTACGGCGGCGATCTGGATTGAACTCAAAGGTAAAAACCTTCAAACATAATTGTTAAACCGAAGTTCACAGATTAATTTCATCCCAGTCCATGATCTGAATGTGAGAAGATTTAATATCTAGCACTATTAAAAATTCTGTATTTTTTATTGCTGATTAAACTATAAACTACTAAAACAAAATTTTTTGTAGTACAGGAATTTAAAAATTGTGTAATCTTTTAAAAAAAATCGAGATTTATAGTCTGTATTTATTACTTCATGTGGTCTACAAGTAAAAGCGTTAAACCCTAGAACAACAGGGATATTTTATTCATACAATTTTCATTCCTATTGTAGTCATATAAATATAAAATATGCTTCCAATTTAACAAAGAGGATAGAGAACAAGGTACATGAATTATTAAAATTTTAGAAAGAAATGGAATTGTGAACAATTTTAAAATAGAAGAGAATTCCAATTAAAACCCCAATTTTGTTAAAAGTCTTGTCTGTTTTTTTTTCTAAGCTCAGTCATGTTTTTTATACAGTACTGAAGACTTTAATAACAAACTGGGTTGGGACAAATCGTTATACACACACACACACACACACACAAGGTTATAGTAACACCCACCCATAGACATTCAGAAAGACACTCGAAAAAGGACGAGAAGCTTAACTTTTGAAAGGATATTATCATTCCCAAGCGTATTTGACTTATCTGTTATCTTGACTTTGCCTTGATTTTGCAGTACGATTTCCTTATAAAGTTTATCTGAAATTAAATTTTCGGGAAAATTAAATCTATTATTTCAACGTAATTTATTTCCACCAACTGTTCCTTATGGAAAATTGAGCGTCATTTATTAAAATTTATGCAAATAAAGATTTAATGACAATTACACGACTATTACATTTCTCACTAAAATGATTAACAAAAGATTTATGATTGGTCGATTATAAAAGCCATTTTATTTTTTGTAATACGTCGTTTAATTTTGCGGAGCGTACAGTTTCACATTCATGCTAAGTTTTCTATCAACAACTTATTCTGTTTCAAATTTTGGAACATCAGTAAATACATGAATAGTTTCGGACCCCCTGAACGCAAAACCATGCTTTTAGCAATTGGACTGTCTGTGTGTGTGTGCGCGTGTGTGCGTGTGTGCGTGTGTGTGTGCCTGTGTGTGTGTGTGTGCGCGCGCGCGCGCGCGTGTGTGTGAAACATCGTACAAAGTTGAAACTTAAAACTTAAGTTACGTACTACTACTAGAGGACCCGATACGAACATTTTCATCAAATCAGTCAACCGAAAGTAATTAGTAGTTTATTTGTGTCATTTTTCACTTTTTTGCGATCAAAAACGGCTACGATTTTTTTTAAAAATCCCCTCATTTATTAAATGTTTTATGCTCTACAAGTTAGGGTAAGCGCCCTGTCTTCTGAAATTCTTAGGGAGGTTGTGCTCTCGTAGAAAATAATGTTTTTTTTAAGATTGCGGCCTTAAAATGCATTTTAGGGCAAAATCGTATATAATATAAGTTGTTGACAATTTAAGATCCTACAACTGTTATTTCAAACATTTTTTGTACAACGCTTAGTTTAGCGGTAATTAATGATTTTCTGTTTCATGAAAATCTGTAAAAATAATGAATTTTTTAATATTTCGGTCTTAGTATGCATTTTACGACAAAAGTGTATATATTAAATTTATAGGAAATTAAAAGATCTACAACTATTATTATTGGCATGTTTCTACAGAGCTTAGTTTAGCGTCAAAGAGTGTTTTTCCTTATTATTATGCCAAACTCTGGTTTATTTTTATTTTGCATCATTCACTCATGATTAACCCTTTCAGTGCCGAAATAGTAGTATTTAAAAGTTTGATCTAAGCAGCCATTTAATTTGAATAAGGGTGTACAAAAAGTGCCAGCCCTTATTTCCAAAACTTGCAAGCGTAAGCCTGCCATTGCCGACCAAAATTTCAACGTTACAGAAAAATAAAATTTCCGGTTAAAAATTAATCTTTATTGTGTTCTTAAAAACAGAAATCTTTCTAACACTAAAAATATTCAATTTTTTTTTTAGTTTATTTAAAGTCGCATCGACAGCTTGGTCATTAGCAACTACTAAGGGTTTTGATACCTTAACGGTGGTTTTAACGTGTTAAAATTTTCAGACCCTAGCCGGCAATTGAACCCGAAACCTTTCACTTTGTAGGCTAGCGCGCTAGTCACTACGCCACGGAGGCAGGATCAAAATACATTATTCCATTAATTTTTGTTTAAAAGTTTTTTTGTAAATGTTCGGTTATTCGGACGTTGGCACTTTATGTATAACTTACAAACGTCTGGTAGACCGGATGTTACAATTACGTAAAATATATCGGCGTCCTGTTTTCCGGACGCTGGTACTGAAAGGGTTAAAATTAGGTTAAGTAGGCCTATATGTTTTTTGAGGTTAGTTTATTTCTAATATTTTATTATTAATGTAGATTATATTTTTCATTATTCTCATTGGCAAAAGAAAGTTGTGTGGGTGTTTCACACCAGAGATTTTTTAAGAAATAACACTGTTCTTTTCATTATTAAAATTTGTTTCTTACTAAAAAAGAATACATAAATTTATATCCCAGCAATATCGACAAATGTTGGTTCTTGTATAAATTGGAATTCTTTAACGTGCAAGGTGTAGAGAACATTTTTTTTTTTTTTTTTTTTATTTTTTTTTTATTTTTGTACGTTACAATCTGTTCAATTTAGAACAATAAGCAACCCCATGACCCAATGAGATGAGGATGATGTGTATGATGTGTAAATGAGGTGTAGTCTTATACAGACTCAGGCCGACCATTCCTGAGAGAGTATGGTTGATTAAACCCCAACCATCAAAGTACACCGGTAACCACTGTCTAGTATTCAAATCCGTATAAAAGTAACTACCTTTACTAGGATTTGAACCAGGAACCTTCGTCTCCAAAAATCAGCTGTTAAACAGCTGATTTTGGCAACGACTTTACCTCTAGACTAACCCAGTGGGTTAGAGAACATTTAAAAAGAAATTTATAGGCCTATATCGATATTCCATAAAATAGGATTACAAGCAAAACAAATATCGCTAATTATTTAAGGAATGTAGAAAGTATACTATGGAAAAAGATAAGGGTTGCCGTTATCTTTATGTAAACTACCATAAGTTACCCTTCATTTACTCTAGAAATAAATGAAAGTGAGGGAAATTATGAAAGAGAGGACATTAGACTGAACTACCTGGTAGTAAACGTAGGCTATTACAGCAACTTAACATTATTTAATCAACTTAATGTGTAATAATGTATTTGATAATGTTTTTACTCGATTACATCATGACATGTTACCGTCATCTTAAATTTTAATATTGTATGATTCATTGTAGTACGAAGCCATACAGTTTTTAATCAAAAATATAATTTAACATAAATTTATGTAGCAACGCGGAGTGAATAATTTTATTTATAATTATGACAAAATCAATTGATTAGTATATGTTTCACCTATCCTGAATTTATGTTATTTAATATTTTTACTTTCTCTTGCCTATATGAATATTTAATAAGGAACGTATTGGTTTCATGTCGATTTTTCGAAATCGAGTTTCACCGGATCTAGACGTTTTCAGACCCCCTGAACCCAAAATCATGTTTTAGCGATTGGTCTGCGCGCGCGCGTATGTGTGTGTGTGAATAGAATATCTCAAGAACAGAACATCGTACAAACTTGAAACTTAAGTTAGATAACAATAGAGGACCTGACACGAACATTTTCATCAAAATCGGTCAACCGGAAGTAGTAGTTTATTCGTGTCATTTTTCACTATTTGGCGATTTTCACAAAAACGGTTCCTACGATATTTTTAAATCGCCTTATTTCCTACATTTCTTATACTCTACAAGATAGGGTAGAAGCCATGTCTGCTGAAATTCTTGGAGAGGTTGTTTTCTCCTAAAAAAATGGTTTTTTTAAGATTGCGACTTTAATATGCATTTTAGCGCAAAAATGTATATAATAAAAGTTATAGAGAATTTAAAATCCTACAACTTTTATTTAAAACATTTTTGTATAATGCTTAGTTAAGCGGTAATTAGTGATTTTCTGTTTCTTTCTCACGAAAACGTGTAAAAAATCGATATTTTAAGATTTCAGTCTTGGTATGCATTTTACGACAAAAGTGTATAAAACCAAATTTAAAAAAAAAAAATCTACAAGTTTTATTTTAAGCATTTTTTTTCTACAGAGCCTAGTTTAGCGTGAAAGAGTGATTTTCCGTATTTTTAAGACAAACTGAGGTTGATTTTCGTTTTGCGTCTTTCACTCATGATTAAAATTAGGTTATGTTTTTTGAGGTTAGTTTTTTGTTTATTTCTAATGTTTTATTACTAATGTTAGGTTATATTGTTCATTATTTACATTGTCAAGAGAAAGTCATGCGAGTGTTTCACACCAGATTTTTTTTTAATGTACGAGGGTAGGCTGATAAGTAATGCACACATGCTTGTAGAAGACAACTAAATAAACTTCAGTAGCGCGCCTGGTGGCATGTGGAAGTACTATTTCTCCTCTACAAGCCTGCGCAGTTTGAAGGCGTTGCTTTCATTCAGTTTGTTTTGAGTAGTGGAAGTATGGCGTCGTGTTCTGGTGCTATGTCAACGAGAATTAAACAACGCGCTGTTATCGAATTTTTAACTGCTGAGAAAGTGAATCCTAGTGAGATTTATCGTCGTTTAAAGGCTGTTTATTGTGACGATACTGTTGATAGGTCTACTGTGAATCGTTGGGTAATAAAATTTCGTGATTGCCAACCTGGAAAAGCCTTAATTGTTGACAAAACACGCAGTGGACGACCAATCACTGCCTCAGACGATAATCGTCGCAAACTCATCGATGATTTGATTCAAAATGACCGGCGAATCACTCAACAGCGTATCGCAAACCAAATTGGAATATCTAAGGAACGTGTTGGCTTCATTATTGAACAATTGGGATACCGTAAAATCTGTGCACGATGGGTACCACGCCGTCTGACAGACGAGAATAAACAGCGTCGATTGGAATGCTGTGAACAACTTTTGAAGCGCTACCGTGACGAAGGAGACGACTTTCTTTTGAATATTGTGACGGGGGACGAGTCATGGGTTCATCATTACGATCCCGAAGAAAAAAGGCAGAGCGCTGAATATCGTCATCCACATTCTCCTGTTGTGAAAAAGTTCAAAACACAACCGTCCGCAAAAAAAATTCTTTTGACTGTGTTTTGGGATGCTCGCCGAGTTTATGTGACTGATTATCTGGAACGAGGGGCAACGGTAAATTCTGCTCAGTATATACAGACTCTGAAACACCTCCGACGTCGAGTTTGTCGTGTTAGAGGCAACCTGGCGCCAATAATTTTGCAACACGACAATGCTCGTCCACACACTTCGCGTGCAACTGGAGAGGCTCTGAGAAACCTGAAGTTTCAACCAATTTTACACCCTCCGTATTCTCCCGACCTTGCGCCTTGCGATTTTTATTTTTTTCCTCTACTGAAGAGAGACCTTAAGGGTAATCATTACAGCTCGGACAATGAGGTGAAGGCAGCTATTGCGTCCTGGGTTCGAGGAAAGTCGGAAGAATTTTTCAGTGACGGAATGAAAAAACTTGTTAAACGTTGGGAGAAATGTGTAATGCTTAACGGTGACTATATTGAAAAATAAATAGATAATTTGGTAGGTTAAGATTTGTACTTTAATTTGTTATTTACCCCATCTTGCTATTTCTTTTTGTTCGTCTTCTACAAGCATGTGTGCATTACTTATCAGCCTACCCTCGTATCTTTAAGTTTTGTACAGGTAATCTTCAAGTTGTTTAAAATAAGTAATAACAAATTATCGTTCGAATTTTCATTAATGACCTTTAATTTTCATTGACAAAAGTTTTGGGTGTAATATGGAGCACATTTATTTACTATTATATAACTAATACTATAACTGTTACTAATATAACAATATTATAAATAGGCAAAGATTTGTTTTTAAATAAATTAACAACGGCAGGACCTGTAAACAATGATAAAATTCGCCGCTGTTGTATAGATTACTTCCTTAGCGGGTTGTTTATTCGTTATAATGTTTTAAATCGAATTATATTTTTTAAGCCGTTTAGTATAATACCTTTGGTATTTCTTTTAGTTTTGTCGGTTAAAACGTTTCGTATTCTTTTTTTCTTTCTCTGTATGAATATACAAGGAAGGAAAGTATTTTTTTAAGTCGATTTTTTAAAATTGAGTTTTCACCGGAAATACACGTAATGAGATCCCCTAAATCCTAAAAACATGTTTTATCGATTGGTCTTTTTACAGCGATTGGTCTGTGTGTGACCAAAATATCTCAATAACGAAATAGCGTTAAGTTGATCTACTTAAAACTTGACTTAGGTACCCGAAACAAACATTTTCATTTAAAATCGGTCGACAAGAAGTAATAGTTTATTCGTGCGATGTAAGTTATTACGTTTTGCAATTTTCTCAAAAACGGCTCCTAAAATTTTTTAAAAAATTGCCCCGTTTACTACTTTTTTAATGCTCTACAAGATGGGGTAAGCCATGTGTGCTGAAAATTTTGGGGGGCTGTAGCCTATTTAAGTGGCAAAAAATTGTTGTTTTAAAACTGCGGTCTAAATATGTATTTTAGGGTAAAAGCAATATAACTTTATCAAAGTTTCCTACGACTTTTTTTTCTAATTTGTGTACGTTGCAATCTGTTTAATTCAGAACAATAAGCAACCCCATGACCCAATGAGATGAGGATGATGTGTATGGCGTGTAAATGAGGTGTAGTTTTGTTCAGATCCAGGGCGACCATTGCTGAGTAAGTATGGTTAATTGAACCCCAACCATTAAGGTACACCGGTAACCACTGTCTAGTATTCAAATCCGTATAAAAGTACTACCTTTACTAGGATTTGAACCAGGAACCATCGTCTCGAAAAATCAGCTGTTAAACAGCTGACTCGCGGCGACGACTTTACCTCTAGACAACCTCTGTGGGTCAACTTTTATTTAAAGTGTTTTCTATTAGTTTAACGTCATTTAGTGATTCTTTTTTATTTTTATCATCAAAATCAGTAAAAAATGAGATTTTTAAGATTGCGGCCTTAATATGCATTTATGACAAAAGTGTGTATTATCAATGTTATAGGGAATAATAAAATCCGTATTTTTAAATTCTACAGAAGTAGATTTTTCATTATGCGTCAGTCACTCATGAATAAAATTAAGTTATGTAATCATTTTAGATTGTTTACTAATGATTAAACATTATGTTATATTTTCCATTATTTACATTGACAAGAGAAAGTCGAGTGAGTGTTTCACACTAAATTTTCGTTCTTGTCATTCAAAAACTTGTTAATTTATTTAAGTTATTCTCCACCGAGAAGCGCACTTTTAATCGGTAACTTGAAACTGATACACGTCATTTCCAGGGTAGTTTTGCTACATAATCGGCACCTGTCCTAGCACACGCATGTACCCCGTCCAAGAATCAGTCACGTCTTACCCAATCGTTATAGAAAATAGTCAAGTTTTTGTTTAAAATATTACAGTTTCCGTCAAAAATAGAACATAAAAATAACAATTTAAGTATTTTTATTTTTTGAAGTAACAATAAAATATTTTCTTCAGAGAAATATTAAATAGCAGTTAGTCTAAATCGTATCACTGAAATTAAGTTAGTTAACAACCACTTGTTTGTGAAATTGTATTAGCTTTAAAACGTTTTCCATCTCCTTCCTCTAGAAATGAATAACGTAATTGAAAATTTTCAACAAACTATTAAAAACCCGTCTTCCAAATTACGTCATGAAAATTTTCATCTCATTTTCGTATAACTTCTTAAGTTTAACTAAGTTAAATCACCATAATTATCGGTATTTCTACTATCTAAACAAATTGTCAGAATTTATTCAATTGAGAAGAGCGACGGGTTTTTTTAAGTAAAATTTTTTTATATAAAAGTAGAAGAAGAACGTAACAGATGTTCTAGTGAAGTGGAAAAATATCTCAAGTATTCTAACTTTCAAGATAAAACTTCTGGTAAGGAAATAGCATTGCAAATAGAAAAGAAAAGAAGTTTAAGAGAACTTACGCCTCAAAATAAATGCTAAAACCTTTTATAAAAGAATTGATCATATTAAATGGTCTGTGTGGAGATTTAATATTCAAATACCAATACTCCTTTCATAGAATAAAATTACGTTGACCCGAATATTGTTGAACAATACGTATAAATTCTGAAACGATTCTCTAATCTTTGATGAAAAAATAATTAGTTTTTATTATAAGTCACGTCCTTTAAAATCTTTGACTGTTTTTAATTTCTTTTTGATTTAAATAAGGTTTCAGTAAATTTTAGTAGAATACGCCTCATTGCTTGTTGATAAATTAAAATTTTTATGTAGAGTTTTGTGATTTGATTTTTTAAATTTAAATTATGTGTAGTAGGTCTAATCCATTCTTAATTGTTTTATAAAACTTTAACAGCAAATAAAAAATTTTTAAACAGATTTTTAAAACAGTTTTATTTTAAAACCGAATGTACATTTTTGATCTTCATGAGACAAGCATTTAAGAATAAAGCCACAAAGGATTTTTTTTTGTACTAGATAATCTGAATTTTCTCGACAGGTTTTGTTTGCGTAATTTGGACAAATAATGACCTACATACAATAACAAAATAGGATTGTACATTTGGGCGAAATCTCAAATAAATCAGTCGAGCGGTTTTTGAGAGTTATAAACCTCTAAATGCATCCGATCTGTTGCAGCAAAAAACCGGCTTTTTTCTTTCTCATCCTGATATTGCATATTAAAAACGCTTAATTATGAAGTTAACATGAACAACGCAAATTGAAATCAGCTAAATTGTGGTGTATAGTATGTTAAAATTGAAGAAGCGGTTTTGAATAAACAAGGCTCCAAACTCGGGTATCTACAATAAAGAAATCGACAGTAGTGACTTGAGCGATATGTGTAGTAGGCCTACAAAGGCTTACTAAGTAGGCCTACAAAGCGAAAGGTTCTGGGTTCTATTCCCGGCTAGGGTCTGGCAATTGTAACACGCTTAAACCACCGTTATACAGAGTGATTTTTTAGCCCTTTTATACAATTGTTAATGTCTGGTAATTTTTTTATAAGAAAGGGAAATTTTGTTTTGTGACACGAAGTTGGTAGTCCTACTCAACTGGTATAGATACGGCAGTGTGAGTAGATTCTCCTTGAGCTCTGTAAAATTTTGTGCCGTTTTCGGTCGTGTTACAAACAGAATGTCTTTTACCCTGCTCCATTTTTGCTTTAGACGTCGCACAGTTGGGAAGTTCCATGTAGCCAAATCACGAGCTACTTGGTTTGGATGGTCATCTAGTCGTACGTGAAATGTACCATAGAACATCGCGGTTAGCTCCTTTACTGTCGGAATTTTGAAATCGTCGTGGAGGGTTTTATTACTTACATATAAAGGAGTGCCAGAAGCAAGTCTTAAGAATTTTGATTGAAAGGCCCGGATCGACTTTAAATACTCTTTGCTGCTAGTCCAAAGAGCTGGAAACTATAAGTCCAGATTGGTCAATTTAATTTTTAAATGGAATTTAAATTCTGTACCAAAGAGTTAAAGAGTGTAACTCCAATTTTGGCAAAATTTAAAATCAGAAAGAAATGCTGTAATACTTCAATTTTGTAGTTGATGTACAAGATTTTTGTAAAATCGTTATTGAATGTGTTTTACTGATAGTTACGTAAATTTTGCTTGAATTTTTGTTGAATTTAGTGTTTTATTCGTCTGTTACTAAACAGTACGGTACTTGTAAATTTTGAAATCTTTCAAACGTTGTGTAGAAAGTGTTGCTTCTTTATAAAATTAGTGTTAGCACTAGGTGTTTCATTTAAGTTTTTTCTCAACTTATTGTACATTGGAGTCACTAATGTAGAACGTTAAAAAGTGACAAAACACAGAAAGCCGTTAAGGTTTGTAAGTCCTGTTTGGCTGAGAAAGAGTAGCCTATAGAAGTTGACAAATTTATGAAAAAATAAATTTTTAGATAAGAAATATTTTCAGTAGAAACTGAGTGTAAATTTCAAGTTTCTAACACCTCCTGAAATTTTGTTACCTAATGAAAAGATAATACTGCTACTTATTGGCTATTCTGAAAAATCACCAAAATGGAGGTAACACCTTTTACTTTTCAGGTGCAGAATTAAACATTTTTATCCATGAAACATAAACAATACTTTTATTTACAAAATTAGCTGATTTTAGAAGGAATTTCTTTCACTTTTTTTAGTGTTTACAAGTTCATAAATTCTAATTATTAAGATCCTTTTGTCAATGCAGTTTTCTTTATTAAAGTTGTAGGCCAATCCGAGACACTTATGTTTACAGCGTATTTCTTCATTCACGATCAACTTACTGTCATTTATTAATTATTGTAAATCTATATCATTTCGTGAATTTGACGGGAAATATTCATAGGATATTTTTCATTATCACTTTTAATGAAAAACCCCTAAAAGCAATAAACGTAGATTATTTGTGAGAATTTAATAAACAGAGTTTTTCAATGGTTTTTATTTTTTAATAATCTTCTATAACGAAGTTTTAAAATTGTTTGAAGTTTTTCCCGCGTTTTTAATTTTAATTAAAAATACAAACTAATGTCATGGAAGTACTTTTCATTCTGTTGAAAGCCTATAAATCTTTCCTGATAACTAATTAACCTATTAAGTGTTTCCATTAGAAAACAATTAAAGTTAATTTCAAAGTTAAATCACATTCAAGAAAGTTTTTTATTGGTTTATTTTAAGTTTTTATAAATTTTTTCTAAGTTCTTAGTCTGTGGATTATTGAAGAATATATTACTTCTGGAATACTTTTAAAATGAAATTACTCTACATTGCAGTACAAGTTTGAATTGGGTAGACCCTAATGATGGAATTTACCTGGACTAGAATTTTTCAGTTGACTGATACAAACTGAGCCATCAATGAAATTAGATAATGTCGAATATTTTCTTTTCTTTTTATAAAATAGGAATTAATAACAAATTTGTATACGAGGAGTGGCTATTAAATACCAAGACTGACGTTGTAAAAAAATTTATTTTTATTTTATACATAATCACTTATTGTCACCTCCAATATACACTCCTTCTCTATCCCTACAACGTCCATGCGAATTTTCCATCGTTGGAAACAGTGCTAGAAGTCATCTTCTGTCAGCTCCTTCAGGACCTTTTAATGCTTGTTTCATTTAATCTTGTCCCTTTTAATGCAGATTTCACCTTAGGGAACAGGTAGAAGACAATAACATGTGATGAAACGTGGTTTTTTACTTATGATCCAGAAACGAAGCGCCAATCCATGCTCTGGAAGAGCCGAACTTCACCGAGAGACAAAAAAGCTCGAATGAGCCAAGTCAAAATTTAAAGCAATGATGATTATTTTTTTTATATCCATGGGATTGTGTACCTTCACTGGGTTCCTAAAGGTTAAACAATTAATCAATATTACTACCTTGAGGTACTTTCTAAACTACGTCAAAGAGTAAGGAAACAACGCCCCGAAATGTGGAAGGACAAATCATGGGTTCTCCACCAAAACAATGCGCCAGCTCATTCCGCGTTATCTGTCAAGAGGTTCCTAGCCAAGTACAGCATCTCAGTGTTAGAACATCCACCTTATTCACCAGATCTTGCACCATGTGACTTCTACCTGTTCCCTAAGATGAAATCTGCATTAAAAGGGACAAGATTTGAGTCTGTGGAAGCTGTAAAAGAGAAAACGGCACGTGTCCTGAAGGAGCTGACAGAAGATGACTTCCAGCACTGTTTCCAACCATGGAAAATTTGCATGGAGCGTTGTAGGGATAGAGAAGGAGTGTATATTGAAGGTGACAATAAGTGATTATGTATAAAATTAAAATAAATTTTTTTTACAACGTCAGTCTCGTTATTTTATAGCCACACTTCGTATTTTATAACTAAATTTATCAACAGTGTAACAAAAAATGAAGACGGTTGGAATGATTTTTTGCATTTAATTATTAAATATCGTAATATATTGACAGGTTCTGTAGCTTGTTGTAGCATCCGAATGAGGGAAGACCTGAACAAGCTACACCGGAGGCTATCTCTCTTGAAGTGAAATACACAACAAAATTTTTAAAACAAAGTTGTTTAATGGTGTCAAAGAGCATTATTATTTCTCGTTCTCCCATTCTCTTTTGCTAAAATACCCATTCAATTTTTATACTTAGTAAGATATTATTTGGCTGAAGGACGCCTAAGATATGTTTTTCTCTAGACGCCTCCAAAGTTAGGTATCATGATCAATTGTAAGCTAAAAGTCTTGAGCACGAATCCCGATCAGTTAGATAAGCAGAAGAAAACAGTTTGTAAGTATTTCATAGTGTTTTACAATTCAGTAACTTATAAATGACAGTTAAGTTCATGTTTAAAAAAAATGTTTTTTTTAATCTTTTACTTTTAATTTTAATAATCCATTTACATTTTGAATCAATTTGTTAAACTTAGGTATCTAATAATAGTAGAGAAAATTAATAAATTGGTCGATTTGCCAGCTCCCTACAGAGCTTGTTGGGGCATTTACAGCATCCATAATATGATTCCCTTTCCTGTATCATTAAACCAGTTAAACCATTTACGTTCACGATCGTATTCAATGTGCATTATCATTTTATCTGTTTCAATGCACGTAATTTGTTTATGGGTATTATTACACATACCACCCTAACTAAACCGTCTCTGTATTCCTCCATCACATAACCTACACGTGATTCTGTCTTCAATATTGACCTTCCTTTCAATTAGTTGGAACCAATCTCGTGAGGATGTGAAATGAAGATCGTCCATTGTGAATGAAATACGCGTACAACCGTTTTTCTTTTATTATTTTTAACTATTTCTAATAATAATCTAAATCGCTTTCTTCCTTCCTGTCAATAAATGATCCCTGATTTTTATGTATGATTCATGAACTAAATGTTATAACCAAAATCCAATTGGTGAAGCTTCATTCACCATTTGAAAAATTTAAGGGTACCTACATTAAATACATTAAACAGTCAATAAAAAAGTAATAGCGTGCAGAATATTACTGTTTAATAGTATTTATTGCCAATATGTTTCAGGACAAATAAATGGAAAGATTATTTCGATAAACTATTAGTAATTTTTAGATATTTTTATTTTTTAACGTTTGAAAAATGTGGGAGTTGGTTGAAAGAACAATTAATATAATACAAAACGTTTGTAAAACGTATAAGACTATAGAGATGAATGTTAATGGAAATAATAAATGGTTTGAACTGCGGTTGCATGTTGTAAATTGTTGTTTAGGTCATCAGCCGAAAGGCTGGTTTGATCCTCTAAAAGCTTTACTAAGTAAAATGAAGAGTGAGATGGTTTACATGGGCCTTCCTTACTCATTAGAAAAGTATGCTTATAAGCATGCCTGAACCTCTGAAAAACATCTACTTTGTACCCTGCTAATGACCCTTTCGCGTCATTCATCACAGGGTTTGGCTGTATAATGAAATTCGTTACTCTCAGAGGAGATAATTCTGACTAGTATCTTTTACACCTTTATCTCTTCTGTTCTTACATGCTTCACTCATATAAATGGCTGATCATGTGATAAGAAACAGAACTATATTTTTTGTAGCCCTGGAAATTATAAACCTCTAGGTGCAGTTTATGAACCCTTAATTCATTGGTTCAATTTTTTAAAGTCATAATCCATATGAAGATTATGATGTCCAAAAATTAAATTAAGATTATAATCTGTATATTCTTCCATGTGTAATTTTTTTCTGCAAGCAAAATTGGCTAACCGATTCCAGATGCTAACGTAGACCTAATGAAAAAGAACTCATCTAAATTTATTGTTTCTTTTTACAAAAGTAGAAAAATTAAATTTTAGTGCTAGGCTACAAGCCTGACGGTCTTCTTTCAGTTTCCGGACCTATTCCAATTTCTGTTGCCGTTCCGTATCCAAAATTAGCTATTAATAATAAGGTTGTTGATATGACGTTAATAAATTAAAATACAATCTATTACCAAATTATGTGTTGGATTTGTGATATTTTTTTATCTTGTATGACCGCAATGGATCACTTTAGTCAAATTTAAAAAGCTTTTTCCTTTTCATATTCTTTAGCTTAATGTTTTGCCAGTATGCCCTCATTCGGGCTGATCTTGCTTGCCGAACTTCCTCTGAAACGACCGGTTTCTTCTTGCTTGGGTTTGTTCTCTCGTCTGATTTTTTTTCAAATCTACTTTCCTTCAAATCTTTTGTTGCGTTAGTGTGTCTGTCAGAGCTTTTAGTTTGCCTGTCTGTAATAAAGAGTTTACGTTGTGAGTTGCAAAAAAAATATTCTTATGTCTTTTTGGTATAAGGATTCGTCTGCTTTTAATTTGTCCGTTTTTTCCGTTGGTTGGTCGCTCCAGATGCTCCGATGCATCTAAGTCTTTTAAGTGGTTGCCCACCGTATCCGAGTGCAGCCTTCCCTGTAACTCTTCATAGGTTACAGACGGTGGATTATTCGTTAAGAGCTTTCCATGTTTGACTGTCAAGGGTGTCACCCTGGGTGAAGCCGGAGCTTCAAGTTACAACTCCGGATGTGATCCGAAGAGGTGATTGCGAGGTATGGTTTTGGTGATTGTGAAGTTGTGGGGTGATTCCCTTTTAGTTCACTTAACTTTAGCCTTAGTATTTTCGAGTTAAACTATCCACCATTACCACGTGGAGGCGCGAACCTTTATCTGTAGTCACTGCTGTTGTTTTCTAAGGCTTAGGTTTCAGAAAAGATAAAGATTCCGGAATCAATAACGGGCTTATAATATGTATAAACACATTAAATTAATACAATTTAATCGATGGCCACCTCTATGGCGTAGTGACTAACACGCTAGCCTACAAAGTGAAAGATCCCGCGTTCGATTCCCGGCTAGGGTTTGGAAATTTTAACAAAAAACCCACCGTTACAGTACCAAACCCCACAGTAGTCACTAATGATCAAGCTGTCAATGCGACTTTAAATAAACTAAAAATCAAATTAACCATTGATCTACAAATACTTAGTCTTTTTCTTTAATTAACAAAGACAAATTCAACCAGAAGAAAAAAAATACATTACTAAACTGCGTAGCTCCTAATGATTAATAATTCAAAAAAATCTGCATATTACAAAAGAAAAATACCGTAATTAGAAAACGAAATGAAAAGAAATTGATATTTTTACATTTTTTAAATTATTAAATTAATGCAAAAGAATTAATTAAACACACAAAATAAAGCAAACAAAGAATTTGACAGTTGACTCTACTCGTTTGCTTAGAACTCATTCTTCATTTGTTCGATAAAATGTTTGATTGATTTGTTAAACGTATCTTTCATAAGCTATTTATCGTTGCATTGTACTGTACTAAATTGTATCAAAAGGCTCAACAATACATTGAATGTAACTGTGAAGCTGTACAAGTTGACAGAAATACGTCATCAATCATCGACGAAATAGAATTGAAAGAACAACTTTTCCGTTGAAATAATTTTCCATCATTTCATTTATCTATTCTTAATAAATTTTAGATTTGTTTTCATTTATTCGATTTCTGTAGTATTTACTGTAGTAGTGGTTTGGTAGAGCATTAATAATTACACAACCTGCTACCTAAACATAATTATAACAGAACAGAATGAAATTAAATTTAAGAATGAATGCAGAAATTCATAATAAATGTCGGAAGGGACAACATGGTATTGATAAAATAACACAACGTTTACGGTGATCTCTCTTACCATATATTTTGTGGTAAATAGTTTAAAAAAATTAGTAAAGTAATGGTTTTTTACGTATCCTGGCACATAGTTTTTAAATCGTAGTTGGGTAAGTCAATTTCCGCCGCCTCGGTTATTGAAACGACTGTGGTAATAGGAATGGATGCGTGTACAAAAATTATATAAGATTTAGAAATCGGTTTTTTCTTTGTTTTTTTTTAACGTCGCAACAACTACTGTGGTCATTAGCGACGACGTTGGGTTCTAACTGTGAAGGATGAAATGATTTTTTTATGTAACGTATGAAAATATACCGTGTCTGAGTGGGATTCGAACCCAAGACCGCATGATGAGAGGCGAGCACGTTACAAACTAAATTTTTATTATTATTGTATTATTAATGTTTAGCAACAGAAATGGACTTTCTGAGAAGTTATGGGAAGAGAGTTTGAAATGAATAAATACGAGCCAAAATGAATATGGGAAGAACCATCGATGACGAGATCGAAAAACGGCAATTAACGTGGTTTGGACATGTGAAGAGGATGGCAGAGGAAAGATGGTCTCGAAAATTATTAGAATGGATACCTCCAGAACGGAAGAAAAAAAAGACGTCCACGTCGGAATCGGAGAGATGGCATGAATGAGGCCATGACGGCTAGAAATTCAGAAGAGGATGTAACCTTAGATAGAAAACAGTGGAAACTGGTGACGGAAAGCGGCGACAGTTGTAAAAAAATCCGTTTTATATACTATATATAATGTTGAGTTACTTAAAGCCTAATGAATAATACCTAATTTTTTGTTCTACAGAAGAACCCCGGAAGTAGATATTTGAAATAATTTGGGTGAGCCCATTTCGGATTACCAATTTATTTTTAAATAAATCAGATTTAATAAAAATATGGCCGTAAAAAGAATGAACGATTAATTTATTAAGAACATTGCTTTTTAAAACTAACGAAAACTATTTACTGTAAAACCTATAGACTACTGCTTTTCCCCGTAGTACTACCCTATAAGAGGTTAAGTTATTTTTTTTTTTTTTTTTTTTTTTTGGTTTAACGTCCGACTGTTCTGCAATTACTGCTAATACAGACGGTGAAGGATGAAATGATTTTTTGTAACGTATGAAAATATGCCGTGCCTAAATGGGATTCGAACCCAAGACCACATGATGAGAGGCAATCACGTTACCAACTACGCCAATACGGCCGGCGTAGTTATTATTTTAATATTTAATATTTTAATTATTTGTTAAACAATAGTATGGAAAGTAGAAAGGAGGTCAGATCAAGATAAAATAAGCTCGTGAATCATTCACAATTAAATTTTTTTTGAATTTGAAATTGGACAATTTTATGCAGTAGTTCTCAAAATTTCCTTATGAGTTCATTTACTTTGCTTTTATGTTTTTCTAATTCTGCTGTTTAGTAGAGAGGTCTAGACTTTTAAGCCACGACATTAAACGACTTGTAGCTTTCGAGATGTAGTGCTACAGAATGGAGTTAAAAGTTTCTTGGATGGAAAAGTCTGCAACTCTAAAATATTCCAATATTTTAACGAACAGTATTGGAATTTTATACACCATTAAAAGAAAATATTACAATACTTCGAACATGTGATACCAAACTAGAAATATATAATTATTACAGAATATCGTGCAAGGAAAACGTGGTCCAGGTCGAAGAAAAACTTGTGACTAAACACTCACTTCTTGGTATTACGTATATAGATGCTTTTTTTTAAACCGGCTCTCAATAAAGTTCAAATTGATGTTATACTTATTAACGTCCTGAACAGGTCCTGAACATGAATAAGAAGGAGAAGTTTCTTAAACGTTCTATTTGGAGAAAATAAAATGTGGAATGAAAACGAGAAAAACAATAAACTCATTTTTCTAATAAAACCCATTTTAAATATTGTAAGAAACATTATAATCAATACTTTATAAGAATTGTGCCAAATCTACAAAAATCATGTTATGTAGGTCATATTATTAGATTATATAATCTTTATAAATTATATATAATAATAGAAATTACATTCCAATAATAAGATAATATGCTCTTAGAATACACGGATCACGCACATATCATGTCAGGTAATTCAATTTGTACTTGAAAACAAAACATAATGTTTCAAAAATAGAAATATATTGAAATTGAATAATAAATAGGTTAAACATTTCAAGTTACCAACGTTGATTACTTCTCAAAATATGTTCTTATGAAATAAGATGGATAAAACTCACCAGTGAAAATAATTTTGTTCTGATGTTATTGATAAAATTTATTATACGTATTTTATATTTTTGTATCAAAACATTAAATAATTTTCATTTCTGTTCTAAAAATAATGCACTAACATTATTATTATTATTATTATTATTATTATTATAAGTTGTTGTTGTTGTAGTAGTAGTAGTAGTAGTAGGCTTGCGTGCTAACCACTTCACCACGGAGGCGGCCATATCCAAAAAATGTGATTGTTTTCAGTTTGTTCATTTTATTAAATATCATCTGTCAGTCTGTTGTCAATCATGCTATAAAGGTATCTACGAAATTACGTTTTTTCTAATAGTGTTGGTTATTTTATAAGTGAAACAGCCATTTCAGAAAGCCCATAAGTCAAAATTTTCCACTTTTTTCTTTAGTGTATTTTAGAACTAACTGAACGTAAACACACCATCCCTACAAAAACACATGAGTCTGGCTTTTCTTAAGTAATTTATAATTTTATTCATTTATATTCTTTACTTTCAAGAAAGCCAGAAAAAGCAAGTACAAGCCTTTTTAGCATTATTTTAGATTATGTTGTGTGATTTATGTAGGAATAATTGTGTTTACATTTTGTTTGTCAAAAAATACACTAAAACAACGAAAGTTAAATTTTAACTTACGGGCTTCTTGAAATGACTAATTTAAATGTGTTTAACTTAGACGTTAGTTCATTTTCTCTACTCTTCTTTATAATCTCAAAATTTTTACATCTTAAGGAAAATTTTATTACCTGATTACAATATTACAGTTATGTTACAATTTTGAAATAAGTAAAACATTTTTTTAAAAGGCTATATAATGTTACAAAAATGTACAAACTTCTTGATCATCAAACATTAATAGAAATACGCAGAAGCAATACAAAACAAAATACAAGGCATCATATTACAGCAATATAGGCCAAACAAAGTACACTTCATTTTTAATTTGACAACAATGTAAGTACTTGTGAACAGTGTGCTTTTGACATTTTTTATAGAAGTATCCATCAACCTTAATAGGGTGCCTTGTTCAACTCTTCCCATATTACGGTGTACTTTTGTTTAAATGTTTTTCCTTTTTTCTCTTTTCAATCCATCATCATTGTAATGTGGCTTTTGACACAGATTTTACTCATTTATAAATATTATTCATTATTTTTAAAGACCTTACTACTTACCTTACTACTACATAACCTTACTACTTACATATTATTTACTAATAATATTTTAAAGAACGAAAGTTAGAATCTAAAATAAAAAGTTATTCTCTTTCAAATTAGAGATAATTCTAATATTGTACATAATGATGAAGAAAGCGAGAAAAAGTGTTAAAAAGATTTTTTAGAATATTATTACACTTAAGCTAAGATTCTTTCGGAATCTGGGTATAATAAATCGTATACAATTTTTCTTAAACTTATTACAGTTTTTTATCAACCTAATTAATTACAGTTAATTTATTAATTATTAAACTTAGCGTTCTAACAGATACAATTAGATTACTTAACTTAAATTAATTACAAAAGTTAAAGCTTACATATTAACTTAACTATCAATAACAATGTTTTTACAATTAATAGTATGAATAACCTCTTACCAATAACAAATCACAGTAAAAATACCTTCTTTTAACGTACTTGTTACCAGGTACACAAACACTTGTTATAATAGCACTTATTCATAATCGAGTTGCACTTGAACTAAACTCAACTATAAAGGGGAAAGCCCTTTAATACCTATGGTAGTTGTCGTTTACAGTGAGTCAACAAAGCTTAAACCGATATTTTCCGTTTAATAAGTTCCGAATAAGCTAGACAGCTGAAACTCGATGGAAATGTTACTTATAATTCAATTAAAAAAAGTTAATTTTAAAAAATTTTCAAAGTGCACCCCTAAGAGGATGAAAAGGGTTGGTTGAGCCCTTAAATTGATATTTTTCGATTACTAAATTCTTGAAAAACCAGATGGCTGAAATTCGGTGTTTTGTCCTTCTTTTCTTACCTAGGTTTCTATTAAAATTTCCTCACACTGCTTAGAATTTTCCAACTTTCTTTTCTGTTTCCAAATCTTGTTCAAAACCGATGTCACAACCTAATTGATTGCATTGTGATAATCGTTCCAACATGCCTATAACAGGAAGGTGGAGTGTTAAATTAATTGCACTCGATCTGTAGGTTCCAGGTCTACAAAAAATAGTTCTGTTTCTTAACACATAGTAAGCCAATTAAATGACTGAATCATTTAAGAACAGAAGAGGTAGAGGTGTAAAAGTCACTAGTAAGAGTTATCTTCTCGTATAGTAATGAATTTCACTATAAAGCCAGACCCTGTGGTGAATGAAGTGAAGGTGTCATTTGCAGGGTGGAAAGTATGTGCTTTTTGGAGGGTCTGGCATGCTGATAAGCATATTCTTTCAACTCAGTGAGGAAGGCAAGGTAAACAACCTCACTTCTCGTTTTTCTTAGTAAAACCTCTAGAGGTTCAAACCAGCCTTTCGGCTGTTGACCTAAACTACAGCTTGTTCCAGCACCCTAATCATCTACCACAATTTTAGATCTGGTGGATATTTACCAGTAAATGCCATTATCCTTGACTTTTGAAGGACTGAACGATTAAAAAAGATAATGAGAAAGAATTTTGTGGTGATTTCATTGGGAAATAATCGTGTATTATTGTTATTTAGGTCATTAGCCAAAAGTTTGGTTTGAACCTGTAAAGGCTTTACTAAGTAAAACGAGGAGTGAGGTGGTTCTTTGCCTTCCTCACTAAGTGGAAAAATATGCTAACCAGCATGCCTGGACCTCTGAAAACCATTTATTTGTCACCCTGCAAATGACACCTTTACGTGATTCACCACAGGGTCTGGCTGTATAATGAAATTCATTACTCTCAGAGGAGAAACTCTGACAAGTGTCTTTTACATCTCTACCTCTTCTGTTCTTAAATTTTTCATTCATATAATTGGCTGATCATGTGATAAGAAACAGAACTATTTTTCGTAGCCCTGGAACTAGCAGGTCGAATGTAAAATTTAACACTCCACCTGCATGTTATGGGAAAAATTGTGTATTACAGCATTTTATGTATACCATTCTAATGATAAAATACATGATACAATTGTTAGAATGATTAGCTTTCAAACAATTTCCCAGTATATATTCTTGTTATTCTGACATTGAAACAAAAAATTATAATACAAAGTTACACATATAACTGAAATTTTGGTTAAGAATATTTAGCTAAACTTAAATAATAATTTAAGGTTTCCGTATTGTTGTTCCTAGTAAACTGAAGTTACTTACGATACTGTTATAATGTATCAGTCACGCAACAAAGTATTTACGTTTAATGTTATCTACTTTATTTAGCTTTTCAGTGTAAATTACTCCCTAATTATCTGTTATGTGTTCGGTACATGTTCAAATAATTTAGTTTATTACATAGTACCTTGTTATACGAGAGATAAACAATGCATCTGAAGTCAAAGTACTGTTAAAATAAGTATTGGATATAAATTCAGTGAATATTCTGTATTGTGATAAGTAACAAGCTATCTTATAAATAAATAAGTATTTTAAGGTTTTTCCGTTAAGTACTGGTAACTTGCTAGAACATGAATGAAAAGGTCACGGTCTTGATTCACGAGTAGCGTCTGAATATTTTAATTCATTAAAATACCCATTGATAATACTTCATTATGCCCATAACGGGCAGATGGAATGTTAAATTAATTGCACTCGATCCGTAGTTCCAGGGCTACAAAAGATAGTTCTGTTTCTTATCACATAGTCAGCCAATGATATGACTGAACTATTTAAGAACAGAAGATGTAGAGGTGTAAAAGACACTAATCTGAGTTATCTGCTCGGAAAGTAATGAATTTCATTATACAGTCAGACCCTGTGGTGAATGAGTGAAGATGTCATTTGCAGAGTGGATAATGCTTTTCAGAGGGCCCGGCATGCTGATAAGCGTACTTTTCCACTCAGTGAGGAAGGCAATGGTAAACCACCTCACTCCTCGTTTTACTTAGTAAAACCTCTACAGGTTCAAACCAGCCTTTCAGTTGATGACCTAAACAACAATGTAAAGTTATCTTTTATTTAAATTTTTTTTGGAGTTAGATTAGTTCTTTTATTTTTCTTATCTATATTGTATACCACCATTAACAAAAGAAATAGAAGGAGGAAAAGATAGAGGAGAAGAAGAATCTCAAAAATTTTTAAAAATACTATAAATATATTTTATAAATTGTAAAACGCAAAAGACTCACAGAAATGGAATATTCACGATTGCCCTCTGAGTATGTTTTCTCCTATATGCTATGGAAAATGGTTTTACGGTTCGTAACGTATAACAAAGATAGTAATGCATTTTCTTTTCTATTGAGTTTTACCATGTTATCATCATTCACATACAAACAGTTGTAGTTTCATTCTGAAAGCAGCATCGTTTTTTAAAATACTTAAATGTAATTGAAAGATTGAAGTAGTAATGTTTTTTCATTATAATTTACAGTCATGGTTTTTATAGTCTGTTGAAGATAGCCATAATTCTATTTCTTAAATTTCAGTTTCTTTATTTCAAATTCTTACTGGCTGACCGTGTATTTATTTTTCTTTTTTCACTTCTCATTTCTTTACTTTCAGATCAGTGATTTGATTTTCTCTTTCTCTTTAATACGTCAAATACACTCTTATAGCCTTTATTTTACGTTACTATTATCACATTGTTTCATATTACTAACGTCGTTTTCTGTTTACAGTCTCTTATTATTTTTCTCATCCTTCCATAAAACTCTACTCAATCTTTCGCTCATTTTATCCGACTTTCAATTTACCATCAGTTTTATGAAATTTGTATTTTACTTCCATTTTCCAGAGGAATGAATTTATGATGATTGAATTTCAAAGTCTTGTCCTTGATAACTTCAGTTCATCAAAGTCTGCTTTAAGAAAACCTTTCAAAATTGTATGCTTTATTACTTTAGTACCTACGTATTAGTTTATAATTCATAGTATGTTCCTAAAATTTTCTTAAAATTAATTGCAATAAAATTATTTGTAATTTTACTTCAATTTGATCGAGTCCTTGCGAGGTCGGAAAGTTACTGAGCGGAGTCGCTTTGCATTGGGTGCATTCTTTCGCCGTTAGGTTGGTTGCCCTGTGCTGTCACTGGGCGCAGTCTAGTATAAATTATGTAACAAAACCTTCAGTCGTTGTACGGGTCACCAGTCTGGTTGCCCCTCCTCCGCAAAACTATGAAGCAAAAAACTTCCGCTTTCCAAAACAAAATCCTTTGTAAAATCACAAAATTCCACTACCTCATCTCAAACAAAACAGTACACGAACACCTACTCTTCCCTTCCATCGAAGACTATACTACAATACCTCACGGAAACTACACGACGCTAAAAAGACATCCAGTCTCGACTTCGTCCGACAACTATACGAAACACCACATCCACCAGAAGACTACTTGACTCTACCGTTCCACAATTTCCTCTAATCCCTAATATTTCATCCTAAAAAAATATATATAAAGGCCAACTGAAAACTACAAAAATCAACAAAAAATGAAAAGAGCCGCCGTATTCTACCTTTAACACCTTTCCACCACCCTCTTATGTTCACCACCACAGCAAGTTACTTCATTCCAACCTACAAAACTATTACCCTAATAATTAACTTCCACCTCACACACCTATTCCATAATTTCTAAGACGCCATGCTCCCTTCGCCACGCTAATCCCAAATCCAATTACTTTCATCTATACAATTCACCTCAATTTTCGAGTTGCATTAGTTTTGTAATTTTATTCTACGAGCGACCAGGTGTTCCTTAACACGATGTCGCCAACATAGGGCTTCTTAGCCCTCTCAACATGGATTTGGATTTTCAGTCGTTGAGCTGTGGTTGAACGTGTAACCTGTTTTATTTTGCCCCATTGTAGTGAAGTATTGTGTCGTTCTGCGCAATGGTTCTTTCTAAACAAGAACGCATTTTTCTCATTGAACAAGTATTTTGTGAAGATGATAAATATAGTGATTTAGTGAAATGTAAGTTTTCTGTAAAGTTTTCAGGGACTATTGTTCCTCACCGTAATGCAGTGCGAACTCAGATCGAAAAATTTCGGGCAACAAGCTCTGTTGTAGACGCTGAACGAAGTGGATGACAAAGTAAACTAGACGAACAGAAGCTGCTGGATATTAGAGATTCTATGGCACAAAATCTAACAAAGTCAAAGCGTAAATTAGCAGAGCAGCATGTTATTGGACGTGCTACCGCACATAAAGCTGTCAGCAAAGAACTTAACCTATTCCCATACAAAGTAATGTGCGTTCAAAAGTCGAAACCTTCAGAACATGACCGGAAACTAAATTATTGTCAATGGTTTAAACGTTTTATTGACCAAAATTCTCCGAATCCCTGACGTTACGTTTTATATAGACAAAGCATATTTTTACCTGGGAAGGTAATTTACAAAACACACGACTGTGGTCGGCAACTAACCCCAATAATTTACACGAACAGTCTTTACACAAATAAAAATTGTGGTCTGATCATGTGTAAAGTTACATAGTTCAAGTATTCTAAGAATATTGGTGCGGAACTTGCATTGTCATCCATACAAGTTGCAGATCGTCCTGCTACAACGGAAGAATTAAAAGCCAAGATCCGAGAAGCAATTACCGAAAATCCTGTTGAGATGTTACGTCGGTCGAACCATGCCCAATGTAAAGAAAAGACTGAAGGAAAGTTTGCGTAAAAATGGGGCTCATCTGCAAAATGTCATTTTCAAGAAATAAATTGTATATTGTATATATTCTTAAATGGCATTATTTTTACTAAGATAAATTTATTTAAAAAAAAACGTTTATAAAATTATTTAATACTAAAAATTCCCGTTTCTTTAAATCACTTGTTACAACAGATTAATATATAATCCGTTTAAATAAACGAATTTTAAATATGAAAAATACAAATATATAAACCCTGTGAAGAAATAATAAAATACTTCACAAATGAAAACTCGATGTGAGAATGGTGGGGAGAATACTGTTGTTTTAAAAGCAGAGTTGTACTTTAAATTACTACGCAGTAAAATCATGGGCGTTATTCCCCTTTAACTTAAAGTACCAGTATAATTTAATCATTACAGTACATTGAATTTCATGGGGCAATTTGAACGAATAATAATAATAATAATAGAGGGAAACAAATCTGTGCGTTTGTATTAATTTAATGTTTATAATGCATTTATATTGTAGCAAATACTTCGTAGTAAGTTGTATAGTATAGTAAATGCTATATAATTTTCTTTAATGCGTTTAAGTAGGAGTAAATTTCATATTATATAAACATATATATAATTTACATTTTTTTCAAATTATTATAATAATATATGAGATCGAACTTATTTAACTAAAAGTTAATTATCAGAGTAAATATATAATTTCTATTTAGTTTATTTAAAGAAGTGTGTGTCTGTGAACATTGTGAATGCAGAGGAAATTACAGTTAGGATTACAAAAGGAAGGGCTCCCGTAAATTTATTGCACCCGAATAATTTGCAACTGGAATACATCAATGAATGTCAAAAGGTGTTTTTATGAAGTAAATGAAAGTAAGCTTATTGCTACCTACGGAGATGTTTTTGTGGGCGTGGGAAATGTAAGATGGAAATATAAAACGTCTGGAAGCAATAGAGATTGGATGAACTTAAAACAAAGTTTGTCATGACTAAAGGCGGAGTTGATGTCAACATTGTGGAAACAGTGAAATATAAAAGGTTGAACTGGTATGGGGATGTACGGAGAACGTCAGAGGGTCTCAGGTGATATGTAGGAGATACGAAAAAGACCAAGGTTGGCCTAGTGGGAGAGTGTTTGTCGGGCGTTGAGGCTTAGAGACTTTCCCCAAAATTTTTAAATATAATTTACAATTTTATTACTTATATTTATTATTTAAAATTGAATTTTATGAACTTTCTACGTTAAGAAACGTTATCATAAACTTCAACGCCACGTTGTTAATAAGTAAAGGTAAAAATAAGCTAAGATAAAAACAGTAACGATAAAGAGTATAAGAAAAAGTACCTAAGTTAATTTCAGAACTGCTACATTGATAATGTATGTTTGGAAATGTAATAGTAACAATGTTAAAGAGTTTTAACTTTTTAACTGACCCATGTAATTAGGCATACAAAATACACAAAACACTATTAACTACAATTTGATATTCCTGCTAGCGTCATTTTCAATTTGTGGCTTATATCCATCCACCAGGGATATTAAACAATAGATACTAAAACACATCCAAACATAACAGATTTAATCACTGAAGCTGAAGTATCAAAATAGCTGAAATTTTAATAGGCATATAATTAAATTTTATGATTTGTTTGATTTATAGCTAATAAATGAAATGTGATTAAGTAACGATTGAATATAATAGATATTTGGAATTTTAGCTACGTTGAGAGAAATTTTTGTTTTTCTTTTAGTAGGGCTAGGGCTACGACTTAGAGCCGTTTTTGACAAAATCGCAAAAAGTGAAAAATGACAAGAATATAATACTTCCGGTTGACCGATTTTGATGAAAATGTTCGTGTTGGGTCCGGTAGTAGTATCTACTTAAGTTTCAAGTTTCAAGTTCGTACGATGTTCCGTTTTTGTTCAGACACACACACACACACGCGCGCGCGCGCGCACACATACACACAATTGCTGTGGAAGCAACATTTTCCTTTTTGTATATTCATATAGGCAAGAGAAATTAAAAATTACATTTTTTACCAAATATACTTTGTTTACATCATTTAAACTTAAATAAAAACTATAATGACTGGAAAATACTTCTTCAATTAGGCTTATATCACAATAATATTTTATGGAAAATAATTTTTTGTTCCAATATTAAATTGTTTCTTCGAAATTGAGAAATATTGTAAAATATTTGTGCTATATTCTACGATATGAACTGTGATATGAAATAAAAATTGGTTCTTTAGATCTAAAAATGATAGCGCAATATTATAGTTCAAGAAAAACTCGCGTTAGAGATTTCTTTTCTCTTAGTTGAATAATGATAAAAGTTTTTAGAAAACTATTCTCATTTTTGTGGTAAGTGGCTTTGAGTGGTGATATCTATTGTTCTTATATTTCAACAATACTATGATAGATTGCTAAAGTGCATAAAAATGGTAGAAAACACGTACGTGTTTTAAATTAAATCATTTCTTTATCCTTTAATCATAACTTCTGCACCTGGAATATTACATTATTACTTTTATTTTACCATTAATGTATATTTATAAAATATTGAAGTGTTGTACAAAAATCATTCAAGTTTTTTTATTAAAAACGTTTGTTGTAAAATCAATGTCATGAACACTATAATTTCGTGGCAAAAGATTTTATAGACAGATATTAAAAGTTCATACAAAATGTTAGTGTCAAACAATACAGTTTTTGTAAAAAATTTAGAAACGATTTAAAATATTATTTCGTAAACAAATATAAATCGGTTACAGATAGATTCAAGACAATGGAAAAAACTGAAGTTACAAAATGTACGATTGATTTAATTTTTTTATTTAACGTCGCATCCAACTACAAAGGTCATTAATGACGATGTTAGGGTGTAATAACTATATAAAATGGAGGATGAATGATTTTTGTAACGTATGAAAATATGCCGTGCCTGAGCGGGATTCGAACCCAAGACCGCATGATGAGAGGCGAGTTTCCAACTACGCCAATGCGGCTGGCGAATTATTTTTTAGTTTATTTTTAGGCGGGCCTTCGGGCCAGCCCTATGAGTCGACTGGTAGAAAGTCACTATCATTTGTTAAGCAACACTGGTTGGGCAAGCGGCTTTGTGTGGTGACCAGCTGTCAGCAGTCATTAGTGATTACTTCGGTAAAGGAAGATTAGGTTTAACACCATAATAATTTTCGTACATTTAACTGTACACTGTAAAAATAACGTTATGTTGTTACTCGTATATACCATTAAATGCTACATATTTAGGTACAAGATTAAGGTCCATCTCGGATTACTTTTATCCTTTTCAGTATCCACTACAGTGAGTAGACTTTTTTAATGATTATTGTGTAGTTTACTTACTGAGTGTAATAAAGAGGTCACTCTTACAGACTTAGTTTTTCCTTTCCAAACCTCATACTATTAATACTAAACACTTTCCTCGAATAGTATTTTAATTTAAAAATATTAATAAAAACACTATTCATTTGCGACATCATAAAAAAAGTTATATTAAATTCTATTCAAAACTACAAATCCATAATCCGCTTATCAGTAATATGGCAAATCCTCCAGGCTTTATTAAAAGATTAAAAAGAAGATGTAACAGAGATCTTCTTTAATTCTTACTGCATGTTTATGTCGAAAAAGAAAAAATAATATGAAATATTAGATTTAATTTTTGTTTTGTTTTAAATATGCTTTATTACATTAGTAATAACAAGGCTTAAGTAAAATATTTGGACTAGTTAATTGTTTTTATGTTAGATTAATCATAAAATTTACCTTGTAAAACAATAAAACTTGACAATCATATGGTTCAGTCCATATCACAATCTACTGATAAGCGAAAGGATCGAGTTTGAGTTTAAGTGAATATCTGGAAATTTTAATAAAACCCAACCGCAACATAATTTTTAAAGTTGTTGATAAAGAATTCGATGTTGATGAGACTTGTAAAAATAATGCTGTTGTACCAAAGTATTATAATATATTTTTAATCTTTATTGAATATTACCACGCAATGGATTTTTATGAGATAATATATTAAGTTTTTCTTAAACTCTAATTCATTTCACGCTCAACAATTTAGAAAAATTTTGAAGTTTGCTCCCTAACTTATAACGAACTCGTTATGAAATGGTATTGAATTACTGTGCGATAATAATTTCGCTGCGGAAAAAGAAACTGTTCACGTGATGGTCGTTATAACAAGAAGCGCGCAGTAGATACGGACATGAAAATAAAATATATAAGAACTTAAATTGGTTGAAATCCGGAAGTGTATAGAAGATAGTAAAAGGATCAACGTTAAGACTTCACCCTTTGATAGAACACACCACAGTCCCCCCTCGCGCTACGACGCAGTAACTTCACTCAGCCCAACCTTACGGAGATAAGATGTAAGGAATCCTTTGACCTCATTTTAGGCCACCATGTTGAATGTTCCTTGTTCGAAGTAGATAAGAAGTACACTGCTCAACTATTATTTGATAAATTACGCTTTCCAAATTTACGACGTTTGGTTTGAACCTGAGGTAATGTAATATATTATCTTCATATACGCTGAACTGTACTGATGGAAATATATTGCAAAATTCACTGCAGGGAATGATCATAATTTTCATTTTTTTCAGCTAAACAATTAATGACTTAGCAACTCTTTTCTTAATTTTTATTTCAATGGCCTCCACTCACCCCTTAAAACCATCCCAAACTCCATAAAAGAAATTAATAGGGAAGCGGGAAAGACCTACTCGAGTTGGAGAAGTGCAACAACAGATAGAAATCCTAGAAATCGCTGCACTTACCTATCGGGACGTGAATTATAGGACATCAAAAGAAAAAATCAAGTAAACTTGTGCAGGGATTAGCAATGACACCACATCTACCTAGTGGAAATATAACTCAGGGAAACGAAAGAGACTGAAAAAACCCTATCAACAAGTAACAACCAAGTAAATTAACAATTAACAAAACGGGAATCCAATATGACTTATTAACGCTGGCAGGCTGCTCAGTTCACCTACAAATTTGTCATACAGCTGTTACAACTGAATCAACCTATCCTACATAAAATCTCTCTCTTAAACGTTGATATATTGTTGTTGAATATTTCAACCCTGCATCCATCAACAGCATTCGTAATGCGAACCCATCTTGCCAGGGAAGATATTCGTGTTTTCACATCATAGTCCAAGAACCTGTGCCATCTGGAGTTAACATACGGAACTCTGTAAACTTGAACAGAATCCCTTATGGAAGGATACCAATAGAGGCTCAAAATTATAGATCAATTGGTACGAGAGATGTGGAAAGACCGAGGAAGAGATGAGTACCGGAACAGGTTCACTAAACCTAGGCCTTGAAGTGAAGAAAAGGAACTCTGTAAACCACATGCCCAATATTGGCATAAATAAATCCATGCATTGTTTTAAATAAAAATATGGCATCTGCAATATTCCGCCTTTTATCCAAAGCCACTAAACCGAGTTGGGTACACTCGTCTTCATATTAATCACATGCATCACACATACCATGAGGTCGCAAGTGAAACAGTAACTTCTTCTGCACAGCTTCAATACGCTGGTAGGTGAAATTAATAATAACAAAAAATACCAAGTAGATGCACAATGGAGATTGCTGCCAAACAGAGTTGTATATCGGAAAAGTGAGTCGATTGTAGATACGTATAATGTGAAAATGGATAATAGCCTTTTTCTGTCATATATCAAGATTACCCGATACCAGGCTAGTGAAACAGCTCTTCACTACTTTTGGAAATATAAAACCAAGAACGATTGGTTTAAAGAAATCCAGGATGATTTACAGGAGTTTGGTATAACGATGCAACAAATTGCAGACAAAGAGGAAAAGAGGATTCTAAGGAACAGAGACATGAGACTAGAACTAAAAACATATGAACGAAAACAATACACCATAACTGTTGAACAATGGGCGGCCAGGTCGTTGAGAATGAAAAATTGGGATCATGAGAGGAAGCTCAAAGCCAAATCTCTAGCTCGTATTTAGAGAACTTAAAACGTGTATGAACTGATTTAAGTGCTTCAATGTGGGAGTGAAAAAAGAATTTTGATAGTTATTTTTTTTTGTTTTACAACAAAATCTATTATGTATTGTGTTATTATAAGTAGAAACATTTTCCGTTTTATGTATTATGAGCGAAGATTATCTCTGTAATGGAGAAACTTTGTAAATTTATTTCGTGTTGTCGTGTTCATTGTTTTTACGGACTGTATAAATTTTGCTGTTATTATAACCATACTGGTAGGAAAACGTGTATTAATTTTTAGATTTTACCTGGGGATTAGAAAATTCGGATTACCAACCCAAGGGAGACTGATTTCCCAAAATGGTATATTAATCCAATTAGTTGCCATGCATTGGCCGTAGAATAATGCTTGTACAGGTGCTTTTTAACGTAACGTAGAAATGTAATAAGATCTAATAAAACGTCAAATAATATTACAATTTGTTTATTTTACAAACTGTTTTAACAGGAAAAAATCCTACTGACGTTATATCAATTATTTCATTAGTTTTATTAGAATTTCCTTGTAGGAAATCTTTTAATGTTAAAGTTACTGATAAATGTTATCTTTACAGTGAATATTTTGTAGCTATCAATAAACGAGAGCTATTCAACTTACGCTACAAAGTTCTTAATTAAAAAGTTTTTTCATAAAAGTTTATCAGTAGATATTTCAATTTTTTATTCTCTTGATATATTTCCCAAATCTACGATCCAATTTTTATTTTATTTAATTATTTGTACTCTCGTTTTTCTACGTTGTTTTAAAGATCAATTTTGTATGAATTACTTTCCAAATGATCTACTAGGACATGTTTCTTTTTAATATTTGTTTTCTTCTTCTTTAACCCTTATTCATCCAATATTGTTCTCTCCCACGCTGCTCCATTCATCCCTCTGACATCGTCCACACCGCATCGGCGGCTTCCAACACCTATCTTGGTTTAATGGAGTTTCCATTGGTTTACTCTGCTTATCCATATATTACCGCTCTGCCTCTTATCTTGTTTCATCTTGTAAAGAAATTCCTAACATGGCTCTTTCCATTGATTTTTGTGTAATTTACATTTCCTACTATCTTCTTTGTTAAGACAATTGGCTTCAGTTTATAGATAAATACTAGAAAAATGTAGTTGTTGTCTTTACGTTTCCGACTTATAAGAATATTCTTATTTGTGTACATATTGATCTCTTCTGCAATAGTCAAACAAAATAAATCTGATTAAACCAATTTTAAGAACCCATTCAGACATACAGGATACAAATTTTAGGGTTTGCTGTGAATTACATCAAAATTTAATAATTATTCGTCACAAACTATCAAAAACGTCTTGAACATACCCTGATACATAAGCAACAATTTATTTTTTGGAGATCTCAACTTAAAGATAGAATAACACGAAATTTCAGATTTCAATGCTATGTATATTTGGATAACCTATACAAACACCAAAATTTACTATCATTCAATGTATTGGACAATAGTTTCACTTAGAAATGATAATAAGGTTGATCCGATTTAATTTTTTGAACTTACCTTGTAGATATTTTGATCAAAATTTAACATAATATTCTCCTATTTTTCCTTATTTAAAATCGAATCAACTCTGTAGCCATTAGCCGAGTACTTTAGGAAGTTTAGCGTGCAATAATTTTTCAGATCCGGGAATTGAACCCAAGACCTTCCACTTTTCAGCATAGTACACTAACCACTGGATTATGGAGGCGGTCTTTTTTTATTTTACTTATTTTGATGTTTAATTTTTTCGTAAATATCACACAGATCAAAGATGGATATTTGACATCCTTTAGTTTTCGCTCTTTTTTGTATAAGTACCGTATTGTTCAAATAAAATTAACATATTTTAATGTACCAGAGAGTGAAAAGTTATACAAATGTAAAATTTTTCATAAAATTTTTTTCAATTAATTACTTTTTCAGTTTAATCTTTTTGAATTTTAAACTCGATTAAATAAATAACTTATATTTTAAGTGATAGAAAAGTTGAAATACATATTTTTTATATTTCTTATTTTAAAATTAATCCAGATAACTCTTTAGTAAAAAAGATTAACTATAATAAAAATGAATGACAATAAATCATACTTAGTTGACTTTTTTTATTTTTCATCTAGAGAACTGGAAGTACTTTGCTTTTGAGTAATGATGATTAGAGTTTTTTTGTGTAAAAAGTCCTTTGTATCTTCCCTTTTTTCTATTATTCTCAACTAGGTACTGAAAATTACCAAGTTTTTTTCAACATTATAAAATTTATACTTAAAAAAGTAATGTTATAAAAATTATAATATAATTAGATAACTCAAGTTTTACTGAGTGGTTGAGAAAAATATCTGATATTTCAACTCAGTTTCAAAGTGTTTTTAATTGAAATATTTTAAGTAGAAACTAATGCTTTTTATGATGTGTATCTTCGGAGATGCTGTTCATCTTTACAGAGGCGCTGATGATACAGTCGAACTTCTATAACTCGAATCCTCAAAGGATGGAGAAAACAATTTAAGTTACAGAAATTCCGAGTTATGGAAAAATAAAAACAAAGCAATCAATTATTAAAAAGAAACAAAAACAGAACATTCCACATAAGCTAATACAGTACCCTACAAAATTTTCAAGATAAGATAACCACAAAGATTCTAATAGATGATTTGTATAATTTTAGGGGTTTCCTAATTTGTAGTATCTATTAATTCACTGTTTTCAAAATACACATTTTGAATTTTAGTTACAAGAAAAATTAGAACATTTTTTTTTTGAATTTAAGGATTGAAGTTTATCTTCAATCCTTAAATTTTAATTTTAATTCCTTAAATTTAAGTAGTCTGTTACTTTTTTAAAATTTAAAATTAATTTGTGGGAAAATTAATTTTGTAATAATTACAAAATTAATTTGCCGCCCACGTTTCATCGAACTTTAAAAGAATAATTAAAATTTTCCCCACCATAATTCCAAAAGCTGTAATATTATTACTTTTATTCCAAATTTTTAATTTTAATACGTTATTACTTTCTCTTGGCTATATGAATATATTGGAAGGAAAGTATTGTTTTCATGTCGATTTTTGGAAATCGAGTTTTCACCGGATCTACACGTTTTCAGACCCCTAGAACCCAAAAAAAACATATTTTTGGCGATTGGTCTGTGTGTGTGTGTGTGTGTGTGTGTGTGTGTGTGTGCGTGTGTGTGAACAGGATATCTCAAGATCGGAACATTGTACAAACTTGAAACTTGAAACTTAAGTTAGATACCATTAGAGGATGCGACACGAAAATTTTCATCAAAATCGTTCAACCGGAAGTAGTGCCTAGTTTATTCGTGTCATTTTTCACTTTTTTGCGATTTTCTCAAAAACAGGTCCTACGATGTTTTTTAAAAATCGCCTCATTTACTAAATTTTTTATGCTCTACAAGACAGGGTAGGCGCCATGTCTGCAAAAATTCTTGGGAAGGTTGTTTTCTCGTAAAAAAATCGTTTTCTTTAAGATTGCGACTTTAATAAGAATTTCAGCGCAAAAATGTATATAATAAAAGTTGTAGAGAAATTAAAATTCTACAACTTTTATTTTAAACATTATTTTGTACATAACGCTTAGTTTAGCGGTAATTAGCGATTTTCTGTTTTTTTTTCTCACGAAAACGTGTAAAAAATAGATTTTTTAAAGATTTCAGTCTTAGTATGAACTTTACGACAAAAATGTATATAATAAAATCTACAGGAAATTAAAAGATCTACAACTTTTATTTAAAGCATTTTTCTCTACAGAGTGTAGTTTAGCGTGAAAGAGTGATTTTAAGTATTTTTAAGCCAAAGTGAGGTTGATTTTCATTTTGCGTCTTCACTCATAATTAAAATTAGGTTATGTTTATTGAGGTTAGTTTGTTTTTGTTTATTTCTATTGTTTCATTACCAATGTTAGGTTATATTGTTCAATATTTGCATTGGCAAGAGAAAGTTGTGTGTTTCACACCAGATTTTTTTCTATCTCATTCAAGCTTCAATGATATTAATTTTATAACAAGCCATTCTCCAAAGATGACTCAGTAATTGAGTTGCAAGGAAATGCTAAGGCAAGTGCCTGAGTACAATATAATGACGTGAGTTATTAACCATGACTCGTCTTGTTACTTGTTTACGACCCAAGCAGAAGCGTCACAAACAATTCTTACACAAAAGAAAATTGTTTCACGCAAAGTTTCCTTTATAACTTTCAATTAATAATTATTGAACTTTAATAATTATAATATCTTATATACATCCTGAATTATCAAAACGGAAGATGTGGGAAAATTATAAATTCTTTAGGGATTTGTTTAAAAGAAAATTAAAATTCTATTCAAAATATTTTTAACTTTATCGATAGAGAAACATTTTATATAAAAAATTACTTCAATCTTTTGAGAAGAGAACATTTTTTACTTATTTTTTTCAGAAAAGTGTCAGAAAGGAACGCAATTAACATTCGGTTGATTTACTTTTGACTCTAAATAAATCTTCATTAAGTTGACATTAAAGTTTATTCCTCGCTATTCCCTTGTGACTCGACTCGTGTTCAGAGTGTACTTTTTCTTTCTTCTTTACATTTTAGCTCCTCTTTTGCCTTTAATCTTTGCAAAACATTCAACAAGTGATATATTGGGGGGTGGGGAATTTCTAGCCGACAAAATCTGTTGTGTAGTGGTTAAAAAAGATACTTAAAGGAAAAGAAACAACTTGTTTCAATATTATTTATTATGCTTTTATAAGAAATATTTTTCGTTCCACCATTCTTGAAATTTAAGAACAATCCTGTAGTTAATTTGATGAAACGAGCGCTTAATTAATCTTCATTATCATAATATATATCATGGAAAAACTAAAGATTCATTTTTCTCATTATAACAAATAATTTTTTTTCAATTAACATCCTTCAATGATTTTTAAAAAGTTCAAAGGAAAAATTACCTCTTATTTAAGAACAGTTCTACTGCCCTGATAAGAAAAAAGGCAGTATCTGCAAAATCCTGAAATGTGGGAAAATGAGGTCAAAGTTTTTTTAAACTGGCCAAAACAGAATTTTTAATTTGTACATTTGTTCTGTGTAAACTGCATTAAAAGGGACATTTCAACACTTTTTTTAATTTTAAATAATAGCAAACTCATTTAAACCTTAATAATTCCAAAAACTTAATCTGCTGATTTTTCAGCTGAATTAAATTAGGTGATTGGCAAAAACAGAGTAACAAAAAGGGAGCCTAATTTTCTTTACTTTAACCAAAAATCAGCGCAGTGAGTACAGGGTGCGGCATGGAAACTTGCTGATTTGTATTTCACACCAAGCGGCGAGATGGTGTAGGGTAAGGGTGTTGTTGTCGCCATGAATTGGACCAACGAGCAACGTGCGTTTGCTGTCGAGGCGTACTTCTCTAATGGTATGCGGTGTCAAGAGTGGGCATAATTGGTCCTTATTCTTTGAGGAAAATAAACGCAGTCACGGTGACTGCGGCTCGGTACACGGAACCGATTGATGCTTTTTTTCTGTCTAACCTGGCAAAAATGGATGTCGGGGATGTCTGGTTCCAACAGGATGGAGCCACGGCACACACAGCGTGATGTTCAATAGATCTCTTGAGACAACACTTCGCAGAGCGCCTCATCTCTTTGAGAGGTGACCTTCTTTGGCCGGCCCTTTATCCCGATTTGGCTCCGTGTGATTTTTTTGGGTTATCTGAAATCAACTGACCGTCCAAGGACCTTACCTCACCTGAAAAACAACATGCGCCAAGCCATCGCCAACATACCCATCAATATGCTTGAACGAGTTCAACAGAAATTCTTCAGAAATCGGGTAACTCAGTGCATTGACAATGAGAGCCGTCATTTGACCGATGTCATCTGTGTAAAAAAACATTCAATTGATGTATTTTACAATACAAATTATATTACTATGATATCTCAACTACTTTTTTGTTTAGTGACCTTTCAAATCAGCAAGTTTCCGCGCCGCACCCTGTACATTCGAATGAGAGCATCCTAAACAAAAGGCCAGTATATGCTTAGGCCTATACTGAGTAAAATATTAGGCATGAAAGAACAGCAGTAAAATAACTGCAATGCAAACAATACTGATTTCATACCTAGAGAAAAAAAAGATAGATAATTTTTTTTTGGTTTAACGTCCGACTCTTCTGCAATTACTGCTAATGCAGAGAGTAAAGAATAAAATTATTTTTTGTAGCGTATGAAAATATGCCGTGCCTGAATGGGATTCCAACCCGAGACCGCATGATGAGAGGCGAGCACGTTACCAACTACGCCAATGCGCCCGGCACCTAGAGTGTGTTAGATACTGATTTCTTGCCTAGGTTAAATAAGAAAAGTAAGCAGTGCCGCGACAAAACTCCATATTTTTAAAACTGGTGGAGATACTGCTTTTTACCTAGTCCTTCCTTGTGGTCTTTACACGGAAATACGTATATAACTCAAAATTTAAAATTTTGCAGATACCGCCTTATTTCTTAGCAGGGCAGAGTAATACTTATGATTATTAAAGTAACCTAAAATTCCATAATGGTAGGGTGAAAATGACTTGTCCCTCCGCTTCTTCCTGGAGAACCATATACGATTGTTATTCATTAGGAGATCGTACAAAGCAGTGCATGAACACTCCGAGTACTTTTACTACCTTACCTGGAAATATTAGGCCTAACGTTCTAATTAACGAAGCTAAAGGTTATTAGATTGCTAGAAGGGTTCTAGAATATTTTTAAACTATACTCCTTATTTATAATTACCTTATTTTAATATATTACTAATGTCTAAGTATATTTTTTATGTTCCAGGTATAATTTGTGGGTGCTGGGTGGCCGGAATGATTGTTGGATTTCTTCCTCTGTTTGGTTGGAACGCAGCTGAATTAAAAAATTCTGAGTTAGAAGCATGTATTTTTACTGAAGTTATGGATTACAATTTTTTAGTATTTATTTACTTAGCAACAATTATATTTCCTGGACTGCTGATGGCTGCTTTTTACGCTCACATATACACTGTAGTTGTAAAACAGGTCAGTTTATATGAAACAGTAAATTTTAAAAAATAATCAATTTACCTATATTACTAGTTTAAGTATCCATAATGGTTATAACAGTAGTCTTAACGCATTACACAACAGTTAATAATTGAAGACCTTAGCGGATGAAGGTGTTATGTTACAAAATCATAGTTTTGAGGAAAATGTGGTCAAAAATCCAAGGCGGTCAAAAATCATTTTCGTAATTTTTAAGTCTTACCTGATATTTTCTATTAAAACGCCTGACTTCTCCATTACATCAGGAAGGTTGCAATAATGTTGTATTTCTGCATTCCTTGCAAACCATGGCGCCCTTGTTATAGTTCGAAGAACCTTATTCTGGAACCTTTGAATTACCTCTACGTTACTTCTGCTGGTAGTTCCCCAAAGTTGAACGCAGTACAACCAAACTGGTTTAAGTAACATTTTGTAAATTTTGTATCGAAAATGAATTAGCTATAAATCTTCTAAACAATGCAGAAGAAGTTAAGCGCCTGAAACTTTACTATGTTTTGGACTAGTCTGAAAGATTTTAAATGTACAAAAATTAAAGTGAAAAGTATTCCATAATGTAAAATGTAAATATCTTTGTACATAGTAATTATTCTTTTAACACATGAGTAATTGATATAATGAGAGGTACTCAGAGTAATGAGGCCTCAACTTGTGATTTGTAAATTCAAAAGATTTGTTTATAGTTTATTTTTAAAAAAATGATTGCAAATTATGTTAATTTAAAAAAATCTAAGGCTCCAAACTTTTTGTGAGTTTGTTGATTGATATTATTTTGGTCCCTACTTACCGTCCGTTCACAAAAATTAGAAAAGAATTTAAAAATTCTTCAAATTTTACTTTTCAACATTATTCTTCTATATCAGTTATCTTATAACTTTCCTCTGCATATAACTCCTTCATCTACAAAAATACTGATTCGTTTGAGAATAGATGAACAGGCTATTTTAATAATAGAAGACGAAGTTTTTCATTAAAGAATTGTTTTAAGAAATTCTTAGTATCAGCTTTTATTGATGATGTTTGATGTTTATTACTAGAGTTTCTCTAAAATGATAATATTGTCTATTCTAGAGGAACAAGGTGATCTTTAGCCCATTTTTCAAAACAAAACACAAAATTATAATGGTACATGTAAATCGTCTAGTTACAAAAGCAGATACATCCAAAAATGTAAATTTTTCAGGAGACCTTAAAAACGTTTCTCTCAAAAACATGAAATGACACAACATTGTAACTTACTCGAGAAATAGCATTAGGGTAAAGGATTTTACATACTGACTTTTAATTTCCTAATAACCGTAGTTTAAGAGAAATTTCACATACTATATGTGGATGTATCTGGTTTTGAAATAAACTTAAAAACCAAAATATATCAAACGCATGATTAGTTTAACATAATTAATCACAAATTTTGGTGTTTTGGGAATAAAATTTATAAAAATTAGGTAAGATAATATTAAAAAATTATGAAAAAAAATTCATGGCACTTTCATCTACTCAGCTTTTCAATTTATTAACCTTAAAGGAAGCGGATTAATTTCTTTCCCCTAATGATAATAAATTAAATTTACTTGCTAATTGTAAGGGTGTAAGAAGAAATTGTGTTTTTCTTCTAATTATTTAAATAAATGGGTTTATCACTTTAGAAGAGAAGAGAATAAGTCTAAGGGAATAATTAACACTTATCAGTGTTATTTCATTTGAAAATAATGAGTTCTATTGTACAGCTATATCCCTATGGTCAATGAACATAGGGTATGGTTTTGCAAAGTGGAAATATAAGTAGTTTTCAACAAGCTTGCCAAATTTATAAGTAGTCATTTTTTTATTTAGTGAAGAATGTAATAGAAAGCCACCAAATTTATCGTTTTACTTAGTAAATCTCTATTCTCAGATTTCTGATAGTTGAATTAAAAGAACAGTCAATTCTGAAACACTAAAAAATCTAGGTTTCACAATGTTGTTTAGGTCATCAGTCAAAAGGCTGGTTTGACTAAGTAAAACGAGGATTGAGGTGGTTTATCACACCTTCCTCACCGAGTTGAAAGAGTATGCTTATCAGCATGCTTGGCTCTCTGAAAAGCATCTACGTTCCGCTCTGCAAATGACGCCTTTACTTCCTTCACCACAGAGTCTGGCTGTATAATGATGAAATTCACTACTCTCAGACGAGTAATTCTGACTAATGTTTTTTATACCTGTACCTCTTTTAGTCCTTAAATGCTTCAGTCATATAGTTGGTGACTATGTGATGAGAAAGAAAATTATTTTTTGTAGCCCTGGAACTAGCAGATCGAGTGCAAATAATTTAACTCTCCACTTGCCTGTTATCGGCAAGTTTCACAATGTCATTTGTTTATCTATGAAATTCACTAATATTTATGGTCGAAGTTTAATCTTTTGTATACATACAGAAACGACCTCACATCATCATGATATATCTAAAACCAAGAGGCTTAGAATTATTTTAATTTTTTTAATTTGATAATAAAGCAAGTACCATTTGAGTTGTCGGCGCTAAAAAAGGATATTGGAAAATTCTGCTTAAAGAAGAAAAGAAAACTATTCGTGAAATATTGGTTTTTTTGAAATTACAGCTTTAAAGTGTATTTTAGACCAAAATTAAAACACATAAAAAACGTTAAAATATCATATAGGTAGTTTCCTCATCCACCGCTTACTTCAGTTTACGATTTTTTTTAAAAAAACATCGCGTTAAAATCGGTTCTTTCAAAGTCACAGCTTTAAGATACATTTTAGGCCAAATCTACAATCGACTTTCCCAAATTACAGATTATAATTTAAATAATGCATGAAACTAAACGTAAAGAAAATAAAAGTTGTGCGAATTTTTCTTTAATATTTTTCTGTCCGACGGCGATGCTCAGTTAACAGAAATTATCTTTTTCTCTTTTAAAACTGTATCAAAATCGGTTCATTCATCAGACCGACATAATAATGGCGGTATTAATTTCTCAAGAAGTTTACGGATACAATTTTCAGTTGTTTACTAAACATTGTAAAAGTTTATAGGCTATTTATTACCAAAAAAGAAGGTTCTAAATATTTCAGTGCACAGTTTTGTACGATACATAAATAACATAAAATATTTATGAATTACAAGTGAAGCGAGTAGGAGTTGTCAGTAGATTTATATTCCACTGAAAAAAGTTATATATACATCTTGCTTTTGAATGTTTATATTCAGTAGGCCAAGTATTTTTGCAAAGATGTTCTAAGAACATAATGAAAGATACAATATTTTAACAAAAATCACATTAGGGAAAACTCTCTATTATGAATTTTCGTAATTACAACAAAATGTTTATCTATATTAATCTTTGTATTCCCATACTTGTAAATTTTTACCAGTTCATCATTTCAGTTGGTATTTATTTTCTTCTTTAATTTTAATTGCCAACTTTCCGTCTTTTGTTTGCCAATGACAGGTTTCTTGATTTATTTCGATGAAAAGAAATAAACTAAAGATAATTTTCCACTCTTCATTTCTGTATTAATTTTTCTTTCAATATTCATCATTTAATATTTATTATTTTCAGAAATTTTAGTTAAATAAACTAATTTGTCTGCAATTAAGATTTTGTAAGTTTAGATTAATTGACATCCTACGTATCTTTGAAGTGAAAATGTTTCCTATTCTTCTTCTTCCTCTTCGCTAAAAATATATTTATAACTTCATTATTACCAAAGTGGGTGGAATCAATATTTTATGATTGTTTTCCAAGAATTTAATCTTAAGTAGATTACTAGAGACAGGTAGTGTTAGCGACAGAAAACGCAGTGGTTGGCCAACTCTCTTGACAGACGACGTTTTAGAGAATGTGAAAACACTACCTGTCTCTCGAAATCCTTTTGGTACCCTTGGAATTGACATTTTTGTGGTGGAGGAACACCAACAAATTGAATTTGAAATGATTATTTTACACTCGCGTACGATTTCGTAGCAAAATATCGTTCAAGAATGAAAACCCGTTGTTTTTGGGTAAAAGACATTCTGTTCGTAACACGATCGGAAACGGCACAAACTTTTACACAGTTCAAGAAGAATCAACTCGCACTGCCGTATCTATACAGGTTACAAAATTTCCCTTTCTTCGAAAAAATTACCAAAAATTAACAATTAGTTAACAGGACTAAAAACTCACTCTATATTTCATCGGTTTTCGTTAAACTGTAGTTTTGCCATTCCCAGTTGTTGTTTATAATAAAATTTCATTTTGTACTTAGATTATTTAAGTTTATTTTAAATATGCTACCATTTATTAATCGTTTTAATCATCATTATCGTGTTTTTCGATTATTAATTTCCTTTATGTAACCAAAGAATTTAGCTCTTTTCATTTTATGATTGATTCTTCTTTCGTTTTGATGTATTTATTATGTTCTTGTATTTTAATCGTCTCTCACTGATTTTAACGCATTTGATTCAATAAGTTTTTCTCTTTTTTTTGGAATTTTTTCACTGGATCTTTCATCGTTAGAATTGTTACAGTTTCATTGAGAACTGGTTTTAAAATTATGCTCCAATGTTGCGATATACTGTTTTTAATTGTTTTATGTTGTTTATAAACAAGAAACCTAAAATTGTAAGTTAATATTATTTTATTATTATTATGTTTCAGTTACGACAAATGGTGACTGTGAATGGAACAACAGGTGGAAGTGGTGCAATGTTGCGTGTGCTTGGAGCAGCCCGTAAGCGAGAAGTTAAAGCGACACAAAATTTATCAGTTATTGTTTTATTTTTTATGATATGTTGGTTTCCATTATATACGATAAATTTCATAAAGGCATTTAAACCAGATTTTCCAATACCTGTTGTTATGAATGATATATTTATAATATTAACGCACTTAAATTCAGCTGGAAATCCGTTATTATATGCATATCATTTACGTGATTTCAGAGCAGCGTTAAGATCTTTATTAATAGGTTCACCAGAACCAGTTAAAAAGAAAACCGGTGGTAAAGATAATTCAGCTTACCTTCATGACAACGAGATAGGTGGCGTGATTGACCATAAATTACCACCAAATACCAAACAAATACATAATACAGCGATGATAAAATTAAATAAAAATAAACAGATAATTCGAATGATATCACCAGATAAATTTGAGTTAACACCAAAAACCCCTCACCGAATATTTAACTTACCTATAGATTCAACAATGGAAATAATCAAAAATGGAATTTCAATCACAAAAGAAAGCAAATCGATTAACAAGGAAAAAGAAACTATTTTAAATCGAAATACTTTAGAAAAAGAATCAAATCTCAATGAGGAAAATATATTAGAACCACAGATTGAAAAAATAATGAAAACTTCTCTGGAATCACCATTAGAATTTGTTGATGAAGCATGTAATGATATTAATAATGAAGTTTATTCATTAGGAGGGAGACCAACAACGCCCATAAAAATGATGACAGATAATTTAAATAACAATAATTCTACAATGAATAAATGTAATTGTACAAAAGATAATAACAATTACAAAGAAAATTACGATAAAAATGATAAAAAACTGATAGAAAAAGAAAATTATTTACATTTTAAAAACCAATCTAACAGTAATTGTGTATGTTCAATATCACAAGGTGATAATAAAATTGCAGATAAAATTGCGATAACTAATGAAAGTAATAAAATAAATGATGATAATAATATATCTACAATAAATTCATCGTTATCATCACCAGCGATAATAATTAATGATTGTGATATTATTAAAAATAAAATAACTAAATTGGATAGTGATAAATCAAATAATGATGTAAGTGAAAATGATTTAGTGCATAATAATTTAAATAAAGAAAAATCTCCATCTTGTATTAGTTTAACACCAACATTAGTTGCGAGCGAATTAACAGATACTTCGTATGTAGACGATAATGAAATTATTGATAAAAAATCTGATAAAAATGATGCGATTAGTATTGAAATTTCAACTGATATTCCAGAAGAACAAACATTATCGATTGATTCAACAGATATTAGGAAAAACAATGATGAAAATTCATCAGTAGAATTTAGAAAATTATCAAATTGTGATGAAGAATTAAGTATAGAAGATAATTCTGATGAAAAAATAACTTGTATTTATAATAATAGAACTATTAATAAATGTGATAATTTAATAAATAGAACAAATTCTAGTGATAATATAGTATCCACTATCAGCGATAATAATGATAAATTAAAAATTGATGATAGTTCATTAAGGACTAGTCAAAATAATAGTGATATTTTAATGTGTAGTGTAAATAATAAACAAAGTGATAAACAAAAAAGTGATAATAATTGCATGTTACATAGTGTTGTAAGTGATAATAGTGATAAAATAATTTTAAAAAATCATGATAATGTATTAAATATTGCTTCAAATTATAGTGTTCACGATAATAATCCTGATATTAGTTTAGAATGTAGTAGTCATGATAAAAATTTATGTTCAAAGTTAAATAGTTGTGATAATTGTCTCGATAAATCATGTAGTTGTACTAAAATATTGGATTAATCAGGAAAAAGATATTGTGGCCACCCATAGAAAAGATGCATCAAAATTAACTGATAATAATAATTAATCTTAAAAATTCATACATCTAAAAATTATAGTAATGCACGTGGCTTTGGAACGGAAGTACCGGTTCACAGGCAGCTTGTGTTTAGTAAACAATTTATTTGTAGCATATATTATATAAAAACTACGTCAACGAAACGTTATGAATGAATTCTGCATGCGAACTGTCATGCTGGTAGTTAATTGATTACATGAACAGTGCCACAGATAAATTTGCTAAAACAGTGTTCACATGAACTGCTTACTTTTAACAATCAATGAATCTGTATGACTTTGTATAAATGGGAAAGCCCTCATGTTCATATTTATAAAGAATGTATTGTGACACTTATCTCTAAGGTCCGTTTCGGGATCTGAGTAAACTACATAATTAACACAACAAAGTTCAAAATTACAAGTATTTATTACAACTAAAAATTACAATTAATGAAGTGAATAAAATCTACAAGTAAATTACAATTAAATTACTTAATAAATGAAAAAAACTAGTTGTAATTAGCTAATACAATAAATAACTTATTACTTATTACAATAAACAACCAATTTACTTAATACTGCTTACAAAAGATACTGAAATAACAATAAACAATACACAGTAACGTCGACCTTTCTAATGTACTGGTATGCACTATAGAATTCGCTCACTTGATTACAGACAAAACGTAAACATAAACGTAGACCGTAAACAAACCGGTGCTAATATATGTGAGGGCCAATGGAGAGTTCGAGAAAAGACAGAGATTTTCAATACCTATAACAATAAAATACAAAAACCTTCTGACGGCTTCTGGATAAAAATCTTTACAACTGTAAACAAATCAGGATTGAATAGAAGGTGTTACAAAAAGGCCAATTATCTAAATAGGTACCCGACTTAACTCTTTCATAATAGTCATACAACAAAAGCCTACCTTTACTATAAAAACCGTTTATAACTATTTCTTGGAAACCTATTAATACTGTAGCACTCTATTACTCTATTATTACTTTTATTATTTACGTTACATTTTTAAAGTCTCGGTCCTTCCGGAAATTCTCGAACACTCTTTTCTTTTCGATATTGTCACAATATTAATATGTAATATAATTTGTGCACTTCAGTATGTATGTACTACGTATACGCATTGCTTATTAATTCAATTGAATTTCGTGTTCGCGGTTTTTGTATGTATTCCGTATTCGCGGCGAATTTTCGGAACCTAACCCACGCGAATACGGAGAATTTACTGTATATTACTCTTACTTGTATTTCAGAATGATTGATATTACCCACATTAAACTCATGCGTAATATCGTAATTTCCCTTTTGGTCTAGCAATCGAAACCATGCTAAAGGTTTTAACAATTTCATCTCAGCAGATTCTATTCTCAACACATTCTAAGAAATTAGGGTTCAAAACTGTGAACCATACATAAATATTTTACACAAAATCGATAGGTACTAATAAATATCATTTTGAGTAATGTACAAAAAATAGATACGATTAGCACACAAGGTGGTATACACCCAACTAACTAAATAAAAAACATCAATAATTTAGGAAAAAATAAAGACAATATTATTTATTTTAATTTTTTCACTGAGAAACGAGAAAATATAACTTTTTATTTAAGTACTATGTATGATATTTAAATTTGTCTATATTTCTGTACATTATTGTTATAGTTTACTTACTTTAACAAATACAAAAGTTTATATTAATCAAGGAACGAATCTGAATTTCTTATCTTCTTAGAAAGAATATTTATAAAAATCAACAAATGCACAGGAAGTTTCATAAGAGCTTGATTTCTGTTTCAATTGTTTATAAACTTGATGTTGAAAGATCTCCTCCGTGAAATAATACAGATGTAACTAACTGTGGTGGCCACAATCAATAAAAACCGAATAATCATTAAAGACAGTATTATAGTTGTAGTTTCCATTAGTAAAAATAATTGTTTTCTTTATTATTATTTTTAGTAATTGCAGTATACATATATTTGTTGCTAATTCTCCTTGTAGTCAGCCTAGTAAAGTAACATAAACATTAATAAGCTAGTCAAAGATCATTTTGTTTACACCATTAATTCATTTTATAAATATTATTGTTATAGATTCATTGAAAAATAGAATTGTTAATCAGTTTGTTAATTTAACAAATCATTGATTTAAAATTGTAGTTTATTTATAGTAGGTATATCATGTAATTTACTTATTAGTTTTGCTTCCATAAAATACTCTATTAAACTGAATAAGTATTAAGGAAACTATTATTTTATTGAATATTAATATATTCTCTGCCCATAATAGACAGGTGGAGTGTCAAATTATTTACACTCAATCTGTTCATTGCAGGGCTAAAATAAATAGTTCTGTTTCTTATCACATGGTCAGTCAATTAAATGACTGAATCATTTAAGAACAGAAGAGGTAGAGGTGTAAAAGACACTAATCAGAGTTATCTTCTCTGAAAGTAATGAATTTCATTGTACAGCCAGACCCTGTGGTGAATGAAGTGAAGTTGTCATTTACAGAGTGGAAAATATGTGCTTTTCAGAGGGCTCGGCATGCTGATAAGCGTACTTTTCCACTCAGTGAGGAAGGCAATGGTAAACCACCACACTCCTCGTTTTACTTAGTAAAACCTCTAGAGGTTCAAACCAGCCTTTCGGCTGTTGACCTTAACAACAATATATTCTACCAATAAATAAATTTTTTTGACCAGTATCATTTAAATACGAGGTGTGGCTATTAAATAACGAGACTGACGTTGTAAAACATTTTTTATTTTAATTTTATACATAATCACTTATTGCCACCTTCAATATACATACACTCCTTCTCTATCCCTACAACGCTCCATGCGAATTTTCCATAGTTGGAAACAGTACTTGAAGTCATCTTCTGTCAGCTCCTTCGGGACTCGTGCCGCTTTCTCTTTTGCAGCTTCCACAGACTCAAATCTCGTCCCTTTTAATGCAGATTTCACCTTAGATAATTTTGCAAACATTGGAGTTAACATCCTTTACCTCTAGGGCACAGATCTGTATTTTTAAAGATCATTTGTTAGAAAACTTTAGGTATACATAATCAATTCCGGATAATTGGGGCACAATTTTGGCCCAATTAAACGACTGGCCCTAATAAACGAATTCGTAAACTGTGGCATACGATACTGTATTTTATTAAAATTATTACATACATAAATTTTACATGCAAGTTCTATCCATACACACACGAAACAAATAACAGGGTATCAGAACAATGAATAACTTTTTAGCAAAATCTTTAGTCTTGGTTTAAAGCATTGGATCATTGACACTAACACCTTGCGAAGTTACGATGGTGAACCATTCATTCAACGCTTCTCAACTAATGGATCCTTCCTTCACGTTTTCTTTTCTGTGATATTCCATGATCTTTTAATGCCCACTCTTGGCATATTTTTTTCTTGGAGCACGATACAAGCTATTGTAATTTTCGGTACACCGGTTAGTTAGTCCGATAGTTTATGTTGGCTTAAGTTAAGTGGATACGTTTTTATTTTGGCGAGAAGTTATGTGAGGAGTTACGCGGCATTTAACTCACAAAGACGTTGATAGTAGGAACTGTACTGTAAGCCTACGCATAAAAATATCAACAAAATGTGTGAAACGAATTAGAATTTAAAAAAAATAAAGAAGTATGCCTGCAGATAACAAAACAACCAGACTCGGAAAACAGTGTTACAGTACTCTCATGAAATTGCAAAAACTGATGAAAAGCATGGAATTACGAACGTTCTATGTACGTATGACAAGTGACAACTAACCATAAGTTGCAAGGAGGCTTCACTGCTTGTAAGGTTGGGCATAACTAGTGGATATGACTCGCTGAAATTTGTGCAATGACGATTATATAGCCTACACATTGTACTGTAAATAACATCTTTGTTATGACTGATGTGTGATTACTGTTGTTTATCTGTCGAAATGTTTACTATTTCTATCCTGCCCATTATCTTATCTTACCGCTTAGAACCAGGTGTTGTTCGACGCTGGCCTGTAATGATTTTAATAAAACATATGTACGTACATCAGATTGGCCCCAATAAGCGGCAATATGGACCGAATAAACGGAGTACTTATGAATGTAAAATCCCGTTCAGTTTTTTTTTAAAGAACTGTCCCAAAAAACCGGCTCTCCCAATTAACCAGTGGACCAATTATCCGGAATCGAATGTGTATATATATATATATATATATATATATATATATATATTATAACTTATATCATATTTCAGAGTACATTCCAGTAATTTAAAGAATTAAAAAGAATAATTATTTTATTTTCATTGTATGCCAATGAAATTAATTTGTTAATAAATTGAGTTATATATTTTTTAATTACTGATAATTTCATTATTTTCAAAATTACATGATAACCTACATTTCAATAGGTATTTACTGTATTTACATAAAAAGAAGGCCTACAAGATTAATTTAATTTTTTTCAGAGAATCTTCCTTAATAATAACAGTTTATAATTAAATTTATCATTTATTTCTGTACAAATAATCTCTTATATCTTTGTTAACTTGATTTAATAATGTCTTTTCATGACTTAATTTCAAAAGGTTTACGTCTAAACGTATAAAACATATATATGGGAAGTATTATTTTTGTAAAATTAAGTACAAGTGTTTCGTGTTAATTGAAAATCCTGTTGAATCTTAATGAATATGCATGAGGTAAGGTAGTCAGGTTAAAATCCTGATATAGACAGTATTACGCTTTACATTCCAAACAAACCCACTTATATTCTGTAACTCACACGAGTGTTTATACTTTTACTTTCAACAGCGTTCATTGTCTGTTATTAAATTCACAATGCAGACAAATATTAATTATGTTTAAAACACTCAGTGGTAAAAAGCTACTTTATATGTTCTAATATTGTTAAGTATCATTTGATGAAAACAAAAAGTTGTATGTTGAATTGTTCTTAAAATGATTACTAATTTTTATATTATTTTGTAATAATTATTCATTTACCTGAATCATTTATCTGAATTTGTTTTACTGAGTAACAGTGTATATGTGTAAATGAGTTATCCAATAAAACTACTGTGTCCTATTTCATTAAATTTTTCCTTAAAACCAGTTTTGATTTGTAAATATAATTTCTTGTAATTTATACACTTTAATAAGAATCTGTGGTGCTAATACTTCCCGGTTTAGATTTTTTTCAATTAAACATATCTTTTTTTGGCCCATAACAGGCAGGTGGAGTGTTAAGTTAATTGCACTTGATCTGCTTGTTCCACGGTTACAAAAATAGATCTCTTTCTTATAACATAGTTAGTCAATTATATGACAACTATTTAAGAACAGAAGAGGTAGAGGTGTGAAAGAAACTAGTCAGAGTTCCTCTGAGAGTAATGAATTTTACTATACAGCCAGATCCTATTGTGAATGAAGCCAAGGTGTCATTTTCAGGGTAAAAAGTAAGTACTTTACAAGGCATGCTGATAAGCATACTCTTTCAACTCATTAAGGAAGGCAATAGTAAACCACCTCACTCCTTGTTTTTACTTAGTATAAAACCTCTAGTTGTTCAAACCAGCCTTTTGACTGTTGACCTAAACAACAACATATCTTTAATAGTTTAATAGCTTTTAAACAAAAAAAAATTATTATTGTTAATCTTTTGTGCAAAGAAACCAAGTTTTTGTGATGTATGTTTTTCTAAAATCAAATTATGGAAAGTATGAGGAGATTTTTGATGGCAGACTAGTTGTTTAGTTTTTGTATTAGTTACTCTTTACCGCTTGTATTTTTGTCACTGTGAATTGAAATGGAGAGATAAGTCATTTCCATGTTGATATTGTACTACATTAAGCTGCTACTGTGCCACATCATATGGTGCATTAACCTACCACTTCTGTTATGTAGAGAATAATACTGCCAATATCTGTCTCATCTCAAGTTTGCAGTCTGTGATTTGGGTGACCATCGATCATCCATGTAGAGTAAATAGTGCATTTTTTAGTAAAACTTGCTAGAGACTGACTATAAACAGCTTCCGAACTTCATACGCAACATGGACTGACGTGACAATGACAATACCCATGAGTACCGGCTTCGTCAGCCCATTTGGCGAACAGAGAGTGGAAGCTTGTCCAAGTAACTTATTCACAATTTATTCTACGCACCCAATCATAGATCTGCCAATAAACAAACTGCCAAACTAAAGGGGTGACAAGTAGTGTCAGTATTATTCCTGAAGACAGATAACAAATTCACACACAATATGAAATGGCGCCATTTGTACGACTGCACATTATCAAAAATTTGTTTAGTTCACCGCTCAGTCAGTACATTACTGTGATCTGTTTGACACCCAAATATATTGACAAAAGATGTTTTTGATTGTTTGTATAACAACCCACCAACCATCATCTGCACACAGCAAATGCATTCCTAACATTCCTTACAGAGGTAAAGAACCAGTGGTGCACAATAGATCCTTCACAGTGTTTCCAAGGATTTAATCAATGATTCAATTTACTTCATTATATTTTGAACAATTTTATATAATACTTATTCTTACTTTTTTCAAATCATTTTTTATGATATTTTGTCATCAAATTTATAGTCCCATTGTTACTCCTTCTCCTCAAAATAACCTCAGTTTACCAACTTCACTTTAGTACTAAAACCCACCTACAACCCGTTCTGGAAATATCATCACATTAACTTACTGTTTGTTGTAGATTACTCAACGAAAACTTTAATCAAAAGAAATTTTTAAAATGGCTGTTATTACAAAAATAACATGTTAGTCATTGATTACAAATATGTTAATCCTTATATTCTTTTTAATGAGTATTAAGAAAAGTTATATAGAATAATGTACTACCTCATCAATAATCTCATAAATCCATTATTTTATCTTTTTTTCCAAGGAGTTCCTACAAAAACTAAATAAGCCTACATCTTCAAATTGTATTCAAGTAACTGAATTTGCTTATATTGTAAATACGTATTTAGTAATTTAATTTTTTATAATTTCCTTACCATCCAATCACCAAATAAAATGCTTTAGATAATATTTTTATAATTTAAAAAAAGGCTTTTTCAATATATTTGTTGAAACCTAAACTCAAGGTATAAAATAAAATATTTGATGTCTTCCTATGTATTAATGTGTGTACACATTACTAAATGGTTGTATTATTGATAAATTTATTATTGTAATTGATAAATATAAAAGTTTAATGTCTAATGTAATTAAATATAGGCCTACGTAATATTATATAAGGAAATAAGTGTTTTAATGTTATATTAATAAATTTATTTATGTAATTCCATTATTATTAAATCTATTTAAATTTGTTATCTACAAAATGTATTGTATTTTTATGTACTGTGAAATAAATTGAATGTCTAAAGTTTATGAAAATAAAAAAATAAATGTTATTTTCATACAATATACTTTTGGGTTTTTATTTTATTTTTCATGGATTTGCAATTTTCTCAAAAATACATATGGTCTTTTTTTAAACCACCTCATTTTGCTGTATTTTCTATAATACTCTATAAGATACGGTTAGCGCCATTTCTGCTAAAATTCTTGGGGGGCTGTGTTTTTGTTGTGAAGAATTTATTTTAGGATTGCAGCCTTAATATGCGTTTTAAAGTGTATATGAGGAGGACCCAAAGAACAGCACTGAGAGCGCGCTATCATTCGTAGACGTAGTAAAGAGTTGTCCCGCTAAATGGGGTAAGTAGATACCTTCAACAAAAAGTGCCAAGACGGCGTCAGCTTGTTGGTTAACATTTGATCGTAGTGTTGTATTTTTTTTACTGTTGTCGTGTTCCGCCGGCGAAGTTGTTAAGCGTCAAACCAGTCTTCCACTGGCTTGACGCTTGGTTTCTGGGTCATACCCATAATACCAACTCTTATCACCTGCAATGACTTTAGTCAAAAATTTTTGATCTCTTTCAATCTCTTATTTCAAGACCTGACTCAATTTCAATTAAATTATTTGCTGATCGTGTATAAGAAAGTGAGAAAAAAATTTAGCGCTAACACGTCTTATTTGCAAATCCTCAGTCAAAATCCACTGGCACAAGATCCAACTCACGCCTGTCTCTTCTGAAATTTTGTTGATCGTTAAACGATGATCCTCGTTGATTTTGTCATAATTTCGAGATGTTGAAGGGTCTCCTGAATGACATGGGCTTCAACACTCATCTCATTACGTTTAAAGCGCATAAGCCACTCGAAAACTGTCTGCGGCTTATAGCAACCTCCTTGAAAGCCTGTTAAAGCATTTTGTAAGCTTCCGTAGCCAATGTTTCAAGCAGGAAACAAAATTTCAAACACACTCTTTGTTCTTTTCTCTTCTGCCATAACATTGTCGCAGATAGAATACAACAACAGTAAGAGAAACCCAATTCTTATGATCGAACGTTAACCAACAAACTGACCCCGTCTTGGCAGTGTTTGTTGAAGCTATGTAAATACTAGCCCTATCTAGCGGGAGAACTCTCTATCACATCTACGAATGGCAGCGCTCTCTAGTCCGGTTTTTTTTTTGGATAATTAAAGTTGTGGAAATTAAAAAACCTACTACTTTTATTTCAAACATTGTTTCCTACAAAGCTTAATTCATCTTCAATTAGTAAACTAATTTTTTGTATTATGCTTATCAATATCAATAAAAACAGGATTTTTAAAATCTACAACTTTTATTTCAAGCACTTTTTTCTTAAGTCTAGTTTAGCGTCAAGTAGTAATTTTCTGTATTCTTAAGTTTTATAGAGGTTCACTTTCATTTTGCTTAATTCACTCATAATAAAATTAGGTTATATTTTTCATTTTACATTGTTTACTCATGATTAAACATAGGTTATATTTTTCATTCTTTTTACTGGGAAGAGAAGATTTACAATGTGAGTGTTTCATACCAGATTTTTTTAAAAATTTCTCTTGTACGTTAAGGTTAGATTAAACCAATGTTAAATACAGGCTACAGATATAAATAATTAGAGAGATGTTTTACCTTTGCTATTTTCACGTGGCTGAAAACTGTCACTGCATATCAGAATAACAGCCTGAATGGAACGCAATTACGTTCAATTTACAATTAATTGAACTTCATTCACCAAAATACATCTGACTGTAGTTACAGTTAAATCCATTTGTGGCAAAAAACAAACCTTTTATTCTGAAAATTTTCCCGCTGGTTTTATTTTTTTATAGTATAATTACTTCTGCTCCTGGATATATTATTGGAAACAAGGATACAAAATCTTTTATTATAACCCAATTAACACACATTTCTCTGATCAATATAACACAAAATGTATATTATATAAATGGGAAAGCCCTCACTGACTCACTCATACATATTCTTCTACACGCACCTTAGCTGTAAAGCTCAAATTTGGAGAGAATATTCCCTTCAGAGTAAGTAGAAAAGTTAAACGCCAACAATTTTGATATTAAACCATTATTGGGTTGAAAGCAGTGAACAACTCTTAAACCGATATTTTCCGTTCCAGACAAGCTAAATAACTGAAATTCAGTGGACATGTTACGTATGGTTAAACTACAATATGACCTCTAAACCATTCCCAAAATGTACTCCTAAGGGAATGAAAATTATGTTCAATCCTTAAACCAATATTTATGGTTTACTGAGTTCCAGATGAGTTAAGATGGCTGAATTTCAGTGATGTTATTTATAGTGCAACTAAAAAATTATCCTTTAACAATTTTTCCAAAATTTTAAGGGGTAATAATTATGTACATCATTATTATATATCAAACATCCTATGTAGGGTTATCAACAGCCGTATTATTTAAAATTGAAAATTTAATTCTAATCTACCAGAATACGGTAACAGTAAACACTTACCAATGTTTAAAGTGCTTTCGTGTATCTTGTACACATTTTCAGTAAATTAAAATGTTTTAAATATTTTTCACATAAAAATTTAAAACTTCCTACTCCTACCATGGCAGATTAATAATCAAAATAGATTTCTTATCTGCCATGGTAGTCGAAAGTTTTAAATTTTGATGTGAAAAATATTTAAACAAATTTAATTTACTGAAGATATTATGTACAAGATACACAAAAGCACTATAAACATTGGTGTTTACTCTTACCTTATTCTTCTGGTGGTTAAGAAATATTGTATTTAAATTATTATATTATAATGTATAATATTGTTGTACACATATACATATACTTGTATATGAGTAAGTAGATACAAATTTTATGTACCAAAAACTACTTTGGTTTATTACACTAATGAATTTTTACCTCTTTGGCAAATCAAAAATTGAAAAAGAGATAAAATTCAATGTGATTGATGAATTTAACTGGCAATAACATCTTTGCTGAAATGTTGCGCTGTTATATAGGTAATAATAACAGAATTCCTAAATAACCTTTTTGCTACAGAATGAACAGAAATTGAATTGAATTCCACAACCATAATATTAAATTTCTGATTCTGTAAGTATTTAAAGTTAAAAAATAAATAATTTAAGTAGTTACTAAATGACATAAAGTATCAGAGAATAAATCTCTAGACTGATGAGATACACTTATTTATAGAAATTTGTACGATTGGTATAAATTGTCTGAAGTGGCAAAATATGGGCAGGGATTCAATAAATTGGATAATTAAATTACAACATAATTTTTCATTTAACTGGAATATATGAAATATGTACTACAGGAACTATTCCTTGTTCAGTTATTGATACATGGCAAAATAAACTTTATGAAAAATCTAATAACAAAAAGTTTATAACAAGATGAGATATAAATGAAGGTAAAAAATTGATGATAAATTATGAAGAGATATGTATTTGACACAAAGTGTTCCACATGGAAGCATCTTCTACTGCTAAAGAAATGACATTTTAGCTAACTAGGTTAAGTACCTTTCATATACATGATACAAAATATTATGAAAAAATTAATAAAAAAAAAACACTGGTTATATTTTACAAGTGGCAATATTAATTTGTGTTTATTTTTCTTGCTTTTAAAATATGTACCTAATAACATTTTTTATTAAACTTATTTTATATTTTGATTTTACATTTTTAAATTGTGTCAGATACATTTGGTGTAAAAACATTGATAATTATAAATTTCCTCGCATTTCTTGCTCCTGTTCAATAGCTTCAAATAATGCTTTAAAATTTCCAGCACCAAATCCCTGAAGAAAAAAAATAACCATTAGTTTATTCATAATAATATTTTTGGTTTTTTCATAACGTACCTAAAGTGTAAAGAATAATATAACAATTTTTAGAAGAATGAAATAAATATGTTCAGCAAAAGTTCCTGGGTTAAATATTTCGATATCTTATTAAAAATAAATATTTGTTTGTGAATTTTACTACTAAACTTAAAAATGCATTTTTTTAGAAATGATTTTGCTTGCTTTTCTGAACCATGGTTTTCTGTGTTTTTCTTGGTATTCCCATATGAATATCAATTTTTTTTGTTAATCGCTAATAAGTGTACGATTCAAACTGTTCAATTTAGAACAATAAGCAACTCCATGACCCAGAGAGATGAGGATGATGATATGTAAATGAGGTATAGTCTTCTACAGACACAGGCCGACCATTCCTGAGAGATTATGGTTAATTAAACCCCAACCATCAAAGGACACTTGTAATCACTGTCTAGTATTCAGATCTGTATAAAAGTAACAACCTCTACTAGGATTTGAACCAGGAACCTTAGTCTCCGAAAATCTGCTGTTAAACAGCTGACGTGTGGCGATGACTTTACCTCTAGACGAACCCGGTGGGATAAATGTCAAAATAGTTTTTTTATTTACAACAAAATACTAATCTTCCTCTATCCTTACCCTAAATCAATAACGACTTATTGCATGTAAAATTGTTAATATTTTATTTGACAAAAATGATTTAATTACTTATAAAGAAGATTTTATATTTTGTTTATTCATATTACTAACTGATCTGCCCCTAGCTTAGGCTATCACAGGTTGATATTTTATAAGTCATGTCATTTAAATTAGCCCCACTAATTTGCTAAATTGTGTACATCTCCATACACACAAGCTTCAAAAATAACCTATTCAAATTTATCAGATTGAATTTCTCATAAATATTGTCAATTTACACAAAATTATAAACAATTAAAATTAATTTAAAAAACCCTTACATCATGATTGTGCCGTTGAATAACTTCAATGAATAAAGTTGGTCTGTCCTGCATATTCTTTGTGAATATTTGTAACAGGTATCCATTTTCATCATAATCTACAAGTATACTTAATTCCTGCAACAAATTTACAATGTTAATTAAAAAAACATACACAAAAACATTAGCATGAAAATAATGTAGGGAAGTTCCTTATCCACTCCTGTTCCATGATACATGCATGGGCTAGGTGTTGACTAAGTCTCTCCTTTTCCCCCTGTCTTTCCAAGTCTACTCTCCACACACTTCCTCCCACACAAAGGCCTTCCTTTGCAAGAGTGCTTCCACATCATCCAGTTATTGTTTGAGTGGGTGTTCTCTCGGCCTTTCACCGTCTTTTTTCTCCCCAAAATCTTGATATCCTGCCTGCATCCATTCTCTTCACATGCCCCAGGCCCCACAACCTGTTATCCTCAACCCTCCTTCTCAGACTCACCATCGCAATCTTCTCTCTAATATCCTCATTCGTTACCTTATCCATAATAGTTTTTCCTGCTATACTTCTGAGAAATTCATCTCTTCTGTTTGCAGTCTGCTCCATTCTCTCTCATTCATGATCTCCAATGCATAAGTCACTTTTCGTACATAGTAAATTTTATAAAACATCTCCTTGACCTTCTTTGGTATTTTCTTATCCCAGAGAAGGTGCCTTACACTGGAACATTTTCCTCCTTTCTCCAAACTCTTTGTAATTTTGTCTTCTATCCTGCCATTATCAGAAAGTTCTGCTCCCAAATAAGTAAAACTTCTTCCAACCTTTAGTGCATTGTTACTCAACTGGACATCCCTTTTCAATCTCCTATAACCATCACCTCACTCTTTTCCTCACTGCGTACAAGCTTCACTGATCAAAGCTGTATATTCCATTATAAAGTTTCATAATAACATTAGTTTTATGGGAAAAATCCACGAGATACTCTTTACCATAAAAAGAGGAAACTTAAGTTTTTGGGCATGTTGTAAGAGGCAATATATCAGCTGAATCAATTGATAATGCATGGGAAGATTGAGAAAATGGAAGATGCATTGGTTGAAAATTCTTGAGGAACATATTGGATGGAATTCATATTGCCAACTGCTGGCTAGAGACCTAGAACTAAAAGAAGAATCTGATGCAATCATCTTCTTCATTACCCTTAATCTTTTACCATTCTATAATAATTGCTTGGCTTATTGTTGGGACACCAAATAAGCTTGCTGGTTTTTTTGAATGCGCAGAAGTTTTATTTTGGTAATGGCATGCTTGGTTGCCACAGCGAGTGGTGGGGATCAGTGCTGTACTGGCTGTGATCAGAATCATGTCGCTCTCACAACTTTATATATCAGCTAACCTGTAAACATTAGTCTGTAATATGTTGTATGTAATACAACACTGTATATAATTGAATGTTTTTAACATTGCTAATAGATAATTTACATTGTTCAAAACATGTGGCTTAATTGCAGTTCTGTACTAAGACACGAAATCTAGCGACTGAATCTGAACTGTTCAGGCTGCTACACCAGCAACCTTATTTGGCATCCGCTCTATACATCTTAATTTTGTCCTGTATTCTTTCCTATCCAGAAAATGTAACTCCTTCTATCTATTCTCATACAAAAAACCGAAAGAAACACACTTTCTTTTCTGAATCCAACATGTCATTTTAACAAAATGTCCTTTTGGCACCACCTTAAACATTTATCCACGTTTGAGATGAACATCTAATAAAATTGATTTGCCATTCAGGTGGGTTGTTAACGTTTATTTTAATATAGTATTAGTTACTAACAAAATATTGTTTTTAAACTATTTATTGATATACTAACCTCTAAAATTTCTAGATCTTCAATAATACTGAATTTATCAGCTTGTAATCTTTCTTTTAAAAGAGTGTAATATGTACTTGGGGCTTTTAAAAATTCCATTCCACGAGCTCTCAGATTTTTCACCTAGCAATACAATGAACACATAAGAGATATGAAAATAAAAACACATTCAAAATTACTAAAACATATATTACTGTAAACCTTATCCCATAAAATATTTCTAATATTACACCAATATCTTAATAAATTTGTAAATACAATGGGTTTTAGAAAACTGTATAGAATGCTTTAAATTTCTAAAAACTAGACAAGAACAAGTTTTTAGAGAACGTATTTTTGAAAATTCTTGAAAAACGTATATAATAGACTTTGGATAAGATCATAATATTCATGGGCATACTATAATAGTTCTAATGGAAGAATATTCCATGTACTGTATTCTCAAGCAATAATGTAACAGCATTGGCGAAGGGTGAATCCAAATAATGGGTAATTTCTTATAAATAACCCCCTCATTCCGTTTATGAACTTAATCTTAAGTTATAGTCCCTGTAGTCTACATAAATAAGTGTAGATAGTTAAGTACTAAATAACTAAAGTAATTAAACAAATAAAATATTTAATGTAAAATTAAAAATTAATGGAAATAAACTAGTTTTACCCCAAGGAAAAATGTAGAAAGTGAATAAAAAATATTACAAATTAACTTGCCAGAACACACAATATTCAACAAAGCTCAGTGTACACTGGTTTCTAAATTGATTTTGTATTACGACACGCAAACCCAATGCTACTCTAACTTAATGGCTGAGTACAGTGTTAGCTCTGTACACACGTGCCACATCATAATATGTCATTCTGGAAAAATCACATCCAGTTAGAGGTGCCTTGGCATCTGTAGACCAGATCATCCTACCTAACAAATTCTATGTGAGTAAATAATTAAATCATGCATTTCCAAAACTTTGTAAATGCCAAAAACGTTATTTTAACAGAAGGAATAAACTCCTTTGCGTTACAATGTTTCAACTCCACATATGTTTCTTGATTTCAAAAGTTCAAAAGTTGCTGGTCAAAAGTATTCACAGTTATTCCATAATAACTTCACCTAACATGGTAAAGAATTATTATCATTTTTATTTGTAAATCATAACAAACTAGAAAATTTAAGTTACTATGGATAATTTGTATAAAACTTCTATTACCCATTTAAAACCATGTTGAGTATTCATCATAGAGTTACAAGGAAAGGGTTTTAAACTTCAGAAGAAAGCTATTAGGTATATGGTGGGAGTTGACCACACTTAACCTCATGCAGATTATTATTTAAGAAGCTTCAATTAATTGCTTACAGCTCTTTCTTTATACATTTTTGAAGTGATTATGTACATAAAGCAAAATATATTTTCACAGAACTTATATATCCTCAATTACAACTCAAGAAACATAATTTATAAGGCTACTTAGTTGCTAATCACAACACTAAAATTTTTTAGCAAAAACTTACTTATGCAGGTAGAAAATACATCAATAAATCACCACAAGCTATAAAAAATTGTGGTAATTTAAATTTGTTTTAAAAAAAGTTTAAAATTGATGGAACATTTTACTCTGAATATGAATTCCTTCATAAATAGTTTTTGGTTGAAAAATATATAAACCTCTAAGCAAACACTGAGGCAAATTGCTTATTATTTGATAAAGATGGTTGGATAACGCACTTTTTGAAGTAAGCAAGCAAGTAGTTTTGTAATAAATGGACTGGTAAGTAATGAATTTAACTTAGTATTAAACTTAAACTTATCAGTTTTATCTAGCCATGTCCTACACTCCTTTCTAGTCTCCTAGACGCAATAATTATATAAAAGATCCTTTGGAAATTATACAAGTGAGCGCCTTTCATAGACTAATTTGTGTTCCAATGCAGAAGATTCTAAATAAAAATTTTTCTAAAAATTTCTACTTACAGCAGTAATTATGTCTTGAGTATTAAGAGCAATATGTTGAACACCTGCTCCTCCATAATAATCTATATATTCACCAATCTGACTCTTCTTCTTTCCTTTTGCTGGCTCATTCAAAGGTATCTATATAAATTAAAAATAAAATTTTAGCTCATTCAAAGGTATCTACATAAAATAAAAATATAATTTAGTATTTGAGATATTCCAATATATCAGTACTAAGTAATAAATAAATAAACATTATCTTGTATTTTGTTTAGAATTACATAGTATAGAAAAAACCACCAAATACGCACTAGATGACTCATCTGATGAGAAAAGTCAATTTTTTTTTTTTTTTGTTTAACGTCTGACTGTCCTGCAATTACTGCTAATGCAGACGGTTAAGGATGAAATGTTTTTTTGTAACATATGAAAATATGCCGTGCCTGAATGGGATTCGAACCCAAGACCGCATGATGAGAGGCGAGCACGCTACCAACTACGCCAATGCGACCGGCAAGAAAAGTCAAGAAGTTATTTCAGATACCATGTATCCATCATTAGTTGCAATATAATTATTTCAATACATGCACCCTTTCATCAGCATGTCATGCCAAGTTGACGAAAGAGTGCATGCATTGAATTATTTATACTGTAACTGACGATGGATACATGATATCTGAAAGGGCCTCTTTTTAAGGGGAGATGGCACGATGGTTTTAACTCAAAATTTCAATTTTTGCTTTTTATGTTTTTCAATAGTTTAGGCCTAGATCTACCAGAAAAAACGTTAAATTACGACAAAAAAATAATTTTTTTATGAAAAAATTAAGTTTTTATCAAGTTTACACAGAAAAATTATCATGTTACCAAGAACAAATATTTTTCACAATTTTATACTGCTTGTTTTAGTGCAAACAGAATTTTAGTTTTTTAAATATCAAATATTTAGTTTTTAAAAACGGTGATGCCACTGTTTTTTATATTCTCAGCTGTTGGTTCAGCTTTCTAAACACCTGTTGATGGGTTCACACCTGTTGACCTTTTTCCGATTTTTTAATTTACTTGTTTTTGTACATTTTTTTTTTTTTTATTTGTGCCTTCTTGTTTCTTGCGTTTTCCCGTAAATTTAGATTTTTAACACTAGGTACATTTTTCTCAGAAACCAATAAACCTACCAGGCTGAAATTTTTACCAGTTAATTATCTTGTATATCCACATATACCGACACTTTTATGACTTCCTTAGGTGCTCCAAAAATTAGTAATATGCAAAAATGTAGAAAACTATTTGTAAAAATTTTGTCTTATTCGTAATATTTTTAAAAATTGGTATGGTCCAAAGATTAAATTGAAAAAATGTCAGTAGCTTGAGAAGAAACCTGACACCTATGGTGTGTAAAGTTTAATTTCCCTATATTTTACCAATCCTATGAAAAATGTACCTAAAAATAGCAAATTTAACATTGGCTGGATACAAAGTACAGTCTCCCCTTAAACAGGTTAGAGTCATCTTGTGTGTATTTGGTAGATTTTTTTATATTGCATAATTTCTATAACTGCCCTTTAATTTGGGCACAACTTGTTTTCCAGAAAGATAAATAAAAGTTTTGTACAGTGCATCGATTGATTTAACAGGATAAACAAATAGTTTATTGTTTGGAATCTTGAAGTTGTATTTGATTAGAAGTTGTAATTTGTACTCTGCTTTGAGTATGCTGTTGTCAAGGTAAGGAGGAATTTGGGTATAATTAATTGGATCGGGCGGTATTTCCAAGAGAAATATTATCAATCAATACAACAGATAGTACCTGCCTGCATTTCTGCCATATTTTAAACCTTTTTTTTATCATTATTTTTATCACATATTTCACCTATGACTCCTGACGGAAGCTTTAAATATTAAACTAACGTACCTTTTTCTTAATCCCTAATGTATAAACGTTGCAATCTGTTGAATTTAAGATGAATAAGCAACCCCATAACCCAGTGAAATGAGGATGATATTTATGACGTGTAAAAGAGGTGTAGTCTTGTACAGACTCAGGCCGACCATTTTTAAGAATGTATGGTTAATTGAAACCCCAACCATCAAAGTACATCAGTAACCACTGTATAGTATTCAAACCCATATAAAAGTTTACTAGGGGATTTGAACCAGAAACTTGTCTGAAAATCAGCTGTTAAACAGCTAACTTGTGACAATGGCTTTACCTTTAGACCAAACTAGCAGGTTAACATACCTAAAAGAAAAATTTTCTGTACTCAATTGATCTAAAAATTACATTTCTAAGAGATGGTATTGAATGTCATTTTTATATATCCCTAATGTGTACGCATTGCAATCTGCATTGCAATCAATTTAAGAGTAATAATTAATCCCATAGCCCAATGAGATGAGAATGATACATATGATAGTAAGGTGTAGTCTTGTTCAGACTCAGGCCAACCATTCCTGAGATAGTATGGTTAATTGAACCCCAGCCATCAAAGTACACCGGTAACCACTGTCTACTATTCAAATACATATAAAAAATGTAAATAAAGCATGAATTTAAAATATGTATTTACCTACCTTTATTGTTTCATCCCAGTTAGTCATAACAATTGATCTGAGAGCTGAGTACTCTGTATGAATTTGACTTTCATCAACTGACCAGAAACGATGGAACATTAAATTCTTTTCGTACCTGAAAAATGGATTTCAAAGAATGTGGATGATTCTTTTAGCATATATACTTTTAGTTATCAAGCTTAAATCTTGTTTATATTTTAATTCATAATTAGATCATTATTCCAAAGATTTGTTTGGAGAAAAGGTGTTCCAAGATGAAAGTTTTGTTTCATTTAGTAGAAATGAAATTTAGTTATCATTCATATATTTGATAATATTATTTATAAGATATGATGTTACAATTAAAACATTACATATGGTGAAAAATATATAGATGTAGGCTATTGCATCCTTAACTCTTCCACTTTCCAGCCCTGATCTGTGTCTTGCCATTTAACAATAGATGGCCAGGAGGAAAATAATCGATTAATACTACTCTTGGGTCAAAATAGGACTTTTGTGTTCCAAATGCAACTCGATACAAGGACCGGATGATAGTCAATACGAATTACTTGATATTTTTGTATTTGGTACCAATACAGAAATATCAATTGAGTGAAGAAAGATTATTTTTCTTGCTGTAATCAATTCAATTGAATCTACTGGTGAGACTAATCATAGGAAACTGATACATTGAACCTGGTTTCATCCTGCGTTCTTTGGTCTACTTTCGTATCCAATTGACAGCATTGTTAATCCTCAATTGGCATACAGTATGCACAAACTAAACAACAAAAATAATGAAGTAGTTAAATGCACCGAAGTAGACTTGCGAATATAATTCCTACTATAATAAAATAGGTATTAAATACAACTATTATACCCTCTTATCTCTCATTGTCTTGTTAAATTATTTTCGTTTTTACATAACTCTCAAATAATCAGTAATGTGTGTACTGATACAGAAAGCACTTAATACCAAATCCTAGTATGTCTCTTGTATCAGGTAAAACGTATCAGTCTCCTTCAACTTGCTCCATTAAGAATTAATACAACCTTATAACCATAAAATTTAGAGTGATACATTAAACTTTTTGAATTGTAAAAGATTGCATTCCAAGTACAGAATTAAAACTTAAAAATTTTCCATCAATAACAGATTTTTATTTGGTGACATAGATAGAGCCTGATGGTGTAACAGTCAGTGCAACTGGTCTTTATACCAGGATCTCAAGTTCAATGCTCAATCAGGTCTGGCATTTTTATCTATCATCTTTCACTATTTGCAATAGTCTTATTGTGCATAAGTTTTCAATGTAAAACAAACAAAAACATACAGTCGGACCTCTCTAATTCGAAGGTAAAGGGACCAGTATTTATTTCAATTATTTTGTTTATTTACAGTGATAAAATATTAAAACTCGAAATGGAACATTTTAATAATAATGCATATTATTCCATAAAACAGTACATTACAAAGATCAAAAATATTAATAGACTACTAATTTGGTTGAAAAACGATTATTACAAATATTTTTTACTTAATACTGGGTTTAAAAATAACATAAATGTGTTTGTATTACATGCTGCATAAATACAAAAAACTAGACAGATACATATAAAAAAGATAACATAAAAAACAGTATAACATTTTGTTGGGAAAAATGTAAACCATATGTACATACTAAAGTAATACGGTACAGAAAATTAAAAATAAATTACCAGAAATTTTAACGAAGTAGAAAATTAAGTACCTACATAATTTATATGAATATACAATAATTTTTCAACCAATTTCTGAACAAAAAAATACACCAAAGAAAAAGACTATATACCTTTATTAATCTATTGAAAAAATTAGCCGTTCAGTACAACACGGGAAAAAATTCAGAAGTCTTACATTCCTAGAATTAACACTTTCTATACCTTTAACTGTATAGATTCCCAAATATGCATAATTCCTTAATCATGTACACTACGATAAGTTGCTACGTATCATGTACACTATGTAAATTCTTTATTAATAATGTTCAGTATTCGGGTTTTTTTTAATATTTAGTTTAACCGCGTTTCTGCCTTCTTGATTTCTTTTAGTAATCGTTGTCTGGACCATGACCGTTTGTGTATTCACTGCCATAGCGACCGAGTTGTTTTTTTGTCACATTTGCATGCAAACCACCGTAGGTTGTGTTTTTTCTTCATTTACAAACAGGAATTTTTCAACGTGATAAAGTAAATATTCGATTTAGAGAATATTTCAAATTATGGAGGTTCGAATCAGAGGTATGACTGTATTAACATAGGAAACCTATTACAGAAGAGGTAAGTAGCTTCTACAGATTCATATAAGTAGAGGTTCGAATCAGAGATGTATGGCGTTTAACATAGGAAACCTATTACAGAAGAGGTAAGTAGCTTCTACAGATTCATATAAGTAGAGAAATGTCTTACCAGTCTGCAGCAGATTCTAGTGTTAAATCTGGTTGATTTCCAACTACATGATCAATGAAATCAAGTTTCACAGGGGGTCTGAAAAAATAAAATAAATTATCTTTTATTCTAAAATTGATGTACAATTCATCTACTGCTACATAAAATAAATATCAATCTTTAAGTAGGTACATAAGTCAACTGTACATAAAAAGTAAACTGTTCGTAACTTTTTTAATGGCTAAATTAAATGTCAAAGTTTCTTTTCTAACACGTTGACTGCTCTGCAACCCAAATATGTGTCACAGTTGTCTTTAAAAATGGGCCACGTGCACCAAAAATGAGTCATAGTACACTACTCATTTTTAAGTCAAGCATTACTAATGTGGTTTCAAAAACTATGGTTTCAGAAAGTGACATTGTACACTTAGTATGTTCAAATAGTTGGTATTTTTCAAATAATAGGATATCGCGTATACAGGTAGTTTTTCTTGTTGTCCTGTACTAGAATGCTACTTTTATTTTTAATTTAATTATTTCTTTTGCTTATTTGGTTGATTGAAATAGTCTAGAGTACTTTGCAACTAAACCCAGTAATGTTTATTACTATTTTTATTGTGATACAAAAATGGCTCTGAAATATTATAAAATCATACCAACAGGCCATGTGATTCAAAAATGTGTCACAACTTTATATTACAAAAAAAATTGTATTTGTTATTAAATAGAATAAGTAAAATAAAAAAAATGAATAAAATGTGAAAAAATAAAAAAGTATGATGTCAAAATTTAGCGTGGCAAAATGGCGTTACAATAGTAAAATCTACCATGATCACTAACAACCTTATTATTGTTGATATGACAACATGTATACAGTACATTTTTGAAGGTTTATGAACATTAAAGTTTATATACTGATCACAGGGTAGTAACTAATTAATAATAGTAGAATGAAACAATTCTATTCACAAGAATTGGGTATTCATACTGAAGATAGGAGAAAAGTTTATTTATTTATTGTTGACTCTTACAATTTACTTCCCAAAGTGTCCTTCTCAGTTACCGCTCTATAACCTGGTAGAAACACGCCATTATATTTTGATCTATCAATAAGTGTGTGGGTTGTATCACCAAACTGAAAAATATAAAAATACATTAAGAATTTTTATTATGTTTCATCTGTATTGGATATGCATGTAGTACAGAATTTGATACATTATTAACAAAATACTATTAAACAAATCAACACCTCTGATTTCATTATCACATAATAAAATTGGTGAATTTTTAATTATGTTATTTTTTTATATTTCATTAACTACAAAAATGCCCGTAACAGGCAGTGAGGCGTTAAATTATTTTTACTCAATCCGCTAGTTCCAAAAAGTTCCAGGGTTAAAAAAAATAATTCTGTTTATCACATGATCAGTCAATTATATGACTAAAGAATTTAAGAACACAAGAGGTAGTGGTGTAAAAGATACTAGTCAGAGTTATCTCCTCTGAGAGTAATGTATTACATTATACTGCCTGGTGAATGAGTGAAGGTGTCATTTGCAGGGTGGAAAGTAGATGCTTTTCAGAGGACCCGGCATGCTGATAAGCAAACTTTCCATTCAATGAGGAAGGCACTGGTAAACCATCTCACTCCTCGTTTTACTTAGTAAAGCCTCTAGAGGTTCAAACTAGCCTATTGGCTGATGACCTAAATAACAACACACTACAAAAGTCTGAGATTGGTTATGCCAAAGTTCTGTTGAATTACAAACTTCCATTGATTTAATATGCTTTAATAAATTGTCAATTGAATTAATTTCTGATCAAATTATTTCTCTTTATCTGTCATAGATGGATTCACTACTTAATTACATTGTAAGTCATGGAATAGCTAAACTAAAAAGTAAAAAGCAAATCTAAAAATTAATCCTTGATGTTAGATGTAAAGATATCTGATGGTGGAGAGATCCCTATTATTCCAAAATTATGCTTTACAACTTTCTCTGTTTTTAATACATAAAATTACAGTACATGGGAATACATTACTTGGAATTCCTAAAATAGTATACATAATGTAACAAGTGAGGTTTTGCTGCAACGGTTGAACAAGCTGACCTAAAGTGTTGGTACATCAAGAAAAAGAAGCTGAAATACTTTGGGGATGAAATAATGAATTATCCACATGGATATATTTTATTACAATTCATCCTCCAGTGTTTAGTGGAAAGTTTGAAAGTTTAAAATTTATGGACATGGTTCAACACAACTATTAATCATTTTCATACTGATGAAATGATAGATGGAATTTATCTTTGAACCCCCAAAAAATAGTTGAAAATAGATATGGAAAGATGAAGGAAATTTACAGTCACCATTAAACAATCACAGTAAAAAAGTAATTTATAAATTTATTAAGTTAAGTTGCTTCACTTGTATACAAAATTGAAAGAACCAAATACAAATAGATTACTTTTAAATGTTAACATTTGTCCATACTTACTGTTTGTATTGTGGCCATTCTGACAACTCCATCTTCGTCTTTTTCTTCCCAAATATCTCTTAATACTTTAGCACCTTTTCTTTTTGCAGCCTGAAACAATAAATATTCAGTGTAAATTTTGGTTTGTATAACTATCTATTTAAAGTTATACATAGAACATTAAGGAATTTCTCTTAAGGGAATTGTCTGATTCTAATTCTTCAGGATCTTCAGTCTTCAGTCTTTTGATGTAGTTCACAGAAAAAAAAAATTTACCAGAGTTGCAGCCCATCTTTACAGATCGCATCAGCACTCGAAAATGAAGAAGCATAGTTTATTGTTTTTGTAGAATACCAACGCAGTCACTGAAACTAAGATCAAAAGTAATCTCTAAAACAGGAACTACATTACAACAGCAAATTAATTCTCACCAGTATAAAAAAATCTACACCTCCACAAGACAATTTAAGTCCAGTTGATAACATGCTAAGAATATTATAAATTATAATATCAAATAGTTGAGTATAAATCAATTGGGCCACCTATGTGGTGTAGTGGTTGGTGTGCTAGCCTAGTAAGCGGAGGTTCCAGGTTCCATTCCCAGCTAGAGTTTGAAAATAATTATGTGCGAAAACTCACCATTCCTGAATCCTAACCCATCCCAGTCGCTAATGACCAAGCTGTTGATCCAACTTTAAAAAACTAACAGAAAAAATTGATTGTAGTTTGAAAACTGTTTGTACTCAACTGAATATCAAAATTCAATTATTTTCTTCCAATATTTGCTTTTAGATGACCTTGTAGCCATATTTTAAATCACATTTCTTCATTACATCCATTTACCAGGAATCCTAAATACAACTCCAACTTTATTTTTAGTTAATTTTAGGTTGCATCAACATCTTGGTTATTAGCAACTACTTTGGTTTATGAAACAGTGGATTTTGACATGTTATAATTTCCAGACCCTAGCTGGGAATTGGACCCAGGACTTTCTGATTGGTAGATTAGCGCGCTAACCACTTTGCCACCAAGGTAGCCAACTGAAACTTAAATTTTATAAGTACATAAGGAAGTTTATTAAACCAAGTTTTTATCAACCTGAACAATTGAATCCAAGTCTTCAACACTAAATGAAATATCTTTCACTCCATCACCATGTGTTATTAAATGATTTCCATAAGTTAAATCATTTGGCTCATAACCCGATATAAATGCAAATACAACCTGTAACATTAAAATTGATCATTTTAAACAATGAGAATATTTCTTTAAACAAATCTTATAACATTAAAGATATTTTTATTTTTAATATATATTACTGGCTTTCCTCATCACCTGGCTGGTAAAAAACACTGTCTGGGGCGGACACTAACCAATCAAATTCAGGCTTGCTCTTAAGTGATAAAATTATACTTTGGAACAACTAATCCAACATTCCAGGTTTGGGGACATATTCCATAACAGGGAATTATACAAGTTGGTACTGCTGATATTGTAGGTTGGAACTAGAAATAGTGGATTTACCTTCAACTATCCAGCTTTGCAGGATCTAAATCTTTAGTTCTGGGAGGAATTTTGAGAGTGTACCCCCACAAGAACTGGTTTTATGGCTGGTGACATTATACGGGAATGTACTTTTGGGCCTAGTAGGCTAAATCAAGTGGGACTGTGACAGCAAAATGGATCCTTTAGACCAAAGTGCGGCAGGTTTTTAACCCACCACTAAATTAATCAATCAATACCATTAGTGTCTAACCAGTGGCTCTTTTTAGGAAATGCGTGTAGGCACGAAGTCCTAATAAGATAGTAGTAAGTTTCTTGTTTACGGGCTCTCAAGAATTTATTCAGTTATAAGAAAGACCCCCTTTAATTTGAATGATGGAGGAAAGTAATTTTTTGGCAGAAATTGTGACTTTTCTTGATTCCAGCTCTTATTCATTGCTGAAACAGAAGAATTTTAGAACTCCTCAAATACTGACTAAATCTGTTCTTGGTATTTACCAGTAGATGTGGCAAATTGTGTACAATATATATTATAGATGTCTTGAAAACTGTACTCAGTGGTGCCTGGTTGAAACAGGGGAGCCTTAACAACATCAATATTATAATATTTTGTAGACCTATTGTACTAAGGCAGAAAGATGAGGAAGGAAATTCAAACCCACAGAATTTTAATCATTAATTATTTACGATTTACTAGTACTGTACTTTAATATTAAAATCTTCTTACCTTATTTTGTCTAACTACATGAGATGCATATTTTCGATTTCCAGTTTCTAAACCTTTAAATGCAAATGGCTCAAAACCAAGTCTTGTTATATAATAGCTTGCAGCCTGAAATATTAAAATATAGTCAGTGAAAAATGTTAAAGATCCGAAGGTTTTCAATAAAAATAATAAATTTCAATTCTCTTAAGTTTAATATCCATTCAGTTGTATGGAAAACTCATGGGCTAATTTTTAATGCTTACCGAGAATCAAAATAAGTTTCCTTTGTATAAGCTAATAGTGTTAATTATTAGCTTCATAATGCCCAAAACAGGCAGGTGGAGTGTTAAATTATTTACCCTCAATTTGCTAGTTCCATGGCTAAAAAAAATAGTTATGTTTCTTATCAAATGTTCAGCCAATTATTTATTTGAAGCATTTAAGAACAGAAGAAGTAAAGGTGTGAAAGACACAAGTCAGAGTTATCTCCTCTGAGAGTAATAAATTTCATCATTATACAGCCAGACCCTGAGGTGAATGATGTGAAAGTGTCATTTGCAAGGTGGAAAGTAAATGCTTTTCAAAAAGCTTGGCATGCTGAGAAGCATACTTTTCCACTCAGTGAGGAAGGCAATGGTAAACCACCTCATTCTTCATTTTACTTAGTAAACCCTCTAAGGTTCAAACTAGCCTTTCAGTTGATGACCTAAACAACAGTATTAACAGTATTACTGCTACACACCATCAGATCAAACTAATTACTTAATATTAAATTTTGATAAAAATAATATCTACTAAGATTAACAGTTGCATTAAACTGTTTTCTTTTCTTTTTTTATTACCGTAATACAAAAACAATTTTTTTGCCAATACTGATTTATGTTTCAAGAACATGAACAGGTGGAATGAAGGCAGAGAGTAGAAAGCAAGCAACAGAAATGAAGTTCAAAAGGAGTATGTTAGGAAAGATAAGAAGTGATGATGGAGACATTATGTAATTAGTTAATTTTGACGCTCTGTCTACCCAATTGAGTTACTTCTTTGTCTCTTATTATTATTGTTTATACTATTGTTTTTCTGTAAATTCTGGTCCATCATCCGAGGCATCATGAGGTTTGCCAGTATTTAAGAAAACTGTAGCGCTGGTATTCTCATAGGAGAAGATAGGGTTGTAAACTGCCTATTATTTGCCGATGACCTGATAGTGCTACAGGAGAATGAGGATGACCTGCAGAGAGCACTTTTCATGCTGAACAAACTCTGTAAAGAATATAAGTTGACAGTTTTGACGAAGAAGACAAAGGTAATGGCATTCAGGGGGAAGGAGCCAGTCAGAAGCAAAATTGTTATAGATAATAATATTTTGGTACAAATCTCCCACTTTCAGTATCTAGGTTGCAACATTACATACCAACAAGATAAAGATGCTTACAATAAGATGCACCGATTTCAGCAAATATGCGGAACTATCTACCGCACTTTAAAAAATAGCACCAGCAAAAACACAAGGGTGAGATTTTATAAAACATTAGCAGAGCTGACCCTACTCTATGGTAGTGAAACTTGGGTGCTATCAAAGCGAGAGGAGAGTAGATTGCAAGCATCTGAAATGAAATTTTTTCGACATGTGTATAAGTGTAGTAGAGAAGATCGTTACAGGAATACTGAGGTAAGGAAAGAATTTAACATCTCTATAAACGACAAGGTATCTCAGAACAGAATGCAGTGGTTAGAGCATGTAAACAGAATGCGGGAGGATAGGATACCTAAGCAGACACTGGGCTATAAGTCGGAGGGCAGGAGAGAACGAGGACGCCCGAGAAAGAGATGGGCAGATTTGAGAGGTTCAGAACAAGCAGAGATGCCTAATCCTTAAAAGACCTTGAAAGGCAGAAGAAGAAGAAGAAGAAGACTATTGTTTGTGATTAAAGTATATATTAATTTACATGTGCAATCATGATTTAGTTTGTAAAAATACTATTTATTTTGTTTGTAATATTGTTTCTATTGGTAAACAATGTATTGTAAATAAATAAATAAATAAGGGAACAATTAGGGAAGGCTAGTAGGGTTGGTCAGACAAAGCTATGATGGTTTAGTCACATCAGTAAAATGGAGGAGAGTAGACTACCTAAAAGGATGCTGTACATGGTGAAATGGAGGGAAAAGTTCAAAGGGCAGACCAAAAGTGAAGTGAATAGGTTTAATTATGAATGAATTGGGAAAAAGAAGCGACACCAAAAGAGCAATGGAGGAGAAATAGTTCAGTGATAGAGAGGTAAAAAAGAATTTTTTTAAGCCTGACACCCAAGAAAACTTGAAAGAGAATGTTAATACAAGAATATATAATATTATAAAACGTCTAAACTTACCTGTTTAGCATTTCCAACCCAAAATGTTAGATGATCAAAATTTAAAAATTTTCCTTTATCAGGCTAAAACAATATAAAACATACATATATTTGTATAAATTCAGATTGTACAATATAATGATATCTAATTAAAATGAGCATTTTTAATAATAAGTCAGTAATATAAAAAAGTCTACGACTAGTTTGCCAAGATTAAAAGAAATAAAATACATTGTACATTTTGTTTAGTATGAATATTTAAATCAGTAGTGAATAATAACTGATTACATAAACTATTAAATTCAAATGAGAAATCGTTATATGTGTTAAAGAATGCATGAATTTGTATAGAAAAGTTGGCAAATGAAGAAAGACTACTTTATTTTATAGGGCTTGAAAAAAATACATTTTATTTTATTGTAGAATTGTAGTAGACTTACAAAGTTATTTACACATTTACTTGTGAGATTTTTTATGAATAAATTTTTTCTTAATGAATAAATAAATAAATATATTTATATATTTTTTTTTTTATAATCCCTAATGTGTTTATGTTCCAATCTGTTCAATTTAAGAAAAATAAGCAATCCCATGACTCACTTTCATGAGATGAGAATGATATGTATGACATATAAATGAGGTTTAGTCGTGTACAGACTCAGACCGATCATTCCTGAGAGGTATGGTTAATTTAATCTGTGACAGTGGTTACACCAGTAACCACTGTCTAGTATTCCAATTCGTATAAAAGTAACTACCTTCACTAGGATTGGTACCAGGAACCTTCATCTATGGAAATCAGCTGTTAAACAGCTGACTCACCACAACGCCTTTACCTCTAGACCAACCTGGAGGGTTTTTATAAAATTAATAACATAAAAATATTGGTTCAGTAAGATTCCTCTAGTAAAATTATCTAACCATGTTATCTGTTGCCTAATACTCGTAAATTCTAAATTCTCTGGTCTTCAGTTTTCCTAACTCACTATAGTAAAATTTAGACTAAATTCCTATTCAGATAAGTAGAAAATATTTAATGGTTTTTGTCTTGCATTTAAACAACTTTCTTGTTGTTTCATCATCATATCGCGGGTTAAAATTATGAAAGAACTTTCATAATTGTAATAGTTTTTAGTTTATTTATTTAATAATAAATTGAAACTATTTAAAGTGGTTAGATATAATTATCTATCCCTTAGAACTTAGATTTTCTGTCTAAAATTTGGTGAAAGAAAATTCTGGGATAACTATTAACAGAAGTTTAAAAATGAATAAGCTATAATATAATAATAAGCTATAGAATAAGCTATAATATAATCTCATACATTGTATGAGATTTTAATCTAACTTTTGAAAAATTATAATATTTCAGTAACTATTTCAGATAGTAAGGATTGGAAAGAACTGTCATTTTGCTTACAGTAAGAAAACTTAGGTATTGAGCACGATCCATTTAAATTTAATTTAGATCAAAAGGCTTTAATGAACATTAATAATAAATAGTTACTTTCTTACTTGAATGGTAAAAAATAATTTTTTAATAGTAAAATTAACTATCTGAAAATTTTAATTTTATCAGTAGAAACATACCTTTTCTCCTTTATCCGTATAAGTGGTCTGTAACAAAACAAAAGAATTATTTAGATATTAAAATATTTAAGGAATTTAAATACCATTGTTGGCTTTTAAATTCCTATTCTAGTTTGATCACCTAGATCTGTTAATGTATAAAACATAAATAAGTTAGATCTAAAGTGGTTTACCAACACCTCTTTTAGAAATTATAATATTCCACCTAAGTACAAAGATCATAACCAATGAAGAAACACCGCAATGCCACCTTATCACGACCAGAAAGTCTCAAATCATCAGTTAAGTTGAATCACTTTTAGTCTAGATATTGTTTTCTGTCTCTTACTTTAAAATATGTTCAAACTTAATTGAGAAAGTCTATGTAAAACGGGCATATACTGGTATACGCCCTTTTCAGGGAGATGGTGTTTTTGAACCCTCCATGATTTTCTCTATAGGAACTGAAAATTTTTATTTCAATGTCTTTGTATTTGAGTTTGAAACGTTGAACTGAAGAAGGCAGTGCACTGAGAACTTTATTCTTGTGAATGGGTGAAGAAAAAAGTCAAAAGCATAATCAAAACAGGAACTATCTAATTCTAATATTTTAATAACAGAGGTTATGATTAATTTTGTTAACTTTTAATAAAATTTTTGATTCAGTATGAAGTATTAAAGTATACAGTACTACAGTTTTATTTTTCTTGATTACAATAAAACATAAAGAAAAATTGGCTGATGATCATCTCGTTAAGAAGGGCCCATAATTGTAATGTTTATTAAGTATATTTCTATATTAATTTGCCAAAATAAGTTATATTCAGTATAACACTTAAAAACGTTAACTTTATTTTGAAAATATTCAGTTAGATGCCTGTTACTAACTATTGTACAATACAAAAGTTACAGGTATGATGAAGTTTCAAACCTCGTTTTCTCAAAAGTAAATTTCTTACATACGACCTTTTTTACATACACCTCCTCAATTATGAAAATAAGACATGTACACAATTTTTTGTGAGCCTTTGTATTCATATATTGCTGATCACAACACTAAATTTTTTGAACAAAAACCTACTTATGCAGGTAGAAAAATCATCAATAAATTACCACAAGATTTAAAAAGTGTGTAAATTTAAATATGTTAAAAAAAGCTAAAAATACATTTGTTTAATGAAACATTTTACAGTGTTACGAATTCCTTTATAAATAATTATTGGTTGAAAAATATATAAATTTTTAAGTACATAAAAGCTGGGGCAAATTGCGTATTATTTAATAAAAATAGTTGGATGACTAGCTAAAGTAAGCAAATAAGTAGTGGTAAATAAATGAATTAGTAGATAATGAATTAAATATGATGTTAAAATTTAGGCTTATCAGTTTTATCTTGACATGTTCTACACTTCCTTCTGGAAGCATTTATAAAAAAAATACAAAGTATTTCTCCCAAAGGCCTAATCAGGTTAATCAAACTATATTAGTTTAAGTCGTGAGACAACCCTAAGTACTGATAAGCTTTGTCCACAAATGTTTGCAGAATTTGATAAATACATTTCCTATTTACAAGTATCACATTTCAAGTATTTGGGGTGTGATATCACATATGAAATGGATCAGGACTTGAACATGAAAATAAATAGATTCCAAGCTATCTGTGGAACAATCAACAGGACCTTGAGGAACAAAGCCAGAAGGGAAACGAAAATGAAATTCTATAAAGTTATGGCTATCCCCACTCTTTTATATGGTTCTGAAACCTGGGTACATAAAAAGAAGGAATGGAACAGGTTACAGGCTGCTGAAATGCGATTCCTAAGAGCAGTGAAGGGTTGTACTAGGGAAGACAGAATCCGTAATACTGAGATCAGAAAAGAGCTCAACATACCCTCCATATGGCAGAAAATCGAGGAAACCAAACAAAACTGGAAGGATCATGTGGAGCGCATGGAGGATGGAAGAATTCCCAGGGCAGTCATCTCCTATCAGCCATTAGGAAAGAGAAGTGTGGGCAGGCCTCGTAAGAGATGGAATTGATTAATAAAGGAGTTTGCAGTCGGAACAGGCAATGTGCCTAATCCTTGAAGGAAGACGACGACGACGACATTTCCTATTTGAATATTAAATACATTGTCTATTTTTAAAAAATACAAAGAAGCTTTATAATTTTTTAACCTATAAAGAAAGGAGTTGATATTTTGGAAAAAATAAAAATATTAATTCCTACAAACTAATAATAAAAGGAAAGATCGAGGGTTGGAGGGAAATCGGAAGGAAGAAATTGTCGTAGCATTTTCAAACTGTGGGAGACTTATACACACGGCAAAGAAACAGAGAGGAGTTGATGGAAGTGATCTCTAACATCCCCTAGTGGATAAGCATTGGAAGAAGAGAAGATAAAGAAAGGTGCTAGCCAAATATAGTTCAAAGAAGGTGGTATGTACTCCGGTTGCAGACCAAGTTGCCCAATTCTTTTGCTTGCTTATAACGATCATTAAGTCTAACTGTATATCGATTGTGTTGCCATTTTGTTGTCAAATCGGTTTTCTAATAATCGAGGTTTTCCAATAATAAGTTAACTTTTTGGTACAATCTACCGTGAGAAAGTCCTCAAGACTGTCCAAAACGTACACTGCGACGAGAACCTAAGACCCCATCTTTTCACGACCTACCACCGAAAGACTTCAGGACATCGTCGATCGGAACGCTTACTTTACTCTGATTACCCTTGTAATGTGAATATTCGGATACGCAAAAGACGTTTACTAACGACCCATCAGAATTTAAAATTACATAATACCTACTTTAAAATTGTCAAAAAATTTGGAGAAAAGATTACTCGATAAGAGATTGAAATGACAGATAAACCGTTAAAAGGATGCTGTCGAACCTGGACAGATAATCAAATGAAAAATGTATAATCAAAAATAAATTTTAGACGAGTTATATGCATTTGTATATACTGAATGACATTTTTTAATTAGTTTTAGATTATATCCGTACATTTTAGTTCAGCTAAATACTATAGATAAAAACCACAGATAAAAAATTGTGATTTTCCGTGGTGTAGTGGTCTGCGTGGTGAATTATTTGAACGTTCCAAGTCTTTGATTTCCAGCTTGGGTCTGAAAATTATTACACGTAAAATCCATTGTTCCATAACCCAAAGTAATAACTAGTAACTAGTCTAATATAAAGATGTTGATGAAACTTAAAATAAACTTAAAAAAATAGTGGTTTTCGATAAAGAATTTTTTAATTAGAGAAGCTTTAGTAAAAAAAATGTAATGACATCGCTTACTATATTTTTTCATTGCCTTTTGAATGCATTAGGTCAAAATATCATCAAATATCCATTAAGGAAAATAGAATGGTTGATAATACATAGCCCTATAAAATGAATTAAAAAATGGATTCTAGTACTGTAGGAATGATTATTAAATCGCACCTAATAAAAATATTTTCATTAGTAAATTTTTTTGTACAGTACATATCAAGCCAATGCAACATTCCAAGAATTGAATTTCATTAATGTTTTAATTTATTCGGATGTTACGTAATCTAATTAAGGTTTATGTGTTATGTCAACAGCTGAAAGGCTGGTTCGAACCTTTAGAGGTTTTACTAAGTAACATCGAGGAGTGAGGTGGTTTACTTGCCTTCCTCACTGAGTTGAAAGAGTATGCTTATCGGCATGCCAGGCCTTCCAAAAAGCACCTACTTTCCACCCTGCAAATGACACTTTCACTTCATTCACCACGGAGTCTGGCTCTATAGTGAAATTTATAACTCTCAGAGGAGATAACTCTGTGTAGTGTCTTTTACACCTCTACCTCTTCTTTTCCTCAATAGTTGCTCAGTCATATAATTGGCTGACTATGTGATAAGAAACATAACTAATTTTTATAGCCCTGGAACCAGCAGATCGAGTGCAATTAATTCAACACTCCACCTGCCCGTTTTGAGCAAAAGGTTTATGTATTAAATTCATATTACCAGAATTTTTAATGAGTAAGCCTTAAAATAATTTAAAATGAATAACTGAAACATATAGTGAGTTCTTAAAGTGAAAGTAAGGATATGGAGTTAATTTTCCATTTTTACAAAATCTTAAAATAGATTTAAACAATGTTTCTTCCCTATTTCTTTGAAGTTTTATACACGTTGATCGTAAAAATAGATTCTTTAAGATGGCCAATTTTGGGATGCATTCTTTTCTGGAAAATTTTAAATTATAAACTAAAGTTGTATAAAGTACTGGAAGCGCTTCATGCCAGTGAGATTCTAATTAGAATCAAAAATTAAAGGAAAAGTGATCGGAGCATTAAAACCGAACGGAGAATTATCAAAACCTATATTAATACAAACTACGAAAAGGATGGTGCAGAGAATCACCACAAACGAAACTGTATTTATTGCCACAGAACCAATTATTAGTCACAATACGAAAAAGCGGAGAATTTCTCATTTCTTCTTCTTCCTGAGAATTCTTGAAAACAAGATACTAAAACAACCTATAACCAGAGGAATGAGTGTGAAATTTGGAGGACGATATGTATCGGGAGTTAAAGAAGACGTAGAAAAAATTTGGGACTGATGACTGAGAACGCAACGAATAAACCGAAGATAGAAATAAACTTTTAAACACAAAATGGTTAAAAAATGGACAAAGTGACTACATTTGTGCGGTTGACGGACGAACAGCGGAAAGCAAGATCGGAAAATATGAAGAAGCATTAGCAGAGGAAACGAAGCCAAAGACGGTACCGTAACGGTACGGTAACGGTAGCCAAAGAAGGCCAATCATGTACCGACTGTAAAGTGATCCAATGAGGTCAAACTACATATAAAAAAACTACAGTATATAAGAATACCTTAAACTTTGTGATAAATTTTTCTGACACAGTTTTATAGAAAACTGAAGTTGAAGATTATGAGTAAAACTAATGTTAAACCACTGTATGCTTAAATTGTTAAAAAATATCTTGTTATCTCAGGGCAGTTAGACAACAGGAAATCTTTACATAATAAAATAAAGTTTATATTTACCGGAAATCGTAAATTTTTTGTTGTTTGGTCGTCAGCCGACAGGCTAGTTTGAACCTCTCTAGAGGCTTTACTAAGTAAAACTAGGAGTGAGGTGGTTTACCAGTGTCTTCCTCATTAAGTGAAAAAGTATGCTTATCAGCATTCCAGGGCCCTCTGTAAAGCATCTACTTTCCACTCTGTAAAGGACACCTTCACTTCATTTACCACCTCTACTTCTTCTGTATAGTGTCTCGTATAGTGTCTTTTACACCTCTACTTTTTCTGTTCTTAAATGATTCAGTCGAATAATTGGCTGACCATGTGTTAAAAAACAGAACTATTTTTTGTAGCCCTGGAACTAGAAGATTGTATGCAAATAATTTAAAATTTACCTGCTTCTTATGGGCAAATCTTATATTTATCGTTTACGATGTACGATGAATACAGTTAATTATTATATTGTTTTTAAAAAATCTGCTTGTAGAAAGAATATTAAATCTGTAGAAATTAAGAATCTGCTAGTAGAATAGGGAGAAAGTTCTAAAAAGTAGCTAAAAATCATTCACGTAACTTAAGAAACAACTCCCATGTTATATGGATGAATCGACACAAAAATGAATGATAAAAAGTTGATTGATAATACAAATGTAAAGAAAGATCAATTCAAACAATCTACACAGTTGAATCTCGGAACTATCAATACATTTTTTATACCATTAACTACAATTTGAGCTACAGTCCTATATCAAATTTTCATGAACGTTCAAATTATCAACAATAATTATTTTGAAATTCTGTAATATGTTTTACAAATATCGCAATTTATTATTTTTTAAATCAATAGTAATTACGAAACCCTTTTTACTTTTTCTTGCCTATATGAATATATAGGAAGGAAAGTATTGTTTTCATGTCGATTTTTCGAAATCGAGTTTTCACCGGATCTATACGTTTTCAGACCCCCTGAACCCAAAAAACATGTTTTTAGCGATTGGTCTGAGTGTGTGTGTCTGTGTGTGTGTGTGTGTGTGTGTGTGTGTATGTGTGTGCGTGTGTGTGTGTGTGTGTGTGTGTGTGTGTATACAAAATATCTCAAGAACGGAACATCATATGTACTTGAAACTTGAAACTTGAAACTTAAGTTACATATCTTTACCGGACCCGACACGAACAACCAACACGGTCAACCGGAAGTAGTAGTTTATTCGTGTAATTTTTCACTTTTTTGAGATTTTCTCGAAAACTGGTCCTACGAGTTTTTTAAAAATCGCCTGGTTTACTCAAATTTTTATTCTCTACAAGATAGGGTAGGCGCCATGTTTCCTGAAATTCTTGGTGAGGGTGTTTTTACGTAAAAGCATGGTTTTTTTAAGATTACGGCTTTAATATGCAATTTAGCGCAAAAATGTATATAAAAAAAGTTGTAGAGAATTTAAAATCCTACAACTTTTATTTCAAACATTTTTTTGTATTACGCTTAGTTTAGCAGTAATTAGTGATTTTTTTATTTTTTTTCTCACGAAAACGTGTGAAAAATCAATTTTTTTTAAGATTTCGGCCTTAGAATGCATTTTACGACAAAAGTGTACATAATAAAATTTATAGAAAATAAAAAGATCTACAACTTTTATTTAAAGCATTTTTCGCTACAGAGCCTAGTTTAGCGTGAAAGAGTGATTTTCCGTATTTTTAAGCCAAACAGTTCGATTTTCATTGTTTTTGAGGTTAGTTTTTTGTTTATTTCTAATGTTTTATTGCTAAAATTAGGTTATATTGTTAATCATTAGCATTGGCAAGAGAAAGTTGTGTGAGTGTTTCACACCAGATTTTTTCAAATATCGTCATGCAATGCGAAAAAGGTCTGCGAAATATCAATTCGTTTCTGATTAAATCAACTGTCAATATTTTTATATATCTGGTGTTAAAATTGTGAATAATGATGGAAAATTAAAATTTAATTTGTTATTGGGTTTTTAAATAATAGATACTTTTTTAAAAACTTGGTTGGTGGTTTTGTTCGTGAGATAATAAACAAAGTGGGTTTAGTTCTTTAGTTGGTATTTTCCCGAATACAGAAATAATTTTTTTTTCAGACATTATACTTAAATTTTTAAGAATCTGTAGATACCTTAAGGATAAGTTTTTTAAGTTCAAGTTGATATTTTTTTATTTTGTATTTTTGACTTTTTTGGTTTTTCTTATTTTTTTATAATTGTTTTATACATTTTTTGTTAATTTTTTAGAGAAATTGTTGTTTTCATGGAATAATGTTTATACTTTAACTAAAGATATATACCTTTAATTAAAGTATCTTATACGTGTATATTTACAGTCTTTAAAATTTTTTTATTAAAGTGCGTTTTTCATTAAACTTTTAAAAATTAAGTTACGTATTTTAAGTTTCATCAAATCCTCTGTCATTAGGGAATAATCGGTTTCATACCAATATAAATAGGTTTATAACGAGTTAAAATTACCAAGAACCTACCTGGCAATCAAACTCGGGTCCTTCGGCTTTGCAGTTCAATATAAACTCACTCTTTAAACCTTTGGAACACAGAGTAAGCCAACTTTTAAAAATTGTAAAAATGTTAATAATTCTTTTTTAGTTTATCTAAAGCTTGGTCATTAGCGACTTCTGTGGGTTTTGGTACTGTAACAGTGGGTTTTAGTGTTAAAATTTTCAGACCCTAGCCAGGAATCAAACCCGAAACCTTTCACTACGAAAGCTAGCGCGTTAGTCTCTACGTCTCGGAGGCGACTAATTTTATTAATTAATTAAAATTAAAAAAATTAAATTAACTTACCATAATGAAATAAACACAATTAAAACATTCAAAACAATTAACACAACTGGTTTTTAAAAACACTTTATTGGACTGTTTTTCAAATAGTAGAAAATAAAATAATATATAAAAGTGATCAGGAAAGCTCTTATTTAAATACTCCAGAGACTTAAGAAATTTATGTAAACATCATGTGACTAACCACGTTCTGTTCCATGTTTTTATAAAAATATGTGGTGGGGGTATTTTTTGTTATTTTTGTTTACATATTATTTTTTAATCAGGTAAACAAGTGCTGCATAACATCATGTATTTATAAACGGTAAATTGTTTTCTTTATAAGCAGCGTATTAACAATTCAAAAATTTGTTTGAAATGTAGCAAGTAATTATTATTTAATTAAAATTAAGACAAGGAATTTCATTCATTTTTTTGTATTTATCGGATACTTCAGACTTATAATTAATAATTTGGATTTTCTAAAAACCTTTCATTCCCCTATCAAACTATTATCATAGAGTTAGAAGGTATCGCAATAGAGCAAAATTTTCTATAGCAGGTATTCAATTGCTATTTGAATTTTTTTGCCAAAAAGTAATTTTTGGAAGACTTTCTGTTTTTTGTGCGTATTTTATTAATTTTCACCAAGTTATATAGATCATACTGAAAATTGTTGCTATAATAAAAAATAGTTACTGTAATTTTCACTACGAAAGAAGTCCATTGTGGCGTAGTTTGTAACGTGCTCACCTCTTATCATGCGTTCTTGGGTTCGAATCCTACTCAGGCACGGCATTTTCATACGTTACAAAAAATCACTTCATCAGTCACAGTTACAACCCATCGTCGTCGCTAATGACCACAGTAGTAGATGCGACGTTATATAAACAAAGAAAACAAAGTTCTCCAGAAAAAAACAAGAAACAAGAAACCAAGAAAAAAACAAAGTTCTCCATTGTGTTCGGAGAACTCTATTCCAGAAACTACTGAAAGGAAAAGCTTGTACTTTTCTCCGTTGATTCGTTTGGCCGGAATCTTTTAATTAAAATCTTAGTTGGAAATATGAAAATTTATGCATAGAGGTACCTAGTTTTTAGCCGTTCTTCCGATAATGGGTTTTTAAAATGCATGTTACTTCTTCCAGGCTGAATATAAAAAAATTATTTTCAACGTAAAAATAAAAAATCATTGCGGAAAGAGCCCAACTTTTATTTGTCACTCAATTTTTTTTTGTTTAGTAGTTTCTGAAAAAACGTTCTTCAACACAACGAAATTTTTTCGTGGCAAGGACTGAAATAATATTTTCTGATGATACAGCAATAATTTCCCCGTCCTATAAAATTCACAAAAAAATCACCCTAAGAAATCAAAAGTAACTTTTTTAAGATTCTAAGGTAATTTTGAAAGAGATTTAATTAGAGATATTTTAATTTAATTTTAGTTATTTTATAATGTATTTAATTTCTAAAAACAAATTTTGTTATACATTTTAAGGTAAGTTCAGTTATTTATAAATTTACCAGATTCTGAAAAGAAACCGGAATATGTCATAATAGTATTATACCTAATCTGTTGAAGTGATCTTAAATTTAAAAAAAAAAGACATAAGAAAAAATTGATAAAATGTAATATGCTATGCTTTATCAAGAACGGAAAATTATAAAAATTATTTTAGCAACGAAATTCTTAAACAAATATTAAAATACTGTTTGTATCATAAATTTCGTTCAGAATTAAATAATTTAAATGCACCACATACATAAAAAATATTGTACTTAATCCTTATTTCTGATAACCTAAATAAAACTTTTATTGTTCTTTAATTTTTTCAAATATATATTTATATTTATTGACTTTTTCATTTTCATTGGGATCAAATTTTAGTTCACTTGTTCCAACAAAACGAAAACAAATAAAAATAATTCAATTTAATTGTGTATCAAAGAATATTCTATAGTACAGTTTGATTTATGGAATTAGTCCTTTGAATCAAATGTCACATTTTTTCTAAATTGTGATATTCATAACTGGTATTAACTTTTTTTGTTAGAGTCTCAAAACTTTTTTACTCGTTGGAAAAGAATATAACCTGATTCACTTATTTTTCCCCTAAATAATTTCCCGATTCAAAACTTCATTAACTGTTCAAAACTAAAATCAAATTTACTTTCTATTCATTCTTTACAGATTGAATACCAATACAAAAAGAATCAATCATGTTTGTATAATTAAATAAAATCTCTGACAATAGTATGTTGAAAATTAGGGTTAATTAATATTTATTTGAACAAGTAATTCAAATTATAATTATTATTTCAGTGTATTAATAAGTGTAAATTTATTAATTTTGCTTCATTTTTCTTAACCACAATCACCTCATAGCCAGGAAGAAGGCTTGGGGGTTATAACTCCATTCCCCCTGAACGGAAAATTTAAGTTTTATACCAGACTAATATCCTGCAGGTCCCTGGTTTAATCCCGGTTAAGTCTGGCATTTTTCATCCCTCGTTTTCATCTATCACTTTTCACTAGCCCTAATGTTCATAACAGTCCAACATAAAACAAAAAAATCTCCAGACTCAGACCCCCCTCCGAACTAAAATTCTGGCCACGACCCTGGTCATATATAAATTCATTTTTCTACAACTAATTCTTTGAACATCTATACGATTCTTTCAAAAAGGAAAGTACCTTCATTTTTTTCATGTCGATTTCTTAAAATCAAGTTTTCACCGGAAATACACGTTTTCATGCACCCCTGAACCCAAAAACCATGTTTTTAGCGATTAATCTGTGTGTGAACAAAATATCTCAAGATTGATAATATCATACGAAGTTGAAAATTGGAACTTAAATAAGGTACTTCATGAAACCCGACACGAACATTTTCATCAAAATCGGTTCTCCGAAATTAGTTTATTCGTGGGATTTTTTACTATTTTACGATTTTCTCAAAAACTATTCCTACGATATTTTTTTAAAATTTCCTTATTTATTACATTTTTATTATCTACAAGATAGAATTAACAGAAACTAACGATATACTCGTATAAGTCCCTTCTTAGGCCAATATGGATGTACACCGGTTATATTTATGGATGTGCGAAACCCTCAGTGATAGCTCGGATTCAGAGGTTTCAATCGAAGACCTTACATTTCTAATGCTACCTTATATAACGACCTCAACATCCCTCTAGTAACAGGTGTTTTCATTCAACTTTATCGAAACTTCCACGACAGACTTTTCGCTCATCCAAAAGAACTGATATGTAAACTTACCTCCTGTCATTTACCAAACAATGTTAAAAGATAACTAAGGAGGAAGTGGAGCAGGGATCTCCTGTTTTAAAAACGGTCAATGTTATTAATGAATGAATTAATTAATTAATCGATGACTTAGTAAGAAGTAACTAATATCATGTTGGAGACCTGTCAGTGGATGGTGCTCTCCATGCACGTCACTCACGTCATTTCATTCATTCTTTCACCCACCATCATATTCAGTGGTTGTTTATCTTGTAACAATTGTGAATTTCATAAATAAAGTTAATAATAAAAAAAGACAGGGTAAGCGCCATATCTGCTGAAAGCTGAAATTTTTTTGGCTGTGCTCTCGTAGCAATTTTTTTTATGGCTTAATATGTATTTTAGATCAAAAAACCTACATCTCAAGAAATACCATTACAATACTCTCCAGAGACCTGATGTTATTTTTAAAATACAAGATTTTATCTATGGTGACAACGAGAGCAAAATTTTCGTTTCATTAGCTGAAAACTTAATTTTATTAATAAAATTAGACATGATTATTAGATTTTACAAATGTTAAATTGAAAAAATATAAATTCATATTCATTAAATTCATTTATGAAAAGAAATATTATTTACACTTTTTAAAAAACGCGCCAAGTCTGAATAACCACAATTAACTCATGAATTATTGTCCAGGCTTCTATTGAATGCTACTTAATTACTAAAGGGTCTGAAAGGCAACAAAGCCTTTAATCAATGATAACTACATTCTAAACATATACTGTAACCAATTATTTGGGATAAAAATGAGAGTACTTTTATAAAAAACTAGTGAATCGAAAAAAAGTCATTTTCGTGTCTCAGTATATAGGTAAGTGATCTTTAATTGTACCTTAAATTTCTTTTTTTTGTATAGTGTATAATACATTTTACACATTACGTGTAAAAATCTGGTGTGAAACACTTACACGACTTTCTCTTGCTAATGCAAATAATGAACAATACCTATAACCTAACATTAATAATAAAACATAAGAAATAAACAAAAAACTAACCTCAAAAACACAACCTTATTTTAATCATGAGTAAATGATGCAAAATGAAAATCAACCTCAGTTTGGCTTAAAAATACGCAAAATAACTCTTTCACGCTAAACTAGGCTCTGTAGAGAAAATTCCTCTAAGTAAAAGCTGTAGATCTTTTAATTTCCTATAAATTTTATTATACAATTTTGTCATAAAATGCATACTAAGGCTGAAATCTTAAAAAATAGATTTTTTACAGATTTTCATGAAAAAAAAAACAGAAAATCACTAATTACCGCTAAATTAAGCGTTATACAAAAGATTGTTTGAAATAAAAGTTGTAGGAATTTTAATTTTCTACAAACTTTATTATAATTAGTATACATTTTTGCGCAAAAAATGCATACCTATTAAAGCCGCAATCTTTAAAAAAACAAATTTTTTACAAGAAAACAGTCTCCCCAAGAATGTCAGCAGACATGGCGCCTACCCTATCTTGTAAAGCATAAAAAATGTAGTAAATGAGGCGATTTTTAAGAAAATCGTAGGAGCCAATTTTGAGAAAATCGCAAAAAAGTGAAAAATGACACTAATAAAGTACTACTTCCGGTCGACCGATTTTGATGAAAATGTTTGTGACAGGTCTTCTAGTAGTACCTAACTTAGGTTTTAAGTTTCAAGTTCGTACAATGTTTCGTTCTTGAGATATTTTGTTCACACACAGACCAATCGCTAAAACATGTTTTTTTGGTTCAGGGGGTCTGAAACGTGTAGATCCGATGAAAACTCTTATTTCGAAAAATCGACATGAAAACAATACCTTTCATCCTAAATATTCATATAGGCAATAGAAAGTAAAAATGAAAGTACTTATGTAAAAACCTAGTGAATTGAAAAAAAAAATCATTTTCGTATCTCAGGAAAATAGGTAAGTGATCTTTAATTGAACTTTGAATTTTTTTTTTATTTCTGTTACAATACATTTTACACATTAAGTGTAAAAAAACAACCAAAATTTCATACATATAAAAAATTAGACGGGTTTAAAAAATGTATTCATATGTTATATAAGAATCTAAAGCCAGCTTATTTTGACCTTGTAGACACGTGTATTCAAATACTGTCATTGACAACACCAAAAATCTTTATTTTAGTAGTTTCTAAACTCTATTTTCCAAAACCTATCTTTGAAGATCAGTTATTTATGGAGTCATTTATTTTCTTTACGCTCTTTTAGATTATTTAAATTCACATCATCGGATTTTTTACCATAGCCCATTATTGGGGTTCTGGTACAATATTGTTAAGACTAATGTGTTATAATTTACCATACCTTGACCAAAAAATTGAACCCAAAAACTGGCTAATTTTAAAAAGCAGTTTTTGCCTGCCTGTTGGTGTAGTGGTCAGTGCAACTAGCTTTTATTCCAGAAGTTCAATTCCCGGTCAGTTCTGGCATTTTTAATTTTTATATTTCCTCATAAATCTTATATGTATTACGAACAAGCCAAGGCTTATATAGGCATCATTTCTCATAAGAAAAACAGAATTATCGCTTATGGTCGACTTCTATGTTCCACGAATAATCGCCGGTCTAAATACAATTCATCCACTGAACATTGTTGCTTAGGGAAGAGGTTGAATGAATGAAAATGATTGAGAACACATTTGTCAAAAAAAGGCAACTTAAGGAATAGGGGAAGGGAGCCATATATGGAATAGGGTCTAATTATGGAATACTAGTGTTTTTCCAGACAGAACGTTGGAAATCCTGATCTTCTTGCACTATTGGTTATACCGACAGAAACAACTACCGGATTCAAACAGACCAAATACAGCGTGTTTGTCATGGTGGTTATAATGAAGATTAAAAAAGGTGAAAAGTGGATTTAATGCTCGAGGTGTAATAATTGATATCATGAACAATGCACTAGTTCTGAAAGGTTGTATTTTGTCTGCGATTACTGTGAATAAACTGATTGGACTAATACTTTGGTAATTTAAAAACTATGTAGGCGAATTATGTATCTATTCCAAATTACGACCCAATGTATTCCATATTAAGATCCTATTTTGTGAATTTTAAAAATCATGTCGCTAAAGAAAATTTTCTTTAAAAAAATTACATTCGTAAATTTCAGATTTTGTATTTTCTAGTTATGGAATAAACTATTTCTACTATTTATATAAAATTCAAGTAATTTCAAAAAAGTCATTCATACCCAGAAAAATGAAAAAATAAAAATGGTATTCCATTTTTGGTTCCTCTCCCCTATAATATTTACTGGGCTAAAACTGTTTAAAATCAATAACTTTTACATCCTTAGTATTGTAACATTATTCCAGAAACGGGTGATGGAAAGGTTGTTTATTTTTGTTCAAGTTGGCTTCATTTCTAAGAAATTTTTTAATGCATGGGATGGAGTGTTTTGAACAAGGTTAGTGGACTGCGATGAAAAAGATATTTTGAAAAGGAATTCTAGGACATCAAAAGTACCTAGTAGAAACGTTTATTTTGTTCGGAGATTTCGTTAGAAAAAAACTCGTAATTGTTCGAAAGGTCTAGATTAACCTCAGGTAAAAACTAGTCTAGAATAGACCGCAGGTATAAATACAGTTAGCGCCTTTGTAGTGAGTCAGTCAACCTCTGAATCGTGAATGGATAGTGCGTTACGGGACCGGTTCTGAACTAAGTTAATAGTGTAAGTGCGTACGGGTGGTAACAAGTGGTTGTGGACAGGTAACCCAATAACTATTTTTTTGATTTCTAAAGAACTATATTTTATTGTTAGTAAAATTTGGAGGTCATTAGCTTCATCTTTCCCATGTTAATTCAAGGAACATTTTCTAAGGAAACGCAATAGATAGAATTTTTTTTATTTTAAAGATCTTAATCTTGGCAACATTTTAAATGTATTTTGAAAAAAATATATTTTTTAAAATAAATGTATCTTTTTTACCAAATTTTTGAACTTTAAAGCAAAATATTTTTCAAACCGGTGAAAATATGACAAAACCTTCTCCTTTAAAGGGAAAGCAGTTTCAATGAGTAAAACAAAACAAAAATTGAGTAGATATCTTTTACGATTCTTCAGAAAATATTCCTTTTTACTGAATAAAACTTTTTTTTTCAGGAAACGCATTAAAGAAAACTATAAAATTTTTGCCTTGTAAAAGTCAACTATTATTCTAGTGCATTTTATCACAAAAATTAACGTTCAGAAATGCATAAATTTAAAACGAAATTAAACAAAAAATGTATATATATATATATATTTTTTTTTTTTTTATTTTTTTTTTTTAACGTCCGACTGTTCTCCAATTACTGCTAATGCAGACGGTGAATGATGAAATGATTTTTTGTAACGTATGAAAAAATGCCGTACCTGAATGGGATTCGAACCCAAGAACCCAAAATGTATAGATTTTAAAAAGATAAAAATAAAAAAGTCGATTATCTTTGCACTTTTGGCCTAATGATCTCCCTCGCTTAAGGTTTATAATTGATTTAATTAATGTAATGTATATTTACGATTTACCTTTTCTATTTTATTTATGTAATTGCATTAATTGTTAGTGGGCTATGTTTAATCATTAATTATTATTGGTAATTATTAATTATGTCAATAATTTTGTCAGTATAAATTTTAATAAATTTTGTCAATAATTAACTACGAATTGGTGTAGTTGGTAATGTGCTCTCCTCTCATTATGCGGTCTTGGGTTCGAATCCCACTCAGGCATGGCATATTTTCATAAGTTACAAAAAAATCATTTCATCCTTCTCACTTCAACCCAACGTCATCGCTAATGACCACAATAGTTAATGCGACGTTAAATAAAAAAAAAATTGTAATTTTAAGTATGTTTATTATCAAACCCAGATCTTATACGAATCTAAGCTTAAGTGTTACAGTACGGTATATTTAAATAAATAATAATAATTCAAAATTTGTTGAACTAATTTTTGAGTGTTACTATCTTTGATTAAAAACATTATATTTGTTAATATTACTTTCAATCTATGATTTTTACAATCTTAATATTTTAAGACCCACCGGGTTGGTCTAGAGGTAAAGTCGTCGCCATGAGTCACCTCTTTAACAGCTGATTTTCGGAGACGATGGTTCGAGGTTCAAATCCTAGTCAAAGTAGTTTATACGGATTTGAATACTAGACAGTGGTTACCGGTGTACTTTGATGGTTGGGGTTCAATTAACCATACCTCTCAGGAATAGTCGGCCTGGGTCTGTACAAGACTACTCCTCATTTATACATCACCTTCATCTCATTGGGTCATGGGGTTGCTTATTGTTCTAAATTGAACAGATTGCAACGTACACACATTAGGAATTAAATTAAATTAATATTTTAAACCCACTGGGTTGGTCTAAAGGTAAATTCGTAGCAGAGTCAGCTGTTTTTCGGAGATGAAGGTTCCTGGTTCAAATCCTAGGAAAGGTAATTTTATATGGATTTGAATACTAGGCAGTGGTTACCAGTGCACTTTGTTGATTGGGATTCAATTAACCATACTTTCTTAGGAATGGTATTATAATCATCCTCATTTCATTGGATCATAAGGTTGCTTATTGTTCTTAAATTGAACAGATTTCAACGTATACACATTAGGGTAAAAAACAATATTTTAAAAACAGGAAACATTGAATAAACAGTGAAACAAAAATAATATGATAAACAAATTCATAAATTTTTGTTTAGTAAACAACTTCAACAAACAAACAAGATTGTGTAATTAATTAAAATTTCTAATAGGACCTTTACACAACTTTTATAGTGGTATAATTAACGAAAAAGAAATTTCAGTTATCTAAATTTTTTAAAACAGATTCAATAGTTAGGTTCAATGACATGAAATGTTCAGATTTTTTAGACAAATAATATGAATATATTTTTTTAAACAATCTTAATATGTATAATCATTTGTAGTTTGATAATAAAGCTGGTTATTACTTTTATTTGTATTAATTTAAATGGAAGGCCAAGGTTATTCTTATGCTTAAGAATAAGTAGTCTGACTGGTATCTACGCCAAATATATTTACATATTTAAACTGTAGACATACAAATAAAATATCTTACATGATATCACCTTATTTTCCTTGCTCTTACGTAAGCCCATGTAGGCCAGCTAATAATAATATTCTCTCTATATAGTAAAATCTACTTCTAATAAGATTTTTAAGGAGCATCCTTATGGTAACGTGTAAGATGAAACAGCGTTTTAGTCGGGATACAAGTAGAATAGACCTATCTCTAAAGAGAAGTGGCGTTTCATTTGTTCTGCCCACCTAAGCGTGCCAAAAGTGCATAATTTTCAAGGTTTCTTGTTTAAATCCCAGTAAAGTTAGTTACTTTTACACGGATTTGAATTCTAGACAGTGGTTATCGGTGTACTTTGATGGTTGGGGTTTAATTGATCATACTCTCTCAGGAATGGTCGGCCTGAGTCTGCACAAGACTACACCTCATTTACACTTCATACATATTTTTCTTATCTCATTGGGTCGGGGTTGCTTATTGTTCTGAATTGAACAGATTGCAACGTACACACTTATTAGGAATTAAAAAAAATAAAGTTATATAATTATCACATCATATGTTTTGAACCATAAGGAATCCAATGTACGTACTTAACAAAATCGTGTATCTGCTATCATTATGAGATCCAGAAATTTTATGCCAGAAGTAGGCCTATATACAAAACTGCACTTTTACTAAGGAGAATTGTCATAAGAACAAAATTCTAAATAAAAACAAAACACTATTATACATTTTATTTCATTATAAACAGAATTTATTACCTGTATAGAATGGATGAGAACCTGGCTGACAGAACAAATTTTAAAGCCACCAAACAATAGACCTAAGGTGTCAGATAAATGGTTTAAAGAAGTCATACAGATGTTGCGAAACCAGAATAAACTGAACCGAGAAAACTTAATGAACCGAACCAAATTTCTACAAAATATTATGGAAAGGGCTTGCATGAAGAGCAAAAACACAACAGCGGGTGGACAGAGGAAAGGACAAATGCCTACAGTAAATGCATGCTGAGAGGGCTGCAAAAAGAGTATCCACTAACGTCTAAAGTCATCTCATGTGATCTAAAATTAACTCTGTATAAGAAAAAAATTATTTCATTATGATATACATATAGAAATATAACTCATGGTAAATACAAAATTTGAGGTTTGACACTAAAAAAAACAGCACGCCAAAAAAACATTGACTTTTGTTTTCTCAGAATGTACTTTTTGTCACATGCCCCACTTTTCCTTAGGAGGGCACTGTAGTGCTACCTTACTGATCATTTAAGTATGCTGTTTTTAAATGACACATTGTGCTTTTCTTTGCCATATTGACATTTTCATTTTTGTAAACTATTGTTTTTTTGGCATCAATTTAAGAAGAGTAACAAATTCATCTGCATTGCAAAAAGTCCCTCGGTAACTCCTTTAGCTAACAGGGGTAAAATATTTTCTTTCCACAATTTAGCATTGTCTTCATTAAATTACCCTCCTTTTCTGTATTTTTGTGGTTTAGGTCATCAGCTGAAAGACTGGTTTGAACCTTTGAAGATTAATAAGTAAAACGAGGAGTGAGGTAGTTTACCATGTCTTCCTCACAGAGTTAAAGTATGCTTACCAGCATGTCAGGCCCTTTGAATAGCACATATTTTCCACCCTGCAAATGACACCTTCATTTCATTCACCACAGGGTCTCGCTATATAATGAAATTTATTACTCTCGAAGGAGATAACTTCTTGACTAGTGTCTTTTACACCTCTGCCTCTTGGTTTTTGCAGTGAAATATAAACATAATGCACAATGGTATTCATTACAATTTGTATTTCATAAAATTCACCTCTCTCACACATCAACACCACATCAGCCTCTTTTCCTCTGAACTCAAAATCAAAAATTATGTGAATGACTTAAAAGCTAAAAACGAGGTTTTAACAATTAAATTTTTTTAATTACTAGTGATTTAATAAAACAAAACTTATTAAATATTAATTATATTTATTATTAAAATGTCTGAATACATAAATACTAAGTTTAAATTAAACTGCATGACATTTACATCAGACTGTTGATATTATGTATGTTTCATAAATGATGTTAATCAATATTTTTACTCCTTTCACATGTAACACTAACATTCTAATTAGTTTCAATATTTTATTATTAAAATAAAAACAAAAATATAATATATTTTCATCACAGTACATTATTTCTTATTATATTAATATATATTAATTATGTTATAATAAAAATATAACAAATAGAAATAAATTTTTCTTTGAAATATAATAAGTTTTCGCGTTTTTTGTAAACTATCAAAAACTCTACCAAATATAACCTAAAGAAATTCTTTTGAACATTTATTTTTTGTATTTTACAATTAATATTGTGTCATTTTCGACAAAAATATTTTGAATCATTTAATAAAGTTAAAGTATAAACATTTTTTTTTATTTTTTCATAAAACCGAAAACTTTTTGTTAAAGTTGTACCTGAAATATTTTCTAGATATATTTAGATCAAAAAACATTTAATAAAAATTTGTTGATGTAAAACAATAATATGAACCTACAAAATCTATTTAAAGATGTTAATTTTTAAATTAAAAAAAACATACCATAAAGTTATATAAAAACCTAGGTATTTTAAATATTACTAAAACTCTTTTTTTTATTTTAAATTGTGTTATATTAAAAAACCTAGGTATTTAAAATATTACTACGAATTCGCTTTTTTGAATTGAAACAAACTTTGATAAATTCTACAAAATATTATGAACTGGTATTTCAAATATTTTAAAATACCGTTCTAGAATATTATTTAATACATTTCTCTTCCAATCCCATTCCTATCCTTGCAACTTCAGCAGCGATGCTCTTTATTAATAGAAACTTTAATTGCGACCTTGAATTCACTTTTATGGACAAAATATAATCTTTACTATGATCTTCAATTCATTTTACAGAGGACAAAACATAAATCTTTGAATTCCTTTTTTGTGAACTAAATCACATTGTTTAAATGTGCCGTAAGATAAAATATAAATAAATCATTTCAGACTTCCACTCATCTAAAATGAACCAATTAAAGGTGTTCAATTAAGTAAAACTACATTTATAGTGTGCCAATATGTACTAATATCCATTATGCCCTTCACAGAAGCGATGCAGGAGGCAGAGTTATTGAGCCATGTCCTGATACTGTAGTCGGGAGTTCTGCAATACCACTATTCCAATTACCTCCTTCCATACTCCACATTTCAACGTCATTTAATGCGCACATTCGTACTGTAGATACACCTCCTATTACCAGTACTGTATTACCTACAAATAAAAGAATATAATTTAATTCAGCATGTTTCAAAAAATTATTGTATTTTATTTATTAACCCACTGGGTTAGTCTAGAAGTAAAGTCGTCGCCGCGAGTCAGCTGTTTAACAGCTGATTTCGGAGACTAAAGTTCCTGGTTCAAATCCTAGCAAAGGTAGTTACTTTTATATGGATTTGAATACTGGACAGTGGTTACCGGTGTATTAAGGTTCAATTAACCATAGTCTCCCAGGAATGGTTGGCCTGGGTCTGTACAAGACTACACCTCATATACATGTCATACACATCCTCACTTCATTGGGTCATGGTTTATTGTTCTGAATTGAACAGATTGCAACGTACACACCACAAATCTCTATTATCTGACAATGAATTTCGGTGTACTTAAAGTTCCTTGCATTCAAAAACATGATAAGAAAATATTTCACAGCTAGCAGGGGTTTATCAATTGTTTTAAACGTCTTAAATAATCACAGAAGAAAGAAAACACAGCACAAATAAACTAGGGCATCCATGAAGAGGCAATAAACCAGTGAATCTAGTATGCGTGCATGGTGCAACGATAGTTGAACTACAACTGGGGTAAGAACAGGACTGCTCTTACTTTCTATAAACAGCTTGTAACTTCCAAAGTTTCTTTGCAGCGACATTGATGCTTTGCTAACCCATGTTTATTAGTATAGCTTATTCGAATCAGTGAAAACAGTACATAGTTTTCAAAAGGAAGAAAGTAAAGAACTGACTAGGTGATGATACAAAAAATTTAAGGGATTACTGACCAAACCAAATGATATTATCGACCAAATATTGTATATCAAATCTACATAAAATAACTTCAGAGTTCCTACACTTTTTATTAAGGGGAGTGGTTTGCCATATGCTTAACCATGTTAATGGAAATGCACTTTTCAAGAACCACTAAAGATATTACTTTTGTTTTCTTTAACATGAAACTGTGAAATTCGCTCAACATTTTAATGTGTACATTTTATGTTTTATGTATAAATTGTAATACCGTGCGTTCGGAAAGTCGCTGTGCACTGGAATTGTGACTATGGATTTATGAAAATATGTATAAAGAAATGACTAAGCATTTTGGAAAAAAATTTTTACGTTATTGTTCTGATATTTTAGAGAACTTTACGCATCAAATAACACAAGTGGAAATGAATAATGGTTGGTTCCAACAAGACGGGGCAACAGCACATACATCTAACATCTCAATGGCTTTCCTGCGCAACGTGTTTGGTGAACGAATAATTTCAAAGAATTTGTGGCCTGCAAGATCTCCTGATCTGACTCCCCCCGATTTCTTTTTATGGGGTGCGGCGAAACAAACTGTGTATCGGAACAGACCACACACTATTGACGAACTTAAAGCCGCAATAACGGCATACATTCAAGGAATCACTGTTCTTCAGTTGCGAAAGGTGTTTGCAAACAAAATGAAACGAGTGCAATGCTGTATTGATGCCAATGGAGGTCATTTCGAACACCTTCTATAAACAATGTAATCACGGTTTAACAATGTAATTAAGGTATTGAATAAATTTTTTTCCAAAATGCTTAGTCATTTCTTTATACATATTTTCATAAATCCATAGTCACAATTCCAGTGCACAGCGACTTTCCGAACGCACGGTAGATACAATTTTTTTTTAAATTATTGTTCTTTTCATCGAAAATAAAATTATTTTTCATCTATACTGTATTTTTAGATTTGGATATGTTTAAAGTTAAATCTTACTGTAAGGAACACTCTAAAAATTTAACACTGATATCTGAAGTAGGAGCTGAGAAAAGTGCAATTTAACGTCAGAAAATGACTTTTTTGGCAACTCCACTTTAAAGGTAAGAATAACTAAGAAATTACCACTAACTTGTACATTTGCCTGATGAATGCTGCAAAAAATACAACAATAAAAGTTGTATCAATCAGATTGTTATAAAAGTACCACCATTTTAAAGAGGAAATTTCAAATAATCGATTAATGTAAAAAACACAAAACGAAGGTTTTATTTGCTTTTCGGTAAACCAATCCCCTTAAAGCAGTCATAAATTTCAGAAATCTTAACATTCTTTTATAATTTTCTTCCAATTAAGACCTAAAATCTTACATGAGCCCAGAGTAACTATTCCAAAATTATTATCCTTAATTCTATATAGCCTACTGGAAAATGTGTAACAAACTTTTAACCATTCAGAATCAACATGACATGCATTCAGGTACGTTGTTCATGCAAATAATGCCTATCTATCCTCCCAAAATAGGTTGTTAGTGGAATGTACAAGAAGCCTAGAACTAGACAGGTTGATGTAGTCACACAGGATGTGATGGCACAGGGAAGAACTGGAGGAGCAGCAGTGTTGGATAGGAATTTTTGGAGGCTTAGACTGAAGAAAGCCGGGACTCGGATTGAGTTGTTACACCAGTAAAGAAGAAGCAATTTTAAACCATTGAGTTTTAAACTTGTCTTGCTGATAGTAAATCATGAGATAGATTAAAGAAAAAAGTGTTTTGCAATTACTGCTGATTCAGACAATGAGAAGAATGATAGATGAAAGAGTGATGAAAAAAGCTAGAACTGATCAAAAATTAAACCTGGGAACCCAGCATATAAGCCAGTTGTGCTGAACACTACACCACGAGCCGAGCAAAAAGGAGCTATGGAAAAGAGACAATTTAAAAAGTAATTAATGGTGTTTTGGACTGCAGTAAATAATCTGCAGAAAAACCACAATAATAATAAAATTAAATTCAAATGCCCACAAATTAAACACTTCACATCTCCCTAAAACCTCTGTAACTAAACAGATCGCCAAATTTCTTTACAACTACTCCCGTTCAATTTACCTAGCATATTAAAGAATTTATTCAACAAATTTTTGTAAATGAACATACCAAGCAAGCAAACAGAATGACCATGTCTTGGGGTATTTAACTGTGAATGAATTCTCCATTCTTCTTCATGATCATCCCAGACATCCACATCACTGATACTTATCGCTTTACGACTAACAGTACTTGCGATATTATTAGTCGCACCACCAATAAGATACAATGTATCATTCATGACAAGTAGTGAAGAAAACCCTCGTGGAATCCGTAGCTGAGAGTTAAAAGTCCACCTGTTTCAACAAAATCATAAATTTATAATTATTACAGTTCATATAATTTAGTGCAGTTTCAATTTTAAGCCCTACTCAATCTCACTCCCTAGATATTTTAAATTTTTCACCAGCCTCAATGCCTGTCCTTCCAGTGTAATGGTCTCCTCTAGACCTCTATCCCTTCCAAAAACCATTACTTCACTCTTCTCTTTACTTATTTGAAGTCAAAAACTCTTCATTATTTAATTCCAAGCATCCAGCTGAATTTGTACATCCAAATCAAATTTGGGAAGACTTTCTCTCCCCAAATCACCACATCATCCACAAAAATCATCTTATTATCCTTACATCCGACTATTCCTTTTATAAATAACTCACAAAATCCACTAAATCTTCAAGTTTTGTTTACAAAAGTTTGATCTGGTTACCTTTTGTTATATCAAACATTCTGTACAGTTAAGTTACGTATTTACTATTTTTACAACTACAATATGTTACATTTGTATAACTATATAATTTAGAACCCACCAGTTTAAAAAATATGAACAAAAAGATACTTTAAATACCATAATTTCATGAGAGAGACATTGACGACTGTCAATGGAACTTACGTATTTTGACGCTGATCATAAACTTCAACATTCCTTGTTATAGCCAGTCTTTTGGAAGCAGTAAATCCACCAGCCACCCATATTGTATCCCTGTATTTAGTAGCAGCTAGTCCCATTCGTGGAGTATTTAATGGTGTAATTTCTTCCCATGTTTTTCTGAATGGACAATAACGCTCAACGGAACCAAGTATCCTGTGCAAACTAAATTATATCGAATAACATGTTTAAATATTAAATTGTTTTATTTCTATTTACAAAAAGAAACAAATGTAAGTTTTAACTTACAAGTTTGAGTTTACAGTGATTAAAAAATTCTAATTAATAAAATTGTCATTATTAGATTGTTGTATCTTAATACTAATTTATTATTAATTGAATTGCAATTAAATGTAGCCTAATTGGGTTCTAAATACATGGAAGTGAAAATATTATTTTCACGATTTTTCTGTTAGGGACTATAATATTTTTTGGTAAAAGTTATGGTATAATAACCAAGCAAACTCCCACCATGTGTAGAAAGTAAATTAAATAATTATTCAATTTATTTTTCAGTGAACATAATATTTTCATTATTAGACCTTTGTAGTACATTCTAACACAGTAATAGAATCCTGGTTGCTGACAAATAACTATTACTATTTTCTATTCATTTACTAGATAAATAAATCAGTAATACTTTTCATTGTTGGTTTCTCCGCCAATCACATAAAGTTTTCCACCACAAGCAACCAATCCAAAATTTTTACGAGGTGTATTTAAAGGTGATTCAATAGCCCACATTCGAGAAACAGGATCAAAACTGTAAACACTTCCAACAATATTTGATTTACTCTCACCACTTGTACTCCGAGGATCAGCACCACCTATAAAAATTAATAATAAAAATTTAAAGAGGACAACTCAAAATAACTAACACTGCTGTCCAGTACTGTTAAGAATTACAAAATCAGATTAATATAGGATAGAAAATAACTTGAAAAATGTAAATATTTGACAAGTTAAATCGATAAGATGGTAGTTGTTAATATCCAGGAAGGAAAAATGTTAATTGGAAAAATCAAAAAACCATAAAATTTCAGAATTTACTACAGAAACCATTTAACATTAACATTCCTAATTAACTGATTTGCTTGGAATATCTGTTTAACTCCTTTAAAATTTTATCTGATTAACTAGTAATAGTTTTCAAAAATGAATGGAGCCATTCATTTGACTAAAATAATTGCAATACTTAAATTTAAAATTAAGATCTTACAAAGGACGTTGTCCTAAAAAACTTATTCGGTGAGATAAAAAATTTAGTAATTATCATGACATATGTTACCTATATGTAATGATTTTTATTTTCAATCAATGTCTAGTTTCTAGAACACAAACTTTCTCCCTTGGGCTCTAACTTCCATAAAGTCTGTGGCTTTCATTAATATGACTATTGCATTGGAGTTTTACCAGAAGACATGAGATACCCATGGGTTAATCTGGTGTGCCCAATACTAAGTTGTGCAATTGTAACTTCTCTTCTGTTCTTTCTCAGCAATGTAGGCCAAGGCTTAATGACGTATTAATCTTGTTTTATACCACATTTTTTTAGAAATCAATCGTGAAAATTATTACAGTAGAACTTAGATAGTTCGACACTTTGTGGACTTAGAGGTTGTCAAAGTATTGAAATAAGAACTATCCAGAGGATATGGTTTATTATACGCATATAGGAAGCATTAAAAACACAATTTTAGTATGAAAATTGCCCAATTTTAATGAATACAGTACTAACAAAACAAAAAACAAAAGTTAAAAGTACAGTAACGTATTGACTTAATGAACAAACTGCGAAAACTTAAAAATTGAACAGTAAACTACAAAGTACATAAAACAAAAATTGAAAGTATAAGAACTTATTGAGTTACAGTAACAAAAGCAGTTTTACATCCTACTTTGAAAAATATTTGGTGATTTTTAAGTTGTTTTTTCACTTTCATTTCATTTGAGCCGCTTCATCTCGGAGCTGTCGAAGGAAAAGAATGTTCATTGCGGACGCCCTTTGCTCCTCTAAGTACTGAAGGGTTCCTTTGATGAACTTTTCACCTTCACTATGTGTGAACCTTGGTTGTGGAGGGTTTTCTTGATCATCTTCAGAGTCGTCATTGCTACCTTCCTTTAATTTTAAAGCAAAAATGATTTCTTGGTCTGAAGTCGGTCCACTTTCTTCATCTTGAGTCATCCATTCTTCAACATCACCACCTGTACTTCCTTCACAGCCTAGAATTTTGTCCATCAAAAGTCAAGTTCGTTAGTGCTGGGCTCTTCTTCGACAACGGAAGGGTAGGGGGATGATACGTACGTGAAAGGGGCTGACCTGCCTGCCGGATGCTGCTTACACCACGTCATGTCATCACACCACAAGGCTGTCGAAGTACACAGTGTCAAAGAATTAAGAGTCGAAGAATCGAAGGTTTATTGTATTATGACTTAGTAATAGAGGTAAGGGTCCAAATGAGGAAACCTTTTTGTTTTTCTTTAACCACACCATTGTAATAAAAATACCCACAAATTATATACCTAGTTTTCTGATAAAAATATAAATTGTTCAAGTTATGTAGGTCATTTAGTGAGTCAAAAAAAATGTTTTTTTAATACTAATTTTTCGTTTTTCAAAAAAGTGTTGGTAAAGTGGAATATATTAAATTAAAAATGACTTTTTAATTGGGACATAAAAACCCTATAACATTGCCTTTAGCTTCCATCCAATGTACTTTCTAGGCATCTGAAACAATTTAAAATAGTGGATGTAGAAGCATTTTATTTAGCTGGTAATGTAGTAACATAAAATACACATTTCCATATTACCAGCACCGCCATGTTTAACAAAACCTTTTTTCGTACCTAACAATTTTCAAGTACCAAACTATTTAACTACTTGAACAGTTACTTCAAATGACCTATCAGATTGTGTACATTATAGAATGACATAAATAAGTAGGTACATGTCACAGTATATAAACTTATTCTTTATACCCTGGGTCCATATATGTGAAATAATATGTTAAAGCTTCCCTTTCAAAGTTTAAAAAATGGAGAAAATATAAATCAATCAACATTGTTTACAACACAACTAGAAGTTTTTTTTTTTGCTCCCTAGAGACTCCAGGAGGAGTATAGGACATGACAGCTATAACACCTGAAATATATATAAGAATCACACAATGTATCACTACTATCAAGAAAGAAATTCTTGTATGCTACAAAAAGTTTCACAGATCAAGTAATTTTTCAGATTCCTTTTAAAGGAATTCAAATCCTCACAACATTTTAAAAATTGGGGTAATTTATTCATGAATTTTCTCCCAGCATAAGTAGGGTGGTCAGCGCTACTGTCACATTTTAGAACTGCAATGGTCCAGTTACATTTTACCAGTGCGCTGCACCATCAATCAAGCCCAAAACAAAGCGTCTCCACATTACAGACAGTTTCCACATTTGCACCCATACCTCTATTTATTATCTATTGTATCGCAGTTGGTAACGTGCTCGCCTCTTATCATGCGATCTTGGGTTCGAGTCCCATTCAGGCACGGCATCTTTTCATACGTTACACACAATCATTTCATCTTTCACCGTCTGCATTAGCAGTAATTGCAGAACAGTCGGACGTTAAACAGAAAAAAAAAATATTATAAGAAGTATCTTTTTACAACACTTTGAAGAATTTGTCCATGTTAATGTTGTTAAAACTTAAACAATTTCATATGAATGTACAAGAACATATTTTAAATCTATAAAACGATTACATTCTTTTGACTTACCAATTAAATACACTCTTCCTCTAAAAAATATGACAGAATGATGGTGTCTTGGTTCAGGTAATTCATCAACTAAATCCCAATGTCGTCTGTTCATAACATATCTAAAAACATTTTTCCCAGTATTATGTCCAACTGAGAAACTGTGATGTGGGTCAACCCCACCAAACACTAAGACAGCTTCTTTATTCGAGAAAAATAATGAACCAGGTAGTAAATATTCAGCTGGCATTGCACCAATTCTAACTGGTCTGAAATAAAGTAAAATAATTTTTTTCATGTTATATTACATAAAATTCATAAACATGAGACATCAAATAATTAAATTTTTAATACAAATAAACTTATTTTTATTTTCCCAGTTGGTCAAAGCATGAAATAGTTATATAAATGTTTTATCATATTTGGTTGGAGTAAACAGCCTAATCTTGTATAAAGAATGATTTCAGGAACTTCAATTGCTTACAGTTCCTTTTTAATACATTTTTGAAGGGATAATATTTCTTTTTCTTATATAGAGCCATTTCAGAACACAAAAAGTAATTTTTATGATTTGTTTTCACCATACATGTAATAGCTTACTTATAGATTTTAGAAACTCTTTTCATATTACCCAGAGAAGAATTTTCCCACAATAATGTACCAGATATGAGATAGAATTAAATGATGATAAGCAGCCATAGTAATACGAGGTGTGGCTATTAAATAACGAGACTGATGTTGTAAAAAATTTTATTTTTATTTTATACATAATCACTTATTGTTACCATCAATGTACACTCCTTCTGTATCCCTACAACGCTCCATGCGAATTTTCCATTGTTGGAAACAGTGCTGGGAGTCATCTTCTGTCAGCTCCTTCAGGACACGTGCTGCTTTCTCTTTTACCGCGTCCCCAGACTGAAATCTTGTATCTTTTAATGCAGATTTCACCTTAGGGAACAGGTAGAAATCACATGGTGCAAGATCTGGTGAATAAGCTGGATGTTCTAACACCGAGATGCTGTACTTGGCTAGGAACCTCTTGACAGATAACGCGGAATGAGATGGCGAATTGTCTTGGTGGAGAACCCATGATTTGTCCTTCCACATTTCGGGGCGTTTTTTTCTTACTCTTTGACGTAGTTTTTTTAAGTACCTCAAGGTAGTATTATAGATTAATTGTTTGACCTTCAGGAACCCAGTGAAGGTACGCTATCCCACAGGTATAAAAAAAAAACAATCATCATTGCTTTAAATTTTGACTTGCTCATTCGAGGTTTTTGGCTCTCGGTAAAGTTCGGCTCTTCCAGTGCATGGATTGGTACTTCGTTTTCGAATCATAAGTAAAAAACCATGTTTCATCACATGTTATTATCTTCTACTTGTTCCCTAAGGTGAAATCTGCATTAAAAGATACAATATTTGAGTCTGTGGACGCTGTAAAAGAGAAAGCGGTACGTATCCTGAAGGAGCTAACAGAAGATGACTTCCAGCACTGTTTCCAACAATGGAAAATTCACATGGAGCGTTGTAGGGATAGAGAAGAAGTGTATATTGAAGGTGACAATAAGTGATCATGTATAGAATAAAAATAAAATTTTTTACGTCAGTCTCGTTATTTAATAGCCACACCTCGTGTTTATCATTTTATCTGGAATTTTTTTAATGTAAATACCTCAAATTATATCTTACTACAGATTTTATCAGTAAGAACCTTCCATGACTAACGCCCAACCAGTACTCACAGAAACTTTGTCGATTCTGCAGAGGTTGGTTTAACATCAATTAGTGAGTTTTTGTATTTTTAAGTACAACCGAAGTTGATTTTCATTATGCATCATTCACTCATGATTGAAATTAGATTATGTTTTTCATATTACATTATTCACTCATGATTAAATATGGGTTATATTGTTCATTATGCCCATAACAGTTCGTGGAGTATTAAATTATTTGCAATCAATCTGCTAGTTCCAAAGCTACAAAAAAATAGTTGCGTTTCTTATCAAATGGTCAGCCAATTATAAGACTGAAGCATTTAAGAACAGAAGAGGTAGAGATGTAAAAGACACTAGTTGGAGTTATCTCCTCAGAGAGTAATGAATTTCATCATTACACACAGCCAGACCTTGTGGTGAATGAAGGGAAAGTGTCATTTGCATAATGGAAAATACATTGTATTTTCAGAGGGTCTGGCATGCTGATAAGTATACATTTCCACTCAATAAGGAAGGCATAGTAAATCACCTCACTCCTCGTTTTAGTCAATAATGCCTCTAGAGATTCAAACCAGCATTTCGGTCGATGACCTAAACAACAAGATTGTTCATTATTTACATTGGCAAGAGAAAGTCATGTGAGTGTTCTACTTGATCTTATGAAATATAGTAACTACAATTAAGTACACCTACAATTAAGTAGGCCTAGTTTTTTAATAATAATTACAATATCTTAGTTTTTGGAGATCTTACACGGTAAGGGGTGTACACGCTTGAAAATTATAAGGAATGAGGAAATGAGGTCAGAATTGGATATTTACAACTTGAACAAAAACAAATAATTATCACCAAAGTTGGAGACAGCACATGGCAAGGATGTCAGATAAAGGATACCTAAGCAGATGCACTGCTATGCTTCAGAAGGAAAAGGGATATCGGTAGACCTAGGAAAAGGTGAAGATAGATGATTTATAGTATGTGAGTTTGGAACAGGCTGCAGCCTAATCCTTGGTTGAAAAAAGAAGATCTTATTGTAATAATTATAAAGAGAGACTGTAATTACATCGTACCTAGCTATAGATGAATGACTATCACTTTTCTTTCTAACCACATAAGGAACATCTGGTATAACATTTTCATTTTTAACTGTAGTAGGGGGATAACTAGACAAACAATTAGGGTCATTTCCAAGACCAGTGTAATAAATAGTTTTCATTTTTGATTCGCTTCTTTTATTCTTAACAGTTTCATCTTGTTTCATAGTAGTATTAAAAACATAAGTCTCTTTATGTCTTGGTATTAATTCTTTTTCTTGGTATCTCTTTTTGTGTTCATCTTCTTCCATTTTTTTTAATTGTTCCTTCTCTTTCCGTTTATTCTCTTCAGCGATTTCTAATTGTCTATTAATTTTTTCTTGGATTAATTTCTGGTATTTCTTTTTTGCTAAATATTGTCGAACTTTACATTGTATTATAATTGCAGCTTGGTTCTTTAAACTACTCATTGTACCTTTCCATTGTGTTTTACAATTGTCTGATTTATAAACCTGATTATTATTATTATTAGTTTCAGTATTACAATTCTTATTTCCTGTTTTATTTATAACTGATGTTTGATTAACAATAGGACTACTACCAGTTTTTCTTAATGGTACAACATTTTCTTCTTTTTTCTCTAACTTTTTGTAATGATCATCATCTGAAGATAAAGCAAAAGTTTCTTTTTGTTTTTTCCTAATTTTATTTGCAAGTTTATTTATTTTATTATTCACTTTATACTTATGTTTATAACAATTGTAGTAATCAATCGCACAATTATGACCATCGTCAACTCTGATATTACTTGAGTTCCAATTATTATAAGTAACTGTATTCATTTGTATTTCACTGGAATCTTGATAATCATCGTCATTATCACCATCATTGTCATCATCATCACAAAGCTCAACAAATCCTACATTGCAATTTAGTAAACCATTATCATATTTAGCATCTTGAACGTTATGATGGTTTTGAGTTTTGTTCACCTTAATATAACTTTTCATTCCATCCATGGTATTTCCTGTATTTTGTAGTTTACTTCTCTCCTTCTGAAAAACAGATAAATTTCAGTAGGTTAATTTCAAATTTATTACTTTACTACAAATTATTACAAATGCCAAATATTACTGAGTGGCTCATTCAAGCAGTAGAGCTTTGTTGTAGGCTGATGATACTTCAACGATTAATAAAAGGTGAATATTGACAGTAATAACACCAACCTAGATTTTGTGTATTATTTCACAAGGAATCCAAGAAATATCATTCATTACATATACATATGTACCTGATAAAGGAAGTAACAGCTGTCAATAATCTCCAGGCTTCACGTTCAAAATGCAGTATGGAAAGTCCATAAGCAATGTATTTCATATCGAAGTTTGAGTGCTCCTACACTAAGTAAAAATATGGACTCCGGGGCACAACATGTTCTCATATTTTACAAAATCGAATAACCTAATATGGAAACATAATATTTGTATAGTTTTAAAAATCAGGTACCGACAATTATTGTTGTAATGGAAATGTTTATCAATTTAATTTTCTTTTATAATTATTTTGAAGTAAAGAATAGTTATTGTTTAAATCTTGGTAAAAATTACGAAAAAAGAAATTATTTCTTGTTTAACACCCCACTTTTTTCATCGGGGGTTAAAAATAAACTGTATGTTTGATATAAGTTCTCAGGTGTCAAAATGATTCAGAGATTCTCGAAATATTAAATACAACCCATTATCTATCTTTGATCTGCTTTCAAATCAGTGATTTTTCAAACTCTGTTATTATTTCTGTTGCCATCCAACATTATGACTTCATATTTCAAATTGCAGATAAAATTCTATATTTTATACCAAAATAATAAAACACATATCAATGACAGAAAAAAGTTATTTAATTTGAAATGCAAAAACTGTTACGAGATTTAAACTTTCAACTTCGTACGAGCTTATCTAATTATCAGAGTAGGCTACTATAGTACTCTGATATAAATATTATTATAATAATAACATTTATAGCGTAATAAAATACAGTTCATTTGGAAGCGAAAGTAATTTTTTCAGAATTTTTGATTAAAAATGAGCTTGCTAGAGCATGGTAAGTGAAACTCTAAATATTTTTGCCAGTGACCTTCGGATGGTGTCTGTGGAGGAGAGTTATTGTATTGGCTGTGCCTGATGTTTTCCGTACGCCTGACAACACAATAGGTTCTCATAAGAGCTCTACTGCATTCTGAATATGAAATAGAGTATAGGTTAATAATACCATGTTACAAAACAGGCAAAAACAAACTGAGTTCCTGAATCCTAAGAACCAGTTTTTTCAGAACACACCAAGATAGCAGTGGTGCTGATTTAGTAGGCTAATTGGTGCGAATATTGCTTATAAGCCTACAAAAAAATTTTAACCCTATTTATAATTTTAATGTGGTGTTTTTACTACTACTTACCTCATTATCACAGAATTTGTAGGGCAATTTCTATATGAATTAATGCTAATAGTCAATGGGAAGAAATATCAGTACTTACAAAAAAGAACATAACGTAAGGGAAAATAGAAAAGTTGATGTTTATTCATAATAATATTCTAGAACATGTTATATAAAAAACAGCAAAGTTTCTTGAAGTATCACTAAACAAATTTTTGAATACCTTACTTAATATTATTTAATTGAAGTATTTACATTAAATTTTTTTCTGTCATTTACATTACTTGTTTGTTCCTCAAAAGAATAAGTTGGTCCCAATTTATGTATAATTTATTTTCGTGACATATTGAGTGGATAAAGATCTCACCAATAAGCTATGTTTACTCATCTTCCAATCTTCAGTTCAATTTTGACTGGTTTACAATATGGTTTGAAGATGGATGCAGAGACTCAACATTTCAGAATGCTGTGTCCTGCACAAGGTGAATGGCAATATCAGCCATCACTAACACCTTTATAATAATATTATTCCATCTACAAATTTTGAAAGATCTTTGTATCACTATATCAGTTGGTTTAAAATGAGCTTATCACATTTTGTGACCAGACACTCCCTTTAATTGATAACAAGAGCCTTCCATCCTGTGTCTGAGCGCCATCTTTATAAGGTTTTACCCTGCCTATATCTCTCTAAATTATAATATGCTATGGCAGTCTGGAATTGGTCAATGTTTGGAACAGGCTTCACATTCAGCAAATAAATTACTCATTGGAGAAATTAATTAATTGGTGATAGTTCTAGAGTATCATTCATTTTAAAATTATAGAGCAGAAGGAGTCTTAATTTTGTATATTGCCATTGATAGCTTTGTTAAAGAAGGGTGGTTTTATAATGGTTCAATGAATTTTTTTAAGATAACGTTTGTTTACCAAGATACATTTTAAACTTATACGCTTTCCTTTTTTCTTTTTTCAGTAATAATAATCAAATTAATTTTGGACTGATTGGAATTAATAATATATTTTGTGATAATCATCGCGTGACTTATTGAAATCCTTGAGCAGTGTGAGGCGAATTAGTAAAATGGCATTTGGTAATTTGGGAATCTTAAAATCAATTCAGACAGTAAATTCGTTACAAAATATAAATTTTTTTTTAATAATCTGTACAATAATTATGTTAATATAGGATACTAATTTCAGTCATTTAACAGAAATGTAATTAAACTGTTTCAAATGACAACAGTGTCTAAATCCAATTAGCTAACAAACTACTTTTCCCTGAAATAAAAATCCTAAATTTCTAATTAACATTTACTGATTTGAATGTTTCATCATTAAAAAATTATTACTTATTGTCCTAAATTTAGAAAAACTAAATTTGACTAAATAAAGAATGTTTCACTTCATGCACAAATTTAGAATGTAGTTAAAAACGATTAATAAACAAACTACATAATTTAGGCCAGCTAACCGAACAGAAAATAAGGATTAATAAACAAATCTCTGAAGTTAAGATAGTATTTTTTCTTCTATACTACCAGGTAATAAATACCTACTACACAATTGAAAAAAAATTCTTAAATATCGGAAAAAATAAAAATAAAATGACCAACAAGAATATATAAACTGCTAAAAAAGTAAAATATATTTCAAAATTATATAAAACCAAAACTAAAACCACATATAACCTTACTAAGACTGATTAGCTAATTTCAACTTCTCAAAGATCATAACCTCACAAAATAATCGTTGAAATTTTGCAAGCTTAATTTGACAAGACATCAAGAGAACAAAATTAGAATTTTTTTATAAAAATACTGGCCTTCTCACAAAGTATTTTTCCAATCAGCCCAAATTTATTATTTAATAAATTTTTATACTATAAATAATTACATTATAAAATAAAATACATTATAGTAAATCTCACCATTTGTAAATTGGTTACAATTACAACCAAAATGAGCCATTTTATTCTTCCAGTGCTGTGGTCGTTGAAAGATGTCCAACTCTCAGACAAATTGAAATATAATCAAACTCATTTTCTTCAATATACATTCTAAAATTCTTCAATTAAAAACTATTCTTCTATTTTATCATCAAAATAGACAAATAAAAAGTGCACATCTATGAAATTTAATTTCTACGTTAGTTTAGTTATTATCTTTTACTTATAAAATATCTGACAATATAAGTATATAAGAACATATTTTAAAATAACAAAAAATAATAAATTACATACCATTTATAAATACAAAATATTAATGGCTGTCGGTAAAGAATAAAGGCCAGTATTTTTTATTACGTTGCAATACATAAAAATGTACATACATAACTTTTAAAATTAAATTAAAAGATATATTAGTACTGAATTTGGAAAATGTCTTTCACCATTTTATTTATATTTAACACACATTAGAATTCGTATAATTTTTTACTGGATTATTTACAATATATTTGTCAAGTGGTAAGGAGATGTACAAAATGGCTAAGATGTTTTAAATATATTTTTGGTTAAAAAAATTTAAAATAGTAAAGACACATGATGTAACACTGAATGAAAGATTGGTTCAGTGGCTCTGGGAATGGCAGGTAATTGTGTCATAGATAGGTGGGGTGATGAAGACAACAAAAACTTGTAAGTTGAAAGAATTACAAAGACAATAAGAATGATAGACCAAGTAGGTTGTTAGTAACAAACACTTATATAATAAAAAAATAAATAAAAATAATAAACCAAAGTTGTGAAGATGACCTTCATAAAAATGAAGGTATTTATTATTTAATGGGTAGAAATCCAAATCAGATTTATTAAATCTATTCTGCTCTTTTGTATGGAATACAAAAATGGGGTTAGGTGGCCTAGACTCTTAAGAAACAAGAAAACACAAAATTCAAGCTTTCAAATTATGGTTATATCAACATGTGTTAAAAATAGTGTGAACAAAGTAAATAACAAATGAGGAAGTCTTACATCAGGCACATAAATTACAAGAACTAGTTTGCATGGTATAGAAACACTGAATGGATGATTTTATAACATGTTAAGTGTAGAGAGAAACACTAACTGTAGATAATAATACAAGAGACAAGACCGCAGAAAGATGAAGAATATTCTGGTTGAAAATCCTGCTTAATTGGTACCATAGCTTCTTAGTGGAACTAATTATGGCACTAGTGTCAAAAGTATAAATTGATTTTAAAATCACCAATCTCCGACAGGAGAAGACACTCAAAGAAGAATATGTAACAAAAGAGAAACTGTAGTCACCTCATCAGCAAACATAATGACAATTACTTCATATTTAGAATATTGTAACTGAGTAAATTATTAAGAACGTAGGATAAGATTAAAACTCATCACCAATAACTGCACGTCAAAACAGTTATATAACAAGTCAGAGAACTAGCAAAAACTATAACTAACTACAGTGACCAATCAGAATTTTTTAAATTATCAGTTTGATTTTGAGAGAAATTTAAATACATCGATAATAATGTTAGCTACACTGATAAAACACTTAAGTGATTTCATTACTTGCTTAAGTCTTTCATAGAATTTATTCTGAAGATCTAGATAAAATCAGAAATAACGCTTATTTCAGGTTATACTTGTGATATTGCATTGTTCTCAGGAACCGTAAAATAATACGATATCTACTTCAAAATATAACTCGCAAAATTTCAACTTTTTATCAGTCATTAAATTAGTTTTGTTGTTAATAATTTGTACTATTGTGAATTCTTCATGGACCATTTTAAATTAAGTTTCAGATCATTTGAGATTATATTTGAAACAATTTTTAGATCAAAATTTTTTCAAAATAAATCTAGGGCATATTGATAATTGAAATTTTTTCCAGCTAAAAATCTGATAAAATTCAAAAATTTAAAACAATTTATATTTTTTAAATATCTCAAGTTCCTCTAACCTTAGTACTTTCAAAATAAGAAATCCATAATTACTACAAAAAAATGTATCTGTTTTGAATTTAGAGAAAATCATATCAAAAACGTAAAAAGTTAAAAAAAAAATTCTTTCAAATATTACCTAAATTTTTTGTCAGATCACTAAACAACAAAAAGGAATATTCCTGTCCATGCCCTGAAAATAACTTATGCTATTCCTTAGTATAATTAACTGAACTAATCAAAATACAGGTCTCAAATTTTCATATTTGTGTTATGAACTAATTATAATGAACTAACAATTTACAACCATTACAAAACATAATTAAAAACAAAACAAATTATAGCAAATATTTCAAATCAAATTTTATACTGGCCTTATATTCTTATACCGAGGGATATAGCCAGAAATTCAAGAGTGGCGGTAATTTTCCACCATTGAATATGACTGAAGGTGAAGTAGTGGTGTGGCCCAAAGTGTTATGTCTTCACGAAAACTTGGCGTATTACTGAACATAGAAAATAAAAATGTAGTCATTGAGAGTAGACTCATTCTTTTTTTTGCTTCCATATTTGAGATTCAAAAGCACTTGTTCTTCTATTAGATATTTGAATCAACTAAACTAAAGCTTACGGCAACTAGATGTGTGACGAGCAGTCTTAAGAATTCTAAATTACTCCCTCTACTTTATAACTATTATGTATTAGATCCTCATACCATTTCATTGCTGCATAGAATTTAGCCTTGCACTTTTAGCCTCTAACAAAGATCCTGGTTCAGTATGCATCTTTTAGCCAAGATTCAAAAACTGGTTACTGGGATATTATGTACATTTTTATAATTTTATCTAGTAATAATAATGGTGCCACTACAAAAATATTAAAATATTTTACCTTACCTTTAATGATGAAACATTCAAAAGTGTTTAAAATTTTCTTACAAATAACCTGCAACTTCATTAAATAATCTTATTTAACTAAATGATAAAATTGAACTTAGGAGTAATTTTAATGAATATACACAACAAAATTTGTAAGATAAGAATTTGTAAAATATTCCTCAAAATGGATTATATGCTATTATCCTAAAACTTTGGTTGTATTTTAAATTGTGCAATACAAGAACTCTGAGAAATAAATACAAAGCGGTAAAACATTTATTTGTTATGGATGAAAAGATACCAAAAAGAAGGCCAAATTATTAATGTACGAGGTGTGGCTATTAAATAACAAGACTGACGTTGTAAAAAATTTTGCTTTTATTTTATACATAATCACTTATTGTCACGTTCAATATACACTCCTTCTCTATCACTACAACGCTCCATGCCAATTTTCCATTGTTGGAAACAGTGCTGGAAGTCATCTTCTGTCAGCTCCTTCAGGACATGTGCCGCTCAAAAATGTTTGAAATGAAGCTCACAAAAAATGTTTGTACTGACACTATGTACGTAATTGAAAATGACCCAAATTTTTTGGAAACGATAATAACATGTGATGAAACAAGTTTTTTACTTGTGATACGAAAACTAAGTGCCAATCCATGCACTGGAGGAGCCGAACTTCACAGAGAGCCAAAAAAGCTTGAATCAGCAAGTCAAAATTCAAAGCAATGATGATTGTTTTTTTTTTTATATCCATGGGATTGTGTACCTTCACTGGGTTCCTGAAGGTCAAACAATTAATCAGTATTACTACCTTGAGGTACTTTCTAAACTACGTCAAAGAGTAAGGAAAAAACGCCCCGAAATGTGGAAGGACAAATCATGGGTTCTCCACCAAGACAGTGCGCCAGCTCATTCCGCATTATCTGTCAAGAGGTTCCTAGCCAAGTACAGCATCTCAGTGTTAGAACATCCACCTTATTCACCAGATCTTGCACCATGTGACTTCTACCTGTTCCCTAAGGTGAAATTTGCATTAAAAGGGACAAGATTTGAGTCTGGGGAAGCTGCAAAAGAGAAAGCGGCACTTGTCCTGAACGAGCTGACAGAAGATGACTTCCAGCACTGTTTCCAACAATGGAAAATTTGCATAGAGCATTGTAGGGATAGAGAAGGAGTGTGTATTGAAGGTGACAATAAGTGATTATGTATAAAATTAAAATTAATTTACAATGATAGTCTCGTTATTTAATAGCCACACCTCGTATACTATTATACTAAAACTTTGGTTGTATTTTAAATTGCGCAATAAAAGAACTCTAAGAAATAAATATACCAAGCTGTAAAACATTTGTTGTGGATGGAAAGATACCATAAAGAAGGCCAAATTAATGATGTTTTATTATGCACCAGCAGTGTTGTATGGAGCAGAAACATGGGGGATGAATGAGAGAAATTGGAGTAGATTAGAGGCAGGTGGGATGAAGTTCTGAAGAGCAATAAAGAGTAGGACAAGGAGAAAAAGAATAAAGCTACTGAAATTAGAGCAGAGCTAAATGTGGAATGTATGAGGGAGAGAGTGGAGAAAATGAGGATAAGATAGTATGGCCATGTAAAGAGAATGGGGGAGGAAAGGTTACCTAAAAGAATGGAAGAAGGCAGGGTGGAGGGAACAAGATCAAGAGGATGACCGAGAAAAAGATGGAAGGATGATGTTAAGAGGAGTGTGGAGGGACGGGTATACAACTGTAAACTAATAGAGAAGGAGAAATGGTGGATGAACAGAAAAAGATTTAGAGGCTTGGTGAACAACCAGACCTGGCGAGAGCTGGAACAGGCCCTGGATATGTATGTAAGTAATCCAAGAACTCAAATTTAATCCCCCAAAAAAAAATTTCATCCCCCACTCCCATATCACTCCTTCAGGGATGAAAATCAGTGGTTTACTAAATTTATTAGAACTAAAGATGCAGCTATTAGAGAACCTTCAATGTTTTTTTTAAGTTGCAGACAAGCCTGTAGCCTGTATAATATTTCATTTCCTTTAATTTTATTTGGCTTTAATCTTATATCTAGGATTGTATACTAGTGTAATCTCTAAATTCTATCACTTTTTGCTTGACGTGTTGCTGAAAAAGGCTTCTATTGAAGAAGCATCCTTAGATTCACATAGTTACAATTCAGAAAACTTACGACCATTTTGAACTGTAGGCCTACTGTATTTTTTTTACTGAACTGGAGAATATCAAGAGGGTCTACAGGCGGCAGATATTTTATATATTTAGCTGATAAAAGTATGTAGGTAAACATGGCATAGTATAGATTTTCAAGTCATTTAATGTAAAGATAGTTATTTATACAGTTGCCAAATTTCAGGAACAAGTGGCTAGAATGACATTGACAGAATCATGGAAGATTTGGCTTAATGTAAGAACATGATTCACAAGAGAACAAGATTGAAGAAGTGGAAGAAAAAGGTGATAATGAAAAAAGAATTTTAATGTAATCCAGTCTCAACCGTTAATTAACATGTTTCACAAAATTAATAGTTGCAGACATTTTGAAGTCGGTTATGTATCAGATTGGTTAGAATCAGACAATGACGTGGTTATGGCACATTAACAGATGAGCAATTCATTGCATCCTACCCATCTAAAGAAACTGATATTGGTAAGGAGACAGATATGGATAAAGATTGCCAACTGGCAGTTATAAATCATGTAGAAGAAGTGCCCCAGTTAGATTGTTTTACGTCTGACTGTTTAAAGGATGATACATGAAGAGTGATGAAAAAATGCCAGACCTGACCAGGAATCGAACCCAGGACCTCGGCATAAAAGCGAGTTGCACTAACCACTAGGCTAATGGGCTGGCCATCCAAGTTAGATGAACTTAGGTCTACTTGAAAATTACATGAAGACAACACTGGTCGAGCTTCTTATGCTGAAAAGAATGCGTGATTGTACGAATTGCAAACCATACATGGAATTAACACAGCAGAAGCTTACTTGGTACATTTTGAAGAACAAGACTTTACTGTATATGTGTTGGTAATGTGTGAAACTTAGCTTTAGTATATGTTCGTAATGTGTAATCTGTTTATGTGATATCATCAATGAAGAGGCAGTTTTTTTAAGTTAATCCATTCCCAATTAATCTTACTTAACTAGGTTCGAAAATTAGGACAATTTAGGGACAATACCAAAAAGACTAATAAGAGGCATGGGTCATATGAAACATTATTCTACTCAACAATCCGTTGGGAGAGAGAAACGTAAGGGTTATATTCAACTTGAATTCTCTAGAAAAAAATATAAAACAAATATTTAAAAAAATAATAATTAATCAGTAAATACCAAAAAATATATAAAATAATTATATTAAATAAATAAATACATTTAAAATGTATATAAAAACTCAGTATCTTGAAAAACACAAATATAACACACATGACAAATAAAAAAATTAATTTCATTAAGACAAACTAAAGGGTTATTTCAAAAGTATACCAAAATAATTTACTTACAAATTCTGTCATTTAAGAAAAATTATGCACGTGTGTGCATATATAACACACACTGACAAAAATCAGCATAAAAATTAATTTTATATATAAATAAGTAAGATATGTTAGTTTCGTCTTCAAAATTAAAAAAATTTAGAATGGGAGGTAGAAGATGTGGCTAACAGTTATTTTACCGAATTACCGTTTGTTATTTTTACCACTTACGGGATTTGTTTCACCACGTCGTCCCATAAATTCTGTCATATTAGGCAATGGTGGAGGAGGAATCTGGTTTGACTGATTATAAGCTTGTGAAGTTTTTCTATTTCCTGATCGCTCAATTTGTGTATTTCCAACTGTTAAAACCTGTTGTGCCGGAATTTCTCTTGATATTGTTTCTTCAGCAGATTCTTCACAACTGTCCTCCGAAGGTGCAGATTTGGGTTTCTTTTTATCTGTCAAAGATTTTTGATGATTTGTTCTATAGTTCTCAAGGTCCATCAAGAATTCACGATAAGCCAAATAATTCTGAAATTGAAAGTAATGGTTTAACAAATAAAATTTAGATAAAGTCCATACAAATTTAGTGAAATTAAATTAGGAACCATTACAAAACTATGAGGGACGTTCAATAATAATTAATGAGACAAATTTACGAAGAGAAAAATTATTTATTCAATGATACTGAAACTTACATACTTTTTAACATTGTCTCACTCTTCAGACAAATTTTTAACTGTGGTCCTAGGGAGAAGAAGAAGGGACTCAAAGATCATGGATGGACAGAGTATATGAGGCTGTGCAGGAGACTGGCTTGGGTTATGGGTATTAGGAAAACAAGGTAGAATGGAGGATTTGGTTAAGGAAAGGCAGACATCAATAATGTTGAAGATTCTTTGAAAAGAAGACTGGAAAATTTTCAAACATTATAAAATCATTTTAGTTTTAATGGTGTGAAACATAAACTTAATTGAGAAACTTACTAGATGCAGAATAATATGACAATCTGAAAAACAAAGTCAGGAAAGAAAAACGTTTAAGATTTTATATCGTATTAGATGTCCCTACTTTTCTGTGTACTGATGAAAAATGGATGAATCCAAAGCCAGCAGATAACAAAATCTAGGTAGCTGATGTAAATTTGCAAAAAAGTACTTATTAATGTAGTTCGTAGATGTATACTGCAGGACAAGATTTCAAATGTTAGAGGGGAGGAAGTGAGAGTTCCAGTCATAAGAGGCAGGATTAAAGATATAAGAGACTGGTGTCGACATCTGGATCTAATGAGCTCAAACTGGTTTCTTGTGATGGGAGTTCTGTATAAGCCATGTAGCAAGTGAGATGTTGACAGGCTTCTTAGAAGATGGTTGTTGTGGTGAAGAGGAGAAGGGGAGGAGGATTGAAGGAGGAAAGGTTGTGATGATATTGAATAAGAAGCAACATGAGCGAAAGCCGTTAGCTTTTTAAACCATTTAAATATAAACACGATATTTTTTTTCTCATAGATAAGAAAAAAAAAGATTACCTTTTCAGTTCCAGCCCAGTTTCGACCAGCTGGTTCTGTTAGTCCTAGAAGGTCAATCCAGTGATAATAATCATGGGATTCATGTCCATACCAATATTTTATAATCGCAAATCTAGAGTACAAAAATTAGTAGAAAAAATATTACATATAACTTAAGATACCAAAGTCTTAATAAAAAGTAGTTTAAACTGAAATAGATCAAAAGTTAGAAAAGTACAATATTTAATGAAAGATGCATTTAACCACCTTCATAATAAATCTCCAAAACTATATAGAGGATCTGGAAATAATATTCTCACTGGAAAATCTGAAAAAAGAGTAAAGAGAATCCTCTGAAAGATTTTGGAAAAGAGAGGGCAACTTTCTATCCATCTGATACTTATTCGTTATTCGTTATTCGAATCTTATTCAGAGACACTGAGATAATAATTGACACATAAGATTTATTCGATGAAATTTTTATAAATCAGGGTGTTACGACAAAAATTTAGTACATTTTTACTATTATGACATATTGATATGATGACATGTACATAATTATGCTGATATTGACTTCTTTCTTTTATTTTATTTATTTATTTATTATTTTTTTTTTTTTGGTTTAACGTCCAACTGTTCTGCAATTACTGCTAATGCAGACGGTGAAGGATGAAATGATTTTTTTGTAACGTATGAAAATATGCCATGCCTGAATGGGATTCGAACCCAAGACCGCATGATGAGAGGCGAGCTTGTTACAAACTACGCCAATGCGGCAGGCTTTTTCTTTTATGACCACAAAAGATCACCTTAGTCATTTTGGATGGTTCTTCTTCAATTTCTTCTTCTTGCTGTTCCAAAACTTTTTCATATTTTCAGATCTTATTTTTCTTAGTTCATCTGAACAAATCCCAATTGTGTGTTTGACTGTTTTGGTGGTTAATCAAACTTTGTGACTTCCCATTTGGTGTTTATACCAAGGTGTACGTTGCGTTAGGTCCTCCATGGTAAGGTCGAGTTCTTTTATGTCGTTTTGAATTTCTCTGAGCCAGGTTACTATAGCTTTTTCAGATTTAGCAGTAAGTAGTTATTCAGTGATTTTTCTTAGAAGCCGTGTTGCTGGAGTTCTCAGTATTGACTCTTAATAGAATGAAAATTGGTTTATCAATTTGCTATTCGATATATCATGGCATCTCCCTGAATAACATCTTTAATATTTTGTTTCCTGGCGATCAAGTTTGAAGAAACACTGAAAACCAATTTTTTTATTTTCCAGAATATTTGAATCAGTAGTTTCAGAAAGCCCATAAGTAAAAATTTTATATTTTTTTCTTTAGTTTATTTTAGGATTAACTGAATGTAAACACACATCCCTACAAAAATCATTTAAGTCTGGCTTTCCTCAAGTAATATAACACTAAGAATAGGCTTATCCTTAAGGATATAAAGTGCTTCCTTTTAATAAAAAAAATGAAAGTGGGTGATCTTTTGAAGCCTTAGCTCTACGTTCTAGTGGAAGAGGCTATACAGGAGATAACTACTGCTTGTGACAATGACATTGACAAAGAATATGGGTCCTAAAAACCAATATTTTTCTTTCTTAAAGTTAAGAATTTCAATTTTTATTATTGCAAAATCCTATTATAAGTCACTAATGTAAACTAGTGAAATAAATAAATCTATTACTGTACAACGCAATAATTTTCTTCCGGTCTAGCAACGTATTTTACAGAAAACAATATAAGTTAGCATTTTATTCCAATTTATTTTAGGAACACCTTAAGTCAAAATCACCAGTTTTTTACTTTCTCTTGCCTATATGAATACATAGGAAGGAAAGTATTGTTTTTATTTTTACAAAAGTTAATTTTTATTGACTTATGGGCTTTCTAAAATTACAGATTTCATTTGTAGTTTGTACAACCTTTGCACATCTAGCACAAAGCTAAGGTATAGTTTTTGTAAGAAGGGACCTAAGATATCCAAGGTCGTGATTAATAACTCTATTTCGAGTAGATCAGGTATTTTAATTACTTGAGTTGAAACTTGACTTTGACAAACAACTTGATTTTGACATATAAATATATTATTTTGTAATGTATTAAATTTGAGCCTATAATTATTCAATAACGAAATCGATCATTACAACTAAAAATTTTAAACGCTTTTTCACATTGATGATTGGCTGTTTGTGGTTGAGGATACAGAGATATTTTTCTGATGTTAGTTTTTTTAACTTTCTTTAGTTACTATTAAATTTTGGTTTCTTTTGTTAACATGCCAAAGACATCTAATTGGTACTTTTTCTATAGTTTTACTTTTGATTAGCAATCCGCTTCTGCTTTGCGTTCAAAGATTGTCGTAATTTGTATTAATTCTTATTTTATCTTTGTTGTATTTTGATATATATTTTTGTTAATATTGTCTATATGTTGCTACATTTTTGACTTAATATTTTCATTTTTTGTTTTTTTGTTTGTTTTTGGATTTACATCTGTTTTGCAATTTCTGCTAATGCAGATGGTGGAGAATTATGATACATAAAAATGAGTGATGAAAAAATGCCAGGCCTGACCGGGAATGGATGGTATCCTCTTTACAGCTTTTGCTATTACAGGAGATACCTATAGTCTATTCACAGAGTCTGGAGACACGCAGTAAATAAATTTATCACGTGATAGCTGTTGATTGAACGCATAACCAAGGTCATTATGCATTCTTCTAACACCAGTCTTCGTTGCATTATCCCTATACTAGCTTAATATACAGTGCAAGTTATTTTTAATGAAAATAGATCATAGATTTCAATACATTTCATTGATCATAAAAATTTGTTAAATTTTTAGAAGGAAAGAAAGGAATTATTTTTACGTATGCGCGGTTCATTATCCAATAGCCGGCATCAGTTAGGCTACCGGCAGTATAATATCACGTGAACAACCATGGCGTTCTCTAATTAGTAACTAAAGAATGCCATGGAACAACGCATGTATTTGTTGATGCTTGTCACTAGACTTGGTGAATTCAGTATAGTTCCACATTTCATATAAAATTTTAATTTAATTTAATTTCGTTTCATTGTTTTTAATTTAAGGTGCGTAAGTGTAATTTTATTAAGGTTAAAGCCTACATTTTGTATTCTGTTTTGTGTATTTTGCCTTTATGTTGTAGACTATTATAATATGCCCAAAATGGGCAGGTGGAGTGTTATTTTAATTGCACTCTATCTGTTTGGTCCAGGGCTAAAAAAATAGTTCTGTTTCTTATCACATAGTCAGCCACTTATATGACTGAACTATTTAAGAACAGAAGAGGTAGAGGTGTAAAAGACACTACTCAGAGTTATCTCCTCTGAGAGTAATGAATTTCACTATGCAGCCAGACCCTGTGGTGAATAAAGTGAAAGTGTCATTTGCAGGGTGGAAAGTGAGTGCTTTTCGGAGGGCCTGGCATGCTGATAAGCATACTCTTTCAACTCAGTGAGGAAGGCAATGGTAAACCACCTTACTCCTCGTTTTTACTTAGTAAAACCTCTAGAGGTTCAAACCAGCCTTTCGGCTGTTGACCTAAACAACAACAACTATTATAATATGTGGAATCAAGATGATTATTATTTTACTGAATAAGAAAAAGGTAATAATTACTAACGCAAGGCCATCTTCAACCATTTTCTGAACATCAGCATCTTTAGTTATTTCTATAAACTCTGGTGATTCTGGATTACGGCGAATATCAACTAACTGCCAAGGGGCGATTAAACCAAACCTAACGCAATGCATCACTTCAACTAAATGTATATTTCGTTTCGGCCAGTCGTTCATCAGCCAGCGGACTCCAGACATAAATACTTCCATTTCACAATGTATGCAAATGTAGTTGGATCTAAGAAATACTGTAACTTCATCGACTTGCAATTCAAGCCAATCTTTCGAACTAACTAAAGTTAAGAAAAATCGTTGTATACGTGGGACCATAAGTTCCATTACTGCAGTGTTACCAAGCCGTCTTGCATCTAAATATAATAGAAAAGCAGTATCCTCTGAAAATAATTCTTCATTATCTATAAATGCCCAGCATTGTTCTTCTAATTCTGTAACAAAATACTTTTGAATCAGTAACTGAATTGATAAGAAATATTTGGGTCTTTTCTGTTATCCCCTCCCCCCAGCATAATTTTTCACATGTTGTGGATATTTCGTATGTAAGTATTCTTACAGTATTTTTAACGGGAAAAATATTTAAAATAGTCATATACCAATATTTTTCAAGTTAACGTTAAAGTTTTTTCCTTTTTCAAGTTAACCTAAACTAAACTATTGCTTAAACTATTTATTGACAATTATTAAGTTATTTAATAATATTTAATGTAACTATGTTAAATTAATATAATGATGTCATGTACTCAATGAATTTATATTTCATTTTTACATACAGTAACAATATTGAGAAAAAGCAATCTATTTACCCTACCTATATTTTAACCTTAACTTGAAGAATATTGGTGTAGGATTTTTAAAATATTTTCCCCGTTTTTATCGTTAAAAATACTGTAAGGTTTCATACGAAATATTCACAAAATGTGAAAAATTATGCTGGGGGGGGGATAACAGAAATTACCCAAATATATTTTCCCTCTTGAGATTACTATTTCAAATTTTTCACAGTAAGTTTGTAAACCCTTTCTTCAATGTTAATTTATAATGAAAAAAAAAATCAACCGTATACGGTAAAAGTAAATAAATTTATATTATTTCGCTCCCTGTCTTTTTATTAATGCGATACAAGAAAATAAGATTAAAATGACAATTAGGTTAATTATATCGGACGATTTATGCGATTAACAGTAAGAAAGTTTTATTTTACTACAGTAGAACCTTGAAAACTTGATCATTTCTGATTTTTGAGGATGTCGAGTTTTTAAAATATAGTTATTCAGAATCAGAGGTAGGTGAAAGAACAGAACTACAGTATTTGTTGAAAATTGTTACGTTTTGTGTAATAAAGTAAAAATATAGAACAACAATACAAATATAGTTTGCGTATTTAAATAATATATTTAATAATTGTAGATGAATAGGACCGGGAGTCGAAACGGACAGTTAGACCAATCGTACCCACTTTTATTAGTATTAATGAGTAGCCTGCTTACTATAGTTACTTGAGTCACAATTTTGCCCTTGTTTGCAATGAGGGGTAAAGGGGGAAAAACATCAGTGCGTATGCGTGACTGCTTTAATTTCAGTACAACAAACAGAACAACTTATACTATACCCAGAGCATGTACAGTATATTGCGGAACCTTTTATAGGTTAACTGTTCGAATATAACTGTTACCGTAAACAGAAATGTTATTTTCTCGAATAGTCGTGGGCAGACTATTCACAGTGCTGAACGAAATCTAATATGCAGTGTAATAAAATGCTGAGAAGTTGAAGCTAAACAAAAATGCCTTTCCCTGCCTCTTAACAAAAGCCAAAAGCAAGTGGCTAACAACTGTGATCTTTCTCTTTCTACAATTTGAAAAATAAATTAGGAAATTAAAGACGTGAAGAAGCTATTCTTCAACACTTTTGTTGACACCTGGTAAAAAAAGGAAACGGTTAAGTAGTTACTAGTGAGACTGATAGTAAAGACGCCGGTGACAGCGATAGTAAACAAGGCGATTCAATTGTAGAAAATTTTGTTCGAATGGACTAAGGTAGCTGGTAATTACAGTAAACCAAACATTTCTATAGTCGTTTGCACGTTCAGTTGACACAACAGAGCAGTATAGGACAATGTATTTTTTATGGGGATCTTACTGCTACTAGCATGTACACGAACATCGGCTTTGTAGGTAAATCAATGCCATCATTAACCGATAACATTCCCCTCCGCGCTCCATAGATAACAAACCTTTATACTGTAGAGTATTCTACATTATAGGCTTATGACTACTAATTGATAATTAACACTAACTTTATACTCAACTTCATATGCGGATTCCAAATGTGAAATATTATTTTCGATATCTGTTCTGGGAAAGATTTTTTTTAGATTTGTAACAACCGATTGTGTAATTTATTTACATTTATCACGCAGTGTTTAGAAAGTCTGGCGAGGGAATGTGGAAAAGGCATTAGTAGGTCTGCAGTAAAATAAATAAGATATTCATTTTAACCCCTACTAATAGAAGAAAATGTTTTTACAGTTTTTTTTTATTTTTTACAATTCATTAAACATTCTACAAAATACATATTTTTTTCTGTTAAGCAAAACTTGAATTACGTTTCTACCTTAAAAAATACGTGTTCTATAGAGGTTTAAAAAATGTATTTATATACGCAAGCAGATGCCTTTCATGATGTTTTTAGTTGTGCTAATAGCAGTGACGATTCCCATAATATCCTTGTGTCAACTGAACGTGCAAACGACTATAGTCATGTAATTAACTATAGGCAATATTACAGGTCACATTTATTTCTTATAAGGTTTATGAAGAAAACTTTTTCTCGGAATAAACCACAGCTTACAAAATGTATGCAGAAACTGTCGATTAGTGTCTCACTGTCTCACTGTTGTCAAATTTTCACTTCCATACCTCACAGCCCATCCATACGCAAAAGGTAATCTCGTGACTAAAGTATCTATATAAAGAAACCGGTCTTTCTCCTATTGGTTAAATCGATTCGAAACTCGTTTTCTTTATGACTGGTTGACGCTGAATGAGGGTGTCCATGACTGTTTTGTTTCTTTTAGTGGGGAGACAAAACTCGACCTCGCGTGATGGTGTAGTCAAGCGACCGAAAGTAAAGTGCCATTTTATTTGAATTGTGAACCTGCCCTCCACACCCTTTCCACAGGAATAATACTGCTACTGTCCGTCTCTTCTTAATTGTACAGTTTGTTTATTAAAGTTTTGTTGTAGTTTATCTTAACAAAGCCATGATCTAACTTTCAGTATTCATTTGTTAATTATACTGTTATCATTAATGAATTAATCAAAAGAACGGATTCTTTAATTGTATTATTAAACATGTATAAAACAAATTGACACATACAAATAGTAATTAATCACTCAATTTATACTAAGGGCAGCTTTCACTCTCTACAAGGCATATGAAATTGCACCACTAATACAGTACCTTAAAAGAAGGGATGATGTTGACAATACAAACATCAATACATACCTTTAACACCTAAATATTGAGCAGCGGTAAACATTTCAAGTATATTATCTCTGCGTAATAATTGATAACTGTCCTGTCCAAGATGTAACATCCATGTATATAATGACTCGAAAGCATCACCCGTTACAGCATTCTGTGATAAAAATCAAGTACTTTAGGTGTTTTTTTCTGGAAACGTTTTATTTAGTTATAATGTTAAGTTAATTACGTAGAAAAAAAATAATTTTAGAAGTTCTGGGATTTCAATAGAAATGTTAATAAGTTTATAAAAATATTTTGTTCATTTGTAAAAAATTGTTATCAAAAACTGGTTGTATTTGACAAATTTAGCTCATGTGACGTTAATCGAAATATAACGATAACAGGTCGGTAAAACGAACAGCTCTGAAATTCCTGTTGAACACAGGACTAGAAATTATGAATAAATTACAGTTCAAATTTTTTATTAAGTTTCCGTTGATTTTCTAAATCTTTATATCAAAATCAAATAGTTGCATAACATTAAGCGTACTCATTAAAGAGGATATCAGGACTCTATTATTGACTTCCATAAAGTTAGTTTAGGAATAAATTTCTGAAGAACTACATAAAAGTTAGAGCCTTGATTCTTTTTTCGTTAAAAAAAAGCAATACTTTTCGGGTTTTATTAATGATATTTTTGAAAATTTCTTTTAAAAAATACAATTTTGATTAAAAAATTTAGCAATTAAATTATTTAACTTATCGTGCGAATAAGCTAGGATTTGAACCACGGAAACTTCATCTCCGAAAATCAGTTGACTCACATCGATGACTTTACCACTGGACAGAATCTTGTCTGGTTGACAGAACCTATAAGAAATTAGATAACATTTTTTTCTACCGATCTGAGAAAAACTAAATATAAAATTTCAAAGATGAAAATTCAAACCACAATAATCGATAAAAACTGAAAAATTGAATACGTTTTTTTAAATTTATCATTACAGATTTCCCTATTAAACTTAATTATTTCAGAATGAAAAAAATGTAGACTACTTCTTTTAAACTGAAACAATTTAGAATTTTTCTATTAGTTGTTACCACGGCGGGCGTAGCTCAATAAGTCGGTCGAGATGAGACCGGCCGAGCATCCGATGGCGTCATCGAGTTCAAAAGAAAAAAAGGAAAATGGTTGGGGAAACCTTTGCTGCTGCCTCAAAGAGAAGCGGCCGCTGGCAAGCGAATATCGTCTCTACTGTTGCCTGAAGCTGCTGAAGCCAGGAGCGGGGTCACTGGCGCGGCGTACACCGGTTACCACTGCCTTCAGGAGAAGTAATTGCTGGTGAAGTGAAGGGTAGGGAAGGGAAAGGTCAGTGTAGAGAAAAGAAAGTACTCGATAATGAGTGATCGATCTTTCTCCGTATCGACCTTCTCGAAGAGATGATCGATACTGACTGATTAATTTCTTTCAACGACTGCCAGGTCCGGTCGTACGTGTATGCCTCACCCACTTGCACAAGTGCTGCGAGAAGTTTGCTGTCTGAGCTATCTACCGCCAGCAGAAGCAACCACAGCGCCAACAGCGGGCAAAACACGAACGACAGACCGATGTAGAAAATATCATAGTTTTAAAACTATTTAGATGAATACGGATAAACAACTAGATATACTTGTTCTAAATTTACAATTAGTCTATACAGTTCAAGAGATCTAGACGATATCAATAATAAGACTTACAGATGAAAGATCCACTGTGTTAGTGTTTTTATCCATATTCTCAAAGAACGAAGAGTAACATTGCAACACAAGTAAGTGACATCGATATTCATGATTTCCAATTTGAACTATAAAATCGGGGTTACTGAAAAAATAAATACACAATCTTAAAATTTGGTCTTTAAGGAAGCTTTAAATAAAGTTACAGATTGTTTTACTTCACATTAATACACCAATTAATAAGAGTAAAAATTCATCAATCACTCTGAATTTTTGAACGATATGATCATAAATATATCATACCTAAAAATGTATCATATAATGGTACATAACCCAACGTTTCGTTTTATAATTAGTTATTTTGGTGAAATTGCATAATCTAGGATGAAATACCTTTATATCAACCAGACCCGTATGGAGAGAGTACAACAATATTGAAGTTGAAAATCGGAAGAACTCTTCGTGTACCCTCCACACCGCCAGCTTGAACAGTTTGACCCTCTATTATTTACCAGCAGATTTCAATGAATTTAAACTGCATAACTTCTAATGTCTTGTGAAACATTTTTCTCAAAAACTCCCCGTTCTTAAAACACGGTCCTCGCGAATTTTCTTTACTGCCCGTTCCTAAGCTTTGTGCAGCTAAGAGGAATGCATTACGTCACTACTACTGTGAGAGATTGCGTTAGTAGTAGTAACGTTTTACTTGTACTTTGTTTGTAGTAGTCACGGGTACTATCCAAACTACATATATTCTGTGTCTCCGTCCACAGCGAATAGTCAAAACAACACCCACGTATATCACCACACTAGGCAGCCTAATGCCTAGCGAATACCAATGATATGATTAGTACAGTGTTATGACGTAGTAGAAGGCTGCTACTTCGTCTGACCACTTCATCCCGCAGCTGCACAAAGCTCAGATTCATACAGTATTTTTTAATTAAATAGATAATTAAGTAAAATGGGATTTTTATTATTTACAATCAATCTTCAGTAATATTGATTTTTTTTATATAATAAATATTATTTATACCCACATAAAATTAGATATCCGCTGATGTAGTAGTTTGTGTAAGTCTGATTTAAGTGGCAGTGATATTTTAGCCCAATCAATTTGTTCTTTACCACTGTATCCCATCCTGAAATGTTAAATAATTTTAAATTAAATATTATCACTTAATATAACTAAACACTGCTTATTTCTTCAACAGTTAGGTCCAATATTTAAGTGTAGTAAATATTAATGCAATGAAACTTTTAATATTTAACAGACTGCTGTGTTTTTGACCAGAGTGAAAGTTTCTTTTCTAGCACCCAGTAGTCCGACTGTTATAACGTTTTGGTTTGGGGTAGGGTAGAGGAGGCTGTGTGTTATTATAATAAATAGCACCCGTCTGCATTATTGTTACAAAAACTACAGTACGATTGTATATTATTACGTACGCTTTAAAACTGGTAGAATAGAAAATATAAAAATGCTTACGCTTCTTCAATAATGTCAAACATATTGCCTAAACAAATCTACTAGGCGTTCTCGACTAAATACAGTACAATTACCTCAATCAACATTATTTTTTAAGTTATGTATGTTATGTATGTATTTTGGGCCTTCGAGCCACCACAACCCGTCAGCTGGTAGAAATTTGCTATTATTTGTTAAGTAACACCGGTTGGGTAAGCGCATTTGTATGGTGACCAGCTGCCAGCCATCCGTGAACAAACTCTACTAACGATCCCTGTTCAAAACTCATGCCTACTCCACGTTCAATAATGCAGCAAAAAGCGCGGATCATTGGGTGGTTATTAATAATGTACAGTTACCGATGAAAAATAAAAGCATAAAAAGTTATGTTTTAATATAATAATTTTGTTAGTTTTTTATGAATACATTTTTTTTCCAATCCTTAATGTGTGTACGTTGCAATCTGTTCAATTCAGAACAATAAGCAACCCCATGACCCAATGAGATGAGGATGATGTGTATGACGTGTAAATGAAGTGTAGTCTTGTACAGACTCAGGCCGACCATTCCTGAGAGAGTATGGTTAATTAAACCCCAACCATCAAAGTACACCGGAAACCACTGTCTAGTATTCAAATCCGTATAAAAGTAACTTCTTTCACTAGGATTTGAACCAGGATATGAATACATAGCTTACAAATTTAGCTGGAAGTCGAATACAGGATATTCAGTTTTACAGTTTAGATTAATAACCACTGTACCATTGAGGTAGAAACAAAAATATTGAACTAATTGACATAATTTTTAACTGTTACTTTTTTAATTAACTTTGCTGACACCTGTCAGTTATGTGAAATGATGTTTTATTTCTGTTGGAAGAATACAATAGAAAGTTAAACCCTATTTAATTATAAAATTTCTATTGTGGTCTACAGAAATTACTATAGTTTAAGAAACAAAAATTTAATTATATGTATTTCAAAAATAATACTTTTTTACTTTCTCTTGCCTACATGAGAATCGGTCAACCAGAAGTAGTAGTTTATTCGTGTCATTTTTTACTTTTTTGTGATTTTTCAAAAACGGCTTTATTATTTTTTTCAAATCGCCTCAATTACTACTTATTTTATGCTCTACAAGATAGGGTAGGCGCCGTGTCTGCTGGCATTCCTGGGGAGGTTGTTTTCTCGTAAAAAATTTGTTTTTTGTTAAAATTGCGGCTTTCGTATGCATTTTAGCGTAAAAATGTATAATAAAAGTTGTAGAAAATTTAGTTTTGTATAAGGCTTAGTTTAGCGGTAATTAGTGATTTTCTGTTGTTTTTTTTTCATGAAAATCTGTAAAAAGTTGTTTTTTTTAGATTTCGGCGTTAGTATGCATTTTACGACAAAAGTGTATATAATCAAACTTATAGGAAATTAAAAGATCTGAAAATTTTATTTAGCGCATTTTTCTCTACAGAGCCTAGTTTAGCGTGAAAAAGTGATTTTCCGTATTATTAAGGCATGCAAAGGTTGATTTTCATTTTACATCACTCACTCATGAATAAAATAAGGTTATGTTTTTTGTTTATTTCTAATGTATTACTAATAATTAGTAATACATCAGCCAATGCAAATAATGAACAATATAACGCAATTATTGCGTTATATTGTTCATTATTTGCATTGGCAAGAGAAAGTCATGTTGGTGTTCATACCAGATTTTTTGTAATAAAAGTAACAGTATTCGGAAAAAATAAAAGTAATAGGCCAACTGTTCCATTTCAATTTTGTTTAAAATTCTGAGGGATACATTTTACTTTATCTTATCCTGTATGACTATATAGGGAAGGAAAGTATTGTTTTCAAGTCGATTTTTCAGAATCGAGTTTTCACCGGAAATACATGTTTTCGGGCCACCTGAACCCAAAAAAATGTTTTAGCGATTAGTCTGTGTGTGAAAAAATATCTCAAGAACGGATTAGTGTACGAAGTTGGAACTTCGAACTTAGTTTAGATACCACTACGGGACCCGACACGAACATTTCATTAAAATTGATCAACCGGAGGTGGTATAGTTCTTCGTGCAATTTTTCACTTATTTTTATTTCCCTCAAAAACGGCTGGTACCATTTATTTTTAAATCACCTGGTTTACAAAATGTTTTCTCTACAAGATAGGAGAGTAAGCAGCTTGTCTGCTGAAATTCTTGTATTCAAGATTTTTGGGTTAAAATTCATGTGGATTTTGATTAAGTTAATGTTAAGCTCCTAAATTATATGCTAAACAATCCTGTTTCTGCAAACCCTTAATATTATTAATGGTTTGTCTCATTTTGCCATTCAGCATTTCAACTTCGTACTTAAAATAATTTGTAGTATACACACCTAACTAAATTCATTTCCGGTACATGTTTAGATTTTTTCCCGTCCCTAGTTTCTTCACAAGAATTTTCTTCATTACGATTGACAAATATCGGTGGCGTAAGAGGAAAATCACCTCCATCGATGCGTCCATTTCCTGCAGGTCCTCCCCCACCACCCGCGCCCGTTGGTGAACGATTTTGTGGCAAAGGGGGTGGAATTCTAGTCAACAAATCTCTCTAAAATAAAAAAATAACATAGATTAACAATTTATTATATATTTTTATTTTTATCCTTCTAATAATAAATCTTATTTAAGTTCATTATCCAAATAACACGATTTTGAAAATAGAAACATGTATTTGTACGCCATATTTCTTAGCAAATAATTTACATAGTCTAGATAATGTATAGGGTGATTCAAAAAGAGCGCCGGTTTTTAAACGGCTGGTAAATTTTTGTTTATCGGTTGGCAACATTGTTTGACCTCATTTCTATTTCGGAGAACATTCCGATTGACGATTCAGTTGTAGTTTCTCTTGTTCGCAGTGTAATACTCTCGCAGTCTCTGTCTAACCATGGAGAAGTTTACTATTGCGCAACGAGTGTTTATCGTCAAAACATTTTACCAGAGTGGAGAGAGTTATGCGGCTACTGTCAGGCGACTTCGCGGTACTCTAGGACGTATGAAGCACCGAATGAATCAACAGTTCGCAGGCTCATGAAAAAGTTTTTTGAGACGGATTCAACAGTCGACCTTAAAAGTTCTGGACGTCGTCGTTCTGACCAAACTGAGCAGAACGTTGCGTTGGTTCGTGACAGTGTGGCTGTTAGCCCAGTAAAATCAATACGTCGCCGTTCTCAATAATTGGGTTTAAGATGTTCTTCTGCACGGAGAATTCTTCGGTACGATCTCCAATATCACCCGTATAAAATTCAGTTGACGCAACATTTGAAAGTGGCAGACCACTCCGTTCTGGACAGAGTTGATGCGTGCCAGCGCAGTAGAGGAGGACACATGCATGACATCATTTTTCATACATAAAATCGGAAGGTAAGATGAACTTGTTGATGTATTTATTTTCAGTTTTTCAATAAAATAAATCTCTTAATTTGATATATCAAAACCGGCGCTCTTTTTGAATCACCCTATAGAATGTGAAAGAGTTGAAATTCAACTTCTTTCAACAATCCATTCTCTAACAGTACCCAAAATAATTTTTCAATACTTTAGTTAAAAAACTTAAGTTTGCTAAGAAATTAAATTTAAAAATGAGCTCCTGCATTAAAAATTTTATTTTCCACTCATGCTTAAAACTAAACTAATAAATATCTATATTTCAGATTTTTCACTAATAATTTAAAGAATTCACTAGTTTCCTTCTGCATGATATATGATTCTACACAATATTCTTGTGCAATAAATAGTACTGATTCCTTAAAACTTTTTGATGGAATTTAGTTTACAGTAATTGTTCATTGTACATATACGTACAAAGGTGTGTCTGTAATACTATAAAAACATTTGTACTAGATACTATGTAATTTCTTTATCACTGAGGGCTTAAGAATGGTTTAAAATTTAGTGAGAAGAAAGTAAAGTGCTGGTGCAGTAAAGATGTACAACCCAACTCAAACCACGTGGCCTCTGATATGCGCACACCAGCTGTGTGAGAAGAGCTATAAGAAAGAGAAAGAAATACTGTGGCGCGCTCGGTACAGTCTGATTGAAAATTTAAACTAAGTTTCGGTAAATATTTTCATCGCGGCACTAAAACCTAAACTACTTAAGAAATAAATATTAATATTTACTGGAAATCAACACAATATTTTTAAAATGATATCGAGCTAGAACTCATGGCACTCCAAGTTAACACAACCCACGCTGAAGGAATATACGAAATAACATTATTGGTGCTGAGATATTCGGCATGTAATTGGAGTCCGGACTGTACCGGACAGCTCCGTGGTCGTTCATGGTCAGACTAGACTACTGCGCATCCACCAGAGGCCACGTGGTTTGAGTTGGGTTATAAGAAGGGAAAAAGGGAAATGTGAAAGACAGGGTGCTGGAGAAAGTTAAAGAATTCACGTATTTGGTGTTTATTTTTTCATCAGACCAAAAATTGTAAAAGAAGTTAAGTAAAATAGTGCAGAAAGTAAGTGGGTTCATCTAAAGTGTGAGAAACTTATTCCGTTATCAGTAAGTTATGAAAATTTTGTGTAAGAATATTTTATATAATGCTTATTTTTCACCAATATTGACTTATGTAGTAGAAATGTGAATAAGTGGAAGGAAGGCAGATAGTAGAATGCAGACAGCAGATATTAAGTTCAAGAGGAGTTAACTAGGAAAAACACGAAGAGACACAATGAAAAATAATGTAAATAGGAAAAAATTTAAGAAATTTCTTAAAACATTATGTTTTGAGTGTAGCATTATATACGGAAGTGAAATGTATGTGATCGGAGCTGTAGAAAGGAAGAGGATAGAAGCTTTTGAAATGTGGTGTTATCGGAAAATGTTAAAGATTAGGTGGGAGGACAAAATAAGTAATATAGAGGTTCTTAGGTGAAAGAATGAAAAAAAAGTATATGGAAGCATCTTACCAGAAGAAGGGATAGGCTAGTGGGACATATCTTAAGACATCCAGGTGTTAGTCTATCAATAATGGAGGGTACCTAATATTGAGGGAGTGAATTATAAGGGGAGGCAAAAGTTAGAATATATAAAGCAAATTAAAAAAGATGTAGGGTGTTATAAGTATGTAGATATGAAACGACTTGCGCAAGATAGAACAGCTTGGAGAACTGCATCAAACCAGTCGAGAGACTGATGACAAAAAGGGAAAAAATTGGGGATGAACAGTCTGATACGGAGAGTTGGGCAGACAAAAGGTACAAAGGTTTGATCATGTCAGTAGAATGGAAGATGGTAGACTGACTAAAAGGGTGACTTGGAGATGGAGAGACAAAGACGAAGAGGTAGGGTCAAGAGTGAAGTAGATAAATTCAGTTATGAATGAATTGGGAAAGTTGCCCTGAGAGCAATGAAGAAAGATGGTTTAGCAATAGAGAGAGATGGAGAGGAATTGTGTTGGGCCCAACTCAAGGAACTTGTGAAAGGAATAAAGTTATGTTTGTTGATAAAAAGCAATATGAAAAGTAAATTTTGCATAGTAAATCTGCATATTTTTATAAGTCAAATAAATTTGTTAAAAATGGAATTAGGCCTTTGGGCCAGCCCAGTCAGACAGCTGGTAGAAAGTCGCTATTATTTATTAAGTAACACCGGTTGGGCAAGCGACTTTGTATGATGACCAGCTGACAGCCATTCGTGAACACTCTACGGGGGTTCCCTGTTCAAACTCATGCCTAATTCACATCAAATAATACATCAAAGCAGCGATCAAATTGGGTAGTTGTCAATAATGTAGTTCCCGTTAACAAATAAAAGCTAAAAAAAACGAAATTAGTTCTTGAAAAATTCTCGTATTCCACTAATCATACTATTCTAATAACTAAATTAAAATTTAAATAACATATTTAGGCCTACAATGTTAAACATACTGGAACAGGTGGTAACTGCATTTGTAACGGTAACATTCGTTCAGCACCAGGAACGGTTCCTCCAGAAGTAGTTGTGGAAGTTTGAATAGTACTTGTTTTGTTTTCAACATCAGCTTTTACATTCACTTTTGTCTTGTACGGATCGGCTACCAAAACGCTAACCTTTTTAGACTGAAATACGACCTGTAAGAAACAAAAAATTTCGTTTAATTTTTCTTTATATTTTAAACAAAATAGTCCGTGGATCAGGTAGGCCCATGGACTTACCTTACCATAGTTTTCAGATAAACTTAGTCAGTTTTACTTAGGTCATGAATTTTTAAAGCAGGTTTGTGTTTATGTGCGTATTAGATGTTACTAGCATGCCCCACTCGGCTTCGCACGCGAAACATGTGTAATCAATTTTTTTTAATAAATATGTACCAGAAATTGTGTAGCTGCTATATACAGTGATTATAGATCACTACATACTTCAACATACACACACACACACACACACACACGCAGACACACACACATACATATTTATGAAAATCTTCATCAGGACCCTCAGGGTTATCTTTTTTTGTATCATTAAAGTATAGATTTCAAGATAAATTGTTTATCATCGTGACGGACCCTGATACTTTAATTTATAATTTAAGTAATAGTTTATTAAAAAAGTTCTAAAATAATACATACCTCAAAATATTAAATGTTCCTAACAAAACAAAAATAAACAAACGGAACAAATTTTTAAAACAAACTCAAACAAAAATATTTCTTTTTAAAATGTTTTACACATAATAAAATTCAGGAATTCAATAAAATTTGATCTAGAAAATAAATTTTGTCTGAATCTATATGTAAAGGCATAGAGTAAAACGAAATATATATAAAAATAAATTGTTAAAATAAATAACACCACTTTTCAAAAAGACAAAAATAAATAAAAATTTGTTTGTTATAAAAACAGCTGATTATTTTGTAAAACAAGTATTAAAATTTGTATGGCATACTGTACAGAAAAATTATCAGAAAAAATTATGCAGAAAAAAATAAAATAATTTTAGAAATACTTCTGTTTATCGTCAATTATGTTTCCACTGGTACAATAAATCTTATATAAAATCACTTGAGATGAAATTAGGGGAATTAAATAAATTTAACAGTTTTAAATATTTTGAAGAAATTAGTAGGAAAAGAAGCAGCAAGTAGTCTATGAAGGGCAGAAAAAGAAGCAACATCAACCAGTCTATGAAGGATAAAATAAGAATATTGGAAAAACTTTTATTCAAATCAAGGGATGTCTACAATTAGAAAAACAATACCAAGAACAGAAACACAATTTTCAGATCAGTGATTTTATTTGAAACAAACGATTCTAGATTGCTCACTACGAAAGCAGAATCATTTCCCAGTCTTCCCGTGGACCCGAAATAGTACTTTTTTAAATGGCCGCTATATTAAAACAGAAAATGAGATATGTTTTATTATTCAAATTTCAGAAAAAACTGTTATCTTTAACATACTTAACCCCCAATTTTTATGTAAAGCCTGGGTAAAGTAACAGACGTTTAAAAGCCCTTTAACTGTAAACTGGCTAAGAACTGAGTACTTTCTATGCGAAAATATTGTATTTCCGACAAATATTGAAGTAAAAAATTAAAGTTAAACGAATAAACGCAGGAAAGAATAAGCTTTTATTTGCTGTGGCGTTAAAAATTTTCCATTCAGTCGAGTTTGGAATAGAGCTTTTCAAACACAACGGACCTTTTTCGTGGCGGTAACTTTAACAACAATAAAAGGTCTAATACAAGAAATTTTGGAAACGAATAAGAAGTTTAAAGTCAAATAAGAACATAAACGAAACGATAAAAAATCAATCTTAAAAAGAAGAGAAAAATTGTTGGTCACATAAAGACAATGCCAAATAACAAATAATGACATAACAAATAGATAAACAAATAATAAAATTTTTGACAGTAAAAACAAAACGAATACTTAAAGGTCTCTGCCCACTAGAACGTACCATACTAGGACAGTGCCAGACACGAAAACAACCGCTCCGGTCACTACTATGCCCACTGCAACGGATCATCCGCGTCCTATACTCGTATACAACGCGTATGATAACCGTTCCATACCCGTTTATGGCCGTTCGGCTCCGGTCGCTGTATCGTCATTTTTTGGAAAAGAAGTAATGAGATAACTACAACTTGTGAATAGTGTGTGAAATCTAGTTGTCAATTTTCTTTACTAAAAATTCCTATTAGAAAATTGTCTTTACGAGAATTGACAATGATTGCCATTATTTTGGACGAGAAAGAGGAAACCGAGAAAAATATTGTGAGACGATACTGTATCACAACGGGGTTGCACCGCAGTGGGCCGTCGGCACAAACCGGTTTAGCAACGGCACTTGCCATGCACGCACCTTACCGACACCTACAAAATATTCTCGTATGCAGATTGTTGACTGAACGGGTCTAGCACGCTACGGTGTTGGCTTGTGACGGTACGGTCAAATGGGCGTTTTGCTATACAAACTGATACAAAGAATATTTATTTGTATGTGTCGGTACGGTTACGATCCTAGTGTGATACGGTCTGGTGGGAAGAGACCTTTTGTAGACAATAGCTGTAAAAAGAAAAATAGGGTTTACAAAAAATTATTTTTGTTATAATAAGAGATTTAAAAGTAAAGTATTTGGATTGAAAATTCCTGTGAAACTCAAGTTAGAAAAGGCTAAAGAAATTAAAATAAAAAAATTCAGAAGAAGAAGAAGCAATTTCTGAGAGAATGTTAAAGTATTGGAAACAAAAGAAAACGATAACAACCCGTGTTATTTTCGAGTATTCTACATTAGATTAATTTGGAAAGAAATAGACATCAAACTTGTGCATTCCTAACTTAAACTACTTTTAAAATACTGACAAAAGGATGCTTACTTACAAACGAAAAGTATATTTCATAATCCTAGGGCTATCTAAGTTTAGACATGCTTAGTACTTTTAAGCAATACTGTAACTTAGAATTCTAACTACTTTACACAAGAGTTTTTTTAGATGTTATACTGGTGGAAATGTACATTGTATTAACATATTGCTCATTTCTGTTGTTCCTTTGTATTTTTAGTTTATTTAAACAGGAAAATTCATGATAATCAGCAGGAAAAAATCCGCAGTATAAATCTGTATATAGAATTGAACGAATCTCAAAATATCTATACCAAGGCACCATTATCAATATGGAGCGGAACAACCATTGGATAAGATATCGCATTGGAATGACTAGAAATGCCAACACAATGAGTTCAGCGTTCAAAAGCCACGGCTGAACCCTAGGCACCAAACAACAGCTCCTGAGATTCTATGTGTCTTCGCTTCTTTTGTATTGTGTGAAGATTAGGATCTTGAACAGTGCTACCTACCAACTCGAAACCTTTCAACTTTGGTTGGGTGGAAAAACCTTGAGGATAGCAAGAACGTGAAAAGTTATCAACATGGAAGTCTTATAAAGAATGAATAAGGGCTCAGAGGCAATCAATGTTGTAAGCCTTAGTACCTCGAAAATATCATGAGGAATCAAAAAAGGTATTAAATACCACAACGCATGTTACTAGGAAAATTAGAAGGAAATAGATCTCCTGGCAGAAGAATTTCCTGGCTTGCCAATTTGAGAGTCTGGTTTGGTAAGAGCTCTCGGAATAAATTTGAAAGAGGCTACAAAAAAAATTGGGTTACGCAAATTGGGTTGGCAATGGGTTACGGTGCGGAATCAGTGGGTTTTAATGTGTTATAATTTCAGAGTCTACCCGAAAATCAAAGCCAGGACCTTCGGCTTTGTAGTATGCTACGCAGTCTAGTGTTCTAACCACTGCGTTACAGTGGTAGCCGACATATTACTTAAAAGTTTAACTATTGTTAAAGAACTATAGTTTTTTTTATTTTATTTAAAGTCTTATAAACTGCTTGGTCATTAGCGACGGCTATGGGTTTTGGTACTGTAACGGTGGTTTTAACGTGTTAAAATTTCCAGTACCCTGGGAATTTCTAGGCGGGAATCAAATCGGGGACCTTTTGCTTTGTAGGCTAGCGCGCTAGTCAGTACGCCACGGAGGCGGTGTTAAGAAATATTCTTAATTTAATCAATTTTTAAAGTCTTAAAAAGTACTTGTCTTTCAATAAAGCGTATTATGGTTAAAACTCTGTGAAAAGAAGATTTGAATTTAAAAATTATTTCATAAACTTTTAACTTCTCATCTCTAAAAAGGAGAAAAGACATTTAGGTACTGGTAACGCGCTATAAATTGATGATTGCGCCTATCATACGGAGGACAGGATACTATCTATCCTACTTACATCGGCCAACCCGAAAGCCTAAGACATGTATCAAGCGTGTAACTCAATATGTAACCACTACAAACACTTAAGTAATAAAATTCAGTTCATAACCCGTGCACACTAAATAAGTAAGGAATAATGTAATTATTTAAAGAAAGTGAATAGTTTAAAATTCAATTGCAATTTAACATAACTTTACTGAAAATAATGAAATATGAAACCCTAAAAATACAATAACATTTTGAAATTACCGTAAAACTAGTATTACTCACAATAATTAGCTCGCATCGACGGAACTCACAGACTAACTAGTCTATCACTACAACTGTCAGAATGCAGTAATTCAGTTTACTGCTAATGACCAAAAAGGATACTAAATATAGCTTAGGCCTAGTATTATGACTTACCTAGAATAAATGTTTATTATTTAGGATAATTATTAAGAATAAATATATAATGAAATGGGATGTTTATAAAACGACATTGTTGTAAACATAATAAATCAATGTAAGATTAAAACTACAACATGATGCCACGGTTAGAGCTGTCGCTATGATGTATTTAGAAAAGCACATATTAGTAGCACTTCCACCCTCCGCGTAGTCAAGTCTTACTCTCGCTGACGATCGTCAACCTATATTGCGTTACCAGTAAATGGACCAGTAAGTTATGAATTTAAGAGATTGTATTTGAGTAATTAGTTTTTAGTTATTAGTGTATTAGTTTTTTCAGCTCTTCACAAAAATGTTCTGCAAACTTTTATTACTTCTTACAGTTTTTAATTTTTCATGGTTCATTTTTAAATTAAAGTAGGCCTACTACATAAAAATTAACAGAAGTGCAAGCTTTCACGCCGAAATTGCAACACTTATGGTAGAAATTTAGGTGGATTCAGTAATAAAATATTACTTCCCTGGTACTGCTTTTCGCCTTTATAACAGAATTACAATTTCTAGCGTACAGATTTAGTTGTTTCCTAATATTTTAACTGATAAATGGTCCAAGTTACGCGGAATTTTATTGAATATCGTGGTGTGCAAACATTCAGTTTTTTCTATTTTATTATATTTTTCATACTGATCAATTGTGAACTCCACTGCAAACATCTTATGTTCACAGTTCCGTGAAACCTACATCATAAACCGACCCTTCAACGCGCGCGCGCTTGCGCAGCACCCCTGTACCTGCCTTAGCGGTGTGTTCTAGAATCTTCAGTAGTGAGTCACTTACTAGGCACTTGACTGCAATAGTACCATTTTGGTTTTAATTATCTTTATCAAAATTGTATAATAATTTTTAAAATGTACCTATTATTCCTTGAAAAATGAGTCCAAACACGGAGTCATAGTGATAATCCTAACCATTTCTGATATTGGATTTCATTCTGACTGCCGTTGTTCAATAATATAAATAAATTTAACTATTATTTATGAACGTAACAATTATTATTATTATTATGCATGTAACATTTTTTATAACAATTATAACATCTTATTCCGCTTATCTTATCAAAACGTAATATTTGATTAACGTTGACGGTTTATAAAATTACATAGCACTGCATTAATAATTGTTAAATTTATTATAATATTTAATAATTTATTATAGTTTTATTGAACAACGGCAGTCAGAATGAAATCCAACATCGGAAGTCCTTAGGACTGTCACAATGACACCGAGTTTGGGCCCATTTTTCAAGCAATAAAAAGTAGATTTTGAAAATTATTATAAAATTTTGATAAAGATAATTTACAACTAAAATGGTCGTATTGTAGTCAAGTGCCTGGTAGTGACTCACTACGGAAGATGGTAGAAAACCGCTAAGGCATCTATAGGGGTGCTGCGTACGTGCGTGTATGTGGGTTTGTGTGTGTGTAATGATCGGTTTATGACCAAGGTTTTTCGGAGCTGTTGACATATTATAAACTTGAACGTCGTCTTGAAAAAAACAAACCTTTGACGAAAATCTTTGATGTAAATACTTACAATTTCAACGAAATTACAAACCTGGAAAATCTATGTATCATTATCCATCAAAAATATGGAAAATGAAAAAATTCCAGTATGTAGATGCAACAAAGAAATGAGTAGTATGCAGCAAGGGATTTTTTTGAGGAATGTACGGAAAAATTTTGAGCACTTCTAAAAATGTGAGATATGATTGCCTTTTTATTTTTTGTCTAATATAAATGTGTTTTTGACTAAGAAGCAGAAGGATCGCCTAGAAGTAGTGGAGATGGATGTCTGGAGGCAGAGCTGTGGCGTATCGCGCATCGATCGAATTCCGAAATTAGGAGAAGAATTGGGCTTCAAGGAAATATCATAGATACCATATCCCGGAAGCAATTAAAATGGTTCGGCCATTTGCAGAGGGTAAAGGATGGTAGGTGGCCAAATAGGATATGGAAGTGGACGCCAGTCGGTAGAAGAACGAGGGGTAGGTTGGAAGTGACGAGGTTAGATGGTGTGCAGGAGGCAATGTCTGTGGCGGCTCCCCAACGGGGACTGGGAAGACAAAGAGAGGTGGTGCTTATGAAGCGATATATGGCTGGGGCTGTAAATCCTCGTATGAATATATATAAATGTGTTTTGAGTAAATTTTCAATTTTTTTATTAGTCGACGATGAAAAGTCTAAGACTAAACATTAGCTTTAACGTAAGCCCATCAAGCCTTTGATTTCTTGGATTAGTTTTTCTTTGTATCGTATCTTTATTAGATAATCTGTTAATCCATATAAAAATGAATAAGACTGTTATTTTTAAAATTATATATTGTAAACTTATTTTAAATTATTTATTTTAAACTGATTTAACCTGTTTAGGTCCAACTTTAAGATTACCACTTGGTGTTGCTTCAAATGGAAATACCCTTTTCATTTCTTTCCCGTCACATTGCCTGGTTAAGTGGTCTTTGAAGGGACTATCACCACCAAATTTAGCATGGTAATAAACCTGCTGTTCATGTTCTTCTTTATTATTTTCGTGATCACCACAGTACCTGTATAACCAATCAATAAATTGGTTACTTTAATCTCTCAAAATATTGTAACATTGTAAAAGTTAAATTCTAGAAAGGTAGTTGAGGGAATAGATTGTTTATTGTAAGATTTTGTATGATGCGGAGTTTATTAAACAAGGATAATGTATTGCGATGATGAAATGTTTTAAATAGGAATTCTCGAAAATCGAAACTAGTAGAAACTTTTTTTATTCCTTCTACCATATCTTGATAAAACGGAGAAAGTATTAGAAGGGTCTCGATTCTTCAAGGAACTATTAGACCGCAGGTATAAAAACAGGGCACCATTGTAGTGAGTTAGTATTTGGACTGTGAATGGAATTAATATCGTCGGGCTGTTTCAAAGTAATGTCGTTACGGTACCGGTTCTGAGTTCCATAATAATGCGTGTGCGTACTGGTGATATCAAGTGATTGTGGACAGGTAAATCATTGTTTTTATATTTAAGCGACTATGTTATATTGTCGAGTTTAGGTTAAACTATAAATTTTGTAATTAATTTAAGTGAAGTAATCTAATTATAATTTATTATAGTTGAAGTTTAATAATTAATTGTCATTATTATTAATCGAATCAATAAATAAACGCTATAAATTTATATGAAGTTTGTTTATTTGTTATTATATCCAGATCCCTAAAGAATCTTGGCTTAAGTGTTATAATATATTTGCAAGAAAAATGTATTACTTTTCTGCGTTTATTTCGGCGAAAATTTGATTTCTAAAAATTGACATGAGAACAATAAATACTTCCCTTCCCTATACATTTATATAGGGCAAGAGAAAGAAAAGAAAACTCCAAGTTGCTGCTCAATTTACCACAATTAAAATAAATTAGTGATTTATAAAAAAATTTAACAAATAAAATTTCTAAATAATTATACAATTTCTGTATAATACTTTACATTGTGACGCGTGCAAATGGTGGTTGTCTATTTCGTGAATGTTTTTCACTTTGGACTGTCCTCTGTTTACGATACTTGTCCTCTGGTTTTCTGTAAAAGTTTTGATTAGTTTTCTTTCCACGTCTATCTTTCGGCGATTTTTCGTCTTCTTCCTCTTCACATAATAATTCGCGAGAGCTTGAATTGGCACATGAAGATAGTCCACTAAGTTCAATGTCACTCTGACTTTTTGATGCACCTAACCTCAATTCACAAATTAAAAAATGTACAAACAAATTAATTAATAAATTTATTTACTACAGAATAATATTTAGGTAAAAGTAATGAGTAATCGGAAGTAAAATTAATTTTTATTAAGCCAAGTCAATGTATTTTTATTTAATAAAATACGGTCGTGGACAAAATTAACGCATCCCTTTAGAGGATTTTAAAATAATTTCACACTATCTTGATGAAACATGTATTAAGGGCCTGCCTCATTCAATACGATCTATGTCCTGCGTTCCGGGCATACGATCGTAGCGTGCAGAATATTTTTGTATGCTGTGGTTAATAGTGAAGCGTAGCACACAGAATGCGTTCTGATCACGCAGGCAGTAGCAGAACGCTGCGGGCAGAAACTGAACGCATCTACAAGACAGTTTGAAACTAAACTCATGGAATCCACACGTGTTCGTCATATAATTTGTACTATTTGTCACAAATTTGTGATATGTCACTCGAAGCGAAAACATTCAATGAGGCAGCTCCTTGTTGTTGTTATTTATTTTATGACATAGAACGTGAATTTTATAAAATATCATAGGTGTCATTTGAAAATATCTGTAAAAGCGGTCTTCATGTGATGAAAGTTCTATACATAGTTCTATACAACTGTAATCGTTTTTTGTTTATATCGTGTACCCATATTGTAGGCCTACGTTTCTTCTTTTTGTTTTCTAGAGATAACAATAATAGAATAACAGCTCCTTTCTCTTCCGATGAAGAACTCGTTGCGACTGACCGAATGAACTGAACGCATTCTGTGTGACAGGGAAGATCGCACTTGAGATCGGTTGCGTTCGTGTGCCCGGAATGGAGGACGCAGATCTCATTCTGTGAGAACCGCTCTTTTACTTAGTATCACTTCTGTGATTCACTTCCATCATTAGTAACCCATTTTTACATTTTGTCTTTAAATCTAATTTCAATTTTGTCTGATATTTTTATGAAGAAGGATAAATAATACGTTTCATGCTTTGTGTGGAAGGAGTAGCACTCATTCATTATACCTCACCCGTACAACGAATGTTTTGTATCAGAGTAATACAACAATCGTTCTCCCAGCATGCGTCACTCATTCATTATACCTCACCCGTACCCTTCAGTATGATTGTGTCGTACTTTTGGCTACATTTTCGATTTACTTTTATGAAGCTTTGTCAGTATGTACGAGTACACATACGATCTCAATATATAAGAGTAATGTTGCATGACATTCATCAGTTAAAACTCTTTTTAAAAATTATTGAAGAAATTGTATAAATGACTAAAATATGTAGCTAACTAAAATTATAACTTTATTTTATTTTAAAAACTTTAAAGATTAATAAAGATATTTTAGTTGGTTTCCTTGCAACAATATTGAGAGCTGCAACAACAATAACAACAACAAGCGACATTCTTTTTCTAAGCACAGTCGAACTTCTATAACTCGAATCCTTGAAGTACAGGGGAAAAATCGAGTCACAGAAATTTCGAGTTATGGAAAAATAACAACAGATCATTCAACATAGGCTAATACAGTAGTCTACAATATGTTAAATATGTAGGCATACTGAACATGCGTAATTTCGTAATACAGCACTGTACGTTGCATTTAGCTTAGTTATTGGCTACAGTGTTAAGTACTGTACATACATTACTGTATTCCAAAATTGCGCTATTTTAAGTACGCAGTGCATGCAGAATATGGTACATTGTACCGACAGACTATGATTCTATTGTTCTATGGTTGACAAAAGATTCTTCTATTTAAAGAAATTCATTGTTTTGGTTTACGCCTGTAAGGCCTGTAATAAAAAAATTGTACCGTTTTATACTAGAACATTTCCTCTTATAATGAAAGAAGCAGCACTGTACCTACATTTTGTCAAAAGACAAAAAACGCTATTTTGAGAACTATGTACATATTTTTGTCAAAAGAAACTAAATAAATAGTTCGACTTAGAGAAATTGTGGAATTCGAGTTATAGATTTTTACATAGTAAATGCATGTTAGGTTGAAGGGAACTGAAATTCAATTCGAGATATAGAAAATTCGAGTATAGACGTTCGTGTTATAGAAGTTCGACTGTATTTTTAAAACCATGGTTCAAATCCTGCAACCATATTTTTTCATTCTACAAAATTTGTAGATTAAATAGATTTAATCTATCTGATAGATAATATCACATCATGATAGTAATAAACTCGTGATAAAAAAATTAATATACAGTATTAAAAATAATTAATAAAAGAAATAAAACATAATTTTACTTTCACGGATATAATAATCAGAAGGGCCACGGTCTTTCAAGGTGTGATCACTTTTACTTTTTTGAATTTTTAATCTGTAAATTAGAGAAAAACAATAAAAATTATAAATTGGTATTGGAACTCTTTTTGTCATTTTAAATATTTGAAGACAAACGTTTTCACCGATAACATTTTTATTTTAATAAATATTTCATAATCCATGGAGGCTGAAATAGTGCATAAAATAACATCGGGCTGGAACAAGTGGCGTATGCTGACTGGGGTTCTGTGTGACCCAAAAGTGCCCATAAAAATAAAGGGAAGAGTCTACAGAGCGGCAGTTAGACCAGCACTTGTCTATGGCAGCGAAGCTTGGGCACTTAAGAGAGTGCATGAACAGAAACTCCACACTGCAGAGATGCGCATGCTGCGATGGGCGGGAGGAGTCACATTGAAGGATAAGGTGCGGAATGAGCATATAAGGGGAACCTTCAAAGTTGCTAATATAGCAGAAAAGGTGCGAGAGTCCAGGATGAGATGGTATGGTCATGTGCTCAGGAGAACGGATGATCATGTCGTGAAGAGGTGCCTTTCCATGGCTACAGGGAGGAGAGGAAGGGGTAGACCCCTTACCACGTGGATGACGAATGTCCAAAGAGACATGAAAATGTTGGGCTTATCCGAGGAAGACGCACAGGAGCGTAACAAATGGAGCTCTCTGACTGGGAAAGCCGACCCCGCGTAACGGGAAGAGGCGAGGCCAAAGAAGAAGAAGAAGAAGTTGGCTTACCTTGGAGGCGATTGTGAAAGACCAGATATGGTTATTTAAGCTATTGAATAAAGCATTTGAATCGGAAGTAAATCATCTGTTTGAATTTCAAGGTTTTAGTTATGGGAACTGTTGTAGTGATAATTATGAAAAAACTACGAATTAGGTCTCCTGGCCTGTTCTAACTTCTTCTTCGAATGGCATCTCCTTAGTGGTAGTCGTTAGACGAATGAATAGCCTTCATAATCGAATATTTTTATTCGAATAAAGTTTCTAGCAACTTCATGCTGAATGAATGCTTTCGATATACCGGTGTCCCACGAAGAGGTTGCTATTTTTTAATTAATATGCCGGACGTATCGCATACTCTACAGACTGGAAACTTTACAGTTATAATAAAAAGATATGTAAAAAAGTATCCTCGAGTTTCATTTGCTTATGCTTAATCAAACAAAATGGCGGAAAGTAATTTTATTTGCATAACCATTTCAAATTGGTGATTTGTTACAATGTTACTTGAATAATAAAATGAAAAATATGAAAGTGATAAATTATTAATGAACTCAATTTGTTTCATTAATCTTTATTCGAATTGACGTCCATCAATAGCTATGTACTAATAGCAACGAAACAAAAATGAGTCATTAGCGTTTTTAAAAATTGCCGAGGTTCCTCTTCAATCAACCTCATTAATTCATCGTCTGTCTAAACAGCAGTTCCTCTTCAATCAACCTCATTAATTCATCATTCATGTTGCAATGATATGAAAATAAACTTTTTCCTTCAAAAAGCCTCACAGGAAAAAAATCGCTTACAGACAAGTCTGGCGATCTTGGAGGCCAGTCCATGAGGCCGCTGCCACGACCTATCCAACGGTTAGGAAGATTTTGGTTTAAAACCGCTTTGGCAACATTAGAATAATGTGGTGGAGCTCCATCATGCTGGAAAAAGTCCTGCATCTCCACCTGATAAAGATGTGGAACTATGTGATTAGTTAAAATTGATGCGTATCTGTCTCCAGTCATTGTCTTATGGGATATGCCATACGATAAAACACCGTCCTTGGTGACAGCAACCCACTGTTATACCCTTTGATTTCAAGTTCTCTTCGTGTAAGATATGTAGATTTTGTGTGTTATAATAATGACAATTATGGCTGTTTACAAATCCTGTTCCAAATGAAACTAGAGGGTACGTTTTTACAAATCTATTTATTGTAACTGTAAAGTTTTCAATCTGCATAGTGTCCGATACACCCGGCATATTAATTTAAAAATAGCAACCTCTTCGTGGGATACGCGGTGGGATGCGCTATTCAGAACCCCGAACATCGAAGTTATTCGAAAAAATGCAGTGTCCGTCTTCAGAATGTTTCTTCTCCCTTTGATTTTCCCGTGTAGCGTCAGTCTCAATAAGTGTTTTCTTCCCTTCATATGCGTAAGAAATAAATTTTTCTTCTTTTGTCTCTCTCTCCCCTTTCTTTCTTCTCTTCTCTCTCCCCACTCCCTCTATCTATCTTTCTTTCTTTTTTTTCTTTCTTCCTTTCTTTTTTCTCTCTCTCCCATACTTTCCTTTATTAAATTTTTCTTTAATTTAAAAAAAATTTCATACGAAATCCCTCATTCAGTTATAAAATTCTACGAATGGTTTTCAGCAAAATGTTACTCCAAAACCTATGGATATGTTTTTATTATTCACCAGTGTTCTACACTTGAAATCTAAGCAGATTAACATTATTCTAACGAACTAAGTTATAAAAAAATGACTTACAAATTTATATTTCTATCAGAAGAATGTACATAAAGTTCTTTAACTGTATCACTTTCTCTTGATTGCTTTGTGAATAAACATCTGCTTTTGGGACATTTAAGTTTTAACTTGTCACCCTGTAAAATATTAATATGTACAGTTCAGCCGTTCTAAGTTTGCTCCTAATGTAAACAAATAATGACGTCACTGAGCATGCGCATTATATCTAAATGTGTACATGCTGATTAAAGAGTAACAACTAAATACTTTCAAAAGTATTTAAATACAAAATACTTTTAAAAGTATTCTTCTAAATTAAATTGTTAGGCCTACATCATATCACGACTGATGTTTTTAGTACTTTAAGTAGTTATAATTTAAAAAATAGATAACTTAATAGGAATACGGCATCCATAAAGTCACGGACTCTAGCGTGCACCCTGTAGTAGCTGGTTTTGGTTTGTTGACAGTAGGAGCAAACTTAGAGCGGCTGAACTATAAATAAATATTTATTTTGTTGGAATATCCTAGAATTTTTTTAATAAGTGTTTGTTAAAACTAAAGAATTTAAATTTTATCTTGATGGTCAATAATTATTGATAAATTAAATTATCTATTATCTAGAATTTCAATACAAATTAATGAATTTTATACTATAGTTTTTTGATTTTTGATGTTTTTAAAAAAAATTAAGCGAATTTTCTGCGTTCATAACAAGGCTTTGTGTTTTTAACCTTGGTGGGATTTCTTAAAGTCATGATTCATCATAAGCGGAAGATTTTCTATAGTTTCTTTCCTGAATTAAGGTTTCGTAAATTGCCTACATTTTATGAATACGTCTATATTATTTATTGATACTGTTCATTCTAATAGGAAGCATTATAAAATACAGATTTTTACTGTATAAGGTTAAAGGAAAAGTGATATTGAAAAGATAATGTTTAACAGATTTGAAATGCACAATAAAAATTTTCACTAAGGGGTAATATGTAGGTACCAAACTGAAAGATATCAGACAATTCACATGGAATGTTAAAATTTTAATCAAATTTTTCTCAAAACTATTATTTTACATAACACCTTCATCCTCTAAGCTCTTGAATTATTTAAAAATTGGGAATTATTAGTTTTCATTTATTTATGTTCAATCACAAATTTAGGAGTAATTTTACTTTTTAGCCGCCAGATCGGGTTGTTTTCGGGACGAAATGCGAGAGGAATATTTTCATGCCTGAAATCATACAGTCAATTAAAATACAGACATTCAGATATAGTCATACAATTTTAAAAATGTTGACCATAAATAAAAACAAAAATCCTTTGTTTCTCTTGTCACTAGTTCAAAAATTTAAAGTAATCTGTCTATTTTTACCAATTTAGAGTAAATTTTATAACGCGTGTGCGTTTGAGACGTGTTTTTAATTTTGTTTGTTACATTTAACATTATTGTTTGTATCTAATTAAATAACAATGATGTTAATAATTGATATTAAATCGTTTTTTTATTACCAATAAACAGTATCTTAGAGTAGTTTTTTAATGTTAATTACTTTTATATTTTGGTGCGGTATTTTTATAAGAAAAATGTCTGAGCCTCAGCAAAGTGTTTCGAAAAACCCTGGTCTCGTTGTCAACAATGAAACTCATTTTTCTTCTTCTTCATGCCAGAATGTTATAAGTGATTTCTGTATCTATTCTTTAAGAGAAACTGAATGACACTATTATTGTTTCCCAATTCCGATTTTGATTTCTTGACTTTCGGTTTTGGGCCACTTCTGGTTGAAACCAGTTTCAACCGCAACCCAATGATTCTTCAAATCCAATTTGACTTCAAACCCAATGATTTCTGTATCTACTCTTTAAGAAGAACCGAATGACACTATTTTTGTTTCCGAATTTCGACTTTGATTTCTTGACTTTCGGTCAAAACCGGAACTTTAAACTCAATTCAGCCCCTCTAACTTTTTTTGTAGATTACGAATCCGAAAACAGTTTGTTCCTATCTCTTGTAGTTTCTGACTGATTTTGATTTCTGGTTTTGGGCTACATTCGATCAAAACCGAAACTTTAAACCCAGTTTAGGCTCATTACCTTTTTGTTTAGAATACGAATCCGAAAACCATGTTGCTATCTTTTGTAGTTTTTGACATCTGGGTGTGGATGGACAGACGAAAGAAAAATTATAAGAAGACAATTTAAAAAATTCTTACCAATAATTCACAGTTTCTTAAATTTAATTTTTTATGTAAAATATACTCTACAATAAGTATCAAAATACAACAGTTAAAGCTAAACACTTACTCTTTTTTCTTCTTCTTCGAATTTTAGTCGAGCCGCTGACGATAAATATGGTTTATCTGTAACAAGGCTGTTTAAATTTCTAAACTTCAGACAGGCGTCATTAGTTGTACATGTATCTGTATCTCCGTAAAACGAGAAACTTTTATTATCACTCGGAATTTCAGAATTAATTAATGAATTTTGATTATCGAAATTACTAGAGTTGCCACAGCAATCGCCCAACTTATTTATATTAACTGTAATCACGTAAATTTATCGCTGAATTCATTAAGAAAATTATATATAAAAATTCATATATAGCCTATACAAAACGCAATATTTATAATTAAAATAAAAAAATTGCTTTTAATGTTTCAGTAATAACTTGATCCTTAATCATTACCTACACTTTTGAAGGGATCTTAAGATTATTGGAAATCCATTTGATAGTCATTTAAAAAAAACATTTTTACAACAGAATTTCAAATTAATAAAACTATAAAATTTTGCAAAAACACGTTTTTGCGCATTTCTGAGCATAAAATTTTCAATTATCATATTGTTACAACAGACAAAATAGAACAATTTTAGACATTTAGATATTAAACAATAGAGAAAAGATTACTATAGCTTATTTGAAATTTGAAAGAATTTTATTTCATAATGTATTTTAATAATACAACAAAGAAAATATTGAAATAATTTATTGGTAAAGGTTTACAGTAGCTAATATAAGGACTTACTTTCAAAAAATGTTTGTTATGTTAGGGACTTACTAAATAAGTTATTAAAATACGAGTATGTTATGTTGGATAAGTATTGTGCAAGAAAATAATTTATAATAAATAACCATATGATAAAATTTGTTGAATTACGGAAGGGGGAAAATCAAGAAAAAAATTCATATACATATTACATTATTTGTGTAAAACATTATTATATTAATAAATATTATTACACATTAGTTTATTTGTGTAAAACTGTTGAGACAGTACGATTAAGTACATATTTGTACAAAAATAAATCAGTGTTTAGTTGTAGAAATACAGAGGAATTTGTTTTAAGTTGAATTATGAATTTTGTTTTTATTTATAAAGATACACAAATTTCATTAAAATAATTTTTTTTAATTTTGAGGTGGTTCATGACCCCTGTAACCTCCCCCCTAAATCCCCCACTGGTTCTACATTCAGTTAACAACTGACTAAGCGAAAGGTTTAGAGTCTATAAAATACTATTATTATAGAGAAGAGAAAATCGTTTGTTTTTTTCGTACATCATTCTTACAGTAAACAGATTATATAGATACTTAAGTCACGAGATTGCCTTTTGCGTATGGACTGGCTGCGAGAAAGAGAACTGAAAATTTGACAGTGCTGCCAACCTCAACAGTGTGACACTACTCGTATATTTCACTACCGTACAGTTTCTACATACATTTTGTAAGCTGTGGTTTATTCCGAGAAAATGTTTTATTCATAAACCTTATACGAAATAAATGTGACCTGTAATATTGCCTATAGCTTAATTACATGACTAGAAATGTATGATTTACTGTAATTACCAGCTACCTTATTCCATTGGAACAAACGTTTTTCCGAATGAATCGCCTTCTTTACAATCGCTGTCACCGGCGTCTTCATTATCAGTCTCACTAGTATCTATCTAATAGTTTTTTTTACCACGTGTCAACAAAACTGTTGAATAATAGCTTCTTTACGTCTTTAATTCCCTTCTTTATTTTTAAATTTGTGGAAAGAGAAACATCACAATAGTTAGTCACTCGCTCATGGCTTTTGTTAAGAGGCGCGTAAAGACATTTTTATTTAGCTTCAACTTCACAGCATTTTATTACACCGCATATTAGAAATTGTTTAGTACTGTAAATAAACTGCCCACGTTTTCGAGAAACTAACATTTCTGTTTACAGTAACAAACAGTTATATTCGTACAGTTAACCTAAAAAAAGATTCCTTATAGGCATACTGTTTATGCCTTGCGTATAGTATAAGTTGTTGTGTTTGTTGTACTGAAATTAAAAGTCGCGCATGCGCACTGATGCTTTTCTCCCTTTACCCCTTGTTGCAAACAAAAGTAAACTCGTGACTCGAGTAACTATACACGTAAATTTTCAAGTTATTTCATTGACCTTATCGCAAGAAAAATGTATAACTTACTAATAACTACTTTGTTAAGCCCTGGGAGGGTTCAGAGTACAGAGTAGTGATTATCGACATACTGACCATGGATACCTTATTTTTCACCCTAGAGACACCATATTATTCAAATGAAAATTCATGGTGGAGGCCTTTTGTCCATAATAATACACCGGGTTGATCTAGAGGTAAAGTCGTCGCCAAAATCAGCTGTTTAACAGCTGATTTTCGGAGACGAAGGTTCCTGGTTCAAATCCTAGTAAAGGTAGTTACTTTTATACGGATTTGGATAGTAGGCAGTGATTACCGGTGTACTTTGATGGTTGGGGTTCAATTAACCATACTCTCTCAGGAATGGTCGACCTGAGTCTGTGCAAGACTACACCTCATTTACACGTCATACACATCATCCTCATCTCATTGGGTCATGGGGTTGCTTATTGTTCTGAATTGAACAGATTGCAACGTACGCAAATTAGGGATTACAAAAAAAAAGTTAATAACCAAAGTCCAGTAAAATAAAATATTAATACTCATTTTTACCTTCAGGTTTTTCAACCACTTTTTCTTTACTGCCGTGATGAGAACTTTTACTAGAAGCTTTACTTGAAAGGTTCTGTCCTTTAATTGCATCTAATTCTTCAGGGCTAAGCAAAAGTCTTTCAATTTGAGAACGTCTTAATTGAAAATCAGAAAATGTTATTCCAGATCTTCGTTTAGTAGCCTTTTTAACATTAATTCTGCTTTCAGGTTCGTCAGGACCTGTGCTGTAATGAGATTTATCGTCTTTAATACCACTACTGATAGTTGATTTAGTTGATATATTTGGCTTCTTACCGATACTACTTTTTGATTTATCTTTTTTAACACTGCAACAGAACAAAACCAAATGAATATCTATTTCAAGTCAGATTTTTATTTTATTCTCTAGCTTAAAATTTCATACAAATTTTTTTTATTTTTTTTATTTAACTTATTTATTTACAATCAGCCTTTACAATGTGGCTTTAAGCAAATCATTATAAAAGAACTAAACTGACGAGTGAAGTAGACAACCTTTTCTCTCACTTCAACTAAAGAAAATTATAAAATAAAGTTAATAACAAACTAAGAAAATTTGCAAACTTACAAAATTAACAATAACAATGTAAAAGAATTACACAAAAAATTGAATAAACAATGTAAAAGAAGTTAACAATAGAAAAATAAAATAAAATAAAATTTTTAAATTTCACTTTAGATTGAAAAGTAGTGATGAAAATGAATGTTGAATTTAATTTCGTCTATGGATTAAAAACGTTGGCCTAAGTCGAGGATGTGATATCTTTTGAGGCGCTTCGTTTCCTCACTGCTGTCTAGCAAATTTAATTATTCATTTTTCATACAAATAATTAAAAACTTTTCTTAAATAAACTTATTAAAAATTAACGCCTCTAATTTACTAATCCTCTACATAAGTACTTCTTATTAAAATCTCTAGATATCGATGAAACGAAATTTCTGATGTTTACCTCCCTGAGGTGGAGAGGGGACAACGTTCGTGTTACAAGCGGCTGGCAAATGCAGGGACCTAATATCTCCATGGATAATAAGATTTCCTTTCAGCATCTATGAGCGGTTAAAGGATAGAGCATTTGTCTTTAACCCTGTAGTCGGCAATAACATTTATCTAGACCGGCAGAGAATTTCTAGCACATGGGTCACCGAACCGTAAAGATTTCATTAAAAATTTGCTCTAAATCACAAACTTTATCACGTTACGTATCAAAATACCAAGAAAACTTAGGAAAATAGAATAAATACATTATTAAAATTTTAATCTGACAGTTAGGGATGCTGAAGCTATTTGAAAATAATTTTTAGACAAATATTTTTCTAAAATTTCAGATGATACTACTGTTTAAAACTATCTTATGCTCTACTAATAAGCACCCCAATAAGCGGCATTATAGACCAAATAAACGGAGTACTTATCAATGTAAAATCCCGTTCTGTTTTTTTTTTTCATTAAAGAGCTGTCCCAAAAAACCGGCTGCCCCAATTAACTGTAACCCATTTTGTTCGGGTGAATCCAAAAAAAAAACACCAAAACAAAATTGGCATAGGGATACAAGAAAAACTCCAACAGGAGGGACTGCAGTGGTGTGATTTAAAAAAAAACAAAACAAGTAAAAATAAATTATCAAGAATATTTTAATAAAATTTAAATAATTAATTAACAAAATTGGGATAACCAACTAATTCTTAATTTTTGCAAAAGGCCAGATTAGCGCACAAATGATTTTAATGATAATAACCATATAAATCTAAAAAAAACAAAAATACTAAAAAAATATAGTTATATATATATATATATATATATATATATATATATATATATATATATATGTAATAATGCATACAATTTACTGGATCCAGATTTAAAAAATTTATAAAAAGGTAGATTATAAATAATAATATATTTACCGAAAAATGTTAATAATTAAAATTTTCAATAAGAATAGGCCTTTTTACATAATAGTTGATTAAGTAGAACAATACATTTTTTAATAAGGAATCGTAAATTGATTCGTTTTAAAGAAAGATAAATTAGATACAAATGAAATTAATTATTTTATCTATAAGAATTAGATTTTTAGTATACCCCTTTTTATATAAAGCCATTTTAAAAAAAATTTATTAAATACAGATCAAAATTAAAGTGATTTGATTTTTTTTATAGAGATATATTAAAAAAATTTAAGTAGAAAAGATTTTTTTTTTTTTTTTTTTAAATTACAAATAAAAACTGGTTAACTCCGCACTGCAACATGTTTGCCAGCATACTTAAGCGGTAACGTCCGACAAACATTTTATCATATAAAACGAGGTAATAAATGAAAATTTATATTAAAAATTTATGTTGCGGAGGCTTCAAGACTAATTGTAGGAAAGACGAAATGTAATGCCGTCAGCAAATTTTCGGATGGCGAAATGCATTTCGGCGTCGGGTGCCACTTGCCCCAAACAAATATTAATAATTCTTGAGCAATTTTGCCTTGGTTAGGACATGAATAAGCTTCATCCAAAATTAGTTTTTATTGAGTCCCAAATTAGGTAAAACCAGCCCCACACTGGGTAAAATCAGCCCAACACCGGGTCCCTGCAAAGAGCAGAAAAACCACGACTTAGTAAGGAAAAGGGGCAACCCCAAAAACACCAAAAAAGGTAGCTAAAAGCCCAGAGACGCAGAAGATCGTGAAAAGAAATTTATAAAAGATTTAAGAAAATTTAAAATACCCAAAGGGTTTACAAAATTCACAAAATTTTAAATTAAGCATTTTCGGCTTCAATGGGATTTTAACTACAAAAAAAAAGGAGACAGACTTACCGTAACACGGGAAAGCAAAAAGGTCATAAAAGCGGCAGCATAACAGCACCCCGAAAAGACTAAAAAAACACATGAACGGCACAAAGACAAAACGCGTCCGTCGTCATGACCTATTGCAGCAAGAAGGGCGAGGCACGCAAAAGTTACCAAAAAGGAAAACTCGGGCCTGACGTCACCGGCCCCCTCCAACAAGGGAAACAAGAAAGAAAAACAAGTTACGGCAGAAAAATCAGATGACAGCGAACGGTAAGCAAAGCCTAAAATACCAAATCAATTAAGAGATAACTAATTAAACAATTAATAGCAGATAACGAAAATTAATAAAATTAGAACAATGTAAGGAAATTAATTTAAAATATTAAAATTTGTAACATTGAAAAAAAAATGTTACATAACCAGTGGACCAATTATCCGGAATCGACTGTATTTTAATAGCCTTTTTAGTAGTTTAATTAGATTATTTTAGTGACTAACATAGTTTCAATTACTAATGCAATACCGTAGCAGTTACAATAGTTGAAAATAAACATGAAGATGAACACTTAAATGATCTACCCTTGAACTAAGTAGCCTAAACCATAGTTTAGTGGATTAATTTTCCTGCCGCGTGGGTAATAAAAATAATTTTATTGCTGTAATTAAGGCAAGTAACTTTGTATTGTAATATTTTTTTAAGTAATTATAAAATAAAATAAATAAATATGTGATTTTTTTGTTATGATCTAATACAGAAGTAGTTAAGAAATATCATTACCCAAAGTGTAACAAGTCTATATCTGACGAACAAGTTGAACTTCCGCTAGAAAGTGAATGCCTAGAATCATTTAAAATAATCCTCTCACGCTGTAATCAAGAAAAAATACACATTTCAAAAATTAATCTATTTATCAGAGTCAACCATATGCTTTTTTTGATTTTACGTCTGACTGTTCTGCAATTTCTTCTAATGCAGACGGTGGATAATGATGATAATGAAAATGAGTGATGAAAAAATGCCAGACCTGACCGGGCATTGAACCCGGGACCCCAGTGTAGAAGCCAGTTGCGCTAACCACTACGGCAACGGGCCGGGCAACAATATAGATCAGTAACTATGATAAAAATAATGATAACGTACGTTTTTTATTTCAAATTATAATTTGTTTCCCACGTTATCCTCTTTAGTACAGCTGCTGACATGATTATAAATTAATTATAATTAATTAGATGAGGCCCGTGGTGTAGTAGTCAGCGCAACTAGCTACTATGCCAGGGTCCCGGGTTCGATTCCCGGTCATGTCTGGCATTTTTTCATCTGTAAATCACCGTATATCATTACCTACGCACAACCCCAAGGCTTATGTAGGCATCATCACTCAATAAAATAAAAAACAAATCGAGAGGAAAAACATTTTTATTTTGGTATTCAATCGAATTAAATTTAATTTCTCATTATCCAGATATCCTAGTAAAAATTTTTGTTGTTTGTGATTTTTGTTTCTTTTTATCCTTAAGTAAGATATGTTACTGGAATTTTATTTTCTATATTTCATTCTTTCTTTCAACCCTCCTTTTGAGTTACTGCGAAGAGCCCTTTTGACTACTTGTTGTTTTTAGGTCATCAGCCAAAGGCTGATTTGAACCTCTAGATGCTTTACTAAGTAAAACAAGAGTGAGGTGGTTTACAATTGCCTTCCTCACAGAGCGGGAAAGTATAGTTATCAGCATGCCAGACACTCTGAAAATTATCTACTTTCCAGCCTGCAAATGACACCTTCACTTCTTTCACCACGGGTCTGGCTGTATAATGAAATTCATTACCCTTAGAGAAAATACTCTAAATAGTGTCTTTTACACCTCTACCTCCTCTGTTCTTAAATTCTTTAGTTATATAATTGGCTGACCATGTGATAAGAAACAGAACTATTTTTTGTAGCTCTGGAACTAGTAGATCGAGTGCAAAAAATTTAACACTCCACCTGCCTGTTATGGTCAATTTTATTACTTATTGTTTATTATTTTAATGAATAGTCATATTATTACCTTATTACAACATTTCCTTTGATAACTACTATGGTGTAACCAACCCCTGTGATATCTTCAACCCCAATCTAACTACAACCCTTCTGAGACTAACCCCTATGTGTAAGCCTATTGTATATATATTATTTCGTTTAGTGTTCATTTGGTTTTATAGGTTTTCGCTGTTTTTTAAATTATTTTTTAATAAAATGAACATTTACTCAAAACCTCTGGTAATCTTACCGAGATTTTTATTCTGTTCTCAATTCTTTAAGTTTTAAACAAATTGTTATTGAATTCAATTTGTAGGAGATGCGGGCAGACAAGTAGTAATAAACGATGGATTCATCTTTTAAAACCATGCCATGAGTTTATGTAAGCGGGTGATTGCGAAACCGTACTTTGAAGCCGAACTTGAACTATAGAAGTCAAAAGGCGGTTGTTCAGATTGGTAATTGAAAGTATAGCTACCTATCTATGGAGAAGAGATGTAAGAGATGTCAGATAGAGATGCAAAACGCCTGGAGGTAACAAAGATGGACTATTGTAGTCGGAGTTGTTGAGTAACAAGATTGGACAGACGTAGAATAAGGGTGTCAGGACTAGAGATAGATTCGTTTAAAAGGCGGCCAGAATTATAATGATATTTCTGATATTTGAAAGGCTGGGGTTGATATCAATGTTGTGGAAACAGTCGACTTTGCTACTGCCGACCGACGGCTTAACTCAAGCGGCCCCGTCGACAATCCGCAACGGCGCCGCCCAGCGGTTGGCTACACTGCACAGGAATAGCATGAACCACTTCGTTATTTTCAGTAGTAATTGAAGGGTATGTGAAGAAAAAAGTTGTTTTTTCCTACTTAGTAACAAAAAATTATATTATGAAGAAAAAAATAACTATTGGGTTCACCTCTTTGTAAGCGCCAGGCTTCTAAAAGGCACATTTTCAATGATGTTCTCGGAATTACGAAATGATAACGTAAAGTTTGTATTTTCGTATGAGTATGAAGTCCTTTGATGAGTTATTACACAAACTGGGTGTAAAATTAAAGAGTGAAGACACAAACATGAAACTCTCCATACCTCCGATAAAGATGTTGGCCGTAAGTTTGAAGTAAGAGACATTACACCATTAAAAATCGTACTTAATTTTACAAAATAAGACTGATAGAAAAAATACGTTAAGTACTCTAAATTAATAAGAAAATAGTAATGCGGGTTAGTCGTAAATAATTTTTAAACCACATTTCTCTTTTTTTGTTTTTGTCTCGGTAATTTTTCAACTTATAACTCAAGCGCGCCTGAGTTATAACATGTCTTAGAACGCCTGAGTTCATTTTAAGAAGTCCGCGACGGCACCGACCGCCCGTCGGCAGGCACACATTCAGACATTAGGAAAGCTAAACCGCTTGGCTGCGCGACGATTTACCGCCCGTCGGCAGCGGACTTAGGCCTAGTTCAAATGGCCGACTATCGCAGTGGTAAGTCGTTACCACTAATCGCACGCCTGTCGTAACAGTGACGCAGCGCTGCCAAATACTATTGTGCACTATGTTAGTCGCACCCACTACTTCACATGACAATGCGATGCGTGGTACGCGTTTTTTACCCTGCGCTAGTGGTACCACTGACTTCTACAACCAACTCCCGCCTAGCTTAGTACCATAGACGCAAGCATTGAGAACGGCCTCAGTGAATAGAACATCAGTATAATTTTTCAGAGAGAACTTTACTGGGTCCTCTTGTAGCTCAGAACGCAGCTGATGAAATTAGCCTTTAAGAAGGCGAGAACTTAAAATAGGATGAACCCAATATTTCCTGTAAAATCTTCTTCTTCGGCGAATAGTGCGTCGTAGCATAATAAAAAATAAACCCTCCTCTTCTTCCATAACTATAGTTTACAAATTTACACTACACAGAAACACAGTAAACACCAAGAAGGTTGAACTGTTACTGAAAAATCTCAATAAAAATTATGAAGATCGCAATTTCGGACAACAGCATGTGAACTATTTTACGCGATTGCCGCACCCGTCAGTGGTGCGTGGTGACGACTTACCACTGCGATAGTCGGCCATCTGAACCCGCCCTAAAAGGTTGAACTGGTATCGACACATGAGGATGCCTGAAGGTAAATGGCCTCTGGTGATATTAAGGAGGATCATGGAGACAAGCCGTGGGAGAGGGAGACCGAGGTTGTCCTGGTAGGAGAGTTTTTAATGGGTGATGAGGCTAGAGGCTTGAGAATGATTAGCAGGATAGGGTTGAATAGAGATCAAAATGCGAAAAACCCCGGAGGATGCAGTCCACTCGCATAAAATTTTATAAAACATTTTAAGCAAAATATTTGTACCTAATTCAAACCATCAAAAATGTTTTTCTGGTGCTGTGAAACTTATCATGCCAAACAATACTCATATTATGAAGTAATAAAACCTTTAAAACCTCTGTAAAAATTTAAAAAAAGTAGGTTTAGTAGTTTTTTTTTTAATTTACCTTATATTAATATGGTGTAAGGTAGGGATTCTGTGTTACATTAGAATATATTTAAATTTTATACATAGTTATTTTCAAAATAAATTAGGCAATTGGTCTAAACTATCCCTACTTTATGATTTCTTCTGAATGATAGCCAAATTCTAACTTGAGTTAAGCTGGGAAATACAAATTAGTGTTGTATCAAATTAAAATTAACAAAAGTAGATAAAAATAAACACAATTACTTACCCTATCACCATTACCCTCAATGTTTTCCTTTCTGATATTGTGTTGTAAATTATGATTAGAACACATATGAATTAAAAACACTATTAAAATGTAATTTAATATTATAAGTAAAATTACTAAATATAATAATTATAAGTAGCACATCTTCGACCTTCCACAACATAAATAAAAAAACAATAAAAGTAGAAATGTGTGTCTTGTAAAAAGAAAGTAAAAAATAGTAACTACAAAAAACATATGATTTCAAACATTAAATTAAAAATTCTCTGTTTATGTCAATTTTTATTCCCTTCATTTAAAATTTTAAATTTTAATATTTTATTTCTATAAATTGAATTAAAAAAGTAAAATATTATTAAATATTTTCTTTTTAATAGTAGGTTTGTTTATCTTAAATAATAAATTGTAAAAATTAGGTTATGTTGGTATGTTTTAGTTTTTGAATATTTCTTTGTAATTTACTTTTACATGGATTTGAATACTAGATAGTCGTTACCGGTGTACTTTAATGGTTAGGGTTCTTTAGTTAATCATACATTCTTAGAAATGGTCAGCCTGAGTTTTTACATGACTATACTTCATTTATACGTCATAGCTTACAATGTCATCCTCATCTCATTGGGTCAGGGGTTTGTGTATTGTTCTTAAAATTTAACAAATTCCAACGTACACACTTTAGGATAGTCATTTTAGTCGGCCGCATTGGCGTAGTTGGTAACGTGCTCGCCTCTCATCATGCGATCTTGGGTTCGAATCCCATTCAGGCACGGCATATTTTCATACGTTACAAAAATCATTTTCATCCTTCACCGTCTGCATTAGCAGTAATTGCAGAACAGTCGGACGTAAACCCAAAAAAAAAAAACAGGATAAAAAAAGATTTTGTACAACAGTAATATTTTGCTAAAAGTTGGCATAGGTAGGGTCATCACTAAAATGTTATATCCTGTTTTGTGAAGAATTCACATAATTATCATGTGGCACTAGAAAAGAATTTTCTGTTCTTTTGTGGGAAGCTCCTCCATTTACAGATATTTATCTGTATGGTTCAGAATTTTGAACTCACCAATCAATTTAAAAGCCGAATAACAGTTTATGGAGATGAGTTCTTGGAGAAAAAAATTGTTATTTTTTTGTTTTGTTTTACGTCTGATTATTTCCCACATCGTACTGTTTTTTCGTGCCCACAACGGACAAGGGGGTTGTTAAATTAATTGCACTCGATCTGTTGGTTCCAGGGCTACAAAAAATAATTCTATTTCTTCTCACATAGTCATTATATGACTGAAATATTTTAGAACAGAAGAGGTACAGGTGTAAAAGACCCTAGTCAGAGTTATCTCCTCTGAGAGCAATGAATTTCACTACACAGCCAGACCATGTGGTGAATGAAGTGAAGGTGTCATTTGCAGAGTGGAAAGTGTGTGCTTTTCAGAGGGCCTGTCACGCTGATAAACATACTCTTTCAAATCAGTGAGAAAGGCAATAGTAAACCACCTCACTCCTCATTTTTACTTAGTAAAACCTCTAGAAGTTCAAACCAGCCTTTCGGCTGTTGACATAAACAACAACTGTTTTTTCTTTGTTTGCGTCCGATTTTTTTTTGCAATTACTGCTAATCAGATGATAAAGGGTAATAGATAAGAATGAGTAATGAAGGAATGCCAGACCTGACTGGGAATCGGACCCAGGACCCCTGGTGTAGAAGCTAATTTCGCTGACCACTACACGACAACGGGCAGGTTGACGCTGGTAGATGCAGTGTAAATGACGCTATGCTTCTCTCAGAGGACAAAAAAAGGAGAGACGTAACACTCTCCCCGAACTATTATAAATAATATCTATGAGAAATAATAGTTCATTTCCTAGGTTTAAGGACGTCATAGAATATAACAGTAAGCTCTTAAGGCTTACAAGTAATTAAACACTTCTCTTTAAAACATTTATAGGCACTTTGTTAGCCTAGCCCGCACAGAAATTAGTGTTAGATTGTTCGCAATTTGGCAAGCCTGGTCATTAAAAAACACCTGATTACTTAGTGGTGAAGGGCAATTTGTAAATAATGTAAATATTTATTTATGAACTAAAGCTACTATTAAAAAATCTCTAATATTTTAATGAATTTAAAATTATTTTTAACAAGTTAATTTTTGTATGATTTAATGCAGAAACATCAAATGGAAATCTTAAATGCTAAAGATATTGTTATTGCAGAGTGAAAATATAATTTAAATACCCAACATTTATTTACTCTTAATTTGGATTTAAGTATTTGTCACAAATGATGAGGTATTTATTTCTCTCTTATTTTAAATTAACTTTTATTTTAGTATTACATCAGCAATTCATTTATTTATAATTTAGGCTACAAATTATTGTAATAAAAGAAGTATTATTGTTAAGAGAGAATAGAAGTACATTAAAATACTGGCAAGTTAATTTTTATCGCTGGTGTACGCATGCGCAATTAACACATTCACCGCACTTCCTGTAAAGAACGGTCAGTATAGCACATAACAAATAAAAGGTTCGTATCATTTTATACAGTCACATAATCGTCGTACGAGTCTAGTTTACGTAGGAATAATTTAAAATAATAAATGTCTTAAAACAATAAATTAACCGTTACAAAAACGATTTGCTAATAAAACGGTAAGGTTACGTTATGATCACGTATAATACGCACATTAGGCTAATGAATGTAGGCCTAATCATATGGTAACTAGGGTGTACACTTATAACAAGAAGGGACTGTATGCACTTGTATCCCCACTGTCAGCGCTCAGTTTCTCTTGCCAGTACTCTACAACTACCCATCGAGTTGGTCTAGAGGTAAAGACGTCGCCGCGAGTCAGTTGTTTAACAGCTGATTTTCGGAAATGAAGTCACCGTCGTCCCCTTTGATTAGGTGCTGTGCTGCCGGGTATCAAAGCTTCCGACTTAGCGACACAGGGAACCGCCAATAGTTCCGAAAGGGGCGGTAGGCCTGTGCCGGCGTACCGACAGAGGCCTTTGTCGCTAAGGCCAGACCAATAACCGCCCCGTACTACAGCGCTGACGGCGACTATATAAAGAACGCTCAATTGATTCCGGGTGAGTCGATTCCACGCCACTCTACAGCATCGACGAGACTTCCTACATCGGTACACGGCTACCGGACTCTACCGAAGACTCATCGACGACCCCGCAAGAGAGATGATGCTTCCGTCGCCGACCCAACAGCGTTAGCCGTCGACCGGGACCGTCATCGCCCACTGCCGCGAGCGATGCCCACAGCATTCCCTCGACCGAGCCTTACGCCCACCGGATCCGACGAAGCAGCTATCGACGCAGTGCTGCGAGCGAAGAAGATGATGTCTCCGCTGGACGACGACACGCCGTGTCGCCCAGCCCCTCGATCGCCACGACGACTAGGACCGACGCTTCACCAAGACGACCACCGTTTAAACGGCATTTTTCAGGGCCACCAAAAAATAAAGGTTTCAATTTGCCACTTAATGTCGCCATCCGATAACAGAAGGTTCTTCGTTCAAATCTTAGTAAAGGTAGTTACTTTTTTAAGGATTTAAATACTAGACAGTGGTTACCGGTGTACTTTGATGGTTGGGGTTCAATTTACCATACTCTCTCAGGAATGGTCGGCCTGGGTCTGTACAGAACTTCACCTCATTTGAATCGCTTGTCGAGAAACAACACAAGTCTAACGCAAGTGATTTTTCAGGAAATATAGAAACTATTTTTCTAATTTTTTTGATACAACATATTGCTGAAAATTATTTGACATGAATTTGAAGTACTGTACTTCTTTAAAAGTAATGTATTCATTTTTATAAATTTTATCTTATTTTTAATGGATATTATTGGACAAGGGAATTTCCTAGCATGGACTTGTGGTTTTTCTCAAACAAATGCACATTGACGAAATAAATAAACCTAATGCAACTTGTTTTACTTAGGATACTCCAGTCTATTTATATTATAATATTAATTTACATAATATTTGTTTAAGATTATATTGTTTTATTAAAAACTTAGTTAAATTTCTTATTCATTTTAGTTTTAAGAGAAACAAAATTGATAGGCCTACTACATTTTTTCAGGCTTATCATCTTTTACTGCTGATGGCCATAAAAATATTTCTAATGTTGTTTCTCAAACAAAAAAGAATTTTCTGCAGGTTAAATCTACTACTATAGTAACTGGACTTGTTGTTTTCTCTATTAAATAATAGAAATGCAATGAAATATTAGATTTTTAACACTAACTCAATTTTGATTAAAATGGACATGATGTGTGGTTTCTCAAACAAGTGATTCATTTACACATCATACATATCCTCATCTCATTGGGTCATGAGGTTGCTTATTGTTCTGAATTGAACAGATTGCGATGTGCACACATTAGGGATAAAAAACATTCTACGACTGGTCTCTCCTGTAGTGCCAAACTTGAACGTAGATGAGGATCATATATACAACCACACACAAAATGAGCTGTCCAAAAAAGTGTTTGCAGTGTTCCCAGTGTTCTACAGCAGGACGACACCTGTTGCTAATATTACACGTCTTTATTCCATTTATTTCCATTTTTTTCTAAAAATTACTTACTTTATCCTTCTTTTTCCAATTAATCCATCACTTTCATAATTGGAGGATATATAACAAGGATTGGTGGGGCCATAAGCGAAACTTATAACGTGCTCGCCTCGCCTCTCATCATGCGGTCTTGTGTTCGAATCTCATTCAGGCACGGCATTTTTTCATACGTTACAAAAAATCATTTCATCATTCACCGTCTGCATTAGCAGTAATTGCAGAACAGTCGGACGTTAAACAAAGAAAAATAAAATAAAATAAAAAATAAGCGAAACTTTTGAAAACAGAGAATGACACAACATGAAAGTTCTATAAAATTGTGACAACCCTAGTTATTATTTATGGAAGTGGGGCATAGACAACTACGAAGTCATGTGAACGGAAAATCCAGATAACAGAGATGAGGTTTTTCTTCTTCAAGTGCCGTGTCCTCCTAGAACATTGGCGATCAGTCGCATGACCTTCACTCTGTCCACAGCCAACCGAAATAGTGTCGTGGTGCTCACCCCGTACCACTGGCGAAGGTTCCTAAGCCAGGACGTTCTCCTACGTCCGGGGCCGCGCGTCCCCTCTATCTTCCCCTGGATGATCACATGCAGCATTCCATATTTCGGATTTCTCATCACGTGGGCAAAGTACTCTAATTTCCTTCTTTGAGGTTTTTGATGAGGTTTTTGAGTAGATTGAATGGGTACTTGGTTGGATAAAATAAAAATTGAGGATCTAGGGCAGAATTGTACATCTATAGCTTGAATGAGAATATAAATGAATGTCGTAAAGGTTGAAGATAGCACATGGAAAGGGATCAGCTCAAAGGATACCTCTGCTCCAAAAAGGATGATATGTTCCAAAAGTGAAGAGAGATGTTGGCAGACATAAGAAGAGATGTATATACCGTCCTTCCCTACAAATCTGAAATCAAATCTGATATAGGGATCCCACAAATCTGATATAGGGAAATTAACATTGGACAATGTACTGTCAACATTAATCTTATTATAAGAGTGTAATCTTACTTTTATTACTCCAGTCGTTAGGAAACAGAATAAAGATGAGTCTACAAAAGATTTTAATAGCTAATCATTTAATTATTAATAAATAAAGAAAAAAATATATTCAATTTCGATTGTTCTTTTTGGATACATAGACTATAACTGGTTAATTATAGTCTTCCTTAAAATGTTCTTTACAAACAACAGTGTTTTCAGTAATTACTAAATACTGCCGAAAGATTAATCTACTCCCTTTTTCTACGAGGTCTACTTCCTTTGGAAACATAAAAACTGACACATAATCAGCGTTACTCTTGTCAGATTCATAATTGTTTTTACATCCCAGTACACATGTTGGCACTATCATTTATCATTTTAATCTAAATATAATCATTAAACGGCTCTACGTGCGTTAATTTTCTATGTTTGTTAGATATATAAATGTAATGTTAGTATTAAAAAAAAATCCTTTTGTGAGACAACACATCCATGGCTGGTGGGAATTTTTAAAAAAGGTTTACCTTTGACTTATGGCAAAAACCATTAGTAATTTCTATATGTACTCTTTAAAAGGAATCAAATGACACTATTTTTTTCCACATTCCGACTTTGATTACTTGAAATCGGTTTTGGGCCTTTTCTGGTCAAAACCAGAACTTCAAACCCAATCCAGGCCCACTACGTTATGAATCCAAAAACATTTTGTTGCTATTTCTTGTAATTTTTGACTTTGATTTCTTTACTTACAGTTTTGGGCCACTTCTGGTCAAAACCAGAACTTCAAACCCAATTAGGCCCACTAACTTTTTGTGTAGTATTTTGTCATCGGTCTCTCTACTGGTTTGATGTATGTTTTCATTGCCTACTTTAAATCTTCCATCTCTTCTAAACAACTCTTGCTCCTACACATCACTTTCATTTTGTTCTTATTAATTTTCATGAACTAATCCTTTTTCAAAATCTCTCATCCATTCCATTTAAAATATCCTCTAGTTCTTTCTTTGTCTCGGCTAATACTACGATATCATTCGTAAATCTCAGCATTTTTGTTGTTTCTCCTTGAATTTTTATTCCTGTGTCAAATTTTTCCTTTACTTCATTTTTATAGCTTCTTCTATATACAAGTTAAAAAGTTGTAATTTTATGACAAAAATGTTTATAATTAAAGTTATAGAAAATAAAAAATCTACAACTTTTATTTCAGACTTTTTTTGTACAACGCTTAGTTTAGCAGCAATTAATGATTTTCTGTTATTTTTTTTCATCAAAATCGGTAAAAATGGGACTTTGTTTAGATTGCACCCTAGTATGCATTTTACAACAAAAGTGTATCTAATCAACGTTATAGGAAATTAAAAACCCATTAACTTTTTTTTTATTTATTTATTTAAAGTCACATCAAAAGCTTGGTCATTAGCGACTACAGTGGGTTATGGAACGTTGGGTTGTGACTTAATATAATTTCCAGACTCTAGCCAGGAATCAAACCAGGGACCTGTGTGGTAGATCAGTGTGCTACCACTATGCTACGGAGGCGGCCTCCTACAAATTTATTTTAAGCATTTTCCTTTACAGAGCCTAGTTCAGAGGTAGTTACTGATTTTCCTTATTTTTAAGTCGAGCAGAGATGATTTTCATTTTGCATCAATCACTCATGATTATAATTAGGTTGTTTTTAATTTTACATTTTTTACTCATGATTAAACATAGGTTATATTGTTCATTATTTATATTGTTAAGAGAAAGTAATGTGAGTGTTCACTCCAGATTTTTATTTTTTATTTATTTCAGTATAAATCCTGGACTAAAAGACTTCGATGATGGTATTAAATCTTCAACTACAAAGAAAAATGCATTAGCAAGAAGAGGTGATGAATTGAGAAGATTACAATATTTTGGTTTGTTAGTAAACAATGAAGGAACTGAACAGGAGCAGCATACATTTGTCCCAACTCCTCTTACTTCTTCCAGTCGGTCCGAGGAAGATTTTGCTGAAATTCAAGCGATTAAAATGGGTATTTACAAAAGCTGTGTTGGTGAGAAACGTATTATTAAACAATTCCCTAAGGAAACACTAGGTATTCGAAGTTTACAAATTGCAAATGATAAAAAAGTTTTAGTGATTGGATTACGTTCTGGAGGTCTCATGGTAAATACATTTATTTATTTTTAATTTTCTTCATTTAATTTAACTTCTCTCCATCTTTTTTACCTCTTCCTCCACCTTTTCCTCCTTCTCCTCTTCTTCTTCTTGAGATTTCTATCCAATCCAATTGTTGGTGACAATCATAGTAATTGTCACTTTGGTCATTACACTGTGAAATAGCTCTTCTGAGCTTTTTCCAAAACAAGTTTTCAGATTTTAAAGCCACGACACCCTTCTTCTGCCAGGTTCTCATTTTCTATATATTTTTCTTTGTAATAGTAACAAATATCATGAGCCATTCCTTATGATAATATGTCCAAAATATTGGAGCTTTGTACACTTGGCACATCTTTCTTCATTCTCCTGACAATTTCTATATTCGGCATCCTAGCAGTCCGTGGGACCCTCAACATTTGTCTGTACAGCCGCATCATCCATCCAATGGTAAACTTGTGAATGTGCAAATTCTCAGTTTTACAGGAGAGCAAAAAACTAATTCAATGCTTTCTTCTTTAACACACTTCGTGTTTTTGTAACTTTACAAAGGCTGTATCTCCCTAACCGAGCACGATACGTATTCGCAAGTTTACTGCAACATGCGTTGGGTTGTGTACATCAGCATGCACTAACAAACTCATATTTCCGAAATTTGCACATTCGTGATTTTACCATTGGAAGGACGACATCTCAAATGCATCCTGTTTCCTTGTGATGTATTTATCCATGGTGCAGAACCAAATAGGAGCACAGAAAAGACATAACATCTTAAATGCCACATTTTTGTTGCAAGAGTAAGTTTGTGATTCTTGGAAATAGGACCCATTTTATTAAATACTGCTCTTGTCTTCCCTATATAGCATTTTATTTTCTGTGGGTTCTCCCATTGCTCATTTATCGTGGTTCCCAGGTGTTGTTAAGGTCATCAGCTAAAAGGACAGTTTGAACCTGTAGAGGTTTTACTAAGTAAAACAAGGAGTGAGGTGGTTTACCATTGCCTTACTCACTGAATGGAAAGTACACTTATCAGCATGCCGGGCCCTCTGAAAAGCACATATTTTCCACTCTGCAAATGACACCTTTACTTCATTCACCACAGGGCCTGGCTGTATAATGAAAGTCATTACTTTCAGAGGAGATAACTCTGATTAGTGTATTTTACACCTCTACCTCTTCTGCTCTTAAATGATTTAGTCATTTAATTGGCTGACCATGTGATAAGAAACAGAACTATTTATTTTGGCCCTGCAATGAACAGATTGAGTGTAAATAATTTGACACTCAACCTGTCTGTTATGGGCAGTTCCATTGTCTGATTGCAGTTTATATAAAGGTGAGCTGCATTCACTTGCTTTCTGTAATTACAGTTGAGTGTCAATAATCCAGATGTCAAAAATCCGTATCGTCAATATTCCATATTTGATTCTGGCAAAAAAATTGATAGCTCATACAGTTACAGTATGTATGTATTTGTATAAAATCGCCAAAAATGATAAATTGCACAACAAATAGATTGCACACAAGTGGCTTATTGTATGTCTTTTACTTTTATGATACTTTAGCTAACAATACTTTAGTTTCTTGCAGGCTTAGATTTACTGTACATAAAATAAGACATTCAAAACAGCATTTTTTTTCTGTAATTAAAACATGTAAAACTTTTACTACATATTATGTATATAAATGATTTTATTTATCCACTCCTCTTCTGTAAACATCACAGTGAATTATCGCTGATTGTAGATAATATTTTACGTAGAAAACATCTACCAGGTCTTTTATTGGTTCATTTCGATAATTCGTACAGAGTTCGGTCCCAATTAATCCAGATTATCGGCATTCGACTGAATCATGTCTTTGCTTTTAGAATGTTGATCCAAACAGTTGACTGCACTGTGCTATCCTGTCCATCAATGTTGTAAACCTTCCAGGCTGTCAGCCACTAACACGGTGTCGTCAGCATTTTCTTCCTCACCATGCTTCTCCATCTTCCTCCTCTATATCCACATTTTACTCCTCCTCTTCCTTCTCCTTTTTCCTCATCCCTTTTCTCCTTATCTCCTCTTCTTCCTTCTTTTTCTCCTCGCTTTCTCTCTCTCTCTCTCTCTCCTTCTCTTCTTCCTTCTACATCTCCTCCTCCTCTTTCCTTCTTCATCTCTCTACATCCTCATCCGTCTTCTTATAATTTTCATACCATTCTCTTCCCTGTATCTCACCTGTGTTACTATTCCAGTCGGACGTTAAACCAAAAAAAAAAAATATTCTTGTCTCTCCTCTGTTACCATTTCTCTTCCTGTATCTCACTCTTTCACCTTCAACACTATCTACTTCCAACTATAATCCTAAATCTCCTCCCTTACTTTACCTATCCACGTTTCTTTCCTATACTATAACCAACAGTAACTTGAGACTGTGGGAAAGATAGACGATTCCAATTTAACATTGGTTGTATAGAGTAATACACTCTCCGCTACTATCTGTCCTACAAACATACGTAGTATGTAATTAATAACTTATAAGTTTTAGTTGTAATTGTAATTTAAACTAAAAACTTTTCTTTGTCTTACTTGTCCCATTTTATTAATAATAACAATAAACACCTGTTATTAAAGAAATGCAGCAACGAACCAATAAATACTAACAAACAATTCTCATTAAATTATTACATGCGCAACAACACTAATTCAAACGACAAATGGTATTGCAACACTAAATAATTAATTGGAAGCCAACATGGATGTGAAAAAGAGTGTACAGGTTAGTGATGTGACGCTCGTGAGCGAGTCGCACAAAAGAGCTAGTTCTTTTAACTGAGCGGTTAGCTACCACCTCTTTTATTTCGAACGACCAGCACACCGAGCGTTTCTCCCCACACAGCACGCTCTCCGCACAGAGCTGACGTTTACATCCCCTCCACGACTAAACCACTTTTCTCTAGTCACATCATAGCAAGGGCTAAATGCTGCATGGAGTATACATTTCGTATCAAACTCTGCCTCTGTTTGTGAGGGTGCAGGAGATGGGTGCGGAGAAGGGGTCATTATTCTTTCATACTATATACTACAACAACCCTGAGACAAGTGGTTTTAAAATACCATTGTACTGTACTGTAACAATTTTACCACGTGCATACGAAACAAAGAAAGACACGACAAAAATTTGTTTGTGGAAAGGGATGCATGAACGTTCAGGTTGACGCATGCGTAAACACAACGTGCTGTGTGCGAAGGAATGAGCAAAAGTCACCCTCGGCTCAACTCACTGTCTGTTTATTCACATAGCTCAGCTCATTGCTGTACATATTAGAATCTACTAGCTCACTCCCACAGTTCACCCCGTCTCATCGTTCAATTGTACGGCATGCACTGTGCTGTTCACTCAAGTGTGCGGAGTAGGGTGTGCTAGCTCACCTATTTTACTGTGCCATCCCATGACTAGTACAGGTACATATACATATAGGAAAATTCAAAAAGAGCGCCGGTTTTGATGTATCAAATTAAGAGATTTATTTTATTGAAAAACTGAAAATAAATACATCAACAAGTTCATCTTACCTTCCGATTTTATGTATGAAAAATGATGTCATGCGTGTGTCCTCCTCTACTGCGCTGGCACCCATCAACTCTGTCCATGAAATTGGATATTACTGCACGACAAGTTTCGACTATATGGGACAAGTTTCCGTATGTGGGGTTTTCTAAACCCCACATACGGCAGTTCTGTTTATTAACAAAACCGTTTAAGTGGAAGTGCGCCTCATCACTGAAAATGATTTTGTTTGCGAAGGTGTCATCATCCTACCGTTTTCTCAATACCCAGTCAACAAACTGTCGTCTCTTCTGGTGGTCTGCCACTTTCAAATGTTGCGTCAACTGAATTTTATACGGGTGATATTGGAGATCGTACCGAAGAATTTTCGTACAAAAGAACATCTTAAACCCAATTGTTGAGAACGGCGACGTATTGATTTTGCTGGGCTAACAGCCACACTGTCACGAACCAACGCAACGTTCTGCTCAGTTCGGCCAGAACGACGACGTCCAGAACTTTTAAGGTCGACTGTTGAACCCGTCTCAAAAAACTTTTTCATGAGCCTGCAAACTGTTGATCCATTCGGTGCTTCATACGTCCTAGAGTACCGCGAAGTCGCCTGACAGTAGCCGCATAACTCTCTCCACTCTGGTAAAATGGTTTGACGATTAACACTCGTTGTGCAATAGTAAACTTCTCCATGGTTAGACAGAGACTGCGAGAGTATTACACTGCGAACAAGAGAAACTACAACTGAATCGTCAATCGGAATGTTCTCCGAAATAGAAATGAGGTCAAACAATGTTGCCAACCGATAAACAAAAATTTACCAGCCGTTTAAAAACCGGCGCTCTTTTTGAATCACCCTATATACAGTACATAATACTGTAGTATTTGTAATGTTTATAAATAGATGACAGCCTGTAGGCCTATTACAATGAAATGGTTAAATATAGATTTTGAAAGAATAAAAATAATTATATATAAGTTTATTTTATTATCATAACATTTTATGGTTTTACAAACAAAATGCTGGACATTACACCAAAAATAGTTATATTCAATTACAAATGTATTAACAATTCTGTCACATAATATATATTTCAGATAATCACGTAAACGTGTTTCATCGTAAATGTAATTTGTTTAATATCATAAGTATAATTTATAGCCTACACTAAGATAAACTTTTATTTTTATAACGTGAATCAATGTTTTTAACACAGTACTTAACAGCACTCTAGCCATATAAGCAATGGTATCTTTCGACTGTTGACAAAGTATAGATCTCTCTGTTCTTTCCCTTTCACCATCAGATTTATTATGTTCACCTGAATCTCAATTTCCTCCTGTCTTGTAGTTACCCATGACTGAGCCTTACTCCATTTATGATTTATAAGCAACTACTCCTTAAAATCCTAAAACTATAATATAATAATTACAGTAGTTACTTGGGTATTACTACAGTAATTACTGTAGTTATTTAGACTTGCAAAAGTAGTGAAATTCTGAAATTGAAATTTATCATAATGGAAATTTAGTTACAATATTAATAATTGTTTTATGAAATTAAAATATTGTATTTAAAGTTTTAGGAAAGACTTCAATGATATCTACACCTAAAAAATTGGTTACACTACATACAAAAATTTCAAAATGATTTGCTGTTTTATTTCTTTTTTACTGTGTTTAATTGGTTTCCAAGACAAAAAAACCAGCCACTTACTCTGTTCCAGTTGATTTAGTTCCTTCATATATTTCAGTACGTTAAAATCGTTGTTTATTTTATTATTGTAAACTATACAAAAACTATCTAATTTAACTACAAATCAAATAATGTATTTATTTTTTTAAGAGCCTGCATTTATCGGATTGTCAAATCATAAAAGAATATCTGAAACAACAAGAGTCAGCTGTTTGTCCAATCACCTGCATAAGATTCAATCCAACAACTGCTAACTCAAATATTTTTTATGCATCAACAGCTTCAGGAGAAGTAAAACTATTTTCCGTTGCTGCTTCTGCTGCTTATGATGATGATGATGATAAAGATGATAACGATGATGATGATGATGATGATGATAATAATGATGATGATGATTATGATGAAGATAATGATAATGATGGCAATGATGATGATGATGTTGTTAAAGAGGAGGAGGAGGAGGAGGAAGAGGAGGAGCAAGAGGGGGAGGGGGAAGAGAAGGATGACGATGATGTTATTGACGATTGTAAAAATGAAACTATTATAAAAGGTATGAATTATTGTACACAACAACCTTGCTAATCCAAACTAATTGGGTTTAGACTTTTCCGAATTTTGTAAGTTTGGTTATCCAAAAAATTACCCAAAAATAGCTAGATTTAATATTATGCATATTATATTATTTGAATGGTGTTGGCCAAATGTATATAATTAAGCACTGCAGTACATAGAACAACAAAACAATGCTGTGCATCTAGACGTCATATTTATAAGGCGCTACCAAAATTTTGTGTGGTCAACAAGGTTTTGGCATTATGACACCAAACAATCAGTGATTTTATATCGCCACACAGTAGTGAAAATATATAATTTCTTGTAATTGCTAATAAACTAGAATAAATGTTTTACCAATAAGTTACTTTTAAGTTATTTTTATTTTATATTTATTTAAGTATACATTGTACTAAGAACTTAGTTATGTTCATTTTACATTTTCAAATATCTACAAAGTTTATAATTTTCTAAAATTTAATTTTTTTTAGGAAACGTATTATTTTTGTTCATAATAAAATTAGTTTTAATTTAAAACATTTAAGAAACATTTAAGAATGTGTTTTATACATAAAAAAAATGTTAAAAAATTAGAAATTAATTTGGATTATCAGAAGTTTCAGATTAGCAGGGTTCAGATTAATGAGGTTGTTTTTTATTAATAAAATTTTATTAGCAACTCATTATACTAATAGTTCAAATAATAGCAGTTTTAAAACAAGAACTATTTATTCATTTTCTGATAGATTTTACATTTTATTGACTCTACAACCACGTAGAAAAAATTGTAATCAACATAAAATGTGGTACAGAAACGGCACATGGTTTTTAAATCAGCAAATTTTCTAACATTATCAACATAAATATTTTTTATTGGTGTCATAAAAATCTGAAATTTAGTTCTTATATCCAGTTTTTATGAGTATTAAATTGTTTATTTTTTTCAGTTTCTAACAGTTCAACTACAGAAAATCGCATCAGAAAGATAATGTCCTATGTCATGAATACATATCAAAAGCCTTTCCTCAAAGTTAACCACCAATTTAACTAAAGTTTCTTATTAAGTGGCAGCTATTTCTTAACAAAAAATGGCCTCCTTCAATTTTTTGTCATTAATGACAAAGTGAGTTTTCACCTTTTAGAATCTCCAGTCTGTAAGCACAAATCAAACTTGGCATTTTTCACTTTGTAGTCTAACACTCTAACATTACCCCACGAATGTGATTAAACCTATCTAATTACCTCATTTTTATAAGCATAATTTTTTTCTATTTTTGTCGTACAGAAGCTGATAATGAAATAAATTCAATCGATCTGAACAGTGATGGTTCAAAAATAATTACAGGAGGTAAAGATGCTGGTATAAGACTTTATGATGGTGAAACATTTCAGGTAATAATACATCATGAAAAATGTCTACATTATCTCTCTAGACACCAACTTTTTTTTATTTCTCTTAAATGTTTCTCTCAGTGTCCTGAAAAGGTGCAAGTACAAAAAATTGTGAATAATCATTACGAACAAACTGCTGATGTTACATCAATTTGAGATAATAAAACTGATAGCCTGGTTCTTTGAGATAGTCAGTATCGAGTTTGAACAAGTTGACTTGTCGATTGGCTTCTAGAGCCAGAAACAGTGACGTGTTTACCATGTCTGTCGCACATGATGGATTTTGAACAATGGGTTAACAATAAGTTTTGTTTAAGCTGCAAAAAAGTGCCAAAGAAGCTCATAAAATGTTGAAATTAGTGTACGGCAATAATTTTGTAACTCTGAAGATTATTTACAAGTGGTATGAGCAATTTAAAAGCAGAACTGAATGGATTGAAGATGAGCAACAGTTGAGATGTCCTTTGATCTCAAAAATAGATGAAAATGCACAGAGAGCGACAAAACTGGTTCGTTCAAACAGGTAATTGACTATTCAAGAGCTTACCAAAGAACTGAACATCTATACGAGTCCGCACAGAACATTTCAACCGATAATTTGCACATGAGACGAGAGATTGCAAAATTTGTTCCCAGACTTCTCACCTCTGTTTATTTCCAACCTAGACCGTAGCTCAGTTACACTTTAACTTTGAAATGTGTAAGTACTAAAAGGCAGGCACAAGCTTTGTGGCATTTAATAGCACATTCAGTGAGTTGGTTGAAGTTATTAAACTGTCAACAGTTATATACACTGATGGATTAAAGTTGGATGATGGATTTGGCTGCTTATTTGAGGCCCATGGGAGAACGCATCTGTTTGGATTATCGGTGGGAACCAGAGTTTACACAGCAGAACTCTATGCTATTAGCAAAGCTCTATTGGAGGTGTGTGTTTGTGGGCATCGGTTGCTGTTGCGCACTGATTCGCTCTGTGCTCTCCACTTGATTAGTGATAGGTATGTATGTTATCCGCTGGTTATGGACATCCAAGGCACCATGAAAGAGCTGAATGATAGAGATGTTAGTGTTGTTTTCTGCTGGGTTCCGGGTCATGCTGGAATCTCGTAAAATGAGACCACTGATCTAGCAGCTAAGGAGGCTGCACGCCAATTGGCTTTTACACAATATCTGACTGTGTCGGATTTCGTGGGTCTGGTGAAATGGGTTATCACTGATTCCTGGCAGGTAGTATGGACTGACTCTCATGACAACAAGCTACGTGAGATAAAACAAGAAGTTAAGCCTTCACCTATGTTGCTGAGAAAGAACAGAAGAGAAAAATGATAATCACGTGACTTAGAATTGGGCACACCAGATTAACCCATGGGTATCTCATGGCTTTTGGTGATGTTTCAATGTGTGGCAGATGCGGTTGTCCTTTAACAATCAAACATGTTTTGGTGTATTGCGTCTGCTATGCAGCTCTGCAACGGTGATTCAAGAAAACTTTTGAATTACAAGATATACTCTGCAGTAAAAGCCCTATTTTGGACGCTATTCTTAAATTCCTTCGATCCATCGGTATGTATAACGTGTGTGACTGGCGTGGATGGAATGGAATGTTAGATTTACTCTTACTGTTATATTTGTTTTTTATTTTAAAATAATTGAAAAATTACAATCTGTTCATGTATGAATAATAAGTAATACAGCTAAATATTGAAAATTTATCAGTGGATAAGTTTCTAATCCACTGATTAGCAACTTAAATGCTAACAAAGAACGAATAACGCATTCACACATGCCCGCGCAAATACTCACACACACACACACACACACACACACACACACACACACACACACACACACACACACACAACTGTGATATTAGCTTTAAGTTTATATTTTTGTATGTTTGTGGCCCCTTTACAGCCCTTTTTTTATTCCTTTGCTCTGTGATTTTACTTTTTGTTTTGTCTAAATTGTATTTTCTTGCCTGTGATACTAGTTTGTAAATGTTAATGTTAAAAAAATGCGATCTATACTCTGCGGGTAAACACTTGACCACGCGGTGTTTACCCTGGGAGGAGCCAGTAGTGCCACTCATGTCTCCCGAACCTGCAGATTGGGTATCTGCACTGCAGATACCCAATCTCTGAGAATCCGAGGTCTGAGTAAAGGGCTCTGCTTACTTTACTTTACTTTACAATAAGGGCGTTCAGGCTTCTGCAGCCCCTCCTCACCGCGACCTAAAAGATCTTTTGTGATTGCCCCTATTCCTATTTCTGCAAGACCCACACTTTCGATAAAGCACAGGATCTGCCTAGGATCTAGTGCACTTATCTGAGAAGGTGTTTACACAACCTTACCCATCAGCGCTCTTCTTTTGCAGCCAACCACTTTGCAACTGCATATAAATATAAGTGTGCGACCCCCTGAGCCGCACAGACCTTAATGGCCAATATTTCATCTTAGAAGACGGTTATGTTACACCCAAGGGCCAGGGAAATCTTTCCCCGGCCCCCCAGGCCCCCACTCCCGCTCTTCCGCTCATCACTGAGCCGTCAGTGTACCAAAAGGTAACCCCTTCCGGTATCACTGGCTGTCCCTCCGCCCACTCCTGACGATCAAAAATTTTCACCCTCAGTGTGTCGGAGAAGTCGTATGCTCTGTACATACGGTCCCGAGGACCACCTACCACACCCATCCCCTCAACCCCTTTGAAGATCTCGGTGTGGCCCATCTCCCATGATGGGACCCCGAACCCGCCCTCCAGCCTCAAGGCAGTTCTTATCGCCTCCTTCTTCACTTGAACATGAATAGGAGGCAACTCAAACATCGCCTCCATAGTAGCCGTTGGACCAGTGCTCGTTGTACAACATATCCTTAGGCGGGCCAAGGGCTCTGCTTTGTAGGGGTGATGTGTGGTAGCTCGTGAGAGGCTGCGACGGTTACTCATCAAACGTGACAAGGGGAGCCTTGTCGACATGAGTTCTAGGGGAGCTGGGGTGCCCACTGGTGTCGGCTAGCCGGTGCCCGGCTATGGTGACAGATTCTTAGTGGCTGTGGTTTTCGTGGCCTTGGTCACTAAGCTATTTAGTTCGCTCTAGGGGGTTTTGTAGGGTCTCTGTATTTCATTCACTGCGTTTGCATTAACCCTTATTAGTTGGGGGAGCTTGCTCCTATCCAGCCCCGGGTCTGTCGCTGGGATCCCACGGATGATCCCTTGGTATTCTTGGGCCGGTCCATCAGCGGTAACATCCTGGTGCAATCGAGAGAATGGTTCGGTGCCTGAGCTTCCTACATCTGACGCAGTTGAGTTCCCAGGACTATGTTCGACAGACATACGTGCGATGTGGTTTGTAATGGGGCTAACCCACGGGTTGACTGCGGATTCTAGCGTTATAAGAGTGCTTGGTACCGTGTCTGTCACCCTTCGGGGGCCTTGTGTTGTGCTGGGGGGCCTAACCGACCCCCCAGACCCCCCGGTGGTGGTCGTAACTATGACTCTCTTGAGGTAGCGAAATGCCTCGTCATCCAAATAGTGACACGCATGAATGGATTAACAAGATTCTCGCTGTCCCTACCTACTGGGGGCACGGCCCTGACCACGCAGACCGTGCCCATAAAACCGCGGCTTAGGCTACCCTATCCAAGCCTGCATAGCAGTAGCTTCCTTGGCAATGGGGGCCGGCCGTGAACGCCATCGTGTGCTATTCGTAGTGCACGGTGGTGTGTAGTACATCCATGTGTGGGAGAGCTTGTGGAAGCTCGGCGGCGACCAGTCCAACACTGGTACCGAGGGGAGTGTGGCGTCCCGCGGACGGATCCGTGCACACTCAGTAGGAGTAGGACTCTTGGGGGTTGTGGTGGAGCTGGGTAGCACTTCAGAGCCACTAAGCTGCTTAAATTCCTACGGAATGGGCGTAGTCGGCCGAGGGGTGTTCCGGAAACGGATAGGTGAGTATGTATGTCCCTACCTACTATCTAGCGAAACCACAGCCAAGGGAACGGACTTGGAAAAATTAGCGGGGAAAGAAGACCCTGCAGAGCTTGACTCTAGTCTGGCACTGTAAGGAGGCATGAGAGGTGCAGCATAAGTGGGAGATGTGTCGGGTCGAATCGTACGCGTCGTCAGTGAAATACCACTACTTTCATCGTTTCCTTACTTACTCGGACAAGCGGAAAGCACCTCCGTCAGAGGCATTCCACCCCGGCGGAACGAGTTTCTCGCTTCAATTTTCCGAGGGTTGTTGGTGGCCGAACGGTCATGCCAGCGCGTGTTCACTTGCTTGCGGTTCTCAATTTGTGGGAACCGAGTGTCGTTCGGTTCGCGCTTCCGTGCACTCAACCGAGCGTGTCCGACCGGCAAACACTCCCTCGCGTGATCCGATCCGAGGACACCGCCAGGCGGGGAGTTTGACTGGGGTGGTACATCTGTCAAATGATAACGCAGGTGTCCTAAGGCCAGCTCAGCGAGGACAGAAACCTCGCGTAGAGCAAAAGGGCAAATGCTGGTTTGATCCCGATATCCAGTACTCATAGGGACTGCGAAAGCAGGGCCTCTCGATCCTCTTGATTTTAAGAGATTTAATCAAGAGGTGTCAGAAAAGTTACCACAGGGATAACTGGCTTGTGGCAGCCAAGCGTTCATAGCGACGTCGCTTTTTGATCCTTGGCTCTTTACACCCTTGTGAGGAATAGCAGGTGATGATAACCGCTCTAGTTTTTCACCATAAAAAAAGAAAATTTGCCAAACTCACCACTCTTTGCATCTGATCCGTGAGTTTTTGGACAAAAAAAAGATTCCTGCCTTTCTACATTCACCTTACCCTCCAGATTTAGTACCATATAACTTTTGTCTCTTCCCAAAAATAAAAACCATGCTGAAAATAAAGCATTTTGACACAATTCCTGACATTGAGTGGGTCATGAAGAGCTATTGAAGGCCCTTCTGAAAGAAGCCTTCCAGAAATGGTTCCAATCATGGAATCCAACATTCAGATAAGTACATTGATAGCTAAGGAGAGTACTTTGAAGGAAATGAATTCATATTTGAGTAAGCTTATTACTTTGTGTTAAAATTTATTCATTGTATTTTTTTATAATAACTTGTATGTTAAATTTACTCTAAAATCTGATAAATAATGAAGACCCTGTAGATATTTTTATTATACACAAAGGGTCTGATTTAACAAAAGCTAAAAAGAAATGTTCAATCTCCTTTAACTTTTCATTAATTAACATTGTTTCTAAACTTCTTTGAATTTTTTTTCCTCTTTTGTCCGAACTCATTGAAATGAGGGACTGAATTTAAGAGAGTGTGATTTTCAATAACTTTTTATTGAGATAGGAGTGAGCCACCTGTACTTTTGAATGAGGCATATGAACCTACGGTAGTTAAATGTCTAGACAAGATTAATGTCGAATAAAGTTAAGGGGAGACAGAAAGCAAAAAATGTTTTTTCCAACTTTTAAATCTTAGTACCATTCTATAGTTCATGATTTTCTGAATACATTGATATATAATACTTAACATTAAGATTTTTCTTTATATTAAAAATTTACTTTTGAAAAATAGCTTGCATTTCAATTTTATGCTATATCTTTAGTAATGATGTCATGCTAATAGTTGTAGTTTTTGCCGTTTACCAAAAATTGTACTTTTTTGTACATAAAGAACATTTTCTCAAAAACTATCAAATCAATCCACTTTAAATTTTTACTCATGGTGTACCTTGCCACTCCACACAACCATGAGTTTTTTGAGTCACTTCAGTTAACTACGAAAAGAAATACAAAATTGCCTCAAATTCCAGGTTTCGAATGGTCAGTGACAAAAAAACTTTTCCTTGGTAAAAATAAATTTTCATTCTAAAAACTCATGGTTTTATAAAAAGGTACTGTAGAAACTGTGTCGAAATTTTAAGTAAAATGTTTCAGTAGTTTTTGAAAAAATGTTCTTAATGTTAACATGGTACAAGGTAGGGATTCCGTCTCACGTTAAAGTAGCTGTTAATTAATGTTATTGTATGAAGGATCATATTTAAAGTAATTTAATATGATCAAGATTAGGGTAATACAACTTTATATATTACTTTAGCTAGTTTCAGAATACAAAAGGGAAAATTATGATGACAATCCAGAAAAAAATACTGCACCATTTCACAGATTGCACCTCTTCATCGTTAAGTACCATCCAGAGTGCCCAAATATATTCGTTTCTGGTGGCTGGGACAGTTTAGTTAAGGTAATGAAATAGTGTCATAGTGCCTTATGAATGCAGGTCTTTTACACCTCTATATCTTCTGTTCTTAAAATGCTTCAGTCAGGTGGTGAATTGTTTTTGTTTTTTTTGTTAGTTATTTTTTCTTCCCGCAAAGAAATGAAGTCTTATTATTGAATTATGAAGTCAGGTATTATTGCAAAATGTTTAGACCTTTTAAAAAATACCAATTTTGATACATGTTAAGCTGTATTTTAGCTTAAATACAGAAATATGGAAATTCGTAACTGTTTTCCTTTAAGTATTTTAAATTTTATCAACTTTTTACATTTTTATGTTTGGAGTAATGGTAATGTTCTGGTTCGGATATATAAAGATAGGTGGGCCGAATACATCAGCAGTAAAAAATATTTTTCAAAAAATATTGGAAATTGGAAATATTACAAAAAAATTAATTATTTAATTTTTAATTTTGACAATTTGTTTTATCATCTAAAATTTTTGCAACAATCAGCTGTCTGAAAATTTAATGCTGAAGGAAATATTTAGGTATTTAAAATAATACTAAATTTGCTTTCAAAATAAACAAATTTTTAAATAAATACATTTATATGATAAAACAAACTGTCAAAATTAAAAAATCAAAAATAATCAATTTTTTTAATATTTCCAATGATTTTTGAACCACTTAAATGAAAAACGATTACAAATTTATGTATTTCTGTATTTAAGCTAAAATACAGCTTAAAATATATCTAAATTGATATTTTTTAAAAGGTCTAACATTTTCTAATGATTTCTGGCTATAACAAGTCTTCATTTATTCATGGGAAGAAAATATTAACAAACTAATGAAAATCAACACTATTTCAATTTGGTTTGAATTCCGTGGGACACCTGGAACCTATATGTAATTTAGGCTCCATTACAAAAGTATGCACAACATGTGTCGTGAAACAATATTATTACAAACAATGCAAAGTAACAAAAGTTTTTGTAGATCACCATGCTTGACATCGTAACACAAATGCATTTAAAACAATATTGTAAAACAAACTACAAGAAGGCTCAGTAAAAGATGGCGACATCTGGTGTATAATGATAACTTAAAACTATTATCAACAATAAAAAGTACGCACATCATGTGACGTATAAACAATAAAAATCTGTTGGAAGATTTTGAAATCGAAAAAATCCACATTATACTGACAGATAGCAGCACAAAATAAACTACTAACAATCATTTTCTGCGTTCACAGGAATAGATTTAGACACAAAACTCATATGATGCGCATACTAAAAATGTGAAATTGTTCTGGCCGCATCACTTGATGTGCATATTTATTAAAGGGTTGATTCAGTATATAATAAATGCTCAGAAAATTTTAAGCTTCGTATTGATATCTTTAATGTATGAAAGTGTTAAAAATTAATCACAGAAATTACAACCAACAGTACATATCTAACTAAAAGACAATTAATTCTTTTTCTTATGGTGCCTATTCGATTCAAATGTTGGTGATCATTCTGGCTATAAAAACCTTATTGACAGCTGTTCTGAATGGTTCTAGAGTTTTTTTTGTAAACCACATTCTAATATTATTGAGCCAGGAAATCCACCTTCTACCCGGTCCATCTGCCCATAACACAGGTGGAGGGTCAAATTATTTACACTTAATCTGTTTGTTGCAGGGCTAAAATAAATAGTTCTGTTCTTCACATCACATCACATGGTCAGTTAATTAAATGACTGAATCATTTAAGAACAGAAAAAGTAGAGGTGTAAAAGACACTAATCAGAGTTATCTTCAATAAAAGTAATGAATTTCATTATACAGCCAGACCCTGTGGTGAATGAAGTGAAGGTGTCATTTGCAGAGTGGAAAATATGTACTTTTCAGAGTGCCCGGCATGCTGATAAGCGTACTTTTCCACTCAGTGAGGAAGGCAACGGTAAACCATCTCACTTCTCGTTTTACTTAGTAAAACCTCTACAGGTTCAAACCAGCCTTTTGGCTGATGACCTAAACACACACCCGGTCCATGTTTCCTTGTGATCTTACACTGAAGAAGCCGGTAATTACTCCTGTTTCTCATTACAGTACATGTCCTAGATATAGTTGTTATTGTTTTATTTTCTAGATATGTCCTAGCTTCCTTCTTTTCACTCTATTCACAACCTCCCTCTTCTTCCCCATCCGTTCCAGCACCTCTCCATTCGTTACACGATCCACCCAAAAGATTTTCAAGATTCTTCTATACAACCACATCTCAAAATCTCTAATTTCCCTTGTGTAACTGCTGTAAGGGACCATGACTCAACTCCTTAGAAAAATATTGAAAAGATATAACACCGGAGGAGTCTTACTTTTATTTTGAGATCCAGATTATGGCTCTTAAAATGTCTACTCATCTTAACAAACATATCCCTTACCTTCTCTATCTTGTATCTAACCTCTAGAAAATTGTCCTACTGTTCATTGAGGAATGTGCCCAAATAAGTGAACTTGGACACCCAGTCAACTGGCTCTTCCTTGATTAGCAGTTGGCAGTTTTTGACCGCCTCCGTACTTATCACCATGTATTTGGCTTTGCAGATATTTATGTTGAGACAGTATTGCTTACTCATGTCAATCACCCTGTTGATTAGCTGTTGCAAACCAGCCAGGCTATCGCGAATATGACAGAGTCATTCGCATATCAGATATTATTCAAAATTTCTCCATTGAACAGGATTCCATGTTCTGTGCGTTCTAGCGCTTCATTGAAGATCCCTTCTGAGTACAAATTGAAAATCAGAGACGATAGTACACAACCCTGCTGCTTGCCTTGCATGATTCTACTGCATTCGACCGATCTCTGTCATTCATTTTAATAGTGGCAATCTGGTTCCAATATAGATAACATTATAATCCTCAGGTCTTAAGACAATTAGTTAATACATTTAAAACACTTAGTAATAGTTAAACAAATATTTATTCTCTACTTTTACTTATTCTTTATTGGTATAAAAATTCAAATTGATAAAAATTCTGAATATTGGACTCTTTAATAATCATAATACATCTTTCAATTCTATCGAATTCCAAGAGAACAAGAATAAGGCAAATTTTGTGTATAAATAAACTTTTTATGTTTTACAGATTTGGGATACAAGAAATGCAAATCCTTGTGTAAATACGATAATTGGACCTCACATTTCAGGACATGCTGTTGATGTAAAGGTACATAATGTGATAATGATAATTAAAGCATCATATAACTCTACAATAATTTTTTTAGTACGTTTAAACTCGCATCGGCTGCTAAGTCATTGGTGACTGTTGTGGGTTTTGGTACTGTAATGATGTTTTTAAGTGTTAAAATTTCTAGATCCTAGCTGGGAATCGAACCTGAGACCTTCCGCTTTATACGCTAGTGTGCTAGTCACTATGCCATAAAGATAGTCTCTGGAATAATCTAATTTAATAAATGTAATTTTAAAAAATCTAAGCAAGTTTTTAGGAGCTTCATTGAAGTACATATTGTTTGGTATGGTATTTCTTGTAATTACAATTACAATGTACTCGTATATTTATTATTCATTTCCAGATAAAATGACAAATAAAATAATTAAAAGTTTGATTGAGAAGTTCCACTAGGTGACTAATAAAGCGAAAGTAAAGGTCAGTCCTAATCCCCTGCGTTTGTGGGTGTGCAACGTGCATGTGTGTGAGTGAACCTACCTGGCCACAGCTCCATTCCCTGATTGCTAGTACAGTACAAGCTCACTAATCTGAACCTCTTTAATCCAAACCCTCCAGTGAACCGAACTCCCCAAAAAATTTAAAAAAAAATTATGTAGCAATGATGATGATTTTCTATGGTACAATTATTTTTTGAATATCTTAACACTGTAATCAGACATAAAAATCGTAAACATGACTCCAGAAAGATGATAATGATGAGGAGAAACTACTGAAAAATAAAACAAACGATGAAAAGGCAGTTACAAGTTTTAATAAGTGTATAAAGTGGGCTAAGGAACCCGAAAAGCCGTTACATAAAATATTATTCTTAGGCACCTTCGAGACAAAGCATTCGAACAAACTTTGGCTTCCCAGAAACAGAAGAAAATAAATGACATTTTTGTAAAAAAAATAAAGGTTAGTGAAAAGTATGTATTTTATTATTGAATTAGGTTATTAAAATATAAACAACTGTACACATTTTGTGGAAAAAAACTAAGTGTCAGTTTATTGTACATATATTATTATTAAATTGGTTTATTCCAACAAAAACAATTCGATTTTACTCATTTTAAACATGAATATTGCTTTTTAGATAAAAATTTGCTAATCCGAACTTTTCGGTAACCTGAACAGTTGCAGTACGACTTCTAACAATTAGCTACATTTTGTGATCACCTCTATTTACAACCAATTGTTTGATATACTGATTTTATTTTACATGAGGTTTATGTATTTTTTAACCTCTTAGGCTATCACCCATCTTCATGACCAATAACAGCCTTGCCATTTGGATTTAATTTTGTTGCAACTATGGAATAATTTAAGTTTAAAATTTATCGACTGAACAAAATTATACAAACAGTTGATGAAAAATTAGACAATACAAGTCCGTCATATTTATCTCCAAAAATGTATTACAAGAATAATTAAATTCCCCAGCGTTTATTGAGCAAATTTATTTGCTTGAGTCTGTTTGTGGAAACAAAACACTCAAATACACTTTTATTTACAAAAAAAACAGATGATCAACATCCAAAAATAACATCAACTAATAAACTACTACGATGATGTATTGAAAAGTAATGCCTCCATCGCTATAACTTTATTAGTAATGGATATATTGTTTACATATTAATGTAAAATTATAGATTAAACTGTCCCCTACTCACCAATACAGGGTGATTCACGAAGATATGCAGAAACTTTAGGAGCTCATTGTACATGTAAAAATAATGAAAAAAGTTTATATAAACATGGGTCCGGAAATGCTTCGTTTCCGAGTTACGGCTAGCGAAAGTTTCGCCTGGATTTCAGCTCACCAGGTGAATTGAGATCTTCCTGGAATTCTGGTAAGGTAGATTAAGGGGCGAATTCAATCATTTCTTATGGTTTTTGATCTGATAAATTGAATAAAACAGGTCTCAGTTCTGTAAGTTAAATAGTTTAAACCAGTGTCAAATGCAAAAAATTGAGTGAAAACACATTTTTTCATCTTTGGGCAAGAATAACTTTGTTATTTCACCAAGAAACAGTTAAAATTTTTCAATAAAACATGTAGAAAATTTTATTCTGAACAAACCGGTGTAAATTAAGTACACAGAAAGCGAATAGATGTTTGATTAAATGAATTTTTATTCATAAGAGTACAAAGTAAAATTAACCGGAAAAACTAAGATAAAAAAATGTGTTTTTTTCGCTCTATTTTTTACATTTGACACTGATTTTCTCAAAAACTATTCGCTTTCTGTGTACTTAATTTACACCGGTTTGTTCAGAATAAAATTTTCTATATGTTTTATTGAAAAATTTTAACTGTTTCTTGGTGAAATAACAAAGTTATTCTTGCCCAAAGATGAAAAAATGTGTTTTTCACTCCATTTTTTGCATTTGACACTGGTTTTCTTAAAAACTATTTAACTTACAGTTCTGGGACCTGTTTTATTCAATTTATCAGATCAGAAACCATAAGAAATGATTGAATTCGCCCCTTAATCTACCTTACCAGAATTCCAGGAAGACCTCATTTCACCTGGTGAGCTGAAATCCAGGCGAAACTTTCGCTAGCCGTAACTTGGGAACGAAGCATTTCCGGACCCATGTTTATATGAACTTTTTTCATTATTTTTACATGTAAAATGGGCTCCCAAAGTTTCTGCATATCTTCGTGAATCACCCTGTATAATTACTTTTCCACATAATCACCATGACAGCAACTTACACCAACATGCTACGCTATGGAAAAGTCCATCATGGAAGAAGTCTGAAATTTTCATATGGCACCATTTCCTCAGCTCCACTATCACCTCTGCACCCAAAAAGAAACACATGTCCTTGAGATGTTCCTTAAGCTTCGGAAAGAGGAAAAATCACAGGGCGCAAGATCTGGGCTATAAGGTGGATCAGGTAAAACGTTTTGAAACCCAAGCTTCTTTAATGCTGTACGCATTTTCAGACTTGTGTGAGGATGAGAATTGTCATGATGAAGAATTGGCTCTTTGTCTTGACGAACCCTACGCAGCCGATGCTTCAGATTTGATAGGGTAGCAACATATTGTTCAGAGTTGATAGTACTACCACGTTCCAAAAATACCATATGAATGATACCGTCACAATCCCAGAAAACGGTAATCATGACTTTCCCGGCTGACACATTGTTTTGAATATTTCTGTTATCGTTAGGGTGACTTGTTTATGAAGAGTTCCAGTAAATGACTAACCACTTTTGAGACTGTCTGGCCCATCATTATAATAGTTACAGTGATAGAGGCATTACTTTTCAATACTCCCTCGTATAAGTAGTTTCCACTAGATTCCTACCACAAAACCTCAATCGCACATTTTATGCTGACCACATCAATTTCTCTCTAATATCAAAAATTAGTACATTATTATTACTGGAACTTGGTTAAAACTTCCTAAAGAAATTTTTCAGAAATATTCACTCCTGACTGGATCCTTCACACCAAATGATGGAATACAATTATGGGATTTAAGAAATGCTAAAAGGTTAAAAAACTTTAAACCACGTAATGCTGTAAGAATATATGAGGGACATTTTATTTATGCCACACAATTCTTTCATGGAGACCCTCGGGAAGATGTTATACTAAGTGCAAATGTAGGATTAAAAGCATTAGACATCTGTAGCCTGCAACAAGATATGGTAAGTCTTAATTGAGTTATTCTAATAATACAGTTAACAACTTTAATAACTTTTTTGATGGTCTCCGCATCTCCTTTTATAACCAACTCATTCCACCAGGAAGAAATATCTATTCTAGAGAAAGCATGATAATATATTCCTTCCCTGTGTATTTCACTGGTGAATATTAGGGAAGGAAAGTTTAATTGTTTTCATGTTAATTTTTCAAGAACGAGTTTCCACCAGATAAACTTGTTTTCAGATTCCGTGAACCCCAAAAACAAGTTTCAGCATTGCTCTCTATGTGTGAGTGTATGTGTGCGTGCGTGAACAAAATATCTCAAGAACGGAACATTGTACAAAGTTGAAACACAAAACTTAAGTTTAATACCATTAGAGAACCTGACATGAACATTTTCATCAAAATCAGTCAACCGAAAGTAGTAGTTGCAGCCTTAATAGGCATTTTAGAGCGAAAATGATTAGTATAGTATTAGTAAAGGTAAATATGTTGTATCATTACAAATGTACCAGGTGATATTAAGGGGGGAGTATACCCTAGAAAAAAACTTTTCCCTTTTTCAAGTTACAGAGTCATGCTTTTGCACACACATTCTACATGAAATTAGTAAACTTTTTAAAAAAAAGTGTAAATATTTCGTCTACAACCCTTATAATTGGGGTTGGGGATGAAATTTTACACATTTTTTGTTACATTGCATCTTCCTTATTTATTAACCGATTATTTAAATTTGGTATTTAATGAAAGAGAATGCTTTGACCTACAAACTGTAGGAGTTGCTTGCAAATATAAAGTATAATAGATTTTTAACAAAAATTATTAACTGAATTGTTAACGAATTTAACTGGTTTTAGAACTTTTTTTTTATTCTGTGATTGAACACTTTCTTTATTCCATCCTACAGTTTGTAGAGCATTAAATTCTTAGCATTTTAAAAAAAGAATTATCCTTCTAAGTGGTATAGAACTTGAGTTCTGATCTAATAAACATTTAATAACAAAATTTACGGTAATCGCATAAAAACAAAGTTGGTTTATGGACATGTATTTTTCTTACAATGGTAGGTTATTGCTACCGGGTGATTTTTTAGTCCTGTTACCCAGTTGTTAATGTCTGGTAATTTTTTTCTAAGAAAGGGATATTTTGTTTTGTGACACAACATTGGTAGCCCTACTCAACTGGTATAGATACGACAGTTTGAGTTGATTCTCCTTGAGTTGCGTAAAATTTTGTGCTGTTTCCAGTTGTGTTACGAACAGAATGTCTTTTACCCTAGAACAACGGGTTTTCATTCTTGAACAATATTTTGCTACAAAATCGTATGCGAGTGTAAAAGAATCATTTCAAATTAAATTTTTTGGTGTTCCTCCACTCTATTCTAGTCAATTTCTAGGCTAACTAACTGATTTTTATAGGCAGGTATTGTTTGCAGCAGAAAACGTAGTGGTCGGCCAACTCTCTTGACAGATGACGTTAAGAGAATGTGAAAACAAGATTGCTCAATTCTCCATGGAAAAGTTTACAAAACCTTTCCTTGCATGTTGATTTGTCATGTTCGAGTGCTCAGAAAGCTAATAAAAAATTGAAATTGTATCCGTATCACATACGATTAGTTCTAGAGCTTCAGCCTCCAGATTTAAACAAGAGATTGTTTTAGGATGAAAGACGTTCTGTTCGTAGCACGACCGGAAATGGCACAAAATTTTACACAGCTCAAGGAGAATCAACTCACACTGCCATATCCATACTGGTTGAGTAGGGCTACCAACTTAGTGTCACAAAACAAAATTTATTTTTTTTAGAAAAATATTACCAGACATTAACAATTGGGTAACAGGACTAAAAAATCACTCTGTATAAGGGGGGAGTATAACTTACTATGAATGTTACAATGTAAACTATGAGTTACAATTTATTTACGCGTACCTATAATTGAATGTGCGCATCTTTATAAACAACTGATAAATAATTGAAAATGTAATTGAAGAGTTATATGCAAAACGTCAACATAGCCTTCGTGTTTAGCAAATAATATACCATACTACGCGTTTGATGTAAACAACAACACAGCCATCTCTTTTGTGCTCTGTCATTGGATAACGAAACGAATGCAGATTGAAACGAGATTCAAAATAAAAAAAAAATATCGCATTCCATGCATTTAACCCACCGGGTTGGTTTAGTGGTAAAGTCGTCGCCAAAATCAGCTGTTTAACAGCTAATTTTCGGAGACGAAGATTCCCGGTTCGAATCCTAGTAAAGGTACAGTCCAGCCTCTCTAAGTTTGCTCCTAATGTAAACAAATAATGACGTCACTGAGCATGCGCATTATATCAAAATGTGTACACGCTGATTAAAAAGTAACAACAACTACTTTCAAAAGTATTTAAATACAAAATACTTTTAAAAATATTTTTCTAAATGAAATTGTTAGGCCTACATCATATCATGACTGATGTTTTTAGTACTTTAAGTACTTATAATTTAAAAAATAGTTAACTTAATAGGAATACGACGTCCATAAAGTCACGAACTCTAGCGTGCACCCTGTAGTAGCTGGCTTTGGTTTGTTGACAGTAGGAGCAAACTTAGAGCGGCTGAACTATAGTTACTTTTTTACGGATATGAATGCTAGACAGTGGTTATCGGTGTACTTTGATGGTTGAGGTTCAATTAACCATACTTTCTCAGGAATGGTCGGCCTGAGTTTGGACTAGACTACACCTCATTTACTCGTCATACACATCATCCTCATCTCATTGGGTCATGGGGTTGCTTATTGTTCTGAATTGAACAGATTGCAACGTTTTGCAGATTGCAACAGATTGCAGATTCCGTTTTGAAACTGATGGTTGTTTTTTGAGTAAGAATGGTGAAAGTATCCATGGCAACGTGGTAAATAAATATTTTTATAAATTTAAAAAAAATGTTTATAGCAAAAGTAAAAATATCACTGTGTTCTGAAAATGTCAAAAAATTAGGTAATTGAAAATTTTTTAAAAAATCCATTTTTTTCTAATTTTTTGGGTATACCCCCTCTTAACCATGTGTTTATAACGTGACTGCTATTGATAATTATGTAAATATTTATAATTAAATTCTTACATTTTGTTAATTATTAAACTGGCTAATTATAATTAAAATCTTATTTCAAAATTATTAAATCAATGAACTTAATAATCTCAGCTAATAGTTAAAAATCAAGTGTTAATTTATTGATGGAAGTTTTTATGTTAAAATGAATCAAAAGAGTGTTTAAAAATTATAAAAAACATTTATTAAAATTTTAAAATAAAGAAATATCTACGCAGATCATCAAATCAATTCAATTTTATAAGACATATTTACAACACAAATTTATAATTTATTTGAAAGTTTTAAAAATTATTAAACAAAAAGTAATTAATATAAGTGAGCCCTTCGAGCCAGCCCAGTCAGTCAGCAGGTAGAAAGTCGCTATTATTTGTTAAGTAACACCGGTTGGGCAAGCGACTTTGTATGGTGACCAGTTGACAGCCATCTATGAACAAACTCTACTGGGGATCCCTGTTCAAACTCATGTCTAATCTACGTCAAAAAAATACAGCAAAAAGCAGCAATCAAATTGGGTAGTTGTCAACAATGTACAGTTCCCAATAACAAATAAAAGCTAAAAAAATTAAAAAAAAACAATAAATATATGCATATTTGATTTGGTGTGCTGTTGACCGGGGCAGTTTGAAGAGAATGGTTGTGTTTGTGTAGTTTGATTTATGGAATGTGTTAAGTAAATACAAACTAAAATAATTGTTTTATAATTCATAGTATAAAGTCACAGACAGACCTATAAAATGAAATTGAAGTGAAAAACATTAGTTAATTGACATATGGCAAGAAATATATTAAATACCATTGGAACATAGAACGAAACTCTTAAGTTGAGCGACAGACTTCAGAAACGTTACGAATAGAATAAACCGGTAAACTATTAAATATTAATTCAATAATAGCTTAGATACACTTTATAAAATATATTTAATAATAATAACTAAATAATATCTAAAATATTCTAAATTTCATTTTTTTTTTTAAAAAACCAGTCAGATTTAATTAAAATTTTATTTAAAACCGATGTTCTTTTGTTTTTACTTTGATTGTCATTATTTGTTTTATGTGTTAAATAAGTTACAATTAAATATTAAATGTTACAATGTGTTAATAAAATAGGTAACTTCATTTTTCATAAACAAGAATTTTATTCTATTTACTCCTTTATATTACAGTTCCAGGACTACAAAAAATAGTTCTGTTTCTTATTACGTGGTCGGCCAATTATATGACTGAACTTTTTAAAAAAGAAGAGGTTGAGGTATAAAAGACACGAGTCAGAGTTATCTCTTCTGAAAGTAATGAATTTCATTATACAGCCAGACCCTGTGGTGAATGAAGTGAAGGTGTCATTTGCGGGGTGTGAAGTAGATCCTTTTCGGAGGGCCTGACATACTGATAAGCATAAACTACTTTTGCATTCAGTGAAGAAGGCAATGGCAAACCATCTCACTCTTCATTTTACTTAGCAAAACCTCTAGAGGTTCAAACCAGCCTTTTAGCTGTTGGCCTAAACAACAGCACTACAGTATGTACAATGTATCTATTTTCGGGTACCCAAATGAAATGTTAAATTCAATGGAAAATATTGTCCTATAGGTTTTATACAATACAGGCATATTTTTGCACTGTTCCGCACATAAACTATGCATATTGAGTAAATAGAAAACAGGTGGGAATAGATACAAACAAGGGTACTTATCATGACTATCCCCCTTGTTAGTCTATGATGCATGGACATTCCTCTTTCTTTGCCTGTATAGAAAATCTCTGTTACTGTTTATTTCAGGACTATTCTCTTTATTGACCATTATGAACACTACATTTTATAGTTCCTAATATCAGCTACCTGATGGTGTTGTAAACAAATTTTTAATTTTTTTTTTTTTGACATCCTCCTTCCCCTGTACCCCCTGTATATGTGATCTTAAATTCAAAGAATCTTTGAAATCAGTCTACCTATCTGTCTATTAAGTAGTACTCAATTTTCCTTATAATCACATTGATGCAAAGCTGGAAGTAAAGTTCCAACCAGATTCTTTGGCAGAAAGTGTAAATAACAATTTCAAATACCAATCTAAATGCAATTAACATATTATTTAATTACATATTACTAATACATTACATAAAATATTATTAATACTATTTTTTGATATTTTCTGTTTTTACAGATTATTCATTCTTTTCAATGTTTCCGACCAGTATCATGTATGCATTCCGTGGATAATAAAGTTGTATTTGGTGATATGGGAAACAATTTGTATGTTTGTGTGTTTAAAATGGCAGGATCAATAAATGAACATAAAATTCATTTTTTTTGAAAAATGGTGATTTTTTTCACTCTTGATAAGAAAATATCTTGGTTTCTTCCATTCAAAAGTGTACACATGAATAAATTATTGGATACATAAATTAAGTCAAATTTTTATGCACTCGTATAATTAATTATAATTGGTGACAATTTTTAAAATTTTGGCATCATTTTGTGTTGTAATGTCAGAAACTATACGACATAGCAACAGACAGTTTTTAGATTCGTAATCTACACAAAAAGTTAGTGGACCTAAATTGGGTTTGAAGTTACATTTTCGACAGGAAGTGGCTCAAAACTGGAAATCAAAATCATAGAGACATACTATCAAAAGATAGTAACAATTAGTTTTCGGATTTGAAATCTACATAAAAAGTTAGTGGGCCTGAATTGGGTTTGAAGTTCCGGTTTTGACCAGAAGTCAAGAAATCAGAGTCAGAATTTGGAAACAAAAATAGTGTTATTTGATTCCTCTTAAAGAGTAAACACAGAAATCATTGGATTTGACGTTCTGGTTTCAACTAGGTGGCCCAAAACCAGAAGTCAAGAGATCAAAGTCAGAAACTATAAGAGATAGCAACAACAATGGATTCGTAATCTGCGCAGAAAGTTAGTGGCCCTAGATTGGGTTTGAAAGTTCAATTTCGACTGGAAGTCGCCCGAAACCAGAAGTCAAGAAATCAAGCTCGGAATTTGGAAAACAATAGTGCCATTCATATCAAAAGTAAGCCTTTTTAAAAATTGCCACCAGCCATGAGATGTATCTCATGAAATGGATTTTTGTTATTAATTTTATTTTGTTTGATCTCAAGTCCCAAAAGATACATAAACCTCAAGAACTTAAAACCATAAAAGAATTATTTTCTTGTACAAAGTGTAATATCTATTAATAAGTATGAAATGAGTATTATTTCTGTTTATGACAACATTTAACTTAAATTCTGACTGCAAAGTACTGTTTTCTATCATTTGAAACTATTAATAAAGTCACTTGTTGGTAAGCGTTTTAATTGGTAGTCTTCCACAAGTGAAAAAAAGTTTCCTACCAAGCTATGACATGGATTTGAATTAATGATCAATAGTAGACTCAGTATAGATGAAAAATAATTTACATACGGATAACATCTTAGTTTTGTATTTGTATGATAAGTTACAGAAACAGAATAGCTTGGAAATGTTTTTATAATGTACTAAATAATATTCCAGTAATTATTTTATTTATGAGAAAGCTGAGAATGTGATAAAATTAAAATGGTCACAGATTCATACATTCTTGAATTTTTTTTTACAAGAAAAAGTGTACCTACTTGTTTTTATTGTAAAATTACATCATTATTGTCCAGTCACAGTTTTACTTAAGTAACAAAAATAAATAATACTACGGATATATTATTGTACTCATTAAATTAATAACAAAGATAGAATTACAGTAACAAAACTATTAAACCAAAAATTCAAATTACGGTAGGTATAAATTTAATTAACGGATTGAACAATCGCTTCATTATTTCAATAACTTATAAATTCTGTTTATAATGTATCAAATATTATTTCAGAGAATTTTTAATTCAAGAGAAATTCGAGTACGTGATAAAATTAACATTATACACTGTTTTATAATTCCCGCCTTTATTTTTTTTATCAGCCTGTAATGAACAATTTTGTTAGTATTTAGTAATCCGACTTGGCATGTCTGTTTAAAATCATTTCATAAAACAAAATCATCCATCATCATATTTATAAACCATCATTACAAAATATTGGCTTCACATTCCTTGTATAATTTAACGCCGAAATCTGTGACTGGATCGATTCATATTAACACCATCCTCAACATTTATCATCTCATAAAGTTAAAGCCAAAAAAAGTAATCCGTGTTGTGCCCAAAGAAAACACGTGTCCTATAGTGTAAAAATCAATCCAGTCACATACCTACATTCTTTGAACTTTTATTCGAAATTATCAACAGTATAAAATACACTACCAGGAAATGAGACATAATTATTACAAACAAATAACATGAAAGGAAAGAAAAATAAAGATTGATACCGTTGAGTATTCTATGTGGAGGCAACATGCGCTGCCAAAAATGGTAAAACTGTACAAGAGAGATAGACCGCGTAATATTGAGCGCTCTCTGTCTAACACATACGATTTCGACATCATGTGTGGCGGGTCGTCAGAGAGCGAGTGAGCGAAGATTTGTTAGAAAGAGATAGATTGCATAATAACTTGAGCTATTGCACATTTACATTTTTAGTAAACATGGTAACTATATAGGCAATGTTGTCTCCATATAGTGCAACCAAAGGTTCTTATCTATAAATTTTGAGACAACCAACTCATTCAAATACAAAATTTAAATAAAAACAAAATTCAAACAAAACTGGTTGTTGTTTATTTAGATTGTAAATAAATGTAATGTCTACATAAAAAATCTACATTCGGTTTTTATGAATGAGTCTATTGCAAACTCATGCACATAAGTTCGACAGCTGTGAAGTTAATTTGATGTCCTCAATCGAATGACGTCGTACACAATATTAGTTATGACTGTAACTAACAGATATAGCGCTCATAATCAAAGCGCACTAACTTCAATCGCGGAAACTCCTAGATCTAATAATCTATTTACATAAAGTTTCAGAGTAATTCCATACCGGTTAACTCGTTACTATTCAAGTAAATATGTACCTCTGTCATTTTTTTCGGTTCTTAAACAATTTTATTCCGATAAACGTTACTGGTAGCTCTTGTGTAGCAAAATCACAAGCTAACATCATGATGGCAATCCTATCAGCTACCTTGTTAATCAGTAAATAAAATAAAAGTCGAGGGAATCTTTTGTTTATAAGTTAAGAACGGGGAAATTAAATTTCCCTTGTATGTAGTACATCTTTTCCGTCGTACTTACAGTATATTCAAAAGTCGTTCGTGAATATTTTCATAATCATATGTTACTTTTATTAAGCTGACCCGTTACTTTATTTTTACTTACTTTATTACAAAATGAGTGTTTAACGGATGTTCCTGATTAAAAATGTATTGTTAACTTACATGATGATTCAGTTTCATCCAACGAATGATGTATAAAACATCTCTAGTCTCATTTAAACGTTGGATTACTAAGTAATCCATGAAATGGATTTTTGAAATCGTAAATTAAGAAAACAAGTATTGTTTTCTTAATTTATGATTTCAAGTAATGAAAGAACAACCTGCCTTATCTGTTTTAACGTAACATTTTTATTTGTATATATTTCTTTTCTCGGTTGCGCATTTATTTTTGTCGTATTCCTAATTCAGATAAAAAAACCATTGTTATTTTGTTAGTTTTGTCAGCTGTTTAACAACTAATTTTCGGAGACGAAGGTTCCTGGTTCAAATCCTAGTAAAGGCAGTTACTTTTATACGGATTTGAATGCTAGACAGTGGTTACCGGTGTACTTTGATGTTTGGGGTTCAATTAACCATACTCTCTCAGGAATGGTTGACCTGAGTCTGTACAAGACTACACCTCATATACACGTCATACACATCATCCTCATCTCATTAGGTCATGGGTTGTCTTATTCTGAATTGAACAGATTGCAACGTACACACATTAGGGATTACAAAAAAAAAATTGTTAGTTAATCTTTAACCGACCGGCTTGATCTTTGTGGTAAAGTCGTCGCTACGAGTGTGATTTTTTTTTTTGTTTAACTTCCGACTGTTCTGCAATTACTGCTAATGCAGACGGTGAATGATGAAATGATTTTTTGTAACGTATGAAAATATGCCGTGCCTGAATGGGATTCGAACCCAAGACCGCATGATGAGAGGCGAGCACATTACCAACTTCGCCAATGCGGCCGGCGAAGTGTGAGTAAGCTGATGTATGGAGATGAAGGTTCCGTGGTTGAAATTAGTAAAGCTAGTTACTTTTATTAGAATTTTAATACTAGACAGTGGTTACCGATGTACTTTGATGGTTGGGGTCAGTCAAGCGTAATAATTTTCGGTAATTGTCTGCCTAGCTTGTATAAGATTACAACTCATAGGTACATAAGTATTCTCATCTCATTGGTTCTTGGGGTTGCTTACTGTTCTGAATTGAACAGATTGCAATGTAAACACAGTAGGGTTAAAAAAGTTACTTCTTTTTTTTTGTAATACATAATAGTTTTTTCCCTGCGATCTGTGTTTGTTCTCACTACATAATTATTAATGAATATCTGCTTACATCCACAACAGGGAATATATATTATGTAATCTAGTACAATTAGATAGAATTCGGATATGTATTAAATACAGCAAGTTTACATGTTAACTAGACGTAAAATGTTGTTAAAAGATTTTTGTAGAAATGTAATTGCTAATGAAGAAACAGCTGTGGTTTTTTTTTTGAAGCAGCACAACCAACTCGACACAGCGTTTAAAACGCCTCCGACCAAGGGATCTTCTTGACCATAGAGTAATAAAGCTTTATTACTCTATGTTCTTGACCAACTGTATCCTCTATTTCACGTTCAGAACGCAGAATAGCTCTTATGAGAACCCGTTGTGTTATCAGGCGTACAGAAAACATCGGGCACAGCCATTGAGCTAGATATATGACTGGAGGTAGCACTGACACGGCGTTTACTCTTGGAAAGCGTGCCGCTGTAATTTTGTTATGTTGGTACTGTGGTGAGGATAGCGCTCTGAAACTTTACATGCCGTAAATGAGGTTTTATTTAACATTAGTGTTTAGTTTTATTAATGCAAATTATATAAATAATTATGGTTCGATATTGTGTCGCATTTGGATGCAGTGAAAAATATAGAAAAGGAAGTGGGGTCCAGTTTCATACGAAAGTTCATAATTATTTATCAATAACCAATTTAAAACAGCTGAATCTGAGTGCCTGTATGAGTTTCAAGTCCTTTGAGATTGTAAATATTTGTTATAAACTAATTTTATCTCGGTTATTTTTCCACCCATTTCATTATTATTGATCTATAATAAATTTATACTTCACTCAAAGAATTAAACCCAAAGTTTTGATCTTCCAGGAATGAAATTTCTCAGGTAGGCTTGGCTTAGTTCAATTGAATTACAAAGCCTAGGCCTACCTAATTGATTACTCTATAATTATTTCAGTGCCTTAACTGATTTAATTAGGCTATAAAATATCAGGAACCCTAAGGCAGGACAAGGAGGCTGAAAGCTATTTTAAATATGCTACAATAACATCCAAGTCTAATGTAAAAAAAACATTGTAACAGTTTTATGCAGGTTCTTCTGGTAACAAAAGGAGCTTCCACAGTTTTTTGTTTACGTTGTCTCCTTTTTACGACATTTAATGTTGTAATGTTTTCAAAATCTCACAATTCCATATTGTGAAAAATAGTTATTTGAAGAATGGCTAATTAATTGTTGCCAGTCCCATGGAGTAAGACTTGTAAATTCTCTACCTTGCTTTCTTTATCATTTAAGGCTACATGGACAGTCAACCTCCATATGTTGTGTGTGTCACTTGATGGAGGTTTAAATGACAAATTAAATTTTGTATTGAAAATATCAGCATAACATCAATACTGAGCAATCTTATTCAGTGGCGGATCCAAAGAGGGGCTAGGGGGGGCTATAGCCCCCCCCCCTTGGGTATCCAATTCAGTACTAAAAGTATTTCCGTACATGAAATAAAAAGGTAATAGCTTTCAACGTTCAAATTCTTATGGTCAAAGGGTCAGATATGATATGTTAATGCAAAAACATTCTAATGGCTTCAAAATCCTTTTATTTTTAGTCAATATTCTTGAGTCAAACCATAGTTTTTTGCCTCTAAACTCTGGTCAATAAAGAGTTAAAAACGGCCTAAAAATGTGTCATTTTACACTTAAATTTTGACAATTCCCCGGACCCCCCGCCTTGCTGGGGGGTGTTCCATACCCACCAGACCCCCCGGTGCTTTCACCCACCCAAACGCCTAGCCCCCCCCTTTGGCCTATCCTGGATCCGTCACTGATCTTATTTTCGGCAATTTGTTTTTCTTTGCACTTAGCAACATGAATTCGAGCAATGGAAATCCGAGTTCAAGAATCTTTTTAGCTGAACATTCCCTGCTGTAGTGATTTATTAATGAAAAGTAAAACTTGTAATGTTTCTTAAAACAAAATAATAACACACGATACTCGGCTGTACATTCGACTGGCACCAAAGCTGTACTACATACATGTCATTACAACAGAAAATGAGAAAAATAATAAATGGAATAACAGAAAATAAGCTAATTAATCAATGTTTATACTTCAGTTCAAACAACAAATTTTTAATAGTCAAAACAACATAACATTGATGGCTAATTCAAGGCACCAACTCCATTATGATACTTAAAGTTTAGAGCGATAAGGCACTATGTGGACATAGTGCCTTACACCTGTAGAAAACATACCATGTTGGTGCCTTATACTTTTTGCTAAATTGGCTATTATTAATTGTAGAACATAGTGCTTTATACCATTAGAAAGAGCGTAAAAAGTTATGTAAGAATATGACAAAAACAGAATTTTGGTAAAAATGGACATGGTGCCCTTTACCTCCTGGCTACTGAAGTGTATTTTGTAAGGTAAATGTATGCAATAATTATTGACAGTATAATAAAATTCACTTATTATTATTATTATTATTAATATTAAGTTTTGTATCAATTTAATTTACTTTTGGAAATAGTAGCTAAGTAATCTTTGTGATGATTGTTACTGTTTTGTACAATTTTGGTGATGAAATAAAAAATATGTTATCATTATTATTATTATACCAACACAACTATTAAAGTTTTACAGAATTGTTTAACTTTTAAATGAACAAATAAAATGGTTTTAACAAATTCCTTTGTGTTTCTATTTACAATCCTGTTTTCTTAAAGAGAAATTATTTTTAGTGATCTTTCCAAGTGTATGAAAACATGAGTAAGATGTGGGAGAGATAGATAATAGTAGTATGGTTTCAACCAGCATTAGGCTGTGTTATATACAACAACATTAATAATATATCTTGTGTGAAGAGTATAGGTGAAGGTTAAACTAGTTACAAGGTAGATTTAATTTTAAAAATGTCCTTTTGTTAAGTGATAATCCTGGACAAGATACACCTACATACTAATAGCTAAAATCAAATATCTTGAGTAAAAATTTTTGCCAAGTAAATTTCCAAAAGATTTTAGTTATTTAAAAATTTAATTATTTCTACAAAAAGTTATTTTTCAGCAAAGATAATTGTAATATGTGTGAACAATTTAAAATAATTAAAAGGCTTATCAAAAACAAAGAAGTAAGGGTTATTTGATTTTGAATTTCTTGATAACTAGTTATAGCTAACTGATACATATTAAAATAACTAATATAATTGTAAAATAAAATATTCTCAATATATATTGGTGTATTTACATATACTGAAGAAACCAATAAGACAGAACTCAGGTAACATCAATGTAATTTGGCCTGTGTTGCATTTCAGTTAGATTTAACGTAATGTGTTTTTGCCTTTCTAAACAAAATATTACGTTACAGGAATACTGTATTTAACTAATAATGAATAATAAAATTACTATGAATTTTGTTATCTAGAATTGTTTCCTTAAATATTACATTAAACGTTAAATTATCAACGTTCAGTCATTTGATTTGTATGAGAGTTTGAATACTGCGCGTTATCTATCCTCACCACATAATGGCGGCACGGCAGCCTGACGGCACGCAATTCATTTTCACAGTGCTGCCTCCAGTCTATATCTAGCTCATTGGGCACAGCCAATACAATAATTTTCTTCCACCGATAACATCAGAAGGTCACGGGCAAAAAATATTTAGTTTCGCTTACCACTGGCCCCGCGGCTAACAAGCTCATTTTTAATCAAAGGATTCTGAGAAAATTACTTTCGCTTCCTAATGAATTGTGTTTTATTACGCTATAAATATTATTATTAAACTGACATTTAGATAAAATACGCTGGTACAAAGTTGGACGTTTTAAATCTCGTCACATTTTTTTGCGTTTCATATCATATAGGTAACTTTTTTCTTTCAATGACGATATGTGCGTAATATTATTTTGTTTTAAAACATAGAATTTTTTCTTTAATTTGATATATGATAAGTCCATGTGCTGGACGGAAACAGAAATAATAAACGAGTTTGAAAAAATCACTGAAGTTTTCGCATTATGTTATTCAGTAGGAGTTTATAAATAAGAACGTATTGTTGATATTTTTACTTAATAGTAATCTAGTTGTTTAGTAGCGCTCAAACTCCCATCTGAAATACAAAACATTGCTTATGGATTTTCCATACTGCATTCTTAATGTGAAATCAACTTATAGGACTGTAGTGATGACTGCAAGCTCCAATAAGTAATTCAAGTTTCGGAACCTTAAGAGTTATATTTAAAAATTGTTATATTATTGTATTAACAGATACACCAAATTTTCAATAAATAGAGCCAAAAAAGTTGAATTTTTACGCGATGGTGTTAATGTGTCCATTGTTAAATAATTACTCCACTGTAATTTTATTATGAAAGGTTTTTAAGTGACGGGCTGGAACCCCAGAAAGGTGAAAACTGTGGAGTTCTTGAATTATAATATAATATTATAGATGGTTTAGGTTCAATTGTTTTTTTGTTAAGAATTTGTTGTAATATGAATACAACAAAATGGTTTTCATTTGAAGGTTTTTTTTGTTTCTTAAAAGTCAATTATCTGTTTGTTATGGCAAATAAACTTGTAATATATTTTTACGTTCGTATTAAATATTTACAAAATCGTTGTAAGAGCTTTTACAGACAGCCCAATCTATAACAAATAATTTAAATAGTTTGTGAAATTACTGGAGTGAAAATTCAGGAAAAAGAGTAAATGTAAGTTTTACGAGGGTTTCACAATATTCACATTAATTGGAGCAAAGCAAGCGAGAGGCAGTTGTAGTTTCGAGAAACTCCCATTAAAAGTGTTCTGTTGTGGGGGGGATAGATCAGTATGTATTCTTCCAATTCGTAATGGCGTTTGTTTGACTTTTAGGGTTAAACCACGTGTCTGCTGAATTCTTTATTTATTTACTGTTAATTGATTTTATCGGAAGACAAGACGTACTGAAATGGGTGGAATACGGAAAAAGAAGGTGAATATTATATAATTTTCAGTTAATGCATGTTTTTATTTTCATTAATACCAATGTTTTTTATGTTGTTTGTTTCTACAACGTGTGTTGTTAGGCCTTTTATGCAATAAACGTAGAAGTACAGATAATCTGTAACGTTTAAAAGTTTCTGTTTCTTTGGTACATAATATTGGAAAGCTCTGCGTTAAATACAACTGACAACTTACGCCCTTTTCAGAAACAATAAGGCAAAAATTGTGTTCAATAATATTAATTTGTTGCTTAAATTTATTTCAATTAAAATAAATCGTCCGCTAATTTAAGATGTAAAAAGAAAATTAATGTCTGTTTAAAATACCAATTGATGTTTACCTGCATCCTTGAACACTGCTTCTTTAAATAGTTTGGTTGTATTTTATAGTAATATTTGGTAATATTTCAATAGTACAATCTTTAGGCCTGGTTTACATTGGTAGAGAAAGCAGGCGCAGTGGTATTCTACCATCTACTATCATTGTGTGAACAGTTAGGATATTCAACTGAAGAGAAAATTGGTTGAGAAGAATAAGTCAGTGCAGTGACAAGTAAAAACCCACTCATCCACTTAAAAGCCATAGTACCTACTACTCTACCTAATATCATTAATTTGATTACTACTTTTGTCTAATTGTACTAGAACTTTATCGTTATTTTGTTATAAAGTTAATTTAAATAATGAAGTGATCAGAATCTGAAACACTTAAACTTATTGAATGTTTGTAGAACATAAATAATATATTTTTTGTGTTCATATAGAATCAGGGCTTCTCACTAATTTTAATAATTTAAAAATTATTTATATATTTATGCTTGTTAAAGCCGAATCTGACGTTAATTTTGTGCTCAAATCATTCTAAAATTATAAGTGTTTTTTTTTACCGTCGACCGACAGTCTCAGTTTTCCATAACTATTTAATTTACACCGTTATACTTAAAAATTTTATGATGAAATATTACAAATATTGATAAAGAGAAAATAATTATATATTTGCACATTTTGTCCTAAAACCTTGTCACCATACTGTGCAGGGTGTATGACATCATAGACTAGTATTGTCAAACGTCCATATCTTGAATTGAATTTCAGTTCCCTTCAACCTTCATGCATTTACCATGTAAAAGTCCATCTATAGCTTGAATTCCACCATTTCTCTTAGACTAACTATTTATTTTGTTTCTTTTGACAAAAATATGTATACATAGTTTTCAAAATAGCATTTTTGGCCTTTTGACAAATGTAGGTACAGTGTTGCTTCTTTCATTTTAAGAGGAAATGTTCGAACATTAAAGGGTACAGACCCTCAAAAGTCATCTGGTTGCCTAAGTATAGGCCTAACCAGGGTAAACAAAAACAATGAATTTCTTTGAATTGACAAATCTTTGGCTGACCACAGAACAATAGAACCGTAGTTTGTCAGTACAATGTACCATCTTCAGCATGTACTGCGTGATGAAAACAGCGTAATTTTGTAATACTGTATACAATATGTACAGTATTGTGCCGTTCCAAGCTCCATGTAGTTGCAGGGTAAAGGGTGAGGTATAATAAATGAGTGATGCATGCTGAGAGAACGATTGTTGTATTACTCTGATACAAAACATATGTTTTCAAACTTTCCATATTTAACATATTTGTTTGTATTTATTACATTCATTTATTTACATATTTTGGTATAAATTGCTAAGTTAAATATTATGAATCCGACCAAGTTAATAACCTGATAGGTATTTATTAAATTAATGCGCGGGATGATAAGAATATTTTTTTAGTCTTATAGTACATGCTACCACTACAAGTGCATCAGCTGTGAAACATTACTAACTCATTCATTCTCCCGTTACTATAATAACGCTTTGCATTCCTTCCAACTACACTGAGCTGGGACTCAAGCAATACATAGTTCTCAAAATAGCATTTTTTTGTCTTTCGACAAATGTAGGTACAGTGCTGCTTCTTTCATTGTAAGAAGAAATGTTCTACTATAAAACAGTACAATTTTTTTATTACAGGCCTAACAGGCGTAAACCAAAACAATGAATTTCTCTAAATAGATGAATCTTTTGTTGACCATAGAATAATAGAATCATATAGTATCATTTGTTTTTGGAAGATAAGCTTGTAAGGGGAGGGCGAGTAGGTAAAGTAGGGATAGTTTCAACGGGGCAAGTGTTGTCTCCTTCTCACTTAATGATCATTCCCTCTCTTTCTAACTGTACACTAATCTGTTACAACTACTACGCTAGACTAAAAACTAGTTAAAAACTTTATATTATCTGTTGTCTTTTGCCTTTCTCCATCTGAATCCCATATCTTTAATAATTTGCCACAGCGACCATTTACTTCCTTTGAAATTAATTTTCTCCCGCAAAACGGGGAGTAACAAATTCAAAGTTGGCCATTCAGCGTTTGTTTTATGAAAATCATGTATTGCTCTTCTCACAACACACTTATCAAAATCGTCCACTTCACTCTTCACTTTCCTTCTTATTCTTTTCTTATTTGGTGTTCTGATTAGCACATCAGGGTTTTTTCTTTCAAAATTCTTTGAACTGTACTACGCGAAATCCCCATAGCTCTGGCTACACGATTTTGCACATCGGTCAGTAAAATTGGTCAGTTACGTGAAAAATTAAAATAAACAAAACCAAACAGCAAAAGAGTAAAAACAATAGGTACATAAAACAGTAGGCCTACTACCAAATGCACGAGTTGAAGGCTTGTGAAGGTAATGGAACAACAAAAAGATAAAATTACAACATACAGTCAATGTTTTTAGGATTTATAGTATACTTAGGCTGTTAACGCTGCTAGCACTATGGAGAGACTGATCACTTCCCTTCGAGGCGCTTCCCCCACCACTAAAGAGAACAGCTCAGCGGCACAGAGCGTTGGTGGGAGAGCTTCTAGCTAGAACAAATGACCTGTAGTCTGTCTGTATAACGTACCATATTCCGCATGCACTGCGTACTTAAAATAGCATAATTTTGGAATATACGTAGTAATATATGTACAGTACTTAACACTGTAGCCAATATGAATCTGACTAAGTTAATAACCCAGTAGGTATTTGTTAAATTAATGCGCCGGATGATAATATTTTTTTAGTCTAGTTAGTACATGCTAACATTACAAATGCATCAGCTGTGAAACACTACTAACACTCATTCATTCTCCCTCTACTATAGCAACGCACTGCATTCTTTCCAACTACACGGAGTTGGGACTCGAGCAATACTTAACACTGTAGCCAATAGCTAAGCTAAGTACAACATACAGTACTGTATTATGAAATTACACGTTTGCAGTAGGCCTACACATTTAATATTGTAGTCTACTGTATTTGCATACGTAAAATGTTCTGTTTTTGTGATTTTTGAATAACTGCTTTGTTGTTATTTTTCCTTAACTCGAATTTTTTCCTCCATCCCTGGAAAATTCGAGTTGTAGACGTTCGACTCTATGGGTGAACAGGTTATCAGTTAGAACGTCCAAGAACCTAATTAATTTCTGTTTATTGATCAATAACCCTTAATTTTCGATATATAAAATTTGTTAAGTATAAGTTTTCTATCATAAAATTTAACATTATATTGAAACATAATGGTGTAAATTAAATAGGTTTGGGAAACTGAGGTTATGTCAGTCGATGATAAAAACGCTGATAAATAATTTTAGAATGATATGCATGCAAAATTAATGTCAGATTCGTATTTTAGCATACATAAGTAAACATTAAAATTGTTAAAATTGGTGAGGAGCCCTGATTCTTTGTAGTAATTAACATTTTTACTTTCTCTTGCCTATATGAATATGTAGGAAGGAAAGTATTGTTTTCATGTCGATTTTTCAAAATCGAGTTCACCGGATCTACATGTTTTCAGACCCCCTGAACCCAAAAAACATGTTTTTAGCGATTGGTCTGTGTGTGCGTGTGAACAGAATATCTCAAGAACGGAACATCGTACGAACTTGAAACTTAAGTTACATATCACTACTGGACCCGACATGAACATTTTCTTCAAAACTGGTCAACCAGAAGTAGTTTATTCGTGTATTTTTCCACTTTTTCGCGATTTTTTCAAAAAGGGTCTTACAATTTTTTTTTAAAATCGCCTGGTTTACTAAATTTTTTATGCTCTACAAGATATGGTAGGCGTCATGTCTGCTGAAATTCTTGGGGAGGCTGTTTTCACATAAAAAACTTGTTTTTTTAAGATTGCAGCTTTATTATGCATTTTAGCGCAAAAATGTATATATTAAAAGTTGTAGACAATTTAAAATCCTACAACTTTTATTTCAAACATTTTTTTGTATAACGCTTAGTTTAGCGTAATTAGCGATTTTCTGTTTTTTTTCTCACGAAAACGTGTAAAAAATTGATTTTTTGAAGATTTCGGCCTTAGTATGCATTTTACGATAAACGTGTGTATTTAATCAAATTTATAGGAAATTAAAAAATCTACAACTTTTGTTTAGAGAATTTTTCTCCACAGAGCCTAATTTAGCGTGAAAGAGTGATTTTCCGTATTTTTAAGCCAAACTGAGGCTGATTTTCATTTTGTGTTTTCACTCATGATTAAAATTAGGTTGTTTAGTGAGGTAAGTTTTTTGTTTATTTCTAATGTTTTATTACTAATGTTAGATTATATTGTTAATTATTTGCATTGCCAAGAGAAAGTTGTGTGGGTGTTTCACAGATTTTTAAACTAAGAATGACTAAGATCAATATTCATGGTGACACGCTATGCTATCTACGATACTGACATGTGAACACACTATGAGGTACTCTACCATGAGATTCATGGCCTCTACCACCTATTATTTGGCTGAAAAGTAAGCTAGTTATTCTACCAATTTCTACACCACCAGTGTAAAAAAACAGGTTTTTTAGAGTTTTCCATTACTGATCTAAGTTATTATTAGTATTATTTTTAACAAATATCCTTGTTTCAGTTTCAATCAGGAGAAGCAGCAAAGTATATTTCAAGACGTGCAGTTTTAAAGAAATTACAACTTTCTTTAAAAGATTTTCGTAAAATATGTATACTAAAGGGTATTTACCCTAGAGAGCCAGATAACAGAAAGAAAGCACAAAAGGGTGATACAACTAAAATAAAAATCATGTATGCCAAAAAGGATATTCGGTTTTTAATGCATGAGCCAGTGATTGAAAGGATTAGACAATCAAATGTAAAGTATTAATGTTTTACTTTTTCTTTTATTTTAATTGCTGTGCTGTTATTTATGTCTTTTTAGGGTAGATATTTCATGTCATTTAACTAAATTAATTTATTGTAAGTTTATATTTATAAGGTAGTTAAGGTGAATCAACATTTGGATAGGAGTTTCCATAAGAAAATTAACCACTGTCATCACTTTTAAAGGTAAACTCGGTTCATCGTCAGAAAGATATCTCAAGTAAACAAACAGCAGTTACCGAATCAGCTGATGAAGCGGTGACTCAGAAAAAATGTAACACTTATAATGAAAACATCACAATGATAACTGATATGTGCTTTTAACCATATGCAAAATTAAACGATAAATAGAAATGAAAAAACCAAAAAGTACTACAACACTAAATTCTTAATTGGAAATAAATTATAATGCACATAAAAACGATACAAGACAATACAATGTCAAAAGCGAACTGGTAGTATAATACAACGACATGTTCTTTGTCAAAAATGTGGAGAGAGATTTATGGGTTTGGATAAGTCATCGTCAAATTCAATTGTGAAATAACAAGTGACTAAACTAATATGATAGGACTAATCATTAAAATAAAAATGTTTACTTTTAAAGTTCTATTGTTTCATCATACAGATCAGAGGTAATACGTATAACCTGTAACACTGTAACAACATTTACTTCTGAAAAATAATGGAAATAAAGTATAAGCCTAACGTTTAATCAGCGTGTACACATATTTAAATAATGCGTATGCTCAGTGACGTCATTATTTGTTTACTAGATTCCTTTCTTACGGTGAACTGAGTATAGCTATATGCTAATTGTATAATGTGTAGTCTAATGTTTTGTATAATTTAGACATTTTATTATTTTTGGGTTATTAAGACTGGATGGATTTTTAACACTTTAAAGCCTGAGCTATAAGATGGTTGACCATGGTATGTCACGGTATCCTGGGGGTTTTAGAGTAAACTTCAAAAAATTCTAAAAGATTTAATTTCTATCATATCGTAATGATTTTTGCATCAAATTGATTAAAAATCAGAAAGTTTATTACTATTTATTTACATTGAAATTATTAAATTTATGAGAGTTATCTAATTATACACAAAAAATTATGAAAAAAGAAATTGTTACGTGCTACACACTACCTAGTTTTTGAGTTTTACAATCCTAAACACTACTAAAAAACAGTTTATATAAATTTGACAGAAAGGCAATGAAATAAACTACACCATTAAAAAAGTTTGATAACTAAAGTTTAAAATATTTTATGCATAATTAGCCTTTGTATGAAACACTCAGTAACACACTGGTAAGCACAGATGCAACATTACAGTCAGGGCAGTGCCAGGTTGTTTCTTTCCTTCCAGCCTTTCCAGTTGCAGCTTTGCTATTTTCAGAGCAAACTTTACAGCAAATCACAGAAGACATAAAATTAAAAAGAGATTATAAATATTATTGTCAAATAACTGCACAAACAAAGCAATCTGGAATAAAAAAAACAGTACGACGTATACAACTGACCGATTCACCAACAAAATACAAAAGGAAAACAATATTATTACAAAGTAGAAATAACTAATCATTTACAAATATCAAATACAGAATAACTACAAAAAAAATCACGACAAAGTACTACACATGTACATCAACAAAAACATAACCTCAAACAGGGCTCAATGTTTTTCTACATAGTTCACAAAATATTTGGTAGATTTCGCTGCAAGCATGGATAATTGAAATAAATAAAATATAGAATTAATCTGTGCAAACGAAGCCTGATATAACCTCGTCTGAACCTTACTAGAGAATTTAATGTGGCAGCCCGAGGTATACTCGGGCTTCGGACAACAGCGATTTACGCTCACCCCGAGCTATACTTGGGCTTAGGCTTCACAGTGTTAAAATTTGATTGGAAGATTTTGACATTTGCTAGTGGTCTAGCAAAGAAGGCAATTCACTCCTAGAAGATTTTGTTCCAATAGAATAAGGTAGCTGGTAATTACAGTTAATTGAACACTTGTAGTCATGTGATTAAGCTATAGGCTGTATTACAGGTCACATTTTTACTTTCTCTTGCCTATGTGAATATATATGAAAGAACATATTGTTTTCATATCGAGTTTCACCGGATCTACATGTTTTCAGACCCCCTGAATCCAGAAAACATGTTTTTAGCAATTGGTCTCTGTGTGTGTGAACAGAATATCTCAAGAACGAAACATCGTACGAACTTGAAACATAAAACTTACGTTAGACACCACTACTGGACCCGACACAAAACATTTTCATCAAAATCGGTCAACCGAAAGTGGTAGTTTATTTGTGTAATTTTTCACCTTTTTGCGATTTTCTCCAAAACAGGTCCTACGATTTTTTTTAAAATCGCCTCATTTACTAAATTTTTTGTGCTCCAAAAGATAGGGTAGGTGTCATGTCTGCTGAAATTCTTGGTGAGGCTGTTTTTGCATAAAAAACTGTTTTTTATAAGATTCCAACTTTAATATGCATTTTATCGCAAAAATGTATATTATAAAAGTTGTAGCGAATTTAAAATTCTACAACTTTATTTCAAATATTTTTTCGTAAAATGCTTAGTTTAGCAGTAATTAGTAATTTTCTGTTTTTTTCTCATGAAATTGTGTAAAAAATTAATTTTTTTGAAAATTTCAGCCTTATTATACATTTTATGACAAAAAAGTATAATCAAATTTATAGGAAATTAAAAGATCTACAACTTTTATTTAGAGCGTATTTCTCTACAGAGCCTAGTTTAGCGAGAAAGAGTGACTTTCCGTATTTTTAAGCTAAACTGAGGTTGATTTTCACTTTACGTCTTTCACTCATGATTAAAATAAGATTTTTTTTTTGTTTATTTCTAATGTTTTATTACGAATGTTAGGTTATATTGTTAACTATTTCCATTGGCAAGAGAAAGTTGTGTGAGTGTTTCACACCAGATTTTTTTTTTGGCTTAGATCTCCTGTTGGTAACTTGGCTTAGTTTATTCATTTTTGGCTTCCATAATAAATATATTAATATTTTATTTGTTTTTTAAGGCTCACTTTCATAAAATAACTCGTGCAAAATCATTATATGACGGTAAGAAGGTTAAAAAGTTACTGCGAACTTATCCTAAGCTGTCATTAGATCAGATTGTCAAAGAGAGGTAAGTTTATATTGGTTTTTATAAATGAATAGCGGGGTTTTAACGCTCTATAATATTTAATACATTATACTTAGTTATAAATGATACATCAAACGAAAGAGCAACGCAAACAGTTTTACATAAATGCCTACAAGTGTTCAATGTGCGCACCATTCGTCACACGACACACGTCAAGACGATGTGCGGGTTCTTCCCAAACGTTGTTCAGTGTCTCTCAAGTAATTGTTGCAACAGCTGCTTCAATCCTGATTCGTAATTCGGGAAGATCAACTGGTAGTTGAGGCGCATACACACGATCCTTTATGAACCCCCAAAGATAGAAATCACATGGCGTCAGATCGGGTGACCATGGAGGCCATGGAAAATGAGCCCTGTCATTGCACCCCATGCAGCCAATCCAGCGGTCGGGTAAAGTGACGTTCAGCCAATCGCGTACTTCGTTATACCAGTGAGGCGGCGCACCATCTTGCTGGAAAATGAAGTTCTCTGGCTCTTCATCTTCCAACTAAAGGAAGAGCCATAGCTGTAAAGTCCAGCCTCTCTTAGTTTGCTTCTAATGTAAACAAATAATGACGTCACTGAGCATGCGCATTATATCAAAATGTGTACACGCTGATTAAAAAGTAACAACAAAATACTTTTAAAAGTATTTTTCTAAATGAAATTGTTAGGCCTACATCATATCATGACTGATGTTTTTAGTACTTTAAGTACTTATAATTTAAAAAAATAGTTAATTTAATTGGAATACGACATCTGTAAAGTCGCAGACTCTAGCGTGCACCCTGTAGTAGGTGGCTTTTGTTTGTTGACAGTAGGAGCAAACTAAGAAGGGCTGAACTGTAGAGTATCAAGGTAAGAAGCACTGTAAAACACAAAAAGCTTTCTGTTCTTTAGTTACCATCTTTGCTACTAGTGCTTTCTAACGGCTGGCATTGGAAGCATTGCGCACTGCTGCCAACAAACAAAACTGCTTGAGTTGCACTTTTGTTTGATGTATCATTTATAACTGTAAGTATAATATATTAAATATTATAGAGCATTAAAACCCCGCTATTCATTTATAAACACCTCAGCCGAATTATTGAATTTTTTTACATTATAAGTAATTTGACGTTGCTGCTGCGTTGTGGCAAAAACAAAGCTTATTTATTTGTATCTTATAAATTTTAATTAAACGTAGAAAATATCCATATTCAATTTCTTTTATTGTTCAAGAATGGGATAACTTTCTGGATTTCAAGCAGAAATTTAGGTAAAGAATGTGGCGACCAATTCATCTTGGGAGTAAATTTTCGTGTGTTTTTTGTGAAGGCCTATTATTATAGTTGTATTTGTGAGCTACGTTTGAGGTGTGGCAATTAAGTTCCAGGAATTTGTCAGTAAAACACAAGCAAATTAAGTTGCGAGCAAAATTTTATTATTGACCTTCACAATAGTCTCTCACTAAATCTACACGATTCTAACGTTGCTCCCATGATTGGAAGCACCCTTGGTAATTCTCCGAAGTTACTCCATTCAACACCGTGGTTACAGCTTCCATGACCTCTTGTATGCTGCCATGATAAGTTCCCTTCAGGTGCAACTTCTTCTTGGCGAATAAGAAGAAGTCACAGGGGGTGATATTGGGGCTATAAGGTGGGTGCAATAACTTTGGAATGCCTTTGTTCACGAAAAACTCTTGCACAATGAACGATGAATGGACTATTAAGACCATATTATTCTCTATCAACATCATCATCTTCCTCTACGCATTCTACTTTGTTCATCTTTTATCTAGATTTAGGTCTAATGATTAAAAAATTGTAAATAATAATGTTTTCTTTTGGAAGCAATACCATTGGGTATTGTCTTCATCATGTGAACACTTACATATTATTTACTTATAGTTTTAGTTTTTAAACTGATTGTAAATAATCTTAGATGTTAAAAAAAATTAGTTTCAATTAGTTTCGAGGTGTCACTGGTAAGTGGCCAGCGCACAAGAGGACTAACAAGAATGGTGAAAGATTGATAAATCTCTGTCAGAATAATGGAATGGTACTGAACACAACAAGATTTAAGAGGCTGCCACACAAATTGAAAACATGGAAGTGTCCGAACACAAAGCTTGGAGAATTTCAGCTGGACCATGTAGCAATGGACAAATACTTCCATAGGGAAATATATAACGTAAAAGTCATCAGAGGAACAGACGTGGATTCAGACCATTACATTTCAAAGATTAAAATTAAATTAACACCAAAAGGACAAGATAAAAAGACAGTAAGAAGTGAAAGAAGAAACTATGATGCACAGGGAATAATTGGCAATGGTAGGTACAAAGAATCCACACAGGAAATAAGTTCCATGGATGGACTGGTCAAGATTACAGACAAACTCAAAAAAGCTGCAGAACAGATTTGTCCACCCAATAAAAGGAAGAAACATTTTTGGTGGAATGAGGACTGCGAAAAATTGATTGAACAGCGGCACCAAGCCTGGCTCTACCACCAAACCAGAAAGGATGATGCTTCCTATAAACAACTGTTGGAAGCCAGAAAGGCAACAGCAAAGGGAATTAGAAGGATCAAGAGGGGGGCACAGGACGCCAGGCTGGAAGCAATAGAAGAAAATTTTAGAAAAAATAACTCGCGGGAATACTACAGGACCTTCAAGTCTCACATAAGGAAATACTCGCCACCAACATTAATGCTAAGGAATACAGAGGGAAGAGTGGCCCACAGCAACGTAGAAAATGCAGAGATCCTTGCAAAATATTTTGACCGACTTCTGAATTGTGAAGAACCAACAGACCAGCTGGAATTCCAAATACCTGACAGAGACAAAACTCTTCCTGAAAACATAAACCCTCCAACTCTAGAAGAAGTGAAGGCGGCAATCAAAAGTTTGAAAAACTACAAGGCTTCGGGAGAGAATCAGCTAACAGGTGAACTGTGGAAGAATGCGGGAGAAAACGCCATCAAATCTCTGCATGAGACGTTAGTAGAAGTGTGGGAAACAGAAGAACTTCCAGAAATTTGGACTACAGCAATAATCCACCCATTACATAAGAAGGGTGATAGAACGGATCCAAATAATTATAGGGGAATTGCCTTGCTGGATGTAACGTACAAGATTTTCTCAAAAATCCTACTCTGGAGAATCCAAGACCAATTAGATCAGGAACTAGGGGAATATCAAGCAGGGTTCCGACCAGGAAGAAGCTGCCCCGAACAAATCCACAACTTGAAGTCAATAATAGGATACCACAAAAAACGTGGGAAAGAGCTAATAATCACATTTGTTGATTTCAAGAAAGCCTATGATTGCATCCACAGGGAGTCTCTACTAAAAACACTAAAAGAGTTTGGACTTGCACAAAAATTAATAAACTTAATTGAAAAGACAATTTCGAACACAAAATCCAAAGTGAAATTCCGAGGAGAGACTTCACGGCCATTTGAGGTGATTACTGGACTAAGGCAGGGAGATGGCCTCTCGCCATTACTATTTAACTGCATCTTGGAAAAAATTGTTCGAGAATGGAAGAAGACCTGCAAATGCGTGAAAATTGGGACGAAAATCAAAGTGGGCTGCCTAGCCTTTGCCGACGACCTGGCAATTTTCTCCAATGACTGGGAAAACGCAAAAGAACAGATAGAATCACTGCAGGAAATTGCAGCAGGAGTCGGTATGCGAATCTCCTTTGAGAAGACGGAAATAATGTCCACAAATACAGAAACACCAAGATATCTGGAGGCAGCCAATCACAAAATTAGGATAGTTCAAAAATTTAAGTATTTGGGAGAGGTGATCACATATAATCTAAACGAAAAAATAAACATGGAATCAAGAGTTAACAAACTCAAGGGAGCTCAAAGACTGACATGGTCCACCTATAAGAGGAAGTCAATGTCCATAAAATCCAAATTGAGGCACTACAATACGGTCACGAAGTCTGTGGTAATGTATGCGTGTGAGACTTTGGGCAGGTTGAGGCACTGTGGGAAGATGGAGGACCTTAGAAGGACAGAGAGAAGAATCCTCAGAACAATAATAAACAAAAAGCACAGAGTAGACAATGAGTATAGGTTGTTGCCAAATTCGGTTCTATACAGGGAAAATGAGGAAATTTCCGAGATAATGAGGAAGAGAAGAGTTGGGTTCTTTGGACATCTTAGGAGACTGCCAGAATCCAGATTTACCAGACAGGTACTGGATTTCTTTTTGAAAACCAAAGTCAAGTACGCCTGGTTTGAGGAAGTTCAACAGGATCTGCAGGACCTGGATATCTCAGAGACACAGATTTTGAACAGAGAAGAAGGATATAAGATCAAAAATCCAAACACGAAATTTCCAGAAGTACCTAAAAGGCAGACAAACAGACATTGGACTGTGGAGGATAGGGCGAGAGTGTCGCAAAGGATGAAGAACTACTGGGCAAATAAGAGGAATAACTAGGGATCTTCTATAAATCGATTAATTTTGCTCCAATGAGGGCCTAAAAAAAAAAAAAAAAAAAAAAATGAAGAAAAAATTTGATAAATAAATCTTTGTAATCCATCCTATATTCAGGTCCTTTTGTAACAGTATTTAATTTTTCCACTAACCTGTTACAGCTGCTATATCACTTGTTTTTTAACTTCTTTTGTTATAACTAATCCTTTTAGTTACTGACATGTTTCATTGTCTTAAAGTGGAACATCATACCAAATTACGTAGAAATTAAAAGTGGAAGTACTTCAAAAGTCATTTTGTATTCTTTATCTTACAGATATCCAACATTTCTGAGTGCTCTAAGAGACTTGGATGATTGTCTAACATTGTGCTTCTTGTACAGTACTTTTCCAACGCATGAAACATTTTCAAGAGACCAACCTCATCTTTGCCGGCGATTAACATTTGAATTTTTGCACGCAGTTATTGCTAGCCAGTCTTTAAGAAAAGTATTTGTATCAATTAAGGGATATTATTTTCAAGCAGAAATCAAAGGACAAACTATTACATGGATTGTGCCACATAATTTTGGTTTTCAGGTTAGCATATTGTATTGTAGTTACTACTGATTTGATTATTAGAATCACTACTCGATTGTTAGAATTACTACTGATGAGATTACTATAAGAATTGATATTTGCTTGGAAGAACTGATGTTACAGCATGTCAGTTCTGTATGAACAAATGAACATCCGTTAATGGAATCATAAGGAAATATATTGCTAGGTTTGTTGCAATATCTTGGTTCAATAGGCGATTCTCACAGGTTTGGCCGCACAGGCCATGAGAATCCTTGCTGGTTCCTCAGACACCATTGTGCTTCTTTCATCAAAACTTTTGTAGACCTGCTGAAAATATATTGAATTTGTTGCAGGCCTATCAGGACTAGTTTATTACACATCTGTACACTGGTGCCATCTGCACGTGGCAAAATTATGTAGTGTTACACAAAAACTAAATCTACTGATACTTTAATTATTTTTGTATAAATGTAATGTTGTTTCATCTCTTATTAATGATTATTAATGTTTGTAATAATATTGTTAATTGCCGGCCGCATTGGCGTAGTTGGTAACGTGCTTGCCTCTCATCATTCGGTCGTGGGTTTGAATCCCACTCAGGCATGGTATATTTTCATACGTTACAAAAAATCATTTCATCCTTTATTGTACACAGTTACACCTCAACGTCGTTGCAGTTGGTGCGACGTTAAATAAAAAAAAATATTGTAAATAATTTTATAATGCTGTTAATTTGTTCATATTCATGTTTATTACTTTCTCTTGCCAATATAGATATATAGAAAGGAAAGTATTGTTTACATGTCGATTTTTCAAAATTGAGTTTTCACTAGAAATATAAGTTTTCAGACCCCCTGAACCCAAAAAACATGTTTTTAGTGATTGGTCTGTGTGTGAACAGAATATCTTAAGCACGGAACATCATATGGACTTGAAACTTAAGTTAAATACTACTACAGGACTCAACACAAACATTTTCATCAAAATCAGTCGATCGGAAGTAGTATTTTATTTGTGTCATTTTTCACTTTTTTACAATTTTCTTAAAACGAGCTCCTATGATTTTTTTTTTAAATCGCCTCATTTACTAAAATTGTTATGCTCTACGAGATAGGGTAGGCGCCATCTGCTGAAATTCTTCGGGAGACTGTTTTCTCATAAAAAAAGTGTTTTTTTTTAAGATTGTGGCTTTAATACGCATTTAGCACAAAAGTATATATAATAGGTTGTAGAGAATTTAAAATCCTACAACTTTATTTCAAACATTTTTTTTGTATTACATTTAGTTAAGCGGTAATTAGTGATTTTCTGTTTTATTTTTTTTTTCATGAAAATTTGTCAAAAGAATTGATTTATTAAGATTTCAGCCTGTATGCATTTTACAACAAAAGTGTATACAGAGTGAGGCATATGTATGGGAACCCTTCAATAAGTTGGAAACTGTTGTAGATGTAATACTGTAACTTTCAGGGTAAGATATTGGTCAAATACTTTACCTTTTGACGTACAACTGAATTTCAACCCCTTCTAAGGGGGTGGCCTAGGGTTGTAACTCAAATATTTTAAATGAAACACCCATTGTGTGGTACATCATTTTGAAGGCCTTTTAAATACAAGAAAAACGACATATATAAAAATTCTCTATGATACTTGTATCCAAAATGGCGGCTGATTGAAGTTTTAGTTTTAAAAGAAATGGTTGACAATAATGAAACTTAGAACATTTTTTTTTGAATGAATAACGAAATACATTGAAAAAACTGGTTATTTATTTAGTAATCTGTTAACTACTATTTACATTTTAATTTAAAAGATGCTCGAAATGCCCTCCTTCTCTCGTTTGACAACGTGCCAGTCTTTCATAAAATGATGACACCGCATTATTTAATGACTCATCAGTAATGGTTTGTGCTGCTTCTTCAATTTTATTTCGTAGCTCATTGATATTTTGCAGCTTACTACGGTAAACAATACTTTTTAAGTGGCCCCATAGAAAGTAATCCAATGGTGTCAAGTCGGGTGATCTCGCTGGCCATTCTATTGCCCCTCTTCATCCAATCCATCTTCCAGGAAAAACATCATTTAAAATTTGGCATACCCGAATGCCATAATGAGGTGTGGCACCATCTTGTTGATACCAAATGTTGTGGAAGCAGGGGCCAACAATGTCTTGAATTCTTGGAATAATATCCTGCACAAGCATTCTTTCGTACAAATCTGCATTAAATTTCCATCAATGAAAATAGCCCCTACCAATCGTCCACCAACAATACCTGCCCATACATTTACTTTGACTGGATACTGAGTATGGGCTTCACTATACCAGTGTGGATTTTCATCAGACCAATACCAACAATTATGGCGATTAACATTGCCATTCAATAAGAACGTGGCCTCATCACTGAAAACAATATCATTTAATAAACCAGGACGTGCACAAATAGTTCATCATAGTTTCGCAGAACTCAAGCCTTCGATCAAAGTCATCTTCATTAAGTTCTTGCACCAGATGTATTTTAAATGGTTTGAAGTGTGCATCTTTCAATGTCCGAATCACTGAACGTTGGCTAATATCATAATCTTGTGCTACTTTACGAGTCGAGCAATGAGGATCCTCAATAAATGCTTGCATAATTTGTAATGATTTATCATCTGTTGCATATTTAGGTGTACCTTGTTTTACTCTGTTAGAAACACTTCCTGTTTCTTGGAATCGTTGTATGGTTCTTGACATAGTACTTTTTGAAATAGGGTCACGATTGTTAAATGTCGCATTGAACAAATCACTCATCCAAAGCCTCTCATCATTAAAAGTGTGATCCTTTCCTGTTCACTAAGTGACATTATTGTAATTATTATTAAAAGAAATAGTACAAAACAAAATTAATCCCATAAGAACAATAATAGAAATAAACGAAAACCTGGTGATAAATTACAAGTAGAAGACGACAAAAATACTTAGCTAACTAATCAAAATAAATAACCACAAATTACTGTTACTGTAGGAATAGCATGCTCCACACTAAATAAATTACTCATCAGTGTATTGTTGCAACAATATCAGCCAATCAAAAATAAGTGAATAATAAACTGTTAATAATAAGCTGTTATGATCAGCTGTCAATAATAAGTTATTTTATTTTATTACCAATAACAGTGATTTTAAATGTCTTTTTTTGTAATGTACTTCTCCATTTGTTGTTTTTTTTTTTTTGTTAAATTGATTTCATTGTTTATTTTTCAATATTTTTAACTATTAATATTATCTAACATTGTTTATGAGGTCACATTAATAGCATTTTAGTTTCATTATTGTGTCAACCATTTCTTTAAAAACTAAAACTTCAATCAGCCGCCATTTTGGATACAAGTATCATAGAGAATTTTTATTTATGCCATTTTTCTTGTATTTAAAAGGCTTTAAAATGATGCACCACACAATGGGTGTTTACATTTAAAATATTTGAGTTACAACCCCTAGGCCATCCTCTTAGAACGGGTTGAAATTCAGTTGTACATCAAAAGGTAAAGAATTTGACCAATAACTTATCCTAAAAGTTACAGTATTATATCTACAACAGTTTCCAACTTATTGAAGGGTTCCCATACATATGCCTCACCCTGTGTTAACGCCAGTTATTGCGCTGACAATGTATTCAAATTATTCCGCTACTTGATCCTGCCCAATCTGTATTTGCTTCCTGGTGACATCATTCAATTACGTATTGTCCCCCCTCTACCTAAGCCCTTTGTTCCCTTTGTTTCCTGCTTCTTGAACACACTCTTGTAATGCATGCGGTATGTAGAGGTACGTTTCGCCTGTCCGTCTGCCGAATGGCGTCGTTACGCTGTCCGAAGTTGCACGTTGTCGTTCACTCTATATGTATACGTTTTACGCCTAGTTCTATTCGTTTGCTCATGTTTGTTTTGTGAACTGTTTCGTGTTGGCTCATGTACTATGTTTGTGTATTCTTCGCTAGTTTGCAGTTTCGTTTGTATCCAGTGCGTTTCATCCACGTGGTCGTACCAGTTTGTATCTACAATCAAGTCTCAGGTAAGCGTTACTTAAGCATATTTCATGTGTTACATTTGTGTGTTTCCCTTTGTATTTCTGTTTCCTAAGTCATTCGTTACTTATTTACATTGTCAGTTTCAATTCATTGTTTTAAACCGTCGTGTTTGCTATTTCATTCGTTCCGCTTTGGCTGAAAGCGCCTTTAAAATCAGCCTGGTCCTCTGGCTCCAGTCGTTTTTGCTTTTGTTTTACGTTAAAGGATTATTTGTCGTGAATAGTCAGTTAATGTACCAAGTTTATTCCGTGCCTGCTACTCAACTTACGGTATTCCGTACTACGGAATTCATTTTCAAGGTATTCTTACTTAGCTGCCTTAACACCCTGTATAATCAGATTTATAGGAAATTAAAAGATCTACTACTTTTATTTAGAGCATTTTTTTTTGCAGAGCCTAGTTTAGCGTGAAAGAGTAATTTTCTGTATTTTTAACCCAAACTGAGGTTGATTTTTATTTTGCGTCTTTCACTCATGATGAAAATTAGATTATGTTTTTTGAGGTTGGTTTTTTGTTTATTACTATTGTTAATTATTTTCATTGGCAAGAGAAAATTTGTGTAAGTGAGAATATTTTTTCTGGTAGGCCGTGAGGATCACAGGTTTTCTCAACATTGTTTTATTTATCTGACATTGTATTAACTGTTCATTATTTTATACTCAAGATATGCTATGTTATTGATCATATTTTGCAATTTTTCTGTCCCCTGGTGATAGTTTTCTAATTATGACGTGGTCTGTACGGGGACAGCTTTCCCTTATACATTGCGGCACCCAACCTGTTAATTCATATTTATGTTATACAAAACAAGTAGACTAATGTAGATTTTGTTTTCATTTCAGCCCCAATCAAGAAGCGATGTGGATTACAGAGTCATGTCGACATTTGTTCAATTTTACACAGAGCTACTTGGATTTGTGAATTTTAAATTATACCATTGGCTTAACTTGTATTATCCTCCAAGAATCGCATTGTCAGGTATTTTTATTTTATTTACAAGAAAAACTGTACAGAAAACACTTATTGAACCCAATTTACTCTTAAAATACAGTTTTGCGAATAATTTTGTAATTGTAACTGGAAATCGTTAAGGAAAATATCAGAATTATTTTGATTACTAATAATAATGCAGCAGTATTGGTAAATTAATAAGGTTCCTTCTTCTGATTACTTGAATCAGTAACAAAATTAGGGTATATGTACAGCGCGGCATAATTGTATAGCCTACTCAGATAGTGAAAGCACATCCCAGATCGCATAAAAAGTAAAAATGACAGTAACCTTACTATTAGAGAATTTTTACCTTATTTTGATTTTGTTACCTACTGAATTTTTGTTCTGGTTGGGAACAGTTGAAGTTTTTAACACTGCTTTTTATATGGAATTTTTTTAAGACCTTTGTGTGCTGAAAGATTATTATTTACAACAATTTATTGATTACAGAAATGAGAAACAATGATTTGGTAGACAAGGAGTCTTACAATAGTGAACGAGTTGCTGCGTTAAATGTACCGTTAGCTCGTTCAGCAGGAAATCCAGAAATTGATGAAGAAGAAGAATTACAGATTGATGTTTTTGAAAGTGTAAGTAAACCAGACAGTTCAAATTTGTTAGTAATAGATAGATTTAATACATGAAACCAATGGTTATTGAAAGCCATTCTTGGTTGTAATGACAAGGCAGTTTTTCAATTAATAAAGACCCATTTTTTGGAAAAAATCAAAATTTAATATTATTACTAGTTTGGTTATAATACACAAGGTGTAACAAAATAAGTGGACCCAGTGTGTATTTATGTGGATTTTATTTATCAATATAGGAAAAAGTCTATAAAAAAAGTGTTCCAAAAACAACCCGTTATCCATTTATATCTTAAGAACGGTGTGATAGCTTTATTAAATTGTATACTTGAGTTTGTATTAGAGTTTCCTAATGAGTAAAATATCATGCCTCACTTCATGTCGAATTTCAAAATTGCAGTTAACCAAATTATTTAATATTCAAGATACCCCATGATTTACAGGACGTACTTGGTGACAAAAGCTCTATTTGGGGCATTACTCTTGGATTACTTCGATCCTATCTGTGTGACAGTCTTGGGTGGAGTGGAATATTTTATTCTAGCCGTGATATTAGCTTTAGGTTTATACGTCCATGTTTGTACGATTTTTGTGGCCTTTTTTATTTCATGTGCCTGTGATATTAATATGCTTTTCACGGTTGATGAGCTCTGCTGTTCCACACGTTTAGACCAATCAGAACGTTTGCCAGCGTTGTCAGATTGTACCTGACAAACATTACATGCGCATGCGTATAAGAGACGTAATAGTTCACTTTTGTCTTGCATCTCGTACTGAACACATCGATTATAGAGCGCGTTAACATGCAATACTTCATAATCAGCTGGTTGTATGTTTGTAGGTTATAATTATTGTTATTGAAAGACCAAAAAAATGGCTGATGAATTTATTAAACAGAGCTACAAGAGCAAGTATTGGCAATGTTGCTGGCAAGTCATTGGCTAGCTATAAAGTGGGTAGGGGGCAATGCATACGTTCAGAGCTCATCAGCCTTGAAAAATAGTATAGGTGTAAGATTTTAGTGTTGTAAAAAAACTGCATTTTGCACTTGAGCTCTCTACGCTCTAATGTTGTTGTGTAGGTCATCAGCCAAAAGGCTGGCTTGAACCTGTAGAGGTTTTACTAAGTAAAACGAGGAATGAGGTGGTTTATCATGGCCTTCCTCACTGAATGGAAAGTAAGCTTATCAGCATGCTGGTCCTTCTGAAAAGCTCACCTTTCATCATGCGGTCTTGGATTTGAATCCCATTTGGGCACGGCATATTTTCATACATTACAAAAATTCATTTCATCCTTCACCGTCTGCATTAGCCATTATTGCAGAACAGTCAGACGTTTAAAAAAAAACAAAATCTGAAGAGCACATATTTTCCACCCTGCAAATGACTCGTTCACCACAGGGTCTGGCTGTATAATCAAATTCATTACTTTCAGAGGAGATAGTTCTCTAAATAGTGTTGTTGACATTTCTACCTCTTCTGTTCTTAAATGATTCAGTCATTTAATTGGCTGACCATGTGATAAGAAACAGAACTATTTATTTTAGCCCCGCAACGAACAGATTGAGTGTAAATAATTTGACACTCCACCTGTCTGTTATGGGCAGACACTCTTGTGTGTAATAATAAAACCACCCTGGCTTTTCATCTTAATGTGTCCTAGTTGAATGAAGTGAAGGGTCTGGCTGTATAATGAAATTCATTACTTTCAGAAGAGATAACTCTGATTAGTGTTTTTGACATTTCTACCTCTTCTGTTCTTAAATGATTCAGTCATTTAATTGGTTGACCATGTGATAAGAAACAAAACCATTTATTTTAGCCCCGCAACAGACAGATTTAGTGTAAATAATGTGACACCACCTGTCTGTTACGGGCTGACACTCTAGTGTGTAATAATAAAACCAGGCTTTTCATCTTCAAAAAAAAACAATATTTAATAACTAATAGTTCAGTAAAGGTCTTAATTTTATCAAATTATTTTCTTTTGCAAAAAAACGTTGATTAATTTTGTTATTAAAATCGATTACACCACATTTGTCGAATTCAATTTCAGATAAACAAGTTATGGTGAATCGTAGAAATCGACCGGTTGAACGCCTAAAAATTTCCTGTGTTACATAGATACAATAGTTATTGCATACAATGACCTATGGGCTAGTGTGACCATTATACCGTGGAAAGGTTGGTCCACTATTACATGCAATATAAAATAATATCGTTTACAGTAACATCAGTTATTCACATATCAGTTTTTATGACAACTGTATGAATTTTTAGCTATGCCAGTTATCTGTCAACGGTATGCGTTAGCGTGTTACTCATTGTTTTGTCTAGTTTTAACGCGTTGTTTCTTAATAGCATAGTTTCGACATGCATTTACAAGTAGTTAGTGTTGGAAGTTTGATTACTAATATCCTTTCTTTTTGTGCGTTAAATACAGCGCTGTTCTATAGTTTTATTGTCCTGATTACCCAAGTTTAGTTCATATCTTTTGTGTTTTGTACAGTAAAGTGAACTTTTGTTAATTTGCGTTGTGTATAAAAATATGGTGTCATTGCAGACAGTTTACAGCAATGAAAAAAGCACACATTGTTTTGGCGTTTGAAAAATAGTGATACGAGTAGGGATATTGCAAAGGAGTTCAACATTGGACAATCCGGAATCTGGAAAAATAGGGGTAAAATTCAGAATAGTTTTGATGAAGTTAAAGAGATTGACTTTGTCAAAAAATTATGTAGAAGGAGCTTTTTGAAAGTAGTTAACTTCACAACGGGGAAACAACATGACCATAATTGGACTTTTGCTACAAGAAAAGGCCAACATTTTTGCAGAAAAATTTAGACAACCGCCTGTTACATCAGCTTGGGTACGAATTTTTTGGCGATTGCACAGTATCAAAAGTGGAAAGATCACAGGTGAATCTGCAAGTGTTCCTGATGAATGGTTACAAAATGTGTGGCTCAAGTAAAGAGGATGTTTGGATGAACAGATCTTTAATATTGATGACCATTATGCATCGGTTACAGTGACTATCGCTTATGGAACTAGCTGGTCCCTTGGAGGTCCCTGTATCCGATAACTACTGTATTTGTTATAATGTATATAAAGTTTTAAATAAGTAAATATCTTCTATTATTTCAGGGTACTGATGAGGCTGCTATACTAGAGACTAAAAAGAAAGCAGAAGAAGTGAAAAAATTGAAAACATTGTTTAAAGGTCTTCGTATATACATTAACAGAGAAGTACCACAATTGCCAGTCGTGTTTACTCTTAAATGCTTTGGTGCCGAAGTTTCATGGGATAAGGATTTTTTTGTCGGCGCTAAATTCGATGAAACAGATGAAACTATTACACATCAGATTATCGATAGACCTATGATTAACAAACAATATATTTCCAGGTATGCTTAATCACTGTTTAAAATCATTGAATATGATCATAGACGTACATCAACATGATTTGTTCAGATGTGATATCGGCAGATATCTACGAATACATTGACGTATTTAGAAACTTTAGACATTTTAAGAATGAAAACAGGTACAGGCCATTTGTTCTAGCTAGAAGCTCTCCCACCAACGCTCTGTGCCGCTGAGCTGTTCTTTTTAGTGGTGGGGGAAGCACATCGAAGGGAAGTGATCAGTCTCTCCATAGTGCTAGCAGCGTTAAGAGCCTAAGTGTACTATAAATCCTAAAAACATTGACTGTATGTTGTAATTTTATATTTTTGTTGTTGTATTCCCTTCACAAGTCTTCAACTCGTGCATTCGGTAGTAGGCCTACTGTTTTACGTACGTATTCTTTGTGCCGTTTCTATTTTTTATTTATTTAGTTATTAAAATGGAACCTAGTTGTAGCAGTGAAAATTCAAGCACAAGTGTTAGTGTAATACAGAAAAGACAGGTAATACGCGGTCAGGCTAGGGAGTATATAGTCAGTGTATACAATTTTATGAAAAAAGAAGCTGAACAAAACAGACCAATTTTACTGACCGATGTGCAAAATCGTGTAGCCAGAGCTATGTGGATTTGGCATAGTACAGTTATAAGAATTTTGAAAGAAAAAAGAAAAAACCGTGATGTGCTAATCAGAACACCAAATAAGAAAAGAATGAGAAGGAAAGTGAAGAGTGAAGTGGACGATTTTGATAAGTGTGTTGTGAGAAGAATAATATATGATTTTCATAAAATTAACGCAGAATGGCCGACCTTGAATTCATTACACCCCGTTTTACGGAAGAAAATTAATTTCAAAGGAAGTAAATTGTCGCTGTGGAAAATTATTGAAGATACGGGATTCAGATGGAGAAAGGGAACTGACAAAAGAAAATATAAAGTTTTTAACTAGTTCTTAGTCTAGCATAGTAATTGTAACAGAGTAGTATACAGTTAGAAAAAGAGGGAATGATCATTAAGCGAGAAGGAGACAACACTTGCCCCATTGAAACTATCCCTACTCTACCTACTCACCCTCCCCTTACAAGCTTCTTCCAAAAACAAATGTACTATAGACTTGTTCAATGTATATGTTGACTATTCAGTTATTTCAAAAGTAGTATCTGAATAACAGTTCTTCATAACATCTACAAATAATATCTATCAAAAAATCTAGTATAAAACACTTGCACAGTTTTCTCTTACCTATGTAAATAATGAAAAATATAACCTAGTTTTTATTATGAATGAATGGCGCTAAATTGAAATCAACCTTTCTTGGGCTTAGATTTTGATGAGCAAAAAATTATTAAAAAAATCAGTAATTGACACTAAACTAAGCATTGTAGAAAAAAATTGTAAAATATTAGTTGTTGATTACGTAATGTTCTATAACTTTGATGTTATATGCTTTTTTCCTAAAATGCATATTAAGCTGCAATTTTATATATTTCTATGGAAAATCGCTAATTGGCACTAAACTACGCTCTGTAGAAAAAAAATTCTCAAAAATTAAAGTTGTTGGTTTCTAAATTTCCTATAACTTTAATTATGTAGTGGACTTGTGCTCTAAAATGCATATTAAAGCTACAGTCTTAATGAAAATTGTGGGAGCTGTTTTTGAGTAAATTGCAAAAAAAGTGAAGAATTGCATGAATAAACTACTACCTCTAGTTTACTGATTTTAATGAAAAGTTTGTGGCCAGTCCCTTCATGGTATCTAATTTAAGATTTCAACTTTATCCAATATTTTATTATTTAGATATTTTTACTTTCTCTTGCCTGTATGAATGTATAGAAGGAAAGTATTGTTTTCATGTCGATTTTTCAAAATCGAGTTTTCACCGGATCTATACGTTTTCAGACCCCCTGAACCCAAAAAACATGTTTTTAGCGATTGGTCTGTGTGTGTGTGTGAACAGAATATCTCAAGAACGGAACAACGTACGAACTTGAAACTTAAGTTACATACCACTACCGGACCCGACACTTTCATCACCGGAAACATTTCCATCAAAATCGGTCAACCGGAAGTAGTAGTTTATTCGTGTAATTTTTCACTTTTTTGCAATTTTCTCAAAAACTGGTACTACGATTTTTGAGAAAATCGCCTGACTTACTTAATTTTTATGCTCTACAAGATAAGGTAGGCGCCATGTTTGCTGAAATTCTTGGTGGGGCTGTTTTTACGTAAAAAAGTGTTTTTTTAAGATTACGGCTTTAATGTGTATTATAGTGCAAAAATTTATATAATAAAACATGTAGAGAATTTAAAATCCTACAACTTTTATTTGTAACATTTTTTTGTATAATGCTTAGTTTAGCGGTAATTAGCGATTTTCTGACGAAAACGTGTGAAAAATCGATTTTTTTTAAAGATTTCGGCCTTAGTATGCATTTTATGACAAAAGTGTATATAATAAAATTTATAGGAAATTTAGAGATTTACAACTTTTATTTAGAGCATTTTTCTCTACAAAGTCTAGTTTAGCGTGAAAGAGTGATTTTCCGTATTTTTAAGGCAAACTGAAATCAATTTTCATTTTGTGTCTTTCATATATGATTAAAATTAGGTTATGTTTATTGAGGTTAGTTTTTTGTTTATTTCTAATGTTTTATTACTAATGTTAATTTTATTGTTAATTATTTGCACTGGCAAGAGAAAGTTGTGTGTGTTTCACACCAGATTTTTTCATATAGATAGGAAGTTACGAGAATGCCTTTTAGGTATGGATGGGCTGTGAGGAAGGGAAGAGAAATCTGACAGCTGGCAAACTCAATAGTGAGACGCTATATTTTACTACCGTCCAATTGCACCATTTGTTAACCACACACTGCTTTTCAATTATTGTACTTCATTGTGACTGACACTTTTTCCACTTAAACCCCATTTCATTTAAAATTTTCTTAATGTACAAAGTTTCCAACGAAAATTTAGCCTTTCTTTTAAAACCGGTGACAATTTTACACATTTCTTCATATTTTTCTTATTTATATAAAAATCCTCGATAATTTGGATGACCACTCGTCTGTCAAAGTCATCCAATTAGGCATCCAATATTCTGTCCATTTCCTTTTTTTTACTGGTGTCAAAAAAACTGTTGATGAAGAATTATCTTCTTCACTGTTTTTAACTTCCATCTTATTATTTTAAATTATGGAAACAGAAACATCACAGAAGTTAGCCACTCGCTCATGGCTTTTGCCATGATTAGCTGTTATTAGCATGATTGCTGTTTAGAGACACAGAAAGGTATTACTTTCTCTTGCCTATATGAATATATAGGAAGGAAAGTATTATTTTCATGTCGATTTTTCGAAATCGAGTTTTCACCGAATCTACACGTTTTCAGACCCCCTAAACCCAAAAAACATGTTTTTAGCGATTGGTCTGTGTGTGTGAACAGAATATCTTAAAAACGGGACGTAGTACGAACTTGAAACTTAAAACTTAAGTTACATATCACTACTGGACCCGACACGAACATTTTCATCAAAATCGGTCAACCGGAAGTAGTAGTTTATTCGTGTAATTTTTCCCTTTTTTGCGATTTTCTCAAAAACTGGTCCTACGGTTTTTTTTAAAAATCGCCTGGTTTACTAATGCTCTACAAGATAGGGTAGGCACCATATTTGCTGAAATTCTTGGTGAGGCTGTTTTCACATAAAAAAATTGTTTTTTAAGATTGCGGCTTTAATATGCATTTTAGCGCAAAATTTATATAATAAAAGTTGTAGAGAATTTAAAATTTTACAACTTTTATTTCATACATTTTTTGTATAACGCTTAGTTTAGCACTAATTAGCGATTTTATGTTTTTTTTTCTCACGAAAACGTGTGAAAAATAGATTTTTTAATATCTCGGCCTTAGTATACATTTTACGGCAAAAGTGTATATAATAAAATTTATAGGAAATTAAGAAATCTACAACTTTTATTTAAAGCATTTTTCTCTACAGAGCCTAGTTTAACGTGAAAGAGTGATTTTCCGTATTTTTAAGCCTAACTGAGGTTGATTTTAATTTTGCGTCTTTCACTCATGATTACAATTAGGTTATGTTTATTGAGGTTAGTTTTTTGTTTATTTCTAATGTTTTATTACTAATGTTAGGTTTATTATTAATTATTTACATTGGCAAGAGAAAGTTGTGTGAGTGTTTCACACCAGATTTTTTCCCTAAAATCCATATTAGCCAGGTCATTAATGTGCAGTATATGGTATAGAATTCTATAATTCTTGTATTTCAGTTGTTAACTTTTTACTTTCTCTTGCCTATATGAATATATAGGAAGGAAAGTATTGTTTTTATGTCGAGTTTTCACCGGATCTAGACGTTTTCAGACCTCCTGAACCCAAAAAAACATGTTTTTAGCGATTGGTCTGTGTGTGTGTGTGAACAGAATATCTCAAGAACGAAACATCGTACGAACTTGAAACTTAATTTACATACCACTATCGGACCAGACATGAACATTTCCATCAAAATCGGTCAACCAGAAGTAGTAATTTATTCGTGTAATTTTTCCCTTTTTTGCGATTTTCTCAACTGGTCCTAAGATTTTTTTAAAATCGCCTCATTTACTAAACTTTTTATGCTCTACAAGATAGGGTAGGCGCCATGTTTGCTGAAATTCTTGGTTAGGCTGTTTTCACATTAAAATTTTTTTTTTAAGATTGCGCCTTTATTATGCATTTTATCGCAAAAATGTATATAATTAAAATTGGAGAGAATTTAAAATCCTACAACTTTTATTTCAAACCTTTTTTTTGTGTAACGCTTAGTTTAGCGGTAATTAGCGATTTTCTGTTATTTCTCACGAAAACGTGTAAAAATCAATTTTTTTAAGATTTCGGCCTTAGTATGCATTTTAGGACAAAAGTGTATATAATAAAATTTATAGGAATTGAAAGATCTACAACTTTTATTTAAAGAATTTTTTTTGTACAGTAAGCTTTTAGTTAAGCGTGAAAGAGCGATTTTCCCTATTTTTAAGCCAAACTGAGTTTGATTTTCATTTTACATCTTTCATATATGATGAAAATTAGGTTATGTTTATTGAGGTTAGTTTTTTGTTCATTTCTAATGTTTTATTACTAATGTTAGGTTTATTGTTAATTATTTGCATTGGCAAGAGAAAGTTGTGTGGGTGTTTCACACCAGATTTTAAAATTCACGTTACCAACTTTTTTTTCTTCAGATAATAATTGGTAATATCTTTGTGAATATTTGTTTTTAAGGTACTATGTCCAACCACAATGGGTATTCGATTCAGTTAATGCTAAAAAATTATTGCCTGTTGAAAAGTATTTCATCGGTGTTACTCTTCCACCACATTTATCACCATTTGTTGATCCAGAAGAATTTGGACGAGATAATTATTTACCACCAGAACAAATTCAGTTAGTAAAACAAATGAATGGTGAAGAAGGTAATTAAAAGCAAATTTTTACAGATAATATAATATTAATAGTGTTATGTAAAATAATTACGTTTACTTATATTTATTTAAAACAATTTTTTTATACAATTTGACTTGTTAGGTTTATTAGTTACATTTTATTTACATTATAGAGTATTTTTCTTTAAACAAATAAGTAGCTGAATGAGAACACAAGTTTTGTAACTTCTTTATAGTTGGGAGCTGACTTGTTTGCTAGTGCGGGATGAAGGGCAAAGGGGACTGGCGACAGTGAGACGTGATGTTGTCATAGCAACGGTTGCTTTAAATCCACATGGCGACGTGTGTAGTGTATATTCTGAAAATATTTACTCTTCTAATTTGTCAGTTGTTACTGTGAGACCATTTACTGTATAGTCGATCTACTGTAAGAGTACGAGGCAAGAGCCTATACGTATATGAAAGTTTTACACTAGTTGGCATGTATCTACCTCTCTGCCGGACAATTATCTTGCACTACGTTCCATCATAAAAATATCTACATCCAGCTAAAATAAACATTATCCTTTAAGCGTTTTCAATTATACCGTTCTGATTACTTGCAATTATTGTAGTTTCATAAAGACTCCTTTATTAATTATTTTAACCATTACATTTAACAAAACAATTTTTTTCTACTTTTTAATGTTTACCACTTTTATGTTTCAAAAACTCATTCACTATCACGCATGTTAACAAAACACTGCTTACAAAACTTTTCAACTTCAGTCTTCAAATAAAATCAAAACGAACAATACAATTCCTAAAGACAATAATTGATGAAACTAAAAATGAGTTAAACACGGGCAAGTGCAAACAGTTTTATTAAACTAGTCACAGACATTAATTTTTTTTATGATATGAAATAAACAATCTGAAATGATAAACAACGAATCACTGGAATTTATTACTCTCCTGTTATAATTCAAGCGCATTAGTCTTATACAGGGCGTTTCAAAATGTTCTTCGGGGTTACGAAAATTCATTACAAAAAAACTATTCCACTTACAAGAATGAAACAAGTACTGTACGAAAGAGCAATTCAAACAGTTTTTTTCCACGGGTACTGGGCAGTTAGTTGACCGTCTGCCCGCTAGGTGTAGACAGTAGAGAAAATGGCTGCCACGGGAAGCGAGAAGTCGTTTTGTGTCTTAGAATTTCACTCGTCAAAGTCGGTAATTACTGTGCAACGTGCGTTTCGGTTGAAATTTCATAAGGATCCACCAAGTGACAATTCAATTCGTGCATGGTACAAACAATTCAGCGAAACTGGTTGCTTGTGCAAGCGGAAATCAACTGGTCGTCCATCAACCTCAGATGCCAGTGTTGACAGTGTGCGTGCAAGTTTTATTCGCAGCCCGTCAAAATCGACTGCGTCTGCAGGCAGAGAGTTAGGAATTCCGAAAACAACAGTGTGGCGAGTTCTCCGTAAACGTTTATTATTCAAACCGTACCATCTTCAATTACTGCAGCATCTATCTGATGGAGATAAAACACGTAGGCTCCATTTTTGTTTAGAGTTACAGCAAAAGGTGTCATTGGATGAAGGTTTTCTAGAGAAGATAATTTTTAGCGATGAAGCTACGTTTCATATCAGCGGCAAAGTAAATCGTCATAACGTGCGAGTTTGGGGAAGTGAAAACCCACACGCTTATGTGGAACACGTTAGGGATTCTCCGAAAGTAAACGTTTTTTGCGCGATCTCTCGTGAGGCAGTGTATGGGCCGTTCTTTTTTGCAGAAACGACAGTAAACGGCATGACGTACCTGGACATGTTGCAATTATGGCTTATGCCTCAGCTATTAAATGACTTCATTTTCCAGCAAGACGGTTGTCCTGCCCATTTTCATAACGAGGTTCGACGGTACCTTAACACAACACTGCCTCGACGCTGGATAGGACGCGCGTCTGAGGAAGACCAACAACTTTTGCTGTGGCCACCAAGATCACCAGACCTCACGCCATGTGACTTCTTTCTCTGGGGCTATGTGAAAGACAAGGTCTTCAAGCCACCAATGCCGAACGATATCGCTGAGCTGAAGGATCGCATAATCAATGCGATCAACTCTATCGAAAGAGACATGTTAGGGCGTGTTTGGCAAGAGCTAGACTTTCGTGTTGACGTATGCCGTGTCACCAAAGGAGCACACATTGAACATTTATAGATGTTAAAAAAAACTGTTTGAATCCCTGCATCTGCACGTACAACTTTCATTTAGGTAAGTGGAATAGTTTTTTTGTAGTGAATTTTCGTAACCCCGAAGAACATTTTGAAACGCCCTGTATTACTTGTGACCAAAAATAAAACAAAACTGAGTATAATAAAAACCTACTAATCATTAATAATAATGTAATAATAGTTAATTGTGTAACAAAAAATAACAATGTAAGAGCAACAATAGTAAAAGTTTTAGTTATTAATTTTAAACTAATGTTCGATTTATAAAATATTTTCTAACAGATGAATTGAACGTGTTTTCATCGTAATATTAAACTTAGAGCGAATTAGTGTATGGAATTTTGTTTTTGATCATGCTGTGGGTATTTTTAATTAATGCGCATGCTCACTTGTGTTGCTGGTTGCCTACATCGGAGTACTCTTAGCGTAGACAGACTTTAGTGGTGTTAATTACACTCACGACTCGTGAACTTATTAATTTAGTTATTGTATGTAATCTAATATTGTTATAAGCGACCTATTTATAAACAAACTGATGTAAAATATAACACTCTGTAGTAAAATAATAAAAACTAATACATTTTTACTTTCTCTTGCCTATATGAATACATAGGAAGGAAAGTAGTTTTCATGTCAATTTTTCGAAATCGAGTTTTCACCGGATCTACACTTTTTCAGACCCCCTGAACCCAAAAAACATGTTTTTAGCAATTGGTCTGTGTGTGTGTGTGTATACAAAATATCTCAAGAATGGAACATCTTGTGAACTTGAAACTTGAAAATTGTTACATACCACTACCAGACCTGACACGAACATTTTCATCAAAATCGGTCAACTGGAAGTAGTAGTTAATTCGTGTAATTTTTCACTTTTTTGCGATTTTCTCAAAAACTGGTCCTACGATTTTTTTTAAAATCGCCTGGTTTACTAAATTTTTTATGCTCTACAAGATAGGGTAGGCGCCATGTTTGCTGAAATTCTTGGTGAGGCTGTTTTCACGTAAAAAAACTTTGTTTTAAGATTGTGACTTTAATATGCATTTTAGCGCAAAAATTTACTTAATAAAAAATGTAGAGAATTTAAAATTCTACAACTTTTATTCAAACATTATTTGTATAACGCTTAGTTTAGCGGTAATTAGCGATTTTCTGTTTTTTTTTCTCACGAAAACGTGTGAAAAATCATTTTTTTAAGATTTCGGCCTTAGTATACATTTTACGACAAAAGTGTATATAATCAAATTTATAGGAAATCAAAAGATCTACAAATTTTATTTAAAGTATTTTTCTCTGCAGAGCCTAGTTTACTGTGAAAGAGTGATTTTCCGTATTTTTAAGCCAAACTGAGGTCAATTTTCATTTTGCGTCTTTCACTCATGATTAAAATAAGGTTATGTTTTCGAGGTTAGGTTTCTGTTTATTTCTAATGTTTTTATGACAAATGTCACGTTTTATTGTTAATTATTTGTATTGGCAAGAGAAAGTCATGTGAGTGTTTCACACCAGGTTTTTTTTACTTTATTAAGCTGTTATAATAAACTTTTAGTATATGTTAATAAAATATTTTAGAAAATTATTATTTTAAAATCTAATAAAAAATCTTGATATTACAGTAGTTATTTAAAATGGTTTGTGGCTAATATTTTTAGAACAGCACATATTAATGGTATTATTACTACCTACTAGGTTGTAAGAGGAGGGGAATTGTACAAATAATCCTCTCCACCCAAATTCCTTAACACTAGCAATCAAGTGAACTCCCATCTATATCTGAGTTTATTGTTCTGGATACAGAACACTTATTTTTAGCTAATATAGACCAACAACACTGAAGATTCTTAGTTTGCAGTAAAATTATGAACACAGCAATACCAGATATTAAAAAATGTGTTGTTTAGGTCAACAGCCGAAAGGCTGGTTTGAACCTCTAGAGGTTTTACTAAGTAAATCGAAGAGTGAGGTGGTTTACCATTGCCTTCCTCACTGAGTGGAAAAGTATGCTTATCAGCATGCCGGGCCCTCTGAAAAGCACATATTTTTCACTCTGTAAATGACACCTTCATTTCATTCACCGCAGGGTCTGGCTGTACAATGAAATTCTTTACTTTCAGAGGAGATAACTCTGATTAGTGTCTTTTACACCTCTACCTCTTCTGTTCTTAAATGATTCAGTAATTTAATTGACTGACCATGTGATAAGAAACAGTACTAATTATTTTAGCCCTGCAACAAACAGATTGAGTGTAAATAATTTGACACTCCCCACCTGTCTGTTATGGGCAAATTAAAAAATGTATATTATTTATTACAGGGAAGATTACGGTTAGAAGATTTTTATTTTAAAAAAAACCTTGTTAGCCAGAATATCTTTAATAGCATATGTTATATTCAAGTCTATGAGTTTGGATTTGTACTTTATAACAAAAATGTTATGTGGTTAGTAATATTTTAATGATTTGTTTTGGAAATTTTATGGCAATTAGCAGCCTTTTGCCATATCTAATTATTTGTGAAACCACTGATAGTTTAGTTTAAACCTTCATTGACTGACTCACTTTCTGATCACCTTGAGAGCTGAAATTCAGCAAATTTCTTCTTAAAGGCTTATTCCGCGACACTAGTAATGGCTGGTAGTTGTCAAGCAGCCAGTACTAGCAAAATAGCGTAGTGGTAACGAACACCTAGCAGCTAGTTTAGTTAAAGCACTATTGACTGAACATGTTTAACTTTACTAGCATTAGTAGGGGGAGGAAAGGTCACATGACCGACTAGCGCTAGTAAACTAACTAGTAACCACGAAATTGTGAGCCTGAATCTAATTAGACAGTAATGCAGTGTTGCCGTATTGACAGAGTGGGAACAAACTTTGTATCTTTTATTATTATCGTATTATCATAAACAGTATAAGAACACAAACTTATTCAGGGCGAGTGGAATTGGCCTGTAAGGGTAAGCGCACAGTGAACACTGGTTGCTCATAGCTTACAAGCGGGAGCTTGCTAGTAGGAATAGGCCATTATATTTTAATTGGACGTCTCACAGTAAACGCTGGTGTAGAAAGCTGCGCGCTGGTCATCTGCGCACATCAGCTCACTGGTTTGTTTTGCGTAAACTTGCCTGCTGCTTGCTAGCAGGTTGCTAAGTGTACTTGGCATCGTATAATACGTATTCATAAATAATAACAACTTGTTAATTAATTATAAGATAGGTTTATAAAAAATAACTTAAAAGAATATTATTGGCCAAACAATGCTTTATAATATTGAATATCGGTAGTCAAAATGTTCAAAATACGTATTTCAAAGTTATGACCAGTCTTTCTTCCGGTAATATTGGTTGCGTGTGCAAGTTGCACCATTGTTTTTGAAAACGAGTTCTACTTTAGACAATATAAAATTAAAACGTTTCCAGAGTCATTCTCATGCATTTAAAAAACCTATCTCTATCTTTTTTTAATTGCGGAAAAAAGATGATTATGCCTAACAATTTTCTGTTCTTATTAATGTCACTAACGGTATTGTCTTTAAACGATAACAATTTTGTATAAGCGTTTTCCATTAGGAATAATTCTTCATCACTGCTGCTACTGGAACTTATGTTGAATACGGTCAACTGAATGAAGGTGAAGTTACATCCTCTCATTATGCACGTTCACCACCGTGAATCAGTACCAGCGACCTGTAACCAGTGTTCACTGTGCGCTTACCCTAAGAAGACAAGGACAGGTGGAGGTACATGACTGCTTGGTTTACTAGGAAGCTCAAACTTTGTGGTTACTAGTAAAGTTGCGTAAGCTATACTTTGTACAACAATACATAGCGCAACTTACGTATTTCTTTAGATCACTGGTATTAGTTAACTAGCTCCGTGGGAACCGTCATTAGTAGGTCCTGCTAGTAAACTACCGTAGTGGGAATATGCCTTGATGGGTAGAAAGAAAGTGACAACCCTAAATCAATACATGTTATACCTTCCCAAAAAAGCTGTAATTCTGAAAATTGGCATGAGTATTTTCTATTTACATCTAGGAAAAATAAAACACTTTAATATTGTGACACTTATCGCTAAGGTCCGTTTCGGGATCTAGGTAATTAAATACTTAATACACTAAAGTTTACAATTACAAATATTTATTACACTAAACGATTTACAAAATAAATAATAAACTAATTATAATAAAGAAATACAATAAATAACTTATTAATTTACTTAAAATAAATAATAAACAATAAATAACTTAATAATTTACTTAGCACTACTTACAACCAATTTTATAGACTACACATACAAAATGAGACTGAATACACAAAAACTGGATTTAATACAGATGCACAATAACTTTTCAAAATACACACACAAACAAAGACAGTATAACAATCGACCAACACAATGCTCGGAAACGCGCCTGCACTATGTACGATACCTACTCGTCAAAGATCAAACGAATACTGACTCTGACCGCGCTCGGGGGTCTCTTTTATACTCATTCTAGTAAAGCAGAGAAACTTCATGCAAATAATAAAGTACAAAAAATAACCCTTTATAAGTGAGTGCTAGAAAAATCCATTGTAAACAAGTCAACAATAGGTCTTTTGTATATAGAAGTGGTTACAGGTCTCTTTCACAAATAGTTGTACACAATACCCAACCTTTTATCATATACAATAGCGCAGTCCTATTAAATAATTTTTATGAATAGGCATACCTTAATTGCCATTATTGTCTCTTATTGTTACTATTTCACTCTATTATCCTCTCTTACTATTTTCATGAATGAAATTCTAGAAATTACGCGAACCATGTCTTTTCGATATTGTCACAATATTATGAACACTTGTATGTATGGGGTAAAAACAGGTTATCTATTAAAAATATTTTTAAGATGTCAAAATTGAAATCTTTTGTTAAAAATTTTTTATATTTTTCTTTGTACTCAAAAGTATTGTTGGTTTTTTAGTGATCTTGAACCGCAGGTGGAAAGAAGGGTGTCTTGCACCACACCATAATTTATGATTTAATCACTAATAGAAATAAATAACATACAAAATTAACTAGTTGTGTTAAATGTGTGATGTGGAACATTGATCGATTGAACTGAAAATTGGGAAGACGACGCACTTTGTTGCATTTTTCTGAATGTACTACTGCCACTCCTACCAACGTTCCTTATCACATGCCAAAATTGCCTTTCAACACACATCTGAGTGGATTGCCTTCATGTGGGCAGTTAAGAGTGTATGTGGAAAGGCCCCTTAAGTATAATGTTTATATCTTTGGTGAAAAGTGTTAACCTCCTAACTCCTTTTCCTGAAACTTTACAGGAGAGTTAAAAACTGATAAAACTCTTATGGTTCGGATGGATATAGCAGAAAATATTATCAGAACAAAAGGTGTCTTAATACGCATTGGACATGGTAGTTTTCCTAGTAAATTGACGTAATTTTCCTTTTTCCAATGATACCAATATCAGATTTTGGCATAAAAACTGTGTTACACCATTATATTATGTATTATAAGTCAGGTCTTACAGCTAGTCACCTATGAATAGACTAATTAATTACTGTACTATAAAATATTATTTTTATATAATTCAGAAATATACAGAACTAATATATTGCAATATAAACTTATAAACTTGTTTATATTAATTTGTTGTTTAAACTATTTTCTTAAATTAACATTTAAATGGATATTATTTTTCATTCCATCTGCTGTAGATGCTGAATTAGTTATACCGAAACGTAAAAATAGGAAGAAGAAGAAGAAGAAGGTACAAGAGGAAGAGTCAGGTAGTGATGATGATGATAATAAAGTCAGTGATAAGAAAAATAGTGAAACACCTACTGTAAAGAATAATGAAGAAGCTGAAGAAATCAATGACAAAGAAGCAGCGAAAAATAGTGAAACACCTACTGTAAAGAATAATGAAAAAGCTGAAGAAATCAATGACAAAGAAGCAGCAGCTGAAAAGCTACGAGAAAAATTGGTAAGTTTTAGTGAATAGTAACTATATTTAAAGAATGAAAGTAATTTTATGTGGGCAGTTAGGAACAGAACCTCATTTTGACTGTAAATAAGAAAACTCACAGAAAAAATATTTTACATACACATTAACCCCATTACTCCGAACTCGTTCTGGACTCTTTAATTTTAATATCAATAAGACAAAAATAAACAATGTTTTACATGAAAGGAATATTTTTTTTAAATTTTGGTGACATAATTGAAATACATTAAGTTACTATGTAAAGTGCACTGGTAAAGAAAAATATTTACACTATTCTACTGTACTGTACATAAAAAAACAAACTAAATTACATTTTGGAAGTTGTCAAACTAAACTTGTGAATACTGTAACAAGTGAAATTACTGACTTCATATATCTCTCAGAAATTCTAAACTCCATTATTGTCTTTTGGCATAATGAGGTGATGAGGTGGTGCTGGAAGATGCGATGTTCCGCCACTGCCGCATAAACATGACGTGTGGGAGTATCGCCGTCATGTTGCTTAACGTAGCGAAGCCAAGTTCAAAGGCCGCTATCCAGGAGTGTGTGTGGTACCTATGGTGCGGAAGTGTGGGTATTGACAAAGAAACAGGAAAATTGTTTAAAAGCGGTGGTGCAGGATTTCTGGAGGCGGAGCTGTGGTGTGTCGCACAACGATCAAATTCCAAAATTAGGAGAAGAATTAGCGTTCAAGGAGTATCATGGATACCGTAATCCGGAAGCAGTTAAAATGGTTTGGCCATTTACAGAGCGTGGAGGATTGTAAGTGGTCAAAGAGGGTATAGGAGTGGACGCTAGCCAGTAGAAGAAAGGGGTAAGCTGAAAGTGACATAGTTGGATGTTGTGCAGGAGGCAATGTCTTTGCTGCGGCTTTCTGATGGTGACTAGCGAGAGAGAGATTTCTGTGGTGCTTAGGAAGCGAGATATGGCTGGAGCTGTAAATCCTCTTATGAATATATATGTATTATATGTTGTCTAGGTCATCAGCTGAAAGGCTGGTTTGAACTTCTAGAGGCTCTACTAAGTAGTCTAAAACAAGGAGTGAGGTGGCTTACCAGTGCCTTTCTCACTGAGTGGAAAAGTATCTACTTTCCACCCTGCAAATGACTCCTTCGCTTCATTTACTACAGGACCTGGTTGTGTATTGAAATTACTCTCAGAGGAGATAACTGTGACTAGTGTATTTTACATCTCTATCTCTTCTGTTCTTAAATGCTTCATTTGTATAATTGGCAACCATGTGATAAGAAACAGAAGTATTTTTGTAGCCCTGGAATTAGGAGATCAAGTGCAAATATAACTCTCCACCTGCCTGTAATGGGTAAATAATTCATATAGAATGAATTAAATAACTAATTAAAATTAGTGCAGGCTAATAGGTTTTTAATGGTGACGGTTGATGCACAAAACATTCCTCAAAGTATGACTTAAATAACTGCGCTGCGTTCAACATATTCATCGTATTGTACCCTCCTATGAGGACTAAAGGTGCTGTTCGGTGGAAGTTTTTTTTTTATCAATAAAATTACACTGTTGAAAAACATAGAAATCTTTAGGTGTTTGTTCCGACCCATTTGGAGATTCAGGGTTTTATAAATTTTTAGACGTAGAAAACGTAACTTTCCCTGCCGAGTTTGTGATCAAATGTCTTTTAGTAAGGTGCTGTTGGCCTGTAATGTCACAAGCTCACTATATATATATATATATATAAATATATATTTTCTAACCACCAGAATACGGTAACATAAAACACTTACCAATGTTTATAGCGCTTTCGTGTATCTTGTACACATCTTCAGTAAATTAACATTTATTACAAGTCAAAATTTAAAACTTCCTGCTCCTACCATGGTAGATAAGGAATAGTCGATTCTTATATTTAAAACAGTCTTGCCAACTTAATCAGTTGATTGTCGTATTCAATTTGTGTGTTCATTAATTTCTCCCTGCTATTGTATTTATAAATATAATATTTTTCCAGAATATTTCGGAACTATGTTATATTTTAGACACTTTTTGTTAAAATCTATACTTAGAATCGATTTTAGAAGTTTTATATTCAACTTATAAAATTTGTAATAAACTTGTATAAATGTTAATTTACTGAAGATGTGTACAAGATACACGAAAGCGCTATAAACATTGGTAAGTGTTTTATGTTACCGTATTCTGGTGGTTAGAAAATATATATTTCAATTTTAAATAATACGGCTGTTTAAAAATCCTACATAGGATGTTTAATAAAAAATATATATATATATATATTGGTCTCACTTTTAACCCTTTGAATGCCAGGGTCCTATTTTTTTGGATGTGAGGGTCTTATGAAAAGTACCAGACCCAGTCACATCGGATGTCAGTAAACTGTTGCGTAAATGGCTATAACTTCCATATAAACGGGTAGATTGTATTGAATTTTGGCTTTATTATTATGTAAATATGAACTTTAATTTTATGTCAATAGAATTCACTATCATTTAGTTACATCTGTTTTACAATGAGTTTATAGTTTGTGTACGGTTTTGTAAACATACACGTCAAATGGCGGCTTTGTCATTTTATATATAATGAAATAACTTGCTATAGTAAAAATATTTTAAATTTTAAACCTACTGGATGAAGAATATTACATGAACATCGAATTCGGGCAAATGAATAAAGATATTTTAGTAAATAAAAATAAATTACCCATGAATAAATTTTTTAAACTGTGCTATTTATAGAGTAAGGTTTTCTGCTAATTTTGGTAAAAGAATTAAGCTAATATCCGTATTAGTTTTGATGAAATTAGTTTTTTAAGGGAATAGTGTTATTAGCTTGCTTTTGACCTGGCATTTTTCACCAGTTCTCCACTAAAAGGCGTGGCACTCTCAAATGGTTAATCAAAGAATTATTATTTAAAATAAATAATTTTTTAGTAGACATAATAATACACACATCTGTGATGCTAATATTTTCAGAAAAGAAAAATGAAAGTCGCTGCTGGAAAGGTTATTGCACCAGATCCACTAGAAGCCAGCAAGGCTGAATATCAAGAATACAAATTAAGAGAGAAAATGGTACCGAATAAATACAGGCGTCTATATAGCCACATGATGAAAGCTAAGGCCAACAGAAAATTAGATAAAAATATATTGGAGCAAAAACGAATAAAATTAGAGAAAGAGAAGAAGAAAGAATTTGCTGCTGAATAATTTGTTTTTTAATAAATAATTAAGTTAATAAATTGAATAAAGTAATGTTAGTGTTATTTTTCCTCAGTATGATCCCTCCAAAAACATTTCCAGTGTTTTAGTGTCCTATACTCTATTTCACGTTCAGAATGCAGTTCAGCTTTAATGAGAACCGTTCTGTTATCAGGCGTTTGGAAAACATCAGCTCTCCTCCACTGACACCATCCGAAGGTCATAGGCAAAAATTTTTGGAGTTTCGCATAACATGCTCAAACAAGCTCATTTTTAATCAAAAAATTCTGAAAAAATAATTTTGCCTCCAAATGAATCGAACACTGTAAATGTTATTATTATACTCTGATAATTAGGTAAGAGATCATAGGTATGCATAAGAGAAAGGGGAATGACGTCGCCCTCACTGTCGGGCCAGGGGAGTTTTATTACCAGTTTTGGACCTTTCCGAAATACTAACGGCTGTTATTCAAACAAGATTTAAACAATAACTATTTTTTACTTTAAAATAATTAAAAAAAGACAATAAATTGATAAACAATTCCATTAATATAGTAATTTGTCGGTAACTGATCTTTAAAACGATACAAATAAGTTATTGTGTTTTCGTATTACGTTATTCAATAGGAGTTTGTATGTGAGAACGCGGTGTGGAGTTGATATTTTTACTTAGTGTAGTAGCGCTTAAACTCCCATATGAAATACATTGCTTATGGACTTTCCATACTGAATTCTGAACGTGAAATCTACTATAGATGGAAATGAAAAATATTGCTCCCTCCATTTCACTGTCATCACTTTCTCTCCTATTATACAGTAGTTATCGCTTACAGTGATGTTGGATACAATGACCTATCCATTAGTGCGACCAATATTTGGTGGAAAGGTTGGTCCGCTATTACATGCAATATAAAATAATATAGTTTATTGTGACAACTGTATGGATTTTCAACTATGCCGATTATCTCTCAACAGTACGAGTCAGCATTTTACTCATTGTTTTATCTAGTTTTAACGTGTTTTTTTGTTAATAGTGTTAGGCTCAACCTGCATTTACAGTACCTTGTTCATGTCGAAAGTTTGATTACTATTAGGCCTTTCTTTCTTTTTGTGTCTTGAATACAGTATTGATCTATAGTTTTATTGTCCTATTAACTCAAGTTTAGTTCATATCTTTCGGGTAAACACATCCGTTATTCGTAGTAGCATCCGTTATTTTTGTGTTTCATACAAATGAAATATGGCGTCATTGCTTAGACATTTTACAGTGAAAGAAATAGCGCACATTGTTTGGTGTTTGGAAAATGGTGAAATGAATGGAGATATTGCAAGGGAGTTCAATGTTGGATACTCCATAATATCCACAGTTAAGAAAAACAGGGAAATAATTCAAAATAGTTTTGATGAAAGTAAAGAGAAATTGAAGAGAATTCAATTTAGTCTAAAAGAAGTTGTAGAAGACGCTCTTTTAAAGTGTTTTACTTCACAACAGACAAACAACATGACCGTAACTGGACCTTTGTGACAAGAAAAGATCATCAGTTACAGTGGCCAGAAATAGTCAGTCCCTTGCAGTCACTGTATCCGATAACTACTGTACTTTCATTTTTTTTCTGTTTGATTATTTTTACTTTCTCTTGCCTATATGAATATGTAGGAAGGAAAATATTGTTTTCATGTCGATTTTTCACTGGATCTGCACGTTTTCAGACCCCCCTGAACCCAAAAAACATTTTTTTAGCGATTGGTCTGTGTGTGTGAACAAAATATCTCAAGAACAGAACATCATAAGAACTTTGAACTTTAAAATTATGTTAGATACTACTATTGACCGAACACGAACATTTTCATCAAAATTGGTCAACCAGAAGTAGTAGTTTACTCGTGTCATTTGTCACTTTTTTGTGATTTTCTGAAAAACTGCTACAATTTTTTTTTAAATCTCATTTACTAAATTTTTTACGCTTTACAAGATAGGGTAGGTGCCATGTGTGCTGAAATTCTTGGAGAGTGTTTTTACGTAAAAAAATTGGTTTTTTTTAAGATTGCAGCTTTAATTATGCATTTTACCATAAAAATGTATGTAATAAAAGTTGTAGAATATTTAAAACCTACAACTTTTATTTATTAACATTTTTTGTATAACGCTTAGTTTAGCAGTAATTAGCAATTTTCTGTTTTTTCCCATGAAAATGTGTAAAAAATCGATTTTTTAAGATTTCAGCCTTAGCATGCATTTTACAACAAAAGTGTATAATCAAATTAAAAGATCTAAAACTTTTATTTAGAGAATGTTTCTCTACAGAGCCTAGTTTAGCGTGAAAGTGTCATTTTCCGTATTTTTAAGCCTAACTGAGGTTGATTTTAATTTTGTGTCTTTCATTCATGATTAATATTAGGTTATTTTTTGTGGTTAGTTTTTTTTTGTTTCTAATGTTTTTTTTTTTTTTAATTTACGCCCCAATTGGAGCACTTAAGTCACTCATGGACATGCGTTCCTTGAGGAGTTAGTTGTGGCACCACACTGTTGTTTTCTTCGTTCCCACATCAATTTCATATTCCTTGACCTGGTGGCTCTCAATCTCTCTGCTACAGCTGCATTCGGCTGTCTTCTCTCTCTGAAAGGCAGTTGGGTTATCCTCTTTTCCTTTAGGGTGGTCTTCTAATGTTTTATTACTAATGCTAGATTATATTAATTATTTGCATTGGCAAGAGAAAATTGTGTGAGTGTTTCACACCAGATTTTTTTCTTCTGTTTGATTATTTTTGTAAGTTATTCTTACCATCGTAGTATTATGTACTGGTAGAGATAGCTTTAGGATCTATCTCTTAATTTGTCTTTGAGCGAAATTTTAAATTGGATATCATGTTAAAGCTTAAGATTTAACAAAGTTGAAATCTCTAAGTTCCAAAAATCTGGTGTGAAACACTCACACTACCATTTCTTGCCAGTTTAAATAATGATAAAAAACCCTATTAATGGTTTTTAATTACGTGTGGTTGAGTTAGAGAACAGATATCTATAACCACTTGTCCAATCGTTACAATGTTTACATTAAAATTTTCCCTGTTCAATTTTACATTTGTTGGTTAGCTTAGATTTTTTTTAAGATCGCTTTTTAGATAAATTTCTAAAGAGAGCCTGTTTTCAGGGTATAATTTTAAAGAGATGACTTTCAGCTTCTATCTCTAAAACGGTTTGTCCAATCAGGTCAAACTCATGGGACTGACAGTTTTTTATCAGTAGTGGTATTTTACGCAACCTTGTTGTCTCTTGATGCGATAGACCCAGAAACATGGGGGAAAATATTTACTTTTATCTCAATTTCTTTATTCTAATAAATCTGGTCATGTGCAATAGTTGTAAGCTGTTTTTCAGATGATAGTTTATTTTTTTGAATGGTGATAGGAGTGGTCTCTAGCTGAAGTGAAAACTCTTCCTTAACCTGACTGTACTTTACTTGCCTAACAATGTACAGCAATCACCTGCTAATAAACAAGTTCTTCTATTGACATACAGTACAACACATCCTTAATGAAAATATTGTGACATTTATCGCTAAGGTCCATTTCGGGATCTAGGTAATAATTAATACACTAAAGTTTACAATTACAAATATTTATTACACCAAAAAATTTACAAAATAAATAAACTAATATAATGAAGTAATACAATAAATACGGATGACACCATAGTACTTGCCGATAGTGAGGAAGGTCTACAGCATCTAGTGAGCAAAATAGCCACAGTAAGTTGTAAATATGGCCTTGATATCAACAGTAAGAAAACGAAGTTCATGTTGATCTCCAAGCACAGAAACGACAATGCCAAAATTTTCGTCAGTAACCAGCAATTAGAACGTGTGAAACACACAATGTACCTGGGAACAATGATAAATGAAAATTGGGACATGGCACAGGAGATTAAATATCGCATAGCAAGGGCAACAGCTGCTTTCAATAAAATGAACAGAGTTTTCAAAAGCCATGATCTTACCATTGAAACGAAAATCAGACTTTCGAGGTGCTACATCTTCTCTATCTTGCTGTATGGAGCAGAGACATGGACATTGAACAAGAGTATGATTAAACGTATAGAAGCCTTTGAATTGTGGTTGTACCGGAGAATGCTTAAAATATCATGGACAGAGCATGTAACAAATGAAGAAGCTCTGAGACGGATGAAGAAATCCAGAGAAATATTGAACACCATCAAGATCCTGAATCCTGAATCCTGGTTGAGAGAGCTAAGAAGCCCTATGATGGCGACATCGTGTTAAGGAACACCTGGTCGCTCGGGGAACAATATAACAGAATAATTGCAACCTCAAGAAATTTAGGGGGAATTTTATAGTTTAAATAGGAAATAGGATTCTGGTTCGTGGGACATTGGAACTGGGACTTGAAAGGAGGTAATTTATTTTTAGAAGTTATTTGTGGAAAATTTAAATTAAGGGACAAGTGGGTTTAAGAGCGGCTCTTTTATTTTATTTTATTTTTCAGTGGCCTTTTTTCAGTTTTGTGGGAGGCCTAATATTTTGGTGAGGGGAAGGCATGCATTTTACTGAACGTGGACTAAAGGTATAATTTAAGGTAGGGGTTAGTTTATGATTTCAGGGGAGACGGATCAAGATCCGTAAACTTCAGTATTTGGGACACGTCATGCGGAATGAGTCCAGATACTCTTTTGATACAGCTCATTGTGCAAGGGAAAATAGATGGAAGGAGAGGACCAGGAAGAAGAAGAATATCCTGGCTACACAACCTCAGGGAATGGACCGGAAAGACATCTGCTGAACTTTTCCGTATTGCTGTCAGCAAAGTGAGAATTGCCATGCTGGTCGCCAACATCCGAAACGGATAGCGCACTGAAAGAAGAAGAAGAATACAATAATTTACTTAGTACTACTTACAATCAATTATGTAGAATACACATACACAATGGAACTGAATACACAATGTACATATACAATAAGACTGAATAACAATGCCTTGGAAACCCTTCGATAGCACACGTAGTAATCACTCATCAAAGATCAAACGAATACTGACTTACTAACCGCGCTCGGGGTTCTATTTATACAGGCGGTTCAAAGAGCCTTGTCGAAAAACGCCGAGGTTGAGATCAATAATCTTTTTTATTTGTTCTCGAAAAATCATAACTAAGAAGTATAAACAAATAACAATAGAATGAAAAGTGCTACAGGTAATCAACCCAATATCATACACAATAGCACAGTCCTTTTAAATAAACTTTATGAATACGTATCCTTTTATAGCTGACCCTACTGTTAATTTTTCATACTATTATCTACTCTGCCATTTTATGAATGAAATACTAGAAATTTCTTGAGCCATATTCGTCTTCGATATTGTCACATTATATAAATAAATGTATCTACGACTTCATTATTTTGCGGTAAAATGCATATTAAGGCCTTGCTTAAGAAAATAATTTTACAAATTTCAATGAGCAAAATATGGAACATCACCGATCGACGCCAAACAGCACTGTAAAAAAATGCTTAAAATATAAGCTGTGGGTTTTTTCCATATCTTCAAAATTATGTATATGTTTGCTCTAAAATTCATATTGAGGCTGCAATCTTAACAGGTTGGCTGCTGCAATGTAAAAGGGTAAGCTGCCCACACAGGCCACATCATAAAAGATGTTGAGGAACATCTGTGATCCGTGGCCTACCAGAAAATATATTCTCGGAACAGGCCATGTGTATCATAAGTGATCCTCACTGACAATAGTAGTTAAAAAATAAACAGGAATATGAACAAATAAACTGTATAAATAATTTACGATGTTATTACTCGCATTAATTAACATATATTCACTGATGAAGTTTAAAACATAACCAAAGTATCAGTAGGCTTAGTTTTTGTGTAGTACTAACTAATTTTGCCACATGCAGATGTATTTTACACTAGTCTTAATAGGCTTGTGACAAATTCAATGTATTCTTTGTAGGCCTACAAAAGTTATGATGAAAGAATCACAACAATGTCTAAGAAACCAGCATGGATTCTCACAGCCTGTGCTGACAAAAGACCTGAGAATTGTATGCACATCACGGCAGCCAACCTGTTAAAAACAAATTTTTACAATGAGAGCAAAGCCCCCATGAATTTCAGCAGGTATGCCATCTTGTTGACCACACAAAATATAGTGTAAGTAAATGAGGTGATTTCAAATAAAATCATATGAAGTTGCAAAAAAGTAAAGAGTAAAGATTATATAATTGGTCAGTGCAACTGGCTTTTTTACCAGATGTTCCAGGTTCATTTCCCAGTTAAGTGGCATTTTTGGAACACTCACTTTTATGTTGCCCTTCATGGTTTGCAATAGCATTAATGTGTAGAATAGTTGGACATGAAACAGAAATACTTAATGTCAGTTTCAGTAGCACTAGTTACTTTCATTGTAAACAAAATAAGATTAAGAATTTCAGAATTATTTTGGTTGTATTTAATGTTTTTTTATTATGAATCTTTTAATACACACATTCAGCGCTACAAATGCGTATGCGAGTGCAACACAAAACTTCCCGCCAGCTGAGGGACTCATTTTTTTTATTCCTAATTTGTGTACGTTGCAATCTGTTCAATTTAGAACAATAAGCAACCCCATGACCCAATGAGATGAGGATGATGTGTATGACGTGTAAATGAGGTGTAGTCTTGTACAGACCCAGGCCATCCGATATACTCATACTCATTAACGCATCCGATTCAAAAATTATTTCCCAGCTGGCAGGCAGCTTTAATTGCTTATTGTTCATCTTTTATATATTCCGTACCAGGGTGCGGCAGTCCTGCAGTGTGTTGACATGTAATTTTTTGTGGAATTTTACGCTAGTTTTTAATCACAGTCTAAATTCAACTTGTAAATTATAAGTTATTTTTTCTTGAATTTTAAATTATTTCCAGTGAGTTTTCACTCTGAAATTAAACAGAAAGTTAAGAATTTTTATTGCTTTAAATACTAACAACATTGAAGAAATTTCATTGAACTACATAAATACAAAGGAACCCTAGTTCTGCCTTATTTGCCTGTAGATCATTGAGAAAGAGAGTTAATAACAAAATAATCAGAAATTTATAATTACTTCTATAAAATTTTATTTTGTTCATTGGAAATACAGTAAATAAACATACTGCCGATAGCTAAAATAGTCATAAATAATATTTGAGTATAAAATGTTATCGAATCTGTAGATTGGCGGGAAGGTTTGTATTGAACTAATACACACTCTCTCAAACTGGTACAAATTTCCCTAAATCCCCAGAAATTAGAGGTCATTAACTTCACCTTGGATCTAAACTACTCGTATCTGGATCCACTGAAGATTGAAGATCACCTTCTTTCTTGAACTAAGAGCATAAATTATTGTGGCTTCTTCTTTCTAAACCCTTTATCATCTGCTTGGTGACTTAGTTTTTTTACTTTCTCATTTGGTTATTTATAGTATTTCATTAAAGACCTACTCCCACAATGCTAGTACTACCAGCTAGCATAATGGGATAGAACCACTAACAGCTAGTATTCACTAGCCTGCAAGTGACTTTGAACATGGTTGACTTACGCTAGTAAACTAAGCTTGGTGAGAATGTTTGGAAACGTTGCTAGTTGCTAATAAGCTGTTTTCAGAAGCAGACGTGTAGTATTGCGGGTGAAGTTGTCAGGCGAAAACAAACTCGTATAATGTTTCAGATTTTCGAAAGCGAGTTACCTCACAAGTCTTGAAGAAGCTCCAAACTCTCCTTTTCTAATGACCCACTCACTGCATTTTTCTTTTTCAGCTCTCCGGGATGCTTCTTGTACTCCCATCCTCAAGATTTGTCTTACCAAGTTTTATGGTTTACACCAACAAGATTTACTTTGTACAGCAATGCACAACACAGCTCATGTTTGTCTTCAGAGCACTGACATTAATTAACTAGCTCCATGGGAACCATCATCTACACGCTAGTAGGTCCTCTGGTATTAGCAGCTAATAAACTAACATCTTGAGAATAGGTCATGAGGAATAAAACAGAACTTCAGCATCAATTACTGATTCGGCACTCAATTTTTTTATTATTGTAATTAGGTATATCAAGTGATAATACCTACATAAATGTTATCTTTGTGGTTCACACATTTTTGGATGCAAGACACTTAGCAACTGTGTCTCAACGTATGGGTCAGCACGCTACAAGTGGTGCACATGAGCATTGTGCTACTTGAGTCACATGCAACACGAGTCCCAATTTGCACCTAGCCTAACATACTTAAATCAATTATTCTAATAGAAATTTATATTGTAAAGAGTGGAAAAAATTTCGAAAATCATTTAGCTAATAATATGCAGGATTTCTAACTGTATATAATATAATTTATAAATTAAAGGAAATAGGTTTTCATAAAGAAACCATCCATCAATTTGTTAACTTAAGGCTTGGGCACACAGAAAGCGGTCTGTCGCGGCGGTCAGCAGTCTAGTGGCTGTCGCGGCGGTCTGCGATACAGAGACGTCACATAGGGAGCGGTCCGGTCTGGTCTCATTCCTCTCGTGACGTGGTCTGTATTCGTGCGTTTTTTATATTGAGTAAGAGCTCGGACGAAGAAATTCTCCTTCTGCTATTTGCATTGCAAAGCCAAAAGAGGAAAAGACGATGCTGGGTGCATAAAATTAATAAAAAGAGAAAACAATTAGGGGAATATCACCGCTTATGCATCGAACTAGAATCATATGAAGATAGGTTTTTCAAATATTTTCGGATGTCGCGAGAAAGTTTCGAGGAAATGCATGATTTGATAAAATGCAGGATTGGGAAGTGTACAACGAAGTGGAATTTAATTCTTACTAGTGGAATTTAATTCTTTTGCTATCGTATTCCATGCTTCCGCCTTCATTAAAACATTTTTGTAATGCTCGTCGGCACTATCATACAAACACTTATGTTTTCGAACATTTTCAATCAAAAATTCAATTTGTTCGGTCATTTTTTAATCGCAGTTGGTGAGGCGGTCAGAATCGAATCTGTAATTTTGTATTACTGGATCGCTTGTCGCCACGACGAAGAATGGACCGCGTGCTGTTTGACGGAGATGATGCATTGTTGCGTATTACAACTAGACCGCCTGACCGCTTCGGTCACAGATCCTGACCGCCGCGACAGACCGCTTTCTGTGTGCCCAAGCCTTTATTGTCTTCCGTTTATCTGTATATACTAATCCGTCTAAAATAACTGTGTTTTAAAAACTACATACTTCGATTAGGTACTTCCACTTATTTCTGATGAAAAGTTAAGCCAAACTGGCCTGACAATAATGACATTAGGAAATCAGAGAATATTTTAATATGTGAAAAGTACTTTAAAATTAGAAAAAAGATAAATTCGAATTCAAAATACGTATTGACAAAATTATAATGGCGCCAATTACCGGTGCGTAGGAAGCGATACCCACAATTCCAAGCGCAAAGTCAGCTTGTTTGTGTTGGGATAAATGAGAACTCTGAATAGTTCGCCATCTTCTTTTACTTCAAGAGAAAGGTTAGGAGTTGTGTATGGTGTCAATTGTTATTACAGTTTCAATAATCTAGTTAAAGTTTAGTTTCTTAAAATGGCTGATAAGGTAGATATGAGTTTAGATGATATTATAAAACAAAATAAGGAATTTAGAAATTTCGGTGGCAGGAGAGGCCGTGGCGGACAGCGAGGAGGTAGTTTTCAGCGCCGTGGTGGTGCAAGAGGAGCTGCCAGGAATTCAAATTTTAATTCTGGTGGTGGAGGACCTCTTCGTAATAGAAGAGGGAATTTTTCTTCTCGTACTCCTTATTCTAGGGTAAGTAATTTGTGTATTTTGTACCGGCTTTTTATATTTATAATTTCCTAACCTTACTTCGTCAATGGAAGCTTGTCTGTCGACTTGCACAATATTAGCCATAAGTAAACACGTTATTACTTGTGTATTGAGCTTTACTAACGTAATTAAGAGATAATTGTGTTTATATATTTATACCGGTTTAGAAATTTCTGTCATTAGGCTTACAAAACAAATGTTTACTATAACCAAGCCAAGTAAACTCATCTGTACATTACATTATTGTTATCTTAGGCATTTCTTTATAGTATAGTACGTTTGTTGTAATTTAAGAAAATGGCCGCGCTGGTAGTATGCTTTACTGCAAAGCTGAAGGACCTGGATTTAATTCTGGATGGTTTTAAAAATTTTACAACATCCAGGAACAAGAAGAATATAAATTACATTAAAACAGCGTACCGTTATAGAACATTTAAGTTCTATTTGTTGTATGTAGAGTATAAAAATGGCATACACTCCTTTTTAAAATGTATTTTGTACTCCAAAATTACATTTTAATGTTATGAATATACACTAGATAGCCAATTGATAACTTTGAATATTTATAATTGTGTAAATATAAGGTATACCAAATATAATTTTAACAATTTTCCAATGAGGTGTTAGCCCTTCAGTATTATTGTTTGTGTTATTTTTAGCCTCAGTCAGGAGGAGGGGATATCAATGGAAGATGGCAACATGATATGTATGATGGGCCTTTTGGAGGTAAAAGAAATGTTCCATCACTTAGAACAGCACAAGCCTCTGGTGGCCCAACAAAACTTCTAGTCTCAAATTTGGATTTTGGCGTTTCAAACTCAGATATTCAAGTAAGTTCAAATTCCTGTGGTTATGATTTATGATCTTTTGATTAATTGTAAAATGACATGCCAGAGAAGCTTTATTTGAATGAAGTTACTATAACAGAACGCGCAAAAATGGTTCGATGGCAGTTGAAGGATTGTTGCCCGCACATTTATTCGAGTTGGCAAGAATTTTTATTTGTCTCCCTTGCCAGCCGTCTTAAGCTCTTTTTTAATAAAAAAAAATACTGTGGGTTCCTAATGAATTGTATTTTATTACTACATAAATGTTATTATTGTTGTGTGACCTTTAAGTCTGTTGCGCGTGCTCAAAGTTAGGCAACCTAAATTTTACATTTTTTTGTGTTCGATGACGAATAACTTTTTTTGAAATTTATTTTTTATTATTTTGTTATAAAATACAGAATTTTAGCTTTAATTTCATGTATTAATTATGTCATAGGTTACAGAGGAAGAAAATAGTTGTTTGACTTTAAAATGTGACTAACAGCTTAAGATTGACTCCATAACTTACTCAACTCGGTGATCCGTTCATTCATGCTCTGTCGGTCTAGAAATCTTACTCCAAGAAGCTATTTTTACTTTCTCTTGCCTATATGAATATATAGGAAGGAAAGTATTGTTTTCATGTCGATTTTTTGAAATCGAGTTTTCACCGGATCTACACGTTTTCAGACCCCCTGAACCCAAAAAAACATGTTTTTAGCAATTGGTCTGTGTGTGTGTGAACAGAATATCTCAAGAACGGAACATCGTACAAACTTGAAACTTAAGTTACATACTACTACCGGACCCGACACGAACATTTTCATCAAAATCGGTCAACCGGAAGTAGTAGTTTATTTGTATACTTTTCACTTTTTTGCGATTTTCTCAAAAACTGGTCCTACGATTTTTTTAAAATCGCCTGGTTTACCTAATTTTTTATGCTCTACAAGATCGAGTAGGCGCCATGTTTGCTGAAATTCTTGGTGAGGCTGTTTTCACGTAAAAAAACTTTTGTTTTAAGATTGTAACTTTAATATGCATTTTAGCGCAAAAATATATGTAATAAAAGTTGTATAGAATTTAAAATTCTACAACTTATATTTCAAACATTTTTTTGTATAACGCTTAGTTTAGCGGTAATTAGCGATTTTCTGTTTTTTTCTCACAAAAACGTATGAAAAATCGATTTTTTTAAGATTTCGGCCATTTTACGACAAATGTGTATGTAACCAAATTTATAGGAAATTAAAAGAACTACAACTTTTATTTAAAGCATTTTTTTGTACAGTGCCTAGTTTAGCGTGAAAGAGTGATTTTCCGTATATTTAAGCCAAACTGAGGTTGATTTTCATTTTGTGTCTTTCATATATGATTAAAATTAGGTTATGTTATGTTATTTTTTGTTTATTTCTAATGTTTTATTACTAATGTTAGGTTATATTAATTATTTGCATTGGCAAGAGAAAGTTGTGTGAGTGTTTCACACCAGATTTTTAGATAATGAATTAATATAATAATTTCACCAACCTTCTTTTTAAACTGCGTCACCTTTATTTTTATTCTTACTTACACGTGTTTCAGTGGATCCACCATCATCAGAGTAAATAAAAAAATTGAAACTAAAAAATTTTTTATCTCACTTATTTAAAATTTACAGAAGATGATACATCTTCAGTCACTTGTATAAAAGAGTTTTAAAAAAAGAGTGGTAGAAAATCTGGTGTTTCACACCAGATTTTCTACAAGTATTCAGACTGATTCTTCAAGTACTACTTCAAAAGTCATTAAATTTTCTGTTACTGGGAATTTTTGAACAATTTTTTTGTAATTGCCTGTAGTATGGTGCTGTATGATTAATTTTTTTTAATCAAATAATTTGTACGTAACTTGATAAACAAAACAAAAAATTTAGCTGCTAAATTTCTTAAATAAGTAAGAATTTTTTTTTATTCAGAAAGACAGTTGGTGACATCCTTTATCATTGCAATGGTGTTATAACGATGATTCTTGCCTCTACAGAATAAGAACAACTATAAAGTAAAAAACCATAATTGATGTACACATGATAAAATTGTAAAAAAAAATAGTTTCATTATTAAAAATAGTAAACGTAATATTGTTTGTGAAGTTTATTTTTTAAAATTATGTATAATTTATTTCTTGACAGGAATTATTCACCGAATTCGGCCCTTTAAAGTCAGCAACTGTACATTATGATAAGTCTGGAAGATCTTTAGGAACTGCTGATGTAGTTTTTGACAGAAGGTCAGATGCAGTTAAAGCAATGAAACAATACAATGGAGTACCTTTGGATGGTAAGTACATAACATTAGAATCAAGAGTATGTAATTTAATACCTTTGTATGAATAGTAACTTTCTTGTTACTTCTATAAAAAGTGTAAGCCCATGTGAAACAACTGGTTAAATATGTGTAAGTATTTTGATATAAAATTCTAGTCCTACCAGTTTTTTATATTCTCTTAAGTTGAAAATATTTTTTCCAGCATAATGAAACTAGCATGTAAAAAAATCTCTGATTTTGAAAGATATAGTTGATATTAGTGTTTGTTAAGTATTATTTTTTTAGAATTTAAAAATACCTTGAAAGACATGGCTCACTTGTACTGTTTTTGCCTATCCTGCTCCTGTGCTTTGATGCTATTCCCCTACTGTCAATGCAGCTGTTAATCATTTCTGACACTGCTCCAACCATCACCAAGAGGTAGTTGGTGGGGGAACTCTTCCCCAGTCTTAAGTTAATGCATGCACATAGGAAATTTTTTATTTATATTCTGTTATAGCAGTGGTTCTCAACCTTTCAGGCACTCTACCCCCTTTGAACACTGATTTAAGATCACCCCTCTCCGCCATCACCACTTTAAGTGGTCAAAACAAATATTAGCCTACAACTGGAATATGAAACAGAAGCTGGTTATTACATTAAACTTAAGATAATTTTATACGTAACCTGTAACTTTATTTTGAACATGTATTTTCACTATTAGTATATAGCTACAGAATTTGATTAATTTTTTATATAACAGAATTATAGAATTAAATACAAATTTATCCAAGGTAATTTATGCATGTCATATCTTTCAGCATTAATGCACTTTTTGTCCTTGACAAGTTTTTGAATATTTGTTTGTAACTTGTGACAAAGCACACCTCAAGTCACTTTTGTCATCCATAATGCTCGATAATTTGACTTTATGTAGCTAATGTAGAATATCCAGATTCACAGAGATATGTTGATGAAAACTGTACCAAGAACTTTGCAGCTTCCAAAGCAACTTGTGGGTAAACAGGAAAATAACTTAACCAAAAATCTTCAACATTCATGTAGTTGCTTGAGAATCACATTTTAGGTCAATTGTTTGGTCCGGAAGTGATCATTCAAATATATATGTGAACATGTGAAAATATATCTGCAACTACAAAATTAAGTAAATTATAGTTTAACTGTTTTATTTATTTTTTTAATATGCTTACGCCTCCCTTGAAATTCTTGTACGCCCCGGGTTGTGGAGGGAGGCAGGATAAGAACCACTGTGTTATAATATGGATGAAGTTAATTTTAATCCATGATTTTTAAAAACCTTTAATGATCTTGACGAAAGGTGCTCTATTAACTTTTTTTTGAGAATGTAAGATGTAGCTTTAAAATGTTTTCCTTTCAAATCACTTTTACAGAAATGAGCTAACAGTCTTTTGATGATACAGAACCTTATCAAATTAAAAGTAGGATTATTGTAGTTGTTAAATTGTTGTCATTGTAAAAACTTTGGATAATTAACGAACAAAGAGAACTTGTTAAAATACGAGGGTGATTCAAATAAAAACCTTACAAGTTCCATAAAATTTCAAAAAGTTGTGTGATAAAGTTGGTAGGTGGCAGTAGTGCTCCTTGAGGTTCATAAAGTGGTCAACAGGCGGCAGAGTGATGCTCCAATGTAGGAGAAGGCAGCAGTGTCCACAACAAGATGGCTGCTCCACTGTCAACATGCACAGCAATTGAGCAGCAATCTGTGATGTTTTTTGTGTAGTGAAGGTGTCAAACCAATTGAAATTTATCGCTGAATGACAGCAATGAGACTTGGGTCCACTATCACCAACCAGAACTGAAAAGGGCAAGCAAGAATGGCGCCACAGCTCATCGCTAAAACTGAAAAAATTCTGAACTCAACCGTCTGCTGGAAAAGTCATGCTCATTCTCTTCTGGGATGCAAGTGGAGTCATTTTGGAGGCGTAATTTAATAAAGGAGTGATAGTAACTTATTGTTCAGACATGCTGAAAAATCACCTTTGCCCTGCAATCAGGAGCAAACCACGAGGATTTCTGACTTCTCGAGTATTGCTATAGCATGACAACGCCCGACCGCATACAGTGCGTAAGACAGTTGAGACTATTCAGGAAATTAAATTTCAATGTCTAGTACATCCTCCTTATTCACCAGACTTTGCTCCAGTGACTATCATCCTGTTAAGTCCACTCAAAGAATCAATGGGAGGCAGGCATTTCGAAAGTGACGAAGAGGTGAATCACCCTCGTATTTTGGAATTATAAGTTTGTGATCTCTACGACAAAAATCTTGAGCTGGTAACAGATTATTACTATTGTGCCACTAAAGAATTTATCCTTTGTATGGTAAATGTTAATCAAAATGCAATTTTCTGTTAAAAATTTTAGTTTGAAATATTCATATATTTGACAATATTGGTTTCTGTTGTAGGTCGCCCAATGAATATACAACTAGCGACGTCAGATATCTCAATCCTTCAGTCAAGTGGGAGGTTATCGAGAGGTTCTCCTGGTGGAAGTATTGGCCGAACACAAAACAGAATGGGCAGAAACAGATTAGGCGGTGGAGGGGGTGGTGGCGGCGGTGGTGGTCGAGGTATTGAATTATAAAATTGTGAAGTTGGTACTGTTTAGTTTTATTGATTTCTTTAGAACTAATAATGTTATTAGTTTAATTCTTTTACAGAGATCTGCAGAAAACCTTATTCTGTATATACCACTGTTCTACAAAATGGTATTGATAATTTATTTTTATTTACTAAAATATCTTTATTCCTGTACCGGAATTAGATGTTCATGTAATATTCTTCATTCATTATGTTTTAAACTAAAAATATTTTTATAATTGTGAGTTATTTCATTTTATAGACAATTTGTTCTGATTAGATTGATATATAACACAACATGATTTAAAATTACCAACAAAAGTCCAAAAATAACATCTCTACTACTGGCTTATTACAAAGCTCCCTTTTTATAGAAGTATACAAACTAAACTCATTGTAAAATAGATATAACTAAATAACTGCAAAATATTGATATAAAATGAAAGTTCATAATTTACACTATTAATAAGCCAAAATTCAACACATTCTACCAGTCCTTAGGGAAGTTGTAGCCATTTACGCAACAGTTTACTGATATCCGATGTGACTGTATCTGGCACTTTTCAGAAGACTTTCACATCCGACAATATTGGATTCTGGCATTTAAAGGATTAACTTCAAAAATAATCTATGGCCTTATTATTGATCCTGCTAGTTATTATGTAAACTAGAAAAAAATAATTTATGTTTTTCCTCCTTTATAGAACTGAAGTGTAACTACATTACATCAAATTATACCGATCATGTAAAGGAGAAAAAACATAAATTTGGTAAAATAGCCAAACATTTCAATATAACAGAACAATGTAATAAAGAAAATAAAAGTAAGATTGAAAAATATGAGATGTTTTATATTCATAAACATTTTAAAAAGCGAAAGCAGGATATTTTAACCCTTTTAGTGCCAACGTCCTGAAAATAGGACGTCGATATCTTATAGGTAGTTATGACATTCGGTTTACTGGGCGTCCGTAAATTACCAACGTCCGGTTAACTGAACGTTTCCAAAAATACTTTTAAACAAAAATTAATAGAAACATGTATTTTTAAACCACCTCCGTGGTGTAGTGACTAGTGTGCTAGCCTACAAAGCGAAAGGTTCCGAGTTCGGTTCCCGGCTAGGGTCTGGAAATTTTAACACGTTAAAACCACCGTTAAGGTACCAAAATCCACAGTAGTTGCTAATGACCAAGCTGCCGATGCGACTTTCAATAAACTAAAAAAACTAGTTTGAACATTTTTAGTGTTAAAACGATTTCTGTTCGTTTTAACACTATAAAAATTAATTTTTTACAGGAAATTTTATTTTTCTGTAACGTTAAAATTTTGGTTGGCAATGGCAGGCCTACGCTTGCAAGTTTTCGAATTAAGGGCTGACACTTTTTGTACATCCGTATTCAAAATAAACGGGACTGAAGATGAAACTTTTAAATATTGTTTCGGCACTGAAACAGTTAAATAAACAAATAAAATTTAAGATGAAGTGATATTGATTGCTACTGCCATCTGTAATAAATATGAGAAGGGATAGATTAGAACTAAATTTTAAATCAGTTTTGTATAGATGACTGAAGATGTAATATCTTCTACAGATTTTAAATTAAAAATTGTAGTTTCAAATTATATTGTGTACTCTGATGATTGTGGAACCACCAAAACACGTGTAAGTGACAGATAGTAGAAATCAAAGCTTCTTAAACAGGTTAGTGATATTTATTCTACAGTAAAATCTCTCTATAATGGAATTGAAGGGACCATAAGGTTCCTCCCCTATAAAGAGAGTATTGTTATAGAGCGAGTAATTAACCCTTACTAACCTGGAAGCCCAATATCACCCATTCGTCATCATCGTTCTTTAAACTCAAATATCTCCGCAACTCTTCATTATATTCTAACGGGATTATTTTTATTAGATAGAAACTTTTTTCTTCTTTCATTTGATATATCTTGCATATTTGTACGATGAAAATTGACGACGTGGTGTTACGCGAAAAAAATGTATTTTTTTTGAACAGCCAGTACTAAAATTTGAACGTTTTTATCCATAACTTTTCAACAAAAAATCGTATTTGTTTGGGAATTACATCATCAGTTAGTTTAAAATATAACAATCGAAATCAATAAATTAAAAGTGCCGGCGACAAATTTTATGACCCTAAAATCGAACAAAGAAGGTTAACACTACCCGTCTCATCTACCCCTCGGTTAAACCTCTCATTTAGCGTCAAAATAAACGATAACAAATTTTGATTTATGCTATCGTGTTTAGAAAAGGATAATACACAAAGCAACAGGCGCAAAAGAGATAGAACTTGCATAGAAGACAAGTAAATAAAAATTGGAAAGACACCACATTATTTTTAGGTGGTTTTTTCGCCATTTCTTTCATCTAGCACGTTACTTTGTTGAACAAAAAGTGTGATATCTTTTGAAAGCGTCAATCAATTTGCAATATCTAAAAATTGTTTTTTTCGCAATGAATTGGTTTATTTATGTATATATAGGTAAACATATTTTTTACTGATTTTGTGACACTTTTTTGTACTAAAGTGATATTACTAAAATAAAATATTTTTTCTTAAATTTCAATTTTTATTCTGGTCGTAAATGAAAACGGGAAAAATTGGTTTTAACGTTGTTCTAATAACAAATTCTTTAAAAATAAATGGTAATTTTTTGAATTTTTTAGAAATGGAACTGAATGAAATAAAAGAGTTTTTATTAGGCGTAAAATGACAGTCCGCGTGATCGTAAAAATCTCCGTTCTCGTCAGGTTAATGGTGGGAGGGAAGTTGGAGTACTAATTTTTCTGTATGAAAAACTCATATAAAGTCCAGCCTCTCTTAGTTTGCTCCTAATGTAAACAAATAATGATGTCACTGAGCATGCGCATTATATCAAAATGTGTACACGCTGATTAAAAAGTAACAACAAAATACTTTCATAAGTATTTAAATACAAAATACTTTTAAAAGTATTTTTATAAATGAAAGGGTTAGGCCTACATCATATCATGACTGATGTTTTTAGTACTTTAAGTACTTGTAATTTAAGAAATAGTTAACTTAATACTAATACAACATCCGTAAAGTTGCGGACTCTAGCGTGCACCCTGTAGTAGCTGGCTTTTGTTTGTTGACAATAGTAGCAAACTAAGAACGGCTGAACTATACATATGTGAATGGTTCATGCAATAAGTTAACTTTAAAAAACTACTGAATAAATTACTTTATGACAAATGTTTAATACAGTAGATTACTTCTCTACAGTGAGATATTTAAATAAATAACAAGAAATTTAGATACAAACAGCTGGTTTTATTAGATGTTATGTCACTAGTTTTTAACAATAGAATTTCGCTTTTCGTATTGAATTTTTTTCAATAATGGTTCATACAGTACATACTGTAATAGATAGCCTAAAATTAATTAGCACTAAAACTCATTTCTCACTGAACAGTAATAGACATACATACAATTAAAATTTCATAAAACATGGGCTATACAAACACAAAAAAAACCAGTACAGTATATATTTTTCCGTTATTAAGGAAACAATGACTGAAGCACATTTCATTTCGTAAAATAAGTTGTAGTTTTTGTTTGTTTGGTTTTCAATTCGTAAAACATGTCTAATCTTATTTTCGATGTTTAAAACTTGTTGTAAATTTTCATCTGCATTGTGACAATGACAGTACGTGGAAACAATACAAATAACGTCTAGCGCCTATTTACTTGAAAATGCACTATTTCTGTTTCCATTTCATTGTCATTTTCACTTTCTTCCTCGTTGTTTTGAACTAAGACATTTTCGATTATTGCATCATCGCCAACAGCTGCTGAAGTGGCTAAGTCATTGTCTACCCCTACATAGGTGTCTAAATTTGTATCCTGAAGATATTGTTTAACCGCTATAGAGATTTTTGTGCTGCTATAAGGAGAGTTAAATACATTACCATAATATACGAAAGGGTCGGGGCAAATAATGCCGCTAAAGAAATATTTCTGCAATAGAGAGATTTTACTGTATAAATTTACTATATATTTTTTTTTCATGCACTGCTCCCTTTAAACAGTCCATTTGAACAGACTTGGATAATGGACTAATTAAAGTGATCCTGTGCGATCATAAAATACAACAATAATGATAGTTTAATTTCCATATAGTTATGTAAAATGTATTTTTCAGGAGCAAGACGAGGAGGTGGTCGAGGTTCAAGTAGAGGTGGTGGCGCTAGGAATAGGACATCACAACCAACTGCTGAACAGCTTGATGCTGAATTAGATGCATACGTAAACAAAGTTAAATAGTAATAAATGTTAAGAGAATACTATTAAAATAAAATAAAAAACAAAATTAAAGATTGAAACAAATATGTGTAACTTACTAATTAATAATAATCAGGTTAACGATTATTATTAATCGCTTAATTAAATCTTGGACATTTAATTAGATTATATTAATTATAATTAGCGTAAATTAAGGATACAGTGATTAAAATAAAATTATCTTATTTAATCGGTTTTATATGTAATTTCTCTTTAAGTTTTCTCATTAGTACAATAGTTAATTGCTTCTTAGTAAAAGGAATTTCATAATTATTGCAATCAGAAATAAATAATTGTATGTAATAAAAATGTGAAAATATTGTTTATTTTTGTATTTGCTGAATATATCTATTACGGATTAGTCAATAAAATATTGTGTTTTTCTTTTCAGTATGTTGATGTAAAGCTGGGTATTCAAATGCTTAGTTTATTGGCACCAAAAGGTTAAAAATGAGTAGCACCAATTTATGTTTCTACTTGGATTCATTAGTTTGCTATTGGTATGTGAATTAATATTCAACTGATTCAGTCCGAGCAAGTATTAAAGTTGTTATCTGGGTGTTATCTTAAGAGCTAGACAAAATATTTAGTATGTGGAAACATAGGTAGTGGATGCATAAAATTTCAAGAGTGAGCTTTTCTAATGCTGCATATTTTTGTCTTTGCATTGTTTACACCAAACTCGCAAAACTTCATCATAAATATTTTGTAATTTTAGCAAATTTTTTAGCTCGTTTTCTCTGTGATTCCTATCTTTATAAGATACCAGTTTCTGATTACAGAGATAAGGATGTTTTTCATATACTTGCAGAAATTTTATAATATCTGGATACAATTTTTTCTACATGACTTGACAAAAATGTATTGAATGCGTAAGGTTAACAAAAACAATTAAAAACTAACAATTTGACACTTAACTAATGTTTACAACCCAAACTGAAATTAGGAATTTGTGCCACTATGTAAGCTGTTGTGTTCTGCTACTGGGGCTGTTAAAAGTGGTGCCAGTTTACCAGTCAAGTAAGTTTCCAGATGCCAAGAAACTGTGCCATTAAACTATGCATGTGGATTCAGGGCTTTAAGTTTTATTGTATATGTACTTCATCAGGAAAATTAAGATTATTATAGAATTTAACATAATAATTTTATTAATATTAGTTTTGTTGTTAATATAATTTTTGTATTGTTTAAAAAATGTATGGACCCATTCCTGAATTGTGTTATAATTTGTGCAATTATTATTATTGTTTTTAGTTTATTGCCATTTTATTTTTTATGGTACACACTAGTTATGGTATCTCAAATATATGACCTAAAACAATCTTCTATCAGAATTTTCTAATGTTTGTCAACTTTTTACCAGTTTGAACTTTTTCCAGATTGTAACTTAAAAATTTTATATGTAGGGAAAATCTGAATGTATACTCCACCCTGTTCTATGTCTTTCCCGTCCCATTAAATTCTTGCCTGCAGTTTTCAATCACCTCTCCTTTGTGTATGTTGATAACCTGTACTTCTCCTTCTCACTCAAGATTACTTTGTTCCATCAATGATGCGTCTCTGTGTGTGTCCTACCTACCACTATTTTGAGTAATGCAACACACTTTTACATCTATTGATTTAGTTTTTTGATAAATATCTTCATTTGTAAAGTAATCTTTCAATAATATTTAGTATTAGTTTCTACATGGATCTTTTTGTCTTTACTAGACTATCCATCTGGCCTTTTGTAAATGACCTTATTTGTTCAACATTCGAGAGGATCGGAAGTATACACTGGTTAAGAACGTAATTTCTTATTCTTAAAGGGATTTTCTGATTCTTCAAGATTTATTTTGCCTGTGAAAAGTACACCATGCTTATTTTATCCTACTTTCTATTTCAGCTGTTTAGATTGTTTTCTTGCATTGAATAAGATTGATGTATTCATCGTACATTTAATAAAAGAATCTTCAAATATATCTGTTTTCATTTTAGTTCGTTATTGAAGCTGTTGTTCTTTAATTCTGTTTCAGTATTAATTATGATTTTTCAAAGCTGTTTGCTATTAGGACCATATCATTAGTGTATTAAATATTTCAGCTTTTTTCCATTAATCACAAGCCAATCAAATCATCCCAATTCAAATTTCAAAATTCCTTTAGAATTATAACATATTTTCAGACATTGATCTGAGTACCGGGTGCAATTCCCGGTAAGGTCTGGCATTTTTTAATCACTTCTTCATTTATCATCCTTGTCACCTTCTGCATTAGCAGTAATTGCAAAACAGTCCAATGTAAAGCCAAAAAAAAGAAAAAAACTGTTATTTAGAAAATGTCTATTGTAAAACGATAAATTTAAAAAAATAGTGACAGGTACCGTAACAAAATAATTACTCTTTCTTTACTTGAAAAAAACTTAATTATTGATACATTCTTGAAACAAAAATTTTTAACCTTTTATTTAAAAAAAATAATAAATTTGTTAGTTTTATAAACAGTAAACTCCCGGTATTGTATGGTGCCGGATTACTGAATGCCATATGAAAATAGCAAAAAACTGGTTTTAGACACACAATAAAGATAATGTGTGGTCTTCTATCATTCAGCGTAAGTGTTAAAAGTGTGTGCGCCCCTAAGAAATGTGTGTACTGAAGTTGTAAAACAAATACAGAATTTTAAAGAAGATTAATAAAGTTTTAATTTATACACGCAATGAAAACATTTTATTGCCTAGAAAAACATATATAAAAGTAAGCCTACTTAACTAACGACTGTGTTGTTAGATGCCGAATTTACGGGGGTTTACTATACAAGTTCAGTTTCAGTATCTGTATTTAGGAATGTCTGTTATTCACCCCATTACATGGCTGAAATATAGAGGGATTATAGATTGGGATGTGTCTGTTATGAGTTTACTGTATCTGTATATTTTTACTGTTTCATATTTTTTACCAGGTTTGGTACTAGTAGGCTAAAAAAAATTTAATGGTTTGTTGATCTGTTAGAAATTTTTTTTCCTGTTTATGTTCATATTATATCTCGATATACTGATCATTGTAAAATATAATGTACAATATTTAATTGATAGATATTGTAACAATTTAATGACATGGCAGCATTAAGTAAGCGGGGGTAAATGTAGGGAAGTTTATTTACTGTTATTTAATCTGTACTCATGTAATTTTCAGTTGATTCATAAAAATAATTATGTATTGATAATTAAAAAGAAAGAAATTTATACAATGAGTTTATTACACATAAATATATTGCGGCCATGTTATTGATAATCCAGTTTCATTTATTTTAACCCTAGAAGCGGTAATAGGTTTAACTTAAAAGTGTCAAGCTATTTCAATGAAAAAATTTTGTATTTCTGGTATCAGGTATGGTATTATATAACAAATTAAACAGAAAAGATAGCCTGACAGTTATTTTTGCTTTCTGATATTATTTCCCAAATAACCAGGACTAACAGAATATTTTGTGTTACTAGTTACTTCACAGATTTACCTAAACAATGTGGAAGAACTTAAATATACATTTTTTAGCACTTTAATTATTTTAATATATAAAAAATGTAAATGTGAACACTATATAACCATATTTACAGTGTACATGTTAATTTATTTATAAAGGTTTTATTTTTAAAACCTAAACACAAACTAAAATAATTCACGATAACTAATAAAATTGCAGTAAAACAAATTAATTCATTACACACTAAAAAAGTAACAACAAACAGATCGCCATTACAGTCAAACAAAACATTACAAAACAACAACTTTCAAAGACTTCTACAAATGAACAAGAGAACGAAACTACCTACAAACTGTGAAACTATAAATAGATCAAATCAAATACTTTCATATGATTACTTACATAACCTAGGTTGGACAAAGTACTGGTTAAAAATAAGATTAGGGGCATTTGTCAACTAAATTGACATTGACACTTATTCAATGGCACAGCTGTAGCTCAGATTGACAGTTACCGCTTCTAGTGTTAATCTCTTAAATTTAAATAAAATAAAAATATCTTCCATCTGTTGTCACTGCCATAATTATTACATTTTAGAATAATGCATAGACTTTCATCAAATTTAAAGTATGTATATTACCAAGGTATTTTTTTGTAACGTTATTTCTGTATTGATTCACTTAATTGATTATTGTTATGCTCCGATTTCTGAGTTGTTAATAAATTTTATGGACAAAATTTATGTAAATAAAAAATTGTTTTAAAGTAATTAATTTCATTTGAATTTATTACAAAATAAAACAATACTATAATAAATTAGTTAAAATTTATGAATTTGTTCACAATTTTGTATACAGTAAGATCTCGACTTCCGCGAGGGATGCGTTCCGCAAAGTCATCGCGTAACTTGGATTGTTCGGTTTAACCTTAAAACATTCACTAATTGTCTGTATCATTCAAATCCACTAATTTTCCGTATTGTTGATTCACTGATTCACTAAACCCAGTCGTTCCTTTTATGCTCTTCGTTTTTTCACCCTCTTCATATCTTTTAACGACATTAACTTTTCCTCTAAAGTAATCGCTTTGCGTTTTTTTAACCTTTATTAGAACTCATATTGTACGCAAAGTAACACCAAAAACAATAAAATAAAAAACCTGCAAATTTTAGCATAATTAAATTTATGCAACCTTACATGACCAATATTTTTAACGCACTAAACAGTTTCCTACTGATGTTTAGAATAAAAACAAATCAAGACAAAATTCCAGTGTAAAAATGGAGAGGGTAACTACGATAAAGTTTTTGGGAGGAATTAGCAAAACAATGGTCGTAAATGTAAACATCCGTAAGATAAGAATAACTACAGTACACAATATAATATATGTTTGACAAATCGTGCTAACGTGAATTCACGCAAGTCGAGGTCTTACTGTACTTGTAATTTGATTAATCTGAGAAAGAAGTTGTAACATACTTTTGAATTTATATAAAATATTGAACATGTTTTATTTGTACAGTCTAACGTGCTCTTAATGGAATGTCAGCTGACCGGGAAAAAATTCTGGTAAGAACACGATTCCATTGTATACTAGTTGCTAAAATGAATGTACATTGCTTACCTTTGCAGAGTCCTGTGATGTCTTATAGCCTTTTGGTACTGAAAGTAGCCGAATATTTTTGGTTTTTGCTGTATTTATTAAGTATTGTACTATAGAAAAGAAAGTACAGTACTGCAACAATTTTAAAATTTCAATACACTGTATTATCGAGAAATAGAAGTACATGTCTATTTTGGTTTTTCAATTTTGCATGAAATGTTCTTAGCCACTCTTCCATGATCAAAGAAAACATCTACAACTTTTTATTTGATCTTCACTCGACTGGAAGATTTTTCTTATCTGCGTTTTTGAAACACATCGTGGTTTGTCAGTTTTTCCAATGACTAAAGGGTTTTTAAGTTCACCCAACTTAAATCGACAAATAAAAACTGTGAGCCACTCTTTAGAATGCAGCTTTCTCTTTTTAAACAGCTCCTTTAGTAAAAACTTTTCTGTTATTATATTATTTTTGTTCTTTTTATTTCTGTTAAGTGCAGGTAAATTTACAGAGATTTCCTAAAAAAATTTTTATGTTCAAGAGGAGTACAGGACATGTCAGTTATAACACCTGAAATACATATAAGAATCACACAATGTATTGCTACTATCAAGAAAGAAATTCTCGTACGCTATAAAAAAATTCACCGACCAAGTAATTTTTCAGATTTTTTTAAAGGAATGCAAATTATCACAACATTTTAAAAATTTTGGTAATTTATTCATGAATTTTCTCCCTGCATAAGTAGGTTTTTGTTCAAACAATTTTGTGGAGTGATTAGACACATCATAATAATAATTTCTGTTTCTTTTGTTATGCTTGTGAACATTGAAATTTTGCAAAAAATTATTTTACCTAACATACATAATTACCTTAAAAATGTAAAGAGGGGGAACTGTAAACAATTTAAGCTCCTTAAATAGTGGTCTGAATGAGGTTAGCTGGTTAGCTCCCACCATACACCTAATAGCTTTCTTTTGAATTTTAAAAACCCTATTCATTACCCACGCTAGAATTACCCCATACTAAGACCATAACGGATATGAGACAAAATGAGGCCATGATAAGCTACAATTAGTAATTTTTTATCATTTAATCTGCCAATTTGTTTTACTGCAAATACTCCAAATGAAATTTTACTACAAACTTTTGATTGATATAAAAGTCCCAAGACAAAATTCTATCTAGGGATACTTCTAGGAACTTCACTGTTTCTACATGCTCTAAACTATTATTATGAATAAATACATCCACTTCTCTACTTTTTAACGTTATGTTTGTTTTGAAGTTTTTGGATGTTTTGTTTAGTAAGTTTGTGGGACCGGCAGAATTTTCCGTTATTTCCAGGGTCTGTTAAGGACAGGTTAGACTGTATTTAATTGCATAAATATATAAATACAATAGAAATATATATTTTTCTAACCACCAGAATACGGTAACATAAAACACTTACCAATGTTTATAGCGCTTTCGTGTATCTTGTACACATCTTCAGTAAATTAAAATTTATTTCAAGTCAAAATTTAAAACTTCCTGCTCCTACCATGGTAGATAAGTAATAATCTAAGGATTATTATAATATAAGATAATATAAATAAGGATTATTCCTTATCTACCATGGTAGGAGCAGGAAGTTTTAAATTTTGACTTGAAATAAATTTTAATTTACTGAATGTTAATTATAATGCCTTGAAATGAATTAAGCCGTGTGCAGCAATACTGAACTGAACTATTAGGAGGACCAGCACGCATTTAATGTTGTCCGCGTACAAGACAAATAGTGAATTAATGAAAAGGAAACAACAGGGAAATGGAAAACACTCGAATAATAAACCAGTAACATAATCACATGTGCTTACCTCTATGCATTGTTGAACGTAGATTTTCATTTGTAGCACTGCCGACACTGAACATGTTATAATAATGTTAAATACCCAATAGCATTATATAAATACACCGCACAATAATATAAGAGTTAGCATTGATAAACGTTTACAATAAAACATAAGCCTTGCATTAAGCCAAGCTAGCGCCACCACGCTAGTCGAAGATCGGAGAGACACACATCCGTGCTTGTCACGGTCCATTAAACGAGTGAGTAGAGAAGGAAGAAAACGGAAAAAGGTGGGGGTAAAGACACAGAGATTAAAAATGCGTAACCCGGGTAGCGAATGCCTTAACACTGAAGATGTGTACAAGATACACGAAAGCGCTATAAACATTGGTAAGTGTTTTATGTTACCGTATTCTGGTGGTTAGAAAAATATATATTTCAATTTTAAATAATACGGCTGTTTAAACATCCTACATAGGATGTTTGATAAAAAAAATCCTCTCAAAATTACAATAAAATTGTAAACTGACCGGTAAGAGTTTTGCAGAAACTGCGTTGTACTAACAATTCAAAGGTGTAACAAAAGGTTAAGGATATCTGGAGTAGGTAAGAGTTTGAAAATATGGCACAAACATCACAAAAACGTATAAATTAAAAATCTATATATAAACTTAATTATATATAGATTTTTAATTTATACGTTTTTGTGATGTTTGTGCCATATTTTCAAACTCTTACCTACTCCAGATATCCTTAACCTTTTGTTACACCTTTGAATTGTTAGTACAACGCAGTTTCTGCAAAACTCTTACCGGTCAGTTTACAATTTTATTGTAATTTTGAGAGGATATCATAACGTTTTGTTGAATATATTATATAATTTCTAAAAATAAATTGACTATTGATGCGACCGTTTCTGCAAAACTCTTCTTACCGGTCAGTTTACAATTTTATTGTAATTTTGTGAGGATAATTATGTTCTATCATAACAATACGCGAGATAAGTATGACGTTAAAAAATAATTTATTATCTATAATAATAATAATAATAATAATAAAAATAATAATAATTTATTATAGTTTTACATTTTTTGTAAATAAATTGTTTGTATAAAATTGATTTTATGAAGAAAAAAATTAACCGCCCAACGTGGGGCTCGAACCCACGACCCTGCAATTATGAGTCTAATGCTCTACCGACTGAGCTAGCCGAGCATGCCAACTCACAGCAAAATTATAGCATATAAGACAGGGCAGCCGAACCGTAACATGTATACGGTGCTGCCACCTAACGTCAATCGGAGGAGGAGGACATTTTCCGAGATCCGATATAAAAAAACATACTAAATCGGGTCCCGCGGCATTAAAATTATTGAAAATAAATGTTTGCAGTTTGTTTTTAATACTGAAATGAAGACTAAATGTCGTTTAAAGTGAAACAATGTTATACTAAAGCATTGGAAACATGTTTTGATCAATAATTAAAAGAATAAAGATAAATGTGAAATTCGATCAAAGTTGTTAGCGCTAAATAAGCAGTTCGCTTGCGCCGGCTGCGAAAACTCTTACCGGGCGCATTTCAAGCGAAATGCTTGATAAATACAATAGAATACTAAATGTTTTCACTAACATTTTATTGCTGCTTCAATATTCCTTTTATCTATTATCGTACTTTCCCACGTATATTTTAATAGAACCACCATAATCAAAGTATATGACACTAAAGTTGAAATTAATTTTTGTGTTTTATATATGCTGATTATGGAGGATTCGCTAAAACGGACAACATAAAATTTTTAAAGGTAGAATACACAGGAGCGTCGATTATCCGATTGTCAGTCATCCGAACCACTACTATCGATGGAAAAAATACATAATTACTCATTTTTCTGCCATAAAAACTGCAATGATATGGTGCAAAAAACAGCCTGAATTTAGTACTGCTGAAGCATTGTTACTAAAAAGAATGAGAAATGTGGCTGCTACAAAACGTTCAGTCTTAGTTAAAAGAAAATTCAAGATTTTTTAAAAAATTAGTATATAGTATGCGCAAGTGCATTAAAAATTATTTCCTAACTTTGTTTATTCGTTAATTTATTCAATTTTGAAATTCTGTATTTTATTGTTTGTTTTTAGTACTCTATATTTTCAATAAATGCAATAAATTAGTGATAGGTTGTAATGTGCATTTGATTTATCTGAACTATTTGATTATCAGAACTACTCTGGTCTCAATTAGTTTGGATAATCAACGCTCCACTTTAATAGGTAAAAAGAAAATTAAAGAATCAATAAAAATTGTGTACAAATTTTAACATTTGGATTAATTACAAACTACATTATGCATTTTTAAGATTTATCCATAGATAAAGAAATCAATCAGTGACTTGTGAACAAAAGATACCTACTTCCTGTGAAATAACGGAGTTCCTGGGTAAATAAATAGTTTCAACTTTTTGTAATATTAACACGTTCAGCACGGCGGCTGGAATCACGGATGCTTCACTGTGCCGACCCGCCATTGCAGTGAAAAAATACCATGCCGCCTTAAGGCGTCATTCGTCCCCGGAACGATCTTACTTATTTGCTCATCTACTCACCGGCTAAATATAGTACGGTATTATACACGTTTGTTGTTTCTACGAAATTTATATTTGAAATTCATTTTTTAGTTATTAGAAAAATTAATACGTATAAATTATTAAATAAATGAAAATTATTGTTGTGTGTAAAATACGTAGAAAAATACAATTATGTTTGATAATGAATAATATTTAATTCAAAAAATTTAAATAAATAAAATACATTAAATAATTAAGTAATACAGTAGTAATAAAGCTTATTACTTTATAAAAACACAAAAACCTGCAAAAGAAACACAGTGCATAGAAATCGCGAGTTCAGAAAGTAACAGAAATCTTTCTTTTGAGTAATAATTAAACTATTTTTATGTAAAAATGTATTATTCTTATGTTTTATTTGTAAAAAGAAGTCGCTGGAAACGAAGAAATTCGTAGAATAATTGATATAATGAAATAAAACAATAAAATTAAACGGCACTAGGACGTTTGAATAGACTGCAATTTTAAAAATTCCCGGCAGTTCGTAATGAAAGACGATCTTCACAGTGGCGCTCGTAGAATAGATCTGAACCCCTGAACAACCTTTACTAACACTGCCAGTACACCGGCGATTTATAAAAAGCTATAGAAATGTGGTATTGTATATGACGCCTTAAGGCGTCATTCGTCTCTGGAATGAACCTCGATTTGACGCCTTAAGGCGGCATCCGTGCTGAACGTGTTAATCAAGTGTTTGTATAAATGTGCTTGCAAACATAATGTGTTTGTTTATAACATAATGTGTAGTTTGTTATGCCTGTATTATTTTTGGTTGTGATTAGTTGTGTCTGTAAGTAACTTTACAACAAATTTAGTTGCTTTATTTATGCAATCAGAGTTTTATGTTGGAGTTCAATGTTCTCTCTAATCAATTCCGAAATTGTTATTCAAGTATATAGTTGTGTGTATCAACTACTTATAAAAAGCTGCTAACCTTTCATGTAAAACATACATGTCTTACCAAAAAATATTTTAAATTAATTCCTGAATCTATTGGTAATTAATCTTTACTAGTTGTAAATATATTAAATAATATCTTTATATCCAAACATTGCAACGATTGTAATTTTACAATGTATGTTTTATTTATTTAATAATTAGAGTAGGAGTTATATTGTTGATTACAAAATTAATAATATATTTTACAACCAAACATAATTTTATTCATTATAAACATGATTAAAGATTAATTATTTAAATTTCTTACAACTGTTTTAATACAAATATTTTAAGGAAATGTTTAGCAATTGTATTACTTTGTTTAATGAGGTGTTAAATGAATTATTATTTCACTGTGTGTAATTTCTAAATGGTAAATACAATGATAAATTTTTTTTTGTTAATTTTTTGGTTTTGTGTTGTACACGACCTGACATTTTTCCGTATTCTGTTTCTGGGCTACGTGAATAAAACTTCCTAGCAAATATTAGAGAGTGTTTGCTTGAAGTTAAAGGTTTTTCTGCAAGCTGTGTTAGTAATGTAAATGTTTTCTTTTTTTATATTAATCAACTTTGTCTTATACTCAAGAACACTAATGATATTGTTTTTATTTACTTCATCCATAATCAGCTTTTGTTATTCATAATAAATATCATCATAAATCATACCGATTAGGCTTCCTGGCCTGTTACAATTCAATTTTGTAATCTGCTATTTCTGAAAGAAGTTGGGATTCCCTTCTTGTCAGAGATCGTCCAATACCATATAGTCCATTTGGCTTATAAATAAACATTTCTTTGGGTGTACAAGGGTGTTATAATTATTTTTTGGGAATGCCACATGATTGACATCTGGCATCCCCAAAAAGTAACTACCACTTTTGTCTGTTGCCAACACCCCTTCTATTTTAGTTCTGTATTGCTAGGTGTTTCGATGTACATTGTAAATGTATAAGATCACTTCTGCGAGTCAGAGAGTAACTTTGATTCTCCTTTTGCCCTCTGATTGCTATAAAAGCTAGTGCACCACAACAACCATACTGCTACTGCAACAACGTACGGCTACTGGACTCCTGACAAAGATTATCGAAGATCTCACAAAAGATTATGCTTCCACTCTACCATTCTGACACCATAACTGCCATCAAGCTTGGGACCTTCATCACTGGCTTGTGAGTCCCACAATGGTCCCTTAACCACACTTACCGAATTGAGACGGAGATTCTGTGTGTCAACCACTGCAGCAGTCAAACAGACCTTTTCAGGGACATCAGATCATTAAGGTTTCTTTACAATTTGGTGATGGGTATTAGCGATTGGTTTATATCATCTCTGGCACATTTAAATTTATACCTACAACCTTCATCTATTTTAATATGCAGTAGTAATTGATACCTTGAAAAACGTCTGAACAGTCTCATCTTGGCATCTGCTGAGCCTTCCAACACTCAAAACCATCCATTAAAACTGGTGTTTCTGTTGACCTTGTACGGTAACAGTAATTTTCTGTCACCGATTGAATTTTGAATATCAGTCATATTTATTTTTTAATTTTTGTTAGTAATTATCAGTTGTTAATTTTGTTAATTGGTTTTTGTAATTTTGTATCAGCAGTTTATTGGATATTGTAATAATTGGTCACTAATAACTACATTGTTGATGCAATCTTAATTTTAAAAAAAACCTGGCAGAAATCTCCTGCACATTAAATAAAAATGAAGAAAATATTCAGGTAAGGACGAAAGAAAGTACTTTCTAATCAGCAAAAGTTTTGTCGTGTTTGTAATGATTATCTGAAAACCTATGCTATGCGACATTATTATCTTGAAAGAACAGAGGTTTTGAATACGGTAAACCCTCCGCCTTCGAAATCTGGCACATTTTTTTAAAAAATTCTTGTAGTTTTGAAAATTTATAATTTAGGCAGAAGAAAAAAAATGGTTTTTGTTGCGTAGTAGTGTGTGAGTGTACGGCATTAAGTAGTGGCTGCAGAGGGGATTAGGTCCATTGACTACAGACAAAACTCTGTTCATTACATTTTTCTGAACTACCTTAGTTCAGTACTGTTTCAATTCAAGAGAATACACTGCATTTATACAATCATCTTGCATGAGATTGTTAAAATAGCATCACTAACAGTTGTAAAATCCTTATGGGTTTTAAAAAATGTAACTGCTGTGAGTAGCAAGGGTTTATTGTTCTTTTAATGGTTTAATGAAGCTATATGAATAGTTATCATTAGTCTTCTAATTTAAACAAATATTCCCATAACAAAGAAACAAGTTTAAAACAATTGGTTGAATAAATTGTTACTGGAATTGAATAAGGTTGTTCCCTTTTGGATGCTAGATAGGTAGGAATACCATATTTCTGAACTCCAATCCTGGACATTGTTATTTTTGAAAGGGAGACTGTTTTTTTAGTAAATAACAAACAAAATATTTTGTTTATAATGAGTATTTTTCCATAGATTCATTGGTTTACCATTAATTTCCAAGTAATTATTTTTTAAATTATGATTAGAATAAATAATGTTTACTAAAAGTAGCCACAAAAGCATCCAAACATTTACTTAAATCTGGTACCATTGGGTTCTTTTTCTTGCTCTGTCGTTGGACGGGTGTGTCATTTCTCAGATGATAGTTCTTTTCTGGGAACACCTTATTAGTTTTAATGATTTTGTAAAAGACATCTTTGAATTAACTTTTTCAATAGCATCACTGGAAACAATGTTGTTGTTAAGGTCATCACGTGAAAGGCTGGTTTGAACCTGTAGAGATTTTACTAAGTAAAACGAGGAATGAGGTGGTTTACCATTGCCTTCTCACTGAATGGAAAAGTATGCTTATCAGCATGCCGGGCCCTCTGAAAAGCACATATTTTCCATTCTGCAAATGACACCTTTACTTCATTCACCACAAGGTCTGGCTGTATAATGAAATTCATTACTTTCAGAGGAGACAACTCTGATTAGTGTCTTTTACACCTCTACCTCTTCTGTTCTTAAATGATTTGGTCATTTAATTGGCTGACCATGTAATAAGAAACGGAACTAATTATTTTAGCCCTGCAACAAACAGATTGAGTGTAAACAATTTGACACTCCACCTGTCTGTTATGGGCAGGAAACAATGTTATCAACCATTAAATCAAAACGGAACAAAATATCCTGACCACAGATACGAAAATCCTGGGCTAATCCAGTATGTATGGTGAACCTATAGATAGGATACAACTATTCCATCTTATTCACTGATGTAGTTAAAGCAAGTTGTTTATCAGTTTGTATGGATGTACAAATTCAGAAATTTGTTTATGTTATACTAACATAGCTTTTGTGTGACGGAAACTTTAAAAAATATAAAGTGCTAGATTTAGGGTAAATGTATGCTTCTTATTTAAATATTGACAGGTGCGCATTTCTTACAGTCGAGTGAAAGGGATTTAATTTTATAAATGAATAACTTTTGTTTACAATTTTGTTAATAAAATAAGATGTTGCTAGCAATTGCATTAAATTTGAGGTTAAAAGTATTATACAGTTTGTTAGCTCGTTGTTGTCAAACAAATTTTATGAATATGGCAACAGAAGGAGCAATCCATGAAAAATTTAATCAGGGCTATTATGTGTATTCAAGAAGATGCAGTTTAGTAACACAATTTACTTTTATATGATCTGAATCATAAAACAGTGGTTACTGGTGTACTTTAATTATTAGGGTTCAATTAACCATACTCTCTCAGAAATGGTCAACCTGAGTTTGTACTACATGTCATACGTAATTATCATTCTCATCTCATGGGATTGCTTATTATTAATAACTGAACAGATTGCAACGTTCACAAATATTAGGGATTAAAAAACTAGATTATCAACCGTATTTGCCGCTCATTTATCGCCATTGACAATATTTCGTTCTCAAATGGTTTTTACAAAGAGAACTCAATAAATTAATATAGAGTATGTATCATAATTAATTAATATATATATATATATACTAAAATTTTGAATCATTATTTTAAAATAAAGAAAGTGATTAGTAAAACCACGGGAAATAGAAGAGATTTCTTCTAATTACCGTGAGTAAAACTGACACTTGTTATGAATTATCCGCATTAGGATTGCCAGAAATATAGCCTACTCGTATGACCGCATTACCAAATTAATTTCTCATATTGAAATTTATTTGTTTTAATAATTATTAGAATTTAGTTTATTTTTTAATATATGCAAAATTCACCCTAATAATTTTACTGTTTTGTTTAAATATAGGTTGGTATTTACAATTGGTGTTAAACCCCTCTCCATGTGTTTTATCTTTTTCAGTTATTCAATACATTCCATTTGAGGTTAGAAATTTTAGAAAGATGATTTTACTTAAATAATAAAAATAATAATATAAACATCATATAGAAAGGTAATTACTCTTTTTACATTACTGTATAATTGGTATAATTTAGTGCGTATGTAAATCCGGTAAAACCTACTATAAAAGGTTTTTTGTCTTGTACCAAGTACCAAGGTGTAGACGTATCATTCTTCAGTAATGTGGTCATCTACTATTTCTTATATTTCTATTTTTGGCAATTTAATTCATAGAAAATAAATTGGTATACTTTTATTCCTAGTAATTTTTTTAGTAGATTGTTTTGCTTTGAGTATTCATATACACTGAAGTGTTATGAATCAATTAACTGTCTTGGGGTTTTTGGAGAATACTGTAAAAAAATTTCGTGAATCATTTGTGGATTTGATCCGGACCCAAACTGTGGAACTTTGGCTTGACAGTGAGGATGAACTTGATTGAGCTGATACAACTAAAACCTGGGCTTTGAAGAAATCAACTTTGGCTGATATAACTTAACACATACTGTGTTCAACTAGTTATGAACGGAGTTTTGTGTTATTTACAGGGGGGATAGGTTTGTGCTGTTTCAAAGAGCTCAGAAATTGTGGAATTTAAATTGGAATGGCCTCAGAAATATTTAGGTCTACCAGTAAATGAATGATGAATGTTCTGTTTACATTACAGAATTTTGAAACCCACATTACCAACTCTGAATGCAATGTCTCAATTTAGAAAAAAAATTGGCACACTTGTAAATTGTTAATTGTTTCATATCTTCTTAAAATTTGTTAGAAGACTGTTTTAAAAAACTGGTAATTGTGTGGCTAACAAATAGTACACAGCACATATATGTACTATCAAAACAAAATATTTTTGAAATGTGTAAATTAAGGATGACAAAGTAATTCTGAATGTGTCAGTTTAAAAACAGTTTTCATCACAATTCAAAGAAATATTAGAGGAACGGATTCTGAGAATATGTTAAATTTGAAATTATCAGATAATACTTTGTACTTTTAATATTTTATTATTGATACATTACACTAACATTTATAGGATTATAAGTTCATTAATAATAATCGTTTGAAAGAGGTTGGAAATCAGAGTAATTTATTTACCTACAAATATTAAAAATGAATAGTATTGCAAATCATTGTAGTGATTTGAAAAAAGAATATGATAACTGTTTCCATTCATGGTTTACTGAAAAATTTATGAAAGGTGAAACGGATGATGAAATTTGTGCACCATTGTTCAAAGTTTATCAGCAATGCTTAAAGGTGAATATATTAAATTGTTAATTTGTTTTATGTATTTTACTAATAATGCATAGAAAGTGTACTGTTATGACCGACATTTTACATAAAAATATCAGTTTTTTGTTGATATTTCCCAAACTTAATTCATTAGAAAGATTCTGTTTATAGCCTTGTTTGAAAAATTTTTCTCTAAGTAAATAAATAAATTTTATTGTCAGGTAAAATAATATATACTTTATATGACAAGCCAAAATGTTTTATTCAGATTAATTCTTAATCGTTTACAGTCTTCATTTTTATTTACAATTGAACTTAATATATTGTCCTTTAAACAGTTTAATTTTGTTTTTGTTTTGAAGTCGCATCTACAACAAAGGACTACAAAAGTTATTGATTTGTAATTAGAATTTTGATACATACAAATTTCAATTTAACAAAAAATAACAGATAAAAAATAATTACATAATAGTATATGTAATACAATAATATAGTATACAAGATGTGATAAAAAAATACGGTTAATTATTGTATTACGAACAAAGTAATAAACTTGCACATCAAATTTGAATTAATCTCCTTCAAAGTACTCTCCTCGGCTATCAATGCTTATATGAATGTTGATTCCATGATTGGAAGCATTTCTGGAACGCTTGTTTCGGAAGGGCCTTCAGCTGCTCTGTCAAGGCCCTCTCAATGTCAGGAATGGTGTCAAAATGTTTTCCTTTCAGCACAGTTTTTATTTTTGGGAAGGGCCAGAAGTTGCATGGTGCTAAATCTGGAGAGTAAGGCGGATGTGGATGGACAGGAATCTTTTATTAGCTGAAAACTCTGGATCAAAAAGCGAGGTGTGGCAAGAGCATCAAAAGTCGGGGAACAAATTTTGCTCTTGCTCGTCTCATTTGCAAATTATCGATTAAAATGCTTTGTTCAGACTCGTATGAGATGTTCATTTCTTCAGTAAGCTCTTGAATAGTCAATCGGATGTTTGAACAAACCAGTTTTACAACTTTTTGCTTGTTTTCGTGTGTTTTTAAGATCGAAGGACGTCCCCACCATTCCTCATCTTCAGTAGACTCATTTCTGCTTTTAAATCGGTTATACCACTTTTTAACAGTCTTTAGAGTTATCATATTATCACTTTATACTAATTTTAACATTTCATGAACTTCTATGGCATTTTTTTGGATCTTAAACAAAATTAATGTTAACGCGATGTTCAAAATCTATGATGCTTTACAGACACCGTTAACATGACCTCATTCTTCTGGCTCTGGAAGCCGACTGACAAGTCGCAGTGTGTTGAAACTTGATACTGATTATCTTAAAGAACCAGGCTATTGAACTTTTCACTTCAAATGGACGTAGTGTCTGCAATTCATGCGTAGTAAAATCATTCACCGTATTTTTTGACCCTGCCTCGTACATATAGTATAGTACATGAATATGTTTAACAAAATTACAAAAAAAAATTATGACAGAATAATTTGAATGAAATTTGATGCACAATTTTAAAAATGTATTTAAATAAGTTTGATCATAAACTGATACTAAATTAATTTAAGCCTTTTGGTTTATGATCTAAACAACAATATCTATATGCGTTATAATAAACTGTAAGATTGTAAATTTTTTGTATTAATTAATTTGTAAAATATTTTTATGCTACATAAGGTCATGTCAGTAAACTTTTTTGAAATACTTTTTAACTTCATAGTTTACTATTTGCTTTAGTTTTGTATTTTGTAATAAGGCATATTATTGCAGAAACACGTTAATATTTTATCGTACTAGTTGATGTGCTCTCTATCTCTCTGTAACTACATAAATATTTAATATAAATATATAAAATTAAAATAGAAAAAGGTGCATTAGGATGGAAGCTTGTAAAAAATTAAAAGAAGAGTATGATAACTGTTTCAATGTATGGTTTAGTCAAAAATTTTTAAAAGGAGACCACAATGACGAAATGTGTGCACCGTTATTGAAAGTTTACAAAGAATGTGTTCAGGTAATAAAATACTAATTTATAAATATTCATATTTACCTTCTAATTGTACAGGTAGTTTGATATTTCTTTACAGTTTTATTTAGTTTTATTAACGTGTTTACATTCGAAAAAAAATTTTCTGGAGTCTGTATCAGCTTGTGTACTGGAACATGATCCCTCTGCATGAAATAAAGGGCGTCTGACCTTAATTAGAAAACTAGATTTTAAGAAAAGGATAAATGGGTTAACACTTATCTGTATGCCATATTCAGTATTGAATTAGAGTAAATTGATGTATTAATATAATGAGTTGTAAAAACAATTTTTTGTATTTACCTTTACACTTCTTCTTTTTCTTTTTTCTTTACTCACGAGTACCTTTGCGGTGCACACTGTGAAAGTACTCATGAGTAAAGAAAAAAGAAAAGAATTAGTGTAAAGATGAATATAAAAAGTTTTTTTATAACTCAACATATTAATATGGATTCTGGTGCTATGATGCTACCTAATCACTCCGTCTTCTTCTCTTCACGGTTTAGCGTTTCTACCTGTTCCAGCACCCATCTTTTCTTCGGCATGCCAATATCTCTACTTCCCACTGGTTTGTATCTTCTCGCTACACTTGGCAAGTGGCTTTCTGGCATTCTATTTAAATTATCGACCCATTGGGCACAATACAATTTTATATTTTTTTGTCGAGTGGAAAAATTCCCAATTCTTGCCTTATCTTCATTTCTGATCCTGTCTAGTCTTGTGCAACCCTTGACAGACCTTAAGAATTTCATTTTGGCATTTTGGATGTTTCTTTTCTCCCTTTTTCTGATCACCCATGCTTCACTGCCATGTCAAGGCTGGAACTGCTACCTTCTTATAAAACATTAACATTGTTTCGGGTCTTGTCTTTTGCCTCAGCGTCCTATGAATCGTCCGGTATATCTGATTAAATTTATATATAGTTTATTTTTCACATCATAGTCATCTTCATATGAGATATCAGTTTCAAGGTATTTATAGTGGCATCTAATCACTTAAATAAGTAAATTGGCTGTACACCAAAACCTGGGTCACAGACGAAGTGCAATGTTTTTGTATATCATTTGCAGCACTGAGACCATGAACCAGAAAGCAAGCTTTAGCTCATAATCATAAAAATTAAATTTTTTGAATGTTGTGCAAAATTCCAGAGAATAAGGTATTGCAACTAGTGACAAGACTGATAGTAAGTGAGTGAAACTTTGGGCCAGGTATAAGTATAATGAAACATTTCTTACTTTGGTCACACAAAGATGGGGAGCAAAATATGAGTTGAGGATTGTACTGCAGGGAAAATTTGAAGACTGAAGGGACTCTGGCTTAAAATCCTCAGACAATGGACCTTCCGATCTGCACTGGATACGATTAGATCAAAAGTTCTTAACTTTTTTTTGGTCACGGCACAATAACCTTTGTAGAGAGTTCCTGCGGCACACTAACATACGAGTTAGACTGAAAGAGTACTCAGTAATAGCAATGGAAGTATTTAATACTGTTACATTTTTCAACCACCTATTTGTGCGAGCTGTGCTTTTCAACACTAACATAAAAAGCAAGAGCGCGAGAGACTTTTCTCTGTTGAACAGGAAATGGATGTGTGTTAGTCTTCAATTCCACCACGAATTGAACTTTTATGTAAGAAGTGACAAGCTAAACTTTCTCATTAATAACTAACTTATCTTTTGTTGTAAGCCATAAGCCAATAAATCCCCTTTAAAATAAGTTTAAGTTCTTGAATATTATTCTTCTCTTGGTCTTGTTTTAAAAATAAATATTGAGTGAAATTATTTAAAATTTTTTATCACAAATATCACAGTCTCAGAATTTTTGTGGTGAACCCGTTGAGAACCGGATTAGATGGATCATGACAATCCCCAACATCCACTAAGGATATTTAAAGAAGATGGCAAGCATGGACAAGATATATGTACCAATTACACAGCGAAACTGCTTGGTACATTCGGTATCAGTGATGAGCAAAAATATTTATTAATTGCATTAAAGCAGGAATTATATAAAGTGGGCACCAAATAAGCTTGCCGGTTTTCTGAAGTGAGCAGAAGGTTTATTTTGCTAATGGCACGCTCGGTTGCCTCAGCGAGTGGTGGGGGTCAGTGCTGTACTAGCTGTTATCAGAGTTACGTCGCTTTCGCAACGTTATGTATCAGTTAACCTGTAAACATTAGTCGGTAGTGTATTGTATGGAATAGGCGTTAGTTGTTGTATACATTGTTTACAATTTCATGTTTTTCAAGTTGCTAGTAGTTGATAATTTACATCGTTCAATGCCTATGATTTAATAGGCAGTTTGGTAGTAAGACACGAAATCTACCGACTGAATCCAAACTGTTCGCACAGCTACACCAGCAAGCTTATTTGACATCCGCTCTACATAAATCATTTTTTTCATTGTAAAGTAAAAAAACGATTGAGAAAACATAGTTAAGGAGTGCTGCCCCAAAATATAAGCAGTGTTCTTGTTGTTGTTACTTTATGATTGTTATTTAGTGCATACTTATTATTCACTGGGTCAGTGAAAATTGCAGTTGATTGAGTACGAAAGTTGACCAAAGACCGTAGTGGGAACTGTTGTAGCAGTAAAATTTTATTTCTAATATTTGCTTATTTCAGGTTTTAAGTACCAGTCTCCTATAACTCTTCTTTTCACTAGTTACAATAGTACCAAAAACACCAGGAATAATAATTATCTTTCTGTGCTTACTTGGTTTTTCTGTATCAGTACTAAGGTAATAAAAGTACCTATCGGATACTTGTATCAGTACCATTTATATTCTTATGAAGAACAGAAGAATCGTGGTACTACATTTAAATTAGCAGTAGTCTATAATACAGACTGAAGTAAAATTCTGCATCCTTTGGAAATTTGCTTTACTTGTTGCTTGTGGTTTTTAATTCTGTAGATTGTATTGAATTGCACATTATTTACTATGCCTGTTGGTGTTACTTAATTAAAGCACTGTAACTTTTTTGTAGTTTTACTAAGTATATGTGAAATCTAAATCTAATTTTCAGTGTTGAACCCATGTGAAGCGAACATTCTTTTTGCAAAATAAATTTAATCAATTACCTTAAAAATTTTATAAATTTGGAGATCATTAAATGAATTCATTGTTACATAAAATTTACAAAATATTTCAGTTGTAGTTTACTGTTTAATAAAAACTGTGAGAACAGTTTCTTACTTTAAAAAAAAAACCATAGCGATTGATTTTGGTGCTTCAGCATTGAAACACACACCTGTTGGTGCACTAAGGGTTACTAAATTATCCTCAGAAACCTCTTTGTATAGAAAATAATAGTAAACCGATGTATCGTTTTTTTGACATCCTCAGTTTACAATTATACATCTGCAGTAGAAAACTACTTTACCCTTCAGATCGTGGTTGGCCTTTTATCCAAAACCCAGAACTGGTTCATACTGTATACTTCATGCTGAATTGACACCGAAACGTAATTCTCAGAACACAAGCACCCTCACACCGCACTAGGCGATGTCAATAGCCGATAATTATGTTTAGTACAATGACTACAGAAGTACTCAGCAAACCTTTTTTAATTAGTTAATTTAATTTAAAATCACATAGCATATTCATTTTATGTTTAAATTTATAGTTCCAAAATTCCAACACATCCAGTAATCCGGCACCCTCTCGGTCCTGAACTACTGAGATTCTACTGTACATAAAAACTTTTCAACATTCTAGCCTACCCTTCACGCTATAACGATAATAAAATATTTTCCTTTCAGCGTATTCTTTTTCTGTAAACGCTATTAGTTGTGTTAAAGAATTCTCTACAAAATAAAATACTATAATGACCGGTTTCAGACATATATTGACCTCACTACAACAAATTTTATTGCGTATTGCACTACCCTTTTCGGTAGTCACTGAAGTGGCTTCGCGGAGCACTAGGGTTAATTTGAACAAATACAATGGGATTCACACAAAGGGTGTACTATTAGTGTCTTTAAATTTTTCAACCAAATTCCTCCTCATAATTTAATTAATGTTTGTCCACATGCTATTTAACAATTTTATACAATTCTTTCATTTAATAACATTATATACACAACCTAATCATTCGAGTGAATATTGCATTGAATAAAATGGGGAAAATAATGTTATGTTCTTTTCTTAATATTTTGTCGTTGGATAAAGCAACTATGAATATCAAAGCCATCAGTAGATTACTGTACATAGGTATGGAATGTCGTAGGACTTAACACAGATCATTTGTGTAACATGATTGATTTGTTGTGTATATGAAAGGTGTTGGGTGAAAACAAGGAATGTCACATTTTTCCTCAAGTGAGATTGTAGTGCTTTCTGGTAGGCTTTTAGAAGTACAGCATAACCCTTAACTGAAATAAAGGGGGTGGAGGCATTTCGGATAACTCTTAAATCGTTCCAAACTACCCAAGTTCGGTTGAAAAGGGTTATGCTGTATGTATTTCTGTTAGCATCGTTTATTTAAGGAGAAAAGATTAGTATTTTGATGTACTTTTAATACATTATTTTATTTGTAATAAAAGTAATAATTGTATTTATAAAGTTTCAATTCGTTTTATTTAAAACTTTATCATATGGACATTCCTTCTTCCTTCCCAATACTCTTCATATGTATAGTTCAGCCGTAGTTAGTTTGCTCCTACTGTCAACAAACAAAAGCCACCTACTACAGGGTGCACGCTAGAGTCTGCGACTTTACGGATGTCCTATTCCTATTAAGTTAACTATTTTTTAAATTATAACTACTTAAAGTACTAAAAACATCAGTCATGATATGATGTAAGCCTGACAATTTCATTTAGAAAAGTACTTTTAAAAGTATTTTGTATTTAAATACTTTTGTAAGTATTTTGTTGTTACTTTTTAATCAGCGTGTACACATTTTTACATGATGCGCATGCTCACTGACGTCATTATTTGTTTACAATAGGAGCAAACTAACAGAGGCTGGACTATAAACAATTCTATTTGTTCGCAGTACGATTGTTTTTTTCAATTTAATACTTTTTATAATCAGCACTTCATTAAAGTTTTTAGATATTTTTGACAGTGCCATTGATTGTATGTAAATTGTTAATTATGAAGGTGTTTGTTTATACAACATAGATTTTGATAACTGTGTTTTATGTTTCAGAAAACAATGAAGGAACATCAAATAGATTTTAAGGAGGTTGTTAGAGATCATTTAGGTACTGATAAAGAATACAAATTTCCTCAGGATAAGCCTCAGTCAGAAAAAAATAGTTAAATTGATACCAGCTATTATATAATATTACTGCCATTCATTTATTTTTGTATATATTAAGATAAAAATTTTAGTTAATCCTTTTTACCAAGTAAAAATGACATTACATTATAAATGAGTTGCTAAATGTATTTTATCATTGTAAACAAAACTGTTTGTTTCTACTTTCTTTTATAAGTTTTATATTACACAGTACGTCATTAGGTTTAGTTGTAATTATGCATAGAAGTATCAATCGAAAAAGTTGTTCTATTTTAATTTATCGTGTAAATAGTTATTAAAAAATATATGTAACGTATAATTTATAACTGGTTTTGTAATTTTCCTTCAAAAATTCTTTTGAACTATATAATGTCACTTATAAGGAGTTGAAATATTACTTTATTTTATTAATATTACATACTTTATACTTTAAATTTTATTTTTTTACTTTCTCTTGCCTATATGAATATATAGGAAGGAAAGTATTGTCTACATGTTGATTTTTTGAAATAGAGTTTTCACCAGATATACACATTTTCAGACTCCTGAAACCAAAAAACATGGTTTTAGTGATTGGTGTGTCAACAAAATATCTCAAGAACGGAACATTGTACAAAATTGAAACTTAAGTTAGCTACTACTAGATGACCCGAGACATTTTTATCAAAATCGGGCAACCAGAAATAGTAGTTTATTCGTGTCATTTTTCACTTTTTTGTGATTTTCCCAAAAAATGGCTTCTACAATTTATTTAAACTGCCTCATTTACTACATTTTGTATGGTCTACAAAATAGGATAGGCCATGTCTGCTGAAATTCTTGGGGAGGCTATGCTCTCGTAGAAAAAAAAATGGTATTTTGAAGATAGACATTAATGTGTTTTGTGGCAAAAGTGTATTTACAACAAAAGTGTATGTAATCAAATAAATGGGAAATTAAAAGATGTACAACTTTTATTTCAAGCATGTTCTCTTCAGAGCCTAGTTTAGTGTCAGAATGATTTTCCATATTATTGAGCCAAACTAAGGTTGGTTTTCATTTTGGATTATTCACTCATGATTAAAATTAAGTTATGTTTTTTGAGGTTAGTTTTTTGTTTATTTTTAATGTTTTATTATTTGCATTGGCAAGAGAAAGTCGTGTGTTTCACTCCAGATTTTTATATTACTTAAAAGAGCACATTTGTTTGTATATTATTGTTTTGTTGTTACAGAAATTAAACTATAATTTATTTTTCAAATGCAATGAGTATGTCCCTGGGTATATAGAGACTATACACCTTGGGACAGACAACAGTGTAGCATAGGAGAATATGAGGTGTGTTAAAATATGGTGAATAATTTTTATGAACAAAGTAATAGCTTAAATCAAATTTGAATTAATCTTCTTCAAAGTATTCTCCTTGACTAATGAAATGCTTATCCCAATGTTTATTTCATGATTAGAAGCATTTCTGGGAGGTTTCTTTCAGAAGGGCCTTCAGCTGCTCTTTCATGGCTTTCTTGTTAGGAATGGTCGGTCTATAGAACATGTAATAAATTATTATTTGTTTATATTTTTTACTTGGAATTAATCCCCCTATTAGGATTACCAAAATTTGCTAACAAATAATTTATCTATTAAAAGGTATTCGTGAATCCGTAAATATTCGTCTCGTGCACAGAGTAGGTAACAAAGAATAAAAACACAACAGATTAGTAAATAATTATTATCTTTAATCTACATAAAATAATTAATAATTAATAAACATACCATTACATACATCAGGCGTTATCGGTGATCACCAAAATATTTTATTATAAAAAACAAAACTATTACTTAACATTAGACTCGATTTATTATATTTAAACTTCCAATCTCACAATGAATCATAACACTATTATTGGTTAGACCCTATTGGTACATAATATAAACCGCGACTTTACTTATCACTCAATTACATGTTATGCTAAAGAATCACGTCTTTCCCGCATCAGATCTGGAACAGCAGTTTTACGTCTTTTCAGCATCAGCTCCGGAACACAAGTCCCCTAGCGTCTCTCGTTCAAATTCCAACCGACTCGATTCCCACGATTTTTAAATTATTTTAGCCAATGAGAAGCAGGTTAATCTCCCCCTCAGATTATTTAAAAATTTTATCTTTAACGGCAGAACTGTATTGGACCCGTTCCCATGACCATCTCTTTCTAAAAATACGCTAACTGTTGTGCTGCGTTGAATTTTTGACACCCCATATCATATTTCAACTCCACCTTCCTTTTTATAACACCCTTACCGACATTTACTAATATTTCAATAAATAATATGAAAATAAAATAAAATTGACAATGTACCAAAAAGTCACACCACAAATTATAAAATAAATAAATGGTTAAACTTATTACTTCCCCTATCATATTACAACTCAACCTTTCTCTTTGTACTCCCCTTCCGACCTCTACTAATATTTCAAATAAATAAAATAAAATTGACAATATACTAAAAAGTCACACTACAAATTACCCCTCATTAATCGGAAAAATTTTAGAATTTAAATACTTTAAATTATAACAATTTTTAGTACATTAAATTTTGAAACACAATTATGTTTTATACAAAGTCAAATAATTTTTTGAAACTCCCATTAGTTACGCATTTCCAGACACCCTTATACCTCTTACCAAGGAACTATTTTCTAACTCTCTACCCTAAACTTCTTATACCTAAGTTTCTTATACCTAAACCATAACATGTGTGTTTTTTTTTTTTTTAGATTTTCTAACAGTTTTAAAAATGTTACAGTAAATATTCCTTTTTAAATTAATTATCTATTGATAAATTAGTAACCAAAGCTACTTCATCTGTCCGATACATTTTAAACCGGCCCTTTGCACATCTATAAACTACTAAAGTCAACATGAAACAATTTCTTTTTATGTTTTGATGTACTCACAAGTCAGTTATTTTCGACGCACAATAAAATTAGTTTTAGATAGGTTTTGTCTAAATAGGGTTGACTTTTACAGATCATTAATTTTAATATGTAAATCTTTCACTTACTTATCCAAACATCAACCAATTACACTTTGTTGTATCAATAAAATTATTCCTTTTTTTTTACTGTATTATTTCCGCTTACATACATTTTTCAATAATATTAACTCTTTTTCTCTTCAACTTCATTCTTCTATTCATCATGTTGTCAGTGATTTTGCTGTTCTAATTCATTTATTATGCTTCTGTGTTTTCAACAAATATTTTTGTATTTTTAATTAATTTTATTTCATGATACTTAATACCTTTTGTTTTAAATACTTTACAATCTTTCATAGTTCTATACTTTTATACACATTATATATTTTTATTGATTTCTTATTTGTTGTTTATGAAAATCTGGCATTGGACTTTCAGCTACTAAATTCGCAATTGTAAAACAATACCTGCCTCTCAAGTTCAACCATGTAATCATAACAATGTTTTCTTTTTATATCTGTTTTTCAGTCTTTTTATTTAAACTACACCGCACTGTCACTTAACTCACTTTTACACAAGTCATTAATTATTTAAATGAATTATCCCGCACTATTTAACTTAAAACTACCTGATCAATTGGTGTTTTGTGTACCCATTATACAATTTCATGACTTACTACTAAATATGCCATACATAACCTTCTTATAATTATATTAACCCTATTTACGCTTTCATACACACAAATATCGGCCCTTCTTTTCAGACTATCATCTAACTTAATACAGACTTGATACTTCCACTTAAACTAACATTTTTACATATAAAACTTTTTACACAATATTCTATTAACCAAAAATTCAACTTGATTCTTTAAATTTCTCAGTTTTAACACATTTCTATTTTTATAAATATCCAAAATTTGATAAGGCCCCTTATATCTGTGACAAAACTTCTTACAAAATTTAATACTTTTTTTAGACAACTGAACATTTTTAATCAACACATAATCTCCAATCTTAAATTTTACTCTACTAGTTTTCAGCCTACTCAAATTCATACGCCTTATTGCTATCTTTTCCAGTTTTTCTAACACTTTGCTATTAGTTAAATTCTCATCCAATTCATTTCCTTTTATCCCATTATCATCCGGGAATTTGATTTTTTCACACGCTACATCAACAATTCTACGACCAAACATTATTTCCACAGGTCTACTATCAACAGTAACATTTACGTTAAAATTCAACAGATTTTCAATATCCCTAATAAATTTGTACCATTGCAGATGTTTTTTTATTTTACCGGGCTTATTAGAAAATACATCTTTATTTTCATTAAAAACATTTATTAAGCTCTGCTGCTCTGAACTACCTATGTTATGGTTGGTTAGGGTATTAGTTATATCCTCCAGCTGACTGACCCAAATTTTTTCCTGTTCACTCTCTTCGTCTAACACTTGGAGGTTATATAAATTATGGTCTGTCATGTTCTTTGTTGAAAATGATACAATAACTTCCCCAACTACAAACATATTTTTTCTGAAATCCAAACTGACCTTATGTTTTGTTAAAAAGTCACACCCCATTAAAATGTTTACATTTAGATTCTTTACAATAAAAAAAACGTGTATAAACGATTGCTGCCCTATTTTAAACCCTAAAATTACTTGTTTATTGACCCCCGAACTACGCCTTCCAGTAGCCGTTACAATAGTCATATTATTGACAGGCAGTTTAGAATAATTTAGATTTGTTTCCTTTTCCAACTCTATTAAGTAATCGTGGTTAATGCACGATATTTCACTCCCTGAATCACACAACAATTTTACTGTACAATTTTCAATTTTTACTTCAATTTCAGCTAATTTAATATTATCAATTACATCACTATTTTTAAATTGATCAATTTCCACCTCCTCGAGCAAGTCCGAAGCAACATCATTATTTAAAATCAAATTTAAAATTTTATTATTATTATCTATTACCCTATTTCCATTAAAACCTGAATCTATAGATGAACAGGCCAAATTCTGTTCAGTTCCCACATTTTTTCGTTCATCGTCTACTAGTTTAAAGACTGTTCTTCAGCGTGTACATCAGCTTGAACCGTGATAGCATTAACTTTATTCCCGTCTCTACGCTCAAAATTTCGGTTATTAAACATATCCCTGCGATTTCCACCCTCTTATCTATAATTATATCTAACACCTCTATCGTTTTGCTCACGCAGATTTCCTGATCTTTTAATGTAACCATAATTATTATTACCTCTGGAAACATTTTGTTTTTTAAAAGAACTCTCATGATCTCGGCTATCAATACTTGCATGTTTATTAAAATTGTCATTATTAGGTTCCCAGACCTGCTCTCCCTCCATTTCGTCTAAGAGTTGTATAAAACTATCCACATCAGTTATATTACCAATAACCCTTGCCCTGTTCACCGCATTATTAAAATGCTTACTAATTAACTTTACCAATTCTCTCTCCTGCAACCCGGGTTCTAAATGTTTCCCCTTGTTAATTTTTGACATAAAATAGGTTGACATTCTAGTATTTTTATTGTAATTAAACCGTCCAAACTGCAAGTCTTGTCTGACCCCACTTTGTACGCTGTCTGACCAGAATTTCTCCCTAAATTTTTCTACAAACTCATTCAATTTATTTATATTAGACCTCACAAATATCCACCATTCAGACGCTACTTTATCCACTATCAAACTTTCGTTTATAATATTTTTAATCACTTTCCAGCTTTTAATTTCAAAAGTCTCAATTTCATATTTTAGTGTGTTTATAAATTCCATAGGATTTTTACTAGTAAAATTAATTTTAATATTATGATTTGTGCCTTGACTACCACTATTGTTATATGTACTAGTATTTTCAATGCATCTAACCAAGCTACCTTTCAAATCATCATAGTCGTCCTGTACCTTACTACTCAAAACTTCATGATTTTCTTTAATTTCTAAAATTATTTGATCTTGATCACTTATTTTATTTTTTATTTCAGTAATATTTTTCCTATTCCCACCTACTTCATAGTACACTTTGTCTACTCTAGAATTATTTTTAGAAATTTTATTGTCTTGTATTTTAAGTTGTTTATTTATTTCACCTGTTTTACTTTCGATTCCAATTTTTAATAAATCCACCTCATTTTCCATTTTGTTAATATTATTATTTAATTCTTTTCTAACCCCTTGTACCTTAATTTCCATTGCCTTCCTACACTCTTCCCTCACTACAGATTTTATTTCTTCTACTCTTTTTTCCCTTTCTAACCTTTCTTGTCTATCTCTTTCCCTTATTTCATTAACTTGTTGTTGTAATCTTTCAAATTGTTGTTCAAATCTACTATTACATTCAGCCTGTTTGTCAAGTTTATCTACCATAAGCTGTTGTTGTGCTATAAGCTGTTGTAACAATTTTGTGTTTAAATCACCCTGATTGCCACTATCACTACCATTATTGATATTTTTATTGTTACTGCATGTATCGACCTGGTTTATTTCCCCGTCCCTCGATTCACAATCAGTATTAAATAGATTTTGTAAATTAATTACATTACTAGGTCCTACATTATCATTTTCTGTTGTTATGTCATCTTGACCTAAACTATTATTCAACACATTTTCTCCAACATCCTGATTTTCTATCATTTCAATATTTTCACCTTCATTTTCCTCTAACACAATAGTACTATCACTACTATTCACTAACTCAGAGTTTTGTCCCAAATGACCCATTTTCTTAGATCTTAAGTATCTCGGCATTTTCTAAACTTACTCTTTACACCCCTAATTATATTTATTCTTTTAATTACCACCCTCTGCACTTACGAATACGTTCACCGCAAGCGGATGCCAATTTGTAATAAATTATTATTTGTTTATATTTTTTATTTGGAATTAATCCCCCTATTAGGATTACCAAAATTTGCTAACAAATAATTTATCTATTAAAAGGTATTCGTGAATCCGTAAATATTCGTCTCGTGCACAGAGTAGGTAACAAAGAATAAAAACACAACAGATTAGTAAATAATTATTATCTTTAATCTACATAAAATAATTAATAATTAATAAACATACCATTACATACATCAGGCGTTATCGGTGATCACCAAAATATTTTATTATAAAAAACAAAACTATTACTTAACATTAGACTCGATTTATTATATTTAAACTTCCAATCTCACAATGAATCATAACACTATTATTGGTTAGACCCTATTGGTACATAATATAAACCGCGACTTTACTTATCACTCAACTACATGTTATGCTAAAGAATCACGTCTTTCCCGCATCAGATCTGGAACAGCAGTTTTACGTCTTTTCAGCATCAGCTCCGGAACACAAGTCCCCTAGCGTCTCTCGTTCAAATTCCAACCGACTCGATTCCCACGATTTTTAAATTATTTTAGCCAATGAGAAGCAGGTTAATCTCCCCCTCAGATTATTTAAAAATTTTATCTTTAACGGCAGAACTGTATTGGACCCGTTCCCATGACCATCTCTTTCTAAAAATACGCTAACTGTTGTGCTGCGTTGAATTTTTGACACCCCATATCATATTTCAACTCCACCTTCCTTTTTATAACACCCTTACCGACATTTACTAATATTTCAATAAATAATATGAAAATAAAATAAAATTGACAATGTACCAAAAAGTCACACCACAAATTATAAAATAAATAAATGGTTAAACTTATTACTTCCCCTATCATATTACAACTCAACCTTTCTCTTTGTACTCCCCTTCCGACCTCTACTAATATTTCAAATAAATAAAATAAAATTGACAATATACTAAAAAGTCACACTACAAACATTTGATAATACTGGCAATGTGCTGCAGTTTAAATAATTGTTTTAGAATACAAGTAGGTATAGCCTGATTTTCGTAAGGAGAGCACTGGGCAAAACATGTGTCTGCATTAGTATAGTCTTGTATGTACTGCAATAGTGCAGCGTATATAATCAACAATGGAACTGCATGCCGACAAAATACAATTGGTGTTGTCAATTTTCAAAACACTCTTGACTGTACATCTTACTGTAGGTCGGAGGGGTATGCGGGGTCCAAGTCAAGTATGCGCATGCATAGTCCAGCACTCACAGCAATTGGCTCGGCCTTTATTATGAGACCTTAATGCAACAACCAGTTGATGAGACAATCGCTTTAATGTCTTACAGCATATAATCGGTCACCAGAGTTAAAAGATCGTCCAATGTATACTAGTTTTTTGCTTATACTATAACCATCTGGGGGGGGGGGATTTTTATTACAGGATAGCAAACCCCTGCTCACTGCACTTCATGGCAAACTAATTTGTGTTTTAAAAAAAAAATTGATAAAATTGACTTTGTAAAAATCTGGTGTCAAACTCGCACAACTTTCTCTTGCTCATGAACAATATTATTATGTTTGTTTAATCATGAGTAAACAATGTAACATGAAAATTGTCCTCTTGTTTGACTTAAAAAATAAGGAAATTCACTAATTGATACTAAACTAAGCATTGCAGAAAAAACTGTTGGAAATAAAAAGTTGTAGGTTTTTAATTTCCTACGCTGGCCGCATTGGCGTAGTTGGTAATGTGCTCGCCTCTCATCATGTGGTCTTGAGTTCAAATCCCATTCAGGCACGGCATATTTTCATACATTACAAAAAAATCATTTCATCCTTCACCGTCTGCATTAGCAGTAATTGCAGAAGTCGGACGTTAAACCAAAAAAAAAAATTAATTTTCTACAACTTAGTGTATACTTATGCCCTAAAATGTAAATTAAGGCGTTAGGTTTAAAAATAATTTTTTACCATGAGAGCACACCCCCTTTAACAATTTCAGCAGACATGATGCTTACAGTATCTTGTCGATATTAAAGTAGTATTAATCATGAGTAAATAATGTAAAATCAACCTCTGTTGGACTGAAAGACAAGAAAATTCACTAATTGATGCTAAACTAAGCATTGTAGAAAAATATGTTTAAAATAAAAGTTCTAGGTTTTTAAATTTCCTACTTTGTATATACAGTACTTTTGCCCTAAAATGAATATTTAGGCCTCAATCTTAAAAAAAAAACAAAAATCTTGTTTTCATCAAGAGAACAGAATAGATAGACAAAAGAACTAACCTTAACAAACTAACTTAAATCAAATAAAGTAAAAGATGACTTAATTTTATCAATTATAGGATTTTTTTCACAATTTTAAAACATGTAATACCATGTAGGCTATGTTACTCAAGAAGTTTTAAGCTTTCAGAGCAGGGAAATTGATAGGGTTGTTACGAAGATTATCTCATACAAACAAACATGACTTCTTTATAATATTAGTATAGTACAAACTTTCTTGTACTGCACGCATATCTGGGACATTACGCGTTATCGTGATATTCTTTGCAACTGGTTTCGTTGTACCTCAGCGGAGCTGTTCAGTCCAAATAGCCATCATGATTGCCAACCTCCGTCCGGTAGGAGAGGGCACATTAAGAAGAAGAAGAAGACAAGCTTGCTAATCCGAACTAATAAAAACTGCGACTGTTTGGATTACTAAAAGTTTGGATTAGCGAATTTAAATTTAAAAGGAAATTATCTTGTTTAAAATGAGTTACAATTGTTTATGTTGGAATAAACTAATTTAATAATAATATACATACAATAAATTGACCTTACTTGTTTTTTCCACAAAGTCACATGAACAGAAGTAAATTAACATAAGTTTGTAAATATAGTAATAAAAAAATGTACAGTTGTTTATGTTGCTACAACCTAATTCAATAATAAAATATGTATTTTTCATTAACATTTTTTTACTTTTTCTTGTCTATATGAATATTTAGGAAGGAAAGTATTGTTTTCATGTCGATTTTTCACCGAATCTACCCGTTTTCAGACCCCCGAGCCCAAAACATGTTTTTAGCAATTGGTCTGTGTGTGTGAACAAAATATCTCAAGAATGGAACATTGTATGAACTTGAAACTTATGTTAGATACCACTAGAGGACCTGACACTAACATTTTCATTAAAATCGGTCAGAAGTAGTAATTATTCATGTCATTTTTCACTTTTTTCAAAAACGGCTCCTTCAATTTTTTTAAAAATCGCCTTATTTACTAAATATTTTATGCTCTACAAGATAGGGTAGGTGTTATGTCTGCTGAAATTCTTGGTGAGGTTTTCTCATAAAAAAATTGTTTTTTTAAGATTATGGCTTTAATATGCATTTTAGTGCACAAATTTAATAATAAAAGTTGTAGAGAATTTAAAATCCTACAACTTTTATTTCAAACATTTTTTTGTATAATGCTTAGTTTAGCGGTAATTAGAGATTTTCTGTTTTTTTTCTCATGAAAACGTGTAAAAAAATAAGATTTTTTTATTTTTAAGATTTCACCCTAGTACTGAGCCTACAGAGCCTAGTTTACTGTGAAAGAGTGATTTTCCGTATTTTTGAGCCAAACTGAGGTGGATTTTCATTGTGGGTCTTTCACTCATAATTAAAATTAGGTTATGTTTATTGAGGTTAGTTTTTTGTTTATTTCTAATGTTAGGTTATATTGTTAAAATTATTTGCATTGGCAAGAGAAAGTTGTGTGTGTTTTACACCAGATTTTTTCACAAAAAGTCACTTATTTTCTTCAGTTTTCTGGAAGTCAAACTTTTTTATTTATTTAACGTCGCATCAACTGCAACGGTCATTAGCGACGACGTTGGAGTGGAACTTCATGCAATGTAGGTGAAATGATTTTTTTGTAACCTATGAAAATATGCCATGCCTGAGTGGGATTCGAACCCAGGACCGCATGATGAGAGGTGAAAGTCAAACTTTGTTCGAATGCTTTGTCAGCATAAGCAATAATATTTTATGAAACGGTATATTGATTTCATTAGCCCATTTATACAATTTATTAAAATTTGCAACTGCTACTTCATGGTTTATTTTATTTTCCGGTCGTTTTTCATCATCGTCACATCATTCTACAGTCATGTTTCCGATTTCAGCACCATATTAGATATTAAAGAAATAATCGTACCATAGGAAATCATCATCGCTATATAAAAACAAATTTTTTTTATAGTTCAGATTACTGGAGGGGTTCGGATTAGCAAGCTTGTATTGTATAATATTAGTATAGGTTGAGTCACCAAAACTTGAAGACATTTCTCCAGATAATTTATGTGTATATTTTGGATTCAACCTGAATTAATAAGATTAAAAACCCATATTTTTTAAGCTTTTTATTTAAATATAAACAATCTACATAATACATTAACTGTCTTAACTATATTTAACATAACAATGTATCAATGTAAAACAAATACAATAATACAATACAAAAGACTTGGAAAACATACAATGTATGTTCCAGGAATAAATGCAAACAAAATTACATTAAGTTTTCAATAAGAAAGTAGTACATTTACAGAAATAAAAGTTGCAAAACAAAACAAAAAATATTTTATGATATTTCCACTTAATTTACAATATACTGATAGATGTAAAAAATAATATTCTTTTAACTAATTTTTAACCTTAATTATAAAGAGATTGTGTTTTAATTATACAAAAACAAAATTGGTAAATCATTTTATAATATACATAATAGGAAAGTTTACTAGATTTTCTAAATTGACAATACTTTTAAACGCTTAACTTCTTTCGTACTACCATTGAGGTAGACTTCTAGCATGATTTGATTAATAATGACAAAATATTACCACTATTAAAAAATTAATTTTTAAATTTGAAACTTAATTGATAGGTACAATACATTGATATTATTTGCAGTTGTAAATATTTTTAAGAAGAAAAAGAAGTATAACTACTTAGTTACCGCTAGCGAATTTCTTCAAACCTTCTAACAAACTAATGTAAGAATTATGTTCATATACTGTACTGAATTCAGTAAGTTTTTCTACGAATTCATTTGTAATTCCTTTGTCATCAAGAAGATTCATCAAAAGGTCATACAAATACTGTAACAGAAAAACAAATATATTTATAAAAAATCCCTTTCACGAGACTCCTGTCTCATGGCTGATGACAATTTTTAGGCCGGGCATACACTGGAGTGCATGTGGCAAAGTGTGTTTGAGATGGACGCATGCAGCGCAGGACAGGTAGAGCAGACATTACTTACCCTGTGTGACACAGGAGAGGCGAATATTTTTTCCAGGTTCAGAACTTAGTTCATATTTGGCTATTTAGCATGATGGATCATTTTAGTGAGAATGATACGTTCATATTGGATTCGTCCGGTTCTGGTATAAAAGAATTAATTTTACTGTATTTCAAAGAAAAGGGAGAAAAAGTTTGTGGCAAAGTAATTTTATGAAAAAACATACAATGGATAGCGAGTTCTAGTTCACACAAGAATCTGGCTAAACTACATTCAAGAATTACACTAGGTTTACAATGAAACTGTTTTTCATGAAATCAAGATGATTGGTATCATACAATATGGTTGCAGTACGCAGAAGTTCAATTAATTTCTCTTGAACTGACATGTTTTCTCCTATTCTCAATGCGTGCACTAAAAACTGTGGCTGCTCAACACACGACACAATGCTGTGCCACATGTCTGCCTCTCAGTATACGATACGCTACAGGCAAAAATGCCTGCACAGTTTTCGTTCCTGCCCTGCCTGTCCTAAACTGCGCTCCAGTGTATGCCCAGCCATAAACAAGTTACCTTTGACTTGTGGCAAAAACCATTTGTAATTTCGGTATCTACTCTTTAAGAGGAATACATTGACACTATTTCTGTTCCCAAACTCCAACTTTAAATTCTTGACTTCCAGTTTTGGGCCACTTCTGGTCAAAACCGAAATTTCACACCCAATCCAGGCCCTTTAACTTTTTGTGCAGATTACAAATTCGAAAAGCGTTTGTTGCTATCTCTTACAGTTACTGACTGGTTTTTTGACTTCGGGTCGAAACCGGAACTTTACATCCAACTAACTTTTTGCCCACTAACTTATGTGTAGATTACAAACCCAAAAATCGTTTGTTGCTATCTCTTGCAATTTCTGACATCTGGGTGTGATGGCTGGACAAAAGATTGATGATAATTTTAAAAATTAACAAGTCTAATACAGAAACCAAACATCAATACGTTTACTTACCCCATCTAATACTTCTCCAGAAACTGCATAGTTTGAATCTTTCCAATCACCTTCATACAAGGTAACTTCATCGATTGCAAACAAATCATCTGCAACATAAAAAGAATTCAGTTTATATACTGAAAATGGTTACTTTCAAGAACAAAAATTTGGTGATAAAAACTCACATGACTTTCTCTTGTCAATGAACATAATTGAAAATATAAACTAAGTTTCATCTGAGTGGTTAAATAAAAATCAACCTCTGTAGGATTTAAAAATACCAAAAATCACTAATTAACGCTAAACAACACTCTGCACAAAAAATTCTTGAAATAAAAGTGGTAGATTTTTTATTTACAACAACTTCAATTATATACACTTTTGCCCTAAAACGCATATTAAGGCTGCAATCTTAAAAACCACTTTTTACCAAGAGAGCATAGCCCCGCCTCGAATTTCAGCAGACATAAGCGCTTACCCTACCTTGCAGAACAAAATTGTAGTAAATGAGGTGACTTCTAATACGATTGTACGAGCCATTTTTGAGAAAATCATAAAAAGTTTGCCTATAACAGGCAAGTGGAGTGTTAAATTATTTGCACTCTATGCTAGTTCCAGGGCTACAAAAATAGTTCTGTTTCTTATCATATGATCAGCTTATAATTATATGATAAGCATTTAAGAACAGAAGAGATAAGAGGTGTAAAAACACTAATCTCGAGTTATCTCCTCTGAGAGTAATGAATTTCATTATACAGCCAGACCCAGTGGTGTTATTTAAAGGGTGGAAAGTAAATGCTTTTCAGAAGGCCTGGCATGCTGATAAGAATACTTTTCCATTTAGTAAGGAAGGCAAGGGTAAACACCTCACTCCCCATTTTACTTAGTAAAGCCTCTACATGTTCAAACCAGCCTTTCAGTTGGACCTAACAATACATAAAAATTACATGCAATAAATTACTACTTCAGGTTGACAAATTTTGATGAAAATGTCGTGTCAGATCTTCTCGTGGTATCTAACTTAAGTTCAAAGTTTCACCTTCGTATGCTATTCCATTCTTCAGATATTTTGTTCACAGACATTATAACAAAGCTAAAAAAATATATTTTTGAGTTTGGGGGCCTGAAAACATGAATATCAAGTGAAAACTTGATTTAGAAATATTGTATTCCTTCACAGATACATTCATATAGGACAAGAAAAAGTAAAAATCTATATTACCGTATTAGAAATTTCATTACAATTCTGGAAATGACACGCCTAAGAATTACCTATAACCTAATGACAATAAAAAAACCAACAAAATAAAAATTTATTTAAGGTGAAAAGACACAAAAACTACACCAACTGTGCAAAGAGGAATAAAAAGTGTTTATATTTTGATTAAATAATTCAGTCAAAATTGCCAACAAATAATAATTTTGTTGGATACTGAGAAGTAGGATCTTCACTTGCGCAAAATAGAACAGCTTGAAGAACTGCATTAATTCAGTCGAGAGACTGAAAACAAAAAAACTGAGTACTAGAAGGAAAAGTTTACACTAACAAAATTTGAAGTTTTGTTAAAGATTATAAACTGGAAATGCTAAACAGCAACGAATAGAATCTCCAGATTCTATTTCATATGAACAATTATTTATTATCAATTAACTATTAATGTTAATAGTGTCCGGTTTTAATTTTCCTCTAATATAAAGGCACATTACGACTCTACTGTACGTTTGACCTGTGTTTCAACAAACTGCATCTACTTACTGTATCCATCATCAGCCTGTGTTTCGCTCCCAGATAAAAATGAACATGTGAATCCTAATGTTTTTGCTCCTCTTCTTATTTCAACTTCAAAAACTGGTTTGGACTTCATTTCTCCAAGTTCTGGTTTATCCATGTTTTGATTTATTTCTGGTTCCGCGTCAGTATCAACTGAGTGGTTTACATTGAAATTAACTTCAATCCTAAAAAAAAAGATTAAAATTTTTTAATTTACCCACTTAATTACCCAGTTTTTAATTTTTTTAAATTTTTTTTAGTACCCAAGGTAATTAGAAGAGACAGTACGGGTCACGTAAAGATGCGCAGTAGCCTATGACGTCACCGGTGCTTAATAACACGCCCAGCAGTTTGTATTATTTCAGTACTTGTGAATGTTGTCAGTCCATCTAATTTCATAGAAAGAGTGGCGTAAATGAATGTAGTAATGTAATGGAGGCCCTAGTTGGGAGGCTTAAATTAACATACTGTGATGTTAATGAATACGGAATAATAAGTTATGTGAGAACTAGGACTTTTATAAGAATTAAATATAACAATAAGCAACATTATTTAAAAAGAAAATCATACGGTATTAGAAAAGTGATTTGGAAAGGAAAAGCAAGAAGGTTAAGTGAACTTGTCCAATAAAATTTTTTTGGTAAAATACATTGTTTCATTTTTCCAGATTTATAAAATACACAATAAATATTTTGTGTAATAACAGTAGGCCTAACTGTTAAGATATTCACAACCAATTTTTTTTTACAAGTAGACTACCGAATATCATATATTTATTTATTATTACAATTACAGACTTGTTTAAATTTTTTTTTTGTATAATGTGAATATCTAAAGACAATCTGTTTATTTACTTAAATCGTTAACAAAAAATGGCATTTTTTTTTTTTTGGTTTAACGTTCTGCAATTACTGCTAATGCAGATGGTGAAGGATGAAATGATTTTTGTAACGTATGAAAATATGCCGTGCCTGAATAAGATTCAAACCCAAAACAGAATGATGAGAGGCGAGCACGTTACGAAAAGTAGCAGGTAATAATTTTATATTTTACTTACATTTCATAACAATTCTTTATTATCATTATTATTCTCGCTGTTATTGATAGATTAGACAAAACATAATTATAATATCCCAATATTAGTCTTGAATGTAGAGGGAAGAATTTAAAGAACTGATGCTTTCAACACCGGTGACATCATTTGCTAGTGATGGTATATACTCATGACGGCCGGTCATGTGTATGACCCCTACCATCTCTTCTATTTACTATGATAGTACCCATGAAATTGCGACCCTGGATCTAGTTAGACAGTAATGCAGTGTTGCCATATTTGGCAGAATGGGAACAAACTTTTTATATTTTATAATTATCTCATCATAAATATTAGAAATTTAATTTTGTTCTTGCTTCAGGATTGTTAGCCAAATTTTTAAAAACACTACTGATTATTTTTTTACTTTATTTTCTAAGATCTTACAATTTTGATAACGGTGGTCGCTGTTCAGAGTTAATTTACTGGGTTGATCCTCAAAATCACAGAATTCATTTACAGTAGGTCCTCACATTACGATCGTAATTCATTCCGGAAGAACGATCATAAAGCGAAAATATTGTATTGTGAGACTGCATTCTTGGCCAATCATTAGACCATAATATACAACTCCACAAGAAATTTATATTAGCCTTTACACACAGATAACCCTATACATTCTTCAAATAGTGCTGATTTTAGTACAAATGATTTGATAATAGGTATAATTATAAAAAAATGCCTTTTTGAATTGTGTTTGATCTATCAGACACTTTAACGTCTTTTAAAACTGACTTTTGCTTTACAATCATGGAAATTGTAGACTGGGAGTAACCATACTGGCGAACCAAGTCATTTATCCTACCCCCTTTATCATATTTTTTTATAATTTCTTGCTTTTCCTTAATAGAAATTTTACGTTTTATGCGCAATTTAGGACCCGTTTTCACTATAACTACAGTATCGTACACAGGAAACACAATACCAAAACTACAAAGAATATGTATGTATAATAACACGACGGACACTACGTCACAGATGCTAAACCAATAACTAAGGCGATACGCAAAACAATACTAAATAGTATGGGTGCTGTGACAAAACTGAAAAACAGAAACAACCTTGAGCTGATGATGGGAGGGTCCAGGTAGCATGGTCGAGGGTATCTTGACAAGAGGGAGGGAGTACATTCAATAAGAACTTCTTACTGCAGGGATTGACGATTGGCAGGTCAGATGCATGTGCGACTTTGGGAATCCGATGACTAATTTGATGACACATCGTAAAGTGAGGGTCCACTGTAAATTGACAACTAAAAATACATTACATGGAAAAAAAACAAATAAAATTTTAAAACCTTTTAATGAAAACACTGTATTAAACGGCAGGCTTATAAAATAAACAAATTTTTAAAATGAAAATGACTTTAAAAATCAGCCCACAATTGTTACATAACGTGTGCATATGTTAAATGGGAAAAATCAATAAAAAATTTGCTTCATATTTTTATTGAATCTTTTCTATTAGGGTCGCTTAATCTTTAAGGTACTTCATTTTTTGAGTAACCTTGCATTATTTACAACTACACACAAACCAAATTTCCATTTTTACATAATATGGGTCTCAATTTACATGAAGAAATTTTCTGGACCATAACAATCAAATAAAACTACTGAACGTACTTAAAAGTACTGTACTGTATGCTTAAAGAAACAAATTAATAACGATAAAAAATTAATTAACAAATTAATCCTTATTGTTCTAAAATCTAATTTAAATTCACGTTAACACAAAATAATACCAATCAACTTACACCTCATCTCCCGAAGATTTTGTAAGTGTAACTTCAGATCCATCCAACTTAACTTTAAACCCATCAACTTCAACGGGAACAGTAGATGATTTTAATAACTTACGCTCTGCTGAAATTTCTTCATTTAAGAAATCTACTAATTCTTTGTCTCCTGGAATATAATTCATAAGTCAGTATAAAATTATGGTTACAAACAATAGTTTTAATTTAAAAATACTAGTGAAAAAGTAATATTGCTTGTTAAATAATTATCATCAATCACTGATGTGAATGGTGAAAGTTTTGCCTCATGCCAACTGGAAAACATGTAATCATAATTATCCAGGGAAACTAGTTACACAAATTTTCAAATTTGTTTTACATTATTGGGCTGCCAGGACAGAAATTTAAATAATTTGAACATAATCCCAGTATGGTACAAATAAAATAGGAGTAAGCTGGATTGTTGTATAAAATTATCAATTTTTACAATCATTAGAGCCTATTAAAAGCTTTTTAGAATGATTACAGCTCTAAAACATTCACGATAGCTTTTGCTAAACATGATCAGGATAAGTTTTTTTGGTTTATTTCATTGAAACCTTTACATACATTAGGCTCAGAATGGAAGATCTATTACTGAAGAATTTTACAATGAATGAAATCAATTGTATATAAATTAAAAATATCAGCAAGTCTTTACAGAAATAAAGATGAAATAAACAAAAAAGTAAATTATTTTAGAGAGTACTGCATAGGTTTACATGAAGCCATCCTAACCAAATGGTTCTCAGCTATACTCGTTAATATAAACAGGTGAATGCTTGCAAATATTGGTAGAAAATTTGAGGAAAAGAAAAGAAGTTATACCGAAACGAACAATGAATATGAACCTCAACTCCTATCAATATTAACACACCCTTCTTATCACGCTGAAAGATTAGGTTGTAATTTCATCATGGATTGAGGTTAGAAAGAATATTCACCGGTAACTAAACTGTATGATTACCTTTTGTATGGGCAGCACGAATTCCACCGCAGCCACAAGAACACAAATTACTGTGAGTTGCTACTTTAACCATACTATTTGTTTTTCCTTCTCCGTTTCTTGATGAACACATGTGCCATAAAGTTCTAGTAAACTGTTTTCTGTTCGATGAGCATGCTTCACTTTGCCGAAAAGAATTTGTGAGGCATTTTAGGGTAGAATTTTTAAACACTGACCTTAAAACTGTATTCATTGTAAATGCTTTGTTTTAACTAATTACTGAAAACGTTCAAATTTTTATAACTGCACACAGAAAATAACCCACAAAATTCCCTTCAGCACGCGTGAAAAAATTTTGCTAAGAGGACGAACATTAGTGCCGTAATTTACTCACCAGGTAGCGAGCGTATCGACTGATTCTTGCACAACTTGAGGCACTCTTGCTGCAGAAATACCTAGGGGAGATTTATTATTCTTTAATTTTGCCAATACTGTATTTGAAAATATCAAAAAAAATATATTCATCTGATTATAATTACATTAAAATAGCTCGAAGTTAATTAACAATAATGCACAGAACCACCAGAGTGGTACAGGATTGGTTAAGTGCATCGGTATTAAAATTCTAATAAAAGTAACTACCTTCACTAATAATTTCAACCACCGAACCTTCGTCTCTGTGAATCAGCTAATTCTCAGCGACGACTTTATCACACAGACCAAACCGGTCGGTTAAAGTGACTAGTTAAAAAACAATACCTTATTATCTGAGTTAGGGATACGTAATAAATATACATGCGCTACCGGCAAAAGAAATATATACAAACAAAAATATTACGTTAAAACAGATAAGGCAGGTTGTTCTTTTATTACTTGAAATCATAAATTAAGAAAACAAGTAACCCAACGTTTAAATAAAACTTGTGAGATGTTTTATACATCATTCATGGATTTTTTTAACCTTTATTCAAGAAATTCACTATCAGTGAATATGATATGATAACACAAAATACGAAAATATTAACATGATAAAAACGTGAGTGTGGAGACACAGTCCGTGACAAAACTCCGACGTGAAAGATAAGTACAGCACTTAGATCACTGTAATGGTCAGTCAATTACAGTTTTTATTAAGTTAGTTGACAGTAGCTCGGCTCCATCGACGTTTTAATCGTCGTATTGGATTGTTTGGGAGAGTCTGCGTAGTCAGATTTGAGATCAATGTGTTGAGGTGGTTCATGAGTTTCTTCCTAAATTTTGTATAGAGTTTAAAGAAAACGTCATATATTTAGGGTACATTTAGGTCTAAGTGTAGCGTTTTGTTGGTTGCATATTAGGGGGCGTTAACTATCGTTGTTTAGGTCATCATCCGAAAGGTTTTACTAAGTAAACCGAGGAGTGAGGTGGTTTACCATGCCTTCTTCACTGAGTGGAAAAGTACGCTTGTCAGTATGCCGGGCCATCTGCAAAGCACATATTTTCCACTCCGAAAATGAGCTTTCACTTCATTCACCACAGGGTCTGGCTGTTTAATGAAATTCATTACTCTCAGAGGAGATATAGTCACTTGAGTCACGAGGTTACCCTTGTTTGCAACGAGGTGTAAAGGGGGAACAGCATCAGCGCGCATGCGCGACTGCTTTAATTTCAGTACATAAACATAACAACTTACACTATACCCATAGGCCTATAGGCTATAGGTAGCCTATAGGTAGACTACGTAGCCTATAGGCTACGTAGAAGATATTTATGAAAAAAGTATTTTTCAAAGTGGTGTAGTAACCAAAGATTCAGCTGTAGGAAAGTACAGAAGGGTTCGTTCACGCATATCCGATTATAAACGGCTCGGTTTAGAAACGGTCTCTTTTGTTTGATACCGGACAAGCGTGAAGCGAGTTGTCAGATATTGGCGTGCAACGGCATCAGGTTGCCGTGTGCGCTCCGAACGCCCCGCTTTTCGAACTGATGGGCGGCCCGTTGGCGTAGTAGACCTCAATTAGCTTCTAAACCGAGGTCACGGGTTCGATTTCCGGTCAGGTCTGACATTTTTCATCGCTATTTTCATATATCATATTCCTCCACCGTCAGTATTAGTAAAAACTGCAAAACAGTCGGACGTAAAACAACAATAATAAGATGATCATTCTTTCTTCACAGCGCCTATCATACTCGAGGACGAACATTGCTATAGTTCACTCGCACCAGGCATGTAGTCAGTGGGACTTCAACCCCATCGTAGGGAAAATTCAAATTTCATTCCAGACTAATATGCTGCGGGTTACTGTATCCTGGTCTAGGAACCTGGCTCCAGGTCTGATATGTTTCATCTCTCGTTTTAATCTATCATCCTTCACTGTCATGACTATCCAATGTAAAACGATTGCAATCTGAAAAACTGCCTTATTCACACCTATCCTGTTCAGTTCGACTCGGTGAGAGTAGAGTTCACTGTAAATAGAAAACTATCAACAAAACCTTCGCGCAAGTGTAATGAAAATTTCACCCCACTACCACGAAAAATTATCTGTGCGGATGCGTAGGAACTGATATTATTGAGATATGTCTACGTCTTTCTGATGTACGTATTTTGGTGGAGGGGATCAGTCCATCATAGTCTTCTGTACTTCGCTTCGTTCCACCGCCTCAAATCTGCTACTGAAAACTATTGAAGTGTTGTACTATATAGCACGCATGTGTTTGAATGTTGAGTTTGAAAATGTGTAAATGTTGACGTATAACATCTTTTTCTACAGTTTAATTTATTGTTTAAATTTTATTAAAATTAGACGTAGAGTTTAATAACTTTCATTTTGTATTAATTTAAATATGGCATCAACTTCAAAATCGCCAACTTCAACCGGAAGCCCACTTCGAGGACAAGCTGGTGAAATAGTTTATAATATAGCTTCCTATTTAATAAAGAATAAAAAATAAATCACAATTTAAAGTACCATGCTGTTGATGCTACTAGCGAAGCCACTTGTGTTTCTCTATCAACAGTAAAACGGATACTTGCTGAAGGGAAGCAATCAATTTGCAAAGGGAGAATTAAAATTTTCTTGCGTAACGTGTCCAGGATGTCACGGCAGTATAGGAAGTTGTGCTCTCCTGCTGGAACTAACATTCTCGTTTGCGTAAATCTAATATTGCAATAAACTGATGAATTGAGTCGTGATAAAACACACCATCCAGGGATTTTTCAAAAGTAAAGTTCCTATTACACAACGCCGAGAGATGTGCTTCTGCGATCGTTCACTCCTAGTTTATTGGAAATTGATTTAACAAACATAAGATTGCCGACTTGTTCGGAACAATGGAATTGGGATAGGTACCTTTACTGAAACCGTCTTTTACTTGTTGGTAAAATTTATAAGCGATATAAGTCTCAAGAATAAACACACGTTCGTCTTTGAAAAACGACATCGTTGACACAATAGAGACGAATGGATACTCGAATAGCAAATATAATATTTACAATAATTATATTGGTGCAAAGGAACGACATTTAAATTGTTACGACAGTTAATCTTGATTACAGTGTTAGCAACTGACATTTAAGGAGCCGTGGAATTTACCTGTGCGTTACTTTTAGATTTTTAATGTAACGGTTATGCCTTTTTGAAACACCCATTGTAATATTAAACATACCCTTCCGGATGCATCCTTCTACATACTAGAACAACAGCTTATGAATAACATTTAAGGAACTGGCTACTGAAATTTTAATAAGCAGAATGGAACATAAAGGGAAATTAATGAAGAAATATGATCAAAAAGTCGATTATTGCAGCAGCATAGTTTACAGAACTGTATTTCTAACTGACAACGAAAAGAAGTGCGAACACTCATTATACGTCCAGTTTATTGGAGTATAATTTTATATGATTAAAAATGAAAAATTCAATGTTCTTGGCATTCAAAACAAATTTTCGGTGTTAGTTTAGTTTGGACGAAAAAACTGGGAATGTTGTATCTATATTCACAGTTTATATACTATAAAAAAGAAAGAGTTGTTGGTTTCCTAAAACTAAAAATATATAATTTAAGAATATTTTTTCGTTAACGAATTATTTAAACTAGATTTTAAAATATATTTGTGTTTAAATGCATAATAAAATTATTTGAAAGTATAATGTGCACTGTATAATATTTTTGTAACTGTTTTGGGTTCGAGATTCAAAATACTGGTTTCTTATTGGTTAACCATTTCAAAATGTTAGTTGTCTTGTCTTTGCGTATTCATTTCTGTTTGTGACGTTAGAGACTTTTAGTATATTTTAATTTAAGTACATTAGATTCTCCGTAAGGCTGTAAATAGTTGTGTATTTTTATTCTATAGTACATTATAAATCATGTCTGCTATGAGTTCTGTAAGTAATTTTTTTGTGTGTAATTATTTTCATGTGTTTTACTTAAATATGTACCTAACCCTTATTCAGTTGTGTCTTCCGTATTTCAGTCAAATTTTGTATTATTGATGTAACGGGAAGGCTTAATTTCAAAGTAATAATTTTATTTTGAATGCTTAAAGTAGTTAAATTTTATAAAATTAAAATAAAAAATATCAGTGTATTGCTGTTATTTTGTTTAATGTTTTTATTGGGGGAAACTGTACACAAGTGACTTTTGTGTTTTGTAGCGTATTAGCGTTGTTGGTTCGATTTAACTACGACTCTTGCTATTTCTTTGTCTAGTAAGTAATGGAGTTTAAAGAAATAGAAATAAGTTTTGGTTATAAATTGCGGATACTACCTTCCTTACTTCCTTGCAAATCATTACTACAGATTAAATAAAATATTTTGTTTTGTTTACCATAAAATGAGAAAACATATTTGATAATACTTCTCTAGGCCTAGCTGGTAGTGTAATAAAACAAGCTTGTTGGAAATCTCACTTTGTGTATTACTAGTAAGCATTGTATTATTTACTTAAGATACTTAGGTTAGGTTGAGTTAACCATCTTGCATTTAAACCTTAATAAAAAATAATATACCTACATTAGTTCATTTTTCAAGTGAAAATATAATGATCCTAGTACTTTCTTTGCTAATCATTCTATGCCACATTTTATAGCTAAGTTTATCTTTAACATCTGGTGTAAGGGAATGGTTCATCTCTGCTCAATTAGAGCTTTTCATGGAAGTTGAGGTAAATGGAAATATTTCCTACATTTTGTTTAAAATTGGATCTAGGACAAGAAGAATTTTATGTAACATTTTAAGGTGGTCTAAGAGATACTGTGTCTTTTCAATGAATTACTGTCTAATTTTAGGGGAGAGTGATGGTTCTTGAATTTAAAATTTAAATTAATTAAACTGTAGAAAGGGGGTTACAGGTTCATCTGTTTACGCTTTGCTATATAAAACTGATTAGGTATTTGTTTTTCCATGTAATGTGATGCAGTGAAATGGGATTTAGGTCCGTTTTCCCTGTATAATGAATTGAATGCCCATTTACTGCTTGAGTCCCAGCTCCGTGTACTTTGGAGGATTGCAGAGCGTTGTTATAGTAGTGGGAGAATGAATGAGTGTACGAATGAATTAGTAGTGTTCACAGCTGCTGCATTTGTAGTGGTAGTGTGTACTAACTAGACTAAAAACATATTCTATCATCTGGCGCATTAATTTAACAAATACCTACTTATTTGTTAGGTTATTAACTTGGTCGGATTTTATAATATTTAACTTAACATTTTATATCAAAACATGTTAATAAATAATTGTAATAAATACAAACAAATATGTTAAATATGGGAAGTTTGAAAACGAATGTTTTGTATCAGTAACACAACAATCGTTCTCCCAGAATGTGTCACTCATTCATAATACCTCGCCTGTATCCTTCACCCCGCAACTGCACGGAGCTGGGACTCAAGCAGTACCTACCTTTGTATTTTTGAGTTTCTTTCTTTTGTAGTTTGGACTTTTTTCATTGTTCTACGAATTTACAAGTTTTAGAGTACAAGAGAGCATTAGATACGCAAACATCTGTAGCAGAAGAAGCGTAGAGAAATTATGATCAGCTAATTGAACAGTTGTGTAGAAATAATGAATTTTTAATCTCAGCAAGTTTAGTGAAGAAACAGTACGCGTATCTGAACCAACCATATGCATCAGTATTCTTATTTTTTGCATCAATCGCTCTACGTTATTATATGTATTATACAGTAAAAAATCAATTCACCACTTATTATGTTTTGTCTACCAATGAATAACCCATTTTTTCATTAAGTTGTATTTCTTTTAAATAGAAATTAATAGCTAAGATGTTAGTAAATAACCTGTTTTATTGGTATTAATATTATTATTTCTTAAACAACTACTTACACGTATAATCAGTAATATTACAGGAAGCCTTTCATTGCTACTTTACTTATAACGTTACAGTGTTTTCAATAATTTTCTTATTGTGTTAATTGAAAAAAAAAAATATGGAAATTACCTTTTACTAATTAACATATTACGAACGATCTGTTAGGAAATACAATACACAATTAAAAGCTAATCACTGGAATTGAAAGCGATCATGATCTGCTGGAACAGGGAAATTTGTTGCTCTAATTCTACCATTGGTTGGTTGTTCCTTCTACAAAACATGTTCATGCACATCCTACACCATGACTGCTTTCTTGTAGCCTACTTAAAAAACTACAGTAGGTAGGTTACTTCTTTTGACACAATATTTGTAATCTTCTGTTGAAGGTGTCTGTTTCCTTGTGTTACATTGAGTAAATTACAATGTTGATCAATATTTAATTATTATTTACAGAATGTTGAAAATTTATCACCACAAATCATAAGGAGAGTGGCTAAAGAATTACAAGAATTATCACATGATCCTCCAGAAGGTATTAGGGTAATTATTAATGAAGAGGATGTCACAGATATTCAAGCATTTATTGAAGGACCAGGTATGGTTATGCAATAGATTTACTGGTGTAAGTTCAGAAGTCATTTACAACTGGTTGTTATATTCCAGTATAACATTATTTGCAATATTTCTCTTTTCATGATATACCTGTTATACAAGTACCAGGATGCCTCAATAATTTTTTTTTAATTCTGGAAATAAAGATTGTGAAAGTTTCAGGTTATGTCAGAGCTAACGTAAACTGTATTTCCTAATAAAAATGTGGTTTCGGACTGACACTTTTAATAATATTTCTTGGGAAGAAAATTGATTTAGGCAAAGTTTTACTTAAGATTGCTCTATCAGAATTGTTACACAGTTCGGGTCTTTTCCATTTTATGTATGCCACTGTGAAATCCAAATTCCCTAAAAGGTTAAACAATTCTCCCACTCGTGCGTCTAGCGCGCCAATCTGACAAGAAATATTCCTGCGTAATGTCAACTCCACTCCCATTTCACAGTCTATGAATTTTGTAGAGTTACTTAGTAATATTTGGGCGGAGAAAGATGCTGCAGTTCCGAGTTACTTCAGGTTATTGCATAATCCCAGAAGATGTGACAACTAAAAAAGTCTGTGTGACTACACGACGTTCTCTTCCCAATGTAAATAATTAAAAAATATAATGTAGTTGTAATGTTGTAATAATTAAATGTAAAAGATAATGTAAATAATTAGAATAAGTTTAGTAATAAGTTATAAGTAACCTGTAAATAAAAAAATATAATAAACTCAAAATAAAACAATCAAAATAAGAAATAAAACAACAGAATGTGTAACATAGTACTAGAGACGTATTTTTAAAGTAAGGGCCGTTTGAAAATAAAAAAAAAATAAAAGGAAATTTGCAAAAACTAACTTTATTTTCGGAATCTACATACCTTTATCTATTTTTCTACATAGTTTCCAAGTTTTTGTAAACACTTATCATATCGCACAACTAAATTTTGGAAACCTTCATAAAAACTTGCCGCCTGCTGTGATAACCAAGAATTCACGGACATTTTCAATTCGTCGTCATCGTCATAACGGCTGCCGCCCAAGTGATGTTTCAGATGACGGAAGAGATGAAAGTCGCTCGGCGCAAGGTCAGGGCTGTAGGGTGGGTGGTCCAAAACTTCCCAGCCAAAAGAGTCCAATGCAGCTCGGGTCTGAGCGGCAGTGTGAGGCCTTGCATTAGAGAGTTCCTTGAATTTTCTGACACGTTATGACAAAAATGGTGACGACATGCTGAGTGGGATCGTAACTGGAGACGAAACGTGGATTTCGCATTTCACTCCCGAATCGAAACAACAAAGCATGGAATGGAGACACACGCACTCTCCCGTAAAGGTCAAAGCCAAACAGACTTTGTCACAGCGCAAGATCATGGCGTCTGTGTTTTGGTATAGGCATGGTGTTTTGCTGGTCGACTTTATGGAACGAGGAACGACAATAAATGCAGAAGCCTACTGCCAAACCCTGAGGAAGCTGCGCAGAGCAATTCAAAACAAGAGACGAGGCATGCTCACAAAAGGAATTTTGTTTCTGCACGATAATGCAAGGCCTCTCACTGCCGCTCAGACCCGAGCTGCATTGGACTCTTTTGGCTGGGAAGTTTTGGACTACCCACCCTACAGCCCTGACCTTGCGCCGAGCGACTTTCATCTCTTCCGTCATCTGAAACATCACTTGGGTGGCAGCCGTTATGACGATGACGACGAATTGAAAACGGCCATGAATTCTTGGTTATCACAGCAGGCGGCAAGTTTTTATGAAGAAGGTTTCCAAAATTTAGTTGTGCGATATGATAAGTGTTTACAAAAACTTGGAAACTATGTAGAAAAATAGATAAAAGTTTGAAGATTCTGAAAATAAAATTAGTTTTTGCAAATTTCCTTTTATTTTTTTTTATTTTCAAACGGCCCTTACTTTAAAAATACACCTCGTGTGTATATATATGGGATGGGTAAAAACGTGTGTAAGCGTGCGTGATTAGCAACTATGGTGGGTTATGCAACTGTAACAGTGCATTAGTATTTTTGAAAATTTCCTGATCCTAGCCAGAAATCGAACCAGGTACTCTGTGTTGTAGGCTAGCGGGCTAACCATTATGCTAGAGACGCTCTCTTGGGAGTTATTTTTTGAGAAATTGTATATTGCGCAAACGGGTAGCGGGTAGGACCTCTTCGGACAATCCTACCAGGGGAAGTGAATCAATCCCTGCCCTCCGCAGATTCCAGGTGTTTCCTGACCCGGGAAACTAGTACCTGTTTAGGGTCCCTTGTCCAGGGTTACGGACGACCGAATGATTGCCGGGATAAGCAATCCCCTACTTACCGGCCAACGGCTTAGGGCGGATGAGCTGGTAAGTGGAAGGGCACCCTTTTGTCCTGAGATTGAGAAATCGATCTCAAAGGCGGAGGAACCAAGGACTGGTCAACGGCGTAAGGATACAGAAGGTAAAGGGAACCCACTGTATTAAAGATCCTTATGGATATTCCCAGGATATTCATCCGATTAGCATCATGATGAAGGCTCAAATACAAATGGCCTCTAGTCCCGGGCAGGCCTTAAGTGGTCAAGAGGTGCGAAGAATCCCCCGGTTTCAACTTGATAGGAAAGCGAAAATAGCTACTTGGAATGTCAAGACTTTGTTTGCAGCTGGAAAGTTTGACAACTTGATCCAGGAGATGAATAGGATGGAGATAGGAATTCTTGGTGTGAGCGAAGTCCGCTGGCCTGGAAACGGGATGATTAGATCGAAGGGTAAAGTGATGTACTACTCAGGTATCAGTGATTCCGACCGAAACCATCAGCATGGTGTTGGTATCTTAATGGATGAAAGCATACAAAGGTCGGTAAAGAATTTCATTCCATGTTCCGAAAGAGTACTCCTGATTCAGCTGTGTGGTAGACCCATCAACATCAATATTATACAGGTATATGCCCCAACGGCAGATAAGTCAGAGGAAGAAATTGAAGAGTTCTACAAACAACTGGATAGTGTCCTAAGAATTACAAAACAGAATGAAGTCACCATAATTCTTGGAGACTTCAATGCTAAAGTCGGTAAGGGTAGAGCGGGATCAGTGGTAGGTGATTACGGCTTGGGTGAAAGAAATGAAAGAGGTGAAAGGTTGGTTCAATATTGTGAAGACAACAATCTGGTGATTACAAATACATGGTTCACACTCCCACCAAGACGATTGTACACCTGGAAATCTCCGCAAGACAGTGACCAGCAAACTGTTCGTAACCAGATAGATTACATTATCATTAATCGTAGATTTAGAAATTTCATCACTAAGGTAACCACGATGCCAGGTGCCGATATGGAATCTGACCACAATCCGCTACGTGCCGACATACTGCTGCGCCTGTCCATACCCAAAGGAAGAGCCTCTAAAAAGATATTAAAGCCAGAATTACTTAAAGATCAGGAAAGAAGATCATTATATAAAAACCATCTTAATAAAGGATTGGAAGGTGTTAGCAATACAGGCGATATGAGCAAGCACTGGCTCGAAATCAAAGAAGTTTTCAAGAAAACAAATGAACTTTTCCTCAGAAACACCGAAAGGCATATGAAAAGCAAATGGATGACTGATGATATTCTTGATTTGATGGAGGAGCGAAGGAGGAGTAAGATCGAAGGAAATTATATAGAATATAGAAATCTTCAGCGAAGAATCCGAAATGGAATAAGAACGGCGAAAGAATGTTGGTTGGCTGACAGATGTTTGGAGGCAGAGAATCTGAGTAGGTTAGGAGATAGTTTCCACCTCCACAAAAAAGTCAAGGAAATCGCTGGAGTATATAACAGAAGAAATATAAGTTTCATTAAGGATGAAAACAATAAAATAATATTGGACACCGAGGAATTGTTACTGACGTGGAGGAGATACACCACTAATCTCTTCCAGGATGACAGACCAGAGAACCCCGAAGCTGGAATGATGCCGCTGTCGGGACCAAGTATTTTGAAGAGTGAAATTAAACATGCCATAGCGTTAATGAAGAATAGCAAAGCTCCGGGCCCTGATGATATGTACTCAGAGACGTTTCATTTAGTTAGCGAACACAACCTTGATATCATTGTCCGACTTTTTAACAACATTTATGACACTGGACATATTCCCGAGGACTGGCTTCTCTCTACGTTTGTCGCACTTCCGAAATCAAACAACGCAAACTCATGTAAGGACTATCGTCTAATTAGCCTGATGAGTCATTTTCTTAAACTCTTTCTTCGAGTTCTACACACGAGACTCTATAGGAGGTGTGAGGAAGTAAGTGGTGCTAGTCAATTTGGATTTAAGAGCGGTTTTGGAACGAGAGAAGCCATATTCAGTCTCCAAACTTTGGTACAAAATTGCCAGGATCAGAGAAAGGACGTCTTTTTGTGTTTCATCGACTATGAAAAGGCGTTTGATAATGTAAAGCATGATCTCCTCATATCATATCTTGGGGATTTGGGGCTGGATGGGAAGGATATAAGGCTTATAGGTAATTTATATTGGAATCAAAGGGCGGCAGTTCGAATTCAGGATGCGGGAACAACTGAGGAATTCGAAATAAAAAAGGGTGTCCGACAGGGGTGCATCTTGTCTCCGATGTTGTTTAACTTGTATGTGGAGAGAGCATTCGCCGAGTCAATCTCCGACAGTAGCATGGGCATTAAAGTGAACGGAATTCCCATTAACAATATTCGGTATGCGGATGACACCGTGATATTGGCGGATAGTGCGGATGATCTCCAAGCTCTATTAGACAGGGTCAATAAAAAGAGTCAGGGTTTGGGTCTGAAAATTAACATCCGTAAAACGAAATGTATGGCCATCAGTAGAAACGGCACTCCGGGTACAAGAATATCCATAAATGGAGAGAACATTGAACAGGTCGCTCAATTTAAATACTTGGGATGTATGATCAACCAAGAATGGGACCCAGATCATGAAATAAAATGTAGAATCGAACAAGCTCGAGCAACATTCCTCAGACTTGGGAAATTTTTGAGAGACAAGAACTTAAGTCTCAGTCTTAGATATAGGATGGTAAAATGTTACGTCTGGTCCGTTCTCTTGTACGGAGTAGAGGCATGGACGTTGAAAACAAACAGTATCAGCAAACTTGAGGCCTTTGAGATGTGGACCCTGCGACGAATGATGAGAGTGTCGTGGGTTGATCATGTGACGAACGAGGACATCCTGAGAAGAGCTGGTTTGGTGGATCGTGAGCTTTTCGAGACTATTAAAACAAGAAAGACTGGGTACCTTGGACACATACTGCGTGGGGAGCGTTATCATTTCCAGCGGCTTATTCTTCAGGGTAGAATAGAGGGAGGCGGAAGAGGAAGAGGTAGAAGAAGGTTATCCTGGCTACGGAACATACGGCAGTGGACAGGGATACGAGACTTCCAGGCATTGCAGGAGGCTGCAATTGATAGAGTAATATGATGTGAGCGAGGATGGACGCCTACGCAGGAATCTGCATGGCACTTTAAGAAGAAGAAGATATTGCGCAAAACCAATGTTCTTTTTGCTTGTAAATAATTTGGTTACATTATTAAGATGCACAAGACTGTTTTTTTATATTTTTAATGATGAAAATAACATAAAAACAATTTTACAGCCTTTTTGGACATGCAAATGTTATTACATCTGGATTAATTCCTCTTAATTACTTTACAGTTTGTTTTTGTAGTTTAGCTTCCCTGCTCCAGTGCTAAAATTGTGTAATAATAAGAGATCTGTTTTATTGTTAATTTTTTAAAATTATTTGCAGCTGGAACGCCCTATGCTGGTGGTGTTTTTAGAGTAAAACTTGCTTTGGGTAAGGATTTTCCACAATCACCTCCAAAAGCATTCTTCTTAACGAAAATATTTCATCCGAATGTTGCTAAAAATGGTGAAATATGTGTTAACACCTTGAAAAAGGATTGGAAATCTGACCTCGGAATTAAACATATACTACTAGTAAGTATTAGTTTTTTATCGTTTTAGTGTGTTATTCTGATTTTGAAAGTATCTATTTCATAAATACAAGGGTGAATTAAATATAAACGGGATTTAAAAAAAATCATTTATTTTGTTAAACAAAAGGCACGTACATTTTTCCACGTAGTTTCCCGCTTTAGAAATACATTTTTTCCAGTGAGAATGAAGGTTTTTTTATTGCAGCATTGTAGAATGAAGCTGGTTGCATCAGGAACCAATTGCGCACGAATCCCTCTACACCTTCATTGTCTTCAAATGATTGCTCTCCTAGAGCTTCTTTAAGCGGTCAAAACAAATAGACGTCGCAAGGCGATAAGTCCGGGCTGTAAGGAGAATGGTCAAGTGGAGTCCAGCGCATTTCCTGTAGCTTGTAAGCCTCTGACAGACCTCCAAATTTCTCTACTTCTGATTTTCAATCAAAAGACGAGGGACTCATCTGGCACACACTTTACAGAACTGTAGATTGTTTAAGATGATCGCTTGTCAGCTTCCATAACTTATTCCAACCTGTTCTGCAATTTCTGATACTCTTGCTCATTGATCGTCTTCAAGAATGTCGAACTGCATGAATGTTTTCGTCTGTAATGCTGGTCCAAGGATGGCAATCATGTTGCTGATTTTCCACACGTTCTCATCCTTCCTTGAACTCTATGCTAGGCAAACACACGCGTTCTTGATGTTTCATCACTGAGCTGTGCGGTCAATCTCGAATTTCCGTTGCTTGAATTCCTTCATGAGCAAGAAATTATATAATTATGTGTTGCTCCAACATTGTGAGCATCACTGATGAAGCGGTTGGAAATTTGTCATGGCGAGCTCTCCCCACTTCTAACGGCCCCACTTAAGCATACTAGCAGCACAAGTCTGGTCCTACCAACTGTTAATGCTGAGGAACAAAAATCCTGTTTATATTTGATTCACCCTTGTATATGTTCTCTGATAGTATATTGATAGTGATGAAAAATGCTGCATCTGACCAGAATCAAACCCGGAATCCTCGTAGAGACTGGTTGTTCTGACAACTGCAGTAATAGGCCAGTCTAAAGACAGTATGGTACTTGTTGAAAACTTTATATTATAAAAGAAAGAATTATAATTGTTGTGTTAGTAGTGCCAGTTATAAAAATAAACACATATTGATGTTACTGTACACAACCAACCTATTCTTAATTGTTAGCTAATTCTACTGTTGTCCCAGAAATAAGTGTTATAAAATTAGTTTTTTGGTACTTCTTACAATCTGGAATATATATATGTATTTTTTTTTGGTAGGACATTTCCATAACTGATACAAGTAAATGAGTAGGTTGATAGGAGTTTATAGTTGTTACATGAAGAGTCGGGGAGTATAGGACCACCACCCCTTTCACCTATTCTTCTATCTACTTCTCTCGCTCCAACTCTTCCAAACTAACGTTTTATGTTTATTGTCCATTACAGGAAACTAGTCAGATTATAAAATATGAATATCTATATTATAAATAATTAACTTCCTTAATATATTTCTTAAATAATAAATTCATTATTAATGAGTGAAATAAGGTATGATAAAATAAAATATGAATATCTGTTCTTGTCTTATTTGGTAGAATTCTAACTACAATATGACTTGCCATGTATGCTGTATCTCATCACGCGGTCTTGGGTTCGAATCCCACTCGGGCATGGCATTTTTTCATACGTTACAAAAATTCATTTCATCCTTCACCGTCTGCATTAGCAGCAATTTACAGAACAGTCAAACGTTAAATCAAAAAAAAAAAAAAAAAAAAAAAAAAAAAAAAAAAAAAAAAAAAAAAAAAAATGTATGCTGTATGGACAGCACTACGTGTATGCCTCTGTCACCATTTATTGTAAGGCTCACTAGCCAGTCCAATTGCAAATCTTAGAGTTTTGAAAATATATGATCTTAAGGAGAAATTATGTTTAGGATAGGAACACATTCAGTACGTAATTCAATCATTATTGGTGGCTCAAAACTGTTATTGTACAAAGTTGCTTGTCCAACCAGTGTTTAGTTTTAACACTATTTGTCTTTGGGTAAATATTATTCATGTGAGGATTTACATTGCCAACCGTATCTCGCTTCCTAAGCACCACCTCTCTTTTGTTATGCCAGTCACAATCGGAAAGCTGCCGCATAGACATTGTCTCCTGTACACCATCCAACCATGTCAGCTCTGGCCTACCCCACCTTCTATTGGCTGGCATCCACTCCCATACCCTACCATCCCATCCTCCATCCTGTGCAAATGGCCAAACCATTTGAACTGCTTCCGGGATGTGTTATCTATGATATTTCCTTGAATGCCAATTTTTCTCCCAATTTCGGAATTTGATCAATACGCGCCACCACAACTCCGCCCTCCAGAAATCCATCTCCACCGCTTTTACACGATCCTTCTGCCTCTGTCAATACTCACACTTCCGCACTACAGGTACACACATTCTCCAGGAAAGCCTTAGATTTTTTTTTTTTTTTTTTAATGTCTGACTGTTCTGCAATTACTGTTAATGCAGATGGTGAAGGATGAAATGATTTTTTTGTAACGTATGAAAATATGCCGTGCCTAAATGGGATTCGAACCCAAGACTGCATGATGAGAGGTGAGCACGTTACCAACTACGCCAATGCAGCTGGGCAAAGCCTTAGATAAATATATATAAATAAATATACATTATATAGCTGTTATTGTATGAATTTAAATTATTCTGCTAACATAATCTAATTAATTATTAAATCAAACTGATACTTGAAATAAAACTCAAAATTCCATCTAACTGTACGATGGTTGGTCCACGACAAATTTATTTTTAATTGTTGGAATTACAACTCCGGAACTGCATAATGACTTTGGAATAAAATAAAAATTAAATTTAGAAAAAATACAATTTTGTTATAATAGGCTATTTAATCAATAAATTAAAAATTAAATATTGTGGTTTACGTTTTTATTCTATTTAAATTGAAATTTAGAAAAATAAATAAATATTATATAAATTAAATATTTGCCTTTGGTAATGAAATGTATGAATCAGCTGTTCCCAAATAAATTTAAAAACTGTCACAACAGCTGATCGCTACAAGTACAGGTTTGATAATTTGGATTAATAAGGAGAATAATGTTCTCATTAATTATTAAATTCTGAAATAGTGAAATGTTTAACTAATTGACTGGATTTATTCTAAATGTTAAAGGATGTACACATTATGAGTTATTTATAATAATGAAACAGCAGTTGGCAGAACAATTTATTGCACAGCTGTTTCCTTTTTCTCTATTCTTTCTTGTGAGTTAAGTCATTAATTAACATTTTTTAATTCGTATTACATGTGAGTAATAATTATTACTAATATTTCAGTGATTTTGGGCTACTTTCCAAAATATTGGGATGAAATTTTAGTCTATTAGTGAGAGTGTTCAGTATTCGGCTTATTTTCATTTTAGGTGTTTGCGCGTTCTCGCTTTATTGCTTTGTTTTTGATGTGTGTCATCGTCTGGGGCTCTACAGTTGGTTTATTTACTGTCATGGCAACTGAGTCTTTTTTTTTGTTACCGTTGGCTTTATAAACCATCGAAGGTTAAGTTTTCTTTAGTGAACGAACATTCATGTGTTATCTTCGTTTTACCAGTGAAAATTCTCCACTAGAGTTACAAACTTAGTGGGGGTCCTTTGGCAGTATTTGTAGTTTGTTGTAAGCATAAATTTAAATCAAAAATCACTATATATATTAACAGAGAGTGTGTTGTTAAAATGTTTTTTCTTATCTATTATACAGTAATTGCCATAGTAGATCAATTGTTTAGATTCTATTAATCATTCCATATCAATTCAACCCAAACGATTCACTTTCTCACCCATCTTAAAATTTTGACGAAACTTGATTATCCTCCGTACAGAGATAAAACTAGATATTTTCTCTGTCCAAGTGATTTGGCTTAAAAATATTATGTATTTATTTTTGAAATCCTTACAGTTCAAAAAGATTGGCATTTCTTGTTTTACACATAAGATCGGCAAAAATACCAAAATTTTTCAAGCCTATAAAATAAAAAGAAAGTGAGATACAGTTTTAATATTTAATACGGGTTTCTTATTTTTATTGGGAGAACAAATAAGCCAAGTTCCATCAGAATCTGAAATGGCTTAATTGAATCGACTTGTAATCATTCTTTGAGATTAATTCTTTTCAAATTTGTCAATACATTTTTTTTTCTGCTAGGAATTATGGACATATACTACCAAGTTTATTAATCTAATGTTATTGTTTTGTTTGTATTTAATTTTCTTTTTTATTACAGACTGTAAAGTGTCTACTTATTGTACCTAATGCAGAATCTGCGCTTAACGAAGAGGCTGGTAAATTGTTATTAGAACACTACGATGATTATTCTCAAAGAGCGAAAATGATGACTGAAATACATGCACTTGTAAGTTGAATTTGTATTTAATATTTAATTAGTTACGCAAAAGTAACATTTATCGTGAAAAAAGTAACTTACAAACACATTTTATGCATCACTGAATCTAGTGTACAGCAAAGTTTCATTTACAGACTTTCATCTATTACAGTTAGTAAAATGGTAGATGCCCTTGTGTAATAAAGTTTCTGTAAAATCCTATGAAGCCTGTCTGGATCTATGGCGACAACTGTTCGTGTAATCTGATGTGCTGCAGGTCGTCAACATTTCCAATAAGAGGAACAATGACATTTGTCTTCAAAGTAACTTTATGCAGAGAAGTCCATTGGAGTTTAATCAGGCAAAATCGATTGCGGTCCAGTATTATTGTTGGGTTGCTGCTATTAAGGCAAACTCATGCTTTGTTTCTGTGTTTGCAAAATGGTTTGGTGGATTAGAAGAGATAAATGCAGAGTCAACAATGATGCTTATAAGGTGTGATCAAAAAATATGGTGAACAATTTTATTGGGATCAAGGTAATAAGCTTTCATCAAATTTGTATCAATCTTCTTCAAAATACTCTTTTTGGGTAGTGATGCACTTATCTCAATGTTGATTCCATGATTGGTCCTTCAGTTGCTCCGTCACGGCTTTCTCATTGTCAGGGATGGTGTCAAAATGTTTTCCTTTTAGCACAATTTTTATTTTTGGGAAGAGCCAAAGTCGTATAGCGCTAAATCCAGAGAGTAATGGTTGATGTGGACAGACAGGAATCTTTTTTTGGCCAAAAACTCGTGGATCAGAAGTAAGGTTTGGGACCGGTAACAAATTTTGCACTCACTTGTCCCAGGTGCAAATTTTTGGTTAAAATGTTTTGTGTGGACCTATACGAGATGATCAGCTTTTTGGCAACCTCTCTAATAGTCAATTGCTTGTTTAAACGAACCAGTTTTGACACTTTTCGCACGTTTTCATCTGTTTTTGAGGTGAAAGGTTATCTCGATCGTTACTCATCTTCAACAGACTCTTTTCCGCTTTTAGATCACTCATACTATTTTGTAGACATTGTTCAGAGTTATCACATTATCTCCACACACTAATTTTAACATTTCATAAACTTCTTTGGCACTTGTTGCAACTTAAAATAAAATTTAATTTAAGACATTCAAAATCCAACATGCACAACAGACATTGCCTCACATTCTTCTGGCTCTGGAAGCTGACTGACAAGTCACAACTTGTTAAACTGGACACTGGCTATCTTGAAGATTTTCTGAAATTTATCAATTTGATTCAAATTATATTAGTTCACACTTTCATCAGTTAAAATGCAAACTTATCAACTACCCAAATGCCAAGAGTGCATATAGGGCCCTTGATACTTAACCGGATGTAATTGAGTTATTATAGGAACTCTGTCAAACATTTAACCCTCGTAAATGGCAACAATCACAAAATCAACGCATTTTACCATTTCAGAAATTGTATTGTTGATTTTGCGATGGATTTTATAAATCTCATATTCTTTACTGTTCAAGTCATTTAACCATTGACAGATGGTAGCACTAAACATATTATAATCATTTTTGAACTTTTAGTTAAATTTTTATTCACAATGTTGCTGTGGGGCACTAGTAAAAAATATGTTTTCTGTCATCAGCCGAGTTTTAATGTTTTGTTCATCGCCATTTCATGTTTACGTGTGTGTATTTTTGTTATGGATTTATGCGAATGTTGTTTATTTATTTGTATTTGTTTAGTAATATTTGTTAAGGTAGTAACCTTATTTTATGTGTAAAAATGAACGAAGAATTCTAAAAAATAAAAGGTAATTATTTTTTTGTGTGATGTCATGCATTGTTCTACATTCTAAGCCGTAACAAACTAATCCCTTGAAATGTCAGTTTCAGTTTTGGTGGATTAGTAGAAAATTAAATGGGCTACAATGGTATATCAGTTTACTACTTGACTTATATGGTATCTCAGCTGACACAAACATTTAAACCAAAAAAACCTTATGTTGTACATTTTTTAAATTTTTCTCAGTTTATATCAGCAGCAAAAACTAATTATTTAATCTTAATCTGTAAACTTTTCTGAATAAGGTATATAATACTTAGCATTTTGTATGTGTTCAGATAACTGAGAATTATATCAAAAATTCCTTGACACCTTTTGTAAAATAGGCTGCCAATTTAACAAAATGTAAACACCGCTTCGAGGGTAAAACACATACACCATTTGTAAAGGACCTGTTGCTTGTGCATCAAACAATAAATAAATGATTTATACAAATAAACATAAGCACTGAAATTATAACATGTTAGTGAAAAATTCGCTTTATTGTAAAAAGTCTGTTGTCTTCTATTCAGACTGTAAAATGGGTTGCAAATCCTCTTAAATTCTTGTTTTAATTTTTAATCTTCTGAGAACTCTTATATTTTGTGCATGCATCCATTATATATGATATGTAGTGAGAGATCTATATATTACTTTATGGTCTTAATTGTGTAATTTTATAACAAATATGCATTTAAGATCTGAAGTACATAAGTAGAACTGTTTGATCTATCTACAGGAAAAATTCTTTCGTTTTCTTTGCAGGCATTAAAAGTATCAAAAGCAGGTATGGAAATAACTAGTGGGACAACAGACGGTCCAATGGCAAAGAAGCACGCAAGCGATAAGAAAGTAGCGGCTGAGAAAAAGAAACTTATGAAAGATAAAAAAAGGACATTAAAACGATTGTGAGAATGTGTGCGTGTGCGTAAAAATTAATAATATTTATAAAGGTATTGTGCTTTGTTTTTATTAGTGAAAGGATCATTACAATAATGATTGTAATGGATACCGAAAATAATATAAATTAATTAATTATAATTTAAAAACAAAACAAGAAAATCGGGAAAAATAGTATTAATTAAGTGTACAATTCATAAATTCAATTAATACGTTTACGGCGGCATTATTTCATTGTTTTGTTTTTAATTTTATAGCTAATTTAATTTTTTTTTCTAAAAATTAGTAACGAAATAAATTATGTCAGGTAATCTCTGTAATAAAATTTATTATTGTATATATAAAAAAATCAGTTTAAAAATTTAATTTGGGAACTATAATTAAATTACCTAGTAATAAATCTTCAAAGTATATTAATACTATTATTGAATTTAATTTTATTATTTATTTGTAAGTAATAAAATAGAAAATTTATTTATTTTAAATATTTTATTATTTGTAGGTTATTATTTATTGTTAGATTAAATGCACTATCACATGTTTTTCTTGTTATTATATTTTTTTGTAATTAATTAATTAGATAAATTGAAATTCAGTAGCCTAGGTTTTCATTTTTAATGATTTTAATTAAAAATTTAATTTTACATTTTTTATCAGTTCTTCATAGTAATTGATCTGTAAATTGGCAGCATTGTTAATTTGTAAATTTAAAATAAATTTTATTGCACAATATTGAGAATATGTATGTGTTGATTTTTATTTCTGTATTATTATTGTATTAATAGATTAATTTTGTTGTACTCAGGCTGCTTCCTTCTTTTTTTATTATCTTTTATCTGATAATTATGTTAAGAATACAATTTTTGACAAACACTTTTAAGATTTGTGTTATATTTTATATTAAGGGGTGATGTTCAATTCATTCAGTATAGAGCACAGTGTTTACTGTCCTCTATTCTTAATTCTTTACAAGGAAGGTTGGTTTACTTTTATGTGAGAAACATATACCCTTTGAGTGCCTCGGCTTGTAGTGTAGTGGAAAACTGATCAAAAATACCGTGTTATAAGCAGGCTAATGACACTATTCCTTTTGAAAGTTAATTTAACCCGATGAGAACTGCGATTTTAACGATCACGCGGACTGTCATTTTACTAAGTTTCATTCCTAAACATTTCCATTTATTTATAAAGAATTTGTTGTTAGAATAACATTTGAACCAAATTTTTCTGTTTTCATTTATGACCAGAATAAAAATTGAAAATTAAAAGAAAATATTTTCTTTTAGAAATATCAATTTATGTACGAACAAGTGTCACCAAATCACTAAAAAATACAAAAAAATATGTTTAGCTATATACATAAATAAAGCAATTTATTATAAAAATAACAACGTTCAGATATTGCAAATTGATGCGTTCAAAAGATATCACACATTTTGTTCAATAAAGTAACGTGCTGGATGAAAAAAAATCGCCTCAAAATAATGTCTCTTTTAAATTTATATTTACTCCTCTTCTATGAAAGTTTCTATCTCTTTTCTGCACGTTGTTTTGTGTGTTATCTTTTTCTAAAAAGGACTGCATAAATTAAAATATGTTATATTTTATTTTGACGCTAATTGTAAGGTTTAACCGAGGGATAGGCGAGACGGGTAGTGTTAACCTTCTTTGTTCAATTTTAGTCTTAAAATTTGTCGCCGGCACTTCTAATTTATTGATTTCGATTGTTAGATTTAAAGCTAACTGATGATGTCATTCCCAAACAAATACCTTTTTTTGTTGAAAAGTTATGGACGAAAACGTTCAAATTTTAGTACTGGGCTGGCCCAGTCAGTCGGCTGGTAGAAAGTCGCTATTATTTGTTAAGTAACACCAGTTGGGCAAGCGACTTTGTATGGTGACCAGCTGACACCCATTCCTGAACAAACTCCACTGGGGGTCCATGTTCAAAAATTCATGCCGAATCACGTCAAAAAATACAGTTAAACGCAGCAATAAAATTGGGTGGTTGTCAATAAAGTACAGTTTCTGATTAAAAACAAAAGCTAAAAAAAAATTTTAGCACAGGCTCGTCAAAAAAAAATCTTTCCGTCACGTAACACCACGTTGTCAATTTTCATCATACAAATATGCAAAATACATCAAATGAAAGAAGAGAAAATTTTCTATCCAATAAATCTAAACCCGTTGGAAAATAATGAATAGTTGCGGAGAAAATTAAGTGCAATGCAAGGTGATGACGCATGCGTGATTTCAGGCTTCCCAGTTAGCAAGGGTTAATCAGAACTAATAATGCTATTAGCTTAATTCTTTTACCAAAATTAGCAGAAAATCTTACTCTACATATATAGCAGTTTTACAAAATTTATTTTTATTTACTAAAATATCTTCATTCACTTACCGTAATTTGATCTTCATGTGTATATTATTCTTCATCCAGTATGTTTTAAACTAAAATTATTTTTACTATCGTAAAATATTTCATTTTATAGACAATTTTCTTCTGATTAGATTGATATGTAACGCAACACTATTTAAAATTACTATAATTATAAACAAACAAAAAAACAACTAACGCATGATGAAGCCTCCACTTTACGTGTGTTTACAAAGTACAGTACACAAACTAAACTCTTTGTATAAACTTAACTAAGTAATAGTGAAAACTATTGACAGAAAACGAAAGTTTATAATTTATACTATTAATAAAGCCAGATCTCAATGCAATGCCAGTGCATGGGGTAGTTATAGCCATTTACGCAACAGCTTACCGATATCTGAAAACATCGGATCCTGGTACTCAAAGGGTTAACAACTTCTTAAACTTTGTGCATCTACCATTTCCTTGTATGACTCCAGTAATTTCTACAATCTTATTAAAATTGTTATATAAAAAAATTATTACAGAACTAAATAGTTTTATTTGTTTGTTTTTTTTCTAGTGGTAAAAATGCATCATTTTGTGAATTTATTTGAAATAAAATTTTTTGCAATGCCTAATTTGTCATAGAATGTGTTAAAGGACTTATTAATGCCTGATTATAGACATATTACACTTCCCTAACTCTAAAATTTGTGTTGGGTCTAGCAAGCTCGCCTTAGAACGAATTGAGTAAGGGATATGCGCACTGTGTACGTATTGCAGTTTGGATTTTACCAAATAAGATTGAGAATAGCGGACCATTTTCATTTTGTTGAACTTTACTTCTGCCATTTAGAAGCAGTTTCATTTAAATAAAAGATTTTAATTAAATTTGTCCTATTGTTTATCATAAATCATATGTAATGTAATATATGCTTTCAATTCAGTTTTAAAATGCACAGAAAAATGGAGCAGAAGTAGAAATGAGCTATGTTCTTCCTCAAGTTGTCATGCGACAACTTAAGACTGTGCAGAGTTATGATGTTTCTGATCAGTCTATCAGGCGCTAAAGAGTGATGTTGCACTAATAATTGTGGACTTTTTTACCATACTTATTCAGATTAAGTATGTTTGAAAAAGAGTAGATAATTTTGTCCAACTGTTAAACTAATCTTGTCAGCTAACTACTCAAAGAAAGCAAAATGCATAAAATAATAAAAGACCTTCAAGCAACAACCGGCTATTTCCAAAAATGGAAATTTTTCAGGATACAAAAAACTTTCCCAAAAAAATCCTAACTACAAGCATTTACCTGTGCAACCAACTAAACATACAATTGGATTTGGCCGTTTGTTGCACTAAATTATAGAGCAATTTTTTTTATTATAAGACTGCGTTAAAACCTAAAAATGGAGATGACTGGTTGTTGCTTCAAGGTCTTCAATTTCTTGTCCACTTTTTTCAATGGTTTATGCATCATTTACCTTATTAAATCACCTGAACTCATCGATATAGGGTTTTAAAAATTTTACTTAATACAACCATTTTGAGAAATCAGTTATTCATTTTTTATTTTGATCTTTTTAAATTGGAGTACATATTTTGTATTATTTACTAATTTGTATATTTGGTGAGAAACATACTTTGTTTTTAATGCTAAATACTGAAGTTAAAAAAATTAAAAAGTTTTTCAGAAAATCTGGTAAGTCCAAAATTAAAAAAAGTGATCAGATAATGTGTTGAAAACATGATACATCCAGCAATGAAAATGTTTTTAAATTGGTGGCATTGTAGAAAATATGACTAGTCTTATGATTTAAGTTGAAATTGCAATAAAATTAAAATGATTGTAATGGCATTGGCTTCTCTAATCTCAATGTTGCTTTTACCATGTGTGGTAGCATTAAAGGAGCTATCTGTCAAAAGATCGAAAATCTTCTGAAATGTATTTATAATTTTTTTTCATCTATTTAAATTCGTTTCATGGTTATTAGCAACTACTTTGGGTTACAGAAGGTAGGTTTAATAATTTTTCAAACTATGCTAGGAATTGAACCCAGGACTCCCACTTTGCAGTGTAGCAGACTAACTGGTGGGCCACTTCTAAATCTTTGTTGTATGAACACTCTTTGAATTTTCATTATAAAACTTAAGATTTTATTTCTGCAATTTTTTTTATGCTATCTGAGCATTTAAAAAATCTGTTATTTTCCGAAGTAAAATTTTTAAAAACATTTTAAATTTGTTCCTCTAACAAAAATTCTTTACATTGTTCCACAAAGCGAAAAGTCGTTCTGGGTACAATTCCTGCATAGGATCTATAAATTATTACACATTGAAAACCTAGTATCTTTGTTGAACCCAAGTAATTTCTAATGACAGCTGGTTGATGTTACTTTAAATAAACTAAAATAAAACTTTATATTTTAGCTTTGTTACAAAACTGAAGCACTGCCACTTGAACTTTCGTGATGTGTGTGACTTACAAAGTTTTCCTTAAACTAGTTTAACTTCAAATTCATTTTAAATTTAATTTGTTCTATATAAAAATATTACTGAATAGAAAATTTAATTTTCTATAAAATTACTAAAACATGTTTTTTTTAAAATAAACTTTTTTTGTTGGTTAAAAGGTTTCAGAACTTTATCTGCATATTTTTCATGTGTTCAAATGAGACAAGGCTTTCTTCTGAAACCCTTCTAAATAAATCACAAAATAAAAATTCAATTATTTCAGGCATAAAAAAACATTAAAAGATATTCACACTTAACACATAATAGTGTTATAAAACTGATTTTTAAATACAATTGTTTATACCTTTTTATATGATAAGATATGAATGTATTTTCTATTGTCTGTAATGGTTTATTTAGAACTTAATTTTTTTTATATTTTTCAGTAAAAAATTAATATATTTTTAAAAGTATTCCTGCAGTTTGGTTTCTTTTAATTTTAAATCATTGTTTTTTTATATTTAATTTATAAATAAATGTTAATTTATAATTATTTTTGTATAAAAGATTTTCTTAATGTTTCCTATCTCTTAGTTGTATATTTTTAAAATGAGGTGGCTTACTTAAGTAAAATTTAGACACGGAAGAGAGGACTATCAGTAGGAATGCTCTTTGTGTAATTTAAGAAAAAATTGAGGACACAAGACTTTTTGAGTCAGCCCAGTGTTAGGATTTATTAGGAAAATATGGCTTGATAACTACGTGTTAGGCAGCTCTCACACCAGTGAAACTCGACCTCAATGCGATTAAAATGACTTGACCGAAAAACGAGTTGCGTCGTGCATGTTCGTACATCAAGGAGACTTGACCTCGACGCAACTGTTCAAGCTTTTCTTCAAATCTACCTGGAGTTTGCAAAACTTCAAGTGATGAAGAAGACGTAGTCGTTGCTTATTACTATCGTAAGAAAAATCTATATAACAGAAAAAAAACCGCAGCTGTTGGATATCATCATATATAAGATATAATCGTAATAGAGGACCGTATGTGTGTGCCCAGGAACTCTCCTGTGATGAATACAAATTTAAGTCATTTTATGTGTTACAATATCACAAAACATCGTCGAACAAGTTAGAGCAGCAGTATTGCAATCTCCGAAACGCTCTGCTCAGAAGCAAGCACTTGCTCTTGGCATTTCAAGACGTTCTCTTTCCATCGGATTCTTCATAGTGAACATCTTGTGAAGACATGCTTGCAACCATACCCCGTGATGCAATTGTGTTCTTTTCTGATGAGGCACATTTTCACCTCAGTGGGTGTGTAAACAAACAAAAAATGCGGTACTGGAGTGAAACAAACCCGAGACTTCTGCACTTGGACTGCGTCACAGTGTGGTGCGCCTTATCACAAGTAGGCATCATTGGCCCTTACTTTTTTCAGGCAACTGTGAATTCCGAACGTTACTTAACTATGCTGCAGAATTTTTTCCAGCCGGCTTTCGAGGCAATGCAATTAGAGGATACATGGTTTCAACAAGATTGTGCTACTACACACACAGCGAGAGTTACCATGAATTTTTTGAGGCAAACGTTTCCTGAATGGCTTATCTCTCTGAGGGGTGATTTGAACTGGCCGGCACGCTTACCAGACTTAGCCCCATGCGATTTTTTTCTTTGGGGTTACCTGAAGTCTAAGGTGTATTGCAACCGTCCCAACACCCTGGAAGACCTAAGGAACAATATTGACGCTGAGATTGTCAGAATACCAGTCAACATGCTTGAAAGAGTGCATGAGAACTTCAGAAAATGTATTCAGCAGTGTGTGGATAGCGAAGGTCAATATTTGCCAGATACAATATTTAAAACCAAGTAATTTGTAAATTCCATTACTGTTCAAAGTTAGTAAAATACAAAATAAAGTTTTTTTTTTATTTCACACCCAAATTAGCAAATTACCATGCTCCACCCTGTATATAAAAAAAACAAACTAGTGGAGTAGTTTGTCTCCTGAGGAGCAATTGATAATAACTTTAAGGTAAGTACAAGAATGAATAATATAAACAGCACAAAGCACCAAGTACTACAAATACACTAATATATTAATAAACTATAAATAAATAAATATACTAATAATAACACAAAGTAATACCAACAGCACACAGGCTATGTTGGATGCTTCGTCTCCCATGATTATATGTGACTCGTCAAGCAGATGTTAGACAAGCTGAGTCGCATGAGGTTGCATCGAGGTCATACTGGTGGGAGGGCAAACATATAAAAGTAAGGGTCGGACATCAAGTTTCACCGGTGCGAGAGCAGCCTTAGGTATGGAATAGGTAACAGAATGGATTAACGGCAAATACTGGAATTAAATTGGTAGGGCTTTTAAAAAAATGGAGGCATTAAAAACCAGAAAAGAATTAATAGAAGAGTTTAATTATTAAAGGAACCCATAAAATTTTTTTTTTACTAACAAATACAAAATAATTATATTGATTTACTTTTTGTATATTTTGTGGACAATATTTTATAGTTTAAGTGTGTTCTACTCATTTTGAATTGGGAAAGATTGATGAGACTTGCTGAATCGTCTTTGCTAAAACATTTATTTGTATAAATAATGATAATTCCAAAGTAGTACTTTAATCAGTAGGTTACAAAATACCTGCTCAAAAATGTTCCCACTAATTTCTATTTTTGACCTCACCAGGAATTTAGGTAGAAACACCATTACTTAGTCTTTTGAGGAGATATTATCAAATTGTTATCAACATTAATTTTAATATGTCGTTTGCGTAAAAACCCCTGTTTGTAATCCTTTTTCAGATTCTTCAATTATAGCAATGTCATTAGCATATACTATAATGTTAATTAAGTACAACACAATGCATGACTCAGCTGCACTCCAGATTTAAAAATATGGTGTGAAACACTCACATGACTTTCTCTTGCCAATGCAAATAATGAACAATATAACCTAATATTCGTAATAAAACATAAGAAATAAAAAACTAACCTCAAAAACATAACCTTATTTTAATCAACCTGTTTGGCTTAAAAATACGGAAACTCACTCTTCACGCTAAACTAGGCTCTGCAGAGAAAAATGCTCTAAATAAAAGTTGTAGGTCTTTTAATTTCCTATAAATTTGAATACATACACTTTTGTCATAAAATGCATACTAAGGCTGTAATCTTAAACAAAATTATGTTTTTACACGTTTTTGTGAGAAAAAAATCTGAAAATCGTTAATTATCGCTAAACTAAGCGTTATACACAAAAATATTTTAAATAAAAGTTGTGGGATTTTAAATTCTTTACAAGTTTTGTGTTATGCATATTAAAGTCGCAATCTTGCAAAAACAATTTTTTTATGAGAAAACAACCTCCCCAAGAATTTCAGCAGACTGGCGCCTACCCTATATTGTAGACCATAAAAAATTTAGTAAATGAGGCAATTTAAAAAAAAATCGTAAGAGCAGTTTTTGAGAAAATTGCAGAAAAGTGAAAAATTACACGAATAAACTACTATCGGTTGACCGGTTTTGATGAAAATGTTCATGTCAGGTCCTCTAGTAATATCTAACTTAAGGTTTTAGTTTCAAGTTCATCCGATGTTCCGTTCTTGAGATATTCTTTTCACACAGACCAATCGCTAAAACATATTTTTTTGGGTTCAGGGGGTCTGAAAACATGTAGAACTGGTGAAAACTCAACATGGAAACAATACTTTTCTTCCTATATATTCATATAGACAAGAGAAAGTAAAAACTTGCTGCCACCTGTGAATGGCATCTTCCAAATGAATGTTAAAAAGTGTAGAAAGATACAACCCTGTCTCACCAACCACAATTGTTTAGTTTGTCCTACATCAATAACGGAATGATGAATGAAACCGAATCAGTTTTAACAATGTAATTTCACAGCCAATCAATTGCAGAGAAAACTGTTTTTTATTAAATTTATTCCGTAGCAGATAAGATTCTTTGTATCAGTTTTGAATGTCTGATTTTTTCATCAAAATCTCTTAAAAAATGTGATTTTAAGATTGCAGCCTTTGTGTACATTTTACGACAAAAGTGTACAGTCAATTTTTCGTATTTGTGGATCCATTGTTTGTTCCGATTTTGGTATTCGCGGTGAGCTAAATTCAATATTCACAGTTTGTTCCAAATGAAAAAGAATTTGGAAATTGCACGATAAAAGATGATTATGGATGTAAAATGTTCTGTACATACCTGAATAACGTACTTTTATTACGTACATAAAAATACAGTACCTACGAATCATTGAGTTGCTGGTTTTAAAACTGGTAAGTTATGGATGTTTATTTAAATAACATATTATAAATATAGTATATACACTACAGTATGTATGTAGTTATTACGTATAGGCATTGTTTATAAATTTACTAATTAAATTTCCATATTCGCGGTGAATTTTCGGAACCTAACCTCTGCAAATACAGAGAGTTTACTGTATATAAAAAAAGTTATAGGAAATTAAAAAACCTACAACTTTTATTTTAAGCAGTTTTCTGTATAGAGCTGGTTAGTTAAGAGGCAATATTACTCATTTTCTGTATTTTAAGATTTTAAGACAGAGGTTGATTTTAAATTTGTGTATTCACTCTTGATTAAAATTATGTAATGTTTTTGATTTTACATTTTTTACTCATGTTTCATTATGTACCTTGATGAGAGAAAGTCGTGTGACTGTTTCACACTTTCAACTTTTATGATATTTAAATGGCTTTATCACCACGATGTGTTAACATGTGTACGGCTAGTTGAGATTTCTGTCTAAATTCTTGTTGACAGAAATCACATTTAAATGGCTTAAGACCACAAATTTTTAAAAAGTGACGAACCAGACTATGTTTATGAGTAAACCTTTTTTTACAGACATCACACATAAATTGCTTAATACTACTATGCGATAACATATGTGAAACTAGATGACATTTCTGTCTAAATCTATGTTGACACAATTCACATTGATATGGTTTACCATCACGATGTAATAACATGTGATAGCTTAACGAAGACCTATATCCAAAGTCACGTCGACATACTTCACATCTAAATGGTTTAGGATCACAATGCATTAACATGTGATAGTTTAATGAAGTTTTACATGTAAATTCACTTTGACACCTATCACACTTAAATAACTTGTCAGCACAATGTAGTAACGTGTGCCCGGCCTGGCTACTTAATTTATCGTCTCTATTAATAGCTATAGCATTTCTTACACACAAAACTTTCCCGCTAGATTTGTTGAAATTAGAATCACCTGAATCCTGCAAAACAAAATCAGATTGAAACTTAATTACTTTTAGGGCTGTATTACACTATAAAATATAGTTGACAAAGATCGTTTGTAAAAGATGTTTTATAAAATATTTTTTGTAAACAAATAGAATGGGCGACTGTAAAAACAGTAAATATTGTTGGACTGTAGAAACAACTAAATTGAGACTGAGACGATCTTCAACACTTATACTGTTTCTTAAATGTGTATCTTCTTTTTTAATAAAAGGTGACACTTTAAAAGAAACAAATTGAAAAAGTTCATCGCCCATTCTCAGATACTTTTCATAATGTTTTACATCTTTAACTCTAGAAAGCTAAGGTTATCAAAAAGTTTCATTAACGCTAACGTATCGTAAAATTTACGACTGACGGTATGTATATAAAAAAAAATGGTTTTAGGCGAAAAACCTTATTTTTATTAAATACAATTAAAAGTGTACATCTTAAAATAATGTTTTATGCTATGAACGGTTTTCAAAGTTCTTCAGCACACTCAACACAGTACTTTGCACGATGCTTGGCACAAATCGGCTTGTTGCACGCACGGCAGTACACGGACATCATTCTCCTCTAGGCAGATGGACATATCTTGCAAATCGTTCTTGCACCTTGTTCAGGATGACCAACTTGAGGTTTCGGCAATGGTACACCCAATATATCTGCAATGGATTGCCGGAGTTGCCTTCGTAAATTTGGGGTTTCCAAACGTACCCCCAACCAAGGTGCCACTAGTTCATGATGAAGTTCTTTTGCAAAATTTCGCCTTGACTTTGGTTTTTGGCCCAGCTTAGCATGTTGTGAACATAAATAACGTAAGAATTCACCAATATGATGTTTATCATACCAAAAAACATACAGATTGGCCACCTTCTGGTTTTTCGGCTACACATGTATTCGCTAAACATGTATACACTAAGGCTAATGAGTCGTAAAACTTACGAGCGGTATTCAAAAAAACGGACTGAAACACTGCACTAATTGCAAACGGAAGCACGACTAGACAGGTCAGTATGTTATATGAGTAGACCGTAATGGACGAATCTATTGCATGCCACTTCAGGGGGAGGGAACGAAAAAACTGATTCGCGCTCGTAGGAAATACGACACATTAGCTTTCTAGGGTTAAACTGAAAATTCTTTTGATAAATTCTCATGGATTCCTTTAATAACTTGTCTCCCTATCCACAGTTTAACCCAAACATGTTTAGTTTTCCTCTTCTTTTTCAATAACTTATTGTAACAGCTCTACATATTGCTGCTGCACAAGCATACACTGCTCATCATCCATTTTTAAAGAACAATGATGAAAACTTTTAAGTAGTGTAATATGAGTAGTAAAGTTACATCAAATATTTTATAAAAGATCTTTTTTAGTGTAATACAGGCCTTACAACAGACACAAAATTGTTGGTTGGCCATAAGTATATACACACACTAGATAAAGTTTAAACAGTTCATTCAGAAATATGACGCTAACCCTTGAGAGCCAGGAATTGCTTATTCAAAATCCAGGTAGTTGTGAGCTTTGAGCGGCCATATTTATAAAACTATCAGGGAGTATGATGTCTCAAATTAGTACAACTAAATTTAGCTGATTCCAACTAAAATTTAGCCTTCTTTTAAAACCGGTAATAACTTTTCATGTGTAATAAACACTTACTTATTGATATAAATATTCTTCATAATTTCGACAACCACGTCTGGCAAAGCCGTCCAATGATGCATTCCTATATTCTGGCCGTTTCCTTTTTTACCAGGTGTCAACAAAACTGTTGATGAAGAATTATCAATTTCTTTAAAGTCCTTCTTTATATTTTGAATTGCAGAAAGAGAAACATCACAATGGTTAGCCGCTCGCTCATGGCTTTTGTTAAGAAGCACGGAAAGGTATTTTTGTTTAGCTTCAACGTCACAACATTTTATTACATTGTATATCAGATTTTGTTCAGCACTGTGAATAGTTTGACCATGTTTTTGAGAAACTGACAATTCTGTTTACGATAACAAACAGTTCTACTCGTACAGTTAACCTATAAAAGGTCCTGTGATATACTGTATATCCTCTGGGTATAGTTCTGTAATGATAGGTATAAAGGTCTTAACTTGAAAATAATAACTTTTCAAAAGAAGCAAATGAAAATTTTAGACAGTATAATTTGTATATATTTTTATTACTAAAGGATAGTTTTTGCAATTATTGTCTTATCTAAAAATTATTTTATTTGTTATACTTTTCTTTTGTTTTCTACTTAACAACGAAAATAAAAATCTCTTTTACGTCTATTATTAATTTATGTGTAAATATTACAGTCTAAACTTTTTTGTCATTAGTCTCTTGACTCGCTTGATGCAGTTCTCCAAGCTGTTCTACCTTGCGCAAGTCGTTTCATATCTACATATTTGCAACACCCTACATCTTTTGTGATTTGCTTTAAATACCCTAAGTTTATATTTAAGTTTACTGTCAATTTTTTAAAAACCGACAATTTTAGACTTAAGACCTTTATACCTATCACCAGAGAGTTTACATTGTTGTATAGGTGAACTGATCCAAAAGCAGTTGTACATGTGCACTGATTCTTTCCTCTCTTTACCCCTTGTTAAAACCAAAGCCAAACTCGTGACAAGTACTTTTAATATGGTGTGGATTATTGGCGATTTTTCATTCTCTGCGTCTGTATAACAAACAGATAATCAGGAGTCTATTGTAACACCAATGCACTAATTTTTGTCATTTTGAAATATGTAAATACTTATTTATTTTTACATCTGTATTAAGAACTACAAAACCAAGGGATGTATAAACTCTAGCTGATTATAGAACAGCTGTTACGTGTATGATGGGAGTCAACCACCTTACCTCATGCAGATCACTATTTAAAGAGCCGCAATTGCTCACAGTTCCTTCTTTGTACATTTTTGAAGTGATAATGTACGTGAAGCAAAATACCTTTTTACAGAATTTAGATGTTCACAACCACTACACAAGAAACAGAATCAATTATTATGTTGCTAATCACAATACTAAATTGTTTGAACAAAAACCATTTTATGCAGGTAAAAAATACATCAATAAATTGCCACAAGGTTTAAAAAGTTTTGATAAATTAAGTCATTTAAAAAAAAAGCGAAAACAATATTTGATTGATGAAACATTTTACAGTGTGCACGAATTCCTTTCTAAATAGTCATGGTTGAAAAGTATTTAACTTCTAATTAAACAAATATTGTGTACTATTTGATACAAAGGGGTTCATGACAAGCCTACTGAGTTAAACAGTAGCAGGAAAAAATTATTGTAAGAGATGAATTTATCATTGTTTGACTTTTTAATTTTGTGTGATATTTGATACAATGGGCTTCATGACAAGCAGTAGCAGAAACAAATTTTCAGTGGTAAGTGATGAATTTATCATTGTGATTAACTTTTAGTTTATCAGTTTTATCTTGACATGTCCAATACTCCCTTTGGAGTCTCCTGGATGCAAAAAAAACATACTGCTGACATCAGTTCCATTACTGAAATTGCAGTAAAAATTTACTTAATTGGTTGAGTAGACATCTGGTACACTTATTCTAAAAGCCATACCTTACTTACAAAGCATTTTAAGATGGTAATTTGAAGTTCCATCTTCCTTCTGACCAGTAGAATGTGCTCAGAAAAACTTCTTAATGAATTATCTTGTATAGTCGCTGTCTTTAGGTAGACATGTAATTAAAAACATCATTCAATTACTAGCAGGCTGATCAATTTCCTTTTCATGGACAAATACATTCATCTCATAAAGCAATGCATTAAAAAAGCAGTTATCACAGTAAAAAAAAAAACAAATGTTACTAACAAACAATACTACTAAATGTTACTGTACCTGTTCTATTTTAATGCACTTATTTGCCAGGGAATCAGATGAATCTGCAATTGGACTCAATTCATCTTCCTCTACTATTTCCTAAAAAAAAGAACATCTGCATAAACAAAAACCTACGACACGCACTCTACCAATGTAATATTAATTTATACATAAAAATGGTCTCAATTTTTTTTTTAGTGTAGGGGTCTCATAGAGAAAAAAAATCTGGTGTAAAACACTACACGACTTTATCTTGCCAATGCAAATAATGAAAATATAGCCTAATATTAATCACGAGTGAATGATGCAAAATAAAAACCAACCTTAGTTTGGCTTAATAATACAGAAAATCACTCTTTGATGCTAAACTTGGCTCTGTAAAGAAAAATGCCTAAAAAAGTAGTAGATCTTCTAATTTCCTATAAATTTGATTACATACACTTTTGTCATTAAAAACATACTAAGGCCGAAATCTTTTTTAAAAATCAATTTTTTTACACATTTTCATGAAAAAAAAAACACTAGAAAATCACTAATTACCGCAAAACTAAGCGTTACACAAACAAATGTTATAAATAAAAGTTGTAGGCTTTTAAATATTCTTAAATTACTTTCAATGTTTGATTACTTTTGCCCTAAAATGCATATTAAGGCTGCAATCTTAAAAAAAACTTGTTTTTTCTACGAGAGCACAGCCTCCCCAAGAATTTCAGCAGACATGGCGCCTAGTTTATCTTATAATACTCTATTTTATGTAATATTTAATTTTATTTTAGTAAATGAAGAGATTAAAAAAAAATTGTAGGAGCTGTTTTTGAGAAAATCGTAAAAAAATTACACGAATAAACGACTACTTTTGGTTGACTGATTTTGGTAGCGCCGTTTGCAAGCGTGGTGCGGTGCGTTTGTCCCTGAGCGGAGACAAAAACGAAATCAAACGAAAGATCCCGCGGGACCCTCCTCCAGAGCAGTGAACTGTATGCGAAGCGGGCGTGTTCTTAAAGCGTGGCGGCGCACTACCATAAAAGCTGCGAACCGACTGTTCCCGGCGCGTACTGGCGAGCGAGTCCTGGTCAGCTGTTACGACACAAACGACAGCGGCGCCCTCAACCCATCAACTATAAATTCAAATTATGGCGTAACCAGATTTATCACAGTAAAAAAAAAACACAAATGTTATTAACAAACAATACTACTAAATGCTACTGTACCTGTTCTATTTTAATCCACTTATTTGCCAGGGAATCGAATGAATTATCTGCAATTGGACTCAATTCATCTTCCTGTACTATTTCCTAAAAAAAGAACATCCAATGAAAATGTTTGTGTCGGGTTCTCTAGTAGGTCCTAACTTATGTATCAAGTTTCAACTTCGTATGATATTTTTTTCATACACACACAGACCAATCGCTAAAACGATGGTTTTTTGGGTTCAGGGGGTCTGAAAATGTGTATATCCAGTGAAAACTCCATTTCAAAAAATCAACATGAAAATAATACTTTTCTTCCTACATATTAATAATAGGCAAGAGAAAGTAAAACCACCTGTAGCCATTGGATTCCTGCAAGTTTCACAAGAGTAATTGCACCACGTCAACATGATGTTTTTCTAGCTACACCGTGTTAAATGTAAACTTAGTTAATATTTGATTTACACTTCAATTTCCAAATAGTATGTATCACACTATGAAACATGATATATATGAATTAACTACACTGCTTTATTACCTCTTTCACCTTTACAAACTCAAAATCATATGCATTTGGGTCAGAGTCTGGAATTTCACCAATGTCAAAGTCTTCATTCTCAACTTTCAAATCCTGTTAGAAAAAAAAAAAACAAATTAGGTAAATCAAAACTTGAACAGGGTGTCATGAATCACAATTTCATTGTTCTTTCATACGAGTTGGTAAAGTTTTATATACACATAAATAATAATATTATGTAAAATTAAACTCTTTTTTGGTGCCACTGTAGTATACGGATTGCCCATAACAGGCAGATAGTGTTAAATTATTTTCACTCTATCTGCTAGTTCCAGGACTACAATAAATAGTTCTGTTTCTTATCACATGGTCAGCCAATTATAAGACTGAAGCATTTAAGAAAAGAAGAGGTAGAGGTGTATAAGAGACTAGAGTTATCTTTAGTTAGTTCGAGAGTAATGAATTTCATTATACAGCCAGATATTGTGATGAATGAAGTGAAGGTGTCATTTTCAGGGTGGAAAGTAGATGCTTTTTGTAAGGCCTGGCATGCTGATAAGCATACTTTTCCATTCAGTGAGGAAGGCAAGGTAAACCACCTCACTCCTTATTTTACTTAGTAAAGTTTTTAGAGGCTTAAACTAGCCTTACGGCTGATGACTCGTACAACATAATACACGGCCTACCGCATTATGTTTAATGAAGTTTGTATTTATTGATGTTGATTTTGTTGAATAAATATAACACGATAGGTCGCAACCCTTATCCCTTAATAGTAGCCTACCCTTCAAATAGTAGCACCCTTTCTTTAATCCATAATGTGAGTATGTTACAATCTGTTCAATTTATGAACAATAAGCAACCCTATGAAGTGAAGTTTTGTACACTCAGGCTGGCCATTTCTGAGAGAGCATGGTCAATTGAACACCAACCAACAAAGCACACCAGTAACCACTGTAGTATTTAGATCTTTTAAAAGTACCGTTTTTAGGAATTAAATCAGGAACTTTTTTTTGCAAATCAGCTGATTTGTAGGGACAACTTTACCACAGACCTACCCAGAGGGTTAAAATTTAAATTAAACATTAACGAACTGCTCTGATCTGACTGCTTAAATATGACAATCATAAAGCCTGATATTTACATGTAAGTTTTATAAAATACTGATAAGATATCTGTAAGACTGTGAGTTTGCTGATTTTTATGCAAGTAGGATACCACCCTACTGTGCACCCCCAACCTGGAGGGCCAGGGAATTTGTGTAAAGTTTACCATCTCCTAGACAAATTGCCTTCTCCATGACTTAAAGAGCTTTGTCTACCCTTGATTTCTATTCGGGGTTTTCTCCCCTATGCTCTTCCGCTCTCTCTATCGTTGGGAATTTCTTCCTTCTCCGCCTTTGAGACCGTTGGCCAGTTGTCACCTAGTAACCCTAGGCAGGGGCCCTATAACAGGGTGCTACCATCCGGAGCCAGATGGACCCTGGTTTTTTACGAGGTTATTACTCCTCCCACTCCTCATTCCCCATCTCTTGCTAGATGAGTCCCAGGCTTGTGACCGGCAATGGCAATGGCGAGTGATTCCCAAGAGTTGGAATGTTGCAGTTGTAATGTCTATTTTCAAAAAAGGCGACAAAACAAAGTGCAATAATTATAGGGGAATAAGCATTTTGAATACTGGATACAGACTCTACAGTAGAATAATAAACCGCAGATTACGAATTATTGTAGAAAACTTGATCTCGGATGTGCAATGTGGTTTTCGGATTGGAAGGTCCTGCATGGGGATAATGTATTTACAGTTCAACAAATGATAGAAAAAAGGCGTGAATTTAATTTGGAAACCCACCTCGCCTTTGTAGACATCGAGAAAGCATTTGACTCTATCTGTAGAAAGAAAATGTGGCAGGTTCTAAGAAATTATGGCATACCAAGACAATTGATTGAAGTTATCAAGAGCTTATACTTATCATCATCAATAGCTATTAAAACATCAAGAACACTCTCAGATGAAATATTGATAAACAAAGGATTAAGACAAGGATGTAGCCTCTCTCCAACACTATATAATTTATATGTAGATGAAGTTTTAGGAAAATGGAAGGAGAAGGTAAATGCAGGAATAATGATTGGACGTGAGTGTTTTATAAATACACTTCTATTTGCAGATGACCAAATCCTGATCCAGGAAACAGAAGATGACCTGCAATACTCCATATACCAACTGACTAAAGTATGTGAAGAGTATGACCTTCGTATCTCAGCTGCAAAAACTAAAGTGATGGCTTTCAAAGGGAAATGGCCGGTTCGAACGAAGATAGTGGTTAGAGATTCAGTTTTGGAGCAAGTTTCTGCTTTTGCATACTTGGGCTGTACACTCACCTATGAGAAAGACATAGATGTTTCGAATAAAATAAATAAATTCCAATATCTTTGCGGAACAATCCATAGGAGCTTGAAGAACAAAGCAAGGAGAGAAACGAAACTGAAATTCTACCAGACCATGGCCATCCCAATATTGTTGTATGGAAGTGAAGCATAAGTTCTCGGTAAAAAGGAAGCAAGCAGAATTCAGGCGGCAGAAATGCGCTTTCTAAGGAGTGTTAAAGGCTGTACAAGATTGGATCTCTTGCGAAATGAAGATATTCGAAATGAACTAAAGGTGGAGTCATTGAACGGGATGATGGAGAAGTATCGAATCAAATGGAGAGAACATCTGGAAAGAATGCCATCTGATAGAATCCCCTTTCAGGCTCTGAAATATAAACCAACAGGAAGAAGAGATATTGGAAGGCCTAGGAAAAGATGGGAACAAAACTAGAAATTAAAAAGAAATCGACAAAATTAAAAATTAACAGAATGAGGCAATCTTATAGATCGGAACAGGCAGACATGCCTATGCCGTGGATGTCAGAAGAAGAGAGAAGACTGATAAGATATAACTGCTGTTTAAACTGAATCATTCTAAATGAACAAAAAATCTAGACAGCCATGCAACATACTGAATCTGCTTATGGTTTACTACAGAGATAACTATCCCAGAGCCTGAGCCATTTACAGGCTTAGGTATCAAAGTGTTAACAAAAAACAAAATTAATGAATGAACAGACAGTGCTTTAGTTCTACCCATTTTACAACATTCTTAGTTTCTGCATTGCCAGCCTTTCTAACAATGCACATCAACTAGGCTAACCTTTAACAAAGATGAAAATTGGAAACTTTGTAAGAAAATAGCAGTGACTTACAATTTCTGTATGTATTACTTCGGTTTTTATCTGTGAATCTAACAGTTGAAATTCCATGATTACTTAAATAACATTAATTCAAATTAGGCTGTGATGGAATCAATTCATCACCTGAAAATATAAAAAAAACCAATATTTTACAAATTAAACTAAAACTAACTTCAGAACTTAATAAATATGCTTAAAAGAAATTAATTATAACTGGAGAAATATTTTAGATGTCACAGAAAAACTTTCTTAATTCCATCTCAGAAGTTGAAAATGTTATAATTGAAGTGAACTGCTTAACAGATCACAGATATAGCTCTGTCATTTTCTAATTCTTAAAAAGAATGATGTTATCTTTCTACGCTTGACAACGTTAACTTTGAGAAGTTACAAAATTAAAGACACGCCTGGTATACTATTCTCACACAATTGTTTCATAACAACACTCCTGGCTCAAATAAAATTATAATAAAACTACTGTACGATTGTCGATGAGATCTAGCCAATAACAGCCAAGGTCGGGTGTGAGGTTGCCGCTTTGCTGTCACACTCTGTTCCATTGACATCTTGTCAGTCTGTCATCTGCAGATAGCACGCATACGTAGACAATGCTTTAAGGTTTTTTTTAATCTTTACTAGCAACTACTTAAATATTATGTTTATTGCTTATAATTTTTACTTTCTCTTGCCTATATGAATATATAGGAAGGAAAGTATTGTTTTCTTAGGAAAGAAAGTTGTTTTTTGTTTGTATAATGCAGTGGTTGAGCCAATTACAACTTATGGAGCAGAGTGTTGGCAAATCAGCAGCCGAAATGTTCATTATTTGGAGGCTTTGGAGATGGATTTTTTCCGCAGAGCTTGTCGGCTTTCGAGAATGGACCGAGTTAGGAATGAGGTAATAAGGGACAGAGTTAGAAGACCTCATTCTATTGTGGATAGGATTGAAGGAAGGCAACTGGAGTGGTATGGGCATGTACAACGCATGGGTGGGGAGAGGTGGCCAAAAAAGATTTTGGAGTACTGTCCAGCAGCGAGGCGGAGGAGAGGTAGGCCTAGAGGAACATGGAGAGAGGGAATGCGAAGGGCGATGGAAGAAAGAGATTTACGAGAACGGGACTGGATGGACAAGAGGAGGTGGAGATCGAGATGCGGAGTAATCTGTAGGAACCCCGCATAAAGTAAAGTAAGTAAGTATTGTTTTCATGTTGATTTTTCGAAATCGAGTTTTCACCGGATCTATACGTTTTCAGACCCCCTGAACCCAAAAAACATGTTTTTAGCGATTGGTCTGTGTGTGTGTGTATACAAAATATCTCAAGAACGGAACATCGTACGAACTTGAAACTTAAGTTACATACCACTACCGGACCCGACATGAACATTTTCATCAAAATCGGTCAACCGGAAGTAGTAGTTTATTCGTGTAATTTTTCACTTTTTTGCGATTTTCTCAAAAACTGGTCCTACGATTTTTTTTTAAATCACCTCATTTACTCAATTTTTTATTCTCTACTACAAGATAGGGTAGGCGCCATGTTTGCTGAAATTCTGGGTGAGGTTGTTTTCACATAAAACATTTTCTTTTTAAGATTGCGGCTTTAATATGCATTTTAGCGCAAAACGTTATATAATAAAAGTTGTAGAGAATGTAAAATTCTACAACTTTTATTTCAAACATTTTTTTGTATAACGCTTATAGTTTAGCGGTTGGTTAATTGAATGAGTGGTTGGATAAATACACAAAATAAATGATTCAATGCATGAAATTTGAACACGTTTTGTTGAACACACGCGAACACAAGCGGACTGTATCACCGTTCAGCACACACTGCCTCTCACCTGCGCACTGGTCCACGCACTCGAACTAGCTCCGCGCATGGCAGTAGCCAGCGCCCATTAACACACACATTTTCACAACTCAACACATTCACGCACAAATAAAACATTAATTAAATATTAACCAGCGGTAATTAGCGATTTTCTGTTTTTTTCTCACGAAAACGTGTGATCGATTTTTTTAAGATTTCGGCCTTAGAATGCATTTTACGACAAAAGTGTGTATAATATAATTAGTAGAAAATTAAAAGATCTACAACTTTTATTTAAAGCTTTTTTTTTGTACAGTGCCTAGTTTAGCGTGTAGGAGCGATTTTCCGTATTTTTAAGCAAAACTGAGGTCGATTTTAATTTTGCGTATTTCACTAATGTTTTTTGAGGTTAGTTTTTTGTTTATTTCTAATATTTTATTACTAATGTTAGGTTTATTGTTAATTATTTGCATTGGCAAGAGAAAGTTGTGCGAGTGTTTCACACCAGATTTTTTTTATTGCAATACAAATACCATTCTTATCATAATAAAAAAATATTAGGCTGCCTCCATGGCGTAGTGGTTAGAGCGCTAGACTACCAAGCGGAAGGTACTGGGTTCAATTCCCGACAGGTCTAGAAATTATAAATGGTCAAAACCCAATGATTTGTCGCCCAAAATAGTTGCTAATGACCAAAAGTGACTTAAAATAAACTAAACTATGTAAGACTTGTGAGTTTTAAATTAAAACCTACATCAGATTTTCTCAATAGCTCTTGAGAAAAAGGTAAAACCATTAACATTGACTTGAAAAGACAATTAGACACAATACTTTTTCATTTAACTTGAATGGGAAATCCAACATTTTTTTCATGTTGGATATCAAGTGTGGTAAAATTTTATAGGCTATAATTAATTATATTTACGCTACATTTTTAATAGTATATAATTCGTGGGTACTGTTTTGCTGGCGAGACACTAATATTGACAACACGTTAGAGTTATGACTACTCATTGTTCGTTGATACTTTACATCTCTTTCATTTTTATCATGTAAATCGAGTCGAGTTATAAATAACTCTCCAAAATACATGTACCGGCTTATTTGTAATTTTCTTGAACCAATAAAAGAACTATTGGTTAAACTTTATATACTTATACTTATTACTTTATTTATACTTTACTTATACTTATACTTTACTATACTTTACTTATACTTTACTTATATACTTGTAATGATTAATAAATCTTACGATGTTAAAAGTAAAATTACAACTGCACATCGATATTGCTTAATTATACATGATATAGAAACGATTGTTAAAAAGAAACCGACATACAAGCAGCTCTTGCAAAGACTATTAACACATATCTTGGTATCTTTAATATTTGTGTACATGTTTTGTATAATCATTTTATTGGCAAATAATTGTTTACAAACGGTAAATTTGATTAATCTAATGTAATATTTAAGAAAAACGAACATAATTCAGAAATAAATTGGGATTCCCTTATGCTATTGACATGAAACTTGCACTAAAAACTTCGTCTGGGTTTGCTGTTTAATTCTTCAACTAATAGATCAACAGATTTCAAATATTTTATATGACAGTTCAAGAAGATTGAATCCAAAACTTTTAGTAACGTGACAACGCAGGATACGGTTGCCGAAAGTCTATGCTGTGTTCTGGGCCACTAAGCTCCGCCTTTATCTGCAGTTTTTCATTCGTCCGAATACAATGTACGCGAGAAACATGAACAATGATAATATTACTACTGTAACATTATCACAAAAATGCATAGACAATTTGCTATATCAATCCAAAGTAAAAAAAATAACTGTGTTCTACAAAGTTTATCCGGTTACAGAAAAGTCTGTTTTATGAGAAGCTGTCGCAGTAACGAACCAGAAAATAAACAGAATGAACAAAGCACCTATTAACTCTGACAATGCTACTGTTGAAACAATAAAAGTGCATATATAATGGTGTAGAGTTTGAACATGATACTAAATACTATCTTAGTCTTGTATCATGGAGTTAATTAATCCATAAAACTAACCTAACCACGATAGCTAACTAATAAGTCCCATTATTTAAAGATACCCACTACTTACACAGTATGGATCAATTTTAATCAGTATGTGGGTATGTATCCAAAATGAATCCGGTTATATCATAAAACTATAATAACAATAAAATTCACACAGTATAATGTTTGTGTACAAACATCCAAAGACGACCGTTACTACCGGTTACTACAAGACTTGCAGCAATGCCTTTGTAATTTCATCATCTTTACTCATGTAGAAATTCGCGGTAATAGTTAACTAAATTTAGTAATTTCAATGTCTAAAGAGAACTAAAAGAATCCAAATTCAAAATAAATTGGCGTTTCTCACAGGGTTGGTTTAGTGTAATGGATTGAACCCTTTGAGTATTTTATAGTGTACTCAAATGTTTGTTCTATTGTTTTTGCTCTCTATGTAATTCTGTTCTATGGTCAGAGTTCGAAGTGCTCAATCCTCAGAAGATTGCATATTAATTTGAATTTCAAATAATTTTAATATAGATATCAGTTTGTTTGATACTCTTAAAATCCACACAAAATGTTATGTTTCAAAGTATCTATTTTTTACGAATCGGCATTCAAAAATATTTTTAGGTAAGAACAAGAAGTATTTACCTAAGTAAGGTTAGGTTCCACTTGTTATTTTGATAATGGTCGTGGTGTAATGTATAGTTCATTGTAATAATCTTCAAACAGATGAAGAGTTAAAGATGATGTTATCAGTATGTTTGTAAACACACTCTGTTTCTGTAAATGCACAAGGAACATCATTTCTTGTGGGATTAAATTTTTACTGTTTATTAATATGTTTTTATAATCCCTTAGTTTAATAGATCTGTCAAATTTCTGTGACATTTTGTACCAAATAAGAAAAATAAATGTACGAAAGTACTAATTCAGTGTATTTACTAAAAAAAACACAGTTTAAAGAATCTGTGGTCATTTAAATTAAAGGTAATGGTGTAATTAACTGATTTTTAAAAATTTACTGATTGATCAGAGATAAAAAATGTTTATCACAGTGTGCAGTTACTGATAATATTACATTTTTATAATTTGTTAAATAATAGTATAGTATTTATAAAATTCTTGATTTGTAAAAATAACTCTTCAAAGAGTAAGGAGCGAGATGGATATGCCACTTAGCCTCTTTGTTTCTTTTAATTTTTTTCCTTAATTAGTATCTATTACTAAAAGTTTTAACTATGTTCATGGATGTTCTTATTAAAATATTAAATCTGATAATGTGTATTTGTACATTAAACAAGCGATTTCATTTGTTTCAGACCGTATTTTTCTGTACAAGAAGTATAGTTTTGGAAGGTTAACAATTGAATGGCGTTGAGCTATTTCCATAAGGCAATATGCCGACATCTATGTTATTTGCATTAAATAATGAAGGAAGAGTCTTTGGTTTAGCAACAAATAGCAGTAAATGGAGGGAATTTCCTTACCTAGGTTTAGACTTTAAACATCTTTCCGCTGTACCTCATTTCCTATGGGCTGTTGGAGGAGATCGACAGATATATTTACATGTTCATGGCCTAGATATACCAATACGCATAAAAGAAGAATGTTATGAAAATCAGGTTACTTACTTTAAATATTCATTTTTGTGTATTGCAGCTCTACCATAAATTGTAATATAGTTATTGGATTTGTTTCCCTAATGGAATCCTGAAAATTTTAAGATATTAATGTATTTCCTCGATTCTAATACGCACCTTTTTTCACAATTTGATACCTCAAAAAACAAGGTGTGTCTTACATTCGAGGGTGTCTTGCAGTCACATTCACTTATTATCTTTGAACTGGTATATTAACTCTCTAAACTACTTATGAGACATCTGCTACGCATGACAAGATAAAATAAATTATTTCTTAAAATAAAAATTAAATAAAATTTTATAAATTATTACGTCTTTGATTGGGCTGAAGTTCAACTGTGGAAAGACAGAGTATTTGGTAGTCAGGGGACTTCAGGAAGACTTGCAGCTGGATGGGGAAAATATTAGATGTGTAGAACAATGCAAGTACCTTGGATCAGTATTCATGAAGGAAGGCACATCTGCAACAGATATTAGTTGTAGAATTGCCCAAGGTAGGAAAGAAATAAGGTACTTAAATTCCCTGTTTTGGTTGCCGAATTCTGGATTGACACAAAGAAAAGAATTTATGATGCTGTAGTGAAGCCTATTATGTTGTATAGTTATGAGGCTTGAACCCTGGATAGAAGAAGTCAGGTCAAATTGAGGGCTTTAGAGATGGATTGCTTCTTCAGGCGCTCATGTTGGATGTCCCGGATGGATAGATTTAGAAATGAGGAAGTCAGGGGGAGCTTAGGTTGTGGCAGTACAATAGGGGAGGACATTGAAATAAGGCAGTTGGTGTGGTATGGTCATGTTCAGTGGATGGAGGGGCATAGATGGCTGAGGAGACTCTTAGAGTACTGTCCTTCAAGTCGGCGTATAAGAGGAAGGCTGTGATTTACTCGTCTGGAGGGACTCAGGTCTGCACAACGGAGAAAAGGCAGTTGATAGAGAAGGACTGGTGGGATCGAGATAGATGACGTTTTAGTATGCGAGAAGCGGATTATCCGTAGGAACCTCGCTGGAAATTAACGTAAGTAAATAATTATCGGAATTCATAGAAGCGACATGGATACAAATGTAATCTTTAATTGTGAAACACAACTTGTGAATTTCCAGCGCCATATTATTAACTTACAAACTGAAAATATCTACACTCTTGATCAAATAGGTAATAGTCAAAACTCCAATCTATTTCGATATGCGTAGAAACTGCTTGGTCGATATGAAAGATGCCAAAGAAGTTCTATAGAAAACTACTGGGTATAAGATACTGCGAATAACAGTTATGTTGTGCATAACAGCTGATGAAAACGGACTTCCTCCTTATTTGATACTCAATCAAAAAAGTGAACTGAAGAAAGTAATTATTTCTATCAATATCGTGTTACATTTAATTTTGTTACATCGTCAATTTCAGATAATAAAATTTCACTTTATATTAGAAATAAGATTTAGATTCGTTATGTACATTGACAAGAGAAAGTCATGTATGTTTCAGATCTGATTTTTTGTTTCAACCCTATCGTTGGGTTTGTAATCAATTTTGAAATGTTTTTCTGTATTGTAAACTGGCTGTGATGCACTGTATTTAGCAGTATACAGAAAACCATTTCAATTAGTTTAGGAGTAAATTTTCATAAATTAGGAGTAAAAATTTCCATGGAAAGATAGACCCCTTCCTTAAGAAGTAGAAGATACCTTTTTTATGTGTATTCTTGTGGATATGTGCCTGTCCGAATTACATTGAATTTATTCTTCCCATACTTTTAGTGATATTTTTGTTGATTATTCTAATTAATTTATTTTTCTGTGTTAACAGAGATGGCTACCACTGGAAGGGTTTAGTAAACGATTGTTACCAACTGATAGGTATAATTTTTCAAGTGAAGATGGTTTGACGGAACGTAGAAAAGATAAGATCCATTTGCCATCTATGGCATGGCAGTGGGAAGGTGACTGGCATATTGAAACAAGTCTAGATGGACAACCTCTGGATGATGATGTAATGTTCACAATAATTATACCTATATATAACTGTTGTTGTTTAGGTCAACAGCCGAAAGGCTGGTTTGAACCTCTAGAGGTTTTACTAAGTAAAACGAGGAGTGAGGTGGTTTACCATTGCCTTCCTCACTGAGTGGAAAATTACGCTTATCAGCATGCCGGGCCCTCTGAAAAGCACATACTTTCCACTCTGTAAATGACAACTTCACTTCATTCACCACAGGGTCTGGCTGTACAATGAAATTCATTACTTTCAGAGAAGATAACTCTGATTAGTGTCTTTTACACCTCTACCTCTTCTGTTCTTAAATGATTCAGTCATTTAATTGACTGACCATGTGATAAGAAACAGAACTATTTATTTTAGCCCTGCAACGAACAGATTGAGTGTAAATAATTTGACACTCCACCTGTCTGTTATGGGCAGATATATAACTATATATTATAATAACTATAATATTATATAACTATATATAATATAACTATATTTTTACTTTCCCTTGTTCTATTTTAATATATAGGGAAGGAAAGTATTGTTTTCATGTTGATTTTTCAAAATCAAGTTTTCACCGGAAACACAAGTTTTCAGACCCCCTAAACCCTCAAATCATGTTTTGACTGGTGTGTGTGTGTGTGTGTACATGCGTGAGCGCGCATGCTTGAACAAAATATCTCAAGAACAAAACAAAACTTATTTTAGATATCACAAGTGGACCCAACTTAAACATTTTCGTCAAAACCAGTCAATCAGAAATAGTAGTTTATTTGTGAATTTCATGTTTAGTAGTTTTTAAAAATCACCTTATTTTTTATAATTTTTATGTCCTACAAGGTAGGGTAACTGGCAGTCAGCTGAAATTCGTGAGGGGTTTACTTTCAAGGTAAAAAATGGTTTTTTTTTAAAAAAAGTTGTGGCCTTAATATGCATTTGACAACAAAACTATATACACCAAAGTTGTAGGGAACTAAAAAACCTACAACTTTCATTTCAAGCATTTTCTCTAGAGTGCTTTATTTAACGTCAATTAGTGATTTTTTTTGTATTTTATCATTGAAACCAGTAAGAATGGTGGTTTTCTTATCTTGCAACCTTAGTGTACATTTTACGACAGAAGTGTATTATAAAAATACTTAATTTTTCACTGACTTGTTATACCTGCTACATCACATGGTTTTTCCCTTTTTTTGTATAATCCTGTTTTCTACTGACGTGTTTCAGTGGATCCACTATCATTACCATACATAAAACTAAAACTAAATGTTTTTAAATTTACAGAATGTCTATCTTCAGTCTTTCATATAAAATTATAAAGCTGTAATAGATCACTGAAAAATCAAATATATTTACAATAGGATTGAGTAGGCTGCAGGATGCATTATAAGGATGTATTTATAAAAGTATAGTAAACTAAAGTTATAAAAAATTAAAAAACCTATGACTTTTATAAGAATTATTTTTCCTAAAGTGGTTAGTTAAGTGTTAATTAGTGATTTTCCATATTATAAGTTGAACAGAGGTTGATTTTTATTTATCGTCATTCACTCATGATTAAAATTACAATAAGTTTTTCATTTTACATTGTTTACTCATGATTAATCATTTTTTTAGGGGTTCATGTTTTACTTGGCAAGAGAATGTCATGCGAGTGTTTCACACTAGACTTTTTACTTTGTTGCTGTTTAGCCAAAAAAAAGTCTCAAAAAGTTCTCTATATTTTTACAAATCTTAGTGTTTTACAACACCATAAACAAAAACTGTGGCAAGCTTGTCTCTGAATTTACAGTGTCTGATTCATTAACAAATCTTGACGAAGCTTCATATCTGAGATTTAATCAAGTATGTAGATGGGCTTCTGGTATTTCCTGATCCCATAAATTGAAGGTAGTTTATTCTAAGAACAATAACTTGTTCTTTGTAACAGCGATAGTGGTTTAAACTAGGTTATACTTTTTCATTTTCTATCTTCTTTTATTTTCCAGAACTGATTATTGATAGGACAGTGGAAAATATACAAAATTCATTGATTAAGCACAACTCTCAATTTCTTGAAAATAAAGATTAATTTTCTGACTCTTCAGCAAAGATATTGAAGCCTACGTTTTCATCCCAGTTAAGGAGATTGTCAAATTAATGGTTTTTAAGTTATCCAGAATTTTGCGACATTGTAAAAATATTGGTATTGAAGTATGTTAATAGTGATATTATTTTACAAAGGTCTTATTTAACCTGTTTTATGTTGTTTATAGGGTTGGACGTACGCTGTTGATTTTCCTGCAAGTTACCATCCACAAAAACAGTGGAGTTCTTGTGTACGTAGAAGAAAATGGGTTAGATACCGCCGTTATTCAGCAATGAATTCTTGGTGTGCTATAGCTCCATTGCATAAAGATCCAACAAAAGTAAGACATTTTATATAAATTCCTACCATCTAATAGTGTTGTGCTTTCAGAAAGTTTTGAATCAATATCTAAACCTTAGTCAGTTCTTATACATTGATTTAATTATCTTTTATAAAACTCCCATGGGATTCACCGAAATTACAATTATAAAATTTATGCAATTATTTGTAACAATCGTGATTACCTGGTTGAAAAGCCATGTTATACAGTCCAGGATTTTATAAACGATGGAGTTTAACTTTGTGTTTTATATTGCATGGGACTGATATTGACAATTTGTTTTCTGTGAAGTTTCTTTTTAATACTTTTTAGAGATGAAATATTTGATACTGAATTATCCATTAATCTTTTTTGAGTTTTGTATGGTTAAAAATTGAAAAGAAGTATTCCATAATACCACCAGGAAAATTACATGATACTAAAATGCAGTATTATATTGCTCATAAGGTCAATAATAACTACGATGTTGATATAACTTTAAGTGTATTTTTAAAGAGGTTGATTAAAAGTTAGTAAGTAATTTAATACATTTTTTTGTAATATCATTATCATTGAGTAAAAATGAGAAAATAATGAATAGAGAAAACGAGACAATAAATGAGTTAAAAATAAGAGAAAAATGTTTTCTTTCAGGAACCATTTATTGATGTTTGTATCGGAGGTCAAACAGTTCCAGGAAGTGTTGCTGGTACATTACAAGTTTGGGCAGTTACTGCTCATGGACGGGTATGTTGGCAATTAAGAAGTAATATTAATCAAAAGCGATGTTAATGATTTTATATGAACGTGTTAAAGGTTAAAGATAACATATATTAAATCAAGATCAGTATTTAGTCCTGTTTCCTGCTTCCTGTATTTTCTTTTAATCTTTCTCCTTTCCATTCTTAATCTCATGGTTTTCCTCAAAAATAAATTTCACTCGTAGATTTAAAGATGTGTTTAGCAAATTGGGTAGTTAAATTTTAAGTTGATTTTAGTCTGGTCATTACCTTTACATGCTTGACAAATACAAGTGTGACAGAGCCTACAGCCTACATTCTTCACAGGTTGGCATTGTACAATGAAATTTATTGCCTTCAGACTTAACACAGACCTAAAAGTCTGTAAGTGCTTTCAGACTTAAAGTTAGATAAGTTTGGTTAATGTCAGAAACATAAGAATTTATTTATTGTTCTTAAAGGCTTTAGTAATCTGTTTGAGTGAACACAACAGAAGAAAAGAATACTTTTTAGCTGTGGAAACAGCTGGAGACAAAATTTAGGAAATAAAAAATTTTATTTTTTGTTGAAGTTTCGAAAACTGTTATTTTTTATAACTTTGTAATCTAATCTCGATCTGTTAGTTGCAGGGCTAAAATAAATAGTTCTGTTTCTTATCACATGGTCAGCCAATTAAATGACTGAATCATTTAAGAACAGAAGAGGTAGAGGTGTAAAAGACACTAATCAGAGTTATCTTATCTGAAAGTAATGAATTTCATTATACAGCCAGACCCTGTGGTGAATGAAGTGAAGGTGTCATTTGCAGAGTGGAAAATATGTGCTTTTCAGAGGGCTCGGCATGCTGATAAGCGTACTTTTCCACTCAGTGAGGAAGGCAATGGTAAACCACCTCACTCCTCGTTTTACTTAGTAAAACCTCTAGAGGTTCAAACCAGCCTTTTGGCTGATGACCTAAACAACACAACAACAACAATCTAATCTATAATTGACTTTTAATGGATGCTAGTTGGTCATGTTCTGGTTCTCTTGCTCTTTTTGTCTAGCTGGAGGGCTCCTGGACTCACCCTGTGTTCACATAGCCTGTGACCCTCGAAAGAATGTATAAAGCTACCATCATAATTTGGAGGTGATGGGTTTAGTAGTTCACGTAAACGAATTCTTCCTCTTTGTATAATGTTAAATAATAAAATTTTAACTTCATTAATTATTTGAAATAAAGAATTTAATAATTGAATTGTGTACTGTTTATTAAATTAAAAGGTTATGTGGAGATCTGGAGTTACTATTACATCACCTGAAGGTGTGCGATGGAGTTGTATATCTGTACCCCAAGGCTGTGAAGTTCGAAGTATTAGTTGTGGACCTACAGGCACTGTTTGGGCTGTTCTGTGGAGTGGAAAGGCATTAGTTCGTGTTGGAATAACTGGTGGCTCACCAACTGGTACGTAGGTAATAAGATATAATGTTAAGTGTCCGTGATTGTATTACTTACAATTTTGTTCAGGTATTTGTGATTTGTTATAAAAGTTTCTAACTTGAGACGTTAATTTTTTATACTTTGTTTCGTGTGATAAATGTTGTAATTCAATTTATGGTTATAAATTATCTTGTAAACATATATATGTATATTCATTTGAGGATTTACAGCCCCAGCTGTATCTGGCTTCTTAAACACCACATCTCTTTGTCTAGCCAGTCACCATCGGAAAGCTGTTACAAAGATATTGCCCCTGCACACCATCCAACCACGTGACCTCCGGCCTACCCCTCTTTCTTCTACCAGCTGGTGTACACTCCCATACCCTCTTTGGTCACCTACCATCCTCCATGCTCTGCAAATGGCCAAACCATTTTAATTGCTTCTGGGATACGGTATCCATGATATTTCCTGTAATGCCAATTCTTCTCCTAAATTTATAATTCGATCGATGCGTGACACATACAGCTCCGCCTCCAGAAATTTATTTCCATTGCTTTTAGGGGATCCTTCTGCCTCTTAGTCAATATCCAATGTAAAGGTCCTTGATCGCGTCTATGTACTGTGCACTGACTCCTCCTCACTTCAAACTGCCCCATAGCTTACTCAAAGAGATGCTATCGTAGGCTTTGTGCAGGTCTACAAATGTTAAATGAACAGTTCCATTTCTGGCCCTATTTTTGTCAACAAGCTGCTTTAAAGTAAAAATTGTCTGTACATGATCGACAAAACATGTAAATTATGTTATTGTTTTTATTATAAATTAACACTGGTACGGAGCTAAACTTGAACTAGAGTGATACTATGAGGTCTCAAAAGTAAAAAAAAATTTAGTGTCTTAATTTGTACAAAGCATTATGTTGAACAATAGCTGAACTAATATGCCTTTCAAATGTAAACAATACAAAATTTTTCGTTTCATTTGGAATTTTTTATTCTAAAACATTTACTTTCTGAATAGCCCTCAAAAACGAACTATAAATTTCACATTTTTAAAAAGTATGAAAGTGGGTTCTTCTTTTCACATATTTTCAGAGTGTAATTCAGTGCTATTATCGAATCTATGCAAAAATAAACCATATTGACATGAGTAAGATAAAAAAATTGACCTCCACTTGCCTTCAAGAATAAGTCTGAGGGGATCATATTTATCACCCATTATACAAATGACTTGCAGAATACATCTAGTAAAAACAGCAAAGTTGAAAAAATATGTTTAGCAACATTTAAAAAAATATTTAAAAATTGGCTATCAAGGTCATTGCTGTGATGTGATTTCCTAAAATTGTTACTATTGGACCCAAAAATAGTCAAAATCAATCTGTTGGAATTCTAGATAAGGGTTGTTAAAGATAAGACAATTATTAATATGTATTAATTATAAAATTATTTTTCTTTTAATTTCTAATTCTAGGTGAAAATTGGGCGGAAGTTGAGGCACCTGAGAAAAGTTTAAAATTAGTTCAAGTTAGCGTTGGTTGTAGAGCTGTATGGGCTGTCACAAATGATAAAAGAGTTTGGTTTAGAAAAGGTGTTAAAAGTCGTACAGATATTAATTTAGGGCCTGGTCAAGATGACTTATCTTATGGAACTGGTTGGGTAGAAATGGTCGGTTCATTATCTATGGTTACCGTTGCTCCAAATGACCAGGTAATTGAATTATTTTATATCTTATTGTACAATCATTCCTTGGTCTGCATAAGTTATTTTACTACCAATATTTTATTTTGAAAAATATTTTTTTGCGTGCTGTGTTACATGTTAACTGACAAAAATTGAAAATAATTTACTTCCTGTCTTGTATCTATTAGTAACCTTATGTTATTTACACAGAACTTCACATACCAAAAGTACATTTATTAGGGATCTTTGCATTTGTTGTACGAGGGTGAATTAAATATAAATGGTAATTTTTCTATTGGTGGTAGCCCGAACTTTCATGCTAGGTGTAGTTGTGTGCGATTATTGTTTGGTTTATGAAGAGTGGGGGAACCAACTTAGTTAGCGACTGTGCTCTGTTCTGTCATCAGTACAGCCATGACCGAGCAAGAGGTACATCTATCTGTTGTGCAACGCATCGTCATAAAATTTTTAGTCAATGAAGGCGTTAAATCTTTGGAAATTTTTACTCGTTTCCAGGCACAGTTTGGGGATACTACACTGTTTTAGAATCGAGTGTATACGTGGGCCAGAGCATTTAAGGGTGGGCGAGAACGCGTCGGTGTTGACGCCCCAGTTCAAGTCTTACAGGTGAAAACATCAGGGCCATATGAGATTTTTTTTTTTTGTTTAACGTCCAACTGTTCTGCAATTACTGCTAATGCAGACGGTGAATGATGAAATGATTTTTTGTAACGTATGAAAAAATGCCGTGCCTGAATGGGATTCGAACCCAAGACCGCATGATGAGAGGCGAGCACGTTACCAACTTCGCCAATGCGGCCGGCGTATGAGAGGCCATATGACAGCTTATTAAAGGTTATTGCCGGTTAACTGTTCAAGAAATTTCGTCACAAATAGGTATCAGCTATGGGAGTGTTCAATCCGTTATCACAGACCACCTTGGCTACAGAAAACTTAGTGCTTGATGGGTTCTGAGGTTGTTAACCGAAAATCAAAAACAAGTCAGGTTAGAGATCAGTGAGAGACTTCTGAATCAAATTCGACAAGAAGGTGAGGATTTTTTAAGATGCATTATCACATGCGATAAGACACTAGTCCATCATTATTATACTCCCGAATCGAAAATGGTAAGTAAAGAGTGGCGAAGGAAGGATGAAGGCTCTGACCAGTTAAGGCCAAAACTCGTCTCTCAGCCGGAAAAGTTCTTGCAACGATCTTTTTTGACTCAAGGGGACTTTTACACATTGATTTTCTTCAAGATCAACGAACTGTAAATGTGGCTTACTATTGCCAGTTACTACTGTCAGCAAAAATCGCCTAACGAAACAAAAGATGAGGTATGCCCATTAGAGATGTCATCCTTGTCCATGACAACGCTAGGCCTCACACCGCGTTGTTGACAAGGATAAATTGGAAAAAATGAGCTGGGAAAAACTCAAATACCCTCATTACAGTCCAGACTTGTCCCCGTGTAACTATTTTTTGTTTGCACCTTGAAAGAATCACTTGGAGGAAAACGATTTGAAAGCATTGAAAAAGTCCAGGAGCACAAGCACAATTGGTTGACAACTTGTCCTCAAACTTTGTATGAACAAGGAATATTCAAGCTTCCAAATGGGTGGCACAAGTGTGTAGATAACGCAGGAGACTATATTGAGAAGTATTAAACGTATAGATTGTGTATAATATCATTAAATAAATATATTTTTTTAAATTACCGTTTATATTTGATTGATTCACCCTCGTATTTATTAAAACAAGAATAATGAAACATAAAATGATTTTCATTAATAATTTTAACTTTAATTTTGTGACCGAGGTGAGAATATCAGATTCTATAAATTTAAAAATTAGAAAAAATTTCTTAGGTTTTATATATTTGTATTAATTTGTAAAAAATTGTGTATTTATCCATCATTCAATGAATTTCTTATTTTATTTTTTAATTTACTCCTGCCGTAATAACTTTTTCTTTTAAAATTATGTAAAATACTGTCATTTTGTAATATCTAGCCGAATGGGCTAGCCGCCAGCTGGGCTAGAAAGCAAAAAAGAAAACTGTACATGTAAATTTATATAGTAAACATTCTTAAGCGTTTGATAACCTTTTACAGTACTGTACAGAAGTACATTATACGTAATATTAAACACTGATTTTTCAATTATATTTTGTAATAAACCAAATTAATTTTTTGTGATTTTCTTAGAGTACAGTTCTTTACATTGTTAAACTAAGATAAAATTTAATTAGAACATGCAATACAGGTGATAAAACAAACTCGTGTTAATTACCATGTAGTATTTTTACTCTCTCTCTCTTTCTCTCTCTCTCTCTCTCTCTCTCTCTCTCTCTCTCTCTCTCTCTTTCTTGCCCTATATGAATATTTAGGGAAGGCAAGTTTTGTTTTCGTGTTGATTTTTAAAAATTGAGTTTTTACCAGAAATACACATTTTCAGGCCCCCTAAATCCAAAAAAACATATTTAGAGATTGGTGTGTGTGTGTTTGTGTGCGCATGCGTGCGTGCGCATATATATTTGAAAAAAATATCTCATAAATGAAAGAGCCCAAAAATTTGAAACTTGGAACTTAAGTTAGGTGCAACGGGAATGGACGCCAACATTTTCATCAAAATCAGTAAACCGGAGTAAGTATTAGTATTGACATATGCGATTTTTCTTTGTATTTTTATTCTTAAAAACCGCCCTTTACAATTTTCTTTAAAAATCCCCTTATTTACTATGTTCTTTATGAGCTACAAGAAAGGGTGAGCGCTATGTGTGCTGAAATTCTTAGGCGCTATGCTCTTGAAGTAAAAAGTGTTTTTTTTTAAGATTGTGGCCTTAATATGCATTTTAGGGCAACAGCATATGTAATTGAAGTTGTAGGAAATTGAAAATCCTACGACTTTTATTACAAACATTTTTATCTACATGCTTTGTTTAGCATCAATTACTGATTTTCTATACTTTTCTTATTAAAATCCATAAAAAATTGGATTTTTTAAGATTAGGACATTTTGTGACAGAAGTGTATAATCAAAGATTAGAAAATTAAAAACCTACAACTTTTATTTCTGGCATTTTTTTTTTTTGTATAGTGTCTAGTTTAGCGTGAATTAGTGATTTTTCATATTTTTAGGTTGAACAGAGGAGGATTTTTGTTATCATTTATTCTTGATTAAAATTAGTTTGTGTTTTTTATTTTACTTTGTTTACTCATGAATAAACAGCGGTTATACTTTTCATTAGTTACATTTTTATTTTTGGTTTTATGTCTGACTGTTTTCCAATTACTGCTAATGCAGACGATGGAGAATGATGATATATGAAAATCAGTGATGGAAAAATGGGAATCAAACCCGAGACCCAACGTAGAAGCCAGTTGCGCAAACTTATAGTGTATTAGTTTATATAACTAATTAGTTACATGGGAAAGAGAAAGTTGTGTGAATGTTTCACATTAGATTTAAAAAAAATGGAAACAGAACAAGAAAAATGGGAAGAGAAGCAACTAGAGATTTGTTTATTTCTTTCTGTTATTCCACTTATTTACTTTACCCTTGTCACTGTAATTTAATCTTTTGTTCTGAAAGTTAAGCCTGATAAATGGAGAATCAATCACCACGAATCTACTGTTTATATTATCTTCTAGATTAAATTCAAATTACTGTTTGTCTTGTTTAATAGTATTGAAATTGTTATTTAATACTGTTTTTATTAACAAAATTGTGCATGGAAAAATGTTGCTTTTAAGGTCATTGAATTGATATTGCACTAATATTTTATGTACTTTTTTAGGTCTGGGCTGTCGGTAGTGAAGATCGTTTAATCTATTTTAGAACAGGTGTTACACCAGCTGAATTAACTGGTAAAAGATGGCGTTTAATGCATACTTTAATTCAGTCTCAGTTAAGCCGAGCTGGTAGTCTAAATTTAAATAATAGCAGAAAACTAAATAAACAGCACCGAAGCACTAACTCATTGGTAAGTTTTATTTATTTTTGTTTAAAGTGTCGAGTTATAATATTATATTGGGTAAGAATATGTAATAAATGCATTTGTGTGGTATGAACATTTTTGAGAACCTAACTGGAAATAGAAACCAATATCTGTAGTTTAAATAGTTTGAATTAGGTTTTATAAATATCAGGGGGTTTCATTTCTTTGACTCTAAAGAAATAAATAACTGAAAGAACCTTTTGGATATAAATTGGTAAATTGAAAGAGGAGCAATCATTATGAAAATCTGTCTTTCTGGATTAAATAATCATACTGAAACATCTTCAAATCCAATCTTGGATGAATCTTTCAAGGCAGAACAAAATAATACTTTCCCTCCACTCCTTGGGAATAACACCAGAGCAGTTCTAGTGATGCAAACAAGAAACAAACATTATGTTTTTAACTACCCTTACAATAAGTCAAATTTTATGTACTGGAGTCATTCCCTGCTGATGTGCCTAATCTCATTGCAAGTTGGTGACTAAAGCAGTGGGCTGCTGATCACTGTTGCCATTGATTGCTGTTGTTTCAGGGGTGTAGTGTGTATGCGGTATTCAGTTTTGGTCCATTTTTGTTGATCACGTAATTCATGATGGCTGTGGAATATGGTTTAGAAGTAACTATTGTGCGGTTATAGCATGCATTTTTTAATTGTACCTTCTCGAAAACGACCACCTCTGGAAGCTACTTCTTTTTCTGGTTACCATCAGCAGTCATTTTGGAGACGTTTACTTTGCCATTTACTTCTTTTTACTTTCTTTTGCTTATATGAATATATAGGAAGGAAAGTATTGTTTTCATGTTGATTTTTTGAAATAGAGTTATCATCGGATCTACACGTTTTCAGACACCCTGAACCCAAAAAAGATGATTTTTCTGATTGGTCTGTGTGTGTGTTTTTGTGTGTCTGTGTCTGTGAACAGAATATCTCAAGAACGGAACATTGTACGAATTTGAAAGGCCAATTCCTCTGAAATTCTTGGGTAGGCTGTTTTCTCATAAAAAAATTGTTTTTTTAAGATTGCGGCTTTAATGTGCATTTTACCACAAAAATGTATATAATAAAAGTTGTAGTGAATTTAAAATCCTACAACTTTTAATTCAAATTTGTTTTTTGTATAATGCTTAGTTTATAGTGGTAATTAGCGATTTTCTGTTTTTTTTTAACGAAAATGTGTAAAAAAATCGATTTTTTAAGGTTTCAGCTTTAGTATGTGTTTTACGACAAAAGTGTATATAATCAAATTTATAGGAAATTAAAAGATCTACAACTTTTATTTAAAGCATTTTTCTCTATATAACCTATTTTCACGTGAAAGAGTGGTTTTCCATATTTTTAAGCCATACTGAGGTTGATTTTCATTTTGCGTCTTTCACTCATGATTAAAATTAAGTTATGTTTATTGAGATTAGTTTTTTTGATTATTTCTAATGTTTTATTACTAATGTTAGATTATATTGTTAATTATCGGCATTGTCAAGAGAAAGTCGTGCGAGTCTCACATCAGATTTTTTACATTGATATTGGATGCACATACGAGGTGTGATTGGAAAGTTTTAAGAATGGATTTGGTACTGCTTATTTGTTTGGCGGGTGGGTACATGGAGAGTGGGGAGTGAGTCATTGCCTTGTCCTTGAACGCCCTCTGACAGGAAACTGCATTTCCTTTATTCAGTTCGCTGTGGCAGCTGGTTGAGTGTGGGTCTGTTAGTGCTTGTTGCTGGATTCTGTCTGCATGAAAATTGACGTAAAAACGGAGCAACGAGTTTGTGTGAAATTTTGTTTCAAAACCGGAAATCAGCTTCTGAGACTTACGAACTATTAAAAACAGCTTTTGAAGATAATTGTATGAGCCAGTCAAATGTTTTTGTCTGGTTCAACAGGTTTAAAAATGGCCGCGAATCATTTGAAGATGAACCACGGTCCGGTCGTCTTTTCGATTCTTTTTTCGATTCTACCGGTATTGTGCATCATGAATTTACGCCTGGAGGACAGATAATTAACCAGGAATACTACAAATGTGTCCTTCAGCGTTTGCGGGAAAAGGTGCGGAAGAAAAGGCCTGCATTGTGGAAAGACAGGAGTTTGGTTCTACACCATGACAATGCTCCGGCTCATTGTGCCTTCTCAATCGTTGAATTTTTGACCAAATTCAACATTCCTGTGCTTCCACAACCGCCATATTCCCCTGATTTGGCCCCTGTGGACTTCTACCTGTTTCCTAAACTGAAATTTTCACTGAAAGGGAGGCGATTTGATTCAATTGAAGACATCCAGGCAAGTACGGAAAGCGTTCTTAACACACTCCTGGAAAAAAGTTTCCAGGAATGTTTCCTAAAGTGGAAACACCATTAGAGTCAGTGTGTTCAGTTGGAAGGGGACTATTTTGAAGGAGATGCATCACAGTAGCATGTAAGTACCACCATTGTACCATTACAAGCCCATTCTTAAAACTTTCCAATCACACCTCGTAAATTTTGTGTTCTGTTAAAGGAACAACATAAGCACAATGTGAAAGATGGAGATTGGTCTGAAGAGACTTCTAGATCAGTGCCAACATCTCTAAAGATCCAGCCAGTTCTATGGCATAATAGAACTTTGTCATCTTCATCTTGCACATTACAAAGAGATAATAGTTCTGAAGAAAGAGGAAGTGTTGAAGGACCAGCTTTAGAAAACAGGTATTTCATTTATTATTATTTGTCTATTTATTAGAAGCGTTTGGAAATATAACTAGAAAAATGTTATTAAATAAGAACATTTTAGAACTGTTTTAGACCTATGTTTTTAATTGAATACAGTATAATACTGCAAAATCAGTACAAGAAGTAATAATGTGCTACAGCTCAAGTTGAAGTTTTCTTGTAAAACTTGTTAGTTAATTTGGTAGTGTGACACATTGATTTCCACACCTGCAGTTTTGAATTTAATTTCCATTGATTGAATATTTGTTTCCTTCCTCACTGAGTGGAAAAGTATGCTTATCAGCATGTCGGGCCTCTGAAAGCACGTAATTTTCCACATTACAAATAACACCTTCACTTCATTCACCACAGGGTCTGGCTGTATAATGAAATTCATTACTTTCAGAGGAGATAACTCTGATTAGTGTCTTTTACACCTCTACGTCTTCTGTTCTTAAGTGATTCAGTCATTTAATTGGCTGACTATGTGATAAGAAACAGAACTATTTATTTTACCCCGGTAACAAACAGATTGAGTGTAAATAATTTGACACTCCACCTGTCTGTTATGGGCAGTATTTTGGCTCAACGTGAAAATTGGGGAATGATTTTTCAACTGAAATATGCATTTTTATAACAGTATTGTGCCAAGCACATAGTAGACTCTTGCATTTCTTAACTACAAATAAAACAGAAATTAAATTGTGATATAAATAGAAAATTTTATTAAATTGGTTGATAAGGAAGTGTTCTTCATGGTGGACTTCTTTCATGAAGAGCACTATAGCATGTATTTGGTGGTTTTTTCGGTACTGTTTAATTCTGAACTTAATACAAGATAGTGTTTAACACAATTGTGTAATAAATGTATTAATTTTTTTATTATGGAATTGATTAGTCATATATAATATATTCTGTTATCTGTCATTCTTATATCTGTCATATATAAATAGTTCTGTTTCTTATCAGATGGTCAGCCAATTAAATGACTGAATCATTTAAGAACAGAAGAGGTAGAGGTGTAAAAGACACTAATCAGAGTTATCTCCTCTGAAAGTAATGGATTTCATTATGCAGCCAGACCCTGTGGTGAATGAAGTGAAAGTGTCTTTTGCAGAGTGGAAAATATATGCTTTTCAGAAGGCCTGGCATGTTGATAAGGGTAATTTTTCACTCAGTGAGGAAGGCAATGGTAAACCACCTCACTCCTCGATTTACTTAGTAAAACCTCTACAGGTTCAAACCAGCCTACAGGCTGATGACCTAAACAACAACAACATATAATATATTACATAAGGTATGAGAGGTGTCCAAGTCAAATTTATGTAAAATTAATGTATTTAAAATAAAATTTACAAAATTGATTTTTTTCTTCGGAGGGTTTGTTAGAGGTTACCTTGGTTTGTTTATAGTGATGTAAAGAATAGAGAGCTACGAAATTTGTATGTTGCAATGAGAAGAAATTTAAAAAAGTGTTAGAAGATCCACTGACATTGTTGTTTGTGTTATTTTGAAATATCTGTTTGAATAATTTTATGTAAATATCAGTGGTTTGCAGAGCGAATCGGAAGAGTCATCAGAAATTGATGCAAATAGTTGTCAACGTAGCGTTGCTGCATGGAGTCCTATACGTAGTGTTGGGTCACTTGTTGGCATGGAAGCTGATCCTAATACAGATCCAGATTCAGCGCTTGATCTTGAGATAGAGAAATCTGTATTTAGAGAAAGAGATGATTGCGTTCAAAATCCTTCTGAACCGGTCTGGGAACAGGCTGACGCTCTTTGGTCATGTGTTGAAGCAGGTGCTGTTACTGTTGAGACTGATCAACTTCCAAATTGGTAAGTTATATAAGTTTTTATTGACTTAATAAGTACAAAATTTTGTTTTTATTTGAATTAAAAATTAGGTAAATTTTAGTGTTGTTAAATTAAACCTATTTATTAAAATTAAAGTTAAATTAAAACCCATTGTTACTTTCGTAATAACTATTCTTACTAATCACCAAGCGCTGATATTACTCAAAATGACTAATTTGAGATAAATATTAAAACTATTTTGTAGTGTAATAAAAATTATGTTGATCAAAATGTTTCTGTAAATATATTTCTCTCTGTTACAGGTTTCTACATGGTTCATCAACCAGCTTGGCAGAAAGTGCTGTTAAAGCACCTTGGCGTACAAAAATACTTGAAGAAATAAAAAATAGATACACACGTGAAACAAAAGGTTTTGAAAATTATGAAAGCATTACGAAAACGTAAGTACAAATTCGTGTCAATTTTTATTACTGTAGTACTAATAATAATTTCCACATATATGTATTGTGATATAAGGGTGAATCAAATATAAACGGGATTTTTGTTCCTGAGCATTAATAGTTGGTAAGACCAGACTCGCACTTCTAGTGTGCTTGGATGTGGCTGTTAGAAGTGGGGTGAGCCAGCCATGACACATTTCCAACCACTTTATCCATAATGCCATGATATCAGAGCAACAGATTTACCCCTCCACTACACAATGCATAATTATAAAATTTCTTGCTCGTGAAGGAGTTCAAGTGATGGAAATTTTCCAGAGATTGACTGCACAGTTCGGTGATCACACATTTTCATGGACGCGTGTGTTTGCCTGGCATAAAGAGTTCAAGGAAGGATGAGAACTTGTGGCAAAACCAGTAACATGATCGCCGTCCTCGGACCAGCATTACAGACGAAACCATTTCTGCAGTTCAAGATGATCAACAGGTGAGAGTATCAGAAATTGCAGAAAAGCTTGGAGTAAGTTATGGAAGCTGTTAAGCGATCATCTTAAACGATCTTTAGTTCCATAAAGTGTGTATCAGATGAGTCCCTCATCTTTTGATCGAAAATTGGAAGTTAAGACTTTGGGAGGCTTATAGTGAGGTTTGCAGAAGGTGATGCATTTTTGAGTCAGATTGTCACCTATGATGAAATTTAGGTCCACCACTACATTCCCTAATGCAAATAAGCCAGTAAAGAGAGGAGGAGGATAGGGGAGGCAGCCACAGGGAAAACCAAGACTTGACTGTCAGGCGGGAAGGTTCTTTGACTGGCGGGGCATTTTGCTTGTGAATTTTTTGCATGAGCGACGCACAATCAATGCTCCTTACTACTGCGACCTGTTGAATGAGTTGAGGGATACATATTGCTGCAAAAGACGAGACCAGCTGATTCGAGAGGTCATCTTCCTCCACGACAATGCCAGGCCCCATACTGCAGCTTTAACGGTCTTCAATCTACAGGAAATGCACTGGAATCCACTTGATAATCCTCTTTACAGCCTAGACTTATCGCCTTATGTCTTCCATTTGTTTGGACCACTTAAAGAAGCTAGGAGGGCATTGATTTGAAGACGATAAAGGCATAGAGGGATTCGTGTGCAATTGGCTCCTGACCCAACCAGCTTCATTTTATGATGCTACAATAAAAAACCGTCCTTCTTGCTGGGAAAATTGTATTTCTAAAGCGGGAAACTATGTGGAAAAATAAATTGTAAGTGCCTGTTGTTTATCAATAAATGAACTTTTTTTAAAAATAAAATCCCATTTATATTTGATTCATCCTCATAATTATTCATTGTTAATATAAAATACAAAATTTGTATTTCTGTTGTTATTTTTAGGTCATCATGTGTTAAAAATGGGGAATGCCGTTGTTCACTGCCTGGTAGTTCAGCTATAGAAGATTGTGTTCTAGAATTAGAATGGACTAGTAGTGAAACTGGTGCTGTACAGTCTGGTACACTTTCTATTCTTTCTTTAGATTTAAAACATACTTTGGTAAGTTTTTTTTGTTTAGAATACTTAATATGACTTTTACCTAGTTAAAGTTTCATAGTATAGAATATGTATAGTTTTTGAGCATTACTATTTTTACTTTCTCTTGCCCTATATTAATATGTAGGGAAGGGAAGTATTGTTTTCTTGTTGATTTTTCAAAATTGAGTTTTCACTGGAAATACATGTAATTCCTGAATCCAAAAAGACATGTTTTTAGTGTTTGGTCTATGTCTCTGTCAACAAAATATCTCAAGAATGGAATATAGTATAAAGTTGAAACTTAAAACATAACATTGGTACCAGTATGGGATTCGACACAAATATTTTCTTTAAAGTCGGTCAACTGGCATGCAATTTTCTCAAAAATGGCTCTTATATGAGTTTTTTAAAAATCACCTCATTTACTACATTTTATGCTCTACTAGATAGAGTAAGCCCAATGTCTGCTGAAATTCTTGGTGAGGCTATACTCTCATGGTAAAAAATTGTTTTTTTAAGATTATAACCATAATACGCAGTTTAGGTCAAAATGTGTATAATAAACTTTCAGAACATAAAAAATGTACAACTTTGCTTTCTAGCAGTTTTTTCTGTAATGTTTAGTTTAGCATCAATTAGTGATTTTCTGTATTTTACTCATCAAAATTGGTAAAAAATGGGAATTTTTAAGGTTGTTACTTTAGTATGCATTTTACGACAAAAGTGTACATAATTAAAGTAATAGAAATTTTTAAATCTACAACTTTTGTTTCAAGAATTATTTTACAGAGCCCTGTTCAGCAGTACTTAGTGTTTTTCCGTATTTTTATGTTTTACAGAGGTTGATTTTTAATTTGCATCATTCACTCATAATTTAAATTAGGTTATGTTTTTAATTTTACATTGTTTATTAATGATTAAACATAAGTTGTATAATTATTTCATTATTTACATTGGAAAGAGAAAGTCGTGTGCGTTTCACATCGGATTATTTTCCATTTCTGCCAACGTGTTTATGAATTGTTGCTGAGGAGTTGGTTGTTGATTTTATGATAATATTGTGTACATTTGTCTCATCAAATTGGAACTGACAACTATTATTTTAGATCTTGGTTGTAAATTTTTATCAAAAAAACTGTTTGGTGGTGGAATAATCACCAATTTTTATTTTCAAGTCGACAACTGAAAGGCTAGTTTGAACTTCAATACATTTTATGGAGTAAAATGAGGATTGAAATGAATTTACTATTCATTTCTCTCTTGGCTGAAATGCATGACTTTTTGTAGTATGTTTGGCCTCTTGTAATGTAATTGTAAAATGTTAATTTAATAAATTACTAGTAGTACTTACTAACGTAATTATTTAATTGTTTTATATTTTTATTTATAGAGTCAATTGTCTGTATGTGAAATAACTGCGATTATGAATTGTAGTGAACCAGGTTTACCTCGTATTTCAATACATTCCATTATGTCTACCAATAGTAATGTTACTCCATTAAGACTGTATTTTTCTGGTGATATTGATATGGACGATTGGATAGGTAATTTAATGTCAGGTATGATTATTTTTTTTTTATAAAAAGTTGTACAAATTTTGTTGAGTACTGTGTGGTGGGAGGGCATTGACATGAATCAGGAATGGTATGGTGATAAAGAAGTTTAAGAATTTATGTACAGAGCGTTTCATAATGTACTTTGGGGTTACGAAAATTCAGTATAAAAAACATATTTCACTTATAAGAATGAAACAAGTACTGTACGAAAGAGCACTTCACATAGTGTTTTCCACATATTCTGGGCAGTTAGTTAACTGTTTGCCTGCTAGGCGTAAATAGTAGAGAAAATGGCTGCCACAGGAAGTGAGAAGTTGTTTTGTGTGCTAGAATTTCATGTGTCAAGTCAGTAATTACTGTGTATCGTGCGTTTCGGTTGAATTTTAATAAGGATCCACCAAGTGACAATTCAATTCGTGCATGGTACAAAAAATTCAGTGAAACTGGTTGCTTGTGCAAGCGGAAATCAAATGGTCGTCCATCAACCTCGGGTGCCAATGTCAAACGTGTGCGTGCAAGTTTTATTCGCAGCCCATCAAAATCAACTGCATCTGCAGGAAGGAATTCCGAAAACAACGGTGTGGAGAGTTCTCTGTAAATGTTTATTATTCAAACCGTACCATCTTCAACTAATGCAGCATCTATCTGATAGAGATAAAACACGTCGGCACTGGATAGGATGCGCGTCTGAAGAAGACCAACACATTATGCTGTGGCCACCAAGATCACCAGACCTCACACCATGTGACTTCTTTCTCTGGAGTTGTGTGAAAGACAAGGTATCCCATCAATGTCGATTGATATCACTGAGCTGAAGGATCACATAATCAATGCAATCAACTCTATTGAAAGGGACATATTAGAATTGTTTGGCAAGAGCTAGACTTTCATGTTGATGTGTGCTATGTCACCAAAGGAGCACACATTGAACATTTATAGTTGATTAAAAATAACTGAGTCCTTGCATCGGCCTGTACAACTTTAATTTAGTATAGTGAAATAGGTTTTTTGTACTGAATTTTTGAAACCCCCGAAGAACATTATGAAACGCCTTGTATTTGAGGACTGTTTTATTATGAGATAGAAAATTTTAAAAAGGAGTTTATCAGATAGAAAATACGCTGGACTCCTTGAAGGCCAGGGTATAGGTCCTTGCTGGCCTATCCATTGACGTCCTTTTCTTTATCAGTGAACATAGTCTAAACCAACCAAAGCAACAATACAAAACTTTAAGTTGAGGTTATAACTGCTGTTACACAAACTTTTGGGTTGGAGGCTATCTGAGTTACCAATCTTCTTCTCATGGTGCATATCCGTTTCGGATGTTTGCGATCAGCAAGGCTATTTCTACTTTGTTTGTCGCCATTCTGAACAACTCGTTGGAGGTCTTCCCACACCACGCCCTCAGATTCTGCAGCCAGGATACTCTCATACGCCCCGGTCCTCGTCTTCCGCTCACCTTCCCCTGTATTATGGTTTGAAGCAGAGCATACCTTCCCTCGTTCCTCATAATATGGCTAAAGTACTGCAACTTCCGAATCCGAGTTACCAATAAAACATCTCAAAATTTCCGTTCTGTCATGGTCTAAAAATTACTGCAACCCCACATTCTTTTATGATGACCCGTATTGTAAGAAAATTATGTATAATGTGTATTTTGTGTCAATACTGACTTATGCAGCAGAAATATGGATAGCTGGAAGGAATTCAGAGAGTAGAGTGCAGGTTGCAGAAAAAAGTTCAAGCATAGTGTGCAAGGAAAGCTAAGAAGAAATTATGTAATTAGGAACCATTGGGGATGGGCAGCCTGATACAAAGAGTTGTACAAAGCTTTGATGATTTGGTCATATCTGTAGGTTGGAGGAGGGTTGACTGAAAAAGAAGGTGCTGTACTGGGAGATGGGCAAAAGACCAAGGGGTAGACCAAGAGTGAAGTAAATGGATTCAGTTACAGATGAATTCGGAAAAAGATGCTATGCCGAAAGATGCAATGGAGGAGAAATGGTTAAAAAAAATAGCGGTGGAGAGTTGTGTTGGGCCCAACCTGAGATAACTCGGAGAGTGTTTAAGAGGGTGATAACGTTTTTATACGAATATAAATATTAATAACACAGGGAAATGGATAGTAGAAAATCTTTAACGCCTACATTCCTCAATGTCAGTTCTCGATGTCAGATTTGAATATTTTGGCTTTCTGTTATTTATATTGTTAGTGATATGTGATTACTAATATGTTTGGAAATGAGAAATTTGTTTTTTTTTCTTAAATATTTCAGTATGCTGCCAATTTCAAAATTTAACTGAAGCTCCTTCGTTCAATTCAATTTGGGCTACAACTAAATTGGGTGATGTTTATTCATTTGACCCAATCACATTCCAGGTATTAAAAGTTTGTTGTTTTTATAGATGAGTTTTTAGGATAAGTTTCCATTATCTTTCAACTATACTTTAGAATAATTCTACCAACACTTTGACAAATGTACTTCCAAACTAAATTTACCTAAGTATATCAAACTATATTATGCAAGCTATACTTTGTATAATATCTTGGTGATGGTTTTCGAATTCAAGCTAGTTTGGTTATTCTTGATAGTTGTACACGGCTCATAACCAACACTGTTACTCGATTGCATAGCAGCCTTACTTAAAACTAACACAATTATGTTCGATGATCTTTTCTTGAAATAGTTTAAAATATAAAGTAAACTAATTCTGGTGAACACAATGAAACTCTATACCAGAAAACATTATTTTTAAGAATATATTCAAGATTTTAGTACATTTAACAATAAATAATGACCGGAAAAAAAATATAATGTTGATTTAAAACTAATGCCAATACTCACTTTATAACATAAATAGTACTAATAGTAATTAGTTATACTGCAGTTGAAAAGGCGCGATAAGCCAACAAACTGTCAACACTGTGGCAACACTGTCGGACTTTAGTACGTCTTTGATTCAACAAATTTTGTACGAATTTGACGCAACAGTGATGTCCATTTGTACAAAATATATGCTGGACGCAGCAACCACTCAGTTTGGATGGAGTTTATAATGCTGGTGAAATAAAACTAATTTTTCTCATTCTTATAATTCATGTTATATGTGAATACTTGGAAAAATTTGAAATGGAAGCCAGGCTGCACCCCTATATCTGTTTTCATAATTTAATACAGTAAAATCTCTCTATAGCGGAATTGAAGGGACCATGAGATACCGCCGCTATAAAGAGAGTTCCGTTATAGAGAGAGCGAGTAATTAACGGTGGGAGGGAAGTTAAAGTACTAATTTTTCTGTACAACATAACTTATATACGTATGTAAATGGTGCATGGAATAAGTTTTTGAAAAACTACTGAATAGATAACTTTATGACGAATGTTTAATACAGTAGATTACTTCAATACAGTGAGATATTTAAATTAATTACCTACATAAAGTGTAGGTTATTAACTTAACAAGAAATTTGGATACAAACTGGTTTTATTAGATGTTGTGTTACTAATGTTTAACAATAGAATTTCACTTTTCGTATTGAACTTTTTTCAATAATCATTCATACAGTACATACCATAATAGATAGCCTAAAATTAATTAGCACTGAAACTCGGTTTTTACTGAACAGTAATAAACATAAGATACATACAATTAAAATCTCCTAAAACATAGGCTACACAAACACAAAAAAATACACAGTACAGTATATATTTTTTTGTTATTAAGGAAACAATGACTGTGAAGTACATTTCATTTCGTAAAATAAGTTGTAAATTTTGTTTCGTTTTCAATTCATAAAACATGTCTTCAATCTCATTTTCAATGTTTAAAACTTGTAAATTTTCATTTACATATTGGCAATGACAGTACGTTGAAACAACAAGAATAGCGTCTAGTGCTTGTTTACTTGAAGGGACAACATTTCTGTTTCCATTTCATCGTCATTCACTTTCTTGCTCGTTGTTTTGGGCTAAGACATTTTCGATTATTGCATCATTGCCAACATCTGCTGAAGTGGCTAAGTCATTGTCTGCCCCTAAATAGGCGTCTAAATCCATATCCTGAAGATATTGTTTTGCCGCTATAACGAGAGTTAAATACATTATCGTAGTATACGAAAGGGTCGGGGTCGGCAAATAATGCCGCTATAGAGAGTTCCGCAATAGAGAGATTTTACTGTATATATATAGCTCCTTCAGGTGGACGCCACAGAGTAGGGAATCCAAAAAGATGTCACAACGATGGTGAGATGTATACATTGGTCAGCTTGTTTTCTCTGTTCTTCATTTCTTTTGCAGAACTTTATATAACATTTATGTTATTAATTATTTTTTTAGTGTTATATAACTTTTATGTTTATTGTTCAGGGTAATCAAAAGAAAGGTGAAGAAGAGTTGTATAGTCAAGATTTAGAAATAATGACTCGTAAAACACCATTAGAGTGGCATTTAACTAATGGTTTTCCACCATCATCTAGAATATGTTTTACTGGTGTTGTACTTGATTCTGCTGATAGGTGAGTAAATTATTCTGTTGTTATTTTGAAGAAATATATTATTTTAGTAATATTTCCTGTTTTGGGTAAGGATATTACAAAGTAAACAAGAAAGAGAAAACTCTTTTTTAAAATACTTTTGATATTGTTTCTTAATTTTTGTAAAGTTCATTAAGTGATATCTTTAGTAGAACCTGAGAAAAAGGTACTTAAACCCTTAAAAAATAGAATTTATGGAAAATAGAAAAAGAAATTCATCCCTTATTGCGTAGGAAGGATTATCTGGATCCTCCTCATTTTGGTAAAAGTCCTCTAACTTCCTTTTACCAATTAATTGTATTTCATTTCTAATTTTTTTATATAATTCTTCCAAACATTTTTAACTTTTTGAATGCACTGTGAATCTAATTTCAGCATCACCTTATAAAAATTTTTGCCTGGACTAGTCCTAATTCCTTCAACACTCAGCATTCCCAAAGTAGTCTTTAGTACGATAGTTTCCATGAAAATAAATAAATAAAAATACTTCTACTTCTCAGATTTTCAAGTTTTTGTCACCATTTTAAAGTGGAGATTTCAAACTATATAATAGGCTAAAAATCTGTAAATCGTTTTTTTCCATTTTTTTCATGCAATGCTTTCTTAAATTAAATGTGAAATAATTTTTTGTCTGTTTTTTTGCAGATTTAATGTTGACTTTCAGTGTTACAATCAATCAAATAATAGTAGTAAGACACCAGTCGATGTTGCATTCCATTTTAATCCAAGGTTTGATGAGGAAGTCGTTGTTCGTAATACTAAAACTGATGGTAATTGGGGTTATGAAGAAAGAGAGGGTCCTCTTGTATTTAGTAAAGGCAGCACTTTTGTTTTGGATATTTATTGTTGGGAAGAAGCATTTAAGGTAAATTGATAAATATGTATTTGATTGTTCCATTGACCTACAAATTGTTTTGTACTGTTGGTGGCCTTATAGTTGGATTTAATTTTGCATAAAATGACACTATATTGTAAATAGACAATAACTTTTTATTCTTTTAACCAATCCTTTTAATTTTGTTTTCTTCATTTTTTAAAAATTTAGTAATCATTTAGACCAACGAATTACTTTTATTGTCTTTAAAATAATTTTATTTCTACAAATTTTTAAACATTTTTTTTTCTTGTAAATGAAATTTTTTTTAAGTTTCTTTAATTGTAACTTAGAAATTTATAATTTTCTATAAAAAATTATATGAGATCTATCTAGAGAATTCTTTTTTCTACAAAACTATTTAAATTTTTTTTAAATTGGTTAACATAAAAAAAAGTTATGCCCTATTTTTTAATCACTGGTCATTGCTGTTTTCACTTATTTACGCATCAATATTCTGACGGTAATGAAATTAATATTTTAGCATTGAGAGAATTTATTTAATAGTAAAAAATTATTGAATTAATAATATTAAATATTATGACTTGTATAAAACACCAAGAAATACGATAAATAACCTATAAACTCTTAACAAACATGCATTTACAGAACGTAAACAAACGCCATTTGTCAACACATGGTATAGGTTATTTTGATCACGTAATTATAACTGAACGCTTGCACACACTCTATTGGTAACTCGCTTGCATCTGTACAAGAGTGGATTCAGATAATAAATATAAATTTTGAGGGTTATGTTGTTTGAATAAATTATGTGTTGTAATTTTTTTCCGAATAGGGCCAATTTTAGATCACTTGAGGTGACTAGACTCTTCTGGAAGCTCTTTTTGCAGCCCACATTCTCAGCATTGGTTCACTGTAAGCTTTTATTTCTTCTGTTTTACTTTTGGTCTTCACGGAAGCCCTCAAAGTCTGTAACTAGTTGTCTGAATTTTGTTTGGATTATTAAGTTTTCTTGGTCCATTCTGGTTTTCTTAGTATTCTTTCGGATTTCTGTGAATCATTTATCTAACACCTTAGATCTATTGTTTAATGTCTTAAAAATTTGTTTTGTCAACAGTTTTTCATCCATTCTGTACTGTTGTCTGTAAGATTTTAGTCTTCTTTTTCTAATCGTTCATTTTCCTTGTATAGTTCTTCTCGTCCTCGTAATCTGTATTGTCCGTCTACTATTTTCATACTCATTATTTTATGAATATGTTGTATTATTATTAATGAATAATTTTTTTTTCTTTTTTCAGGTTGTTATAAATGGTACTGTTTATTGTTATTATGAACACCGAATTAAACCTCACCTGATAACTCATGTAGCCATCTGTGGGGCTGTTGACATTCATACTGCTGTTTATTACTCAAAAAGGGTAACATTTTTACATTATTCTCATTTGTAAAATATGTCTCTGAAAATCATTCTTCTTTCTGAACACTAATTTTTACGCACTGCAACAAATGTAAATTTAATCTAAACAATGTACTTTATACAAGTAATTTTTTTTTTTTTTTTTTTTTTTTTTTATTTACGCCCCAATTGGAGCACTCAAGTCACTCATGGACATGCGTTCCTTGAGGAGTTAGTTGTGGCACCACACTATGTGGACAAATACGAGTGGACAAATTCAGATTTGTTATTAACAGAAATTATTAAAGTTTTTACGCAATGAATTGTTAAACAGATGAACTTTAAATACACAAATTTTATTTAGTTCATGATTTTAAGTGTAGAAATTGTTTTAGATTCTTGGTTGGATCTCAAAAGTGTTAACCTTCGATAAATTATATTTGTATAGCAAATGCTAAAACTTATGTGGCCTTCAGATCTATGGCTGCACTATATGAAGCAACCTAAATGCCATCCAAAGGTTCCAAAACATGGTGATCAGGAGAGTTGTGAATGTTTTGTGGTATGTCTGCAACAGTGATGACAACAACTTTGATTTTTAGTACCTGAAGAAGAGCATTAGTGTTCCAAGAAGCATTAACGTTGTCTTACAATCAGTTCAATGTTGAAGAATTTTTACCGTTTAAACCTGGTGTGACAGTTACAAGGTGGAAAGAATTAAGCCTGTTGTTTTAGTATGTTAGTAGAAACAATCTAACATTTTAAAAAGCTATAAGATAAGTTGTAATAAATGTTAAGTTATAGTTAAGATGTAAAGTACTTTTAAGGCTCTAGCACACAGAACGCGATCTGATCGCGCGATCCGATCACACTGCCCGCTACAATCTTTGTATTACATAGTATTGCATCATCCTAGTCAAGCAGAACACAGGCAAACAAGAGCGATCAGTCGAGATCGCGGCGGGCAGAGCAATCGTTATGAATTTTTACAGAGACCGCGGCAGGCAGACTAGGAAAATGGCTTCTTCTGATGAAATTGAAAAATTAATAGACTGTGTGCGGCTTCATCCTTATTTATATATGGTTGGTTGAATGAGATTGTGTAGAGTCTCAAATTGTTCTCGAGATATTCAAAAGTAATTGAAGAAATGATCTTCAAATGAAGCGAGTTCTACACAATGACGGTGAAATTCTCCCAACTCTTCTCGTTTTTCATTAATTACGTGAACCCACTTCTTTCACTTTCTTGAAGAAAGAGTGAGAATGACAAGAAGTTTGTCTTCATCAGTACTGCTAGACATTATGTAATGTTTGGTTGTAGGCTCACAGGAACAAGTATGCAATAAACTGGATTGCTGTGATCCTATCGTGTTCTATTTGATGTCAATTTTAAGTTATAAATATTAGTTACTGAAACCGAAGTGCAATTATCATTTTAGATTTTTATTTGTACAAATTTTAGATTTTTTTGGTGATCTTAGATTTTTGTAAATTTATTATTTAAATTTCCCCAATTATATATTTTTTATATTTCTTTGTTTTTAGGTGATAATATCACCGAGTGAAATGTTCTGGCGTCAAATGGGTGGTCATTTACAGATTGTTGAGACATGTAGTAAAGGTGTAACATGGGGTGTCGCTGCTGATAGCACACCATGGGTTTATACTGGTGGTTGGGGTGGAACTTTCCTAGCAGGTATAATTTATTTATCTATTTTTTAATTTCAAGTACAGTAGAGAGTCAAAAATCTGAACCAATTGGGACCATAGGTTATTGGGATTACCAATTTGTTCGGATTTTCGAACATAACCTGTAAATGCTGTTTAGGCCCATAGTTAAGCATTTTAAAAATGTTGAAATAAATAAAAAACAAACACTTCTCTGTACTCACGTATATTTAGTTCTTTTAATGAACAAATATTTAGGCCTATAGTCATTGGCACGTTCAGTTGCCACAAAGGATCTTATAGGGATCATCACTCCTATTACCGCAACTAAAAAGATCAATTAAAGGCATCCGGATGCGTATATAAATACATTTTTCAAACCTCTATAGAACACATATTTTTTAAGGTAGAACTACAAATTCAAGTTTTGCTTAACAGAAAAAAATCATGTATTATGTAGAAAGATTTTTAATGAATTGTAAAAAATCAAAAAACCTGTAAAATTATTTTCTTCTATTAAGGGGGGTTAAAATTAATATCTTATCTATTTTACTGCAGACCTACCAAACTTTCTAAACACTGCGTGATAAACATAAACAAATGAAGCAATCGGTTATTACAAATCTAAAAAAATTTTCCCAGTACAGATATCGAAAAAATATTTCACATTTGGAAGCCGCATATGAAGTTGCATATGAGGTTGTTTGGATAAACTAATGATGTTAATTATTTATTAATACTCATACAGACTTCTCTACATTTTTAAGGTTGTTAACGTTGGGGCGCGTAGGAGAGAAATGTTATTGGTTATGATGGCATTGATTGATCTAAAAAGCCGATGTTTGTGTATGTGCTAGTAGCAGTCAGAGCCCCATAAGAAGTGCACTGTCCTATACTGCTCCGTTGTGTCAACTGAACCTGCAAACGACTATAGTGTATATGTTTTTTGTCATGGGACTATTACATCAATCAAGTTTGTAGTAAAATATCATCTGGGGTATTTGCACTTAAACAAATTGCCAGATAAAATGATAAAAAAATTTCTAATGGCAGCTTATCATGGCCTCATTCTGTCTCATATCCGTTATGGTATCTTAGTATGGGGTAATTCTAGCATGGGTAATATGAATAGGGTTTTTAAAATTCAAAAGAAAGCTATTAGGTGTATGGTGGGAGCTAACCAGCTAACCTCATGCAAGCCACTATTTAAGGAGCTTAAATCGCTTACAGTTCCCTCTTTCTATATTTTTGAGGTGATTATGTATGTTAGGCAAAATAATTTTATGCAGAATTTCATTGTTCACAATCATAACGTAAGAAACAGGAATGATTATTTTGTAGCTAATCACTCCACAAAATTGTTTGAACAAAACCCTACTTATGCAGGGAGAAAATTCATGAATAAATTACCCCAATTTTTTAAATGTGATAATTTGCATTCCTTCAAAAAAATCTGAAAAATTACTTGATGGGTGAAACTTATTACAGCGTACAGGAATCTTGTACTTATTTCTTGATAATAGTGATATATTGTGTGAGTCTTATATGTATTTCAGGTGTTATAACTGACATGTCCTATACTCCTCCTGGAGTCTCCTGGACGCAATAGAATGAGTAGGCCGAAGTGTAAACCGTACTTTACTTTCATCAAAAAATTATGAATTAAAAAATAAAATACAGTATGTATTTAATTATATATGTTGTAGATGCAGTGTGTACTGTATATTAAATTAGAAACAAACAAAACAGTGCAGTTAAACAAATGATTCACTACAAACCGTACAAAATCACTGAAATTTTACTTAAAAAACTTGCTAATTTTTGGTTGCATGAGCTCTTTGACATTCGTTATCTGCCGGCCAATTCCTTCATTCGCTTGTAGTAAGACTGAACTTGACAATATTCTGGCTGGGTTTCATACCAAGACATCGTGGTATCATCTTAGTGCCTTACTTGTAACTTATTACAGAACATTTTTTTTAAATCAAAAGTTTATAAAACATGTTACAAAGTGTAAACCATGCTTTGCTTATTTTGCTGTTCTTGCACAAATTTAAATATTGAAAAAATCCTCTGATGGCGTTTGGATTTTTGATATTCGGATTATTGGCGCTCTACTGAATATGCTCATGAATATAATTGAATTCCACTATTGTACTGTATACATAAAAATTGTTAAATGATTTGTTTTTAGGTCTGGAAAAAAGTGCAGAAGGTATACATCCAATGACTGATTCATATTCTTGTTATGTCTATGAAAATCAACGTTGGAATCCATTAAGTGGATTTACAACTCATGGATTACCAACTGATAGACCGATGTGGAGTGATTCAACAGGTCGTAAAAAAAGATCAAAAGATAGCATTCGACTTTTGTCAAAACATTGGCAATGGGTTAGTATTTTTTACCATTATATACAAACCACTTTCTGGAAGAACTACTTAAAGGCTATAAAAAATTAATCTTTAACTATTCAGAAAATATTTTGTTACCTTTTGATCGAAATACATTAAACAAATCATTAAGGAGGGTTGGAGAGACAAAGCTGAGATACTTTGGCCTTGTCAGTAGGATGGAGAAGTGAAGACTGCTGAAGAGGATGCTGTCACTGGAGATTGTCGCCGACTGGGGCTGATGACACGTGGCCAAACCTTGCCTTGCAGGATGGATGGCCCTGAAAAGGGCCGTTGTAGTTGGCCAGACGTGTCGAGCTAGCGTGTGCAGCGCGGTGTCTGAAGGGTGACGGCTCAGCTACTGGGTTCAGGTCTAGCCTTCCCTCAGTGGCAGGTGGGTCCCCACTGCAGCGTGGCATTGATGGACCCCAGAGCCCCGCAGTGTTGGGTTGGCCGATAGCGTGTCCGAGGTGATTCTCTCTGGGCCTGCACTGGACTTACTCTTCTTGGTGTCAGCCGACACGCATGATTTCTTCGGCTGACCGGTGCGGGAATGTGACGTCCGCCACTGGTAGCGTCGACTAGGGATGGATGCGTCTGGTCTCATCTCGTCTGGGCTGTTCTTCCTCTTTTTCTGGTGTTCTTTCCTGGTAGGGGGCTGGCGAGTGAGTGGCGCTCACGGTTCAATGCAGCTGTTTTTATACTCTGCCGGCGAGTCCATTTCAAGTCGGAGTTGGGAGTACTGCTTGCTGCGCGTTGGAAGTGCTCCCCGTGGCAGGCTCCGGGATTGTCTGTAGGCGACTATATTAATGGGGCAGTGGGACAAGATGTAGAAAAAAAGACCAAGTGAAAAGTGGATGGGTTTTGTTATGAATGAATTGGGAAAAAGATCTTCAATGATTAGGCAGCTCAGGTAGTTCCGAAAACCAACTCATTTGTGGGCGTCCAACACTCCTCTTACTGGTTGGTTTGTACTCGTAAGCTAATGGAGCAAGTGGTCTTCACTCATCTGTTCCAAATGGCTGCACCAGTACCTCTTATGAATTTTAATTCTCTCCATCTAGGATAGTAATGCCAATCTCATCAAGTACATCCAAATTCCTTAGCTTATCCTTCCAGGTACAGTCGTTCACTGCTCTCTGAAACCTTATTTCCATCCCCTGCAACCTATTTTATTTCTGATTCAAAACTGCCCACACCTCACTTCCATAGTACTGGTTTTTTGTTCATTTTCTCAATTTCACATTTTGCATGTGTAATCCTCAATAAAATCAACATTGTGTACCAAAGAGATTATCTTATCAATAATTAAATGTGTTAATTTGTTTTAAGGCTACAAATTGGGCTGTTGATTATCATATTCCTGGAGGTGTTGACAAAGATGGTTGGCAATATGCTGTTGATTTTCCTGCTAGTTATCATGGTAAAAAACAGTTCACTGATTACGTCAGAAGAAGACGTTGGGTTCGACAGTGTAAATTAACGACAAGCGGTCCTTGGCAAGAAGTTGGAAATTCAAAATTATGTGATATATCATTACATGTAAGTAATTTTAGTTAGTAATTTTGTAGGAATTTGAGCTTTTTTATGTTAGTTCTGTTTTTTGGGGGTGATTTTTTTTAGGTTTTTTTAAAGTTTTATTTATAATTTTCCTTTTTATTTTAGTTCGTGGGAGCTTTCCACGCTACCGTTTACTTAATGAATATTCTTAATTAATAACATATTTATACTTTAATAAATTGGTGTACGAGTTAAAAACTTTGTATGTTTTACAATATATAATTATTGGTTCTTTAAAAACAAATTTACAGTATAAAGGGAGTTGAGAAATTTTTCAGACCTTCGTTGGGTATTCAACTTATAATTTTGGCTTTACTATTAGGTGCATTACTTAATAAGAGTAACCAAGGTGACTGCAAATTTTTGTTCAGAAAATTTATGACTTTTACCAACAAAATAATAGTTTATGACTGATAATAATAAATTTCTATTTCTTTTCACAATTTGCATATAAAATGAGAAAGTATGACTGCAACAAAAAAATTCAGCTGTTGAAAATAATTCTGAATTTTATATTATATTATAGGTATAAAATTATGTAAGATATCATTAAGAAACTGAGATTTCTTGTAAGATTTGTGATCATGAATAGCATTAATAATAATAATAATAATTTATTTATTCCCATGATATTACACATTACATAAAAAAGAAATAACCATAATATAAAATTTCCTACAGTAAACTACTATCCTATTATGCGAGATGTGGTGGAAATTATCCCATCCAACTATGGACAAAACCATGTACTAGGATGGGTTAGCATTATTACCTAAAACAACTTAACCTGTACATATTATGATATTAAATATTCTGGTATGGTAAAAGATAGAGGAGATGGAAAGGATACTAAAGTTGGGGAACAAAGATATTGTTAATTGTGGTTTGAAGTTAAGTGAGGAAGAAAGCAAATTGCCGGTGCAGAAGAGGTGTAAGGATGAAAGGGAGGGATATAGAATAAATATGCTGGATGCTGGGTGAAGTAAAAGAATTTACATATTTCGGGACTGTTAGGTTTAACACCTTGTAATGCCTGTATGGTTCTTCCAAAGGGAATTTGCCTTGAGTGTGTTTATAGGAGGACCAGTACGCATTTACAGGGGTTCGCGTACAAGACCATGGTAGTAAAGCATAGGAACACAAATAATATAGGAGAATGACCACTTGAGCAACTAAATTAAGTGTCACAAACATAAACATCCACTTACTTGTTACAAAATGAAATAACGTCAAGTCCTTTATTGCAGTACGTGCCGAAAGTCCATGATTACCGGTGAAGAACACTTTAATAACAGTTACACATTTACAAAGCATACACAAACACAATATTACATTAGCGTGTATAAGCACAGTTAGCATTTAAAGCATCGATTGGAACACATTAGCAGTTGCCAAGTACCCCGTCAGATACTTAGCCGAATACATAGCCTCAGTCGAAAGATGCGTCTGTCCGTGATGAATTCAGTTGCATAAGTGATCGAGAGGGAAACGGATACAGGTTAGCAGGTGGAGGGGGAAGGAACACAGAGATTACGGAAGCGAGATACAGTAGGCCAATATGACAAGCAATGAAAATTCAAATACGATTAAAAGGAGCCAACCGCGGCCAATTTGAACAATAAAAAGTGTGAAAGCGAAAGCGTAACACCCCAGGAGAAATGGCCTTAACAGGGACCATTTGAGTTAAAGGGTGCAGAAAGCAAATGGCTTGTTTTAAAGTGTCCTATGTTGTTTTTCAGAACTCCTATGTGTTAAAAGAAAATTATGTGTAATGCATATTTTGTGCCAATACTGATTTATGAAGGAAAGATATGGATGGGTGGAAGGAAGGCAGAGCGTAGAAGGCAGGTGGCAGCAATGAAGTTCAGTAGGAGTGTGCTAGGAAAGACAATAAGAAATGATGTGATTAGGGAACAATTGGAGATGGAGTACCTGATAAGGAGAGTTGGACTGACAAAAAAAGTTTGGTCATGTCTGTAGGATAGTAGATTCCTAAGCTGCTGTTTTTGGAGATGGATGGAAAAAGACTAAAGGGCAGACAATGAGTGAAGTGGATGAGTTCAGTTTTGGATGATTGGGAAAAAGATGGAATACATAGAGAGCAATAAAGGAGAGATAGTTTAGTGATAGAGGTGGAGAAGAAATAATGGAACCAATTTGAGGAAACTTGAAATAGGGATAAAGAGGGCGATGATGATTATTTCATTTAAAATTGTTAATTTAATGTTTAACAATTTTTTCAGTCTTTAGTTTCATTTCAAGTAATGTTCTTTATTTATTTTATTTTTTTTAGTCTACATCTAGTCTTGAATCAATTTGTGTTTGGGCAGTTGCAACAAATGGTGATGCTTTATTTCGCAGAGGTGTTACAAAAATTTGTCCTGTGGTAAGTACATGAAAAGTAAAATGCAAATTATAATTATTTTTTTTTAAATGTAGAATTACTACTATGTAATCGTGTATAGATAAAATAAGGATTTTCCTACAAATTAATGTTTTTAATGGATAAACCTTGATCAGGCAAACATCACCTGATGTTAAATGAGGTTTATGTATTGTTCCTCAACCATTGCTTTTTCATTTATTTAACCTACTTTTATTAGTTCTTTGTTTAACTACTTAGTTGTTAATGATCTACCTTGATGGAATAATGATAGTAGGCCTAGTATTAGAACTTGTTAAAATTTTGTAATGAATCAAACCAGCTACAGTTAAATCTGTTTATGTTTGCTCTAGTTGAGAGTATAAACAAACTCCAGCTGATTGGAAGGTAAACATTTTTAAAAACTATTTAATTTATACTACCAAAAAATATTGAAAAAGAGTTATTTATATGGTTGCTAGGAAACTATAAAAAAGAATAACTATGAATTTTGTGAAGAAAGGGGGACTGTGGTTCCGAATATCGAGCAAGATGGACGGGCCACAGAACGAATAAAAGTTTAAATTAAAATACATAATACAGACGGGACGTATAGTTTAAAAATGACGATATAAAAAGGACAGTAAAAGTTAAGAAATATCATACACGCTTTTTAAAAGTTTCAGATAAATATAAAAGTGATAAAATTTATACATGTAAAAACAAAATATACACTAATCATCAACTGTTACGAAAATATTCAAAATCATTTAAATAAAATTTATTCAATAACTTGAGTTTGTTTAATCAATGTAAAGTAGACGATGTCGAGCCGGAAATAAAATTTGCACAGAAAAGTTTGAATTCAAACCCTTGGAATAAGGTTACTTTTTGAATTTGGCATATCCTTGTGGTAAGAAACGGTAGTTTCTTACAATTTTTTGGACAATGTTTGAGAATTAGACAAAGTCTTCTGATTAGGAGTGTACGTATTGAGCCACTGATGCAATTATATGTTTCTCAGTATCTAATTACTGAAGGCCCTGGATAATAATAAAAAATCCACGGCTGTTCAGGTTAGAAAAATTCAAATTATCGAGGGTTCAATTAAAAGGACAGTATCAAGGGGAGTTTTGGAAGCCGAAAGAAGTCCCGTTGCTCTAAAATTGTTTCTGCGTATTCCAAACCAGGCCTATATTATGTATCTATACACATAAGCATGAATCTGTACTTCTGCTACAGTACTGGGTTGGTGTATTTATTCCATTATTTATTGATGTTCTTAAGTCAAATTGGTCTTTTTACTTTTTCTTGCCTATATGAATATATAGGAAGGAAAGTATTGTTTTCATGTCGATTTTTTGAAATCGAGTTTTCACTGGATCTACACATCAGACAACCTGAACCCAAAAAACATGTTTTTAGCCATTGGTCTGTGTGTGTTAGTGAACAGAAGATCTCAAGAACAGAACATTGTAATAACTTGAAACTTAAGTTAGATACCACTAGAGGACCCGATATGAACATTGTCATCAAAATCGGTCAACCTGAAGTAGTAGTTTATTTTTGTCATTTTTCACTTTTTTGCGATTTTCTCAAAAATGGCTATATAAAAAAAGTTAATATAATAAAAGTTATAGAGAATTTAAAATCCTATAAGTTTAATTTTAAACATTTTTGTGTAACGCATAGTTTAGCGGTAATTTACGATTTTATGTTTTTTTTCTCACAAAAACTTGTAAAATCAATTTTTTTCAAGATTTCAGCTTTAGTATGCATTTTACGACAAAAGTGTATGTAATCAAATTTATAGTAAATTAAACAATCTACAACTTTTATTAAAGCATTTTTCTCTACAGAGCCTAGTTTAGCATGAAAGAGTGATTTTCCATATTTTTAAGCCAAACTGAGGTTGATTTTCATTTTGCGTCTTTCACTTATGATGAAAATAAGGTTATGTTTTTTGAGGTTAGTTTTTTGTTTATTTCTAATGATGTATTATGAATGTTAGTTTGTATTGTTCATTATTTGCATTGCCAAGAGAAAGTCGTGTGAGTGTTTCACACCAGATTTTTATTTATATTTAAGTTAAATTAATTGATGCAGTATTCCTATAATGTATAGTACTTAAAATGTCAATTTACTGAAGAGCAATGTGATGGAGACCTTACTGCAACCTTTTTTTCTGGGGAGTTTGGGTTACCCCGTATTGCAGGTTTACCCGGCGTTTGGATTATCCAGGTTATGTAATGTTTAGTATTGGTTTTTGGTAAACCAATATTCAGTTGCATGAACTTGAAATTCAAATAATTGCACATTACAATTCTGGCTCTTTTATTTGAGAAAACTCAAATAGTAAATTATTTGATATTAAAATTATTTTTTTTAGGGTATAACATGGGAACATGTACCTTGTGCTCAGTCATTATGTAGTATTAGCTGCGGTGGTCATGGAAGCCAAGTGTGGGCAGTTGCTAAGGATGGTTCAACATACTGGAGGTTTGGTATCACTACTTCAAATCCAATTGGTAAATATAATACTGTAACTGTCACTTATTTTTAACTGTTGTTATTTATAAAGGATTAGTTTGGCTTGTATGTTTTTGATTGTACTTCCTAATGAAGAGATGTGTTCCCTGATCTCAAGACTCCATTCTGCCACTCGGACAATCCATCTGTGAATTAAAGCACTTCTATCTATGTGATGACGATGGTGGCGACGTGGAAGCGAAAGATCTATATTTTTAAATTCAGACACACTCACAATGTGTAAATACCTTCATTTTATGTTGTTGTTTAGGTCATCAGCCGAAAGGCTGGTTTGAACCTCTAGAGGTTTTACTTAGTAAAACAAGGAGTGAGGTGGTTTCCCTTGCCTTCCTCACTGAGTGAAAAATTATGCTTATCAGCATGCCAGGCCCTCTAAAAAGCACAAATTTTCCACTCTGCAAATGACACCTTCACTTCATTTACAACAGGGTCTGGCTGTATAATGAAATTCATTACTTTCAGAGGAGACAACTCTGATTAGTGTCTTTTGCACCTCTACCTCTTCTGTTCTTAAATGATTCAGTCATTTAATTGGCTGACCATGTGATAAGAAACAGAACGATTAATTTTAGCCCTGCAACGGACAGATTGAGCGTAAATAAATTGACACTCCACCTGTCTGTTAAGGGCGGCTTCATTTTATAATTAGCAGAAATCATCCGTCAATTGGCTTTAAAAAAGCTGACAATAGGATCGTTAATAAAAAAAGACACAAGTTAAATACAAGCAGCTGAGATGAAATGCTGGAGATGGTGAAGCGGAAGCAGTGAGGAGGAGGAGAAAGATGACGATGACAATTTTTTTTAATTTTTTTTTTTTATTGATTTATTGATATTGAATGGAAATTCCATATCCATGTGAGTCATTTTCTTTCAATGAATGTGAGAATATCTTCCTCTACTGCCATCCATTTTTTATCGCATTTCAAATTTTTTCCCTCCTGGTTACCCTGCTCCACCCTCTCCAGCATTTCATCTCAGCTGCTTGTATTTAACTTGTGTCTTTTTTTTATTAACGATCCAATTGTCCGCTTCTTTGAAGCAAATTGAAGGATAATTTCTGTTAATTATAAAATGAAGGTATTTACACATTGTGAGTGTGTATGAATTTAAAAATATAGATCTTCTGCAAGTTTTCAACAACTAAGCAAACAATCAAGCTCAATTAAGTGGTCAAAAGTCGGAGATATTGTTGATCATATTTGTATCAAGTTTCTTACAACCTCTGATAATAATATAACACACAATTTGTTATTGATTTTAGTGTATGAATAGTCTAAATCGAATGTTCCTAGTTATTGAATTATGTCATTTTAATTTTGAATAACAAGATTAATTATGATGTAGGTGGATTAGTTTCCCTCAGCTCTCTATTTTGTATGTATGGATTTGTATGGGACTGTATGGGTTTGCCAGGGGATGATTACAGAGGCTGGTCTTTATTCTACTATTGGAAATCTGCTGGCTGAATGATATCCAGGTAGTTAATTGGTCCCCAAGAATTACTAGATAGTACCCCTTCCCGCCATGCAGCAGATAATGTACTTTGTGAGAAGTTCAGATTTTATGTAGAAATAGTTTAGAGAGGTCTGTTATCAAAATGTAAATTACTTCTGGTGATTTTTAATGTTGTAATTTTAATAATATAGTATATGTATTTTTTTTTAATATAATTTTGTATTCTCAATTAATTTTAGGTGAAGTATGGGAAGCAGTCGAACCTCCGAGTGGTTCAACAATAAAACAAGTTTCTGTGGGAAAGAATGCTGTTTGGGCAATTGATACAGATGGTAGTCTATTCATCAGAGAAGATGTCACTGCTGTTTTCCCAGAAGGTTCTCGATGGAAATCTATTTCGTGCATTAAATCCTCAGGTTGGTAGTAATGTAATACCTATAAGCCTTTTAAATTTAAATGTTTGAAAAATTTATCTTCAGTTTTTATGAAATTTTATTTACTTTTATTGTAGAAAAAGTATGTAATTCATTATTTAGCAGAAATATATCTTAACAGGAATTAAAATATGTATTTCTAACCACTAGAATACGGTAACAGAAAACGCTTACCAATGTTTATAACGCTTTCGTGTATCTTGTACACTTCTTCAGTAATTAAATTTTTAAAAATATTTTTCACAGCACAATTTAAAACTTCCTACTCTTACCATGGCAGATAAGGATGCCATACAAAAATAGTCGATTCTTATATCTAAAACAGTCTGCCAACTTAATTAGTGTATTGTCATATTCAATCTATATGTTCATTAATTTTTCCCTGTTATTAGATTTATAAATATAATATTTCTCTAAAATTTCAATTTCATTTTGTCTGTCATTTATTTGTAATATTTCTAGATTATTTTTTATACTTGTCATAGTATGTTTATTTTTTTCATGTGTTAAGTTACATTGGAGAATTTTTGGTTTCATTTTTTATAGTTTGAATAGTATTCTGCAAACTGAAAAGATCTGGAAAGACTTAACAGGAATTTGTAAAGTGCTCTCTTTGCTTGTTATAAAAGGTGCAGGAAATTCATGATTATTTTTTTTTTTAGTTTTAATGGAATTTTATTTGTTTACTTAGTCACGTTCTTATCTGGGTCATTTGGTACTGTAAACAAATTTCTCATAATGTGTCCGAGGTACAGCAGCACTTCAACACTAGTGACTTTCTGCGTCCATGAAATTCTCAACATCCTCCTATACAACCATAGTTAAAAAGCCTCCAGCTGGCGTGCAGTCACCCTGTTCAAGGTTCAAGTCTCAAAACCATACGGAAGAACAGGGAACACTTAGCATCTGATGAGCCGTAATTTGGAACCCAATGTCAGGTCATGGCTCCTAAATACTGAACCCTTTGCATTGAAAACCCCTCTGGCCTTTCCAATATGATTAATTATTAATAAATCACCCTTTAAGAAAACAAAAAGGTATAAATCTGTAGTTACAATTATGAACAAACTACTAAAATTTTCAAAATTGCAAAAAATAAATGGGAGCCAGTATATAGATGATTTTCACCAAAGAGCTGTGTAAACGGTTCTGAGGTACAGTACATTAAAATTAACACTGCCTACCTAGCTGCTGGCACAGAAAAAACTTCGATAGAATTACAAAAGAGCCAAGTTACCTTACAGTTGTCACCTGTCTCAAAGAGAGGTTCATTTGATGCCACAGAGGTCCTCCATCCTTAATGTAACTAAACATTTTTTCTGTTTCATTTTAAGTTTGCACATTAAGTTGTTTTTTTTTTTGGTGGATTTTCAAATTGAAGGTTGTAATAATGTATTATTTTTATTTATTTTTTACTTTTTAAAATTATTTAATTTGTAAAATAATTACCATGTAACTGATGAAGTATAATAATTTTTAAAGGCAGCGTTGGTGAATTGGGTTTGTTAAGTGATTTGTATACAAGTGTATCAAGCGGAGTGCAAGCTGTCATCGACGTTATTTATATCTATCCTGCTACAGATGCTGCTGCCGTTGGTGGATTTCGACATGTGTCTGCATCGTCTAGTGATGAAGTATGGGCTGTGAATAATTCTGGTATTATTTGTCGAAGATCTGGTGTTAATAATGAAAATCCATCTGGATCATCGTGGGTTGTTGGTTTACAAGTAAGTGTTCTATTTTATTCTGGTGTTTATAGCATTTGTAAGTGTATTAGTATATATATAGATTGACTGATTCACTCACTCGCTCATCACATTTTAAAACATCCTGTTGTAAATTTGAGAGCAAGATCCTCCGCAAGATAATGCATCTGAAGATAGTAGACGGACAATATAGGTTACGAGGTCAAGACTGTGGAAGGAAAATGAACGATTGATGAAAACAACTAAAAAAAGAAGATTAAAATTTTACGAACACCTGTACAGAATGGATGACAACCAGTTGACAAAACAAATTTTTAAGACACTAAAAAATAGACCTAAGGTGTCAGATAAATTGAAATACGAGGGTGAATCAAATATAAACGGTAATTTTTCTATTGGTGGTAGCCCGCACTTTCATGCTAGGTGTAGTTGTGAACGATTATTGTTTGGTTACTTAGCAGTGGGGGAACCAACTTAGTGACTGCGCTCTGTTCTGTCGTCATTACAGCCATGATCAAGCAAGAGGTACATCCATCTGTTGCGCAATGCATCGTCATAAAATTTTTAACCAATGAAGGCGCTAAACCTGCGGAAATTTTTACTCATTTGCAGGCACAGTTTGGGGACACTACACTGTCTCAGATTCGAGTGTATACGTGGGCCAGAGAATTTAAGGGTGGGCGAGAATGCGTCGAAAACAAAAGTCACTGTCGATGCCCCAGGTCAAGTCTTGCAGGTGAAAACATCAGGGCCGTATGAGAGCTTATTGAAGGTAATTGCTGGTTAACTGTTCAAGAAATTTCGTCACAAATAGGTATTAGCTATGGGAATGTTCAATTCATTATCACAGACCACCTTGGCTACAGAAAAATTAGTGCCGATGGGTTCCGAGGTTGTTTACCGAAATTTAAAAACAAGTCAGTTTAGAGATTACTGAGAGACTTCTGAATCGATTTTGACAAGAAGGTGAGGATTTCTTGAGATGCATCGTCACATGTGATGAGACGTGGGTCCATCATCATACTCCTGAATCGAAAATTACCAGTAAAGAGTGGTGAAGGAAGTATGAAGGCCGCCCAGTTAAGGCCAAAACTCATCTCTCAACCGGAAAAGTTCTTGCAAAGATTTTATTTAACTCAAGGGGACTTAAACACATTGATTTTTTTCAAGAACAACGAACTGTGAATGCGGCTTACTATTTCCAGTTACTACAGTCAGCAAAAATCGCCTACCGAAACAAAAGATGAGGTATGCCCATTAGAGATGTCATCCTTCTCCATGACAAGGCTAGGCCTCACACCGCATTGTTGACAAGGGATAAATTGGAAAAAAATGAGCTGGGAAACTCTCAAACACTCTCCTTACAGTCCAGACTTGTCTCCGTGTGACTATTTTTTGTTCGCGCCCCTGAAAGAATCACTTGGAGGAAAATGATTTGAAAGCAATGAAGAAGTCCAGGAGCACGTGCGCAATTGGTTGACAACTTGTCCTCAATCTTTGTATGAACAAGGAATATTCAAGCTTCCAAATCAGTGGGAAAAGTGTGTAGATAACGCAGGAGACTATATTGAGAAGTGCATTCAGTTGTCTGTATTTTTTTAACTAGTATTAATGATTACATTTTCTAATTGATTATACTTGAATTTAAAATGATAAAAAATAGTAAAATTTTCATTCTTTATTATTTACAGGGTGATTGGCAGCATGTAACTTCAAGAGGTCATTCAGATTCAAGTAGTTCTAGTAATCGTAAAATAGCACAGTAGTTATAAATAAAATGCTTATAATTATTTATATTTTATTATGTAACTGACATATTATTTGAGTCATTAATTTTTTTGACATCTTAATGTGATCAAATTATTTATTGCATCTTTAACATTTTTGTATAGTGTAAATTTTTATATTTTTAGATATCATTTTATTGTAAAATTATTTTATTTAAACAGCTTAATATTTAAAAATTTTTATGATGTATTTTTTAGTCATTTGGTGGATTTTGCAGTGCATAAATAATTTTGCATTTGGGTGATATACAATTTTTTTAGTTCATTCTATGTTGCATCTACATCTTGGTTATCTGTTACTGCTTTGGGTTGAGAAACAACCTTCATTTGGGTTTGAACATGCAATCATTTTTCAGACCCTGACTAGGAATTGAATCCAGTAACTCTGCTTTTACAATCTTATTTACACTCTGTTATCACTATTTGAATAGTGAGCGATTTTTTTTTTATTTATGTATATTTTTATATATTATAATTTTTCAAGTATATTCTACGTAATGTTTTATTTAATGTAAAATAATGTTTAAATTACGTTTGAAATACTATTAGAAGACTGTTTTTGAAATTTTCTATAAATAAGGCAGCTTATCTTAGTCATTATATAGTAATTTTCCTTTTTTCTGGGCTTAATTTGTTTTAAATAACTATTGGGTGTCCCACAAAGAGGTTGCTATTTTTGAATTAATATGCTGAACTTATCGCAAACTCTACAGACTGGAAACTTTACAGATAAAATAAATGGATATGTAAAAAAAGTACCCTCGAGTTTCATTTGCTTATGATTAATCAAATCAAAATGGCGGAAAGTAATTTTATTTGCATAACCTTTCAAATTGGTGATTTGTTACAATGTTACTTAAGTAATGAATTGAAAGAAGTGAAAGAAATATGAAAGTTATTAATGAACACAATTTGTTTCATTAACCTTTATTCGAACTGATGTCCATCAATAGCTATGCACTGATAGCAACGAAACAAAAATGAGTCGTAAGCGTTTTTAAAATATTGCCAAGGTGTCAGCAGCAGTTCCTCTTCAGTCAATCTCATTGATTCATCATCTGTCGCACTGGTGTGAGAACAAACTTTTTCCTTCGAAAAGTTTATAGGAAAAAATTGCAAACGGACAAGTCTGGCAATCTTGAAGGCCAGTCCATGAGGTCGCGTTAGGAAGGTTTTGGTTTAAAACCACTTTGGCCACATTAGCATAATGTGGAGGAGCTCCATCATGCTGGAAAAAATATCCTGCATCTCCTCCTGAGAAAGATGAGGAACTATGTGATTAGTTAAAATTGATGCGTATCTGTCTCCAGTTACTGTCTGGTAGGATGTCATACAATAAAACTCCATCCTTGGTGACAGCAACCTACACTGTTATACCCTTTGATTACAAGTTGTTTTATCCGCAAGATTATTGTTCATTTTTGATATTATTTTCTTATTCCGCCATTTTGTTTTGATTAATGATAAGCAAATGAAACTCGAGGGTACTTTTTATACATATCAATTTATTATAACTGTAAAGTTTCCAATCCAGTCTGTAGAGTTTCCAATACGTCCGGCGTATTCAAAAATAGCAACCTCTTCGTGGGACAACTGGTATATTAAAGTTAGGGCAGATGGTAACGGATGATGAATAAAAATGAGTGATAAAAAAATGTCAGACCTGATCAGGAATAATTGAACCTGGGCCCCTGGGATAGAAGCAATCCCTACCATTCGGATTTAAAAGGACTGGAGTTGGTCCGGATAACCAAAAATCTGGATGAACAAAACACCCAGTCCCACTGCCAATATGACTATCTTTATGTCTTAAAGACAAAAAAAGATAAAAATTATTTATCTAATTGGTTTTGTAATGATAATGAAAAAATTATTGAAAGAATCTAAGGTTAGTTTAAATAATCCAGAAATCTGTATAAACAGAATCCGGTTAAATGGGAAATTACTGTGTGACAAAATCATTCTGAGTTTTAATTTATTATTGTTTGTTTATATATATTAAATATTATTTAAAGTGTTTCTGTTATTTAAAAAATTACTTATTCCAAAATTAAGAAAAATAAGAATAATTAATGGAATAGGAAATTGCCCGTAACAGGCAGGTAGAGTGTTAAATTAATTGCACTCAATCTGCTGGTTCCAGGGCTACAAAAAATACCTAACCCTGGAGTGAATGAAGTGCTGGTGTCATTTGTAGGGTGAAAAGTAGGTGCTTTTCAGAGGGCCTGGCATCATGATAAGCATACTCTTTTTAACTCAGTGGGTAAGGCAATAGTAAACCACCTCACTCCTCGTTTTTACTTAGTAAAACCTCTAGAGGTTCAAACCAGCCTTTTGGCTGTTGACATAAACAACGGAAAAGGAAAAATTCATTCTGTTTTTTATTTGGACTTAAATGTGACTGATAAAAAAACTATTTATTTTATAAAGATAATAATATGCAATAAAATTTTTATGTTTTGAGTATAAGTGAGTTTGTAGTATTATATACGTGTATAATATAATTTGGTAAAGGTCTCTGTGTGATGTGTTTTAGAAAACCTTTTTATTTATATAAATATTTTGTAAAATTTTTTTTGTATGTATGTATGTACTATCTGAATATCACTATAATTTTTCAATATCATTTGCAAATTATCTGGTGTAAGATTTTTATTACCAAATTGTAATGTATAGGGTTGGATAGGCGTAAGGAACAAATTTGTTTAGCATTTTTGTTTGATGATATTTATTTTGATAAATATAAGGCATATTTTTTAAGTATTGTTGTTTCACCATAGTCAGAGTGAGTGAGAGAGGGGGTGGTAGAAAGTAGAGGGAATAGAGGGCGAGAATTTTTTTTTCATCCAGGAGACTCCAAAAGGGAGTATAGGACGTGTCAAGATAAAACTGATAGTAACAATGATAAATTCATCACTTACCACCAAAAATTTGTTTCTGCTACTGCTTACTTCAGTAGGCTTGTCATGAACCCCTTTGTATCAAATAGTACACAATATTTGTTTAATTAGAAGTTAAATACTTTTCAACGATAACTATTTAGAAAGGAATGTGTGCACACTGTAAAATGTTTCATCAATCAAGTATTGTTTAGCTTTTTTTTAAATGACTTAAATTGTCACAACTTTTTAAACCTTGTGGCAATTTATTGATGTATTTTCTACCTGCTAAGTTGGTTTTTGTTCAAACAATTTAGTGTTGTGATTAGCAACATAATAATCGATTCTGTTTCTTTTGTAGTGGTTGTGAACATCTAAATTCTGTAAAAAGGTATTTTGCTTTACGTACATTATCACTTCAAAAATGTATAAAGAAGGAACTGTGAGCAATTGCAGCTCTTTAAATAGTGATCTGCATGAGGTAAGGTGGTTGACTCCCATCATACACCTGACAGCTTTTTTCTGTATTTTAAAACTTTCCATGTTACACTGTGATGAATTACCCCATACTAATATGGCATACCTGATATGAGATAAATGAGAGGGGGAGAGGAGAAAGGAGAAGGGAATAGAGAGTGAGAACAAGGTAGATAGGGGGAGAGGAAAAGAGAATTAGTGGGAGAAATGGGGAGACATAAGGGTAGGGAGAGGTTGTCATCGCTCTCTATCTCACTTTTGTGCGTACACACAAACACACAAATGTGCGTGTGCATGTACCAATCGTCACTACCAATTTACTATTGATAGTGCTTGGTATGAGGCAGGTGAAGTTTCCGAACGTTAATTTTTGCTTCACCAATCTTTCAGATAGAGTAACTTTGGGAGTATATGGCTTATGATATGGATTGTTGTAGTGATTTGTATTATTGACTGAAGAGAGATAGAACACTTATGTAGTTGCTGGATTGAGATATGTAGATGTTTATGAAAGTGTAAATTTTTTCTGTCTTTGCTGTGACACATGACACCTTTTCTCCCCTTCCTTTCCACACTACATCCTGTTATTGGTGTATTTGTATAGTAAATTATTTCCTGAAGCAAGGTCATGCCTTTATTCAATAACTGAGTGATGTGGTGGCGGGGGAGTTTCCAACCTAACTAATTTCTTTTACTAGCCTTTACCAATTTTTCAGAGTTTTTGATTAATTTTTGAAAATGATTGCACATTTCAAAGTGCAATTACTCAGCCAAATGTTACCAAAATTACAAATTAAAAACATGGTTTTATTCACAAAACTCTCTTCTGCAAAACGTGTTATGTACAATTTTATGCTAAATTGAAATTTTAGCACATTACAGTTATACATATGAAATAGTAATGTACCAATTTTTGTGCACGCGAATATTTTGCGAGCTAAAGCGATCATAAAGCGTAACCAATTTTCATGTTTTTGTACTCACAAAAACTGTACGCATTATAAGAAGCAGCTGTAATTTCTTCATAATTTTGTATCATAATTTATTCAGGAGCATGTTTTGACATTTACAGTTTAACAGTAGCACCAAATGCGGAACGGCGCAGAAGTGTTAAACAAACTTAAATTATCTCAACTTTTTAAAGCTCGTGGTAAGCAGGAGAGCATCTCCCATTCATCCTCTCATCCAGTAAACACACCTCCATTCCATACAACATGCTACTTTCCATTAACGACTTATAAATACTTTGTCAACCTTGACAAAATGTCATTCCTTAGCCCCAGGTAACAAGTTTCCCTCTCCTAATTATTCCTTAACCTAAAAAAATTATTAATTATTTTTATTCTAAACTGTCTCCACATATTTTACGTTTGGGTTTGGTTGCTACTAATTGAAAATACAATGTTTATTTCCTGAACAATAAAAATGTTCAACATTAAAGATTGTATCATAATTTAAATTATTGATACAACTTTTGGCAGCTATATAATTACTGTCTGTTGTTTATACAAAAAGTGTACTTAAAAGTGTACTACATAACAGAGTGAATAACGCATGTCTGTAACTTTGCAGGACGCCTCAATTTACACAAAATATCAGACTGTGAGTTTACGCTGTTTTTAAATATCTTGTACTTAAAAAATACGCCTTTTAAGTAGAAATCATGTATAATGTGAACTTGTGTACATTAAGACATTTTTAATAATTATGATAATTAAAAACAAAAATATATCTTTAATTTATACCGAGACTCATACTGTAATTCTGAATTTTATAAAAGACATTCCATTTTATTACTTATTTCGTTTATATTTTGTTTGTATACATTTTTATGATAAAACCTGAAAAAATGATAGAAAATTATGCATTTATAATTTTCCTGTGATTGTAAAATTAACTAAAAATTTATACCAAAGTAAATTCTTTTTTCTATAGTTACCAAATTAATCTCATATTTGTTTTAGATATTTAATTGAAAAGACATTGAAGTATGTATTAATTTATTATTGAAGTATACAATATTTATATCTATAATTTTAATGAATATTAGAATTTGTGTGTTATAAAATTACTGTTAATTATAAATTTACTGTATTTGTATAAAGTTCCTTTATTTCAAGGACGGTTAATAAATTAACAAGACAAATTGATGCAGAGAAAAACTATTTTTCAATGACAAAAATCTTTCACTACTTTTCAATAAGTTTCCTGCAATATTCTCCATTCTGTGAGCTTTCTGATTCTTGCAGCATGGGATTTTTTATCTTGCTGTTTAAACCATTCACGTATACTACTTTTTTTGACTGAATGTATTGCCGTCGAACTTCTTGCCACTTAAAATGTCTTAGGAGTGGAACAAATGAAAATCATACAAGGTGAGATCTGGGTTGTAATGAATATGTGGCAACACTTCTCAACCCAAATTCTCAAACATTTTTCTTGTTCTCTGAACAGTGTTGTGGGGGCATGCGTTGTCATACAAGAGAGTTACACCTTTTGAGAGAACGTCTTTATATTTTTGCCATATCACGGGTCTCACTTTCTGTTTGAGCATGTTGCAATAGTACTCATTGTTCATAATACATTTTTACTTTCTCTTGCCTATATGAATATATAGGAAGGAAAGTATTGTTTTCATGTCGATTTTTCGAAATTGAGTTTTCACCGGATCTGCACATTTTCAGACCCCCTGAACCCAAAAAACATGTTTTTAGCGATTGGTCTGTGTGTGTGTGTGTGTGTGTGTGTGTGTGTTTACAAAATATCTCAAGAACGGAACATCGTACGAACTTGAAACTTAAGTTATATACCACGACCGGACTCGACACGAACATTTTTATCAAAATTGTTCAACCGGAAGTAGTAGTTTATTCGTGTAATTTTTCACTTTTTTGCGATTTTCTCAAAAACGTCCTACGATTTTTTAAAAATGTCCTGGTTTACTCAATTTTTTATTCTCTACAAGATAGGGTAGGCGCCATATTTGCTGAAATTCTTGGTAAGGCTGTTTTTACGTAAAAAAAGTGTTTATTATAGCACAACAATTTATATAATAAAAAATGTAGAGAATTTAAAATTATACAACTTTTATTTCAAACATTTTTTTGTATAACGCTTAGTTTAGTGGTAATTAGCGATTTTCTGTTATTTCTCACGAAAACGTGTGATAAATCAATTTTTTTAAGATTTTGGCCTTAGTATGCATTTTATGACAAAAAGTATATAATCAAATTTATAGAAAATTAAAAGATCTACAAATTTTATTTAGAGCATTTTTCTCTACAGAGCCTAGTTTAGCGTGAAAGAGTGATTTTCCGTATTTTAAAGGCAAACTGAGATTGATTTTCATTTTGTGTCTTTCGTATATATATGATTAAAATTAGGTTTTGTTTATTAAGGTTAATTTTTTGTTTATTTCTAATGTTTTATTACTAATGTTAGGTTTATTGTTAATTATTTGCACTGGCAAGAGAAAGTTGTGTGAGTGTTTCACACCAGATTTTTCTTCTAAATATTCAAAAAAATTGGGCCTTGCTAGTCCCAGAGACTTTACTGACTGACACGCAAGTTTTGAATTTTTTTTGGTTGGCGAATCCATATGTTTCCTCTCAAGACATGTTACTGCAATTTAAATATGTTTCACCATTCTGTGTCAACATTCTTAAGTAAATTTCCTCCGGATTTACTCCATCAGATTGCAAAATTCTTATTACTGAACGTTGCTCTTTTGACTTACACATTTGAAGCAGAGCTGAAATTTTGAAATTAACAAAAAAAACGCTATGTTTTTATTAATTATTATGATTAAACAGCTGATTAAGTGTTTTCTTGGTTGACAACTTGACCTTCAAAAAGTTACATTGTCATTAAATGAAGTATTTTCGTCTGCATTAATTTGTTTTGTTAATTTATTGAATGGCCCTTGTGTGTGTGTGTATTAATTTGATTTTAATAAACCATCTATTAATTGAAAAATTATAAAATAAACGAGGAAGACATGTATAACGAATAAAATAAATGAAAATAATAAAATATTAATTTGTTTCTTGTGTTATTTTTTTATAAAAATATTCATGCTGTGAAGCTATTCAGCTTATTGTTTTTGCGTTGTGATTTTTGTTTTCATGAATTATTTTTTGCATGTTTTAACAAAACAAATTGATGTCACAACTTTCTCTCATCTTTCATTCAACTGAAATTTAACTCTATCCCTTTTAATCATCAGTTTCAGATTACAGTGTTGTGTTCCACATACTGACTTGAATCTGTTTATCTTTCTACTAATTTAATTCATTAAAATTGAAATAATGTGCAGTTACTGATATAACAACCTACAGAGTTGGTCGAATGGTAAAGTATTCACCACGAGTCAGCTGTTTTAACAGCTGATTTTTGGAGACGAAGGTTCCATGGTTCAAATCCTTGTAAAGATTAGTTACTTTTATATGGATTGTATATCTATAGCTTAACGAACTAGAGACAGCAGATGAAGGCGGAGGCATAGTGACCTAGATCACAGTGCAGAGCCAAATTACTTTCATTAATTGTATCCTGCATTGTCACATTGTGGTCCTGCTGTGGATAACAGCCTAAAAAAAGTCAGCTGGAGTTCGGTGCAACAGAGTGTGACTTAGCGAAGGGGCAACCTCATATCCGATTTTGGCCGTTATTGGCTAGATCTCATGTGCAGTCTTTACATATCCGATTTTGGCCGTTATTGGCTAGATCTCATGTGCAGTCTTTAGTTTGTTGGGGTATAGACAGTGGTTGTACAGTGGTGTACTTTGATGGTAAGGTTTCAATTAACCATACTATCTCAGGAATAGTCAGCTTTGAGCCTGTATAAGATTACACATCATTTACATGTCACATATCATCCTCATCTCGGAGTCATGGGGTGGCTTATCATTCCTGAATCAAACAAATTGCAATGTACACAAGCTAGGGATTTTAAAAAAATTATATAACATTCCTCCTCATGTTTGAGGATACTCTTATCAAATATTGTTTTGCTTTTTTGAATAACTGTTTATTTTGTTACGTAAAATTGATGGTTAGTGGTCTTGGAGGATATTAAACTATTAAATTGATGATCTGTGATAATAGCAGATACGATGTAAAAGAGGAGAGTTACTTTTTTCCGGCACCTATCGAGAAACTCTGCTTTTGATACAATTATGCAACCAGTACTTTAGGTACAAGACCTAAAAAAGATAATTGAAAGTCATCCAAAATGACTTAGATGAAATGTATATAACAATGGAACAAATTAAAACAGGAAAGAGAAGAAGAAAAGTAAGGACACAAGACTTCAATTAAAGATATTTGATTATATACCTTAACACCATAACTAACAAACTAAGGGTAACCAGAGCAGAAAGAATGAAAAAGTTTACCAGTCCTTATTATTTTAAAAAGTTGAGGGTATTTTTTAAGGACCTGTTAGAAGAAGAATGACCTGATTCTTTAATCCGAGGGACTAGTTCAGTGATACATCGCAGAAAATCTTTTGAGTAACAGTCGACAAATTCTGCATTGCTGTAATGATCACCATTGTCAGTACCATATAGGACTGCTGAAGAAAAAAATACCCTTCATGAACTATTGACAGAAATAACTGCCAAAAAATTATTCCCACAGGTTGTTTTGCACGTTTATGGTAATTTAGTGGATATATCCTCCGCACATTTTCAAATTAAATCAATAAATATTTTGACGTACATTTGTCTTAATAGTCATTAAAATTATGCCGCCATATATTTGTTTTCTTCTTTTATTCTACAATTCAACATACAAATAGTTTTTATTTGTGAGTTCTATTTATGGATATATCTGCGTAAGTCATGTCACTCAAGACTAAAGACAGATGTATCCACATCCATTATTACTGAGTAAAAGTGGAGAGAAAAATATGTGATAATTTTTTTTTGAATTTTGAGCCTTTAAAAACAATTTTCTATCCAAGAAAACACTTTTTTCTAAAAACGATTATTTACCCTAACTAAATGTGCATGTGACGTGAAACTAATTCTGTCCACAAAAAGATAAAACTACCCTTAAAATTAGTTTTACACAGATTACAACCAAAATTTGAAAATTACTGGGAGCATCCATTGAAGTTTCCCTCTCCTCCTCATTAGGATCATTGAACTTTTGATCCCTCCTCCTCCTCCTCCTTTGAGGTCTATTCCCACGATTCTAGTACTATAATAAGCATGATAAATTTAGGCAGGTGGGAGTTTGCTGTGTACTTCGCCACTTCCTTCCTCACCTTGCCAATCCCACCAGTCAAACAATTTCTTCTCTCTTACTGCTCCTGTTGAAACTTATACCTTTTTTAAAGTTTACTTCACCCTTTACCATAAAAAAATGTACTCCGCCTATAATATCTAATACACATCAAGTGATAGTAATTAACAAAATAAAACTTTCAAACTGCTCTATTTTCATGTTTAAAAATTAGCTTATCGTTTTTGATTGTACAGGACTACTGCATGTATGTTTTATTACTTGTAAAGTTTATACTTCGTACGAAAATTAAAACAAGATGTAAATTACATTTTGTTTCAAACCCTACGATTATTAATGTAGATAATATAACTTTTCAAAATAAATTGTGTGGATTCAAAATTATGAAAAAATAAAGTTTGGTATAAACATATTGTGACACTTATTGCTAAGCTCCGTTTCGAGATCTAGGTAATTAAATAATTAATACACTTAAGTTTACAATTGTAAGTATTTACTACAACTAGAAGATTTACAAAATAAATAAACTAATTATAATGAAGTAATACAATAAATAACTTAATAATTTACTTAATACTACTTACAGCAATTATATATAATGCACATACACAATGAAACTGAATACACAATGCACATACAATAAAACTGAATAATAATAGTTGACCAACTCAATGCCAGGAACGTTGACCTTCTCTAACGCTCGATAGCACTCGCCATAAACACTCATCAAAGATCAAACGAATACTAACTCACTGACCGCGCTCGGGGGTCCCTTTATATAGGTAGATCAAAGAGTTTTCTTGAAAAGCAGATCTATTCCATACAAAAATCATTTTTATTGGTTCTCGGAAGATCATAACTAATGTAAACAAGTCAATAGAATAAAAGGTGTTAGAATAAAAGGTAAAAGAATAAAAGGTAATCAACCGACTCTTTCACAATTAGTTGTACAACAAAGACCCTTTTTAAAATACCTTTATAAATAGGTATCCTTTTCTAACTAACCCTATTGTTACTTTTTCACTCTATTATCTATTCTTTACTATTTTATGAATTAAGTACTAGAAATTTCGCGAACTCTTCTTTGATATTGTCACAATATAATGTGATGTAATGTAATAAGTTTGTTATGACTGTATATCAAAATGAAAATAAAATACGGAAGGCTGTTTATTATTTTCGAGTCGCCCAGACATGGAAGTTTTGTCTACATCAATAATTTATTGCCTTCAGTGCAGGTATAATGCTACAATTTTATTATGTATGTTTGTAATCGCACACAATAATGAATTTATAAATTACAGTATTATAGTAAAAAATATTATCATAGAGTACAAAACAATACGATTTTGGCCTACAAGTAGGGCTGTTGGTTGATCAACTGGCATTTAGTCTTGAAAAAATTTTTGGATGTGAAGTTCAGTTCGGTTATTATATTGTTAAGTAGTTATTCGGTTTGGTTGTGATTATTTTCCCAATGTTTTATTAATTTTTTATGTAAATCATAAAACTATCTCGTTGGGATACCTGTTATACAATTCTGTTTATATTTTATTTATATTAATATATTATCCAATTGCAGTAAATAAATACAATAAATAATAAATATAGTAAATGAAAAGTACCGTGAATAAACTACTTTTATTTAATGTTACACGTAAAAATAGTGTACTTCTTGTAACACTGTAAAGAGCGTAATGCGAATCTAAGAGTATATAGGAGGTTGTGGAAGGGATACACGAGCGAGAAATCGACCCACCTAAATCTTTCGTTCTTATTATAGTACTAGTTGACTAGGAGCTAGCAAATTAGCGTAATGGGAATGATGAACTAGCAGATAGTTCAGGTAAAGCGCTGGTATTTTTTAGTGCACAAGAAACTTTGAACATGTTCAATTTATCTATCACTAGTAGGCGATAAAAGGGCCATGTAATTGACTAGTGCTAGTAAACTAGCTTGTTGTGATGTTTATAAATGTTGCTAGTTGCTAGTAAGCTGTACTTTGTACAGCAATACTCAGCACCCCATGTATGTCTTCATTGGCATTAATTAACTAGCTCCATAGGAAATGGCACCTATGTGCTAGTAGGTCCTGCTAGTAAACTAGCATCATCTGAATAGGCTTTTACTCACTGATTTTAGTATTCAGCACTTCTGCCAGCTCTTCTCGAATATCATGCAGCTTGGGTTCGAATCCCATTTAGGCACGGCATATTTTCATACGTTACAAAAATCATTTCATCCTTCACCGTCTACATTAGCAGTAATTGCAGAAAAGTCGGACGTTAAACCAAAAAAAAAAAACATTTACTCGAATAGTTTCATTTCAAAGTCTGTCTAATCTGGAACAACTTTGACAGCCTGAAAGAAATCTCCTTTCTGCTTCCTGCAGTCTGTTTTCCTTTCTTGAACCTATTTCACTTACATAAATCAATATGGGAACAGCCAGTGCCGTATAAAATTTTAACTCTGTATCCCTTATAACTTAATTTCAGATTACAGTGTGTTACATACGAGGTGTGGCTATTAAATAATGAGACTAACGTTGTAAAAAATTTTATTTTAATTTTATACATAATGACTTATTGCTACCTTCAATATACACTTCTCTATCCCTACAACGCTCCATGAAAATTTTCCATCATTGGAAACAGTGCTGGAAGTCATCTTCTGTCAGCTCCTTCAGGACAAGTGCCGCTTTCTCTTTTACAGCTTCCACAGACTGAAATCTTGTCCGTTTTAATGCAGATTTAACCTTAGGAACAGATAGAAGATAATAACATGTGATGAAACGTGGTTTTTTACTTATGTTCTGGAAACGAAGCGCCAATCCATGCACTGGAAGAGATGAACTTCACCGAGAGCCAAAAAAGCTCGAATGAGCAAGTCAAAATTTAAAGCAATGATGATTGTTTTTTTTGATATCCATGGGATTGTATACCTTCACTGGGTTCCTGCAGGTCAAACAATTAATCAATATTACTTACTACCTTGAGGTACTTTCTAAACTATGTCAAAGATTAAGGAAAAAATGCCCCGAAATGTGGAAGGACAAATCATGGGTTCTCCACCAAGACAATGCACCAGCTCATTCCGCGTTATCTGTCAAGAGGTTCCTAGCCAAGTACAGCATCTCAGTTTTAGGGCATCCACTTTATTCACCAGATCTTGCACCATGTGACTTCTACCTGTTCCCTAAGGTGAAATCTGCATTAAAAGGGACAAGATTTCAGTCTGTGGAAGCTGTAAAAGAGAAAGCGGCACGTGTCCTGAAGGAGCTGACAGAAGATGACTTCCAGCACTGTTTCCAACAATGGAAAATTTGCATGGAGCATTGTAGGGATAGAGAAGGAGTGTATATTGAAGGTGACAATAAGTGATTATGTATAAAATAAAAATGAATTTTTTTTTGTCAGTCTCGTTATTTAACAGCCACACCTAATATATTGAACTGTGACTCATTTACTTTAAAACTCTTGCCACTTTTAAGCCAATCAGAAAGTTCAATTTTTAAAATATTATTTTTAATATTATTGTGGCTGTTCTACAGCACTAGGCAATGGCCTAGTGCTGTATCACACCCCACCATTTAACATACCCACTATATCATTTTATTCTACTAAACACATTTTTGTCCCGTAGATCCCTCTTCTTTATAGATCTCAAAATACCATTATCCACTTTTTTCTGGGTTGTCCTTGCTTCTTTCGTTGAACTTGAACCCAAAGCGTAATATTCTGTGGAAACCTGTTCTCCATTCTTCATTGATGACTGTTTCAGATCAACTGTTTCCAACAATGGAAAATTTTCATGAAGCGTTGTAGGGGTAGAAGGAGTGTATATTGAAGGTGACAATAAGTGACTATGTATAAAATAAAAATTAAATGTTTTACAATGTCAGTCTCATTTTTTAATAGCCACACCTTGTATATTGCCTTAAATCTATTTATCTTGCTACTAATAACAATGTTTTTTTTGTAGGTTAAGGTGTAACCCAAATAAGTGAAAGCAGACACTTACTCCTACACCAAATCTCTCATTACTATCTTGGATCTAACTGACTACTTCCCTTTAAAAGCCTAACCATTTTTTTTGTGGATACAAAGACCAAAACAGTCTGCAACTGTACTTGATTTACAAATAAATATTTATAGTGCATGTGCACACTAAAATTAATTCTATTGAGAAAATATTGTAATTTTTTAATAAATTCTTATACGTGCTATAAATTATACCATTATACAATTTCATCTTTTAATTACCATTTTTGGTGGATACACCATCATTATAGTACTATATAAATTTAAAAAATTTGAATACAGTCTATTAAAATTTTTAGATGTTTTTTTTTCAGTCATTTGTATAACAACCTCCTAAAATGTATAAAACATCTCATAAAAATTTAAATATATTTAGTTTCAATTTTCTTAAATTTATAAACTCTGATGATGGGTTCACCAAAACATGGTAATTAAAAGATACAATTGAGGTTAAAACAAATGTATTAACAGCTATGAATGGTTTATAAAAAATTACTATGTTTTTACAATAAAATTAATTTAATTGTACTTAAAATTTAAAATTATTAAAAAAATTGGGGAAGTTTCATTTTTGTTCTCCATAAAATTTCAAAGATAATTTTTTTAGTCACCTTAAAATCATTAAAACAGCATTTATTTTTTAAGATTCAAGATGTCTCAAGTCCCAAGAACTGTGTTTACAGGAAATTAACATTTTAAAAGATAGGCTTGATATTTTTACCTAATTATTTTCAAGTACTTGTATTCATTTCATACAATTACATTCACAGGTTTTACAGTTTCAGTTATCATAATATACAAGTATTAAATTATAATAATTTTTTTGTACATAAAATATATTTGCTTGGATATACCGGGTATTTATAAATGAATAGCGGGGTTTTAACGCTCTATAATATTTTATACATTTTACTTACGATACATCAAACGAAAGTGCAACTCAAGCAGTTTTGCCTGTTAGCAGCAGTGCGCAATGTTTTCACGCCAGCCGTTAGAAAGCGCTAGTAGCAAAGATGGCGACTAAAGAACAGAAAGCGTTTTGGGTTTTACAGTTCGCAAAGACGGAATCGGTAGTTACTATGCAACGAGCGTCTTGTATTAAGTTCGGTTGTGAACCTCCAGGTGATAATAACATCCGTAGATGGTATCATCAGTTTGAAGATACCGGCTGCCTATGCAAAGAGAGAGTATGGGACGACCAAGTGTTAGTGCGGAGAGCGTTGAGCGAGCGCGAGAGTCGTTCACGCGTAGCCCATAGAAATCTGTTCGGAAGGCTAGTCGTGAATTAGCAATTCCTGTAACGACTGTTTGGAAAGTTTTACGGAGATGCTTACAACTACGTCCTTATCGTTTGCAGTTGGTACAGGCTCTAAATCCTGCAGACTGGTTTACGTGCCAACTTCGCTAACGGAATGTTGCATGAAGAGTTTCTACATCATGTCGTCTTCAGTGATGAGTCGACCTTGCACCTTAGTGGACAAGTGAACACCCATAATGTGCTAATCTGGGGCACAGAAAATCCTCACGCGATGGTACAAGTGCAACGAGACTCCCATAAATTGAATGTTTTTTGTGCCATGTCCCGGCGGAAAGTTTAGGCCTATGGGCCTTTCTTTTGAAAAGAAAAGTTACTTTTCTGTTGAAGCTACTGTAATTACGCTATAAGCTATAAGTAATTACGTGATTGGCTGAACGTCACTTTACCCGGCCGCAGGGGTGTAATGACAGGGCTCGTTTTCCATGGCCTCCACGGTCACCCAATCTGACGCCGTGTGATTTTTAAGAATCAGGATTGAAGCAGCTGTTGCAACAATTACTCGGGAGGGGAATTACACTAAACAACGTTTGGGAAGAACTCGTATATCGTCTTGACGTGTGTCGTGTGACGAATGGTGCGCACATTGAACACTTGTAGGCATTTATGTAAAACTGTTTGAGTTGTTCTTTCATTTGATGTATCATTTATAACTGTAAGTATAATGTATTAAATATTATAGAGCGTTAAAACCCCGCTATTCATTTATGAACACCCGGTATAAGTAAGTGTCCTGTACCATTTACTTATTCTAGAAATATTATTTAATCTTATCAATTTTATAAAGTTATTAATAATTAAAAAAAAATGATATCTTTTCTGAGATATATTTTATTATAAATTGAATTTGTAGTATGTGATATTTTAATAATATTGTGGAATACCAATAAGAATTTAGCATATAAAATGTTAAGGAAAGTGGTACCGATTACGTTTTTGTTTTTGTACATTTGTGCAATATCAAATGGTTCAGTTTTAGATGAATATGTTAAAAATGGGGTGAGATATAAAACTACATATTCTAATGGTGAAGTGATATCTGCAGCATATGTAATGAATCATCTGGGTAACAATCTGGATTTAGCTTCATATGCAAGATTGTGTGCAGAAGGGAATTCAACTGGGTGCGTATATGTAATTTCTCTAAAAATACAGTAATCCTATTTGCGAGGGTTTTGTTCTTCAAACTTACTGTCAATAACAAACCAAACCTGTACCGTATGGGAATAAGTTGTGATCATCAAATAGAAATATAAAAATCCATTTTTTCAATCTTATAATATTATGAAATACTGACATAACATTTGTACAAGGTCTGTTAGAAAAGTATCTGGACCTTTGGCCGGGGAAAAAACTGGCCAAAGTAAAAAAAGTAAGGTAAAGGTAAAAAAATACCTTGAGCGTTGAAAACCTAATCACCCTCAAAGTAGTCTCCTTGGGACTCCACGCATTTCTCCCAGCGGTTCCGTCATTGTTAAAAGCATTCCGAGAAGGCCTCTTTCGGAATGGAGTTTAGCTTGGCTGTCATTGCTGCCATATTGTCCTCTCTTGTTTGAAATCGTGTTCCTTTCAATGGCCTTTTGAGTTTCATATTAAAACTTTATTATGTACCGTTGTAAAGTGTAATTGTACAAACAATGGAAGTTAGGGTAATCCCTAATTACTGTAACTTCCATTACTCAGGTAAAAACCCATTAAATAATGCATGGGAAAAACCCTCCCTTGTTAGAATTAGTTACATTGGAATATTAGTTTGACAATAAGTTGTAAATATAGCCAACTGTAAATCATCTGATGTGGGGTTGTATTCTTTAGACGGGTGTATTTCCCCCTCTGTGTTTGTGACCCTTTCTTTCACCTGCCAACTTACAGCCAATCATTGGGATGGTTCTCTTTCCTTTTGGCCCTCAGGTTGGTTGAACGGGATTGATAGGAGGCTTGCTGACCAGAGGTTTTCTGGTTCGGATCCAGGGAATTAAAATCATTTCCCTCAGGACTAAAGTTTGGAACAGTTGGTTAAGAAGGAGCAGTATTTGAAGAAGTGACTCCGTCTGCATTAGCAGTAATTGCAGAACAGTCGGACGTTAAACCAAAAAAAGAAAAAGAAGAAGTGTCTAGTAGATCGAGGAGTGACTAGGAGAATGAGGAGAAGAAGAAGAAGGAAGGGAAAAATATTTAATTGAGTTAAATTCATTTCGTATTTTTTAAGGGTTTGTTGAGTTTTGTTTTTGTAAAGTCGCAGCAGTAAAAGGTTGGCTATGTTTCAAATAGGTTACAGTAATTTAAGGATAAGATTGTTAGTAGTTGTATTAAATGTTTTGGTTGAATGCAAGCCAATGGCAGGGTAGATACTATGGTTTGACTAGGGTCTGTAGGTCCGTTTGATGGACCAGATCACATCTAGGAGTTGGTAAACCATTAATATGTGAAGCCATCTTTGAGTGGATTAGTGGGTTATTGGAATCAATGAATTGGACTCATAGACATGACAACATCAAGAGAATGTTGAGTACCATATCCCACATTTTTGTTTTTGAAGTAAGTACTCAGTCTGGGAGGGAAGCAGCTTTGGATGGTTATGGGCCTGTCGACAAAGTACTGCCACCTTAACAAGCATCTAAATAACATGGGAGTCTTTAGATGTGACTTGGTTTGTAGAAAAGTGTTAGTGCAATTGATGCTAAACAAAGTGGAGTCAGGGGGAGTCATATAGGATCTAGGGAATCTCTTGAATCTTTGCAGTATGTAACTGGTGGTGAGAATTCCTCAGCTGTGAGAGGTCTGGGATATAACAGAGGACTGGTAATGTGGCCTTTAATCCAAATTAAAGCTAACTTAAAATTAAATTTTCAACGTTTTAGGGCTCAGCTTATAATAAAATACAGTAGTTTCAAATTATGCAGATAGTAACTTTTTCCCTGAGGGATATTTTAGATTTATTTAAAAAAATTCCCTGTTTGAAATTAAAAATTTCCCTCTACAATTTTTTTATTGTTATTACAAGTTTAAAATGTGTATTATTTAACATTCAAGTTGTATTGTTAATTTGTCGGTCATTATAAAGTACATTTATAAATATTTATTCAATATAAGTTTTCAGAACGATTTAAATTATATTTTACAAGGTAACTACAAATTCTTGAAATACACGTTATACAATTTAAAACGTTAACCGTATGAATATCATATGATATAACAGCTGATATGGTAATTTACAAAATTATGAAAAAAATTCCCTCTAGCAGTAACGAATGCGGTATAATAACAAAAAATTATCTTTTTGTAAAGAACTATTAATAAAGAACTGATTTTTTATGTTCCTTTAAATTATGATGAATTTTTCAGTATTATATATTTTTTACTCATTGGGGTTGGTCTTTTGGTAAAGTCATTGCTGTGAATCAGCTCTTTAACAGCAGATTGAGACATAGTTCAAATCTTAGTAAAGGTTTATAAATAAATTTTTGAAATGCATCCTGCCTACCATTAATATAAATGAAATTTATCACCTTACCTTTGGTTGTTTATTTAAGTTGAAAAAACTTAAGCGTGTTTCGGTGTACCACCTTCTTCAGAGCATATTTAAAAAAAAATTAAAATTAAAATTAGAAAGGTGTTTACATTCAGTAATTTAGATTAAAACTCTATTTTAATCTAAATGACTGAATGTAAACACCATTCTAAATTTTAATTTTTTAAACAACCCACCGGGTTGGTCTAGAGGTAAAGTCGTCGCCAAAATCAGCTGTTTAACAGCTGATTTTCGGAGATGAAGGTTCCTCGTTCAAATCCTAGTAAAGGTAGTTACTTTTATACGGATCTGAATACTAGACAGTGGTTACCGGTGTACTTTGATGGTTGGGGTTTAATTAACCATACTCTCTCAGGAATGGTCGGCCTGGGTCTGTACAAAACTACACCTCATTTACACGTCATGCACATCATCCTCATCACATTGGATCATGGGGTTGCTCATTGTTCTAAATTGAACAGATTGCAAGGTACACAAATTAGGAATAAATAATAGAAATAAAATTTTTTTTAAAAATATGCTCTGAAGAAGGTGGTACCACTGAAATGCGCTTAAGTTTTTTCAAAATAAGTTTTTAGTTTTTAAGTTTTTTCTTAAATAAGCAACCAAAGGTAAGGTGATAAATTTCGTTTGTACTGTAACTTAGTAAAGGTAGTTACTTTTATATGAGTCTGAATACCATACAGTGCAATTCCACTACCTAGCTAAAAATTTAAAAATTCCTTCTAAACAGCATGTCCAAACCGTCACAGCCTTCTTTCATGTTTATTCCTACTCTATGTCACAACTTGACAGTACATATCATTCAAAGCAAGCTTTACATTCTAAATCCTTCCTTTTAACTTCGCTCACTCAAATCAGCTTCCTTTTTTTCCACATCAAACTTGTGTCTTGATCATGTCATTGCTTTTTTTTACACTGACATTTAAATTATATACATTGTAGTAGGGTTCAGACATTACTAATATGAAGATTAAAATATTTTTCTTTATTTCATGCAGATGGAATCGATTGAGGACATGGACAAACATAATGTATACTGAATCAGCTTCACATAGTGTTGGACATAATGAAGGATCTGCTACTGCTGAGTTGATAGCACAACATTGGTATAACACTATTGAAAAATTTTGTGCTGGTCAAGAAAATATTTGTAAAGAAATAAGGAACTTTATTAAAATAAACACAAATTGGATTAACAAAATGGTAGATGCACAGTATGTGACTTCTGATTTTTGGTATCAGGTAAGTCCTTGTTGTTAGATTTTAAAATGTTCTCCTGTAGGTACAAACAAAAAATATGTAGAAGAATAATTTTACATCGTTCATTACTAGGTAGCTCTTTTAAGTAGACACTTTAATATGAGATAATTTCTGATCGATCATTTTAATAAAATTTTGCCAACATTTATTTACTTTTCTGATGAACAGGTCAAACTTATATACAGCCAAATTGATGGCTTAGCTGAAGGATACCAAGTAGTTCAATCACACTTGGCACCAAGTTTACCACCAATACCTAAAGAGGATTTTATGTAAGTTAAAATTTATTTTATATTATTAGTTGCATCTTGGTGTTAAATTAATTTTTTGTTTTGGTTTAGTGTTCGACTGTTGTGCAATTACTGCTAATGCAGATGGTGAAGGTTGAAATTTTTTATTGTAACGTATGAAAAATATGCCGTGCCTGAATGGGATTCGAACCCAAGACCGTGTGATGAGAGGCGAGCACGTTACCAACTACGCCAATGCGGCCGGCGTGTAAAATTAAGGCCAGATGGGTGTAGTGACAGTATTATCTCTGCGGATTGGAGGGAGCAGGTTTATGTGTCATATGAAATGGTATCGTGTGTATGGAGGAGTAATATTTACATTCTGTCCTCAACTGGTTCTTGAATCCAATAAATGGAGAACGCCGGTAAAAAGAGATATATACAAGGAGTAATTAAAAGATACAATGAATGAATTTATATAGCAGCAGCCTGCTGACGCTATGTCTATTTGAAGTAAAAAGCCTGATAGCGTGATTCTTTGAGATAGTCACTGTCAAGTTTGAACTAGTTGTTATATATCAGTCAGCTTCCAGAGCCAGAAGAGTAAGGTCATGTTTACCATGTCTGTCATGCATCTTAGGTTTTTAGCAACATGTTATCATTAAGTTTTGTTTTAAATTGCAAAAAAGTGCCAAAGAAGGTCATGAAATGTTAAAATTGGTATGTGGTGATAATATGATTTCTCTGAACACTTTTTACAAAAGGTATGAGCGATTTAAAAGTGGAAATGAGTCAATTGAAGGCAAAATATGATCAGGACATCCTTTAACCTCAAAAATAGATGAAAACATGCAAAAAGAGGCAAAACTGGTTTGTTCAAACAGACAATTGACTATTCAAGAGCTTACCAAAGAACTGAACATCTCTTGTTGTACGAAGCTTTTTAACCAATGATTTGCAAATGAAATGAGTGAGTTCCTGAATTTCTCACTTCTTCTTGCCAATCTCGCCCCACATTACTTTTGATCTGCGAGTTTTTTGCTGAAAAAATATTCCTGTCTGTCCACATCTCATCTGCCTCACTTTAGATTTGACACCATGTGACTTCTACCTCTTCCGAATAATAAAAACCATGCTGAAAGGAAAACGTTTTGACACTATTTTCAACATTGAGAGGGCCATGACAAAGCAGCTGAAGGATTGAGCCTTCCAGAAATGCTTCCAGTCATGGAATCGTCATTAGGATGCATGCATCACTAGCCAAGGAAAGTTCTTATAAAGAAATTGATTCAAATTTGATATAAGTTTATTAATTTGTTTGTAGTAAAATTATTTACTGTATTTTTTTATCACACCTAGTATCATCTGTGTTCATTTTAGTGTACCATTGTGGAAACAGTTTTATCAATAAAATAAGCTTCAATTGTTTCTACAGTTGAACTTCTGTGTGTCTATATTGTTTTTCTATATTCTGAACAGAACTTACATTCTGGTTTACAAATTTATTGTGTTATCTTCTGTGAGTTTCTGTAATATTATATTTTTTAGAAAAATATGGGAAATTTAACAAAAAATGACAATATTGTATAACTTACAGTGTATGTATTTTGAGAAAAGTGTACTGAATTTGTTATTCCAGAATATTTTATAACAGATTACAGTTGGTAGCCTACTGTTTTAACAGTTTTAGGTTAGAGAAAAATTAGGAATGTACTTTAAAGTAAGTTGATATTAGTATTCTATGAGTAACACTAATCTAATTAATTAAAAATTATGATTGAAATTTTGTGGTAGAATCAATATTTTTGAAATACCTTTGTTGGTGGCTTTTTTTCAAATTATCATCTATCATTTTTCTATATCCGCCCGTTCATCACATCCAGATGTCAGAAACTACAAGAGATAGCAACAAATGGTTTTTTTCTTGGATTCATAATTACACAAAAAAGTAGTGTGCCTGGATTGGGTTTGAAGTTCCGGTCTTCACCAGAAGTGGCCCAAAACCTGGACGTTAAGAAATCAAAGTTGGAATTTGGAAACAAAAATAGTGTCATTCGATTCTTCTTAAAGAGTACATACAAAACATTAATGGTTTTTGTCATAGGTCCAAGGTAAGCTTTTTTTAAAATTGCCACCACGCATGAGACGTGTTGTCTAATGAAAGGGATTTTTCTTTTTAAGTTTAATGAACATGCTTGGGGATTTAAATGACTTGGTAGAAAAATTTCAACCAAAAGAAAGTCTTCCAATTAAGTTATTAGAGGAAGGACATGGAACTGCACTTGTTAAACTTGTATCTGGAAATAAAGATCTTATAACTGGACATACAACATCTGGAAAGTAAGTGTACAATATTACATTCTAATAAACTGTCGAAACAAAGTTTTCTTTAAATTTCACTATTTTTAATGAGAACCAACATATACAAGAAAATTTGTGAACAATAATTATGCTGTAATTTTTCCCGAAAAAATTTGTTTTCGTATTCATTAATTTCTATAAAAAATGAGATATACATTTATAGTTCACTGTGTGGAATCCTAACAGTAGTAAAAAGGTGGTAATGATGAGGTTCATGGGTGTAACCAGGAGCTGAACTAGGAGGAAGCATCTCATGTTACATCAAGGAGAATTGGGAAGGTTGCAACATGTACGTGATTTTGCACAATTCTTTATAAATTACAACCACTTCATTCTTTTTACACTTCTAAGTTCTATTATTATTATTTTTTTTTTTTTAGTTTCTCATGCCCCTTTTTGGTACCCTTTTTTGATGAGGTTACCTCAAAAACTCCTGTTACCTAACAGTCTGTTACGCAGTTATCTTTAAACACTATAAAATTAAAGAAAATACTGACATGACTTTCTCTTGCCAGTATAAATAATGAAATTTATAACCTGCGTTTAATCATGCAAAATGAAAATAAACCTCTGTAGAACTTATAAATTCTGAAAATCCCTAATTAGCACTAAAATCTCCAGAACAAAGTGCTCAGAATGAAAGGAGCCCTAGGAGTAGGTTTTTTAAATTATAGTGGTAAAAAGTGGTTTTTTAAGATTACAACCTTAATATGCATTATAAAGTCACCGATGCCCTCTTTGGTTAGGTACGGTGCTCCTGGCCATCAAAGTTTCCGATATTCCAAAGAGGGAAGCTGACAATAGTTCTGACGAACCTATGTGGTCACTGCAGAGGGGTAGTAACCACCACTACTGCAGCGCTCTGGTGACTATATAATCCACTAAGCCAATTGGGCTCCACTAAGCCCGATTGTCATTCCATTCTACTGTACAGCTTTGACCATGTATCCACCATAAGCACACGACTACTGGATTCCAACGATGACCCATCAACAACCTCGCAAGAGAGAAGATGAAGTTTTCGCGAGCGATGCACACAGCGGTTTGTCGACCGAGCCTTGTGTCCACCCAATCCTGACGAAGCAGCCATCGATGCACTACTGTGAGGGAAGAAGATGACTTCTCCGCTGGACAATGACATGCCGTGTCCCCCACCTCCTTGATCGCCAAGACGACTTCAACCGACTCTTCCCGCCTAGACGACCACCGCTTAAACAGCCCATTTCAGGGCCCCAAACATTTAGGGTTTCCTCACGCTGTCACCATCCAGTGACATTAGGGTAAAAGCGTTTATAATAAAAGTAGAACAAACTTAAGAAACCTACAACTTTTATTTTAAGCATTTTTTCTGCAGAGTTTATTTCACATCAATCAGATATTTACCATACTTTTGAGTTCAACAGAGGTTGATTTTCATTTAGCGTCATTCACTCATGATTAAAATTAAGTTAATTTTTCATTTTACATTGTTCAGGCTCTCATGATTAAATATGGGTCATATATTTCATTATTTACATTGGCAAGAGAAAGTCGAATGAGTGTTTCTCACCAGATTTTTTATGTTGAGTACAGTTCAACTACCGCTGGACTATTCTTAAAATGAAGCCTCCAAGTGAAAATTTGATCACCTGTCGTTGATTTCCTGATTAATACAGGAAATTTAATAATAACAGTTTTATAATCAGACTTTTTGAAAATTTTCTGTACTTGATGCTTTTCTTAGTTAATTTGCGGCCTCTATAAAGACTAAGTGGTGCAGTTTTATGGAAGTTATGAGTTTCTAAAAAACTTTTAATATTTACTTTTTTTTACTGCTCTCTTTTTCTTATTACTTTACTTCTTAAAAACACTTTCGCAGAACGCACCACTTCATCAGGTAGGTAATATCATAAAATTTTTAGAAATTATTGTGAAGAATGCATCTTCCTTTGTCAAAGTTTGAGTTCAGACTATAAATTTAAACTTTCAGACCCTGAGCCTGAATTCAAACTTTGGCAAAGGAAGCGTTCTTCACAATAATTTCTAGAAGCTTTATGATATTACCTAATGAAGCAGTGTGCACCACGAAAGTGCTCGTAAAAAGTCAAAGAAAAATAAAAAGGAAGAAATAAATAGTTGATTCTGTGTTTTGATTCCGTATTAAAAAAAAACGAGCAATATGTTTAAATTTTTTAAGAATACGTTGAAGTTTTATATTTGTATGTCAATTCTTTGTAAAGATGTGAGGATATATTTTAATCTTGTATTATAAAAGATTGGTTGATTTAATATTATTCTGTTCTTTTTATTTTTAGATACAGTTCTATGGTTCGTGTGGCAAAACGATACGAGTTACATTATGAAGCCTTGGCACACACTATGACCGAAGTTCAAAATGGAAATATATCATTTTCAGGTTATCCTGGAATGGTTTATTCAGGAGATGAATTTTATGTTCTAAAAAATGGTTTAGCTGTTCAAAAGACATCAATTATTAACAACAATAAAAATTTATGGAAGTTTGTTAAACCTGAAAATACAGTTAGTATTTTTAAAGTTTTCTTTACTTTCTTTTGCTAGTGTTATAGCTACACTAAAATACTAATGAAATTTATAGTATATTTAATACTTTGAGGCTTATTTATTGATGGTAAAGGAGGAATGAAGTGGTCCTTCCAGTCCCTTAACATTAAGCTCGTAAGAGCGTATTGTATATTCCCATCCTTCTTCATTAACTCAACAACAGACTGTTCACTAGATCTTCCTGTGGAAGACTGTCCTCATCACCAAAGACTCCCATATTATGTAGGTTTTTCCTAAGGTGATAGTGCCTTATTAAACAAGGCTACAGCTATCATAAGCTGCTTTCTGCAAGAGTATCTCCTGTTTCATTTCTCGGAATTGCTCTGTAATCCAGCACCCACACTATAAAATCCTGTGGTGCTTAGCCAGCTGTATGACATTTTACAGGAAGTCCCTTCTGAGCACTTGACATCTTCAAAATCGATTCTCTATTTCTGTAGGATTCAGTCAGCATTGCTAGACTTTATGTCCTGTCAAACTTTTGGCCTCTTTAGATGTAAAATCATCTGATTGAGGATGTTTGGATGTATCAGGCCGGGCACTATCCCATTTGGCCCTGGGTTTGTGTCTAGCACCAGCATGGAAATTTCCCTGCTATCCTCTGCAATCTTCTGCCACAGCAGATCAGCTTTGTGTTAAAACAATATCGGGTAAATGTTAGAAGAGGACACTTTTATTGAAGTAGTAAGTTTGCAGTGCCATGTGTAATTAAAATAAACGTATAGTCAGGTAATATGAATTAACTTATAAGTTCTTAAGTTCTTAAAATGTCCTTACTTCCTTGGGAGTTACTTGGTTGCAATTAACAAAAAAAAAACCACAGATCTGACTCCAGTTGACTGAAATTTCCACTTTCTATAGAAAAAAATCAAAAGTTGTGTCTTTTAATTCACCAGTACAATTCACTAACAATAAACTAAGAAATTGGTGAACTGCATGGTAATGTAGAATAGTTTCAAATTGTACCAAATGATAGTAATGAAATTGAAACACCTGACCATAATTTTCAGGTTTTTGGATTTGTCAGAATAATGGTTGCTAATCGTCTGGCCAGAAATGCTGAATCTTGGACACAACTATTTTCACAATACAACAGTGGTACATCTAATGGACAGTATGTGATTGTTGACTACAAAAAATTTACTGAGGGGTAAGTGTTACAAATATTTATCTTGTATTATTTATTCCCCTGAGATTAAAAAAAAATGCAATATTTATTTAGATCAGTTGTTGTTTGAAATCAAAGCAAGGTTGTTCCTCTGTAGTGTAGTGGTAGCATGCTAGCCTGTGACTCAGAGGTCCTGGGTTTGATTCCAAGCTAGGGCTGGAAATTTTCTCAAGTCTGACTCATAAGCCACCGTAGTCGGTAATAACCGAGTTGTTGATGCGACTTTAAATTAGAAAAAGACAAGTTTGTTCAAGATCTTAGTAAAACCTGTAGATTTCAAACAAAACTGGGATGATGACACAGATCAACAACTGATGTATCATTTCTATCGTATTAAGTAAATCCTTGAATTTTTAAATTATATACTTACTTCAGAGCTGTGCAGTAGATTTTCTCAGTATGATGCAAGACTTTGATTTGCTGCCCCTTAAATATTTTTTCTTTAAAATAACTTTTGATTATAATTTAAAAAAAACATTGTTCTAAATGCTTTTAGAACTTGCCACAGTTATTTATTATAAACAGAAATAAACTTTGCAGGTCATATCAAAACTTTCGGTGAGTCTTCGTCAATGATGTACCTACACCAAAACTGAAATCAAAGAGTACCAAAAGCGCTTGGCAAGGCATGCCATAAATCATAGTAGATGAAAATTTTATTTCAAATAAACATACTAAAACTAACATAGATAATAAGATGGAAATTTTGGAATTATGTAGCCTAATAATAATTATAAAAAAATGACTCGGTTGGAAAAATTTTATATTTATAAATAAAAATTAATAAACCACCTGAAAAATTTGAAAATGATGAAATCTATGAGTTGATAAAACTGATGACACATTTATCTATTTATAGTTAATATAATTTTTGGTATTGTCATGACAATCTGAGGAAAGTGTCCTTGCATTGATCTCTTATTACTGCACCTGAAGGTGGATACTTGATATCCAAAAGGGCCTATTCCTTTTTTAATCAGGTTATTTAAATTAATTAATTATTATATAATAATTGTTGTTTAGGTCATCAGCTGAAAGGCTAGTTTGGACCTTTAGAGGCTTTGCTAAGAAAAAATGAGGAGTGAGGTGGTTTACGATTGCCTTCATCGCTGAGTGGAAAAGTATGCTTATCAGCATGTCAGGCCCTCTGAAAAGCACTACTTTCCCCTGCAATTGACACCTTAACTTCATTTACTACAGGGTCTGGCTATATAATGATCAAATTCATTACTCTCAGAGGAGATAACTCTGACTAGTGGCTTTTACACCTCTACCTCTTCTACAGTATGACATACAGAAACCCGCTTATTATGTTTATTATGTGAACCCTAGTTCATATTTTAAAAATTTGAACCCAAATTACTACTAAAATTATAAGCAAGTAGAAACAAAATCATCTACAAATCATAGTTTCTACATCTATTTTCTCAATATAAAAATAATGTATTACATTCTTTGACAGTTCAACAGAGAATTAATTGTTTTTTGGCCATTTAATGTAATATAAACATAATTCATATTATATTGCAGGCAACCACTAAAGGATGGTGCACTCTGGGTACTTGAGCAAATCCCAGGTACTATAAAAGCTGAGGATCTAACAAATGAGTTGAAGAAATCATCATATTGGGCTAGTTACAATATTCCATACTTCAAAAATATATATGAACTCTCTGGATATGACAAGTTAGCAAAAAAATATGGATCATGGTAAGTTGTAAAGCATTTAATGTATTGTGTTTATTTTAGTTAAGGGGTCACAATATCTATCTGACTACTGTCAACATTTGACCTGTTTTTTCAGCAACCAATAGAAATATTGACTTCAAATTTTCACACTTATTCAATTTGATCTAATTTAACATTATTTAGAAGTCTTCATCTTCTTCTGCCTTTCAAGGATTAGGCATCTCTGCCTGTTCCGAACCTCTTAAATCTGCCCATCTATTTCTTGGGCGTCCTCGTTCTCTCCTGCCCTCCGGCTCATAGCCCAGTGTCTGCTTAGGTATCCTATCATCCCTCATTCTGTTTACATGCTCTAATCTCTTTTTCTTTGTTTGTATCCTGATTAAATTATCCGTAAATCCCTGTCCATCATCCGAGGCGTCATGAGGTTTGCCAGTAGTTAAGAAAATCCTCTGGCCATGTTACGAGCGCTGCGCAGATTAAGCTCATTAGTTGGATGCCACATTACTGCACATGAGTCTGCAGGACAGTTTTTTCGAGATGCTGCTCTAGGCTCTTCCGCCTCATCCGCCGTAAGAAATATCTTCCATGTCCGCCTTTGGAGCCGTTGACCATCTTCACTGGTTTTTTCCACCCTGTTTATTTTGTTTCCTCAGCATTCTCCAACAGAGTTGATGAGTGTCCCCATCGCCAGGGGTAGCAGACCCAGCAACTGCCACGGGATTATTATTTAGAAGTATTTTATAAAATAGTTACTTTTAATGGAGAAAATATTTTTTCAACATTACCAATATGGAGTCACCCAAAGCATATGGAGACAATCAAATGGACCAACAGAGTGAGAAAGGTAGAAGTATTTCAACGAATGGGAGGGGAAAAAAATTGATGGCAATCATTCAATAGATGAATCCTTATTAACTAGGGTACATAATGAGAAGTGAAGGTTTAATTAAAATTACGATAGAAGACCAGTAAAACGTGAAAGAATATCAAAGAATAAAGGTTATAGAATTTTTTTTGTCATCTGTCTCTCATTTTGTTTGATACAGTTCTCCAAGCTGTTCTATCTTGCATAAGTCTTTTAATATCTACTTACCTGCAACACCCTGCATCGTTTGTAATTTGCTTTAAGTATTCTAATCTTTGCCTCCTACAATTCATTCCCTATATTACCCTCCATTATTGATAGACTAATACTTAGATGTCTTAATACTGTATATGCCCCAGTAGCTTATCCCTTCTTCTGGTAAGATGTTTCCATATATACTTCTTTTTTCATCCACTCGTCTACCTCTGAATCACTTATTTTGTCCACCCACCTAATCTTTAACATTTTCCTTTAACACCACATTGCAAAAGCTTCTATCCTCTTCCTTTCTACCGCCCCTATCACCCAAGTTTCACTCCTGTATAATACACTCCAAACATAGTGTTTTAAGAAATTTTTCTTAATCTGTAAGTTAGTGTTTGTAGTCAGTAAACTGTTTTCATTTTGAAGGCTTTTCTAGCTTGAGCAATCCTACTTTGATATCACTTGTGCTTCTACTATCCTTTGTTTTTTACTACCTTGATAGCAGAATTCCCCAACTTCCTGTGTTTTTTCTTTGCCTACTTTTAAATTTTGCATCGCTTCTTAACCACTCTTGCTGCTGCACAACACCTTTCGTTTAGTTCTTATTAATTTTCATGAAGTAATCTTTTCTCATGATCTCATTCGTTCCAATTAAGATATCCTCTAGTTCTTTCTTTGTCTCAGCTAACAACATGATATCATTGGCGAATCTCAGCATTTTTATTATATTATAGACATAGAAGATTTAAATGGGGGTTATGAACTATCAAGATAAGACAATGGTGCAAAACGGAACAAGTTGGAGTCAATCATGGTGCAAGGGACCTGCAACAGGACACGATGATGACACTTTTAAAATTATTATTTTAACAATTCAGTAATTACTTTGTAATAAAATATGCTCAATTTGATTGCTATAATTTAATTTTATGATTTAGGTTTAGTTATACCAATACACCAAGAGCAAAAATCATTAGAAGAGACCACAAAAGTATAAAGTGCTGTTGTGGAATGATGACATTGTTACGATCAAACAATTACAAGAAAGATCCTTTTTCAAAATGCAAATGTAAACCAGGAGGGTACAGTGCTTCAATTGCAGTAGCTCCAAGGTAAGAAATAAGTACTATAATATAATAAATTGTGAGTTGTGTACTTTTAGGACATGATAAATTGATCCAGAGATGTTTATCGCCAAAAATAAAACTTATGAAATTTAACACAACAGATAGATGAATATGCCTGAATACATTTATCAGAATCTTGATTTTGACTCTGAAACCTGAAATTAAATTGTCAATTTACTTATGATCTTTATAAAATGAATCATTTTTAAATTGTATTTATTAATAAATTTGTATAATAAATCCTCCTTTTAATATATAAAGTCATCTAGTTTTATGGACACCTGTATAGAATGAATGACAACCGGGTGACAAAACAAATTTTTAAAACACCAATTAGTAGACCTAATGTGTTGAATAAATGATTTAAAAGAATTCAGAAAGGATATTGAGAAAACTGGAATAAACTGAGAAAACTTAATGAACCAAACTAAATTCAGACAACTAATTACGGACTTCAAGTGCTTCCTTGAAGAGCAAAAATAAAATATTGTGTGGAGAAAAGAAAGGAGAGAAGTCTACTACGAACGAATGCTGAGAATGTGGGCTGCAAAAAGAGCTTCCAGGAACATCTAACATCACCTCACGTAGCCTACCATTGGCCTAAATGAGAAAAAAACCATCTAGTGTTAAAAAACTGTTGTAATAATCCTTGAATTATTTCTTTTAAAATCAATGGAGTACCTTTTTTTAGTTGCATCAACAACTTGGTTATTAGCGCCTACTGTGGGTTTTTGGTACTGTAATGATGGGTTTTAACGTGTTATAATTTCCAGAAGAGTATTCTGAAGAGGAAAGAATGAGAAGATCTGAATGAATGAAAGAACTTTATAATTTGGGAAAAAATCAGGAAAAAATTGAGTCATCATTCTGAGTGCATCTTAATAGTAGTGCCATTTCACACAAAAAAATGAATTTTGAATTTTATTTAATTACTAAGTTATCTCAACAATTATTTTAATATTAATAATTTGTAACAATATTTCTTTTGTTTATAGAAAAGATTTAAATTCTCCAAAAGGAAATTACCCAATACCATTTCTTGGACATTACCCAGGTGGTGCCATTGATGCAAAATTGGTCACATCGAAATTAGTTCTAGACCAGAAGTTTAAAGCAATCAGTGGACCAACTATTGGAAAACATTTACCAGTATTCAAATGGAGCTCAAGTGATTTTGATAAAACAGTAAGACATTTAGGACAAGCCAATGAATGGAATTTTAAGGCAATTGAATTTGATTGGATTGACTTGCCTCCCCCTACTAATGTTATTGCATAATGTTCTGCATAATGTTTATTTTTTTATAATTTAAAGAAATCAATTCATGTATTACAGGAAAACTAAGGAAGTGAATAAAAAAGTCTTGAATTTCTCAACCGTAAATTTTTACAAACTTTGATAGGATTTTTACGACACAAGTATGATGATGTTTACTGTAGGATAACATCTGGTTGTATTGTAACTTCCTGTTTAACCAAACTTATTGCATTGGGCCTGGTCTGGATAACTGAAAATTCAGATGAATGAGAAAACATGATTAAGTAATATGCAGGCTATAATTAGTACTTATCTTCTTCTCCTCAACTTGGATGTTGATGGGCGTACAATATTTCTCTTTCTGTAGAGCCTCTTCACTTCCTCATATTTTCTTCCCATCCTTACTTCGTCCACATACCGGGTCATCGACAAAGGTTGCATTCATTTAAAAAATTTACAGTTTAAAAACTACTAGAGATAAAGTCATAAATTTTTTTGTTATAAATGGAAAATATTAAAGTTTTTTTGTTCATACACCTGTACCGCGAATTGAATTGGAAAAATAACATCAACATAATTTGGCAGAAGATGGCGTGCCTCCTCATTTCAGTCTTCTAGTGTGCCACGCCCTCAATGAAAGGTTCCCTGACTAATGGATTGGTAGGGCTGGTCCTGTGGTTTGGCTTCCAAGGAGTCCAGATTTAACCCCACTAGTTTTTTTTCTTCTGGGGTTATGGAAAAAACCATGTCAATAATGGAAGATTAAAAATGTGAGTCATTTACGACAACGAATTGCTACTGTTTTTCCTTCGGTCATGCTCAATATGACACAGCGCACATGGACAGAGGTTGACAATCATTTAGATGTGAGCACCAATGGTAATCATATAGAAACTTATTAAGTTTTAAAAAACTTTAATATTTTCTGTTTATAACAAAACAAAATTAAAACTTTATCTCCAGTAGTTTATAAATTGTACTTTTTAAAATGAATGCAACCTTTCTTGATGAACCGTTATTTTAGTCTTGATGTTCTTCTTGTGGTATAACCCTCTGTCAGTCCCTCAAGCAGAATGGCGGACAAGGTTGAATGTCACCGCAGATATCTAATACTACTACTTTATAGCCTGCTAATTACTTTAATTAACGTAAACTAAGAAGCTAACTCTGTAATGAAAAATAACTATAGCGTGACTATATTATAATATAATAAATATATTGTTCTATCTAATAAAATAAATATCATTTATAAATTACCAGTAATATTTATCATCATTATTTTTTATTATAAATACTATTCAATAAATATATTATTGTATTTTTCGGACTTGTGGCAAAAACGAACGATAGCAGATTGATAAAACATATTTTCGATAAAATAATACAACTTAAAACCAAACCAGCATGGTTCACAGTAACATTGAATGACCTTAAAGATGTAATAATTAACACAGAAGACATACAGAGTAGGGAAATTTAAAAAAAAGTGACCTTGAGGAGAGAATAAAAAGAAGAGTTGTGAGTGCCACAACATTGAGCAACTTAAGAAAGAAAGATCCGAAAGAATGAAAAGATTGTAGGAGAAAAGAAAATGTGAGCAAAACATGTAGAAGTAATTGAAATATTGATTTGGTATTTTTTCTCAAAGGGCTATTCAGGGGAAAAATATTTAAAAAAACAAATTTGAATGTAAAAAGTCTTACTTTATTTAAAGCACTCAGTTTAACCTAGTGTTTGTACATTTATGGAAACAAATAAAAGGAAATTTGCTATTTACCAATATTAAATTGAATACTAATTTTATGATAAATAAATTTTTTCATCGAGGAGACAGCAGAAGAGAGTATAGGACATGTCAAGATAAAATTAATGTCTAAATTTGAACAACATGTTAAATTCATTATTTACCAATTCATTTATTTACACAACTTGCTTACTTCAATAAGCGGCATCCAACCATTTTGAATCAAATAATACACAATTTGCCTCAGCATTTACTTAAAAGTTTATAGTATATTTTTCAACCAAGACAATTTAGAAAGGAAATCATGTACAACGTTAAATTACAGTATAAATGAAATTTATCACCTTACCTTTGGTTGCCTTTACGTTTAAAAAACTTACACGCGTTTTGGTGGTACCACCTTCTTCAGAGCAATATTATTTCCATCCACCGTTCAAAATTTTAATAATGTGCTCTAAAGAAGGTGGTACGACCGAAACACGCGTAAGTTTTTTAAACATAAAAGTAACCAAAGGTAAGGTGATAAATTTCATTTATACTGTAATTTATATTAATGGTTGGCAGGATGCATTTCAAAAAATTATTTTTGAACACCGTTAAATGTTTCATCAATCAAGTATTTTTTAAACAAACTTAAATTACCACAACTTTTTAAAGTTTGTGATAATTTATTGATGTATTTTCTACATGGACAAATAGGTTTTTGTTCAAACAATGTAGTATTGTGATTAGCAAAATAGTAATCAATTCTGTTTCTTGTGTAGTAGTTGTGGACATTTAAATTTCTGGAAATTTAAATGCACCTTGCAGCTTATAATTAAAATCAATAGAGTAGTTTGAAATTGTAAGTAAATATAAAATGTAGTAACCAACTTACGAGTATGCAGAATTAACTTATTTAGTCATAGTTCCAGTACTAATGTAATTATATTGATTTATTTAGAAAACAATTCTGTTTGTCAAGCATTCGACACAATATTATTCTTATGGTTAGTTCAGTAATTTGTTTTAATATAAATATGACATACAGAAAACATAACATAACTATATTACAATGTTATTGTATTGGTGTTTATTATTTCAATAGTGGAATAATTTATGTAAAATGTGTTATTACAATTTCTCCTACAAATTTACTCTTCTACATTGGGATTTGTTTGGTCTGATAATTTATACATGTAAACTGGAACATTGCATAACACACTTGTACTCTTACATAAATAAATTTACATAAATAAAATTGTATTGCCGGCGGCATTGGCGCAGTTGGTAACGTGCTCACCTCTCATCATGCGGTCCTGGGTTCGAATCCCACTCAGGCATGGCATATTTTCATACGTTACAAAAAAAATCATTTCATCCTCATCACACACAGTTACACCCCAACGTCGTCGCTAATGACCTTGTAGTTGATGCGACGTTAAATAAATAAAAAAAAAAATTGTATTGTCTGAATTCTAAATTTTCTGACCTTACAATGTTCCATACCTAATTATAATGTTACAAAAAATAATTTTTTCCATCAATCAGTTATGTTCTTCATAATCTCTTAATAAAAAAATATTTACTGAAATTACGGTTTACTTTTGTAGCCTAATTTTGTATTACAGGTTATGTTAAATTTCAATATTTTTCTTATAACTGCATCCAGGAGATTCCAGAAAGGGAGTGTAGGACATGTCAAGATATAATTGAGAAGCCTAAATATTTATACTACTGTATGTTAAATTCATGCCTATAACAGGCAGGTGAAGAGTTAAATTATTGGCACTCGATCTGCTAGTTTAGGGGTACAAAAAATAGTTCTGTTTCTTATCACATAGTCAGCCAATTATTGAAACATTTAAGAACAGAAGAGGTAGAGGTTAAAAGGTACTAGTTAGAGTTATCTCCACTGAGAGTAATGAATTTCATCATTATACTGCCAGACCCTGTGGTGAATTTGATGTCATTTGCGGGGTGGAAAGTAGATTCTTTTCAGAGGGCCTGGCATGTTGATAAGCATTCTTTTCCACCAAGTGCGGAAGGCACTAAATGAGGAATGAGGTGGTTAACCAGCTCACTGTTTGCTTAACCTAGTAAAGCCTCTAGAGGTTCAAACCAGCCTTTCGGCTGATGACCCAAACAACAACACATGTTAAATTTATTACTTACCAATAATTCATTTATTACAACTAGTTACTTGATTATTTCAATAAGTGTGCTCCAATCATCTTTATAAAACAGTATACAATTTGGTTTAGTGGTTACTTAGAAATTTATTTAATTTTCAACCAAAAAATTCACACAGACACAAACCAATCGCTAAAAACATATTTTTTGGGTTTAGGGGGTCTGAAAATGTGTATATCCGGTGAAAACTTGATTTTGAAAAATCCACATGAAAACAATACTTTCATTCCTATATTCATATAGGCAAGAGAAAGTAAAAAACCAAGCTAAATTTTTTTAAATTGATAAATTTATTAATTTTAGAATTAATTTTTAAAATGAATTTTTAGCTGAGTATCACTGACAATATCATTTTGTTTTGGATGATTAGAATTAAATTTTTCTTGTCCCTTCAAAAGCTTTAACATAAGGTATCATGAGCCTATAAGGCTTATTAAAAATGTTTTAACATACCCCCACCCCCACAACCTTTTAGGACCAAAACTGGAAAACTGTCCAGTACATAAGTAGCCCCTCATAGCAATGAAGATTGTCACAAACCGCGTTTTTCTATCTGCTTAAGTAACAAAGTTAAAAGGGGTGCAACTTACTTTACAACCAACCTAATTGTTTTTTTTTCTGAATTTTAAAAACTGTGTTGTTCTGTGATGAATTGAAACTGTACATGAGACAAAATTAAACCATGGTAAGTTACTGTTAGCCTTTCTTTTATCATTTAATCTGGCAATTTGTTTTATTGCAAATTTTCAAGATCATAATTTACCAACAATTTCATTGGTATAAAAATCCCAAGATTAAGATCTATTTCCCCAAATTTATCTTCCAAAGATTACGTTCCTCTATTGTAATGATTTTGAAAAAAGTAAAGGTGCATACGAGATGTGAGAAAAGAAGGTAAGGACATGGAATAAGGCGAAATGGTGGAGTGATAAAGTTATAATAGATAAAGTTAAAGAATTCTCATATTAGGAATTAAATTGTTTTCTATTCAGATGGAAAATTAGAAAAGGAGTTCAATAAAATGATGCAGAAAGCACACAGTTTCAAAATTTGTTTTATTCATCATACAATAAAATTTTGTATTTGAGTGAGGTTCACATTTGGATATATCCTGAAATTTCCCATTCATTCAAAATATTAACTCGTCCTGGACTTTTCACCGACCTGTGTACATACATAAATAGAATATGACAGATACCAGCGGGCGGACCTAGAGTGAAATGGATGGTTCAGTCATAGATAAATTAGGAAAAAGATGAAATGTCAAGAGAGCAATGGTAGAGAGATGGTTAGATGTGGAGAAGAGTAGTTATGTTGAGCCTGGTCAGAGGAAACTTGAGAAGGGATAAATCAGGTAATAATGATTGCAGTGGTAGGGTTGCGATGATCTAAAAATTTATTTTGCAAAATATATTCACATAAGGAATAACAACTGAAATAGTTATTCTAAATGATAAATATATCTAATAATTTTCTTTATGAGATTTTTAAATAGAAATATGAACTTAAATCATATGAAACATGCTTCTAATATTATTACTCTTCAAAATAAATTATTCCTAGTCAAGGTTAACTTGATAACATTGTTATAATTAATGTGTACTCCCATGTTCCACAGCATAAATCTCTCGGTGAACAAACTGCTCAGAAATTTATAAGTTGATGCAGTATTGTTGCAGTGATGCAATTTATCACAAATTTCAAATTATATTATGCATAAAAGCAAGTGTCTCAGATATATAAGGAAGTCATAAATAAAGGAGTACGTGTTAGAGCATCTAAAATTATAATAAAAAGAATAGTAAAAAAGATTATTGAAAAGACTAAACAATTAATTTAAAACAAAATAAAATGAATTTAAAAGTCTTGTTATTTAAAGAAAATTAATTGTATTTTCTTTTTATTTATTTACGTCACTACAGTTTTCTATGCTGAAAAATTTAAATTGTCCATCCATTAAATGACTTAATTTATTTTATTTAAATTTAAATTATCAACCCAGTGAAATAAATTGATCTAGAAAAGTAAATGTAAAATCTTAAAAATAAATGTACTGTTAATTTAAATGAAAAATACGGTGGTAAAGCGAATAAAACACATGATAAATTGTAAGAAGTAAACAATCAATCAGACACCAGAATACCTCCAAACTCTTTTATTTTGAATTTGTTATCCCCTACATTTTAGCTGATGTTTTTATCACATAGAAACAGAGTAAAGAAAATTTTTGTTTTGTTTCTGCTTTCATTCTTGTTAATAAAACTTTCTTGTTAATTAGGACTACTAATTTATTTAAACTATTTAATTACTTCTATATCAGTAAATTATACTCTCACTTTACAAAATAAATAGCTAATTAAACCTAATTGGAAAAAGTTACTTTTATACATTGATTTCTTTATCAATAATATGTTTATTTGTTTATGTAGGTATTTAAAATTTTAATTCATACAAAACTCAAAAAGAGTATAGGATAAGTCTGTATCAAAACATTTTATCTCTTAAAGCATTAAAAAGAAACATCACATAAAAAAAATTGTCAGCATCAGTCACACAATATAAAATACAAATTTAGACTACATTGTTTATAAATTCCTGGATTGTATAATACGACTTATCAATCAAGTAAGGCTTTAACTCTTTCTTAAATCTTTTCTCACATTCAATCACAATCTTTGTGGTAGATGGGACATCAGTTTTGATCCAGTACATGATGGTTTTTTCAGAGCAACAACCTATGAAATTCGGCAAAATCAGAATGGTGCCTTTTTGTGTGATAGCCTTGTAGGTTTACTATCAAACCATCATGTTTTACTGACTTTGCCCACAGAACAGATTCCATAATAAATAAGCAAGGTACAGTAAGAATTTTATTTTGCTTAAAGTAGTCTCTACAAGACTTCTCCTGACCTATAAGTAGTGAGGTACATAGGCCTACCTCACTACTTGTTTCTGCATCAGAAAGATCTCCTCAAGCTTACTAGTATATGACCCCCAAAATATTATGGAATATGCAATGTGTGTATAAAAGAAATCATGATAATATGCACTAAGTGTCGTCAGTTTCAATGAGTTTAATTTACTGACCTTCCTTTCAATGAAAATTGTGTAAAAGATTTGTTAGCTTTTTCAATAACACTAACAGGACATTTAAAAACATAGGAAAATACATAGGTGGTGTAGAGGTCAACATAACTGGCTTCTACTCCAAGGGTCCCAGGTTCGATTCCTGATCAGGTCTTGCAGTTTTTCATCACGTGTTTTCATCTACAACTTTCATCATCTACAATAATTTGCAAAACAATTGGACATAAAAAACAAGAAAAATCTTTAATTTAAAAATAAAACTTAGTAATGCATACTGTAGCTTGAATTTAATTCTGTTTTATATAATATAAATTTTACTAACATTTTCCAGATGCTTTGATCCTTATTATCTACTTACACAAGTTTCAGCGGATACACCATCATCAGAGTATATAAAATATCTTGTAAAACTTAAAAAATATTTTTAAACCTACAGAAGATGTTGCATCATCAGTCATCTATATAAAACAGTTTTATGTAGATGACTGAAGATGTGGTTATTTATAAGGTGACTGAAGGATGGAGGATTCTAGGAGTTTGGTCTCTGACTGGAACCCAGAGTTCATCCAAGTGGTAGCCCCATCACTGCTCTTACTTGATATTGGGTCAGTAGCCTGATTGGGAAATTCACAATCACTTTCAATCCAAAAGAAAAATATCAGACCAGAATTTAGGATAAAATTGAAAATGTTTTTAACAGAGAAACTTAAAATTTTGATAATAACACCATAATATATTGAATTTTATGAACTAAATAATGCAGTACTAATAATATTATAGTTAAAGGAAAATATGGGTACACAATAAACAAGATCAGAGATTTTGCTGCCGTGGAAAATGAAGACTGCTTGAATTGTGAAAATATTTCCAAAAAAGTATTTATCTCTTGACTTTTTTCTTTTCTTATACCCTAAAATTTTAAAGTACAAAACCTAAAACTGGCAAACACAAAATTCATTTGTTTTTATTATTGTAGGAACACACTTTACTTCTTGCTTTTTCTCTGAGATTCTGCAGATTTCCCCACTTCCCAATTCCTACATTGTCTTCTGTTTTCCAAATTACCCTTCCTGAGATTTCTTGTTACCATAGTGCCTTGGATTACCTGCATCCATGTTTTCTGAGGGGAACCTCTTCTTCTATTTTCTGAATGGTAAAAGAATGCTTTTTGAGGCCATCTGTTTACTGCCATTCTTTGGACATGTCCATATCATACCAACTCTCTGATATTCTGTCTAATATGGTAGTCTGAAAATCTTACTGCATTATATCCTCATTTCTCACAGACAAAGCTATGATGATTTGTTCTTGTCAGTAGGATGAGAATAGAGGTGGTTAAACTGCATAAAAGGATCTGTACTTGGAAACAAAGGGAAAAATACCAAGGGACAGAACAAGAGTGAAATGATAGGTTCAGTTATAGATGAACTGGGGAAAAATGCGATGCCAGGAGAGCAATGGAGGAGAAATAGTTCAGTGATAGAGAGTGGTGGAGAGGTGTTGTATTGGGCCCAACCTGAGGCAACTTGAAAGAGTCGTAAAGAGTATGATGTTTTTCAAATGCTCCATTCTGGAGTCCCTGTACGATCTTTGCAACTAGCCCATCTCTATAAGATCTATAAATTTTCTTCTTCCTGAAGCTTATTTGTCAGCATTCAGCACCGTACCTGTAGTGAGAGTTGCAACAGTGATGTAGCCACTGACTTATTTGTCATCATCTATATTTAACTAAAAGCAAAAATTAAGATTTAAACAAAAATTCAGTTGAACAGGGTAATTTCCCCCAAAACTAATTAAATGAATGAACTATATTTAGACTGACAAAAGACAGCAGATGAAGGCGGATCACAGTGGCCTAGAACACAGCACAGAGCCAATTGACTATCGGCAATCGTACCCTGCGTTGTCACGTTGTGGTCCCGCTGTTCACGTTACTAAACCACAGTTCACGTTACTAAAAGTTTTGGATTCATTCTTCTTGAACCGTCATACAAAATATTTGAAATCTGTTGATCCATCAGTTGAAGAATTAAACAGCAAACCGAGAAGAAGCTTTCAGTGCAAATTTCATGTCAGTAGGTTAAGGGAATCCCAACTTATTTCTGGATTAAGTTTTTTTTTCAAATATTACATTAGATTAATAAAATTTACCGTTTTTAAACAATTATTTGACTGAATAAAATAATTATGCAAAACATGTACGCTAACATTAAAAATATCACGTGCTTAATAGTCTTTGCAAAAGCTACCTTTTTGGTCTTGTTTCTTTGTAACAATCGTTTCTATGTACTATAACTAAGCAATATGGATGTGTAGTAGTAATTTTACATTTAACGTAAGATTTATTTATCATAACAAAATATATAAATAAAAGAAGTATAAATTCGTTTTATCTGTTCAAGAAAATTACGAATAAGCCTATAGGGCCTATGTTTATTTTGGAGAGTTATTGATAAGCTTTACATTCACATCAGAAAAACAAAGGTGATGTAAAATACCAACAAACAATGAGTAGTCATAACACTATTAATATGCTGTTAATATTATCAGTGTCTCACGTTATTGGGTCCAGATGCCCATTTATGACAATGTTAACGGTTCTATCTTTTTTTCAAGAGCTATTGTCTAAACCTGATGTACTATGTTTTAAATTAAAATTCACAAGTTTTACATAGTTAAATCGATGCATAGTTTATTTCTTTAAGTCGCATCAACATCTTGGTTATTAGCAACTACTTTGGGATATAATACATTGGGTTTTGACACTTTATAATTATTTCTAGACCCATCGGGAACAAAAAAATTATAGGCCATAAACATATATTTTTTATCAATGTTGATTGTAAAGGTTTAAAGGAAAAGGTTTAAAGGATTGGAAAAGTTTAAAGGTTTAAAGTTTAAAGGTTTAAAGGAAAGTAAAGGTTTAAAGGTTTAAAGGAATTGTAAAGGTTTTAAGGTTTAAAGGAATGCATCATCTACATACGAGCACCGTCCGTGGCTGACTGACAATTGGTCAGCTGGAGCGATGGAACAGAGTGTGATAGCGAAGCTGCAACTTCACATCCGACCTTGGTTGTTTTGGCTAGATCTCATCCGCAATGTTACAGTAATTCTATAATAATGATCGCATTCAAATTTTGTATAATATACTTGTCTCTAGAACATGTTATATTGTTAGTGATAAAATAATAATTGAAAGAAAATTGACAAAATTAACTACCCTCTCACAAGCAATTTAAACTTTTAAACTGTGAGTGAAAGGGTAAAAATATTATGAAAATACCTTTTGTAACACCAAAGAGCTCTCATATTATTTTGTGTGAATATAATATAACATAAATGATTTCCCACATAAATCATGATAAAGTTTTGTAGAAAAGTGATTTCTGTACCCTCCTGTAATACAACTTTTACTATTAATACCACCCAATTTTAATTAATAGTTTAGAAACTTGTTATTTGTATTTTAAATTGGATTTGTTCTTTGAATGAAGTTTAGCTAGAAAGTTGTTAAAGTTTAACTTTCAAATTTTCTGTTTTGAAAACCGACCATTGGAAGTTAAGTTTGTATTAGAAAGACCGCAATCTTTTGATAAGTACAGTTTCGTACCTGTACTTTAGTTGTAGAAATTAACAGAAAAGTTTGTATCAGATAGCAAGCATTTTGATAAGTAAGTAAAAATGATGTTTGAGTTAGGAATTTAAATTTTATGATTGATAAAGTACATATTTATTTTTAATTTATTGAAAAGTTAATTAAGAAATGGGAGAAAGTTCAATTAATCTATATCGATTTTTATGTTTGTGTATTATAATAAGTTTAGGTTGGTGTTTATTTAACTACAGTATACTGTAATATAAACTGGTGTGTATATTTACCACTATTAAACTGCAGTGTTTATTTATTATACAGGGTGATTCAAAATTGAATGGAATCTCTAGAGAACAGATTCTATAGCTAAAGGTAAGAAAAAACTGATCGTTTCCAATACCCTTCAATAAACGTGCGGCTTGCAGGTGAACACCTTAATGAAACAGAACACTAAAAACAGTATACTTGTTATAAACACTTGTAAAAAAATATGGTGTGAAACACTCTTACAACTTTCTCTTGCCAATGTAAATAATGAACAATATAACCTAACATTACAAATAAACAAAAAAACTAACCGTAATAAACGTAACCTTATTTTAATCATGAGTGAAAGACGCAAAATGAAAATCGACCTCAGTTTGGCTTAAATATACGGAAAATCACTCTTTCACGCTAAACTAGGCCCTGTAGAAGAAAATGCTCAAAATAAATGCTGTAGATCTTTTACTTTCCTATAAATTTGATTACCTATACTTTTTGTTTTAAAATGCATAATAAGGCTGAAATCTTTAAAAAATCGATTTTTTAAACGTTTTCGTGAAAAAAAACCCAGAAAATCGCTAATTACCGCTAAACTAAGCGTCATACAAAAAAGGTTTGAAATAAAAGTTGTAGGATTTTATCTGTACAACTTTTACTAAGTTATATACATTTTTGCGCTAAAATGCATATTAAGTCGCAATCTTAAAAAATCAATTTTTTAAACGTGAAAACAGCGTTTCCAAGAATTTCAGCAGACATGACGCCTACCCTATCTTGTAAAGCATAAAAAATGTAGTAAATAAGGTGATTTGAAAAAAAATCGTACAAGCCGTTTTTGAGAAACTCGCAAAAAAGTGAAAAATGACACGAATAAACTACTACGTACTTTCGGTTGACCGGTTTTAATGAAAATGTTCGTATCGGGTCCTCTAGTGGTATCTAACTTAAGTTTGAAGTTTCAAGTTCGTACGATGTTTCGTTCTTGAGATATCCTGTTCACACACACACACGCACACAGACACGCACGCACACGCGCGCGCGCGCACACACACACACTCATACACACACACATACGCGCGCACACACACACACACACACACACACGCGTGCGCGCGCGCACACACACGCGCACACACACACACACACACACACACACACACACACACACACACACACACACAGACCAATCGCTAGAAACATTTTTTTTGGGTTCAGGGGGTCTGAAAACGTGTAGATCCGGTAAAAACTCGATTTCGAAAAATCGACGTGATTACAATTTTTTCCTTCCTATATATTCATATAGGCAAGAGAAATTAAAGACTGGGATATTCAAAAAGTGCAACAAAATAACTTCTCATTAAACAAGAAAAACTTATCATTATTATACCAAGTCTATACCAGCGAGTTATACAACTGGATTTTTGATAAATCTGTCTGTATAACACCAGCAGGGTTAAAAAATTGTTAACTTTTCCATTGCTCCAATACGATTAAACATAATGAAATGGATTAGCTTGTCATATTATTTTCTTTTAAAATATTAACTGAGAATTTCAGCTGATTTCAGCTAATTTAAAGTAATTTACGTAATCGTGAAGAATCAGTATCACTTACGTTTCATTGTGGAGGCCAGTAAGTACCAATGTCTGCGAGGATCTGTTCGAATAAGTCACGAAGACATCGCCGTTGGCGCAATATTCGATTGTAGCATATTTTGGTTTGTACCGCACTGTACTTTATTACGGGGTTTCGCCAAACGCCATGTACTTTCAATTGTCTGCGTATGTGCACCGATTTTTGGGTCTACGAAATTCAAAGAATGGTTTACTGTTCTATGATCATAATTTTCCGGGAGACTGAATTCCACAATATGCGCGCCACTCATCCGATATTATATTGTATCCTGCTCCGACATGACAGTGTAGGCAGTAACGTGTCATGGTTCGTGTCATGCTTCTGTCATGGCAATAGTACTGTTTTTAGCTTATACTGTTTATTAAGGCGTTCACCTGCAACCCGCTTATTTTTTATAGAATATCGGAAACGATTCGAAAAATATAATATAAACAAAGGTCTGGAAAAGCTTCTTAAAGCAAGATACGCCTCGCGAAAGATTTCACCTAGAATTCAGTTACCCCGATAAAATGAGGCACGCTGAAATATTAAAGGCTTTAATTTCGAAGCAAACTTGTTGGCATTTTATGGATTTTAACCTGAAAAATTGAAAAAAAACGGATCTTAGAACTGTATCTCCCATAGTTTCAAAGATAGTTATTTGACATAACCCCAAACATTAGAGGTCGAAAATAACACTTTTTAATGTAAAATAACTTTGATTTTCTTAAATTCGACGGGTAGAAAGTTAAATTCTGAGAAAATTGGTTCTGACCAGTGAAATAAACACTACGATCTTCTGATCTCACGCCTCTGATCGTCTCCAGGACTTTTTCCTATGGATTGGATGAAATCAGTTGTTTATTCAAACGAAAATTAACGTACAAAATTTACATGGAATCGAAGATGCAGAAATTGTTAAGAATACTGCCGTTATGATTTTCAATAGAATAATAGATTCACTGAGCGGAATTAGTAGGCCTACATTGAACGAAACTTTGAGCAGCTTTGTGGTTAATGAACAACGCCTTAATTCTTTCCATTTCAGTTTTAATTGTTTTCAAAATTTTAATGAACAACGCCTTAATTCTTTCCATTTTAGTTTTAATTGTTTTCAAAATTTTAATTAAATAGTTGATCAGCTTCTAACCCACCGGGTTAGTCTATTGGTAGTCATTGCCGCGTGTCAGCTGACAGCTAATTTTTGGAGAAAAAACTCGTGGTTCAAGTCCTAGTAAAGATAGTTACTTTTGTAAAGATTTAAATATTAGACAGTGGTTACTGAAGTACTTTGATGGTTGGAATTTAATTAACTATACTCTCTCAGGAATGGTCGGCCTGAGTCTGTACAAGACGACATTTCATTTACACACCATACATATCTCATTGGATCATGGGTTTTCTTATAGTTCTTAAACTTGAACAAATTGCAACGTACAAACAAAACGGATTAATAAAAGCTTCTATTGCCAATCTACAATAAAACTTCATGGTGTTGAAAAGTAAGCAGCAATTTATTTATAACAATATTATTATCTGTTTTTATTTCTAATAAAAGTAAAATTTCAGTATCTTGTATTTTTTACTTAAGTTACAGCAATTTTGTCAAAATATTTTTGTAGTTTATCTTAAGTCGCATCAACAGCTTGGTCATTTACGAGTACGGTGAGTTATGAGACTGGAACGGTGGCGGGGTGAGTTTTGACTTATAATTATTTTTAGACCTTAGCCGGGAATCGAACCCGGGACCGAGTATTATTTGTCAGAATTTACTATTTTACCTGTTCATAAGAAAAAATCATGAATGAATTTAATTATTAATTTTATCATTTAACAAAGGTATTTTACGTTAATTATAAAAAAAGTGTTATTTTCGACCCGCAATTTTTGTGTTTTAGCCTGTGTCAAATATGTTTAAAACTATGGGAGATAGGCCTGCAGGTCTGTTTTATTCAATTTTTCATATTAATATTCATAAGATGCCAAAAAATTGGCTTTGTAATTAAAGCCTTAAAAGTTTCAGTGGGCCTATCCCTCATTTCATCGGGTAACTAAATTCCGGGCAAAATTTTTCGCCAGCCGCAACTCTATAACGAATGGATTTGAGACTTATGTTTCTTTTAAAGCCACATAGGACTACATAAGTTCATCAAACTAAAAAAAAACTCATTTAAATTTTTGTGGTTCAATTTTTCAGTTTTTGGAGTCCTTTCCTAATGTTTCCCTCCTTGAACTTTCTCCAGTATTCCTTCAATCCATCCGATCTTCTCTGCCGTTCCTTGTCAGAATACACAACTTTCTGTCGTTTCGTCGGTTTCTGCTGTTCAAGTCTTGTGGTATTCAGCCTGTGGTAATTTCCGGATTTTGTTTTGAGGTCCTCAAGTGAGATTTGGAGTCCGTTCATATTCTCCTTAATTTCCCTGATCCAGTGGGACTGAGTTTTTCTGTTTAGGAAAAAGTTGATGATTTGTTTTGAGATTCTGGAAGAGTCGGTCCTCAAGAGATGTCCAAAGAAGGAAATTCTCTTTTTCCTCATCTGGTCTGCTAGAGGTTCTGTATTTCTGTATACTTCTTCTTTCGAGACGGGTTTCCATATCCCATCAGAGAAACATCTTTTGTTCAGGCATCTCCTGATGGTCCGACGCTCCAATTTTGAGATTCTGTGCTCCGTGTTTATCTTTCTGAGACTGAAGATTGTTTCGCTGCTGTATGTGATCTCCGGAAGAATTACGGTGTTGTAATGCCGGAGTTTTGAATTTATTGAAAGACACTTTTTGTTGTAAACATTTTGTGTGTGTGTGTGTGTGTGTGAGTGCGTGCGTGCGTGCGTGCGTGCGTGCGTGTGTGTGTGTGTGTGTGTGTGTGTGTGTGTGTGTGACTTACGTTTATATAACCGATAACCATTTTTTATTTTTTTAGCTATAGTCTACAATCAGCTTCCGATGAGAGACAGTCTTCAATTTTGTACCACCCTATAAAGTATACTGACGAACATAATAAAGCAAAGTAATTTAATTTTTAATTAAACCCTGGAATAAATAAATAGAAAATAAATGGCTGATTCAAAACGCAACTAATTAAAATAAATCCCTTTTTAATTAACTGCCTATCGATAATTTTTTTTTTTGGTTGGAGTAATTTAGATTACATTCAAACTTTTTAATAATGACACCAGTCTATTGTTTGTTTCACTGAAATTATTTGAGAGAAAATTTGAATTTACATCATTGTTTTCAAGTTATTTAAATCCCTGATTAACTTTTTTGTGAGTTAATTATTCGTAGGGTTTTTAATGTTACTGTTTAATAATCTTTCTTTTTCGACTAAACGTTAGTGAATACAAGGGAGATAAACAATAATAATAATCTTAAAAAATAATAGCTTATACTTATTTTAAGTGTGAACTTAGGTATATACGTACCTAATTCATACACATAAAAAAGAAAATATATCAATCTGTCCTAACTTCTTTCGTAAAGTTCGTTTTTAAAATTATTTTTATATTGCCTGTACTACAACCACTATTATTACCCTACGACATTTTTTATTATTGGGAGACTGGACTTATTATAATGAGCGTAGTCGATTTCTTTATTACAGATACCCGAGTTTGGAGCTTTGTTTCTTCAAAACCGCTGGTTCAATTTTAACGTACTATACACCAAAATTTAGCTAATTTCAATTTGCGTTGTTACATGTCAGTTTTATATTTTTAGCGCTTTTTATTACTGCGATATCAGGATGAGAAGAAAAAAGAGCCGATTTTTTTTGTTGCTGCAACAGCTCGGATACATTTAGAGGCTTATAACTCAAACACCTCTTGACCAATTTATTTGAGATTTCGCCGGAATAAAAACTTGTATGTTGTTACTGTACGTACGAAATTTCAGATTTGTAGCATATTTAGAGTTTAATTTATTAGTAAAATTCTGAACCCCTATTAACTCCGTAACCGCTCATTAATTCGGCAATTTTGAAAAACCATTGTATTCAGTATAAAAAAATTAATACAAATTCATTAATATTTTGGAACAGCGATTGACCAGTTATTCGGTAGAATTTTTTAAATATTTAAATAATGGTAGATGCTGTGGGGGTGGAAGAAGCTTAACCATGCTGCCAAGTCTTTTAATCGGTTGTGTTCTTTCCCTTCCTGTTAAAGTCGTCTTCCGACGTAACATACAAGTAGTAGTAGTTGACTATTGTAAATGATGAATGGGTATTGCATTATCAGGTTCGTTATGCGTACGCTGGAAGGACAGGTCCCAGGTATGCTAATAAAAATAGGTAGTAGGCCTACCGAGTTACAATGCGGCAACATAGTTAAGCTTCTTCCACCCCCCGCAGCATCTACCATTATTTAAATATTTAAAAAGTTCTACCGAATAACTGGTCAATCGCTATTACATAATATTTAGTAATTCAATTCATAATAGAATTTGTATTAATTATTTTAAACTGAAAACAATGGTTTTTCGAAATTGCCGAATTAATGAGCGGTTACGGAGTTAATAGGGGTTCAAAATTTTACTAATAACTCAAAATCTAAATGTGCTACAAATCTGAAATTTCGTACGTACAGTAAAACATACAAGTTTTTATTCCGGTGAAATCTCAAACAAATCGGTCAAACGGTGTTTGAGTTATAAGCCTCTAAATGTATCCGATCTGTTGCAGCAACCGGCTCTATTTTTCATCTCATCCTGATATTGCAATATTATTAGCAGTAATAAGTGTATAGAGTAAGTTTTAAGTATGGAAACGGCTTTATATTGCGTAACTGAGACGTAATTGACTGAAGAAACTTGTGCGGATCTGTGTATTTTTAAAAATCCAACTTTTTGGTGGTTTTGAAAATTTTTCAGTCATCATGGGTCCGCCTTATTGGATGCAACTGTATATTTTTGGACGGTGGTCATATAACACATCACGTCAATTTGAAATGTCAAGAAAAAAGCAATGGCGCAAACAGTTTTTCGATAGACGCCTTCGTTTTTGAGTTATAAGCATTTTATTGCTAACATAATTTCCCCAAAATTGTAACTTAATATGCTTATAACTCAAAAACGAAGGCATCTATCAAAAAACTGTTTGCGCCATTGTTTTTTCTTGAAATTTCACAATGAAATGACGTGTCACATGACCACCAACCCACTTAAAAATGTAAAGTTGATTCCTATATGGCGGACAAAAATTTCAAACCATCAAAAAGTTGGATTTTTAAAAATACACAGATTCATATAAGCTTCTTCCGCCAAGTATGTCTCAGTTACGCAATATAAACCGTTTCTTTCTTAAAAATCACTCTGTATATACTCCCTTATTACGTAAATGTATTACCACTATTGCAGGCTGTTCTGGATCTTTTTATTGATCATAAAAGTCATCAAGTTCCTTTCTGGTAACACTTTGTGGGGGGACAAATTTTTCTTATCCTAAAATTACATTCATATAACGTAAATTGTGTATTTAAATACATAAATGTTATCAACTTTTCCATATTGTAACAAAAAATATAAACAGGAAATCTGGTTCACCAGATTATATTTAGTGTTTAAGAATTAATCAACTAACTGGCCCATTGAGGAGATCAGAGAAAGATTTAAAAGTACAAAGGTTTATTACAAAATGAATAAATTAATGTAATATACAGCAATGAGCATTTATTTATTTTCCTTTAATCTGACATACTTATAATTATTTATTTTCATTACATTAGTTTAAACTAAATGTATACCCTGCTTAAGAAGTGTATTAATGACATTTCTCGAATAAATAAATTTCATAGACATAGTAATTTATGTTTATTAGATTATATTTTTATAATTTCAGTCAATTTGCTGTTTTTGCTTCAGTCGGATTTTTATTATTATGCTGTTTTCTTATCAATATTGAAAATTCCATTAATTCATACAAAATCTGCAAATATTTGTTAGTACTTTAAGAACAAGAATTACGTAATTTTATTTACTGTTTAGTTTTTAGATACAATTCTGTTAATGAAATAAAAATATGAAACATTTTTTAAGTAAAATATATGTCTCCTTTTATTCAGTACAAATCCTGTGTTTTACATATATAATTATTAAACTGTTAAACATTGTAGCATATATCCACCATTTGGTTGATTTTTTAAATTATATGAATAACATTTTTAAAAACCACCAAAAATGGTCAAAGATAAAAGTACTACACAACTGGCAGTGTTCGTACTCATTCTTTGACTGTTTGTGGTGCTTTTTAATCATTTTATTTGAAATAAATAAAAAAATTTAGGATATATAATATGCATGCAGAAGGTTCTTCAGTTTTTTTTATTTATTTTTGTCACTACGTAATTACAGTACACTTTTATTATAATTGAATAGAATTATAATTTAATGGATCTTAACCATTTAAGTGAGGTATTTGTTAAGAATTGAAATATATAAATCTTTTCTAAATTTAAAATTTTTTCAAACCCCCTATTTATGAAGGAATTTGAAACTGAAATCAGACATTTTAAAATTATCAAGAGATGACATGAATTGGTTTTCTTATCATAATATTTTAAGATAATTGATTTATTATCAGGAGTTGCAAAAATGACAGTTCATACCCAAAACATCCTCAGAAAATTACGCGATGAAATTTCTCAAATTTTTGCAAAACATCATTTGTAATTTCCTATAAAATTTTGTTAAATATTGTATTTTCAAACAAAACATTTTTTAAATGTAATTATGTAAAAATATGACTTAACCTGTTTGAAAATTACAATATGCAAAAATTTATTTTAAGAAGAAATTTTTGTCATAATTAAAAGTGTTATAACTTAGCTTGTAGTCTGAACTAGAAAATTAATTTCTTTATAGATTGTTACTACCATAGATTATGGCAAAAATTCGGTTTTATTTTTACTTGGGTCCATTAAAATGGTAATTTTTGGCATTTTTCAAAATTTTGAGAATTTTTAAAAAAGGGAAGTAAGCTACAGGTATGAATATTGCTGGGTATGAATGGAATTACTTAATACCTGTAAGTGAAAAAAAAAAAAAAAAACGCATTGATCTTTGCATTAAGGGGCTTGGTAAAATAAAAACGACCTCAAGTGAAAACCAAAGACAATAAAAATAAACGATTAGTAATTTTTAACTTCCAGTAAATGGGAGGATAAAAGAAAAATAATCAGATTAATAAAATGGTCAAGTAACCAATTTAAATATTTTCTGGTGACTTAAAATAGATTGACTCATTTCTGATATGGGAACAGTTTTGTAACATGTTTTTTATTTTAATTAATTTATTTAAAGTCATTTCAACTGCTTGGTCATTAGCAAATATGGTGGATTTTGTGACATTAACTGTGGGATTTAACACGTGAAAATTTCCAGACCCTGACTGGGAATCGAACGTGGGACCTCCGCGTGGCAGCCTAATACAAGAGCCACTACGCTATAAGGAGGCGGCCTGACTGTTTTTAATCTCCATTTTACCTCCTCATAGGTATTGGCTTCCATAATTTTCTCAGAATTCTTCTTTCAGTTTTTTCATGATCCTGTAACAAACCTAGGATTTTTAATAAACTTCCCCGACAAAAGCTACCTTTTTGGCTTCAAGGAGTCATGAAGATGAAGTCTTTTGCAACATCACAATATTTTTTCACTCCATAATGTTGAAAAAAATTGTTTCAAGAAAGTAAAAAAATTAATTGCTGCATAAAGTTTTACTGTTAATTATGTTCAGAACAAAACCAATTTACTGTTAGATGTATGTAATAAACTTTTCCTCCTATCATGAACAGTAAGAAATTTTACTGTGTATATTACGCTGACAAATAATGTTTAAACTTTGTTTGTGTAGAGCCTATATCATAGCTGTCAGCCGTACATGTAAATCAATGTAGATGAATAGTAATATCGTAGTTATTGGTTTGAGCTGTCATACTCTTGGTAATCATCAACTGAAGTGACCAAGTCAATTCAAGTACATATGTACTTACTTTTACCATGATTGAATGATTCTGTTAGTGATTTAACATCAATCAACTTGATAGTGGATTGTAATATCTCTATTGAATTCCTTCTCAAAAGTTTAAATGCTTCTTAACTAGTATCTTTCAATAAAATAAGATCAGTAAGATTTATTCGATAACAGTATATTATTAATTTTTTTTAAATTTCTGTTAATAGAAACTGTAACATTTTTAATAAAAACCCACTGCCCTGATTTTGAGGTTGTTGGTGGCAATTTTTAAAATTGTCATCTATCATTTTCCTTTGTCCATCCGCCTGTTTATCCATCACATCCAGATGTCAGAAACTACTAGAGATGGCAAAGAACGGTTTTCGGATTTGTAATCTACACAAAAAGTTAGTGGGCCTAAATCGGGTTTGAAGTTTCAGTTTCAATTGGAAGTGGCCCAAAACTGGAAGTCAAGAAATCAAAGTCAGAAACTAGAAGAGATTGCGACAAACAGTTTCCGGATATATAATTTATACAAAAAGGTATTTCGACTGGTGGGTTTAAAATTCCGATTTCGACTGGAAGTGGCCTAAACCAGAAGTCTAGAAATCAAAGTTGGAAACTACAAGAGATTGCAATAAATGGTTTCCAGACATGTAATTTAAACAAACAGATAGTGAGACTGGATTGGGTTTGAAGTTCTGATTTCGACCGGAAAAGGCCCAAAACTGGAAGTCAAGAAACTAAAGTCAAAATTTGGGGAAAAAAATAGTGTCATTCCATTTCTTTAAAAGAGTAGATACAGAAATCATTGGGTTTGATGTTCCCGTTTCGACTGGAAGTGGCTCAAAAGTGGAAGTCAAGAGATGAAAGTTGGAATTTGGGAACAAAAATAGTGTCATTTGATTCCTCTAAAAAAATTGATACAGATATTATTAATGGTTTTTCTAAGGTACACCTTTTTAAAAATTACCATCAGCCATGAGACTATCTCATGAAAGGGATTTTTTTCTTTTGTAGAGGATTAAAATCTAAACATAGTTTTGTTTGTCAGCAGTCATCTTATTAAATTACTCACTCAATGCCATTTAAATTTTGTTAATAAATTTTTCACCAAACAATCATTACGATAGTCATCTTACTTTTGTTTCATACAAAAAAATTAATATAAATAAATGAGCTTCAACACCATCTATCACAAAAACCAAAAATAACTTTACTAATAGTATACTTATGTATAAATATATTTTTATACCACACAAAATTATCATACATAGATAATAATTCGAGAAATGTCTTTTATATATATATGTTATGATCTACAGAAATTATGACAACATTATCAAGGTGGCCTTTCCAGACACGATACAAGCACTCACCACCTTTCAGTACTGTTTTTGGTCGTGAGAACTGGTTGGCTCAGGGCGTGTCTGAATAGGAGACCATGAAAACCCCATCAATTTTTGAATAAAGAAAAACGTTTTTTAAATTTAATAACAGTAATAATAATAATAATAACATTCATTACACAAACAATTAAATGTAACACTTAAACAAATTAAATTTATTTTACTTTTATTTTGAATCCATGAAATTAACATCACAGTTAATATAAATTTACGTAATTTGTTATAAAAATTTATTAATAAAAGACGTATAGTTAAATGTTATGTACAATACAATTTATTATCTGTAAAATTTTATGACATTAACCATAAGTAAATTTTTTCTTCATGTATAATGTTTAATGCATATAGATCCATAGATTGTAAAATTTCATTTATTAGAACTAACACAAAAATTTATGGTAACTAAAAACTATATATTGCTGGCACGTGGTGTAATGGTCAGTGCAATTGGCTTCTATGTCAGGGTCATGGATTTGATTCTCAGTCAGGTCTGGCATTTTTTTATTAGTCATCTTCAACTATCATCCATCTCATTGTCTGGATTAAGTAATCACAATCAGATGTAAAACAAAAAAAAAAAAAATAATAGAAATAAAATAAAACCTTCAATAGAGAAAGTTTGGTTTTACATGGTTCTAAATGTGTAAAATATTTGTTGAAATGTAAGTAATCAAGTAACAGATATTTGAATAATTTACAAAAGATTTGATTACCATATTAGGATGTAAGATAAAAACGTTTAGGTGAACTTTTTTGGAATTAATGAAATTTTAGTGAATTTTATTGGTATAGTTCCTTTCCTTAGGTTGCCTTCATGTCCCAGTGATTGGAGTGCTAGACTTTAGTCACTGCATAGCGTAAAATTCCCAACTAGGGTCTAGAATTATCACACATATTTAAAACGCAAGATCTGGACCGATGTATTTTAAATGGAGATTAGGTACAGATCCTATTTCATAAACAACACTGATACAAAACATTGTGAAGTAAGACTGTAAGTGTAAATGTAATTTTAAAAGTAAAGAATAAATTAGTATTATTGTGCAAATTAATTCTCACAGGTCAGCTAATTATAACTTACCAACTCCATACTGACCATTATTAGTTGATAATAACCAAAACTGGTTGATGTAATTTTGATAAACTAAAAATTTCCATTACTTAAGAATTTTATTTCAATTCAATTCCATTTTACCAGATCACTGCCCAAATTGTTTGTCTTAAAATTCAATTTGAAAAAAGTAAATATCTTAAGAAATTATATTTTTAACTGCTTCAAAAATTCATCAATTTTTGTGTGGTTGAATGATGTCATCCACCTATTATGACTACAGTTTAATACATTTTTTGTTTAAAAATTTGTTGATGCAGTGTAATCATTCTGTAATATTATATTTCTTGAAATTTGTTTGTTTTTTGTTTATTTAAATTCACATTAACATCTTGGTCATTAGTGACTAATGTACAGGCGGGTCTTGAATTGCATTAGTTTTCAAACCCTGGCTGGAAATTGAACTTTGGACCTTCTGCTTTGTAGGATAGGACGTTAACCACTACGCCATAGAGTCAGTCGAAAGTCACTTGTAATCATTCTTAGAAAATTATTTAAAATGAATAATTTGTGTTTGTATTATTATTAAGGTTGTTGACTTAAATTTTATCTCCAAATAATTTATACTTAATTATTTAAATGTTTAACTGAATGACACAACACACTACATATTTATTGTGTAAAGTTTTGATTAAACTCAAAGGGCTCAGCAAGATGAGTTTGCCAATACAGGTGAGGTCAGCTGTAACAGTGGTTACGATAATAGTTACAAAATAATGATTTTTGATTAAGTTCATATTTTAAAGAATTAATACTGACGTTTCTTATGGTAAAAAATGATGATTGATAATGGTTTTCATTTCTGTATAATTAAAAAAAAATTAATCTAATAACTACATACATTTTTTGTCCCTAATGTATGTACATTGCAATCTGTTCAATTCGAACAATACACAACCCTATGACCCAATGAGATGAGAATGATGTGTATTACGTGCAAATGAGGTGTAGTCTTGTACAGACCCAGGCCGACCATTCCTGACCAAGTATGGTTAATTGAACCCCAACCATCAAAGTACACCAGTAACCACTGTCTAGTATTCAATTCCGTATAAAAGTAACTACCTTTACTAGGATTTGAACCAGGAACCTCCGTTTCCAAAAATCAGCTGTTAAACAGCTGACTCGCGGTGTTGACTTCACTTCTAAACCAACCTGGTGGGTTAAATCTTTTAAGCATGTAAAGTGTGTTGCTGAAATTATTATAATAAAATATTTATAACTTAGTCAGATTAGATTTGTGGCCAACTTCATGACACATTGAGTTAGAGGGTTATAGATATAGGGATCTGATCTGGAGTATGGGGGTTGACGGTGAGTACAAGCCACTCTAATAATAGTACCAAATCTAATAAAATAATGTTCCAAATATTAATAAAAAAAGAAAAAGAAATCTATTTACAATAATAAATTGAAACACTTGTTTTAGATAATAGAAATAAGCAATAAAAATTTAGTTGAAAATTTAGGCCACCTCCGTAGCGTAGTGATAGCGCGCTAGCCTACCATGTGGTGGTCTCAGGTTCGATTCCCGGCCAGGGTTTGGAAATTTTCACAAGGTAAAAAGCCACTGTTCAAATCCCACCGTAGTTGATACTGACCAAGCTCTTGATGTGAATTTAAATAAAGTAAAAAAAACAATTCAGTTGAAATTCTTTATAATTGAAATCTAAAATTCTAATTTAATTCCCTACTGGAATATTTTATAGCAGAATTTAGATAAAGGTAATATTAATTTTTATTAGATTGTTAAAATATTTCATGGCTTGCATTCTAAATAAATTTTGATGAATACTGAAGAGTGAATTTTTACCACATTAGAAATAATTGCATAGGATTGTCTATAAATCACTTTACTTCCATCATCTTTAAACAAATTTTAGCAATGATTTTAATAAATATCTCTAACATTTTTTTCATCCCTAATTTGTGTACATTGCAGTCTGTTTAATAATTTGACAATAAACAACCCCATGACCCAATGCGATGAGTATGGTATATATGTATGAAGTGCACATGAGGTATATTCTTGTACAGACTCAGGCCGATCATTCCCAAGAGGGTATGGTTAATTAAACCCCAACCATCAAAGTACACCAGTAACCACTGTCTAGTTCTCAAATTCGTGTGAAAGTTACTATCTTTACTAGGATTTGAACCATGAAATCTTTGTCTCTGAAAATTAGCCATTAAACAGCTGACTAGCGCCAATGAATTTACCACTAGACCAACTCGAAGGGTTAAACCTCTAACATAAATTATTAAATTTAATTGTCTATTCAATATATACACTCTATTCACATTATAGGGATGTATTCACCATACACCAGTCAATACTTTATCAGTTACCATAATTTACTGTATTACTGTCAAAGTTTGTAAGTTTGAAACTAATGTTCACTAAGTAAAATAAATTTAACAAGACTTTGAAAACTTGTTTAACAATACTAATCTGTATGACATACATGACAAAACTAATTTAGTAAAATACTTTGAATGACATAGAAATGAAATTATAAAACAGAGATGAAAGAAATTTGTTTCATATTATGTGTTTTGGCCATAACAGGTGGCAGGTGGAGTTTCAAACTAATTGCACTCGATCTGCTAGTTCCAGGTCTACAAAAAAAGTTGTTTTTCTTATAGTCAGCCAATTATATGACTAAAACATTTAAGAACAGAAGAGGTAGAGGTGTAAACGAAACTAGTGAGAGTTATCTCCTCTTAGAGTAATGAATTTCATTATACAGCCAGACCCTTTGGTGAATGAAGGTGTCATGTGATAAGTTAATAAATTTAAATGGATGTTGTTTTAGAAATAGAATGCAGACACTAGACCAGGGATATAAAGGAACTTGGACAATATAGTTACTTAGTACTCCTACCATCTGCACACCAGATTGAGTACTTTTATAGAAAATGGAGAAGAGAGGTCCTGGATTTGATTTCTGACAAAGGACAGGAAAATCATAACACTTTATAGGCCAAAGATATTATAATAATTAAAATCCAATGTACTCACTCTAGGCAGTTAATGTAACTTAAATAAACTTTTAAAGACATTAGATTGATCAACGCATTTTCTAATTTTTATCATAATGTCCTTTCAAAAATACTTTAGATCATTATAAGTTAAAAAATATGAAAAATTACATTGTGAGGAACCTGTAATATAGATAGCAGATCAGTGATTTTTGTATATATATATATTGAGATTTATTGATTTTTTCATATATTTTTATTAACTGGGTGCATTTAGTTTAACCTAAAATAAATATTTTATCTCCTACTGATCAGCAGTATAATGTATTATTGTTATATTCAAATACATTAAAAATAATGTAATTGGGAATGAAATATTTCCAGTTATTATTACAATAAAAAGCTTTTCATGTCAAAATGTACTTTCAATTAATAGAATTTTGTTTAATATAATTAAATTTTGATCTATCATTAAATTAAGATTAAATATTTAAATTACTCTATTGTAATTAAAACCTCATAATGTAATTAATCTTAAACTTTTTCATTACTTTTTAAATGTCTAATGTGGTTCATAAAAGGTCAAATATATAAAAAGCTTATTTTGTTTAAATAAAAAAGTTTTATGTCATTACAGAAAATAAAAACAATAAAGGGATTACGTTCTTTACACAGTCCTTTGAAACAAACTGTTAATTTCATTAACAAAAGAAATTACGAATGACTATATTTTCTTTTTCTGTCAGTAAATATAAATAATATACAATTAAACCTCAATATTATAAGCTTTCTTTAATGAAAGCCTCTAATTTACAAACATTTTTTACTGCACTGTAACATTTTAATAAAACAACTGCATAACGTTACATCGATATTATAAATTCATAACCCTATTTAATAAAATATTAAACAAAATTCTTACTGTATATTTTATAAAAATAATGACATTAAATTTAATAGTATTTTGTATTTCACTTTAGGTTTTTGGGTAGTTACACTTTAAATTTCCATACATAAATTGTAGCCTACCTGTGTTCATGTTGCGAACACAAAGCATTCCTGATGAAATTCAAGAATGACTGGTTATTTTTGTTGAACTTGTAAAACATAAATTCCCGAAAATCCAATATCAAACGTACAGTTCTAAAATTATTATACACACTTTAATATTCATTGTTTGATATAACTTATATGTAAAGCCTATAATCATTATTAATACGAGGTAAATCCATTTTGTCTAAAGTACTATACATAGAAGTTTAGCTATTTTTATTTGGTATAATATGTAAAACATATATAAAAAATTAATTTATCGATTAGTTTTTCCTATAATATTATTAATGTAATAATAACAACTTAATCCATCATACAACTTGAAGAAATATTTATATAAAAAAATAGACTTTCCTTGTTACCTTTACGTAATAAATATTTAACAAAAATTTGAGTTACATTTAGAATATTACATTACATGAAGAATTCTATTTCATAGAGTTGAAAATTTGATCAGTTCTTTCCATTCCACTTAACTGGTATGTAACAGTGCTATCTGGCAGATGGAATGTCTAATTTTCATAAAAACGGCTTGTACTTGGTTGACAACTTCACAACTGAAATGAGATGCCCAGGCCATTAGTACACCATAAGGATTACATTACATGTAGATTCCACTGTATGAGCTAAATAATGTTAACATATCTTTTTGTCTTTAATTTTTTATTATGGTACTGTACAATGTGAGCTCACAATTTTGGTATGTTGTTGTTTAGGTCAACAGCCGAAAGGCTGGTTTGAACCTCCAGGGGTTTTACTAAGTAAAAACGAGGAGTGAGGTGGTTTCCTATTGCCTTCCTCACTGAGTTGAAAGAGTATGCTTATCAGCATGCCAGGCCCTCCAGAAAGCACCTACTTTCCACCCTGCAAATAACACCTTCATTCACCACAGGGCTGTATAGTAAAATTCATTACTCTCAGAGGAGATAACTCTGACTAGTGTCTTTTACACCTCTACCTCTTCTGTTATTAAATAGTTCAGTCATATAATTGGCTGACTATATGATAAGAAACAAAACTATTTTTGTTGCCCTGGAACCAACAGATCTAGTGCTATTAATTTAACACTTCACCTGCCTTTTATGGGCATAATTTCTGTATATGATATCTAATTTAATGTGCGGCAGTGAATTTTAATTTCAGGAGAAGAGGTACCTGGTAGTACATTCTCCATTTAGAACTGTGTTGTTCATTACTCAGACCAAGATTTCTCTGCTCCATTTCGGCTTTAGATATTATATAGTTGGGAAGTTCCTCGTAGCTAGGTAACGGGGTAGAGTTGGTTGCGATGGTTATCTTATGGTTATCCGAAATTAACTATAGGAAGTGGTTAGTTCCTTTATTGTCAGAATTTTAAAATCATCATGGTGGGTTTTATTACTTAAATATTAAGGAGCACCAGAAGCAAGTTTCAAGAAGTTTGAGAAGGCCATGATCGACTAAGTTACTCTCTGCCACTGCCCATCAATCTACTCAATCTGGACACCATGAGTCTGGACTCATGGTGTCCAGATTGGTCTCAAAAGGGTATTGTAAATTAAAATTTTGGAACAGAGGTTCAATTTTGGTTGAGGGTTAATTAAGCAGAAGAGAGAAGAGTAGCTTCTGGCAGCGGTTAAGCTTTAAACGTTTTGTTCATAGATGAAGTTATTCACTGATAACACATAAAAATCTTTTTAAGTTGTGGGTGTATTTTAGAATAAATTTACCTAAATAAAATTTTTCAGGTTAAATTAAATTATTTTTTTATACATTTTAAAAATTCCTAAAAATTTTCCTAAATTTTCCTGTTATTTTAACACATTTTTAACGCACGATAAAATTTTGTAAAATATGGATATATTTTTACTTCTCTGTCATGTAATTCAAGAAAAACATTGAATACAAGTATACATAATGATTTTTTTAAAAATAAATTTAAAGATGGTAAATAAACAAAAAACCCACCGGGTTGGTCTAGGGGTAACATCGTTGCTGCTAGTCAGCTGTTTAACAACTGATTTTCAGAGACGAGGTTCCTGGTTCAAATCCTAGTAAAGGTAGTTATTTTTATACAAATTTAAATATTAGACAGTGTGTACCGGTGTACTTTGATGGTTGGGTATTAACCATACTCTTTCAGGAATGGTCGGCCTGAGTCTATACAAGACTACTCCTCATTTACATGTAATACATATCATCCTCATCTCACTGGGTTATGGGGTTGCTTATTGTTCTACATTGAACAGATTGCAATGTGCACGCATTAGGAATAATAAAAAAAATAAATAAACAAAAAATTTAACAAAATATTTCCAATTTTTTAATATTTTCTGTGACAATTATTATTCTGGTTATAAGTGACATAAAATAATAACAAGTGATAAGCTACAATTGAAAAACAATGTGAGCAAATTTTTTTTAGATTCAGGCCAGAAATTGGATTTTAATTCTTTAGGTCTGCAGTAAAATATGTATATCAAACTGCACTGACTACTTGATTGAAATAGCCTATTTTGTTTTCACATGAAGAACATTTTCTTATAATGATTTCAATAAGTCACTGGTGTCCTGATCATTTCATTTGAGTTGTAGTTGAGGGGGGAGGTTGACTGTATGAGCATAGCTCTTCCAAACCCGCAGCTGCCATTAAGTACAGTCACTTCCTTTGATACTACACACTAATACTAATATTTTGTACAATAACGTTTGGTTCTGTGTGCTAACATTGTAACTTACTAGATGCAATTAATGGTAGTACTTATAAATCATTACAAAACAAAACTACTCATACTGCCATATAAAATAAACAAATGTTACATGTAAGCCATGATTTATGACTCTTGTTATTTTTGTTTATTGTTTTATTTTTGTCACATAATCTAATTTTTTGAATGGTTTATTTATAAATTTTGATCAGTTCTTTTTATTCCATTTAATTGGTATGTAACAGTCTATCTGCCAGATAGAAGGACCAATTTTATAAAACCTGCTTGTACGTGGTTGAAATGATGCCCTCAACTGAAATGAGATGCCCAGGCCAATAGTATTATACCTAAAATGAATAAGAAGAATAACTAAATCAATTTTTCTAAAAGTTAGAAGAATTTTGAAAGGAGATTAAAATACTGAATAAAATAACAGTTCATTTTTAAATCATAAATAAAATAAATCTTTTAAGTTGTAAATATCTATTTATGTTTTTAAATATGAAATTTTGCATAATCTGATTTACTTATGTAACATATCCTAAAGTGAATTATAAAAATTACTAAATAAATTCTTATGAAACAGGAGAAAATTTTTGAAAGGAGATTCAAGTTCTGAATAGAACAACAATACATTTTTAAAGTAAAGAAATTTTAGTCATAAATAAAATAAAATTTATATACCTATTTCAAACATCTATTTATGTTTTGAATGTGGAATTTTTCATTACCTGATTAATCATTTTAACCATTTAGGTTATGTAACATAACCTAAATGATTTTGGATTAATAAATTCTTATGAACACAGGAGTAAATTTTGAAAGAGAGATTCCTTAAAAGTTGTTTTTTACACTACTAAAAACATTAATCATACACTAAAAATAATACATTTTAATAAACAATTATAATATTAAGATTTAAATAAATATGTACATATATTTACACTAATTTATTTTTGGTTTTGGTAACTTATCTCTTAACAAGTTCTTTTAATACATAAATATATTTAGTACAATAAACATTGATACAATACAATAAATAGATAAAGAAAACATTATCATGTATATTTTTATTATAAAATACATAGTTTTTTAAATTACGTACAATAATATTAATAATAATAATGATACATATAAAATAATTCATTTGATGATATGCATATATGAAGGGACTTATTTTAATAACGAATGTAATTTAGTTATTTATATTTATGTATTTACATACAAGTGAAATTGTTCATTTACTTATACACTATTTCTTTAATATTTATAACACCTAAAAAATTGGATTTAATTTATAATAAGACAAAAATAATACAGTAATATTTTATATTGTAATAATAATGATGTGTTTGATTAAAAAATGTTCATTTGCATGTACACTGATGTACAATTATTTTAAAACTATTGCTAAAGGAACACAAGCGATTTTATTCTATATTACATAGATATTTATAATAATAAGTCTTTTAAATATTTAAATAACACAAGAATACTTCTACTACATTAATAATAATACAATACTATATTTACAACAAAAATTTAATAAAATAACATTAGGGTGTATTTTACGAATAGAAAATACATAATTATTTATACTTAATAATTTATACTGTACAGAATTTAAATTTAAAATGTATGATATTACTGACATTTAATCATATATTACACCTATATTACATAATATTTTCATAAGTTACAAAATAAATTTAAATACATAATATTACAAATATATATAAAAATGCAAAATATTATATCAAATATTTTTGTTTTGAATATATTTAACAGATTTTAATAAAATTTGTTATTTATTTTGCACATTTTTTGTTATGATGAATTTTAATAAAATTTTATTTGATATATTTATCAAAAGAACAATTATATTTTTCATAATCTATTATGAAAATCCATGTCATTAACTGTCATAGATTCTTACGTAAAAACATTTATACAAATATTTGTTTATTTGAGATGTAATGCCTCATGTGCAATCGTGAAATACAAAAATTAAATTTGAAAAATTTTGAAAGCTCATATATACACTCTAAGGAAAACAGTGCTATGTAAAATTTGGAAGGAACCTATTTTTAAGATACAGTAGAACTTTGATAGTTCGACACTTTGTGGACTTAGAGGTAGTTGATATATCAAAATGTTGAACTATCCCGAGCATTAAGGCATATTGTATTAATAGAAAGCATTAAAAACACGATTTTAGTACGAAAATTGCACAATTCTAATGAATACAAACAAACTAACATGTACTCTAACTAACAAACTAACTGTACTCAAGGACAGTGGGAGGGTAGGGGGTTGAAGAGAAAGTGGAAGGGGCTGACCAGCCTGCCGGATTGCTACTTACACTAGATCATGTTGCCTTGCCATGAGTCGTGTCAAAGTATTCAGTGTTGAAGAATCAAGTGTCTAAGAATTGAAGGTTTACTGTACTATCAACCCTTGTTTCTACCAGTTTTAAGGGTTGTATTTTGACTGGACAGCAGATGTCAAGTATAGAGGGCGCTAAGATGAATTGTTAACACCTTCAGCAAGATATCGATTGCTACATTATAATAGAAATGAATATAATTGTAGACATGAACTTAACATGCCACAAGAGATGTCAATCATCTGGAAATACAGGCAATGTTGGTATAGTTGTGGACACCAGCTGATCGAATACCAAAACAGGTGTTTCCTTACAAGATAACCAGACACCATGGTATTGGAGACAGGCATTCCAACTTCTTTATGAAATGGCTTACTAAGTTTGATGTTGGAACAAGCCAGGAGGCCTCCTAATCCATAACATTTATGTTAATGACTAGATTCATACATAAGAACAAAAATTAAATTTGAAAAATTCCAAAAGCTCATATAAATATATACACTCTGAGAAAAACATAACAAGGAATAGATGTAAAATGTTGATAATAAGTAAAGTAAAAATTTCATTTTAAAAAATATTGCAGGAATTTTTATTCAAGTCATATTGAAATATACCCAGTCTTCCATTAGAAATTTATCTTCTAATTATAGGAATATAAAAATTTGTTTTACTTTTGTATTTTTTACTTTAATTTTGATATAAAATGAATTACACATCCATAAATTCTCATGAAAATAGGCAAAGAAGAGATTTCAGTCCAGATTTAATCAATTCTGCAATGTACGTATTAAAATGTTGATCATTTGTTAGGCGCTAGTTTTTGAGACAGTGCTTACAGTTTAAGTGAACTATATATATTTAGTTGCATGTGACTTGCAAAACAAATATTAATACGATGTGTATTCTAAGTAGTTAACATTTGTGGTTATAAGATTGTGAAAGTATCAGAGGAAGAATTCTCTCGTTTTGAATGGTTGTACATGAATTCATGACAAATGTCTTAGTAAAGTATTTATAATTTGTGTAATTATACAGTTCTTTACAATAAAAGTGGTCTAAAAATTATGATGTTTTAATTAATTGATTTTTTATGGTTAACAATCTATGGTAATTAAAACAGAATAAAACTACTTCTAAATAATATTCAAAATATTTTTTTAGGGATTAGAAATTTAAAATTTTACTTAAAAAATACATTGCAGGAATTTTTATACAAATTTAAGGGTGTTAAACCAGATTATTTGCAAAATTTTGCCATAAATGTTCTAATATTTATAACCTAAAAATTTTAATAACTTAAGTTTTATAAATGATCTATTGAAAATACTAACTATGAAACTAAAACCATTGGAATTTTACTAAATAAAGTTTTATAAGAGTACTGTTTTAATCAAATGGAGTGAATGCAAAATATAAAACAAAAGAATCAAAAATCTTAAATTCTGAAAAATTAAAAAAATAGAATGATTCCAACAAAGAACACTAAAGAAAATAGGAACCACCTGGATTAAAAAAGTAGTGGCATTGAGAAATGATGAAATAATATTGGAAGAGTAAAACACTTTGGTTAAGTCAAAATGAAGTCAACAAATGTAATTATTGAAGTAAATCTGTTGCTTTAATATTATCATAATTCTTTAAAGAACTGGCTCAATAGCTCTTCTGATAGGCTCTTGGTAGCACAATAACTGCGTCTAACCTTATATTGTTGTGTAGGTGATGTACAAGTAGAAAAGGAACAGAATATATGTAGGCTGTAAAAGGACGTAAGTTTTAGAAATTTAAAAATCATTATGTGCAAGATTTTTTTAATATTTGTAGATGAGTATTTACTCCTAATAGGTACTCTGTTTCTAAGACAAGATATCAAAAAGTAAATTCACAGTGAAAAACTATATGAAAATAATCCAGCATCATCATAAATATTGAAACCTGTCAAAAAATTTTATCCATGTAATAATTTACATCTCTGAAAATCAACTCACTGAAAACTAAGGTGATAATGGTTGCTAAGGTTCCTCACATATGAATTAATCATTAAAGATCAACTTACTGAAGAGGTTAAGAAATTTAATTAATTAGGAATTTTGGTTACTGCAGATCTAGAGCAATTATTACCTTATCTTGAAATTTTGAAGTTGGTGTTTCTTAACATTAATTATGTGTTTGTTAACAATGCAATTTTATGTCTAGTAAGATATAGTTTGTAAAAGACATATGTTTACTCTGTCCTGCTATATGGTGTGGAAACACGGATTTTAATTGAGCAGTCCATGAATCGTTTAGAAATATTTGAGATGAATGCTCTGAATTATGTGGTCCAGTCATGTCACCAGTATCAATAATTTGGTATGGATAAGTGTGGATCGTGAGTTAATGAGCATAATCAATAGAAGAAAGACTGTATACCTTGGTAATTTATACAGAAGTGATAGATGTGAGCTTCTCATACTTATTCTTGAGGACAAAGTTAGGGTGTTGTTGTTTAGGTCAACAGCCGAAAGGCTGGTTTGAACCTCTAGAGGTTTTACTAAGTAAAAACGAGGAGTAAGGTGGTTTACCATTGCCTTCCTCACTGAGTTGAAAGAGTATGCTTATCAGCATGCCAGGCCCTCCGAAAAGCACTTACTTTCCACCCTGCAAATGACACCTTCACTTCATTCACCACAGGGTCTGGCTGCATAGTGAAATTCATTACTCTCAGATGAGATAACTCTGACTAGTGTCTTTTACACCTCTACCTCTTCTGTTATTAAATAGTTCAGTCATATAAGTGGCTGACTATGTGATAAGAAACAGAACTATTTTTTTTTAGCCCTGGACCAAAGAGATTGAGTGCAATTAAAATAACACTCCACCTGCCCGTTTTGGGCATAAAAAAAATTAGGGTAGGCGCAGTTTTGGATGAAGAAAATGCTCGTGGTTGAAGAATATGAGAAACTGGACAAATATAAGTATGCACACTTTTTTGAGGGTGGTTCATGATAAAGAGTGATTTACGAGAGTTTTAGCCAATCTTAATTGATCGGCACTCTAAGAAAAAGAATAATTTACATTGAATAAGTTAATTTTATAATCATTTAAAACGTAAAGTATTGTTTGTTCTCCTTTGTTGTTATTACACTACAAAATGATTTAAAAATACGGTTTAAAAATTATTTTGACTAATTTTAAGAATCAAATGTTATGTAATATGAATATAAATAGGATTTTTATGAACAGAATTTAAAAAACATTTTCTAACTCAGTTGAATTAAGAGAGTAAGTAATTTTTAAGAAACAATTATGTTATAGACTATGGTATTTACAGTCACCTAATTACTACATTATTCTTAAAAAAACAAAATTGAGGAATTATATAATACAGTGTTTACAACATTCTAATCGAAAGATTTTTTAACCTTGTGCATAATAAATTTATGATACAGAAATATTATTTCTATTCAGTTTGTTTACTTAAAGAGCTTTGGCAACATTTTATAAAATTATAAATAATTTTATTATACGTTATTTGTAATATTTATACATTAACAATAGTTGAATATGTTTATGGTAACTAAATTTATTTAAAGTCTTTTGTATCTAAAATATTATTGTGATAATATTTTTATAAATTTCAATAATTAGAAATCAAAATTATTTTTACTTTGAGGATTATTTACACCATTTTTAATGGTATCGTTTGTATCTTTGGTCAAAGGATTTGTATCAGAAGAAGCAGTAGCTCTAGATGCATTTGTCATTGCTGTTGTAGAATGATCAGTTTTGCTGACTAAAGGTCCAGTGTCACCAGCTTCATCATCAGCGCCACCGTGACAAATTATTGCAGTTGTACCTTTATTCTGCCGTGCCCCACGTTCAGAACCACCACGATTTTGATGTTTTCTAGGGAAAACACTATTTTCCATATGTAACGTAGCATTGACTTCTTTACCGGCTGCACAAGTACAAGCTTTAAGAAAACTTTTTTTGAAATTGTCACTTAAAAATGCATATAATATCGGATTCATCGCTGAGTTTGAATAACTTAAAATACCAGCAAGTAAAAATACAGTTATTACGAATCTTGATTGGCATTTATTTGGTTCTGTAAATATTAACGACATTTGTGTAATCCAATATGGTAACCAACAGCACACATATACAGTAATAACCGTTAAAACCAATTTCGTCACCTTACGATGCGATTTCTTTTTTTCTTTAGATTTATTCTTTGGACCTACTGTTTTTAATTTACGTATGACAAGTATATAAAAACAAAATATTAATAACAACGGTAATGCAAATCCTAAAATGAATGAATATAATGTAAATGCAGTTTGACCGCTAAGATTTTCAGTTTCTGGCCACAATATGTTACAACTTAATCGTGCTTCTTCAACGTTCATAATACTGGCATATCTAAATACAGGTATCATTAATAAAGCACTAGCTGTCCATGCTGTTACTGATACAATCTTTGATATCGCTGGTGTACGCATTTTAGGCGCACTTATCGGATGACAAACAGCGACGTAACGATCAGCACTCATAATCGTCAAAAATATACTACTTGTAAACTGATTAATACTGGTCGTAGTCATGTACACTTTACACATTATTTCACCAAACGGCCATAATTGTAAACTCATTGTTGCTATTAAAAACGGTATACCGATTAAAAAACATTCATCCGCTACAGCTAAATTTACTATGTACATATTTGTTACAGTTTGCATTTTTGAAAATCTTAAAACTACATATATTACTAATGAATTACCAAATAAACCTACTATACAAACTACTGCGTATAATATCTGTGTAAAAAATAATAACGTTGTCGACTCGCTACCTTTACAAAAAAAGTCAGTTTCATTATGACTGTCATTATAATACAATGACATATTAAGTGATTGTTTATCATTGTCTACCAAAGTAGACCAGGAAGTCGTTTCCATTATCATTCAATTTTGATATGATTTATTAAAATTTAAAAACTTTATTAATTAGTTGTTATTTTATAATGACAGAAAAACATTTCGTAGCAGTACTCTTTAATTCAGTAAGTTAATTTTAAAGTACTTTGCACGATGAATCTCTCACTTTATTTTAAACTTTACTTAGCTTAATACTTATTTGTTAGTGTCAAATATTTTTTTTTGTTATTGTTGTTGTTACTGTTTTTCGTCTTCTTCTGTAACACTTTTGACACATACTTTTGAATTTGAATTTAATCTAAATTTCACATGTCAAAATTTGTTTAAACTTTCTATTTAATTTATAATATAAATGAAACTTTTCTTTGAAATACTCAGATTTAATTATATATATTATAATTTTATAAAATAATTAATTGTACAAATATTGTGAATATAACTATTCACTGGAACTGTATTAATAATAAATAAATAATTTAACAATTAACAAAAAGTATAATAAATTAAAATTTTTGTTAATGTCCACTTATCATAAAAATTATCATTATAAAAATCATTCATGTAAAAAAAAATTAGTTCAATTTGTCTAAAATTCTATACCTCATTTTTACTGATATACTTAAAAGAACTGAACAATTTTATTTATTTAAATGCAGCTTATAGATAGTGCAATAATAATTCAGATGCTTTGAGTACAGTTTCAATCTCCTTGATGAGTTTTCATACAGATCTGAAACAAAGAAATAAAAATCATGAATACTAAAAAAATGATATTACTGTAGTAGTATTGTAAAAAATTAAGTTATTTGCTGAAAAATATAGTTATAGTCAGTGGCGGATATTCCAAGACAATATTATTTATACAAACTACTTAGTAATCTTAGATGAACCATAAATATCTCATACTTAAAAATTAACATAATAAATGTATTGTTTTTACTTTCTTTTGCCTATATGAATATAGGTACCTATAGGAAGGAAATTATTGTTTTCATGTCGATTTTTCGAAATCGAGTTTTCACCGAATCTACACGTTTTCAGATCCCCTGAACCCAAAAACGTGTTTTTAGCGATTGATTTGTGTGTGTGTCCGTGTGTGTATCTGTGTGTGTGTGTGTGTGTGTGTGTGTGTGTGTGAGTGTGTGTGCGTGTGTGTGTGTGTGTGTGTGTATACAGAATATCTCAAGAACGGAACATCGTACGATTTTGAAACTTGAAACTTAAGTTACATATCACTATCGGACCCGACACGAACATTTTCATCAAAATCGGTCAACCGGAAATCGTAGTTTATTTGCGTAATTTTTCACTTTTTTGCAATTTACTCAAAAACTGATCCTACGATTTATTAAAAAATCGCCTGGTTTACTAAATATTTTATGCTCTACAAGATAGCGCTATGTTTACTGAAAAATTGTTTTTTTAAGATTGCGGCTTGATAATGTATTTTAGCGCAAAAATTTATATAATAAAAGTTGTAGAGAATTAAAAATCCTATAAATTTTATTTCAAAAATTGTTGTATAACGCTTAGTTAAGCGGTAATTAGCGATTTTCATTTTTTTCACACGAAAACGTGTGAAAAATCGATATTTTAAAGATTTCGGCCTTAGTATGCATTTTACGACAAAATTGTATATAATTAAATTTATAGAAAATTAAAAGATCTACAACTTTTATTTAGAAACATTTTTCTCTGCAGAGCCTAGTTTAGCGTGAAACAGTGATTTTCCGTATTTTAAAGCCAAACTGAGATTGATCATTTTGAGTCTTTCACTCATGATTAAAATTACGTTATGTTTATTGAGGTTAGTTTTTTTAATGTTTTATTAATAATTTTAGCCTTTATTGTTAATTATTTGCATTGGCAAGAGAAAGTTGTGTGAGTGTTTCACACCAGATTTTTTGGTATTGTAACAGCACTGTATTTTATAATTACAGTGTAACCTCGATTATATGTCAGTGTCACGACCGTGACCCAGACGGATAACCAAATAGACAGATAACAGAAAATTCCCATTATAATTTTACCTATTTTCACTGATTTTTGCAGACGACCTAGCTATTTAGGAACACGGAAACAGCAATAGAACAAACCAATGTGTTAAAAGAACAAGGAGAAAAAGTAAAACAAAACTTCGAGAAAATTAAATAGATAACGAAAATCAAAACAGCCCCGCATTACTTCAAGACAAAATACAAAAAAATTGGAAAAGTTGGAAAAGTACCTCGGGGAGATAATACAACCAAAGACCAGCGAAAAGAAAGCAAACAAGAATAGACGAGGAAAGATGACCGGTACACTCCAAGGAATTTACCACTTGTATAAGAAGAAAACACTCTCAAGACAAGTGACGATTGGAAATTATAACACTGTGAAAAAAACTTGTGTGTCTGTATACGAGTTAGTATCTTAGAATCACCAGGCTGGTCTAACAGAAGAAGAGAAATTTGAGAGAAATATCCTCCACAAGATAATGGGTCCAATGATAGTAGACGGACAATGTAGGTTACGAGGTCGAGAAGAATTGTACAAGGAAAATTAATGATTAATAGAAACGATTAGAAAAAGAGAATTAAAATTTTACGGACACCTGTATAGAATGGATGACAACCAGTTGACAAAAAAAATTAAGATACTAAACAATAGACCTGAGTTATTTGATATGGTTTAAAAAAGTCAGAAAGGATACTGAGAAAACCGGAATAAACCAAGAAAGCTTAATGAACCAAACGACATTCAGACAACTACTTATGGACTTTAAGAGCTTCCATGAAGAGTATAAATAGAACACCGTGTGAACAGAAGAAAGGAGAAATGCCTACATTGAAGAAATGCTGACAATGTGGGCTACAAAACGAGCTTCCAAAAACGTCTAAAGTCACCTCACTTTATCTAAAATTGGCTCTATACGAGAGAAAAAAATCTGGTGTGAAACACTTACACAACTTTCTCTTGCCAATGCAAAAGATTATCAATATAACCTAACATTAGTAATAAAACATTAGAAATAAACAAAAAAATAACCTCAAAAAACATAATCTAATTTTAATCATCAGTGAGAGATACAAAAAAATCTGGTGAGAAACACTCACACAACTTTCTCTTGCCAATGCAAATAATTAACAATATAACCTAACATTTGTACGTAATAAAACATTAGAAATAAACAAAAAAGCTAACCTCAAAAAACATAATCTTATTTTAATCATGAGTGAAAGACGTAAAGTGAAAATCAACCTCAGTTAAGCTTAAAAATATGGAACATCACTCTTTCACGCTAAACTAGACTCTGTAGAGAAAAATGCTCTGAATAAAAGTTGTAGATCTTTTAATTTCCCATGAATTTGATTATACTTTTTTGTAGTAAAATGCATAATAAGGCTAAAATCTTTTAAAAAATCGATTTTTACACGATTTGGTGAGAAAAAAACAGAAAATCGCTAATTACCGCTAAACTAAACGTTATATAAAAAAATGTTTGAAATAAGGTTGTAGAATTTTGAATTCTCTACAAGTTTTCCTAGATACATTTTTGCGCTAAAATGCATATCAAGTCGTAATCTTAAAAAACCATTTTTTAACGAGAAAACAGCCTTACCAAGAATTTCAGCAGACATAGCGCCTACCCTATCTTGTAGAGCATAAAAATGTACCTAGTAAATGAGGCGATTTTTAAAAAAATCGTTGGAGCCGTTTTTGAGAAACTCGCAAAATAGTGAAAAATGACATGAATAAACTACTTCCGGTTGACCGATTTTGATGGAAATGTTCGTGTCAGGTCCTCTAGTGGTATCTAAGTTTCAAGTTCGTACGATGTTCCGTTCTTGAGATATTCTGTTCACACACACACACACACACACACACACACACACACACACACACACACACACACACACACACACAAACACAGACCAATAGCTAAAAACATGTTTTTTGGGTTCAGGAGGTCTGAAAATGTGTAGATCCGGTCAAAACTCGATTTCGAATTATCGACATGAAAACAATACTTTCCTTTCTATATATTCATATAGGCAAGAGAAAGTAAAAATACTATTATTATAAGTCTTAAATTATGATATCAAAAGATTAGGCAAAATTAAAAATTTTCCACAGTGTGCGTTTTATATTGTATAACGTACATTTAGCTTACTTTGAATACTCTTGCTCTAAAACAAACACAAGTTCATTTGGTTGAATAAAAGAATGGAACAAAGTGGGCTGTTACTTCAGCATCTGATGCAAGGGAACCGTTTGGTAAAGTCAGCCTGTGTTCCTGTATTAAAATGAACATTGTTTTATTCAAGTCATGTTCATTGTCTTCATTCTTATTAGGTAATTACTAAACTGTCCTTTCGTTTCACGTTTTAATTATCATCTCCTTCTACGTTTCCCTCAGCTTTTCTTCGTCACTTTTATACAGTGGGGAAAAATAGCTCTATCTTTTTGATTCTTTACCATGTAAACCTTTAAATTAAGTGGAATATCTGACAAGTGTAATACGAGTAATATCTTTGATATGGGTAGGGATTTTAAAGTAATTATTCTAAAGATTTGTTCAAAACAAGTCATAGTTTGTTCTTGTAGTAATGTTAAATTGTAACAAAGGAAAAATAAAAAGAGATTATTTCAATAGTAAAAATCTGGTGTGAAACACTCACACGATTTTCTCTTGCCAATGCAAATAATTAACAATATAACCTAATATTAGCAATAAAACATTAGAAATAAACAAAAAACATAACCTAATTTTAATCATGAGTGAAAGACGCAAAATTAAAATTAAGCTCAGTTTGGTTTAAAAATACGGAAAATCACTCTTTCACGCTAAATTAGGCTCGTGGAGAAAAATGTTCTAAATAAAAGTTGTAGATATTTTAATTTCCTATAAATTTGATTATAAACGCTTTTGTCGTAAAATGCATACTAAGGCCGAAATCTTCAAAATAATCGATTTTTAACACGTTTTCGTGAGAAAAAAAGAAAATCGCTAAATACCACTAAACCAAGCGTTATACAAAAAATGTTTGAATTAAAAGTTGTAGGATTTTTAATTTTCTACAACTTTTATTTATATAAATTTTTGCGCTAAAATGCATATGCAATCATCTTAAAATAAAACAATTTTTTTTATGTGAAAACAGCCTCACCAAGAATTTCAGCTGACATGCCGCCTACCCTATCTTGTAGAGCATAAAAAAATTGAGTAAACCAGGCGGTTTAAAAAAATCGTAGTACCCGTTTTTGAGAAAATCTAAAAACAATGAAAAATTTCACGAATAAACTACTACCTGCTACTACTACTACACACACACACACACATACACACGCACGCGCGCGCGCACACACGCGCGCGCGCGCGCGCACACACACACAGACAAATCGCTAAAAACATGTTTTCCTTACTTTCCTTCCTTCATATAGGCAAGAGAAAGTAAAAATATTTCTAATTTTATACACCTTGTAGTCTATTTCTATAACATTATAACTGTTTTTCTTTGCTTTACGTTTGTGTAGCGCCTAAAAGCAGTACAATTGCGCAATCACTTTACCTTCATTAGTTTAGCCGGTGTGGTATTGGACTGGTGCTCCAAGTACCTATGGCATTATGCTGTCCAGTGATGATTCACCAAGCGAATGTTTACCTATAGTAACGTAAATGCAATCTTTAGCTCAAGGCACTAATAACTTTAACAATACATACTGTAACTGTTTGCCCATAACAGGCTGGTGGAGTGTTAAATGATATTAGCACTCGATCTTCTGGTTCCAGGCTAAAAAAAATAGTTCTGTTTCTTATCACATAGTCAGTCAATTATATGACTGAACTATTTAAGAACAGATGAGGTAGAGGTGTAAAAGACACTATACTCTGTCCAATAGCCGGAAGATACCATTGCTTGTATGGTCAGAGCGCTGTTACGTACTGCGTTAAAAACATTGGCTCACGCTATGAAAATAAAATTTTTTCTTATTGTAGACTATATTATACCTTTGATATTGAAACAAATTACATTTGCGATTTAAAATGTTTACGTTATTATCTGAATATTATAATAATACATTAAGTGATAGAATTGTTATTACACTTGTAATTGAATATAACTATTTATAGTGTAATATACAGTATTTTGTTGGTAAAACCATTAAATGTTATGAAAAGATAAAATTAAATTAAACATTTTTTTATTCTTTTAAAATCTATCTTTATCCATTTCATCGCCATATGCCTATAAGTCTGTAAATGTTCTATAAATTTTTATTCTTTAAATGTAACTATTTACATTTATTTTAAAGTATTTCATTGCTTTTTAATTTTAAATACTGCGTCTTTTAATCGAATATTGGGGTCGAACATTTTTCTTCAAATAATACTCATTTATCATTTTAACTTTAGTTTAAATTACAATTACAACTAATAAAACTTATACAAGTTATTAATTAAATACTACGTAATGTTTATAGGACAGATAGTAACAGAGAGTGTATTATTGCTCTATACAACCAATGTTAAATTGGTATCTCCTATCTTTACCACAGTCTCAAGTGACTGTTTTATGCAGTGTAGTCAGAGTTATCGCCTCTGAGAGTAATGAATTTCATTATACAGCCAGACCCTGTGGTGAATAAAGTGAAGGTGTCATTTGCAGGGTGGAAAGTAGGTGATTTTCAGAGGGCCTGGCATGCTGATAAGCATACACTTTTAACTCATTGAGGAAGGCATAAGTAAACCACTTCACTCCTCGTTTTTACTTAGTAAAACCTCTAGAGGCTCAAACCAGCCTTTTGGCTGCTGACCTAAACAACACTGTAACTATATACTTTGAATATTAAAACTTTGATAAGTGTACAATTTGTCAGTTAATAAATAATAATAATAATAATAATAATAATAATAATATATTATTAATAATTAATATTATTGTACGATTGGTATTGCCTATAACAGGCAGATAGGTGGAGTGTTAAATTATTTGCACTCGATCTGCTAGTTCCAGGGCTACAAAAAATAATCTTTTTCTTATCACATGGTCAGACTATTATACGACTGAAGCATTTAAGAATAGAAGAGGTAGAGGTATAAAAGACACTAGTTAGAGAATTTATCTCCTCTGGGAGTAATGTATTTCTTTATACAGCCAGATCCTGTGGTGAATAAAGTGAAGGTGTCATTTGCAGGGTGGCAAGTAGGTACTTTTCGGAGGGCCTGGCATGGTGATAAGCATATTTTTTCACTCAGTGAGGAAGGTAATAGTAAACACCTTACTCCTCATTTTACTTAGTAAAACCTCTAGAGGTTCAAACCAGCCATTCGGCTGATGACCTGAACAACAAGTGTACAATACAGTACGGGTTATACTACAACGCAGGGGGAGGGGTATTTTACGGTTATCCAGACTTCAGATTTGTTCAAATACTGTAAGCGAGATATTGTGATTTTATGGAAAAAATGTCCAACCCAGATTGGGCCAGATAATTCGGATATCCGGATAAATCAAGGCCGTATAAACAAAATAGTTCTGTAGTTCTAAAAAGCTAAAAAAATTTATTGAAAATGAAGCAAATTTGTTATTTTGAAAAAAATACATTGGAATTGGATGAAAATATCGGAATTTAATTAAAATACAATATGTATTTACCTAATTAACATATTTAATGAAATGTACTAACATTAATATATTCAAATTAGTTCTTCAATTCTTAGTTAAATTAATTTAAATCTGACTCTCAATATGAAGAAATAAATTAATATTACAATTTACAAAATGAAATTAGAATATGATTCTTTGGTCACGTAAAAGGCCAAGTTATAATTTATAATGGATTTTATTTTAATTTTGAAAATTTACATAATTTTTCTAAACGTCTGTATTCTTTCATAGAAGAAATTAAAATAAATACGTATTCTTTATTTCCATTTAATTTGGAATTTTTTAATATTAATGGGGTAAGTTTTTTGTTTATTTGTGCCTTTATGATATTTTGTTTGTGTGGGTTGTCATAAATAGCTTTATAGGGTAGTTTATAATGAATGGGGTTGGTAATATTTTCAACCCTTTCATATTTGCATTTTTGTCTGTCACCAATGGAAAACGAAACCAAAGGCTTATAATAAAACCAACCGGATCAGCGTATTGATATCACACCTACTTTCGATAAAGTAATGTGTGTGTGTGTGTGTGTATTTGTGTAGGATATACGTACATTGAAGGGATTTAAAATGAAAGAATAAAAATATTGGGTAAGGGTCGATCGATGTCACTGTAGATTGGATAAATATTTATTTTGAAAAAGTTGATTGTTTTGGTTTATTGTTTTTTGAGGAGAAATACGTTAAAATGGAATTCAATTTAAGTTAGTGTTAAGTTTTCTAAAAACCGGCGTCTGAATATAAATTTTTACAAAAAGTATGGTAAGCGTATTCGCTGCTCTGTTTAATAAACAATCAGTCATTTTTGAAATTTCACAGGAATGTATTTTAATGGAATTCTTGATTCTTTCATTATTTTTAAAAAAATAATTTTTTTAGCGTATAACAACTGATATTATTGTTTTGATGTAATATTTTCATAAAAAAATTCAAAATATTATTTTTAAATTTGAGTTTTACTCAAATTTAAATTCTTTTAGCAGTTGAAAAAAGTTATTTGAAAACAACCCTAACTTCCCAGCCGGCCGCACTGGCGTAGTTGGTAACGTGCTCGCCTCTCATCATGCGGTCTTGGGTACGAATCCCATTCAGGCACGAAATATTTTCATACGTTACAAAAACATTTCATCCTTCACCGTCTGCATTAGCAGTAATTGCACAACAGTCGTACGTTAAACAAAAAAAAACCCTAACTTCCCAACACAATGTAAACATTCTTGATACCTGATTTAAAACGATAAAACTTTTTAAGCAAACCAGTCTCGTATGCTGAATTCTAGATCATTGTTTCATTACCTTTATAAAATTTCCCGTCATACACTCTTGGAGCTTAAAACCTGAAAGTTTGTTACTTAGACCAGTGTTTCTCAACCGGTGAGTCGTGACCCTCTGGGGGGGGGGGGGGTCGCGAAATACGGGGAAAATTAAAAAACAGTTATTGTTATAGTTATTTATTTAAAAAAGAGACACATATTATACATTACTTTTAAAATGTTTTTACTTCAACTAACGCGAAACTTGGGATTTTTTTGGAATTAAGCAATATTTGAATGGCTGAGTTTACATTTATAACATACAAAACTATGTTATTTTCCACTATCAAAAGATTTCTTGATTTGGTTTACAAATTCACCATTATGGAAAAGCCTTGTTCACAGTTACAGGATGTGGCAAATGATATCAAAATTTGCAACGATTCTCTGGACAGTTCTGAGTACGTATTCCTTTTAAAATACTTATCTAAAATTTGTCAAAACAAGTTAATTTCATTGCCTGATCACTTGATAGCTCTATCGGTTTATCATGTAGACGAAAACTTAACTCAGCATTTTGTACAGCTTGCTGATTCTACGGATTGACTATCCACAAATATTCACTTGTATCCTTAACTAATATGACTCATATCCACTGTTATCCTTAAGTAAAAATTACAAATATTTTTGATTAAACATTTTTTTAACATAATTCAGAGGGGATCGGCAAAATACTGAACCCAAAAAGGGGATCTCAGTGTTTAAAAGGTTAAGAACAACTAACTTAGACAAATACAAATCGCATACGAAATCACGTAGCTCATGATGATTTTGAACATTATTTATTTCGTTTAATACACCATGTTTGAAATTTGGGTCATTATTTTCTTCTAATGGACCCTAATATGTCTGTTTCTTGTTCGCTTTCAGCACTTGCATTTTCAGGCGTGTCTATGTTTCCCTACGTAGTGATGTATTGGTTATTGATAGTATTATTTTTCCATGAAAAACTTGTCTTAATGCTCATGGTACGCATTACACAGCCGACCTTCCAGAACATGAATCTCTAATGACGGCAACGTTCGGAGATGACACAGCGATTTTAGCGGCGGAAGCTTCTCCGACATGTGCCTCGGAGAAGTTACAAACCCATCTTGACAACATTCACAAATGGTATAAGAAATTGAGAGTGAAGATTAATGAGGATAAGTCAACGCACGTAACATTTACATTAAAGAAACCAACATGTCCATTGGTCAGCTTGAACAGTACAGTAATTCCACAAAAGGAGGAAGTTAAGTATCTGGGTTTGCATCTAGATCGAAGACTCACGTGGAGAAGTCATATATGGACGAAACGAAAGCAACTTGGGCTTAAGTTACGTCAATTTGTTCTGGCTCTTAGGCAGTAAATCTCAACTCTCCCTTAAAAATAAAGTACTCGTATACAAAGTAATACTAAAACCAGTTTGGACCTATGGGTTAGAGCTACGGGTACAGCTAGTTCATCAAATATAGAAATACTGCAGCGCTTCTAATCAAAATGCCTGAGACTAATCACTGCAGCCCCATGGTACGTAACCAATGAAATACTACCCAATGAACTAAACCTGCCCTTCATAAAAGAAGAAATTAAACAACATAGCAAAAAACATTTACAAAAACTAGAAGACAATCAGAATCCATTAGTGGTTAACCTCCTCGACAACAGCGGTGACATTCACAGACTGAAACGTTTTAAAACTCTAGACTTACCTCTGCGATTCTGTTAATCATTACACAATTTTTCTTTTCTACTTCAACTACTAATCATCGTCATCTCATAATAGGCATCGTTATCATCTCTATCAATGTCATCATATCCAGCTTCAACAACTCTGTGTTTCAATATGTTGATTCACAGTTCATCAAGTTTAGTTTTGTACATATAAATTATATAGGGCCTACATATATATTTTTCTTCACGTTTAGTCTTGTTGTGTGGTTTTTATTTTAATTCTAAGGACATTACTCAGATTTTCTCGTCTTTGCTTAATGGTTTGTATTTATAAACTGATTGTAAGATTTTTTATTTTTTTTATTTTTTTGGTTTAACGTCCAACTGTTCTGCAATTACTGCTAATGCAGACGGTGAAGGATGAAATTATTTTTGTAACGTATGAAATATGCCGTGCCTGAATGGGATTCGAACCCAAGACCGGATGATGAGAGGCGAGCACGTTTGATTGTAAGAGAAATACTGTTATAAAAAAAAAATGCTCACGGCAAGTTTTGGTTTATGTTTTTATGTTTGGTTTATGTTGTTTATGTTTGGTTTATGTTTGGTTAAGTTTTTAGTTTATGTTTGAACGTTTTTGAATAGCGTCCTTTTCTAAGCCCATAACGCCATTAAGAAAAAAATTAATTACATATTCCAATCATTTTTGCTAGTCTTTGCACAGTTTCAAAATTAAATATTAAAGTAAAAAAAGTTCACGAAAAATTTTTGATGAAGATAACAGGAGAAATATTTGTAAACATCAACAAAAACAAAATTGAAAAAATAACAAGCATTTTTAATTTATTTTGTTAGTCATTTCAATTAAAGTTTACACAACATTTTATTAACAAATTATTAAAATCATGTTATTATTGTATTATCTTGCGTAAACACCACTTCAGTTTTTTACTGTTTAATCTACCTATTTAATTTATAAATTAAGTTAAAATTTTAATATGTGATTACATTAACATGACTTAATAGGCAGCAAACATGTATCAATTAATCCAACTACAAAATATATATATATATTATGAAATCTACGGGAAGATCTTTTTGCTTATTTATGTAATATGGAATTTTTTTTAAATATACAAGATGTGCCTAATAAATATTAATTTTGTATTAGTTAAATTTATAATTGAAATTGCTTCTCGTTAAACGTTTTCGTTTCCTCAAATAATTCTTCTTCTTTACCTGTTATGTTTACTCGTTGAATAATTCGTTAATATTTCCATCTTGGCCTTCGGGCCAGCTCAGTCAGTCAGCTGGTAGTAAGTCGCTATTATTTGTTAAGTAACACCGGTTGGGCAAGCGACTTTGTATGGTGACCAGCTGACAGCCATCCATGAACAAACTCTACTGGGGGTCCCTGTTCAAACTCATGCCTAATTCATGTCAAATAATACAGCCAAAAGCAGCGATCAAATTGGGTAGTTGCCAGTAGTGTACAGTTCCCGATAACAAATAAAAGCTAAAAAAAAAAAATAAAAAAAAAATATTTCCATCTTACTTTAGTTCACGGTTTTTAACATTTATTTATTCTATTAAAAATCAGCCAAAAGTAGCTTAACTTAAGTATTTTTAATTAAAATGGCGTTAAGAGTGGGTACTAAATATACTACCTCTCTATAAAAACAACAAAAATAAAATTAGTTGTTACTATTTTGAACATTTTGAACAATTTGAACATTAAAGAAGAAAAAATTGTCACCAACAACACGCCTTCTATTTCGGACTGTACTACCAAACGCTCCACTATACATTTCGCAAACATAAGATCAGAGACGTAAACTCCGACTTATCACAGAATACATCGCTTCGACCAATCAGAAAGCGAGTTGGAGTGGCCCCTCATTGTATATTGTATTATATATACTAAGAACGAAGTATTTAGGCGGGTCGAGTTCTCGCTAGTGTATCCCTTTCACTTCTCCTATATTCTCTTAGGACTCCCTTACATTCTTTGCAGTGCTTCAAACTTATGTTAGATACTACTGCCGGACCGGACACAAACATTTTCATCAAAATCGGTCAACCGGAAGTAGTTGTTATTCGTGTCATTTTTCACTTTTTTGCGATTTCCTCACAAAAAAACTCCTACGATGTTTTTAAAAAAATTGCCTCATTTACTAAATTTTTTATGCTTCACTAGATAGGGTAGGCGCCATGTCTGCTGAAACTCTTGGGAAGGCTGTTTTCTTGTAAAACGATTATTTTTTAAAAAATTTCACCCTTAGCGCAAAAGAGAGCTTAAAATTTCATTTTAGCGCAAAAGTTAGTTTTTTGTTTATTTCTAATGTTTTTTATTACTAACGTTAGGTTATAATATTAATTGTTTGCATTGGCAAGAGAAAGTTGTGTGAGTGTTTCACACCAGATTTTTAATTTATTAATGAAAAAATGACCCACGATTTTCCTGATGTACCCAAATGAAACCTGACTAAATTGGTTAAGATTTTCAACCATCATATTATTTAAGAAACAATAATTCGACGATGAAGTTTAAATTACAGTTTAGTATTTTAAAGGATAAACTGTTAAAAATGTTAGCCTATAAAATATAATGTAATTAAAGAGAATAAGATAATACCATTCCGATTTCTTCAATATAAACGAATTGGCGACAGCTTGCTGGAAAATATTGTCGATTCTTCTTATGTAAGGTTAGACTATGACTTTAACTTTATTTTCAGAGAAGCGAAGATTTAATTTCAATTTATTTGTTCCGCAGTGTGAGCGTGATTGTTTCCCGGCTCACCGGAAATTCCTTCCAGTAGGAACCAACCCGGCAAGCAATTTAGTTTTTTATCCGGCTTGGTTTTTCCTCCTTAGGTCACGAAAGGCTAATGTATTTTTTCCTCTTATTTAATTTTATCTCTTTAAAAGAAAGGTAAAATTTTTCTGTAATAAAAATTAAAATATTTAAGGATCAAAATTTACAAATTTAAATTGTTCAGAAGATGCATTTAAATGTATTCTTTACATTACGGGTACAGAAGAAAAACGCATGTCATTCAAATCAAATACTTTTTAACGATTGATCAATACATAACTAATTGGATTCATCAATACATTACTAATTGCAAAATATAAGTTAGTTATAAGTCAATAATTTATTGCGAAGGAATTCAAGAAATTTTAATAAATTTGCATTTTATATGTTATACGTAATGACATACTTCGTTTGCTTCAGCACAATTCAAAAGTATAGGTAATTAACATTTAAATAAAATAGCTAAACATCTGAGAAAAAGTTAAATATATTTTAGTTAAGATGTTTTTACATTTTATTTCCCGGTCTCTGTAAATCTAATGTGTTTTTGAGCGTTTTTCACAACGTAATGCACCATCATAACAAAAAATACGGATTAGAACTCTTGCTTCAACTTTAAACTTATGTATTAGTAATCAGCAATTACATAAATACACTGAGTTGAGAAGAGTGTAATGGTAATACATACAGTACAGACATAAAAACACAGCCGCACTCATACAATTACAAAACCAATGAATTCTGGCTTAAGTGGAACTTCATCAGTGAAACTTAAGTGTTAAATGTTAATATGAATATTATTGTTAATAAAATAGTTGTGTTAATTTTTAATATTAGGTAGTGTTAAAATAGCTAAGTGTCAATATTTCTAAGTTGAACTTCATCAGTGAAACTTAAGTGTTAATTTTAATATTAGTATTGAAACAGTTAGTGTCAATATTTTTTAGTGGAACTTCATTAGTGTTTTGGCCTCCTGTTTAAGTGGGTATGTAACATGTAACATCAATGCAAATGAAGTAAATAAATGGCTCCTGTACACCCTGCAACCTGCAATGGTTTGTTGTATTGCATATTGCATTTGCAGTTTTTGTAGGCGCACTGATAGAGTACGCTGCGTATAACAAAAATAAAGCTCAGAAACTGGGATGCTCATATCCTACGAGGTCTTCCAAAATCACTTTGATCTGTTGATACCCTTCTGGTCTGTAATTATGATTGGTTGATATCACCCCTGGTACTTTTAAGTTCTTACCTAACATCTTCATTTCTTTTATGGTACAGCAAATTATACCCTGCTAAAAGTCCTGTCTGTCTCATCTCAGTAGACTCTATTCTTGGTATCTGCTGAGCAGTCAGGGACAGACAAGATTATTTTTATTTCACATTTACTCCGGCCTTCGGGCTAGCCCAGTCAGTCAGCTGGTAGTAATTCGCTAATATTTGTTAAAACGATTTTTTTAAAAACGGCTGCTGCGATTTTTTAAAATTCGCCTCATTTACTAAATTTTTTATGCTCTACAAGATAAGTTAGGCGCCATGTCTGCTAAAATTTTTGGGGAGGCTGTTAATAAAATAATATTGTTTTTTTAAGATTGCGGCTTTAATGCGCATTTTATCGTACAAATGTACATCATAAAAGTTGTAAAGTATTTAAAATCCTACAACGTTTATTTCAACAATTTTTTGTATAACTTAGCGGTAATTAGCGATTTTCTGTTTTTTTTTTTTACGAAAATGTGTAAAAAAATCAAGTTTTTTTACAAATTTCAGCCCTAGTATGCATTTTGCAAAAAAATTGTATATAATTAAATTTATAGAAAATTAAAAACTCTACAACTTTTATTTAGAGCATTTTTCTCTACTGAGCCTAGTTTAGTGTGAAAGAGTGATTTTCTGTATTTTTAAGCCTAAAATAAGGTTGTTTTTTGAGGTTAGTTTTTTGTTTATTTCTAATGTTAGGTTATACTGTTAATTATTTGCATTGCCAAGAGAAAGTCGTGTAAGTGTTTCACACCAGATTTTTAATTATAATAACCATTATAATATAATTAACAATAATTAATACTACCTGGTAATTAACAGCGAAGATTGATATTAAATTGATTTATAGTAGGTCAAGTTACCTTCCATGTAAGGATATTGCATGCATCAATTTATAATATAATCAATCTTCTAAATTCATACGTAAATTAATTAACTAAAATTACTAAAATAACCGTGAAATTATTAATTTTAAGCTAATATGTGTCATCAGATGGGATAGTAATTTGAATCATACGGATCACGTGTATTACTTTAAGTAATTATCCTAGAGCTGTTTCATCTTAAGGCAAGTCTAGAGAAATGTTAGACCACTAATATCTTTACATTACTATTTCAGTATGCGTTGCGCCGTAACGAGCATTACTGAATTTCTCATATCCAGTATTGAAGTTTGGTATATGACTCACTTATCAACTGTTACCACTACCTTTTAAAATTTAGAATATTTGGGCGTTTTAAGTAGGTTTTCAGTGCATCAATCCTTTGATAAAGAAGACGACAAATTTAATTTTTATTGATTTATTTATTTTATTGCTAAAAACAAGTACAATAAATCTTATCCTATCTTATTTCCTAATACCCGCATAGGTCTAGCATGTGCGCGGGTATGAGTTGATTTATTTTATTATTTATTCTATTATAATAATAGCTTTTTATATCTACACTAAATTTATATAAAAGAAAAGAAACAAATATTTACAAAAAAATAAACACACAACAAAATTTCCTAACGTAAATATACAAAAAAAAAAAATAGTATAAAAAATAAATTAAAAAAGAAATAAAAATAAAATGTCATGTAGTAGCAAAAGATGAAGCAGACTTTCGATAACAATGTTAATAAAAAATCTTTAGCTGAAACAAGAGGAATTCATTGTGTTTACTCTATAAATATTAGTATACAGAGTGATTCAAGTAGAAACGAATACTTCGGGAAATGAATCTACATCGAAAATTAAGAAAAAGTTCATACTAAACATAGGTTCAAAAATGCTTCGTTAACTGGATGTTTTTTAATCCCTTATGTGTTCGTTGCAATCTGTTCAATTCAGAACATTAAACAATCCATGATCCAAAGAGATGAGGGTGATGTGTATGACGTTTACATGAGGTGTAGTCTTGCAGATCCAGGCCGAACGTTCCTGAAAGAGTATGGTTAATTTAACCCCTACCATCAAAGTACACCGGCAACCACTGTATAGTATTCAAATTCGTATAAAAGTAACCTATCGTTACTAGGATTTGAACCAGGAACCGTCGTCTCCAAAAATCTGCTGTTAAACAGCTGACTCGCGGCGACGACTTTACCTCTACACTAACCCGGTGGGTTAACTGGAAAAATGCGTTAATTTTTATAAAGATATAATAATACTCTAATGTTCAAGAATATCTTCACATAAAACAACTTGAAAAGTAAAGGTAATAAAATATATAATTAAAAAGATCTTGTAAATACAAGAAAATTTGAATAAAAGCAGTTTACCAACAAATTAAAAAAAAATGATTGGACGAATACACGGTAAATGGGTTTCTTTATTTCGTAAGTTGGCTGTATTAACAGCTGATCAACATTCAAAATTTTTTGGCTCAGAATTTGAATGGTTCGGTACATTATTAAAGTTGTACGGAAACTGAAATATTTGTGTTCCGCGTTCTCAAAATGATATTTCATTTTTCAAATGAGGAATACGATGACATAATTTTTATTTATGGATACTTTATTAAAAACTCACTGGCTGCTAAGAAAGAATGTCAAGAAAAAATTTCTAATAGAAGAATACAAAACCGAAAAGATTTGCTTAAGTTTTTCAATGGTAAAGTTCAACAGGTTATTTTCTTCATATTCTTATTCAGAAAGATAAGAAGAACGACGTACTGCTGTTTTAATATAGAGTTTAAATTTAGGGTTATCAGTTTAATATTGGCATGTCCTTTCTGGAGTCTTTTGGATGCAGTTATAAAATGGAAATGCTATTACATTTCCACATAACTAAATCTATTAATGTATTAATAGAATATTAATCTATAATAATAAATAATAAAGAAAAAACGTCTGTTTGTTTGTTCGTTTGTATGAGGTAATCTCAGAAACTACTGAACTGATTTTAAAAATCTTTCATAGTTGCATAGCTTAGAGCTTCCTGATCAATATAGGCTATTTTGCAACTTTAATTAAGTGAGTTAAGCAACTTAAACTGTGACGATGTCACATGTTTTAGTCCATCGGGTGCATAGCACTTTTATTTTTTCTAAGTCCTCTGGATGGTATATTTTTTGGGCTAGAAGCACGATTCAACTTTATATTTCAAAGAAAAACGTAAAGAATAACATTCGATTCCAAAAACATTGAAAATTCAGAAATATTCAAAATTTTTATTTTTGTACATTTCATACATGTTTTTCATTCGACAGGAAGTGAATGAATCATATATTTCCAGTTACTCTGCGTACTGCACCCACGTATTACTGTCTCTTCTCTTAGCCACATATCAACCGTCTTTCTTTTCCATCAGTATCCTTCTATGCATTCTATTGATTCTGTCAAATCGCAGGGACAAACATTTAAAACGGTGGGCATCGAATTGAGACGAGAGTGCTTCTTTCACTCATGGACAACTTTATGTCGGACTTTCTAGAGCTGAAAGTGCAGAAAAACAATTATTTATTTTGCTGTCACAGGGCAACAAAACCACAAATATTGTATATCGAGAGGTTTTAAAATACGTAATTTAATGAGGCCTACATTAGCTGCTGTGAATTGAAGCGAGCGGGGGTTGCTAGCACAATAATAATGCTTTACTGTTTGCGGATGATTTGTGGATTGTGCAAGAGAGTGAGGGTGAGTTTGAGATATCGGTGTACGTTTTAAATGAATTATGCAAAAAATATAATTTCAACGTTTCTGTTAAAAAAGTCAAAGATAATGGTATTTGTTGGTAAATATCCTACCAGGTTTAAAATTGTAGTAGATGATGTAGTGCTCGAATAAGTATAACAATGCAATTATTTAGGTTGTGACATCGGGTTTGATCAAGATTTAGACATAGAGAAGAAAGTTGGCAAATTCCAGGCAGTGTGCGGTAATATTAGCAGTACACCAGGCAGGAAAACAAGAAAAGAAACTCAGATAAAGTTTTACTAGGTGATGGCTGCTCCAGTCCTACTCTATGGAAGTGAGTCATGGATTAGTACCAGACCACTGGAGAGTAGGGTACAGGTGGCAGAAATGCGATTCCTGCGAAGAACAAAGGATTGCAGGTGTAGGGACCAACTAAGAATAGAGGACATGAGAACGGAACTAGATGTTTGTAACCCGAATGGAAAGATTACAGAATATCGAAATCGATGGAGGGAGCATGTAGAGAGAATTCCTGAGGGAAGGGATCCGCTCAGTGTTTTACAATACAGACCAGTGGGGAGGAGAGATGTTGGTAGGTCACGAAAAAGAAGGCAATAATTCAACAGCTTGTCGCTGCTGTGAGTCGGAACAGGCGGAAGCCTAATCTTTGATTGTGAGAAGAAGTATTAATACAAAACCAGCTTAATTTTTTCATTTTCTAATTGATATCTATGTTAAATAAGTACGTATAACAAAGTAAATATTTTATGAATTCTTACTTCTAGACTTATGATTTATGTATATGGATTTATAGCTCTACAAAGTAAAGATAGTAAATGTCCATCCAACTTTGTGATGATGTTTTTCACTCATAAATTAGAAATATTTAGAACAAACCTTTTAACTTCATGGATATTTTATTTTTTATAAAAGTTATTACATAAAACGTATCTTAAATATAATTCAAAAAAGTTGTTAGTGTGAGAGAGGTTAGTGGTTTTTCAAACTGTTAAGGATAGAGATATTTGAAATGAGATGGTACAGTGTGGTGCATTATACACCGCAGTAGGGTTACGACAGAGTTTATAACTTTTACGTTATTAGTTTTATTATAACACTATGTAACAAACAAGGTACAGAGTGATTGTAAATTACTTAGGTAGTGTTACTATTATATTCATAACACCGTTTTTCACTTTTTTCCTATTTTAAGTTTAAGTTGTATCTTTTAAAACGAAACCGTTATTTTTTTCGGTTAATATTTTACTTGCTTTATTTTTTAACAAGATAATTTAACTTATATACACCTTTGAAACAAATTTAATGAACTTTTATGTATATTTTTAAATTAACATAATTATATTTTTAATGTGATGTTTAAGGGTGAGAAATATTGTAATATAATGTGTTTTAATTTTGAGATAAAGTATGAAAAAATGTCATTTACATTCCAAAACCTTCTGCATTTAAAATTTTCACTTAAAAATATGAATAATTACAGGTTGGCCTACATGATGAATTCATAAATTTACATCAATTAGTTTCTTTATTTGTATTACAATTTTTTGAGATTAATTTTTAAGCTACTTTCTTTAGCCCTGGTTATTAGCCCTTCATTATTACTTGTAGCAATACCGAGATCCCTTGATTACCTGAGTATGCGACTACAAAAAAACATCATCCTTTTGATTGGCTATTGGAATTTCGGTTAAGAGAGAACCCATTTAAGTTAAAAACAAAATAAAATGACAGATAAAAAAATTACGTCAATATCAACCATCTAGCTTCTGCAGAAGATGTGACAAATGTTTCTATGAAAACAGCAATTGTAAAAATCAAATTGTTGAAAGCACACGTAGAAAATTTGAAATAAATAAATACCGACAATCAATACAGTATCGCGTCACTTGAACACAAAATACAGAATAATAATTGTTGGAGTTATTATTTTATATGCCTTGGGAGGATAATAGAGTGGATGACTAGTGAAAAGGAAGGGAACAACAGCAAGGCAAAGAAAGATGACCGAAAGTGGTCAGAATTCAAATGCTTCAGTTATTGTTGGCGTTTTAACTGTCGTTGCAAATTAACGACGAATGTTGACAGAAAAATGAGCAAAATTGTGAGAACCTGAACGGGGAACCCAGGAACCTTGGGGTAGAAACCAGTTGAGCTACAACTGCTCAAAACAGTCAAATGCTTTAGTTTCTCTATTCAAACTCAAGGAAATAATTTCCAGAATTTCAGCTCTCTAAATAACTGTGATGTTAGAGAATTAATTGATGAAGTGAATTAGTCAATCAGTGAGGGCTTTATAATTCAAAAAATATCTAGTGTGAATTACTCACACGACTTACTCTTGCCAATACAAATAATGAACAATATAACCTAAAATTAGTAATAAAACATTAGAAATAAACAAAAAACTAACCTCAAAAACATAACCTTATTTTAGTCATGAGTGAAAGACGCAAAATGAAAATCAACCTCAGTTTTACTTAAAAATACCAAAAATCAATCTTTCACGCTAAAATAGGCTCTGTTGAGAAAAATGCTTTGAACAAAAGTTGTAGATCTTTTAATTTCCTATAAAATTGATTAGAAGCATTTTTGTCGAAAATGCATACTAAGCCTGAAATCTTAAAAAAATCGTTTTTTACAGATTTTCATGAAAAAAAAACGGAAATTCACAAATTACCACTAAACTAAGTGTTATACAAACAAACGTTTGAAATAAAAGTTGTAGATTTGTAAATTGTCTACAACTTTTATTATACACTTTTGCGCTAAAATTCATATTAAGGCTGGAATCTTAATAAAACCATTTTTTTCTACTAGTGAACAGCCTCCCCAAGAAATTCAGCAGACATAGTGCCTACCCTACCTTGTAGAGCATAAAACATGTTGTAAATGAGGCGATTTTTAAAAAAATCGTTAGAGCCGTTTTTAAGAAAATTGCAAAAAAGTTAAAATAACACGAATAAAATACTACTTCCGGTTGACCGATTTTGATGAAAATGTTTGAGTCGGGTCCTCTAGTGGTATCTAATTAAGTTTCAAGTTTAAAGTTCGTACAATGTTCCGTTCTTGAGATATTCTGTTCACACACACACACACACACACACACATATACCAATCGCTAGAAACATGTATTTTGGGTTCAGGGGGTCTGAAAACGTGTAGATTCGGTGAAAACTCGATATCGAAAAATCGACATGAAAACAATACTTTCCTTCCTATATATTCATATAGGCAAGAGAAAGTAATACTAGCTAATGTACAGCTGTTCTTCGAACGGTTCTCTTGATGCTGTGGAAGGTCTGTTGGTGTACCGAGTTCGAGCCGTGTCAGGTCTGATATTCTTTAACCAATCATTGTTATCTAGCTCCTTTCAACGTCAACAATATTATTAATGAAAAAAAACATTTGGACGTAAAATAAAAGCAAGATCTTTGTATTTTTTAATTAAGGTACGGAGCGTTTATTATTTTCAGAAGCTTTATTATGGAAAGGGGTATGGAATGATTCATTGAGGTATTCGTCATCTATACACAAAGCAATACGGAGAGTGGCTACGTACTAAGCGCTACACCAAGCCGGCCGCCAGCCGGTCGGTTTTAACACCAACTTAAAGTGAAATTAATATATAGATATCTCGAGTTCTATAGGAGTGAAAATAATGAACGTATGCTTAAAACACTCGGGACATCGTACACTATCAAATTAACTCTCATTAATCTAATTTGGTTTATTAGTACTGAAATTATGGTTAGAAATTCGTTATTTCTATGTACCACCGTTAAATTTAGACCTTATTTCATTCGATAATGTGTAACGTCCCGAGAATTTTAAGCCTACATGCGTTATCGTAGCTTTATTAGTTCATGAGATATTTCAGTTGAAGTAAATGTGAACAGAATATGCCAATTATTTTAATTTATAGAAATAGATTATGTAAAATTATTTCAAAAAGACTTACCAATTGCCTGTACTCATTAACGTTTGTAGCTAAATGCTCATTCTGAAAACAAAACAAAATTAAATTAAAATTAAAAAATCAATTATTTAATTAGGAATGAAATTGCTGCCATGAAATTCAATTGTCGTATGGCAATTATTTCCTTCACTGATTATAACGGAAAGGCCTATTAGTACAGCAAATTTTCTGGATTGAAAAACCAAAATAAAATAATTCTTTGATGAATTAGATAATCGAAAAGAATGAAAGTTGTTTTCAAACTCAATTAAACAATAAAATTATGGCAATTTTCTAGGCTACGCGATGGGGAATAATGAAATTACTGGCTTTGAATATGTATTATTAGTTATAGTTGAATAATCTATCAATATTTGCGGTAAAAGTTAACAGCGTAGGAGTGCCGCCACACTATTAGAATATAATTTACCACTGCCAACACGATCCAATTTATCAGTTGCACAATTGTGAAATGTTATATTGTGTATGTGAGTGTTTCTACTTACCAAGCATTAAGATTAATCATAAAAAAATTATATTTTTTATGATTAACTTTTTCAATATTATTTTTCAAAAAATTCAGGATATAAGATTCTCACAATTAGTTAAATTTAGTCCATTTTAAATTATAAGGACCCACCGGGTTGGTTTAGAAGTAGAGCGGACGCCAAATAGCTTGCCGGTGTAGCTGCACGAAAAGTTCGGATTCAGTCAGTAGACTTCATGTCTTAGTACCGAATTGCCTATTAAATCACTTGTTCTAAACGATGTAAATTATTATCTATTAGCAACGTTAAAAACATTCAGTTGTAAACATTGTATACAACAATTAACGGCTACTGCGCATCCTTACGTGACCCCTACCGTCTTCTAATTACCCTGATATTACATGCGTATTCACCTATCTGTTACCGGACACCCCTCGTCCAGCCACGCCCATTCCGAAGGAATTTAAGCAGCATAGCGGCTCCGGAGAGCTAGCCAGGAAACCCCAGCCCCTGAGAGGCCAACCCAAATGAGTGGGTGCGGTCACGTCCGAAGGGCGCCCCACTCCCCTCAGTACTCGTGTAAACGTTGGACGAGTCACCGTCGAGCTCGTTACGCAGCTGACGCTTTGCACGTGGCTCTACCACACATGGATATTCTAACGCACAACCGTGTACTACGAATAGCACACGGAGGTGCTACAGCCAGCGCCCGTTACCTCACCGCGGTGAGGATTGGGTAGCTGAACTGCAGTTCTATGGGCACGCTCTGTGTGGTCTGGGGCGTGCCCCCACCCTGATATTACGGACTAATTTTTTCTAATTTTTTTGACTCCGATCACAGCTAGTACAGCACTGACCCTCACCACTTGCTAAGGTAACCGAGCGCGCCATTACCAAAATAAACCATCTGCGGACTCAAGAAAACCGGCAAACTTATTTGGCGCCACTCTAAAGTCTTCGCTGCAAGTCAGCCTTTAACAGCTGTTTAGTCACTGGTTACCGGTGTACTTTAACCCTTTGAGTTCCACGCCTTGTAGTGGAGAACTGGTAAAAAATTCCAGGGCTAAAGCAAGCTAATAACACTATTCCCTTTAAAAATTAATTTCATCAAAACTAATATGGTTATTAGCTTAATTCTTTTACCGAAATTAGCAGAAAACCTTACTCTATTAATAGCACAGTTTAAAAATTTACTCATTGATAATTTATTTTTATTTACTAAAATATCTTTATTCATTTACCCGAATTTGATGTTCATGTAAGTAATATTCTTGATCCAGTAGGTTTTAAACTAAAAATATTTTTACCATCGCAAGTTATTTAATTTTATAGACAATTTTGTTCTGGTTAGACTGATGTATAACACGACATTATTTAAAATACTATAATTATATATAAAAACGACGAAGCCGCCATTTGACGGGTGCGTTTACAAAAATGTACACAAATTATAAACTCTTTGTAAAACATATGTAACTGAATGATGCCGAAACTATTGGCATAAAATGAAAGTTCATTTATTTACATTAATAATAGAGCCTAAATTCAACGCAATCTACCGTTGTATACGGAAGTTATAGCCATTTATGCAACAGTTTACTGAAATCCGATGTGACCGGGTCTGTCACTTTTCAGAAGAACCTCACATCCGTAAAAATCGGACCCTTGCATTCATAGGGTTAATGGTTAGGGTTTAATTAACCATACTCTCTCAAGAATGGTCGGCCTTAGTCTGTACAAAACTACACCTCATTAACACGTTATACATATCTTCTTCATCTCATTGGATCATGAATTGTTTAATGTTCTTAAATTGAACAGATGTCAACATACAGATATTAGGGATTAAATGTACCATATTATATAAATATGGTATACGAGTATACATCTTCCGAGTTTTCACCGTAAATACACGTTTTCAGGCCTCCTTAACCCCAAAAAACATATTTTTATCGATTGGTCTGAATGTCTGTGAACAAATATCTCAAGAACAGAACAGTGTACGAAGTTGAAACTTGGAACTTAAGTTAGATACTACAAGGGAAACCAACACAAATATTTTAATCAAAATTGGTCAACCTAAAGTAATAGTTTATTTGTGAAATTTTTCACTTTTCACTATTTCAAAAAAATTAGGAAAATGAACATTAAAAATCTACAATTAAAAAATTAAAATTAGGAAAATGAATATTAAAAATCTACAACGTTTACTTCAAAGTTTTTCTACAAAGGCTAGTTTAGCGTCAATTAGTAATTTTCCGTATTTTTAAATCCTACAAAAGTTTATTTTCATTTAGTATCATTTACTAATGATTAAAATTAGCTTATATTCATAATTTTACATCGTTTACTCATGATTAAACATAGGTTATGTAGTTCATAATTTACATTGGCAAGAGAAAATCGTGTGATCGTTTCACACCGTATTATGCTACTTTAGAAACCGTATTTTATTTAATAAATTGGGCATAGTATGTTGTTATTTTATTTTATTCTTCATTTCTTTATTTAAGGTCGCCTTAAATATTTAGATACGCGGTGTGGCTATTAAACAACGAGACTGACGTAAAACATTTTATTTTTATTTTATACATAATCACTTATTGTCACCTTCAATATACACTCCTTCTCTATCCCTGCAACGCTCCATGCGAATTTTCCATCGTTGGAAACAGTGCTGAAAGTCATCTTCTGTTAGCTCCTTCAAGACACGTGCTGCTTTCTCTTTTACAGCTTCCACAGACTCAAATCTTGTCCCTTTTAATGCATATTTCACCTTAGGGAACAGGTAGAAGTGACATGGTGCAAAATCTGGTGAATAAGGTGGATGTTTTAACACTGAGATGCTGTATTTGGCTAGGAACCTCTTGACAGATAACGCGGAATGAGCTGGCGCATTGTCTTGGTGGAGAAGCCATGATTTGTCCTTCCACATTTCGGGGCGTTTTTTTCCTTACTCTTTGACGTAGTTTAGAAAGTACCTCAAGGTAGTAATATTGATTAATTGTTTAACTTTCAGGAACCCAGTAAAGGTACACAATCCCATGGATATCAAAAAAACAATCATCATTGCTTTAAATTTTGACTTGCTCATTCGAGCTTTTTTGGCTGTGGATGAAGTCGGCTCTTCCAGTGGATTGGAACTTCGTTTCCGGATCATAAGTAAAATACCACGTTTTATCACATGTTATTATCGTTTCCAAAAAATTTGGGTCATTTTAAATCGCGTACAAAGTGTCAGTACAAACATTTTTGCGAGCTTCATTTCAAACATTTTTGAGACGCACTTGTCCTGAAGGAGCTGACATAAGATGACTTCCAGCTGTGTTTCCAACAATGGAAAATTCGCATAGAGCGTTGTAGGGATAGGGAAAGAGTGTGTATATTGAAGATGACAATAAGTGATTATGTATAAAATTAAAATAAAACTTTTTATAACGTCAGTCTCGTTATTTAATAGTCACACCTTGTACATGCATTGGGCCACAGTAGTTAGTTATTTAACTCGGTTAAAGATTTTCAAAAAAAAACTCAGACAAATGGCATGATAAACCATTGCACTCGTATATCTCCTTACAAGAACATACAAAAGTAAACATTTAGCCCGAATGTTTTAAAATATGCTAGCGGTCTCAAAAGATATTTTGTATTGTAAATTCTTTACGATTATTTATATTTTTCTTATTGCAGACACATTTTACAAAAGCAATTTAAGATTAAAAACAACTTCTAATAGTTACTTTTGAAATACTTATTTCAGTTAACAAACAAAAAAGAAAAATAACAAAGAAATCAAATCCACTCTTGATCAAAGACGGTGATGAAAGAAAATATGCAAAAAGTATCGTACTTCTTGTCAAAAGAACTGAAGAAAAACTCATTTAGCCGCAAGTAAATAATTTTTTATTTAAATAAAAAAAGAAAACTTAATGAAGCGAAGGAAAATATAAAATGCTGAAAATACTTAAGAGAGATTTGACGGATAGTTACTTTTCTTTTACATCTGTAAAAATGACTGACGTTTTTTTTGTTTGATTTGGTTTTATTTTCCGTTGAATTCATCTTGAAATCGTCCTAAAGAAGCTAGTTATTTAATTTAAATAATAATTATTATATATTCAGTTTAAATTGCTTTTTCATCAGAAAACGTTTTCATACTCCCTTTGGTTCGTTTTATAAATCTTGAGCATTTTATAACAAAATATTTACATAATGAACTTTCCTTTTGGCTCAAGTATTAATAATCTTGTAAAGTATTCCTTTCTTTTCCGTTTTCTCTTTTTTTCTTTCGCAATCGGATGACAGGTTTACAAAGACTTAAATATACTTAAGGATATTTCAATAAAAAAAATTATGATTGAGTATTATTAAAGAAAGTTTTTTTGAACTCGACACAATTATTATTTTCTTGCATTAGTTAGAACATTTTTATACTTCTTTCTACTTTTCAATTTTCTTAGCTGTTATTTCTCAAAATAAACAAGCTCTAGTGTAAATGTACAAACAGCGAAATTGGCCGTCACTCTTGTAGTAAATTGATTAGTAAGAAGTCATGCTCTGGAAAAATAACGGAAAATATTTTTACGGGAAACTAAATTATATTACGGTTGACCGACTGCTCAAGGAGAATGAAAATAACAGTGCTACAACATTCTGTGACTTTTCTTATCATTATTACAATATATATATAGCCTATATTACTTTTGGATAAACTTGTACCGATTTGGAAAAATGTTTCTAAATTTGATCATCGTTACCAGTACTATAATAATATATCTTCGAAAAAATAAATAAATCGGAAAATAAAGTAAAAGAAAATAATTCAGAGATCACTGAAGAGTAACATAAAAATAAATAAAAGGCCTAAACATTTTTGGAAAAAGTTAATTGTGTTCATGGTCCGTCGGAGAATATTAGAAATTACTATCTCAGTAAAACCAATTTCTTAAAAAGAGTTCTGTTACGCTTGTAAAAAGTTTTACTTTTATATTTGTAATTATAACTTTCTGAATTAGTGATGTTTCTGTGAAAATAACATTTTAACTTTTATTGAAGAGTAATTGTGCGAGATCATCACGGCTAGCCTCGGAAAGGTTACGACTTTACCACTTGACCAATCATTTGGGTTTTTGTTTAGTCACAATGGACCACTTTAGTCAGCTTGGAAGCCTTCAGTTTTCGATGGTATTCTTTAAGGTTCTCCGAACGCTTTTTGCGAACTTCTTCTGAACAAACCCTGACTGCTTTCTTAGGTGCATGCGTCGTAAGTCGGATGTTGTGGACTTTGATTGTTTGTTTGTATTTCGGTGATTTTTCGATTAAGTCTTGTTCTGTTAAGTTCAATTCTTTCATGTCAATCAGTACTTACTTCTTTATTCCATGCGTGTTGTCTGTTGTATATTTGTGTGTGTGGGATATGGATTTCAACATGTGTTTAACTATTTTGTAGAGAAGTCTGTCAAGTGCTACTAGTGAGGATATGACCAAAGTAGGACATCCGTTTCTTTCTTATTGCAACTGTGATGGGTTCTATCTATATAAATAAAATTGTGATTTTGTCTGTACAAATTTTCAAAATGCCCCAAATTTTGGTTCTACGCCATATTTACCACGTAAACACAGAAAATAAATTCAGCTGAATTTTTATCTGTTTGTATATTTGTCTGTTTGTATGTTACGGCATCACGCAAGAACCGCTGAACCAAATTCAATAAATTTCGGTGTTAAGTTCTGGACATAATCGAAATGAAAATAGGCTATAATTTTTTTTAATATCACAAAGGGATGGGGGAGTTCAGAGGAAGGGGTAAACAAAAAACTATGAATATCTTCGTTAAAAGTCAATGTATCAAAAAATGTTATATAATCGAAATTATGAAACGTTTAAAGACAAATAAGTTTGATTATATAAAGTTTTTCATTTTCATGCATAATAACAGAGATATTACCAATTTAAAAATAATAAACCAATATTTTTAGAATATTAACATACAAAATAAACAGTAACAATAGACACAGGCCTACGCACCGGTAAAACCCGTATTCATTGAGTCAGTTACCTACCTACCCATTCCACCAGTACCCGATAGCCTACACCTTTTCTCAGTCACATTGTCAAAAATAAATCAGTCGTCTTAATAGTGGTCACCATCGTGGTGTTCCTATTGTGATTTACCTTTTATTTTTTATGAAACCAATAAAGCGCTGCATATCTTAATTTAAAAAAAACCAAAATCTCGCTTTTATTTTACGTTCAACTATTTTTTTTCATAAATAATAATGCTGATGTTGAAAGGAGGTAGATAACAATGAATAGTTAAAGAATATCGGACCTGACAGGGATCGAACACGGTACCCCAACCGACCGTCCACGGCACCAAGGAAACCATTCGAAGAACGGGCACTTTAGCTTGTATCTTTATAAACTTGGTCGTTCGTTAGTAGTCTGATTTGGTTGTTGACTTTGTGTTTTTTACTAATGCATGTTCTGAGAATTCTAGTTCTATTGTTCTGCAGGATTTTTTGATAATAAGCGTTGGGTTCTTTATAATATTAAAATAAATTAATATACTAATAGAGAAATGTATTTAAATTACAGAAAAATTATTATTCGACACTAAACTTTGTCAAACGGAGTACTCTATACGGATATTAAAACCAAGTTAACACTTCAGGCGTTTTCATCAACCCTATATATTATGTGCTCGGTAAAGCCTTTCCATTTAAAGTCTGTAACTACTTCAACATGTCTGGCAGCGATCTCTACAGCTTTTACATTGCAAATACTGTCAACCGTTCATTTCCTGAACGTATTTGTAATTTTGAATAACAATCGAATACTTAAATATGTTTTAAACCACAACATTGATGACTAAATGTTAAGTTAGAATTTCCAGTAATTTACTAAATGAATTGTGTTTTAAAACATACTATATTTAAATAGTTTGATAAATTTTGAGTAATTTTGATGGTAGTATCACAAAATTAAACAATAGAAGATATATTTTGATCATCTTTTAAACGAGGTTAAAATTGCAAAATTTTGTTGTATCATGGAATGACAACTTGCATATTATCATTTTGTAAATTACGAACTAAATATTTTTTTTTTTTTTTTTTTTTTTTTTTTTTTTTTTTTTAACAATAAGAATTATTTACAAACAGTTTAACAAAAACTTTCAGTAAATATTGTGATAATGAATATAACTTGAAGAAGACAGCACTCAGCAGCGTTGCTTCCGTGTGATCGTTTGGTTAAAAGTTATGAAGGGTTTCTTCTTAATCCTGCTGACGTATATATTTTTTTTTTTACGGATGAAGTGAATGAAGGTGTGAAAAGGAGTGGATGAAGACGTGATACTGACGATCTGTGTAATTGATGATTGAAAATTCATTAGATGATTAGTTGTAGATTAATGAGAGCTATGGATTTAGTTCATTGAGAAATAAAAGTTGACCATCCGCAATATAACTTTGTGTTTTTAATTTTAAAAAGATGGTTAAACATTTTTTATCAGGTGAAACGAAATGGAAGATCTAATATTCTCGCCTTCTTGAGTCTTTGATTTTCAATATTGTCATCGAGAAGATTTATAGCCAAATGATTAGAATGAGTGTCCAACTTGGTTAAATACTTTTCACTCCGGCTGCTAATTTCTTCTCTCACCGTAGGTATGCCCAGGTCATGATGGAGTACTTCATTAGGCACATACCAAGGTGCACAGCATATAAGGCGAAGAAACTTCGATTGAAATCTCTGTAATATTTCTACGTTAGACGTACTTGCTGTGCCCCAGAGTTCAATTCCATAACTCCAAACTGGTTTTATCATCACCTTGTACAGTGTCAATTTATTTTCCAAAGACAACTGTGATCGCCTCCCGACAAGCCAATACAGTTGTCGTAATTTAAGTCCGAGTAGTTTCCGTTTGGTCCATATATGTTTTTTCCACGTCAATCGCCTGTCTAGATAGATTCCCAAGTATCTCACATCATCTGAGTGTGGAATTACGTTGTTGCGAAACGTTACTGGTGGACATGATTCTCGTTTCATCGTAAAGGTTACGTGTGCAGACTTCTGTTCATTTACTTTGATCCTCCATTTTTGGCACCAGTCTTGAATGTTATCTAGATGTTGCTGTAGTTTTTCAGAAGCGTGGACTGAGGAGGCATCAGACGCAATAATAGCAGTGTCATCGGCAAAAGTTGCTGTTGTTACAAGTTCATTTACAGGAATATCTGCCGTAAATAGCGTGTATAGAAAAGGACTTAAAATGCTACCTTGAGGTACACCTGAACGAATTAGGTGCAAGGTCGATAACTCATCATCAAATTTCACTTGGAAAAAACGATCGGTTAAGAATGATTTTAGAATAGGAAAATAATTATGATCCAGGTTTAATTTAATTTTGTGTAGAAGAGCTAAATGCCATACCTTGTCAAACGCCTGAGCTACGTCTAAGAAGACGGCTGAGCAAAATTCCTTTTTTTCTAAGGTATATCGAATTTGGTTAACTATCCGATGTACCTGTTCTATCGTAGAATGTTTTTCACGGAATCCGAATTGATGATCCGGGTAAACACTTTCTTCCAAAAAAGGTTTTAAACGATCAAGTAGTAATTTTTCAAAAACTTTTGATGTCACGGATAGAAGACTGATCGGTCTATATGACGTAATTTCGGTAGGTTCCTTGCCAGGTTTGAGAATCATGACTATTTGGGCAACTTTCCATTGAGATGGAAAGCAACCCGTCCTTAGAATTGCGTTGAAAATGAATGTTAGGAGTAAAATTCCCTTCCTTGGGAGTTGCTTTAGCACCTCACCGGTAATTAGGTCATAGCCAGGGGCTTTTTTGGAACTCAGGCGCGTTTGGATTGTAGTTATCACTTCAGCTGGAGTAAAAGATTTGATAGGAGGTGATAGCTGAAATGGGGCTTCAAGATGTTCCAAAATGTCTTCTTCTAATTTTCGATCGATATCATCGTCGTGTGGACGGAAGACAGTGGACAGATATTCCGCAAACGCTTCCACTTTTTCTTTTGTGGTCCTAGCCCAATTTCCATCCGATAGACGAAGAGGTGGAATTTGTTTCTTTGATCGTTTTATGTATCTTGTAGCTTTCCATAATGAATAGTCGGTAGCTGCCGTTGGAGATAATTGAACCAACCTGTCTTGGAAATAATGATTACGCAGTTCTAGAAGCGTGTACTTTAGATGTTGTGCTGCACGATTGAATCTTGTTTTGTCATCTGGGTGTCTGCTATGCTGCCAAATTTGACGTAATCTTCGTTACGAACTAAATATTTAAATAAAAAATTATAACCAGCCGAATAAATAATAATAATAATAATATAATAATAAATAAAGACTTGTTATTGTTTAGGTAAACAGCCGAAAGGCTGTTGACCTAAACGATGAACAAAAATTTTGTAATATTAATTTTTTCTTACTCGGAAAGATTTTGTATGGTTCTCTGCAAAAAAATTAATTGATAAAAATTAGTTTATCTCTACATTAAAATTTGAATTAACATTTAGTCTTATCTGAAGATCTAGTCTAAATTAGATTAAATATTTTTCAATTTAAGAATTAGATTAAAATTTTGAAAATTTGAACAAAAATACGATGTAGATTGCAATAATAATTCAGTGTGGTCGCGGTAATCCGAACCTCAGGTGCACCAAAGCCTCCAGTAATCCGAACGATCATGTTTTTAATTAATTTTTTACCATTTAGAAAAATTCTTTAAAAATGTCTAATGAATGGAATGCAGGCCACTGAAAAGAAAAACATTGAAAGCAGCAGGTAAACCTGATGCCGAGCGGGCTTTATACTGCGGGTTTTTGCAAGAAAGAGCAAGGCAATCTATAGTCAGTGAAGACATTGTCACTCAGAAGCGAAGTTTTTCTACAAGGAAAGACCGGGAACGACGACTTTCAAGCCAGTATAGTCTGGCTGGACAAATTCAAACAACGATGCGGTATTAGACAGTTAACTGTTAACGGTAAAAAAAAATTTAGTGATATAATCGATTCTATGGACTTTAAAACAAAATTCAAGGATGAAGTAGAAAAACGGTGTTTAACAGCAGATCAAGTTTACAGTGGAGATGAGTCGGCATTGCGCTGGAAAATTTTGCCAGGAAAAACCTTTGTTCATAAGGGGGAAAAGACTACCGCTGGATTCAAAGTTGAAAAAGATTCTATGACATTTTCCCCGTGGAGTAACAACACTGGCAATCACAAGTTACAAATTTTGTTTAAAAATTTTGTTTCCTTTTAAAATTATATATGAAAATAATACTGTAACAGATTTCAAAGGAAGGTTTCATTTATAATTTTGTGTTCCGTATGGTTAAATTGGTTTTTTTGTCCTACAGTACATCGTATTTTTAATTTGATTGCCGAAATCTAAAATTGTAGACTTCGATAAACCGCACAAATTGATCATCCACAAAGGTCGGACACCTTACGTGTTCGGATTACCGCGACTATAATGTAATTATAAGTTTATTAAAGTTGTAATAAGGTTATAATAAGTTATATACGGCCTAATATGAATTAGTAAATTTGCAAATATGTTTGCAAAAGAGTAAACTGAGGTACAATAATATTGTATTTTAAATGAGCACCTGAGTTTTTAAATTGAAAATTTTTATTTACCCAATAATTTTTATATAAAATCATTGAAAAGTTTGTAGCGTATTGTTCTTATATTATCATATGTAACGACCATCTTCTACATTCAAATCATACTGTGTATTATTCTCTTTTGTTCTAATATATAGAATATATTTTTCATTTCTGTTAAAAAGTACAGTACTACTATTTCAGAGATACAATCAAAATTGAAAACGAAATACCGTAATGGAAAGCAGAGAAGGAGATAAATAGATAGATAAAAAGCAGTACAACGGTGGGGAAGAAAAACAGACATTTCATTTTGAAATGTTGGTATGATTGAAGGTAACGAGGTCACATATTGCCAATTTGTTTCTGAATTTGATAAAATCCTAGATTGTTTTTTTATTTGACAGAAATACCTTGGGACATTATTCTTATATTTTTGAAATAGTGTCATTGATAAAATATATCCAATGTTCCGAGTCTTGCCGTAAAAAGAAATTATGTATAATAATTATTCATAATTAATTTTAATAGGCCTACATACAATTATTGTGTGTATTAAAAAAATATTAACCACAACGAGTAAACAGTTTTTCACATAATTATTGTTGTGGAACTTCTGCGATGACATTACTGTGTTTAAATGCCCAGACAAAAAGTTGGTTTGAATCCCTAAAAGGTTTGCAAGTAAATCAAGGAGCAACGTGCTTTATCAGAGCCTTCTTCACTAGGTTGAAAAGTATATTAGTAAATCATACGTAAATGAAGCAGATTTAATTTTTACTCATAAGTTCATTCACGTCTAACTGTATTATGAAATCCATTGCTTTTAGATAAGATAATTCTAATTAATTAAACATCTAGGAATTATGTTCTTAGACGTTTCGGTATGTTATGGGACCAAGCATAAAATAATGTAAACAAGATTTAAAAAAAATTAAAGTCGCATGATCTACTTTGGTTTTTAGCGACTGACAAATTACAATATATCTGTAAGAATTACGTATTAAGCCAATTGGGGGAAAGAGAGAGTGCCATTGATAAAAATCTTATGCTAACACTTTCCTCTCAACGCAGCCAACTCCACATGTTCAAAAACTTACGACTTTTAGGGGAATATGATTTGTTTAATACTTTTTAAATGTAATCTTCTGAAATCAAAATAATATTTATTCCAGTTCTTTGACTGAACCTAATGAAAAGAAATAACGTATTTTGATCCCGGAACAGACTCAGTAACCTAAGCCTTGTAGAGAAGAAGAAAAAAAGAAGGAGAAGAAAATGGAGGAAAAGGAGAAGAAGAAGAATTTTACTGATCAAATTACAAAGTGTCCAAGTCAACAATATTACTGAAACCATAATCGAAAACTATATTATATTTATTATGTTTCCAGTAAATAAGTTAAATCACAGTATTTAAAAAAAAATATTTTTATGGTATTCTTAGAACATTACGTTTTAGTCTGCTAAATAATTACTTTATAGTCAGTATTAGTAATCTGGACCAACCAAAAAAGTGTTATAAAAAGTAAAAATATGGTTTCGGAATGTTTCCCTATAACTAAGGGCCTCAGACAAGGTTGCTGTATGTCCCCAACTCTCTTCAAGATATATATTAATGAAGTATTAAAAGAGTGGCAAAATAAATGCTCTAGGATGGGGATAAAAATTGAAGAACGATTTCTCCACACACTTCTGTTTGCAGATGATCAGGTTGTTATAGCAGGAGATGAGTTTGACATCCAGTATCTGATGAGAAAGTTGACAGAAACCTTTGAAAAATGGGGTTTGAAAATAAATTATGACAAAACCAAATATTTGGTAGCTGGAGGAGACGCGGTAGCTGGAAAAGACGTGAAAGATCTGGTTGTCGATAATAAAATAATTACAGGATGTGAGGAAGTGAAATACCTGGGAGTAGTTCTTTCAAGAAAAGGAAATAGTGAGCAAGAAATTACAGAGCGTATCACAAATGCCAGAAAAGTCATTAGTCAACTTAACCCACTGCTTTGGTCAGAAACTCTCAGTCTAAGGACTAAAAGAATGATGAACGATGCCATCCTTAGAAGTGTTCTGATGAATGGCGCAGAAGCCTGGGAGTTAACAAAAAGAAATAAAGATAGACTGAATGCAGTGGAAATGGACTTCCTGAGACGCAGCTGCAGGGTATCTAGGATAGGGCACATCAGAAATGAAGAAATAAGAAGAAGAATGAATCAACAGGAGTCAGTTGTTGAAGCAATAGAAAGTCGCCAACTGTTATGGTATGGACATGTAAAAAGAATGTCAGAAGCTAGATGGCCCAAGTTCATAATGGAATGGACACCTCAAAAAGGAGAAAAAGGGGGCGCCCTCCTAGAAAATGGGAGCAAGACATTCAAAACGCCATGACTTTGAGGCAACTGGCTCCTGAAGATACACTGGATAGGGGCAAATGGAGGTTGAGATGCGAGAAACGGCCTGATGATGCTGTAAGAGACCTCGCCTAAGTAAGTAAGTAAGTATTAGTAATCTGGAACTCCCGTCAAAGATGTATGTATTAACATGGTATTTGAATCAATGTAATTCTTATAATGTAACCATTAATATTACGTAAGTGATTTATAATTTACCAAGTTAGTAATCTTTTTAGGACGGAACCTAAATAAATGGAATAGAGATTAAGGCAAAGCGGGTCTGCAATATATCACTAGTAATTAATTCTACAGGATTTCTATTAGATGGTTCGTTTTGTTTACTGGTGCTGACCCGATCTCCATCCGTATTGTATTGAAGCATCTAATATATCTGTTGGGTACGGACGGAATAATGGGTTTTAACGTGTTATGATTTTCAGATTCTAGCCAGGAATTGAACTAAGGGTCCAGTCTAGAACTAAAAGTACTGGGGAACGGAGACAATATTGTAGTTGTGGATCCATTTTGGGAAGTTTGCTGTTTTTGTGCCTGTACATTTAGTTCTCAGCAAAAATTTGACCAACGCCTAGTACTTGCAAATCCTTGAACAATTGCTCAGAAGGATGATAAATTGCTTAGAACGGGTGGTTTTTGTTGTTTGCAAAATGAGTTTTTATAATTTCTCCAGAGGGTATAGGTAAGATTGATAAAAATATTAAAACTTATTTTTCAATTTGTTTTTGTCATAACAGTCTCTCGACTGGTTTCATGCAGTTCTCCAAGCTGTTCTATTTTGAACAATTCGTTTCATATCTACATACCTGCAACATCCTACATCTTTTGCAATTTTCTTTAATATTCTAATCTTTGCCTCTTCCTACAATTCACTCCCTCAATATTACCCTCCATTATTGATAGAACAATATCTGGATATCTTAAGATATATCCTGTATTAAATATCTTTCAATTTAGTGGAATTTCTAAAAACTTTGTTGAAGTTGAAAGAGGAAATTTTCTAGTTGCATACCTAAAAATTGGAATGTTCATTTCTTAAAATTATAATTTAATTCAATTACTTTATTCTCTTTGATGGATCATTGTGACACAATTCTTATTTTACGTAGTGTTATAATACCTTACTTATGTAATACATTCCGAAATCCCTCAGTTAATTTAATCTAAAAAGTTTCAATTTAAATTTTCTTATAATATATTAAAAAGTTTCGAACTGTAGAAGGTTAATTATAAATAAATTACACTGAATTAAAACTTTTTTTATGAAAAAAATTAATTTTTCCCCAAAATTTTTCTCTCATCTTTTCAACATTAAAAGATGAAGAAAAAGTTGTACTTTTAAAGTTAGAAGTTTGTTAAATGAAAAATGTTTATTAATGTCCCTTGGCAGAGTTTTCATTATCTTTTTTGTTCTTTTATTTTGTACACTATTCTTTGTTTTACTTTTTCTTCATCTTCAGACTATTTCTGTTTTGTTTTATTTTCGGGAAAGTTCTTTTGCATAATAGTACCACATATCACGGGTAAGTTTCATCTCTTTTTGAATCAGACGAAAAGAAACTATAAATTCGGAACTTCTTCAATTTGTAATGCTTTGTACTGTGTGGTTTTATAAAAAACTTAAACTTTTTATATTATTAAACATATCTTATTTGAATATATGGCTCAGGAGTTAACGTGGCACGCTGCAAAGCGGAGGTCCCGGGTTCGATTCCAGGTTAGGGTCTGGAAAATTATTACTAGTTCAAAACCACCATTCTTCCTCAATCCAGTGAAGCCACTTATAACCTTCATGTAGATGTGGCTTAAAATAAACTAAAAAAAAAAAAAAAAAATATTTAGAATCATGCCACAAACTTTACAATTCATATTTGGTAACTAGGCTTACTAGCGGAGCAATTATTTTGTGGATTTTGACAATTAATTTTTACTTTCTCTTGCCTATATGAATATATAGGAAGGAAAGTATTGTTTTCATGTCGATTTTTCGAATTCGAGTTTTCACCGGATCTATACGTTTTCAGACCCCCTGAACCCAAAAAACATGTTTTTAGCGATTGGTCTGTGTGTGTGTCTGTGTGTGAACAGAATATCTCAAGAACGGAACATTGTACGAACTTGAAACTTGAAACTTAAGTTACATACCACTACCGGACCTGACACGAACATTTTCATCAAAATCGGTCAACCGGAAGTAGTAGTTTATTCGTATAATTTTTCACTTTTTTGCGATTTTCTCAAAAACTGGTCCTACGATTTTTTTAAAAATCGCCTCATTTACTCAATTTTTTATTCTCTACAAGATTGGGTAGGCGCCATGTTTGCTGAAATTCTTGGTCAGGCTGTTTTTACGTAAAAACATTTTCTTTTTAAGATTGCGGCTTAAATATGCATTTAAGCGCAAAACATTATATAATAAAAGTTGTAGAGAATTTAAAAACCTACAACTTTTATTTCAAACATTTTTTTGTATAACGCTTAGTTTAGCGGTAATTAGCGATTTTCTGTTTTTTTCTCACGGAAACGTGTGAAAAATCGATTTTTTGAAGATTTCGGCCTTAGAATGCATTTTACGACAAAAGTGTGTATTATAAAATTTGTAGGAAATTAAAAGATCTACAACTTTTATTTAAAGCTTTTTTTTGTACAGTGCCTAGTTTAGCGTGTAGGAGCGATTTTCCGTATTTTAAAGCCAAACTGAGGTCGATTTTAATTTTGCGTATTTCACTAATGTTTTTTGAGGTTAGTTTTTTGTTTATTTCTAATATTTTATTACTAATGTTAGGTTTATTGTTAATTATTTGCATTGGCAAGAGAAAGTTGTGTGAGTGTTTCACACCAGATTTTTATACTTAATATGTTCTGTACTCATTTTTGGAGTACAAAAATCCAGTTTTACCCCAAAAAAATCAGTAACAAAGCACTGTAAAGGAATCAGCTCTGATAGATAAATTGGGAAATCCGATTTAAATTCCGGAGTTAAAATCAAATTATTATTGCTATATTTTCTTTAATGATTAATTTACAACTGTAAAAATGTTTCAACCAGTAAACGTGATGATTGTGTTGAAATGACATGATAAGTGTGAAAGAGGTAGAGCTCCCATTTGTGCCTCCCCAAGAACTGTGATTTAAAAACTTCTGAATTTTATAAGGTTTATTTCTACTCATAACAGACAGATGGAGTGTCAAATTGTTAGTCTGGTGACAACATTATAAGGGTTGATTTGAATTAAATTTTACAGACAAACCTTTATTAACGACCACTCTTATTCAGTGATTTAATTGCAGAACAGTCAGACGTTAAACCAAAAAAAAAAAAAAAAAAAATATTCAGTGATCATCTTTATTTACAACTAATTTTTTTAAGAACTGATTTTACTTTGCTTGTGACCCGCTTAATTTTAAACCTCTTAGGCGACCATTTAACTCCACGGCCAAACCGTTATACGGTGGGCATTTTAATTTTGTTGCCATCATGGAATATTAAAAGTTTAAAATTAATTGACTGAACAAAATTTTGTGAAAATTTTGGGATAAATCAGGTAATACAAACCAGTCAAGTTTATTAGAGAACAAAATCTGTTCTAAGGATATAATCAGAATAATCGGATTAATCTATTCAGGATTAATCGTGTGAATTTATTTGCATGGATCAGTGCGAAGTATTAGTTATTTATTCAAATAAAAGCATACATTTGTAAATTGACTCTATAGTATTAGTCAATGTAAAATAATTCTGAAACTATTTGGATACATGTTCAAATTTAAAATAAATCTGATATTAAAACTGTAATCTGAAGACTGCTACCTGGACATGCAGAATTGGAGATACTCCATAATTGGTGACCCACGTACAAAACACAGACATTATAACGCTACGTGAGTACGTATTTTATTGGTAGTTTATAGTAAACGGACGTGCGTATTATCCTCACCCTTTATAAGTACAAGGTGTGGAACCTTTTTACATCCTCTCTCTAGCAAACAAATACTTTATCCACTGATACTTAATATCTTAATTTTTAAATTTATTCAAACTTATAATTAAGTTTTGAATGTGTTGTTTTGGTCATCAGCCGAAAGGCTGGTTTGAACCTCTATTGGTTTTACTAAGCAAAACGAGGAGTGAGGATGTTTACCATACCTTCCTCACTGAGTGGAAAAGTATGCTTATCAGCATGCCGAGCCCTCTGAAAAGAATCTACTTTCCACCCTGCAAATGACACCTTCATTTATTTACCTCAGGGTCTGGGTTTATAATGAAATTCATTACTTTCAGAGGAGATAACTCTGACTAGTGTCTTTTACACCTCTACATCTTTTGTTCTTAAATGTTTCAGTCATATTACTGGCTGACCAGATAAGAAACAAAACTATTTTTTGTAGCCCTGGAACTAGCAGATCGAGTGCAAATAATTTAACACTCCACTTGCCAGTCATGGGCAAAATTTTGAATAGGATGCATTTATACTTCACATAGATGAAAGATTCTTTGAAAATCTGAAAGACAATATTAGAATATCCTTTAAACTATATGTAAATCATTTTAAATGCTTTAATTTTCTGGTACTGTTATCTTCAGCAGTCCTTTTTGTACACAGATATAAATTCATCTGCTATTATTTTTAATGTAATAAATAATAACTGTATTATTTTATTATAAAACTTTGGCTGAAGTATGATAAGAGTTATTTATTATAGCTTATTTATTAATTTATTACAGGTGTTTCTGATTACTGATTTATTATTACATTTTCTTATCATAAATGAAATGTAGGAAAGGAGAGTTATGTTTTCATACAGCAGATTTTCCAAAATCGAGTTTTCACCAGATATACATGTTTTCACGTTTCCATAAAAAAAAAAGTTTTTACCGATTAAATTGTATATTTGTATGCGAGTATGCAAACAAAATACCTCAAGACGGAAAATCGTACGAAGTTGAAACTTGAAACTTAAGTTAGGGACTATTTGAGGACCCAACATGAACATTTTCATCAAAATTGGTTCCGGAAGTTGTAGTTTATTTATGAAATTTTTCCTTTTTTTAAAATTTCTCAAAAATGGCTCCTACGGGTTCTTTTTAAATCGCCTCATTTACCAAATTTTTTAGTCTACAAAATGGAGTAAGCAGCATGTCTGCTTAAATTTGTAGAGATGCTACGCTCTAGTAGTAAAAAATTGGTTTTTTAAAGACTGCAATCTTATAATATAAATAAGGTTGTGTATTTTCCGGCAAAATTGTACATTTATCTAAGTTATAGAAAATTAAAACACCTAAGATTTTTATTTCAAGCGGTTTTTTTCTAAAGTTATTAGTTTAGCATCGATTAGTAATTTTACATTTTATTGCCAATCAAAAAAAGAAGAAAGATCTAACAAGGTTGAATTTCTTTTTTAACGTTATTTATTCATGATTAAAATTAGGTTGTGTTTTTTATTATTTACTCAATAGAGTTTTGTGAGAATGTCTCACACCAGTTTTTTATTATTGATTCATATTTTTTAGTTTTATTGACAGCTTAAATTTTTGAAAAATTGATGTTCAATTTTAAAATTACGTTTTAGTTTTGAATTCTGTAGGATTCTACTTAGAAACATTTATATTGTTACAATATAATGTGTGTTCGAGAATTTTCGAAAAGGACCGAGATTTTAAAATTGTTAACGTTAATAATATGAGTAAAGCCAAGCCACTGTGCTACGCATGCACGTACTTGACTTCGAACTCCCTCCGACCCCTCCCCCTCCGACCTACTGTTAGATGTACAGTCTGAGTGTTATTGAAAATTGACAACACCCATTGTATCTTGTAGGCATGCTGTTCCATTGTTGATTACATACGCTGCACTATTGCAGTACATACAAGACTATACTTATACAGACGCACGTTTTGCCTAGCGCTCTCCTTACGAAAATCAGGCTATAATAAATACAGTTCCCAGGAAATAGCCATAAAAGGTGTACTCAGGTAGGCTTGGCTATTGTTGTACGGGTATTATGAAAGAGTGGGTACCTATTTAGATAATTGGCCTTTTTATAACACCTTTTATTCAATCCTAATTTGTTTACAGTTATTAAGATTTATCCAGAAGTCGCCAGAAGGATTTTATATTTTTATTATTGTATCAAAAATCTTTCTTTCTCGAAATCTCCATTAGCCCACCTATATAAAGTAGCCAGTTTGTTTACGGTCAGTTTTAGTTTCATTTTGTCTGTGATTCAGTGAGCGAATTGATAATGCGTAACAGTGCGTTAGGAAAGGCCAACGTTACTGTGAATCACTGTGTATTGGTTAACATTATTTCTGTATCTTTTGTAAGTAGTCTGTAGTAAATTGGTTAAAATATTTATCGTTATTAGCTATTTATATTAGTTTGTTATTTATTATAGGTAATCGAATTGTAATTTATTTGTCGGCTTTAGACACTTAATTTAATTGTACTTTTTAGTTATAATAAATACATGAATTTTAAACTTAAGTGTGTTAATTATTTAATTACCCAGATCCCGAAACGGACCTTAGAGGTAAGTGTCACAATATTCTTTTGTACGATTAAGTTTTTTTGATAATAGATTTGTACCTGTACATGGTATTGCAATAAAACAAATCTCTGTTCTAAGCTGTCTATAGCCTTCCTGGAGGATTCTCCGGTAAAGTAACTGTACTAATCGCCCCGACCCAATTATTTCGTTTTTATATTTTTCTAATTTTTTTGGAAACGTTGACGGTAATGTTTTATTGTGTCGAATACGTGGGAAACTTGTAGGTCATTGTGTTGAGTTTCATTTTATAGTACCAAGGGGATCCCGTATAATTTGAACAGGACTGTAACCGAGCTAATATTACTTGGTTCAACGGATCCGTAAATATGGAAACCATACGTCCAGATTGATTCCAGAAATAAATGAAATATCTTTGATTTAACCCTTCTGTTACGGCTTGTTTATCGTCGTATAGTGAATGTTCAAATGTCAAAACACGCTCCCAAATAAATTTATTTAACTAAGGCCATTACCGATAGAAAATTGTGAAAAAGTTACAGGCATTTTATACAACACGTACGGTTATTTTTATTATAAAAACATAAAAATCAGTAGCGTTTTTCGCTAGCTACAGTGGGTGAAACACTTTCGCGCGTAAAAATTTGTAGGTTATTTTATATTTTTGGCTGTAGCATGTTAAAATTTAAGTTTATCATGAAATTGTACAGAAAATAATTTGTAGAAGACGTTTTCGTGAATAAAACCATGTTTTACAATAAATTTAGAGTGACATTAGCCCTAATAATTACAGTTTGAAATTTTCAACGCGCAAAATGGGAACAGAATATGTGATATTCGAACAGTGCTGCATTATCAAATTCCTGCCATTCCCCACCCTCTTGTTAACAATACGTATGTAAATAGTATTGACATTGACCACTTAAACAGTAAAAAATACACATACAAAATTAAGTAGTAGTGGTAAAAGGATAGGGTTTGTAATAGGCCATGAAACAGGTCGTGGGAGCTTTGACGAAGAAAGACAATGTTTACTCCCCAAATTTCCGCATACCACGCCAACAGTTGCACGTAGGACAAAAAGATTTTATTTGATAGCATCTATACATTATTCTGATTTAGTAGGTAGTTCTACGAACCTAATAGATGAAATATTCCAAAAGTTACATAGTCTTGAAGATAGGACGACTTCAAAAGTAACTTGGCAACTTACAACCATCGTTTAAACCTTGCTATCAATACATTTTCATTGTGTTTTATATGAAATAAAAGAGCCATTTAAGACAAGTAATTTGATATATAAACTAAACAAATCGCTTTATAAATACGTTTGCTATAGGCTTTTAAAGCTGGTAATTATCAGGGCAACGAGATTGCCTCCCGTCGCAGAAGGGTTTATTGATAAAGGGAGAGACAAATATCTACAAATTCGACTAAGTAAGCATTTTGTTCTGTGTATAATTGTTTGTCAGTTAGTGAAAAGTGAGGATTCTTTGTAGTCTTTTGTCAAGAGTGATTGTTTAAGTTAAAGTTAACTTGAATTCCTACTTAAATAAACTTAAAAAGTTGAAGATGATGAACTCTGATCCTGTTACTTTAAATAGAAATAACCACTATTTTTGAGCTTATAGGAAAAATCGAATAAACAAATACTACATTTCAGAAATTAACAAAAATATAAAATGGACTGCGTTTCTTAAGAAGATTGATTAAATATAAAAAGATTGATAGTTAAATTTTCATGGAAATTCAATCAATTATTTCATTTATTTATAGTGGTCTCTTTCTACAACATATAAATAATTAAAGTTCACATCTTTAAGCAAAATAATAAATTTAATTTAAACTTTGTTTAAACTTGTTTTGTTTGAAATGAATTTGAATAACCCACTTGAAAATCAATTTGATTTGTTTTCTCACTTTGAGTCATATAAATAATAAATAAAGGAAACTCTCTGTTCATCGTTTCATTACGTCACTGTAAATAATACTAACAAAGTAATTTCATTAATAAAATGTAAATAACGATGGTTTGTGTTAAATGGTTATAAAGCTTTTGTCTCATTTAATTAAGTAACTATGTCAGAAAGCTTTAATTTTTGGTAAATATTTGTTATGTATTGTTTGAATTCGTTAAAAAAAGAAAGATATTAATTTTTGGTGAAATGTTTGTTTAATAATACCTTGTTAAATGCACAATAATGTAGGGTCCTTGTATCTTTGTCAAGACACACTTTAGGAGGTTTGTTGGTTTACTTAGAGTACATTGTACAAACTAAATGATTATTTAGTTTTATAAGTAATAGTATTACGTAAAAATGTGTGAAATTGTATATAATACGTAATACAAATTTTACAGCTGTAATTAATGCATAAAAGTATAACTTGTACAACTTAAAATGGCACGCGATGTGTTGTTGATGTATTTGAGTTTCCTCTTTCGGTTTGAAGTCACTGAAAAACCTATGCTATTATTTTACAATTAAAAAAACTCAGAAATTTGACTTGTCCTGCTAGTGCTGTTTGCGCCCTTCCACAACTGGACATCGATATCATTTCCCTAATGTTAATCCAGCTGTTAATAATCGCAGAGGCTACTCCCACTACTATTATCTTACACCAACACTATTCGTCATCCCTTTAAACCAAATCTGGATTTAAAAAATATGTATAAAAAATTGTCTATTTCACTGTCTGTCGCTAAATAGAGCTCCTATGCTATGGTGTTATTCTATTTATTTAACATGATCACAGTAATTCTTTCGTTGTTCGGCAGTATATACCGGGTATTTTAAGCTGTGTTTTAGCTTAAATACAGAAATACATTAATTTGTTACAGTTTTCTATTTAAGTACTGTAAATTTTATCACCTGGTCACATTGTGTGAAGATGTTAAGATAGGTGGGTCGAATCCACCTGCGGTAAAAATTTTTATTGTTAAAAAATTAGAAATATTTAAAAAAATAATTATTTATTTTTTTATTTTGACAATTTGTTTCATCATCTAAAATTATTTTCTTAAAAATTTGTTTTTTTTTTGAAGCAAAGTCAGTATTATTTTAAATACCTAAATATATTTCCTTCAGCAACTTTTAATTTTCAGAGACAGCTGATTGCAACAATCATTGCAATAGTTTTAGATGATTAAAAAAATTGTCAAAATTAAAAAAAATAAACAAATAATTAATTGTTTATTTCCAGTATTTTTTCACAATAAAAAAAATTACCGCGGATGGGTTCAACCCACCTGTCTTTACATATCTACACCAGAATGTTACCATTACTCCAAACATAAAATGCGACAAGTTGATAAAATTTACAATACTTAAATAGAAAAGGCCTCTGTGTACGCCGCCACAGGCCTACCGCCCCTTTCGGAACTATTGGCGGTTCCCTATATCGGTACGTCGGACACTTTGATAGCCGGCAGCACAGTACCTAATCAAAGGGGTCGACGGTGACACAACATTTCCTAATGTTTCAAAGTTGATGTTACAGTGTTGCAATCAGTATTGTTAGTCATAATAGCTATGTTATCTGCGTAATGGGCTGCTGAAAAATCCGGTAAGTTTGAATATCAAATGTGTTTAGAGAGTAGAGAAGTGGAGACAGAACGAAAAGTCTTAACACAAGCCAATTTTGGTTAAAGTAAGAATACTGTAGTTAAGTTTATTTTTTGTTAGATTGATCAAATTATGGCAAACGAATCCAAGAACAAAAACCGTAAAATTTTTAATCGAACATAAAATAAAAATAGAATATAATTAAAAAAAAATTAAACTACATTTTTGATGAATAATTTCCGACTGTTCTAACTGATTGCAACTAAAATAATTGCTAGTATCATTACATCATTTCTGCGTAGAAAGTTACTGCTGTTTTCAAGTTCCTGTTTTAGAATAATATTTACATAATTTTTATTTGTAAATATAACAGGTTGATATACATCTGTTTTCAACCTTTGTGATCCGTCAGGTTTTTTTAACAGTGTTCTATTTTAATATAACAGCATTGTTGTTATTGTTATTTCACTGAGTTAATTCTTCGTAGAGCTAAATTACTTTTTTGTTGAAATACATGCCAGAACAGCAAACAAAATGTCAATTAAATATCTGTTTGTCGTTAGGGAATCTTTTTCAAAATCACTCTCTACCGCTTTCATTCGCTTCATTGTGTTACGTAAATTTACAGTGATGCAAACTACTGTAAAAACGAGAATATAAATATATGTGTGTTTTATATTGAAATAGAAATGAAAGAAGCTTTTGGATTCACACTTAATTCTTCTTTTGCTTTTTATTGAAATAGTATGTTTCGTAATGATTCCAGCGTTGGAAAACATTTTCTGATAATAAAAAATTCTCGATATTAATAACATTTTATTCCACTTCTTATCTATTGAATAAATGTTGGATCAATATAATTTTAAATTTATTTTCACAATTGGCTCAAATAATCAATGTAACCCGTTGATATTGCTATAAGGAAATAGTATCTATCCTTACGACATCTTAAACGAAATTGAAGCGGAGATTTCTTGATCTGAATAGCGAATAACACCCATAGTTCCTAGTGGAGAAAACACACCTGAATATCTCTTTCAGCAATACAATTTTCTACCGTCCCTGAAATCACTTCTACTATCACGTACGAAAAATGTGCCATTCGATGCAGAGTACTTTATCCAAAATTAAAGGTAAATTGTTTTTATTGTATATTATATATTATTTGGAAAATGTTTAAGGATCTTTACAGTATAACTTTATATTTTACAAAAATATTGTATTTATTTTGTTTGTATAATTATTTAATATTATATTATTTTATAATTATACGAAATATTATATTATTTGTGCTTTATAATGTAACATTCGCAAGCTAGGTGATTGTGTTTTGTTTATGCAACTCATATGGTGTGAGTAACATTCAAGTATTGACAGTGTAATTTCTTATTTTCCGGACACCGATAGTCGTTATTTTTTAGTATAAAGTAGAATTCCCTTTTGTCGTCAGTCTCTCGACTGGTTTGATGCAGTTCTCTAAGCTGTTCTATCTTGCGCAAGTTGTTTTATATCTACATACCTGTAACACCCTACATCTTTTGTAATTTACTTTATATTTTCTAACCTTTGCCTCCCCCTGCAATTCACTCCCTCAATATTACCCTCCATTATTAATAGACCAATACCTGGATGTCTTAAGATATGCGCCACAAGTCTATCCCCTCTTTTGGTAAGATGCTTCCATATACTTCTTTTTTCATCTTCTAGTCTAAGAACCTATAAATTACTTATTTTGTCCACCCAATCCGAATCTTAAACATTTTCCTATACACCACATTTTAAAAGCTTCTATCCTCTTCCTTTCTACAGCCCCTGTCATCCACGTTTCACTCCCGTATAATGCTACACTTCAACCATAGTAGTTTCTTCATGACGGCCCGTTAAGCCTACAATAGTTATCAGTTTTTAAGTGAGAATTAATTATTTATTTAATTATAAATGGCCATATTGTCGGATAAACGTAATACCAGGTAATAGCAAATTTTAAGTTTTTGAACTTTTTAATGCTGCTTTAAAATATGTTAAGGTTTAACAATGTTTGATGTTGTAAAAAGTTTTGATGTTTAAAATATTTTAACATTTAAAAATAATACAAGATGAAATTGTAACTGATTGTGTGTTTGTACAGCAGAGTTAGCATTAAGCAACTGTTGTACAACAGATAATCTTCTGAGAAGATGATGTATTGCAGATACGTATGTGGTATTAGAGTTTAGTTCCCGAGATCACTTTTAAGTTAAATTTCGTTTACATCTCAAGTTTTAAAAAATTTTGTGTGAATTTAGACTGTTATTAAGGTATTTAGTGTAATTTCTAGTTTTATCAACTGTAACAATTAATTTGTAAATTAATATTTGTTATAAATTTTAAAAGTTGTTAATAAGAAATAACCAGATCCTGAGAGAACCGGGAATCAAAGTCGCAATCTATACTAATATTTTAAAGACAAAGCGTGTTTTGTGCAGGCTAATTTCAAAAACTACTGAAAGGATTTTCATGAAATTTTGATAGCATATCTGTATTTTTATTCACAACAACAATTTCTTTTAAATTTTTTAAAAATGATAACCCTAAGGACCCTAATGAAGATTTTCATGAATATCTATTAGTGTGTGTGTGTGTGTGTGTATGTGTGTACATGTGAGTACGCATTGCTGTTGAAGTAGAAGAAGGGGTTTGAAGAAGGCGAGAGACGTACACGGGTAAGTTATCAAAACGGCATTTTGTATGTGTGTGCGCGTGCGTACGTGTTTACTTTGGGGGGGGGTATACCGTCGACTAGCAGCTGCACAATTTCTGTTACATATTTTATTAAAAAACAATTCATTATACATGTTTCGCGTCCGAAGCCGCGCGGAGTATGTTAGTATATAATATTATAAAGTTGTAAGATATTATAAAACATATATATATATATATATATATATATAAACTTACTGCTTCATTAAAATCTGTTCATTTTTTTAAACAATAAGTTACTATATCAAAGAGAGTAAAAAAACTAAAAGAACTCAAACAATCATAGACCTTTGACCTCTGTGACATTTTTAAAAAAAAGTAAAATAAAGAGAATGTTACGATACATTTTTTACGGTATCTGTAAGGCAAGTCAAAAAGAAACTAAATTGTTTCAACCTTGAATATCGAGCTAAAATATTGTTTAATAAATTATTAGAAAGCTCGTAAATTTTGATGTTCGCATGGTCTATCAAAATATTTAACAATAAAATCTGAAATTTCTTGTTATACTGTCATTATATTGAGATCTCCATGATGAATCTGTTGCTAATGTATCAGTCAGGATATGTCCAACATGTTTTTGAGTGAAATCGTTGTTTTGCACTGAAATAGCATAAAAAATTATATAAAAATTAATTTTTTGTTCCTGTTGTTTTGTTTATTAATAATATATTCTCGTTTGTACTCTTTCTCTACCCGTACCTGCATTTAATTTTTACTAAGCACAATGAGTAGTGTAGGCCTAAGCCTCTTGACAGATACCATTTCTCAGGTGGTTTTTCCCGGACCGAATTTCTTGTGATTTCAGTACCAGAGAAATCTCATAAATGGAATTTTTTTGTCCCTCAAAAAATCAAACCACTTTAATACAAAAAACCATTTTAAAGCATTTCATATCGTGAATTGAACCTGTTTAAACGAATCCAATGTAATCAACAGTATTACCCATAACTGGCAGGTGGAGTGTCAAATTGTTTGCACTTGATCTGCTAGTTCCAAGGACACAAAAAATAGTTCTGTTCTGAGCACATAGTCAGCGAATTGTATGACTGAAGCATTTAAGAACAGAAGAGGTAGAGGTGTAAAAGACACTAGTCAGAGTTATCTCGTCTGAGAGTAATGAATTTCAATACACAACCAGTCCCTGTAGTGAATAAAGTGAAAATGTCATTTACAGGTTGTAAAGTAGATGCTTTTCAGAGCGCCTGGCATGCTGATAAGTTTACGTTTCCACTCAATGAGGAAGGGAATGGTAAACCACCTTACTCCTCGTTTAACGTAGTGAAGCCTCTAAACTTTCAAACCAGCCTTTCGGTTGATTACCTAAACAACATTCAACAGTAATATTTATTTAAGTTAGGTCGAATTTTACATAAACACCGACCTTTTTATACAAAAGAATCATTATCTAAAAAAATAAACACTTAATTCTTGATATTCAAATTCAGTTGTAATGACTCTCAGATGTAATAAAATCTTCTACGTCAAAACATTAATGGCATACATTGTGGAAGGGGTATAAAGAATATCGAAATGGGGTACTTGCCTCTACCATGAATCAAAGAAGAAAAACATGTCATATTTGAAAAAAAATAATAAAGGAAACCCATCAAAAGAAAGAGAAAGTTTGAATTAAAGATGATGTAAGGGGAAATAAGAATCCGAATTAGTTAGGTTTTGCAGGAAAATAAACATGAAGTAACTGGATTATATTCATGAATTATGAATTACAAAGAAATAAGGAATAAGAAAAAGAAATATTATGTATTTAAGGAATTAAGGTTATAAGTAAAATCTTCCCTTCTTAAATTTATTTTACAATTTTGTAATAAATTTTCAATTTAAGTGTACAGAAGTAGTAAAGATTTATTTTTGTGTAGAAAAGAAGAATTTTTTAGTATTATCTTTTGGTGGACACATTTTTAAGTCTGCTTTGGTTATAGTAAGTATATGGTAGGTATGTGTGCCAGATCTTCTCTCTTTGTTTGTAATTTCACGTCTTCTTTCGTCTCATATAAACAACAAATTACTTCTTAATTTGGTTCATCTCTTTTTCTCATCGCTCAACTGTGTTTTCATTCGTCTCTTAAAATAGACCTTCATTGCTCTCTCGTGAATTTCATTTCTGTTAAATGTTTCGTCAAGAAGAAAAGAATGGTAGCCTTTCACTGTATTGTACCACTCTCTCTGGTGTTTCCGTGTTAGTTTGTTAATGGCTACAATTTATCTTCAGAAACACTGTTTTGTTTTCGGTCCCTTATTTTGCTTAGTTGTACCGTTAATATAATCATACTTGTACCAGATCGCAAATATAGTGTAGGAATAAACACAAGAATTCTTAATTTGGAAAAATATGTTTTGCCAACACAACTGACAGGAATTAAACGGGTTACACAGCTGAAACAAATAGTTTTATTTTTATCTAAAAAGACTAATTACAGAAACCTAAATTCGACAAAAAATATGTTATAAACTTGTTTCTTACATTTTAAAATTGTATGTTCCTTATAGGAGCAAGAGATTAATTGTATACAGTATGTAGATAAAAAACTAGCCTATTGCGTTAAGAATTATATTCAATAATATTTGTTTGACTTTATTAGTAAAATTCACAACTGTTTATAAAACAACGAGTAAATGAGATAAAACGCGCTTTAAGTCTTAGTGATCGCCACTCAACAGTAAGCCCCAGCTGTAATTTTTCCAAAAAATGGTTTCCATAATTTTTTGTACTGTCGGAAATTAGCCTACTTATTGCAAAAAGATGTTCTTACTCCATCGTCGGCGTAGATATCTGTAGGGATTTCCGGGAAGGTGTGGTAGGCACATGTTGCGTACAATTTAGTTACTATGGTGATATAAACTTTCGATGCTTGCCAGTAAGAAAGTTTTCGCCAGGTCGAGGTACGAGCCCTGCGCTGGGTAGCCCAGTGGTGGGACTGCAACCTTTGAGCCTCTAGAAGGGTCCTGGGTTTCATTTGCAGACCCACCTCCTTGGTTTGTCCGCCCTCTCCACCGTTGGGAAAATTCCTCCTCCGTCTTCAAGACCGATGACCATTTTTCGGGCTCAATTGCCCTGAATTTTATTTGGGTTGACTCCCTAGGCTCTTCCGCCTTTCACGCCATTAGGAATTCTCCATCTCAGCCGTGAAGACCGTAAACCAGTTTTCACCTCAGTTGATCCGCTGGTACTTATTTGGGTATGCCTTATTCGTACCTGCCTGCATATCTACAGGAAGTTCCCTATCAGCCATTAGGACGCGCCGTGTCGGCGTTGAGGCCCCCATCTCAGTGTCACACAAGGTTAAGCTTTGCCCCTACTCGATTCAAAGCCAAACCCTTGCATGAGCTGACCGAGCACGATCAGCTCATGCTGTAAGTAAATGACACAGTTATCATTTTTAACACAGAAGACAGGCTCCAATATGCCTTTTTTAAGTTGCACAGCATTAGCGCAGAATTAGGCATGGGAATATCGGCGCAAAAATTAAAGGTTATGGCATTAAAGGGAAGATGGCCGGTTTGCTCAAAAATTATACTTGGCAACCAAACTATAGAACAAATTCGAGGCTTTAAATATTTAGGATGCAAGATTTCCTATGACAAAGACGATGACGTGAGTGAAAAACTGGCAAAATTCAGCGCTGTCTGCGGTTCTATTCGCAGGACAAACAAAAAACGAGAAAGGACAGCCAAATGAAATTTTATAGAGCAATGGCTGTACCACTCATAACATATGGGAGTGAAACATGGGTGTCATTACAGAGGAATGAATCTCGTATCCAGGCTGCTGAAATGAGGAAATGAGATTTTTGCGGGGAGTCAAAGGTTGTACCCGGTTAGATAGAGTACGAAACGAAGCTATCCGCGCCGAATTAAATGTTCAGTCACTGTTGGAAAAGTCAAGAATATATAAGAGAAACTGGTCCAACCATTTACTTCACATGCCAGCTCACAGACTTCTTCTGCGAGCATGGAAATATAAACCTAGAGAGAAGCGAGGCTTGGGAAGACCTAAAAAGAAATGGATACCGGAACAAGCCATGGAGCCTAAACCTTGACAGATGATGATGGTGATATAATTTCTTATTGAATCTTATGTAAATTTTATGAAATAATTCGTTTACGTACGGGATTTTGATGTCATAGTGTTTACACCTGGCTAGGCAACTCACTTGGAACACTCATGCAGATATTAAACGAAAAACTCTAAACGACAGAAGAAAATGATTTTACTTCCTACTTTCTATAGGTAAATTACCCTTGCGTCTTAAAATACTTTTTCATAAAACTTATCTCCAGCCTGTTTGGATGTATGTCTGCCAAATGTATGGACCTGCTAAGAAGTCCTTAATTTCAAAAAATCTACTTATCGTAGTTACTTTTTGACAAAATATTTTTGTTATCGGTTTTGGTAGACTCAAGAGACATGAAATACTCGATCTGCCGATTTATATAAAAACAACGTAGAATTTCTGTAAATCAAGTATACTTGATTATTGGAGTGAGATTTTTGAATTTCAGAAATACTAATAACATCACCAGCTCAGGAAATTAGTGTGCCTACCTTCTGAGATCGGGAAAGGACTGTGGGAGAGGGTGATCCCGCTGATCTCCAGATATCTCTTCCCTCCGCAGTCTCCCGACCATCCTCTCCGCAAACTGAGCAAACAACTTCCAGCTCTCCTCATCCCCCAGCATCAAGAGTGAGTGTTGGTCAGTGACAACGAGAGGGGAATTAGGCTACGGTTCCCTTTCACGCCTCGCTGACAGTATGTAAATTTTTTAACCCGACATTTCCCTTGCAGTATTATATAAACAGTTCCGAGGGAGATGGAGGGTTCTTTGCTAATGTCGGATCAAGTGGCCAGGCGGCGGGTTTTTGGTTGGTAGGAGGTTGCGGCCTCCTTAGGGTTGGACGAAGACGCCTTAATTAAGTCCAACACTAATTTTCCCATCGTGAGGGAGTGAACATGAGTTTTTCTCGCCGGCTCAGATAAAAAAAATACTAATAACATAATTACTGAGTTACATATTGTTCTGAATTTAAGAATAGATTGTAATGTTGCTGTTTTGTTGTTTAAAAAAAATTCTCTTATACAAGAAAACAATGCCAAGAAATTTATTTTATAGTTATTATATTTTATTTATTTATTTAACGAAACAATTGTAGTACAACATTTATATTTTATTTTCAAAAGTTATTTATCTTACCAACAGTAAATTCAAGTGAAAGATCATTTTATAAAAGTTATGAAGACTAAATATATATTTTTAGAAGAAAACTGTATATATTGATACAACAAACATCCAACAAAAATAAAAAAGTAGATATTTTATATAAATTTATTTATCCATAAATATTTTTGATCATAATATAAAATTATTATTGCTGTAAGTAATTTTACAAAGTTTTCCGTGTATATATATATTCTATTATTACTTGTTTTAAAAATAAATTAAAACAATACGATACAGATTTCTATCTTATTTGTAATACTGTATTGGATCTCAATAAGTTGTTTTATATTTTGTATATAAACTGGAAAGAGGAAGTAGCTTTCAATAGTATTACAGTTTTTACCAGTTGAAATGCAATTTAACTGGTATAAATCATATATCTATCTATTTATAAATTTAGCTTAATTTTTCTTTGAAATTTAAAAGGAGAGGATATAATACAGAGTATGGAACGGGAAGTTGATATTGAAGATGTGTTGTAGGATCAAGGGTGATTGAGAGGTAGTATGTAGCAATTGTACAGAGTAACAAGGTCAAATACATAGTATACTAGAATAATTCTACTCCAATAGAACTCTTTGAAAATAAACTCAATTTAAATTCTACTTTTTTTTCCTAACATATCTTATGGTTTATTTGTTTTTTACCTTCTTAATAAAAGTAGGATTTTCATGTAAATCAAAACAGAAATAGTTTGAAGAGTTCTTGTTCTATTTCTGTAAGAAATATTTTTATTTGATTGAGAAGAAAGAGTTATTTCTAAGATTATTTACGTGCCATTTCTATTATTGTTCTTATACATCCTTTTATACCATTCTAAAATTCATAAACGACTGTACATAAAATTATTATTAGAAAACCAATGTAGAAGAATTACGTCAGCTTTGTTTTCCTTTCAGCCCGTCTCTTGATATGCTGTCGTTCGATGATTTCTAAGTATAAACATCAATGTCTACACATCAGTAATTTCAAAATTGTAAAATTTATTTTTCCAGGTTTTATGACAGATTTTCTTCATTTAAATTTTATATAACCTATTTGCTCAATACTCAATAGTAAGTGTCATTGTAATTTAAAATATTGTTTCATAAAACAATAAATATTTCATTAATTTATCAGGAGTAAAGTAGTCGCCGCGCGTCAGCTGTTTAACAGCTGATTTTCGGAGAAGGTCGCATGATTCAAATCCTAGTAAACGTACTGTATTTACTTTTATACGATTTTTTAAAAAATTTGTTGTCGGGAACTGTACATTATTAACAACTAACCAATTTGATTGCTGCTTTGCTGTATTAATCGACGTGAATTAGGTATAAGTTTAAAGAGGGACCGCCAGTAGAGTTTGTTCATGATGGCTGTCAGCTGGTCACCATACAAAGTCGTTTGCCCAACCAGTGTTACTTAACAAATAATAGCGACTTTCTACCAGCTGACTGACTGGGCTGGGCCGAAGGCCTTATTCGAATTTGAATACTAGACAATGGTTACCGGTGTACTTTAATGGGTTGAGGTTCAATTAACAATACTCTCTCACGAATGGTCGGCCTGAGTTTGTACAAGTCTATACCTTATTTACATATCATACTTATCATCCTTATTCATTATATCATGGGGTTGCTTTTTTTCTTAAATTGAACAGATTGCAACATACACACGTTGTTGCTGTTTAGATCATCAGCTGAAAGGCTGGTTTGAACCTCTAGAGGCTTCATTAAGTAAAACGAGGAGTGAGGTGGTTTACTATTGCCTCCTCACTGATTGAAAAAGTATGATTATCAGCATTCCAAACCCTCTAAAAAGCATCTACGTTCCACCCTGCCAATGACACCTTCACTTCATTTACCGCATGGTCTGGCTGTATAACAAAATTCTGACTCGTATCTTTTACACCTTTAACTCTTCCGTTATTATATAATTGGCTGACCTTGTGATAAGAAAGAAAACTATTTTTTGTAGCCTTGGAACTAGCAGATCGAGTGAAAATAATTGACACTACATCTGCCTGTTTTGGGCAAATACACACATTAGGGATTAAAATGTATTTCTTTAATACTCAACATACACCTCCTCTGAACTCCTCCATACCTCTTGTTTCTTACGTGCTCTGTACATTTAAATTCCAGTACTCTTGATGTCGTTGGATAAGGCGCACTATTTCCAAGCGATGAAGTAGATCCCACAAAAGCCCACTGCAGTGACGTCACGCGGACAGCCTTCTCGTTTTCTGTCCATGATAAAAAGCCGTCTAACTCTCGGTGAAATTAAAATAATATCAATAATATTTAATAATTCTTACATAATTAAATGTAATGCCCGTAACGGGAAAGTGTCAAATTATTTGCACTCGATTATTTCCAGGTATACAAAAAATAGTTCTGTTTCTTATCATATGGTCAGCCAATTATATGACTGAAGCATTTAAAAACAGAAGAGGTAGAGGTGTAAAAGACACTGATCAGAGTTATCTTCTCTGAAAGTAATGAATTTCATTATACAGCCAGACACTGTGGTGAATGAATTGAAGGTGTCTTTTACAGGGTGGAGTGTAGATGCTTTTCAGAGGGCCTAGAATGCTGATTAGCATACTTTTACATTCAGTGAGGAAGGCTATGTAAACCACGTTACTCCTAATTTTTACTTAGTAAAGCCTCTAGAGGTTCAAATCAGCCTTTCGGCTGATGACCTAAACAACAAATAAATGTATTGCATAGAAATAACTAATTCTACTTTTTTATATTATTTTAATACTTATTAAAATATAAGCAGCCTTTTCGACAAAAATTAATTATTGTCGTCCTACTGCAATGTTGTTAATTTTCTGTTTTTGCAACTACCGAGGTATTTACTTCAAGACCTTTCTTTATCTTACTTATTTTTTTTATTTTCGAGTTCATTATTTTTCATTTTTTGTAATTAGACAATAAAACGTAACACAAAACAATGATTACTTATGGCAAAACTGATGAATTTTTTTGGTACTACAACAAGCGCACGTTTCACTAAAAATTTCAAATAAACTATTATGTTAATCTCCATGAAAACTAAACTTAAAATCAATACTTGAAATCACTAAAATTGAAAATTGTATCTACCTTGATTTTTTAGTGCTTGCTTGACTCTGTCACTTCTAATTAATCACTCTGTTCAATTTTTTCAGTTTTTCTTTTTACTAGTCGTGGTCACCTGACTTTATTACCGTTTTCATTAATTTATTGCTTTCAAAAAGAGTATGCCCTGCATCTGCTCATGAAATCCGTGGTCGTTCCCACCCTTTTGTTCCTATTCTATTGCCACTATTATAAATAACACTATTTCATCTTCCATCTGTGTTTCTTTAATTATGATCCTCCTATTTCCATTTTTGTTCAAAAATTTCTAGACACTAGAACAGAACCTGGTACTTTTTGTTTAACAATCTACCACGTTATTATACTACTTAACGGTGTTGCTTTTCCTAGGACGGAAAGTTGCAATTTGATTTTCTGTTATTTTTCAAATAAGAATCAAATTTTCAATGTTGTATTACACTATAATAATTATTATTATAAGTTATTTACAGTAAATTGCATTACGTTTAGAAGAATACATGAACAGTTGATGTGCTAGTGATTTGGAACGTGGACTATTAATACATATTTTATTTATTTATTTATTTTTATCCCTAATGTGTGTACGTTGCAATCTGTTAAATTCAGAATAATAAGCAACCCCATGGCTCAATGAGATGAGAATGATGTGTATGACGTGTAAATGAGGTGTAGTCTTGTACAGACCCAGCCCGACCATTCCTGAGAGAGTATGGTTAATTGAACCCCAACCATCAAAGTACACAGGTAACCACTGACTAGTATTGAAATCCGTATAAAAGTAACTACCTTTACTAGGATTTGAACCAGGAACCTTCGTCTCCGAATATCACCTGTTAAAGAGCTGACTCACGGCGACGACTTTACCTCTAGACCAACAAAATAATGTGAAAAAATCAGATTCAATTAAACTTTCTCTGTTTGCGTTAACACGTGCATTCGTTATTTTTTAGTAAATATGTAACCGAAATATAAAGCTACACCTTTTTTGAAATATGTTAGATTCTCGGATAAATAGATTTATTAAAACTTGAAATGAACTGTTTTGTTTCTGAACCGAATTGTCATGACTGAGAATTTAAAATTAAATTACGGAATGAATTAAAAGAACATACTGAATTGTCGTGTCACAGATTTCGACATCATAACGTTCATCAATATTTTCAACTCTAAAGTCAATTTTGATGCGGTAAAAGCAATTTCATGAATAATTGATTTTTCACCTCTCAAAAGAGTGAACTCCAAAGAGTTTTACAAATTTAGTTAACTCCGTTAATTCACATATTGCGTGCAGAAAAATTGTAAAAAACCATTAGTTTTGCACATTTTATATTAGTTTTAAACGAAATTTTCAATATGAAAAAGTTTTAAAATAAATCGATATAAGTTGGTGATATTATATAATATCGTTTGATTTGCAATCATGCAAAATCACTGTAATGCTCAAAACATATATCCCAGTATAAATTAACATGCGCCTTCTCCACAGACTGGGACAGTTAGATATTTCGGAATCAATCTTTACTAAAGACGTAACTTACATGGAAACCTCATAATTATCTTTCTAAAACGACAAACTTTCACTCATAGAACAAAATTATCATTGAGCTTAATTAGCTTAATTAGTGGATATTCTTTACTTCTAATAATAATTTTCCCAGTTATATCAAAATTAAATTTTTATTTTCATTTAAATTTCTTTAAAAGGTTTCCTTTAAGGTTTAAAAGAATTTCTTTTAAAGGAGAGGCCGAGTAAATTATAAATTGAACAAAACGGAGGCCATTTCGAGCTACTTGTACAAAATAAGCAACACTTTAAATTAATTCTTCATTATTTTCATTCTGAAAATAATACTTAAGTAATTATTATTACCAACTTACAAAAGTTATAAGTTTTGATAACAATTTAATCTGGTTTTGTTATCAATAAAAGTTGAATTTTATTACATTAAATTAAATTTTTACTTTTATGTTTTACGTTAGATAACTTAAAAACAGCCCATAACAGGCAGGTGGGGCGTTAGATTATTTGTGCTGGATCTGCTAGTTCCGGGGCTACAAAAATAGTAGTTCTGTTTCTTATCATATGGTCAGCCAATTATATGACTGAAGCATTTAAAAACTGAAGTGGTAGAGGTGTAAAATACACTAATTAGAATAATCTTCTGAAAATAATGAATTTCATTATACAGCCAGACCCTGTGGTGAATGAAGTGACGGTGTCATTTCCAGAGTGGAAAATATATGCTTTTCAGAGGGCCCAGCATGCTGATAAGCGTACTTTTCCACTCAGTGAGGAAGACAATGGTAAACCACATCACTGCTCGTTTTGCTTAGTAAAACCTCTACACGTTCAAACCAGCCTTTCGGCTGATGAGACCTAAACAACACATATAAAAAATATTTCACGGTGTAAATCATTCGTAATACAATGCAAAACTATTCTAGTTTTCAAAGGACACTCATACAAAAAATATTGCAATAATGTTACTCAATATAAAAAAAAACATACTGTTCTAATTTAAAACTGTTTTACTCGATTTTGATTAAACCACGTTTTCTAAGTCGTTATATGAACGCAGTGAAGTGAACGCCTTTGAATATGTGTTTGTTTTTATTTGACATAATAACGCTTCGTTTCTTTACGTATAAAAATAAAAATTCTATTTCTGTGTCTGTTAAAAGAATTATTCCTGATATACAGTACAGGTGAATTCTCAAAGTTTATGTCATATTATATTGCTATAATAAAATCATTGAAAATTGTAAATTGCTTGGTTTTTATTAATTTTTGAAATTTATGTTTACTTTTTACACGAAATCAAAATTAATTTACTAGATTACACAATTTTAATCTAAAAGAGGTGCCAACACAACAGCGCTTCTAGTGACAAGAAAAAATGTAGTGATAAAAAAAAATTCATATGACTACCTTACCCGAGGCTAACAAAATATTGTTACATTGTGATATTCTAGAAATGGGTAAGGGAATAAATTGTTCATTGTAAAGAATTGCGAATTGTATGGGATAAAGTGTGTTCAAATAAGGATAGTGAATTACGATGAATGAGATGTTTTGAATTGAACAGTTCTAAAAAATCTAAACTGGTTGAAATGTTTGGTTTTATTTTGATTCCTTCTACTAAGTTCGAGAATAGCGAAGAATTCTTAGAAAGATTTCATTTGTTTGGGAAACTATCAGACCGCAGCAGGTATAAAAACACTAAGCGTCTTTGTAGTCAGTCAGTCAATACCTGAATTGTGAATGGAAAGTCATTCGAAATAGTTTTGTTACGGGGCCGGTTCTGAGCTAGGTAAATAGTGCTTACGGGTGGTAACAAGTGGTTGTGGTAGATCAATTATAGTTTTGTTTTCCAAAGGACAGTTTCTTAATAGTAAAGGTTAAGCGTAAGTTTAATTAATTTAATGAAAGTAATCTAATTGTATTTGTTAATAGGCTAAGTTTAATCAATTAATTTTGTCTATAAATAATTAATTGTTATAAGTTTAATGGAAGTCTCTTTACTTTCTCTTTTCTATATGAATATAGGAAGGAAAAAATTGTTTTCATGTCAATCTTTCGAAATCGTGTTTTCACCGGATCTATACGTTTCCAGATTCCCTGAACCGAAAAAACATGTTTTTAGCGATTGGTCTGTGTGTGAACAGATTCCGGTTAAGCAAGGTCCGGTTAACTGGAGTTTGACTATATAAACGAATAAGAAAAAATAACTAAATTTTAGATTCTCAAAAAAATGATAGACATAATGGAAACAATTCTTCTGGTTTCAGGACGTTTTAAACAGACATTTCATTGCGAATTCCGAAGTACAATATATGACCAAATCCTATTTTATTAATTTTCTTATCACTGTTAACGCATTTACATGACGTTTTAAACGATCTAATTCATTCACAAATTGGGGAATGGTTTAACAGCTTTTTAAACTTCAAATTTTCAAGGAAACGTTTTATTTTATGTCCAATGAAACGTCAAAGCGTTTTAATCGTTATTTTTATTTGTTGTAAGTAACAGAGCGTAATTTGTTAAAATAGAGGAAATAAAACATTGTTTTTGGTTTCTCTATCCAAACAAGCATTCCTATTCCATCAACTGTAAAGCAATTACATAAATGTCATTGTCATCTTTAGTGCTAATATAAAGTATAAAAAGCTCAGGACGAATGAAAGGACAAAGTTAAAAAAGCTTTTCTCTATATTTTACAAATTCTTTTGTTTTAGTTACTCATATAAAAAGTATTACTTTTGTTCATTCCTTCTTTCTTTTTTTTGTTAAATTCTTTCTAAATGAAAAGGTTTCAATGTTCTTTTTTGTTGAGAAAGTACGTATGCAATTTTTCACATACGTTACTAGTTTTTTATTTTTTGTAAATTTTTAAACTTTTTTTTGTGGTTAAGCTTTTGTCATTTTGTTTCTTTTAAAGCACATTCTCGTATTTTTAGGACAGGTTGAAAAGAATATTTTTCACTGTTCTAAACAATACACCTTCGTAATTCACCCACACACGCATTTTACGCATTCGTTTGTGATGGATATTATGAATTATCTACTCAGTATGCAATGGAGCTAACGTTTTACGTAAGTAATACTACCATTTACATTTAGTACTGCTTATTTATACACATAACAGTCGTTATGTAAAAATTTTAATTGCTAATTGCTTCTTGACATTTAATAATACTCAACCATTCTTTTAATTAAGTTATTTTTACATACATTTTGTTGTATTTCCTGTTTTGTTATGCTAATTAATACTATTGTCACAATGAATAAAGTACAAATTAAAACTATTTGTTTTTTCTGTTGCTTAACTCCAAAAATTTCCGGTCCTGACCGAGGCTAACTTTCGATGCTTGCCAGTAATTAAAATTATACTTGACAACCGGAACTATAGAACAAGTTAATTTAGGATGCAAGATTTCCTGTGACAAAGATGATGACGTGATATAAAAACTGGTAAAATTCAGCGCTGTCTGCGGTTCTATTTGCAGGATAATAACAAAGAAACCGAGAAAGGACACCCAAATGAAATTTTATACAACAATGGCTGTACCACTCATAACACATAGGAGTGAAACATGAGTGTCATGACAGAGGAATGGATCTCGTATCCAGGCTGCTGAAATGAAATTTTTGCGAGTAGTCAACGGTTGTACCCGGTTAGATAGAGTACGTAACAAAGCTATCTGCGCCGAGTTAAATGTTCAGTCACTGTTGGAAACGTTAAGAATATATAAGAGAAACTGGTCCAACCATTTACTTCGCATGCCAGCTCACGGACTTCCTCTGCGAGCATGGAAATATAAATCTAGAGGGAAGCGAGGCTTGGGAAGGTCTAAAAAGAAATGGATGCATGAACAGGCCATGGAGGTAAATCCTTGACAGGTGATGAAATTTCTAAAAATTTGGTACGTCATAAAATATAATATTATAGACCACGTGAGGTGACTTTACACATTTCTAAAAGTTCTTTTTGGAGCCCACATTCTCAGCATTCGCTCGCTGTACGATTTCCTTTTTTCTTCTGTCAACCCGATGTTCTGCTTTTGCTCATTATGGAAGCCCTTAAAGTACGTTAGTAGTTGTCTGAATTTGGTTTGGTTAAATAAGTTTTCTTGGTTTACTCCAGTTTTCTCATTATCCTTTCTGACTTCTTAAACAATTTATCCGACACCTTAGGTCTATTGTTTAGTGGGGCTCGTTTATCTGGTCGTTCGAAAGAGTTTAAAGCTATCTAATCCGTAAAATGCTTCTGCCAGAGATGGTCGGTAAGGCCTAGATATCGAGGTGCAACCTCCACGTGGTGGCCCTAAATAGGTAGAGTATCTTCTCTACCGAAATGAAGAGGAAACGAAGCTTATGGCTTTACAACTGTAATGCTAAATCGTCTAGAGCAAGGTTTCTTTATCCCACCATTTTTTATCTTCAGGCGACTTTAGACCGCACGATTATTACATGTAATAATGAAGGTTTTTTATTTTTATTTATTTAAGTTATTCTACGACGAATATATTTCTCTATACAATATGATCAATGTTTATCAATCTGTTTAATAAATTTAAAATTTTTCATATAAAAATCAAGATGGTTCATAATTCATTTCATCTGCTGTTTCAGATTCATAGTTAGAAAGTTAAATTCTGTAGTTGGTAATGACAAAAATATTAATGTGACTTTAAAATATAAAAAAATGCTTTATAAAATTACACTGAAATATTTTACAGAGTTTAATCTTTGCAAAAAGTTTTTTTAAAGGTAAATATAAACTTTAAGCAAAGGTGATAAAAGTCTGATTAATAATGTTTTTAGAATGAAAATACAAAACAAATCAGTAGTGTGTTTCAAATAAAGACTAAACTTTGAACGAAAACAAAACTAAACTTGACTATGTACTGTGAATTAATATCTTGCATATGATGTCGTTGATGCTGAATATGACAATAACCATGATGGAGATGACAATGATAAATAGTAGAAGTAGAAAAAATTGAATGAGTTAAAATGATAAATAGATAAGTAAATTTAACTTAGTTTTTAATTTTTAGTAATTACTACAAATAAATGAATCTCTTTGCTAGCTGTATTTTGTTAATATTATTAAATGAAGATTTATAAATGTGAGTATTTTTATTTGAGGCCTGTTCGGTCAAGATTACAATTATATTTCATTAACTCAAATTTTTAATATAATCGATTAGTATAAATTTAAAATCTTATCATAATTTTTAAATTTCCTTGTAATGCCAAGAAAACTATCAATAATATTAATTAATAGATAGGGAAAATTGACACTATTCACTTTTAAACAACGTGAGTTCTTTGGGAATGTTATGAGAAGAAATAAATATTAGCTGCTTCAATTGATAACGAAGGAAAAAATTAAAGGAAAAAGAACACTCGGACAAATCCTGATTAAGTACGCTAAGTCAGTGGTTTACCTTCTCTTCAATAGATCTTTCCAGTATTACAGAAAACTGGATCTGTATTACCGAGATGATATCCAGTATCCACCTGGAGAGAAACCAGAAAAAGAAGAAGAAGAAAAAAGAGAAGCGGACACGAAGAAGGCGAAGAAGAAAAGGAAACTGAAAAATATAACGAAAAAAGAAGAAGGAGAAGGTGTGGTAAGGAGAAGAGAAAAAAATAAAAGGACGAAGACGACACGAACAATAAGAATAGACTTCAGACAACTAATTTGGTATGAGCACTTCGAAGAATGACAGCAGATAGCTGGTTAAAACAAACTTTTTTCTATCAAAATATTACAAGGAATAAAGATAACATGAAGATAACTAAAAGTCATGGATGAAAGATCGAAAAGCCTATGAAAGCTAAAGATTTCAACGAGTGTGATCGGAAAGGTAGAGGTCGATGCACATGGGAATCAAATAAATCTAAGACTCCAGCATAAAATAAAATAAATAAATCGTAATTAACGATCAGACAAGAATATTTAAATATTTAATTTTTTTTTGTATATAGTGAATAATGTTTAAATTTTAATTTACATGTTTTTTGAGGTCGCTAATGACTTTGTGCTAGATCAAAAGTAAAATAAACAAAAAACTAATGAATACAAGCCTATGTTGTATTGGGGTTAGTGTAATCGGAATGGTTAAGTAATTATTTTGTTATCTTATTAAACACGGCTAACTACTGATTAGTAACATCAAGCTAAACAATTTAACTTAAATAGTGTTATGCACTACATCGATAGAGCAACAGGGGCTTACAAAATACCTACCTCAATATTTCAAATAGTTAACAATATATTAATTTTTCTGAGAAATACCTTAAGAACATATATATATATATATATATATATAACCATATTTTATTTAAAACGTAAATTATTTTATTGTTATAAATATATATATTATACGTCATACATATTACAATGACTTTGAATACACATTGCACCTATATTTTGCTACCTACTCATATTTCTTCATGTCGATTCATTTTAATGTCCGTTTCTGAACGACGACGTCGACGGGTGACGACAAAAAGAATAATAAATCACGTAACTGAAGTAATTGTGTAACAAATCGACCAATGCTGTGAAATTGTATGTTATTTCAAAATTATTCGTTGGATTAACGTGTTACTATTTTTGTTAAACGTATAAAGAAAACGCTCTATAAAGAAATTGCAAGTAATTTATGTGATTTCCAACTTTTCTTTTCAATGGGAATTTATTTATTAAGTTAATTTTTTAATAAAATTGTTGTATTTACAAGTTTTTGGTTAAATATCATGAAAGAAAAAATTATATATATTATATAATAATTTTTTCTTTCATGATATTTAACCAAAAACTTGTAAATACAACAATTTTTTTTTGTAAGTATAAAAAGTATGTATCGTACGAAGAGGAAAAGGCAGGAGAAATTTTTTTACTTTCTCCTGCCTTAGTCTAAATGAAGTATAAGTAAGGAAAGTTGTTTTCATGTAGTTGATTATGTAGGCACCGGAAATACACTTTTCAGGCCCCCTGAACCCAAAATTACATGTTTTTATCAATTGGTCTCTGAATCTGGGTGTGTGCGAACAAAATAATTATAGAACGGAAAATCGTACGAAGTGGAAACTTAGAACTTAAGGATCATCAAAATTGGTCAACCGATAGTAAAAGTTTATTGGTGAGATTTTAACTTATTTATGAATTTTTTAAAAATGGCTTCAACGGGTTCTTTTAATATTGTTGTGATTTAGAAAATGAGGTAAGCGGTATGTCTGCTGAAGTTCGTGGAGGTGCTGTGCTCTAGTGATAAATTTTTTTTCAAAAAAATGCCTTAATATGCATTTTAAGGAAAATTGTAGGTATTATAATTAAAGTATAAAAAAGTATAAAAAATTATAAAACCTACAAATTTAAATTCAAAATATTTTTTGCGCTGAGTTTAGCGTCAGTTGGTGATATTCCATATTTTGGTCGTTGAAATCGGATAAAAATGATTTATTTAAGATTGTGGACCTTACATGTATTTTAGGGCAAAAGTTTATATATTAAAGTTATAGTGTACTATTAAAAAAACCCTACAAATTTCAAGTTTTTTCTACAGAATTTAGTTTAGCGTCTATTAATAATTTCCCATTTTTACGTACCAAAATTTAAGTCTAATAGAGGTTGATTTTCAATTAGCATCATCCATTCATGATTAAAATAATTTATGACCACCTCCGTGACGTAGTGATTAGAGCGTAAGATTGCAAAGCGGAAGATCCCGGGTTCGATTCCCGGCTAGTGCCTAGAAATTTTAACACGTTGAACCGACCGTTACAATACTAAAATCCTGTGAAAATACTGTAGTAGTTGCTAAAGACCAAGCTGTGGATGTAACTTTAAATAAAATAAAAAAAGTTTTCCATTTTTAACTGTTTAGGCTACTCATGGATTAAACATAATGTTTTAAATTATTTACAATGATAAGAAAAAGTCGTGTGGGTGTTTTACACGAGATTTTTATTTTGTGCAATAATACTGTTCAATTTTAAATCAGTATGCGTAAAGGCATTTTTAATTAATCCGTTATGCTCTTGAAAGCCAAAATTTCTTTACTTTTTTATAGTGCTCAAAAATTTCGTAGTTTCTTTAATACTATAAATATTTTTACCGATTTTAATAACTTAAAAAAATTGTAAATTGAACGTTACATTAAAATGTAAATTTTTCTAATTATATTATTTTAAATGATATAATTACAACTAAATACGAACTTTAGAGCAGTATTAGAAACATACAAAAAAAACATTGGCGCTACTTGATTTTACAGCAGATTTCTTCCGTGACTGGTCAGGAGAGTCAGGTGCCGTTAACTTTAGTATTCGCGTCACATTTATTTAAAACGTTTTAAACGTATTTGTTTTTAAAGTTTCGTTAAATTTATTCATTATTTATTTGAAATTTAAATTATTTTGAATATTTTATTAGTCTTGACTTGTAAATTTAAAAATATAATTTATTCTTCTGTTGAAAACTAACATGAATGTTATAATATGTATGTAAATTTTAACATCAAGCTTTCGACTACGGGTGGCTTTGTCGGCAAAATATTACGAATATTCTGAGTTCAATTCCCGGGTAAAATATAGAAAAACTTTGCTTTATACTATAATTATTATATAAGTTAACAATGAATTCGCTATTAAAAAAAATTCACACGTTATTTTAAAATAAATTGTAAAAAAACAATTTGGAAAAGAAATATTAATATTTATGAAGTAAAAAAATTATTACAGTTATATATTTTTACGAATAATACAGGTAAACAAAGTAAGACAACTATTTAATAATTAGCAATTATTCGGACAATGACGTTACTCACATTATCTTTTTTTTGTATTACAACAATACATTGAAATACTTAAAGAAATTTAGCACACTTGATAAGTTTATCAAAAGGTGTCCAGTTAAGAACACTTATAAGTAAGTTTTTTAACAAAAAAATATATCTAACTTTTATCATGAAAGTAAAAAATAATATTAATTATTTTAAGTTACAAAACACAGCAAAAATTATAAAATTAAATAATTGGAGAAAATTTACTGGCGGTAAATAAAATTGTCCGAATCCAATAAAATTTTTATTTATTAATCAATTCTAAAGCCCATATGATCAAACGGTATTCAACTCTGGGGAAATGCGGAGAATGCCAATTATTTAAATATATTTAAACGATTTCAAACAAAAACTTTGCAACAGTTACTTGATATACTTTGGTATATTTATAAAAATATTTACAAATTAATTCAGTTCAACGCGAAATACAAAAATTCAATGATCGATACCAAAAGACGGGTTGAAATTCCCTCGAATCATTTATAATTTATTATCCGAATCAGTGACATACTAGACAATTTGTGTAAACACTTTTATGAAATTGAAAAGATTTAAAAATAGACCTTTTACATTGATTTAGTGATTAAGGTAAAGTAAAGAAGCATTGTGCCATACTAGAAAAAATATGTAAGAATAAAAGTTCTAGAAAATTAGGTTAACATCTTTTTATCATAGTTTGTAAATAATAACTATTTCATATCGTGAATTAGTAATCACTGGATTACTGTTGTGAATAATTTTTCCTTTTATATTCATCTCTATTAGTTATTGTTCACGAGTTCGAGTCAGAGTTCTGAAAGAAATGAGCTTGCACTTGGGATGACGTCATAGCTATGCTACCTTGTCGTTCGGAGGATTGGATAGAAGGAACGTTTTTTGTGATTTTTCTTTATTTGGAATTACAGATGAATAATTGGGGGAAAGATGGTCTCGGAATCGGGATACAGGGAGAACATTGTCTTGGGAAGGGACGCTTTTTCTAGTCAGGAGGGATATTTGTTGTTAATTTTTATTGGGAAAAATGTAAATATGTGAGTAAATTTTATATTGATAAGATATTGACAATTCGATATTGACAAAATAATAAAAGATAGTCTTACTTTATTGTTCCCAATTGAATATATTGTAATTTAAAAGGAAGTTAGAAAAGAATAATATAATCTAAGATCAAGCTAGCCTGCCGCATTGGCGTAATTGGTAACGTGCTCGCCTCTCATCATGTGGTCTTGGGTTCGAATCCCTTTTCAGCCACAGCATATTTTCATACGTTACAAAAATCATTTCATTCTTCACAGTTACAACCTAACGTCGGCGCTAAAGACCACAGTAGTTGATGTCACGTTAAATAAAACAAAGAAGAAATCAAACTTTTCAGTTTTCTATTGTTACATATTTGTTTTATAAAATAAAATAAAATTCTGACAAGTTATCATTCGTCAAACTATTTAGTTATTGTCCTTGCATGGACAAATTATAAATTACACCCCTTGTACTAAAAAAATAATATTCATTTAAAGTTTTTAAAAAAAACAAAAAAAATCAATTTTACCAGTTTTTTTAATATTAAATTTAACGTAAATTTGATATAAATTTAAAAAAATAAAATTTATGAAAAATTATGCAGAACTATTTTAACTTATTAAATATTGTTAAAAAAATTAATTATTACACTTAATTACTCACTTAATAAAATCATGTTTTTCCTTTGTCTATAACTACGTGATTTCACACATTCAAATTACGTAGTGAGGGATTCACTTGTAAGCGTTTCACTGTTGTAATTTAAAAGGAAGTTAGAAAAGAATAATATAATCTAAGATCAAACTAGCCTGCCGCGTTGGCGTAGTTGGTAACGTGCTCGCCTCTCATCATGCGGTCTTGTGTTCGAATCCCACTCAGCCACGGCATATTTTCATACGTTACAAAAAAATTATTACATCCTTCACATTTACAACCCAACGTTGGCGCTAAAGACACGTTAAATAAAACAAAGAAAAAATCAAACTTTTCGGTTTTCTATTAAGTTACAAATTTATTTTATTTTATAAAGAAGACTAATTACTTTTTGTGCTTGCATGGACAAATTATAAATTACACCCCTTGTACTAAAAAAATAAAAAAAATATTCATTTAAAGTTTTTAAAAAAAAACAAAAAAATCAATTTTACCAGTTATTTTTTATATTAAATTTACCGTAAAAATTTGATATAAATTTTAAAAAACAAAATTTATGTAAAATTATGCAGAACTATTTTAACTTATTAAATATTGTTAAAAAATTAATTATTACACTTAATTACTCACATATAAAATCATGTTTTCCTTTGTCTATAACTACGTGATTTCACACATACAAATTACGTAGTGAGGGATTCACTTGTAAGCGTTTCACTGTTGAACGCGGCACGATAACTGAAATGAGAAGTAACGCCGCACATTGGAGTCTTGCGCGTTAACGTTTAAATATTAACGCATGCGCCTATGTTTAACGACACGGTGTTTCTTTCAGTATTCGTTATTCATGTTCACAGATGCTTATAACTTACCCAACTCAACGCTTCTAGTACCTACGTATTACGATATGCTTTTGCACAGAATTTGTGAAATTCAGATTATATTTTAATGATTTTGAAAAGCTTTGTATAGTACGAACGTATCAGGAAGTTTAGTTTTCATTAACTTTATTAATTTTAATTAATAAAAGAAGTATTCTTGCTGAAGATAATTTTAGAATAGACCTCTATTCTTATCTTGTAATCTCGTAATTAAAATTTTAATTTGTTTTACAATTTGATAAAACTGTATTTAATTAAAAAGGATGTGTACTTTAATTAAATACTAAAAATGTTTTTGCTACGTCAGGGGGAATGATACCAAATAAATTTTCTGTGCTTTTTGGATGTGCAGTTGGTCATCTCTTCCAAGCACATCCTGCTTCCATGGATCTCAGTTTCGACCTTTGGGCAATGCATGAAAGCATGTACGATTTAAAACGGATATTATTCCGAATACGTTAAGGTTATGATAAAGATGACAGAAGGTGTTCTTAGGTTCGAGGTTAAGCGTGTTTCTAGAAATACAAATTCATATGTTTCTTCGAGTTAATTCGATATAAATTTTCTATAGAAAATTATGGATTTCCGCAATAATGTAGTCTAATTTTATAGACCAATAAATTAATACATGTATAAAATTTTAATTTTACTTCTAAAACATATTATTTCTTAAAATGTATTATAGGTCATTATTTAGAGAACAGTGTTTTTTACCACAAAAATAAAATCCCTTTCAATTAATTTCCTTAGAATAACAATAACGTTATGTTGAACGAGGGAAATTCCATCAAAATCGTGGAAACAGATTTTTTTATATAATTGACAAAATTAATGAAAACAGCAAAAAATCATCACATTAACTTCTTTGTTATCAGCGACATGGTGGGCTCTAGAACAGTGGATTTTAACTTAGGAAATTTCCAGACTCCAGCCGGGAATCGAACCCTGGACCCCTAGTTGCAGGCCAGCACATTAACCACCACGCTAGGAGGAAGTCCTTTCAAATTTATTATGTTCACGATCTTGACAAAACTACATAAATCTGGAGTGTCAGTTCGCAATATTTTCAAAACTCCTAAAAGTTCATCATACATAAACACAGAATAAAAAATAACGTAGAAAAATAAATATCTGTTAGAACTTTCAACCCGATTTTCAAAAAGAAATTTCACAAACAAAATACAATGCCTTTACTTGTTTAGGTCATCAGCCAAAAGGCTGGTTTGAACCTAGAGAGGTTTTACTAAGTAAAACAAGGAGTGAGGTGTGAGGTGCGAGGAGTGAGGTTGTAAACCACCTCACTCCTCGCCTAATATTGCCTTCCTCACTGAGTGGAAAGTACGCTTATCAGTATGCCGGGCCCTCTGAAAAGCACATATTTTCCACTCTGTAAATGACACCTTTATTTCTGGCTGTATAATGAAATTCATTACTTTAAGAGGAGATAACTCCGAACAGTGTCTTTTACACCTCTGCCTCTTCTTTTCTTAAATGATTCAGTCATTTAAATGGATGACCATGTGATAAGAAACAGAACTAATTATTTTAGCCCTGCAACTTACAGATTGAGTGTAAATAATTTGACACTCCACCTGTCTGTTATGTGCTTTACTTAATCAAAAGTATCAATTTTAGTTCATTAAAATAAAGAGCAGAGAATAAATAAATATTCTTTTTGTAATTTAACGAAATCGTGATCAGATTTGAGATTAATAATTTTTGAAACGACAGTTGGTATTTATGTTAATTATTATCATCAGTTAGTATGGAATAACCATTGATGACCAGGACTAAAAAAATACATTAATTTTGATGTACTATATTCAACAAACGTAGGAAATGGTATGTACATCCTTTGTAGTTAGTGTGACTACTAAAAAAGTGGCGGAAAATTAAAACCGACGCGATAGCAATTTTCGTGACACGACTGTAATGGTTGTTGAACATCAGATTGAAACGTATGAGGTCAAAAAAATTGCTGCAATATAAGTCTCGCTTTATAATTTCAGGTGTACGTCCGGTAAAAAACAGGGTTAATTTTGTTCTACATATATTGTGGAACGTTTCATAAATTTTAAACAATGTGAATCAATCAGAGTGAAACATGACGGGACATTCGATATTAGGCTTGTACCAAATGAACTAGAATATTGATCAATGGCTCACATGGGAGCGATATATCAAAACACGACATACTAGGAAACTTATACAGATCTAATAATACTCTAAAGGCGTGTAACTTGACATTTAGAGGTACTTTAGTGAAAACTTTAAAAATTGCATAAAATTCATAAAAATTTGTGTTAATTAGCTTATTCAGTTTTCAGATAGTGTTAAAATAAAACAAAACATTTGTAGAAGGTAAGTTTTATACCAAATTTAAACTTGTTTGATAAAGTTGACTGCGCTGTTAAGATTTTCTAGGTTATCACTAAAAGTTTTTAATAATTTTGTTGTAAAAATTTCGTCTTTTATTAATTTTAGTTCAGTAATAATTTAATTTAGTAATTTTAGGTTATTGTAAATGTTATCTGTATATAACAGCGAGCATGCTTTACTCGTATGAGACTACAAAACAGAAGGTTCTGGGTTCGATTCCCTGCGGTAGTCTAAAAAATTAACACGTATTAATTCAGTTTCCGTTTTTCTTTTTGGGAATAGGTTATAATTTGGTAAATATTTTTACATAAAGGCTCTTATTCTAAAGATTTCCTTTATTGTATAAATTACCTAAGCCTATATTTGTGCGTAGGTGATATAAAAAAAAACATAAAATTTGTATGAGGGGAGATAAAACGAAAAAATGCAAGATGATTGGGAAACGAACCCAATTTGTATAGCGTGCGAATCAAAATTGCTTCGTACGCTAGTTAACGCTCCATGTTTTGTGTCGAATCACACTTCACTCAGACCTAAAAATCCCATTTATTAATGACACCATACACAAGTGTATCAACGCTTTAGATTGAAATTAATTAACAACTCCAACCCATTGATTCGTGTACTAAGTTCTCCATATTTTCCAGATAATCCATATCGTCGGCTCAGCAGGAGGTGGAACAGAGACTTAAGTTAACCTCAATCAATACAGTTTTAACTATGCTTAACAAAAAAGAAACAACCATTCAACTTACTATTATTAATTAAATAATCTTAATAATTAACTGCAGGAGTCCTATTAATGAATGGTGTCCTCCTTTTACATGTAACGTCATTTTTTAAAAAAAATATATAAATAATACACGCATATTTGCTGGTTGTGCAAAATCGCGGAGTTGTAAATAAAAATAAATAAAGTGAAAAAAAAGAACAGAAAGTTAGTTAGCCTTCTAGAAGGTTCCGTACAGTTAAAAGCTTGAGGGTTCCAGAATTTTCCAAATAAACATAAAAATTAAGGTGAGTGTGGTTATACATAAAATAACAGAAGAAAAATGATTATTATACATAAATATTCATAAAATAACATGAAATACGTCAATTATTCCCCCCCCCCTATATCCATTTACACACTCAAAACAAAAATGAATAAAATGAAGTTTTCTGGTCATTTTCTTTAATTCTCAGTTGTACAAAAGTGTAAAATATACTTTACAAATTTCCAGTTATTTTAATTTAATCGCAATACTTAAAAGTTGTACAACACGGGAATAATTTTCCCGTTTTATTTTGTAACACAGAATAAATGTAAAGAAATTTAAAAACATGCAAGTAAAGCACTATGGATTAATATTAACTCATTACTTTAATAACAGTATTATTATTTCACGGTTTAAACAGGAACACTTTTGTAAATAAAGTAAGATGTAATATTGGGAAAAGAGTTAATACTAAGATTTAAAGCTTAAAGCAAAGCCATGAATATTGGCATTGTTCAGATAAAAGAACATAAGCCTGCAAGCTAGAAATGTCTAAATTTATAACTGAATGAAACTCATTTATTTGGTTTTCCAGATTAAAACACCTAAAGGTATAGAACCAACATAAACAATACTTTTAATACACAAAAGTAATGGTGCACTAAAAACCTCGGGTCTCTAAATGTTCTTTTGGGGAAAAATACAGTAAACGTTAACATTTTTTAACGGTGTGTAACAAATTTTCTTTTTAAATATTACATATAACCTAGTTATAATACCTAATATAAAAATATTCTTTTCCTTTTAATAAACATAAATACTACTAAAAAAAAAAAATGGTGTGAAATACTCACACGACTTTCTCTTGGCAATGTAAATAATGAACTGTGTAACCTAACACTAGTAATAAAAACATTAGAAATAAACAAAAAACTAACCTTATTTTTTTTCTTTGTTTATTTAACGTCGCATCAACTACAGTGGTCATTAGCGCCGATGTTGGGTTGTAATTGTGAAGGATGAAATGATTTTTGTAACGTATGAAAATATGCCATGTCTGAGTGGGACTGGAACCCAAGACCGCATGATGTAAGCACGTTAACATCTACGCCAATATGACCGGCATAACCTTATTTTAATCATAAGTGAATAATGTAAAAATGAAAACCAACCTTGTTTGGCTTAATAATACGGAAAATCACTCTTTCACGCTAAACTAGGCTCTGTAGAGAAAAATCCTTTAAATAAAAAATGTAGATCTTTTAACTTCATATAAATTTAGTTATACACTTTTGTCAAATGAATACTAAGGTCGCCGTAACCTTAAAAAATCCATTTTTACAGATTTTCGTGAACAAAAACAGACAATCACAGACTACTGCAAAACTAAGCATTATTGAAAGAAATATTTGAAATAAAGGTTGTAGATTTTTAAATTGTCTAAAACTATGATTATAATATGGACTACACTTTTTCCCTAAAATGCATTTTAAGGCCACAATCTTAAAAAAATAAAATTTCTACGAGAGAACAGAACAGCCTCCCCAAGAATTTCAGCAGACATGACGCCTACCCTATCTTGTAGAGCATGAAAAATGCAGTAAATGACGTGATTTAAAAAAATCGTAGCCTTTTTGAGAAAATAGTAAAAAAGTGAAAAATTATGCGAATAAACTACTATTTCCGGTTGACCGATTTCGATGAAAATGTTTGTGTCGGGTCCTCTAGCAGTACTGAACTTTAGTTTCAAGTTTCAACTTCGTACGATGTTCCGTTCTTGAGATATTTTGTTCACACACAGACCAATGCTATAAACTTGTTTTTTTGATTCAGGAGGTCTGTGTATATATTTGGTGAAAACTCGATTTCGAAAAATCGGCATGAAAACAATACTTTCCTTCCTATATATTCATATAAGCAAGAGAAAGTAAAAAATAATGGTGCACTAAAACCTCTGGGCTCAGTACGTTCTTTTGGGAAAAATTACAGTAAATGTTAACATTTTTTTTCAACGGTATGTAATAAATTTTCTTTTTTATATCACATTAGATTGTGAATTTCCTAAATAGAAAAAAATTACATACGATTATAATACCCAATTTAAAATATTTTTCCTTTAAATGAACATAAATACTATTAAATCTCGTACATACGCACAAACACATATTTGTAACACTAATATGCTAATTTATATTTCAGTATGCTAAGTATTACCGTACAGCCACACACTTAAGAAAAGGAAACTTTGACAGTGAGAAAATTCTCTAACTCATAAACAAGAATGATTAATCATACATTACAGGTTTAAATATATTCATAGTCACGTATAATACTCGTACTAACAACGGTGTTGTCTGTAAAATAGCAGCGTGACCAACACAGTGTAAACATCAAAATATCAGTGAATTTAAAAAGACGAATAATGATCACAATTTTATTGTAATTGGGTTGAAGCAAAAATTCGAAAAGATTTTTAAACCGAAGTAGACTGCCATCCACCAAAACTATTCATTTTTTTGAAAATAAAGAAGTAACATCATAATGTAATAAATTGTGTATCAACTTACAAGTTAAATGCTGTAATTGCAAAACTTAAAACAGCAGTAGCTGTTCCATTCAGATACAAGGATGGTTTGGTAAGTCCGTGAATTTTTGAATAAAATTAATTTTTTCAGCAAAAAAGCGTTTTATTACTCAACAGTCTCCTTTTAGCTCGATACATTTTGTCCAGCGTTTTTCTAATTTTTTAATTCCGTCAAAACAATAGGTTTTCTCAAGGCGCTCAAAATAGGCGTTCGTTTCATTGATAATTCCTTAATTCGACCCAAATCTCTTACCGCCCAGCCATTTTTTCAGATTTAGAAACAGGTAATAGTCGCCGGGGCCTAATCTAGGAGAACATGGTGGATGGGGTAGCCTAATTTATGGATTTTTGCCATGGTGACAACACAACATGTGTGCATCCGTGGATTGTCTTGATGGAACAGATTTTCTTTCTTCTTCAAATGCGGTTGGTTTTTGCTTCAAATCAATATGGACTTTGTCCAAAAGCTCTAAATAATATTAGCCGGTGATCGTTTTACCCTTAGTAAGGTAATTAATGTGAATGAAACCGCGTGCATCCTAAAAACTGTAGCCATAAACTTGTTGGCCGACAGACCGATCTTGGCCTTCTTTGGTGCATGTTCACCCGCAGACTCCATTCTCTTGATTGTTACTTGGTCTCTGGTGTGTTTTGATGAATTCATGTTTCGTCCATGGTTACGAAACAGCGTAGAAACTCTTTTGGATTTCGACTGAACAGCACCGAGCACTCCTTTGAAGTGGCCACCCAATTGTACTTTTATTCGCGTGTGAGTAAATCGCGGCACTCATCGCGTGGATAACTTTTTCATATCCAAATATTCATGTACACGCTCAGTTGAAATGCCTGCAGTCTCAGCCATCTCACGCACTTTTTCCGATCGCACTAATTCTCCGATCGTCCAATATCATTGCATGGATTTTATCGATGATTTCTTGCGTAATGACCTATTTTGGGCGCCCTGAAAGTTCGGCGTCACTTTTGTTGGTTCGACGACAACGGAACTCAGTAAACCACTTCTTCACCATTGAAATTGACGTTGCAGAGTCTCCATAATATTTATCAAGTCTTTGCTTGGTTTTGGTGATGGTTTTTTACGCAAAAAATAATGCTTAATCAGCACACGAAATTCACTTTTTTCATTTTCGTTGAAATTCACGCGGTTGTCTGCTTTCAATGGCTATCAAACCTAAACTAAATGACACAGCTTACTAAAAGTTTCACAATAGTTTACAAATATAAAACAGCAGACGGGAGCTTTATTGCATTTAAAGTTACTGCGCGGTAAATTCAAAAATTCACGGACTTATCAAACCGCGCTACTTGTTCACTCTAGTTGTCTCGATCTTGTGTACTACGAAGCTAAAAATTAAACTGTGCAATGGCTTTGCTGAAACCAGTGTGAACGTACAAGATGCAGTTATTTGGCGCTACTGCTTGACCCAATTTAAATAAGATCCAAGTGTTCCAATCTAGATGCTTAAAACTCACCACTGGAGCACTTTTGTACGTCGGAAACGACACCTTTCATTCTGGGCTTCGCATACCCTCGACAGACGGCGATTCAAAATTTTCCAAAGATATCTTCATCGTCTTCAGTATAAGGATCCCAACAGTAATACGATATTATTGTGTAATAATTTTAATATTACACAATATATTAATATTTCATATTTTAAAGTGATATACAAATAAAACATTCAGCTTCATAAAAAATTTATTAATAAAAATATTTACAAAGTTATAAATATTTAAATTTTGTAATTTGAAATAGGCTAAATGCAGCAGATGTTTATACATACACTTCTTTTGTTTAAGAAAATAATAATTTGTGAAGTCTTCAGCTCCAGCATTGTCTTGATTTTCAATTAATATTTGTTGAAATTCTTATTCAAATTTCAATTAAAAAATTTGACTAATAATAAATCCAACAAAACCTTGCCTGTTTTGTATTTAAACGATGATAAAAGTTTGTTTTCCAATGAGTACTTGCAAAAATTTGTTGCAGTGTAATGGTAGCCAATCAAATTTTCAGTTTTTATGCCACTCTAATTTTTTATTTAATATTAATAATATGTTAAATTGTAAATAATACTGAATAGTAACAAAATAAAGTATTTAATTTTTTATATTGTAACTTTAAATAGATTCTTCCGAACGATTTCTAGTCATATTCGTTCTCCCCAATTTTCCTCCTCTTCCTTCTGATATAATCTGATTATCAGAAATGTAGTTTTATGAAATTATTTTCAAAATTTTATTTTTGATGTAATATTTTACATCGATAATTAATTCCTCTTCCTCTACAATGTCTTGTTTAAATTATTTTACTTATATAGACAGAAACATTTTCAGAATTAAAAATTCCGAATCAGTTTTGTTTAAAATGTAATTCCAATGTATAACGAACGCTAGCTCGAGCGAAAATACGTACGCTGTGTACAAACAAACACGAAGGTGACTTATTTCGTGTTGGTATAATAGCTTAATGTCACTGTTAATTTTAAAAATCCTTAAATTTCCAGAGCGAAAATGTTAACATAAAAATGATGTCTTAACTTAAGTAACTTCCAGTTGTATCAGTAATCTGGATTTTATTTTTTGTAATATTAATTTTTTCGTCTAGCCGTTGTCCCCTTTGTCCAGGTTCTTCAAACTTTTAAATTTGAATTTAATGTAAATAAGTCGACAATAGCTGAAAAATGTATTAGTAAAAAATTCTTGATGCAGCTTTACATTTTCAAATTTGATTGTTACATAAATTCAAATCTAGTTATTAAAGACAGTAAATTTTAAATAAAAAAGTAATACTGAAATTTTGTTAATATTGTAAATTAAGAGGAGAAATTAACTCGACTTCAGCCGGAGCGGCGAAGTCGAATTCTCCTGGGAACACGATAGACAGGCTCTGGAAACAGGAGAACAGGAAGAGCTGGAGGAGAAGGATAGTTGGGGGAAATTAGAGCAGCAACTGAAAATTTGACTACCACTGGGATGAGATCCCAGAGGAGCCCTCGTAAAAACGAAGGCATTTTACACCTTTTAAAACAACTGCAACAAAAGTATTAAGTCTTACCAGATGACTGGTTCCTCTCGTTCAAAGCTAGCTAAAACTCCTTGTATGTAATTGAACCTGGATAACTTTCTTCTTCTTCTTGATGAAAGATTGATTAGCTCGTATATAACAGTAACAGTGATACAATAGCAGCTAACAGATCGCTTGCGTACGTATTAATAAAATTAAATACAGCGACTTAAATATGGGTTGTCGCTTAGTAACAATAATTTTAACAATTAAAAAAAGTATAGATAACAAAATATTTTATCCTTTTCTAAATATATTTTTTCTAATTTTTAATAAATTTATTTATCTAAATTTACATCGCCTGATTGGTTATTACCTACTGTAGCTGGTTGTAGGTAATATATTTGTGTAGAACGACGTATAAAATTTCTAGTTTTTAGCCCAGTGTTTGAACCCTATACTCTTTGAAATTAAGTCTACGACTTTACCACTGTGTCACAGGCAACCAACAGTACTTTTAATACTTGGCTTTACCGTGAATATGGACAGTAAAACTTGGTCTAGCTCCTTATGTAATTTGTTAATGGATATAAAAAAATATTTTTTAAACGTTGTTTAACAAATTTGTAATTTCATAACTTTTTGACCACTATTCAGTTCATGGAATCCATACTTTCTCAAGTTTCGTTGAGAAAGAAACTAAATACAGTTACAAAAGGTATTTGAGAGAGTTAGGAAAGTGCGTCTACTAGAAGCTTTCCATATTTTTATTAACAGTTCTTGGGTTGCAATATCATAAACAAAATCTGATGATGCTGTCTAGTAGTTTTTAGTTTAAATAACTTACTTCGATTCTTTAATACTTAAGGTGAAGTTTTAAATCTCTGCACTGTGAAAAACAAACATTTTCTCATTTTATTTAGTGGGATTTTATCCAGGTGTAAAAAAAACAAAATCTGTTGTGAAACACTCACACGACTTTCTCTTGCCAATGCAAATAATTAAACATTAAAATAAATTAAGCACATTTTAAAAATAATTCTTTTTTCTGATTTTAACTAATTATAAGACACTGTGTGTTGTCAACGACCAATAAATATTCTGTAGCAACATTAGTGGAATTGAATAAAAAAATAATATAAAATCACTAATTACCGCTAAAATAAGCGGTATACAAAAAAAAGTTTGGAATAAAAGTTGTAGGATTTTCAATTCTCTACAACTTTTATTATATACATTTTTGCGCTAAAATGCCCTAAACACTTAAAATACTAAAAATACTTAAATACTAAAATACTTGTGAAATGTTAAAATCTTTTTTACTACTAGACCAACCTGGTGGGTTATAAATAAATTTAATGATCTTTTATTTTTTATATTGTTAAAAACTTTTGAATGGTCGGCCTGAGTGTACAAGGTTATACTTTATTTACATTTCATACGGATCATTTTAATCTCATCGTCTCATGAGATTACCTACTGTTCTTAAGTTGAACATAATTATTGCAACCTATACAAACATTAGGGATAAAACATTGTTAGGAAAAATCAAAAAAATAAATATTGTCACAAAAAATAGATGACATACCTGTTGGTTGAATGAATAAATGTAGTACTTGTGAATTTTGATATCAAGTTCGTTAAAAATTCATGCACCAGTATGTTACAATGTTAAAGGTCAAACGCAAATAAATCTTAAACGGAAAAAGTTGAAAACTCGTATGATTCTGTTTAATAAACAGAACATGGAATATTTGAAAGGATGGAATGACGTATAAAAGAATATTTTTTTTTGAGGAAATATTTTTTGTCCTTGACTTTGACTTAAAAATGAAAGTATTATTTTTTCAGAGATATGTTTTTAAATTTAATTGATATGGATTGTTTTGAGAAAGAGAGTATGAACATTTTGAAAAAATAAGCAATATGTGGGAAGAAGAAAAGAATCTTAAAAAATGCGACGTGAATCAAATACTTTGTAGAGTGTAAAATTGTCCAAAGTTCAGGTTCCGCGTGGGTTTATTTTAAAGATAAAGAAAGAGAGGAAAAGAATTATAAGTAGGAGGAAGAAAAAGATTTTTGTGGAAAATAATATACTTACATTGAGAATACTTTGAACGATTTCTCAGAATAAATTTTCCCATCGTAATCAGGTTGAATAGATAATCTACATACGTAAATAAAAAATAAAACATTGACGTAACATGTTATAATATTAATACATACATAAATACTGAATATTATAATGTAAATTTGAAGAATGCATTCATGTGTTTCATCCATAAAATGAATTTAACTTAATAAAAATACCGTATTAAAATCTTTTATAAATTATATTTGAAAAATAAAAATAAATTTTCACTCTCTTACGCAACAATATTACATACATAAAAAAATAACTATGTATTATTTAAAAACATATTGTGATACTTATCTCTAAGGTCCGTTTCGGGATCTGGGTAAATTAAATAATTAACGCACTAAAGTTTAGAATTACAAGTATTTATTACGACTACTAATTACAATCAAATAAGTGACTACAATCTAAAAGTATATTGCAGTGAAATTACTTAATAAATAACAAACTAATTAGGCTTTAATTAACTAATACAGTAAATAGCTTAACTAATTAAAAACAGTAAATAGCTACTAACAGAAATGATACAAAATAAATAGACCTTAAACAATAGAGAGTAATTCACAATACGCTGGCCCATTCCAAACGTAACCGTTAAGCACTACGCAATGTACACTCGTGGAAGATAAATCAAATACTGACTCCCGATCTTAAACAAACCGGCGCTTAAATAGGTGCAATTATAACAATCAACCTGCCTCTTATGAGTGGAGTATACAAATAATAAATATTATTATTTATAATTATAAATAACTTTCCACTACATCCATAACGGGCAGGTGGAGTGTTAAATTACTTGCACTCGATCTGCTAGTTCCAGGGCTACAACAAATAGATGTTTCTTATCAAATGGTCAGTCAATTTATATGAGTGAAGTATATAAAAACAAAAGATTTCTGCTAGAAGTTTGAACACGAGGTAAATAAAAATTTGTTTATATTATCTTTTCTCTCCGAAGCCGATTGATTGGGTAAAAAATTGACATAACTTTTCCAGTGATTAGGTAAATGGTTTTCCGAGTGAATCGGGTCAGAGATGTGGTTATAAGAAATTTAATAGCGGATCTTGCTTTATCTCAAGAGCTCGACAAAAAATTACTTAGTACATTAATAATTTGCTTCAGGGCTTCCTTAACGCTTAAAACAACTGAGTAGGTGCTTGCCAGTCAAAAGGGAGTTAAATACGTTTATAAATGGATGAATCACGTTTCTCCGACGTATGAATACTCCGAAACCATACCGTACATCTATACTTTTACATAACATTTTAAAAAACGAGAGAAAACGGAATCTTAACCATTTTTTTTGGTGAAAAGTGCAACCCGAACATTTCGGTTCATCAATGTAATTTGGGTCGCTGAACAACGTGATTTTAAAAGTTTTTCTGGCAAGTGTGATATTTAACGGGTCTTAAAATTTCTTTTGGGGCGTAGCGTTGGGAAGAAGTTTATGCCAGAGATTTCAGAACTTTTCTGGCGGTTTGGGAACTAGACATACAAAATGATCCTCAGAGGCTCCTTGCGGCTCAGAAATTATGTCAGGCTGTCAGTGACCCACCGATTTTTATATGTTGTTTAGGTCATCAGCCAGATTTTTGTCTGGTTTGACCTTTAGAGGCTTTAATAAGTAAAACGAGGAGTGAGTTGGTTTACATTTACCTTCTTAAATGAGTGGAGAAGTAGCATATGCTTATCAGCATGCCAGGCCCTCTGAAAATCATCTGCTTTTCACCCTGCAATGATACCTTCAATTCATTTACCACAGGGTCTGGCTGTATAATGAAATTCATTACTCTTAGAGGAGATAACTCTGACTAGTGTATTTTACACCTCTACCTTCTCTGTTTTTAAATACTTCAGCATTTAATTGGCTGAACATGTGATAAGAAACAGAACTGATGTTTATATAGGATATATTAAATAATATTTTTAAATGTAAGAAATAAATTTTTACTTTATTTCATATGCAACAATAGTACATGCAAAAAAATAACAGAAAATATATTTTTTAATACAATAATGGTAATCATACGTGATAAATATTGAATCTATAAAAGAAGAAAAATAGTTTTGAGCGATTAAAATATTTATGAAAAACCCAGTGATTTAATATATAATACATAATATTAAGTAATGAAGCAGAAAATGGTAATTCGCTAGGCACAAAGCAATCGCGTTTAAAAACTGTTATGCATTCTATTAACTTACACGATTGGAAACACACGATCGTAGAAAATGACAATAAACACACGAGAACATGTCATGTAGAATTATAATATTATTCTATCGCCAATGCTCTGAGTATTTTTATTAAAAAAATGTCTGTGGTTTAAGGTACAATTAATAAAAACTTTTTTAAATTTTTTTCTACAACGCTTAGTTTAGCGACAATAAGAGTAAAATCAGTTTAAGATTGCGGTTTATGCATTTTATGACAAAGATGTATATTAAAGTTACACAAAATTAAAGAACCTACAATTTTTATTGGAAGCTTATTTTCTGAGGCTTAATTTAGCGTAGATTAGTGATTTTCCGTATTTTTAAGTCGAACAGATGTTGATTTTCATTTAGTTTCATTCACTCATGATTGAAATTAGTTTGTTTGAAATTTTACATTTTTTCTCATGAATAAACATAGGTTATATTTTCATTATTTAAATTTTAGCCTAGTTTCAAAAGTGGCCAACTCCATTTTTTCAAAATGGAGATTTTGATTGATTCTTTTAGTAAATTGACAAAGGAGTTCAAACATGAAGTTACTTTTTGTTGAAACTGACCCAATCAGTGTAAAATTGCCATTTGAAAATTGACGCTAGTTTACTAAACTTACTGCGAAATAACTTGGTGAAAAAATTGGCTGACTCCAAAGAGAACCAATCGCAATGCTGGATTCCGTCATGTGACTGTTGCAAATGCTCACGGGAAATGCTAGTGGTGGTTTTTCTTATGTGTGGTGTTATATCTTAATCTTGTTCTAATAGAAAACTGTGTTGATATTTTAACAAATTAATTAACAAATAATATTTAATTTTAAAAGATGGAGATAAATGTCGAAGAAACAAGTGAAAATAACAGCAGAAAAAGAGTAGCCGAACCAGAAGAATTAAGCATTTTACTTACAAAAACAGCCAAATCCAATATTCTTAATTACAAAAGTGGCCAACTCCATATTACACTTGTGATTTCCTATTTAATGGTGAAAAATAAAATGAAAATATTGTTGTTAAGCAATTATAATGTCATAATATTGATAATATACCTGGTGGCCCATATCGTCAGTTACCCCATGAGATGGGACATTTCATTTTAATAAGTTGGTTATAGTTTAATGTTGGGAGCATCACGTACAACATTCATTAGTTGTCTGTAATAGTAGCTAGTGTGAGGTACGTCTCTTTGTAGTTACTATTGTTTTCCTTCGTAACGGAACTTTTAAAATGTATACAACTGAACAACGAGTTTATATGCTTCAGTTGTGGTGGAAGCATCATAAATGTACTGGAAGAATTTAGTTATACGTATCCAGGTGTGTCGTTACCGACTCGGCAACATTTACAAAAGTTATATAAGAAATTTGAAAACACAGGAAGCGTATCAAATGCCCCGAAGTGTGGTCGCCCACGATCGATTTGCAATGATTATAACCTGCAAAAGGATGCTGAAACGTTTGTATCCAGTCCAGGTAATTTTTTGAGGGAAATGTTATCTCGGAAAATTACTTACAAATACTACAAGAAGTATTATTTCCGAAACTTGAAAACAATCCTGTTTACAATATCCAATCGCTCATCTGGCAACAAGATGGTGCCCCAGCACATTTCGGTATCAAAGTTCGTGAGTTTTTGAATTACAAAGTTGATGTGGATTGGTCGTCCTAGTACAACTGAATGATCTGCAAACTCGCCAGACTTAACGCCATATGATTTTTCACTGTGGGGCATTGTAAAGGAACTAGGGTATTCTTCCAAGCCAAAAACCTGCACGAACTTGAAATTGCATTTGACTATGTAAATGACGATAAAATGTTTCTGTTGAAAATTTGTGAAGCAGATTTAAGTCGCTGTACAAAGTGTACAGAGAACCATGGTAGACTTATTGAATACCTGCTATAACATTTTCAAGGAAATATAAATATGTACATTTCATATAATAAATTTGTTTTTTTTGTCTATAGTTTTCTTATTCCATTAACCTTCCTTCCGATTTCCGTAAATATTGGTGAACCGACATATGGGCCACCCTGTATTAAAATTTTTCCGTGTTTTTTAATGTTTTAACTGCACAGAAATATTGTTTTAAAAAGCAAGAAGAAAATATAGGTTATAAGAAATAATTGAAGTACTAATAGCATTAAACAACGAAATTAAACCATAAATATATTTAAATACGCCATATTTTCACGGGACTTAGAAATTTGTCGAAACATGCAGAAACATCGAGCGTGATAATGTTGCTTATTTAAACAAAGGGATCATATATTAAAGTAGAAAATTTCATATAAACATTACTCGTATGAGAAAACAATAATGTTAAAAAAATAATTATGGCAATTATATTTACATTTAGTCCTTTGATGAAAATTTAGTGTTTTTTTTATAATAGTACATGTATTTTTAAAAAGGTTTAAAATTGGTATAAAAATAATTGTTATTTGTTATTGTCGTGATTTTAAAACATAACTTACCCTTTATTGAGGGTAAGAAGTAATTTTGAAATGGGGTGAAAGTTCGTTAAAAAGTTATTACCTTCATAAATTAGCTAATTTATTTAAAATCGAAAGTTTAATAAAGTTGTCAATGAACTTTAATCATTTTAACGATGCAGGGTAAAAATTTTGAAATTGCGTAACATAATTTTGTAATTTAGTTTTGTAAAATTACATCTTTCATGGGCTATTACAGGATTAGTTGGCGTATTGATTTTGTGATAACACTTTAATCTAGTTGAAACGTTGCAGAAAATGGTTCAGAGTAATAAGTAATCATTATTTCTCTTTAAGTTCCAATCAAGGATTTTATTACTTGAATATTTCTGCCTTTAAAATGTAACTTGACGGTAATTAAAATCTTGCAGTTTGGAAACGTTATATATCGTTATATAACGCTATGGGATTTAGATTTAAATGTTACTTTACTGTAACATTTTGTTTGTACTAACTTGAATTTACTGTAAACGATTTCTAAGTTAACTTTTTCCGTATAGGGGCATTTCAGACCATACAAAGTAACTTTAAAAGATTCAGGAACCTTTTTTTGGAGCCCACATTTTTAGCATTCATTCACTGTAGACTTTTATCCTTTCTTCCGTCCATCTCACGTTCAGGTTTTGTTCTTCGCAGAAACCATTGAAGTCAATAACCACTTATCTGAATTTAGTGAAGTCCATTATTTTTCTCAGTTTATTCCATTTCCTTAGTAGTCTTTCTGACCTCTTTAAACCACCAATCGTACACGTTACGTGTATTGTCTTGTGTCTCAGAAATTTTGTCTCTGCATTTAGTTGTAGAAAAAGTTATTTCTACATTAAAATCGGCCATTTAACAAAGCCCATAAGTCAAAAAAGTAACTTTTGGAAAAATTAACAAGAAACTGGTAATTTACTATATTTCAATAAAAACACATTATTAAAAAATATAATTCGTTCAGAGGGCTGTCCCCTTTAATAAAAATTGTATACTTTTGTCTTTTTAAAGATAAGCCACTCGTTTAAAAAAAATACGTTTAAAATTTTGACTTCAGGTGTTTCTAAAAAAATGTGGAGTAAAATGTTAACTTACGTTGTTTTCTGTAAAATTCGTTGTTAGACCAAAAGAAAATTGTGCTGTACAATAGTATTCAATTATTTATTTCACTAGTTTGTATTAGAGACTTAAAAGAGCTTTCTTTTTTTCATATAACTTTTTTTTAATGCATAATCTGTTGTATAACAATAAATGTAACTTATCAATTAGAATCAACACATGAACAAATTACAACCCACTGGTTTAATTAACAAATTATAACATTAAAACATATTGTTATACTGCTCTTAATTATTATTGACAATCAAAATTAGATAGTTTAAAAAAACAAAAAAATAAAAAAATAAAAAAAAATAACCAAAACCTCCTTTAAAACGAAGAAAACAGAATGAGAAATAATAAATAATAAGCACATGATTCCAAAATATATGTACATCGAACTTTACTGGAGATAATTAAAAATTTTCATTCAGGTATTTACAACATTCACACTCAAACACGCCAGTCATCTACAGAATATTAACATTATATTATTTACAATGCAAAATCACACTATCAGAATAGCCCTGGGAGATTCAGTACTGTAGCACGTTTTAGTCTATCAACATCATTGCTGTTGTCTAAGAGATTCAGTGCTAAGTGATTTACGTGGTTGTTTAGACGTTTGATGTACTTACAACTGAAACTTCGTATTTCTTCTCGTACCATCTGCACATCCATAAGACGATGTATGTCGGCATTGGTAATATACCTCGGTGCATTTAGTATGGTCCGCAGAGCTTTTGATTGAAACCGTTGCAGAATCTCGATGTTTGAACTCGATACTGTGCCCCATAACTGAATCCCGTAGGTCCAAACCGGCTTCAGTATGGATTTGTAGAAAAGTAGTTTGTTGTCAATCGAAGCTGGGAACGCCTACCAACGAGCCAATACATCTTTCTAAATGTTAAATCCAGCTGTTTCCTTTTCATCTGAATGTGTTTGCGCCAAGTCAGACCTCTATCTAAGTACATTCCTAAATATTTTACATCTCTGGCCTGTGAAATAGCTTTCTGCAATTATAAAAATTGAATTTTTTAACTTAAGAAAGAAAATGTTGATTTTCAGGGCTATTCACGTTTTCCATCGTCATGAACAGCAATATCTTTTTCTCAAATTTCTCTACGACTAGCCTTCTCGATAATTCTAAGGCATTCACTCGAACACAGCCAAGCAGGCTTTAGCACAGTATATAATGTCTGCTTTTGGTTTGTCTTAAAAGTGTTTTCTTTTCATACTGGTAGTAATTCTTCGGAGTGCAATAGTAATATTATCACCTTGTTGCTTTTTACGCTTCCATTTCGGTAGTTGTAATATCATATCCCCACGGTATTTGAGGCTACCAACTTGTCCAATTTTTTCTGTCTCTTCAAGTTACGTGAGGCTTTTGAGATGTTCGTTATAGCCCTACATTTAGTTCTTTGAAAACAGTGTAATCCCGCTTTTTCTACTTGTTTTTTTTTTAATACGGTAATTTCTTTCCTAACTTATAAATAGATTTAAAAAATGTATTAATGCAAGTTTGTGTCGCTTTCGATAGAAACAATTCAGTCCTGGAAAAACATTTGGACTGTTTGTTTTCAAAACGAGCTTTTTCAATATTGTAAGGTAAGATATCCGTACCAAAATTCATAAAAGGAAATAAATTTTTTTTAATGATGACCTTTTAAAAAGTTTTAAATAAAGGAGTGAAAAATGTTGAACTGTTATATTCATATTTTTTTAATGAATCTTTTTTCATGTTTATGAAAAAGGAACATCTTCAAAAAATACTTAATATCCTTTTAACAACCTTTTAACAACCTAAAAACTTAGCTGTTAGATCTTTTACCATTTTTCACATCATAGCCGAAAAATTAATAACCTTGGGAATTAATCATCATGCTTAATTTAAAAAAGTAATATTACATGGAAATGTACTCATTTTGTCGTACATATATAGAGGTCTACACTTTAAACAGGTTTTATCAAAATAATGTGAAAAAACTCTTATTGCTGATCTAAAAAAAGATCTTCTCTTTTGTACGATTCATTTCACATTTAGTAACAATATACATTTTCATAAAAACGTTCTTGTGTAAATTTAACTTACCGTACTTATAAGTAATTTAATCAGTGAACCGTTAGGATTTTCTTTAATGCTAACGATTCAGTTTCATTAAACCAAATTATATTTTTTCTTCCTATTTTATGAAACAGTTTTCATTCTGCACATTTATTTATGTCTCTACAACACAAATTTTTTAACAAGTATTTTTGCACTTGCAAATTAAAAGAAGAATACGATACTTATAAAGTTCATTGCACTAAAATTTATTTATATATTATAATCAAAATTATCACAGTATGAGATGACAAGAAAAATATTTAAACTCTTTTAAAATAATTTACAACAATATGATAGTAAATTAAATAAATAACTGTAGCAAAGTGGTAGCGTGCTAGCCTACAACGAGTAGTTCCGAGTTCGGTTCCCGGCTAGGATCTGAAAATAATTATAAAACTTTAAAATCCACCGTTAAAATTACATAGCCCACCGAAGTCGCTAATAACGAAGCTGTCAATACGAATTTAAGAGTACCCGGAACGAAAGAAATTAAAAATTTTCACCTTTCCGGTTTTTTCAAATTATTAAAATTCAGAGTAATTTGCATCTAACAATATAAGTATAATTTGTTGGTGATTTTGCAGGTTTTTGTACATTAACAATATGTTGAATTCTTACGTTATTTTTTAAAGTTACCATTTGCATAAAATCTCTATTTTTTTGAATGACAACAGATAAATACATAATCTTTTATTTCTTGTTTTAAAACTTTAAGTTATTACCAGGCCACCTGTGAATTTAATATGTTAACCTCTGAACTGTAGAAAATAACATATTGAATTATTTAACGTATAATGTGTTCTCTTTTAGTTTTTTTTTGTTTTCCGTTAATAGCAATTTCTGAAGCATAAGGAAAATTTTCTGGGCCAACTGTGAATGAATCTTAATGAAATTTTTGCACAGCCTTTCATACCATAATTTCAATGAATTGAGTTAATATTACAGTAGAATAATGTGTTTAAATATTTATTTTTCACTTAAATAGGCAAAAAGTTATGATTTTCAAAAGCGGTAATTTAAAAAAAATGTCTTATCTTTTTAACAATATGTCAAGATGCTGCTAACTCAGTGGGTGTAGAATAGCCTGAAAAGTAACCACAAGAAAATTGGACTGGGTAACTCTAACAGTTTTTGAGAAAATGTTCCTTACATTAACATTACGGAGATAGGCATTCCGGGTCCCCTTAAATAAACTAAAAAAACCAAAAGTAATTTTTTTAAAATCCTAATGAGTGTGCTTCGCAATAAACTGTTTTATTAGATACTGCGCCCATAACAAGCAGGTGGAATGTTAAATTATTATTTGCACTCGATCTTCTAGTTCAAGGGCTACAAAAAATAGTTCTGTTTTTTATCACGTGGTCAGGCAATTATACGACTCATTTATTTAAGAATAGAAGAGGTAGATGTGTAAAATACACTAGTGAGAGTTATCTCCTCTGAAAGTAATAAATTTCATTATACAGCCAGACCCTGTCGTATATGAAGTGAAGGTGTCATTTGAAGGGTGTGCAGAGTAGACGCTTTTCAGAGGGCCTGGCATGCTGATTACACTCAGTGAGGAAGGCAGTTGTAAACCACCTCACTCTTCGTTTTACTTAGTGAAACCTCCAGAGGTTCAAACCAGCCTTTCGGCTAATGACCTAACCAAAAACAACATTAGATACTGATAGTGTTATATTTAAAACCATAGGCAACCCATAACCTAGATGAGGATAAAATGTATGATATTCAAATGAGGTATAGACTTGTACAAACTCAGACCGACCATTCTTGAGAAAGTGTGGTCTATTAAACACCAGCCATCAACGTACAACGTTAATCACGGTTTAGTATTTCAAGATTTATAAAAATAAGCTCTATAGGTATGAACTGAACCATTAAAACTTTATTTCCGAAGGTTTATAATGTATTATCTATATTTAAATACGTTTCAAGTGAGTAGCTTTTTTAACTTCATTTATTTTTTTTTTACTACTGTGCGATTTTGCACAACCAGCAAATATGGATATAATGTATATTATTTTATTAAAAATTATTTTTCCTTTGTTTGCACCTGGATGGAAAGAGTTAATGAGGAGGTGTTTCAGAGAGTGGGAGTGAAGAGGGAACTACTGGAGACGACGATCCGGAGGAAACACAGATGGATGGTTCACTGGTTGAGTAGGGAGCGTCTGGTTGCAGAAGTGATGGAGAGACCAGTTAATGGAAGGTTGGCAAGAGGGTGCAAAAGGTACAAGATGCTTGTTGATGTGAAGCAGGGAAGAAGGTACGAGGTGGTGAAGAGGTTGGTGCGAGATAGGGAGAGATGGAGGACTAAGTATAGAAACCTGCTGTGAAGCAGAACACGAATGAATGACATTATTGGCGTTCCAACTTATAGGGCATTTTATAGTAGTTAGAAACACATTGCTCGTTCTACAAATTCTACGACATTAGAACTTCCAATATTTAAATTTCTAAAACAGTATTAAAATAACTTTCAAGACCTCATAAACTAAACAAAGCATCACAAAAATGTATGGAGTAATGATTATTAGTCTCTTGAAATAAGTTATGATGCCATTAAAAACATTTATTTTTTCACCACGACATAATATATGTTAAGTGTAATATTTATTACTTTATAGTTAAAATATCAATAATGAATACAAAATAATAAATGAAAATAATTTTTAATGACAAAATCTAATTTGTAAATGAATGTAAATGAACGTTAAAATGGTAGGCCCAGTTTAAATGTAATCATACTTTCCAAATTATTGGCTACTCTCAATAAGCCAGATCAAAGGCCAAGCAAATAAATACAGATAATTATGTTTATGGGAAAACTGAGAAGAGAAAAACATAAAATTATTAGTAGAATTATTATGAATAACTACACAACAACCTCGCTAATTCGAACTGAGCGGGACTGGAACAAGTTTTGAATTCGTAAAGTTCGGATTATCTAAAAAATGTGCATAATGTCAAAAATTTTCCGAACCCTGCCGAAAATCAAACAAGGATATTCAGCTTAGCAGTAAGTTAAGCTACGGTTTAGAATGACTAAGCGTTCAAAATATTTTAGAAACGACGGTTTTGTTCACACGACAAGACTACAACCAGGTAATTTTATGATAAAATTAAAAGAAAAAATGATAAATTACTTGCACTGTGCACAAAACTAAATAAAAATTTTATTAAGATATTTATTTTATTTATTATAATTTTTTTTAGTTTAGTTTATTTATAGTCCCATCAACAGCTTGGTTATTAGCGTCAAGGGTGGGTTATCTACTTTTAACGGTGGGTTTTGACTTTTGTAATAATTTTCAGATTCTTACGGGAAATCAAACCCAGGAATTCCGTGTTGAAGGCTACGCGCTACCACTACACTACGGAGGTGGCTTTATTTTATTTCCTTTAATATAATTTTAATTAACATTTAAAAAAAAGTTTTTTAAAGATTTATATCAATTAAACGTAAAATTATGTTCTGTAAATGAGAAGCCGGATTGAAAAATCAACTAATGGAAAATAATGTCAAGTAGTGAATGGATTTAAAACGAATCTCAGAAAGAAAGATTGATTGTGGGATTTTATATAAAAGATATGTTGGAACATACGTGACATAAGAATGTGAAAGAAACACTTGATGTAAAAATAAATAATAACGACACGTATAGCACAGAATTTACCGGTGAAAAGATCAGCAAAAATGGAGACGTGATTAATTTTTAATTATTTGCACTATTCATAGAAAACTACGACTTCTATGAATACTAATTGCGTATTCATCACTTGATTCTAGTATTAGTTTTAGGTATTCATAAAATTCATTGAAGTTAGAACGTGCATTTAGTCTTTTGAACTAATTGATGTAATAGAGTCTATGAAGAAAAATAAATGTCTGATTTTTAGATTTTCTAGACCGTCAATAAACGCATTTGCAATTCAGGATCACCATTTTATTTTGTAAAGAACATAATAATTTTCTGTTTTATAAATAATCTATTTCATTTTATTGCAAACCAGTATCACTGTAAATAATAGTTTTTTCTAAATCAATAATACAGAATAAAATAAAATAACCCGAACACCTAATTACACAGTTTATTATTAGGTGTAATTGTGTTAATGGTTATTGCATTTTTTGGAGTACTAAATTTGCAATCTTGAACAAGCAGTTTTAATTTTATACACTACAGCACAATCGCTAGAATGGTTGAAAATATTAGTTAGGTATGGAAGATGGGGTTACACCTAATAGCGTTTCCTCTAGGATGACGTAGCACACTACAATTGCATGGCGGAAAGACTCCTTGAGTTTTTTATAGGTGCGTTCGTTCTGCTCGATTCCGTTCCATCCAAGAAATTACGTCACACACGAAAGACGGAATCCTGCCATCTCCACTTGTCTGCTATAGTAGAGTTTCACAGTGACTGAATGCATTTTGTTAGACACTGTCGCCGACTATCCTACCAATATTAGCGCCTGCAGACGGTCCCAGTACCTGCCTGCCACGCGGAGTGCTGCAGACGTGCAGAGCCAGCAGTGCCTCCCCTCCACTATGAAGTGGACTCGCCGGAGGGGTATTTAAGCCACCACACTGGCCCGCGAGAGAGACTCTCCAATCAACTCTTAACCGGAGAAGAACAAGGAAAGAGCTCCCGACCGAAGAAGAGCTCAGCTGAGACCAGACGCACCATCTCTGGTCTACACTAACGGTGACGGACGCTACATTCCCGCACCGGACAGCCTTCTCCGACCCGGGGAGAACCACCTCGGCCACGCTTTTGGCAGACTGCCTACGCTGACCCAACACTGCGGGGCTCTGGGGGCACCTCAAAAACCCAAACGGTCCTTTTCAGAACTCCTAACCAATAAAACGCCTTTCTCAGGGCCACCAAACTAACAAGCGAGGTATCGCCGTCGGCCCGAGTCGGTGATAATACCATTTATCTTATACAGAGGGATTTTTTAGTCTTTATTACCCAATTGTTAATGTCTGGAAATTTTTTTCTAAGAAAGGGAAATTTTGTTTTGTGACACGAAGTTGGTAGTCCTACTCAACCGGTAAAGATAGGAAATTGTGAGTTGATTCTCCTTGAGCTGTGTAAAATTTTGAGTCGTTTCCGTTCATGTTACGAACAAAATGTCCTTTACCCTAGAACAATCGGTTATTTAAATCTGGAGGCTGAAGTTCTTGGACTAATCATACGCGATACGAATACGATTTCAATTTTTTAGCAGCTTTTTGAACACTCGAATATGACAAACCAACTTGCGAGGAACGTTTTCGTAAACTTTTCGTGGAGAATTGAGGAATCTTGTTTTCACATTCTCTAAAACATCATCTCTGTCAAGAGAGTTGGTTGACCACTACATTTTCTGTCACAAACACTACCTGTCTCTCGAAATCGGTTTGTTAGCCTAGAAATTAACATTTTTTCTGGTGGACGAACACCAAAAAATTTGAAAGGATTCTTTTACACTCGCTTACGATTTCGTAGCAAAATAATGTTAAAGAATGAAAATCCGTAGTTCTAGAGTAACACGTAGTTCTGTTCGTTACACGACCGGAAACGTTACAAAATTTTACACAGCTCAAGGAAAATCAAATCACACTGCCGTATCTATACCGGTTAAGTAGGGCTACCAACTTCGTTCACAAAACAAAATTCCCCTTTCTTAGAAAAAAATTACTGGACATTAACAATTGGGTAACAGGACTAAAAAATCACTTTGCATTACTGACGAAGTAGGACATTTTCATATGCATTAAAATCTTGTAGAATGAAATATAATTTTTAAGATATTTCGTTTTACAATTCCAAGCCTTCGAAATATTTTAAAAATTTAAATTGCACCACTGTCTTTACGTTTTATTTGTTGTTTACAAACATATACAGTAGTCTTTTCTGATTTTGGAAGCAATCTTTAAAATCTTCTTTCTGCATTTTTATAATGTATTACAAACAGCCAGATATAATAACACTTTAATTTGACCAGGTGTGAAAAATGTTGATAGACTTTTGATGACTTGTCCATCGGTAGTTTTCTCAGACTGAAGCAAATTTAACTATTTATAATGTTCATTTCTCTGCTATAATTTCGTAATTTTTCTACGAAACAGCTTTCAATTTCTGAACTCTTTCTTCCATTTGTTTCAATACCATCTTTAGACCGATTCTTTAAGTCAGGAACTCATTCTATTTTTTTTTATCTGAGGCGGCGAGAAAAACTCATGTTCACTCCCTCACGATGAGAGAATAGTGTTGGACTCAATTTAGGCGTTCTCGTCCAGTCCCAAGGAGGCTGAAACCACCTTACCAACCAAAAACCCGCCGCCTGGCCACTTGATCCTACATCAGTAAACAACCCTCCACCTCCCTCGGAACTGTTTATATAATACTACAAAAGAAATGTCGGGTTAAACAAATTTACATACTGTCAGTGGAGCGTGGAAGGGATTCGTAGCCTAATTCCCCTCTCGCTGTCACCGACCAACACTCACTTTCTCATTTTCATTCAACTCTTTCATCACCAGCTCAGGAAATTAGTGTACCTACCTTAGTTTCTGAGATCGGGACAGGATTGATTCACTGTGGGAGAGGGTGATCCCGCTGATCTCCAATCTGTGTGAACAGAATATCTCAAGAACAGAACCTTGTACGAACATGAAACTTGAAACTTAAGTTAGATACCACTACCGGACCCGACACGAACATTTTCAGTAAAACGGTCGAACGGAAGTAGTAGTTTATTCGTATAATTTTTCACTTTTTCCGATTTTTCAAAAACTGGTACTACGATTTTTTTAAAAACCGCCACGTTTACTAAATTTTTTATGGTTTAAAAGATAGGGTAGGCGTCATGTCCGCTGAAACTCTTGGAGAGGCTTTTTTCCCGTAAAAAAATTGTTTGTTTAAGGTTGCTGCTTTAATATGAATTTTAGCGCAAAAATGTATAATTAAAGTTGTAGAAAATTTAAAATCCTACTACTTTTATTTCAAACATTTTTTTGTATAGGCCCTAATGCTTAGCTTAGCGGTAATTAGCAATGTTTTGTTTTTCTTCTAACGAAAACGTGTGAAATATCAATTTTTTTAAGATTTCAGCCTTAGTATGAATTTCACGACAAAAATGTATAAAATAGAATTTAGGCCTATAGGAAATTAAAAGATCTGCAACTTTTATTTAAAGCGTTTTCTCTACAGAGCCTAGTTTAGCGTGAAAGAGTGAATTTCCGTACTTTTAAGCCAAACTGAGGTTGATTTTCATTTTGCGTCTTTCGCTCATGATTAAAATAAGGTTATGTTTTTTAAGGTTTTTGTTGTTGTTTATTTCTAATGTTTTATTACTAATGTTTTTACTAATGTTTTGTTACATTGTTAGTTATTTACATTGACAAGAGAAAGTCGTGTGAGTGTTTCACACCAGATTTTTTTAAAGGTATATCCACTAACTGCTAATTTTTTAATGAGAATTAACTTTTTACCAATATCCTTGTTGTTATATAAAGAAAACACAAATGAAACATCTGTTAATAAAAAATTTTAATAATAAAAATAATGCTTATTAGGTAACGTTAAACCTTTTTATTAATCCTTACAAAAATAATAAAAAATAAATAAACTGAACTTATGTGTTAGGCCTAAAGATACGAGTAAAGTACATATATATCTACGCTCTCTTCAATGATTTATTATCTTTCTTTTACGTCTCTAGGTTATAGTACATCAGCACCCTTGAGATTTTAGAAAATTGGAACTATAAATATTTTTATTAATATTTATATGATATTAACGTCAAAAACGTATTTCTACGTTTACGATACAGTCATTTTTGACAAAAAATAGTTAAAAAAATCAAGATGGATATTTTAAAAATACGTAAAATTTTAATTATTTATCCGTTAATCAAAACTAAAATTTTAATCAAAATTTAATACAAATTTATTTGGCTTTTTCCAGCCCGTTGGCGTACTGGTTAGCGCAACTTGCTTCTACGCCGGGGTCCCGGGTTCGATTCCTGGTTACGTTTGGTATTTTTTTATCACTGATCTTCATCTGTCATCCTTCTCAACGTCTAAATTAGTAGAATTTGCAAAACAGTCAGACGTAAAATTAAAAAAAAAAATTCAGCACATATTTTTTTCCAACGAAAATTAAATTTATTTTAGTTGAACATTTAATATAAAATAACCTTATATTTGATAAATAATAGTTTAAATATTCAAAATAGTTTTTCCTAGAAAAGTCATGATACAGGAGCTGTATAGCTCCTGTGGGAGTTTAATGTAACAAATGAGAACACTGAATAAATACTCTTTTTCATAAATTTTAATTAAAAATTCTATTAAATAAATTATTTTACAAAGATTTATTGTAATATTTAGGTCATAGAAATGTTGACAATTTTAGTATTAATTTTAAAAAGACGTGAAACACAAAAATAATTAAAATATAATAAGAATTATTTACTTATATGAAAAAAAATGAAACACATAATATTACGTGACAAATAGTTATTTTTTTATTTATTTTGGTAACTTACTTATAAATCAAGATAATTATCAAAATTCATTTGTGCACATGAATAAAATGTTAATATGTTTATATTTTTAGGTTAGTTTAGCGTAAAACAATTATTTTCACAGGATCCAAAATGATCCTATGCATATTTATACTCGAAAACTAATTAACTAGCCATATATGAAACTGTATACCCGAACGAACTAAAGACTGCAGATGAGTTCTAGCCAATAACAGCCAAGGTTGGGTGTAAGGTTGCCCCTTCGCTAAGTCACACTCTGTTCCACCGAACTCCAGCTGACTTTTTGTTAGGCTGTCATCCACAGTGGGATGAGAACGTGACAATGCAGGATACGATTTTTGTCATTTGGCTCTGTGCTGTGATCTAGGTCACTATGCTCCGCCTTCATCTGCAGTCTCTAGTTCGTTAAGCTATAGTATAATTAATTGTTATTATAGTTCAAAAACAATTTTAAAACAAAATTTATATACTTATATTTTATAGAAACCCACCGGGTTGGTCTAGTGTTAAAATCGTCCCCGTGAGTCAACAGCTTGACAACTGTTTTTCGGGAATGAAGGTTCCATGGTTCAAATCCTAGTAAACGTAGTTAATTTTGTACGGATTTTACATGCGGTTACCGGTGAACTTTGATGATTAGAGCTCAGTTAATAATACTTTCTCTGCAATGGCCAGTCTGAGTCTGTACAAGAATACACCTCATTTACACGTATATTATCATCCTCATCACATTGGCTAAGGGATTGCTTACTAAAAATTAAAATTGAACTGATTGCAACGAAAACAGAATAAGGCTTAAAAAATATTTTATGGAAAACTGTTGAAACTCGTAGATGTTTACACGTCACTAACTTACTGCACATTTGTAGGTTAAATACAAAAGAAATTTAGTTTACACAAAAAACGATTGTCACTGATGCTACTTTATCAACAGAAAAAAATTAGGTAGCATTGCAGGCCCCACCAATTGGGTCTAGTACATAATCTAGGCTGCTGAAATATATTCACATTCAAATCTAATAGTTACATTTGGGCTGGAAAGAGCTAGAACAGAAGTATCGCATTGTTAAATTTCTAATCTTTTGATAATTTACGATATTTTTTTTAATCTCAAGAAAACTTTTAATCATTTCTAATTTAATGAACCTCCTGATATTAATAATTTCTCCACTAAGAAATAATGAACAGATAAATTGAATAAATTGAATTTTTACTTAACTGTAATTAATCTTTTGGTAATACTCTAGAATATAACTTAGTTATATGTTGTTGTTTGGTCATAAGCCAAAATGCTGGTTTGAACCTCTAGAGACTTTACTAAGTAAAATAAGAGTAAGGTGGTTTGCACATGCCTCCCTCACAAATCAACTTTGAGTTGAAAAGTATGCTTATCAGCATGCCGGTCCTCTGAAAAACACACATTTTCCACTCTGCAAATGACACCTTTACTTCATTCACTACAGGGTCTAGCTGTATAATGAAATTCATTACTTTCAGAGGAGATAACTCTGATTAGTGTCTTTTACATCTCTACCTCTTCTGTTCTTAAACGATCAGTTGTTTAATTGGCGGAACATGTGATAACAAACAGAGCTATTATTTTTTAGACCTGCAACTAACAGATCTAGTGCAAATAATTTTACACTCCACCTGTATGTTAATGGGTTAGTAATTAGGATACTTGGGGAAAAATAGTATGAATTTTCTTACCATTATACAGGGTGGTTGTAAATGAAATAGACAGATTCGATAGCTTTTAGAAAATTTATTTTTGAAAAATTAAGGTAATTACTTACATGATTATATAGAAGAATTCATTAAGTTTTTATTGAAAATATTTACAGATGTTCAATGTGTGCACCATTTGTAACACGACAGATATCAACACGTAGTCGAATTCTTCCCACACACGATTAAGCATATGACGGTCAACTGTGGCAAGAGCATTTGCGATACGTTGTTTTAGATCACGATATCTACAGGAAGCGGTTGTACAAAAACTTTGTCTTTTACATAACCCCATAACAAAAAGTCGCAAGGCGTTAAGTCTGAACTACAAGGTGGCCACGGCGTAAATACAATGTTTTCCTCACTTGCACGGCCGATCCATCGTCTAGGAAGACGTTCATCAAGATAACTTGTGACCTTAACCATTCGTTTAACATGTCCAGATAAATTACTCCGGTTACTGACACTTCGTGAAAGAAGAACGGCCCGTAAACGTTTTCACGAGATAATGCGCAAAAGACGTTTACTGTAGGGGAATCGCGTGTATGCTGTAATGTTATTTTTGGGTTTTCTGTGTCCCATATTCTAACATTATGTCTATCAACTTTTCCACTAATGTGAAAATTACATTCATCACTGAAAATTAGGCGATTAAAGAATGCGTCGTAATTTTCAACACAATGTTGCATCTCCAGACAAAAGTTTTTACGTACGACTTTATCACTGAAATTTAAACTTTGTACTAACTGCAATTTATAAGGTGTCATTTTCAAACGTTTTTGCAGAATTTTCCACACAGTCGGTTGAGGAATTTGCAATTATAAACTTGCTGATCTAGTTGATTTTCCTGGACTTGGTACATAAACATCACGAACACTATCAATGTGTTCTTCTGTAACAGAAGGTCTTCCAGTACTCTTCCTTTTACACAGACACGCACTGTTTTTAAAATGTTTATACCAGTCATAGATTGATTGCCTTGTTGGTGGTGGTTTACCGTATCTTGTTCTGAAATGACGTTGGACAACCGTAACCGAGTTTGTTTTGGCTAACTCAAGAACACAATAAGCTTTCTCCACTTGAGTAGCAGCCATTTTGCTAGACTGGTCGTTGTAACAACAGCCAACAACAAAATGCTAGCAACAGTTGTACCAACATAAACTTTAAAAAATTCCCTACAAACCTATATCATTTACTATATTCAAATACACCAGTTTGATGTTTAAGAAGCTGTCTAAAGTGTCTATTTCATTTATGATCACCCTGTATTTTGAAACATGCATGAAAAATTAAACGTTTTATCCGGGTTTCGCAGAGAATAATTGGTGGTAATGCATGACTCATAAAAATCACAATCATAAACAGATTTATAAATAAGGCGTGAACTACTTGTAATTTCTGGAAATAAAAAAATGTAGGAGGTAACTTTTAAGAAAAAACACGTGTGCCATGGTTATATTGGATAATAATCGGTGTTGGTGAAATATTTACCAGTACCGTCAAATATCCGTTAAAATATTTTAGTAATGATTTACTCTACACCAATTTCTTTCGTTATTGGTTTACCAAAATTTTATTTATGGATAGCTATACTAAAAATAGAAATCATAACATTGACAAAAATTGGTTTATATATATGTTGTTTTAGATTACTTGGGAACGTGCGTATTATATTTTATGTGAATTAATAACGTTCTGACGGACTCACATAATTCATTATTATTATTTGGGTCAAAAATACATACGCCTTCAAAGTTTATTAAAAGTATCATGTACCTGATTACATTTCTTATTTAAAACATCGAAAACATTTTTAATTAAATACGGATTATTGTTTTCGAGTAAAAATTCTCTTCGTTTGTTAATATTATGTTATATTCCCAGGAAAAAATTTAATTTAGGACGTATATATAGGAATACATATTGTGTCGATTACAGACAAAGATGACTGACATAGATGTTAATTAATTTGTAATAACACCAGATTTGTATTCATTATTAAGGAATGTTTCACCATAATATACATAATATTGAAATGAAAATTCTGTATTGATTTTTGATATTACCAATAACTCATTCTTTCTGTAGTATTCTTTCACTAATTTTTTAATATCCACTGATCTAAAAGTGTTTTTTCCTTATTTATACTAATATTACATTGAAGAAGTAACGTTTGTTTGTTTTTGCGAGGTAATCTCAGAATTTACCAAATCGCTTTCAAAAATTCGGTCACTGTTGGAACGCTTAGTGATTTCTAAGTAAAACGATTAGAACATAAGATAACATGGCATTACGTTATTTTTTAATTTAGAAAGCATTGTAACAACTCACGAATTTGAAATGGTTATGCAAATAAAATTACTCTTTGTCATTTTGTTTTGATTAATCATAAGCAAATGAAACTCGAGGGTACTTTTTTACATATCTATTTATTATAACTGTAAAGTTTCCAGTCTGCAGGTGTGCTATACGTCCGGCATATTAATTAAAAAATAGCAACCCGTTCGTAGGACACCCGGTATATTATTTTACATGACATTGAAGTTATTTACTTCTTTAAACTTTATTTGTGAAGGCCATATTCGGCAAAACACAAGAATTACGGAAATACAAGAGGAAAAAATCCTATTTAGGAGATAATAGCGATGTATATTTGAATAATTCTCTTAAAATCGACTATTCGACTATTTTGAAAAATATTCGAATAAAGGTGAACGAATAAATTATTCACAAACCACAGCTTGTGGATTCCGAATAATTAAATTGTCGAATTAAGTAAAATAATCTAACTGTTATCATTTATCATCAAACGAAGAAAAACAATAAGATCGACCTGTAAAGTAAGAATCATTTTAATGTGTAAGGTGTTTAAAAACCGCCATTACATTACGTTAGGATTTGTTATGTCTGTTTTTGCGGATGGCGCCGGATGGAAACTGCGCTGTAGAATATAGAACTCTTACGGTCAGGGTTTGAGTATTAAATAACAGAGGAAGACAGTGGAGGATGGAATAAGTCATATGGGTGAGAGGAAGACAGAAAATTGAACAATGCTGACAGCGTGTAATTGTAGCGATGTTGTGTCACAATACGAGTGTACGGCACTTATTCGAATAATTTTGTATATTTTTGGGGTTTGTAATAGTATTATGTACCAGTAACTTGAAGCATGTAGCTGCTAGGAACTTTATTTCAAAATTTTATTCGACTAATTTTCGATAATGAAATTGATTTATTCGTCTCATAACTAGGAGATACAAATAAACAAAAGGTTCAGTGTACTTCGATGTAAATAAAATATACTATGTACGAGTATATCTCGTACTATCTGTCTGTAACTTGATGGCCTCCGGCAGAAAGGAGGAATATACGCATTGTAAAACCATTTCAGAAAATATTTCTAATAGGTATTTTCAAGTGTAACTAAAACTTGTCGGAAATGACGTATTTTTATGAAACAAAGTATTTCGCATGTTTTTTATTTTAAAAATTTATTTCGAAAAAACACTCGCTTAATGAGATAATGTATGATTTAGTAAAAGTTTGGTTTTTAAGAAAAAGCCGTTTTTTTCAATTACATCGTCATTGAAAATTTTCTCTACATTTCGTTTCCTACAAGCGTATCTTTAAAGACCGAAAAATTTCCCGTATGCTAAATATTTTATGCCGTGTTTCACGATTTTACAAAATTAATTTATGAAAATACCTCGTAACTTAAAAAGTAATGATTTTTCGTTACATTTTATTGCATCATGATTTTTCAAAATTATTACAGAATGAATCTGCCAAATATTTTGTTAATCCGTGCAATAGTTGTTGAACAATGATGATGTATTTGAAAAAATACGGTTTTTTCATCAAAAACAAAAACTCTACTGAATTATAGCCTACATTATCTCATTAAGCGCGTGTTTTTCGAAATAATTTTTTTAAAACAAAAACCATGCGAAATACTTCGTTCAATAAAAATACGCCATTTCCGACAAGTTTCAGTTACTTAAAAACATTAGATGTAGTCTATGTTTTCTGAAACAGTTTTACAATCCGCATATTGCTCCCCTCTACCGGAGGCCATCAAGTTACAGACAAACAGTATTTGTGGAAAGAAGAAAAGTGCCGGAGAGGAGCAAAACTGGGTGAATACTACCATCTCAAAAAACTTTTTCTTTATTTTAATTCCTAAAATTTATAGTAAATGCACTTTTAAATATAGAGCAACTTTCGGAAAAGATCGGTCTGAGAATATCCTACGAAAACACAAAAATCATGATCAGAGATCCACTCTGCATGCGTTGCGTAATGGTTAATGAACACCAACTAGAACTTGTGGGAAAATGTAAATATCTCGGAGAAATCATAACCAATTGTCTCAATAAAAGACCCATATGGCAAGAAAAAGTTGATACACTCAAGAAATCTCTGATAACCACTCAAAACATTTACAACAAGAATTGTCTGTCAACCAAAACTAAACTAAGACACTACCAAACAGTCGTTCTCCAAGGAATCCACTATTCCAGCAAAACGTTATTTGGGCCATATCGCTTAGGAGACACCGATAGATTTAAGAAAACAGAAAGAAAAATACTTAGGAAGTGCATGAACAAAAGGTACATGGTGGAGGACAATGGCTGTTAATCCCAAACAAAGAAATCTACAAACTAATCCCCCCACTAACAAATAACTTTAGAAAGAAAAGAATATCATTCCTAGCACACATACTCAGAACCAAAAAGTCCAGACTTGTGAACCGGCTGATCGACCATTTTTTGGAACAAGGTGTCGAGACCTAGTTGGCTGAAGGAGATACAGCGGGATGTGGAGGAACTTGGAATCACTAAACAAGACCTGCTAACAAAATCAGCTATGTACAACCAACTAGTCAAGATTAATATGGTAATATTCGAACCATAAACCAGAAGAGTGTACAACAGAGTGTTTACCCACGAAAACCGGAAACAGAGATCGGAACGTTTTAAGAAAATGTGGGCCAAACGAATGGAAGCCACGCTTAGGAGAGCGCGCTTTTCAAAGAAACCCAACATTGGAACAGACCTAAACTTGAACTAGAGTAATCCTATGAGGTCTCAAAAGTAAAAAAAAAGAAAAAAAATGCACTAATATAATAGAAAAAATGTAAGCGTATATTTTTTGTCCAGTGAAATTTTCAGGTACTTGGAAATGTTAAAAATTATTCAAGTGTTTTTTTTTGAAAATTCCATTTTACTGAAAATATTTCGTTTACACCGTCGTTTCTTTTTGTACCCAACAAAATACAAAGGAATTTTGTAAGGGTGCCTGTTACAAATGTCAAGAAGGGTAATGTAATGAATAAAGCAGAATTTTATTCAGGCGTTTGAATAGGATGGGACGTTTTCTTTCAAAAAACTAATTTGTAATTGGCTTGAAATGAAAAAATTACATTCCGAGAAACTTTTCAGCATTAAGTAGTTTGTTAATATTTATATCTTATGAGTTGCATATAATTTTGAAATTACCCTGCATTCTGTTGGGTAGAAAAAGAAACGACTGTGTAAACGTAAAAATACCAAAAATTTCAGAAAAATGGAATTTCCGAAAAAATTGAAATAAATCTTAATGGTTCCATGTACCTGAAAATATCACTAGTCAAAAAATATGTATTTCCATTTTCTTCTATTACATAGGTGCGTTTACAATAAATTTTATAAATTAAAATAAAGAAATGTTTTTGAAATGGTAGTATACACCCAGTTTTGCGCCTCTCCGCCAACTCTCTTCTTTCCACAGACAAATAGCAGATTTTTTTAAACGTACTAAAATAAAAATACATAAATTACATAATTAGAAAAAAGTATGTAGCCTAATTCGAATATTGAAGTGAAGTGAAAATGTAATTGTTATTCACTGCATGCTGTGTTATACAACAGATACTGTATTGCCATATTGCAAATATGACGGTATAATAATGCGAATACTACAATATGACGTACATTAGGCTTTGCACTGAATATGGTAATTATAACAACATGGTACTGTTCTACGTACATACGTTATGCTTCAAAGTAAATGATATCTATCGGATTCAGTTATATTAATTTCGATACATATCGATTACCTATGAAAATATAAAAGGAACTTTAATGTAATTTTTGTATAACATCTTGAATCGTCAATGATATTATTATTACAGTAAATTTTGTAATTTTATTTTTTTACGACAAAATACCAATTCGGCAAAAATACGGCTTGTAATACCAATTCTTATTTTATGGCTGTTTCATAATTTTTTATTTCACTTGAAAATATTTAACAATGAGTAGGCTACCAAACAATCAAATGATTTTACATCGGTCAATAGTATTTGGAAATTATTTTTTGGTTTTACGTCTGACTGTTCTGCGAATTCTGCTAATGCAGACGGTGGATAATGATGATAATAAAAATGAGTGATGAAAAAATGCCAGACCTGACCGGGAAGCGAACCCTGGACCCCGCCGTAGAAGCCAGTTGCCAACGGGCTGCCCTTGAAATAGTTAAATAGTACTTCAATACATGTTTAAAGTTTTAAATATCTTGAATTTCTGAATTACCTACTACATTTATTATGCTCTACAAGATAGGGTAGGCGCCATGTCTGCTGAAATTTTTGGGGAGGCTGTTCTTTTTTTTTAATATTTTTAAAAAAATTTATTTATTTATTGTAAGTAGTCTTAGACTAACGAACAATTTTATTCAAACTTAAAATACCTAAGAATTACATTACTATCATAAGAAAATAAAACCCAACGGCTACTCTTATTTTCTAACAATAACAATTATTTAAGATATAACTAATGCTACTCTTACTTTTGAAGATTAGTATTTCCTATTTATATTTTTACTTTCTATATTAAATTTACCTAAATAGACTACAGCTTTATAGTTAATCTTACTTATTATTATACATTTACGTAATCATTAGGAAATAAACAAAATTTGTTAGAAATATACACAACACATTTATGGAACAACTATGCATCAGTTATCTTATTTTCTAAATAGAAAGGGGAGGCAAAGCAAATAAGTTCGTAGCAAAACCGGATTTTAAGATCGCAGCGTTAATATGCATTTTAGCGCTAAAGTATATAAGGTAGAAGTTGTAGACAATTTAAAAATCTACAACTTTTACTTCAAACATTCTTTGTATAACGCTTAGTTAAGCGGTAATTAGCAATTTTCTGTTTTTTTCATGAAAATCTGTAAAAAATTGAATTTTTAAGATTACGCCCTTAGTATGTATATAACGATATTTACAAATTAATTGCAATGACAATGGCAATCAAAAACACAATTGAAAATAATTTAATTATAATGGTATTAAATGATATTACCTTATTTAAATTGGAAGTATTAGATCTATTAAAAACACAATTGAGTTTCTCCTATTAAGAGAAACGACATTAAATGTTATTAATTTCAGTTGTTTCTTTAATTGTTTCACTTATCACTTTTTATGCTTGTTTTTCATATTCTACCTTTATAACACTGATACAATCAAAACATCCCTCCAAAAATAAACAGCTGTTTATTTGTTTACATTCCTGTGTATGCCGTTCATGCCAACGCGGTACAATTCACTACAAGAAAAATATATTTTTCTTTACATCTCCCCCCCTAAGGAAGGTAAAACAAGATGACCTCTTATTTACTTTCTTCTTGGTTTGCAAACTGAGAGGCTGGAGTCAACTTCGAGATGTGAAAAAGATTCGATTCTGATCTTTTTTGGCCAGTGTATATCTTGTAAATTGAGTTTGATATTTTCTCTATAATTTTGTAGGGTCCGACTCTCAGTTCGTCGAGCTTTTTCCGATTCAGTTTGTTTCCATTGTCCACAAAAACCGTATCACCAATTTTGAAGTCACCACGTTTTCGATTCCTATCATAAACTGTTTTGTTGTAATTATGCGATTTGATTGTATTTTCCAGAGCTCTTTCCCTGTCTCTAATCAAGTCAATCTCTGTCTTTTCAGGTTTTAATTCCTTTGGCAAAATTGTAACATCTGTACCATCTAGTAGATATATTGGAGCATATCCAGTTATAGTGTGCACAGTTTCATTATAATTTTTTACACAATTTTGTGCTATGGTGGTCCATGCTGCTTTGCTGTCTCTTTCGTTAATCTTACACCTGATTTTATTGACCAACGTTTGATTTAATCTTTCATTTAAACCGTTTGAGAATGGTGAATTCACTGCAGTGAAAATTAGTGGAATATTTTTATTATCCAAAAATGTTTTTAATTCTCTAGAATTGAGGCCTGGGTACTGGTCTGAGAGGATTATTCCAATGTTGTCAGCTTCTGCGGTATTTTCCACTAGTTTGATAAAGTCCTTCGCATTTTGAGTCCTTGATGTCGAAATATAAGCGTATCTTGTGAAATGATCTGATAGCAGGTGCAAGTATCTTTTTGTTGATCTTGAACCCCCAAAGCCTCCAATAGTATCAATGGAACAAATTTCAAAAGGCTTTGTGGCAGGACCCAGGTGAGACATCAACCCATATTTATTTTGTCCTCTTGATTTGTTTTTTATACATACTACACAGCTTTCGCAGACATGTTTTATGTTTTTTGTCATGTTTTCTGCTGTATATGAGGAGCTGATCATTCTTTGCATTTGTTTAATTCCTATATGACCTAGGGTTATATGTACATTAATGATGAATTGTTTACTAAATTTTTCTGATAGAATAATTTTTTCTTTTTTCTTTACGCTTTTGTAATAAACGTTTTTTTTGGACATTAGTTTTTCTCTTTGGTATTGTATCTTTTCATTTTGAGCTTGGTCTTTTAAGATATCTTCTAGTCTTATTAAGTTTACTACTTTTAATTGCTCATACAGGTACTCATTTGGCTCTAAGACAGGATTCCTGCTTAGGCAATCAGCTTCAATGTTGTGTCTCCCTGGAGAATATTTAATTTGAAAATCGTATTGAGATAAATAGTAAGTTAAATCTCCTAATTCTTCATCCGTTCTTGATCTTATGTTCATATTCTCCAGCGGTTTGTGATTTGAAAAGACAGTAAATTTTCTACCCATCAATAAATGCTGCCAATATTTAACACATTGTTTGATTGCTAGGCATTCTAGGTATATAGCTTTCTTCTTTTTCTGAACTTCATTCAATTTCTTTGAAAAGTATGGAACTGGTTTTTCTTCATTGTTTTCTTGTGGTTGTTTTAGTACGGCTCCTACGCCTAGTATACTAGTATCTGTGTAAATGTGTATAGGCAAATTTGGATCAAAAATAGTCAATATTGGTTGAGAGCATAGTAAATGTTTCATTTCATCAAATGACTCTTGTCCAGTTAAAAGTTTGCCCTTTTCTTAAAAGGTTATGTAAAGGGTCTAATTTTATTGCTATTTTTGGCACATGCTTATGATAATAGTTTATCTTTCCCAAAAATTGTCTTACATTTTTTTGCGTTTTTGGAGTTGGAAAGTTTCGTATTGATATTAAGTTGTCTTTCAGAGGTTTAACTGAATTATTCTGTATGATATGACCCAGGTATTTCACAGACTCAGCTGCAAAAGTACATTTAGAGAATTTTAGTTTCAAGCCTTCATTTTTTATTGCTTGAAAGAGCTGTGTTAGATGTTTGATGTGGTCTGGGAACGTTTTTGAAAATAGCAAGATATCATCAATAAAGCTTACTGTAAACTCACCGAGTTTGTGTTTACGTATTATGTTACACATTATCCTTTGGAAAATAGCTGGTGAGGTTTTTAGGCCGAAGGGCAAACAAGTCCATTGAAAATGGCCCTCCTGTGTGACGAATGCAGTTTTGTGTCTATCTGTGACACGCAAAGGTATAGACCAAAATGCTGAGTTCAAGTCCAACGTTGAGAAAAACTTACAATCTCTTGTCCGTCCCATTAGGTCCTCAATAAGTGGGAATGGTTGTGATTGAGGAATGACAATTTTATTTAGGTCTCGAAAATCTATGCACAATCTTGACTTTTTGTTTTCATCTTTTTTATAAGCTAATGTGACTGGAGCTGCAAAGGGACTATATGATTCTTCTATTATATTCCTTTCTAATAATTTCGCAATCTGTTTTTCAATCTCCTTTTTATCTTCAAATGTACAACGATATGGTCTTTTACTGCAGTATTTTTCTACTGACAGATCAATGTGTGCTTCATAATCCTTTACTGTTCCTATGTCATATTTATCGATTGCAAATACAGATTGATTGTTTAATATTAAGTCATCAATTTCTGCCTGCTTTTCATAGTCTAGATGATTTATCTGAATTGTTAAATTATCCTTGCTGAAGTTTTCATTGAAGTTAATTGAATTATCAGATTTTATTTCCTTAGAAATCTTAATATCTGGATTTTTAGTTTCCTTAAAAACTATTTCACATCCGTGTATAGGAATTTTCTGACTGATTCCTAAGTTTTCGTCTTGAACCAAGTAAAAATTTTTTTATGGAATCAAGCCCAATTAAGAAGTCATAATCGAAATTTTCTTTATCCACTACAAAGACTGGAATTTTTTTTTCGATATTAAAAATGCTCACGTCGAGTGTTACTAAGCCTTTTGCCTTTTTAACGCCATTAATTGTTTTTAAATTAGTATTGTTGCAATGATTTGATTTGTTATTGTTCACCTTCAATAACCTTGAATTTATCAATGACACATTTGAGCCTGAGTCATAGATTCCAAATATTTCAACCTTTTTATTCAATACTAATTTTACTTTAATTAATGGCGGCACTATTAGTTTTTTTGGTCTTCACCCTGTAGTTCACATTCCAATTCAGAATAATTATTAACAAACTTTATTTGTTTCTTGTCTTTTTCATTATCATTCTTAGTTTTAAACCAGCACAATTCCTCTGAGTGATAGCGTACACCTTTCTTTAATTTTTCGCAAATGCTACATTTTACTTTTATCAGTTTGGTATCGTCTTTTTTTTTATAAAGTTTTTTTTTATAACTAGATGTTCGAACTTGCCAAGTTCGTTAAATAAGTCCTTTGTTTCCAAAATGTCATCTCTGTTGATCTTATCTGTTATAAACTCTGGCAAGCCTGCAGCAATTATATCTATCAAAGTCCCCTGATCAATTGTCTTTCTAATTTCAAGTAAAAGTTTTTCCTTCTTCACAGCATATTCTAATAAGGACCCTGCTTGATATTTATATGATAAAGCATATCTGCTAGTAGTCCAGCCTTTATTAGCGTAGGTTAGTAAAAAGTTTGATTTCCATTCTGGCCATTGGGATTGCAAACTAAGCTTTATCATCATGGAGGAATACCAATCAGTACATGATTTTTCTAGAAATAATCTGAAGATTTCAATTTTTTCTTCATCTTCTACTACATCGAACCTTTGACATTCTTTTTCAAATATTTCCATCCAATGATATGCGTTTATGTTTCTACCATCAAATTTTTCAAGTACAAACCTTTCAGATAATCTTTTAATATTTTGCTTTTCTTTTTTTTGTTGACATTCAACTAATTTTTCCAAAATTTTGACTATGGGATCTCCCGAATCCGTTTTGTTGGCAATGGTCAATCGTTCTTGAGTAACTTCTTCTAAGAATTGGTCTTTAAAGACTACATTACTATCTTCATCAAAGTATGTTTGTAATATATCCTCTGTCATTTTTATCCATACACTTCTCGTTTGATATCTTTTTTTTAACGTATTTTTCACTGTAACATATGCTTTGGACTTATGGACATGTTCATGAAGTGATGCCGCTTGGTACTCGTCAGGAATTAGGAATGTTTTGTCATCTTGCGTGACAATTGAGGTTATGGCAATATAATTTGATTTTCCGTCTACTGTTGGTTTTGTTTGAAACGTAAATTTCAATTTTTCCATTTTCTAACAAAGAAATGTCGTTTTATAATGATATTTACAAATTAATTGCAATGACAATGGTAATCAAAAACACAATTGAAAATAATTTAATTATAATGATATTAAATGATATTACCTTATTTAAATTAGAAGTATTAGATCTATTAAAAACACAATTGAGTTTCTCCTATTAAGAGAAACGACATTAAATGTTATTAATTTCAGTTGTTTCTTTAATTGTTTCACTTATCACTTTTTATGCTTGTTTTTCATATTCTACCTTTATAACACTGATACAATCAAAACATCCCTCCAAAAATAAACAGCTGTTTATTTGTTTACATTCCTGTGCATGCCGTTCATGCCAACGCGGTACAATTCACTACAAGAAAAATATATTTTTCTTTACATGTATTTTACGACAAAAGTGTATTACAATCAAATTTATAGGAAATTAAAAGATTTAAAACTTTTATTTTAAGTATTTTTCTCTACAGAGCCTACTTTAGCGTCAAACAGTGATTTTCCGTGTTAAGCCAACTAGGGTTGATTTTCATTTTGTGACTTTCACTCATGATTAAAATTAGGTTATGTTCATTGAGGTTAGTTTTTTGTTTATTTCTAATGTTGTATTACTAATATTAGGTTATACTGTTAATTATTTGTATTGGCAAGAGAAAGTCGTGTGAGTGTTTCGTACCAAATATTTTAATAATGTTGTGTAAACCTATAGGCTATGTAAATTATATTACATTGTTTCTTCAATCTCCTCTAGGGAACGTCAGTTAGGTGTGATGAATGCATTTTTTTTAATTAGGTCGTTTTTCTCTTTGTCATATTTTTTTTGTAAAATTGTCTGTAGTACTCTTTGATGATATTAATAACGTAAGGGATTCGTAAGAAGTTGTGTAGGGTTTCATTACGCACGTACTAAGGGTTGTTCGTGATAACCCTACGTACCTTAGATTGAGCTGCTTGTACACAAGACAAATTGCTTCTAGTAGTAGAACCGTGTATTTGACAAGCAAAGGACTTGAAAGTACTTGTAAAACGAAAATCTCTGTTTCAGTGGTAAGTAAGAAAGTTTTCCAATAAGATAGTAAGTTAATAGTTATAAGATAATAAGGAAATAAATAGTAAGTTTTGTCCATTATATATTCATTTATTCATTGAGTATAATCAACATTTGGAAAAACACTGTGTCAGCAACTAATCGGGTGTAACTAATTGATGTTCATTTAAACTGATATTTTTTGTAGAATTAGGAATTAAATTTTAGAATTTTATAAGGGAGACAAACCCTTGTTTTCTGTCGCAGAAATTATCTGTTACAGCTATCTGCACAAACAGTTTTTCTTATAAAATTTTCTAAACTAATTAGTTTAAAAAGAACATAAAATAGAACAACAGAAAACAACAAAAAACACCACAAAAGTTGAAAAACTTATTGGCTAAGTTTACAAATTCTTAATTTATTATCTGTTGTTAAGGAAATCTTCAATGAAAACTTGGCATCAACAGAAAACCTTCTACGGAAATCTAAAACACGCTTCCTTGTTCTCACACAACATATTTTGTTAGTTGTATAAATAAAAGTTTTAGAATTTATTTCCAAACATTCGTTCAAATATTGAATCAATTTTATAAATTCATTGAATACTAGTGTACCACTTTTTATTAGAATATCTGTAAAGATTACTTATTTTCACAAAAGAATTTAGTTTATTGTTTTTATATGCTCACAAAATAGTTTATTACGATCTAAACTAATCCTCCAATCGAAAATTTAATTTTCAAAATTATCTTGTGATCAATCTGAATTTATAACGTTCAGCAATTTGAAGCAGTATCAGTACTTTAAAATCGATTAAACCTCTAAATTAAATCTTTTAAGACTTGGCCGAAATCTTAAAAAATCCATTTTTACAGATTTTCATGAAAAAAAAAACAGAAAATCACTATTACCGCTAAACTAAGTGTTATACAAAATAATGTTTGAAATAAAAGTAGTAGATTTTTAAAGTCCCTACAACTTTTATTATAATATAGGCCTACTTTTGCGCTAAAATGCATATTAAGACTGAAATCTTAACAATAACCGGTTTTTCTACGAGAAAACAGCCCCCAGGAATTTCAGCAGACATGGCTACTACCCTATCTTGTAGACCATACAAAATATAGTAAACGAAGCAATTTTTAAAATAATCGTAGTAGCGTTTTTTTAGAAAGTCGCAAAACGTGAAAAATTACACGAATGGACTGCTACTTCCGATTGATCGATTTTGATGAGTATGTTTGTGTCGGGTACTCTAGTGGTATCTAACTTAAGTTTCAAGTTCGTACGATGTTTCGTTCTTGAGATATTTTGTTCACATACACATACCAATCGCTAAAAAAATGGTTTTTCGGTTTCAGGGGTCTGAAAACATGTAGATCCGTTGAAAACTCGATTTCAAAAATTCGACATGAAAACAGTACTTTCCTTCATTTATATATTCATATAGGCAAGAGAAATAAAAAAAACAGTAAACACATGAAATATTTTCAAGAATTACCTTAATGTGTTACAATACATTTTATTAAAATATAAAAAGTTATAGACAATATTATTTTGTAACATACAGGTTCATTATCTGAAATTTACATTGCGATTTCGTTTTTTGTCATAGAGACCTATTAGTAAAAGAGAAATAGATATTCTAGCCCTTATTTTGGAATACAAAGCCTACTGTTTAATGAGCACCATTCATTTTCGAAACTAATAATAGGCACTAAAACCAACACGATCGATTCGGTATTCGACGCTAATAGTTAGTTAAAATAATTACAGTTTAGACCAAAACACATATCTCACTTTCTGTATTATTAATCTAACTTTACCAAATTTATGTTTCTTTAAATTATACAAAATAAAAACCCTCTGATATTATATCATACCATTTGTAAATATAATTTAATTAATTAATCATAAAGTTTATAGTTATAATTTCTACAAACATGACCCTTACAATTTTGTAGTAAATATATAATTTTGAAACCTTCCCTCTCAGGACGTATTTCGAAAGGAAAACATTACCTAGTCATATTTACAGACTTGTCGGAATAAAACTTGTGCGTTGATATTCTATTCATAATTAATGAGTTCAAAAGGTTATGATGCATACGAAAGAAAAAATATATATATTTTACTGTAATGTAATTTTTTTAAATTTATATGTATAGGCCTATATATTTTTTTCACATTCTCTGAAAGAAATTTAGTCGAAGAATTCCAGATAACACCAAGAATATATTGTGACATTTTTTCCAGATTCTTTCGGGATTTGGTTGTATATGTATGAGAAAACTACCTTTTGAAAGTATAACAAATTATTTATTAACAAATCGATTACTCTATATAATTTTTAAAATTATTCCTATTATTTTTTTGACTTTACAAGATATTTTTATTTGTAACTGTATAAAATTAACAACAAGCAAATTTGATAAAAAAAGATACAAATATTGACAATTTGAAGATATTGAGATCGGTGTACATTGACAGTACTCCAACCGTAATCATTAAGTTAGTGGTAAAGCAAATCGAGAGAGGCTTAGTCATACCCGCCAAATTGAACTCGTAGAACAATGTGAACAACGACTAGTATCTCAATGAGTCCACCATGTTTCTGTCTGTAGAAGTGAGTGCTCTGAAGCCCGTTCCAGTCCCCTGAAGGCAGACAGGGAGAGACCTCACAACTATGCAAGGCCGAGTCTGTTAAAGAACATGAGCTACAATTAGTGTCTCAACAGGTCCGTCAGGCTTCTATTTGCAGAAGTAAGTGCTCTGAAGCCCGTTCTAATCGTCTTGAGGCTGACAGGGGAAGATACTCGCAATTTCGCGATCCGAGTCTGTTGATGAACGTATGCTACGGTTAGCGACTCAATAGGTCATTGAGTTAGTATGAATACATTGAGATATATTATCATTTATCAGTAAAGGCTAATTCACATTCACTAAAGTAATCAGTATTGTTGGAAATAAAACATTAACTATGCTTCTGAAAATAACTAAGCGCTGCGTATCTTGGTTTAAAAACACCCAGATCTCGCTTTTATTTTAGGTTCAACAACTTTTTTTCCATAATAATAATTCTGACGTTGAAAGGAGGTAGATAAAAATGAATGATCAAAGAATATCAGACCTGACGGATCGAACTCGGTACACCAACAGACTGTCCACAGCACCAAAAAAACCGTTCGAAGAACGGGCATTTTAGCTGGTATTTTATAAACTAACAGATGACGTGTATAACACTAACATTGCTCTCCCCATGCACGCTTTTCTGTCATGTAATTTTGAACTACAGTTCATTCAACCAGAGATGACAGTAATACAGGTGGCGTTAGAACGGGAGTTTGTTTACAGGTGGCAGTGTTTAATAAACAAATTAATCGAAGGTCATACTTTATGATTACTCTATAAACATAATGTTGTAAATGAATTAAAATTCGTTGAAAATTAATGGTATGCTAGCAGTCAGGGCGATCACGTAAACATTGTCACAGTCATTGGCTGAAACTGAACTGATTGTTCACGTGAACTATTTCTTCAACACTCAATGGGTATAGTAGAGTGTTTGTGTAATTTTTTTCCTTGATCATTATCGCAAGTTTATTTAGAATATTAATGTTTATTAAAAATTCAGAGAACTTATGAAGTCTAACTTTAAACAAATAAATTTATCATACATTTTAGTGGTAAACTAAACAGAAAAACAAAATAATAGAATAATATTATGAAGCACAATGCTCATTACAACAGGATCTACAAAAAGGATATCTTCCTAGCAATTACAAACAGACAACCCATTTTGTTTGAACCGGCTACTACAGTTTGATGAGGAACTCGAGATGCAATCAAAATGTCAACAGAACTCAATATTGACGAAGAGTATATACAGCAACTCAGAAAATTAGGAGACCAGAGTGCCTTTGGATAATAACCCCTAGGGATTTAGCGTGTGGTTATGAAGGGATAGTTTGATGTTTAGCGTCACTTCCGGAAGACAATTGTTGTAACCGGATATTGGTAACACATTTCAACAATTAATTGGGCTTCGAAATCAGTAATCCCTTCACTATCTTTCTTTCTCTCCCACCCACACACACACACACACACACACAAACAGATGTGCGCTTTTGCACTTATATACCCGCTAGTAAATTCTCTCAGTATGCCTTTACTACAGTTTGTACTACTCTAAAATATATATATATATGTTTTCTACGATGATACTATAGAATATTAATAGTATTAACAATTTAATAATTAAAATAATAAGTATATAATTAATAATAATTATATTATTAAGTACCGTGTCATTTAGTTAATACAGTCGGTACAACTTCAAATTTATGTTAATAAGTAAACTTTGAAAACTTCCAAAATTAATACAAAAAAATCCGGTTAGTTGGGACACGTATTTTCAAGTACAAACTGTCCCAATAAACCGCTTGTTCCGCTAAATGAAGTGATATTTTATACGGTAGGTATAAAAAACCATAAAAGTATGGTAAAGGAATTAAAAATAATTGAAGGTGTTATATAAATAAAAACTTATACATAAATTAGAAAATTATGATAAAATGAAAACATTACAAAAAAAGTTATGTAGGGCCCTACATAAATAACACTTACAACTTAATATAAAACTTAAAATAACAATACTTAAAATAAAATGATTTTAATGCAAAAACCGTAAAAAAATAACGTAAAAGAGTTTTATGTAAAACTCTTGTCAGTCAGTACAATGTTTCTTCTACAGTTATGAAATATGTTATTAACAACCGTTTTCTTGTGTCGCGTATGGAAATAGATTCTTCGTGACAAGCAATAGTGTACAATTGTTATAATTGTGTAAAACATCGGAAAAGTTCAAATTAATTTATTATTTGGTTATAAACGGTCATTATTTTTAGTTAATTTTAGTTTAAGTCTCTTGGCTATGTTTTAGAACATTTTGTAATCAATTTAGTCTATTATTAGGTTAATTAGTTTACTGTAATTTTCTAGTTTTTAAAACGGTGACACTGTGGTTACTTGGACTGACATCAAAATTACCACAAAAACAAAATTTTAATTTACAAAACTCTTTTCGAACTAGTCTGGTGCTACAATATTCAGCTGAGAGGCGAATCCAGTAACTCAAATATCCAAATTATTCAGCGTTCCCGTCTAACGTCCTCCAAGCTCTACCAGCTGCGCGTTGGTACATAACAAATAATTACATTCAAGAGACCTTTTATTTTAACAGTTAAATAAGTAACTATAAATTTTAGTATACAATACGGAAAACTGTTTGAATGCCAGAAATATTATTTGGTAATAAATTTATTGGAAAACAGTGAAACAGTTCGAAGGCGTTAAAATGTTTCGAAATTATTTTACATAACAGCAATAAATTCTTTGATTTTTGAAAATAAACTACGTTATAACTCAATAATCGTTATTTAAAAAGACGAAAAACTAACTGTTAAATGTTAGATTTTCCTCAGAAGAAAACAACTTCAACGATTGATATTGATGAATACATGTTGAAAAATAATTCAATTGAAATACTTATTTAAATTTATACATCAGTAAAGTTAATTAGACGACGATGAAGCTTATCAGAAGCAGACATTTTGATTTTGTTTATTTTTAACATTGAAAAATAATACTTAAGAGTATAAGATTAACTGATGTTGTTAAGTAATAGGGTAATTGGAAATGATTGAATAAGACTGTTTCTACGTAAATTTAACGACATCTGTTTTATATCGCAATAAAACCGTACGTCGTATGGTGAATGCAATTACGAAATGAATTGCAGAAGATTGTCTTTCAATGTTCTGTCAATTTAAAGACTTAGAACTTTATTGTTTATCCGACATGATTTAAACTACGTAAATATACATTATGTAAATAGTGTTGCAGATGAAGAAATGTACCCCAAAGGAAATGAATACAAGTTCAGTTTTATAGAACTGTAATGTATTTATTCTCTGAGGAACTTCAAGAAATTTTGTTTAATAAAATTGAGGATAAAATTACATTACTATCTTGTTTATTAAATTATTTACAACTTAGGAAACGTCTACCATACAAAACGGAAAACTTTTTTATTAATCAAATATATATGTTTCCCAAAGTTAATTTATTACAGTGTTTTTTACAAAATAATACATACAGTAAGTTCTCGATTTACTGTGGTAAAATCTGGTCGGACACCCACGTTAAAAAAAAGGGGTAAGGAATATTTGTATTCGTATAAATGTACAGTGATCCAATAATTTACTTCATGGGGATTTACAATAGGACATTTTATAGTAATAGATGTCACTGAATAAAGACGGAAATACGTATATTTATTTCTAATGAATTTAAGTAATATTTAGTTGAATTACTTTTGTTAATGACTTTATCCAAATTTTTCGGACGTTAAACAAAAAAAAAACAAATTATCCAAATTTAGATTTTTTCATCGACTTACTATTTTGCAAATTCTGAGCTAAATCTGAAGAACTTGCGAACGATAAAATTTTCTCTCTGTTCTTCAAGATATCACGAACTGCAGTTATTCTGATGTCACATTGATTTGAAATTGACAGTACAGTAGCTCCTTTATCCACTTGTTCCACGGGTACTTTACTAGTATAGTAACCATGAGTTGTTCTATGATATGAAGTTTGTCCTCGAAGTTAGTCTGTTTACGTTTATCTATTACTTTTTTACACATAGTATCAGGAGAATAATTATAGGCCTACCTTTCGACCAAAAGAAATGACTGAAGTGAATAATTACCAAATGCTGCTGTATTTATGCATTAACGATGAAGTATAAATTATCCAATTAAAACTTACAAGGAAAAAAGTGACGTAATGGGTGGAGGCGAAATGTTTCTTTTTTCAATTGAGTGACGATAAAACCATGTCACGGAAAATGCGAGACCAGTAAATAAAGGACCTACTGGATTTAAAAAATTGAAAATATTTGTAAGCATATATTTAAATAAATAAAATAAAAGTATAGTAATATTTTTTATGTAAATTAAAACGTACCTTCCCTAATACCAATCTAATTGATAGAACATTGATGTAATTGATAGAACACGCGAATCCTTTCACCCACACACATTCCTTTCTACACTTATCACATAATCAACTAGCAGATTATAGAAACGTCTTATAAAATCGTTTATTGACGATTTACCACAATTTCTCTTATTACTGACAAAAGTCCTCATAAATTATCTTATAAAGAAACAGAAGTAAACTATTAAGAAAATTATAATACTAGTATTGTTGATTGTGATCTGCCATAGATATAATTCTACAAACAACAGAAAACATATGTTTTTTTAGTAATAATCTTTATTCGTCTCTTTTTTAGTTAATAATTTCAGAATATGCTGATTGATGTGACCAAATATGGCATAAACAGCATAAAAAAGGTGACCACCTACTTGATGTTTCATATTAATAAGTCTGGCTGGAAAGTGTGTGTATTTTAATTTATGCGTATATAAAACTTGTATTTACTTTAATTAATGTAAAAATCATGGTAAATAATTACATATATTTTTGTCAATCCTAAAGCCGGTTACCTGATAGAACGTATTCTAGCCAAGTTAAATACCAGAAATTAATGTTTTACAGAAAAAATGCTTGAAATAAAACTTGTAGCGGTTTAATTTTTTATAACTTTAAGTAACGCCTATTCAATAAATTTTCTTCGTAAAATACATAATAAGCCCGCAATTAAAAAAAAAACCCATTTTTTACCGATTTTGTTGAGAAAATACAGAAAATCCCTAATTACCACAAAACTGAGCGTTGTAAAAAAATGCTTAATATAAGGTTGTATACTTTTTATTTTCTACAACTTTGCTTATACTATACAATTTTGCCCTAAAATACATATTAAAATCACTATCTTAATAAAAAATCAATTTTTTTTCACGAGAGCACAGCCCTTTAAGAATTTCAAAAGACATGCCGCTTACCGTGTATAATAGGGCATAAAAAATGTAGTATATAAGGTGTTTTGTAGAACCTGTTTTTGAGAAAATTGCAAAAAGTGAAACATTGCACGGATAAACCTTTTACTTTCTGTTGACCGATTTTGATGAAAATTTATATGTTTCAACTTCATGCACTGTTCAATTCTTGAAATGTTTTGTTAATACACACACACACACACACACACACACACACACACACACACACACACACACACGCGCGCGCGCGCACACACACACACATACACGCACACACACACACCTATCGCTAAAAACGCGTTTTTGGGTTCAGGGACGAAAACGTGTAGCCTATTTCCTGTAAAAACTTGGTTTCAAAAAATTGACATAAAACAATACTTACCTTTCCTACATATTTATATAGTGTAAGAGAAAATATAAATACAAAAATTGATGATATATTTTTTACGATATCTGGTTACTTTGTGTAACGTCAAATTGATAGCCTGCTGTGTTTGTAATTTGATAATTTAAAATAATATTTTCGCTCTCAAATTACGTTAATTGAAATATTTATCTTCTTGCCCAGGGAAAGCAATTAAAAAGGAAAATTAAGCTAGTTGTTTTAAAAAAATTTCAAAATTTCAAACAAATTAAACATTTTTGTTTTATTTATTTCATTGAGCTAATTATTTTTCAATAGAGACCACTGCCGATTCAGAACAAAAATGATAGGGTTATAACATTCTGAAAAATTATAACTTTCAGCTGGTAGTCTGCAACGGAAAGGATTTATTATTTTAATTTTGATTTACTTAATAAGCAAATTGAGACTTATTGTAAAAAAATTAATTAAAAATTCTTCAAGATTTATTTAAAATAATATCAACGGTGTCATTATCAACTTCTTTAATAAAATGTAGTTGCTTTCAATGCAATACATTTTTTAAGGTGAGAATCAAACACAAGAAGTTTTACTTTGTAATCTTGTGCGTTACAACTGTTCCACAAAGATGGCCTTAAAAATATTTATTTACTGTAAATTATTTGTACAAGTAGAAAAATAAAAATAAAATATTTGTTAAGTATTTTAATAAAAATGAGCATATTTCAAATTTTTTATCTTCGCTATTCCTTTCCTTGCAACTTTTCACCTTTATTACAAGGCAGTATATTAAAAAATAACATTCTCCATTATGTTCAGGGAACGAGTTTATAACTTTAATAAAAAAATAAACAAAACTAACTCTAGCCTATTTACGCGGTTTAATTTTACGGTAGAATACATATTTTAATTTAAACATTTCATTAAAAAATGTTATAAATTTATGAAATTAAAAAAGTAGCTTGTGATTTTCCATTTTTCATTACGCCAACTCAAAATTTAGTTTCCCTCATGTTTCCTGATCTTTCTAATTTCGTTAACTTGTATTAGTACCGGGAAATCTAGACATATTAAATTACTGTAAGGTTACCTTCTCGATAACACATAAACAAAGATGATGTGAAACGCCCACCGACTTTCTCCTGCCAATGTAAAATTAAAAACCTGATCATGAATGAACAAGGAAAAATGACAATCAACTTTTGTAGAACTTAAAAATACGGAAAATCACTAATTGACGCTAAACTTGGCCCTGAAGAAAAAATTCTTAAAATAAAGTTGTAGGGTTTACAATTTCCTACAACACTCAAGGTAAGAACATAAAATTTATTATAGAAACAAAGTAAAGAAAGAGAGTTGACTGCACATGTAGGGATCCCTTCATATTCAATGACTTCACTTACAACGAAGAACATTCTTCAAAATGATATTAAAGTAACGACTTTACTTATCACATTCTGAAGATAATAAGCCAATCAAAAAGCAATTTTTATAACTTTGATTATATTATATACTTTGGTCATAAAATGCATTTTAAGGCCGCAATCTTCAAAAGATCCCATTTTTTACCGATTTTGATGAGCAAACTGCAAACTACGAAAAACTAATTGACGCTAAACTAAGCGTTGTAAAAAAATGTTTGAAATGAAAATTGTAGGATTTTTAATTCCCTATAACTTTAATTAGGTATACGTATTTGCCCTTGCATTAAATTAAGCTTGCAATCATACGTAAATAGTTTTAAAAGTTACTAATTTTAGTAGTTCATAAAAATCCCTTGTTGTTTAGGTCAACAGCCGAAAGGCTGGTTTGAACCTCTAGAGGTTTTACTAAGTAAAAATGAGAAGTGAGGTGGTTTAATATTGCCTTCCTCACTGAGTTGAAAAGTGCGCGTATTAACATGCCAGGCTCTCAGAAAAGCACCTACTTTCCACCCTACTGATGACACCTTCACTTTATTGACCGCAGGTTATGGCTGTATAAATAGTAAAATTTACTACTCTCAGATGAGATAACTTTGAGCACACTCTATTTCACGTTCAGAGTGCAGTACAGCTCTTATGAGAACCTTTTGTGTTATCAGGCGTACGGAAAACATCAGGCACAGCCGAAACAATAACTCTCGTCCACCGACACTTTCCTAAGGTCACTGACAAAAATATTTAGAATTTCGCTTACCACGCTCTAACAAGCTCATTTTTATTCAAAAAATTCTGAACAAAATACTTTCGTTTCCAAATGAATCGTATTTTATTACGCTGTAAATGTTATTATTATACTCTGATATTTAGATAAGAGACCGTAGGTACATATAAGAGAAAGGGGAATAACGTCTCTCTCTTCGTTACCCATCACTGTCGGGCCAGGGGAGTTTTATTACCATTTTTAGACGTTTTCGAGATACTAACGACTGTTATTCAAGATTTAAACAATAACCATTCTTTACTTTAAAATAATTAAAAAAGACAATAAAATTGATAAAAAATTCCATTACTATAATAATTGTCGGTATTGTATTTTTAAAACGATTCAAATATTAAGTTAAGTATGTTTTCGTATTACGTTATTCAATAGGAGTTTGTAAAAATGAGAACGTGTTTTGGCGTGGAGTCGATATTCTTACTTAGTGTAGTAGCACTCAAACTCCCATATGAAATACATTGCTTATGGTCTTCCTGTACTGCATTCTGAACGTGAAATCAACTATAGAGTCTTTTACACCTCTACATCTTCTGTCTTAAATAGTTCAGCCATAAATAGTTAATAATTGGTTGACCATGTGATCAGAAACCGTACTATTTTTTGTAGCCCTGGAACTAGAAGATTGAGTGCAATTAATTTAACACTTCACCTGCCTGTTATGAGCAAACAATTCTTTATCCCAATTTAAATAGAAAATTACTCTCAGTAATTCCTAAATAATTATATTAAAATACAAAATATGTTTTTTGTAATTCAAGGTTTGTGATATTTTTAGGTTAGCCATTTGAACGTTGCTGATAACGTAAGTATTTAGGTTGGTATTAAAAAACATTTGTAAAAATTTCCTTACAATGCTAAAAGTATTGCTAGGATTTAAATACGTCAAAATCATCCAATTTTAATTCCAGAACTTCGTGCCTTTGTAATTACTGTTTTCTTGAAATTTTTCTGGTCGTTAAACACTCAAGGTAAATAACATAAAATTTGTTATAGAAACAAAGAAAAGAAAGAGTTGACTGTACATGTAGGGATCCCTTCATATTCAATGACTTTACTTACAAAGAAGAACATTCTTCAAAATGATATTAAAGTAACGACTTTACTTATCACATTCTGAAGAAAAGAAGCCAATCAAAAAGCAATTTACTTTACTGGAAACGACACTTTTGAAATCTTTATATTTCTCTTTTTAGGTGCAGTGAATTGGCATTATTATCAACAGGAAATGATTTTCAGCACCGATAATTTTCCTTGTACGTAATGACTCTTTTATGGTCTAATCAATAATATAGAAAACATGTAGTGCAAAATAAATGATGAAAAAACTTCTCTGATATTTTTAAAATTTTTTAATTGTTCGTATTTGATTAATATTAGCGTAATTTATTTTTTAGCAGTTCCTTATTATTTATGTATAACATATCTGATTTTTTATGAAGTTTATGAAATGATGAACATTCCGCAGACGTGCAGAATTGAAATTAAGGAATTTTTGTTTAATAGGTTAACAAATCTCAATTTTTGAGTTTTGAGTCTACTTCTCGAATTTAGGTTCGATTCCAGGCCAAGATCTGGAAATTCTGAAAAGTCAGTATATTTGTTCCTGATGTGAATTTTTAAAGGGTCACCCAATTGTGTAGTGTTCATGTATGGCTCTCACTTGGTTACGCTACAAAGTCACTCATTCGACCAGTGTAACTAAACAAATTAAAACAACTTTCTCTCAGCTGATTGATTTTCCTGACCAGGAAGCCGTAAATAAAAATTTAAAATTAACCAAGGTAAAACCCACCAGGTTGTTGTAGAGGTAAAGTTCGCCGCGAGTCTGCTGATTGACAGCTGATGTATGGAGACGGAGGTTCCGTAGTTCAAATCCTAGTAAAGAAGGGTAAGTAGAGTTACTTTTATACGGATTTGAATACTAAACAGTGGGTACCGGTGTACTTTAATAACTGGGTTTCGAATAAATCATTTTTTCAGAGGAATAGTCGGTCTGAGTTTGTACAAGACTAGGCACTTCATTTGCACGCCATACATAATATCATTCTCATCTCATTGGGTCCTAGGATTGCTTATTGTACTTTGAACAGGATGCAATGCAAACACATTAACATATTCAATGCTGAGCAATTATGAGGTACCTCTCCCGTCGGGCTGATTACTTGTGCAGCGTGTTCTCCGCTCGCTTTACGTAGGACCTACAACTTTTGTTACTAACGTTTTTATATATTTATTTTATTTGCGATATACGTGGATTCATATTTGCTAATAACATAAAAGTAAACAGTTCAATGTTTTTTAGGTTTTTTTCGCCTGTTATAATAAATGTACTTTTTGTTTGAATTTTTCCAATTACCTTTACGATTTACGCGTTAATTTCTTACATAATTTTAAATTGCAGATAATATACTTTTAAAGTAAATCTAAAATTGTAAGCTATTTTAAATCGATACTTGCAAAGGTACTAAATTCACGGCTTAACTGTACCCTGAAAACCCCTTAAAAATACTGAAGAGTATACTGTACCAGCTCGGTGAGACGGCAGCCTGGCGGTAACACCTACCCATGACCCGCTAGGCGAGTCTCTACCACTGAATGTGTTAAGGTTAAAAAACTAAGGTTAAAAATTGATTCTTATTGGGTCATGGGGTTGCTATGTGTTCTAAATTGAAAGACTGCAATGTAAACACATTAGGGTTAAAAAACTAATTAAAATTGATTCTCATTGGGTCATGGGGTTGCTTGTTGTTCTAAATTGAACAGACTGCAATGTAAACACAATTAGGGTTGAAAAACTAATAGAAATTGATTCTCATTGGGTCATAGGGTTGCGTATTGTTCTGAATTGAACAAACTGCAACGTAAACATAAATTAAAAATCCAAGGTTAAAAATTTATGCATGTTAAGTAATGATGTAGCTATTGAAGTAACAAGAAAAATTGAATGACATTGTCATAACCATCGAAAAACTATTTGTTTATTTAAACAAACAAAAATTATTATTTCAACCTCCATGGCGTAATGGTTAATGTGATAAACTACAATGTGGAAGATCCCGGGTTTGGTTCCCGGCTAGGTTCTGGAAAGGATTACAACTCAAATCCTACTGTCCCAGTAAAATAATTTACTGCTAATGACAGTTATTGATGAGAATATAAATAAATATTATTGTAAATTAAACCAAAATTGAAATCGTACTCTTACAGTAACTATCAGAATAATTTTATTTATAGATACAAAAAATGAAAAATAAAAATGAATTTAATAAGGTTCATTTTCTTTCATTTAAGAAACACTTAATTATCATTTTCTTCTTGTTTTGTTAAGAAGATCGGATACACTTAGAGTTAAAAATGCGGTAGAGTAAAACACCGAATGAGAAAAAAAGGATTACAAAATAGAGGTATTGTAATAGTCGGTAAGAGAAGAAAATAATGTACTTTTAGAAACAAAGACAACTTTTAATAATCTGAGGTAATCTCTTTTGAAAATCTGTCTACAGCGATTAATAACAGAGAAAGTATAAGGGAAATTTTTCTTTCTTAATACTTTTCCTTTTTGCTACTTCTACCATCCGTGTTTCTATATTATTTTACTTTCTCTTTCACATACATGCATTCAGGTTTTTCCTTTATTGTTAAACCATACCTTAGCGACTACCCAATATTGGCCGCCTTTTGCACATCTAATAAAAAGATTTCCAATGGTTTTTCATTGTCCGCACCCTAATGTTTTTCCCATACTCTGTAGAACCACCAACCTACGTATTAGAAAACTATTATAAGAAGTTTTGTTATAATAATTAATTGAACAGATTTAGGTTAAAGATTTGTATTTTAACGATTATTTATTAATATAATAAATTTATTTAATAGAAACAAGTAATATATCGTGTGAAACAATAGCTCATTTTCTCATATCCAATAAAGGAAATCCTGTGTAATGTACCCGCTTCTTTTTATAGAAAAGATGTTTAAATTGTGTATTGGGATAAAATTATTCATGATAACATAGCAGTAGAACACTAAAACTTATGGAGATGAAAGTGATACAAATACTACCTACTATGTTATTAAAGTTTATGCAATTTTTGTCGGCCATATTGGAACCACTAACTAGTTATTAAGTTCAATGTTTTAAAGGGAACCACAGGAAACCGATACATTAGTTTAAAGAGAACATATGTGAGAAAATTATTACTGGACTCCGTTTTCAAAAAAACTCATCGATTTTTCCCGTTATTCATCCTATACATTAGAAATTAATTTGCAGATAGTCTAAATTGTAAAGAAATATGGGTTCTAGGTCAAAATTTTAATTTTTTTTAGAAAACACAACTGTTTTTAAGTACTTTATGGGAGAGCAGGGATGTCCCGGTAGTCAGCTAGGCTCAGGAAGTAAATTTTTTTCGTTAAAATGTTATTTCTGTGATATCTGATTTTTTGCTGAGCACTTCTGTAAATTAACATTCCGATCGCCGCCATTGCTGCCTCAACAGTAGTTGTTTTAGCGAGTGTCTTACGTTTTAATTCGTTAGTATACTAACTTACAGTGTTATGAAAAGTTATACAATTTTTTCGGCCATATTGCAACAGCAATATTGTAATTAAGTTTTGCGTTTTAAAGGAAACCATGAGCAATCGATACATTAATTTCAAGAGGCAAATTTTGAGAATAACTTTTTATTACTGGATTTGGTTTTCAAGAAACTAATCGGTTTTTCACTTTTTTGACTACTACACATTATAACGAAATTGATTTGCAGGTATTCTAAATTGTGAAGACATGTAGCTTCTAACTAAAGTCAAAATATAATTTATTTAGGGAAAATAACCGATTTTATGGAAGAGCGGGGTTGCCCCGGTAGTCAGTTATGCCCAGGTAAGAACAATATTTTATTAAAATGCTGTTTTGTGATATATAATTGCTGCTGAGCTCTTGTAGCACTTTCGTAAATTAACATTCTGAGCGCCGCCATTGCTGACTCAATAGTAGTTGAGACACTTGGCGAGTGTGTAACTTATTTTTAGTTCGTAGATGATTATATTCTGTATTTAACGCAACTTCCTTACGGAGTTTTTAAATGTAAAAACATGCATATAGTGTAGGTTTTTTTTAGTTCCAGTAATTTATAAAAGAAAATTATTTAAATAATTTTCTTTTATAGTATAGACCCCCTACTCAAAAGTACCTAATTTAATGGTAGGTTTGAATTGAGTTCTCTTCATATCTGCCGTCTGCATTAGCAGAAATTGCAAAACAATCAGACGTAAAACAAACAAAAAATCTTCATATCTGTCGGCTATTTGAATTCAAATTTTTTGTTATTACATAAAAAGTGTAATGGACATACGATACAACTGCTGAAATGTTTCACTGCATTCTATGGAGATAGGGAATCAGTGTATTTGTTGTTATTAAAGATCTACTTGGATACATTTACACGATACATGTTTTTCTATTTCAAAAGTCATTGAATAAATGTTATAAATTTAAGGAAATCTTTTTTTACTGTTAGAACTATACCTAGATACCGAAACACTTAGATGTTACAAAACGAATTTATAGAAAAACGTCACGGTAGAAATGACTCTTACTATTAAACACAATTATTATCGGTGTTGAAGGAAATAACTTCAAATTATGTTTACATTAATGCTTCTGTATTAATGTAAAACATATTTTTCGTTGTTTAACATCTTGTAAAATAATCTTTCAAACAGTTGTGTAAATGTTTGTAGGAAACACAACTTTGTACGATTTTTAACTTAAAAGAAAAATGTCTGTTTCCTTTTGTAATGTTTTAAAGCGGATAAAAAGCTCTCCAGATAGAACTTCAAAGATTTTTTTTCTTTTTTTAACTTAACTTTTTCAAGTGCTACCTTTAGAAGAGTGTTTTATATTGTGTTATTCAATACAATAATAGTTTTGTGTTAAAACCTCTTTTCATTTATAGATTAACAACTTAATAAGACTTTTTCTAATCCACAATTTAAAAACAATTTATATTATTTTGTACTTTTTCATTTTTTTGATTGATTTCAAAAGTATGTTCTTTTTATAATATTATAAGAAATACATTTTTCCATTTAGAATTTTATTTCTTTATTTGAAAATATATGTTGTCCTAATTTTTAACAAACAAATATTGTATAACATGAAACCAAAGAAATATTGTATTTCATGAACGAACAATTACAATTTAATCTGGGTCACTAACTGACTATACATTATAGAATGGTTGATTATTATGAAATATACATTTAATACAGCTTATTTAATCTAGTTTTTAAAATGTAAACTTTAAAGAAAGAATCCTGTACAATAATTTAAAACTTATTATTTAATTAACTTTTAATAAAAATTAATTACTAGTTAAATTTTAGGGAAAGGGTTTTCTAAGTTCAACTTCTTTAAAAGTCTTGTGTTTTGCTAATGACTTTGTGTTGTTTCCAAAGTCTGCAACAATCTGATTTGTTTAGGAAAGACAAAGGTGGTGGATTTCAGAGTTTCTGATCATCTCGGAAATGTAGTTTTCAACGCAAGACCTTAGAATAGGTCGATTTGTTTGTTTACTTGGGAGTGATGTCTTTTATATGCAATCACAAGATGAAAAAATTAGATTGGAAAAGTTTTAAAGGATAAATACAATTTATGAAAAATACTGATCGGTGAAGTGCAGAAGAAAACCGTTTTAAAATTTTATCACACCTTGGTTTTTCTCAGTTCTACTGTATGGTTCTCAGAGTTGGGCCTTGACTGCTCAGCAGAAATGAATAATAGAGGCTACTGAGTTGAGATTATTAATAAATTTAGCGGTTATTTTTGCTTCACAATTAATTAAATGAAGATACTTGTTATGATTTGCCAGAGTGGATATCAACTATTAAAAAATACAGGTAAGAGTGGTAGACTATAGTCATTCGATGCAGATGTTAAATTATCGAACGCCCAAACAGGTTCTAACTTACAAGTCAGCAGGACAATGAGGTATGGGACGACCTTGGAAGCGATAGGAATCCCAACTTCTTCTTAGCAGACTACTAAGTTTTAAAGCAGGAACATATCAGGAGGACTAATATATATTGTTTATGATAATGATAATGAAAATTTTGTATTATTTATGATAATGATAATTACATTTTTTCTTGAAGTTCTAATCGTTTATTAATTTTATTATTTTCTTGAAGTTCCAATCGTTCCATGTACAGAAGTAATGGGTATCTTAATTTCTTCTTAAATAACAGACTACTAAGTTTTAACGCAGGAATTGCGTTTCTGATAATGATAATGAAAATTTTTTAACGCAGGAATTGCGTTTCTGATAATGATAATGAAAATTTTTTGAAGTTGCATCAAAATGAAAAATATATTTCTGTAACAATTGAGGCAATCGTTCCATGTACAGAAGTAATGTGCATCTTAACTTCTTTTTAAATAACAGACTACTAAGTTTTAACTCAGGAAATGCCAAGAGGAATAATCTGTATTGTTTCTGATAATGATAATGAAAACTTTATTTTTTTCCTGAAGTTGCATCAAAAAGATAAATATATTTCTGTTACAACTGAGGCAATCGTTCCGTATATAACTTATAACTTACTATAACTTACCGGCCGCGTTGGCGATGTTGGTAACGTGCTCGCCTCTCATCACGCGGTCTTGGGTTCGAATCCCACTCGGGCATGGCATTTTTTCATACGTTACAAAAAATTCATTTCATCCTTCACCGTCTGCATTAGCAGCAATTTGCAGAACAGTCGGACGTTAAACCAAAAAAAAGAAAAAAAAAAGTTCCGTATAACATGAGAGAACTGTTTACATCTCATTTACATTCGCTAAATTGACACCCATTTTTTGGATTTGCACATTGTATCAATCTCTTCAAAATTGTATTATTTTTCATGTGAACAATTATGTATGTATATTTTATCTGATACAATAAATTTTTAAATTTACCAAATTTAAATTGACAATATTTATGTTTTATTTTGAATTTACCTTAAATTTGTTTTACCACGTGTAAATTAATGTGTAATTATTATCGTGTAGGATAATGGTTCAGTTGCTCAAGCGGTCGCTTAATTGAGAGGCTGTGGTTTAGTTATTTACAATCCGAATTCTCATTACATTTTATAGCCTACTGACGAACGGTAGGCAAACAAATTCAGGAATATAACACACACTATTAATTAAATCTGCAATTATATGTTTGAAATTTGCATTTAAAATGGTTTCCAAAAATGTTTTAATTACTATTAAACATTAAGAAGGAACGCATTATATTGTTATAAAGTACAGTTCATTGTTACATATCACAGGAGAAAGTACCACTGAACCTCTTCTTGCAATCGAATTTTCCAAGGTTTCTTAAATAACTTTTAATATCACACTTGAAAACTATTTCACTCAATGCGCAGTTTAGAACCAACATAAAAAAATAATAAAAATGTTTATGAATTAACTCACTTACCAATTTACTGACGTAATTTTTAAAACAAATTCATTCGGGAACATGATGTTTTGTTGATGGAACATGGCTGGTGATGGAAACACCTGTGAACAAAAGAACAAGATTATTTTAAATATTTTTATTTAAAATGTCCTACAAAATACGTTCAAAAGATAAAAAACAATTTTCTAAAAATATTATAATAATTAATTATAGATGGAATTTAGTAGTTTCCATACAAAATTTCGATGAGAAAATTTATCACTAACAACAAAATATTTAACTGAACATATTGTCAATAAAATTCCAAAAAAATCTATGTTTGCAGTCCTTTACCACTTAGTTTATGTGTATTTACAACCGTGCAGAGCTCTGTACAACATATTTTTGTATATCACGTTATTACTTTTAAAGGGGAAACTATTCGTTAGAAAAACCAATGTGTTTCAGGGTTAAAACATTGATGTGTTATGGCTGTATGTCTTTAATTGTTACAAGATAGAATGTTAAATGAATGAAAGTATAATTTCTTCTTCAGGTGTTTTGTTCTCGGAGAATATTGACTAAACAGAACATATTCATACACAAAATGTTAAATTTATGATAAATCTTACGAGAGGGACAAAAAAACCTGGACTGAGAGTGTGCTGCCATTTGTAGACGTAGTAGAGAGTTCTCCTGCTAGATGGAGCTAGTAGAGGTCTTCAACAAACCATCGCCTGCGACGTCGTTATGGCAGATTTAAAAGAACACAGACATTGTTTGAAATTTTGTTTTCTGCTTAAAAAATCGGCTACGAAAACTTACCAAATGCTTCAATAGGCTTCCAAGAAGTATGCTATGAATTAAAAAGAAGTTTTCAAATGGTTTTGGCGCTTTTAAGGTGGTTAGATGAGTGTTGAAGGCCATGTTCGTTCCGGGCGCCCTTCAACATCTCGAAACAATAAAAACGTTAGAAAAATCTGGCAAAAATCAACGATTATCGTCGTTTCACGATCGATGAAATTTCAGAAGAGACTGGCGTGAGTTGGAGCTCGTGCCAGCGGATATTGACGGGATTTGCAAATGAGACGTGTTGCCGCTAAATTTGTTCCTTGCCTTCTCAAACAGGATCAATAAAAAATTTGATTGAATTTGAGTAGGACTTGAAAAAAAGGGATTGAAACTGATCCAAACTTTTCGGTCAACGTCATGTACAGTTGATAAAACCTGCGGAAGACTGGTTTGACGCTTAAAGACTTCGCAGGCTGAACAAGACAACAGTAAAAGAAATACAACACTACAATCAAACATCAACCTTCAAACTGATGCCGTCTGGGCAGTTATTTGTTGAATTTCTCTACTAGCTCCATCTAGCGGGAGATCTCTCTACTATGTCTACGAATAGCAGCGCACTTTCAGTACCATTTCTTTTGGGTTCCCCTCGTATAATTAAAATACTATTTAGGTTTAACGAAGTTTATTATTTATGTATTATTTTTACTTTTTGGTACTCTTGATTCTCTATCGGCCATTTTTGATCCGCTATTTTTAATCCAAATAATTTTATAATTATAGTCCGATTTACAAAGAAAACACCTGTCTTTAAACAGCAATATCTTTCAAACCGTTATATTACGATACATCAAATTAAAGGTTGTTTTGTTGCTGGTTACAAGATTACATTAACATACAATACTTTGTAGCCCTATACATTTTAAAGTACGAGTGAACTAAGTAATAATACCTTGAAATTGGGTATAGGCCTACTGGAAATATGGTTAAAATCAGGGTACTTTTTTTGCGTAATTCGTTATATTTAATACACCATTAATTCAGAAAATGTTAATGTGTATTCTGTAACCAACAGTAAAACAAGCTTTTATTTGATGTATCGTAATTGTGTTGACATACAACGGTTAAAAAGATATTTGTTTTGAAGACAGGTGTTTTATTTCGTGAATCTGACTTATAATTACTAAATACAGTAAGTACTTTGTGGCCGTAATATTGAACAAAGTTATCACTGATGAAAACTTTTTATCTACAATGGTATGAATTATTTGATATGAAACTAAAAAGTTGAAGGTAGGAAATTGTGTCGTAAAGGTAAAATATCGTTGTACAGGGTAAAGAAACTGTTTTATTCATGTGTTAGAACAATAGTTTTAACATAGGTCAACAGTAATAATTGATTAACGAATTTGACTTTCTGATTTGGTATTCTAAGTTTTGCTTAAATCTAAAAATACCTATTAAATTCAAAACTTCATGTGCTATGTTACTTAATGGTATCTTATTCAATAGCAGGGTAAGGCCTTATTTGAATAAATCATAAACTTGATAGTAGGTCTATTATCGAACACATACATAGGTAAGCAACATAAAATTGCGTTGATATATTAGTGGATAGGTCTTAAGACAGCCAACTATTAGTTTCCTTTCCATTTAATAGAACTACTCAGAATCATTTCCGGAAAACTGTAAAGTGTTTACGTGTTTTGAGGGCGTAGAGTTGAATGGGATTAGGTCAAGAGAACGTGCCCGGAAGTTTAAATGGATGAGACGGTAGGATAAAACAATTTTTAGATTTTCATTCGTAACCCTACTTCCGGGAAAAGAATAACACAAAAACAAGTTTATTCCTTAAAGGCATTTTTATTAAATGAAATTATTTTGCTAATTTAATCAGAAAATAAAGTATACAATAATTTAATTATAAATGTATTAATTTGAAGTCATTTTTCGTTTGTGTATAAAATTAAATTTTTTGATGAATAATATTATTTCATGACCATTTTCTCTTTAAATAACCAACATAAAATTGTTAAATTTAATTTCCTTGTAATCGTTTTATACTAAAGAAAATTAAAATAGTTATAAAATATTAGTTACTTTATACTATGGTATAGTTACTTTTTGTTATTTTGCTTGTTTGGTCTCAATTGATCATTTTAGCCAGTTCAGAAGCCTTTAGCTTGCGATGGTACTCGTTTAAGCATTCAGAACGCTTTTGGCGATATTCCTCTGAATAAAACCGTACCAGTCTTTTAGGTACAATTCTGGTAAGTCGAATAGTGTGGGCTTTGATTATCTGTTCGTATTTGGGTGATTTTTCAAATAAGTCCTGTTCAGTTCATTTCAGCCTCTTGCAAGTCTTTCGTACATCTTTATGCCAAGTATGTTGGATCTGGGATTTAGATTTCAACATATGCTTGAATGTTTTGTAGAGAAGTCTGTCGGGTGACATCTAGTTACTTTACTATCGTCTAGTTACTTTTTTTTATAGTTACTTTTTTTAAAAGGTACATAGAACTACATAAGTTCATTGAAGAAGAAACATCTTGTTGAATTTTAATTGTGTTGGAGTACTTTTCCTTATGTTTTTTCCTTGATTCTTTTCCGGTATTCCTCCAATCTTTTCTGATCTCATCTGGCGTTCTTCGTCGGAATACACGTTTTGCTGTCGTTTGGTCGGTCTCTTCTGTACAAGTCTTGTGTTGTTCAGTTTGTGGTAAATTCCGGATTTTCATTTTAGGTCCTCAAGTGACAGTTTGGATCTCGTTCATGTCCTGTTCAATTTCTTTGATCTAGTGGGGCTAAGATTTACGATTTAGGAAATAGTTGATGATTTGTGCGGAGATTCTAGCAGAGTCACTTCTCAAGAGATGGCCAAAAAAGGAAATTCTCTTTTTCCTCATGTGATCTGCTAGAGGTTTCAAATTTCTGTAGATTGCTTCGTTCGGGATGGGCTTCCAGGTCCCGTCAGAGATCCATCTCTTGTTCAAGTATTTTCTGATGATCCGACGTTCTAATTTTGAGATTCTGTGTTCCGCGTTGACTCTCCTGAGGCTGAAGATCGTTTCACTGCTGTATGCGATTTCCTGAAGAATCACGATGTTCTAATGTCGGAGTTTTGAATTTATTTAAAAGTAATTTTTGATGTAAACATTTTGTGGTTACATTACAGATTTTGTGAGTTTATTGAATGTTCATGTCCAGTTGATTTTAGAGTTATTTTATACTATAACATGTAGTTTGGCTACAAAAAAATAGTTCTATTTCTTATCACATGGTCAGCCAAGTATATGACTGAAGCATTTAAAAACAGAAGAGGTAGAGGTGTAATAGACTAGTCAGAGTTATCTCCTCTGAATTTCATTACCTATACAGCCAGAATGAATAAAGTGAAAGTGTCATTTTCAGGGTGAAAAGTAGATGCTTTTTAGAGGGCCTGGTATACTTATAAGCATACTCTTCCACACGTGAGGAAGGCAATAATTAACCACCTCACTCCTTGTTTCACTTAGTAAAGCCTCTGAAGGTTCAAACCAGCCTTTTTGCCGATGACCTAAACAACAACATAATTGAAGAATTATTGGCGAAGAAGAGGGAGAAGTACGGGAACGACAACTGCGGAGGCGTTTGGGTGGAACATCTGAAAGAGCTAGACGTTGAAAGATTGAACTTAAGTGGTCCTTTGTGGCCGTAGAAAAAAAAAATGAAGCTTCGATGAAACTAAAATTAAATACTTAGACTTCTGTTATAATATTTTCTTTAATAAAAATGTGATGTTTTTTTAGAAGGTCTGTTAATACCATTTAAGTAATTTTTCAGTTGGTCTTTATTTTTATGAGCAGTTATTACATTAACTGTTTATTGCATTTCACTAAAACGACAAACATTTAAATACAGAACAAAATGCTTATACAGTCTTCTTTACCTTTATCAAAGAAATTAAAGTTAATTATAACATTAAATTCTAAAATAGGTTTGGACATATGGTTCCCACATTTACAGATCCGCTAAACCGAGTAATGTAGCTTGATTACAATCTAGATTGCCAATTTAGAGCACTTCGAATTTTAACGGACTTCCCTTAATACGTAAGAGACTAGACTGTTAACAATGTTCCTGTAAATTCCTTACTTATTTGACGCAATAAAACAATACTATTAACGTTTCCATAGAAAATTAGTAAGCCATAAAAACGAAATAATTAGTGTAATTACCTGCGGTTTTTTACCGGACATCACTTCCAGAAGAAAAAAGGGTTTGAAACAGCAATTGTGTGCTTCTTAAAAATTTGGATCATTAAAATACAGGGTGATTCAAAACTATACGACAATCTCTTGGGACCTCATTCTATAGCTAAAAATAAGAAATAAAGTTTAGATAAACATATGCCTGAAAACGCTTAGTTAGCGAGTTACGGCTAGCGAAAAATTTCACCTAGAACGCTGTACCCTCGGTGAAGTAAGGCCGTATAAAAATGTTAAAGGTAGTTACAAAGATACAAATACGATTGTTTCTTACACTTTTTAATCTGGAAACTTGAATAAAATTGGTTCCAGAGCTGTTAATGCAATACTTTCAGAGATATCTTACATAAAACACAAGAATTGGTGCAAAGAAATAACACATTTTTGTGTTTAACGTAAGATTACTTCCATAAATGGTAAATAAAGGTGTATTTTTTCTTAAATAAATTTGTAGAAAATTTAATTCTGAAAAGATTCATGTGAATTACTCAGCAAAAAATGAATAATAGATATTGAAATTTCGTATTATTTAAAATCAAAATAGACGCACATAAAACGCACAACACAAACGCACAACAATCACACATATAGCACTGAATCTCTTAGAAACAGCAATTATATTATTCATGGACTAAAACGTGCTACAGTAATGGATCTTCCAGGGCGATTCTGATAGTGTGATTTTACATTTTAAATAATATAATGTTATTATTCTGTAGATGACTGGCATGTTTGAGTGAGAATGCGTAAATAACTGAATTAAAATTTTTTAATTATCTCCAGTAAAGTTCGGTGTACATATATTTTGGAATCATGTGCTTATTATTTTTTTAATACTTCTCATTCTGTTTTCGTTTGAAAAGAGGTTTTGGTTATTTTATTTTTATTTGTTTTTTTTAAACTATCTAATTTGGATTGTAAATAATAATTAAGAGCAGGACATGTATAATTATGTTTTAATGTTATAATTTGTTAATTACACCAGTGGGTTGTAATTTGTTCATGTGTTGATTCTAATTGATAAGTTTCCCTTATTGTTATACAACAGATTATGCATTAAAAAAATTATACTTTATTTATATTAATAATATATTAACCAACTGCAGTAAATAAATACAATAAATAACAAATACAGTAAATGAAAAGTACAGTGAATAAACTACTTTGATTTAATCTAACACGTAAAAATAGCGTACTTCTTGTAACACTGGAAAGAGCGTAAGGGAGGGGAGTACTATGAGTGCATAGGAGGTGTGGAAGGGATACATGAGCAAGAACTCGACTCGCCTAAATATTTCGTTTTTAGTATAGTAAGATTATCTTAGATGCATCTTGAAGTAAGGTCAAATAGGCCTACTACAAGATATTTTTTTTTCTCTTTAATTCTTTATTTACAACTGTAAAACGTTACAACAAGCAAATGTGATGATTATCATAATAATTTAAATGACATGATAGGCATGAGAGGGGTAGGGCCCCCATTGGTGCCTCCCCAAGAATGAAATTTGTATATCAAATTAGCAGGTCTCTACTCCAGCGTCTTTTAAGGCGTCTAGGGGGATTATCAGGTAAATGGACGGAGGAAAGTGAACGCACCAGGGGGTTCTCGTGTTCGTGTGACTTGTGAAAGCGTTTGTATAGGTATTCAATGGAATTTTGTACAAGAGGTGTTTTCAAATCTGTATGTAAGGTTTTGTTGCTAACGTAAAGAGGTGCATTTGCTATAAGGCGTAATGTTTTTGACTGGAATGCTTGAATTCGTTGCAAGTTAGAGGGTTTGGTTGAACCGTAAATTTGGGATCCGTAGGTCCAAATAGGTTTCAAAAGAGAACAATATATGCGTAATTTTTGTGCCATTGGTAATTTTGATCGTTTGTGAAGTAGGGAATATAGAAGTTTAAGTCGGGAATTCAGTAATAAACGTTTCCGTTTGATATGTGTGCTCCAAGTTAGTCGTTTATCAAAAGTCAGACCGAGATACTTGACCGTATCTGTCTTTGTGAGAGGTTCATTGTCTATTTGTATACTGGTGGGCAATCACCATGATGGAGTGTGAAAGTTACGTGAAGGGATTTTGTCGTATTAAGTTTTATTTTCCATGTTTTACACCATTCGTGTATAAGATTGAGATGATGTTGGAGTGTTAGTGAAGCGTGTATAGAGTTTTGGTCTCGGGCTAATATCTATATATAATATCTAATATAATATATAATATCGATATATTAAATATCAAGATATTTAAAACATTTTTTATACATCTGAAAAAACACTGGTATTTCAGTATTATTCTCAGTAGGCCTACTATTTTAGTTTTATTTCAGTTTTCAAAAGCTGGCAATATTTACAATGAATTTGAAGATGATTAATTATTAACGATCTACTTTCACATGGTTCTTTTACGATCATCATTGGTTGGAGATCTTAAACATCTTGGTGGTAGAATAGGGTTTAGCAGTTGTTTTTGGACACAGAATCCTGGTTCGTGACTTAGTTACTGTTTTGGTTGTGAATTGATAATACTCGGGTGGGCTGTTCAAACTAGACTCGACATTCATTACTAGATTCTAATTAATAATGCATTACTTGTTAATGCGTGGTAATTCAATACTGTTGTATATACATTATCATACATCGATAAAGGTATCAGACTGACAACAGGTTCTGTATAACAAAACATACAGATCTAGGTAATATAAACCGTACGAATTATTTTACCTATCTTTTAAATAAATAAATAAATCTTAAAGTCGGTGAATCTTTCGGGAATAGACTTGGTTAACGTATAATGATGTGACATTTATCCCGCGTTCTTCTCACGATCTGGTTATTTCTAAATACATATTGAAAGTCCCTTTTAAATTTTTAGCAAATATTATTTACAAACTAACTGCTGCTTAGATTAATTATTATAGATATAACAACTAGATAAATTATTTTTTTTAAACTCTCTGTTAAATACATTTTTATTCAGAATTTTTCGCGCTTCAGTAATGATGATGATGATCATCATCTGTCAAGGATTAGGCTGAATGGTCTGTTCCGGCATCCATCTCTTTTTAGGTCTTCCCAAGCCTCGCTTCCCTCAAGGTTTATAATTCCATACTCGCAGAGAAAGTTTGTGAGCTGGCATGCGATGTAAATGGTTGGACCAGTTTCTCTTATACATTCTTAGCGTTTCCAACAGTGACTGAACATTTATCTCGGCGCGGATAGCTTCGTTACTTACTCTGTGTAACCGGGTACAACCTTTGACTCCCTTCAAAAATCTCATTTCAGCCGCCTGGATACGAGATTCATTCCTCTGTAATGACACCCATGTTTCACTCCCATATGTTATGAGTGGTACAGCCATTACTCTATAAAATTTCATTTGGGTGTCCTTTCTCGTTTTCTTTTCTATTGTACTGCGAATAGAACCGCATAAAGCGCTGAATTTTGCCAGTTTTTCACTCACGTTATCATGTTTATTATAGGAAATCTTGCACACTAAATATTTAAAATCTCGAACTTGTTTTATAGTTCCGTTGCCGAGTATAATTTTTGAGCGAACCGGCCATCTTACCTTGAATGCCATAATCTTTGATTTTTGCGCCGATATTCTCATGCCAAACTCTGCGTTAATGTTGTGCAACTTATAAATGGTTCATTGGAGCCTGTCTTATGTGTCAAAAATAATAACAGTGTCATCTGGTACAGCAATGAATTTAGGAATACGTTATTCCAAAGGTGAATGCCTGAGTCAATTAATTGATTCCAAATTGTTAAAATCTTATCAACGTAAATATTAAATAGCGTCGGAGACATAATGAAGCGTACGCTTCATTAATGATTTCTTTTTAAATAAAAACTGATTATCGATTACAAAGACGATTTTAATCAAGTTTTATATAATTGACCAAGATAACTTAGGGCTATTATTACATCCATTCTAACCATAATCCAACGGTTCGATCTAGTAGTCAAGTCGTCTTTGCGAGTCATCATTTTGACAGGTGTACGGAGAAGGTTTCGTGATTCAAATCTTAGTAAAGATAGTTACTTTTATGCAGATTTGAATACTAGACAGTGGTTATCGGTGTATTTTGATGGTTGAGGTTCAATTAACTATACTTACTTACGAATTTTTGGCCTGATTCTGTATAAGACTGAACTTCATTTACATGTTTTACATTTATCCTTATCTCATTGGGTCGTAAGATTGCTTATTGTTCTAAAGACCACTACACCACGGCCGGCCCGTGGTGTAGTGGTCAGCGCAACTGGCTACTATGCCGGGGTCGCGGGTTCGATTCCCGGTCAGGTCTGGCATTTTTTCATCTATAAATCACCACATATCATTACCTACGCACAAGCCCAAGGCTTATGTAGGCATCATCACTCAATAAAAAAAAAAAATTGAACAAATTGTATCGTACACACATTAGGGTTAAGAAATTCGATCAAACTTTTCTTTTTATTTGGTTTATTAATTTAAGTCGCATCAACATCTTGGTTATTAGCAACTATTTTGGGTTGAGAACGGTGTGTATGAACTTGTAATAATTTTCCAGACCCTGGCCGGGAATCGAACCCAGGATCTCTGCTTTGCAGCGTAGCACGCTAACCACTGGACCACGGAGGCAACCTAACTTATCTAAAAACAATGAAAAAGCTGTTTAATAAAATCGTATTTATAAGTAAAAAGTCATATGGGTAGTGCTTTTGAACAATGCGGAAGAAGTTAGACGCCTGAAACGTTTCCATGTTTTGGACTTGTCTGTTAGAGTTTAAATGAACATAAAGTTATAGTGAAAGGTATTCCATATTGTAAAATGTAAATATCTTTGTACATAGTCATTTTCTCTTTTAACAAATGCATAATTGATATAATGAGAGGTACTCAGGATAATCAGACCTCAACTTGTGATTTGTAAATTCAAAAAATTTGTTTATAGCTTATTTTTAAAACTGACTGCAAATAATGTTATTACAAAAAAATATGTGTAATGTTTGAGATATCACTAAAAAAAAGGCTTTCCTACATCAAACTGTTATGTACAACACAACTACCGAATGATTTAACTTATAAAAATGTTATCAAAAATAACATGAAAATATATAAAAAATGCATAAATGTTCAATAACAAGGTTTTAAGTATAATAGTAGATTAATCAGTGAAAGGAAAAAGTGCTTTTGAAAGAACAATATCTCGAACTTTTACAGTGAATAATGTAAAGAAATTGAATGGAAAAAGAATTCTTATTTACAATCGAAAATAAATGTAGTAGATAAAACGTTAAGTCAGGTAGTTGTTTTATCAATTTAGCCCAACGGATCTATGCTCAATCGTCTTCGAAGTAATTGTACAAAATTGTTTTCTGGGTTATGGATGCGCTGAACAGTGGATCAGTGTGATGTAGTCTTTTGTAAAAGTTTTTATGACGTAATTTTGCAATATCATGTACAAAAAAAATATAGGATAATTGTGTTTAATTAAATTTGATACACATAACAACAAACTACCTTAACAAAATTACAAAAAACTACTTAATTTTCGTAATATACGAAACTAAATAAAAAACCTACTAATATTATCAATATGATTATTATTCGCTTTCAATTTATTATAATTTTTGTTCTCTATTTTTTTACGAATTTGTACATTAACTGAATAAATAATTTGTCTTATCTGTAACGTCAATTTTTTGAAATATTTCATACTTTTCATTTAGTTTTTGTAGAATTCATTTTTGGTTTCACCATATTGGCATACTTTGAAAGACATTTGTCCATTTTTTCGTTTTGTATAAAATGTATGTATCTGAAGTCAAAAAGATTTATGAAGTTCCATGGAGAATAAAATAGGATTTTTTGATACTGTAAAAGGTAGGCACAAACTAAAAGGATATTCCTTTACTGAAAAATGGTATAACCTTTCACTGAACTCCAGAGTGTATGGTTACTGCATCAAACATCGAGAACGAGGAACAATAAGTAGATTTAGGGGGAGTGTTCCACAAAAGGTGAATTATTATCCAACCCTCTTCGTCTTTTTCTTATTCATTTTTATTCAACGGAAAATTCGTGACACCAATTCAGCCTAAACAGTTCATCAATAACTTACCCATTACTTATACTTTTTTCTTTCAGAAATAATTTTTTTTGGCAAAGTGAAATTAATTGCAATTTTCCATTTGCAAAGAAGTACCAGTAATTTCGATTTGAAGTAATGAACATTAATTATTTTGTTTATTTTTCCATCGTTACTTAGAATTTGTTACAAAGAAAAAATATTATTGTTGCAACTCACTGTTGAATAGGATGGTCCATAATGCCAGGATGTGAAATTTTTTTAGACCACACGCTGCTTCTAATCGTCTTAGTACCACCTGATACCACCCGTACGCAAACGCACGATTAACGAAATTCAGAACCGGCGCCGTAACGACACTATTTCGAACGGACAGACAACATTTTCAACTTACAACTTAATACTAACTCTAATAAGGGGCTAACTGTTTTTATACATGCGTTCTGATAATGTTCCAAAGAATGGAGAGCCCTCTAATAATGTTACCGCTTTACAAGAAAAATCCAAAACATTGCAGAAATAATTAATCAACAACAGGCATAAAAAAGACCCACCACCTATTTTCCAAGAATTACTTTTCAAAACATCTCATTCGTTGTAATTCACTATCCTAGTTAAACACACTCCATCCCTTACAAAACAAATTCATACAAGAAAAGATATATTCCATCAATTATTTCTCGAATATCACTGCAAAATGTTGAAATATTATTCCAGAAATCACTACTTTGGTTTATGGGTGAAATGAGAAAGGCAATAGAATTTGGTTTTCAAAATCAAATTACCTTTTCACTCTATTCAAATATTTCCCGAGTGACGGGAAAATAAAAACAGTAGTGTTTTATACAGAATGTTGTGTTTTAAAATGGAAAATATGGTTTAAATATGGATTTCCCGAAAGAAAACTCCATTTACACATAATAAACCGGCTTGTAGTAGTTTAGTTTTAGTATGTAGTTAATTCATATGGGATATTCCGGTTTAATTCTTATAAATTGCTTTGTCGAGCGAGGATACAGCTGATGATAATCTAGCATATTACTAGGAACAATAAGAGCCCCTTGGGTTATAACAGAACAGTAGTGTTACAGATATTGTAGGATTTGTTGTTATTTTCTCCGCTACCGTTTACAATTCAAAATACATGAATTGCATACTGAATAAGTAGCTACATTTAACACAGATTCAACGGATGCAGTACATGTTTCTCTAAACATAATTTTTTAAAAAATTTATCATGGAGTACTATTTCGTTGTACATGATCCACTAAACTACTTTAAAATTGATATGCAAATAGAACTGTTACATAGCACTTGAAACTGAATTTCATCTACTTTTCAAATATAACATAAACTCTAATAAGACAGAAAAATTTGGTGTGAAACAGTCCCACTACTTTCTCTTGCCAATGCAAATAATGAACAATATGACCTAACGTTAGTAATAAAACATTTGCAATAAACAAAAAACTAACCTCAAACAACATAAACTTATTTTAATCATGAGCGAAAGACGCAAAATGAAAATCAACCTCAGTTTGGCTTAAAAAAAACGGAAAATTACTCTTTCACGTTAAATTGAACTCTGTAGTGGAAAGTTCTTTAAATAAAAGTTGTAGATCTTTTAATTTCCAATAAATTTTATTATATACATTTTTGTCGTAAAATTGACACGAAAACAATACTTTCCTTCCTATTTATTCATACAGGCAAGAGAAAGTAAAATTATTGCTAGAAAACTCTATTAAGTATTAATTTATTAAATGTATATTTTAACTGACCGTGGTTCTTCATGTATAGTAATTTTTAAGGACACGTGAAAATAAATAAACAACGAGAAAAACAGGAGCTAAAAACAACAAATTTAACAACATATCAATTACACTCACTTATTACAACTTGTTTTGTTTAGGTCATCAGCCGAAAGACTAGTTTGAACCTCAAGAGGCTTTACTAAGTAATACGAGGAGTGAGGTGGTTTACCTTTGCTTTCCTCACTGAGTGAAAAAGTATGCTTATCAGCATGCCAGGCTCTACGTAAAGCATCTACTCTCCACCATGCATATTACAGCTTCAGATTATTCATCACAGGGTCTGGCTGTATAAGGAAATTCATTATTCCCAGAGCAGATAACTGACTATAGTCCGAGTCACGAAAGAAAACACCTGTCTTTAAACAGCAATATCTTTTGAACCGTTACAATATGTAAAATCAATTACGATACATCAAATTAAAGCTTGTTTTATTGTTAGTTACAGGATTAAATTAATATATTATACTTTGTAGCTCTGTATGAATTAAAAGTAAGTGTGAACAAATTAATAGTACCTTGAAGTTGGGTATACTGGAAAAGTGGTTAAAAACATAAAAACAGGGTACTTTTTATGTGTAATTTATTGTATTTAATACACTATTAATTTCTAAAAATCTTAATGTATATCCTCTAACTAACAATAAAACAGGCTTTCCTTTGATGTATTGTGATTGTTTTTCCATACAACGGTTCAAAAGATATTGCTGTTATTGATGAAGCAATAGATAAAGGGAGGAGTTTCAACAGGGGAGAATGGATTGTTGAAAGGAGAGCCGAACAGTCAAAGAGGATGAACAACTTCTGGAGGAGAAAGAAAGATGCCGCACGAGATGATATTTGCGTGGTCCTCGAAGGCCTGTCCACGATGAAAAAAATCAAAAATATAAAACTTTAAAAACTGTTTTAGATAATTAGATTAGAACAACTTCGAAGAGTAAATAGAAAAATCAATTAGATACGCGTATTTTTGTGGCACAGAAAAATATTTATAATCTACTCATGTTAGGGCAGTAAGTAAATTTTTTTATAAGAAAACTGAGGAGTATCACTGTAAATCAAGCATTCTTGAATGTGGTTGAAAGATTTTTAATTTTCATTAAAAACTATTAACATAATTACTTATTGTTCTGAATTTAAGAACAAATTATAATGTTGTAGTTTTGTAATTAAAAATAAAATTATGTCCGTGAACAACGTAACTCATTTACTACCTTGTTGCTAATGCAAATTCAACTAAGGAAGTTATTATGCAAATAATAGCAAATTCAAATTTTATGACAAGATATTTTATGATGGTTGATGTCTTACTTCTGTAAATACAAACGTTTGTAAAATGTAATTTGTATTATTTCTAAAGAACAGATTGAATACACCTATAAATGACTCGGAAAGAAAATTTTAATACTGTTATTTGGAAATTGTCTTAAAACGCAAAATACGATCATTTATGATAATTCTTTCAAGTTAAATAAATTACTTTTGTAGGTGTATTATGAAAAATAATTTATTATATATTTTAAATGATTACATAGTACAAAAACCATAAATTACTATTGATCTCTTTTTTTATATTATTTGAAAAATACTACTTACAAAATGATTTATTATTATTTTTAGAATGATTTACATCTTGAAAACTCCATAAATTATATCATTGACTTTTTAAATTATTTGAAAAATACTACTAATAATAAATGTACTGAGATGTTTTTAAAAACTGTGTGACGCTTATCGCTAAGGTCCGTTTCGGAATCTGGTTAAAATTTAAAATTAACAAACTATCGTTTAAAATTACAAGTATTTATTACACACTATAAATTACAATTACTGCAATTAAATTGATAATTATAATAAATAATAATCTAATTATAATAAATTAATGACTAGGAACCAACTTACAACGCTAGGATAAATAGCAGGAAAAATCGGCCTCAAAGTTCATTTGAAAAAATAAAAATAAGGGCAATAGACCCGCTATGTATAAACAAGGTTCAAATTAACAACGAATATATAGAACTCGTAGAATCCTTTTAATACTTGAGAGAAATCATCACTTACAACAAAAACGAAAAGGAAGCAAAGGAGGAAAGAATCAAGAAACTAACAACATCACAACTAATCACCAAAATCACCTACAGTAAAAACTTCCTATCTATCAAAATTAAAATAAAACATTTCAAAACGGTCGTACAATCAGAGATAACCTATGGGTGCGAAACTCTATTCAAATTTTTTTTTTCTCTTTAATTATTTATTTGCAACTGTAAAATTTTACAATAAGCAAATGAGCTGGTTTTAACATAGGAAAAAAAAATTTACAATAACAAAGATTAGACCCAGTGGCTAATCTTTGTAGGTGCCACGAGTCATTGTCTTATAAGAGCAGGTCTCTATTCCATGAACGGCGAAGTCGTCGGCGAGGATTTCCAGGAAGAGTACGAGATGATAAGTTTTTGATGTATGGATTTTGATGGTTTTGAAGTTTTCCGAAGAATCTTCTGTAGCAGCTGTACGCCATATCTTTTATGTGTGTTATTTTGAGGTCGTCATGTAGTATTCTGTTGTTAATGTAGAATGGAGCATTGGCGATGAGTCGTAATAATTTTGATTGAAATGCCTGTAGTTTTCTGATATTACTTGGCTTTGCTGTTCCGTAGATTTCAATTCCATAAGTCCAAATTGGCCGAATGAAAGATTTATAAATGAGTAATTTTGAACGTAACGGTAATCGGGAATGGCGTCCTATGAGGTGGTATAATTGTTTTACTTTTTTATCCAAAGTCAGTCGCGTATTGTGGATGTGTGTTTGCCAGGTTAGTCGTCTGTCCATCGTGATGCCTAGGTATTTTACTGTGTTCTTTTGTGGAATGGGTTCGTTGTTGAGGAATACCGTAGGACTTTCTCCTTTACATAATGAGAAACTTATATGTACTGACTTATTAGTGTTTATTTTTAACCTCCACTTTTTCAGCCAAATTTCAATTGTGTTGAGAAAGTGTTGTAAGTTGGTACTGGCCTGCGTTAAATCGTGGGATGAAGTCAAGATAGCAGTATCGTCAGCGTATGTTGCTACCGTTATTCTTGGATCAGATGGTAAGTCCGCAGTGTAAATTGTATACAGTAGTGGTGAGAGTATAGAACCTTGTGGAACTCCTGCACCTATAAATTCAAATTAAACCAGAAAAACAGAATAGATAAAACCAGAAATTAGATAAATTAATTAATTTTAATTCAAATTAAACCAGAAAAACAGAATAGATAAAATCCAAAAACTTTAAAGTAGAATCCTTAGAACCTGCATCGGAAAGAGACACCAAGTAGATGGAGGATAGAGACTACTACCAAATGAACAGGTCTACCAGGAGACCGAATCGGTAATAGAACGATGAGGAAAAAGAGAATATCCTTCTTTGAACATATATAATCAGAACAACCAAAGATGGAATTCCAGACCAAATAATCAGAAAACTCTACTAGAAAAGACAGAAGTAATATAGTTAAGAGAAATCAAGAAAGATATTGAAGAATTAGGCATCACCTTTGAAGATCTAGAATAAAACCGAACAGCTGAAACTATTAAAAGATAAAAATATCAGATTCCAGGGAAATTAGATAAAGAAGGAAGCAGGAAAGTGATCTTTTCAGAAGCAGAAAGGCAAAGTAGATCTGCCAGAATGAAAGAAAACTGGAGGAAAATCAAAGAAAAGAACCAAAAGAGAGTGCCCAGAAATTGACTCAAGTGATCCACTGCGGTCTCAAAAGATAAAAAAAGACATTAAATGAACTTAACCAATAATTAGATTATCTCGCATTTACTTTAAATAAATCCTACTTACAAACGTTTTTAGGATGTCTACACTATACGCTGGACCTTTTCACAAACGTATCTGTTACATGGTATAATTCACTCACTGAATGACGATTCAAGATTAACTGGAAAAGGCATCATTGCCCCTTTAAATACCTAACTCATCGGGGTTTTAGATTAACCGAGATTTGTCTGTATAATAAAAAAGTACAAAGTGTTCTGTCAAGTTCTGGAAATCTATACAAAAGGTAAACACATTATAATGTTACACCATTACGGAAGAGCTATCTGAATAGATACACTGGCTCTTTTCAGGTAGCCGTCACAACAGTAGGCCTACACTACTTAAAAGAGATGAATTTTTTACGAAGGGTCGAGGGTTGTAAGAGGAAGAATAGAATTCGTAATTGCGATAAGAGGAAAGAGCTGGAGTTTGTGAGTCAGAAAATCTGCTATAATCGCAATAAATGGAAGGAACATCTTTAAAGAATGAATGGAGATAGAATTCCAGAACGTGTTCTGGATTACAGACTTGACGAAAATAGAAATATCGGCCCAATCTGAGTGGTCTCAGCCGTGAAGACAAGAAGAAGACTCCGTGAGGAGAAGAGGAGTGTCTTTCGTTAAATATAGAATTTTGGTAAGGAGTTCTTACTATCAAATACAGGTTGTACCTACATTGAGCGGGCGAATGTGTATTTTATACTTTATTGTGTATTTTGATTGAATATTATTTTGTCTTGAGCTTTCATTGGGAGGTTCATTAAGAAAATGATTATATTTTCAGTCTACAGATTTTGAATAGGTATATTTTGTAAAGAATTCACGTTCAATATCGATTATAGATTTACAGATAATAAACAATGAACTTTTTTAACCGGAAAAAACCAAAACGAAGTGATTTATTTAATATAAACGCGCTTATTATTACTGTACGCAAACAACGTAACGCCTATTTATTCACGTCGAAAAAACACCAATCATTCCACTGCTATCCCCATTTTTAGTAGGGGTAACCCATCCTACCGATCCAATTCTGTCCATGAATCTCTATATAAAATATCCCTTTTTCCTTTAATCACGAACTAGGCTTCTCCACCAATGTTACGGCTCTTCTACTGCTTTTGAATGTCACATAATTTGTCATTCTGGGTGTGAAAATCATGGCCATTTTTCACCGTTCAAAAAAGCAAACGTCCATCACAACACTACCTAATCACCATATACCTTTTTTCTTTTTCGCTTCTCTCACACCACTTGTTATACGATTCAACGGTTTTTTACTTGTTTTTTTAATATAACATCTGCCTATTTTCCCTTTTTATGGTTTTTCTGAATATACAAACACATCAAAAGTGTCTGACAAGTTCAAAATTTACCAGCTCCTTGTAATATTGGGCAATTAAACTACTAAAACCAGGTCAATTTTTGTCTAATTAAACGATCTTTTTCACATTTAATACAAATCGTAATGTTGAAGTTATGGCATTTCTTTAGATCTTTAGTGGTTTGCTCCTCAAAGTGAGGGGGCGATGAAGGGTTTGGGGGAGGCGCAAAGCTTAGTTTAAAAAAAATCAGGTGTGAAACAGTCACACAACTTTTTCTTGCTAATACAAATAATGAACAATATAACGTAACATTAAAAATAAACAAAAAACTAACCTCAAACGACATAACCTAATTTAATCATGAGTGAAAGACGCAAGATGAAAATCAACCCTGCATTTAGGCTTAAAAATTCGGAAAATCACTCTTTCACGCTAAACTAGGCTCTGTAGAGAAAAATTCTCTTATTAAAAGTTGTAGATCTTTTAATTTCCTATAAATTTGATTATAAACACTTTTGTCGTAAATTGCATACTAAGGCTGAAATCTTAAAAAATCGATTTTGTTACACGTTTTTGTGAGATAAAAACAGAAAATCGCTAATTACCGCTAAACTAAGAGTAATAAAAAATGTTTCAAATAAAAGTTGCAGCATTTAAAATTTTTAACAACTTTTATCACATACACTTTTGCGCTGAAATGCATTTTAAAGCCGCAATCCTAAAAAAACAATTTTTTTACGTGAAAACAGCTTCTCCTAGAATTTCAGCAGACATGACGCCTACCTTATCTTGTAAAGCATAAAAAATTTAGTAAATGAGGCGATTTTTAAAAAAAATCGTCGAAGCCGTTTTTGAGAAAATTGCAAAAAAGTGAAAAATGAACAAATAAACTACTACTTCCGGTTGACAGATTTTGATGAAAATGTTCGTGCCGGGTCCGGTAGTAGTATCTAACTTATGTTTCAAGTTTCAAGTTCGTGCAATGTTTCGTTCTTGAGATATTCTGTTCACACACACACACACACACACACACACACACACACACACACACACACACACACACACAGACACATACAGAGACGAGACCAATCGCAAAAAACATGTTTTTTGGGTTCAGGGGGTCTGAAAACGTGTAGATCCGGTGAAAACTCGATTTCAAAAAATTGACATGAAAACAATACTTTCCTTCCTATATATTCATATAGGCAAGAGAAAGTAAATATTTTAAAACCGTACAAATTACTTTAAAAATATTTCAAGAAAATTGATTTGATATAATTATCTGATTGAAAAACAAAACCGTAGCGGAAACGATAGTAAACAAAATATTTTACAATTTGCAAGAACGGGAAACAAATTTCAACAAAATTCTTATCAAGCAATAAAAATGATTTATTTACGAACTACTGTAAATTACCACAGATGACATAAAAAATAATGTATCATGTCGGAAAACTGTTTACCTAGGAATGATATACGTATTTTGGGGTTGAAAATTAAAAAGAAAATAGTATTTTTATCCGATTAGGACTGATTTATAAACTTTATGTAGGTAATTTAAAAGAGTATAAAATAGAAATTACTCACGGTTTTCGGGTGACTTTTACATAATACATACGTATATTATTATCATGTATAGAATCTTATGTGTATTTGTGTACATGTATGCAAGTGTTAGTATATTCAATGTGCAAGCACATTACTGTACAGATCGTTGCGACGGCTGGATATAATAAATTTTACCGGCTCCCTGTTACATGTCCCCCTACTGATTTATACCCATCGTTACAACTCCACTTCGTTTCATGCCGTACTAGAGTAGTCTGTTTTGAGAATACAATTTACGGAGACTTTTTGTGAAAAGGAAAGAAAGACGAAAGGACTGCATTTGTACAATATTATGTTGTTAAAAATGATACCGCTTACGGAAATAAGGGTACACTCTCCATCAGACAGAAATGATATCTATCTACGTTTCAAACAAAGCTGATAATGTTAATTAATTATTGTTTCTAAAATAAATAAATTTGAAATATATTACACACATACTTAAAACTATGGAAAAACTAATTCTTCAGAAACTTATAAATATATATTGGTTAACCACACATGACTACAAATTATTTTTTAATCGTAAATATCTTTAATATTATAACTGTAAAATTACTATAAATAAACTTATTAATTAAAATTTATGAACAAAAGCATGCAATAGCTCAGTGACACCCAGCGGTAAATATTCTTACGTGAAAATGGTTAAACTTCATGACATTAAAAGTTGAAGAACGAACATGAATAAACCATATAATTTGATTTTTAAAAAAAATTATTTAAGTTGCATCAGGTCTCTATTCTATAATCTTACCCACCGGTAACATGCTGGAGAAATTCCGGTTGAAATCCTTGAAACTTTTGGATATTGCTCGTGTCACCAGATGGTGAGCATAAGCGGCGCGTGGAAACCTTACATATTTTGGGCTCCGGAAAAATGGCTGTTTTTGTACGTGCGTCGGAGTGGAAGAGTCAGTTGCTGGATGGCTGTGATAGTCGTAGTTGTGACTGTCGAGGAGGTGGACGCCCGGCGTCTGTTCGTAGAAAGCAGTAGTGTGCCGATGGCTACTTCACTAGGACGTGGACAAGTTCAGAAATAGTGAAGAGGGGGCGGGGTAGTGAAAAATAACAAAGATATAGCCAGGAAGGGAGAGAAAATAGAGGGGAAGGTGGCGGGTTAGAAACTAGAGAGGAGATGAGCTAGAGATGAGGAGGAAGAAAAGGCGGGAGAGAAAGCAAAGGTGTTGGAGTGGAAGAGGAGCGGCAACGAGGGGTGAGAGAAAAATATGTTATAAATGGACTATCTACAGAATGGAAAAGAAAAGATTTACGAAACGGTTATTTTATAGCCGCAAGAATTTCTAAACATTGAATGGATGATTCATAGAAACTGTAAGAATTATTAAAATATTATTTTTTGTTATAAAACTATAATAATAATAAATTACTATCTTCGTTGTAAAGAAGCTTCTTTGCTTCTTAGCTTAAAAACTAGGCCCGAGGCTTCTGTGTCATAGAACCGGTTTTAATTTTTAGATTTTTACCTCCATTCTACACTTATTGTCTGCAATTCGTCCTTCGCTGTAAAATTCATAACCCTTCGTAGAAAACGCATTTCTGTAGGTTCCAATTTCTTTTTTCCTTTTCCCTTTAAGAGCCCAAGGTTTTTCTGCTACACAAAAAAGTCGGAACTGCCATTACATCATAAAATCTCAAAAATGTATGTTAGCTATCTTAATTCCTCAGTGTACTTTTGCATTCGTTCCCCATAAGCTTTGAAAGCATCGATGTATATTTGAAGTAAGTTGCACCACCTAAAATCTTGACCAGTGGACAAATACTTAATATGAATAATACTATAACGGATTTAAAACAACGAATGATAATAAAAATATTGGGCGCCAGCTCTATCAGTAGAGCATGATAAAATTGAATAAATAAAGCTATGTTTCTTTGCATTAAACTAAATATTTAATGAATAAATTTCTAACAAAATCATGCTTTAAAACCGTACCTATTTAAAATATAGCCAACCTTTTTCTGCCATGACTTTAATAAACAAAACTTAAAAACCCCTTGTTAAATGCGAAATGAATTTACTTCAAATAAGTATTTTCCCCTTTCTTCTTTTTCTCCTGGTCACTCCTCGTTCTCCTGGACACTTCTTTAAATACCTCCTCTTTTTTAAACCACTATTTCAATCAGAAGTCCCAATGGAACTGATTTCGGTCTCCCATATCCGAATTCAGAAAACCTTTAATTGACAAAACTCCCTCTTCCATCAACCGTTCAACCAACCTGGAGGGCCAACGAGAAGGAGAACCATCCCAATGATTGGCTGCAAGTTGGTAGGTGGAAGAAAGGCCCAAAACACACAGAAGGGGAAATACAGCGCCTAATGATTGCATCAGATGATTGGCAGTTTGCTGTATTTACAACTTATTGTCTAACAACTATTCTAATGTAACGAATTCTAACAATGGGGTTTTCCCCTTATATTATTTAATGGGTTTCTACCTTAGAAATGGATGTTAAGGTAATTAGGAATTACCAAATGTAGGAGTAGATATTGGTAATATTTTTAAACGTAATTGTTAAGCGTACCGTTAAAAACGTAATAAAATATTGATTTTCTTTTATTCAATTTCTGCAGTCTTGAACTGTTTGGAAACTGAAAACCCTGGAGTATTGTTTTAATCAAATTAAAACATATTTCATAATTAACAACTTAGTTGAATAGTTTGAGATATACTTATTTGAAACAATTCAGATGGTACTAATATAATTCAGAATAACCAAACTAAATACAATAACACAAAACTGACCAAACGTTAAACTAAGCAAACCTTATTTGGTTTATTTAAATGAAATTACTGAAGATAACAGCTAGGTTGGGAATTGCTGTTTTCTATAAAATATGCTATTCATATCAAAAACATTTGCCTAGGCAACAAGAGATTGTAGTACATTCGTACAATGTTAAACTTTCATAACATTTGAATGTTATTGGAATGTCAGGTATACTATTTCTATCTCTAATGTTTCGGGTACCTCTTTATAATGCAGCTAATCATCAACGAGCTGTTAGTACTATGATATTACCCTGGTGGAGTTTATAACAAATTTTGAGGGACAAATGTTAGAATAAATTTCAAATTTTGATTAGAAAAAGGTAATAAAGAAATTGGGCTTCGTTATTTATTTAGAGGCTATAAAAGAGGCTTTGTGGTTGTACATGGATCGATGGCAACTGAATTTTTACAAAAAGGTACAATACATCATAATTTTAATATAGAACCTGTCAAATTTAGGCAAACGTTGCATGCATACGTAAAGAAATTAGCTAATAATTAAAAAATAAGAGCTACAGAAAATATAAAAAAGGAAATAGTAAAAAATTGTGAAGTACTATATTGAAATATCCTGGGAAAACTTTTATTGAAGAAACTTTTTTTGGGAAAACTTTTATGTCTGTAACACCAAGATACTCCATCGTTTAAAAAAGAGAATTGAAACTTTTGGCCAAAATACATATATCCATGGAAAAACTAATACTGAATATGAAGTTAAAAGACCGAGTACGAAATTAGGGTATATGCCAGAAAACTAGATGAATTTATGTGTAGGAGCACGTAGCACTAGTGAAATGGAAATTATCCGGACTCATGATGAGATAGACAGATTATCGAAGATAAAGTAGATTCAGCAGTAGAGGCTCTGCCTGGAAAAGAAAGGTACGTCGTTTACAAAAACTAGTGGGAATATTAAATTGGGTAAGGGGTGGTTCCAGAACATAACATATTGTGGAGGGAAACAGGGAAGTCCATCCAATACCGGTCGATGTCTTGATATTATTTTAAATACAATTAGAAACTAGTTTATTATTAATTTTATTTTTAATGTTGTCTCGTTATTTGGCCGAATTAGAATAAATAAATACAAATCCAAAAAGATTTGTTTCCTCTTCAGAGTGTATGTAGTTCGTACAACCTGAACATTTCTAGCACAAAAAACAAAGTGATAACTTTTGCAGAAAAATTTTGTAATATCAACGATTATGGCTTATTGGGAAGACCAGAACTTGATGCAGATATACGTAGAGATATGGAGTGGTTGATGTTGACAAAACGTAACATCGTTTCCAGAGAATATGAAGATCACTTGCAAATCTACAGAGATCGCCAAAATACATTGATGAGATTTTAAATTGTAATGCCAGAGCTTTTACAAGGAGAAGAAAACAGACGTTCATAGCTACGTAGATGTGTTTTCTTAATGATAGGTCATCCTGTTGTACGAGGGAAAACGAAATTCAAAATAACGACGTAATGCAAGTGTTCACAATGTCACAGTGAATGCATGCAGCATCTGTAACAATTAAGGAAGTTAAAATTCCAAAAAACGTTCTGAGATACACGCCTTAAATAAAAATAAGCTTGAAAAGACTTTTACAATTTTGGGAATAATTTTGTTTTAGTTATTTTACGAGTACTAATGAAAAAAATCTAAAATGTGACAAACCAGCTAAATTTAGCAAAAATTATCAAACAAGTTTTAGGAGATAAAATAAAAAATGAAGATTTTAATGAATTACTAAGTTCAGTTAAGCTAAATTTATAAATTTTACTACAAGTTAATTGAAATATCTTTGTATATTATTTATTCATATACATTTTATAAGAAATTATTAATAGTAAGGTTATGTCTTTGTCATCCGAAATTTACTTGCTTTGAATCTTTATGAAATCATAATTTAATTAATGAAACAATGTACAAAATTCCACTCTATATTAAAACATGACTATGTTTCTTCTTATTGGAAATTTTGATTAAAAATATTTTCAGGGCAATTTATATTTTAAGGCGAGTTTCCTTGCACAATCCCTGATTAACCCTTTATGATGAAAATCTTGCTTAAATAGCTTAATTTATTTAAAATCTCTTAATTCATTTTTAACTTTTACAAAAAATGTTTAATGAACATTGTAATGTTTTACTAAGAATTACAAATTGTTATGTATTGGATAAAATTTTTGTATAAATTTGCACAAATTGAATCAAATGGTCGAATAAAATTGGCAAGAAAACAATACAAAATATCATAAGTGTGACCCTATTTTATATATTCCATCTTAAATATTTTCTTTAAGGAAATAACAAGACTTTCAATTAAAATTTCTACGTGTAATTACCTGCGCACCTTTTTATGTCAAGAACAAAATTCTACATAATGACCTTAAAGTTCCGTTTGTAAATAAAGTAGTTAAGTTCAGCTACAGCGTTTTTCAAAAAAAATTCATAATAATCCCAACAAATTGAACACCAAACTATCGGCTGCATCACTAAAAGGAAATCCGCAACGCAGGTTAAAACGTCAATGGGCAAGAGATCTTCTGTAAAGTGATTTATTTATTTATTTTTTTAATTTTGTTTTTCATTCTTTATTTCTTGTAATATTGTTATTTATCATTCATGCATTATGAACATAATCTCATAGAACATATACCAATGGTTATCACAGTTATTTTTCATTTCTTTTTCTCGTCATCCTTTCTTTACTTTTATCAAATTTGCTTGATGTATTTTGGTATATAGTTGCAAATAAAGTTAGTAAAGATTAAAAAAATTCTCTCTATGGTCAGATTTATGATTTTAATATAGTACTTTTCCGCTCATAACAGACAGGTGAAGTATCAAATTATTTACACTCAATCTGTTTGTTGCAGTGCTAAAATAAATATTTCTGTTTCTTATCACATGATCAGTCAATTAAATGACTGAATCATTTAAGAACCTAAGAGGTAGAGATGTAAAAGACACTAATCAGAGTTATCTCCTCTGAAAGTAATGTATTTCATTATACAGCCAGGCCCTGTTTTAACGTTTACGTACCTACTAATAAATGTGTAGTAAATGAATAATAAACAATTTGTTGTTTTAAGACGCTTAATTAAATAAATTAAAAAATAAATAAATATTAATTACAATTGACAAAATATGATAACTCTTAAATTTAATCTCAGGGTTTTAATAAATAATTGTTTATTGCTTGTGTTAAAATTGAATGGCTATCTATAAAAAAAACTCAATTGACAGTCTATAATAAACAAATGACAATCAACTTACACTAATAAAATCCCCGTACTGGCTTTTGAATTTAAGAAATAAATATTTTAGTTAAATAATTTAGAAAATGAATTTTGAAAAAGAATGAATTGAAATTATTTTCGTTGTATGTAAATGAATTTGTTGATGATTACCGGTTCTTCTTGCTTTGGTCTGAATATCTTCCGTTGATGTAGGTCGGCGTCTAGCGATTGTTCTTGATTTCAATTTAAAAAAATAAATTTATTAATTTAGTTTCCGGATTTCCGGTTCAATTTTAGTGATTTACGATAACTTAAATAGTGACGTTTAAAAATTTATATATTATTTATTTTATTTATGAATTATTACTATTTAAATTTTAAACTTTGTCAGAGCGTCCCTATACAATGTTCATCACACAGCTGTCGTCAGAACACAGCTCCACGAGTCCATGTTTCAATCAACTACCTATATTGATAAATAAATTTGACTAAAAATAAATAAAAAAATAAATTTCACTAATTTAAAAAATTTTCGAAAAATTCGGATCACTATATAAAAAGATGCATTGTTGTTTCTTGATTATTGATGTTTTTAGTTTATTATTCTATTTTGATTTCAATTTTTAATTCTTCTTTTAATAACTATTATTTAGTTGTTAACTTCAATAACGTAGTATCAACTTGAAATCTTTTCGTTCACGGGTTAAATACAACATATTTCAACTGAGATTAACTGAGATATATTGATAAAATAATTAAAAATGTTTATTCTGCCAGTTCTTACCATTTACATAGTTAATCGCTCTATTTAAAGGTTTTTACAAGGTTTTACAAGTTAATTATGAATATTAATTTTAAAGTCTTAAAGAATATTGAAATGAATTTTCTTTGGATAAACAAATTTTGAATTTATATCTGATCCAGACCTTTAAATCAAAATTTTTAAGGCTTGCTTCTGGCTCTCTTTTTTATGTAAGCAATAAAACCCTCCACAATAATTTTAAAATTTCGACAGTAAAGGAGCTAACCGCGTCCTTATATAGTACATTTCACGAAAGACTAGATAACCATCCAAACCAACTAGCCCGTGATCTAGCTACAAGGAACTTTACAACTGTGCGACGTTTAAAGCGAAATGGTGTGGAGACCTCTTGGTCTGAATAACGGACAATACCCGAAGTTTTAAACGGAGAATGTTCTCCTTGAAGTGAAATTCCCCACCACCATTTAAAAATATCATATAAGGAAGTTACGCAGCTCAATGTACAGTACTGTAATAAATATTTAAAAAAATCTGATAGATTCATACATTAAAGAATATAATACAAAAGAAGCTCATGGATCTTTATGAATAATTAAATTTAATGAAGTGACTGTTAAAGTGAGTGTAAATTGTAAAATTATAAAAATAATAATGAAATCGCTTTTAAAATCTTCAACTCATTGAATTTTACTATAAAGTAATCTAACGAAGCGGAATTAATTAATACTCGTATTATAAAATACAAGTAGGCTATATAAAATTAATTCATTTTTAAAAGAATAGTTTACCTTTGTTTAATAACTAACGGAGTTGAATTATATAATATTTCTTTATTCAAACGAGTAAAAAATATTTTTTAACGTAATTACAAATCCAGAAATATTAAGAATAAATTTATTTCATACACAGATTTATCAAAGAAAGGTAAATAAAATATTTCTTTTAAAAATTCTTAAATTATAAAAAAGTACACTAAAGATTTAACTAATTTTATTTAGATAGAATTACAAGCTCTTTATATAAAAATTTTAATATTATATAACATGCAAATTTAGTAACAACGTTGAAGAAATAAATAAAAGGCAGTTATTTGTACACTGCGTCAAGGGTCCTCAGTCCTTTATGAAACACAGTGATGTAAGAATTGTACCATTGAAAGCTTTGAAAAGAATTCTATATTTATTTCGTTTTTTATGAAAATGTTTATCACACCTTTTCATAAAAATATCCTTTTATAAGACAGGAACGTTTAGTCCTGCAAATCTTCCTCGTTGCTTATCATGAAATCTTTTCAAAGACATCTAAATTATAAAAAAACTGTATGCGAAAATATGGTAAAGAACTACCTATATAATGGAAGAAGGTTCGTTTAGAGATGTTTACATTACATCTTACATTTGTATCAAAATATAAAAAAAAATTCAGCTGGAATTTCATTACAATAAAAGACAGGAAATTGAAGTGTAAATGCGTTTTTTTTATTAAAAAATATGTTCTAAAGTTCTGAAGAAATAGCAAAAATGTTCACAGCATCTCTTACTTTAGTTTCTTACTTTAGCATCTCTTACTTTAGTTGTTTTTAATGTTTTTTTTAAACTTATTATTCAAACAATATGAATATGATATTTTGTGACATATTCCGGGTGGACAATTGAGTCTTGATTGTACTGCTTTTGTGTATGAGTGACTTTCAAGTGTAATTTATTGCCTTTTGGCTATTTATTGCCGGTATTAACCGGCTTACGTTTTCTTAGTTAGTCAGTGTTATAAATTAAGTTGTGAAGTAAAGTTGTTAATAACGTGTTGAAGCAGTTTCTTCGTGATGAGCAAATAGCTTACAATTATATTGGGTTGCAAGTAATAATTAATTAATTATTTGAATGTAAATGACCATATTTTTTTATTTAAGTTTCGTTTGAAATCTTGGTTCAGGTTTACAACTTGTGGATTAAACTTAGTCTGCTAATAAGTCATGTATAATTTCTACTTTTTATACTTGTAATAATACATTTTAAGTAATTCATTTGTAAATAAATATTTATTATAAATTTAAAATGAGGTTTTATTTTTTATGAATACCAGATTTTGAAAGAACCGGAAATAAATGCCACACCATAATTTGTGTTAACTGAATTCAATCTGGTATATTAACTGAAATAATGGATGCTTTTGTGCTATTTTGTATCTCACCGGCATTGGGTAATTCGGAGAGCCTGGCCTACTTTTGAGATCACTGTTGTACTTACTATTATTAAAATGAGTTAAAATATTCAGATAATACATTTGACTCAACAGATATAATTGAAAATTAATACAGGAAATGCAATGTAAGTAAAAAACTTATAAAAAAATATGTGTACATCGATTGGGTTGACTGTAGTACAGTTTTTATGTCAAAGTTTAAGTAAAATGTTGGGTAACTTGACAAGCTGCAAAAACTGACGATTGTAAAAACTGACTTCATACTTTAACTAACTTCTAATTTAATTAGTTTGAAGCCTAATATATTTTTTCGTTTTTAAAATTCAAAAATCTTTTTCTTAAAAACCATTTATAGATCTTCCTATAATTTTTTTTCAATGAATGTTGAAGTACAGATATTTAGTGTTTTTGTAGATACAAAAAAGTACTTGTGTACGAACACACTTCACTAAAACGCACACAAGCTTGCGAGCGCGCGCGCACACAGAGGGGGAGAGAGAGGAGAGAGTTAGAGAGTGAGGAAGAGTGAAAAGGAGAAGGGGAGAGAAATAAATAAATTAAGGACACACACTATACGGGGCACGAAAACTTGTATTTCCGGTAAAAACTCGATTTCAAAAAGTCAACATAAAAAACGACACTTTTCGTCCCTATATATTCTTATTGAGAAAGAGAAAGTTAAAATTTGAACTTTTAAAATCCGTGAAAAATATAATCATTTTGATTCATAAATGTACGTATTAACTATTACTTTATCTTGCCTATATGAATATATAGGAAGGAAATTATTGTTTTCATGTCGATTTTTTGAAATCGAGTTTTCACCGGATATACACGTTTTCAGACCCCCTGAAACCATAAAACATGTTTTTAGTGATTCGTCTGTGTGTGTGTGTGTGTGTAAACACAATATCTCAAGAACAAAACATCGTACGAACTTGAAACTTAAAACTTAAGTTTAATACCACTACCGGACCCGACACGAACTTTCATCAAAATCGGTCAACCGGGGTTTATTAGTGTAATTTTTCACTTTTCTGCAATTTTCTCAAAAACAGGTCATACGACTTTTTTTAAATAGTCTCATTTAGTTAATTTTTTATGCTCTACAAGATAGGGTAGGCGCCACGTTTGCTGAAATTCTTGGCGAGGCTGTTTTCACGTAAAAAAATTGTTTTTTGTTAAGATTGCGGCTTTATTATGCATTTTACCGCAAAAATGTATATAATTAAAGTTGTAGAAAATTTAAAATTCTACAACTTTTATTTCAAACATTTTTGGTATAACGCTTAGTTTAGCGGTAATTAGCAATTTTCTGTTTTTTTTCGCACGAAAACGTGTGAAAAATCTATTTTTTTAAGGTTTCGGCCTTAGTATGCATTTTAGGACAAAAGTATATATAATAAAATTTATAGAAAATTAAGAGATCTACAACTTTTATTTATAGCATATTTTTGTACAGTGCCTAGCTTAGCGTGAGAGAGCGATTTTCCGTATTTTTAAGCCAAAGTGAGGTTGATTTTCATTTTGCGTCTTTCATACTGTATATGATTAAAATCAGGTTATGAGGTTATAACCTGATCAGGTTATCAGGTTTAACGTCCGACTGTTTTGCAAATTGCTGCTAATGCAGACGGTGAAGGGATGAAATGAATTTTTTGTAACGTATGAAAAAATGCCATGCCCGAGTGGGATTCGAACCCAAGACCGCGTGATGAGAGGCGAGCACGTTACCAACATCGCCAAACATCTCTATGTTTATAGAGGTTAGTTGTTTATTTATTTATGTTTTATTACTAATGTTAGGTTTATTGTTAATTATTTGCATTGGCAAGAGAAAGTTGTGTGAGTGTTTCACACCAGATTTTTTTTTTTTAGGTCTTTTAGTATTTTATAAGATACTAGTAGCCTATTCGCAATAAAGTGAGCAAATTTGTTTTACGGAATTCAGCAATAAGTAGTTGATAATTTAACAAATAATTTTTTTTATATATTTCAATAGTTAATAAAGTAAAATACAACCGTAAGATAAGAACTCTCTGTTGTAAGTTCTTTAGTCTTTTCATGAAGTTCTGTACAAAATTAAACTTATGCTAATAAATTTCAAGTAATTTATAACACTTTAGAATTTGTTTTATAAGTATCTTATTTAGTTTTAAGTTTTATTATTATTATTTTTCTCCTAATGTAACTAAATGTATTAAACTAAGCACATTCCAAAAAGCAATTCTAGAAATTGTAGTTTAAACCACTGGCATCTCATTTTAAAACTATGTTATGTTTCTATGTTATTTAATGTTTACTTGGAAGAATCTGTAATTTGCTAAAAAGTATGTAAACAATAGCAAAGAAAATTTTCTGTTCACCTTTTGAGTGAGTTACTTTGTTTTTTTATTTTTACAGAAAAATATAAAATCTCTTTACTAAGGAACAATAAATAAATAAATGACTGAATTATACAGAAATAATTGGCGTATTTGTCTTCGATAAGGGATTCACTTATCGATGTACCTCGTCTGGATGATTTTAAATAATTTTGTATTGTTTCTTAAAAAACTGTCCGTTAGATGTTTTCGTCGTAGTCTTCTGAATACTTCTGTTATTGAGGAGGATTACTGATACATAGTTTGGTTGATTTTCGTGATATATGTTGAAGAGAATTTTAATACTTTGTCTTTTGGTATTGGAATATTTAAATCTCCGTACATAATTTTGTTAGAGATATAACGTAGTTGTTATGTAAGGGTTATGAGAATTTTAGATGGTATATTAGAATGATTTCTTCGTAATATTAACAGCTATTTCCCATGTTAATTGTAGTTGTCGTTCCCCATGTTAAATTGTTAAGTCCATACGGGCGTCAACATGATATTTTATGTAAGAATTTTGTTACTTACTAACTTAATTTTTGAATTACTGTCTTTGTAGCATATTTGGTAGTATAAACGAGGGTTATTCTGATAATAAATAATGTTTTCACATGACTCATGGTACGATCCCCAAACCACCTTTAAAATGCGGGAGAAAATTGACAATTACCGCAAATATTAGATTAGTAATTAGATATAAATAAATATTAGATTAGTAAGTAGTACTTTGTAGCATCACCACGGTTTATAGCAATGTAATGAACAAAAGTTGTTAGAAAATGGCCCATAATATTTAATGGTGGAGGAACAGATGTTCACAATGAAGAACGCTTGAAATGACCTTTAGTTGTGATTGACGGACTTAAATAAAAAATTTAACAAGATAGATGTTTCACGCTTGATAAGCTGAATTTATTCTTTTCTGAGATAGAGTGCTGTTCTATTCTGTTATAACATTGTTAGAGAGGATTTAGGCTACTGTCCACCGGTGTCCTTCACAATAATCCACGTCCGCTCTCCATCGCTTTGACGCAAGACTTCATCAGTTTAATGGACAAATTTTGAACATCCACCGTACAACCCAGACTTGGCATCGAGTGATTACCACTTTTTTCCAAAACTGAAAGAGTCTTTAGGCGAAACGCGCTTTGAAAATGATGACGAACTAAAAGTGGCTGTTACCAACTGGTTCGAAAACTTGGAGCAAAATTATACAAAGCAGGATACAAAATTTGTATCAATCAAAACAGGATCATACTTGTATCTTGTATAGTACAATGCTATTACTAGAGTTTAAATTTGACTTTCGATTAAGTATAAAAGTAGTTTAAGACTCATTAAAGTTAACAAACAGAATTCATTTCAATATCCCGACTAATAAAGTTTACAGAGAAAACCGTTCTTAGTTTCCAAATAACCCTCATAATGATGCAAAGCCACCACACTATCAATTACCGGCTTGGACCTAGACTGTTTAAATTAATTTATTTTGTAAATATATTTAAAAATAAAACTAAGTGATCATTACTCCTTTATTCTTCGTCGTTTCTTAAACGAATCATCTGTGTGTGTTATTGGCCTTCTCATAAATGCACAGAATTTAATGGATATACTCCGAATCTTCTATTTTGCTTGCGTATTAAATAAGATTTCACAGCAATAGTTAAGACATTTTTACTACTGCGGTTTTGTCGACGAATCTGACAGCTCCACTTGCGGCGTTCGAACCACTGTTGCAATAATATTCATTGCGTTTTTGCCGCGGCAATAAAACCGCTGAATATGTCATCGACCTTAAAGTAAAGTAATTAATATATATATTTTTGCTAAATAAACACTATCGAATGCTAATAAAATACTGACTACGTAAATTTAATTTTTGATTGAGCTTGTGTAATAAAAACACCCAATCAAAAGTTCAACACTATTGGCCATTTGGATTTTACCATTACCCCTACGGGCACTAACGAGAATAATTCAACTACAAAATTGCTCCAGGGAGAGTTATTATTACGTGAAATGCAATTTTGGGTAATGTATAATAAAACCAGTATGGAGTTTGACAGTTATAAGAGCCCTTTAGGTTCCAATGAACGGAAATTTTAAACCAACATTTGATAAAACAATAATTAATTAATCAATCATAAGTGTAGATTGATTCATGTTATTTTGGTAGATATCATACCTGAATGTGGTTTAACAAACTTATTCGTAAATTTTACCAGCATTATAATATAAATACGAGTACTTTTACTTTCTCTTGCCTATATAAATATACAGGAAAGAAAGTAATGTTTTCATGTCGATTTTTTGAAATCAAGTTTTCACCGGATCTACACGTTTTCAAGCCCCCTGAATCTAAAAAATATGTTTTTAGCGATTCATGTGTGTGTGTGTGTGTGTGTGAACAGAATATCTTAAGAATGGAACATCGTATGAACTTGAGACTTGAAACCTAAGTTGGACACCACTACCGGACCCGACACGAACATTTTCATTAAAATCGGCCGAAGTAGTAGGCCTAGTTTATTCGTGTAATTTTTCACTTTTTTGCGATTTTCTCAAAAGCGGGTTCTATGATTTTTTTAAAAATCGCCTCGTTTACAAAATTTTTTATGCTTTACAAGATAGGGTAGGTCTCATGTCTGCTGAAATTCTTGGAGAGGCTGTTTTCACGTAAAAAAATGTTTTTTTAAGGTTCCGGCTTTAATATGCATTTATCGCAAAAATGTAGACATATTCAAAGTTGTAGATAATTTAAAATTCTACAACTTTTATTTCAAACATTTTTTTGTATAACGCTTAGTTTCACAGTAATTAGCGACTTTCTGTGTTTTTCTCGCGAAAACGTGTAAAAAATCGATTTTTTTAAAGGTTTTGGCATTTTACGACAAAAGTGTATAGAATTAAATTTATAGGCAATTAAAAGATCTAAAACTTTTATTTTGAGCATTTTTCTCTATAGAGCCTAGTTTAGCGTAAAAGAGTGATTTTCCGTATTTTTAAGCCAAACTGAAGTAGATTTTAATTTTGCGTCTTTTACTCATGATTAAAATTAGGTTATGTTTATTGGAGTTAGTTTTTTGTTTATTTCTAATGTTTAATTACTAATGTTAGGTTATATTGTTAATTATTTGCATTGGCAAGAGAAAAATATGTGAGTGTTTTACACCAGATTTTTAGTTTTGGTTAACCATATGAATTATTCAATTTAAGTTAGTAGAAAGTAAATTATACAAAACATTATGAAAGTTCTACAAGTATTGTAGAAACTGAATTAAATATAGCAATCGGCTGACTTATACACTTGGTAAAAATAAAAAAATTGGAAAAAATAACTGAAAAATATAGAACAGACATTTAATATAACTTTTAGAGGTTTGTACGGCTGATAAATTACAGCAGATTATGTTCTTTTATCCAGTCCATTTTTTCTTCTCTTCAAAAATGTTCATTCTCTACATTTAGAGCTAAAACTCTCTATTATACGATAAACCCAGAATATAACCTGCGTCATATTTCAGAACTACTGTAATACACCTTTCATAAACATATTTGTAGCTATGTCAAATACAGGCCTAAGTTTTGTTTACTGTATCAAGCGTTTGCATAAATTATATTATTCTGTAGGTATTGTTGTTGCACTTATTTTGTGTACGATTAAAGCCAACGTAAATATTATTCTATGGCATTTATGTTGTATGCTTTACATTATATTTACCTTGGTAATTATAAATTAGGATAATTACTGGAATGTAGTGACTGCTAATAAAAATTAACAAGACAAATTTAAATTAAAAAATAGTCAGCTATACTGCTGTGCAAAACCATCGGTATTAGCAAAAAATTCAGCGTCCAATCAAAGCTTTTACGGAAGATAGTTAACGCCCTCTATTATGTAACCAATAAAACGCTACATTCAGACCTAAATGTACCTTACATAAATGACGTTTTCTTAAAACTCTATACAAAATTTAGGAAGAAACTCGAGAACCACCATAACCCATTGATCTCAAATCTGGCTACACAGACTCTCCCAAACAATGCAATAAGACGTATAAAACTTCGGTGGAGCCGGGACCTCATCAATTAACGTAGTACTGTAATTGACTGTCCATTACAGTGTTCTAAATGCTGCACTTAAGGGAAAACTGTACTTTTTATCCCGCCAATGTTAAATTTTTTACCTTTAGGTACATTTTGCATAAGATTGGTAAAATATCGGGAAATTAAACTTTACACACTATAGTTATCGGGTTTCTTCTCGAGCTACTGACATTTTTTTCAATTTTGGACCATACCATTTTTTTAAAAAAAAAGACGAATAACAGACAATTTTTACAAATAGATTTCTATGTTTTTTACGTAGTACGAATTTTTGGAGCACCTGAGGAAGTCATAAAATGTCGGTATATGAGAATATACAAGATAATTAAATGGTAAAATTTCAGCCTGGTAGATTTATTGGTTTCTCAGAAAAATGTACCTAGTGTTAAAAAGCAAAATTTACGGGAAAACTCAAGAAACAAGAAAGCAAAAATCAAAAACAAAATTTACACAAAAAAGCAAATTTCCCATCAATATTTGTTTAGAAAGCTGAACCAACAGCTGAGAATACAAAAAAACAGTGATACAAATATTTAAAAAATTAAAATTCTCTTTGCACTAAAACAAACAGTAGGCTATAAAATAATTGTGAAAAATATTCGTTCTTGGTAACATAATAATTTTTCTGTGTAAACTTGATAAAAACTTAATTTTCTCGTAAAAAAATTTTTTTTGACGAAATTTAATGTTTTGCTGGCAGACCTAGACATAGACTATTGAAAATGATAAAAAGTCAAAAAATCAAAATTTTGAGTTTAAACCATCGTCCCATCTCCCCTAAATGCTATACTTATCTATTCACGTCAGAGTTCTGTCACTGGACTGTGTCTCCACTCACGTTTATTTATCATGTCATTTTTTCCAAATTTTGTGTTATCACATTCACTGATTGTTTCCAACAGATTGTGAATTTCCTAAATAGAGAAAAAAATAAAAAATAAATTGTGTTTTACGTATTACTTTGCTACTGTGTGATAAGAGTGAGTTTGTACGACAGCGGTTCATTTATGTACGGTGAATTAAGTTGAGATAGTTTAATTAGCGTTTATTAATACTTTTCTAATTTTCTCAAAATGACTCACGATTTTAACTAAAATTGCTTCATTTACTAAATTGTTAGTGCTTTGCAAGATGGGTAAACGCCTTGAGAAGTTCGTGGGGCTGCATTCTTGAGGTAAAAACTTTTTTATGTTTGCAGCCTTAATATGCATTTTAGAACAAAATTGTTTATAATTAAAATTATAGAAAATTAAGAGACAAAATTTTATATCAAGCGTTTTATTAAAGTACTTAGCTTAGCGACAATTAATGATTTCCCATATTTTACCCACATAAATCTGTAATTGGTTTTCAAATTGGAAATTTTTTGTAACATGGCTAAATATTTTTTGTAAAACTAGGTCAAAGAATAGGTCGTTTTGAATTTACTGTGTTATAAATTTGGTAATCGTCATTCGTGTTTTGCTTCACAGCAACTCTTTCCTGTTTCACATCATCAAGTATCTTGTATATTTTGTGCCCTTTGGCTTTCCTTCATTTAACTTGACCCTCTAGCACTTCTGCAATCAGAAACTCCCTTCTCAACCAGCGACCCAGTCACTTGTGTTTCCTCCGTCTCCCCGTCTCCAGCAGCCTCTCTTCATCCCCACTCACCGAAGCACCTCCTCATTACTAACTCTTTCCATCCAGCTAATCCTCTCCATCCTTCTCCAAGTCCACATTTCCAGTGTCTCCGACCCCTTTCATCCTCCCTTCTGAAAGTGCTCGTCTCCGCTCCGATACTCGGTCACACTCCAAACAAAGCATTTCTTCAATCTCTTCCCCAATTCCAAATCAAGCTTACTGCAAAAATTTCCTCTTTTCCTGCCAAATGCTTCCTTGGCCATTGCGACCTTCACCTCTTTGGCACACCTCATATCTTTCGTTACCAGGGATCCAAGATACCTAAATGACTTCAAATGCTTTATTTCACTCCCTTTCAGGCTCACTACCATCTTCTTCAGTGCCCTATTTATTACCACGCATTTGTCTTTTTAACGTTAATTCTCATTCCATGTATGTCACACGTCCTATCCAATATCTCAAACATATCCTTCATCCTTTTTTTACCTCCTGCCAACAGTGCTATGTCATCAGCAAAACGTATACATCGTTCCCTCTTCCCTCCGACCTTGACACCCCAGCCACCACGTATTACCTCTTTAATTATTTCCTCCAAGTATTAAATAATATTGGTGACATGCAACATCCTTGTGTCACAACTTTACCAATCCTACTGTTCTTAGTCATTTCGTAAAGGTACGTACAATAAAAGTTTTTGAAAATTAAAAACTCTACGACTATTAAACCTATTCTTCTATCTTAACTTCTTTTGTGGCAGTCAGTATTGTACACATACTGCTCATCAAAAGTAGTTCCTTTTACTTAGGCCAGAGAAAATCGTGTGAGTGTTTCACACCATATTTTTTTGATTAAATCAATAACTTACAATTATTTTATGTATTTTCAATTCTATTAAAAAAAATTTAATTCATTGGTCTGTGCAATTAATTTGGTTTATTTCTGTCTGTTTGCGTGCTAATAACGTAATGATTTGAATTATTAATGATGTAAATGTTCTATCCATATTTAATGAAAATTTCAAGGCTGCATTAATTAAATTAATCAAGTAGAGTGACTCATTACAAAAACAAATATTTACAGAAATAACAACATTTGAATATAATTCTGTTTTGACGATAATTAAAATTGAAAACAATACTCAAAAAAGTTAATTCACCAAATCAGTTTTTGTGCTCTTTTAATTTATATTATATTTTTATAATACCATTGGTTTGTATTGCCAGACATTTGACTAGTATAAAAATGTACTAAAAATTGTATAATATTTAAGAGTAGAATTATAGTAAGTCCCAATGCATTATTGTGAAATGCAGAACCATTTTCAACAAATTAAGATTTCAATCTTCATAATCCATTCAAGTTTCACCAAGTTCAATCGTTATTTCTATACAGTGTGGAAAGTTAAACTCGAAGAACTGCCATTATGGATAGATTGGAAGCTCTTGAACTGTGGATTAATTGCAAGCTACTCAAAGCATCATGAGTGACAAGGATGTCAAAAATGAGGAAGTTCGAAGGAGACTTTTTAAAGGTTGTAGAATAGCAGTCTATGTTCCAGTATGTCGTTGATCTAAGATCCAGTTTAATAAATGAATAATTGTTGTAAATTCAAGAAATGATAATAAATAATAATCAACATTAAACAATTTATAATTAAAATTTTAAATATTCTAAACAGTAACTAAATATATCAAAATAAATTATAAGAAGAACATATAATAGTATTCAAAATTAATAGTCCAGAATCCAAATATCTGAATTTAAAGCAAGGACAAAAGATTGTATAATTTTAATTAAATAATTTGAACTAGTAACAAAATAATTAAAGGAAATTATTAAAATATCAAGAGTCAATTTAATTATGGAAATAAATGAAATAAGTTTGATTATTTTAAAATATGAAGATAAAGTTTAAATAAATTTATTCAAGACTATAAAAACCGAATGCAACAATGTATCGAGGCCCCATTTGATTCCCGATCAATGGATGGATCACGCGAGGCAAGAGAACTCCAAGAAATCAGAATAATTTCGTAATTATAAAATAATTATTTTTTAATTAATTGAGCTCATAAATATTTATCAAACTTGAATATTAATAACAAATATTGCAATATAATTATAACATTTAAATACAATTTAAAAAATTAGATTTATAATAAAGTGTTATCAATAAATTATTTTATTACAACCGAATTTAAATTTATACGTAAAACATTTTATATTTGTCAGTTTCAATTTAAATTTATTTTTGTTTCATTAAACATTTTCATTTTAAATTTATTTGGTGCATTTCATTAATTAGGTAATTAAATTTCATTACAAGATATTCTTCCAACTACAAAGAAAAGAAAGACTGCATACTTGGGTCATGTTATGAGGGGTAAAAGATATCAACTGTTGCAGTTGATTATCGAAGGCAATTTAGATGTTCAAAGACGTGTGGGACGAAAATGTCATGGCTTCGCAACATTCGCTAGTGGATTGGATTACGTTCTGTGGAATAGCTTGAACATATAGAGGAAGAAGATACTGTTTACAGTAGTTCTTAGCGATGTTTGATAAATTACAGTGATATGTATTATCATAGTTTACTACTTTAAAAACTTTTTTAACTCGTTTGACTTCAGTGATATTTGAACTATAATGCTTTTCACAGTTGATGAGCTCTAATGTTCCACGCGTTTAGATTGCGTTTGCCAGCGTTGTCAGATTGTACGAATGTATCAGTCCGATGAACATGACGTGCGCATGCGTATAAGAGCCACAGTAGTTCACTCGTGTCTTGCTTCTCGTACTAAACTCGTCGATTATAGAGCGCGTTAACATGCAAAACAGTTAGTTGTATGTTCCTAGGTTATAGTTGTAATTGAAAGATCAAAAAAATGGCTGAAGAAATACTATATGTAACAGAGCTACGAAAGAAAGTACTGTCAACGTTGCTGGCAAGTCATTGGGTAGCTATTAAGTGGGTAGGGGGCAATGCGTACGTTCGGACCTCATTAACGCTGAAAAATCGTACAGTGTATACCAAAAACCCTGCCCCTTTTTCAAGATTTATGCTTAGTGTTTTCCAAAATATTGATCTTTCTACATTTAGACAATTTTTTTTTTGGTTTAACGTCTGACTGTTCTGCAGTTACTACTAATTCAGACGGTGAAGGATGAAATAATTTTTTTGTAACGTATAAAAATATGCCGTGCCTGAATGGGATTCGAACTTATGAAAGGGGAGGCGTACAAGAAGCCGATTTTGTTAAAAAAAATTACAAGAAACAGTAGCTTTAGCTGCAGGTGTTTCTTGAAGTAGCGTTTAACGTATTTTGAATGAAAAGATAAGCAATACAGTACTAATGGTCAGAGTTTTTCTACACCTAAAGAATGTGTTATAAAAATCTGTCATAGATAGTTAGTTGTAAGAATTATGTTTTTGACTAATAGTAGCATAACTGGGTCCCTTCAGGAACCAATTATTGCAGTTCAAACTCTATGTTATCACACTTCGCCACCACAAAATTCACCGCGTCTTGCATTTAATATATGAACATTGTAGATGAAGCTAAGATCTTTTTGCTCCATTCACAATCTTCAAGATTATTGAAGTAGATATAATTTTATTCAAATCAAAGAATGAAACAACGGGGATTTCTTTTCTTTGCCTTCCATATATATTAGCATGTTTTAAGTTCTCTAACATTCTTTTTTGAGATTTTTGTTGCTCATATTATGTTACCAAATTTTTAATTAAAGTAAAGTAAATGTTCTTTCAGGATAGTTTACTTCTCTACTTTCATAAAATGTTAAACTGTACCAATATTGGACGTTGATACTTTGTTAAGGAAGACAGGTATTGTTTCTTATTAAATTGCAAAGTAGTGATCCTGTCTCGAATAAGAATCAGTAAGAAGTTTAAATATGTCAAAGTTTTTGATAGCATAAGTTATTAAATTTAACTTGGCTACTTTAAATTACTTTTGAATACTTTGATTTATATAATACAAAAGGTACATTACCTGATTTAAAAAGAGTTTCAATTTTGCAATTTTTATTTTAAATTGTTATGAAATAAATTTTACATATTATTTTTAATATTTAATAAACTTAGTAAATATTTATTATTTATGAGGAACTTTATACTAACAATATTAAATTCTTGCTAGAACAGAATTTAAGATAGAGTTAACAATTTATTGCGCTTGGTTATGACTTTTAGAAAATTATTTTCTTGTTTTATGTTGAAGTCTTTTAATTCTCGTTTGTGTGCCATTGTATAGAAGGTATCGTATATTTAGTAGTCAGGGTAATAATTAATATCGTAGTAAGTTGTAGTTATATTATAGTTGTAGCTCTTAAGGTTTTTAATCATAATGTCATAGATTAAAAAAAAAGCTAAAAATTATGTGTCAAGAAAACGTTTTTTAATTTTAAGATTATCTTTTAATACACATTTTCTAAATTTTATTTAAAAATTAATGATAAGAAATGAGTTCAAATGAATTCATTTAATTTTGTCTGGAGTTTGCTTATCATTAGTGGAACTTATTAAATTTTGGACATATATACAGCAGCAAAGTTTGCATGAATTCATACCCTGAAGGGGGGGGGGGCGGATCGAATACGACATTAGCAGTCTAACGCGCTGAAAATAAACAAATATCTAATCATTCATTCTATTTGAGCTGTGTTTTATGTATTCAAGTGTCCCACAGGGAAGTGTCCTGGGACCGTATTGTATGTTTTGTATACCGCTTAGTTGTCTCCACCTAGTAATGCCGCTACAAAAGGGGCAATATTTACCGATGATACAGCTATTATCCATTTAATGATAATCAGTGAATGGAAACTGTAACAAAATTAATTGTAGTCTATCAAATCGAGTCAGTAGACGTAAAAAGACTGAGCGCGTGATCAGCCTACTTCAAGGCCGTAACTCGTCGGAGTCCTGTTCACATGTATGATTTGAATTATTGTATACTGTTCTATTATAGCTTTGCGTATTGATATTATTAATACGAAATTGTTTTTACTAGTAATTAATAATACTAGTCAATTAGTAATACGCAATTACTTAACTATTTAAGTAATATAATGACGTACCTTGTTAAAAAATTATGTAATGTAGGCAGAATTTCCAAAATGAAGGTCTAACCATATACCATTTTACACAAATACACATACTTCACGCTTATTTTACAGTAAATAAAACTAAAAACAAAGATTATTTGCAACACTAAATAAATATAAGTCAGTCACTTAACTAACGTAACAGTATATACGCCGACTGCCCCCCCATTATCAGCGCCTGCAGACGGACCCAGAACCGGCTTGCCGCGGGAGCGCTACCAACGTGCAGCCAGCTGCCTCCCCTCCACCATGAAGTGTACTCGCCGGAGGAGGTTTTAAGCGGCTGCACTTAACTGCGAGTCACACTCGCCGTCCAGCTCGCGAACTGGGAAGAACAAGAAAGAAGAAAAGCCCATCCGAGACCAGACGACCCATCCCCGGTCGAAGCTATCGGTGGTGGACGCTCATTCCCGCACCGGTCAGTCTTTTTCTACCCGGCCGCCGAAGGAAGCCTGTGCGTGCCTGATAGCACTGCAGTGAAGATAGAGGTCAGCGCGGGGCTGGAAAGAACCGCCTCGGCCGACAGCCGACGTCCTACGCCAATCTGACACTGTGGAGATCGGCGGACTACCACTGTCACGCTGCAGTGGGGATCCAACTGCCGCTGAGGGAGAGTTAGGCCTGAACCCGGTAGCCGAGCCGTCACTCTTTGGACTCTGCTCTCTACACGCCGGCTCGCAAAAAACCCAAACGATCCTTCTCAGGACCCCCAACCAATTAAACGGCCCTTTTCAGGGCCACCAACTTTGCAAGCTAGGTGTTGCCATGTGTCGTCAGCTCCGGTCGGGGACAATACTTAATTTACGATTAGAGGCACAACTACATTTTGTACTACGGTTCACGAAGTTTAACTACGACGAAAATGAAAGAACTTTTAATGATGTTATTAATAAATGGCTCCATCGGACTTTCGATTGTATCATCCAGTTCTCACATTTTTTTCCACTCTTAAAATGACACGGTTAATGATACGTAACAAAGAAACGAGAAAAACCATCCTACATGCGAAAGAACAGTAAAAAAGTACAGTAAATCACAATATTTTTACACTCTTGCACGAAACAACGAAATACAACACGTGCGCATTCAGTTAAAATTTTGTGAACTAGGCGTTCAAGGACTGATGTCATCAGCCACAAACCAGTCGCCTATCACGTAAACACCGCATTAACTTCTCATCCGATTTAACTCACTGAAATTTTGTTTTAGTTTGCTGACTCGGCTTGATAAAATAGACAAAAGATAAACTTGAAAAATGGTTTGACACTTACCAGTAAAAATGTACAATAAAACCATTCTACTTTGCGACGTCAAAAATCTTGGCCTACACTTAGGTTGTTTCGTTAAATAGAAATAGTGGACTACATATCTACCAAAGAAAACAACTAGATCTAGATTTTTGTAAGATGTTTATAAGATGTTTAAGATGTTTAAGATGTTGATTTTGTAGATTTTTGTAAGATTGGGCTTTGGACTATAAATCTCTCCTGTTAAAATCAAATCAAATAAATCTGTATTAGGCCTAATTTTAATACCCATTTAGACATAAAAGGAATACAATGTTGGAGTACTTCTGCAAATTCTAACATCGAATTTTCAGAATGATTTTAGTCAAATTATTAGAAACATGTTGAACATAATCTTATACACAACGTACGCTAAATAAATTGATTTTATTTCTCTTTTTTCGGGTTTATTATAATTTTATGTTTTTTGTTATTGATTTCTGTATTGTCATTTATTTATCGTGTTTTCTGGTATCCTTTTATGTATTTATTATTTTAAAAATTCTTTGAAGGAAGATTGTTTTTATATAAAGCCAATTTTGTTGTCGGAGAAAAGCATTAGTGAGTTAAATCGGATGAGAAACCTGTCTGATAAGAATGTTAGTTTGTGTTACCATATTGTACGTAACACGGTGCAATACTAGCAGATTTTCGTACCATAGAGAAGATAATGTACTATTGTTTGCTTTGTAAGCATGAGATTATTAATTATTTTGATTGTAAATAGTCATGATTTATGTTTACTTTGGTTTAATTCTTAATTTTTTAATAATATTTTGCATTTAATTTAAGTAAGTTAATTGTAGGCCTAATTTACTACTAGTTTAACCGTAACAATTTATTAACGTGTGGTCAAAGAACTACTGTTTGTCAATTTAAAAAAAATATTATTGGACTGAAAAATGTAAAAAAGCAATCTGATTTAATATTAAAACTGTTAACGGAAAAGTTTTAAATTTTTCTATACTAATTGCATCGGATGCATGTCAACAGCAAGTTAGCTAAACCAATATTTTTCTTTTCACTACTGAAAATGAATGAAATTTTTTCCTAAGTGATAAAGCTAAATAAATATTAATGTTGGAAATGTTTATTTAACAATTTGAATCTCCCAGTTCTAAGCTTTTAATATTAAATAAATAAATTTTATTCGCACAAAATAATTCCCCTTACGTATTGGAAACATTTATATATTGGAAAATAAATTTTTAATTAAATAGTAAGACCGACTGGGTTGGTCTAAAGGTAAAGTCGTCGCCGCGAGTCAGCTGTTTAACAGCTGATTTTCGGAGACGAGGGTTCCCGGTTCAAATCCTAGTAAAGGTAGTTACTTTTATACAGATTTGAGTGCTAGAAGTGATTGCCGGTGAACTTTGATGGTTAGGATTATATTAACCATACTCTTTCAGAAATGGTCGGCTTGAGTCTGTACAAAACCACAACTCATTTACACATTACACACATCATCGTCATCTCATTGAGTCATGGGTTTGCTTGTTGTTCTGAATTGAACAGATTGCAACGTACACATCTTAGAAATAGCAAATAGTAAAAGGCCTGCCCATATCAGACAGGTGAAGAGTCAAATTTTTTACACTCAGTCTGTTCGTTGCAGGATTAAAATGAATAGTTCTGTTTCTTATTACATGGTCAGCCAATTAAATGACTGAATCATTTAAGAACAGAAGAGGTAGAGGTGTAAAAGACACTAATCAGAGATATCTCCATGAGTACCTAGAGTAAACTACATACCTGGGTGTATGCAGATTAAAAGCAAAATAGTTGAAATAAGATAATAAGCAAAGATGCAATGGAGAAGAAGTGGCACAGATCCTAATTTCCATTTCGTGGTCGAATGAAGTTCAAAACAGAAGAAAGGAGAAGATTGAAATACCAATACAACAAAGAATTTTGGTGTTCGGAGAAGAAACATGAGACTTGACTAAAAATGGTAAGTGGTTGATTTGCAGATCAATAATTTCTGAAGAAGTTGGAGTGTATAAGAGAAACTGGTCCAACCATTTACTTCGGATGCCAGCACACAGATGGAAGTATAAACCTAGAGGGAAGCAAGGGAAGAGCCAAATCTAGAGGGAAGATCTAAAAAGAGATGGATGCTGGAACAGACCGTTGAGCCTTATCCTTGATAGATGATGATGATGATGTTGAAGTGTCTCAAGGTTGAACCACATGAAGAATCAAACATTTATGGAAAAATATAGGAGAGCCAAACAACGTTTCATATAAACTTGAAAATGTATTGTAGTGGTATGAACACGTATGTTGAATGTAAAGACAGGTGGCCTAGTAGGATATGAAAATGAAGGTCAAGGGAAAGAAAGAAAAGAAAACTCCCAGAAAAACAATGAAAATAAGTTGAGTAATAGAAGTAGTGAACAGTACGATTAAATAATAAAACAAGATTAAACAAGAGAGTGATTATATGGATAGAGACTTAAGTGTTTATTATGCGAAAACCGGCAGTAATAACTTTATAACGTCACATAAGAAACGTTGAGAAAAATAGAAGGAAACGTATTAAAAATTTCAAAAGATGAACGCTTTCTCAAAAATAGAAATTAATAAAAAAATATTTTCATCTTGCATCAGTTTTTTGTGGATGATAGTCCTTTTTCACTACAGATGATTTACAAAACGAGAAGTTTATTTAAACAAATAAATATGGTGTGCAACACTGACATCACTTTTTATTTCCAGTAAAAATAATGAAAAGTATAACTAATGTTTAATCATGAGTAAACAACGTAAAATGAAAAACTTAACGTAATTGTAATCATGAGTGATAGATGCTAAATGAAAATTAACTTCTGTAGAATTTCAAAATATGTCGAAAATGGTCACCATAATAGAAAACACATTTTATTAAGCCCTTATTTGAATTTTCATTCAAGCCCTAAGAATTCCAGCAAATATGCCGTTTATTCCTTATAGTCGAGCACAAAATATAGTGAGGTAATTTAAAAAAAATCGTAGATGCCGTTTTTGAGAAAATTGCAAAAACTGAAAAATCACACGAATGAACTACTCCCGGAACTCCCGGAAATGAACTCCCGGTTGAAGGATTTTGATGAAAATATTCCTATCACGTTCCTTGTAACAGATAACTTAGCTTTCAAGTTTCAACCCAGTGTACTACATTGTTCTTCAGATATTTTATTCAGACATAAACACACAGAGGCAAATAGCTAACAACATGGTTTTTGGGTCCAGAGGGCTTAAATAGGAGTATTTCCGGTGAAAACTCGGTTTTGAAAAATCTTCATATAAGCAATACTTTCCTTCCTTTTACGTCATATAGGATAAGAGAAATAAAAATTTGTAGGTTTAAATAAATTACAAAAAAATTGTTTTATAGTTATCATCTTAACTAATGTCATTGAGAAGCAAAAGTGAAAAATATAGGTGTAATATTTAACTATAAAAAATAAATCTAAAATTCCAAGTATATTACATTTCCTAGTTACGTCAGTATTGCAGCTGAATAAATTCCAATAAACTTCGTCAATTATTCTACAAAATTGCTCCCATAAGCCCATCTTCTTTAACCACCGAATCGTTGCGAAAATTTACGGTCGCAAAATTTTTCGTATTTGGATCAATATAGGAAAGGAAAATAGGTATTATTAGTTAGTTATTTAGGAAAGATAAAAGAAAATGCAAGTTTTTTTCTTGTTTCTTTGTTACTACGAATTTAGAAATAATTTTTTAAATAAATATTTTCTTGGTTGAAACCAGTAACAAAAATATTACGATGAAAACTCCCACCAAATAAACCAGTTATTAGGGCCTCTGCATGGTGTAGTCGTAGCGTACTAACCTACAAACCGGAAGGTACCAGATTCAACTTCTGGTTGATTCTAAAAATAGCTTCCCGTTGAATCACTTTTTGTAACTTTCTGTAGTTACTAATAATCAAGTTGTTAATGCAACCTTAAACAATCTAAAAGAATAAACATTAATGAAAAATGGTCGCTTCCTCAGTAGTCCTAGAACGCCAAATTTAAAAGCTAAATATCCTGGAATTGAAAGTTTTACACCCCCGGCAAGGGCAAGAAAATATTTTCTCATCAAAGTGAAATATAACTGTTCCATTAACCATAGTAATGTCGTTGACTAAGGAGTTAATATATATATACACCGTGCATCCCAACAAATTTGACGTAAAGGACAATGTTTAACATTAATATACAAGGATGTAATCTTATTTTTATTACTCCAGTCGTTAAGAAACAGAACAAAAATGAGTCTACAAGAAATTTTTATAGCTAATAATTTAATTATTAATAAACAAAGGCAAAAATGTTATTCAATTTCTACATAGACTACATTTCTACACAGAATAGTACTTACATAAGAAATTTTTTTTTCTTCTATTATTGTTTTAATATTAGCCAGGCGTGTAAAGTGGGCAGTTTAATTTTATTTTTGATATTATCGTACGAAAGGCTGTAAGTTCGAATCCTACACATTAAATTTTTTTTGTTAACTGATCATTGATTATTATAAATTAAATAACGAAAACATTTGAAATTTGTAATTGTAATTTTTAATTCAACAGAATAACTAGTAAAGTTTTTTTTAAATTAAAATAAGTTAACAAATTATTTAATAATAATTTTAATTCAATTATTTTGCAAATAAAACAAATGAAACATTTTAAAATAAAGTGTAGAATTCGAACTCACACGGACTCGGTAATATCAAAAGTAAATATTTACTGTCCACTTTACACGCCCGGCTAATGTTCAGACAACAGTGGATGCGAAATGTTTTTCATACGTAAGTACCGCTATATCAAAATTAAATAACATTTTTGTCTATGTTAATAATAATTAAATTATTAGCTAAAATGTTACGTAGACACATTTTTATTCTGTTTCCTAATGACTGGAGTAATAAAAGTAAATTTCACCATTATAATAAGATTAGTGTTGACAGTACAATACATCCAATGTTAATTTACCTTTAAGTCAGAAATTCTGTTCAGAAGCATTTATATAAATATAATGCATTCAAATTTACTACAACTAGTTATTTTAAACTAACAGTTTTTCTTGAAGCTACTCCTTTCGCCGTAGCTTTGCAATCACCCACAGGTGCTAGCACTTTTATTAGCTACGATTTTTACTCACAGAGTGTAGTACAGTAGTTTTCTATTCTATATATTTTGTGTTGAGCTTTTTTGATTGAAACGAAAATTAAAAAAGAGAACAAATAACTCACTTTTTATTAATAAAGAAGATTGAAAATATATTATTGTAAGCGTTAACATAAATTTACTATGACTTCTTTTAATAAAGTAGCCTCATTTTTACCCAGGGAAAACGTTTACTTTCTTATAGATTTTATTTTATAAAAACCGTATGAAATATTGACACTGTAATATTTTACACCTTTTATAAGAACATCCTATATTTTTTTCCTTTTTGTATAAGTTATTTTATATTAAAAGAAGAAAATATTTTATTTCTAACACGGACGGTTGAAAAATATACTGTATTACAAGGATATTTCAGAAAAATGTTGGAACAAGCGGTAAATAGAGTAGAATGTATTTTTCGACTGATGATATAAGCAGTATCACATTTTCTTCCCTCGTCATTGGTTCGTTTATCCGACAGAAGATGGCATCATCGTCATCTTAAATAAATAACATTTTTCATCCCTATCCGTATTTATTATCATCTTCTGAATGACTGTTTCATCTTAAATTTTACTCATCAATTTATCGAAGGCGTTATAAATTTATTTATGCTTTCACATCATCATAAATAAAGGAAATTACAGAAATGATCCCGTTCAAAATGTTATTTACTCTTTTAGATACAGGGCTATAAATAAACAAAATATTTTGTTTTCTATTTACAATACGGTAAACGAACTGGGGGTAAGCAGAAGGTAAATGAACGACAGCTCTGAAACTGTTCGTTCATTAATATTGATCGTTGTTTTTCTGTTTTGAAAAGAATACCAAATCCAAAATAATACAAAGTTAAATGGTTGTATATTTAACATGTTCCTAACTACTTTTTTCAATTTTTGAAAGATAGATTTTCCACTAATCAAAATTGTATTTTACCTGTATATGGGACTTCAGTTTTTTCTGAAAATAAGGAATTGTAGAGCTTGTCTGACGGTTCGAATCGGCTGAACGAATAGTGAAGGATAGTCTGTTTATCCACACAATAGAGTTCTGTTATAAAGTGTAATCAACTTAAAAGTGTTATCATTTTTTAACGTGTGTGGAGGTGGCTAGCTAAACCTGAATGGAATTTTAAAGTCCTTAAGTTGGACAAGCCAAAATGACGTAATGAATTGAAAGAACAGCTTTAATAAATAAAACTAAATAAAAAAACGTAGTTAGTATGGGATTTGAACTCACGGCTCTCGGACGATAGATAATATCAAAAGTAAAATTCTTGTCGTCTAAACGTGCACTGATATTTACGAGACAGACATCAATATACGCGAAATGTTTCTTATGTAAGTAGCACGTTATATCGAAATCGATTAACATTTTGTAAATTTACTATTAATAAATAAATTGTTAGCTATGAAAGAAAAATTATTGCTATGTAATCTTTTGTAGACTCATTTTTATTCGGTTACCAAACGTATGGAATAATAAAAGTATGATTACACCTTTAAAGTAAAATTAATGTTGACATTAAATTTTTCAATGTTAATTTCCCTATACGGCAATTTTTTTGGGAAGCACGAATGTAATAAAATACATTTAACTTTATGTACTAATATAATGTATAAATAAAATATAATACAAAATAAATAGTTTTAATATAATTTTATAAAAATTCTAAATCTCCTAAATAATCTTAACTAAAAAGAGCAATGAAATTTATTCAATTTTTAATATAATATTACCAAGTCATTATTACAATTGAATTGATCAGATTTTTGATACGTCGTTGTTAGGTTCAACTAGGTAAATTTCTTTGAAAATTTTGTTATAGCCTACGTAAACGTTATATTTAAGAATTAATTCAGTAAATACAAATAATAAACATTTAATAACTAAATTTATGTGAATAGATTATTTATTCATTTCAAAATTACAACTGTCCAAAAACCTGTGGTTATTCAAATATGGAAAAATGTATTTTTCTTTGTTGTCACCTTAAGAGATGAAGTCATTGTGTGTGCAGGTAACTAACTGTCGAGATGTGTCATCAAGCATGTATGTATCCGTTATATATCATCAAAACTTCATAGAACCCTAACACGAATAGTGAACCCTTACCGAGAATGTCAACGTCGGTAAATCATTACTTAACAATAACTTGAGACAGGTTGAAATTCAGGTCGACATGAAACTAAATGGAATCTTAAAGTTTAATTTGACTGTCGTCGAATACAAATACCTAAGTAAAGATAATTAAGCAACACTTAGTATAATAATAAATTATGGAATAAATGTAATAATGTGAATGAAGTATTTATTAAAACTAGCTCATCTCATAATAATTATTACAATAATAATTTTATTTGTTTATTGGGTCTTACACCGTACAACTGAGTTGATATTATATTTGTTCTGTAACTGCCCCTCTATCTACATCGATAGGTTGGTAGGGGCGTTAACAAAAAAACAGAAAAGGAAGCCAAATAAAAAAAGAGTTGTTGCATATGATTATAATTGCTCAAAGAAAACACAAAAATAGAATAATAATAATAAACAGTAATAAATGCAAGTTGTTTTTTAAAAAAAGACAGCAGAAAATACGAACATAATTTAAGTTATTACAAAATTAAATACCTGAATAAATAATTTCAGGAAAATTCCAAGAAAATCTCAAAAATGAATTTAAACTACAATATTTAATGAATAATAAGATTCAAAATGTTATTATTCTAAGTATTCATTATAACAGATACAATTTGACCAAAATTAGAAACTGATTTATTTATTTAAAGAATTTACTCTTGTAAGAAAATTTTTAAATGGAAATATTAATTTTACATAAGATCAGATCATTGTCTGTAAATAGTATAACACCATAATTGTTTTTTTTATAAATGTATTGCGTACCATGGTAGCTTTTACAAAATTATTTAAGAAAATACAAAACAAAATATTTAAAAAAAATATAAAATTTATAATAATAAACGCCAAGATTATAGATAAAGAAAATTCATTATAAAAGAGGAAAACATGATAAAAGTTTTTTTTTTATTTAAAATATTTTTAAGTTAAATAATAGGCAAGTTCGTTCATCAATATTTTCAGTTCAGGACATGCACAGTACAGGCAAACATTCCTGATGGGCGCAGAAACGTTCAAGTAGAAACAACAGAATTTCCCAAAAAAAATAAATAATTAACCAAACATACCGGTTTGCAGAAATCAAACCTTCCAGGATAGAATCGATGGTTAACGGCCAAATTAATCGGATGAATAAATTAAACTGCCACTGCATGAAGTGACATGTATGTTTAGCAGCCAATTTTCTAAATTCGGGAATCGAACCCGGGAGAGTCATCCTCCGGAACCAACGTTGTGCAAGGTAAGGTGAATGGCACTGCTATCCAAAACTTCAACCCTCCAAATTGTTAGAACAGAAAATATTCCTGAATCGAAATGAACCCATAGTAGAAATCTCCTATAGCCGAACCCTGGACAAAAAACGACTATCGTCAAAAGAGAAAAAGGTAACACTTCAAGAACAGAAGTAGCAAAATGAAACAAAGCAAAAGAAAGACAAAAAAAAACAAGGAATACTTCTATAGATTGCGACCAACATAAGCCAAAGGCAAAATAACCAAAAGGCAAGAACAATAGATTAAATTGCCCTACACCTTAACTAAAACCCACATAAGGTTGAAAGGTATAGGTCAACAACCGAACAGAAGAGAAAAACATAGGCAAGAATCGAACAAAGCTAAAGCAAAATGATTCAATCCAAAATTTAAAATTTATAATTAAACAAAATGATTAGCGCAATCTCTAGAAATATTCGACAACAAAACCAAAAAACTTACCAAAATAAATTTGGGCGACGAAATCCAAAAAAAATTTAAGAACAAATTAGAAAAAAAAACAACCCGGAAAAGACTGATAAAAATTTACGTAACATCATTAGATGTAAAAAAAAACAGCAGATAAAAATAAAAGAATCATAATTAAACATTAGCAATAATCATTATGCAACATAAAAACCAAAAACGACATTCTTTAACTAAAAGAATAAAAAGTACAAAATCGGCGAAACATTTTAATGTAATAGAACCGTTCCATTTCAATTCACAATCAAGAGTGCACGTTGAACCAGGGAAAAAACGTACATAATTAAATTAGCAGAAATCAAACTCAACTCAGGCCAGAATAGTGCAATAGAAAAACGCTAGATAGCAACAGCTTACAGTGAACAGAATTAATTATTAATACGAACAGAAATACGGCGCCAAGATATGAAACAATAGATCCCAACAGTAACGTATTACAAATAAGACGTTACAGTTCATACAGTGAAGAAACATACAAACAAATACAAGATCAACAATACAATTAAATACAGAAATATTATCAGCTAATTGTATTATCAATCTCATATTGTTTTTCAATATTTTGAAAAAGAAGTGCGTCAGTAAATATAATTATTTATTTTATTCTGATATTAAAACGTAACTGAAAATAAGACAATTCACTCCCAGTTACATATGATTTAACCACAGCCAACAACACTGGTAATCTCAATATTATGTCAAATAATAGCTATAGGTAGCCTAATATTTGCTAACAAAACAATTCCTGCCTGTATCCAAATAAATATTCCTCAAAAAGTCTTAAAAATACAATCCTACTAATATTCATTTTACTTTTAAAATATAATATTGCAATATTATAACAGTTATATTCTAGAAATAGTTAACTAAATAAATTGTTTATATTTTAGAAAATTATGTATTTTATGAGTTGAAGTGTACTGAACAAGGAAAATGGATTGTGATGAATGAAATTTTTGGAATAGGAATTCTTGGAAATAGAAACTCTAGAAAAGTATGTTTTTTTTATTCCTTCTACCATGTTCTGGTAAAGTGGAGAAATAAGTAGAAGAGCTTGATTGTTTAAGGAACTATCTGGCCTCAGGTATAAAAACAGTTAGCGACTTTCTAGTCAGTTAGTTAGTATTTTGATGTGAATAGAGTCAGTGGTTGTCAGGCCGTTTCAAAATAATGTCGTTACAAAACCGCCTCTGAGTTACGTTAAAAGTGTCTGAGTCTTCGGGTGGTAGCAAGTGGTTGTGGAAATATTAAATAGAATCTGTTATTAGTTAAACTACAATAACATATTAGTTATTGTGTGACAGTACCATATTTATAATTGTAATTTGTTAGAAATCTAAGTTTAAAATTAATTGTAATTATAAGTCGTGTCCATAACAAATTGTTATAAATTTAATGGAAGGTTGTTTATTATTTTATTATACCCAGATCCCGAACAAACCTAGACTTAGATGTTACAATATAATATTATTTTTAATAACTTTTATTCGATCTGTTGTAAGTGGTAATTTATAAAAATACCATTGAATAATAACCTAAAAGATAAAAAAATAGAAGTAGATTCTGGAATTATACTTCGAATGTTAAATCACATGAGGTGAGATTCAACATGTGAATTTTTGCTATTAATAAATGGAGGTTCAGTACTGTAAATGCAAAAGTCATTAGTACTACAAAAAATTTAATGTGAACACTCACACGACATTAGTTTTTTGAATGTTATTAGTTAATTATAATTTGTTTCTTATTTATTACAAGTAATTACACAGCCATACTGGCGCCAGGAAATTCGGTAGAGGTTCGACCGAGAAACTACAGCGAGCTGTAACTGCAGTTAGTATGTGGATCAAGAAATTGAAGATCAGACTTAATGAAAATAAGTCAGTGCACATAAATTTTACCTAGCCGGCCGCATTGGCGTAGTTGGTAACGTGCTCGCCTCTCATCATGCGGTCTTGGGTTCGAAACCCATTCAGGCATGGCATATTTTCATGCGTTACAAAAATCATTTCATCCTTCCCCGTCTGCATTAGCAGTAATTGCAGAAGAGTCGGACGTTAAACAAAAATAAGTAATAAAAAAAAGAAAATTACCAACAAAAGAATAAGGCACTTTCTCATTACTATTAATGGTAATTTTGCCAACACAGCAAAATATCTTGGGATGACCGTAGACGCGAAGCTGAGGTGTAAGGAACATGTTAAAAAGAAAAAGGACGAACTCTAAATCAAATATAGAAAGATATATTGGCTGCTCGATAGGACCTCTGAACTGTCAATCTTCAATAAATTGCTTCTTTAGAAGCAAATGCTAAAACCGGCATGGACATATTATGGCCTGCAGATCTATGGCTGCACCAAAACAAACAGCTTAAACGTTATCCAAAGGTTCCAAAACAGAGTGCTTAGGAACATTGTAAACGCTCTGTGGTATGCCCACAACAGTGACACCCATCGTGACTTACAAGTGAACACAGTAGCAGAAAAAATGTGTAAGTGTGCCAAAAACATGAAGATCGTCTTCATGATCACATTAACATTGAAGCAATTCAACTGTTGAATAATAGTGTAATAGTTAGGCGTTTGAAAAGGACAAAGACTGTATATCCAATGCGTTAAAAATACCATTAAAAATACTGTTAAACTATAAATTACATTTAAGTCATGTAAATAACATAAATTTCTAAAACTAATGGTTAGCTATAATATATACAGTAGAACCTCTTTAAACCGGCACGTTTGGGACTCAAAGCTTGCCGGATTAAAGGAAATTCCGGACTATGGAGGTTATTTATAAAAATACAGGAGTCGTATAAAAAATAACACTATTTGCACAAGAAACTTTTACTGTATGTATTTATTATTTAAACATGGGTTATTTAAACAATATAAATCAATATATAAGTACAGGAGAAATATTAAAATGCATTTTTTAAGTACAGTACATGATGAAATAAATTTGAATACAGTATGAAATACAGTACAGTACTGCACTATTTTTGGTTTTTAGCAACAGCACTGGTAGATGGCTGGAAAAAAGATCTAATATCTACTTGCTTCTTACGACTAGTATTTTTTTTATTTAAAAAATCATTTTTTATTATATGCAAGTTCATAACTTCGGCCATATTATATTGTTTATTTGACTCAGCAAATTTTACAAACGTGTAAAAAAGTGTACTGAGTTTACAAACTCAGAGCGTGACGCTGTGTAGCTCTTGAGTGTCGGCGGTAGCTGTCGGGTTGCTCACTTTACAATGTTCATTGTGAAGGCAATTCTATAATTTTTGTCTATTGCCGTTGATGCCGGATTATAGAAAATTCCGGACTATAGAATGCCAGATTAAGGAGGTTTTACTGTAAATATATTATAAATAAAAAATGTATATAAATATTATTATTATTAAGTTACTTTAAGGCATATTTATTTATATTTATATATATATTTATATGTACATAAGTTATTAAATAATGTTTAAATTAACAATAGGATTAAGATAGAGATTTAAGAAATTAATATGTGTGTATAATACTCTGTAAGTGACATTAGAAAATAAGTGCTAGCACCAGTGGGTGACTGCATGGTTATACAAGGGGGGGGGATAATATCGCTAAAGAAAAACTGTTCGTTAGTTTTAAGTAACTAGTTGCAGTGGATTTTTTTTTCTCTTTAATTCTTTATTTACAACTGTAAAACGTTACAACAAGCAAATGTGATGATTATGATAATAATGTAAATGACATGATAGGCATGAGAGGGGTAGGGCCCCCATTGGTGCCTCCCCAAGAATGAAATTTGTATATCAAGTATATAGCAGTGGATTTAAAATAAAAAATATTATTACAAGTAATATAACTGTAATACTTGTAATTTACTTGTAGATTTTAGACACTATATTTTAAACTGTAATATTTAGTTTGTAATAAATTTTTAAAATTTTTAGGTAAATAGTTTATTTATATTAACTTGTAAGTACTTAGAGATAAGAAAAACTACAACCTGGCATGAGTACCTTTTCACAATCTCTTACCCTGTATGAATATGCAGGGAAGGAAAGTATTGTGAAACTTATCTCTAAGGTCCGTTTCGGGATCTGGGTAAAATAAATAATTACCACACTATAGTTTAAAATTCAAAAACTTAAAATTAACCAAAACAAAAATACTCCACACAAATTTACTTACTTATATCTTGTCAAAATTCAATAAAAGACGAATAGGATAACAAAAATACACAAAATATTTCACATTAAGATTTTACGAATTACATTTAAACGTCCTACTTGATGCTCACACAAACTAAATGAAAAACCCCGATGAATCCTTTATATATGTAATAAACTCCTGCTTTTTTCTTCATATTACTAATTCATGTAGAGTCTGCTTCAATTACTGTCAATCATCCCTATTATCAGATTAAATTCACGGTCGTGCTATTTGAAAATCATTCAGCTGAAAAATCTTGTATTCGAATCATACGACAATTGATCATGCTACACACAATACATTTAATAAACCAATTGCTCTATATTATAAGTTGCACGTTACTGAACAGTACAATGTAAGAATATACAATTTGAATGAAGGTTGTTTTGATCCTTGGTTCAATTCTCGGTTGTATGCTTTAAACTATTTGTATCGTACCCAATTTAAATTCGTTAACCCTTGTGCGACTGATAGATTTGAGAATATTAACTCTTCGAACAATACTTCCGAGATCACGCCGATAGACATGGCTTTTTTTTTATCCATATTTTATCCAAAAAATTTAAAGTTTTTATGAAACATTAATTTCTTCGAGAGATATTTTTTTTTTTTTTTTTTTTTTTTTTTTTTTTTTTTAACTTTAATAACTTTATTTGCAACTATATACGAAGATACAACGAGCAAATTAGATGACAGTAAACAAAGGATGACAAGGAAAAAAAAATAAAATAAAAATAAATAAATGAAAAAGAACAGTGATACCCATTGGTATATGTTCTATGAAATAAAGTTCATGATACATGAATGATAAATAACAACATAAGAAAAAAAGAAGAAAGAAAAATAAAATAAATCACTTTATAGAAGATCTCTGGCCCATTGACGTTTCAACCTGCGCTGCGGATTTCCTGGTAGTGATGCATCCGATAGTTTGGTGATTAATTCGTTGGGGTGATCATGCAATTTTCTGTGAAAAACACTGTAGCTGGACTTAACTACTTCACTTATGAACGGAATATTAAGGTCGTCATGTAGAATTTTGTTGTTGACATAAAAAGGTGCGCAGGTGATTAAACGTAGGCATTTTGACTGAAAGGCTTGTAATTTTTGTAGATTGCTCGGTTTAGCTGTGCCATAAATTTGTAGTCCATAGGTCCATATTGGTTTGAGATAAACTTTGTATAGTAATAGTTTAGATTTTAGAGTCAGTGAAGAGCGGCGTCCAAGTAGTCGAAATAGTTCTTTCAATTTTTGTCGAGAGATATTTAAAATAACAAACATGAAACTCCGTTTTTTTACGCCAGTTACACCGAATTTACGAACTTAACGAAACGATTATTATTATTAAAACGTACGAAAGATTATTATTTGTAATTTATAGGTTGTAATAAATACTTGTAATTTTAAGCCATAGTTGGTTACTTATTTATTTTACCCATATCCCGATACTACCTTAGCGATAAGTGTCACATTATAAAAAGATGAACAGGTTAATTTATTCCTCTTGAAATTAAACGTGTGGTAAACTGCTCTAACTGTTTTGTAACTTTCAAGCAGCAAGCTACTACATTTTGATGGTAAACATGGCCTAGAATAAAGGAAACCATAACTGAAAAAGTTAATTTCCAAGTAACGAAAAGTAGAAGTCTATAACTAAATAGATTAGATTATATATGTTATAGATATGTATATAAGGTACAGAAAAACATTACTGACGAATTTGAATCATTTGATTACGATTATATTAGGAATTTTGAGATTGAGCTGGGTAGATTGTGTCTTAAACGAGAGTGTTCTCACAATGATGGAGAAGAATAAAGAGGTTGCAAGAACTATAAAAATACGAAAGTTGCAATACTTCAGTTATGTCATAAAAGGGGAGAAGTACAATTTATTCATGTAATAATTTAGGGGAAAATTATAAGCAACAGAGGTTAAGGTATCCTTGTTCAAACACTTGAGAATATTTACGCGCAGCTCCCCTGATTAGAGCTGAAGGCATTTAAAGTGCCAACCTTCTTGAAGAAGACAGCACATAAAGAAAAAGTTATATATCGTATATTTCTATTTACATAATTAATGTACAAAGTGTTCTTTGCACAATAATAAATAGATCTGAGAATAATTCACTAGATAATGGGTTCCAAAATATTGGCGGACAATAGAAATTACGTGGAAGAAAGATGTGTGGACTATAAGAAACAAAAACTATTAATTGAAACGATTAGAAAACAAAAACAAAGTTTTATGGATACCTACGTGGTATAGAAAGGATTGTAAGTAATTCACCAAAATATTTGTAACACAGAACATTAGAGCTAAGGAGTCAGGTAAGTGGTTTAAAGAAGTCAGAAATGATATTGAGAAAACTAAAGTTAACCCAGAAAACATAATGAACGAAAAGCTTCTGGCAATTGGTTACTGGCTTCAAGGGCTTCCACGAAGAAAGAAAACAGAATAACGGTTGAGGAAGGTTTACAGTGAAAGAATGCTGAGAGTGTGCGTTACAAAAAGAGATTATTATGAATGTTTAAAGTTATTTTATATGGTCTGAGTACAACACCAATAGAGTTAAGTAAAAGTAACAATACGCTAAAAGAACCTGTTATAGCTGAGAAATTAAATAAATTGTTAAATAATATTAACTGAATTCAATACTAACACAAATGTAACAATTTTTATATCTAAATTGCTGATTAAATTTAAAATATTTGAATAATTCAGAAGAAGAAAAGCTTCATTAATAAATAAAATAAAACAAATTTTTAAAATTACCATATAAAATTTTGTGCTGGAAGGATTCCATTTTTTTATAATAAATGATTTCAGTAAGTTCAGACCTATTGATTTAAATAAAAAAGAGATATTTACAGTTATTAAGAAACAAAAAGGGAAATTGAAACAATTTGTCTGGAATAAAATTTCAATGTTTCTAATAATTTTGTAGCTTAGTCTTCGGTGTAAAAAATTACTTATTTTTTTATTGCGTTCTTTTTCACTTGTTTTCTTTTACCATTTACTTTCTGTTTTATCCATTACCCATTCCAATTCATTCGGTGATAATAACGAACGAGGAAACGGAAACAAGTTCAAGTTTTTGACGTATGTTAGTTCGGATTTTTTACGACCATCAGGCGCACTATAGCGAAGAATGTTTGTTGTTAGCTTTTATATCGATGCATTTTCCGAGCTAACCAAGTTGTTAAGGACTTATGTTTCTTTATTCACTTTTAATGTTTATCATGCTAGTATAAGATAACGTATCTATTCTTCAGTTTTTATGGCCATTATTTTTACTGTAGAACGAACCCCATTTCATATCTAGCTTATTACGACTGTGTACAATACAAGCATGGCATTACTTATGAAGAAAGAAAAAAATTGTTATCGTAAAATGTTTAATGCTTGTTTTTCTTCTAACTTACATAAAATTTTTAATTTTCCGACATGCAATTATTACTTTTTGAGTCTGAAAATGGTGAATATTTCACTTAGGTATATGTTTATTTTCCCATCAATAAAATAGATAAAGCTATTACAAGTTTGTAACTCAATACTTAAAAAAACACTAAAAATAATATTTATTACACAATTCCTTTACTTTTTTACATACAGGCCTTATAACAAAAATTATATATTCAGATTTTCTTGTTTGTCTACCCTATCCGATCTGGACGTTGACAATCATCTTGGGAACACAAACTTTGTATCTGCACGAAAACAGTTCCAAACCACGACTTCTTCAGATTAGCAAGTCACAATATCATTTGACTAGGCTCTTGAACGCTGTGAACTCGTCCTGAATTTAGATTTAAACGAGCCTGCAATTTTTACGTGTAGTTTTTCTGTCATATGGGAATTTTTATTACAAACGGTTAGTTCTTACCGATTATGAATTAAGTTTAAATTGAATGTTTAATTGAATGATTTACGAATCCAAATTTTGTTAGAAATGCCTTTAGTAAATTATAATTATATGTAGGTAATTTTCAACATAGACAAATAAATTAAATATGTATATTTTAAATTGCAACAATAATATTATTTATGAAATGTATCTCTGAACATATATTTCAGGAGGAACTTTCAAAATTATATTGAATTTAAAATCGCAGTTTCAAAAAATTATGTTTTTTTAAATTTTATTTATTTATTTAACGTCGCATCAACTGCAAGGCCATTAGCGAAAACGTTGGGGTGTAACTGTGCATAATGAGGATGAATAATTTTTTGGAACGTATGAAAATATGCCGTGCCTGAGTGGGATTCAAACCCAGGACCGCATGATGAGAGACGAGCACGTTACCAACTACGCCAATGCGGCCGACATTGGCCGCATTAAAACATAAAATTATGTTTTATTATACTGAAAATAATATGTTCATTTGTTATAAAAAAATCATCGATTTAATTTTTACGAGAAAAGCCGGTATTAAATAAATTAAAAATATATATGTTATTCAAAAATGAATATTTTTATTGCTGCTAAAGCTTCTTCTGGCTCCTTGAAATGTACGTGAATTGAATCGTTTTAACACAACGAAATTTTCTAATTTCCTTCTAGAAGTAGTAATCCTTTTAGAAGTAGTAAAAAATAAATTAAAAAATTCAGAAAAGAAGTAGTACAGCAAATTATACAATGCTAGAAAAGTCAAAGAAAAAAAGGAAAATCAGTTAGTAAAGAAGATTATTTGTTGTTGAAAGCACCCAGAATTCAGGAAACACCACAAAAGTTAAATTCCTCGAGGTTATTAAATTAAATAGATTTATTTAAACTAGAAAGGATGGAGATGTTAAAGAAAATGCAAATGAAGTGACTGTATTTATAAGAAATAACAATAGTCAGAATGACAACCCACCAACCCACAAAGAAGGGAAAATAGTAAATACAACTATTGTGTCTTTTAGAAAAGTTATTTTCTTATACCGTACCACCGTATTTATAAAATTTTCTATACAAATATTATTTCTTTTATATTTTCATATTTTAATTAACGAGAAGAATTTTTCATGAACAGAAACTGTAATTAATAATGTGGTGATTTTATAATTAAATTGGATAGAATTTATACAATATAAAAATCTATTTATAAAAGAATTCGAAGGAAACAAAAAAACTAGGAGTTTGCCTTAAAAAATTAACTCATTAAATTTTCCATAACAAGGAAACGAATTAGGTTTCTGAACAAACGATTTTTTACTTAACGTAAATTAAAATGTAGGCTATTCTAAATTTTTTTAAAGGTACCTAGTTTAGAAAATAAAATAATTTACCACAGGTACTTTTATGAATTTTGTACGTTTCAACCATCTAAAAAATACTTCAATAAAAAGTCTTTCAAAGGAATGCACTCCTAACTCTGTGGATTTAATGCCTTGGGGGTGGTTTAGGGAATCACATTTAATGAAAAAGAAGACTATAAAAAAATGTTATGATGTGTTTTAATTGTGCACAATTTTGTATAGTGACGGCTGGGTCTACAACAGTTAAAATAAAATAATTTGATGAGTTTAGCCAATTACTACACAACTGTGATACCAGATTTGTGTTTAACAGAATTAGTAACCGTAGTAAGTATCGTACGCTAGTTTTGTTGAAGGTTTGCCGCTATCCTTGAAGAATTAATGAACAGATGTTTTAGGAAAGACGAGGTGTGTGGAGTATATTTACTCGTAGAGGTAGTACATTTACATTACAACCCTGCACCAAGTAAAGGAGGTTGTTGAAAGCGAGTTTATAGTTGTCACGTGACGAGTCAAGGAGCACAGGACCGCTATTTGGGATTGCCATTTTCTTCTATTCTACTACCTACTTCTCCCATTCCAACTTTTACAAGCTAAATATTCATTTTATGTTTATTATCTACTAAAAAACCAAGTTAAATGATAATAGTTAAGCAATCGACTTCTTTAAAATATTTTACTTAAGAAGCTATAGATGAAACTAATTATTAATAGCTGAAATAAAGTACAACCAAAAGAATCTCGGACATCTATTCGTGCCTTATTTAGTAGAATTTTAACTGCAATATGCCGCGTATACAGTATGCGCAGCATTACAGAAATTCTCCTAAACTATTCCTTTTTAAACTTAACCGCCAAATCCAACGCAAATCCCTGAGTTTTTATGGATGTGTATGACCCACGAACTGTAGCTGATGGCATCAATTCAAAAGACAGTAATATTACACTGCTCAAATCTCCTTGTTTTAATTTAAATTTAGTATTACTTATTTATGTTCCTGTTGTAGCTGGGCACAAAACACATAAAGGGCGTTTCATAATGTACATCGGGGTTACGAAAATTCAGTACAAGAAAAGTATTTCACTTTTAAGAATGAAATCAGTACTGTACGAAAGAGCACTTCAAATAGTTTTTTCCACATAGTCTGGGCAGTTAGTTTACAATTTGCCAGCTAGGCGTAGACAGTAGAGAACTTGGCTGCCACAGGAAGTGAGAAGTCGTTTTGTGTGTTAGAGTTTCACGTGTCAAAGTCAGTAAATACTGTGCAACGTGCGGTTCGGTTGAAATTTAATAAGGATCCACCAAGTGACAATTCAATTCGTGCATGGTATAAACAATCCAGTGAAACTGGTTTCTTGTGCAAGCGGCAATCAACTAGTCGTCCATCAACCTCAGATGCCAATGACGAACTTGTGCGTGCAAGTTTTATTTGCAACCCGTCAAAATCGACTGAGTCTGCAGGCAGAGAGTTAGGAATTCCAAAAACAACGGGTGGAGAGTTCTCCGTAAACGTTTATTATTCAAATCGCACCATCTTCAATTTATGGAGCATCTATCTGATGGAGATGAAACAAGTCGGCGCTAGATAGGATGCGCGTCTGAAGAAGACCAACACATTATGCTGTGGCCACCAAGATCACTAGACCTCACGCCATGTCACTTCTTTCTCTGGGGTTATGTGAAAAACAAGGTGTTTATCCCACCAATGCCGAACGATATCGCTGAGCTGAAGGATCGCATAATTAATGCAATCAACCCTATCAAAAGGGAAATGTTAGAAAGTGTTTGGCAAGAGCAAAACTTTCATGTTGATGTATGCCGTGTCACTAAAGAAGCACACATTGAACATTTATAGATATTTAAAAATAACTCTTTGAGTCTCTGCGTCGGCCCGTACAACTTTCATTTAGGTAAGTAAAATAGTTTTTTGTAATGAATTTTCGTAACCCCAAAGAACACTATGAAACGTTCTGTGTTATTTGTCTGTAAATATTTAAAAAACTATAAACTGAGAATAAAAGTATAAAAATTGAAATAAACAAAAATGCTTTGTCCCATGAAAATAAACCATTGGAGATTGAGATAAAGTTACTATAACTTTCAATGAGGATAACACAAAGTTATGGAATCTGAAATCTCCCATGTTAAGTAGTTAAAGAACGTATGTTTTTTGAATGACTAGTATGCTACATCCTTCTACTCACCAAGGGCAAACCTTCAATAAAACCAGTATACTGAGTGCCCCTCCTTTGTATACGACAATAGTACATGAGTCAAAAACTGTGCGACAAACCTGGAGATCATTCAGTTTTCAGACGATGATAAAAATCCATAATTTTTGTCTTAGAAACGCCAAGAAAGTAGGATACAAGTAGCTGAAATGAAGTTTTTAAGAAAGGTGAAGGGCTGCTCGAGGGTGGATCTAATACATAATGAGGAAATTAGATCTGAGTTGGGTGTATTTAGCTTGACTGAAAAAGTGGGGGAGTACCGGAATCAATGGAGGCAACATTTGGAACGGATGCCAGAAGAGAGAATGCCCTTGAAAGTGACGGAATATGTTCCAGTTGGAAGAAGGGAGGTGGGATGACCTCGAAGAAGATGGCAGTAGTCGAGATGTACTGGTTGGAATGTCTCGTGTTTGTGTGGAAGTACAGGATGGTTTGTGAGTTCGGAACAGGCTTATGCCTAATCCTTGATAGTAAGAAGAAGAAGAAGAAATTCGTTTACCTTTGTACAGTAGACTATTATTATCCTGCCCTAACCAAGGTTTTCGCTCTCACTCCAGGCGAATATCTGCGTTAGTCTTCTATGTGCGTTCCTGTCAATAGTATAATATTTCCGTCTCTTATTCCAACAATTTGGAATTGATGTGTTATGAATGTATATACTTTACGTGACGATAAAATTTATTTATTTATTTATTATTTCAAGGTCGGGATCGGGTTACATATTCATGACGAGTAAAGCTGTTTTTCCGGAGGTAATTTTTGATGAAAAGTTATATACCTTCTTTTATAATTGTATTATGAGAAGGATAATAATTATGATCAATTAAAAAAAACAAATGTTGGAAAAATTGGGATGATAAATTTTAACATACTGTACACATATCAGAAATTACACAATGCGACATTCTATTATTATGGTAATAAATTATAATTAAAATGACGGTAAATTATTTTGTTATCAACCCATAAAACCGTGTGATCCGTTCAATTTAAATTATTACATTGGAATCAATAAAACTCGTTAAACACTGAAACAAATTAAAAAACTTATTCATAATAGAAGAGGCGTTGTAGGTACCTAAAATTATTATATCATATCATAATGAAATAAACAACGAGTAGAATGTTATCGGTCGTTGGGTTACGCCAGCTTTATTACACCCGGTTTTATAACGCGTTAATATTTGATTAAATACCACACATTCAATTATGAACAACCAAATCACTTGATTCATAACAGTGCCACCTAATAATTAATTGTTTTGCCTACTTTTACGAGAGTAACAACAATAATGCGTGAACAAAGGTGCCGTAAATTGTTCATTTTGATCGTAAAATAATATTCATTGTATTTTCTATACTTTCCGATAAATATTTTACTACCAGATAGATATAAAGATTAAAAGTATTTCAAGACTTAAAATGTATCTAAATCTAAAAATGTAAATACATGATTCATACCTACATGCTCTGATTCTGTAATGTGCTTCTGCCAAATTATTTGAAAGAAGACTTACATTATGTGTACACAGGAGCGTTAATAAACCAAACGTCAGTCATCCGGACCGTCAAATATCCGAACCACCATCGATGGAAAAAATACGTATTTACTCACGCAGAGGCCTTTACTGCCCTAAAAACTGCAATGCTATGGTGCGAAAAATAACATAAATTTAGTGCTGTTGAAGCATTGTTACTAAAAGGAATGAGAGATATTGGTATCACAGAAATAACTTCAGTATTAGTTCAAAAGAAAATTTAAGATTTTTTTAATAGTTACTGTACAGTATGAACGAGGTTTGATCGAAAAATGACGGAATTTTAGTTTTTCTAAAAAAAAAAATCTTTATTTATTTATCTGTATCAATTTTGTTCCCTTCAAAGTAATCCCCCTTATATATAATACACTTGTGCTAAAGCTTTTTCCGATCTTGAAAGCATTTCTGGAACTCACTTTTTGGTATATATACCTTTCAGTTCTTTTAGTGACTCTGGTTTTATGTCATCAATGGTGGCAAAACGTCGTCCTTTCATGGTTCTCTTCAGCTTTGGGAATATAAAGAAGTCGCCGGGGGCCATGTCCGGTGAATATGGTGGCTGGTAACATAATGGTGGTGTTTGCCAAAAAATTACGGACACCCAGTTGAGTATGAGCGTGAGCATTATTGTGATGCAATTTCCACGAGCGGTTTTGGCACAATTCTGAACATTTTCGGCGGATTGCTTCACGGAAACCACGCATATCTCCCAAGAAGTATTCCTTATTGAAAAAAAACACCACTGGCAGGAACACTCGTACAAGTGCGTTAAAAAATTTCCTAACGGATTTTACCGCAGTTTACTTCGTTAATTTATTCAGTTTTGAAATTCTGTATTTTTCCCTTTATATTTATGATCTTATAGATTTTATTTTACAAATTGCAATAAATAAGTGATTTTTTTAAATCAAACTTTATGTTAGCCTTTATTAACCTGTTAAACATTTAGGTTATATTGCATTGTTGCAGTACAGTGTATCAAATTACTGTATCTAGCGTATTTTATTATCCGAATTATTTGATTATCAGAACCGCTCTGGTCCCAATTAGTTCGGATAACCGACGCTCCACTGTATTACGTATAATATTACCGGGTAATCCAGAAAGGTTGCATCCATTTAAAAAAAGTACAGTTTATGAACTACTGGAGATAAAGTCATAATGTTTTATTGTAAACAGAAAATATTAAAGTTTTTTTGTTGGTACGTTTGTACCGCAAGTTGAACAAATTGAATTGGGGAAAACATTAAGATAATTTGGCAACAAGAAGGCGTGCCTCCGCCTTTCAGTCTTCCAGTGTGCCACCCCCTCAATGAATGGTTCCCTGACCGATGGATCGGTAGGGCCGGTCTGTGCTTTGGCTTCTAAGGAACTCTCATTTTAATCCCACTTGATATTTTCTTCTGGGTTTAGCTTGAAAACCTTGTCTATAGTGAGAAGATTCTTAATGTGAATAATTTACGATGACGAATTGCTATTGCTATTGCTTCGGTCACGCTCGATATGACTCTACGTACCAGGACAGAGGTCAACTATCTTTTAGATGTGTGCAGAGCACCCGACGGTGCCCATATACAAATTAAAAAAGGCATGTAAGAAAACTTCAATATTTTCTGTTTACAACAAAAAAAAATACGACTTTATCTCCAGTAGTTTCTAAACTTCAGTTTTTTTTAAAATTAATGCAACCTTTCTTCATGACCCGGTGTATACAGTAAGTCCTTGATTTACCATGGAAAAGTCTGGTCGGACACCAATGTTGAATCGAAGCAGCTTTAAATCCGAAAAATTTTGTAGGTTATAATTTTGCTTTAGTTCCTTTTCTGTTTCACGATTTTTCTCTCTTAAAGAAATACTATTGACAGGAATAAACTATGTGGTTAATATTTACTTACTGCATAGAACTGATTCATTGAAAGAATATAAAAAATAAAAATAAAAGATTTTTCTTAAGAATTTTTTTTTATCGTTTATGTTTTTTAACATTATTGACGTAAAAATACTCGTATGTTAAGCTACAATAAGATTATCCTGGAGTTATAGAGTGCTTATGTCGATTGCAAACATTCGCGCAAAACTTGTACAAATAATTTCAAAGAAATACTTAATAGTTGAGACGAACATCCGTTGAAAAATGTTTGAGACTGTGCTACCATAACTCTTATCATTATTACCAGAATTTTGTAAAAATTACTTTTTATTATCTTGGCATTAAGATCTCTAACAAGGATTAAGCCATTGATTTGTTCCGGTTTTTCGATTTCATAAAAGGTCTTCGTTGCATGCGATTTTCAGAAGACTGATGCTTATTTACTAACTTCAGGTGTGATTTTTCCATTCTCCCAGTATCCACTTCTCCCAATATGTTAAAATTCTCTCAAACTATACTGAATTATTTGCCGAGTCTACTAGTAGAGACATGCATCAAACAAATACAAGGGTTGTTCACGTGATATTAGTACTGCCGGTTGCCTAACTGATGCCGGCTATTCGATAATGAACCGCGCTTACGTAAAAATAATTCTGTTCTTTCATTCTAAAAATTCAACAATTTTTCATGATATATCTCATTAAAAATAACTTGCACTGTATATTACGCTAGGGATAATGCAACGAAGACTGGTGTTAGAAGAAAACACGATGACCTTGGTTATGCGTTCATCAGCAGCTATCACATGATCCATTTGTCTACTGCATGTCTCCAGACTCGGTGAATAGACTATAGTCCTTCAGGTCATGGGTTGTTTCTAGACTCCAGTATCCTCTATACTTTGAAACTTGGTTTTACTAGTAAGTTCTAAAATCATAAGCTGAGATGTAGGATTAAAAAAGCACTTAAACCAATTAGCCCGTGATCTAGCTATTACACACACATTTTTCTTGGTGTCTTAAGCGGAAAATAATCCGTAAGTTATGCATAAAGTGCCAACCATAACCGAACATTTACATAAAAACTTTTGAACAAAAATTAATGGAATAATGTATTTTGAAACAATCTCCGTGGCGTAGTGACTAGCGCACTATTACGATCTAATAACCATATTAATTGATACTGGATTATTACAGTGATATCTTGTAAGTAAACCTTATAATTACCTGGAAGTTTGAACCTAAAAGCCATTTTAGAGATTCAACTCGTCTAGAGGATATTTGTACCCGCTATATGGTCAAAATTGCTCAGACAAATAGTGCTGTAGTTAAAACTTATGTTTATGTTATATCCATTAATTCAATAAAAAGAACAAGCCTACTAAAACTTTTACGAGGGTGTAACACGCACTGTTTTTACATAATCGTTTTTATTTTACTTCTATCAATTTATTACATTACGATGGAAAAACACGCCAAACTGAACAGTCATTCAAAATTGCGCATTCTACGAACATGAAAATTACACATAAGTAGTACACATAAGTAGCCTTCTTAGAAGTGTGAAATGCTTAACGTAAAGCTAAATATTGTTTTTGTTGACTTTATTTAAGAAAAATAAACTATAACTGTGTAACAATTTTACACAATCAGCAGTTAAAATGTCAATAGTTTTATGTAATTGTCTTGATTTCACTTATGTGACGTAGTCGCCCAGCGGTAACCCCTCAAGACGATTCACAGAAGGTCTTATTCCATTGCCTTTTCAGTCTTCTAGGTGGGTTGCGTGGTAGGTGAGCAACGGAAAATGAATTTGTAGATTTGTGTGATAACGTAGTTTGATAAGAAAACTTTTGTATAGTTTTTGTATTGTTTCGTCTACCATTTCGATGTTAAGGTCTCTATGTAGTGTTTTGTTACTAACGTATGTTGGACAGCCTGTGATGATGTGTAAACTTTTGTTCTGTAATGTCTGATGAATAAGTTTCGTGTTAGATACTTTAGCTGATCCGTAGATCACTGAAACGTAGGTCCAAATCGGACGAAGAATTACCTTGTAACAGTTAAGTTTCTGAGTAATTAGAAGAGGAGATTTATGGTAAACAAGACTGTAAAGAAGTTTTAACCGCGCGTTAAGAGATTGTTTTTTAAGTCTGGTTATGTGGATCCCATGTCAGTCTTCTGTCTTGTGTCAGTCCTAAGTATTCCACTGAGATTTTATGTGGGATCGGTGTATTGTGTAAATAAACTGGGGGACAAGTTTGTCGTCTGAGAGTAAATGTAATGTGTGGTGATTTTTCCAATAAGTTTAATTTTCCAAGTAGTACACCAATGTTATATATAGTGTTCATGTGATGTTGACGATCAAGTGTCACGTCTTCACACCTGGCTTCAGTGGCTAATATTGCTGTGTCATAGGCAAATGTTGCACTTATAGTTTGTTGTGTGGTAGGAAAATCGGATACGTAGATGGAGTACAAAAGGGGTGACAAAACTGCTCCTTTGGGAACTCCTGCATTTATGGGACGACACGAAGATACAGCAGAACCTTGTTTTACAGAAAACAATTTACAGAACTTTTATTTCTATAGAAAAAAACTCGATTTTGGAAAATTAATATGAAAACAATACTTTCCTTCCTTATTTATATAGAGCAAGAGAAAGTAACAAGCAGTAAAATAAATTAGCAGTACTGAAATTACATAAACAGTTCTGTTTTGGCTTGTTAGCTCGCGCAAACTACGTAATAATATTTTATCATTTGGATTTTGTTTGACTACGTGTTTGCTTTAATAATACAGTACTGTTAGAGTTACATATATTTGAATTCTTTTGTTGATGTACATGGTAGTGATCGAAGAGGCTTTTTACCCCTTTTTCAAATTACTAGAATTTCAGATTTTTTTACATCAAAGGATCCACAGGTATTTTTACTCCCACCCACAAAACCTTGTTAGATTTACATAACAATATTAATTGTAAACTTCATCGAAACAAAAATATTTTAACGGTATTCTATTTCAAAGTAGGCCCCTACCGTTAAAAATCCGAGAAGATAACAAGAAGCTTATTCTAGCGGACTATCGGGAAATGTTATTAGGTAAATTTTGACAAGGTAAATCTGGGTTTGGAAGTACATTAATTATTATTTAACGAGCTGACAGAGGGGCGTAGTTGTATTACATAAGCCGATGTTATTGTTTTAAAATACATTAGCATTACTTTCCGTGTATTGCCAAAATACAGATTTGAAGTTGAATGTACCTTTACTTAATCTACTCAATACTAATGGTAATTACAAACGTGAATAAAATTTGTGATAACAAATTTTTACGGTTAAACTAGAATATTATTACTTATCAGAAATCATAACTCATACAACTTTTCGTAAGTTTTGTTACACAATTTCGTTTGACTTTATTTTTTTTATAATTATTGTTATATTTTTATTTATTTTTTAGATAAAGAGTTATTAATTTAGTTTTGTATAGTTTTCTGTATATTTACTTAATTGAAATTTATTTGACTGAAATTTAGATGAGCCGGTACAATATTTTTCAAATTATCGGTTTACGAATTTCAGGCTTAAAATCTAGTTTGAAATTTCCTTATTCCAATGAATTAAATAATTAATATCGTTGTACACAACTCTATGATAACCAGATGACATTTTATGAGATTTTTTTTACAAACTCATGCTCCTGTTCATTAAAAAAGTTTAATTTTGTAACGAAAGTAATAATTTATTAACTAATATTTTGTAATATCAAGAAATATTATTATATTAATATTTTTAGTGTTCAGTTTGCCATTGAATTTATGTTTCTGCTATTTTAGTTGTTGTGTTAGCGACTATGTTTACAAACAGTACACATTTGTATCTAGTGATCTTGTAACTAATCTTATTCAACTAAATATATTTTACTACCTCTGAACACAAATTCCCGTAAATTTAACTTCTGCAAGTTTAGGTGAATTTTTCTCAGTCCCCACTAAAGATAGAAGGCTGAATTTTTAATCGGTTATACAGCTTACCTAGTACTTTAAGTTTAATGTGTAGTCTCAAAATATTTTATTATAAATGGAGGAAAATTGTTTTTACCATATTTTTCACCTGAAATAACTTTTTCAAAGTATTCTGAAAATCGAAGTATTTAACCAAAAGAAAAATTACACGCTCAAAAGTTGTATCAGAGAGTAATCATTACTTTAAAACAAAATTAAGACTCTATATTTTCCGGTTGCTGAGAAAAACGCCCCAACGTTAACATTGAGTATGCACCGATTCTCCTTGAGTTAGTGTAGATAGATATTTATAAATACCAACGACAAATAAATATTAGTTTAACTGATAAAAAATATGTGTAATTATTTATTGCTACTTACGCTTATGGAATATGTGCCGTTTAGGTAATACAGCTCGTTAGAAGAAACCTGTAAAAAGAAAGCTTAATTATAAACAAATACTAAATCTTCTGTATTCAAAACAGTGGTAATCTATATCTAGTTAAAATGATTTTGCATGTTTGAAAGAATTGTTTTTTTGACTTTATTTAAGAAAAATAAACTACAACTGTATAACATGTTAACACAGCCAGGCACTTATAATGTGAATAGTATTATGGTACAATTGGCTTGATGTCGCTTGTGTGAGGTAGTCGTCCAGCGGCAACCGCTCAAGATAATTCACAAAAAGTCTCTATTCCATTGCATTTTCAGTCTTCTAGTGGGTTGAGTGGTAGGTGAGGAGCGGACAATGACTGAATTTTAGTGTTAGTTCGACATTGTAGTTTTCTATGAAACCGTCTGTGTAGTTCTTTTACTGTTTCGTCTACCGTTTTGATGTTAAGGTCTCTATGTAATGTTTTGTAACATATATTGGACAGACCGTGATAAAACGTAAAGATTTGTTCGGGAATATCTGAATACGTTTTATGTTAGATATTTTAGCTGGTCCGTAGATCACTGAACCATAGGAATTTAAAAAAAAATGACTGTTTAAACTACTGGACAGTCAGCAGCACTAGCTGGGTAAGTCACAACTTCAAGGTTGCCAAGTAATTCTTGATCAAGTTTGTGAAAATAACGAAAAATATATTATGTCTTGTAAAACACTGGAAAAATTCTTGTGTGAAACACTAACGCAACTTTCTCTTGCAAATGCAAATAATGAACAATATAACCTAATTATAGTAATAAAACATTTGAAATAAACAAAAAACTAACCTTTAAAAACTAATTTCAATCATGACTAAATGAAGCAAAATGAAAATCAACCTCATTTTGGCTTAAAAATACGGAAAATCACTCTTTCACGCTAAACTAGGCTCTGTAGAGAAAAATGTTGTAAATAAAATATGTAGACCGTTTAATTTCCTATTTGATTATATACACTATTTTCGTAAAATACATAATAAGGCTGGAATTTTAAAAAAATAATCGATTTTTTACGTGTTTTCGTGAGAAAAAAAACAGAAAATCGCTAATTACCGCTAAAATAAGCGTTATACAAATATAAGTTATAGAGTTTTAAATTCTCTACAATTTTTATTATATATAAATTTGCTCTTAAATGCCTATTAAAGCCGCAATCTTAAAAAAACGAACTTTTTACGAAAAACGGCCTCCCCAAAAATTTCAGCAGACATGGCGCCTACCCTATCTTGTAGAGCACAAAAAGTAGTAAATGAGTCGATTAAAAATAAACATTAGGAGGTATTTCTGAGAAAATCTCAAAAAAGTGAAAAATGACACGAATAAACTACTACTACTTCCGGTTGACCGATTTTGATAAAAATTTTCGTGTTGGGTCCGGTAGTAGTGTATAATTAAGTTTCAAGTTCATACGATGTTCCGTTCTTGAGATATTTTGTTCACACACACACACGCGCGCGCGCACACACAGACACACAAGACCAATCGCTAAAAACATGTTTTTGGGGTTCAGGGGGTCTGAAAACGTGTATATACGATGAAAACTCAATATCGAAACATCGACATGAAAACAATACTTTCCTTCCTTTTTATTTATATAGACAAGAAAAAGTAAAAATATGAGTTTTAAATAATAAGTAATACTATCAAAAAATTGTCCAAACCTTTTGGCACCGGCAGTATACAAAACCACAGAAATCAGTATTACACACAAATTGAAATTCAGTTTGAGATTAATTTAGTAAATTAGGTCAAACTTCTATTTTATTAAACTATTAAACTGTATACTTTAGCTTATCCGATTACAGAGCCATTTCCATACATTGCCATTTAAATGCTTTATAAATATCTTCTTTGTTTTTACTAATGATTCGGAACGATGATATAATTCTTAGGGATTTATATGAAATGGTTATGTAAATTTAAAGTGAACGTTGATTACACTATGTTTTAAAACTTGAATTTATATTAATATTTACTTCAAAAGATTTATTTATTTAATAGAATTATGTGTATTTCTGTTACATATTTTAGTAGAAAATTAGGCAACTAAGAAATAATAGTAAAGTATTATTTGTAATTTCAAGAAGACAGTGTTGATGATAGAAAAGATTAATAAATAATAATAATGGTTCGTAAACTGCCAGGTGTCAGAAGTTTGAATAATATTGTTCATGAATCCAAGATTGCTATCATTTTGATATTAGATTTCTGCTGATGTTGATAAAGTGTAAAGCACTAGAAAAATAGTTCTGTAACACGTACTTTCATAAACTTTACATAGCTTTATGTAGAGGTAATACAGTCATTATGATCTCTAACGTAAAAATACTTATCAATGAATTACTGTAATTTAGGTTTAAATCTATGTAATTATATCACTTCCGTTATCTAGGTTTATATCTAGATAAGAAGCTCATGTGGAATGTACACGTGGGTAAAAAGAGAAAGGCACTCCAGAACAGGTTCAAACAGTTGTACAGACTTCTTTCACGCAAATCCAAGTTACCAACTACATCTAAATTGACCATTTACAGCTCCTACCTTCAACCAATATGGAGCTATGCCAGTCAGCTTTACTGCTGTGCAAAACCATCGGTATTAGCAAAAGTTCAGCGTTTCTAATCAAAGCTTTTATGGAGGATAGTTAACGCCCCATATTATGTAACCAATAAAACGCTACACTCAGACTTAAACGTACCCTACAAAAATAACGTTTTTTAAAACTCTATACATAATTTAGGAAGAAACTCGTGAACCACCATAACCCATTGATCTCAAATTTGGCTACGCAGACTCTCCCAAACAATCCAATGAGACGACTAAAACGTTGATGGAGCCGGGATCTCATCAATTAACGTAGTACTGTAAATTGACCATCCATTACAGTGTTCTGAATGCTGCACTTAATGTTACATTTATATATTCACGTCGGAGTTCTGTCTCTGAACTGTGTCTCCACTCACGTTTATTTATCATGTTAATTTTTTCTAAATTTTGTGTTGTCACATTCCCTGATTGTTTCCAATAGATTGTGAATTTCCTAAATAAAGAGAGAAAACAATATTAATTCATTAAATATTATAGCATAATTATATCCACCGTTCAATTAATTTTAATTTTATTTATCGTAAATTATAAAAATATTAAAAACGCACCAGAACGGTCAAAGAATACGTAAGAACTTTTACCGATTGCAACCGACGCTTTTTATATTTTATTTGCAAATGTGTTGTAAATAATTAAAAATGAATTATTGTATTGTATTATTGTATATAAATATTTATTGTAGTTAAATCCACTGTTATTTTAGTTTATATTTTAAATTCACATAAACTGGTTTGGCAATTAGCGAATTCTTTGGGTTATGGTACAATAATCTGTGGGTTTTAACATGTAATAACTCTAGATCCTAGCCGGGAATCAAACCTGAGGCGTGCAAAAGAGTCTAACGCTCTAATCTCTAAGCTACGGAACTTGTCTCAAGTACAAAGGGTCAGTTTCCTAAGAATCACCCCATCTTCTTCTTCATGTACGTCCTTTCAGAACGTTGGTAACAATATCACAGCAGTTTTGCCTGTAGGCAGCCGGTCTAAAAAGTGTACTCGTGTATACGAGTATACAACATACCAGTTGCAAAGGTTCTTTAGCCACGATGTTTTTGTTCGACCTGGACCACGGTTACCCATTATTTTGCTTTGCGTAATACTCTGAAATTATCTGTATTCCTGATCTCTCGTTAAGTATCCAAAGTGTTCCAGTTACCTTTATTAATGCTACCTATAATTTCAATGCTTTTCTTATCCTTATTGTAGATATTTTTCATCCAATAAATTTTCCCCACATCCCTTTGTATAATCTCAATAAAAATGAATTATCTAAAATTTACTTAGGTACTATTATATATTTTCATTGACTGAAAATAATTTACCTGAAATTTGATATAAAATTATTATAACATTGTATAATGATATACTAGAAATGATTGAGGAACGGATTGCTTATCAGAAATTTTTAATTGTATGGGTTGGAGTGTATTGAACAAGGATGATGGATTGCATTAAATGAAATGTTTTTAACACGAATTCTTGGAAATCAAAACTAGTAGAAACCTTCATTTTTATTTTTATTCCTTCTACAGTGTTCTGGTAAAACGGAGAAATTTCTGGAAGGGTCTTGATTAACTATTAGCCAGGAATATAAAAACAGTTAGCCCTTTGTAGTAACTTAGTTGAATTTATTCAGTTCAAATACAGAGAGCTAATAATGTGAATATATTGCACGTTAAGAAAAGGTCTGCGTGGGTGTGCATATTTTAATTGGTTGTAGGTAAGAGGTAATTAATTGTTAAATATAAAATTATTGCAATTGATTGCTAAGTTAGTTTAAGCTTTATTTTTTTTGTAAATAATTTAATTTATGTGACTCGAACAGTAAATTAGTTATTAATTTAATAATTAATTGTTGTTATTAATTGCGTCAATATAATTGTTATAAGTTTAAAGGAATTTTATTTATTATTTGTATTAATAATAATTTCTGGGGCCAAACAAAACGTTGACCAAAAAGTTTTATTCATAACAAAAAAAAAATACAATTTCGTCTTATCATTTTACATTTAAAACATAAATAACTAGCGTTAAAAAAATCAAAATCAATAAAAAGATATCCCACTATAGTAAACCTATGCCTCAGGGTACCTACCCAAGTAAGAAAAAAAATTACTGAATCCATTACCATTCTTGAAAAATAATTACATTGTTACATAAGAATGCTGATCTATAACAAAACAATAATACGAAAAACTATTAACCTATAAAACATTTGATACTATATAAATACAATTATTATAGCCAACTGTTAACAAAACCAATATTTTTATTGATATTTTTTTTGTCTGTGATTTTATAAATCTAGAACACTATACTATACAATAAAGCACAACCACTAAATTTGATGAAAGTTATTATTAGGCGTGGAAGGAGGGGTCACACCCAGCAGTGTATCCTCCAGGATGACGTAATCATGCTATGATGGAAATGATCTTGATGGAAATGAAAATGAAAGCCCAACGGTGAAAAGATTAAGAAGATGTGATGTTTATGGTGAAGATAATGATAGGATGTTATCAAAGAAGATCCCTACACCAAAGACAGCGAAGACGTCGATAATTTGGAAAATTTTGAATGGCCATTGATATTTATGATATTTATATTCTCTTGATATTTATGCAGCAAAACATTAACTTTATGAATTATATCTAAATCCCGAACGAACGTAGACTTAAGTGTTACATTATTTACACTCATATCCGACGTTTCATTTAGAACAGCGAATAATTGAAAATACAATTTATATTAATTTGTAAAGAAATTAATGTAATCTACAGCTTTATTGATTCTATTCATAATTTTAATGATTTACAAAGAAATATTTCATAATCTGATAAACTGAAGGTTTGATGTGATATATTCTATCTAATTATACGTTAAAATGTTATCATTTATTTACGGTACAAAAGTACACAAAATTAGTTATGAACATAAGTTTCTAATGCAATTCAAAACACTTGTCTTTGTACAGATGTTTCAAGTACAATATTCATTTGAGATGTTTTAATCTAAAATTGTGAATCGAATTTTGCTAAAGGTTTAAACTAAGTAAAGGCTTATTAAACTTCCTCAGTACCTCAGCTATTATCCTTACTATTATTATTACTATTATTCCTTTTCACATTAATGTCGTTTGTAATACTGCTCCTTAAATTGGGTAATATAAAATAGTGTTATTGTATTGTTATATTATATGATATCAGTAAGAAGATTATAAAGCTGTTTATAAGCTTATGTATCAAACGATACGTTCATAAGTAACTAATGATATTAATCACATGTATACGGGGTTTAACATAGTAGCTACTATGTGAAGTACATGTAGATATTTTAAATTCTATCAATTGATACGAAAATATTTTATTTTTTATCGGATCTGATTATTTTAAAATAATAGCAATAATTTAACAATAATTTAAATAAATTTAATAAATTTATAACATATGTATTACAAATTAGGTTATTACTTGCCAAAGATAAAAAATATTAGGCCTACATATAAAAAATACCTAGATAATTACTATAAACTAGTTAACTTAATAATAGTTTGAATTATTAAAACAATGTTCTAAAACTTACTAAATAGATAAATAATGACAATATTCAAACAATTAATTCTTACTGCAATAAATTTTTTTACACTATTTACATGTCACGAAGAAACTGCTTCAATACGCAATGCACTAACTGGTTTGCCACCTGATACAATCTACATTTACATCTTTAGAACTTTTGACTCTGTTTTCTGATCATCTTTTCAAATGTCCAACAAGAATGTTTAATAGGAAAGTGATGTGAAATATCTAGGATTGGATAGAGGTCTGACTTAGCGCAAGCACATCCAAATGAAAATAAAACACCTGGATTTAAAATTTTTAGGGAAGATGTATTGGGCCATCTATAGGTACTCCCAGCTGTCATTTGTAAAAAGAACAACTTTGTACATATCCATGCTTAAGCCTATTTGGACCTAAGGGATTCAGTTGTATATGGCACAGCAATAAGTTCGAACATCGAGATTTTGCAACGGTTTCAATCGGAAGGCCTGGGTACTAATCAAATGCAATATATTACCTATATTACTGTTCATTAGTTTTAAATTATCCACCGGGTTGGTGTAATGGTAAAGTCGTTACCGTTTTTTCCGATTAGCCGATTTTCGGAGAAGAAAGATCCGTGATTCACATCCTAGTGAAGGTAGATACTTTTATACAGATTTGAATACTAGACAGTGGTTACCGTAGTACTTTGATGGTTGTAGTTCAATTAACCATAATCTCTCAGGAATGGCCTGCCTGAGCCTGTACAAGACTAAACCTCATTTACACATCATATCCTCATCTCGTTGAGCGTTTGGTAGTTTTAACGGTGGTTTTAACGTGTTAAAATTTCCAGACCCTAGCCGGGAACCGAACCCGGGATTTTTCGCTTTGTAGCCTAGTAGGCTAGTAGGCACTAGTCACTACGCCACGGAGGCGGTTTAAAAATACATTATCCCATTAATTTATGTTTAAAAAATGTTATGGAAATGTTTGGATGTTGGCACTTTATGCATACCTTACGGACGTCCGGTAAACTGGACGTTATCATTACGTAAAATAGTATATAGATATCCTGTTTTCCGGACGTTGGTACTGAAAGGGTTAAATTGAACAAATTTCAACGTACATACATTAGGGATTAAAACAGTTATAAATAACACATTGCAAAAAATTTAGACCAGCCTAAAAATAAATTTAAAAAAAATTAAATCTAATTTTTTGAATTATTTAAGTAAAAAAACGAGTGAAATCATATGACAATGAAATCTCTAAAATGATTTACATAATATTGAATATTTAAGATAGATATAAAACGTATAGACTATTATATATTTTAAATTACTTAGAAACCCAGTGAGAAACTGTAGAATTATTTTGTAGTATTTATTCGTTCCGTACAGAGTAAGAAATAATTTTAATAAAGAAAGATGAATAAATTGTATCTAAAGAGGTAGAAAGAGATAATAAAGAGGGAAAGCGAGAAGTTAAGTAAACAGATAAAACGTGGTGCAAAAGCGCGTGATAAAAGAGGGGCAAAGTTCATTAGTGAAAGCTCAATAAGAGTCATAAACAAGAAGAACCGCGGTTGTCCAAAAGGTGGGGAGTCTTCATTTCCTGTTACCATAGTAACGTTATAAAGGTAACCAGATTTTATTGGTTGGTCTATTTACTTATACTTTACTTCATACTCTTAAGTCTTTGACTTGGGGTCTGCTACGCCAACAGAATGTTTAAAGGAAAAAACCTCTCAGCGGTATACTTTTGTAATCGTGCTCTTCCTTATAATGTAAACAGATGTACTGCTTTGGAATGATATTTTTATGTTCTCATTTTATTTGAAAACAATTTTGTAATTTTTATTAGATTTTGTAATAGGTTAAAAATGCTTCAAGCGAAATAGTAGGGGACATTGTAGAAGCACAGCGTAATTGTGGTGATTTTTCATTTTTTAAGAGTTAACTAACGAATTTTAAACAGTTGAGTATATTCCATCCCATGTATCATTCAAACTTATTTTTCTCGTCTATCAAAACCTCTTACTAATCATTTTTCATATATGATGATTTTTTATCAAAATCTCAAATCCTCCCGAATCAAATTATAATTCTTACACAATATGTATAATAATTCTTACACGAACTAATTTGAACTAAGACCAGTTTAGATTTACCGACGTTTGTATTTCACGCATGTTCATTTACTAATTTTCTGGTACAATTTTCTCAGTTACTAATATAGACGGAAATTTCAAACTAAAACCATTTTATTTATTGAATTATGCTGTTCAGCGTACAACAATAATAGTTTGCTTTTTAAATTCTGAATTTGTTAAATAATATTTTTTCACTTGATCTAAAATTGGCCAAATTATGAAATATTTTGCTCATCTAGCTCTTAAAATTAAGAATATAATGGCAAATTATTTGGTGTACCAGATGAAGTTATGAAGACACTCTGGCCAAAAATTAAATGAGATATCTTTATTAGTCTCTGAGAAAATGTTACTGAAGTGGATAAAAACCATAATTTCTGCAAAAACTACAGTTTTTCAAAAGAACACAAAGCAACACGTATAAATACTAAACAATGTTAAAACCTAAAACGTACAACACAGATTTTTAGGTTACTTTCCCACAAACCAAGCATTCACAACACGACAGCTAATTCTTGCATACAATTCCATCAGTAAGAGAAAGAACTGTAAAACTAATAGAATTTAAACGAAACAAAAAGTAAGCAATAAAATAGTAAAAAATCCGAAAATTTGGCGGGCACAATCATTTCCTTTATTAAGTTTTAAGGGTTTACAATAACATTACAGCTATAATTTATATACCAAATTAATCAGATACCTATAGAGAATAATAAAATAAAAATAAAATCAATTTTTTAAAAATTTTTAAACGTCTGTACCCCGTTAATAATTTTCGTATTATCTGAAAACAATGTGAGTAGTAACAAAATATACTCCAAAAACTGCTGAAATATGTCACATTAAGCGGCTTATTTTACATTGAGAAGCAGCAAAAACACTGGAAAATTTACTGCAGTACGTAGAGCAACACGAGAACGATACGCACAAAAGGTCAGGTTCATGAAGCGGTGGCAAAATATTTCATCATCATGATCAAAGTTTTTGGCATTACGACATCAAGCAATTAATAATTTTATGCAGCAGGGAGTTGTGAAACAGTTATCGGTATTGTTTTGGAGGTTGTAATATAACAAATTTATTGGACATCTGAAGTTGTTTATTTTTTGAGTCTATTAAAATAATAAACATCTCCAGCTGATTAAAAAATTAATACTTTAGAATTATTTAATTCACATTGACAAAATTATTTAAAAAAAGTTATTTATTCTAGTTACTAGGTAACTAAAGAAGAAGAAGCGATTTTTGTATAAAATATTTTAATGGACGGTTGAACACCAAACGGAAAACATGTAATAATTCCACCGTCCATTCAGTCTTAACAAATTAGATTCGTTTTATTCTATGAGACTAGAGATATTATTTCATAGTGTTTGCTAGGTCGACAGATTGTTGTTTTTATTTAACTAAATGAAATAAGATAGTGGTTTCTGAAATCTGACTAGACATGTATCTTGTTTTATTATGATTGACTTATCATTGTTTCTGAATGCTATAACTAAGCAATAAATGAATGTACAGGCTCGTAATTTTCATGAAATGTAAATAATAATGACCATGTCTAAGTAAGTTACAAAAATTGTGTCTTTTTATTTTTTTGTTATTATTATTATTGTAATGATTCAGGAGATATGATTTGAACTGAACAAGCACATTGATCACATAAGTAAAGTGATAATTAAAAGCATCTCCTTTAAGATAGATAACGGCATTCTCTTGTGTGTAAAGAATAAAATTATCTCTTACAAATTGTTGATCCCTTATGAAGAGATATTTAGTTTACTTCAAGGTATTTAGAGCCAGAAAACTCGGATGATAGTTGAGTCTTTTTCATATTAAAGCTGGATTTTGATAACTTATTTTACGGTGCCAATGTTAAGATTAGCGTGTATATACTCGTATTCTTGGTTTCGAGATATCACGGAATTTTTAGCGTTCGCTGAAAAAATTTTCTTTGAAAACGTTCGAATATGTTTAAACCTTGATATGCTGGATTGAAGTATGTCATATTTTTTATATATATAACAGCACTCATACACTTTAATGTTGACATTGTTTCTATTCTGTTGTCTGTTCGGAACCTTCGAGAAGGCTAAATTAGCAACCCGTATAAAAAGTTGTGCGTTTTTGAATCTTTTAACAGTTTTATTCGAAAATTGATGTTGTAAATTTGAATAAGGTATTTTATTGTTCAAAGTAATTATATCTCATTAAATTGTAATAAAGAATCGTACGGCTCTTATGTTAGAATAAATTCCAAATTAGATAACAAATTTATGGGAATGTAAAATAAATCAGTGTTCGTTTCAAAAGTAATTAACTTACAATCTTATGAAACGAAGATTTGCCATTTTGTATTTTCTAAATACATTGTTGGTTTTTGTAAACAGCTCTTATTAATTACTTAGGTATAATGGTGAGACGTTTGCGAATTAAACGTTTAGTATATAATATCTTACAATTAATTTTAATTACGATAATTCTGAGTTGCTAGTGTTCATTTCAAATGTCTAAACCACCTAAGTAGGTCGGAAGAACAAAATTAAACGGAACTGGCACGTGCGCGATCTGTTTGTGGAATTACATGTGCGCCCGCGGTATAGATACAGTTGGGCAAATACAATAGCGGTTGTCTGTATTTAGAGAAAGAGGAAAAGTAAGAGAGAATATTGATCTCTCTCACTTGGCTGTCTTCAACTAGTGAAGATTCAATAAATGTTATTGTTTGTCGTGTAACACAACAGCGGGAATTGTAATTTAACGTGGCATTACACCCACGCGGAATACTAACACACATGTAGAGATAAATTCGTGTAAGCGTACGTACGATTATTTCCTAAGTTAAAGAGAAAAGAAATGGGCTCTATATGGGTGTAAACGCCATATGTGCTTTTAGGAAGAAATCTTTTAACTTGAGCATAGGGCGTTGCTCTCACCCTGAAAAGGCATCTAATGTCTTAATTCAAATTTTCAATATATTTATTTACCTATTTATTTAATATCTCTTTATACTAAAAAAGATTTTTGGTGCGGTATGTACATTAGTATTGTATATGTATTTCCACCATTAACTCGAAAAAGAATCCATGTAATTTAATTCAGGTCATATTTATTTATCCCATAGAAATTTGCGGTTGTGTTGACACAAATTTATTTTGATAACGGTACATTTATTTAGTTCTTACTGTAACTCAATTGTAATTCACGTCCTGAACAATTACTGTATTTAAATAAATTTTAATTAACATAGCAACATGCCGATCTGGATGTATGGTAGTCAGATTTATGGAGCAGCAAAGTTGTCAGTCAATTCACATATTCAGCAATTACAAAGTAAGTTATTGCAACCCATTATTAATTCCTTGAGTTACGTTTCCAATTAAACGATGACTTACGCATTCCTTACTTTAAAGACGCACTTCTAAAATTGTACCGAAGGTTCAGAGACAGGCTGAAACCATAATAAATCCTTTATTTATACGTTACATAAATTCTCCTGATCTACAAGGAACGGCACAAAGACAAATGAAAGACGGTAGGGGTGGGACAGATGGACCGTGTAAAGTACAAATATACAAACAATGGAACTTACGGTGATTCCTAATTGTAGTCAAGAAAATCTAAAGGAGCTAAGTGCCATGTTTTTGAAAAAATTAGTTTTTTATTTAAAAATAACGTATGTACGGAATTGTGCATGTGTGGGAATTACACAGCAAAAAGAGCTATGGGTCAAACTGTTTTCAAATAGTTTCTACATTTATTAACAGATTGCGTTGGTGATAAGTCAAGTAAGGAAATAAAAATGTTTTTTTTTGCAATAACCGTAAAAATTGATTTTATCACTTAGCTCTTTTAGATATTCCCGGCTACAATTACTGTAACTTCAAAAAATAACGTAAAACCCATCAACTAATGTATGGGAAAAACCCTAATTGTTAGAAGTACATACATCACCATAGTAGTTAGACAATAAGTTGTAATATAGCCAACTATCAATCATCTGATACTGTGTAGTATCATTATTGAGTGTATTTCTTCTTCTGGGTTTGTGGGCCTTTTTATCACCTGCCAACTTACAGCCAATCGTTGAGTGGTTCTTCTTCCTTTTGGCCCTCCAGGTTGATTGAACGGTTGGTAGGAGAGGAAGGTTTGTCAACCAGAGGGTTCTGGTTTCGGATGCAGGAGAGTGTTATTAGTTTCATTTAAATTTATCTTGGAATAATTTGTAAGAAGCAGGAACAATATTTTCTTTATAAATATTATCATATAGAGGATATGTAAACTAATACAGAAACATTCAGGTAATAAACCTAGTACTACATTACTTTCTTTTTAAATTAGACAGTTACCTTTAATTGTTTTAATATCAGTAAAACATTTTTATGAAATAAATATTAAGTAAATATGTTTCAAAATATTAAAATAATTTTTTTGTAGATGGATTTCTAAAAAAACATTTTTATGGAAAAAGTGATAACTTTCTGGTGGAGAAATGTTGTTTCTCTCTTGATAACTCCTTTTCATCTCCAGAGATGCTGGAGTAGAAACTTTACTTTGATGTAAGACAAGGAGAGAAGGTAAGTTTCACTTTCTCATTAAATTTCTGTGATGTCACCTAAAAGGAGCATGACTCTGATAAAGGCTACCGTACGCGTAAATAGTTATAAAATTTCAGACCAAAGTTGACTTAGTGTCAACTAAAGGTAAGATTCATTAAGGATATGTTTTTAGTGTCAAGGATTTTGATGAAATAAAAAATTGTGAAAATGAAAATGACTAAGGAAAAAATCCCTGGATATATACTTCAAATGGCATACGAGTGATACGGGCCTACTCTCTCAAAGTCCTTAAGGGATTTTAAACCGTATCTGGTCTTTCAAATCCAAAAACGTGTCACATCTGGTAACTTGGGATCCATTACTGAAAAAATCCCCTTGGTCTACTTAGTATCAACGTGTAGACTAGGGAATATTTATTGATTTGTTTACAGCTTTACAATATATTTATTCTGATTTAAAGTGAACATTTTATTGTAGCCTACTTCACTCACTACATGAAATTTTATTAAAATTGAATACATACAGCAGAACGCATATTTACCGAGTTCAGCAAAAAAAAGACAATTATGGCAATGTTTTGGTAAAACAGTGCACTAAGGTTGTAAAATTTGCAAAGAGAGTGAAAAGGTTATTTAAATTTTAGCGTTTAAGATGTTTATATTTATATTCTATCCTAGTAAAGGTAGTTACTTTTAATCTGATTTGAATACTAGGCAGTGGTTGCCGGTGTACTTTGATGGTTGGGGTTCAATTAACTGTACTCTCTCAGGAGTGGTCGACCTGGGTCTGTACAAGACTACACCTTATTTACACGTCATACACATCATTCTCATCTCATTAGGTCATAAGATTGCTTATTGTTCTGCAACGTACAAATATTAGGATTTAAAAAAAAGTTTATAAAGAGCTATGCAGTGTTTGTTGTTAACTTTCTTCTTGTTCAGTATGCAATTTGTTTTAAATATCTGCAGCAATTTTACAATGTTTCTACGTAAAAATAAAAAAAATAATGTAAATATTTTCCTTGAATAAATAATTATAGAGGAGGGGTGTTTTACCTTTCACACAATGCACCTTTGATTATATCTTATTTTAGTGCTAGAGAGCTAACCAGTGAATTGTTTTAAGGGAAGTTGGGCGTTCAGAAATAATTTTATTATTTTTTATTTCATAATGCTAATTTACAGATTTTCCTTCATCGCTCGTTCTCGTCTATCACTAGCTCCGATATATATTTATTAAAATAATATCCAGATTCAGCCCCTCCGAACCGAAATCCTGGCTACGTGCCTGCGAGAGCACGTTCGAATGCTTCTCACTACTGGTCTTACTTTGCACAGGGTTTGTAATTCGGCCGTAGAAACTTTTACTTACTGGCAAACTTACAAAATAGCCTCAAAAATAGGACAAATTTTTCCGGCAGTCAAAATTGGCGTAATTCTAAAAAAAATATTTTGGGATAACAATATGTAAACTGTTTTTAACAACATGGAATGTAAGAGCTTTGTCCACTACAGAAATTGAATCAAGTAGTGTATTAAAGTACCATGAAGTCGACATTGATGTAATATTGGAAATGAAAAAGAAATTTAAGGGACCAAAGGACTTACAAGATTATAATTTGACGCATAATTTGTTATTTCATGACATTTCTCCGTATTTTAAAAAAGTAATGGTGTTGGCTGACGCATTTATCACGTAACACACCATTTCAGACCTCGTAAAGTAATTGTAGACATTTCTTCAACCTCTTGCAGTCTTTATTCGTATTATTCTTTCATTTTAGGCTTTTTATATTTTCTTATTATTTTTATCTACCCGTTGTTCTTTTTTACTTCTTTGTAGAAGCCCTTGAAGTTAGTAATCAGCTGTAATCAGTAATCTCCATGACTAAATTTAGTTCGGTCAATTATATTTTCTCGGTTAATTTCAGTTTTTTAATATATTTTCTAAATTTTTTAAACTATTTATATAAGGTACTATTTATATTTTTTACTATTTATATTTTTAAACTATTTATATTTTAAACTATTTATAAGGGCCCCTACTTTAGGTCTGTAAAGCTATGTTATTTCAGCTGTTTGTTATTGATTCTATACGCGTTTCTGTAGAACTTTAGTCTTTATTTCCTCATGATTTCCATTAACCATTTGTTGTTTTTTACTGTAAAGTTCTTCTCTTCCTTGTTATATTTACTGTCCATCTATTGTCTTCGGATTCATTTTGTTCCGGAAGATCTTTCACTAAAATGTTTTTGCTTCTCTTAGAAGAACATTTCCGGTCATTCTAAGTTATCCACTCGATTACAGACAAGCAAATTTTGTCATAGTATTGTCTATAATGTTCAATCTAAGCTTTGCTTGAGTGTAATTATCTTAAATAACTATAGTATCTTAAATAATAATAATATAAAGCAAACGATTATGTAAATTAAATGCACAATGAATGCAGTAATTAAAATTTAACAATATTTATTTATATTATTCTTTTTTTTCCTATTAAAGTATTTTGTATTTAAAGTCGTATCAATGGCTTGGTCATTAGTGACTACGGTAGATTATGTAACATTAACTGTGGGATTTGTCACGTGAAAATTTCTAGACCCTGGCCGGGAATCGAACCCGGGACTTTCGCGTTACAGGCCAATGCGCTAACCACTACACTACGGAGGCGGCCAATTTATATTATTATTCTAATATAAAATTACTTTACTTAAAGTTTAAAACAAATGATTTATAGTGATTTGACTCGGATTGTTTTATAAATTTATGAAGCACATTTAAATTATAAAAGTAGATATACGGTCTTACTTCACTCGTTTCTGAAATCTTACCTTACGAATAGGTTTCTTCTTTGAACTGAAAGAGATGTCTTACATTCCCACACTTAAAAGTAAGTTCAAAGGTTTTATTACACTTCAAATAGCTTTAGATCACTCTACCTTGTACAACGGTTTCATTTGAATGAGCTCTTTGAAAGAAAGGAAACCAAAATTGCAATCTCTGTATGTACTCAACTTATGTTTGTTTTATCTTATTTAGAACTTCAATTATAATACCTATTATTATACCTTTTATTGAAAAAAGAAAAAAATAGTTATTTTATTATTGTCATTTTCTTTTGTTTAGTATTAATTTTACGTAGATTCGGTCACCTTTGATACTTATACGTACCTCTGGTGGAACATTCACAAATAAATAAAAGGAAACTAATTTTGTTTAAAAAAAGAAAAGAACAATATTATCTATTATTTATTTATCTTATTTTTTCACACAATTGATACTCATTACGCATCATAACCATTATTTCGTACAAATAATAATAATTATAATATGAAACCAAATCAAGCAAAAGCCGAAGACGAAAATAAACCAAGAAATAGGGGTTGACTTTAATGCAGTTTTTATTAACGATGAAGTTTGTTATTTTTAAGAAGGTCGCTTCAAAAACTTTTAATCAAAATATACATTTTCTGATGACTATTTATAATTTTTCTTGCCTATATGAATATATAGGAAGATAAGTATTGTTTTCATGTCGATTTTTTGAAATCGATTTTCCACTGGATATATACGTTTTCAGACCCCCTGAACCCCAAAAAACATGTTTTTAGCGATTGGTCTGTGTATGAACAGAATATCTCAGGAACAGAACATCGTACAAAGTAGAAACTTAAAACATAAGTTAGGTACTAGCCTACTAGAGAACCCGACACGAACATTTTCATCAAAATTGGTCTACCGGAAATAGCAGTTTATAAATGTCATTTTAACTTTTTTGCGATTTTCTCAAAAACGGCTTCTACGATTTAAAATAAAATCGCCTCATTCACCAAATTTTTTATTTTCTACAAGTAAGGGTAGGCGCCATACTGCTAAAATTCTTGGGGAGGCTGTGCTCTTTTAACAATTGCTGCCTTAATATGCATTTACCGAAAAATGTATATAATTAAAAGTTGTAGAAAATTAAAAAATTTTATTTGTAACATTTCTTTGTATAACGCTTAGTTTAGCGGTAATTAGAGATTTTATATTTTTATTCATGAAAATTTAAAAAAATGGACTTTTTAATATATTGGCCTTAGTATGTATTTTACAAAAAAAATGTATACTCGTATAATCAAATTTATACAAAATTAAAAGTTCTATAACTTTTATTTTGTGAATTTTTCTCTACAAACAAGTATTTAATTACAAATCAATTCATTAAATTAATCACTACAGATATAAAAATAGAAAATTACAATGTGCTTAACTTAATAACAGACAAAAATTTAATAAAAAATGTTCTAAGACGTAACTAAGATTTAGTTAAAATTTAACTAGAAAATATATAGCCATTTACAATCAAATAAAAAATTAATATCTACTTACAAATTGATAACACTTGTACGCCAACTACTCGTCATAAAGAAACTATTCAATAGTTTATGACGCAACAACTGGTTTATTAACTCACTGTTGTCACTTTGGTGTTCACGAAAACCTGACGAACTACAAAATGAATAGTCGCTTTATGTATAAAAATTCATCGAACGTTCTCAAACATTGATGAAACAGAAAAATTACAAGAAGACTCGAGACGAACAATTTCATCAAAGTTTGTCAACCGAAAGTAGAAGATTATTCGGGCAATTTTTTACTTTTTAGCAGTTTAAAAAAAATGGCCACCACGATTTTGAATAAATCCCCTCATTTACTCAATTTTTTGTGTTCTACTAGGTGGGGTAAGCGGTAGCCTATGCCACGGAATTCGTGACGGGGGGCTGCGCTCTCGTGGATTTTTTTAAAAATCGCGGCCTTCGTATTCATTTAAGGGCAAACATTTCAAAGTTATAGAAAATTAAAAATACCTAAAACTTTTGGTTAAGCGTTCTTTTTTGGACAGAAGTTAATTTAGTGCGTATTAGTTATTTTCAATATTTTACTCATTGAAATCGGTTTTAAAATTGCAATTTCTTAAAATATTACAAAATATCTTTTATAAATCTAGGTCACAAAATATGTCGTTATGAAATTTAGAGTTATTTTTTTGGTGTAAATAATGAAAGTTTTTGAAAATTAAAACTAACTGTTTGAACATAATTCCATTAGATATTGTTTATTTAGTGTCATTCACTCATGTTTCAAATTAGTTTATGTTTTTATTTTGCATTGTCCACTCATGATTTTAATTATTTGTACTGACAAGGGAATGTCGTGCGAGTGTTTCTACCAGATTTTTAATAAGTGTGTTAATTAAATCCAGTGCTATTTTACGCAAGTTTACATAATGTGTTGTGATTTAAGCGTAAGTAAAGTTAATTTAACTTTGTAAAGTACAAAAAACTTATTGCCTCGTGGGAAACATCGGCACATTGTTTCTATAAGTAGATAATGAAAGTATTTTAAATCAGGTTAATTTTTGAAAACAGATTTGCAATATCATCAAATAATTTCTAAGTAATTTTGTAAAATAATAATTTTACGTAAGAACTCTTACAAATTTATTCTCTTTCGCACTTTTGACCAAAGTTTTGAAAAGTAATAAAAGTGTTGACGTAAGATGAAAATCGAATTTGAAGATTTCTAAATAAGACTCCTATTTCAGAAAGCAATTAATTCTGAAAGATTTCAACCGTCAAAGGCGGACAAGTAGTTTTGTTCAACAAAGAGGCACCATCTGCTTGAGCCAGTTTTCTCCCTTCAGTAGAGATTGGCAAAGTTCGCATAATATTAACAAAGTTATAGGAAGGTCCTAAGAGGTAAAACCAGACTTTTCTTGTATGGGAACTCATCTCCCAGCCCTCTTAAAACTTGATTCTAACAACACGATAAATTTTACACCTAATATAAACGAATTGCAAAAGACATTTAATTTAAATTTACTGATTTAAACTTTGAGATTCTCTTTTTTTAATTTCACTGAGATTCAATATTTCTTCACAAACATGTAAACTTATCCTATAACTTGGCCAAACTTCAGACGTTCGTAGTAATAACAGTACCTTTCTCAAAAATAAATCCTTAATATTTTTATTCCTGATATGGTTATCATATTTTACACTAAGAAAATTATTTCGAAAATACGTCTTTTTATTTATCTTAAATTTATATATTTAGCTACAATCTGTTCTTAAAAATACAATACATAAATGTGTTGAAAAGATAATTAGCACGTAAGGTATTTTCCAGTGGGAGATACATTTAATAGATTAACAATGTTTACAGGTTGATTGTGCTACAATTATAACGGTGTTAAATTTTAAGAAAGCGAAGTCAATATAATTTAAGTTACTAAACAAATAAATCTGTCAGGTGCCTCTGTTTCATCCAAGGAATTGTACCATTACCGTCCGATAAAATGATTGTCAAATAATTTTCGTGTGATTGAAGTCATTTTTCGTATTTAGCTAATCCTAAAATTTTAAATTTTTGCTTTAACTGTAAAAATAAAGAGGACTTTACATATGTGGTTGTTTATCATGTAATGCCGTCAGAGTTTTGAGGACTTTTGACTGAAAAAACTGAATAATTTGGATATTTGAGTTACTGGAAGCGCGTCATAATTGGATATCATAGGCCCAGACTGGTTTGAGAATAGTTTTGTAAATTAAGTTTGTTTTAGAGAGATAATTTTAATGTCGGTCTGAGTAGTCAAAATAATTGTTTAAATGTTAATACTAGCTCATAGTCTGCGAAATGTGTCTAAGTGAAATACTAGAGATTTAGCTGTGTTTGAGTAAGAAATTTGTGTGTTGTAGAAATATAAATATGTATGGACAATTTTTATGTAAGTGTGTAAATGTAACATGTAAGCTTTTGTTTTGTTTGTCTTCAACTGCCATTTCTTTTGCCAGTTTTGTATCAGGTTTAAATGATGTTGAAGTCTTAAAGTTTTCCTGGTGGGTCTTCGTGTGGCATCTCAAAAAGTGGCTAATGTTTTATCTTATATTTGTAGTATGTATGACGTAAATTAAATGTATTTTTTTCGTCTAGTGTACTTTATAGACACTAACACGCTGCTTGAGAAACTACGACTTGTATTGAGTTTTTATGGAGATTGTTCAAAAGGAATTTTACAGAAAATGTACGATTTTAAAGAAAAGATTTTAAACTTTTGCAAAAAGGGTGAATTAATAATTTTTTAATTTTTCAGAGAAGTCCCTGGTAACAAACTTTAACAATGTTAAACATTTATAGAAATTTAAATATTCAAAATTTACAAAATGTACATTAAAATAAATTGTAAAGATTACCTAAAATTTAAAAGTAAATAGAGAAAAACGCAATGTTGACCCAGTTATACAGTTTGGCAGAGACTGCTGCATGAATGCGATGCTTTTTGCTGGTGATCTGTGGTTGGTTCAGAAATAGAAGGATGAGCTCAAAAATCTGTATAAGTCCTGTGTACATTGTGTGAAATTTTAATCGCAAAATTTCCGTCACGAAAACCAAGGTGATAGCGTTCAAGGGGAATATCCGGTTCGATTGAAGATTGTCATAAATGATGCGATAGTGAAGCAGGTATTCAATTTTAGGTAAGTGGGATGTAACGTAGGAGTAGACTTGGATTTAGACATCAAGAGGAAGATAAGTAAGTTTCAAAGGATTTGTGACACAATCAATAGGACATTGAACTACAGGGCCAGACCTGACACAAAGATTAAGTTTTACAAGGTGATGGTAACCCCGATAACAATGTATGGGAGTGAATCATGGGTGACTACGACGAGGAATGTACAAAACTCCAAGCAGCGGAGATTAGATTCCTGCGAAGAGTTAAAAGAATGCTCGAGATTGGATAGCTTGCGGAATATGGATATAAGGAAGGAGCTCCAAGTTTGCTACCTGAATGAGAAGATTGAGGGGTATCGAGGGCGATGGAGGGGACATCTGGACAGAATGCCGGACCACAGAATACCCCTCCATGTACATCGTTATTCACCGGTTGGACGGAGAGATGTGGGACGACCTCGGAAAATATGGATATAAGCTGAGAGTTTCAAGTTTGTGAGTTCGGAACAGGCAACGGCGTAACCCTTAAAGGAAAAAGAAGAACAAGAAGAATTTCAGAAAAGAAACATGCCTAAAAATTTACACAAACAACAAAAACGCCGGCTTGTGGTGTAGTAGTCAGCACAACTGGCTTCTACGCCAGGGTCAAGAGTATGATTCTCGATTAGGTCTGGCATTTTACAATCACTCATTTTCATCTATCACCCTTCTCGTTGCCTCCATTAACAGTAATTGAAACAGTTTAACGTAAAAAACTAAGGTACTCGAAATGAAGACATCCTAGGGATACATTTAAAAGTATTATGACAACACAAATAAATTTATTAAGTACCTTCATTGCGAGGCTTTCTTTGCTCATGAATCGTAACAAGGATAACCTATCTATATCTATCTATATAAGAAATGATTTAAAATTTTTATGTAATTAAAAACCTTTGTATTTGTTATTTTTATTATCTTTAAAGACATTAAGCAATCTAAGAAAACCCATCTAAAGGCAACTGAATGTAGTCAGGAAAGTTACCTCATGACGTACAATATTTTATACATCACAAAACTAAATTAAACTCAAACTCTCAACCGTGCAAAACGACAAACGAATTTAAATTATTTCATTCTCCCGGGTTTCACAACCTGGTATTTGCATATTCATTAAACAAAAATATGCATTCTGATTTTGTAAAACAAGAAAAAGTGTGTCTCCTGTTGAACGCGTTTCATTTTGTTTCTATTTAAGTGAAATTATTCCATGCGATAAGTTTTATAATGAGAATAAAGGAATAAACTGATTTTTGTTAACTATAGTTTTTCCATTGAATAATTAATTTTGACTAAACCAGGTGATACTATATTGTTTTTATGAACTCCCCTGGGATATGGAGCTTAGTTGAGAAGCAGACCTGTTACTTTAAACCCGGCTGTCAATGTATTTAGCAACATTGACAACCGAGTACTCACAGGAAAATTGGTTTTTTTATTTGCGTTTTCCCTGCTTAAGAGAGCATAAAAATTTCAATGCTTTCATATTTTCTTCGTATTCTAGCCGTCTGACGTTCTTCAAATCCTCGTCATGCGTTCATTATCTTTCCTCTTTCGTTCCTCTGTCCATTTCTTTCTCTTAAATTTTGTATTATGATGTTGATTATGAGTTCGATTAAATTTTTCATATTGATTTCTAAGATGGCTAATTTTCAAAATGATTATATATATACTTTTTTAATTTATACTCCGGGTGTCCCACGAAATTTAAACCAAAGGGAAAAGCATTGATTTTCGTTAGGTTGTTAACATTTTCTTCCCACGAATAAATAAAGACTTGTTATAGTCAGGAATCATTAGAAAATATTTAGACCTTTTAAAAATATAAATTTTGATAAATTTTAAGCTGTATTTTAGCCTAAAAAACAAAAATACATAAATTTGTGACTGTTTTCTATTTATGTATTGTAAATTTGATCAATTTGTCGTATTGTATGTTGGGAGTAATGGTAACGTTCTGGTATAGAGATGTAAAGATAGGGGTAAATGGGCAAATAGTATGCAATTTTTTTACGAAAGAAGGATTAATTCTTTATTTTATTTTAAATGGTCGTACATCGTTTTAGTTAAGTTTAGTCTAAGTCTTTGTTAACTTCTAAAAGATTTTAATATAAATTTTATCTGTTATTAAGATATGTACTGTAGGTCTGTTGAGACCTGAAGCTTGCGAAATGGTATCTACACAGTAGCGGGTACTTACTAAGTGAGGGGAAGTTGGCTATCACTTTCCAACCGGCACCGCTCGCTTTTCACAACCGGCGTCTAATACAACACGCTATTAGCAAATCTGAAAACATTTTTACTGACCACAAGTCTATAACTCATCGATTGAATTGAAATTACATAACACTTTCGAACCTACAAGTTATACGAACTAAGCCACTGTGTTTACTACTAACTAGCTAGATAAAGATTTAAGAATATAGAAAATTGTAGCTACGTAACTTAGTGTATGATTGTCTTCAACTTGAATAAGCGATAAACTGTTGGCTTGGTTTGTTTATCCTTTTAATGTCAACAAGTCGTACACCGCTAACAACGAAATACAGAACCATACTTGTGTCTTTGTTATTACTCATTGTTTACTTATTCTGTCATCTACATACCAACGTTCAAAGACGGAGGAAGCGAAGCAGGAATCTCCTGTTTTAGAAACGATTATATGCTATTAATAAATAAATAAATTAATCGATGAATTAGTAAGAAGTAACTAAATAACACGTTGAAGACCTGTCAGTGGATGTGCTCTCCACGCACGTACTTTGAAGAATTCTGTGTGGAGGGGCAAGCATCAGGTCTAAACATCTCGACTAAAAGTTAGTATAACTTTCCAGTCGTTAGAACTGTTATAAATAATGTACGAGGCGTATTTTGAAAGTAAGTACCGTTTTGAAATTAAAAGTAAACAAGTAGACTTTTCTTGATAATTTTATTTTTATATGAAAGCCAGTATTTTAATCTACTCTTCTACATAATTGCCACCAATATTAAGACACTTATCGCATCATACAACCAGCTTTGACACCTTCATCGTCGTTGTGGTGACTACCCGGGTGAAACTCATTAGATAACGACGAAATCGTAAAGCCTCTGCTCTCTCTCACTTTTCATCAACTTTCTGCACCAAATTGTCAGTAATGATTGAAGGTCGCCCACTTAGTTCCCCATGATGCAAATTCGTATGGCCATCTATAAGCTCTCACCCATTTCTGTACCATACCATCGCTCATAATGTTTTCTCCATGAACTTCACTGATATGACGATGAACTTCAGCCGTTTTCATGTCTTTAGCACTAAGAAAACGAATCACAGCGTGTATTTCACAGTCGGCGGGATTCTCAATCGGAGGAGACATTTTAAATACTCACAACAAACGGAAACACGGTCAAATGATTCTGTAATGGCGTCTTTGGCTTGCCAATAGATAGTGGTACACAGTGCGCTTGTGCCAAATACCATCACTGCAGCGGCGGAATTTCAAAACGGTACTTACTTTAAAAATACGTCCCGTACATAAATAGGGTAATTGCTACTAACTTAGAGCGAATTTTTATTTTTAGAAGTATTTATTCTTTAAAAATAAATAAAATTTCATCCTAGTTAGGACATTAACATAACAAAGTACAAAAACATTTATGCAATAAACTGGAACTAATTTAATAACGACATTGAATTTTAACCCTTCTGCTAAGGCGTGTTTATCGTCGTATAGTGAATGTTAAAATGTCAAAACACGCTTCGAAATAAATTCATTTATCTAAGGCCATTACCAATAAGATATTGTGAAAAAATGACAGGCATTTTATACAACTCGTACGGTTATTTTTATTTTAAAACCATAAAAATCGGTTGCGTTTTTCGCTAGCTACAGCGGGCGAAACACTTTAGCGCGTAAAAATTTGTAGGTTACTTTATATTTTTGGCTGTAACGTGCTAAAATTTAAGTTTATCATGAAATTGTACAGAACATAATTTGTAGAAGACATTATCTTGAATAAAACCATGTTTTACAATATAATTTAAAGTAACATTAGCCCTAATAGTTGCAGTTTGAAATTTACAACGCGCAAAGTGGGAACAGAATCTGTGATATTCGAACAGTGTTGCATTGTCAAATTCCTGCCATTCCCTACCCTCTTGTTCAAAATACGTATGTGAATAGTATTGACACTGAACACTTAAACAGTTAAAAATACACATACAAAATTAAGTAGTAGTGGTAAAAGGATAGAGTTTGTAATAGGCCATGAAACAGGTCGTGGGAGCTTTGACGAAGAAAGACAATATTTACTCTCAGAATTTCCGCATACCACGCCAACAGTTGCACGTAAGACAAAAAGATTTGATTTTATAGCATCTATACATTATTCTGATTTAGTAGGTAGTTCTACGAACCTTATAGATGAAATATTCCATAAGTTACATTGTCTGAAGATAGGACGACTTCAAAAGTAACTTGGCAACTTACGACCATAGTTTAAACCTTGCTATCAATACATTTAAATTGTGTTTTATATGAAATTAAAGAGCCATTTAAGGCAAGTAATTTGATATATAAACCGAACAAATCGCTTTATAAATACTTTGGCTAAAGGCTTTTAACGCTGGTAATTATCAGGGCAACTGAGATTGCCTCCCGTAGCAGAAGATTAATTCACATAGTGACTATGTAGAGCATTAATGTAAGTTACGTTATTTATTTTATTCTGTATCACTTTGTTTTTACATATTTTTCTGATTAAACTTTTTACAACAAAACGGTCTTTACTTTAGAGATGATCCTCGTATATGCCTAATTTTATCTAAATTTTAAAGACTTTAAAACATTGTATATGCCTACTAAAAGTAACAACTAATGCAAGTGTAGAAACTTGGTAATGGAAAGAACCCATCATTTACCTTAAAGATTTTAATACCGATTTAATTTATTTTTAACTAGAATCATTTAACATTTGTTCAAAGATCTAATAAATAAGGGTAGGCGTACCATTGTCAAGGAAACGATATTCAGTAATTAGTAGAAACTTCCGTCTTAAAATGTAATCCTCTCTACTGTACAAATCTACTTAACAGATTTCTCCTACCTTAATTAACCTTCATTACCTACTTAGGAAACTAAACATGGAACACGTATATTGGTCTTAATGGCGGGTTTCAAATTGATCCCAATAGGAGAGACGGTATTCCTACAAAACCAAATATATATTAGCAACTCTAACTAGCTTCGCTTTACTCTAAAAAAGTTTATTTATTGATCTTACAATACTGTATGTGAAAATATTTTGAGAAAGTTTACTTTTTTATTAGTTTAAAACTAATGTCTCATTGGGAAACTAAAACTTTTCCCTGCAGGCTTCTTCAATGCATAATAACAATAAATTATATTAGTCCAATGAATGAACCGATTTTAACGCAGTTTTAAAAGAGTTAGTGTAGTGGTCAGGGTAACGTTTTTTTTGCCTGGGAGTTCGATTCCTGGCATTTTTTCGTTTGCATATAACCTAAATAATGACCAATGTACAAACTTATGTAGGCATTACCACTCAAAAAAAGACAAATCCTGCAGAATGAGGCTTTAGACTGACATATATACAGGAAGAAAAGTATTGTTTTCATGTCGATTTTTTGAAATCGAGTTTTCACTGGATGTACACGTTTTCAGACCCCTGAACCCAAAAAACATGTTTTTAGCGATGTGTGTGTGTGTGTGTGTGTGTGTGTGCGCGCGCGTGTGTGTGTGTGTGCGTGTGTGTGAACAGAATATCTCAAGAACGGAACATCGTACGAACTTAAAACTTGAAACTTAAGTTGATACTACTACCGGACCCGATACGAACATTTTCATCCAAATCGGTCAACCGGAAGTAGTAGTTTATTCCTGTAATTTTTCACTTTTTTCCAATTTTCTCAAAAACGGCTCCTACGAATGTTTTTAAATCACCTCATTTTTTACTTTTTTTATGCTTTACAAGAAAAGGTAGGCGTCATGTCTACTGAATTTCTTGGCAAGGTTGTTTTCTTGAAAAAAAATTGTTTATTTAAGATTGCGGCTTTACTATGCATTTTAGCGGAAAAATGCAATTTCAATAATATGTAGTAAAAGTTAATCTGTTGACTTATTTATTGCTTCTTCTTCGTCTTCTCTTCACGGATTAGGCATTCCTACCTGTTCTGGTAGCCATCTTTTCTTCGGCCTGCCAATATCTCTGCTTTACACTGATTTGTAACTTCTCGCTACACTAGGCAAGCGGCTTTCCGGCATTCTATTTAAATGATGATCCATTGGGGACGACACAATTTTATTTTTTCGTTGAGTGATAAAATTCCCAATTCTTGCCTTATATCTTCATTTCTGATCCTGTCTTGTGCAACCCTTGACACACCTTAAGAATTTCATTTCGGCAGTTTGGATGTTTCTTTTTCCCTTTTCCTCCTCACCCATACTATACTGCCTTATGTCAAGGCTGGAAATACCACCGTCTTATAAAACTTTAACCTATTACTAAACTTTAACGTATTGCTTAGACTAAGTAGTTAATTTATCTCAAACTGAAAAGACGACGATTCTCTTAATTGATAACATAAAATTTTCACTTAAATTCATACCAAAGTAATATGCTCATTTAATACTTACTACCTCTAATCAGATTCTTTAATTCCTAATGTGTGTAAGGTGTAATCTGTCTAATTTAAGAAAAATAAGCAACCCCATGATCCACTGATATGAAGATGATATGTGTGACGTGTAAATAAGGTGTAGTCTTGTATAGATTCAGGCTGACTATTTTTAATCGAGTATGATTAATTGAACCCCAACCATCAAAGTGCATCGATAACCGCAGATTATTTTACGAATCTATATAAAACTAACTATTTTTACTAGGATTTCAACCACGGAACCTTCGTTTCCGAGGAATTTATTATACCATAATACTAGCCCAACCCAGTGAGTAAAAAGATTTTTACCTTCTCTTGCCTGTATGAATATATAGAAAGGAAAGTATTGTTTTCATGTCGATTTTTTGAAATCGAGTTTTCACCTGATCTACACGTTTACAGAGCCCCTGAACCCGAAAAACATGTTTTTAGCGATTGGTCTGTGTCTGTCTGTGTGTATGTAAACAGAATATCTAAAAAACGGAACATCGTACGAACTTGAAACTTAAAATTAAGTTATTACATACCACTAGAGGACCCGACACGAACATTTTCATCAAAATCGGTCAACCGGAAGTAGTAGTTTATTCGTGTCATTTTTCACTGTTTTTGCAATTTCCTCAAAAACGGCTCCTACTATTTTTTTTTAAATCGCCTCATTTACTAAATATTCTATGCTTTACAAGATAGGGTAGGCGCCATGTCTGATGAAATTCTTGGGGACGGTTGTTTTCTCGTAAAAAATTGTTTTTTAAGATTGCGACTTTAATATGCATTTTAACGCAAAAATGTATATAATAAAAGTTGTAGAGATTTTAAAATTCTGCTACATTTTTTACAAACATTTTTTTTATAACGCTTAGTTTAGATGTAATAAGCGATTCTCTGTTAAATCGATTTTGTTTAGATATCAGCCTTAGTACGAATTTTACGACAAAAGTGTATATAATCATATTTATAGTAAATTAAAATATCTACAATTTTTATTCAAACCAATTTTCTCTGCAGAGCCTAGTTTAGCGTGAAAGAGTGATTTTCCGTATTGTTAAGCCAAACTGAGGTTGGTTTTCATTTTGCGTCTTTCACTCATAATTAAAAATAGGTTATGTTTATTGAGGTTAATTTTTTTGTTTATTTCTAATGTTTGGTTATATTGTTAATTATTTGCATTGGCAAGAGAAAGTTGTGCGAGTGTTTTACACCAGATTTTTTAATATAAATTTTCTTCTCAAAGAAATGAAGAATAATGAATTGTGGTCTTAAAAATTAAATAAATTTACAAGGAACACTTAAATATTTACTACACTAAAAGAAGTTCGTTTGGTTTAAAGAATATAAAGAGACATTGATAAACTAAAACCCTTGTGACGGAGAGGATCATTTTCTTTTCCCATCGCTTTCCCTTTCATAATCTTTATGAGTGAGCGAACAGGATTTTCCCTATTCAAAGAGAATGCATAAATTTTAAAAACAATACAATCTTTTTATGCTAATAATATTGTTAAACTTTTTTGAGTAGATAAGCGTATTTTGTATTTAACTGCAGTAGTTTAGTCTTACAAAGCCTTTCTTATTTTACTTCTACAGTTTATTTTATGCCCGCTTTCTTAAAGACACGCCGCCTATTTGTTAATTTAATTTACTTTGTATTAGTACTTGCTTTTGTCTTGAATTAAAATCTACCTGCATGCCTTAGTCATTCGGGTTGCTTTAAGTTTTATTTACTTCTCAACTTTAGGACCACTCTGTTTGGTAATGTTCGTGCATTTACACAAAACAGTTTTCCCAAATTAAAGTTTTTCAACTATCTAAAGCAATTTTTGCTGCGTATTACTAGGGTGATTTCATTCGTTACATTAAGCAGGTGCGGTTCTTTAACTAAAAAAGCAGACAACTACAATAAGAAAAAAATACCAGAACAAAAGTTTTCTGAAACTCCCTTATTGCTTTACTGTTTTGTCATTATAATGAAAGAAAATCTGATTATAACCCCATAAGAAAATCATTTGTAGTTATCACATTAATTCAATTTTTTTAATTTTTATTAGGAAAATTTACAACTGTACATAAAAACGAGTGAATGAGATGATTATGAAATGGGATAAAATGCGCTTTAAGACTTAGAGGAGATCACCACTCAACAGTGGGCTCCAGCTGGAAATGTTCTGTGAACGGATTGCATAACTGTGTGTACTATCGGAAATTATTTATTACAAAATGATATCCCTACTCCATCGTCGGCGTAGACGTCTGCGGGGATTTCCAGGAGGTATGGTAGGTGTAGTTTGGGTACAAGTTCGTTGCTATGATGTAATAATTTCATACGGAATCTTGTGTAAATTTTACAAAATAAGTTGTTTACGTACGGAATTTTGAGGTCATTGTGCAAACAGTCATTGGTAACGAAAAGGGAGCGTTTGAAAAATTTAATTTGTTTTTAATTTAAAATTATATTTAAATATTATTTTTGGTGAAACAAAAATCGTATTGTCATATGTAATCCTAATCCTAAATATTTAACATTTCGAACTTGTCTATAGTTCGGTTACCAAGTGTAATTTTTAGTGAACTCGTCATCTTCCCTTGAATGCCATAATTTTTATTTTTGCGCCGATACTCTCATGCCAAACTCTGAGCTAATTTTGTCCAACTTATTATAAATGGCATATTGGAGGTTGTCTTCAGTGTCAAAAATAATAACAGTTTCGTCTACAATGAATTTAGGAATACGTTATTCCAAAGCTGAATGCCTGAGATTTTGTACCCGGTTAGATAGAGAACATAACGAAGCTATGTTCTCTATCTAACTACTATCTACTTATCTACTATCTATCTATCTACTGCAGTGGGGACCCAACTGCCGCTAAAGGAAAGGCTAGGCCTGAACCCGGTAGCCGAGCCGTCACTCTTCGAGCTCCGCTTCTGCCACGCCGACCCGCCGCTTCCAACCACCAAGAACGGCCCTTTTCAGGGCCACCAATTTTCCAAATAAGGTTTTGCCACGTGTCGTCAGTCCCGGTCGGCAACAGTTTATTGAACATTTTAAAAAAATCATGTAAAAATTAAAGTTTTATCAAAAAATTTAACTCACAGTACTTTATGTTAAGTAAATAAAATATTTACGAATACGAAGGGTTGAAAGTGGTTAGTTAATTATGAAGAACAGGTGTTGCGGTACTTGAAAATAAACTAATTAGAGACAACTGTACTAATAATATTACGGATAACTAAACCTAGAAAATTTGTGACTATTTTAAAATAGATTTATCGTTAGGTGTGGTTTGATAATTCTGTGAATTTAAAGAATAAATATGGCTGAATTTATGTTAGTAGGACGACAGTAATGAATCTATTTAATTCAACCGCGGAAGAAATGATATCGAAGTGGTAAATGTAACAAAGACTATGAGATATATGGAAGTAGATTTCTCATGATTAAGGGGCATTGTGCCCTAAATGACCTTTACGACCTCTCCCATTGAATAATAGAACAAATAAGGGCGCGGTCTTCTCTATAGTCTACAGTTTATTTCACCTGTCTAGTTTAATAGGCCATTACCAACTACAATTTAAAACAGATTTTAAAAAGTACATTGTTAAATTTATTTCAGTAGTTCTAAGCTCATTGTACCTTACTTTTTAAAGCTTTATCTTAAATGCTGGAATTTCATTTGAAGAGTTTCTCTTTCAAATACTACATTTTCTTTTCTACTAAGGGAGGATTGTTAATAGTTTAAGTGTAATTTAATTTTCCACAGGATTAGTCTTCTGTAGTTTCATAGTATCGTGTTTGACACGATATAAAAGTATTACAAAATAATTTGAAATGTTTTAAAAGTATTTGACAAATCGATCGTGGTTATGTTAAAGTCAAACTTTTGAAACGTTTTCATGTTATACATTTTATTTAAAAGCTATTTACAATAATCTGTTATTTAATTAAATTTCATGATTTATATCCTGAGTAGGATACTTTAACACGCTTTCTTAGAAAAGGGAAACCGTATTCCCCAGAAAACTTAAACTAATAGGTTCCTAATTTTATTTTATTATTCAGTACTGATAATTATTATTTACGAATTGATGATCAGATTCCTTGTGAATAAACTGAGGTGACAAAATGTGTTGAACAACAAAAGTTTTGAATTGATATTGTAATTTGTTTGATCAATAGTTGACATGACAAACTACCATGGTTTGACCGACTGAAGTCAAAGATCCTGAGTTAAATTTGTAGAATTTTCCGTTAATTTTAAACCTTGTTTTGACGGCGTACAAGTTTAATTTATAATTGTATATAAGTTTTGCAATTAAGTTTATAAAGAATTTTTTATGATTGTTAAAACTCTTAACTCTATATTTTTAAACTTATTTTGTTAACTGGTTTTAATATTTTTAGAATCACAATTTTTAAAACACGGTGCAACTGTAGGAGTCATCTAACAGTTAATCTAGTCTATACGAGTATATTAATTATTATTAATATATTAATTATTATTACTTTACTAATTTAATTATTAAAAAATAATAGATACATATAATTATATCTCGTTACTACTGCATAAGTTTTTTACTATGTTCATAATTTCATTCCAAGGTACTACAGCAATAACCGTTGTACACATGGTCATACATTTTAAAAATATCCTTACGTTACTGAGATTGTTACTTTCTCTTGCCTATATGAATATATAGGAGGGAAAATATTGTTTTCGTGTCAATTTTTTGAAATTGAGTTTTCACCGAATTTACTCGTTTTCAGAGACCCTCTGAAACCAAAAACCTGTTTTTAGCGATTGGTCTGTGTGAGTGTGAACAGAATATCTTAGGAACGGAATATTGTACGAACTTGAAACTTGAAACAAAAGTTAGATACCACTAGAGGACCCGACACGAACATTTTCATCAAAATCGGTCAACCAGAAGTAGTAGTTTATTCGTGTGATTTTTCACTTTTTTGCGATTTTCTAAAAAACGCCTCCTACGATTTAAAAAAAAAACACCCAATTTACTACATTTTCTATGCTTTACAAGATAGGGTAGGCACCATGTCTGTTGAAATTCTTGGGAAGCTTGTTTGTTTGCAAAAACGTTGTTTTTTTAAGATTACGACTTAAATATGCATATTTAACGCAAAAATTTATACAATAAAAGTTGAGATTTTAAAATCCTACAACATTTATTTCAAACAATTTTTTTTTATAACACTTAGTTTAGCGGTAATAAGCAATTTTCTTTTTTTCTCACTGTTTTTTCTCATGAAGATTTCAGCCTTAATATGTATTTTACGACAAAAGTATATATAATAAAATTTATAGGAAATTAACAGATCTAAAACTTTTATTTTTAAAATTCTTTTTTACAGAGCCTAGTTTAGCGTGAAAGAGTGATTTTCCGTATTTTTAAGCCAAACTGAGGTTGATTTTAATTTTGCTTCTTTCACTCAAGATTAAAATAAGGTTATGTTTCTGAGGTTAGTTTTTGTTTATTTATAATGTTTTATTACTAATGTTAGGTTATATTGTTAATTATTTGCATTGGCACGAGATGGTAGTGTGAGTGTTTCAAACCAGATTTGTATTTTAAAAAACACAAGTTCATTCTTAATGCCACAACAGGTTTTATTTTTTACCAGAAAGAAACGAATAACAGAATGTTATTCTTCTTGGATGTAAATTAATTGAGACTTAATATTACAACTTTTCGATGCAGAACAAAACGAGGGTTTCCCCATCTTTTGACAACTAAAAAAGAACAGTACGAGTTACAGCAGCAGAAATCTAACGTTTCTTTTTGAACATCCACGTAAATGGAATACAAATAAGCATTGACACAAATTATTATTAAAACATTAAGATTTATCAAAAACTTGAAAAATTAAATCCCATTTCTATTATGAGATAAGTTGAATACCAATTAGACTTACATTAAATTAAGTGGTTAGAGGCTTGCTGGCGGAAGAAATTACAGAGCCAATTATGCAACATATATCCAACCTATTTCAACATTTATTAACAACAGAAATGAAGTACACATTGTGTGGGTTCCGTCGCATTGCGGTATAAACGGAAATGAAACAGCGGACACAGCCGCCAAAGAGGGGTTAAAGATCCCACTGATAAACATCTCTCGTCTCATACAGATGTCAGGAGACATCTGTACAACCAAATCAAACAACACTGGAACCAAATCTGGTCTTGAAATCCTCCAACGAAACGTCACCACATCAGAAAACACATTTTTAAAAACCCTCAGCCCCACATGGAGCTTTGAAGGCATCAAGTTCTATTTACACGATTACGCATTGGACACTCTACACTTACACACAAACACTTACTGAAGAAAGATGAAACACAACATTGTACACATTTCAACACGGCACTTACAATCAAACACATCATCACAGACTGCCAAACCACACAATCCACACGAACACGATTTATAATTAACAACATTTTAGCACTTAATTTAGTAGACAAAGTAGCGGTTCAAACCACAATAATTTTTTAAAAATTTCACAAAATTTCAGATTTGATAAATATAATTGTAAAATCATCATGCTATTTTTTCATTGTGCCATTCTATTTTTTATTTTTCTCTTTTCTAAATTTTAATTGAAACTAACAACTAATTTTTCAATACGTTTTTATTTATGACTTTATTCTGTTTATGTCTTCTTTGGAAATTTTATACTACATGTATTTATATGTAACGTGGTCGCTACTGACCTTGTAGTCGATGCGACCTTAAATAAATAAATAATTAAATAAATTACGAAAATTTTTGATTTTTCTGGAGTTTCACAGAAACTTTCTATTTATAATCAATGAAATTCGAAAAAACTAATAAATGACTTTAATTATTTATAACGATGAAATCTACGCACAAAATGACTGAGCAACTTATAAAATTACTTTGATTATAGAAAACAAAATGAATGCAGTGTAATTACTGATAAAACGGTTTGCACAGTCGCATTGAAATATTCTGACTAACGTAAAAGGCGGAAACTTAGCAATCTGTACCTTGTTAAAAGGCTATTACTCGTGCATATGTACGAGGAGCACGAACACACACGGTAATTAGATTTGTGGCGAGGGAACCTTCATTTGAACGTCCAATATATGTTAATTAAAGCCAGGTTTTCGGTTAAAATTTAATTTTCTCAATTGTTAAATAACTGGGTCTCCCGATTTATTTTTACGTTCAACCACATGATCGACGTAAAGTTGTTTTCTGTCTCAGTTATATGACGTTGAATTTAATTTTGAACGTACTGTCACTGGTCACTATGAAGCCTAATATCGTGATTAGGTATATCCATCAATAGAAATTTAAAACTTTATTATGAAATATGTTATAACTTTGTAATAGTATCTCTTATGAGGAAATTCGTTATTTAATTACTACCATGAAAAGTTACAAAAATGGCAACCATAGAAGTTTCTCAGTCATAAATATTTACGTGTGATATACATACAGAGCGTTCATAATGTTCTTCGTGGTTACTAAAATTCAGTACAAAGAAAACTATTTAACTTATAAGAATGAAACAAGTACTGTACGAAAGATCACTTCAAATAGGTTTTTCCACATATTCTGGGCAGTTATTAACCGTTTGCTCACTAGGCGTAGACAGTAGAGAAAATGGCTGCCACGGGAAGCGAGAAATCATTTTGTGTGTTAGAATTCCACGTTTCTAAGTCAGTAATCACTGTGCAACGTGCGTTTCTGTTGAAATTTAATAAGGATTCACCAAGTGACCATTCAATTCGCGCATGGTATAAACTGGTTGCTTGTGCAATAATTTCTCCGAAAGTAAAAGTTTTTTGTGCGATCTCTCATGAGGCAGTGTATCGGCCATTTTTTTACGGAAACAACAGTAACCGGCATGATTTATCTATAAATATGTTACAACTATGGTATATGCCTCAGGTAATCAACGAATTCATTTTCTAGCAAGATGGTTGTCCTGCCTGTTTTCATAACGAGGTTTGACCATACCTTAACACAACATTGCCTCGGCGCTGGATAGGCCACGCGTCTGAAGAAGACCAACACATTATCCAGTGGCCACCAAGATCATCAGACCTTATGCCATATTACTTCTTTCTTTGGGGTTATGTGAAAGACAAGGTGTTGATCCCACCAATGCCGAAAGGTATCGCTGAGCTGAGGGATCGCATAATCAATGCAATTAACTGTATCGAAAGGGACATGTTGTTAGAACGTTTTTGGCAAGAGCTAGACTTTCGTGTTGAAGCGTGCCGTGTCACCAAAGGAGCACACATTGAACATTTTTAGATGTATAAAATAACTGTTTGAGTCCCTGCATCGGCCCGTACACTTTTATTTAGGTAAGTGAAATGGTTTTTTTGTACTGAATTTTCGTAACTCCGAAGAACATTATTGAATAGGCTTGTTTATACGATTATTTCTTCCGAACATGATATCTATAGTAGCGTGAAAATTAAACAGAACACACCTTATAAACAGCAATCAGTTAAACATCCTCGGAAAAAATGTTTTTAGGTTGTTTCACACTTGAAGGCTCTTGTTCATCAGTTCCAGTAGATGATATGTTAAAAGCGATGGATATATCAAAACTCTTAAGTTAAATTTTGTGCCACAACTTCAAAAGAAATTCAAATATGGCAATGGAGTGTTCCAACAAGATTTAGCGCCATGCCATATTGCCAAGAAATGGAAAACATTTTTCGAACAAGAAAATATTAAAGTGATATCATGGTCAGGTAATTCCACAGATGTAAGCCCAGTTGAAAATCTTTGGGCAACAGGGAGAAACCGACTCTCAAAAATGGATTATACTAACAAAAAATAACATCATTGTATTAATTATATCGGTATGGTTTCGTGATGATTAAATTAAAAAAATATTTAGTACACTAATTGAATATTATATACCAAATCGTATATGTGAAGTGATAACGAATAAAGGAGAACATATTAGTTCCCAAATATTCATAAATTGTACGCATATGTTTTTTTCATAAATAAAGTTACTTTTTATTAAATAACATCTGTGTTTGGTTTAATTTGCGCGCTACTCATGTTCTGATCATATCTGATTATATCTACAAAACTAAGTTATTCACTCCAGTAAAACAAAAAGTTTTGGAATTTGAAAAATAATTCATAAATATAAAGAAATACTTCAATATAAAGAAACATACGGAAGTGAAACGTGGGTGATAGGGGCTGTAGAAAGGAAGAGGATAGAAGCTTTTGAAATGTGGTGTTATAGGAAAATGTTAAAGATTAGGTGGGTGGACAAAATAAGTAATTTAGAGGTTCTTAGGTGAGTGAATGAAAAAGTAAGTATATGGAACCATATAACCAGAAAAAGAGATAGACTAGTGGGGCATATCTTAAGACATCCAGGTATTGGTCTATCAATAATGGAGGGTAATATTGAGGGAGTGAATTGCAGGGGGAGGCAAAGGTTAGAATATATGAAGCAAGTTACAAAAGATGTAGGGTGTTACAGATATGTAGATATGAAACGACTTTCGCAAGATAGAACAGCTTAAAGAACTACATCAAACCAGTCGAGAGACTGATGACAAAAAAAAAACTTATGAGATTTTTCTACTACGAACATGCTGAATATAAAACTATTTGAATTGGCTAATGTATACGGGATATGAAAATATTTTTGTTATTTTCGTTTTGCTTAATAGAAAAATGACTGATGAACTCAGGAAAACAGATGAACTAGAAATTTAAACAACATCAATTACCGTTTGCTGTAACCAAAAGAAACCACAATCACACTCGTACTGCACATTAAAGACGTCAATACAACATAGCCAACCTCGTTATGAAAAACAATTTACCTGAAGTATTTAGAAAACATCGTTATATATGTTTTATAAGTGATACAGTTAATTAAAACTAGGAGTTACAAAACAAAATAGACTCCATCAGAACAAAAACCAGCTTAATGTTTTTGACCTTAATTCACATAACTGTACAAATAAAATTGTAACTAAAATAAAAACTATTAATTACTTTGAAGAAAAGAAATATCTCCTCAAAAAGGTTTTAGAGAGCCATTTGGTATTACTAATATTCTTTTTTATATTTAACTTATTTTAATTATTTTTTCTACTGTGCTAAGATAAATTGCAAAAATGATTAGAATGTGCAATGAAATTTAAAAAAAGTGACGTTAGAGGCTTATTGGGAGAAACCACCCAGTGATAGCTCTACAGATAATTCAAACCGTGTTTTATATAAGTTTATAAGTAAATTTGTACAACTAATATTGTATTAATGTGTCATGTCTCTACCTACCAGCGTTTCAATCGTCTTTGTAAGATTCCAAGTAGATCGGTGGAATTTATACTGCGTATATAATAGGACAAATTGTAGTTTTGAAGTATTTTTCTGAACCTAGTAATATGTTATAAAATGTGTCGTGCAATATTTAATTCCATAATTAACTTGGGAAATTATTAAGAAGTAGCAAGAATTTATTTTGGAATCACTGTATTCGTGAAAGACGGCACCGTAAATCTTGCAACTATTGTCTTGTACGTTGTACCATTGTAAAGTACAATATTGTACAAACAATGAAAGTTATTATAATTCCTAATTAATATAACTTCCATTACTCAGTATTAACCCAATAAATAATGTAAGGGACAAACCCCCATTGTTAGAATAAGTTACATTAAAATAGTAGTTAGACAATAAGTTGTAAATACAGGCACTGTCAATCATCGGATATTGTTTAGACGGGTGTATTTCTCCCTTTGTATTTTTGGGCCGTTCTTCCACCTATCAACTTTCAGCCAATCATTGGGGTAGTTCTCCTTCCCGTTAGCTCTCCAGGTTGGTTGATCGGTTGGTGGGAGAGGGAGGCTTGTCAACCAGAGGTTTCCTGGTTCGGACCCAGTTCAGTTCCCTTGGGACTTAAGAGTGAAACGGTTAGTTAAGAAGGAGGAGCATTTGAAGAAGAGTCAAGGAGAACGAGGAGTGACGTAGAACGGGGAGTGACCAGAAGAAGAAAGGGGACACATATTTATTCGAGGTAAATTCATTCGTATATTTATTAGGGGTTTTTAATTTCTTGTTTTTATATTAACGTTGCGGCAAAAAAAGATTGGCTATATTTTAAAATAGGTTAGGGTAATTTAAGGATAATTTAGTTAGTAGTCGATTAATTAAATATTTAGTTAAAGCAAGGAGATGTAACCTTATTTATTTCTCTCATGCTCTGCTGAGAGAGCTGGTGCCCAACAATTTTTCTAATTATTTTTTAGTTCACACTAAAGTATTTGCCCACCGGTCGAAGTCGATGATGGTGCAATATTAAGAGTTTCGAAAAAGCATAACCGTTTCTGTCTGTCATTTATTATTTGTTGCTTTTAGTAGTTGACATGTATGGATTACGTTTATCTTTCTAAATACAAGCCAAGGGAAAGGTTTGTGAAATAAAAGTAATTTAGACCCGTTGTTCGACAAAGGGTGAACTTCATTTGAAACGTTTTATTTACCTATATTAATTTTTATCCAGTTTTTTAAAGTAAGCTTAAATGGTATTTAGCCGCTTAAAACGTTTTTCGCACACATGCTTGTATGAAAATCAAAAGTGTTCAAAAAATCATAGAATAATAATTTCATTTTATTTTCCTTATTAACAGAATAATTTTTATTTAATTCTGTAAATGAATATGCTATACTTAGCCTAAAGAATAATTTTTTGCAGAAATGATTTTTGCTAAAACGAATAAGAAATAACATCAACATAAAATTAATTATAAGTTTTACTGTTTTATGAAAAAAGAAAAACGACTATAAAACTGAATCGTGAACCGAAAATAACTGTGACTAATGTAAGACCATTAACGATGTAATTTTATTTTAGCTTTGTGTAATGATACGGTTATGAGGTTTATAACTTTCCTTCTTGGTATTGTAAATAAGTAAATAAGAATCTTGTATTTATTTTTGATCCTAAACCAAATAATTCTGTTTAGAAATTAAAATCACACATATCTTAATAAATGACAAGAATAAAGATTTTTGAAATATGAGTTTGCACCACCTTTACCGGTGGGCAAATACTTTAATTCGAACTAAAAAATTAATTAATAAAAATTGTTGGGCGCCAGCTCTGTCAGCAGAGCATGAGATAATTAAATAAATAAGTCTATATCTCCTATCTTTAGCTAAATATTAAATTAATCGACTACTAACTAAATTGACTAACTACTAACATAATAATCCTTAACCTATTTTAAAATATAGCCAACTTTTTTTTCTGCCGCGACTTTAATACGAAAACAAAAAATTAAAAACCCTTAATAAATATACGAATAAATTTACCTCAAATTAAATATGTTTCCCTATTACTTCTTCCTCTCCTCGTTCTTCTTATCACCTCTTCAAATTCTGCTCCTTCTTCTCAAACTCCTCTGTTCCACTCTTAAGTCCCAAAGCACTTATTCATTGGAAATTTCCTGGGTCCGAACCAGAAAGAAACCTCTGGTTAAAATGCCCCCCTCTCCCACCAACCGTCAACCAACCTGGAGGGCCAACGGGAAGGAGAACTACCCCAGTGATTGGCTGAAAGTTGGTAAGTGGAAGAAAGGTCCAAAAACACAGAGGGAGAAATATATAACTGTCTAAACAAAATCAGATGATTGAAAGTTAGTTGGTTGTATTTACAACTTATTGTCTACCTACTATTCTAATGTAACTTATCCTAACAATTGGGTTTTTTCCAGGTATTATTCAATGGGTTGTTACAGAGTAATGAAAGTTATGGTAATTAGGAATTACCATAACTTCCATTGTTCGTACAATTGTACTTTTATAACGGTACAAGTTGTAGTGAATTTCGTTGTTATATGATACTTTCTGAATGATTCGGTAAAGATTTTGTAGTTCAACGTTGGAGAATTCAAATAAATTAAATAAATAAACTTTTATTTCTTTTATTTTCTTTTAGTTTATTTTAAGTCACATCAAAATCTTGGTTGTTAGAGATTTCATTGGGTTAAGGAACGGCGGATTTGAACTTGTAATAATTTTCCAGCCCCTGGCCGGAAATCAAACCGGGACTACCACTTTGCAGCGTAGCACGCTAATTTTTATTTTTACTGTTGAGTATTCAGGGTCAAACATTAAACCGCAGGTTTCTATATCGTACAGAAAGTGAGGGTAGACGTACATTTTATATGTCTCGTTTTAGTTTCAAGAACAAGGTTATGGCTTTTGGATAATATGTCTCACATAATTGAATACTGCTCTTGCTTTGTCTATACCGTATTTTATTTCGTGTGTATTGTTTCACTGCTCGTTTTTCAAGGTTCCTAAGTAACAAAATTGTTTTACTCTTTTTAAGTGGGTCTGGTTCATACAAAAGTGAGCTTCATTCACATCTTCTTTAGGCTATCATCCGTTCCGCATTTGGTCACCATAATAACAATCTGAACCTTATCCACTGCTGCTCGAAACAGCTGTGTTGTCGTTTTCGAGTACCACATTATCAGGTTTTTCAACCAGAAAATACGCCTTCTCCCCTAACTACGTTATCCAGCTATTCGTCCTTGTAGGCAAGTCAGACACTTGATCCGCTCAGCTGAGATCCGGTCGGGGACGTCAGTTCCGTTCTAGCAATTCTCTTCAATTCTGTTCAGGTCAGCTCCGCTTCGCACAGGAGTTTTTGTGCCACTACAGCCAAGTGGTTGAGGAAACCAGTTGTCTCGGTTGCAATCGGTTGTGTCGTGACATTTTAATTCGGCGTGTTAAAAATAAGTCAATTGAGAAAATGGACGAAAGCAGCAGTGAAGATGGAATCATTGTTACTGCTATGGTACTTGTTGAGGAGGAGGAGGAAGAGGAGAAGGAGAAATGACAGAAGAAGAGGTTATGGGTGCACGATATCAACCAATTGGATACTTCCTCCCAAATTGTTTCTTTAACTGTCACGTTGTAATAGTCCTTGTCATTTAGGTCGTACATTTGTGGATATCTTGTACAGAACTAAAAGTTTTTTCTTCTGAAGTCGCCATATTTATACAAAACTAAATGCCGACAAAAACAATAAAATAAATAAACGGTCAGTAATGCAGCACGTTGGAAGTTGACATAAACAGGTTCGTCTAGCCACTGTGCATGAGCGAAACTTCTGGCATATCCAGCACCCTGGCACCAATTCCTCGAAGAGCGATGTAGCCTGACCTGAGAAGATCCAGTGCGTGGTTTGCATAAACAATAACGTGACAACGAAATTTGTCTGAACTGACCTGAGCTTAGCGGTTCAAGTGTGCGACTTCAAGATAGATTGCAGCAACCCATATATTTTCTCGTTGTGCATTATGTGTCCCAATTCACATGCGCTCTATTATCATAAATTTTATTTTTAAAACGGTGATGTTGAATCCAAATAGCTGACTGTATTGCACTATCCTGTTAATCAATTGTAGCAAAACTTTCCGGCTGTCAGCCAGTACTATGGTGTCGTTAGCATATCTAATGTTCATTATAATCGTAATATATGTACAACAAGTATAATCTGAATTGCTCAAGCTAGAAAAGCCTTTGAAATTAAAAACAGATTACTGGCTACAAACATTGATTTACAGGAAAAATTTCTTAAAACACTATGTTTGGAGTGTACCATTATTCGAGAGTGAAACATGGGTGATAGGGGCTGTAGAAAGGAAGAGGATAGAAGCTTTGAAAATGTGGTGTTATAGGAAAATGTTAAAGAAAATTGTTTTAAAAATGTTAAAGATGGGTGGGCAAAATAAGTAATTTAGAGGTTCTTAGGCGAATGAATGAAAAAAGAAGTATATGGAAGCATCTTACCAGAAGAAGGGATAGGCTAGTGGGGCATATCTTAAGACATCCAGGTATTGGTCAATCAATAATGGAGGGTAATATTGAGGGAGTGAATTGCAGGGGGAGACAAAGGTTAGAGTTTATAAAGTAAATTACAAAAGATGTAGGGTGTTACAGGTATGTAGATATGAAATGGCTTGCGCAAGATAGAACAGCTTGGAGAACTGCATCAAACCAGTCGAGAGACTGATGAAAAAAGTATAATTTGCATAGATTATACAAATTATTCATAGAATAATGTGTAAATATAAGGATTATAGAGTTATGAATATAAAAATCCGAGTAATTTATCTGGAGTATTAGGTCTAATATAACTATTGCAGTACGTAATTGCTCAGACGCAGTGAAAATACAATACGAAACAAGGGATAATATTTAATACGATAATACCTATTTAGTATACTAAATTAATAAAAGTGATTACAAAATAATGAGTTACATACAGTACTAAACTTTATTACTGAAATGGGATTGTTTACCTCAATTCTACCACGTGACAACAATATGTCGTTGTACTAATCTCTATACAAATCGCGTAAACATTTATCATACAATGTGAGCGTCTGTTAACGGAATAGATAATGTTCTATATGCATGGCGAACAACAGAATAACCGATAACAGAGACGTGGTTTATTAATGTCCCAAGATAGCACCTATCAATATAGGTGTTGACCCCCATCATCCCAAGAGCATACAGCGTTCCATCATTCCAAATCGCATAGCGACCTGTTAGTTACGTTGTAATTATATTCGAGTGTACAGTGTGAAACAATACACCTAAATTTAGACAAATCAATACTATTTATAAACATTCTCTGATGTTTATACTCGTAGTACTTTAGTACTGTTTATAAAGGTTTAATGTTGTATACGGTTAGTCAGTAGTTGCTATTTTTCTGTAAACAATAACTTTAAAAAATTTGTTCTAATCAAGCTTATGATGAGCTTGCAATTAATTGATTAGACGACAGCAACAATTAACATCGATTGAAATGACATTCCTTTTTGGATCTGTGCTATCAATAAAATGAACTTATCTCGTACTATCTTAAAATTTAAGTAATAAATTAAAAACAAAAATTGTATGATCAACAGTGAAGCCGAGAGGCACTCTTTTATTTCTTAATTATTATTTTAAGTAGCACATTAGTAATAAATTTATTCCGAATTAAATTTAAAAAATAATTTATTTATATTCGTAAAAATATATTTATAAAATTTGTTTTATAAAATAAATTTATTTAATTTAAGACAAAGGTACAAGCAAAATTGTTATAGAGAATAATATTTTGGAACAGATATCCCTCTCTCTGCATCTACGTTGCAACATTACTTACCAACAGGATAAAGATGCTTAAAATAACATGCACCTATTTCAGAAATTTGCGGAACTATTCATCGTATCTTAAAAAATAGCAGAAAAAAATACAAAGTTGAGATTTTATAAAACAATAGCAGTGCCGACCTAACTCTATGACAGTGAAACTTGGGTGCTATAAAAAAAGAAAGAAAGAAGAAGAAAGAAGAGAGTAGTTTCCAAGCATCTGAAATGAAATTTCTTCGACATACGTATAGGTATACTAGAGAAGATCGTTACAGGAATACTGAGATACAGTAAAAACTCAACACCTTCTCTATAAACAATCTAGAGCAGAATGTATCTCAGCAGAAGGTATCTCAGAGCAGAATGGAGTGGTTAGAGCATGTGGGAAGAATGAGGGAGGATAGGATAGCAAAGCAAACACTAGGCAATAAACCGGAGAGAAAGAGAGAACGAGGATGCGCGAGAAAGAGATGGGCTCTCTTTCTCTTTTGAGAGGTTCGAAAAAGGCAGAAATGCTTAGTCCTTGAAAGGCAGAAGAGAAAGAAGGAGAAGGAGAAAAAATTTTATATTCAAAGTTCTGTCTCACCCCTTCGCTCTCTCTGCATTATTTTTTATTATTTTTCATAAATGTTAAATCACACAACTATCTCTTTTGTACGTTTTCGTCTTACAAAGTTGGTTAATTTATATAAGAGGATAAAATTATTGAATATCATTTTCAAAGTTTTTTTAGCTAAAGTATTTACCTTTTTTATTTTTTTTCACACTTATTTGTAGTTTATTGTTTGAACTGATTGCAAATAAACTTAGTTGATAACCAAAATAGACAATGAGACAAGTTTTGAGGTCAATGAAAAAATATACTCGAACAGAATAGTGTTAACCATTATCCTCCACTTTTTCAGCCAAATTTCAACTTATTTCAGATAGTCTTTATTAATATTCTTGGCTTCTTTCAGAGTTAATCCAATTGGTAGATTTGGTTCATTAACATATTATGGCAGTTGTTTAATATTTGCAACCGAAAAAACGTGTATAACAGCAGTGAGAAAAAAACGCTTATAAAAATAAAAATATAAATTTTGCAAAATATTATAAAATGTTTTATCCAACATGAAATGGTTTATGTAATTTTGTGTCATATTAAGCCTGCTAAAGTGAAAGTATTTTATATTTCGTTGTTAAATTTACTGTTTAGTTTACTTAACTTTCAAAACCGCAGTACAAGAAAATGTCGAGACATTTGTCAAGTCAAAGTTCAAATTTAAGGTTAACAACTGTCCCAAATTCTCTTAACTTCTTGTTTCCCTTGCGTACTTCTTCCCTTGACTATTCTGGGTTAGTTTGTAAGCATCTGTTTCTTAAATAAACATTTATAACAGGAATAAATGATGCGCGATTACTTCCGGTATAAACATTTATACCGGAAGTTAAGCTTATTAAAACTTTGTTTACTTGTACATTAGAATTTATAATATTCTCGAAAAATACAACGGTGTGGATAATGTAGGCCTATACTTGACTAAATGTTTGATTCGTATCGATCGTCTAACAGTTCCTTCCCGATTGAATAACATCTACCCAAAGGAAAATTGATCCGTTCATTTCATTATAAAGCAAGTTTAAATGTAGGGTGCATTTACAGAATCTCAAGAAATTTACATGAATATAGAGAAATTTATTTTTACGACAAAGTTCGATGCAATACTACAACAGAAAGTTGATTAAATGAATGAATTGAGTGCTACGTTAGTGAAATAGCGTGCTATTTGAAAGCAATTTTAACTGAAGTAACGGTAAATTCTACTATACATTACTTAAGTATAAATTAATATTTCACGCAATTAAATTTTCCAACTGTTTTAAAATTAAAAAATCTTATCCTTTTCAATGATATATCGCACGTGACTAAAACTAAATTGTCCTTTATTACATTCATAAAAATGATAAAAATGAATAAATTGTATGCATCAGTTCAAACGTCAGTACTAAAATTCTCGATATATTGATCAGTTGTTTTCGATTAAGGTGGACAAATTGTTAAGACAAAATATGTAAATAAAAAATCCTAAGGATATCCGTTAATACTCCTTCATATTGGTCCGTTTATTCCGGACTATTTTGGGACTTGTTTATATATTATTATAAAAATCTCTTGTGAATTTATAAAAAAAACTTATTTACGAATTAATTTTTTAAATACAGCTATAACAAATTAAACATTACAATAAACTACTTAACTTGATTAGTGACTAAATTTAGTATAAAATGTCTGAAAGTTAACTTGACTGAAACTAAACTTAACTAAAACGAAATATGGCAATTTAAAACAATATATATATAAATAATAAATAATTATATATATATATATAAATATTATAACAATATATATAAATAATGTATAATATTGTTTTGGGTAAAAAACCATTGATGGTAGACTAGCTGCTAGTCTGGGAAGCAATAAAATACACTGTAGAAACTCACAAAATAGCTACCTACCATTGTTCAGCCGGCGTATGTCACAATACCTTTCCAATCATACACTCTACACAACATGTCTTAGCGACTGATACAGCTACTGTCACTAATTGTGATACTACTTCTGTCATTACAAGTATTCATCGTCATCTCATAGTCATCATCCTCACATATTCGTCGTCGTCATCTTAAGATTCATCTACTTCATATCTCAAAATAAGTTTAGTTTAGTTAAATTTTGTTCAGAGTTAAGTTTTATGAAACACTTTACTAAGTGTTATTTTTCATGCAATAAATATTACAATTCATTATGATCCACTATGCATTAACCAAATTGACAGCAGAGGTAATTTTATAGATATAGTTGAACATTTTAAATATTTGAGCGAGACCAATAATTACAAATGCAACGAAAAAGTCACCTGGAACGAAAGAATCGCCAAACTCACCGTAGGACAACATCTCACCAAAAACATATATAACAAAAAAATCTATCAATACACACCTCTACACACCACTACACACCACTCGTTTACTACAAATCAGTCCTTAGATCTCAAGTGATGTACGGAAGTGAAACTCTCTTCAGCATCGACGGTGGTGGAATCAAAGAGAAACTTAGAAAAGTCGAGAGACGAATCTTAAGGACTTGTATCAACAAAAAACACTAAATCGATGGACATGTTTTACCCAACAAACAAGTCTATAAATGATGATCAGGTAATTATCATGGAAACTGAAAATGATTTGCAGAAAGCTGTGTTTGAACTACAAAAGATCTGTGAGGGTTATGGAGTGAAGCTATCTGCCGCTAAGTCAAAGACTATGGCCTTTAAGGGCAAGTATCCAGTCAGAACGAAAATCGTTATAAATGATAAAGTTTTAGAACAAGTCTCGCATTTTAAATATTTAGGATGTGACGTAAGCTTTTTAAAAGATGACGATGTTATGAATAAACTGAATAAGTTTAGAACAATTTGCGGGACAATACATCGAACTTTGAAAAATAAGACAAGAAAGGATACAAGAATTAAACTGTACAAAACTATGGCAGTCCCGGTTTTGCTGTATGGCAGTGAAAGTTGGACCATGACGCAACGAGAGAGAACTCTAATACAAAGTGCAGAAATGAAGTTTTTAAGGGCGACGGCAGGCTATAACAGACTGGACATGAAACGTAATGAATGTATTAGAGCAGAATTACAGGTCCAACCACTATTAGACGGCATTGCGCGCTACAATTCCAGGTGGTGTGAACATGTGAATAGAATGCGAGAGGAAAGACTACCAGTCCAAATATTAAGTTATGCCCCACGGGGTAGACGTGATAGAGGAAGACCGCTACGAAGATGGGTGCCGGAACAGGCTTTAGGCCTATCCGTGTTTGGGTGATGATGATGATGACAAGTCTATAAAGATATAGAACCAGTCACAATTGCATTTATAAAAAAGATAATTTTCTTCCAGGGACACATACTGAGAACTCCAGCAACACGCCTTCTAAGAAGAATCACTGGAAAACTACTTATCACTAAATCTGTAATAGCTGTAGTAACCTGGCTCAGAGAAATTCAAAACGACATGAAAGAACTCGATCTAACCATGGAGGACCTAACACAACGTACACCTTGGTATAAACACCAAAATGGGAAATTAGAAAGTTCGATTAATCACCAAAACAGTCAAACGCACAATTGGGGTTTGTTCAAATGAACTAAGGAAATAAGATCTGAAAATATGAAAAAGTTTTGGAACAGCAAGAAGAAGATATTGAAGACGAACCATCCAAAATGACTAAAGTGATTTTATGTGGTCATAAAAGAAAAAAAAATTACTATTCAGAATTTTATTGAACTTTAATTAAAGTTACCATTTAAAAAACATCCGATTGGAAAATTATTATTACAACTTGTTAAAAAGTATAAATTTAAAATATTATCAACTTCTAAATACCATTTTTCTTTTCTTTTACAAACAATAATAATAATAATAATAATAATAATAATAATAATAATAATAATAATAATAATATTAATATTAACTTAATAAAGAGTACATTTACTCTTCAAATAGGACGGATTTATTTTTAAAAATTTCATCTACAAATATTCCCTTAGCCCATGAATTTACAGGAAATACAGTCGTTGAACACTAACAGAAACGAAACAATATTTTGTTAGTTGAAACAAGAAGAGACTAAACAATGGGCATAAACTATCATACTAATAAACAAATGGTGACATTTTGCAGCATTGTTTCATATTTCAAATTTAGTATTAAATTATAATTGGAAGTTCTATGAATATTTATTTAGTACATACAGCATTTAGAAATTTAATGTAGGTAGGACTCTACTACATCCAATTTATGCACATACAACGATAACATGAGAGAATTGCACTCGCATGATAACCTCCTGAAGTATTATTCATTATTAAAATGAATTTACTATAAAAGCTGGTTAAAATAATACACTTGTATAATGATTTGTAATATTATTAAAATGAATTAATTAAATTAATACTTTAATTAAAATAGTTTAATATTAGCCTTTTATTAATTGAAAAATAAGGACAAGAAATATCAATAGTAGGATTGCTCAAGTTAATAAAACTTTTGAAATGAAAAACAGCTTAAACTGACTACAAACATTGATTTACAGATTAGGAAACATTTCATAAAAGATGATGCTTGGAGTGTAGAATTATACGGGAGTGAAACGTGAGTGATAGGGGCTGTAGAAAGGAAGAGGATAGAAGCTTTGGAAACGTGGTGTTTTACGAAAATGTTAAAGATTAGGTGGGTAGACAAAATAAGTAATTTAGAGGTTCTTAGATGAGTGGATGAAAGAAGTATGTGGAAACATCTTACCAGAAAAAGGGAAATGCTAGTGGAACATATCTTAAGACATACACTGTATTTCTTTATCAAAAATTGAGGGTAACATTGAGTGAGTGAATTGTAGGGTTAGAATATTTAACCCAAATTACAAAATATGTAGGGTGTTACAGGTATGTAGATATGAAATGACTTACGGAAGATCGACAGCTTAGAGAACTGCATCAAACCAGTCGAGAACTGATGACAAAATAAACTATAATAACATTAGAGAAGTGTTACAATTGATGAGGAAAGTGGGTTTCACCTGAGCAGATCATTTTTACCATACATTTGATTATAGAGAAAAGGAGTTAACGCAATCCGGACTCTCATCTTTTTTGATATGGTGGTATACCTTGAACAATTTGAATTGGCACAAGCAGATTCGACGTTTAGCTACTCCAGTTTTCGCCCCTCGCCATGTAACGACGGTACAGCCACAAAAGTATACAATCGCTATTGTAATGTGCGACTCATGCACAGTCACTACGCTTTGTTTTCACTGTTGTTATTTATAATCTGTCAGACATAATGATGTGAATAATTTGTTTTCATATATTTTTTTTTATTCGTTACATATTCAAACCAATTTGTTTAGTTAGTTGCGTGCGTCTGTAGAGTATAGTTTAGTGAGTTTTTGCAGTTCAGTTCTTGTAATTTATAATTTTAATTTTTATTGGGACAAATTAAATACATATTATTTTAAAATGAAATAATAATTTGTATGTTTGTACATTGAAATAAGATTGTAGGCATTTGCGTACATTAAAATTTGTAGACCTTGTTGAAAGAATAGGCTATGGATATACTTTATGCGAAACTGTATGTACACGTAGGGCAAGGATTGTGCCAGTTCTAATTTTTCACAGTATACGTAGTAAATTGTGTATGATCGAGGATACACGCCATTTATGGTATAGAAAAGATGAAGTCATTGTACAGTTGAACAAGTATTACATTCAAAATAAGCATTCGAGGATAGTATATTTTAATAGAAATAGGTCTAAGATAAGGGTTTATCTCCACTTTTTGATATAGGTATACATTGATAAAGCTCTTCAGATATAGCAAACCATTAGTTCTAAGGGTATTAAAGATTGAAAAGGAACTATTTAAATATCCTATTATTCGTAGTTTATCCGGTTCTGATAACAGAATCTGAAGATAATTTGCAGAACGGTGTTTTTAATTTAAGTAAAATACTTTAAGAGTATAACTTTGATATATCCACTGAATCGACAAAATAGATAGCTATCTGGAGGAAAAAACATATTTTACGAACAGAAATAGTCACCATTAAGTGCCTGATACACCAGGTGCAGCATTTTTAAAACTTTGGATGTAATTTAACGTACGCTAGAATTGCAGATTTCCAGAATTCAGATAGATAAACTGAATCGTTTTCAGTGTATATGTCGGACAAAAACACGTTACCTGGGTAAAAAACCCAGTAGAAATTTTATGGCTGTTCCAGTATTGCTGTACCGTAGTAATTACTGGGTCTTTGGGAGGAAAGATGAACGTCAGATCCCGTCAATGGAAATGCAAGTCTTAAAAATATTTCAGGGGTGTAGTTTTTATAGTTTCCTTATTAAAAATGAGGAAACCCAGGCTTATTTAAATGTCTCTTTTCTCTTAGAAATAGTCGGTATATCAGAGAAAAATTGTCTGACATTTGATAAGAATTACTGAGGATATATAGGCAAAACTAGCATTAAACTACATTTATCTGATGGACGAAGAGATGTGGGTATTTTTCTAGTACGCTACCCACTACACTACACATGCGGCCTTAAACTAATTTTTATGTATTACTATAATATAATTAATTATCGTTAGTATATTTTTGTACTTACATTTTCCTGATATCCACAATAAATTAGTTAAAGCATTTTATAGCAACTTCTCAGTTCAAAGTTCCTGTAAAAACATAAAAAAGAATCAGCTGCATTCTTGTGGTAATAATTCAATAATTTGAATTTAGATACAAAGATTTTAACAAGTTGCTAAAAAATGAAATCAGAGAATTAGTTTAAGTTAACCAAAGAACATTACCTTTACGGTTTCATTACCTTTAGTTGATGAATGAAATCAGTAGTATTAAGACTCATAGACAAGTTTATTCATTATTTTGTAAAAAATCAAAATTTCATCAATTGAGTTTTGATTTTAGAAATTTATTTTTGTCTTTGAGTATAAAGGAACAACTTGTAGAAAGCGGCAAACTGCCTAGTTATATTTCCATATAAATTTCCTACAATAGAATCACTGACAATGTAACATTTCAAAGTATATAAAACTAAGTCTACTAAAACTATCTTTTCAGCATTAACATTATTTAAGTCCATTTGAATAATATAACCAACGAATGGTTTATCTTGTATAAAACGTAAGTTACCTATTGGCAAGCCTGAAAGTGAACAGCCTAAGCTTAAATAAATGGCTAAGTCGTTTACGAAAGGATAAAATCTAGAATTGGTTTCCAACTCGTCTGTTTTAATCCTGCGTAGATTAAATAGAAAGTATTTTCGTGTTTTGTAGCGTTTGTCAATTGTTACAAATTATTTTTAATTTAAAACCAATCAATAACAAGTACGGTTTTGTTAATTAATCAAAATGTTAGGCTATCTCTATTTTAAATTAAATTAGAATTTCAATTTACGATTAAGAATAATATAGTTTACTAATTTACAACTTACTCTAAAACTGACGTTAGTATAATTTTTCAATTTCTTTTTTGTTAGACTTTTAAAATCAAATCAAAAGACCTATGACTATAGTCGTATTCAAATAGCATGACAATGCCGCAGTTCTGGTAAACCATTACGGAAATCCTTTCGCCGATCTCCATCTTCTCTTTTAATTTTTTTATCTAAGCAGGTCATATAGTGATCAACTACACAGTTCTCTTTGATACTAGTTGTGAATAAATTCCTCTTTTGAGCAATAAATTTTCCTTACTTCAATAATTTCAGGGAATTAATATTATCAACACATACCAAATATTTAAATTCTTTATAAAATAACATTTTATTAATATTTAACATTTGATTACTGTTTTTATCAAAATTAATTTGAGAAAGCTTTTGATAACCTGGATAAGAAAACGTTATGAAGTCTATTACATAGAAAGGGATTCCCCTTCCATCTTATATGAGAAATTAAGAGCTTATGTTAGGGCACGACGTTAGTTATTGTTACATTTAGACAGATTTGAATTTTGTTTTTGTTTTGTCAGGGCTCACACACTTCTATAAACCCTGTCGTATCCTCCCACAGAGCAATATGCAGCCAGATACGAAAGTCCATCAGCAAGTGGAACGGCAAACAGCTTTAATATACTTGCTATATTGAACCATTATGCCCATAACAGACAGGTGGAATGTTAAATTATTTACTCTCAATCTGTTCGTTGCTGGGCTAAAATAAATAGTTCTATTCATTATCACATGGTCAGCCAATTAAATGACTGAATCATTTAAGAACAGAAGAGGTAGAGGTGTAAAAGACGCTAATCAGAGTTATATTTTCTGAAAGTAATGAATTTCATGATACAGCCAGACTTTGTGGTGAATAAAGTAAAGGTGTCATTTGCAGAGTGGAAAATATGTGCTTTTCAGAGAGCCCGGCATGTTGATAAGCGTACTTTTCCACTCAGTGAGGACGACAAGTGTAAAGCACTACACTCCTCGTTTTACTTAAAAAAATTTCTACAAGTTTAAACCAGCCTTTCGGCTGATGACCAAAACAACACATTAAATATTGAAGCACAGGACTAGAAAAAACGAACACTCTTAACGTTGTGTACAACGATGGCGATACCTGTGATACTATATGGAAGTGAGGTGTCGGCACTTTCACAGTGGAAACAATTTTGGTTGTAGGGGTGAAAATGAGGTTTCTGAGAGCGGGGAAAGGTTGTACGTGGCAGGATTGTAAGGAATGCGGATATATGTGACGAGATGGGCATAATTATCCTAGATTAGAGTATGAAAATTCATAAGAGGTACTGGTGCAGCCATTTGGAACGGATGATGAAGGTCCGCTTGCCCCGTTTAGTCCACGAGTTCAAACCCACCGGTAAGAGGAGTATTAGACGCCCGAGAAAGAGATTATTTCCGGAACAGGCCGTGCTGCCTAATCCATGAAGTGAAGAAGATCAAAATTAATTTATCCGACAATATTTTCAATCGAAAATTATCCTAAATAAGAATATTGGCAACTATAGTTCTCAGCATATTTAAAATATCATGCCTGGTTTGATTTTTAACTTTGAAAACATTAAAAAATGTTGAGTATAAAACAATTTTGTCAAATACAAGTTGTAGCTCTGAAAAGAAATACATAGGCCTACTGGTTGTTCAATAGTACTACCTATTAATATTAAATAATAAATATTCATATTTAATTTACCATGCTAAATTCGATGAAACGTGACCAATGTTACTTTAATGGATTCTAAATTTAGTGCATTTTTACCCTGTTAAGAAATTTCCGTTGAATAATTTATTTGCTGTTCATAACACAAAATACAATTTCTTAAAGTTATCAAGACGTTTAAAGACTATCATGGGAGTTTTCCCCAAAACAGTTAGGTGGAGTGTTTAATTATTTGGACTCAATCTGCTGGTTTCAGGGCTATAAAAAATAGTTCTATTTCTCATCACATGGTCAGCCAATTATATGACTGAGCTATTTAAGAACAGAAGAGGTAGAGGTGTAAAAGTCACTAATCAGAGTTATCACCTCTGAGAGTAATGAATTTCACTATACAGCCAGTGCAGAACAGTCGGACGTTAAACAAAAAAAAAAAAACTGTACAGCCAGACACTGTGGTGAATGAAGTGCAGGTACCATTTGCAGGGTGGAAGTTGGTGCTTTTCAGAGGGCCTGGCATGCTGATAACCATATACACTTTTAACTCGGTGAGGACGGCAATAGTAAACCACCTCACTGCTCGTTTTTACTAAGTAAAACCTCTATGGGTTCAAACCAGCTTTCCGGGTGCTGACTTATACAGCATGGGAGTTACTCTCAGATTTTTAAAAAGTAGTGACAATATCATAGAGTAACTTAACATAGATCTAAAAGAATTATATAATGTGTCAAACTTTAATGACGGTTTCCTCCGTAGCATCTCGCAAACGGCTAAATCACAAATAACTGAAACCAAAAGAAGTAGGCCCTTAACCGATGTAAAAACAATTGTTACGTATTGTCACAGAGGCATGATTTAACAGTTAAAAAGCGTCATAGTCCAATTTTAATGAGGTAAATGATTTAAGATGATTTAAGAAGGTACGTAATCTAAGACAAAATTTTGAGTGGGCTTATTATTTCTGAAGGCAATTGTTGCTTCACTTATACGGCACGGACATTTATGAATATTTTTTTAATAGTTATTGTTGAGAACTGGTAGAAAAGAAATTTAGGTTGGTCATAAAATATGTACACATTATGTTTTTATAACCAAAACTCAGCTTTACAATGAATTTTGTAAATTCGTTTTGTTAGGGAAATTTCTAATGTGTGTGTGTGCTTCATACCTGAAATGGTTTCTTGTTTCAGGTTGAACTTAGATAATATGAAAGTTATAAAATATTTTTTAAAAGTACAATGTTTAAATAGTTTTCGATCATAGTAATTATCCATTTTAAATTATACCTTAGGTTTATAAGCTATCATTATGCGTAAGAAAATAGTTCAACCGTAACAAATGATAGAAGCCTTTTAAGAGAATGCAGTGTTAAATTTTATTTCAAGTAATTTTATGTTCGTGCTGATAATGAAAGAATGAGAAGGGAAGGTTGTTACAATTTTACAAATTCTAAAAACCACAAAAATGACATAAGCGGGCCCTAAACAAAACGAGACGAACAGTAAAACTAATTCTCACATTTATATTCATATTTTCGTCATGATTCGTGAGAGATGGAATAAATAAAACGCATAGAAACGAAAGGGTTTAAGGATTACAGTAGTTAGGTCAAAGGGGTGACTGGAAGGGATGGATAAACTCTAAACCGTGGAGTAAACAGTATCAACTTTCCTTTCTACCCTCCCTCCGTCCACTAAATTCACTTCTTTTATTAGTACTAGTAGTGGGAGTTAAGAAGTGCTAAGGAAAAGGGGAAAAGAGTTTAGGGTTCTCGTCTCTCGTAAAGTGACCTAAACTATGGGCCAGGATCAAAATGGTCTCTTCCCAAATAGGAAGAAAAGGCAGACAACCACTTGCCTCTGATTGTGATAAAAGATTTTTTATTGTCTTCTTTATTTTTACTACAAAAAGTAAAATACAAAGATATAAAGAAATAAAAAACGGAGGAAAACTTTGTAAATACGTAGTGATACAAGCCTATATACTTAATGCATATAAAAATAATACTGGATTAGTCTTAAATGTTCTGTTATAAAAATTTATAACAAGAAAAAGCCAAAATAATTAAATAAAAACTATAAAATGTATTGTAAATTATAGAATATTACCTATGATAAGAATATGAATTCATTTCATGGAAATCAGTTATCCCAAAGGAAAAATTAACATGTGTTATTAGTTTAAAGTCGTAACTGCTACTATCAGTAAGTTTTTAACGAGTAGTATTTCTAAGCAAGGAGTCAATCCTGGGATCTTCTCCGCTTTCTAATCTAGAAAAGTTCTTCTTCTGTACTCTAATCTATGATTGTTGCTTAGAATTCTAATAAATTACTCTCTATCTTTAAACTACCACAGGTTTTTCCAGTCACTAATATCCTTCAACTATGATTATTTATTTGACGTATGTCATATTTTTACATATAATTTTGCACTCTCACACAAATAATATGTTGTTAATTTTATGACAACTGTTTGCAAGGTTCTTAAACATTCTGTTTGGAACTTTCTAGAAGGTTAGGTGAGCAACGAATATAAATAGATTTGCACTAATCATATGAATTTCTTGTTTGTGAACGTGTGTTGTAAAGTTGAATAAAGGCTTTTGTTGTACAGAGTTTGATATATTATTATTTTTACTTTCTTTTGCCCTATATGGATATACAGAAGAGGAAAAAATTATTTTCATGTAAATTTTTCGATAAGAAGTTCTAAACGGAAATACACGTTTTCAGGCCCCTGAACCCCAAAAACATGTTTTAGCAATCGGGCGATGTGTCGTGAGTATGTATGTGAACTAAATAGCTCAAACGGAATGCTACACGAATTTGAAACTTGGAACTGAAGTTAGATACCACGGGGGATCCAACTCGAACATTTCAAAAATAGTAGTTTATTCGTGCGATTTTTATTTAGCTTTTTTACAATTCTCAAAAACGTTTCCTACGATTTTTGTAAATGGCTTTATTTACTACTGCACTTTTTATGTTCTACAAGGTAGGGTAAGCGCCATGTCTGCTTAAATTCTTGGGGCTCTGCTCTCGTGGTAAAAATTGGTTTTCTTACCACGCAAGGATAGAATAAATTTCATCCTCCGTATTTTAACAAGAATTCTTGCATTCACTTCTACTAGTGATCATCTGTAATCCAAATCCAAAAATCCAAAATAAATATGTCTAAATCCAAATAAATAGTAAAATAAATATTTCTTATTTATAATAAGATATTTTTTAATTTTATTTTTATTATTTATTTTTTTGATACCTTATTTTTGATATTTATTTATAATCCAAATAAATATTTAATTTTCTGTACGTGTCAATTAGGTTGATCATCAATTTGTTAGTTTCTCACACTCGATGCGACTTGCATCGAGTTATTTAAAAAAATGTAATGCTAATTTTGCTAAATTTATTTTTTGATTTGAATTCTAACTGGGACATCCAGTGTTGTCTGTTCACAGACTGGTATTATTGTTCATATGATGTCTCTAAAAGTTGCTTTTTTAACCGTTAAAGTTTAACGATTCAAATTGACTCTACGAGCCAAATGACTGAGCTGACCTGATGAGCTATAATTTTTTTATAAATAAACATAAAAGTATTTCTCACGTATATTTCTATATACTGAAAGGTCTCTTTATATACTTCCGATCTACCAGAGAGCAATAACACAACCATCACCACTTTTGCTGATGACGCAGCTCTATTAGCAATAGATGACTCTACTTTTGGGGCTACTAAAATATTACAAGACCATCTGAGTATAGTCGAAAACAGGTGTAAGAATTGGAAAATTCAAATAAATGACGACAAAACGAGACACATTACGTTTACTTTGAGGAAAGACACATGTCCACCGATAGGAATAAATTAAAGACCAGTTCCTCTGTCAGATGATGTAAAATACTTGGAAATGCACTTAGATCGACGCCTTATCAGGTCCAAACATATTTGGAACACTCGCAAAAGACTAGGATTGAAGCTAAGAGATTTTTACTGGATAATGAACAAACGTTCACAGCTGTCATTAGAGAGCAAGCTCCTACTGTACAAAGCCATACTGAAACCGCTGTGAATTTATGGGTTACCGCTTTGGGGATCAGCTGCGAAATTGAATCTTGCTATCATCCAACGATTCCAATCAAAAGTTTTACGGAGAATAATAAATGCTTCATGGTATGTGACAAATGATGCATTGCATAAGGACTTATGTGTCAACACCGTGAAATAAGAAATTACGCAGCTAAGTTCTAAATATCAAGAAAAATTAGCAGATCACCCGAATTCTTTGGCGCTTAATTTACTTGATAATAGTGAAGACATCACACGACTAAAACTAATAAAATTTCTTGACTTTCCGTTTAGTTTTACCGACTAACCATTTTAAATAAATTGAAGTCCATATCAACATCAACATCTTCTCTATTAACATCATCTTCTTCCTCTACGCATTCTACTATCACCGTTATTAATTTTGTTACCTTTTTATTACTGTTATTCATCTTTCATCTAGGTAGTTAATATTTTCAAAATTTTTACTTAATTTCTTTTTCCTTTCCGAAGCAATACCTTTGGGTATTGTTTTCGCCATGCGAACCCGTTCATGCTATTTATTTACTTATAGTTTTTGTTTTTCTACTGATTGTAAATAATCTCAGATGTTAGAAAAAAAGGTCTCAGTAATTACACTCGTTATGTTCAGTTACAATGGCGGTTACCAAACGATTATGCTTACCATACCCCTGAGTAATATTGAAAAACTAGATTAACTATTTTGTAGATAAAAAAAACTTGTATTGTGGCAAATAATAAAACAAAACACAGAGTCCTAATATTAGTAACAGTTTCATTGCTAACCCCAAAGGATAGTCTTATCATAATGTTACACTATTAAAAGTACCAACTTCAACAAAATTTATCTATAATTAACCCTTTTTTCATCCTGTTATTGTTTCGCCCGTATCAAATATTAAAAAAAAAATATCTGATCCAATTTATTTTAAATGGAGATTCTATCTGCCCTTAAATACAATCGGATTAAAAAAAAACATTTAAAGTTTTGTGAAAGAGCAATTTCGGGATCTGCAAAACATCCAAAAATTAAAATTGGTAATACACCTTTTACCAATTTTAATTTTTAAAGTACATAATAAGATTATTGAATTTAAAGTTTTGAGGGTGCTAATATTCTGGCGGTCACATTGCGAAGTTAGGTTTGTTTTAAACAGTCATTATGGTAAAGGGAAATTTTTTCTTTAGATGCATGTCATATTTTATAGTATAATATGTATAATATTGATACAATACAAGTACGAATAAGTGTTAATGTATTGTGAAATTGGTTGTTAAGAACAAAACTTGTTTTATTGTGCGAATTAATTTTCATAGGTTAGTTAGTTATGTATTTAAATTCCGCAATTAAGATAGTATATTGTGTTGACGTTTAGTCACATTTAAAATACAGTTCTTAGCAAAGATAAAACAGTTTTAAATATTGATACCCTTACTAGATTACATTTTTATTTAGGCCACTAATCTTCTACCTTTTCCTCAAAGAACTTTGACTTAAATAGTGGAAATTTAATATAAATGAATTTAAATAATCGTATGTCGTTCTTACTTTAAAGCAGCAGAGTGTATCTCATGAAAATGTGGTGTTGCCTTAGTGTACAGCAGTTGTAGCTGCCAGTTTATGGTAAAACATTTATTGCCGGATTGCATCTGCAACGCTGCATTATGTCACCGATTCAAATTACCTGACTAAATTCAAGGAATTCTCAGGAATAATAAATCCGAATTAGATGCCACCATTGCATTTATTCGACCCATTGAGTTGTAAAAGGTAATACAAGGATATACATATGTGTTTATTTTGTTCATTGTTTTATAAACCTATCCATTCAATCTGTGTGTCTCTACAATCCTAGAAAGGGTAGGGTTTTATAACAAAGTTTCTCACATGTTCTATGAGGAGGAATTAAATCCAATAGCTAATAAACTTTCTCATTGATAAAAAAAAAGAAAATAACTACCGTTTACCTTAATAAAGTTAAAACATCAGTTAGTTTATTGAAAACTTAAAACCCTATTTCCTTATTGTGAAAACATTAACAGATTGTAAATTTTTGATTAAAGGAATATAAAGGTGTCTACGAAAATGCTTATTGGTAGGAACAATATATTTGTAATATTACTAGAGAAAAACAGTCCCATTTGGGACATTTTTAAGTGATTTGGTAATGTAAAATTTCACCTGGCAGCGTCACGAGCGCTGCAGTGAATAAGTCCTATGGTAGGGCTGCTACTTTTGAGCTTGTAAATCTGCCCCAGGTTTTAAGAGATTCGCCTCTTAGGCTATTTTGTCCTCTCCGGCGGTTACCATAAGTGTTCTTTCACCCTCTAGGTCATTGACCAAGCCCAGTCCTTCAGCTGGCTAGAACAGTGTATCATTTCATGGTTAATTTTGTGTATACCACTACTTCCTGAGACATTCTTAATGAAATAGGATCACAATCAAGTTATGAGAATTTAGCTTCCAACACTAATCGGTTCACCAACTCAATTTTCTACCGGTATTGGTTACCCTAACCTTCCATTGAATTGCTTAACTTAGCAGCGGCAACTCTAGCAGGATTAGTGCGGGAGTTGGTATGTAGTTTGATGAACCACATTAAGAATGAAAATATCCTGGCCCAATTAAATGTCTCCTCTTTCTCTTATAAACAGCCAATAAATACAGAGAGAAAAAGGAGGAAAATTAATACGGATAAGTGAAGATAAATGGGGGAAATGAGCATTAAACTGCATGCCTGATAGACGAAGAGATGTGAGCTGGCCGCGAAAAATATGGGCAAAGAAGTTAGATCAGGTCGGAAGGCCTAATCCATGACATGAAGAAAACTAAAAAAAAACTGTTACAATTTATTAATACTGTTTTGAAATTAATCCACTTAATTTAAACACTTTACCATGAAAGTTATGTACATACCATATCTTGAGGTATATGAATAACTTTTGTTGAACTTTGTTATTTTCAAAGTATAAACTAGTTAATACACCTTGATGATACATGAAAGTTAAGTTACAAGAATAATATTCTACACTACAAAAAGATAGTGTTGTAAAACTATTATCAAAAGAGAAAATTAAAACTACGACTGAAAGAGCAAAACTATGATGAAAGAGATGTAACTTAGTTCTCAGTATCGTTACTTATTTGCAAAGTTATGTTTTAAGTATATTAATTAATAAAATAAGATGGTGTTACTCAAATCTATCGACTAAACAATAAATCAAGCTAACAAACCAATTAGTCTTAGGATAATTAATAATAAAACTATATTAACAATTTTACTGATTCTTTCATTAAATAAATTTATCATTTATTAATTTTATTTACAATTTATGGCACAATTAAAAATAATGAATCTTACAAAATTTTATTCAAGATAACCACTTTAAAAAATATTACTGATTTGAAATTTTCTAACCAAGATTGTTTTAGCATAAATCATTTAAGGAGAGAGCGGAGAAGCTGGAAAGAGCTTTCAACACAGTTAGACACATATACAATAAAAGGAACCTATCAATCACCGCAAAGATAAGACATTATACAACGGTAATCAGACCTTTGGTTCTTTATGGTTCTGAAACCTTGGCTATGAACAAGGAAAACAAAAACTTGGCCCGAATTGAGAAAAGAATCCTAAGAATGATATGCGGACCACTCAAAACAGAAGACGGGTACAGAAGGAGACCAACATCAGAGATATACAGAGTCTTGGAACCCATAGACTCAGCTATAATCAGGCGTAAACTGAAATTCCATGCACACATTATGAGAATGAATAACCAAAGATGGGTGAAACAGATTTACAATAAAACCCTTAACATGAAGAATAGTACTCATATATTCAGTAAAACAGTTAAACAATTCCTAGAGAGATATAAAATTACAGAAGAACTTTGCCAAAACAGAGAAAAGTTTAGACAACACATTGAAAAAGTGGAAGTCTTTGAATGCGAAAAACCTAAAAGTAAACCGGGGACCAAATGGGCCCAAGAAAGAAAAGAACAATTTGCTAGCTAAATGAAAGCCTACTGGCAGCAACGGAAAATGAAGAGTACAAAAATAAACCTTCCTAATTAGTATTTGCGTAGTCCTTAGAAGGCTAGATCGCAAAAAAAAAAAAAAAAAAAATTCATGTGTTATCTGACAATAATTTCAGAGTTATGTGTAGGCCTACCTTATTCAATATTACAAAATAAAAGGCACACTATTTCATTAAAAGAAATATATTTTTAAAATGCAATTTTAGCGTATGGAAAAACTAAAGGTGCAGTAGACTCTTTAGTAGTTTATATATCTTTGTAAAAATATCATATAATTCTTTTTGTGACATTAGGCAAGGAACAGAAGTTAAGGTGAGAAACTAATACTGTATGAAGAAAGTGTTTTTTTTATGTAACTAAGCATTGCTACCTGGAAAGGTGGAGTGGTGGTATCGGTCATTACGGTTATTTCTTGTATTCTTTTGTTATTTAAGTTTTATTCAATTTTTAGTGTTTTCTAATTTTTGTATTGTGTATATAGTATTGTGTAAAAGAGTAACCGGTTATTGGGGATTATTAAAAGAAGTTGTGTTAATATAAATAGTTCGGATGCACTTCAGATTTTGTACTTTTCTTATGTCAGATCCGTGTTGGAATTCGGCTCGGTTGTGTGGGCTCCTTATTACGCTGCCCATACCCATGCATCAGAACAGGTTCAAATTAGATTCCTTCGTTATTTGTATTTAAAAAGTGCCACGTTTATTCGCTCTCAATACCGCACGAAACCCTACAAGATATGTTTCAAATTCAGTGACTCGAGAATATGCGTCATCTGGCCTCGGTAATCTATTTGAAAAAGGTCGTCTCCGGTGAAATCGATGATCCCCGCTCACTAGCAAAGATTTCGTTCTATGTTCCAAGTTTCGATAATCGCTCCAAATATTTGTTCTATCGGAAGACCTGTTCAACTAATTATGCTAACCATTATCTGTTAAATATCATGCTAGTGAATTTTAATTCAATAGATGAAATTATTTCCTTCGATCCGTTTCATCAGAGTCGAGCTTCGTTTAGGCTGACAAGCTCCAGGGCTTAAGAAATATTTTAATTGTTTAATGTAGTTTATTTACCCGATATTTTTAGTTATGTAGTATTTTGTTTTATGTATTGGTATGGATTTTTTTATATTTTTGTTTTTTTATGTAGGTGCCTATATTTTATGTATGTTTGTCTTTCGGAATCGTTCTTGGTTTGCAGACTGAAGTTTTCATATTGACGCACTCTCTACCCAATTAATTTTTTATTTTTTTTGGTTTAACGTCCGACTGTTCTGCAATTACTGCTAATGCAGACGGTGAAGGATGAAATAATTTTTGCATGAAAATATGCCGTGCCTGAATGGGATTTGAACCCAAGACCGCATGACGAGAGGCGAGCACGTTACCAACTACGCCAATGCGGCCGGCCTACCCAATTAAGTTAGGTATACTCTCTTTTCTCTCTGTATAAGTTTATGATTAAGGTATATTACATTAATTTATATTTGTGAAATAGTGATTTAGTTTGTAATAAGTTCCTGTTTATTTTATATGTAATATTGTTTCTATCATTGGGCCACTTTGGCCTGTTGTAAACAATCTAATGTACTTAAATATCATTTTATGATTTATTTACAAAATTTCTGTGAATCCCTCTTATTTCATTCTTTTCTCGTACAATCTACTTTTTTATTATTTCTTCCAGAATTTGAAAGAAAGTCTTTTTATTTGTATTATATGTTTACTACCTTGCCTTTCTACTAATTTTTAGAAGCCTAAAAGGGTATAGAAACAGTTAATTCCTTTTATCCGTAGTTCAGTTAAGTTCAAGTTGTACGGTAATAAATGAGTGTTATTAGAAAGTTTTGAATCAGTGTGAAAACATTGTACGTTAATGAAAAAGGCCTGCGTGGTGTACACCATTGTATGGTTGTAGGTAGGAAGTAATTGTTGAATGTAAAATAATAGCTATTGTTACTTAAGTTAGTTTAAGCTTTAATTTTTGTCGTTACTTTGTTTGAAGTAATCTAATTGTAATTTTTTAGTATTGTAAGCTTAATAATTAGTTGTAATTATTAATCGTGTTAATAAATAATATTGTTGTATGTTGAAAAGAAGTTTCTTTATTATTTATTTTACATAGATCTCGAACGAACCTCCTAGTCTTATGTGCTTAATTTTTTTCAGAATTATTTTCTATTAGTCGAGGATAAAATAATTAACAAGATATGTTTCAAAACATCACATGACAATGCCATCAGAATTTCTAGTAAAACAAAAATACAACATAGTCTTTACTAAACACATAATACGTAGTAAAACATCATCAATTCTCATTTAAATCTAGATGAAACAAAAATCACGATGGGTAAATTTTTTATTTATAATATGGTTTAATTTCCTGTCAAGGACAATAATTGCTATAGAGGAAAGATGACTTGAATGCTAGTGTGAGACGAAGTGGGGAACAGGAAAGCTTGTCCACAGATAGAACAAATGCCTCATTCGTCAAAGTGATAATATCAAAAAGCATAGTGGAGAGATAACTTGAATGCTGTAGTGTGAGATAAAGTGGGGAACAGGAAAGCTTGTCCACAAATAGGAGAAAATTTCCTGTTCCCCACTTCATCTCACACTAGCATTCAAGTCATCTCTCCACTATATGTAGTTTATGTAAGGCATTTAGTCAACTCTATGGTGAAAACCATGGACAAAACCTCCCTGTTCATGTAGTGAGGAATAAAAATTTATGAGGATGGTAATCTTAAATCTAGTGAGAGTACGCTTAACTTACCAATTAGTTGGGAAATGTCTGACTTAACCTAAAATATACTTAAAAATATGTTTTAAAATCATATTAATATATAACATTAATGTACAGTTTCTACTGTAGCTCTCATGACTTAACCATCTGTACACTCCTTTCTAGATATTTTTCCGTCTTAACTGGAACGAAATAAATTTTCTGTGGCAACCTGTTCTCCTCTATTTTTCATAGATGTTCTTACAATATAAGTTATATTTCTTCAATGTTATCAATTAATAAATAATTTGTGTCCACTTTTTTCAAGTGTCTTTATTTCTAATCAATCTACCATAGTAAAATTCTTTTCCAGAAACTCACTTTATATGTAATATTCTGTTTTATAATCTTAGTTCGAGACCCAAAATCTCTCTGGCGTAAATGGAGGAGCTTTCGACAAAATAACGGAAAATTCTTTTCTTAGACCCCCAGATATGAGATTACTAAACAGGGTGAAATATTTTGGTTTTTATTTGCCAACTTTTCCAAACTGTAAATAATCTTAAATAACAACCAGAAAAACAAACATAGCAGAAATAAGAAACTGTAAAGAACACTTCTGAAGTTAGCTTAAATTTATTGTTCTATAAAACATCTACGGTAATTACTTATTTTAGCTATTAACTTTTAAACAATAGCTTATTTATTAGCTTGCAAAATTTGTACACATAGAAAGTATATATTGACATCCTTGATGTCAATATATACATTTTAGTTATAATTAATTTTAGGCTACAACAGAAAGGTGATTCAACGTTCATAAACAATAATGTAATGGATCCTGATACTACTAAAACACCTGCTCAAAACCTGATATACAATGACGATCAGTTCATGCCTGGGAAATAAATTAGTATTGAAGACTAGAAAAGGAGGTCAGATGATAGCGATACACTATACATCAAGCTAATGTTGGAGGTTCACCAAAATTACTAAATGATGTACAGGGATTGAGACGGTTGTTTAGACAGCTGTGACATTTGTAGGTTTAATTTCCTGTCAAGGACAATAATTGCTGTACCCTGAGTACTGATACTAAAACCATAACTGAAAGCCTAACTACAAAATAATTATTCACACTATTTCAGGCTTTATAGCTAAATACTTTCCAAACACAACACTGGGTCTGCCGTACGAATTTGTTTAGGAAAATCTAAAAACATTTTTTAACCAATTTTTACTTTTTAAATCTTTATTCCAAAATCTACACTTTATATTTAGTTAATATGATACACAAATAAAATTACAATTTACTTAAGGGAAGTTAGAGAAGAACACCAATCAGTATTAGAACTTTATAAGAGTTCAAATAATGAGTTGAACATGGAATATACTCTAAGAAATCAACATAAAAATTCAGTTCTTCTCATCGAAATTTTATGTCTCAAACGTAACCTTGTATAATGATCTAAAATGTCTCTCATAAAGTAGCCAAAAATATGAACGTTCGACTATTTGACAAGGCTCACAAATACCCATACGAACTTTTAGAAAATTTATCAGTGAGGCTATTTCCAAAATTACGACATTTTCGGAAATCATAGAGTAGATACTTACTGCGTTAACAAACTAGAACCTGTCGCCGACCGGGGCCGTTAACACGTAGCAAATCAATGCTTGCGACATTGGTGGTCCTGAACAGAGTCGTTTAATTGGTTGGGGGTCCTAAATAGGACCATTTGGTTTTTTGTGGTGACCCTGAAAAGGGCCATTTTTGGTGCTCGGAAGCTGCGACCCGGTGTGTAGAGAGCGAAGCCCGAAGTGTGACGGCTCGGCTACCGGGTTCAGGTCTAGCTCTGCCTCAGCGGCAGTTGGGTCCCCACTGCAGCGTGACAGTGGCGGCCCTCAGAGCCTCGCACTGTCGGGTTGGCGTACGCCGTCGGCCAAAAGCGCGGCCGAGGAGGTTCTCACTGGTCCCGCGTTGAACCCTATCTTCACCGTGGTGGCATCAGGCACGCACGGGCTTCTTTCGGGGGCCGGGTAGGAGAAGGCTAACCGATGCAGGAATGTGCGTCCGCCAATGGTAGCTTCGACCAGGGATGGTGCGTCTGGTCACGGCTGGGATCTTCTTCTTTCTTGCTAGCTGTCTTCTATCTTGTTCTTCCCAGTTCCGGAGCTGGATGGCGAGTGCGACTCGCAGTTTAGTGTGGCCGCTTAAATCCCCCTCCGGCGAGTCCACTTCATGGTGGAGGTGACATTGCTGGACACGCACGTCGGTAGTGTTCCCCCCGGCAGGCAGATTCTGGGACCATCTGCAAGATAATCGTGGAGCAGTTTGCGATAAACCATACTCTACTACTTTCATTTCAAATCTATCATGAAAACTAAATTAATATTTGAACATATAAATTGAAACTTATACGAGCTTAGGGGAATGTATCAATGAAAGCTAAGCGAAAGTAACTAAATATAGACGTTGTGCTAACGGGTTTTTATTTACATTGGAAAGAGAAAATCGTTTGTGTTTCACACCTGATTTTTAAATGTAATTTATATAATTATTCATTCATATGTTTTACTGAAAACGGTCATTTATTAAAATTATTATAAAAATCACGAAAAATTAATTCCATTTTACATAAAAAGAGTATGATAGGCCCTAATTAATTATCAGCCTACAGGGTTTTAATTGAAATTTGGAATAATTAATTTACTGAAATCAATTTATTCCATCCAATCTGGAATCACACTATATTTTATATTCGGCCTACTTGATTTATAAACCCATTTATAAACTTAGAAAATTTTTATTCATTTTTAAAATTTATTATTAAAATTATGAAGTGGCATTTTTGAAAATCATAAATTCATACGGTGAAGTTACAAATTACAAAAGTATTTGTCTGAAATTAATTTATCTATCATTTCACTTTATTACACATTCTTCTTCCTCTTTAGGTTTCTATCCGTTCCGAATGTTATCCACCTTATTAACAATCTTAACTTTTCGTTATCCACTACTGCTCGAAACAGCTGTGTCGTCGTTTTCGAGTACCACATTCTCAGATTTTTCAAGCAGGAATAAAAGTTGTTTCAAATTATCAAGATAGTAACTTTTCGCCTGAGGGATATTTTGAATGGTTTTAAACTATTTCCCTGTTTGAGATTAAAATTTTCCTCTACAATTTTTTAAATTGTTTTTATTACAGTTTTTATTGCTGTAATTCATGGTATAACGTTACATGAGATATGTTAATAAAAAGTTTATTTATCTCGCATAAAAGAAATTTATATTAGTAATATTTATTATTTAAGAATAAAATTTTCAGAACGGATTAAACTATATTTTACAGTGGTAGCTACAAAATATTTTTGTAATACACGGTATAAATAAATCTATAAATTTTTATAACGCTCTATAAACAGTTGATATGGTTATTTTAAAAAATTATGAAAAAAACCCTGTAGCGATAACAAATACAGTATTATAATAACAAAAAATTCCCTCTTTAACCAGTTCATAAGTTTCCTATTTAAACATTACTGACTTAATAAATTGAACCTACTGTACATACATCTTCTCCCGCGCTACATTGTCTAAAATATTTAGATTGTAACAACCCATATATTTTCCCCGTTGCGCATTATACGTCTCAAATACACCGAGGTTCCTTATCTGTATCGTGTTCATGACTTCTATGATTTCTGCATGCGTCTCAGTACCTCCTCACTAGAGACGCAATCCACCCAGGATCCTCTCAGCAACCTTCTGCAAAGCCACATCTCAAACGCACACTTAGGCTACACACATATAGCTACTATCCATATAGCCCACACTATATCATATAATTACAGTCACCAATTTGAATGTATCAGTAGCCGTATTGGGTTTACGGTAAATTAGCTTTTAAATAAAATTGATGAACACATTATACTTTAAAAATTCTAAAGATCAATTTTCTCTCAAGTTTATTGATGAAGAGAAGAAATTTTTGAAGTTAAGGAATTCAGTATTTGGTGAATACCTTAAACCGTAAAACAACACGAGTGACTTCTTACGAAAACAAATTCAATTAATTAAGAAATAGAGTTTTTTTTGTCAACGTAAAAGTTTTCAAGAATAAATTAATTATTAGGAACACAAAAATGAAAATATACACGTGTATGACGCATCCAGTGATCAACATATCAGAGTGCGTGTGGATTTTGTCAGGAGCGGATAGTAACGTGCTAAAAGTTTGAAAAAAGAAAGTTAAGAAAGGATTTAGGAACTAAATCTAAAAGTAAAAAGAAACCTATTCGAAATCTGTTTTTTTTGAAAGTACTTAAAATATACAAAACTGTTAAAAAAATAATACAAAATAGAAAAGTATACTACTCTGCTGTTGAAAATCTTAGTGGAAGCAAAAACTTTAATAAAATTCTAAAAGAAATTTCTGTATTATTTCTTTAAAAGAAATATAAGATAACATTGTATTAAAAATTATATTTATTACTTTTAACGCAATACACTATTGCTAAGTGAAATGTTCTCACTATTTTTTCGTGCAATGTTCCTTAGGGAAAATGTAAGCATCAGAAGTCACCACAAGGAGGTAAACAAGTCTCTTGAGAGTAACTTTGAGAACTTACAACTTTATCTGGTGGGGTCACATGTGCCATGTTCTCTTTTGGAAACCACAAAACCAATTGTGGAGGCTTTTATTTCAATTGGATTTCAACAAATGCTGTATATAAATTACTTTAACACTGTATAGTAGCTTGTAGATTCCAACGACAGCAGGATAGCTTCACAATTTATTTTTAAATTAGAAAATAAAATATTCATTAGCTTTTCTATTGGTATTCAATAAGTTATTATAAATTTAATTAGTTGATTGAAATTAATTACGGTCGATAATTAATTATATAACAATAGTAATAATTAGTATAATCAGTATAATAATATTAATTGTTGTACTACAATACTGCAAATTTGCTTTGCTTTGCTTAGTTAATTTAATTTAATTTACTCAATATTAATAATTAGGTTAACTATAAAATTCAAATGGTACAAAATTCAAATAAAAGTTCATAAAAATCTGAATATATTTTACTTAAAAGCGTTTCTTTTCTCATGGTTATTAAGAAGTTAAACTATTATTTGATATTCAGTAAACATGCTTAGTGTTTTGATTGCAATTTTTGGATTGTACTGTAAAATAGTTAAATGTGTTTTCTCTTTTCAACGTTTGGTAAATTATTTATTAAGTTTACGTCACATTAATTATGAAATTATTATTTAAAAGCTGTTACTTTTAAAAAATGAGAGTAAACAATATCAATTCTCAAAAGAATGCGCATTTCCATTAACTTTTTTTTATTTGAGGCGGCGAGAGAAACTCATGTTTATTCCCTCGCGAAGGGAAAGTAGTGTTGGACTCAATTGAGGCGTCCTCGTCCAGCCCCAAGGAGGCCGTAACCGCTTACCAACTGAAATCCCGCCACCTGGCCACTTGACCCGACATCAGCAAAGAATTCTCCACCTCCCTCAGAACTGTTTATATAATATTTAGTAATATTTGTTTATTGTAGTAATATTTATTTAGTAATATTTAATATTTATAGTTTATATAACTACAATGGAAATGTCGGTTTAAAAATTTAACACACCGTCAGCAGGGCGTGAAAGGGAACCGTATCCTAATTCCCCTCTCGCTGCCACTGATCCACACTCACTCCCTCACTGCCATTCATCTCTTTCATTACTAGCTCAGGAAGAAGTGTGCCTACTCTATGAGACTGGGACAGGATTCATTTACTGTGGGAGAGGGCGATCCCGCTGATCTCCAGATGTTTCCTCCCTCCGCAGTCTCCCGATCACCCTCTCCGCAAACTGAGCGACCAACTTCCAGCTCTCCTTATTGGGCAGCATCGCTGCCTCTACTCTCTCTGGGCTCCACAGTGCAACGCCTATCTTCTCAGATGTCTCCAAAATAGGGACATCTTTAAAAAAATATGCGCAATAGACAAGGTACAATTTTATTAGTCATAAAATACGAGAAATAGAAATACCATATAAAGAGGAATAACTTGTTAGGAAATTTGAATCTAGGAAAGAAAATGGCAATTCCTTTAACAGTAGAGTATTTTTTGTGGCGGGTGGACTAACCTGCTTGAACCTGATTTGCTCTGCCAACAACGGACTTAATGATAAACATAATATTTTTTTTGAAACTAAAAAGTTATTAAATTCCTATTTGGTAATATTTCCAAACCACAAAAACATTTATTTTAACACATAACAGGGGAATGAAAACATGAGAAGTAAATGTGGGCAGTTACTATAAAGATATTATGAATAAATTAAAAAATTAACAACAAAAATACATAATTAACAATATGCGTATTATTTTAAACTTAAAATAATTTAAACCTACCCAATTTTAACGACTGACAGGACAGATTTTTACGTTTAAAATCGCTTTCCTTAAAATAATGGAAATAAGACTTGTCAAGTTCTTTCCTTTTGTCTCTTAATAAGATCTAAGTATTAATAAAATATTTTACAAACAACGGAAGTTATGAATAAAGTCCAGTTAAAAAAATCATATTCGAAAAGAAGTAGGACAAAAAATTGACATTATTACGAAAGGCTTGATTTGATTATGAAAAAAAAACACTGAGTATAATGGTGATGAAATTAATGAATAGAAATAATTTGACATTTTGTTTTTACCGTTTTTCTGACTCATGAATTTTTATAATGTCATTAGGAGTATAATGCTGAAGACAGAAAATTGGATATGTTGTTCTTTGTATCCGAAACTTCAAGTTAAAACAACTTGTGTAAATATCTAATTTTATTGCCCAAACAAAATGGTCGTAACCTAAAATTTTTACTGGATTATTGAAACAATCTGGTTGAAATTAGAGTATGTTATAGCTTTGTAAAATTACATTGCAGCGTAAAATATCTGGTAAATGATGATTACAAAAACTAAAAAGTATAAATCAATTTTACAACCATTTTTATCTTAACTAACTCAAAATCACCGGAGAAATAATTTGTCACATTTATTTCCAGTACCAGTAAGAAATACCTAAAACATTATTTTCCTGTAAAAAAAATAATACCATTAAGTATTTTTAAATAATTTTATAAGCTCTAATTGTTATAAGTTTAAAGAAGTTTTGTTTTTTGTTTATTATAACCAGATCCCGAAAAGAATCTCGGCTTAAAAATCATAATATTCATAACGATAATTGCTATCAAATGATCGTCTGAAAATCCGAACGAATCGATAATCCGAGATGCCTGATCTCAGATAGCTCAGATTCTTTACGCTTTCCCGTACTACAATGTGTAGAACTCTATCTTGGCGCACAACTTTGAGTACGCCGTACTAACCGGGAGGAGGGAAAGTCATGCTTTCCGAAAGCATGAGTCGCACTTCACTTTTCATATAAAAACTGTAAACACACGGTGTTCGCGTTTGAGTAATAAACTGATTGTCATGACACATATAGAAATATAAACAAAACAAGAAATGATAACATTAGAACGTTCATGTTAACTGATTTTATTACGGTAAGTAATATTTAATTTTATACTTTAACATCACTTGTAGTGTCGATATCACAGGCCTATAATTCCTTTCTCTCGTATTTTCATAGTAGTATTTCTTAATGTGAATGTTTACGTGTGTTTGGTGTTACTGTACTACAGGCACTTACGTACAAGTCTTAATTTTCAATTGCGTGGTCCTTTTTTTAATTCACGAATTAAACAAAATGTCGGAAAATAAAATGTTAATCGCAAGTTCGGTAGTTTTATAATTAGAGCGCCGACCTGATTAATTTGCAAGATGTTTTCTTTTAATATAGACCTAAGTCAAATTTAAACAGTAGGGTTACTTTATGTAAATATTTAATTTATTTGTTAGTAATTAACCGCACGTATTAATCGATTTATTTAATCAAAAAGTAACTAAGCGTAGGTATTAAAGTAAATTAAACAAATAAATGCATTAGTTTAAAGTGATATGTTTGAGTAAATGCTAAGGCGTTCGTATTAAGTGGAGTCAATGTTTTCGGAGAGACTAGTATGGCGACGGTCGCCGTACGCCGAGCTACAGTTTCACAACTGTAATAACACAAATAGTTTTGTACCAGATATCTTAAAATTTGTTAAAAAAAAACTAAAATAAAAAGGGCAGCTTTCGTAGCGTAGTGGTAGTGCGCTTGCCTACAACGCAGAGGTCCCGGGTTCAATTCCCGGCTACGGTCTGACAAATTTTCACAAGTTAAAACCTATAGTTACAAAATCCACCGTAGTCACTAATAACCGAGATGTTAAACCGACTTTAATAAAAATCTGGTGTGAAACACATAACTTTCTCTTGCCAATGCAAATAATTAACTATATAACCTAAAGTTAGTAATAAAACATTACAATAAACAAAAAACGTACCCTTATTTTAATCATGAGTGAATGATGGAAAATAAAAATCAACCTCATCTTGGCTTAAATACGAAAAATCACTCTTTCACGCTAAACTAGGATCTGTAGAGAAATATTCTCTAAATAAAGGTCGTAGATCTTTTAATTTCCCATAAATTTTATTATATACACTTTTGTCGTAAAATGCATATTACGGCTGAAATCTTTAAAAGAAATCGATTTTTTTACACATTTTCGTGAGAAAAAAAACAGAAAATCGCTAATTACCGCTAAACTAAGCGTTATACAAAAAACTGTTTCAAAAAAAGTTGTAGGATTTTTAATCTCCTACAACTTTTTTATATCCATTTTTGCGCTTAAATGCATATTAAAGTTGCAATCTTAAAAAAAATTTTTTACGTAAAAAAGCCTCCTCTAGAATTTCAGCAGACATTGCGCCTACCCTATCTGGTAGAGCATAAAAAGTGTAGTAAATGAGGCGATTTAAAAAACATCGAGAAGCCTTTTTTGAGAAAATCGCAAAAAAGTGAAAAATTACACGAAAAAATTAAAAGACTGCCTGGTGAACGTAAATAAATGTTTCAAGTTAAATCCCATATTTAATATGAGCTATAAGAGGTAAAAAATTCATGAAAAATTAAATGTTATTATGATTATGTACTATAACATTTTTAACTTAGAGATGAAGCAAAGATTTTAAGAGAATTTTATTTTACTGGAATAAAATTAATAATAAAATTCTATTCTTTAGTAAATGGATGCTTGATGATATTGCTTTGAAGAACAAAGGATTTAATATGGTGAAAGACCATATGGTTACAAGTAATAATGGAAACCTTTTGGAATAATAAACGAGCTTGATAATTTAAAGTAAGTTCAAATAAACCACTGGAACCTTTTATTGCCGATGAATTATTAAAATGGAAGATAGCCAAAAGACCATCTCAGTTTACCTTATAGCAAAATATACGAAATATTTTATTACAGGTAGAATTTCATACTTAAATTATTAAATAAAATAAATTTATTTATAGTAAATTACAATGAAATGTCTTTATACGAATAGTTCAGATTTTTTATCAATTACATAAAAGAAGTACTAACCTATAAATTTCTAACTGCACTAATCCAATAACGTATCTCATATTTTCTTATACTCGTATTGCGATTTAAAAATAAAATTAAGTATTGGCAATATACTATATTTGAGACCCAAAAAATAGATTTCAATAAAATTTATAATTTAATTCTTTTTCTTGGTTTCTTTTTGAAATTGAAGTCCTAGTGATAAAGATTTAACAGAATTTGATATCAGTTGTTGTTGTGCGTAAAAACAGTAAGAAGATGTTATAAAACAAGTAAATTAAATATTTTGTTGGGATAACCTCAAAATTTTAAATTTTTACATGACATATGTAATTTAATACTAGGTACAAGATTATGGGACAGTTTTATCAGTTTGGTGAAATATGGAGAAATAATGAATATGCAAGTGAGTTTTTCTATCTTTTTTGATCTTTCAAGAGGATTTCGTGAGGTTTCTTTTACTTTGTTCAAGGGATACCTGAATGCAGCCTTGAGGGAATGTATGGCAGAATTTGTGGGTGTAGGCATAGATGGGCTCAACTACATAGCTTTCTATTTGCAAACGATCAAGTAGTTGTAGCAGCGGACGAGTTTGACATAGGTTACATGATGAGGAAATTGACTGATGTTCTAGAGAAATGGGGCTTAGAAAATAATGACTACTCAAAAAACTACTCAACGATTAATTATCTACCGATAGCAGTGATTGGACGAGATCTGCTAAAAGACGGATAAAGGATTTCTGACGAGAACAAGTATCAGCTGAGTGGCGTAGGAAAGGCCAGTGACACAGATGCTAAATTCCGTGTTTCAGTTGAAAGAAATTTGTATAGGAACAAAAGAAAGGATTCGAAGTGTCATAACTAAACATTCTGGTCAGAAAAAAGTAAGACAATGGTTGCAGCCATGCGGATGGACTTCTACAAAAGAATTTATTGGAAGTCGAGATTAAAATACATTATAAATAAAATAATTTAGGTAAAGGTTAAGGCTAAAGAGTATTATTGATGAAATATAAAAAAAAATTATTATTTTTGTTGTTTGGACACCGCATCGAATAAATGAAGGCACTTTACACAGCACATTTTGTAACTAGATTCCAAGTGAGTGAAGGTGAAGATCCTTTTTTCCTTTTCCAAAAATGAAAAAAACATATCCATTTTCAAATGCCTAAAAATTTTCATTAGTTTAGGCGTCCTGAATAGCAAAACAGATGAATGGAGAATTTGAGGCGACGACCAGTAGAGGTGTCTGGAAGAGGGTGATGACATGAAAGAGAGACATTTAGGATACGATAGACAAAAATAACTGTACAAAGTCGCAAAAAGATGTTTTGTACACTATTTACATATTTTGTCAATTTAATTCTGAAGTAATTGGTTTTTACTGTTTTAAAACTCCCAACAGTAGTTTAGTCTTTATTATGGATTTTACCATGTTGAAATTTTGCTAGCTGGAAATCAACCCGTGACTTAGGTTAACCCCCTTAGGTTTTGTAGTCTAGCACACTTACCAAGGAGATCATCCATCTCATATTTGTTTTTATTGAAATATAGGATAAATTATTTCATTAAATATATTTTAATAGTTTATTTTCAGAAAGGAAATCTGTAGCTGATTATCCTTAAGCCGTCTGTTATTTGCAAAAAACCAATATACAATTTATTAATTCTGTTTAATCTAGTTGTTTATTTCCCGTAAATCTGACAATATTTTTATAGATATTAAGAAATATAATGCCCATGACAGGCAGGTGAAGTGTTAAACTAATAGCACTCTATCTGTTGGTTTCAGCTACAAAAAAATAGTTATGTTTCTTATCATATAGTCAGTCAATTAAATAACTGAACTATTTAAGGACAGAAGAGGTAGAGGTTCAAAATACACTAATCAAAGTTATCTCCTCTGAGAGTAATGAATTTCACTATACAGCCAGATCCTGTGGTGAATGATGTGAAGTTGTAATTTGCAGGGAGGAAAGTAGGTGCTTTTTGGAGGGCCTGGCATGCTGATAAGCATACTCTTTCAACTCAGTGAGGAAGGCAACAGTAAACCATCCCACTTCTCGTTTATACTACCAAGTAAAACCTCTAGAGGTTCAAACCAGCTTTGCGGCTGTTAACCTAAACAACTAAAAGAAATACTATTGTTTATCCAAAAATTCTGGTTTTAATTAATAGTCGTTTATATTTTTAGTTACGTCACTGGAAACTATTTAGAATAATCGAAAAATATAAAAGAAAATTGTTAAAATTCTTTTACAGGTGGTGTTGGAATGGGAAACAGTCAGAAGGTGCTCACAAATTCTTTATTAAATTCTACTGACAAGATTTCCACACTATTCTAAATGAAATTTTTCCCTCAGTTTTTAAACGATGTGTAAGTCTACATAAGATAAAAATCCTTTCCAAAATTGACTGTATTTTCTTTACGAAAGAAAATTCAAAACAGTTTTACGGAATGGAGTTCAGGGCATTTATACCAATGTAAAACGAGTTTTATTTGTTTTAGTTTTACGGATAAACTACATAAAACGGATGCGCGCTTTTCTGATCCAACGAAACATAAACTAAAAAAGGAAATACTGAAAAAGAATCATGAATCATTAAAGGTTAAAGTTTAACATTTCAAGCTTTTTGAAAAAAGAAAACTTTATCACCGGACTTTATCTACAACTTTTTCGGAAGTAACACGTTTTTATTTTCCCACGGCCTTTAACCGATAGTTTGGTCGGAAACAGCACTTTTATATTATATTGTTACTTTTCTTATTCTAATATTGATGGCATTTCCACAGGCGTTTTCAAGGGGGAAAGTTTTACTGTAACTCGACCACAGACATAAAAACATCGGAAACACATATCATGCTTTATAAAAAGTTTACTTTTCAAAACTTATATAAAAATGTAGCTACATTTTATTTTCCGGCAAATTTTCTCATTTCGTATTCAACAAATCTTTTGTAAATTTTTACAAACAATTTCCACTTTGTAATCTTTTGATTTGGTTTAAGACAATAAAATCATGGTTTCACATAGTTTAGAAAGTACATTTGTAGTCTATCCTGTTGTTTTACCATGTGATCTTGATGGAAAAATAATTTTCTGCTCAAATTCTAAACAAAGAGTTTTAAGTGATCAGAATTGTCAAAAGATTCTGCCGGATATGGTGTTGAATTCCAGACTTTGAGTTAAGAGATGCACGTAGTGGCCTTGTATAGATGGAGCATCTGCTCTACTGAACTAAAAAGCTGTACGGCTTACAACCATTACTTCTGTATTAGGATGGAGAACTCTTTTCTTATGGAGTGGATATTCAGGGGATGCAGGGAGAGTGATGAGGGAAGAAGAATTTCTTTGTTGAAAAATCTTCGCTACAGGTTTCTTTGTATCTCAGCGGAGCTGTTCAAAGCTGCGGTATCCAAGGGCGAATCAGCAAGGGCGAAGCCGTCATGATTGCCAACTTTTGGTCGGAGAGGGCATGATAAGAAGAAGAAGAAGAATCTTTGCTACCTTTGTTACTCTGAAGTAACTTTAATATGAATGATGGAATGTGTTAAATAAAACTGTCTCAAGCAGTAGCTACCCTCACAGGTGGGAGTTTATCATTGTTTCAAGAAGCGACAATAAGACGTTGGATTCTGGGAAGCCTTTACCAACATGCATAAAGGAATCGGATTCTTCTGGATGCCCTAATAACAATGTGCTGAGAATAAACACTGGATGAACGGAAAGAAGAAGAAAAGCCTGCAGTGTAAAAATGTTGAGGGCATGCTGCAAAAAGATCTTCCAGAAATGTTTTAAGTAACTTCATATGGTCTAGAATGGCCAAAAATAAAAACTAAATATAAAAAATGTATAGTTTTTTTCATAAAAACCAGATAAAATTGTTCATTCTTGTTTTTAAAAATATAAGGCCATTTAAAATAAATAAAACAGTATTTTCCTTTTCCTGAGAAATTGATTTTTTGCTCGGTTTGCAATCAGTTCCTTAAATAACAGGAACGTTATTTCTTAAAAGCATAAAAATTATTGTTAAAAAAGAAACTTTCAAAAAACAAATTTGCTTTAACGTTAATCAAATATTTGCTTAATAGTTGTAAAAATAATTTAACGGAATTTTAAATCAAACCACAATTATGTTTTGACCGCCTCAGAGGCTCAGTGGTTAGCGTGCCACAAAGTGGAGATCCCCGGTTCGATTTTAGATCGGGTCTGGAAAATTATTACGCATTCAAATCCATCGTTAACCCAAAGTAGTCGCTAAAAAACAATATGTTAATCCAACTTTAAATAAACTAAAAAGGAAACTTTTTTGTGTGCACATCTTAAGACTCAGAAGATTTAGAGTTTAATTATTTTTTTTTTGTTAATATTTGATAGAATCTGCAATTCGTAAAAAATTAAATGCAGTTTAAATAGTACAAAATAAGTTAATTTTGAAATGTTGTTGTTTAGGTCATCAGCCGAAAGGCTGGTTTGAACCTATAGAGGTTTTACTAAGTAAAACGAGGTGTGAGGTGATTTACCATGCCTTCCTCTCTGAGTGGAAAAGTACGCTTATCAGCATGCCGGGCTTTAAGAAATGCACATATTTGCAACCTGCAAATGACACCTTAACTTCACTTACCACAGGGTTGCTGTATAATAAAATTCATTACTTTCAGAGGAGATAACTCTAATTAGTGTATTTTACACTTCTACCTCTTATGTTATTAAATTATTCAGTCATTTTATTGACTGACCATGTGATTAGAAACAGAACTAGGTATTTATTTTAGCTCTGCAACGAACAGATTGAATGAATATAATTTGATACTCCACTTGTCGACAAATTTTCAAATCGCCTACATAAGAAATTTACCTATTACTGACTGACATATCTAAGTATATGAAAAATAAATTACATAGTAGAAAATAAGCAATGGGATAAGATACAAATTATAAAAGAAACAGCATTAATAATAAAGCAAAACATTGAATAATTTAGTAAGGGTAATACGTTTTTCATCAAATTTCACTAATTTGCATCAAACTATATTTGCATTTATTACTAAAATATAAAAAAATACACATATATATATATATATATATATATATATATATATATATTTGATGTGCCTTCAAGGCGAACATTTCTACAAAGCCTAATGAACATCAGAATCTCTAAATTTGCTCCAAGCTATTGGAGAGTCTTGTTGATTTCAAGCTACAAGAAAAAGGTTGGGCTAAGGCCATATCATTATTTCAAGCAGGGACTTTCGTTGTGCTGTATTTTGTACTGTATTATAAATTTGTTATTTCATAGAACAGACGGATATGAATACTTTTAAAATATTTATTACGAATATTCTAACAAAACCATTAAAATATTTTTTTCATAATTCAATAATAGTATGTAATATTCTCTAGCTTGTATGGCGGAAATATAATGAAAAATTTATAAAATTTTAACTTCATAAACAATTGTAATATTCTTTTGATTCGTTTAGTTACTCCGAATAAAGTTAATTGTAAGATATTGGGTAATGCTATTTCAAAGGATCTCTCTCCTGACTTTATTTGCGGAATTTTCTACTTTAATCCCTTGGTAAATGGTGAAAGATAGAACGAAAAAATTATAATTAAATGAGAAGACTTTAAAGGTTTTCGAATTTACATAACAAAAAGAATCAATTTGAATTACTGTTTAACTATCACTGTTTCTACATAATATCTCAACTATTGTTTCGAAGTGTGAATTTCTTAAAATTGAATCAATTATTTTTTGAAAACGGTGGGAAAATCTATATAGAAAAACTAAACAAGTAACCTATATTTTTTATTTAATAGTGCCACTTTCATATATTTAAATATTTACTTAATGCTGAACGTTAAAATCAATTAATTAGCAGGTGGCAGATGAAAGGAAGCGAAGCCTAGGTTCAAGGAATGGACAAGGAGATTCATTCTGAATTTCGAGGTGTAGATAAGGAGGACATTTTTGGTGATACTATCCATGAATTAACGGAGTTATTAACAGGTCATGGTTGTTTTGGGGCACATTTGACAAGGTTTAAACTTGGTGACATACCGAAATGTCAACTTTGCAACATTGAAGAAGAGGTGTCCATTGCACATGATTTTGAAAGAATGTTTTACACATTTTTTGAAAAAAACTGAAAATTGCCAATTACCGCTAAACTAAGCGTTATACAAAAAAAGTTTTAAATAAAAGTTGTAGACATTTAAATTCTCTGCAACTTTAATTATATACATTTTTGCGCTAAAATGCTTATTAAAGTCGCAATCTTAAAAAAACAATTTTTTTACGAGAAAACAACCTCCCTAAGAATTTCAGCAGATATGGCGACTATCTTATCTTGTTGAGCATAAAAAGTGTAGTCAATGAGGCGATTTTTAAAAAAACGTAGGAGCTGTTTTTGAGACAATCGCAAAAAAGTGAAAAATGACTCGAATAAACCGCTACTTTCAGTGAACCGATTTTGATGAAAATGTTCGTGTCGGGTCCGGTAGGTGTACCTAACTTAACTTTTAAGTTTCAAGTTCGTATGATGTTCCGTTCTTGAGATATTTTTTTCTAACACACATACACAGACCAATCGCTAAAACATTTTTTTTTGCGTTCAGAGGGTCTGAAAACGTAAAGATCCGATGAAAACTCGATTTCAAAAATTCGACATGAAAAGAATACTTTCCTTCCTATATATTCATATATATAGGCAAGAGAAAGTAAAAAAAACGATGTAATGTTTTTTGTAAATTATTACGTGTCATTTTTTACAGTAATTAAGTTGTTCTTGTGAAAAACAAATTTTTGCATAAACAAATTTTTGGTTACAAAAAGTAACCCTTTGAATTAAGCGAGAAATGTATGTAAGAAACATTTGTTTTTCCAGTTTTTAAAGGGGAATTTAAATACTACGTTTGTTCCTAGGAGCTCTTTGTAATACATTCAACGAGAAATGACCCTAAAGTTACTTGATTTATGTTCACCATAATTTACATTGTCAACAAAATGGTAATCGTGTATTATATATAACTGACGAGAATAGCCGGCAGTAAAACAACAGACATAATGAAAGATGAACAAAGGTTTATGATACAGTAATTTCAGACAGTTTATGTAACTAAAATTCACATAAACATTGTACACATTTTATCCTAATAAGCAAATGCTTTCGCAATTTAAATAATTTATTTAGTATTTTTTGCAGTATTTCTTACTTAGGCCTACTATCTATATATTAATAGCGAGCAGCTTTTTTTCAACACGATTTTAACCACCTGAACCTTCACCGATTTTCCCCGAAGTGGGCTCAAATGAATCGTCTGTTCGAGTACATTTGCAGAAAACTATCCAAAATCAAATATTTCAATTTATGACCGCAAAATAGGAGGTCTAAAATAGATTGGAGAGGCGGCAAGTTCAACGAACTGAAGTATAGGCCTCTCTCTTTCTCTATCTATCCCTCCCACATCTCGCACAGCTATTTCAGTTTGGAGAGGGGGCAAGTTCAACGAACTAAAGTAAATGCCTACCAACGGATTGGCAGTGTCACGGTCAGATCGCTTTGGAATTTCCAACGTAGTTGTTGTAAATTTGTATACAATTCGATCTGCTATATTTTGGTTTTGTTTTTATGTGGAATTAAATAATGAGATTTTAGAAAAAATTGGAGCAGTTATGACTGCTGTCAATCCGTATGCTCAAAACTATAAGAAACTGGGTGACATGGTAAAATATGGAGCGGCAATTGCACGAACTGAAAATCGCCTGCCACTATACAATTTTTTTATGAAGTTCCATCATGAGCCGAATGAGAACAGAAGAAGATTCAATGAACCAGTAGTACAATAAAACAAAAAAATGTGTTTACAGAGAAGTTCTATAAAAACAAATTTACACTTTTGTGCGGGTTTTCCCGCACAGGTTCACCTAGTGTTTTCATAATATTAACTCGATGGGAAAAACTAACTTTAAAAAATGTTTGTAAGTAAGTACTAATATTATAAAAAAATATCGCGTATTTCTTTGTATGAGGTCATTTAGATGAAAAAATATATAAAATTTCCGCTTAACTAAACGTTGTACAAAAAATGTTTGAAATAAAGTTATAGTGGAATGTAGAAAAATGAGTGCACAACATTTTCCTAAAAAGAAAATCTCAGCCCACTGGATCAAAGAAATTGAACAGGTCATGAACGAAATACAAATCTCACCTAAACAGAAAATCTAGAAACTACCACAAACTGAACAACATGAAACTTCAACAAAAAAGATCGACCAAACGACAGAAAATCGTGTATTCCGACGAAAAACGCCAGAAGAGATCAAAAAGATTGATGTAATACTGGAGAAGAATGAAAGAAACTGCAGGAAAAGTACTTCAACAAAACAAAAATCGATATAAGATTTTTCTTCTTTAATGAACTTATGCAGTCCTATGCGGCTTTAAAAAATGGTATGATTAATAAAACTGGAGTCCATTGACGTAGTTTTAATAATTTCAGAAACCAGCTATAAAATAATATTAGTATTTATAAAAAAAAATATTTATAAAAAAAACATATTTTATGAGAATTTATGTGCATACAAAATATAATAGCTTACAAATGTTGTAGATAAGATACAGGGCAGAAGGGTTAGGGATAGGGTAAAAGAAAGTGGTTGTAATAGATAGGGAAGAGGGGTGATAGGAAAAGTGGTTAGAAAAAGAAAAGAGAAAGCAGTGAATGATTGTGTTGAGGTAAGATCGTAGAGAGGGAAGAATGAGAACGACACGAGAAGGACAGAAACAGAATGATCCAGAGAAAGGCTTCCTGTGGAATCTTTGCAATTCTTCGTATTTTTTATATTACCTGTATAATAATTTCTGTGTTTCTTTTAAAATATTATATTTACGGTAACAGATTATTGCTGTAGAATTTGAATCACTGGACCGATAATGTATTAAGTTACACACGAATAAAATTACAATGTTTTGGTATTAAATTAATTAAAGTACTTTTGTAACTTTTCAAAATTTTAAATTAGTAGTTACGTACAGTACAATATAAAAAAATAGAAGTTCTGTTGAAAAGGGAAATGAGTAGAAGAAACTTGCATCCTGTTTTGAAATTAAGTAAAATGTACGCGTAATAGAGAAGTCAGTTAAATCTAACTTTTCTCTTTTTAGTTAAATTTAACGAATTTCCCTTTGGTAGATTGTTTTACGTTATGAAAATTTATTTTGAAAATTAACAGGAAAGGAATTTCATTCTGCTAAATTCTCTAACCGTAAAATATCATATGTTTTCCAGACAATCAAAACCTGGAATAATTTAAGCGTTTATCATAATATTCTGGTTATTTACATTTTAAATATCTAGCATTACTTTTATTTATTCTTTAAAATTTTACTCTTTAAAAGAATAATTTAAACTTCTGAAATTACACAGTTGTATGTGATGTGGCACATACACCAAGGAGTCTGTGACTGGTACTTGAAAGACATAAAGTGAAACGAGAGCGAAGCTGCCTGTCTATCTGCTGCCGTTATGTTGAGCTCACAAGTACTATTTTTGTTAAAAAAGCACTGGTTCTTACGTTTAAATGGAACTATAATGCTTTTCACGGTTGATGAGCTCTGCTGTTCCACGGGTTTAAACCAATCAGAACGTTTGCCAACGTTGTAAGATTGTGCATGATAAACATTACGTGCGCATTTGTATAAGAGCCACAGTAGTTTACATTTTGTCTTGCATTTCGTACTGAACACAAATCAATTATAGAGCGCGTTAACATGCAATACTTTGTAATATAATCAGCTGATTGTATGTTCAAAGATTATAATTGCTACTGAAGACTAAAAAAATCTGGTGTGAAACACTCACACAACTTTCTCTTGCCAATGCAAATAATTAACAATAAACCTAACATTAGTATTAAAACATTAGAAATGAACAAAAACTAACCTCAAAAACATAATCTTATTTTAATCATGAGTTAATGACGCAAAATGACAATCGAACTCAGTTTGGCTTAAAAATACGGAAAATCACGCTTTCACGCTAAACTAGGCTCTGTAGAGAAAAATGCTTTAAACAAAAGTTGTAGATCTTTTAATTTTCTATAAATTTAATTATATACACTTTTGTCGTAAAATGCATACAAAGACCGAAATGTTAAAAAAATCGATTTTTCTCACGTTTTCGTGAGAAAAAAAACAGAAAATCGCAAATTACCGCTAAACTAAGCGTTATACAAAAAAATGTTTGAAATAAAGTTGTAGGTTTTTAAATTCTCTACAACTTTTATTATATAAGTTTTTTCGCTAAAATTTATATTAAAGCCGTAATCTTAAAAAAACAACGTTTTTACGTGAAAACAGCCTCACCGAGAATTTCAGCAAACATGGCGCCTACCCTATCTTGTAGAGAATAAAAAATTGAGTAAAATAGGCGATTTTAAAAAAAATCGTAGGACCAGTTTTTGAGAAAATCGCAAAAAACTGAAAATTATACGAATAAACTACTACTTCCGGTTGACCGATTTTGATGAAAATGTTCGTGTCGCGTCCGGTAGTGGTATTTTTTTAAGTTTCAAGTTTCAAGTTCGTACGATGTTCCGTTCTTGAGATATTCTGTTCACACACAGACACACACACAGACCAATCGCTAAAAACATGTTTTTTGGGTTCAGGGGGTCTGAAAACGTATAGATCCGGTGAAAACTCGATTTCGAAAAATCGACATGAAAACAATACTTTCCTTCCTATATATTCATATAGGCAAGAGAAAGTAAAAATGGCTGACAAAATGTATAACAGAGCTACGAGGGTAAGTGTTGGCAACGTTGCTGGCAAGTGATTGGCTAGCTATGAAGTGGGTAGGGGGCAATGCGGACGTTCAGAGCTCATCAGCCCTGAAAAGCAGTATAGTAGGAAAATTTCAATCATTTACTAGAACTATAAATCAAAATACAGTACTGAAATTACTAAAAATTTAGTTATAATAATTTCTTTTAATTTAATCAATTAATTTCTTTATAACTTAGCAATATAATTGTTAATATCTAGAAAATATATAATAACCGAAAAATTTATGTAAGTAGACAGACTAATGCTTTTACTAATTACTGACGATTTTTACTAATTAATTTCCGATAACAATTGGTAACTTTCTAACCCACGCCTCTCCTCTTTGCACTTGAACCACTGCGCATCTAGAAAGCAAAGCCAACCTTAATTGATTTGTTAGTATGAGAGATTTTTAAAACAAAAATGTGTCTATTGCGATGCTGTATTTTCTTGGTTCTGTTTGTATCGCGTGGAGCTTGGATGCTTAATGATTAAAAATGAGTAAAAAACTTAAAGCGTTTGAAATGTGGCTCTACAAAAGGATGCTGAGAGTTTTCTTGGTAGATCCAGTCTCTAATGAGGAGGTACTGAGACGCACGCAGAAATCTAAAGAAGTCATGAACTCGGTAAAGATGAGGAAGCTCGAGTATTTGATACATATAATGGGCAACGAGAAAATATATGGGTTGCTGCAATCTATACTACACGGAAAAATAGCTGAACAACGTAGCGTGGGAAGAAAACATATTTCCTGGTTGTGAAATCTGAGAATGTGGTACTTGAAAAAGACAACACAGCTGTTTAAGCATTAGTGGCTAAGGTCATTTTAAGGTCAGATTGACACTGTAGGAGATTGTTAATATGGTGATCTACATCCGGAACGGATAGGAATTAAAGAAAAAGAAGAAGAAGAAGAAGAAGAAGAAGTATGAGAGATATATTTGTTAGTAACGTTTTTTTGACTTTAAACGTTATTTTTTTCACAACTTTACAATATGAACTTAACAACTAGTGAATGAGATGAATGGTTTATGTTAGTGACTTGTGTATGGCATGAAGTGAAGCCAGACGAATGGCCAACTTCGGCGTTAATTAGAAAAAAAGGAATGACATGAAATATTATAATTTATATCATGATCGTGGTTAGATAAATACAGCATGAGTATGATGAAATATTGAGACGTGAATGACGATTAACGGATGAATGATGTACTTGAGAATGTTTACGTATTAGTTCTTTGTTTTATCTTATGATGGATGTAGTAAATCACTGTTCCATTTTCTTTTCAGGTGCTTGACAACAGGAAGGGTATTTAATGAGATCGAACGAACACGTTGGGGTTGTTGTGTGCAATTGTTTTCGAGTGAAAAGTGTTGTATGTGCTTTAAATGATATCAAACATTGTAGGGATTTTCAAGTCTGTGTTTAAAAAATGATTAGTTGCATAAAATGGGGTTGATGGCTCGAAGAGCTTTTGAAGAATATTTAATGTAGACGCGTGACAGGAACCAAAAATGGAGCCACCGTATAGGCAGATTGGTCGGATTAGTGACTTATACAAGATAACCTTTAGTTTAGAGGGAGAAGGATTTCCGACCAATAATACCATACAGTCTGCGAAATCTAAAATCCGAGAGAGCTCTGACGTGTGAAATGTGAGGCTTCCATATTAGGCGCCTATCAAGTGTTAACCCAAAATATCGGACTTTATCTGCGTCACTAAGCCTTGTGTTATTGATGCGTAAGATTGTTAGTAACGTAAAATTAATTTTTAAAATAATTTAGCCTTATATTTGAACTGAATACCAAATTGTGGTCAGTAATTTTCTTTAAAGGTATCTCCATTGGATTAAATCATTTCATGGTAAATAATAAAATGAAGTACTTTTTCTCATTTTTTTTTACCCGAGGCGGCGAGAAAAACTCATGTTCACTCGCTCACTATGGGGAAGTAGTTTTGGACTCAATTAAGGCGTCCTCGTCCAGCCCCAAGGAGGCCGCAACCGCCTTACCAACCAAAAACCCCCCGCCTGACCACTTGATTCGACATCAGCAAACAACCCTCCACCTCCATCGGAACTGTTTATATAATACTACAAGGAAAATGTCGGTTAAAAAAAATTTTTCATACGTCAGTGGGGTGTGGAAGGGAACCGTAGCCTAATTCCCCTTTCGCTGTCACCGACCAAAACTCACTCCCTCACTTTCATTCATCTCTTTCATCACCAGCTTAGGAAATTAGTGTGCCTACCTTACCTACTGAGATCGAGACAGGGTTGATTTACAATGGGAGAGGGCGATCCTGCTGATCTCCGTATGTCTCCTCCTTCCGCAGTCTCCCGACTACCTGCTCCGCAAACTGAGCGACCAACTTCCAGCTCTCCTCATCCCGAAAAATTAATTACTTAGTACGAAACATAAATTTGTTAAGATATAAAGTGGATGTTCAAATCGTACCTTTTTCTTCGCTTTCCAAATTATACTTATATTAAAAAAGACTAAACGCTTTAATACCTTTTTTTAAATAGTTGGCGTATAACTCCCATTTAATTGAAAGTTATTCAAATTTGAATCGATATGATTGAAATTTATGCAAAAGACAATTGAGAATGATTTTTGCATATTGTTTTTTGTGATAAAAATTACCTTGGGAATGAAAATGGAACAGTAGTATATAGTCAAAGCAGAAGAAAATTGTGAGGTAGTATGGTGTGAAAATGCTATGCCGCAGGGATACTTCATTCAGAGCTACGGGATAAACGTACGAAGGTTTTTCTTCTCCGTCTTCTTTTATCCCCTATCGGGATTTGCATATTTGGCCTTAACGGTGAATGATGGTATCTTGATTGCGTACACTTCAGAAACAGCAGGCAGTCTTTTCTAACCCTACTTTATCTTCTAAGTCTGTACTCTCAACTTTAGTCTATAATAGTTTCCATGAATTTTCTTTAGTTTTAATAAACTATTTTTTAACAGTTTTATCTTTAATCCGTTTTTTATTGAATAATAACATTTTTGATGTTTGCTAATTATCCTGAAAAAGTATCTGCAATGGAAGATACCTTTAAAAAATAAACACTGTTCACGTATCGATATTAATTACACGTATATAATAACGTTTATTCCTTATTCAGTAATTTACCTATTGTCACAATCAGTTTACTTTTTCAATTATTTGGTTTTTATTGATACATAAAATAGCAGGGTAAGGGTCATGAAGATTTATTATTTTAAAGCCTGTGAATTTGTTTATAACATTTCTAAAGATTTTGTTCTTCTGATGGAAATAAATAACAGAAGTTTTTTGATTTTAAATGTCCATATTTTCGTTTTAGTTAAAATTAAGTCTTAAGATTCTAAAATATTGTGTGATAAATTTAGTTTGTAATCAGGCTAATTCTTTTGCTGTAATTTACTAACTGTATTAATTAATTGATATAAGTAATTAATTTGTAATAAATACATTTGTCATTTGTAATAATAATTTGTAGTAACTATACAATTTAGTATATTCCTTCAAAAGTTTTTTTTAATTCAAGATATTCACAATCTGTTAGATACAATCAGGGAATGTGATAACACAAAATATGAAAAAATTAGCATGATACAAAAACGTGAGTGGAGACAGTCCAGTGACAGAACTCCGACGTGAATAATTAAGTACAGCATTTTATGAATAGTCAATTATACAGTACTACGTTAATTAATGAGATCATGGCTCCAACGACGTTTTAGTCGTCTTATTGGATTATTTGGGAGAATCTGCGTAGCCAGATTTGAGATAAATGGGTTATGGTGGTTCGTGAGTTTCTTCCTAAACTTTGTATAGAGTTAAAAGAAAACGTTATTTATGTCGGGTACGTTTAGGTCTGAGTAGCGTTTTATTGGTTACATATTAGGGGCGTTAACTATTATCCGTGAAAGCTTTGATTAAAAACGCTGAATTTTTGCTAATTCCGATGGTTTTGCACAGCAGTAAAGCTGACTGGCATAGCTCCATATTGGTCGAAGAAAGAAGCTGTAAATGGTTAATTTAGATGTGCGGTAGTTGGTAACTTATTTGCGTGAAAGAAGTCTGTACAACTGTTTGAATCTGTCTTGGAGTGCCTTTCTTTTTTTATCCACGTGTAGATTCTATGTGAGCCTCTTATCAATACATAAACCTAGATAACGGATAGATTCGGAAGTGTGAAGGAAGAAATTGTTTTATTTGAAGAAAAAAATGACGTGAGAAAACCGACAATTTTTTAAAAGAATACATATCAGTGGATACTAATTAAAAAGTAGACCAATAAAATAAACTAAGAAAATTAAATAACAAACACAAGAAAAATTGAATAATAAATAAATAAATAAAATGTAACAAGAATAGTATACAATAAACAGAACTAGAAGTAGCGTAGAAATTACAAATTTTAACAAACAATACTGTGTGATAAACAAAATGAAACCTTTTAAAAAAATATTTACATGAGTAATAAAAATTTGAACACAAAATAAAATAAATTACAAAAAAGAAATTTTTGAAGTTTAATAAAATTTGTACAATAAAAATAATTAATATATGGAAATTTTTTAAGCATTGTAATTTTTTATTTTGCAATTAAATCAATAGATCTCCACTCCATTTTCTTCGTAGGCGGCGACGGGTTAAATTTCATTCTGACATTTACTGTATTGGAGGATTGACGTGGCCTGTTAATTACCTGTTAAATTTTTAATATTTTATTTTAGCAGCTACTGTTACAAAAGGGATTTCATGTTGGAATGCAATGACAGATTTGTTACGTAATGTGGGACGTTCGTTAAAATGGAAATATTTTTGACTGACGAGCTTGAATTTTTTGAATGTGGCTGAAAAAATTCCGATAGTGAAATTCCAAATCAGTAGTCAGTAGGCTTTGTTAATACCTTAATTTTAATGGTGGATTTGATTTTCTATTGATGAATGTTGAGAATAATGTTGTACAGCTATTTAGAGCAAAATCTTTTCTTTTTACATTACAAATATATATTTTTTAAATCCCTAATATGTGTAATTTACAATCTGTTCAATTATGAACAATCAGGAACTCCATGACCCAATGAGATGAGGATGATATGTAATTGGGGTGTGGTCTTGTACAGACTCGGACTGACTCGGACTTCCTTGGAGAGAATGTCTAACTGAACCATAACCATTAAAGAACATCACTCCCTTTTATTCAAACCCACATAAAACCTTTACGGTTTCATTTTAACACAAATAATATAAAGGTAAAATTTGAAAAAATATAAGTAATTTACTGAACAAATAAGTCTGTCAAACGTATTCAGCCTTCGTTTTGGGCCACTAAAATCCAATAAATTGATTGTCAAATAATTTTCATACGATTCGAACGATGCACTAAAATTTTAAATTTCTTTTTGTTGAACTGTTGAAATAAAAAGATCTTTTTAAATGTGGTTCGTTGTTTCTCATGTACTCTACCAGGACGCAGTTGTTAGAGCTCTGAGGACCTTTGACTAAAAACGCTGCTTAATTTAAATATTTGAGTTAGTGGATGTATCACATAACTGGATACCGTAAATCCAGACTGGTTTTAAAACGGTTTTGTTAAGCGAAAGTTTGTTTTGAACCAATAACTTTGATGTTGCCTGGTTGTTCACGTTTGTACTGAATGCTTGTTCATCAATTTAGGGGTCTGTCTAGGCGTAATACAAAATATTTAGCTTTGTCTGCGTGAGGAATTTGTGTGTTGCTGAAATATATGTGAATAATTTTGATGACAAAAAGTTAAATTTACTACCAGCTAGCTCGTGTGAATAAATTTAGATTTGACGTATTTAGATTAAATACAGGCTGCCTAGCAGAAATAGGGAACATGTAGCAAGGCAATTTAAATTATGTTACCACTAGATAGAGTAACAACACTAAAAATGCATAATATAATAAAAAATAAACAGCTGCCCAGATTTAAGGTACTTGACACTCTCTGACAAATCAGCACTGTGTAAGAATCAGTATCACCTCAAAAATCATAAAAACGTAACCGGATAGAATTCCAAAAAATAGAATGTAAGCTTATTAAAATCGCCTATCAATTTAAAATTATGGAGTAATTTCATTTATGAAATTCGTATTTACTCGCAGTTCTCAAAATCTCGAACGTCACATCATGACGATTCGAACTTTACAATTTTGCTGCCATAATAGCTACGTCATCGAAACTATAATTAATTAATTCTTTTTTTTATTTTATATAAGTTCCATCTACAGCTCGGTTATTAGCAACTACGGTGAATTTTAACTTGTGAAAATTTTCAGACCCTAGCCAGGAGCTGAACCTGGGACCTCCGCGTTGTATGCTAGCGCACCAACACTAAGGTTGTGGCTCTGTAATTAAATTATTTTTTATTTACGGCGCAAGCTCTCGTTACTGCTTTGACCAATTTTAATTTTCGCACATTTCGTAGAATTCCGGAAGAGTCCTTTATACAACCATGTAAAAATTATTTAAATTCGTTCCGTAGAACGTCAAGTTGAATACGTTTCGTGTTTAAAAACAAACATAACCTTTATTTAAAATACATTGGTAATTTTTCTTTATAATTATGTAGATTTTAAATCATAGAAATATTGAAAACCAATTTAAATTCTGTTAAGTATAATAATTTTTATTTGAAGAGTTAAAAGTAGGCATTTATGAGCAACTTTTACGGCCGTCCATTTAGTTGATTTAAATTGACGCGAGTTTCAGATCTGTCACTTCATTGTCAATTAACAATGGAATGTTAATTAGTTTTGCTCGTTTAATTACCTCAAGTTAACTCAATGTACAAGCTAATTAAATAATACTCTTTGCGTAAGTTAATTGACTACTGTTTTTTACATGAGTATTTAAATCAATTGAAGTCACTGAGCAGTATTTCCGGACAATATTTTGTTTTTAAGATAGTACATTTAGAACATATTATTATATAATTAGTAATTTAGGCTTCATAAATAGCTACTTTAGTATTATACACTTAACTTATTTTATATTATTCAATTGATATTGTTGCTATTCTTCAATTACTTTCAGTTATATTTTATTTTACTTATTTTAATCACAGTTGCGTAAGTTGTTTGAATTGGATTACTAAATTTTTGACTATAATAAAGTTTGGATTAATAAAGGAGAAAAGATCCTTAAAAAGGACTCCAATTTCCTTCAAAAAAATATAACAAAGTTTATAACAACTCCAAAGAAAACAAAAGCAGAGAGTTAAGCAGTTGACAATAATAAAATATTAAAATATCTAGGAGAATGGGTTTCTTAAGACCAAATGAAAAGAAAAACAAACTATGTATACAAAGTAAAATAGAAAAATTAAATTTGACTTACAGATCAATGGAGAGTTTATACAAAAAATTAAGTCCTTCATGAGATATAAAACTAACCTCTACATAATTTTTGTGTTACCAGATGCATTATATGCGACGGAAACATTGGACTATAACATAAAAAAGTGTAAGAGATGATTTAGACAAAGGAGAAAGAATAAAACTGTATTCGATGACTGAATCTATTAATAAAAATATTGAAAATACCCAATATTGTTCTTGGCGAACAAGGAGTCCCACAAAATAAAGAGCTAAATAAACAAATGCACAACATAAATAATGAAATAAGAAATGGAAAAATGAGATTCCACGGAGATCTGGTAAAGGCGAAGGAAGAAAGATATAAAAAAACAAATATTCGAAAAAATTAAAATAATACAAAAACAAACCAAGATAGTTCAGTGAAACAAAAGATGTCTACAATAATACCACACTAAAATATAGATAACGATGTAATGAAAGGAAGAAATATATTGAGAAAAATAATGAGGAACATATGGATTTTCCAAAGGACACAGTTAAGAAAAATAGAACACCACAAAATGGACCAATGAAACCAATTTCAGAATTAATGAAGAAAAAATAGAAGAAATATTCAAAATAATAACTCAAACAAAACACAAGCCTGAACCTAAATTATATACGTATGATTATCGCAGTCCTAATTTGACTGAAACGAACAACAAATTGGGATATTTTGAGAACTTAGCCGGTAACTAAACATGAAACCTGCTTGACATTGGCGTATTAACTGATTGAGCCATCACGGTCATCTCTATCAATTTCTTGTCATAAATAATACACCAATTTATTTTCTGGCTATTTTATTTTTATAATTATAGGTATACACTAATTTTAATAATAATGCGTTTTGATAATCGTTTATGTGTACCGAATGATTTCCTTACTACTGTCAGACTATTGTTAATTGTTAGACTTCCACCTTTAAGCTCTCTTATGTAACTTACTTTTTGCCTGTCAATCACTTATTTTTGATAACTAATTGGTTAAATTAGATTTATTCTAAACCCAAGAAATAAATTGATTTTACTTATGGAAATCATGGTGTAATTTCGCTAATGAGCAAGAATTTCAATGGTGATGCAATTTCTGATATTAGTAATAAAAATTAAAAAAGATCCTTAATAAAGAACTCCTATATCTTTTCAAAATAAAACAAAGTTTATAGAGATCTGTTAAATCCTCATCAAAGTTTACTTTTATGTCAACAAGAGTATAAATATTCAATAAATAATATATAATATAATATAATATTCACTTAAACTCAAAAAATAATTTAAAAATGCAAAAACTGAACTTCTTGCATAATTTGTTAAATGTAATTCATAAAAGTTTTTTCATATAACATACGGCCTAGTAACTATCGATCTGTTCACATTGGAATTGAGGATATTCCTCACAAAAATTGTGTCAAATATTTAGCTTTTCAGTTGGATAGAAAATTTTTTTGTCCATAGCGGGCAGATGGATTGTTAATTAATTGCACTCATCTGTTTGTTCCAGGGCTACAAAAAAATAGTTCTGTTTCTTATCACATAGTCAGCCAATTATATGACTGAACTATTTAAGAACAGAAGAGGTAGAGGTGTAAAAGACACTACTCAGAGTTATCTCCTCTGAATATAATGAATTTCACTATACAGCCAGACCCTGTGGTGAATGAGGTGAAGGTGTCATTTGCAGGCAGGAAAGTGGGTGCTTTTCGGAGAGCCTGGCATGCTGATAAGCATACTCTTTCAACTCAGTGAGGAAGGGAATAGTAAACCACCTCAATACTAGTTTTTACTTAGTAAAACATCTAGAGGTTCAAACCAGCCTTTCGGATGTTGACCTAAACAACACAGAAAATTAACGTAGATGAATGTCTTAGATTAAAAAATTAGATATGAAATTGTCAAAGATAAATTAATAACTATGAAGCAGAACGCTTCTGTCCTTAGAGAACAAATTATTATAATATAAAAGTTTGTTGAAACCTATATGGATGTACGGTATAAACGTTTGGGCACTGCTAACAGAAATAATATCCGCATGATCCAATGGTTACAGAAACAAACTATTAAGGTCTATTTATCTAAAGCTTCCTGGATTAACTGAAATAAAGAAACACATTAGTATCTTTCTGTAACTACAGTAAGTGAGGAAATTAAAAGATCAATCAGACGTTCATTAAACGTCTAAAAAGCAACTTGAACGGACTGGCTATTAATTTGTTTAATAACAGTAAATACATGAGGAATTTAAAGAGAAGAGATATATTTTAATACTAAAAGATAGCAAAAATGTTACAATAAATTTATTTCGTATAAATGATATTCATTAGATAATAAAATCAATCTACCGTAAAAGTTAAATTAAACAAAAAAAACTGAAATAAAATTAAACATTGATCGCCTCCTACAATACCAAAACCCACAGTACTATTTATTAAGTTGTCGATCCAACTTTAAATAATAAATAAATAAGTATTATTATATTAATTTAAAGTAAAGAAAAAAAAACTAGATTAGTGCATACATAGATTTACTACTGGTGTATTACTAGTAAATGACTAAACTTAACCTACCATTTTTTTATAGCAGTACGACTAAATATGTAAATTTATTTACAGTATTTAAAAAAAAGAGTATTTTGGTCGAATTTGGTGTTAGCTTCTACTAGACTGATATCTTTAGTCAAAGTTTTTTTTTCTAAAAATCCAATTTTTTTACCCTTTGTAAAATTTTTTAATATCATTTATTTTTATTGCTCCATTTTATTTTTATTAAAATCTCAAAACATTATAAAGCTATTTAGTTTTAATGATTTACATTACAGCTATTATGTCATAAGAGATTATGATTTATGTTTAAATAAAAAAAGTTACTATTCAAGTAATTAACATTTCAAATTAAAACGATTTTTTTGCAGAAGTAAAAACTAGTTATGCATTATTGTTATTACATATTATGGAATGTAAATAAAATAACTGTAACCTGGTTTATTTAATATAATTGCAATGTACTTTCGTAACACTATAGTCTAGACATTTTCTATTAGAAAAGTAATAGTACAAAGCTTATTGTACTGCATTTTCAATTTTCCATTACTGGGAAAATTATTATTTTATATCGCCAGGGGCCTTTCACTCCATGAAATAATTATTATTCTAGCATGTTTCCAATGTCTATATTCATTCCCATAATTTATATTTTAATAATGGTTTTTATTAAAAATTTCTTTTAAAATTATTTTTTCATTGTTACTAACAACGGTATTATGTAATATGGTATAATAACTGACTACCATGCATAAGTCCATTTTTAGAATGTACATATGTTTTGTGCAATTGGTACTGATCGGAGGTTGATTGTATAAAAGCATGGTTTTATTAAATACTGCAAAATCTACAATCTATTATTTAGTAGAATAGGATATTTTAGTAGAATGAGTAGATAAGGTTTCATTGTTTTATGTCATGCTTGAAGAAAGCCGCTCAATGGATGTTTTGTCTTGTTGCTTTAAAATAAGTCCGTTGGATGTTTTTGTTTCAGTCGGGGATGTCGTTTTAATTGTCTAAGAGTAAGGTCGCGAGGTGATTTGGTTGTGATCCGAGTTTTTGATATAGTGTATTGTACGAGTATGTGTTGATTTCTTGTTCAATTGTAGGAATGTATAAATCTCTGTGTAATATATAGTTCGTTACGTACCAAAGTGTATAATATTTTATTTTTATTGTTTATAACATAGTTATAATACTATCTCATATAGCTTCTAAATTTGTCCCCATCATTCGACCGGAATAATATTACTACTACCTTTGTCACATAAAGTGTACAATCTATTATCACCGATCGGGGCCGACGACACGTTGTAAAACCCTGCTTGCGACTTTAGTGGCCCAGAAAATGGCTGTTTAATTGGTTGGCAGGTTCTGAGAAGGACCGTTGTACGTACTGAATTGGTGAACCTGAACTGGGCCGTTTGGCTTTTTGTGGTGGCTCGGAAAAGGGCCATTGTTGAAGGTCCGAAGCGGCGAGCCAGCGTGTTGGAAGCCGTGCCCGAAGAGTGACGGCTCGGCTACAGGGTTCAGGGCTAGCTCTCCCTCAGCGGCAGTTTGGTCCTCAGTGCAGCGTGACAGTGGTGGCCCCCACAGCCTCGCAGTGACGGGTCGACGTAGCCCGAGGCGGTTCTTTCCGGTCCCACGCTGAACTCGGTCTCATCGTGGTGCCATCAGGCACGCTTCTTCCTTGTTCTCCGTTCGGGAGTTGGATGGCGAGTGCCAACCAGGGATGGTGCGTCAGGTCTCTGTTGGGCTCTTCTTCCTTGTTCTCCATTCGGGAGTTGGATGGCAAATGCGACTCGCAGCTCAGTGTGGCCTCTTAAATCCCCCTCCGGTGGGTCCACTTCATGGTGGAGGGGAGGCACTACCTTCTGCGCGTTGGTAGCGCTCCCCGATGCAGGTTCCGGGACGTCTGCAGCGCTGATAATGGTTGGGCAGTCGGCGACACTATACATTAGAGTAATTTTTGTTGCAATTTATCTATTCAAATGAGTCACCTGCCTCCAACTGAATTATCACAAACAAAACCATACTATACATTTTTTGCAGAAGTTTGTTCGTATTAAGATGCAGGTTCTTATGTACTAATCAGTAAAATAATATCGGTCCAACGTAGGCCTTTTTGTGCTATTCTCATTAATACTTTCACAACATTCGTATAGTCAGGAATGATGTCATTGGCTACTGTAGTACAAGCATTATTTTTGACTCTACACGTGTTATCTCTTAAGGCGCCTAGTCATTTTTTTTAGTCACAATGACGTTGGGTTATATTTTAACCATAAAGGGATTTAAATTAGGATGCTAAGAATTCCTTAATGGATATTAAATAAATTCTTAGTAGAAACGATATTAGTGACAGCTACTAAAAGTATTTTTTTCCAATTCACTGCAGCCACTAAAAATCCTGTAGAGAAAAATATTCTAACAGTTAGTGGATCCTAAAAAATTAAATTATTTGAAAATATAAATACATTAGCTGAGTGTAGCAGTGGATACAATAAGAAAGCGGTGTGTTAAAATTCCCAAAAAAATAAATTGTCGAATATAAATGAGGTAAGGTGAAGAGATGGAGGAATAACAAGTACAATTTATTTTATGCTGAAACAAGTTTTTTGAATAACTGTTTCAGAAGTACTCATGACACTATCAATCGATACACACCTATCTAAGTAAAACATATAGTTTACAAACATGTAGAAGCTTTAAAGATGAGAACAACTTAGAAATAGAGTACAGTTGAATGGAGTTTGAACCCTGAAATGCAATGATTGTGACAGTCTGAAATGCATTTGTGTGTCTGGTTAACATTCCGCAACCTACCTTACCACTCAACAGTTCTCCATTTATTTAATAGATCCCTGTAAAGAGGAAGAACATATCACTATTGTTATGTAGCAGAAAATTTTACTGTAAGTAAATCTCGAAATTGCCATTAAGTAGAATAAATTATAGCTTGAATTAGAAAATGATATTATGAATATTGAATTAAAACAACCGCAGCAGGCCAGCTAATTTAACAGGAAATGTTATTTATTATTTTTAATTATTTCATCCAATTTTTTTAGTCAATCTTTTATAACGTTTAAATTGATTTGAATTTTTTGCAAAGTTTTTGACAGATTTTTAACTGTTGACAGTATCATCATATCTTCTGCAACACTGTCAACATATCATCGAAAGTACTAAGCTTTTGTATCATTGGAGTAAGGGTGCTAACCTGGGATACAACAGTTTTCAAAGAATACAGCTGAGATAAGTCGTTACTTTAATTTACTTTAAAATACCTAACCTTAATGTACAATATTATCATTCTGTGCAGTCAATCCGGTAGCATATTTTTTAGCTTGAAAAGAATACCTACGTGCTAAAAGACGATTAAAGGTCTATGAAACATCCAGAAATATACTCAAATAATATAATTATGTGCTGCTAAACTTTCACATACAAAAGACAGTACCGAAAAAATACTACGTACACTAACACAATGTTCCCGCTACATTAACCAGCACATTGTACAAAGACTTAAAGACGATAGGCCTAGACAATTAATTTTATATTAAATTTTGAACACAAATTAATTCCTACATAAAGAAGATAAATTCGCGACACATTCCAGATAACCCGCGGAAAATGCTCAAGCGCCGAAGGACAAGAATTCTTCCCTAAAGGAATTAGCGTAGGTGCTATAGCGATCCCAGCACCTAGTCTCTACAAGTAAATTATTGTACAATGTAGCCTACAATTTAAAACTTTCTATTTGTTATTTTATTAACAGACGATAAATTTACTAAAAAAGGTAAAAATTCATCAGCTGATTGTAATACTTAAACTCAAAAATAAAACCCTAAAGTAGCCTACTATAAATTTTAAACATAATTTTATTAAAATATTAGCCTTAAATGAAGGTTATAGGATACTTGATTCTGTCCATGATTAAGGAAATTTAGTTCCTAATTTAACCGCAAATTTTAAAAATTCCTGAATATTTTAGCACTTGCTAAATAATAAATAAATATCTAAAAAATAGCTTATATCTAGACTAATGCAGCTTTTATTCGTTATTCCTAATATTAATTCTGTTTAGTTGTTGCAAGACACAGTTCGTTCGACCACTATTAAAGAACCAACAGTTTATTTGAATACAGAAGAATAATACTAAATTTTAAACCAAATTTAAACAATTTTATGTGATAAAATATTCCAATTTTGACATTATTAACATGTTTTTAACATAAAAAATGAAATTAGGTTTTTAAAATTACCATTAAACAACAGACATACCCGGTATGTGAACAATTCTTTGTGGTCACAACCTCTACAATATGCCGACAAACATTTTGGTATAAATTTCACTGAATAACAACCCTTTTAAGCTATGACTATTTAAAAATTTTATAAACGCAAAGTACAATTTATTTTAACTACCAACTGTTCCTACGAAGAACTAAAAAATTCCATAAAATTAAGGTTAAATGAAAGTATCTTATCAATATGAAAGTAAAAAATGAAAAATAACCTAGAACTGAAGATTAGGTCATCATATTACGTAGAATTTCATGTGAGAAAATAAATTTTTACAATTGGGACATAAAATTTTTATTTTCATCGTAAATCACAATATGAGAAGCTATTACAGTTTGTAAAGGCCTACCACCTTTTATAGGCCTAGGGTTTGTTAGTATCTCCCACTATTATTACTGTTTTTATCTCAGCCTATTAAATTAGGCGTCTTTGTGCTTTAAATCATTGAGATCATGTGATACATACAATATATTTTTTAAAAATAATGATATAAATAAATGATCACATTTCTATAAGTCCTTTTTGATTAGGAAAGAAATATGAGAACCCCCAAAATTCTAGCGGATTTGTACTACTTCATAAATAATTTACAAAAAATAATATATTAGGTAAATATACCGGGTGTCCCACGAAGAGGTTGCTATTTTTGAATTAATATGCTGGACGTATCGCACACTCTACAGACTGGAAACTTTATAGTTTTAGTAATAAATAGATATGTAAAAAAAGTACCCTCAAGTTTAATTTTCTTATGATTAATCAAAACAAAATGGCGGAAAGTAATTTTATTTGCATAAATATTTCAAATTGGTGATTTGTTACAATGTTACTTAAGTAATAAAATGAAAGAAATCTAAGAAATATGAAAGTGATAAATTATTAATGAACATAATTTGTTTCATTAACCTTTATTCGAAGGGATTTCCAGCAATATTATGCACTGATAACGAAACAAAAATGAGTCATAAAGCGTTTCTGAAAACTTGCTGATGTATCAACAGCAGTTCCTTTTCAGTCTGAAAATGTGTTTACCCGGTGAAAACTCGATTTCAAGAAATCGACATGAAAACAATATTTTCCTTTTTATATATTCATATAGCCAAGAGAAAGTAACAAGTATAATGAAAAAATGTTATGTTTAATGTTTTTGATTATAATAGCTATCAGCCATTTATCAAAAAAATTAAATTGGTCCAACCAAAATTTTTGAGTTAAACTACTGGCTAATAAATATATTTATTATAAATTTCTATGTATGTACCCAAAAACATATCTATCTTTTATCACAAACCTTAGGACCTGCATCGGAAAGAGACACCAAGTAGATGCAGAATGGAAATTACTACCAAATGAATAGGTCTGCCAAGAGAGCGAATCGGTAATAGATGCGATGAGGAAAAAGAGAATATCCTTCTTTAGACATATAATCAGAACACCCAAAGATAGAATCACAAACCGAATAGTCAGAAAACTATCAGAAAAAGACAGAAGTAATGTGGTTAAGAGAAATCAAGAAAGTTATGGAAAAATTTAGCATCACCTTCGAAGATCCAGAAAATAAAACTGAACAGCTGAAACTATTAAAAGATAAAAATATTAGATTCCAAGGAAAGGTACATAAAAGAGGAAGCGGGAAAGTGATCTTTCCAGAAGCAGAAGGGCAAAGAAGATCTGCCAGAATGAAAGAATACTGGAGGAAAATCAAAGAAAAGAACAAGAAGAAAGTGCCCAGAAACTGACTCAAGTGATCCACTGCGGTCTCAAAAGAAAGAAAAAACATTGTAGGTTCAACGTTTCAGTTGTACAATACAATAACATTTTTGACAAGGATTTTTTTTCAAGGATTCGAAGTAATACCCCACAATTGTATTTTGTAGTCCAAATTTATTTTATAATTTTTTTTTGCACATAAGTTTGGCCACTAAATTTTCGCTTAAAATCACTTCATATATTACATTTGTTATGCTCTACAAGATGCGATATAAGTGTATGCTGAAATTAGTGTGGTGACCGTGCATTAGTATTACAAAATGGTAATTTTAGATTATGGCTATCATTTATGCATTTTAGGGCAAATTATAATCAAAGTTATAGAAAATTAAAAACCTAAAATCTTAGTAGCACTGTAGAAAAAAGAAGTTGTTTTTCATTTAGCGTCACCCATTATGAATAAAATTAGATTATATTTTATCAGTATTTTAAATGGTAAGAGAAAGTCATGTGAGTGTTTTACATCCAATTCCGAGTCCTGAAAAAAGTGAGCGCGCGCGCAGGATGACGTCGTAGCTAGGTTATCTTGTCATTCGAAGAACTGGATGAAAGGAACTTTTTTGAAATTTTTCTTTATTTGCAGCTTTATTTTTCGTTTTTAACAGCGAGAACATTGCCTTGGGAAGGAAAGCTTTTTCAAGTCGGGAGTGTTCTTTGCTAGTCGAAAATATTTATAGGGATGTTATTAGGGAGTCTATAGAAAATCGTGGAATGGCTGTTTAATCTTTATTTGTGGAGGGCGAGGTGTGTAGATTTCTCTGACAGCTGGCTGTACAAAGCATTGACCGGCGTCGTGAAGGACTCGAAGTTCGGTATTTTACATGAAATATTTCAGATTATTGTTTTTTATTTACTTTTCTTTTAACAAGATATGTTATTCCTACAATTAATTTAGGTATAATATTGGATATTTTTATAAGTTAATTATATTATAACAAATTTGTAGCTATAGTTTATTATACAAGAAGATCATTAATTGAGTCAAAAGTTACATAATTTATTAAGAACATTAAAATTACTCCAGTTTTAATTTAATTGTTTATAATTAATTCTACAAAGTACTGTATACACTGAAACTATGAATGAATAAATTACTTAGCTGCTATTTATGTAGAAAATGTATGTACTTTTTGATTCTTGTAATGAATATCTTGTTAGTTTTGTATTTATATACTAAATAAATACGCTGTTTATATTTAAATAGTTGTTAGTAATTAATTCAAAACATACATAAATTATTGTAAGATATGAGTAATAATTATTTTCTTTAAGGTAAAACGTTCGTGTTTTATTTTAGTTAAGTTAGTTTTATTTGCCATAGCTAAAGGAAACTTCAACGTAACGTACTATTTCCTCTTAATCATTTATCTATATCTAAAACCCCCATCAGCTCTGATTTAACAATTTTCATATGCAAATTCTCCAATCAATATATTGAAATCTGAATAAGCAGATTTGTAACCTATATTTGTTTCAAACAACGGACCAAGGTTTTCCATCTAATATTGCCCAACAATTTAAACAATATTTGAATTAATTTCTGCTAAATTATGCGATTAAATGCATGAAAATTATGTTGCATTACAGAATATACTTTATTACGTTGAACGTTTTCGATTATATTCGTTTAATATAATATTCAAAGATTCAAGTAGTATAATATAGTAGTAGTATAAAATATGGTAGTAGTAGTAGTAGTAGTATAAAGATTCAGTAGAATATTAAGGAAGGAAAGTATTGTTTTCATGTCGATTTTTTGAAATCGAGTTTTCACCGGATTTACACGTTTTCAGACCCCTGAACCAAAAAAAACATGTTTTTAGCAATTGGTCTGTGTGTGTGTGTTTGTGTGTGAACAGTCTATCTCAAGAACAGAACATCATACGAACTTGAAACTTGAAACTTAAGTTAGATACCACTACCGAACCCGACACGAACATTTTCATTAAAATCGGCCAACCGTTAGTAGTTTATTCGTGTCATTTTCTCTTTTTGTGATTTTCGCAAAAATGACTTACGATTTTTTTTAAATTGCCTCATTTACTAAATTTTTATGCTTTACAAGATAGGGTAGGCGCCATTTCTGTTGAAATTCTTGAGAAGGTTGTTTTCTCTTAAACTTTTTTTTCTAATTTTACGACTTTAACACCCATTTTAGCCCAAAATGTATACAATAAAAGTAATAGAGAATTTAAAATCCTACAACTTTTTTTCGAACACTTGTTTATATAACGCTTAGATCAGTGGTAATATTAGCGATTTTCTGGTTTGCTCTCACGAAAACTTGTAAAAAATCGATTTTTTAACATTTCAACCTTATTTTCCGAGAAAAGTGTATAATCAAATTTATAGGATATTAAAAGATCTACAACTTTTATTTAGAGCATTTTTCTCTACAGAGCCTAGTTTAGCGTGAAAGAGTGATTTTTCGTATTTTTAAGCTGAGGTTAGTTTTCATTTTGGGTCTTTCACTCATGATTAAAATAAGGTTATGTTTTTTTGAGGTTAGTTTATTGTTTATTTCTAATGTTTTATTACTTATGTTAGGCTATGTTCTTAATTATTTGCATTGGCAACAGAAAGTCGTGTGAGTGTTTCACACCAGATTTTTTTAGTTTGTTTATGTAGACGCTCTTCAGTTGTCGATATTTCTGCTAAAACAGCTTTATGAAGAGTATTCTCTAATAATTTCTATCGATAAGACAAAAGCAATTACTTTTAGAGAGGATTTTAGGGGAGCAATAGCTATTAGGACGAAGATAGTACTGAAGAATAGTCTTGGAGCAGGTTTCACAGTTTAAGTACTTGGGATTTGATGACATACGATATGAAGGAAATTTAATGTAATTACGAAAGTTTTTAGTTTTCGGAGTGTTGGCGGTTAGATAAGAAGAACACTTAAAGCAAGGGCTCGAAAAGAAACGCAGTTGGGATGATGTAATGGTAATACTACTGGTGATGAAAGAAATGAATGAAAGTGAGAGAGTTAGTGTTGGTCAGTGACAGCGAGAAAGGCTTTAGGCTACGGTTCTCTTCCATGCCCGCTGACAATGTGTAAATTTTTTAACCCGATATTTCTCTTGTAGTATTATATAAACAGTTTCGCGAGAGGTGGAGGGTCCTTCCCCTTTGTAAGGGAGTCAACATGAGTTTTTCTCGCCGCCTCGGATAAATAAAATGGCACTGCGTCTTTTGTTGTACGGTAGAAAAACATGAGTCCTAAGGAAATCTGAGGGTAAGAAGGTGGAAGCAGCTGAGATGCGGTTTTTGAGATCGCTGAGAAGAGCAAAACTTATGGATTACATTAAGAGTAAGATAGTCTGGAGTGATTTTAGTAGAACGGAAACTCTGTGGCAGAAATTGATATGTATCATGCTTGCAATAATTTTTCACTATATCGTATTTAGTAGCAAGGAAGTAAAATTCATAACTCATCACAATTCAGAGGAATCAGTAATTTCACAAAAGTACCTAACTAATTTACTTAGTACATACACTATGTAAATAAATTTGTTAAAATATCTAATTGTACAAAGCCACGTCCGGCTAACTGAATAATCCTTTGATCAGAACTCATAATTTCTGTATATGACAGTGAGCCTTTGGCCTTTGGTGTTGTGATACATTCTAAATTCGTTATTCTAGATTTTAAGCTTGGTTACCTGTTTGTATATTGTTTCACTGGACAGAAAATATTCACAAAGGTTTTGCCATTTTACATATTATTTAATGTTACACTCTATTTTAATTACATATTACAAAAGTTACAATTTAATTATTACCTACTATTAAGAGTAATTAAAATTACTTTTATCTTATAAAATTATTGATACAAATATATGTACCTCAAGTAATATATATATTTTACTTTATAAAGTAACCGATAATTTATACAACACGAACCAATCTTCATATTCACATTTATGAGAATGCATTATTTCTGAAGAAGAATGATCATTATTCTTGAAAAATAAATATATTTATTCATTAATACCCAACTTGACACAAAAATAGTTCTTATTGTTTTATAATTGCCACAGAACTACCGGATGCGACAAATAAAATGTATAACAATTACCAAATCGTTTTAAAGATCCTACATTACAGTTTTAAAATAAAACTACAAAAAAATTTTTTATAACATTATGAATTTATATTTATATCCGCTGAAACCAATTAATTAATTTATTAAAACCAGGTCAACTGTTTCATCCGAGTGTACATGTTCATGGTCAGTTTTTGGGAATTTTTGACGCCATTGAATTTTTATACAATAAAATTATTTTATTATCAAAATATTTTATTGTTATTTTCAGTTTCTGGTTATTGGTTTTTCTTTACATAAATATATATATATATATATTTGTTATTTCGAGCGGAATGTTTAGTTTCTGTTAATTATTTAGACCTCTTGTAATGTTTCGTTTCTCTTAATTATTTTGTCTCTTTATAAATAAATTTATTATTTCAGAATGATCAATTCTTCTATTTACCTTTTGTTAAGTATTGTAATTGAATAAGTCATTTCAGAAAGCCCATTAGTCAAAATTTTACATTTTTCCTTTAATGCATTTTAGAACTAACTGAATCTAAACTACCATCTCTACAAAAGTCAAATAAGTCTGGCTTTCCTTAAGTAATATAAATATAACACTAAGAAATGGCTTATCCTTAAGGATAGGAAGTGTTTCCTTCTAATTAAAAAATGAAAGTGGATGTTCTTTTGAAGCTTAAGCTCTTTCTAGTGGAAGAGGCCATACAAAGATTCTTTGCAAAAATCTTTTTAAGGTGTATAACTACTGTTTATGACAACGATGAAGAACGTGAATAGCCCTGAAAAAATCGACATTTTCTTTCTTAAAGTTATATTTAAATTTTTATTATTGCAGAAATGCACTCCTACTTATATAGGTTACTAAGCTAGCTTTCTCAAAGGTTCCAAATAGTTAAAAGTTCCAAATATGTTGTTTATTAGGTTTATTTAAAGTGTTTTCAATTGTATGGTAATTAGTCATCACTACACTGAGTTAAGGAAAAGTGTTAGTGGGTTTGATTACGTTAAAGGTTTGTACAACCTAGCTGGGAAACAAATTAAGACATTTTGTAACCAAATTTACACTATTACCAGAGTTCTGAAATTAAGATTTCAAGCTGTTTGTTTTTTGTATCATGTTTTGACGATACGACTCGCTAGATGGATAATCAATTTTTAATACATTTATTTTACGGTTATATTTAAATCGTTTCTCCATTTCAATAAGTTTAAATTCAGCAAATATAACCTTAAAACGTTTATTTGTTAGAATTCCTCACAATTCAGCAGTGGATTGAATAGAACAATTAAAAGTTTTCATATCTCCTTGAGATATGATAATTTCAAGATATAATATTAATTATAGACTCAGATATAATAATTGATTAAGCAATATATCACGTCTAATTACTAAATTACTAATAAATAATTAAATAGTAACGAATTAAACTAAAATAATTTTACAATAAAAAGTTATTCAAGAAAAAATTTATTGCCAAAAATTATTAAATTTTTTAATTTGAAAATAATTGCAGTATAATGTTAGTATAAACATTTTTCTGTTCAAAAATAATTAGTATATTTATTCTTCAGCTCCGGCTTATCTTGATTTTCATATAGTATTCGTTAAAATTTAAATTAACTAATGTCACGTTGAAAATAAATCCAACAGAAACTTGCTTGTTTTGAATAAGTGATGGTAAAACAGTTTGTTTTATCAATGAGTTACTTGTGAAAAGTTGTTGCAGTGTTAATGGTAGCCTATTAAATTTTCAGTTTTAATGCCACTCTAATTTTTTATTTAATCCAAATAATTTATTATACTGGAATATATTCATAATAAATTGTTAAATTGAAAACTAATACTGAATAATAACAAAATATTTGACCTTTCATGTTGTAACTTTAAATAGATTCTTCTGAACGATTTCTTGTCATATCGTTCTCCCCAATTATTTCTACCTCCTCCTCTGATATAATCTGGTTATCAGAAATGCAGTTGTATGAAATTACTTCAAAATTTAACCTTTTGATGTAAATTTTACATCGGTATTCATACTTTTTCCTCTGCAATGTTGATTATTCTTGATTAAATTATTCTACTTAAATGTAGAAATATTTTCAGAATAAAATATTCCGTTTCAGTTTTATTTAAAATGTGATTCCAATGGATAACGCTAGCTCGAGCGAAAATACGTACGCTTTGTACCAACATTGGTGACTTATTTCGTGTTGGTATAGTAGCTTAAAGTCACAGTTAATTTTTTAAATCCTTGAATTTCCAGAGCCAAAGATTTTAACTTCAAAATAATTCCTTCACTTAAGTAACTTCCAGTTATATCAGAAATCTGGATTATTTTTATGTAATATTAAATTACTTGTCTAGTCGGTGTCCCCTTTGTCCAGGTTTTTTTAATCTCTTAAATTTGAATTTTATATCGCTAATAAGTTGAAAAAAGTTGAGCAATAAATTTGTAAAAACATCTTCATGTAGCTTTACATTTTCAAATTCAGTTGATACATAAATTAAAATCTACTATTTATTCAATACAGTGCATTTTAAATAAAAAATAAACTACTGAAATTTTGTCAATATTATAAATTAAGAGGAGAAATTAACTCGACTTCAGCCGGAGCGGCGAAGTCGAATTCTCCTGGGAACACGATAGACAGGCTCTGGAAACAGGAGAACAGGATGAGCTGGAGGAGGAGGATAGTTGGAGGAAATTAGAGCAGCAACCGAAAATTTGACTACCACTGGGATGAGATCCCAGAGGAGCCCTCGTAAAAACGAAGGCATTGTACACCTTTTAAAACAACTGCAACAAAAAGTATTAAGTCTTACCAGACGACTGGTTCTTCTCGTTCAATGCTTGCTAAAAACTCCTTGTGTTGTAATTGAACCTGGATAGTTTTCTTCTTTTTGATCAAAGGTTGATAACTCGTATAACAGAAACAGTGACAAACACCTTTTAAAACAACAGTAACAAAAAGTATTGTCTTACCAGACGACTGGTTCGTCTCGTTCAATGCTTGCTAAAAACTCCTTGTGTGTAATTGAACCTGAATAGCTTTTTTCTTCTTAATCGAAAGTTGATAACTCGTATAACAGAAACAGTATAACAGTATAAACAGTATAACAGAGAACAGCAGTTAACAGATCGCTTGCGTACGTATAAATGAAAATATATAGTATATATAATGTGGTGTCGCATAGTAACAATATTTTTAACAATTAAAAATATATTAAACTTTTTTTAAAAAAAATTCAATTTTTAATAAAATTATTTATTTAAATTTACATCGACGGATTGGTTATTAGCAACTGTAGCTGGTTGAAGGATAATATACTTGTGTAGAAGGACAGATAAAAATTTCATCTTTTGAAAAAATCATTTCATCCTTCACCATCTGCATTAGCAGTAATTGCAAAACAATCGGACGTTCAACAAAAAAAAATCAGTGATTAACATCATACGCTTTAAAATCCAGTCTACGACTCTACCACTGACCACAGGCAACCAACAATACTTTTAATACTTGGCTTTACAGTAAAAATGGACAATCGTAAAAACAACTTGCTTTAGAGCTCCGTTCATAATAATAAATGGATTAAAAAAATTTCTTTTTAAAATGGTTTTTTGCAAAGTTGTCATTTTAAACATTACTCAGTTCATGGAATCCCCCAGTTTTCGCTGAGGAATTTACTAAATACAGTTACAAAAGGATGTTACTAGTAGATTATAAACGGTAATAAGAAATTACGCCCTTAAATGTTGAATATAGTAATTAGAAAAATATAACGGAACCAAGTTTAGCAGAAAAATAAAAAAGCTGGTGTGAAACACTCACACAATTTTCTCTTGCCAATGCAAATATTGAACAATATACCTAACATTAAGTAATAAAACATAAGAAATAAACAAAAAACTAACCTAAATAATCATAAACTAATTTTAATCATGAGTGAAAGACGCGAAATGAAAATCAACCTGTTTGGCTTAAAAATTCTGAAAATAACTCTTTCACGCTAAACTAAGCTCTGTAGAGAAAAATTCTTTAAATAAAAGTTGTAGATCTCTTACCTATAAATTTGATTAGGCCTACATACAATTTTGTCATAAAATACATGCTAAGGCTGAAACCTTTAAAAAAATCGGATTTTTTTACACGTTTTCGTGAGACAAAAAACAGAACATAACTATAAAAAAATATAACTATAAAAACAGAACATATTACCGCTAAACTAAGCGTTATACAAAATAATGTTGGAAATAAAAGTAGTAGATTTTTAAATTCCCTAGAACTTTCATTATAAATATTTTTGCGCTTAAATGCATATTAAAGGCGCAATCTTAAAAAAACAATTTTTTACGAGAAAACAGCCTTCCCAAGATTTTCAGAAGACATGGCGCCTACCTTATCCTGTAGAGCATAAAAAGTTATTTAAATGAGGCGATTTAAAACAATCGTAGCAGCCGTTTTTGAGAAATTCGCATAAAAGTGAAAAATTACACGAATAAATAACTACTTCCGGTTGACCGATTTTGATAAAAATGTTCGTGTCGGGTTCTCTAGTGGTATCTAACTCAAGTTTCAAGTTCGTACGATGTTCCGTTCTTGAGATATTCTGTTCAACCACACACAGACAGAACATACACACAGACCAATCGCTAAAAACATGTGTTTTTGGTTCAGGGGGTCCGAAAAAGTGTAGATCTGGTGAAAAATTGATTTCGAAAAATAACCATGAAAACAATACTTTCCTTCCTAGATATTCGTGTAGGCAAGAGAAAGTAATAAATGAATAATTATATTTATAGCATTCAAGTCATGTAGTTACTAAAATGGTGCCAGTTAAAATTAATTCGTTAACAACTAAGTAACTGAAATGTATACAAAGAAAGAAAATAAATATTTAAAAGCAAATATAGACACACTATAACTACAGGTATTTCCGTACTGAAACTATATTTATAGATTTTTTTTGCAATTGAATTCAGAGGTGTAGTATTTTGAATATGTCAACGAACGATACGAAGGCCGTATGTGTTTTCTCTTATTAAACCAAGAAGCAATATGGTCAAGGACCTATTTAAGTATTGCATACACAAATACACCGGGACACATAAATACAGAGATACATAGGTTCTCTTACACCGACACAGCAGAACGATTTAGCTGGCACTGTTAAACCTTTACGCTGTCTATATCGGTTTTATTTCTGGAACTCACCTGGCGTTTTACCTCTTTTACTTTAGTTACATGCGTGATATCCTGTCATATATAAATACAAGATTGTAGTAAAATGACTGCCCCACTTGTTTTATACGACTGGAAAGTAATATATTTCAATTTAATGAATTTAAATTTTAGATGTGTTTAAAATTATTAAGTGGGAGGGCAAATTATAATTGGGGAAAGACAAAGTGTGAAAAGTATGAAGATAAAACATAACTCTTAACGCATAACGCTTCTTTAGGTTTATGTATCCTTTATAATATATTTCTGTTAAAATTAAATGAACACGACAGAAGATATTTAATTTTTACGAATTAACCTTCTGTGTGAAATGTTAGCTGTACTTAAAACATTAAATAAATAAATCTACTACAAAAATAATAGTCACTGAAATATTTTAACTTTTATTTTCTCTTGCTGTATCGAGAAGGAAAGCATAATTTTTTTATTAATTTTTCCAAATCGAGTTTTCACCGAAAATACACGTTTTCAGGCTCCCTGAATATGTAATCGTTTTTTATGTATTCTGCGCTCCTGATAGCGTAGTGGTTAGTGCACTAGCCTATAATGGGAGGTCCCGGGTTCGGTTCCCGGCTACGGACAGAAAATTTCCACAAGTCGAAAAACACTGTTCTGGATGTATAAACTGGCTAATATCATAGCAGTTTATGCGATTTTAAACAAAAAAATTTGTTTTCTTTATTCAAGAAATTCACAATCTGTTATATACAATCAGTGAATGTAATAACACAAAATATGAAAAAATAACATGGTAAAAAACGTGAGTGGAGACACAGTCTAGTGACAGAATTCCAACGTAAATATATAAGTGCAGCATTTAGAACATTGTAATGGATAATCAATTACAGTTTTACGTTAATTAATGAGATCCCGGCTCCATCGACGTTTTAGTCGTCTTATTGGATTGTTTGGGAGAGTCTGCGTAGCCAGATTTGAGATCAATGGGTTATGGGTTATTATTAAAAGCAATTAATAATTTATTCAATTTAAAGTTATTGTAAAACCTAAGCTTAGGTTCGTTACGGATCTAGGTATAATAAACAGACTTTCTTAAACTTGTTTTGTTTAGGTGAACAGCCAAAAGGCTGGTTTAAACCTCTAGCCAGAGGTATTACTAAGTAAAAACGAGGAGTGAAGTACTTTACAATTGTCTTCCTCACTGGGTTGAAAGAGTATACTTATCAGCATTCCAGGCCCTCCGAAAAGCACCTACTTTCCACTCTGCAAATGACACTTCACTTAATTCACGAAAGGCCTAGCTGTATAGTGTAATTCATTAATCTCAGAGGAGATAAACTCTTACTAGTGTCTTTTAACCTCTACCTCTTCTGTTCTTAAATAGTTTACTTTTATTTGGCTGAGTATGTGATAAGAAGCAGAACTAGATTTTGCAGCCCTAGAACAAGCAGATCGAGTGCAATGATATTAACAATTCACTTGCCAATTATGGGAAAACTTAAATTTATACAATTATTTATTGACACAACTATTAAACTTAGATTACTAACAATTTAAATTATGTTACAATTAAATTATTACAACAAATCTACATTTATACCTCTTACCTAAAATCGAAATACAATGTGCACGCTCACACAGATCTTTTCCTAACGTACAATTAGACATATTGTTTATTTTATATTTATTTTATTTTATAATTAGACATAATGTTTTAAAATTCTGCGTTATGTGAGAAAATATTAACAACAGTAATCACAGGAATCGCCTAGTTGCGAAAGCAGATACAACCAAAAATGTTAATTTTTTCCGGAGACCTGAAAAATGTTTCTCTCAAAAACATGAAATGATACGGCCTTGTGACTTACTCGAGAAATAGCATTAAGGAAGAGGTTTTTACATACTGACTTTTAATTTTCTAATGACTGTAGTTTAAGAAATTTCACATGCTTTATGTGGATGTATCTGGTTTTGAAATAAAATAAAATTCCGAAATATATAAAACGCGTGTTATTTTAATTTGTAACACAATCACAAATTTTGGTGTTTTATGAATAAAATTTACAAAAATTAGGTACGGTTATATTAAAAAATTATGGAAAAGTTTTTTCAAAATATGCTTTTTCCGTGATTGATTATTACTAACTTCTTCAGGATAATAGGCCTACTCCATTTCTTAATACTATTAAAATAAACCACTAACTTTAATATTTGTTTAAGAAAAAAAATGACAACACTAATTATAGAAATAAAGAAAAAACTTCCTCTAAAATACAGATTGGAACTACCTACTCATATTAAAAAATTACCTGAAACTAATGTTCAAACCTTGTGACATATATGTTTTTCAAGGTCAATACAATGTACTACATAAATAAACGTAAATATAAAATTATATTATATGATAATGAACAGCCAAAACAAAATAAAATAAAATATAAAACTCATCTCAGAGTATTATATTATTTCAAGATCTTTCGTCTCCCTCGGAGACATCATCAGGAATTTAAAAAAAGACACTTATCACACAAAACATAAAACATTAACACAATAGTGGTCGCAGACCACGTCAATTGTTCAAAACAATAGCTATCCTACATCAATCACCATTCCGCGCGCGGTTTATTCAGCCGAATCACTATTGTGTTAATGTTTTATGTTTTGTGTGATAAATGTCTTTTTTTAAATTCCTGATGATGTCTCCGAGGGAGACGAAAGATCTTGAAGTAATATAATACTCTGAGGTGAGTTTTATATTTTATTTTATTTTGTTTTGGCTGTTCATTATCACATATGTAGTGGTGCAAACAAAGGAAAATAATGTTTAATAAAATAATAAAAATATATATCTTTTTTGAACGTCACGTTTAATCAAAAATCAACACTAACAAATAACACCTCTAATACATACATATGTACATAAATACTGTAACTAATAACGAAATTTCCATTACTTATTTTTAAAATAGTCAGAAATTTGAGCGTGTATTAGGCGGGATTTAATTCGTATTAAGCGGAAACATATACTCGTATTTTGCCTTATTAATCAAGGGACTTCATGAAAACTGTGTTTTAAACAGAACATCGTTTTAGCTGTGAGCGTATTAAACGGATACTACTGTATAAACAAACGTAACTACTAGTTTTAATTTCCGAGAATACCTATTCAAAACATGTCATTTATCCCATTCCATTATCCTTGTTCAATACAATATACAATTTACTACAATGAACAAATAATTCCCTTGGCTATTTCTAGAATATCACAAATAATATTACATTATAAAATAAGAACATTTAAATAACATTATAAAATTAATGTTTAAATTCTTAATGAGAAGTGCAAAATTAATGTACGCACTGAGGTAAATACCAACTAACAAAACCATTTATACTGAGTTAATCTAAGCTATTAAAGCATTTCCCCGTTGATGAATCTAACGATCTGATATGCGTCATCAAGAGGATCTCTATATATACCTTAACTGTATTGTAGGTATAATACTACCGATTTATAGAGCACTCAAATCCGTTGTGCATAACAGTTTATAATGTAGGATTTAACAATCATATTGTTGTGTACTTGAAACCTAGATAATGCTGTTTTCACATTTTACAATTTATTGATTCTGCTTACAAAATAAAACGAAATGTAGACTACTTGAATTAAAATACAATATTCTTAGTTTAATATTATTTTAGTTTGTAATGAAGTATAACCGATATTATTGCATTAAAATCATATATTTATTTGTAAGTATTTCAAAGATATTTAATACTACAAAGTAACGTAAATTAAACTACAAAATAAAACAGTTTGTACTTAAATTTACCTGTACACATTTTTTTCTTCTTCAAATTTTCTGTTTCCAAATAAGGGTTAGGCCGCAGTCTGCTCCAAACTCACACACTATATCATCTATATCCATCTACCGACATCCATTTTCCTTCTGGAGCATACCAGTGCGCCTGCTTATGTATCCTGTGATCTGTTATTCTTTCCATGAGCTGTTTCCAACTTTGACAATAATCCTTTATATTTTCGTTTAAGTTGTAAACACCCAATTCTAATCTATTTCCTCATTCCTTATTCCATCCAAGCGTGTACACCCCTTAGTTCTACTTGTCATTTTAATGTACTGGCAAACTCACAAATCGTCTCAGAAATGGGACAGGTTTTTTCGGCAATCAGAATCGGTGTAAACCTATGAAAGATCTTGGAATAATGGGTAACCGATTTTGGTAACTTGGAATGTTAGGGGTTTATCAGCTAAGGAATTGGAGTTGTGCAGTGTGTTGAACGCACCGAAATGGTTTCAGACTTCCATTGCTTTCACGAAGTACAAAAGAACAACGGATGGAGGAGAGAAAAGAGAAAATATACAGTGAAAGAAAGGTGAGAATATGAGCTCCTAAAAGAGCTTTTAGAAATGACTAAAGCTCCTTTATATATATATATATATATTTATAACGGATTTTGTTACAGCTTTCACCGCTTCTCCGTCCGCAGTTTCCACTGTTTCCCATCTAAGGTTACATCCTCTTCTAAATTTCTAGCCGTCACAACCTCATTCACGTCATCTTTTTCTCCGTTCTGAAGGTATCCATTCTAATATTTTTTGGGGCCATCTATCTTCTCACATGTCCAAACCACGTTAATTGTCGTTTTTCGAACTCGTCATCGATGGTTCTTCCTATATTCATTTCGGCTCGTATGACTTCATTTCCTACTCTCTCGAGTCTTGATTTCCCACAACATCTTTGCAGAATGTCGATTTCTTTTGCTCTAAGTTTATTTTGTTGGTCTATGTGACGTCCCAAACTTCTGAGCCATAAAGCGTGATGCTAATAAGAGTGCATAAAGAGTGCTAATAAGAATATGTAATCTGAAATTTAGTGTATTAATGAAGAATTAAAATGAACCTATTATGAAGAATTAAAATGGACCTATTATTGTTTTATCATTATGGCGGTGGTAGTGATCAAATGAAATATTTTGAATACGAAATAATAACACATAATAAATTAAGTATATTTACAAAATTTTTGTTATTACACATGATGAATTGGTTATAAAACAACATTTTCTGTAGTAAAAATTATTATAAAATCTAAAATACACTGACCCAGCTTGTTAAATCAAGCTTATAATAATAAACATGAGATAATTTTATTTTACCTTTAAAGATAATAAAATCTTTTTAGTTCTAACATAGATATACATCTACTTTAATATGTTAAAACAAATAAATAAATAAACAAACGAACAATTAAAAGGGTTAAAAATATTGTTGACATATTTTATATGATATAATGTTGAGCTGAAAATAATCAAAGCTGTTTTTAATGAGCGTGTACACCGTTGCAAAGCCTCATTCAAAGCGGTATAAAAACAGTGACAAGTGGGAAGAAGACCACACAGCTTATTATTATTAAAATATAGTACACCCTCCTCCCTCATTACTCCTTTCCTTTCATCCGTTATGTAATATTATAAAACACCAAGCGATTTAAAATTTATATTTAGTTTGACAAATGAGACGAAAACTGGTAAGTAATAATGTTCTCTTACCTTATTAATCATACATGTTATCTCTACAAAGAAAACTTGCTGTCTATTCACATCAAATGTTTAACATTATTTTTTAATATTAATCAGATATATTTCATTAATAAATTAAAAATATTCAATATTTATTTATTTAACATTAGATTTTCATATACATAGTAAAGTATAAAAGCAATTGGTTATGTACTTGTAAAAATAACTAATTAATAAATGATTTGAAACTAATACCCAAAGTCAAAGGATACTAAAAGGTTAAAAAATGGTGTGCTCGTCACACTTTTCTGGATTAGTAGAATTTATTAAAAACATTTTGTAATAAATTTATTCTCTTACTAAGTTAAGTAGCTGACTATAATTTTATAGTTTTTATAACTATAATAAATTAACGTAAGTAATTTGTAAATAAATATTTGTTATAAATTTAAAAAGAAGTTTTATTTTAAAATAACCAGATTCTAAAAGAAACAAAACGTCACAATTACTTTGAAACAATGTTTTTAACATTTTTAACAAGAATGAATACATATTATACATTTTTCTACTTGTAAACAAAATTCAGCCCATACAAAACGAGGATATTTCAAGGGCAGAAGAATAAAAAAATAAACTTCTAAATATTAGAAGAGTTCGAACAAAGTTTAAAAAATCCTTGATAAGATGCAACAAAAAAGTTGAAAGAATATTTAAAAAAGGCTAAAGATACCGCTCTCAAATCTTGTAATGACATCGGACATTAAGAAGCATTAAACTAGACTATAAAGTTAAAAGTCTCTTGTTAAAATCCTAGCTAAGGTTTCTTTGGCACGTATGTTCACGAGATGCTACAATCGTAGCTCTTTTAAAAGTTAGGTAATGATTTTTATGTGTTCAATTACATCACATTAGAGTCTTGACCACTGTTTGAAAAACTTTGTTACAAAATTTTTGTATTATATTGTAAACCCTCCTTTGGCAATTAATGATGCTGATGTTAGCATGTCTTTAATAATAAATGTTGAGGTTTGAATGTACGGTACTCTACCAGAAAACATTTTCGGGAGAGGAGTTAAGAGAAATCAAGAAAGATATGGAAGAATTAGGCATCACCTTCGAAGATCTAAAACTAAACGGCTAAAACTATTAAAAGATAAAAATATTAGATTCCAAGGAAAAGTACATAAAAGAGGAAGCTGGAAAGTGATCTTTTCGGAAGCAGAAAGGTAAAGAAGATCTGCCAGAATGAAAGAATACTGGAGGAAAATGAAAGAAAAGAACCAGAAGAGAGTGCCCAGAAACTGACTCAAGTGATCCAGTGCGGTCTCAAGAGAAAAAAATATAATTGAATTTCAAACTACGTATACTGTGTTAATTATATATTTTGCCCAGATCCTGAAATAGACCTTAGAGTTAAGTTTCACAATATTTTCAATTTTGGATATGAGATAAAATAACAGTCAAACCTGAAACAGCCGGTTTTAGAAACACCTACACTTCACTTATTAGTTGGTTCGTTATGTGACAAATACGAAATGTATCCTATAATTATATTTAAGTACAAATTCTAGTTATGCAATTGAATATTTAGTTCTTTATATAAATTATTGTTAAATGTTATTATTAGCTCAAAAGGGTTTAAGGAATTGTTTCACCTTAAAAATACGTTTTTAAAAGTTCAGGAAACTTTCACTTAAGATATTTACAAAAAGTTTATTTTCTATAGACTGGTAATTCTATTGTATTAAAATTGAATTTTAACAGTATTGGTATTACGATCAGAAAGTCAGTATGTCAGTCATATTCAGTTTCAGGAGAAAGTATTGTACAGAATTTCGCTGACGGAGACAACTAAAAATATGAATAATACGGTGATCTCGTGGGAATATTGATTTATAAAATGTAATACCCCAAGTAAAATTTTATCTGACAGCCTGTCAAAAGTATTATTCCTTGGAGCATTACAAAAAACAACATGACAACGAAAATCAATGAGGATTACTTGAACCGATGTAACCTTGAACATTATTACTTGGACCAAAGAAATCTGTTTTGTGGTTAAAAAATAACTTCATAATTACGAATAATTTAGCTATTATTATATTAAGTTATAAACTTAATAAACTATAAAAATAATATAATAAAATATTGTAAAAAATATCCCTTTTAAACCGTTATCAATAGCAATATTTTAGTACTATACCAAAGTCCCGGGTTCATTCCTAGCTACAGTATGGACGTATTAAACTGGTCCATTTACTGAATTGAAGTAAAATATACTATCTAATAGACCTACTGTAGATGCTGATACAAAAAAAAAATACAACGAAAAGCCTCCAAATAATCTTTAAAGTTAATCTAAGACGTATTACCTTTTTATTCTTTAGCGATAACACTGGCTCATGGCAACGTATCAGTGTATTTTAGACGTGTTATATTTTTCTGATCCTGGCCTTATTAAACTAAGATATTTTGCTTTGTAGTTTAGCTTCATGTTGTAAAAAATATGAAAATATTTTGAATGAAATTGCAGTTTGAAGGATTTGCTTTAATACCTTAGAATTTAATAAAAAACATAATGAAAGGTCACAAAACTTAAGTTCTACAAAGTTATATCAACTCCAGTGGTTCTGTACGGAAGTGAGACGTGGACAACAACAAAAACCCAAGAGCGGAGAATCCAGAAGGCAGAGATGAGATTTATTCGAAGAACTAAGGCGTGTACAAGCTTGGACAGAATAACGAATGAGGAAATCAAGTCAGAATTGGGTATTTACAACTTGAATGAAAAGATAAAGGATTATCGCCAAAGTTAAAGACAGCACACGGCAAGGATGTCAGATCACAGGATACCTAAGCAGGCACACTGGTATGCTCCAGAAGGTTAAAGGGATGTCGGTAGAACTAGGAGAAGATGGAGATAGATTATATAGTTTGTGAGTTCGGAACAGGCTGCGGCCTAATCCTTGGTTGAAAGAAAAAGAAGAAGAAGAGAAAATAAAGAAAACCTGGCAAACATACAGGTAGAAACTCAGTTTAGAACCTTTTTAGTCTCTCAGAATTCTGTTAGATCATGTAGCCTATAGTAAATTGTGAACTAGTAACAGTATAAAGGCTTTTAATATCTAAACATCTGATATGAAACACTCACACGACGTTTTCTTACCGATGTATATAATGAAAAATATAACATCATGTTTAATCATTAGTAAACAATGTAAAATGACAAACATAACCTTATTTTAATCATGAGTGAAAGACGCTAAATTAAAATTAACATCTGTAGAACTTAAAAATAAAGAAAATCACTAAGTGATGCTAAACTAAGATCTGTAGAGAATAAAAATTGTAGATTTTTTTATCTACAATTTTTATTATATACACTTTTATCTTATAATGCATAATGATACTAAGGTCGCAGTCTGTAAAAAATCCCATTTTTTACCGATTTGATTTACAATATTTTCCTTCCCTATATTGTATATTCATATGAGGCAAGAGAAAGTAAAAAAATCGTAAACAGAAAGAAATGGCAAGCGCTAGTGCAGCGTAACTGGATAACTGGAATTGAGTTGTAATTACTATTGTACTTAATTTGTAATAAGCTACCATTTATTTTGATATGAAATACAGGAATTTGTTATAATTTATGACACTTTTAAGGCCTGTACACATAATTTTCTAAATTTTTAGTAAATTGCATCATTTAACTGTGTTTTAATAACTAAAAAAATTATTGGTTATTTGATCTGAGTAATTCTCACCTTGCAACGAAACGGTTGTTACTTCACCTAAATTACAAAAATGTAGAGCATCCCATAACGAAATTACATGCGATTTAACAGTACAAGAGAAGAGATTTATTCATCATTTTAGCGTCAAAATTTAATTGGATTACATTTGAATATCTCCAATCATTTGACATGTTCAGAATAATACAGTTGATGTTCAATCTAACCGACGCCAAATCAACCTTCGTGTGTTTTGAATGAAAATTTAAAATTCATGTACATTTTCGATCAAAACAAAAAGTGCAATTTAACGCATTTCAATCCATTTACAATCAAATTAAATCTATTTACTGTACGTATTATCGAACTAATGATTATTTATTTACAAACAATAATATTTATAAATTCATTATTTCCTTATTAGTTTAATTTACATCAATAATCATTTATTAATATAATATTTTAGTGGTTTGTTGATTGAATGTATTTGATTTTTGCGGTCGTGTTAATTTATTTGCAATAAACAATGTATCAGATAACAATTCATGTATAAACTAACAGCTTACATATTAATTTTACTTTGTTATCAAAATTGTCCATACGTATATGTGATGGAATCCTCCATCACAGCTTTTGCTACAGGAGATACCTAGTTTTACATTTTATATGAAATTCCAATTTTGTTTAATTTAATTTAGGTTACATTTGTATACTGATTTGTGTATGTTGCCTTTATGTATTATATTATATGGAATAAAGATTATTATTCTTATTAAATATTTCAATAACACACAAACTCCACATATTATATAAACAAAGAAAATATTTCTGATTACTACACATAGACAGACACTTAAATTCGAAAACATACATTCAAGAGAAACGAAACCATTCTTTTGGTATTGCTCGGATGGTTATAAAAATGTTCGCTTTAAAAGAAACTTCTAATACACAAAACTATTCTCAAGCCAGTACGGACCTACGGTGTCCAGTTATCGGGTGCATAAAATTCAAGTAGAAACATCATGGATACCATATCCCGGAAGCAGTTAAAATGGTTTGGCCATTTGCAGAGAATGGAGGATGTTAAATGGCCAAAGAGGGTATGGGAGTGGACGCCAGCCGCTAGAAGGATGGGTAGGCCGGAAGTGACATGGTTTGATGAGATGCAGGAGGCAATGTCTTTGCGGCGGCTCTCCGATGGGGACTGGCGAGACAAAGACAGGTGTTGCTTAGGAAGCGAGATACGGCTGGGGCTGTAAATCCTCACATGAATATAATATATAATTCAAGTACCCAAATTTTTCAGCGTTTTCACTCGGAGAATCTTCAAGCTCTTACAGATCTGCCCTGGTACATGAAAAACACATATTCTCAAAGATCTATTTATTTGACAAACTTAATAATAAATTAAAATTTTCAGTGAACCGTTAGAAAAATGTATTTAATCTCATGAAAATTACTAGCCAATTAATCTATTGGGCAACAATGTTTCAATACGAAGGCTAGAATGAAGACATTCAACATACCTATTGTTTAGTAACCTAAATTATTACCTTTATTTTTAAAAATTTGCTTCATTCAATTTGTAATAAATATATCAGGCTGTGAACAGTAATTTTTTAAATTTTCTTAACTGCAAAATATATTTTCATGACAATTAACTGCTGACCAATTTAGTTTTATCGTTCTATACAAAGAGATTAGTTATTATTATTATTATTATTACTATCGTTCTTCTTATTAACAGATTAATGAATCTGTTAAGAAGAAGATCGAAAAATAGTATAATTTTTTCCTTATGCTTTTTATTTTTTTGTTTAAAACAAAACAATTTTCCGCATCTGAATATAGATTTTTAAAAATATATGTAAATTTTAGCCATGTCAATCGTTAAAATTACAGAATAACACTCATAATTTTTGAACCATGTTTTGATGACTCATTTTAATATTTTAGTTAACTACTACTTAACTTATTTTCTAATTGTAAAAATACCTGCAGTAAAAAATTATAATACATTAAAAACAAATTTAATTCAAAATTGGAAAAAATATTTTTCCAATACCAATATCATCAAATGATAGCCATTAATCTAATTTTTTGCTATTACAGAATGATTTAAAGATTGGAAAGAAAGATTCGTACGGTCAAATGCAATCTTAACGTTAATTATTTGAAAAGCAATCTTAATCTTTCCGTTAATCTAAATCGATTCGTAAACAGGCCGTCAAGAAGTAGGATAACTTACAGTTGAAAAATATATAAGTAAATTGTAGTCTAATAGTTTTAGATAACTGAATAAAATAAAATTATCGTTTAGAGTGTGTTGTCATTTATGTTATAAACGACTCTTATTACGAACATTATTCAAATAATATTCCATGCTATTAGGAATGCAACTGAAAACAAGAAAGCTGTTCTTCACTTAACTATATCCGGTCTTCCTCATTACCTGTACGTGGTTTCCAATCCCTTTAGGGTTTGCAGTTATCATAAACACTTTTACATAAATTTTAGATTCACTATCGAAAAAATTACGAATTGTAAAAACAAGACGGTAGGTGCTCGATTTACCGTGCTAAAGTCTGGTCGGATACCAACGTTAAATCGAAGCGAAGTTTAATCTGAACCTTTCAAAAACGGTTGGAAAAAGTATTCCTACGTACTTCATTAGGACTTACGATGGGACAATATTACTAAACAGACATGTTACTGAAAGTTGTAGAAATGAGATTTTTGCGTACTGTGTTGGAATACTCTAGAACGGACAGGACCAGGAATGATGAAATAAGAAGAGCTTTGTCTGTTCCACCACTACGTAACAAGATCTTACAGAATCGGAGAAACTGGTGCAGTTGCTTGAACAGAATGTCATATGGGAGAATGCCAATAAAATCTCAAAATTATAAACCAATTGGTACGAGAGTTGTGGGAAGACCGAAGTTCATTGAACCAAGACCTTGAAGTGAAGAAGAAGAGACGAAGCGACATTTTACTGGATAAAGACGGAAATATTATCAATAACACATTGTCCATTGTTAATTTAGCTCATATTTTGTGGAATGAATCACGGAAAGATAGGGTCACAGACGATTTGCAACATTTGTGGTCAGTTGATTCCTTTACTACTTAATACGATCCACTTTCGATACAAATGGAAGATTCATTGCGGTCATCTTGTCGTGTACATCGTTGAGGACTTGCATCACAGGATTAAAAATGTTCTTGGGAATCACCATCCGAAAGTAGTTGATCTTATTGCACTTTTCATGAGAGAATCTGAAAGATCAAATAATATCTTCATGAGGCTTTAGCTAAATCTGGAAGGAAAGAGGAGGAAGAAGGTACACTTAAAGAGAAAGCATACCTTAAGACTCCAGAATAGAGAAGATCCTGAAGAAATATAAGGAAAGCGGCGACATAAATGTTTGTCTCAAGGCCTCCTTGTACACTCAGAAACTGGATTAGTTGTAAATAAAATAGAAATTGATGAAAATAAGCAAAAGACAAAGTCATTAAGACTTATTTTAAATACGCCACAATAATTTCATTATTTTATGTCTTTATTTTCCCAGTCCACAGCCTGAAATAAATGTGGTGGGAATCAGTTTAAGCTACGATGACCGAAAAAGTCCGAATTCCATTTATATCGAAGGTGAATCTTATTAGGTAGTAAATGAATCACCTGACCGCAAATGTCCGGAAATTTCTCCCAATGCTAATGGCCGTGACCGCATCTATCCGGAAACCTGTGGAATTACCAGACACTTTTGTTAATTGTCAAACAAAAGAATTGGCTTCAACATGACGTACTCGTAAGTGTGGAGACGAAACGTCTATTTTCTCAAATAAGTGACGTTAAATCCGAGCCACAGTAAATATAAGACCTGTAAATTGAAGTTTTACTGTAATGCTACCGAAGTTACAGAAATACAGAAATATTTTTTAGACAGAGATAGAATTAAAATAGGCATAACTTTAAACCAGCACGAATTTCCATGAAATTAATGGTGAAAAACAACACTGAATTAAAATACTATTTATTTTTTGAATATTACTTTAAACACAATCCTTTTATTATATAAGATATTTAAAGAACATATTAACAATAAAAATTATCATTAATTCAATTAATTTATGAAAAATATTTTTAAAATGAATTTCATAAACTTACAAATTTTGAACAGGTGGTTAATCTGTTACAGCAACTTCCTGGTTCTGAAACATACACAACAGATTATATAATTTAACGTTTATCATATCAAGAATATCATTCAATATTATTTGAGAAATAATAAATTGTAAAACATGTATGTTATATATTTTTTAAAATTTATTGCTATTACATAATAGCATACATGGTACGACATTATTAAATTTAAATAATAACTACGAATAAAAGATTAAGAAATAAGTGTACGTAAGAAATTATTAACTCTTGGAAGAGGTGACTGTCGACTAAAGTATCTTAATAGCTTTGCGTTACTTAGCTCTGATTCAGCCAGCCAAGTATCTTCATATGCTTTTTGGTAAACGTCTTATACGGAAAACACACATACAGCTTGATAAAAAACAAATAAACATCAACAACTTCACTGGATTCTGGGTAAGAAGTCGAAGCATTCACCGTTTAACAAAATTTTAATACACGAAGTAATTTTTAAACCTATATGGACGTATAGAATTCCGCTTTTGGCACAAACAGTAATTCCAAGGTAGAAATTATCCAAAGATACCAATCCAAATTTTTATAACACATAAATTCTCAATGGTACATCTCTAACAAAATTATAAACACTAACAGCTAAAACATTTCACATGAAATCACAAGTTTTAAACCTCCTAGATAAAAAATAGGCAGCCTCTAGGAAGCAGTAACCTCCTAGATTAGATAGAAACTCACTGAAGATTACGACGGAAACATCCGAAAGACTTTTTGAAGATACACAAGCATTTCAAGTAAGAAAATTGTCGGAGGTGCATCAATGGTTAAATCAGTCAAGAGAACTACAAAACTTATTACTACTCAGTTATGATATCTACTTGTTTCTCAATAGTGAACAGATTGTAGCTTTAATCTGAAATAAAAAGAAATATTTAAAATATGGTTCACCAAGACCACCTATGCCGCGTACAATTATGACACACCAAACAATGTAAATACTCAGTTGCAGCTAATTTTTTGTTCTACGTTCATCTGTTTTGTACATTAATTATTTAAAAAATGAAAAATATTACACACGATGAAGAATCGAACCCGGGATCTCTGGAATAAAAGCCAGTTGCACTGATAACGGCACCCATGAACAGGTTTCGAATGCTATTTGAAACATCACGCCAATTTTATTAAATATTCACGTTTTTTACAAATGAGTCCAGACTTAATTTAGGTACAGAGGTTTGCTGTTTAATTTAAACAGACCAAAGAATTTTTATAAAGTAAATGACAAAGTAAAATTATATCTCTAATTAGTATACCAGCTTAATTTCCTAAAGAAATAATTACAAAGTACTCTCACGCAAAAGAAACTGAATATGAAAAAACCTTCTTAAAATTGGAGATGGGTTTTTTAATTTTTTTGCAACGTTAACTTCTGTCGGTAAAAATTCAGTAACAGAATAATCCTTTTGACTCTAAAAATAAAACATGCCGCAAAAATGAAATGATAAGGCATTTATTTTATCTTCTGAAGTTCTAGACTGGAGCTCACCAACAGGAATTTTATGAACGGGTTAATCAACTGGTATCTTTCGTTTTAATGATCAAATATGTTGCAATGTAAACATCTATACATCTGAGTTAGTTTACCTTTTTTACTTCCTCTTGTCTAGTGTGAATAAACGAATATAGGGAAGGAAAGTATTGTTTCCATGTAAATTTTTTGAAATCGAGTTTTCGCCAGATTACATGCTTTAAGGCCCTCTGAACCTAAATGCATATTCTTAGCAGTTGATCTGTAAAGGATTATTTCCACAACGCTCATTTACTAGCTGCTAGTACTAGCAACGTTTACAAACGTTCATACCGAGCTAGTTTACTAGCGCTAGTCAATCACGTGACCTCTTCTCCCCTACTAGCGCTAGTAAAATCAAACATATTCAAAGTTACTTGTGCGTTAGTGAATACTAGCGCTTTAACTAAACTAGCTGCTAGTTGTTCGTTCCCATAACGCTATTTTAGTAGCTGTTAGTATGAAATAGCAGTTTTTCTTTACGTCTGACTGTTTTGCAATTTTGCTAATGCAGACAGTGTAGAATGAAATATATACAAAAATGAGCGATGGAAAAATGAGTGATCTGATCAGGAATATAACCAAGGACCCCGTCATAGAAGCGAGTTGCGCTAACCACTACGCCAGGCTAGTACTAGCGTCCTGGAAATCGGCCTTAAGTATGTGTTTGTGTCTGTGATTGTAAAAAAAATATGTCATGAACGAAATATTGCACGAAGTCAAAACTTAAAAATTAAGTTAGGTAACAGAAAAAAAATCAACCCAAAGATTTTCATGAAAGTTGGTCAACTGGAAGTAGTAGTTTATCGGTTTATTCGTGCGATTTTAATGTTTTTTAGCGATTTTCTGTAAAACGGCTTCAACAATTTAAAAAAAATAACCTCATATTTACATTTTTAATGGTCTACAAGATAGGGAAAGCGCTGTGTTTGCTGAAATTCGTGGGAGGGTATTTTCCTTTAGCTCTCGTAGCAAAAATGATATCTTAAAGTTTTCGAACTTAATATGCATTTGATGGCAAGAATGTAGGCCTGTATACTCAAATGTTTAGAAAATTAAATACCCTACACCTTTCGTTTAAACCTTTTTTCTAGAGCTTAGTTCAACGTCAACTAGGAATTATTTGTATTTTGCTCATTAAAATTGGTAAAAAAACTGTTTTTAATGAATTGCGGCCTTAGTATGCGTTTTATGACAAAAATGTGTATAATCAAAGTTACAGAAAATTAAAGAGGTTGATTTTCGTTGTACTTCAATCACCTGTGATAAAAACTCGGTTATGATTTTCATTTAAATTGTTTACACTTAAACGTAGGTTATGGGTTAAATTATTATTTACAATCATACCAGATTTTTGAAATAATAGAAAGCTAAAATTCTTAAAGCTGTCGGAATCCCATTTGACTTTACATGAAAAAATAAGAGGCTTTTTAAGTGTAGATTGAACTTAAATTAAGGTGCAGGTAATATTTCAGTGACATTCTTTTTGTTAAATTTGATGTTAGCATAATTTTTAAATATTGTTTTACTAAACATTATATCGTATATATAATTCTGAATAGCCTACGTGACGTCATTGAAAAACATAATCAACACTTTATGTCGGTAAAATTGTTAAGCTTATTTCGCGTTCAGATATACAGACAGCTATTAAAGCTTTATCGAACCCTTTTGTTTTTATGCGCATTATTGAAGAGATAATAGATGGTACAGCAGGAAATGAAAACACAAAACAGCGTGGACAAAATTGGTTGGATATTGGAAAAGAGGTGAAAAACATCAATAAAATGTTTAAAATAGGTGGTATGAATGTGTGAAAAAACAAAATTCCACTGACCGTTTATAGCGTAAAAATACTTCTCAAAAACAATTTAGTTTCACCATATAAATAGTTATTTTTATTATCAAAACACACAGTTAAACAATTAATTTTATATTAAAATGTATGAATCTTTAATTAATAATTTGTGGCAGCTAAATGTAAATTACACAACAGTTTATGTGAATAGTAAAATTAAATAAATAAGGGACGTATTTATTTCAGTAGAAAGTATTTTTATCCTAAAAATAGTAATTTGGTTATCCGGGTTTTTTGAGGTACGGCCAAACTCAGGGAAGAGTTCCTTAATAAGTACAGCTCTTGAAAGAATATTAAATATGTATACGTAAAATAGTTTTAAAAAAATAATTTGTGAGCTTTTGTTGTTTATATCATCAACCGAAAGGCTGGTTTGAACCTTTAGAGGTATTAAGGAAAACGAGGAAAACGAGGTATTAAGGAAGCCCTAACTAAAATGAGAAGTGAGGCGGTTTACTATTGCCCTCCTCACTGAGTGAAAAAGTATGCTTATCAGCGTGCTAGACTTTCTGAAAAGCATCTACTTTATTTAAACCCTGCAAATGATACGTTCACTTCATTCACCACAGGATCTGGCTGTGTAATGAAATTCATTACTCTCAGAGGAGATAACTATGACTAATGTCTTTTACACCTCTACCTCTTCTGTTCTTAAATGCTTTAGTCGTATTACTAGGTGACCATGTATAAGAAACCGCACTATATTTTGTAGCCTGGAACTAGCAAATTGAGTGCAAATAATTTAAAACTCCACCTGCAAGTCATGGGCATATTCATTTGTGTATGAATTATTTAAAAAAATAATAATAATTTGTCATGACAATTTTTAAATAATTTTTTTAATAGATTCAAACTGATCTAAAAGACCAAACATTAATTTTTCGTTCATATTTTCTTAAAAAACAAAATGCTTTAATAATATATAATTATATAACATTCAGCAATGTTTTGTACCTAAAGAATAAAATATAAAAATATACACTCTGTTTTGCACTCACACTCCACTGTTACACTAGTTCGAAGGGATTCTTCCTCTTAAGCCTTCTAGAAATATTTTCATTACCAAGAAGTGAAATTGCTTGAGGATTGATGTGACCATGTAGACGAGCTTCATGTTTGACGGAAAATCTTCTTATCTCATTGGACACAAAAGGGATGTAAAGATCTCTATGTAGATCACTATTATTAACGTACGAAGGAGCATTTGCCATAGATCTCAGTTCTTTCTTCTAAAACGTCTGTTATAATACTTATCTGACTTTCTCTGGCGCAACCCTGACGTTATATACCATAAATCCAGATGGTTTTTAAAATTTTATTGTAGATTGTTACTTTATTATGGTGAGGTAACTGCGATTGACGTACCAGTAACCAATTTAGTTTTCTGTATCTGAGGCCCAGTTCAGTTTAAATAAAGAGACAAAAAATTAGTACTTGTATAACTTTACGTGCCCTGCGTGTATACATATATATTTTTAAACATTAATGACCTTATCAGAAGTGTGAGAGCTTTATGGCCCTTTGTGATTTGTATAGCCAATAATATTTATATAACATTTGTATTGGTTAATGTATTCATTTTGGGTCTTTATGTATAGTCTGCAGTTTGTCCTTTATATTAACTGTTATTTCATTTTCCTAATATTTTGCCCATAATATTATAATATTTTTCGCCCATAACAGACGAGTGGAGTGTCAAATTATTTACACTCAATGTGGTCGTTGCAGGGCTGAAATACATAGTTCTGTTTCTTATCACATGGTCAGCCAAATAAATGACTGAATCATTTAAGAATAAAAGAGGAAAAGGAGCAAATGACACTAATCAGAGTTGTCTCCTCTGAAAATAATGAATTTCATTATACAGCCAGACCCTGTGGTGAATGAAGTGAAGGTGTCATTTGAAGAGTGGAAAATATATGCTTATCAGCGAGCCCGGCATGCTGATAAGCGTACTTTTCCACTCAGTGAGGAAGGCTGATAAACCACCTTACTCCTCGTTTTACTTACTAAAACCTTTACAGGTTCATACCAGCTTCTTGGCTGATAACCTAAACAACAACAAATATTTTTAAATAATCGATAAGAAACAGTTAATATGACTTATAAAAAAGAAAATTTCTCAAAAAAATGGGAAATTTTGTTGGAAAATTACTAACCGTTAAGGCTATTCTGATCAATGTTTTTGTACAGTTACCCTAAACCAGTGGTTCCCAACCCGCAGTGGTCTGCGGACCACTCAGCCTGAAAGTGAACTACCATGGACCACCCATTACATTATTGCATATATCTTATCAGTTGTAACCAAATTAAAAGGTGATCAAATAAAACAAATTTTCAGAAAAAAACTATTATTATTAATTGAGAAACTATTATTACAAACATATAATTGTTATTTTTAGAAAGTAGGGTACATTGTACATCACAAAAAGTAAAAATATTATAATTGTAAATTGTTTTTTAATAAAATGCGGAATACAGAATTTACTTAGTCGAAAATAACAATGAAAATTAAAAAATGAATTAAAAATGAATTAAAAATGAAATGAAAATTTCAATGCGACTTTTGTGCACGAATCTTTCTGACTAGCTGAGGATTCTAGCTTTTAGGCTCTTGCTAAGAGCTACTCTCAAATCACTGCTTACACTTAGCCGATTTCGTTGTTTGTTTTTAATTAACAATAAACTAGAGAACCCCTGCTCACACAAATAAGTGGTTGAAAAAAATCATAAGATACCGCAAAGCTACTTGCCGAATCTTGGGGAAGCTCAGGGCTTTCTTACACCAGAACTCTTCTACCTTTACTTAATCTGAATCTTGAATGTATTTACTTAATCTTGTTCAATGAAAACCGTAACTTTGATTTAATCACGGGAAAATATTACTTTTTTATAAGTAGTCACCGGACTCTCACAGACCACCCCGAAGGCTCTCACGGACCACCTTTGGTCCGCGAACCACCGGTTGGGAAACACTGCCCTAAACCAATCCTAACAAAAGCTTGACCAGACTCGTTTTGCGTTCTGTGCACTATCATAACCTTCCTAAATTGTATCTCAAAATTTTTCCTGTCATATGATTATAATGCATATTGTTTTACAATAAGAGTTCATTTTTATTTAACATATTTGTTAGATAAAGTAATGGAGCTTAGTACAGAAGTATTTATAAACATTTATTATACAGGCTACGCATATTAGGTTAGGCTTAAGAACTAAAAGAGAAAAATGGGAAACTGAAAAAAATTAATGTATGGTCTAAAGTACACATATCTATTCACCAATATATAACAGAGAATTTCTGTGTTGAATAGATCTCGTCCCTAGAGTTTCCACACGCCCGGGTTGGTAGTCAAGTCTTATCGATACTGGGAAGTGAATGCAAGGCTGAGTACATGAATCTTTTTCAAAGCGTCAAACTGACGTTAAGCGCCTGTCAGCCTATTTGTTGTAAATTCAAGCTGAAAGTGAAAGAGCGATTTCCAGAGGAACAGAGAGAGATATACAGTGAGAGAGAGATTGAGCGAGAAAAAGAGAGAGGAGTAAAGATGAACAATAGTAATGGTAACAGTAAAGGGCTTTTGGGATGGAATGGAATGCGGCTAACGTTTTGAATGATTCAACGCCATAGCTCGGATGATGGGATCTCGAATTCAATAGCTTCTGTTGTGTCATACGTTTGAATTGCATTCCACAACAATAATATTGCCGTTTAAACAATTACGTTATTTGATCTACAAACGAATTCTAGTAACGATTGTGTTTATTCTGTGTTTATGGACATCGACTTAACGTATCGTTTTTGTTCCGATATACACTGATTGGTTTTAAGAGACCTCGTTTTAAAATTAAAGCTTCTTATAGAGTTCAACTACTTAGTAGGAAATCTAAAAATAAAACTAATACACTCAATTAATTTTTTCACAAATAATAATAACTAAGCGTAAAGCACTGATTAATTAATAAAATACTTTTAATTATTAATTCTATAGTGTAAATCAGTTAGAGAATGCGTCATATCATTGCAAACTTGAAGGTTGATACAGGTAGTCACAGTGTTGCCGGATCTAATTTCCATGTGCTTCGTGTACAATTACCACATTCGCACTGTACTAAGAACGAAAGATTCAAGCGGGTCGAGTACTCGCTCGTGTATCCCTTTCACAACCTCTTTTGTAGGCTACTCTTAGACTCCCCTTACACTCTTTGCACTGTTACATAAAGTACACTGTTTTTACGTGTTGCATAAAAAAAGTAGTTTATTCACTGTACTTTTTCATTTACTGCGTTTATTTACTGCAGTTAAATGATATATTATTATTAATAAAGTAGGCTTATAAATAGAATTGTATAACTGGTATCTCGATGAGATAATTATAATTTACATAAATATCAATGAAACACTGGGAAAATAATCACAACCGAACCGAACAACTCTTAAGGATATAATAACCAAACTGAACTTCACGTCCAATAATCTTTTCATGACTAAACGCCAACTGACCAACCAAAAGGCCTACTTGTAGGCTATAATCGTATTGATTCGTTTTTCATTATAATATTTTTGACTATTTATAATACTGTAGATTTATAAACTCATTATTACGTGTGGTTATAAACGTACATAATAAAGAAATTTTATCATTATAGCAGCACTGAAGCCAATCAATTATTGATGTAGACATAACTTACATGTCTGGGCGACTCGCAAATAATTAAACAGCCTTCCGTATTTTATTTTCATTTTGATCATATAGTCATAACAAACTTTTACATTACATCACAATATAACAATGTGTATACCAAAATTTGTTTTTCTCGTAATTTTGAATCCACGCAATGGAGTTATTTGTTTTGAAAAGTTATATCATCTACATTAATTATTGTAGGGTGTAAAACTAATTAATGTTATTTACATCTTGTTTTAATTTTCGTACGAAATACAAACTTTACAGGTAATAAAACATACCTGCAGTAGTCCTGTATAGATATTATAGGTGGAGTACATTTTTTGAGCGTAAAGGGTGAAGTAAACTTTAAAATAAGGTATAAATTTCATGCCAACGGGAGTAATAAGAGAGGAGAAATTGCTTGACTGGTGGGATTGGTGAGGAGAGGAAACGGCGAAGTACACAGCAAACTCCCACCCGCCTAAATTTATTGTGCTTATTAAAGCACGCATAAATATACGTTAATACTACAGTATGTATGGTATCTATGACTAAGTACAATTCGTTAACAGATGTATTATATTTTCGTTTTGATTTTTAGTTTATTAAGTAATTTATTTTGTCTATTTATAGCGTGACATAATTTTATACATTAAAATTCAGTTAAGACGAAGTCGGTTGTAACGAAAATCCAGTAATAACGTATGAAAATAGAAAATTTGGTTGATTTTAAATAATATTAACACAATGTAAAGTCGGATGAAACGAAAATGGAACCCGGTTGCTACGAACGAATTACATTCCTTAAAGTAATAACAGACAAATAATATACTCTGGGAAATGAGAAATAAACAGTTTTGCGATACGTATGTTAAAACTATGAAAAATATTACTGTTCAAGTACATCTACAGTAAGAAGGGCTAACGTCGGGGAGTTTTCGGTAAATCGAAGTATAATCCTGATTGTCTCAGCCCAGACCTACCAGGATTCAAACCTGCAAACTTTTCTATACCTAGACCAGCTGACGACTAAAAGTCGCTAATCGTTCGGCCGTGTAGGTTGTGTAAAAGATTTTTATTCGTGAATTTTTACTTAAATTAAAGGTGTTTGATATTTTTATTTATTTGTTATTGAAATTAATTTATTAATGACATTTTGTTTCGAAACTATCAGATCCCTACTTCACTTCCTGCTTAACTGCCTTTGAACTTAGTTTGGCAAATGACGGGAAGAAATTTTGCGTATCAGTTTGTTTGGATGAACTAGAAGTCTGTTGTGGAAGTTTCGATACAGTTGAATGAAGATGTCTATCACTAGTAGAAGTTTTGAGGTCGTTATGTAAAGTAGCAATAGACGCATAAGAACGTGCGTTGACTAACATTTATTACGTCTTTGATTGAAACTCTTAGTTTGAGTTATCAATGTTGGTTTTGCACACTCATAAATTCAACCGGCATACTTCCAAACTAGCCTAATCTAGGATTTTATATTAATAGTTCTTGCGTGTTCTGATTGTCGTCCGGGCATAATTGTACATCATCGGCAGTTATTTATATGCAGAATTAATATTTCATTAAATACTAATGTTGTTTATGTCATCAGCTGAAAGGCTGGTTTGAACCTGTAAAAGTTTTACTAACTAATAAAGGAGTTAGCTTGTTTAGTATTGCCTTCCTCACTGAGTGCAAAAGTATCTTATCAGCATGTATGACCCTCTGAAAACATCTACTTCTCCCTCTCTAAATCACATCTTCACTTCATTCACCACGGGTCTGGTTGTATAATGAAACTCATTACTCTCAAAAAAGATAACTCTGAATAGTTTCTTTTACATTTTTACCTGTTCTGTTCTTAAATAGTTCAGTCATATGGTTGGCTGACCATGTGATAAGAAACAGAACTATTTTCTGTAGCCCTGGAACTAGCAGATAGAGTGCAAATAATTTAACACTCCGCCGGTTTGTTATGGGCAATAAATACTAATATTAACCAATATAAAAATTGTGCTTTGAAATCTAAATTTCTCCAAAGTAAAATTAAAAACATATTTAGAGAGGTTGATAAGAAGCAAACTCAACGTGTAAACACAGTTAACGTACAGCAGCACTTTTGAGATTTCTTAAAGATCGAAAATTAAGAAATGTAGTAAAATCTACAAATAATTAAAAGCGGTTTTAATACGTCATAAAGGTAAATTTAATCTTTAATTTGACAGTTAATTTACGTTTTTAAGCTTAAAGATGAGAGAGATATGAGTTTTCTAGAACGGACGCCAAATAAGCTTGCTGGTGTAGCTGCGCCAACAGTTCGGTAGATTTTCTGTTATAGTACCGAACTGCCTAAGAAATCACATGCGCTGAACGACGTAAATTATCATTTATTAGCCACGTTAAAAACATTCAATTGTAAACATTGTATAAAACAATTTAAGGCGTTAAATTGTGGTAGGCGTACCACATACAACAAAGTTACAGCCTAATGTTTTCAGGTTAACTAATATATAAACATTGCGAAGCGACGTGACTCTGTTCACAGCTAGAAGACCACTGACCCCACCACTCGCTGAGGCAACCGAGCAGACCATTACTAAAATAAACCTTCTGCGCACTACAGAAAACCGGCAAGCTTATTTGGCGTCCGCTCTACGAAAATATTATTTTTAATTTCAACCTTTTGTCGTTGTGGTTGTAAAATTAACGTTGAGATAATTTACATGTTACATATATTATATATAAGGAACAGCCAAAACCAAACTTATTAAATTTATAACACTCACCTCAGAATATTACATTCATTCGAGATCTTTCGTCTCTCTCGGAGACATCCTCAGGAATTATTATACTAAACACTAAACACATATAACATTTAAAACAAAAAATATGGTCCACGTCAATTACTAAACTATTACAACAACCATGCGTGGTTATTCGGCCGAATGACGGTATAATCATTTGTTCTTAGTTTTATTTCTTATCGCGACTTTGTAACAATTTGAAATAATTTGTCGTTATCAAAGTCTGTCTGGCTGTTCATACATTTTCTTTTTGAATTTATAAATTTGTAATTATAATATTTTTGCAGTGCTATAACTTGTTACTATCAAAACATATTTCTAAAATTTTTAAATTATTTACGTGACTGCTTATTTTATGCCCTTTCGTTAGCAGATGTTCTGCTACATTAGAATTTTTACATTTCTTTTTTAAATAAATAGCACAATGCTCAAAAAATCGTTTTGTAAACGATCTATTGGTTTTTCCGACGTAACAAAATTTACAGTCACTACAATTAATTGATTTTATGTATGCCCTGACAATTATATTTGTCATATGATTTGTTATTATATAATGTTGGTAGATACTTGGATATTTTATTGAAAGGTTTATAAGAGATTTAGACATTTGTATTATGGAATATAAAATAATTTACATGTTATGAATTATGTAATGATTCACTCTATTGAGTAATATAGCTTAAAAACTAATTAAAAATATTAAGAGTAAATTTTTTAATAAAATGTAGACTCCCCCCTTAAATTATTTTAAGTTACGTACAGGAGTAATTATATTATTAAGTATAATATATACTTTATTGCTTTATAAGTTAAGCAGTTGTTCAGGTGTAAAAAATATTTTAAAACTATAATTAGAATTAAAATAATTAGATCTAATTAATACGGTTAATAAAAGTATGTAATATTTGTTCTTTGGAAATTGCAAAACAGTAAGTCAACTGAAATTAATATAGACATTTCATGATTTGATTCATTTAGCCATTAATAAAACTTCAGTATTAATTAATAAAACTTCCTGTATGTATACAACGCAGTACAATTTTTTTATTAATAATTTTAACGTAACCGCAAACAATTTATTGCTCCATAAACTTTTATAGATAATTTTTATATTATAATTTAATGTGGCATTTAAAAAATATATAAATAAATTTATAAAACACAGTTCAATACTCTAGATGATGTTTTATTATTATAGTAAAAAAGTTTTTGCAATGATCTGAATGCGGTAGTTGTTGGTGAATTAATGATCTGTAAATTTACTGCCTGGATTGTTCCGCTAGGCAACTGGAGCGTTTGAAATGTGAATGCAAAATGTATGATTCTAATGAATACACATGTATTATGTAATTCATACATAATAATGTTTATAACGATATAAAATTTTATTATTAGATTTTTAATAGAAACAATGTGATAATTTTAATTAATACTAAAATTATAGTAATATTAAAAATATAATTGCTATTAAGTTTAAAAGTAATGACGTCATCCAGAATCTGCATTTCTAGTAAAGGTTTATAAATTGTTACAAAGCAATTAACAGTTTTACTATAAAACGTATAAGGTCAATAATTGAAACTAATTAATTCTTGACTTTATTTTTACTTACTAATTTAATTCAATTTTCTATTATTACTTTCTCTTGCCTATATGAATTGCCTATAGGAAGGAAAGTATTGTTTTCATGTCGATTTTTCGAAATCGAGTTTTCAACGGATATATACGTTTTCAGACCCCTTGAACCCAAAAAAACACGTTTCTAGCGGTTGGTCCGTGTGTGTGCGTGTGTGAATAAAATATCTCAAGAACGGAACATCGTACGAACTTGAAACTTAAGTTAGATACTACTACCAACCCGACACGAACATTTTCATCAAAATTGGTCAACCGGAAGTAGTATTTTATTGGTGTCTTTTTTATTTTTTTGCGATTTTCTCAAAAACGGCTCTTATGATATTTTTTTTAAATCGCCTCATTTACTACATTTTTTAAGCTCTGCAAGATAGCATAGGTGCCATGCCTACTGAAATTCTTGGAGAGGCTGCTTTTTCGTAAACAAATTATTTGTTTATGATAGCGGCTTTAATATCGTCCGTTCTGATACGTTACTGCCTATTTTAATAAAGGATTCAGAGATTCTACAATAAAATCAAGCTAAATATTTAGGCGTTACACTTGACAAAAGTTTAACCTGATAGAGTATCAAACTACCGTCAAAAACCGTCAATAGTTATATGTGTAAAAAACAAAAATTCAAACTAATTTTACCTAATTTTGAACGTTTTAGAAAATGTTACATCTTATAGGATTTAATAAAGTTAGTTTAAATTTTTTGTTTTACATACTTTAATAATTGAGAATCTTTTGTAAAATCCAAGTGTGAAAAATTAAACAATTAGTAAATAATAAAAATTGAAGTAGCAATAAAAGGTTAATGAAAACGTTTAGTATTTTTACATTTGAGTTAATTACAAGTTTCGTGGTAAATCTTTTGTCTCTATGCCAAGGGGTGTAGTGATACATATGTCAGCGTTAAATGATTTATTTTTAATTAAATTATATTTTAAACAAATTAAATTTTATTAATTGAAAGTTCGTTCATTAACTATTTTGATAATTTTTCATTTATAATTGTTTGATTTAATGTAGATTTCTCTAATTTCAATGCTCAATATTAAAATGTTTATTTTTAAAGAAGAATAACTTTTTATATGTGACTTAAGTCCTATTATAATAATTTTTGACGAACTTTTAATTACCTTTTAACGAATTGTAATTTGGTTAAAATGTAATTTAATTAAAAATAAATCATTCAACGCTCACGTATGTATCACTACAGGGTCCATGATTCGATTCCTGATCAAGTATACATCTTCATAGGAATACGTCCACCGTCTGAATAAGTATTTCGTATTAGTAGTGTACAAAACAGTTAGATGAGAAACACAAAAACATATTGTGACAATATCTAGAGGGAATGTTGTGTGTTCAAGAATTTTCTAGGGTGAGCGAGATTCTAAAAATGTTAACGTAAATAAGAAGAGCGATAAATAGAGTTCCAAGAAATAATTAGAAATAGTATGGACACTATAAACGGATTTTATAGTACAGGTAGGCCTGGGTATTGTTGTACAGGTATTGTGAAAGAGCGGGTACCTATTTAGATAATTGGCCTTTTTGTAACACCTTTTATTCAATCTTAATTTATTTACAGTTTGTTAAGAGGCCTTCGGGCCAGCCCAGTCAGTCAGCTGGTAGAAAGTCGCTATTATGTGTTAAGTAACACCGGTTGGGCAAGCGACTCTGTACGGTGACCAGTTGACAGCTATCCATGAAAAAACTCTACTGGGAGTCCCTGTTCAAATTCATGTCTAATCCACGTTAAAGAAAATACAGCAAAAAGCAGCGGTCAAATTGGGTAGTTGTCAATAATGTACAGTTCCCGGTAACAAATAAAAGCTAAAAAAAAGTTTGTTAAGATTTATCTAGAAGCCGTCAGAAGGATTTTGTATTTATATAGTTACATTTAAATTCTCTGTCTTTCTAGAAATTTCCTTAGATCTCTTATATAAGCGACGCGATTTATTTTTTGAGTTAAGTTTTTTGTTTTGTCTGTGATTGAGTGAGTGAATAGCATAGTGCATTGAAAAAGTCAAGGTTACTGTGAATTACTGTGTATTGTTTAATGATATTTCTGTATCTTTTGTAAGTAGTATTTATTAAACTCATTAATTTATTTATTGTTATTAGTTAATTATAATTAGTTTGTTATTTATCAGTAATTTATTGTTGTTATTACTATAATTAGTATTTATTTAGTGCTGTTATTAGTAATTTAATTGTAAATTTTAGTCACTTATTTAATTATAATTTTTAGTTTTAATAAATACTCGTAATTGTAAACTATAATGTGTTAATTATTTAATTTACCCAGATCCCGAACGGACCTTAGAGATAGGTGTCAAAATACGATCAACTTATTGTCTAGCAGAATTTCAGGTTTATGATTATTAGTCTAAATTATTAAATTAATTTATTATGTGAAACATTTATCTTGTAAAATGAAAATGGAATAAATTTAATCTTTAGTTAAAAAATATATACTGGAAATGAAAACTCAGAGTATTTACACATTTGTGGTTACCTCATCACATTCTCTTAATAAAGAACCATAAGCTTAATCATTTTACTTTATCATATTTCATAAATAAATATCCGCGTAAAATTTCTTTCAAGCGGAAAATAAGTTTTTTAATACTTTTTAAAAACCCTGTTCAATTTTCTGAAATACCTACATAAATTCAGCCTATTCAGTGATCTAAAAGTGATTCAGTATTTTAAAGCGGGATTGAATTTACAGTCTACTATCAGACCTAAACCACACTGCAAAAAGGTAGAAAAAACTGAACTTTATTAACTCGTTTTAAATAATTTTATGGATACTATTTTTACCAGAATGTCTTATTGGAAAATTGCTTCATAAGAATACTGATTAATTTCAATATTTATTTTCCTTGCATTCTATTTTTTTCTTTGTATTACACTTTTTAACTTTTTAGACAATCTGTTTTTTACTTTATATATATTTTTATATCACACATTTTTTTACTTGTAATTTTTAATTAATCTGTTAAATTTAATAAATCTGTTAACACTAAAAGTACCTTATCTGTTAGTAAGTATCTTATGTATTATCTTATCTACTTATTTAACAGAATAATAACTAATAATAATAATACGGCCCATAACAGACAGGTGGAGGGTCAAATTATTTACCAATCTGTTTGTTGCAGGGCTAAAATAAATAGTTCTGTTTCTTATCTTATGGTCAGCCAATTAAATAACTGAATCATTAAAGAACAGAAAAGGTAGAGGTGTAAAGACACTAATCAGAGTTATCTCCTCTGAAAGTAATGAATTTCATTATGCAGTTAGACCCTGCGTTGAATGAAGTGAAGGTGTCATTTGCAGAGTGAAAAATATGTGCTTTTCAAGGGGCCTGGAATGCTGACAAGCGTACTTTTCCACTGAGTGAGGAAGGCAATTGTAATCCACCTAACTCCTTATTTTACTTAGTAAAACCTCTACAGGTTCAAACCAGCCTTTCGGCTGATGACCTAAACACAATAATAATGGAACAAATTACAAGGATATTCTGCTAAAATGTTGGTATAATTGAAAAACAATCTAGTAATGAAATATTTCCATATTTTACTTCTTTTACAGGGGTCCTACAGATTGTTTGCTTTCTGTATCGTTCATTCCATTGTCTTCACTCTTTCAGTCACCCTCTCTGAGATTCATTACAAACATAGCCTCTTGGATTTCCGCTATCCTTGTTTATTGAGGTTAATGGCTCCTTCCTATTTCTTGTTGGAAAAGGAACGCTCTTTAGAGGCAGTTAACCATTGCTTTTTTTGGATATCCCAATACCATACCAGTCGGTCTCTATTCAGACGACTATAGTGAACTCAATTGTGTGGACTCTTGGAGCTCTCTTGGACTCTTGGACTCTCTGGAGCCCTTCATGACATTTGTCTTCTTACACTTCAGAAGTTTTTCTTTAATTTGTGTATACTAAGCAGTGCAAGATAAAATTTATTTTATAAATATTTTTGTATGAAAATTTGAAACTCCTTTTGTAAAATAGCAGAAATAGCTGAATTTCACTTAGCGGGAAACTTTATGGTGATTAAGGAAAGAAACATTGAGACTGCTGGTAAATCCTATTTAAAATCAAAGCTTTGTATATTTTATTATTAATTGTAATAATGAACTAGATTGGTTATTATTTTAATTTCTATATCACAATTAATTAACTAAAGTAAATAGAAAATTAAGCTTTTAGTTGTTCAGAGAGAATACAAATTAAGCGAATATTTAATGAATTTAAACACGAGTTCACTTACTAAATACATTGTTGATGTAACAGTTGTTACATTTTGAAACGAATAATAATATTCTATCTGAATTTTAACCTAATACAGGATAAACTTAAAAGATATATTATATTTATGTATTTATGGTAAATATATCTATTTATATAGTAACAATTATAGATTTCTTTCGATAATCTAAAATATAAAATGAAACGTCATCAAAACAGCCCCACATCAGTTTAAGACACAATTAATTATGGAAATATTGTAAAAGTTGATAGCCTCAGGTACCTTGAAAAGATAATACAACCGAACAACAGCGAAAGGAAGTGAATAACATCAAACGAGGAACGATAACTGGTGTACTCCAAAATAATGTAGTTGAGAATACGAACTTAACCAGTTTAATGTAAGATGTACTATCAATATAAATCGCTTGCTGGTAAAACATTTCTTTTAATTCATCAGCTATTACAAGAAATTGGGCATTTTCATTACTCACAGGCTAAAGAAAGTCACTAATAGTTTTCTGTTGTAATGCAGAAAACTTTGATGACTCAATATTTCGCCAACGCCTCATAACCATGATGTCTGTGTGAGTACTCCTGTTGTGTTTATCTACGTACTGCAGTGCTATTTCTAGTATTTTTACTGCTTCTGAATGTGAAAGAAGCCTCTCCGTGTTAAATATTTCATTAGCTTTATTTGGTCCTTTGCTGGAGTCTGGCCCGATCATTGAAATAATTTCTTCGTCTATAAATTGAAAATCTTCATCGTCATCTTGCAGCGCACATAACGACAACTTTTATTCTGAAATTTTACAGCCTGAAACTTGTTGCATCAACTGCGATATATTATCACTTTCGTGTTCCTAGATAGATGTGAACAGTTATATGTTGAATTCTGAGTTAATTATACGCATTTAGCCAACGCCATTTCGATGATGCGTGTATAACATTAAATTTCAATAACAGCTGAGCACAAAATTGAAACAATTTTATTAAATAATTTGTAAAGATTTGACACTCAATATTGACAAAAAAGTTTTAAAAATATACACAAATGAATTGTTAAACCAATTTTGACGTACATAATCAAATTATGGGGCTCAACAAGCAATTCCACTATTGATATTCTGGAAAGAATCCAATCGAAATAACTCAGGATAATCACAGAATCACTTCGGTACACAATCAACAACAGAGATATGTCTACACGTTTCTACATTACAACAAGAAATCAACATAAAATATACAGTAAAAAATACCCAAAGAACACTCGAATTACACACAACCCACCTCGTCTTCTCACTCTTAGACAATTCAAACGATACTTGCTGGCTGAAACGAAAATATCTGACGGACTTATGTTAACGTGACAACACGTGAGAAAATTTCACGAAGTTTTCCCATTCGGGGTTTTTTTGACCATGATATATGACAAAGAAATCTCATCTTCGCATTATTCTATTTAAGAATAAATTGTATTGTAATATAAGAAAATTAAATTTAGCTATTTTTGAATTTTTACTTTCTCTTGCCTATGGGATTATACAGGAAGGAAACCTTTGTTTTCATGTCATTTTTTTCTAAATCGAGTTTTCACCGGATATACATGTTTTCAGACTCGCTAAACCCCAAGAAACCTTTTTTTAGCTATTGGCCGGTGTGTGTGTGTGTGTGTGTGTGTGTGTGTGTGTGTGTGTGTGTGTATGTGTGTGCGTGTATGTATATGTGAACAAAATATCTCAAGAACGGAACATCTTACAAAGTTAAAACTTGAAACTTATGTTAGGTACTACTAGAGGACCCAACTCGAACATTTTCATCAAAATTGGTCAACCGGAAGTAGTAGTTTATTCGTGTAATTTTTCACTTTTTGCGATTTCCTCAAAAACGGCTCCTTCGAGTTTTTTTAAAAATAGCTTCATTTACTAAATTTTTTATACTCTACAAGATAGGGTAGGGGCCATGTCTGCTGAAATTCTTGGAGAGGCTGTGTTCTCGAGAAAATATTTTTTTAAGATTGCGGCCTTAGTAGCCTATGCATTTTACGACAAAAGTGTATATAATCAAATTTATAGGAAATTAAAAGACCTACAACTTTAATTTAAGCATTTTAGCGTCAAAGAGTGATTTTCCGTATTATTACACCAAACTAAGGTTGGTTTTCATTTCGAATGTTTTATTAGTAATGTTAAGGTTATATGGTTCATTTTTTTCATTGGCAAGAGAAGGTCGTTTGAGTGTTTCACACCACATTTTTTTGTTATTATTCACATTATTTTCGGACAATTCAAACATTACGAAATCTGAGCAGGTCCGGGTCTTAATTAGTTCAGTTTAGTAAATTTATTGTAATGTTTACTGGAAGAGTGTGTTGCCTGTTACACTATATTAATGAACTGACACCTCAATTGTGTAATCTACATTGGCTCTTGGGTTAATGACGTGTATGCATGAGTTTCATAACAATTGAATGGAAATTCGTTTCCTCTTTACGGGAAGTACGTAGTACTATATGTAAATAAATTCCTATCCAACTTGGTTCAATGTTACCGCATTTATAATGAGCAAATTAGATGGAATCAGCGCTTTGCTTTTGTTTATTATATCATGTGTAATATTGAAGTAGCTTCCTGTTTTAACAAGAAGTATACGATAGGCTTGTTATGTAGTTATAACAATGTTATTGAAGTACACAAAATAATGATAGAACTTCTTTGTTTATAAATTACCAATAGGTATGCATTAATTTTCTTATATGTGCACATAATCTTCACTAAAAAATTTTATTTCATGTGCCACCATCATCGAATTACATTCTATTATTATAAAGAGAAAATTATACTTCAATTAAAATGTTACTTAAGAAAAAGTTCAACAGTTACTAATATACAATTTTGAAGTTTTTCTTGTTAATTTAATCTGGCGTGTAGTCAGATTGATTTAAGGTCATCTTTAAATCAACAGCACTTAATTATTAATTTTCTCCCAGCGTACAAGATTGTCTTTTCTTTAATGGGAAAAATAATTATTAGACTTATAAAAAGAAATTGTGTATAAAAATATTAAGTTTTTTATGTTAAAAAAGTAAATATACTACGAGGGGGTACCCAAAAGAAACCGGAATTATTTTTTAAAACTATTTATTTTTAATTTTTTTACAAAAGAACCTTATCCCCTTCAAAATACTCTCCATTACAACTAATACATTTGTCCCACCGGTGCTTCCACTGTTCAAAACATTTTTTGTACTCCTCTTCAGTGATGGCTGCCAGCTCATCCGTCGTTTTTTTCTTGACATCATCAACGTTGTTAAATCGGAGACCTTTCATGCCCCTTTTCATGCGTGGGAACAAGAAAAAAATCACACGGAGCCAGATCGGGTGAGTACGGTGCGTGTGGTAGCAAAACCATGCCGTTTTTCGCCAAAAACTGGGTAACCGAGATTGCCGTGTGTGCAGGCGCCTTGTCGTGGTGGAAAAACCAGTCCCCTGTCTGCCACAAATTAGGTCTTTTACGACGAATGCTGTTTCGTAGTCTTCTTAACACTTCAAGATAAAAAGTCAATGGTCTGTCGTCGGTCTGTTCGTACAATTTCTTTCACTTTCACAACATTTTCGTCTGTTCGGGAAGTCGACGGTCGTCCAGAACGAGGTTTGTTCTCAATCGACATGTCGCCATTTTTAAAGCGCAAAAACCACTCGTACACTTGGGTTTTTCCAATAGCGTCGTCTTTGTAAGCTGTGTTCAACATTACAACTGTTTCCGCGGCGTTTTTACCGAGCAAGAAGCAAAATTTCACAGCCGCACGTTGTTCATTAAAACTTGCCATCATGAAAAACGACACGAGCACAAAACAGCACTAGCGAGAACAATCCACTGCACGAGAACAGAACAAGCTAGATCAACGAACAAAATGGCATTGAACTGGCAATGAGTAGCGCTACAAGCAGCCTAGTGGCGGGAATTTGTACCGCACAAGCTCCGCCCACAGCAGAGCTATTCCGGATACTTTTGGGTACCCCCTCGTATATATTTTTTTGTTTTACGTCCGACTGTTTTGCAAATTACTGCTAATGCAAAATAAATAAATATCACTGAAAAGACAATTATTTTCTTTTTTCTTTACAGAACACTGAAATTAAGATGTAAAAAGTTTTAAGTATCTGATTTTTACTAGGAACTTTATTTTATTGTAATAAACATCCAATTTTATTTTTGAAATACCTATCTTAGGTGTTTAACCAGAGTTAAAGTGAATTGAAATGTGGGCCCACATGGGAATTTATTCACATATTGCTGTCCGCTGGTCAACGTTTCTCAACTGTTGTTACTTAACAATAAAAACGATATTCTACCGGCTGAATCTGGCCCGGAAGCCACAAAAAAATCTGCTAATGAAAATATTATTATTTGTCAGGACTTTTTACTATAAGTTTGCAAATTCTATACATGGATTTTGTGAGAATTACACATAAACCAGAACTAGTTTGTAAAAGATTTTTCAAATAACTTTATATTAATTCTTTATGAAAATAAAATAATCAATGAAATTAATTTTTTAATTATCGGTATATACTGATTTTGAAATAGGTAGGCCTAATGGTTTTTCCAGTACATTATGCTTTCCTGAAAAAATTACGCTCAAATTTACGTTTTCAAATATTACATTTTAATTATATTAGTAAAATCATAACAAAGTAAAGGTAACTTTTATGCGAATTTGAATACTATACAGTGGTTACCGGTGTTCTTTGATATTTGGGGTTCGATTAATCATACTCTCTCAGGAATTTTCAGCCAGAAACTGTTCAAGAGTACAACTCATTTACACTTCATCTTCATCTAACTGGGTTATAGAGTTGATTATTGTTTTTAAAATGAAGAGATTGCAACACACTACATACATTAAGGATTAATAAAAAAAAGAACGTGCAGTGGAAGGATCTATGATGGAAATAGCATTTTACAATGCCAAATAAATATTAAAAATATTTCCATTTTAAAAAATTACTTAACAGAAATATTTTATTGTTATTTATGTTATCAACCGAAAGGCTGGTTAGAACCTGTAGAGATTTAACTACGTAAAACGAGAAGTGAGATGGTTTACTGTTGCCTTCCTCACTGAGCGGAAAAGTACGCTTATCAGCATGCAGAGCCCTCTGAAAACTACTTACATTCCACTCTGCAAATGACACCTTTACTTTATTTACAACAAGGTCTGGCTGTATAACTAAATTCATTATTTTCAGAAGAGATAATTCTGATTACGGTATTTTACACCTCTACCTCTTCTGTACTTAATTGATTCAGTCATTTAAATGGCTGACCATCTGATGAGGAAGAGAACTCTTTATTTTAGTCCTGCAACGAGAGAAATATTTTAGTAATAAAAAAATTATGAAAAACAGTGTAATATGTAGCCTTAAAGTACAAATTTTACATAAAATATACAAATCGAAACCAATGAACCGGTAGCAAACAAGCAAATAAAGTTCATAACTTATTGATGGTGAAATCTGTTTCAATTTAAATTTTCATTAAACTGGTCTAATTCATTATTATTTTACTGTATAAAACCAGTGTTAGCATTAAAGATAAAATTCAAATAGTGTATAGTTTAAAGTTAATAGTGTGTCTCATAAAATAAAATTACGTTGACAAGAAAATTAGATATGCATAACACGGTAAGCCAAAATCCTTTGAAAATACAATATACAATTACGTATTGAAGCATAAAATTTATAAAATCTTTATGAATTCAAGTTTATTAGTGTAATAAAACTATTGATGAACGTGCTTCCATAGATACATAGTTAGAAAAACATGTTACAAGTTTAAAAAAAATATTGTTTTACCGGTATTCAAGCTATACAGCTTTAGAATTTTAAACTTAATATATTTATTTACAGTTGAGTAATAAAGATTTTAATAAATTTAGTTGACTTTGCAAACAAAAATCGCTTTATTACTTTTTTACCCACCAGGTTGATCTATCGTTAAAATTGCCGCCGCAAGTCAGCTGTTTAACTGCTCATTTTCGAGACGAAGGATCCGTGATTCGAATCCTACTAGGTATGTCCACACGCGTGCGCTTTTTTATTCAACTTTCGATTCGACGTGCGATGTTGCATGCGCTTAGAGACATACCACCTTCCCGCACTCGTTTGAAGAAATTTATCTAAAAAAAAAAACATAACGAATATTTTTGAACAATACACTAAATTAAAGCCTGTTCTTTTCTGCATTGATTGGTTTGATTTAGTTTTTTTATTTAGAAATTTATCGGAGATAACTCCAGCAATTTACGCAAAAAAGTTCTCAGTTTTTAGCCGGTTTTCCGTTAATGTAGTTTCTAAACGTCCGTTACTCCGTCCAGGCTTTTCATAAAAATCGGCGTTCAAGTATGTTGAAGATCAGAGTTTTTTCTATCATATGAGTATTTTAAAAGTTAAATCTCATGTTCCTTTTTAATATGCCGGCAATTTTTTTTAAAAAGTGCGTTTTTGGCTCCACTTAAAGGTAGGGAAATGATGTTTGGACTGAACCATGCATTTTCACAACAGTATTATGTCAAGCAAAGTGTTTATTTTTTACATATAAACATCGTTAAATAATTCAAAATGAGCTACGGAATGTGTTGCAGCAGGAAAAACACAGAAGTTCGTTTTTCTAAATGACTATACTCGGAGCAGATACCGCTATAGAGCTCAGTTTCCTCTCAGGAGGTTTAGAGACTAATAGAATATTCTATTAACACAACGTATCTATTTCTAATTTTACAAATGCAAAATACGATACATAGCACAATACTGCTGTAAAAATGCATGGTTCAGTCCAAAAATCATTTTCCTATCTTTACGTAAAGCCAAAATAAAGTTTTATTTATAAAAAAAATGGCCGGCATTTTAAAATAGAACATCAGACTTCTATTTTTAAATGCTCAAATAGAGAAAATTCTGATCTTTAACTTACTTAAACGCCGTTTTTTTTTATGAAAACCTAAGACGGAGTAACGGACGTTTAAAAACCACATTAGCGGGAAACTGGCTTAAATCTGAAAACTCTTTATGCGTAAATTGCTGCATCTCCAACTAGTTTCAAGTTAAAATAATTTAAGTCAAACCAATCAACGCAGGAAAGAACAGGCTTTAATTTAATGTAGTATTCAAAAATATTCATTATGTTTTTTTTTTAGATAAAGCTCTTCAAACGAGTACGGACAGGTGAAATGGTATGCCTCTAAGCGCGTGCGATGTAGCATGCGACATCGCACGAGTGTGGACATAGCTACTGTCTATAACTTGATGGCCTCCGGCAGAGAGAAGCAACATGCGGATTGTAAAACCATTTCAGACATTTCCAATTTTTTAACACTTGTCGGAAATAACGTATTTTTATAAAACTAAGTATTTCGCATGTTGTTGTTCTTTAAAATTAATTTGGAAAACATAATTAATGAGATAATATACAATGTAGTAAAAGTTTTGTTTTTGAAGAAGAAACTGTCCTCGTAACTTAAAAAGTAATGATTTTCTGTTAAATTTTATTGCATCATCGTTTTCCATAATTATTACAGAACAAACCAGCCAAATATTATGTTAATCCGTGAAATAGTCGTTGAACAATGTTGATGTACTTTAAAAAATACGGTTTTTTTCTTCAAAAACCAAACTTTAACTAAATTATAGATTAAACAAAAAATTAAAAAAACTAAATAAAAGAAAACAAAATAAAAAATATTAAAATAAAATTAGAAATATCTCCCGAAAAAAAAGAAAATCCCCCAAACTTATTAAAAATAAAAAAAAAGATTAATTTAATCATAAGTGTTTTTTCTAAATAATTTAAGGAACAAACATGCGAAATACTTCGTTATATAGAAATACGTCTTTTCCAACAAGTTTCAGTTAGTTAAAAAATATTAAATGTATGTTTTCTGAAATGGTTTTACAATCCTCATGTTGCTCCACTCTGCCGGAGGCCATAAAGTTACAGACAGACAGTAGTAAAGGTATTAATGCAAACTTAACAATACAGATCCGTAACCAGAAAGAGCGTAGATCAGAAACCAGTAGAAAGTCATGTAAAATGTCAAATATTTCGGTGACTAGGTTTCAAATTATTTCTTAAGTCAATGGGTCATAGGGTTCTCATTGCTTATTGTTCTTAAATTGAGAATAGATTGTAAAGACACAATTAAGGATTAAAAAATAAAATTGGTCTTTATTTAGTAACTACAATTGTATATCCATACAAAGAGCAGAATCTGTATAACTTTTATACAGATTTTAATAACTTACACTAGTTACCGCTGTACTTTGGTGGCTGGGGTTCAATTAACTATACGTTTTTAAGAAGGTTGGCTTGAGTCTGTACAAAAATAATTACACCCTATTTAAACGTCATATTCTGATCTAATTGGGTAATAGGGTTGCTTATTGTTTTTAAATTGAACAGATTGCTACGTACACATATTAGGAATATTAACGATAAAAAACTTTATCGTTGACACAAGGTGATCAAAATTATTCTTCCCTTTTAAATCAGATTCTGCAAAAATATTGAACGGTTTACATTAAGTAAAAAAGTCAAAACTAAAGCAACTTCCTCTACTCAATGAAATCGATATTTTAAATGAATACTGCTTTTATAAGAATTAAGTTGCTGTGGACTTCTTGTTAACTACATTTACTTTCCTTTCGTTTCTGAATTACTCATCCGGATCTTTAAATTCTGTGATTTTGTTTTATCCCCAGTAATCCTTCATTTATCGGATTCACTTTCTCTTTATTCTTCCAAAAGTGCTGTTTTGCTCTTTAGGTTTTTAACTCAACCCGACTTAGAATATTTATAAAATATACTGTACAAGTTAGGGAATTTAAACAACAAATACAACAAATATTGATAATGCTAACCATTATCTTCATTTAGAAAGTATCAAGACATCTAATAATTTTTATTTTAGTCTTTATTTAGTAACTATAAATGCAAATTCATAAAACCAACAGTATTTATAATATGGGTATCTGCTAGTGACCTGATTTTCTCTTGATTGAGGAAATCAACTAGTAGCAAACCCTGGTCGGTGTTATATATAAAATCCTATTCCAGAACATTTTTAAAAATCTTTGCGTATTTACGGTCTACAAGGGAGTGACAATGTTTGTATCTCATCGATTCATGTGTTTAATTAAATTTAAATGAAATTAATTTATAAATTCTTTAATGGTCGTGTTGTAGCTTTCACTTACATCCAATATATAATAAATTAACTTTTATTTATATTCTTTATGCTTTTTTATTTATTGATTCATAAATATATATTTTTTACGGTGGTATGATTGTGTCGTTGAGCAAGGCACTTTTCTTCCCTCCCGGTTGAAGCACCATTGAAAAACCCATAATATTTTAATACTTTTGAGTACAAAAAAGAATTCTAAATTTTTAAACCATTTATAAAATAAATATTTCAATTTTAATTTTTAACATACAAAATTAAGTAAAATTTTTAAAAATTACCAGAAAGTTACTAAAATTAAACTATATATTTTTAAATTACCAGTAGCCTAGAGAACAAACGCACCCACACTCGATATGTGATCACATCAACTCTGTAATCGCCTCAATCCTTTACAAAGTCTCTATATATAATGGTAGAGGTTTCTACATAATAGGAACTACATGTAACTAAAAATGTAAAAATGTTTAGTTCTACAAAAAAAATGTTAACTGGATACAAGTTATTCAAACCTACAATTTAAATCATAAAATACAACACTGATTGTATCTTCGTTTTTCTACGGCCCCTTTTTAATTCTTTATTATGCAGACTGGAAATTGAGCTGCTTATACAGTGCATTACCATTTTAAAGTGAAGCAACAAGAGAAAAATGATTCTCACGTCTCTACACTTTCTTGAACACCAGAAAAATTAATTATTTTTATAAAAAAGAAAAATTAGAGTAGATATTGTTAAAAAAGTATTTAGGTAGTTCTCCGTTTCAATTTATTCATAGGCTGCTTCAGCCATTGTAATTTTACAATTCGTTCATTTTAGCTTAAATTTATTGTGAATGAATCCATTGTATTCACAGAAGGATTATATTTTTCTCTTAGTTTATGAGCTCTCTTGTTGTATTTCAATTGAATTCGTGCGCAGACATTTAAAGATGATAATGGTATCAATGTTTGTTACTAGAAATTGCTGACCAGTGAAATTTCAGGTTGAGCCACATAATGCCTAATCCTTTTATATAATTTTTCTCTTTTTGTCCTTTTATGACCATTATATTTTCCATTCTATTCTCCTGTCACATCCTTAATATCTGTCTTCTTTTACCACTTTTACCTTTAAAATTTGCTTCACTTTTTTTATCCCGTTTCATGTTTATCTTTAAATTTTATTACTTCTTTTAAAATTTTCATCTTATTTTTCATTATCTTAACTGATGTGATATTTAACAATTGTCTTGGTTTCCCTTGTTGTTTATGGGTCCACACTTCCGTTAAATTTAACGCCCCCAGTATCTTCTCATAACGCCTTACGTAATTAAAAAAGTTACATTCATTATCTTTTCTTAATTAAATGTAAAAAAACACATTTTCGCGTGGAGAAATAAATTAAATTTTATAACATGCTGAAACTGTTAATCAATTAAACTCGTGCAATATATTGTATCAATTTTTGAAATGTGGCAAAACTTAATAATATTAAAATTTATTATGGTTGTTTTAAAATTGTAAAAAATTCATTTACCTTGGGTTTTATAACTCCAGTAATCAAAATAACTGTAGTTAAAAAATAAAAATCGCCCTTTTGGTTTTTTAAAAGGGAAAATTATCTTACAACTTATTTTGATTTTACCAACCTGGAATAAAAATATATTAAAGAAAAAAAAAGATCATGCAGTGAAAAATTGAAGTGTATACAATACCTAGTATTGATGGTGTTTGGTCGTTTAATATATTTAGGTATACGATTTTATATAAAAAACAAGTTACCATTTGAAAAATTTACTTTTGAGAGACTTATCCGTCTCTCACGTAGTAGTGTTTATCATAGAATTGTGAGACGGATGGATGCTCGTTTGCATTGAATCATATACCGAACTGTTTGGAATTAGTTCAAAAACAATTTCCCCAGTCACGGTTCGTGATTTACTTGATCCGAACGAGTCAAAAATGAGTGGGTGAAACTTGACCGCTTATATTAAATAATATCGACTATTATTATAGTTTATTATTGCATTGTTAATCATGTTTTTAATAATATTATCGTATAATGAAAAATCATTTTATCTTTTAATGATTTTATGGTTTTCATATTACAATATTTTTTGCATCGTAGAAGTTGACTCTAGTCGGTGACTGTGTGTAGACAACAAACTGGTAATCAATTTACCACTCGCCGAACAACTGCTTGGTTGAGATGTATCATCGATATTTATGTAGTTTTATTGAAAAATAGCCCAAAGTAAATTATTTTTAAAATACATATGATAATTTATAGAAATACAAGTAAAATTTCTGTGAGACACAAATCGGTCTTTCAGAGTAAATTTGATTTTTTTTACTCTTGAGTACCTAATCAGTCTATCACCTAAAAAACAGCACCAAAAATTTAAGCCATACAATATTCTAGACTTGAAAGAAGATTTATTAAAAACAAAGGAACCATAAAACAGGTTTGTGTTTTTTAAGTAAAATTGCAAACATTGTTTTGGGAGTCAACCTGTTAATATTATGGTTTTATATATTGCAGAAAAATCCACAATCCAGTTATTAAGCAGAATAATGAGTAGATGAGGTTTTTTGTTAAGTCATAACCAAAGAAAAACCCCCAACGGGATAACTTCATGGATTTTCTTTGTTTTGGCTTATCATTCCTTTCAGCCAGCGAGTGTCGTTTGAATTGTCTAACAGTGAGATGGCGAAGTGATTTGTAAGTGATTCAAGTCTTCTTTCGTATTTTGTACTGTAAGTGTTGATTTCTTGTCAAACTGTGAGATCTCTTAGTATTATGTTGTTCACAATGTACCAAGATGGTTGTATGATTAACCTGTGTAACTTCAATTGAACCCTTTGCAGTATTTTAATATTGGAATGACTTGCTTAGCCCCTTAGTTCGATTTATGCATTAAAATTGGTTTAAGAATTGATTTGTAAATTTATAGTTAACATGTAACTATTAGAAATTCATAAATGTAAACATCTATAACATTAATCGTAAAACACTACTTCGTAAACAGACTGACTTATTTTTTCAAAAATTACGATAGCACATCGTGTAAACATCGTAATTTTTGGCTTTCGATTCAAACCCCCCACCACTCCACTTTGCTATACAACCAATGAGCATTTAGAAAGCAGAGTTCATCTCTCATAACATAAGATATACTCCTGTTGTAATTTGCATTACTTTTATCTAAATGAATGAATTATAAGCTTTGGAATACAGTAAAAAAAAATTATATTTCATACGTTTTCAAAATAGTGGTAATCAATCTGTAAATTTAATTAAAAATACATAATTATATTTGTTTTTGCTTTAACAAACCATATATATGAATTCATTCAATCATAACTTGAAAGTCAAATTTCAAATAATTTTATAGTAGTTTACAATTTTGAAATCGATTAGTTTCTGCCTGGTTTCCTCTGCGCTTTACCGTGATTAATAATTAACAAAACACTAAACAAACATTATTTAATGAGATAAATTTTCAACTTGAGTAGTGTTATCAGTTAAAATTAAAGTTAAATATTTCGATGTATCACTACTAAAAAAATAAAAATAAAAAAAACATTAATCGCTTTATCGTTGGTTTGTATTAATAAAATAATAACTTTTAATCAATGTCCTTTAATAGTATAATAAATTTACTGTATCGTTTAATTTCTATAACAAGCGAAAATAATAATAATAATAATATTTCAAACATAGAATTAATTAAAATTATTATTGTAACAACCAACGCAATCTATATAAATTTTCATGTAACGAGTTGCAATGTGTACATAATGAGTTACAAATTTGAATTATTAAAGTGCATCGACACAATAAAATGAAGAGGTTATTTTAAGTTGGAATGGGTAATGAAAATAACTGGAAATGGTCATCATTAAATTAAACAACATACAGAATTAAATTAATTGGGACTTTTATGAGAGGGAATGATAGGGGATATTATTGTTAAAGAAAGATGAAGAATATATCGCAAAGAGAATGGGTTCATACCAGTCTTCACATTACATTCTTATCAACAGAATATTTCTAGGTTATATTCTCAACAAAATACCATTTACGATTATTGTTCTCTTATTAATCCTTAATTTTATTATATTATTAGCCCGTCTCGGTTTCACCGGGGTATAAATTTGTTTTATTCAAAAATTTTTTAAATTAGGGTTATAAAAAATAAGATTTTCTTATTTGAAATAAAAAATAAATAACTTATATATATATATATATATATATATATTTATATTGGACACCTCCATCGAGTTTCAGTAATGTACCTCGTCCGAATCTTAATAAACCAAAAATATTAGTTTTAAGGGTTTAATACCCTTACAAGTAAATGTTTAAAGTTGTTTAGGTGTTATATTTTTAGCGTCACTGTACGTAACATATCCACCGAGATTCAGCTATCTAACTCAACCGGAACTTGGAATATAAAAACATATTAAGGGTTGGTCACTTTTAGGGGTATATTTTGGAAATTGTTAAGGAATAATTTTTTAAATTTTACTATTATATAATACCTCCACCGAATTTCAGCTTGTCCAGAACTTAGTAAACGAAAAATATCGGTTTTGGGGTTGAACATCCTTTTCAACTCTTAAACGGTAAAATGCCGAAATTGTTTTTGTTCATGTTTTTACATACCTTAAAGGGAATATTTCCTCGAATTTCAAATTTCTACTTAATGCACAAGTAGAAGAATTAGTGATGAGTGTGGGAGTGAGTCAGTTACTGAGGGCTTTCCACTATATATACTACATTGTATATATGTAATATTATCAGCACAACTTTTTTAAGTTGATGTATAAGTTGTGTAATTTAGGTCATCAGCCGTAAGGCTGAATTGAACCTCTAGAGGCTTTACTAAGTAAAATGAGGAGTGAGGTGACCTTCCTAACTGAGTAGAAACGTATGCTTATCAGCATGCCAGGCTCTCTGAAAAGCATCTACCATTCAACACGCAAATGACAACTTCACTTCAATCACCTCAGGGTCTGGCTAAATAATGAAATTTATTACTCACAGAGAAGATAACTCTGAATTAGTGACTTTTATACCTCTACCTCTTCAGTTCCTAAATTTTTCAGTCATATAATTGGCTGACTATGTGATAAGAAGTAGAAATAATTTTTGTAGCCCAGGAACTAGCACATTGAGTGCAAAAATTACCACTCCAACTGCCTGTTATGGGAAAAGTTATTGTAAAAATTTAAATCACGGTTTATGACTTTGAAATTTAACTTTGATCAACAAAATTTCAGAAAATCTTAAATCTAGCTATGAATAAATTGTTGAAATTGTGACGCATATCATTAAGGACCGTTTCGAGCAAAATGAATTATTTATACATTTAAGTTTAATTACAATTAATAAAGTGTCTCAAATTTACGAGTAAATTACAATTATTACAATTAAAGTAATAATTACAATAAATAATGAAAATAAATAAACTGTACTCGCACTTGATTATACTAAATACTACTTACAAATGATACTAAACGTTAGATAATTATTCACAGTAACGTTGGCCTTCTCTTACGCACTGCTACGCACTATGCGATTCGCTCACTGAATCACAGATGAATCGAAACTGCCTTACCCTAAATAAACTGGTGCTTATGTAGGTGAGGTATGGAGACTTCGAGAAGGACAGAGATTTTCGATATAATAAAAAAAATACAAAATCCTTCTGACGGCTTCTGGATAAATCTTAAAAAATTAAGAACAACTGAGGATTGAAAAAAATTTGTCACACAAAAGCCAATTATCTAAAGAGGTACCCGACTCTTTCACAATAGCCGTATAAAAATAGGCAGGCCTACCTGTCCTATACATAATCATTTACAATACACAATATTTTTAACTATTTCTTGGAAATCTTGGGCCCTAATTATCATTCTTATTATTTACGTCAACATTTTTAAAATCTCGGTCTTCCTCGAAAATTCTCGAACACACATTCCCTTTAGATATTGTCACAATATTTTAAAACGTAATGAAGTCTAAGGTAAAATCGAAATCGAATGTAACCCTATTTATAACATTGAATAATTTTTGCAAATTTCATTCATCAGGAGTTGAATTAGGTACGTACGGGTAATGAAGTTGCTACTATCGAGTTGTACAATTTAATCCATCGACTTAAACTAGCTTTATGTAACTCATGAAAACACTAGTGCAGACAATTAAAAGTACATTAGCAGATTCAAATTACCCTATGAAAAATAATACATAAAAATGTTTACTCATTTGGAATAATAACCGTATTTCCAGATACTTAGCGGTATAATGCATGCATATCCGCATTATACAGTCACAAGCATACATTTGCACAAGCTTTAACATGTTATTATTTACGCACCCATTAGTTAACGTAACACGACATAAATTAGGAATGCTATTAACTGACTCTATTCTTAGTACAAGAATGGTTCCTATTTTGCATTGAATTAGTCTGTGAAACGTTCTGTGTAATTCCTCTTGTCTACAAATTCTGTTAATCTACCGACTGAAAGCGTTACATTATATACCCAGTTTAAATGTCTGCTCTCTTATACATGAGTCACGGTAAATTATCAGTAACAAATTTAATACCGTGAAAAAACTAAAGGCCTATATACGAACAAAAGTATATGTTATTAATTAAATAATATTTGATTTTTACCTACAGAAAAGAAAATTATTATTATATAAAGAATCTGCAAATAAAATTATATAGGTTATCTCTTCACAATCAAAAAGTGTTATTATTTTTGTTTATTAGCACGGAATAAACGATGTAATACATAATCATCGTGCTATTTAGAGAAATAATGGTGAACTTCAAGGATTCGGATAAAAGAAAAATAGAAAGTAACACAACCCCATTTTGAAGTTGTATGTTTTTATATTGTGCATTTGAGACAGTCGTTAAATCTAAACTTTTTTAGAATTCTATAATCCAAGTATTTTATAACCATACTTTTCCGTGTTTTACTATCTCATACTATCTACTATATTACTATGCAGTACTTACTATACTTAAATATATGTATAAATATATATTATATACACAACCACTATTTTATACTTACTTATATTACTATATTTTCACTATTCATTATTTTTCTGATACAATCGGATAATATTTCGATTAGTTAGGAACAGAATATACAACATTCTATCAATTATATGGAAATAATTGTATCTTATACATTTGTGTGATTAATTAATTAATTAGTTTTTAAATAAAACAGATACGTTATTTTTTAATGATCGTGTATGCTGGGTCTATGTAAAGCCCCGATAAATTAAAAATGTTTGTACGTGTCTAAATAAAATACTGAAGCACTGTGGTACATTTGGAGAGTTTTCTTTTATAATTTTCTTTTTTAATATTTACTGATTAATCTAAAATTTTGCTTAACTTTCAGCCATTTAAAATTTTACAAATTTTTGATATTTCCTCGTTTTTTGAGCAGGGATCTCTTGTAAGAATATTCTGTTGCCATATCGTCATAATCTTTTAACAACATCATGTCATCCCCTTCGTATTATAACTTCGTCATCCCGAAAGAATTAGTATTGGTGTCACCACTCCATTCTAGCCTAACCTAATATTTTCATCGATTTTAATGATAGTACAGCAGTGGACATTTCTAAATTGAAAAATTAGGAACAAAATAAAAGAGAGAAGCTGGTATCTTGTTTACATTAAATATTTTTCGTGAAATAAATAACAAAGGAGCTTTAGTATGTAGATGTATGGATCTACATTAGCCAAATTAGGTAATTATGTAAAAATTTAGTTTCTTTTTAACAGCCAAGTAGGAACCATTTTGGACAAGTAAGTACAAAGTCTTAAATTTAAGATTCAGAAAAACTCTATTTTTGTCATGAGTGGTTGTTTCATTACACTCTCCTGTTCTTTACAAGGCCTAAATACCTAATTGTGTCTATCTGGAGTAGCCTATAGAATGATTGCCATCGTGTACGGATTTAAATGTTTTTCGACATCTACATTTTGTAGTAACGTTAAAAATTGGAATCTTTAAAACCATCTACCGGGTGCCTCACAGAATTTGACCGCAAGGAAAAAGCATTGATTTTCATTAATTTGTTAATATTTTCTTCATACGAATAAATGAAAACTTGTTATAATCAGGAATCATTAGAAAACGTTTAGACCTTTAAAACAATATGAATTGTGATACATTTTAAGCTGTATTTTAGCTTAAAATACATGAATTTGCAACCGTTTTCTATTTAAGTATTGTAAATTTTATGACTTCGTCACATTATAATATGTTTGGAGTAATGGTAATGTTGTTCCATGGAGATGGAGTGATAGGTGGGTCGAAATCCATCAGCGAAAAATATTTTATTGTTAAAAAGATATTGGAAATAAAAAATAAAATTATTTATTTATTTTTTAATTTTGACAATTGTTTTATTATCTAAAAATATTCCAACAATCAGCTGTCTCTGAAAATTAAAAGTTCCTGAAAATTTATAGGCTTACTGTTAGGTTTTTAGAATGATACTGAGTTTGCTTACAAAAAAATTAAGTAAATAATTTTTTTGAGATGGTAAAACAAATTTTCAAAATTAAAAAAAAATAATTAGTTTTTTTAAGATATCTAATATTTATTAACAATAAAAAATATTTTCCACTGATGGATTCGACCCTTCTATCTCTACACCTCTACGCAACAACGTTACCATTACTCCAAACACACAACGTGACATAGTCATAACATTTTCAATAACTAAATAGAAAACGGTTACAAATTTTTGTATTTATCTATTTTAAGCTAAATTACGACTTAAAATGTATCAAAATTGATAATTTTTAAAAGGGCTAAGTATTTTGTTATGATTCCTGATTAAAACAAGTCTCGATTCATTTGTGGGAATAAAATATTAACAAACTAATAAAAATCAATGCAATTTTCAACGGTCCAATTTCGTGGGACACCCGGTATATCAAATAACAACTATTTTATATAAGATAGAAGAAGTAATAAGTAAAACACTTTCACTTTATTTATAATAATGTATTTGATTATTATATGAAATCAAATAACTCCATAACTGTAATCTTTAATATTTACATCAACTCCTTTGATAATACAGTAGAAACTAATAATGTATTATAGTAACGAGCCAAATACTTTCCCTTCTTTGTGTAGTTGAGAACAAAATGATTACATCTTCAAAAATTTAATAACTTTCGTATGGTTTCATATAATATGATTATCCAAAATTTCCAAGAGAATGAATCTTACGAAAAAGATTCATCATTATTCTAAAAGAAGGTTTTTTTTATTTATGTCTCATATTTATATGAACCTTGAATGTATGAAAATTCATCTCATTGAGATTTTAACATAACAAAATTTGAGAATGCTTTTCGTGCATAATAATAGACGTGCAATAATAGACGCTTTAAATAAATAATTAAATTCATAAGAGGTGTGATATTTTTTTTTTTTTTAAATAACTGTAAATCTACGATCTGCTCTCATAGAACAATGAGTAGATGTGTTGCAAGTATAAATCTTGAGTAAGTAATACCCCTTGGTATTACTCTATAAAATTTCCCATTTTGTTGAATTGATCTTGCCAGGAATGTAAAATAAATTACACAATCACATATTAAAATAAATCTGTAGGGTGTAGTCTGCATAGTCTTCTGTGTGTTCCACTGTTGTCTAGGAGATTGATGGCTTCTGGATTCTGATGATTTTCAAGTCTTGTTTGGTAACTGGTGCGAAATTTCTGTATAGCTTCGTGTACCGTGGGAGTGTTCGTGTCTCTGTGCAATATGGTGTTGGATATGTACCAAGGTGAGTCCATGATGTTCCGAAGTATTTTTGACTGAAACCGTTGAATTATTTCAATATTACTGTGACTTGCTGTGCCCCAGAGTTGTATCCCATATGTCCACACAGGTTTAAGTACAGTTTTATAAATTAACAATTTGTTTTGTACCGATAATTTGGATTTTCCATTAAGCATCCAATACAGCTGTTGGTATTTAAGATTTAACTGTTTTCGTTTGTTCCATATGTGAGTCCTCCATGTTGGACGCCTGTCCAGGTGGAGGCCAAGATATTTTGCCGTATCGGATTGTGGAATTTGTACGTTGTTAAAAAACACTGGTGAACATGTTTTCCGTTTTAGTGTAAATGTGACGTGCAGACTCTTGTGTTCATTTGTTTTTATACGCCACTTTTTTTGCCAATTTTGTACGCTATCTAAGTGTTGCTACAAGTTATGAGATGCAATTTGTGCATCTTCGTGTATTGCCTGAATGGCTGTGTCGTCAAATGTTGCCACTGTAGTGTTGTCATTTTGTGGAAAATCAGAAGTGTAAATGGTGTACAAAACAGGAGACAGCACGCTTCCTTGAGGAACACCAGCTTCAATTAATTTTAGAGATGATTGTTCGTCCTTATATTTCACTGTAAAGTATCGGTCCTCCAAATAAGATGCAATAATTGAGTAATACTGATGGGGAAGATTTTGTTTAATTTTAAAAAGAAGACCCACATGCCACACTTTGTCAAAGGCTTGCTTGATGTCAAGAAATGCCGTGGGGCAATATTTCTTTTCTTCAAGTGCTTTGTAGATGTTGTTTACAACTCTGTGAATTTGCTCAATCGTGTCATGACCTTCTCTGAAACCAAACCGGCAATTCGGAATGAGATTTATGGTATCCAGTACTGGGCGTAATCTCTGAAGCAATAATTTTTCAAATACTTTTGAAAGAATTGGCAACAAACTTATTGGTCTGTAAGATGATATTTCGTGTGGTGGCTTCCCAGGTTTTAGGATAATTATAATTTGAGCAAATTTCCAGTAAGAAGGAAAGTACTCCAGACGTAATATTGCATTAAAAGTTATTGTAATCAGCCTAAGGGCCTTGTCAGGAAGTTCTTTCAAAATTTTCCCCGTGATGAGGTCAAAACCTGGTGCTTTATTCGAACTCAAATTTATTTAAATGGTGTGTTTTATTTCAGACAATTTAAATACTTTTATTGGAGGACTCATTTGAAACGGAAAATTAAAAAATTCAAATAATTCTTTTTCATCGTCTGGATTGCATTCAGATGGGAAAAGTTTAAAAACCTCTGATAGGTACTCGGCAACCGCTTCAGCCTTGTCATGATTACTTTTAGCCCAACCAGTTGAAGTTTTAAATGGAGATGTGTGTTGCTTCGGACGTTTAGCTTTCTTCATTTGCTTCCACAAAGAATAGTTTGTCGTGTTGTCGGGAGACAAGAGTTCCAAATATTGTTGTATTGAGTCGTTAGTAAAATTCCGTAACATTCGTTTCAAAGTTTGGGCAGCGTTATTGAAGAGCCTTTTGTCATGCGGGTTCCTAGAGCGTTGCCAATTTCGTCGAAGTCGTCGTTTTTCAGTAATGGCCTGTTTTAAGTAACCTGGTAGATATGCGGTTTGTTTTGAGAGCCTAATAACCGGTGTAGCTTCCCAGCCAGCAGTTTGAATCGTTTTAGTTAGATGTTCTACAGCGCTGTCGATATCGGTCGTGTCTTGTAATCTCAAGTTGCAATCAAGATTTGCTTCCACTAAAGTTCTAAACGAATCCCAATCAGTATGTTTATTGTGTAAGGCTGGAAGAGGCGATTGAGTTCGCAGGTTTTGACTGAGCGAAACGATGACCGATGAGTGATCGGATGACAGGTCGAAATTTGATTCAATGTTCGCATAAACGTCTGGAATACCTTTCGTCACGAAGAAGTCTAAAAGATCTGGCACTCTGTTTTCATCAGTCGGCCAATACGTGGGCTCACCTGTAGACAAGCATGTTAACTGAAGATCTTGAATCACAGTAAGTAGAACTCGTCCTCTTGGAGATGTTAGTCTAGAGCCCCAGTATGTACTTTTGGAATTAAAATCAGCTCCAACTATAAACTGTCTTCCTAAACTGTTGAAAAACGTGACAAGAATTTCAGGATTCAGTCTATATCGTGGCGGTAAATAAGCAGCGGATATGTGAAGTGGACCCATCCAGTCTGTTACCACAACACTACTGGCTTGAATCTCATCCGTTTGATATGGTGGTAACTGGTAGTGAACAATAGTACTCTTAATGAGTAGAGCCGACCCTCCATGTGCTCTTCCATCCGGAGAATTTGTGTTGTATATGTCAAAACCAGGAATTTTAAATATGTGTTGTTGCGTAAAATGCGTTTCTGAAATCCATATTATGTCCAAGTTCTGGTCTATTATAAAGGCGTGTAGTTTCTGTTTGTGCTGCATGAGTCCGTTGGCGTTCCAAAGTGCAATACGAAATCCCCGTTCCATTAATGCAGTTTTGTCAGAAGTGATGATATGATGTTTAGAATAGTGCGTATGTCTTCAGATAATTTTAATTGGTTCTCTATTTGACGTTCAAGTAATTGTTCCAGTTTTGAAAGTCTTATGTCCATATAAGTGACATTTGACGGGTATGAAGGTTGTTTGTCTTGAGTTTCAGTGGAGTGAACTTTAGTGGCTTGTGCATAGGATTGAGGTCTGTTTAAAAGGCGAGGGTCCCGAGGAGAAAGAGATGGAGAAATGTTTTGAGGAGCAGGTAGTTTATCCCTGTCTGGTGTATCCTCCGGTCTGGCTTCTGAAGTATTAGTGTCATTTTGGTACGTTGTAATTCGTTTCCTGGGTGAAGGAAATTTTCTCATTTTGATCTCCTTATAAATAGAGCATCCCTTGTAGTTAGCGGGATGCTCACCATTACACAGCACACACTTCGCTTTTGTAGTCCTGTCTTTCTTAGGACACTCCTGAGTCGAATGGTCTTTTGCGCACTTCACACAGCGAAATGGATGCCGACAATATCCCTTGGAATGACCATATCGTTGGCATCGTTGGCATTGGATTATTCCCTTTTGTCATAAGGCATTTCAAATTTTATATGCGCGTTCAACAGATATTCAATATCTAGGATGTCTTTATTGTTTTCGTTTTCAGCATATCAATAAAAAATAAATTTAACGGTTCCTTTGTTGTTCTGTGCTTAACGTTATGGATTCTAATAACTCTGTGCCCTTTACTTTCTATGTCAGATTTTAAATCATCGAGATCTACCGTATGGTGCATTCCTCTCAGTACTACTCTAAAATTTCGTTGATTACTAAGTTGAAAAGTATGAAAACTGACTCGTTCTTTTTCCAATAATTTTGCGATTAGCACATAAGTTTTAGTGTCGTTAGGTATCAATTTCACTTGGTTCTTATTCTGCAGTTTATAAATGTACTGATCTTTAGCTACGGAAGCAATTAAACGTAAAGTGTTATTTATGTCAACAACGTCAATAAAAATCGGCTTCGGTTTCTCTGTAGACGGGTTGTCGTTGTCGTTGATGTCAGTATTTTCAACAAATACTATTTGGTCAAATTTATTGGACAATTCGATTAATTTTTTACTAAAAGTTTTACTTTTATCCGTTAATGCATTACGTTTCGTACTGTGATTGGACGTGTTGATGTCTTTATTTTGACGTTTCTTGCCTCGGATGGTTCGCCAATCATTACTGGCGCAGTGAGTGACGTCACTGTTACGACACAATTCAAACTCGGCATCACTGGGACTAACTGAAACAGCTGCTCTGTGATTCGAATAGTTATCATTCATTATAAAGAAGAAGAAAACGCCAATTCTAGTAAGTTTTTAAAAGTTAGGTTATAAATTGTTTGTCGCAAATTGAGGTGTGATATAAAAATAAAATTACTGAATTTTAACAGCAGCAACTTTTGAAGCTACAACCATTTTAAGTAATAAGTTCTATAGTATGATTCTTTAAGATACCCAGTGTCAAGTTTGAACAAGTTGTTACTTGTCAGCCATCTTCCGGAACCAAAGAGTAAGGTCATGTTTACTGTGTCTGTCTCGCATAGTGAATTTCAAACAACGGGCTAAAATTAAGTTGCAAAACAATGCCAATGAAGCTCATAAATAGCTAAAATCAATGTATGGTGATATAATGTTGACTCTGAAGACTGTTTACAAGTAATACGAGCAATTTAAAAGTAAAAACGGGTCGGTTGAAGACGAGGACCGGTGTGTATGTCATTGAACCTCAAAAACAGACGATGTAGTTCAAAGTGTGGAAAAACTGGTTCATTTAAAAACACTATTGACATTCAAGAGCTTACCGAAGAACCGAAAATCTTGTATGGGCCCATGTAAAGCATTTTAACTCATAAACTGCAAATGAGAAAAGTGAGTGCGAAATTTGTTCTCAGACTTTTGTCTGGGTAATAGGAGAAAAATTTGTGTCAGTTTACACGGAATTGAAGATTCATTTTGAAGCAGATTCGGACTTCCTAGCCAATACTGTAACCAGATATAAAATTCGGTTTTATGGATATGACTGAGATGAAAATGTAGTTTCCAATAAAGAGCCATTGTATATACTCGTACGAATAACAATGGTCAGTCAAAGTCAAACGTGAAGATAATGATCATTCTTTTATTGTTTGGTAATGTGGGCATAATACGATCAGAGATTTTCCTAAAGGGAACAATTGTAAAGTACAAATATTACCGGTGGGTACTGAAAAGTTTGCAAAACAATGAACGGAGAAAGTGACCAGAAAAATGGGCCAATGGCTTCCTACTTGATCACATCTTTCGTGCCACAACTCGCTTCTGATCCGCGAGTTTTGGGCCAAAAAACAATTTTCCTGTCCATCTACATCCATTTTAACCACCAGAATTAGCACCATGATCCTTTCAAGTCTTCCCAAAAATTATAACTGAACTAAAAGAAAAACTTTTGACACCATTCCGACATTGAGAGGGCCTCATTGGAGTAGCTGAAGGCCCTTCCGAAAGAAAGATTCCAATCACCGAATCAACGTTGGAGTATGTACATCGCTAGGCCAAGCAGAATACGTTGAAGGAGATTAATTCAAAGTAATAACAGCTATTACTTTGATCGTAATACAATTGTTAACCGTATTGTTTGATCATACCTTGTACTTTTAGAAACTTGTATTTTTTTAATTTATCAGCTAAATTTATAATTAAGTAAAATGGTAAATTACTATTAACTACACTTTCTTATAAATGCTGCCAATGAATTTCAATAACCATTGTACTTACATGTTATAAATTTCCTAGTACATATTTCTCCAGTTTAAAATTTTTTCTAATCGACAACTCGAAAAACAATTTTCTTTAGTCTCAGACACAATCTAACACAATATTTTTTCGATAATTTACCAGTTCAAAGTATTATGTCTTGAATGAAAATCAAATTAGTAGTTTGGTATTAAATTTTGATGATTTATAGCAGAAGCAAATAGTTTTAAGATGACTTATTTATATAATTTTTAAATCAATGGAAAAACATTGATAGGATAGCATGAAGAGACGTCTTGGACTTGTTTTCGAAGTTTTAAGATACAATAATTATTTTTACACCTTCCTGTCGCTTGGTCAGAAAGGTAGTTAATTCTTAGTACAGCATTAAAAATTACAGTTATTAATAGTAAAAATTTTACTGGCTTTTCGTTTAAGATCTTTCTGGTGATAAGATATCCAGCCCCAGTGCCTCGTTAGGTTTAATATTTAACGTTATGTTGCTTTTAATTTCTGAAGTTTGGACTGCGTGAAACGGTTGTCATCTGATAGGCATATTCAATATTATTTCTATTTAATCATCGTCAACTGCATTGTGTTCAGGCGAAATGTGAATTAGATTTATTAAGTATTCGGCAAAATTGCTTGCGTTATCCTGTTTGGTTTTAGCTCAGCATCCACCTAATCTTCTGATAAAAGGTATTTGTTATTATTTGGTTTTATTATTTTTGTTACTTTTTACAAACAGTAATCAGTACTTTCCGTCGATGTCAGGTCTTCAAGCTACTTTCTGAATCGTTTCTGAACTGAAAAGCATGTTTGAGATAATGAGTTGCATTTTTGAAAATTCTCTTATCTAAAGGGTACACAATTACCTGCCACACTCTTCGTTGTCATCGTTTTTCCAATATGGTAGCTTTTATTTTTGTTGGATATTTATTCTATTACTTGCAGTTTTCAAAATCCGGTGCTGAAGTCCAAACGGTCTCTTAAATAGAATTTGTTAAATGATCATTTGCACCATCAATCTATTTTTCACTTTTCAGTACAACTGCGAAAAATGGTCCATTACTCCAATGTTTACCTATATCGAATCCAGTCAGTAAATTTACTTTGTAATACGGGAGAATTTGTTGTTTAAAATTTTATAGTAATTTTTATTTCATATTAAAAGAATGAAATTTTATATTCAGGTTAAGTTCACTCTAGTAACTATCGTCTTTAATATAGTTTGATAAAAAATATACATATTATATATTACATAAATTACGTAATTACATATTACAATAAAATTACATAATTACAAATTACGACATATTTACATAATTACATATAACGACATAATTCGTTAAGTTCACTCAAGTGACTATCGTCTTTAATACAGTTTGATAAAAAAATATACAAATTAGGACAGATACGTTTAGAAAATAAAAAGTACTGAACTCAATGTAATAAACCCTAGTCTTGGCGTAGGAAGTAAGGTAAGAAACTGCTGATGCATCTTGCAAAATAAAACGGTGTAAAGTAAAATGCTACTAAGGTTTATTGTTTTTTCGATCGTTCTAAATCCATACACCAAGTTAATACCACTTTCTACCTGCTCTGAATATTGATTTGGTTGGATAATGTTTACATTGAAAGAGATCACTGGATATCTAAACTGGGATATTTTTCTCTCTAGTAATCCGTACGAAATAAATTCTCGTGTATTTTTGGATTGGTTGTATTTTACAGCAGGGCTTGTTTATAAACTGAAGTGATTTTTATTTATTTACAGTATATCTTTAATTACAAACCCGTTTAATTCTATAAGTCATAGGATTTAACAACTACGAGTTAAAATTTTCATCAAAGCGTTATATATTTACTGCTTTAATATTATTTTTTAAACTCATAATTTTAAATTACTTTGAAATTAATTTTTTTTAAACTTTCCTTATTTTATTCAGAATTGTACAATGTCCTACTTATATATATGGAATTAAAAATTTCGTCATAAAATATCTTGACTGTCCCCATATAGTAGTGGTAGTGATTGCCTACAACGCCGAGGTCCCAGGTTCAATTCCAACTAGGTCTGAAAATGATAACAAGTCAAAATCTACGGTAATTTCTGATAACCAAGCTGTTGAAACAACCTTAAATAAACTTTAACTTAAACCAATGCCGGCCGCATTGGCGCAGTTGGTAACGCGCTCGTCTCTCATCATGCGGTCTTGGGTTCGAATCCTATTCAGGCACGGGATTTTTTCATACGTTACAAAAAATCATTTTATCCTTCACCATCTGCATTAGCAGTAGCTAATGCAGACGGTGAAGGATAAAATGATTTTATTGTAGCATTGTAGCTAATGCAGACGGACGTTAAAAAAAAATTAAATAAACTAAAATAATCTTACATACGGAATGTAAACAGTCGTTAAATCAAAACAGTTTTTTCAGGAATTTCCTGTTACTTTTTTATATCTAGCATCTCATTTTGTGGTATATGTTAGTGCTGGATAAGACTTTCATTGAAGCATTTCGTAGATTCTTATAATTTCAATTCTGAATCTCAAATTATAAATTTGGTTGTGTTGAGCTTAAAATAGTTACGAAATTAATGTAGTAAATAAATTTGGTAGTGGGTTTTGATTTAAAATGTCTCTACTCCATGATTTCCGTTTTTAAAACTGTTCCACTGATGAACTTTGTTAGTTTTGGTGATTATGAAACTTCCCAAACAGTCAAACGTACGTAATTTTGGCGTTATCCTTAACAAGAGACATCTTCAGATCATGTTGCAATGTTGCATTAAAAAAATAAAATGGATCTCCAGTGTTGAAATCGTTAGAAATTTTGAATCATATCAACAAAATGAGAAAATTTCAGATATTACTTGTAATTTTCTTAATGGTACATAAAATTATATTAAATTAGAAATTAAATTCGAGGTGTACCGGATTTTTAACATTTTTGAATATAATTTTTCTGTTAATTTTGAGTTTTTCCAATGTCACTACTTTGTCTTACATTCAATATTGAAAGTATTGTACGGACTTAAGCTTATTCCGTTTTAATTTTTTTATAATATAATACAAAAACAATCTATTTGATCAGTCTAGTTCAATAAATGATAGATTCAACAATTCCAGTAACATTAAAAATTTAGACGTAGCAACCGAAAAATCAAAGTTAAGAGTAACAAACTCTAAGTAGTGCAATAAATAAATATTATTTTCTTTTGTACTAAAATATAACCCAAGTAAGCCTAAGTTTTCAGAGAATATTACTGAATTAAGCCTAAATGAATTAAAATAAAGTTAGGTTAATAAATTTATTTTTTCTGATACATATTATGGAATTCTGAAATCATTTTTAGAGGATAGATATTTTGTTGTGCGCCAAGGTTTGAAATATTCTAATATCTGGCATATCGGAGCAGGAGTTCCTCAAGGGTCCATATTATCTGCTGCTTTGTACTCCATATTTACGTCTGACTTCCCGGAAAATGACTTCACGACAGTAGCAGCGTACGCAGATGATACCGTTCTGTTATGCAGCAGTGAATCTCCAGAAGAAACTTCGATGAACATCCAAAATCACTTGTATGAGGTACCTACATGGCTCAAAAACTGGAGAATGAAAGTTAACACGCTGAAATCTGTGCAAGTGACTTTTACTTTAAGAAGAAGAACTTGTCCAACTGTTGACCTGGATAACAATGTAATACCGCAAGAAAATAAAGTCCGATATCTGGGCCTCCATTTAGACCGTAGACTGACTTGGGGATATCATATCAAAACAAAACGTTTGCAAATAAATAACCGTACAAAATTACTTTCAAAATTCATCAACAGAAAATCAACTCTATCATTAAAATTTAAATTATTAACATACAAAGCCTATTTACGACCGATATGGAATTACGGTATTGAAATTTTTGGGACCGCAAAGAAAACTCACATTCAAAAAATTCAAACTCATCAGTCAAAAATACTTCGGATGATAACGAACGCCCCATATTACGTAACAAATTTAACATTGAATTCCGATTTGAAAATCCCTTTTGTAACAGAAATTGCTAAAATAAAATATTCCAAATTTAACAGGAAATTAACAGATCACATCAATCCCCTAATACAGGAAATGTCAAGACGAAACTTACCACACCGACACCTACGAAGAAAATGGAGTAGAGATCTATTGATCTAATTGTTCTATATTTTTATTAATTTATTTTTTTGAAATCCACTATACTTTTGAATTATCCACTGGGATGTATTCTTTAAAAAAATATTTCTGTTTATTTATCAAGTTATTTGGTTTTTTTTTCAAAATTTAGTTAAGCTTTTGGATGGTTTAACTGTACTGTATAGTTTCTAAATAAAATTAACGTTAAAAAAAAAAGGTTAATAAAGTCTATCTTGCGTCTCGTATTGGATTGATACAACGTACTGTTTTTAGCCAAATACTCCTTTCAACTTTTAAAGTTGTAAAGTAAATTTAAACGTTCTCTAAAGAATGTTACAAAATGTTATGTTTACTTTGTAAACACAAAATTATTTTTGGTAATAATACTGTATTATTTTTCTGTATTATTTCGATATTAGTTTCTCGAGAATAATTTACGTTAGCAAAAGTAATAATTTTTCAAGCAGGCTTATTCTGTAGAAATGTTGAATACATTTCTTTTTGAAAATAATTAACGTCTAAAGAAATAATGGAATAAAAGTTCGGAAAATATTTTTATTAATACAAAAATTTAACAAAAAATAAAGATACGCAAATGTGAATACCAAAAGTAGCCTGTTTCATGAATCAATATGGCGGAGATTTTGGGACATCCATATTGAATTTAACGTTATTTTATAATTGGAATTGGAATTATTTGAAAGTTTTACTTCATTTAAAACTTGACGAGAAATACCTTAGCGTAAACGTCGTCGTTATCTTTAACCACTTAAAAGATATAGTAGTAGTTTAACATCCAAAAATATTTTAACGAGAAAATTAGCTAATAATAAAAGACCGCTTGTTGTTAAATTCCCGTACGATTATTATATCAGTTATTGTCTCTTTACTTCTTACTTATTTGTGACTAGTCTCAGACTATGAGCAATATTAAAGAATTAAATTTGTAAGTCTATCCTAAATTTACATAATCATTGCGATTAAACTAAGAGTCAATCATGGAATTATTTTTTTTTCTTTTGAGGCCTAGCAATGGATCACTTTAATCAATTTAGGAAGATCTTTTAGATCAATTTTTGGATACTTTAGGTTTTATAAGTCTATTTTTTAGCCAGTAATTTTTAGGGCATTGAGATCTCTGTTGTCGAATCTCGCCTAAAATGACGTTACTACAGGTTTTTTTGTATCGTGTATTTCGTTAAATTAACAATAGATTAAAAGTCAAAAAAATCTTACGAAACTCAATAATTTATTATAATTACCTAGTTTCTATTTTTATTATACGTAAGTATCAATTTGATTGTAGTAATTGTAATTTTAGCAGGTTTAAGCAATACTAGTATTTGTAATTTAAAGTTTGTAATAAATACTTGTATGTAATTCTAAATGATAGTTTAGTAAGTATTTAAATATTAACCAGATCCCGAAACGGACTTTACCAATAAGTGTTCACAGTAATGTAGGCCTATTCCTAACGTAAAATATATATAAAAATTTAGATTAACGGAAGTAGTAAAGATAACAGAATAAATTTGATTACAAACTAATTTAAATACTGATACCATTCGAGAATATTCTGAAAACAATTTAATTATAAATTAATAAATTTTTGTTCACAAAAATCTGATTAACAAGTAGATTTAAATAAATCCACATAATATTGTTAAGGATCACTAGATAGATACTTAGTTTAAATTGCTTTTTTTGTATTCGTTGCAATTCAATTCTTTTCTGTGTAAAGAAAGTTAAATAAACAGTTTAGTTTAATCTTTCTTTTTTGAAAAATATTACAGAAGATTTAATTTCCTCTTGACGTATCGTACTTTGATTGTTGTGTCTTTTAGCAACATTTTTTCTAAACAGTTAAGAACTATTTACAAATAGTTTAACAAAAACTTTCAGTAAATGTTTTAACAATTTTCAAATATATCTTGAAGAAGACAGCACTCAGCAGCGTTGTTCCGTGTGATCGTTTCGTTATAAGTGATAAAGGGACTCTTGGGACCTGGCAATTTACAACATTTCATTATACTGAGAAAGATGTAGTTGTGGTTTTAAAATTAATGAACGAGGTGAATGAAGGTGTGAAAAGGAGAGAATGAAGACATGATACTGATGATTTGTTTAACTGATTATTGAATATTAATTTGATGATTGAGTTTTTAGATTAATGAATATTATTATGATTAAGTTTATTTAGAAATAAGAGTTGACCATTCGTAATATAATTTTATGTTTTTAATCGTTAAATGATGGTTAAACATTTTTGATCAGGTGAACCGGAATGAAAGAGCTATTATTCCCGTCTTTTTAAATCTTTGATTAGCATCTTAAACGGAAAAATAAAAGCGTACAATGATAATAGAAGTTTAAAAAATTTTTAAGCTTCTTTAAATTTAAATAAACTTACTATTATGAAGTTATTTTTGGTGAGCATAAAAATATAATTATTATGTTTTAGTTTATTTAAAGTCGCATCAACTAGTTAATTTTTAACTACTACTACAGTATATCTTGAGGTATATTCAAATGTAAAATTTTCCAGACACTTTTCAGGAAAATAAAAAAGTCACCAAAATTTTTAAGATGTAAATATTTTTAAAATAATATACTACAAGTGTTTAAATTTTAAAATATTGAGATAGGAACCCGTATCTTCAGTGTAGGGCACCTTTTGCATTTGAAAGCGAAATTTTTTATTTTTAATGGATTTCTTGTGTATGATTTAGTGCGGAATAATTTTGTTTCAACTTTTTATGTTAAACCATTCGTCTATAATTGAATTGTAAAGTTTTACATGGTTCACCCTGTATATTTACTGCTGATATGTGTGCGGAGTTTGGTAGCGAATTGTAAGTACTCTGAATTTACGATGATCTCTAATTAGTTACACTGGCTGGTACGGTAGCACAGATTTGATAAATATTGTCCTTGCAGATATTGGATAAGATGGTTAAATCCTGATATTAATTGACTTGTGAAGTTAGTTTAATTATTGCTGTTTGACAACCCTTATTGACATTATGTTTACCCTTCTTCATAAATTGAATGCAGCACATCGATGTTTCAATAAGCTATTCTACTGAATTTTACTTCCTTCACATATGAAAAATTTGAAATATAGACCGTTTAAAATTAGTGTTCAGAAATGGGTAACAAATGCAGGAAGAGGAAACAGAAATGGTGCTTACAAGATAAAGAAATTTTGGTAATTTATTTATATTGTTTAGGTCATTAAAATTCCCATAACAGGTAGGTGGAGTGTTAAATTAATTGCACTCGATCTGCTAGTTACCGGGCTAAAAACATAGATCCGTTTCTTATCAAATGGTCAGCCAATTATGTGACTAAAGCATTTAAGAACAAAAGAGGTAGAGATGTAAAAGTCAATAATAAGAATTACCTCATCTAAGAGTAATGAATTTCATTATACAGCCTAAACCTGTGGTGAATGAAGTTAAGTTGTCATTAGCAGGGTGGAAAGTAGATGCTTTTCAGACGACCTGGCATGCTGATAAGCATACTATTCACTCAGTGAGGAAGGCATTGTTAAACCACCTCATTCCTCGTTTTACTTAGTAAAGCCTGTGGAGATTCAAACCAGCTTTTTGGCTAATGAACTAAAAGTAACAGATCAATTATTTCTTCTTAATTAGCTAATCAAATATATTTTATGCCCATAACGGGCAGGTGGAGTGTTAAATTAATTCCACTCGATCTGTTGGTTCCAGGGCTAAAAAATATATTTCTGTTTCTTATCGCGTAGTTTGCCAATTTTATGACTGAACTATTTAAGAACAGAAGAGGTAGAGGTGTAAAAGACACTAGTCAGAGTTATTTCCTCTGAGAGTAATGAATTTTACTATACAGCCATACCCTGTAGTGAATGAAGTGAAGGTTTCATTTGCAGGGTAGAGAGTGGGTGCTTTTTGGAGGGCCTATCATGCTGATGAGCATACTCTTTCAACTCAGTGAGGAAGGCAATAAGGAAAAGTACGCTTATCAGCAGGCCGGGCCCTCTGAAAAGCACATATTTTCCATTCTGCAAATGACACCTTCACTTTATTCACCAATAGGTCTGGCTATATAATGAAATTCATTACTTTCAGAGGAGACAACTCTAATCCGTGTGGGCCGGCCACATTGGCATAGTTGGTAACGTGCTCGCCTCTCATCATGCGGTCTTGGGTTCGAATCCCATTCAGGCACGGCATATTTCATACGTTACAAAAATCATTTCATCCTTCACCGTCTGCATTAGCATTAATTGCAGAACAGTCGGACGTTAAACAAAAAAAAAAAGTCTGATCCGTGTATTTTACACTTCTATCTATTCTATTCCTAAATGACTCAGTCATTTAATTGGCTGACCATGCGACAAGAAACAGAAATATTTATTTTAGCCCTGGAACGAACAGATTGAGGGTAAATAATTTGACACTCCACCTCTCTGTTATGAGCAGCATATTATGTTCGATGCAAATACAAAACAGTTATGCAATGCCTTAACTTAAAAAATCAATATCTCTCTGAACAGGCAATAAATACGCCTGTAATTTTATACCCGATTTTACTGAATTCATTTGATGAATTCACCTGGCTTTAATTTAAATGTTTAGGCAGAATCATTTGATTGCATTTCTAGTAGTAACATTACGGTTGTTGCATCTCTGCTACTGACAGGCCTGTTAAGGCATTTTAACCACCTGTTAATTGTATTTATCGGAAGTAGTGTTTTAATAATTCTATATTCATTAAGAAAAAAGTTTTAAAACGTTGAATTCTTGAAAGGAAGGTCAACCTAATGGTTATTTAAAAACAAAGGTAAAATTTAGACCAACTTTCGGATAGATTAGTCCCTTTCCTACGAGAGAATAAAGATTTCTCTTGTATGAACCAAAACTTTTATAACCAACTTTATAAACTGTTAGTTGTGTGGAATGTACATCTAGTAGAAAATTTAAAAAAAACTCTCCCAGTACGTTACAGTCTGATGTTTGTATGGCACATACATGTGTGAAAAGCAATTAACTAATTAATTATTGGTAGTGTGGATCTAAATATTTATTTTTATTTATTTTTATTATCCAAATTTATTAAAAAAATAACACTAAATTTATCAAAAGTGAGATTTTAATTTTCCCAAAAATTCAATCTTTGAAAATACAATGTTATAAGTTTTTAAAAAAATTAACATATTCATAATAATTGGATTAATAATTTAAAATTCAATAATTTATTAACTCTTTCAGGTAGTGAAACTTTAAATTTTTACAGAATTTTGAAAAAAGTTTTAATAGCATAAATTAGTGTGTTAGATGGACTCTGTAGTTATTGAGGTAAGAACGTTTGATTATAAGTTTTATAAAAAATAAATTTTCACTATGCGTAATTTTTTTTTTTTTTTTTTTTAACTTTAATAACTTTATTTGCAACTATATACTACGATACAACGAGCAAATTAGATGACAGTAAACAAAGGATGACAAGGAAAAAAAAATAAAAAAAATAAAAAAATAAAAATAAATAAATGAAAAAGAACAGTGATACCCATTGGTATATGTTCTATGAAATAAAGTTCATGATACATGAATGATAAATAACAACATAAGAAAAAAAAGAAGAAAGAAAAATAAAATAAATCACTTTATAGAAGATCTCTTGCCCATTGACGTTTCAACCTGCGCTGCGGATTTCCTGGTAGTGATGCATCCGATAGTTTGGTGATTAATTCGTTGGGGTGATCATGCAATTTTCTGTGAAAAACACTGTAGCTGGACTTAACTACTTCACTTATGAACGGAATATTAAGGTCGTCATGTAGAATTTTGTTGTTGAATTTTGATGCGTAATTTAAAAAAAATAATAATTTAGACGAGTATTAGCGTATCAAAAAAAATATTCTGTTTGTAGTAGTTTAATCATACCAAATTTTCAACCGTAAAATGACAACTCTCAAAAAGGATCACAATGCATTAAAAAGTATACAAATTATGACGTTTAATGGTTTAGTGGTAGACCACATTCAAAGACAGTGCTCGAAAAAATCAAAACAATGTTAACAATGTAAATTTTAAATTAAAATAGTTTCAAGTTAATGTAGTAATAATTTATCAAGATATTAACTCCATCGGTGTTTCTGTTGTATTTATGAAACTTATGGTACGGAAATTTTAGTTTGCGTACTAAGGATTATGATTATTTTAAAGCCTATACAACTACTATAAAAATAACAATTTTTTATATTATTTTGTCTTTAATTTTTATTATGGTACTGTTCATTGAGCTGCACAACTTCCGCATATGATATTTAAATGGCGGTGGGAATTTCACTTTAAGGAGAAGAGGTACATTCCATGTTTAAAACTACAGGTATTTTCCGTTATTCAGACCAAAAGGTCTTAACTCCATTTTTGCTTTAGACGTCGCACAGTTGGGAAGTTCCTTGTAACTAGGCCTAGGTCACGGGCTAGTTGGTTTGACCAATTTTTATATTAATTTTTATTAAAATAATATTAGAAATTTGATTAGTTTACCTGATAATATGTAGGTACGTTAACAATTTAGAAATTTGTGATAAATGTATTTGGCGATTTAATCTTTTCTACAGAAAATAATTTTACCTGTTTTTTTTTTGAGCGAGCGTCAATCGATTTTTCAACGTCAAGTTTAATTTTGACAGCCGTAATGGAAAATTGCCAATCAGTTTTAAATTGATTTGATACAAGTAAAATTTTAATAATTTAAATTTAATTTTATGGTAACTTAAAATTTAACTGTTTAATAGCATGAAATATTATTGGCTGTAAAAGTGTAAGGATTTAAAATAATACGTTGGGAACTCTGAAAAATGGAAATGAGTTTGATTCCCGGCAAGAGTGATAAAATTATTAACACAAGTTTAAACCCATCGATTAGTAACGCATCCATAAAAGTCACTAATAACCAAATCAGTTGATCCGACATTAATTTTGTTTTACATATAGAATTTAAAAACGATTTACAGCCGGCTGAGGCCGGAGTTACACAAGGTTCTATACTCTCCCCATTATTATTTAGCATTTACAATGCCGATATTCCAACTGATCCACATACACTCACTGCTTCTTTTGCTGATGACACAGTCGTACCTTTCTCGGATAAAACGATCAACAATGTTTCACTAAATTTGCAAAATAATTTTTGTTTAAATTAGAATCGTGGGTAAGAATTGGAGAATCGAAATTCTGACAAATATTCTGACAAAACAAAACACGTTACCATTATTTTCAGACGGCAGAGACGGAATTATTTTTGTATAACTCTCTTGTACCTCAAGCTGACAAAATTCGGTACCTCGATATATATAGAGAAAGACTGTTTACATGGAATGAACATGTAGCCATTAAACGTAAAGAATTAGGTGATAGGCGAAAACAGCTATACAGCCTTCTATCTCGTCGATCAAAATTACTTATTCCTCTAAAATTACTGTTATATAAGACTTTACTGAAGCAAATCTGGATGTCCGGTTGTCAGATCTATGGTTCATCTAAACCATCAGTCATAGCTAAACTTCAACGGTTTTAATTAAAATTGCTTCATACGCTAGTTAACGCTCCATTTTTTGTATCAAATCACACGCATCACTCGGAACAAAAAAATCCCATTTTATTAATGACACCATACACGGAAATGTATTAACACTTTAGATTGAAATTACGTAACAACTCCAACCCATTGATTCGTGTACTAAGTTCTCCACATTTGCCAGGCAATCCATATCGTCGGCTAAGTAGGAGATGGAGCAGACACTTGAGTTAGCTTCACTCAATACAATTCAAATTTAATTACGCTTAATAAAAACAAATAGTAATTCAACTTACTATTATAATTAAATAATCTTAATAATTAACTTGTGAAAAGGCTTAATGCAGTAATTAATTGCGGGAGACCTACTAAAGAGTCGCGTTCTCCTTTAACGTGTAACGTCATTCTTAAAAATACATTTATATCATACGCATATTTGCTGATTGTACAAAACCGCACAGTTGTAAATAAAAATAAAGTGAAAAAAATATATAGAATTTTTTATTGTGGAAGGAATTTAAGGATCCAGAACTATCAGTTTTATAAAAAAATTATTTGATTTTAATAACTTATATATTATTGAAATTAGTTAAAAAGGACCTAAAATGTGAATTTATTATCATGATTTTATTTCATGAGAACATACGACATAAATTTGAATTTTATGGTGTATTAAGACATGACCATGATCTCATTCAGTAAAATGAAATTCATTTTACACTTTCCTGCATTAATATTTACCTCCAAATAATTAAAAAGTAATATTGAACACTCAAAATTTCTGTACGGTATTATTCTTTACAATCAAATCAAAAATGTATACAATATAATATATTTTATCTGAATCGTGAAAAATATTATTGAATTACATTGAACCAAAACTATATCGGTGTCTAGCCTGACATACTATAGTTCTAATACTTTATCAGAGTGCAATGGCCATTATAACAAGAATCGAGAAAGTGTTATAAATATTGACATTGCCGGTTCAATAGAATGTGAGTATGACATAAGAATGGTTTATAAAAGACTGTGGAATGTCGCAGTTATTAGTCAGTGATTGTTCGACTTCTATACGGTAGAAATGAAGGCCCTACTTGTAAGTTACTTTCAATTTCTTTAATATATTTTGATTAATATTTATTAATTAACTAATTTTTAATTAAGTTAATTTAATTGAAGGTAAAATCCTAAAAGTATTATAACAGTGTATTTGGTTCATCCAATGTTCATTTAACGATATTGGATAAATATAATTACCAGGATTAATACAATCTGGATTTCAATCAGCTTGATTAGATCAGAGTTGTGTTTTTTTTATTTTTTATTCTTCGGATTTTTAATACTTTGAGTGCTTAGAAATAAAATTTCTCTTTTATTTTCTAAAATTTTCAACCATTTTTTGTGCTTTTACGACCTTATCACTTAATCAAGTTTTGGATTGTCCTGTTTTGGCCGCTTTTCTTTTGGCCCAATACTTTTTCATGTTTTCCGATTTAGTTTTCTTTTTACCTCTGAACAAACTTTGATTTTTCGCTTTTTAATCCTTATTTCGAATCTTGTGTTTTTATTGTGAAGTGTCTGTAACTCTTCAGCCTTGGTTTTTAGGTCATCTTCCATTATCCACCTTTTCCATGTCACTTGTGATTTATATGATCCAATTTGGTGGATATTTTAGTGTTTTTAGTTTCTCGACTAGTTATTTTGTTATTCTTGTTGCTAGTGTTTCTTAGAAGATGTCCGTAGGAGCAAACATACTTCTTCTTATCATGTTCGTTATTGGTTCTATTTCTTTGTAAAGTCGGTTGTTGGGTAGTAACCATTTGTTTCACCTTTTGAGACCGCAGTGGATCACTTGAGTCAATTTCCGGGCACTCTATTCAGGTTCTTTTTTTGATTATTTTGTTTTCTTGGTTTAACGTAATTTAAAGTAACCATTTTTATTATTATTAAAAAAAATTATAAAATTAGAAACTCGATTAATTAACCTGATTATATCTTTTAAATTAAGTCTAATTAAATTATTACCCGAATTAACCACTATGTATCATATTAAAATTTAATTCTTTCATAATTCATTTGGAAGTGATCATTCTTTTAGAATATACTATTTTTCTATCTACAGTACATGTGATATCAGAATTTTGGATGTCTTTGTTATCGGTAATTCCCTTATTCCAAGTGTTTTAGTTTTAAATTTATTTCTATTTTGTGTTTCATTTTACGTTATTGATTTCTCTTCAAAGTATTCTGTGTGTTTTATGCACGCATTTCGGTTTTTCTTGTTTTTCAAATAGTTGAAGTCACTTTTGGTGAGTTTCTTGTCTTTCGTTCTTAAAATGTGCTCATAAAACAAATTTTTGTACATTCTTCATGAAGAGTCTTCTGGTATTTATGCTTGTTTTAATCTTTACTCTCCATTTTCATACTTATTAGCTGTAATGGTCTTCTTCAATTTTTTGCAGATCTCAACAAATATTGCTGTTCTAGTAGAGATTTCTCAACCATGATTACTTTAGATTAATTACGGTATTACATTGCATTTAGTTTCTCCAAAATAGATAGGTGTTTTCGTTGTATTCTGGTCTGATCTTCACGAACGATTTTTCTAATTTTTATGAATATTTTTCCAGGGAGAAAAGAATGAGGAGATTAGAATTATCTGCTTATAATTCTTAGATTATTATTTGTGATATTTATATTAGAAAATGTACATGATGTTCATATATAAGTAGAATTACTTTACGAAAGTTCTGGTAAAATTAGGCCCTTCGTTTGCTATAGAAAAGACTAAAATTTATAAGTAAAATCTTCAAGAACTGGTAATCTAAAGCTAGGAAATAGAGAAGTAGAGAAAAGTTATGGTATTTAAATATCTTAGAAAGATCATTGAGAATACAGGCTTAGAGAAAAGTACACTAAAAGAAAGAAAACATGGAATAGCCTTTATTTTATTTCAACATAAAAACATCTTATTCATTGAAGTAATTAACAAAATGACTGTAATTAACACAAAAAAGTTCATTAACGAAATTAATACTATATTAATATTTTGCTAATAAAAACAATTTTTATTTAACATTTATTGATGTGTAATATTTGTAAAACATTTAATGAAAACCTTAAAAATAATAAGACACTCGTTAGATGTTATAGACTAGCTAAGTTATAATTTTAATTATATTATAGCCTAATTAGATTTTAATTGATTATTATTTAATTAATTATTATATTTTAAGTGATATTATATCATTGTAAGACGAGATAAAACCAGTAATATTACAAGTATTATTTAAATGAAAATGTCACGTTGCACTACAATCTAGAAAGAAACAGCATTGCGACAGTAAAATAGAAATTTTCAGATACACTATTCAATATCAAAGAACACTAGAGTTGGACTATAACTATCTTGCTATGAATTTACTGGACAGTTTGTAAACAACAAGACAAAAGTAAAAACATTGATTCGACTTGTAATAAACAAACCACGAAAAAATTTAAGTTTTATAAAGTTACAAATAATACTAAATTTAATAATACTAAATTATTAATATTTTATAAAAATTTAATTTTATCTAAATAAGAATTATAAGAATATTTCTGTAAGGTGATTATTCCATTCAAGAGATAAGTTAAAAGAACTTATATACTTACCAAAATTCTGATTTAAGCATAGATGGATTACTCCGTAATTAAATAAAACAGTTCTCATTACGCGTATTATATATTTTTATTTAGAAATCTATTATTATTTACTTATTTTTTTAAATTACTGTTACTAAAATTACAGGCTAATCATACAAATACATACGGAATATTTCACTTACTGAAATTAAAACCTAACTAAGTGGTGAGAATAACAGTTATTCTCGCATATGGACAGCATAGTTACTATGCTGTCCATATTAATAACAATAGGTTTCTACAGGTTTATTAAGACATTTAAACTTGGACTTGTATAAATATATCTTTGGTATTCCTTTATTGTCTTTATTTAGTATCACTGCAACTGTAAAGTTACACAGTCATTAGTACAGTATAATCCGCTTAATACGATTTTCATGGGTCCGACACAAATTAGCATCTTAGGCGGAAAATCGTCTTAGCCGAGAAGCAATCTTATTGGAGTGCTTTTTAACGAAATCATTATTGAAGGTAGGAACGTGTTAAAAGTTTTAACATATTGCGTTATGTGAGAAAATATTAACAGTAATTACATAATATAGGTTATATACAAATAAATCACATTGGTTATAAGGTAACTTAGTACATAAGTAAATATAAAGATACATACCTTTATTTCGAACATCACGTTTAATTAAAAACAAAAAAAACAACACCACAAATACAAATTTACATACATACTGTAACTAATAACGAATTTTCATTACTTATTTTTAAAATTGTCATCAATTTTGAGCGCTTATTAGGCCGGATTGAATGTGCATTAAGTGGAATCATATACTCGTGCATTACCTTATTAATCAAGGGACTTCACGAAGGCCGCGTTTTAAGCAGAAAATCGTTTTTGCTGTGAGAGTATTAAACGGATACTACTATATTTATTGCACATATCATGACTTCGTCTTGACAGAGGAAATCATTCAGTGTTAAACCCTCCTCGCTGTTTTATATTATAAGATCCCTTGTCCGCATTATGTTTAATATCCTTTGTGGATTTTATAATAGGCGTGGGTGTGGACAATGTTTCTATCTTTGGATACTTAACCTTATAAAAAAATGTTTGAAATAACAGTTGTAAAATTTTAAATTGTATTAAACTTTTTTTATATACTACATTTTTACCCTAAAATGCATATTAGGGCCACAATCATATTAAAAAACATTTTTTTCTACGAGAGCACATCCTCCCCAAGAATTTCAGCAGACATGGCGCCTACTTTAGTAAATGAGGCGATTTAAAAAAAATCGTAGGAGTCGTTTTTGAGAAAATTACAAAAAAGTGAAAAATTACACATACAAACTTCTACTTTCGGTTGACCGATTTTGATTAAAATGTTCGTGTCTTGTCCTCTAGTGGTACCTAACTTACGTTTCAAGTTACAATTCCGTACAATATTTCGTTCTTGAGATATTTTGTCCACACACACACAGACCAATCGCTAAAAACTTGTTTGGGTTTAGGAGGTCTGAAAACTCTATATCCGATGAAAAAATTTCGAAAAATCGATATAAAAACAATACTCTCCTTTCCATTTATTCATATAGTCAAGAGAGAGTAAAAAGTATACTGTTTCGGTTTGATTTTTCCGCCGAATGATATATTAAAGCTCCGTATAATGACATTGGACGAATAAGTTCACAATTTAGTTTTAAAAATTTAACAAGTTGTTAAGTAATTTTAATGTATTAACAAGTTTTAAAAATTTACTTTTTGAATCCTTTTTAAAAGGAAATTCGTAACAATTCGTTAACAATTATTTCAATAAAAGAATTTATCAATTTATTTATTAAGTAAATATTGTTTAAAAAATGTGTCGTTCATTTATATAATTCAATGGAAAAAATTTAAAGAGTGTGAAAAACATAAATTGTTCAGTATTTTATTGAAAATTGTTAAATCACTCAAACTGAAATGTTACACAACCGTAAAAAAATTCTTTTCATCTGAAACTAAATCGAATATGAAGAAATTAGGCATACCGTTTTGTAATCTATCATATGGTTTAAAATATTTTATACGTACATAATGTTGTAGATTAGAGACAGTTGTCATAAATTCCTTGAAATTACCTGCAACTTAATATGAAAATATTTTTCGTTACTAAAACAACTTAAATATTGGGGTTATAAAAGAAATATTTATACATAATTTATATACATCAATACAGAAGTTTTAATAGAAATTATAATAGCTTTCATCATTTGAATTATCTACGAGTAGATTTACAAATTGACATTTAAATCTCAAATTTAATTACTGCCCACTACAAGCTGGTGTACCTCAAGAATCTATCTTAGCACCATTTTTATATTCTATTTACTTTTCCAATGTACTGGCCCATTCACATACACTCCTTGCTTCGTACGTGGATGATACTGTAATATTTTATCCCGCCGATAACCCCGCTTTAGTATCGTATGACCTTCAACAGCATGTTATTCTCACCTAGAATCATGGCTTACCAAATGGCGGATCAAAGTTAACACAACAAAAACATATCACGTTATATTTACCCTGCGTAAACGAGTTTGTCCTCCTTTGTATCATTATGACACTCAACTTCACACTTTTAAATCTATCCGTTATCTAGGCTTATATCTAGATAAGAGGCTCACGTAGCATATACAAGTGAATAAAAAGAGAAAAGTACTCCAAGACAAGTTAAAACAGTTGTACAGACTTCTTTCACGCAAATCCAAGTTACTAACTACATCTAAATTAACCATTTACAGCTTCTTCCTTCGACCAATATGGAACTATGCCAGTCAGCTTTACTGCTGTGCAAAACCATCGGTATTAGAAAAAATTCAGCGTTTTCAATCAAACCTTTTACGGAGGATAGTTAACGTCCCTATTATGTAACCAATAAAACGCTACACTCAGACCTAAATGTACCCTACATAAATGACTTTTTCTTTAAACTCTATCCAAAATTTAGGAAGAAACTCGTGAACCACCATAACCCATTTATCTCAAATCTGGCTACGCAGACTCTCTCAAACAATCCAATAAGACGAATAAAACATCGATGTTGCTAGAATCTCATCAACTAACGTAGTACTTTAATTGAATACCCATTACATTGTTCTAAATGCTGCACTTAATGCTACACTTATCTATTCACGTCGGAGTTCTGTCACTGGACTGTGTCTCCACTCACGTTTATTTATCATTTTAATTTTTTACATATTTTGTTTTATAACATTCACTGATTATTTTTAACAGATTGTGAATTTCCTAAATAAAGAAAAAAGAGATTTTACAATTGACTAAACATAATTTTTATAATTCATTATTACAATGGCAAGAATAAGTTGTGTGAGTGTTTCACATAAAGTTTTTTAAGTAGATTGTTTGAAAATCTACTTAATTAATCAATGAATTCATTGATCGTAGCACATTAGTAGATAATGTAAAATAAAACAGCATTATATCTAAATTATTTGTGTCAATTGAATTAGTCATAAATATTATGTAAAAGTAATACAAGTATAAATTAAAACCGGTCAAAATAATAACAGCAAAAGTACCATGCGTTCTGAAAGTCGCTGTGCACCAAGTGACATGACAGGGAATAATTTCATGGCTAGGTTGGTAGCTCTGTGCTGTTCAATTGTTGCCGAACACGTCGAGGCCTGTCAGTCATTGAGTTGAAGTTGTATATGTTTCATTTATTGCAGTTCTGTTGCACGTTTTTTGTTGTTGGACGCGATGGTTCTTTCATTAGAGGAGCGCATTTTCCTCGTTGAATACGTATTTCGCGAAGGTGACAAGTACAGTGATTTAGTGAAGCGCAAATTTTCTGAAAAGTTTCCAGATTCAATTATTCCTCACCGTAATGCAGTACGAACACTGATAGAAAAATTTCGGGCAACTGGCTCTGTTGAGGACGCTGAACGTAGTGGTAGGCCCCCTAAGCTAGACGAACAAAAGCTGCTGGATATTTCTGATTCTATGGTACAAAGTTCAAAAAAATCAATGCGTAAGTTAGCATAACAGCATAATATCGGACTTGCTACCGCACATAAAGCTGTCAGACAAGAACTTAAACTATTCCCATACAAAGTGAGGTGTGTTCAAGAGCTGAAACCTTCAGATAATGACAAGAGACTAAATTATTGTCATTGGTTTCAACGTTTCATCAACCAAAATTCCGAAGACATCCTTGACGTAACGTTTTATACAGATGAAGCGTGGTTTCACTTGGGAGGGTATATAAGTTCAAAAAATACTCGAGTATGGTCGACAACTAACCCTTGCGCTTTACATGAACAGTCCTTACACGAAGCAAAAATTGGAGTCTGGGTTGCTGTGAGTAGAGCACGTATTGTTGGACCAATTTTTTTTGCAAACACAATCAATAGTGAACGTTATTGTTCTGATATTTTAGAGAACTTTACGCATCAAATAACACAAGTGGAAATGAATAATGGTTGGTTGCAACAAGACGGGGCAACAGCACATACATCTAACATCTCAATGGCTTTCCTGCGCAACGTGTTTGGTGAACGAATAATTTCAAAGAATTTGTGGCCTGCAAGATCTCCTGATCTGACTCCCCCCGATTTCTTTTTATGGGGTGCGGCGAAACAAACTGTATATCGGAACAGACCACACACGATTGACGAACTTAAAGCCGCAATAACGGCATACATTCAAGGAATCACTGTTCTTCAGTTGCGAAAGGTGTTTGCAAACAAAATGAAACGAATGCAATGCTGTATTGATGCCAATGGAGGTCATTTCGAACACCTTCTATAAACAATGTAATCACGGTTTAACAATGTAATTAAGGTATTGAATAAATTTTTTTCCAAAATGCTTAGTCATTTCTTTATACATATTTTCATAAATCCATAGTCACAATTCCAGTGCACAGCGACTTTCCGAACGCACGGTACAATCGTTTCATTTCATGATATTTATCCATTGTATAATCTGTATCCGTAACTTACAATTTTCATTCTAAAATCTAAGGATTTCCATTTGGCTTACATTTATATCTTTTATAAAATATAATATAGCTTCTCGTTTTTATGCTTAGCAAAACTACCGCAAAACAAACATACTGTATTGTGTGTTATAACAGTATACCTTATTATATAAGAAAAGTGCATTACATAGTTTTGCTATACACAGTTTGCATAAACTAAGTAATATTATGCATTTCTCTTTATATATATCTTTGTCTCATGGGTACAATTCATAAGATACATTCAGTGTATAATAATAATGTATCTGTCATTCTGGACGTGAATTAAACTGTTTTAAAGAAACAACCGTATTACTCTGTGGTTTTACGTAACGTGACTGTACTTTTTAAAATGAGATTGTTTTTCTGTGAATATATTTTTTTAAATTTAATGTAATAAGTTGTTTTAAATTTCATATCTTATTTTATTTTTAATGGTAAATTGTTTAACGTGTTACTTTTTATATTATTAAAAAACCGTTTTGTAATTATGTTACTTTGTGTAGTAATGTAAGTAACATTATTTGATTTCATTAATTTAATTATAATAAACCAGTAAAGTAATTACAGTTATAAAGAACTTTATTTTTATTTTTATCTAAACAAATAAATTACGATCTTTTCTTACATTAAAACAAAAAAAGGGCGACAAATAGTAGAGATAACACAGAAAAAACATAAAATAAAATCATCCAATAATAACGATAATGTATGATTCAAATGAAAAAAAAAGTAAAATTAGAAAAAATTGAAATAAAAATGTTTGTAATAACGTTTAGAGATTAATCATTATCAAATCTTTTGAACAAACCGGAAGCTAATATCAGATAATCAACGTGTCAATAAAAATGTTAGGCCTATAATAGTTCTAAAATTTATGCCCGTAACTGGCAAGTGGAGTGTTAAATTTATTGCACTCGATCTGTTATTTCAGGGCTACAAAAATAGTCATGTTTTTAATTATATAGTCAGCCAGTTATTACTGAACTTTTTAAGAAAAGAAAAGAGGTAGAGGTGGAAAAGACACTAGTCAGAGTTATCTCCTCTGAGAGTAATGGATTTCACTATACAGCCAGACCCTGTGGTGAATGAAGTGAAGGTGTCATTTGCAGGATGAAAAAGGTGCTTTTCGGAGGGCCTGGCATACTAAGAAGCACACTCTATCAAATCAGTGTGGAAGGCAATAATAAATCACCTGACTATTCATTTTTACTTAGTAAAACCTCTAGACGTTCAAACCAGCGTTCCGGTTGTTGACCTAAACAAACAACAGTTCTAAAATTACTGCATTGTACCTATATAAACTTTACAGGAAAGTGAGTAGAACAATAAATGATTAGAATGGTTTTAGGTTTTATGTACAACGTTTTTGCAATTACTGATAGTGTAGCCTATAAGAAGAGAGATAGATGAAGAAAGTCAGACCTGACCAGGAATCGAACCAAAGACCAACAGGAAGAACTAGTTGCGCTGACCACTATACCACGGGCCGGTTAAATGAGTAGAAACTTTATAATTACGTTCCTAAGTAAAAATTTTGAAAATTATTTATTAGTCTAGGATGTGTTCTTTAAAAGTTCTGGTTTTTCTTGAATAATATTTAAATAAATGATGTTTACATAATAACTAAAATATTTTGATTACACGTACTCGTATCATGTTTTATTCTTATTCATTCTTTTGTATTTATAAACCTTAGGTTTAGAATTATAAGTAGGTTAATCGATCAAATATAGGTTACGATTTCAATTGAAATTTTCTTTTACATTTAATGATCAGGAAAGATATTAATCTATAATGATTTATAATGGATCGGGACAGTTAATTATAACTAAATAAAATCTTACATGTTAGTGATTAAAGTAGTAGTTTTCGTATAATATTTAATCAAAGAAATACAATCGTGATTATTAGTTAAAAAGCATTTTATAGCCTACTTTTTAAATTAAAATAAATGTTTATATCATTTTTATTTTGTTACTGGAATTTTTGTAAAGAAACTTATTATTTTTATTAGTCTTAGCTAAGGTAAAGTTATTATATTATTTACGTACCGTATTTTTACAATTAGATCTCACACAAGATTTATGTAAGAGAAAAAGGAATAATTTTATGTAAATTAATGGACCATATTCAGTTACACGAAAACAATTAGAGACTGTAAATTTTCATTACTGACCTCATTTTAAGAGTAAATTTTACTTGATACAAAACACACAATCAACGATTTATATTTGATGAGTTTTCTTCATAATTGCGTTATTTTAATTGAATTGTTGCATAACAATATTCATTCAATAATTAAATATGAACAATAAGTAATTATGAAAATAATTAAAATTGAGTTATAAGTACACATGACTATTAGAACTGCATTACTTTCTGTATTTTACCAACATAAAAACACTAATGATAATCCAGTCAAACGTTTATACTTCGAATTTTCTATACCTTGAATTGAATTTCAGTTCCCTTTGACCTTCTATGCATTTTCCATGTAAAAATCCATCTATAACTTGAATTCCGCCATTGCTCTAAGTCGAAATATTTATTTTATTTCTTGTGACAAGAATATGAACAAAGTTTTCAAAATAGCGTTTTTGGTCTTCTGAAAAATGTAGGTACAATGTTTCTTCTTTTATTTTAAAAGGAAATGTTCGACAATGAAAGGGTACAGACCCTTTAAGTCATTGGGTTGTCTTTGTATAGGCGTAACAGGCGTAAACCAAAACAATACATTTCTTTCTTCCAATTAATGAATTATTCTTAATGATTAAAATATGAAAAGGCTAACTTAAGTAATTAACTGCAGGAGCCCTACTAATGTGTGGTGTTCTCCTTTAAGCGTAAACGGCTGAAATTTGTGTGGGCTGTATTTTCGTGCTACGAAATTTGTTTTTAAGATTGTTGTAGCCTTAATGTGCATTTTAGGGCAAAAGCCCGTATAATAAAATTTGTAGAAATTATAAAACCTACAACTTTCTTTTTAAGCATGTTATCTACAGAGCATTAATTAGTGAATTTATTTTATTTTCTCATGAAAATATTCATATCAACTGAGTTTTATTTTCATTTAGTGTTATTCAATCATGATTACAATTAGGTTATGTTTCATTTTACATTGTTTACTCAAGATTAAACGTAGTTTATTTTTTATTATTTACTACTGTCTGTCTATAACTTGATGGCCTCCAGCAAAGAGGAGCAATATGCGGATTGTAAAACCATTTCAGAAAACATTTCTAATTTTTTTAAGTTACTTAAACTTGTCGGAAATGACTTATTTCTATAAAACAAAGTATTTTGCAGTTGTAAAAGTTTTGTTATTAAAGAAAAACCTGTCCTCGTAACTTAAAAAAGTAATGATTTTGCTGTTAAATTGAATTGCATCATCGTTTTGCATAACTATTACAGAAAAAACCTGCCACAATGTTATGTTAATCCATTAAATAGTTGTTGAACAATGACGATGTATTTAAAAAAAAATAAGGGATTTCTTTCAAAAACAAAACTTTTACTTTTTTTTCCAAAAACAAAACTTTTACTGCCGGCCGCATTGGCGCAGTTGGTAACGTGCTCGCCTCTCATCATGCGGTCCTGGGTTCGAATCCCACTCAGGCACGGCATATTTTCATACGTTACAAAAAATCATTTCATCCTCATTACACACAGTTATACCCCAACGTCGTCGCTAATGACCTCGATGTTGATGCGACGTTAAATAAAAAAAAAAAAAATTTTTACTATATTATACATTATCTCATTCGTAAGTTTTCGAAATGATTTTATAGAACAAAAATACTGCAAAATACGTTGTTTTATAAAAAAAGTCATTTCCGACAAGTTTTAGTTACGTTAAAAAAAAATAGATGTATGTTTTCTGAAATGGTTTTACAATCCGCATATTGCTCCCCTCTGCCGGAGGCCATCAAGTTATAGGCAAAGTTATTGGCAGAAGTAAGTTGAGTGAGTGTTTCACACCAGACTTTATTTATATTGGCAAAGTAAATTTATTATTTATTTAAAAAATATCTGTAGAGACTTGACTTAATAACAAAGGAAACATAGTAATTGACCTAATTCAACCAATAAATTTAATCTGGTCATTAGTGAGGATACTTCAAAATTTTATTAATATTTACTGTCAATCATTTTTTAATTTCCCAGAATTTATTTTATTTTTCAATACAGATATGAATTTATTACAGTTGAGTAATTTATTGTTTCCTTGTTGAGGGCTCTCGAAGCGGTAAGCTGAATGCTTAAAATTGGTATATTGAGGACTTTTTAGGATTTGTTTTCAATAATTTTTAATAATTCGTTTCTGTGTTTTCTGGGTTAAGGAGTGAGAGGTTATTAAATAAAAAATTTACAATTTGTTAAGGACCGATGATTTTTAATGTTATACAACTAAAAATAATAATAAGTGGATTTTAAATGGATGTATGTCAAACTGAATAATTTATTATATTATTATTAATCAATTTATGATTATAATATTTCCAGATATCTTGTACAGTTTAAGAAATAAAATTCTTTATTCATGTTTTTAAACATTTCATTACTAACATTTTGTGGAGCAGAGACTTAAGTTAACATAGTTTCATATATTCCAAATTACACATTGAAAAAAGGAAATAATAATAATTATTATTATTAAAGTAATCTTAATATTTGTAATATAAACTAAAATATATAGCTGATTTGTGTATAAATTAATGTTTTTTATTGTTATTGGTTTGGTATCAATAGATACTGCATAAGTATGTGTTAAGTTAGAAGGAGTAATTAAGAAGGTAGAACATTTAAGTAAACAGGGAAAGTCAAGCAAATAAATTGGTGAAATAGTTTTTTAAAAAAAAAAGAATGAGAGAGAATGTTAAATAAAGGAAAAAAAATAGTTAACTTGTTCTAGAAAAATCCAAACACCTCCAGAAAAAGAGAGGGGGAGAGAGTATTGAGAGGGAAAGCCAATGCAATTTTTGATTGGCTGTTTCAAAATAAGACGAATATTTGAAAAATATAAAACTACAGTAAAAGGAAGCAGAATTAGAATTAGGGCTTGATCTTTGAAAGAAGTTAGATCTATGCAAACTTTCAAATTTATAAAATATTATTGTGCAATTGTCAGTAAGGTGTGGTAGAATTGTTCAAGTGGGATTTCATTATTCGAATCTATGGGGTAATATTAATCTAATTTTTAATACTTTGATCAAAATAAAGAACTCAGTATTACAATAAGTCAGGAGGGACAACGTATGGGCCTAAGCCAAGACCAATCAAAGAACTCAACTTGCCTGGTGTTTAAAGATCATTACAATACCATTTTATGTTATAAATATATTCAGTAATTTATATATATACTTTTTTTATCATATTATGTTGTAACGTGAATCCATGAGTAGGGTTAAAATCTACGTAATTGTATTTAGTTGGATTTATGACTCACTTTACCATTATTTTTCTTTAAATGAAACTCTTTTTGTTTAAATTAAATATCGTAGTATTCTATGATTGTGTGTTATTTCAACCAGTTTTTTCACTAAGCAGTTCAGAATCATTATTGAATCATTATTATTAACACAAAAAATTTAATTAAAACTTATAAATCTTATTTTATTTTGATTTTTTATTAATTTTACAAGCATTAAATAAAACAAATACTACATATTATTTACTTATTTAGAATGATTTTAGTAATAATTGACCGCGAGAGTCCTACTAATGAGTAATATCCTCATTTAATGTCTAATGTTATTTTTAAAAAGACATTATTATATTATATGCATATTTACTGATTATGCAAACCCTCATAATAGTAAATAAAGACAAACTGGCATAGTGGACCCGTGCGAATAAATGTTTACCATGTTTTTTGGTTTCCCACCCCTAAATTAACCTACAGCCGGCAATAATATTTTTCTAGACCGGCAGAGAATTTCTAGTCATCGAACCGTAAAGAAATCATTAAAAATTTGCTATAAATCACAAACCTTGTCACGTGACATCAAAATAACAGGAAAACTTAGGAAAATATAATAAATACATTACTGAAATTTTAATCTGACAGTAAGGGATACTGAAATATATTTTGAAAATAATTTTTAGACAAACATTTTTCTAAAATTTCAGATGACACTACTGTTTCAAACTTTCTTATGCTCTACTTTCAAAATTCATTATATACAAATCGTTACTTCTATTGTTTATTTCAAAATAAAATCAAAAAAAGAATCTATGTTCAAAACTGAAGAAAATATATACAAAAACACATCATGTAAACCAAGAAATGACCAAATTCAGCTCTAGGGCAGCGTGGTTTCAACAGAGAAACACAAGCAGAAAATGCAACTAAAACTATTGTATTATACGAAAAACTTACTTCATACATTACTAAACTATTGTACAAAATAGCAACGCTCTCTGTAGATGAAATTAAAACTCAAACGACAACATTGCAATGCTATGAGGAAGCAAATCCGATTTTGCGACGCGACCGGTTCAAGAAGCGGTAACATTATCTCAAAATCGACGATTGCCAGCTCTAGGGTTAAATAAACGATTTAAGTAAGTAATAAACTTAACTATTCATAGAAGAACAGTGAGTAACGTCTACAGCACAGTAGTACGATAAATTCATCCTGAAAATAACGGCTGAAACAGCTACCTAAAACTTTAAATAAAACAACTTTAACATAAGGTCTAATACCGACTGACTTAGTTGTGACATTAGAAGGGAGATTACACATATCCTGTATGGTTGTGGGATTTGGTTACGGATGGGGTAAATGTGGGAGAACCGTACATGTGCTATACACCATATTAGAAATATTTTATTAAGTTTAAGATAATTATTGTAAAATTTTATATTCATCAATATCTTTTAACGTGATATAAAAATCCGTTTAGGATTAATAATCTTAGTTCATATTTCCCGCTTATTTCGAAGGCAGATAATATTACAAAGAGAATTTTGGTAAAACATCCTCTTTTAGAAATATTATTTCAAGAGTATTCGTTACATATTTTATGAAATAAAAAATCGTAATATCTAAATAAGCTTCCACGCCTTCTGATTTCAAAACCATATCAGTTAAGTACTTACAAGCCTAATTAAATTTACTAATTACATTTCAATTGTATCAAGCTTCATTTAAGCGTTAAAGCTAGAACAAACAGAATCCCTAATCTCTTAATTAATTATAAAATTAGATCTGCCTCAAATTCTAAGTTAGCGTTCCCTTTGTAATATATGATTTTATTTTGGACTTTGTATTTACTTCGTTTCTTTACGCATAATTACAGTGAAATTCATTCAATAATATTTGCCATTCAAGATTTGAAATAGGGAAAGATAGAGTTTATTCTCAGAATATTAATTAAATTTTAGCAGCGATGAACGTAAGGTACCGTATAATTAATTAATTAATGAATTTATAGGTGTAACTTGACATGCCTAATCTTGTCTATGGACGTCATTCTATATTGATGATACGCATACACGTTACGAGTATTCCGATTCAATCTGTTTATCTTCAAATTGAGTATTGACCGAGTTTTCCTAATACAATACACCTAATACAATAATAGTGTACATCTGTGCACCCTTATTAAGACATACTGTTTTATCTTAACTAATTCATAAGCTAGATTCAAAAGCAACTTATATTTTAGAGAACCGAGTGAAAATTATATTAAAAAAATCTGGTGTGAAACAATCAGACGACTTTAATAATATAACCTAATATAATTAATAATATAACCTAACATTAGTAATAAAATATTACAAATAAACAAAAAATTACCCTCAAAAAACATATAGTCGAGTCATTGTTGTCATACCGATAAGTCGTTAGATTTCATTGTCTGGAATATTGAGTTATTTCTTAAGTTATTTGTATGTGAACTCCGTTTGCAGTATGTAGTTTTTATTAATAACAGTTTTTGTGCCTGGGGAGCCATATTTCAGGTTTGAATTTAATATTTATTATAATTTATTTTTGTTTAAAAAATATTAACCTTCAAAGGGATATCATAAAATATTAATATGTTTAACAATCCAGCTGATTTTCAATCATATGGGAATATCCCTGTGATCATCAATGAAAATGTACAAAGAGATCAAAATCTTGAACAGGCAACGCGCTCTGCCTCTCAGTTGAAACGACCTTCTTCTTCTTCCTTATCGTCAACAAAGGATACCATAAAGGTTTGCAGACCAAATAATAACGAAGGCACTGTCATCAGCTGTCAAACGGAACTTGTTAATTCTGATATATCTCAGTGGCATACAGTGCCTACATTAAGAACCACAAAAAATAAAGTACGGTTGAATTCTAACCAAACTAAGACAAATGCAACTGAAATTGAGCTAACGAATAGATTTAGCGAACTTCCTATGGAAGAAATTCATATTGTAGAGAAAAAAGTCCCGAAACCACCACCTATAATACTGTATGGTATTACAGACATTGTTAAGTTGTGCGAATTCATAGAGATGGTTATCGATAAAAATGATTATACAATTAGAATAGTTAATAATAAACAATTAAAAATATCAACAACAAATGTAGACACATATAAAAAATTAATTGAGATAATCCGGGAGAAAAAATTGATAGGACATACATTCACCAGAAAAGACACCAAAGCCTATCGGGTAGTTCTAAAAAATCTTCACTATTCCACACCAGTGGAGTTAATTAAAGAAGAGATCGAACAGCACGGCCACAAAGTGCGAGGTGAAATAATTAATGCTCGTAGTCGAATCACCAAGGCTAATCTTTCAATGTTTTTTATAAATTTAGAGCCAAAAGAAAATAACAAAGATATTTTTAACATAAAATATGTATGTAATTGCGCTGTTTCCTTTGAACCGCCGAGGAAAACCACTGGCATTGTGCAGTGCATGCGCTGCCAACAATACGGCCATACTCGTAACAATTGTATGCGTCCTTATAGATGTGTAAAATGCGCACAAGGTCATAAAACGGAAGATTGTCCGAAAGATAAAATTACACCTGCTACGTGTGCATTGTGCCTGGATGACCACCCTGCCAATTACAGGGGATGTAGGGTTTACAAAGAAATTTTAGAGAGAAAAATGAAAGGGCGATTAGCAACGAGGAATTCACCTACTAATCCATCACAAAAAAGAGAATTTAACTTGAATAATGGTCACAGTAATGGACATTTTCCAGAACTCGCACAGCAAAACTTAGGTTCTCAAAAAGAAGCAAGGCTGTACCGATCATATGCCCATGCTGTACAGCAAATTGATGAGAATGATTTGCGTAATAATGACAATAAAATTAGTAAATTATCAGATCAAATTGAATTATTGGTTAATCAAATGGGTACATTAATGAACCTTCTGACAACTGTGATAAATAAGTTATGTGCATGAAATTCTTGAGAATTGCCTCTTGGAATATCAAAGGTTTAGCGCAGCGACACCAGGAAACAGAAACTTTAATTTTAATAAATAAACTTGATATTCTATTAATATCAGAGACCCATTTCACTGATCGTAATTTCTTTAAAATTAAAAATTATTCTTTTTACAATACGCAACATCCAGATGGTAGAGCCCATGGTGGTACAGCCGTGATCATAAGAAATTCAATTAAACACCATGAACTTCCGCAGTATTGCACTCCTCACTTACAAGCTACTAATGTCCAAATATTGGATTGGTGTGGTCCCATAGTAGTATCCTCAGTGTATTGTCCACCAAGACATTCTGTTACAGAAATTAAATTTACTGAATACTTTGAAACACTTGGTTACCGTTTCATAGCAGGAGGAGACTGGAATGCCAAAAACATTTTTTGGGGTTCTCGTTTAACAACCCCACGAGGAAGAACGTTAAAAAAATGTATTGATAATCTCAATTTAGACATACTGTCTGGTGGTCAACCAACGTACTGGCCAACAGATGCCAACAAAATTCCAGACCTGTTAGATTTTTTTGTTATAAATAATATTTCTAAATTTTATATTGATATTGAAAATTGTTGTGATTCTTCGTCCGATCACACCCCAGTTATTGCTACAATCAGTACCAATATTATTAAAAAAGAAACGTATCATACTCTTTGTAATAAAAATACTGATTGGAGAAGTTTTCAACGCTCTGTAGAAAATAATATTAATACAAATATATCTCTTAAATCAGACGAAGAAATTGAGTTTGCAGCTGAACACTTAACCAAGGTTATTCAAAAGGCTGCATGGTTGTCTACTCCAGCCACAGAAAAGAATGAACCACAAGGCATGAATTATCCAAGGAACATCATGGAGAAAATATCGGAGAAACGGCGGTTGCGACGGGTCTGGCACTTGAGTAGAAACCCTGCTGATAAAACAGCTTTGAACAGGGCGATAAGGGAACTTAAAGAAAGTTTATACAATTGTAAAAATGAAACTTTCCAACACCACCTGCAAAGTCTATCAACAAATGAACGGGATGATTATAGTCTTTGGAAAGCTACAAAACATCTTAAAAGGCCGCAGCATGCAGTTCCTCCTATTAGAAGACCACAAGGTGATTGGGCAAGATCAGATAGAGAAAAAGCAGAAATATTTGTTGAGCACCTTGCCTCTGTTTTTGAGGCACATCCATCAACAATTAATGATGATCATGTAACTCAATTTTTAGAAAGTCCTTTGCAGTTGGATCTGCCAGTAAGGTCTTATAACGTTGCTGAAATTAAAAATGGGATTGCTAATCTTAATACTAAAAAAGCGCCAGGTTTTGACTTAATTACTGGAAAAATTCTACAAATGCTTCCTGAAAAGGCTATAATTTTTTTAACCTATCTTTTTAATAGCATTTTAAGAGTCCAATATTATCCTTCTGCGTGGAAAGTGTCTCAAATAATTATGCTCTTAAAACCAAGTAAACCTGCTCATGAAGTATCATCCTATAGGCCTATTAGTTTACTACCATGCATTTCAAAATTGTTTGATAAATTATTGTTAAACAGACTAAAAGAAATTGTGCCATCAGATAAACTACTTCCTGATCACCAGTTTGGTTTCAGGGAAGGTCATTCTACTATTGAGCAGGTACACAGAGTGGTTGATACCATAACTCAATGTTTGGAAAAAAGAGAATACTGTACAGCCGCATTTTTAGATGTTCAGCAGGCCTTTGACAGAGTGTGGCACATTGGTCTGTTGTACAAGATAAAGTTATTCCTCTCCCATTCTTTGTTCTTACTACTGCGATCATACCTATCTGGAAGAATCTTCCAAGTTAAGTATAACGGTGCCTTGTCATCTTTTCAAGAGATACATGCAGGAGTCCCTCAAGGATCCACATTAGCACCATTCTTGTACTCTCTTTTTACTTCAGATATGCCAGAGTCTAAAAACGGTTTAACAGCTACGTTTGCAGACGACACTGCGATATTGTCTTCAAATGCTGATCCCATTGTGGCATCAAATAGTTTACAGGAAGATTTAGATGAAGTTCAAGGATGGTTGTCTAGATGGAAGATTAAAGTAAATTCGACAAAATCAAGCCATATGACATTTACTATGCGAAAGGGTACCTGTCCAAATGTTAAACTGAATGATGTTATTATTCCTACGAGCGAATCAGTGAAATACCTGGGAATACATTTGGATAAACGTTTAACATGGAAAAAGCACGTAACAACCAAAAGAAGAGAACTTAATTTGAAGTTTAATAACATGTATTGGCTGATTGGCAGAAAATCAACTCTGACACTAAACAATAAATTGTTAATTTACAACACTATACTTAAACCTTGTTGGACATATGGCGTTCAGTTATGGGGTACAGCGAGTAAGAGTAATGTAGAAGTAATGCAGAGATTCCAGAACAAAGTACTTAGAAATATAGTGAATGCAGCATGGTATATAAGGAATAATGAAATTCATGAATATCTCGACGTACCCCAAGTTCGTGATGAAATACAACGGTTTAGTATGATGTACCAAAAACGTCTAAATTATCATAAAAACATTTTAGCAATTAACCTCTTGGACAATAGTCAGACAACCAGACGCCTCAAAAGAATCCATGTTTTAGATTTGTAAATAATTTTTCTTCTAAATTATATAGTTATTATAAATTTATAAAAATTTCCTTTATTCTGTTAATGTAAATAAGCTTCAATGTATCAATATTTTTTTCAATTTGTTTTCTCTTTATAACTTTTAATGTTTTAAAATCGTTCAGTTTTGTATTTAAGTTAAGTCAATGTATATACTTTTGTTAACTTTTTAATTTGTGTAAGTACTGTTATCAAAACTTCAATGTTAGAATATTTTTGAGGAGGACCATCACTGGGTGGCCTTCTCTCTTGTCATACTTAATTCTAATCATTTACTTATAGTTACTTAGATAACTGATTGTAAATAAATATAATGTTTCACAAAAAAAAAAAAAAAAAAAACATAACCTTAATTTAATCATGAGTGAATGATGCAAAATGAAAATCAACCTCAGTTTGGTTTTTAATAATACGGAAAATCACTCTTTCACGATAAACTAGGTTCTGTAGAGAAAAATTCTTGAAATGAAAGTTGTAGATCTTTAATTTTCTTTAAGTTTTATCCTATGCATTTCTGTCGTAAAATGGATACTACGGCCGAAATCTTAAAAAATAAATTTTTTACAGATTTTCGTGAAATAAAAACTGGAAAATCACTAATCACCGCTAAACATCGTTGTACAAAGAAATGTTTGTAATAAAAGTCGTAGATTTTTTAATTTTCTACAACTTTTATTATATAAATTTTTGCGCTAAAATGCAAATTAAGGCTGCAATTTAAAAAAAACCGTTGTTTTATGAGAGAACAGCCTTTTCAAGTATTTCAGCAGATATAACGCCTACCCTATCTTGCAGAGCATAAAAAAATGTAGTAAATGAGGCGATTTTAAATGAAAAACGTACGAGTCGTTTTTGAGAAAATTGCGAAAAAGTAAAATATGACACGAATAAACTACTACTTCCAGTTGACTGATTTTGATTAAAATATTCATGGCGGGTCCTCTAAAGGTATCTAATTAAGTTTCAAGTTTCAACTTCGTTCAATGTTCCGTTTTTGAGATATTCTTTTCGCGCGCGCGCGCACACACACACCCACACAGGCCAATCGCTAAAAACATTGTTTTGGGTTCAGGGGGTCTGAAAACTTGTAGATCCGGTGAAAACTCGATTTCGAAAAATTGACATGAAAACAATAATTTCCTTCCTGTATATTCATAAAGGCAAGAAAAAGTAATATATTGTAAAACAAATAATTAGATCACTAGTATCATGCTTGTATCTCCAAATGGATGATATCCCCCTTGGTATATGATTACAATATTCATCTAGTAATATAACAAAAAGTTACTTGAGTGAAATCATTATACGTATAATTAAAATTCTAATAATTTATTACGTATAAGTTATTTATAACTTTTATTAGTATCGACTACAACTGTATATTTATACAACCAGGGGTATTTATGATGTACGTATGTAATATCCTGTTTTTGTCTTGATGGAGTAAATCACCTAGTGGAAATCCCTTGTCGCTGTTAATAATATTAATTCCCTATTCCAGCATATTTTTAATCTCCTTCGTGGATTTTGTGGCAGGTGTACTTGTGTCAACGTTTGTAATGGTAAAATTTGTTGTTGGATATAAATTAAGTACATCAATCAAAATTATTGTACGAATCTATTCGCACGGGCCAGCTAGTAATTATAAAAAAAAACTGTTTGACAAAAACTTTGTTTATCAAATATTCTTTGGAAAATATCATTTCCTGCAAATTTCTTTATTTGATTTGAAAATATTGAATACTTATTAAGTGTTGTAAATTTGTATTTTTTTAAAATGTTTACATGTTTTTTTTTGTTTTATATTTTTGAAATTCTTAAAGGGGATTTGAATCGTTGATTCCTTCGTTGGGTATCCCCACTGATGTTGATAAAGAAATTTCAATGCACTAAATTAATTTTTAATACTAAATAATAAAAAATGTATTTTAAAATAACTGTACTGTATTATATAATCTATTCATTCCATTATCATTGAATCGGAACTTTTCTCATATTTTATAACGGTAATCAAATTCGTTTCGATCAGCTAACGTCCCTGATGTGCATTGGTAATGTAATATAATCCTGCTATTTTCTATTCAGGCTCCGTAAAGGTTTCTTCCAGATCAGATTTTCATATAATAACTCTATTTATAATACCCATGCTTTTCTCTTTACGTTTAAACAAAACCTGTCAATATCAAAGGCATCAGTTCATTTACCATAACCATCAGTATCGCTAATCTTATAACTCTCATTAAATTATTTTTTAATAATCCAAAAATATTCTGTTTTATTCTTCATCCGTCTATGTATACCTGTTAGCTGTCAATCATCGCTTTATGAGAATATTTTAAAATATTTTATTTATAGCAATTTTACTGAACATTTAAAACTTATTAAAATATTTAAAAATTACTAAATTTGATTACTAATTGGTTTCAAAATGTGATATGTTGGAGATTACATTCATTATTACAATCCTATAATTGGATATTCCCAAAAAAGTTATCTTACGAGTTTGCTTACTTTCCTCTTTGGTTGTTTAATTTTTGGTGCTATAAGTTTTCGAACTCAGATGTTTTACAAGGTGATGGCTGCCCCAAGTCATGGATTAGTACCAGACCACAGGAGAGTAGAGTACAGGCAACAGAGGTGCGATTCCTGCGAAGAACAAAGGGTTGCAGTCGTAGGGACCAACTATGAAATGAGGTCATAAGAACGGAACTGGATGCTTACAACCTGAATGGGAATATTGGAGAGTATCGAAATCGTTGGAGGGAGTGTGGTGACTTAGGGAGAATGCCTGCGGGAAGGATCCCACTCAGTGTATTGCAATATAGTCCAGTGGGGAGGGGAAAGAAAAAGATGGCAATATTTGAATAGTTTATCGCTGTTGTCAATTGGAACAGGCGGAAGCCTTGATTGTGAGAAGAAAAAGATAAGTTTTCAATTCTCTTGTGTAGAGTTGAGGCTTGGCGTTAAATAGTGATGACTTAAAACAATTTCAGGCGTTCAACATGTGGTCTTGCAGAAGAATGTTAAAACTTTTTTGAATGGAAAGGTCTGGAATTTCAAGATTCTCCATTGTTTAAATAGCATTAAAATTATTAGCACAATTAAAAAATGTAAGTTGAAATACTTTGATTGTATGATGAGAGGTCAGAAATCTAGAATATTATACAGAGTGAATTTTTAGTCCTGTTACCCAAGTTAATGTCTGGTAATATTTTTCTAAGAAAGGGGAATTTTGTTTTGTGACACGAAGTTGATAGCCCTACTCAACCGGTATATATACGGCAGTGTGTGTTGATTCTCCTTGAGCTATGTAAAATTGTGTTAAGTTTAATTTTTGAAAACATTAACTAGATAAAAGATGAATAACAGTAATAGAAAAGGTAACGAAATTAATAATGGTGATAGTAGAATGCGTAGAGGAAGAAGATTATGTTAATAGAGATGATGTTGATGTTGATATGGACTTCAATCATTAAAAATGTAGGTTAGTCGGTAAATCTAAACGGAAGGTCAAGCAATTTTATTCGTTTTAGTCTTGTCACGTCTTCGCTATTATCAAGTAAATTAAGCGCCAAAGAATTCGGGTTATCTGCTAATTTTTCTTGATATTTAGAGCTTAGCTGTGTAATTTCTTTTTTCACGGTGTTGACACATAAGTCTTTATGCAATGCATCATTTGTCAAGTACAATGGAGCATTTGTTGTTATCCGAAAAACTTTCGACTGGAATACTTCTAGACAAAAATACGTGCGCTATCAGTTTTTAACATCGTAAATATGAGGTCATAACGATTACCTTAGCACTTATAAAGAATTTAATGCGATAATTGATTTTTGTTTGATGAAAGATATGCAATGACTTTAGAGGATACAACTTTATAAGATACTTAGGTTACCACCTTTGAAAAATTCTTTTCAGCATTTAAAAAGTACAGAAGAACAGGAATATTACTTTATCATACTTATGTTAACTTAGTAAACAACAGTTAACCTAATAAAATTTAGACCTTTCCATTAATTCTACATAGCCTTATTTGTAATAGTTCTCGACTGAATTCATTTTTTTTTTTCAAAAAATTTCGTATACCATTTTTGTTATTTCTACTAACTTTCTAATTAGTGTAGTGGTAAGCAAAACGGGCTTCTATGTTAGATGTAACGGGTACGATTTCCGGTCCGGTTTGGTTTTTCCATCATTCATTTTAATTTAACATTTTCACCATTCCCGTTAGCTTTGATATGCATTACAGCTGGAAGACAAACAATTACAATTTTTTCTGAGTACGTTATTTTTTGAGTAAATGTCCGATATGTGCTAAATAACAGTTGAAACTAAATATAATACTTATATAAATGGTCTTTACACCTTTTAAATACAATATAACATAAAAAAATGATAGAGTACAAGCATGTGATATAATTTTTGATAAATTTTTGAAGTTATTGTTCTTTCCTCGTATTAGTAAAATAATTGTTTACTACTACGAATTCGTTTACTATTGTGCAAAATGGATACATGCTCTGAAATTGTTTCTCTTCTATTGTATGTACGCATGCATGTAATCTACATTTGTGAGTAATATATTTCTTATGAAATTATTTTTAAATATTTTTTTCTTCTAAATGTATTCAATATTTTAAAGTGTTTCAAGAGTGTTTTTAAGTGTTTAGATCCAAGATGCTCAATATAAGGTAATTTATCTCTTAAGTAAATTACTTTATTTTACGGCGGACGATTCTCGCATACCAAAACGCCATCGATCTCGATTCCACTAGTCCTCCTCTGTCAATTACCTCTTCTCCATTGCGGACCTGATTCTTCTTTGAAAGGAAGAGATTCCTCTTCTCTTTCATTGAAGAGGAGAGGCCTTCCTCTTCTACACCGACTTAAAGGACAGTCCAAGAGTCTTCTCCGTCATCTATGCCCCTCCATCCTCTGAACATGGCTATACCACACCAACTGTCTTATTTTAATGTTTTCCACTATTGTACTGCCACAACCTACCCTCCCCCTGACATCCTCGTTTCTAACCCTATCCATCCGGGAGATCCGACAAGAGTGCCTGAAGCAATCTCTCTCTAAAGCCCTGAATTTGTCCTGACCTTCTATCCAGGGTCCAAGCGTCACAACCATACAACGTAATAGACTTCACTACAGCAATATAAATTTTTTTCTTTGTGTCAATCCGGATTTTCGGCGATCAAAACAGGAAATTCAAGTATTTTATTTCTTTTTTACCTTGGGAAATCCTACAACTAATATTTGTTGCAGATGTACCTTCCTTCGTGAATATTCCGTGATACTTAGTTTGGAGATCTTAGTTAATTTTCTTCAGCCCATTCTTGGGGTTCTTGAATTTTTCCTACAATTTTAAGATTTGCTTGGACAGTCTGTTGTCGTTCATCCTTTTCAACTGAGCGTGAAATGCTATCCTCTTTTTCTTAGGATGTTGTTTAAAGGTTCTGTAATTTTGTATAGGTCGTTATTTGGGAGTAATCTGCACGTGCCGTCTACTATATTTTTCCTATTGATAAAAGATTTTTCCATAATAGTGTGCTTGTATAAACGGTGAGATTTTAGGCCCGTTGTTTTCACTCCACTTGTATCCAGAGTATATAGGAACAGGTGACTGGGCTATTCCTTCTTGTTGTTGTATAATTGAGGTTGTCAGTCTCTGTTTGGTGTGAAAGTAGTTTTACCTATAGGTCAGGTCCAAGCTTCGTGTAGTTGCGCGGTTAAGGGTATGGGTGAGGTATAATGCATGAGTGTGGCATGCTGGGAATACGTTTGTTGTATTACTCTAATACAAAACATTCATTTTCAAACTTTCCGTATTTAAAATATTTGTTTATATTTATTACATTTATTTATTTACATATTTTGATATAAATTAGCAAGTTAAATATTATGAATCCGACCAAGTTAATAACCCGGTAGGTATTTGTTAAATTAATGCACCGGATGATAAGAATATTTTTTAGTCTAGTTAGTACACGCTACCACTACAAATGCATCAGGTGTGAAATACTACTAACTCATTCATTCTCCCACTACTATAACAACGCATTGAATTCCTACCAACTACACGGAGCTGGGACTCAAGCTATACTTAAGCCCTTAGCATCGGCGCTGAAGTATTTCCCGCCAGATACTACGAGGATGTTGGGTCTTTGACTTCAACCTTTTATTAAATATTTTTAAATATAATGCAAAGTAATTTTTTACCTGATCCACCACTACTGTCTAAATAAGTAAGAAAGTGTAGAAGTAATATATTAAAAATATTATTAATTTCTGATTATTATTTAAGTGTTATTTTTTCCGATAAAAGGATGATAGAAACATCGAAATGAACTAAGGAAATCTGGAAAATAAGAACAGAACGAAATTCAGAAAAATATAACAAGGTAAAACTAAAATTTTTCGAATATTATTCAGAAGTAATCCACTCGGATTGAATTCTTGAAAAAACGTATTATCTTTTCAGTGTACTTGTATATTAATATTTTTTACTTTTTATTCGTTCTTAAAACTAGAGTTTACTTCCTGAGTGTAAACAAAAAGATAAAAATCATAATAACGGTAATAAAAGGGTAAACTTAATTAAAATATTTAAAATCAGCAATATACTGTTTGCTAAAATAACAATAATCAGATAAGATCCATTTTATCCATCTAACATATTGTAATACTGTTAAACCTCTTACATAAACAACTTTAAATATTAAAGATTCCCATCTGTTTAGAATAATTTAAAGCATACAATTTAAACACCCTTAAGCACTAACAGTATATTCCTAAATGTTACAAACTTAGAGATGGGTTGGTATTAAAGTGACGTTCTTTACTTTACAGTATGTTAAACCCTTAACAATTTCCTGTTAAACCGCGATTTCCTGGTACGAACGTTAGGAAACCACAAAAACTAATTTCAAAGGAATAGTCTGCCTGTTTTCCTGGTGGTAACCAATCCTAATGTTTAACAAAATTTAAGTATTCAGAAACTAACTAAATTTTACAGTTAAGTACACAAAATATTTGGGTTCAACTTTCCTGGTTTAACACTATCGGAAATGTTTTATCAATTACTAAATATATTAAATGTTAAAATTATTATACATTGAAATTTTTAAGAATTTATGTAGGAAATTGCATTCTAAGTTATTTCAGAGCATAACATAAATATTTACTTTCTCTTCGCTGTATGAATATATAGAGAAGGAAAGTATTGTTTTAATTATAATTTTTCAAAATCGAGTTTTCTCCGGAAATAATGTTTTCAGGCCCCTAAATCCAAAACATTAACATTATTTTTAGCGATTGGTCTAAGTTGTTTGAATACTAAAGAGTGTACTTTGATGGTTGGAGTTAAATTAACTTTACTCTCTTAGCCACAATCTGTTCAAGACTACAGGTATACCTCATTTACACGTCATATATCATCCTCATCTCATTGGGTTATGTGTTTGGTAGTTAAATGGAACAGATTGTGACAACACACATAATGGATTAAAAGAAAACTTTATATATTTTTTGTCGTCAGTCTCTCGACTGGTCTGATGGAGTTCTCCAAGCTGTTCTATCTTGCGCAAATCGTTTCATATATACCTGTAACACCCTACATCTTTTGTGATTTGCTTTATAAACTCTAACCTTTGCCTTCCCCTACAATTCACTCCCTCAATAGTACTGTCCATTATTGATACACCAATACATGGATGTCTTAAGATATGCCCCACTAGCCTATCCCTTCTTCTGATAAGATGCTTCCATATACTTATTTTTCATCTACTCGCCTAAGAACCTCTAAATTACTTATCTTGTCCACCCACCTTCTATAACATTTTCCTATAATACCACATTTCAAAAGCTTCTGTCCTCTTCCTTTCTACAGCCCCTACACCCATGTTTCACTCCCGTATAATGCTACACTCCAAACATAATGTTTTAAAAAATGTTTCCTAATCTGTAAGTCAATATTTGTAGTTAGTAAGCTGTTTTTTTTTCATTTCAAAGGCTTTTCTAGCTTAAGCAATTTAATTGGTAAATATTTTCCGTTTGATCATACTGTATTTATATGTTTAAAATGAATAGGTAATTATTTTGAATAGATAGTGAAAATTTGTGTTCTATTTTCCTGAATCTACATTATGATGTTTAAAGTTATAGAAACACTTCATATGAGAATCTTTTGTGGCTTGATATTAATGTGAAAACCTTCTGATACATACGACAAATACCACTTCACAATAAGTCTAATTAGAAATACATTTACTGTAGATGATTATTACATAAATTAATTGAATTTAATAATATATCACTTTATATGTAAGTACTATTACAGTATTAATTTTGTACTACTGTTTATATGATTATTTGACTTTAATCCACGATAATATTGTACTTACACGAACAGTAAGTTTCTCTTTGCATTACATCTTACAAAAGATTGAATGTCATCTTGTTAATGGAGTTTAAGAGCTTGTTTGTGCATTGGAAGTGTTTACAAACATGTCATGTTGTTGTAATAAGCCTATCAGAGTTTACCTTCCTTGTACTGTTGGTAATATTTTCCATTAATTTCCGAAAAATAAATCTACTTAGAGTTTTTTAAACAATTTTATGAATAATAAACAAAAACATTCTACATGTTTTACAAGAAGTTCGTAAAGAAGCTTTTAAGTTTAAAAAATCATTATACCTTGTTTGTTATTTCAGTAATCCGTAAGTGGCCGACCGATTAGTGGTACAGATTATGCAAACTAACAAACACTTAACCGTTTCGGTTAGATAAATTGTCCAGAAGGCTGAAACACCTGCCCTAAGTTGGAAATTAAAGAAATATTCTAGTTAGTAATATTATATTACATTATATTATTATAACGGATTTATTAAATTTTAATTGCTCTGATTATATACGTAAAATAATTAATCGAGAATCAATAAATTTTGTTAAAAATTACTGAAAAACTAGCAGTGAAATTTTAATTTCGTTTTTACGTTTATACATATGCGATTTTGAATTTTTTCATATTAAAGAAAACAGAAAAAATAAAGATATACATCGTAGTATGACTTCTTCAGGTAATGTAAAATCCTGAAAAATCAGAGAGAGATTTCTTTGAAGGATAATAAGTTCTGTTTTCAATTAGTGTATATTTTTAATAATTTTATATAAACATGGTCCTTTAAAGATGGTCTGTTGGAGAGCTTGACCAAAGTGCAAAGATCTATGAAGAGAATAATGTAAAATACTAAAAGAAAAGTCCGAATTTTAAATGAGGATATTCGCCAGAAACCTAAATTAATAGATATAAAACGTGGAATCATTGAAATTGTGGTAGACCGAACACACATCGAGGTAGACAGAAGATTGATGAAGGAAAGATATTTAGCACTGGAACCTTCCCTCACTGTGAAGGAGAGGTAATGGTCGTCCATAAATATTGGGGACTGAATCTGATAACAAGATTTAATTGGACAGGAAAGGTGGATAACAGGGAATTGTGGAGACAAATAGATGAAGGCTGAAGAAGAAGAAAGAGGAATTCAGAGGAGATTAAAAGTTTACAATGAAGAATATGAAGGTCGTTTTAGTAGAGCAGAAACTTAATTCATTCAGTAGTAATTTACTTCAAAAAGTTCTTAAAATATTCAAATTAAAAATGATTAAAACCTTACAGTAGAATTCAACATTATCCATCTACAAAGAATTTTATTAAATATGATATCTTTTTATAAAATTTGTAAATCATAAGGGAAGACTTATAGGAAAAACATATTTATTTTTTGTAATATTGTTTTTTAAAACGTCTCTGTATTTACAAATTTTCAAGTATTGAATGGACTTTTTTCAACATTAAATGTTGGAAACTTCGTCAGACTGCAATAAAAACACCAGTAGGAAGTAACTTTCCGCTTGGATAAAAGTAAAGCACTTTCAAGACAAGCCAATATTAGACATTGTAATACCATGATAATACCTGGTGTGTCTGTACGCAAGTGAGTGCCTTAGAAAGATCGGGAAGGGTGGTGTAAGAGAAGCTGAGAAAGATCCTCCGCGAGATTTAATGGGTCCAAAGATAGCAAATGGGATATAGAGATTACGAAGACGAGAAGAACTATACAAGGAAATTGAACAGTGAATGGAAACGATTAGAAAATTAAAACTGAAATTTTATCGATACCTGAATCGAATGGATGACAACCGGTTGACAAAAAAAGACATTAAACAGTAGACCTAAGGTGTCGGATAATGTGGTTCAAAGAAATCAGGAAGGATATTAAGAAAATCGGAATAAACTGAGAAAACTTAATGAGTTGAACCAAATTCAGACAAGTAATTCAAAATTTAAGGTCTTCGATGAAGAAAAAAACCAGAACACTGATTGGACAGAAGATAGGGAAAAGCCTACATTGGAAGAATTCTGAAAATGTGGTCTCCAAAACGAGCTTTCAGAAACGTCTAAGGTCAACTCACATGGTGTAAAATTGGCCCTGTACGAAAAAAAATTATGAACTGCATGTATATTATTAATGTTTACCCAATTGATTGATCCATTTCATGCATTACTTTCTCTTGGCTATATGAGTATATAGGAAGGAAATAATTTTTTCATGTCAATTTTTCGAAATTGAGCTTTCACTGGATCCACACGTTTTTAGACCCCCTTAAACCAAAATACATGGTTTTAGCGATTGGTCTGTGTGTATGTGTGTGAACAAAATATCTCAAGAACGGAACATCGTACGAACTTGAAACGTGAAGCGTACTTAAGTTAGGTATTACTAGAGAACCCGACAGGAACATTTTAATGAAAATCGGTAAACCGGAAGTAGTAGTTTATTCGTGTCATTTTTCACGGTTTTGCAAATTTCTCAAAAGGGCTCCTACGATTTTTTAAAAATCCCCTCATTTATTACATATTTTATGCTATACAGAGGGTAGGTACCATGTCTGGTGAAATTCTTGGCGAGGCTGTGCTAACGTAGAGAAAAATGGTTTTTTTTTAAGTTTGCGGCTTTAATATGAATTTTAACGCAAAAATGTATAAACTAAAAGTTATATAGAATTTTAAAACCTACAACTATTAATGCAAACATTACATTGCATAAACGCTTAGTTTAAAGGTAAAATTAGCGATTTTCTGTTTTTTTTTCACGAAAATATGTAAAAACCATTGATTTTTAAAGATTTCTGCCTTAGTATGCATTTTACGACAAAAAGCAATGTTTAAATTTATAGTAAATTAAAAAATCTACAACTTATTTTTTCTTTGTTTATTTAACGTCGCATCAACTACTATGGTCATTAGCGACGACCTTGGGTGGTAACTGTATAATGAATCGGTGAAATGATTTTTTTGTAACATATGAAAATATGTCGTGCCTACAACTTTTAATTCAAGTATTTTTTCTACAGAGCCTAATTTAGTGTCAAAAACTGATTCTCCGTATTATAAGCCAAACTGAGGTTGGTTTTCATTTTGCATCATTCACTCATGATTAAAATTATATTATGTTTTTTGAGGTTAGTTTTTCGTTTATTTTTAATATTTTATTACTAAAATTAGGTTATATTGTTCATTATTTGCATTGGCAAGAGAAGGTCGTGTGAGTATTTCACACCAGATTTTTTTTTTTTTTTTAACTTGAAGTCGACATGCGTTATTATAGAGTAACTCCATTCTTTCTTGTACGGATGTCAGTTTCCACCATAAAAGTCATTCGTTCTATGGTTGTTCGTACACAAATAATGCGGATATTCACTGTCAGACTAGGCTGGTTAAAAAAAACACTTTTTTACTACTATAATGATAGACTAACACACAATTTAAGCACTATAAATTCATAACTCCTTAAAAATTTCCTATATTTTGCTCCTGATAAATTTCTAAACAGAAGATATTTTATAAATTACACAAAACGAGTTCACAAGATTAATTTCGTGACCTTGACCTAAATACTTACATTTTAGTACCTTAAAAAAAATCGATTACTAATATTAACTAATTAATATTATTAGTCATTCAGAAGTTTTTTTATTTTTAACTAAATTTTTCCTGTCTATTCTAATAAAATAAATTAACAAATACTAAAGAAAATATTCCTAGCATAAAACACGTTATGTTGGTTGCGCTGCTTTAGTTGGTTTCTAATTTTATTATCCAACTGTGGTTTTTAAGTCCTCACACGTTTCATTGTGCATTAAGTATTTAAATTGATTAAGTTTTGCATTTCAATAACTGATTTATATGATCGTCTCCCTACTGTATTGAATAATAGATTAGTAATATTTGCAGGGTAAAATAATACTTTTTATTCGTTACTATTTAAACATTTTTTACTTTCTCTTGTCTATAATGAATAAATAGGAAGGATAGTATTGTTTTCATGTCGATTTTTCGAAATCGAGTTTTCACCGGATCTACACGTTTTCAAACCCCCTGAACTCAAAAAACATGTTTTTAGCGATTGGTCTGTGTGTGTGCGTGTGTGTGCGCGCGTGCGTAAACAGAATATTTTAAGAACAGAATATCAAACGAACTTAAAACTTGCAACTTAAGTTAGATACCACTAGAGGATTCAACACGAACATTTTTATCAAAATGGGTCAACCATAAGTGGTAATTAATTCGTATCATTTTTAACTTTTTTGCAATTTTCTCAAAAACGGCTCCTACGATTTTTACAATTGCCTTATTTACTTAATTTTTATGCTCTACAAGAGAGGGTAAATGCCATGCCTGCTGAAATTCTTGAGAAGATTGTTTTCTTGTAGCAAACTTTGTTTTTTTAAGATTGCGACTTTAATATACATTTTAGCGGAAAATGTAATAATAAAAGTTGTATAAAATTTGAAAACCTACAACTTTTATACTAAATATTTTTTTTATGTAACACTTAGTTCAGCGGTAATTAGCGGTGTTCTGTTTCTTTTCTCACGAAAACGTGTAAAAAATTCATTTTTGTAAAGATTTCAGCTTTAGGATGCATTTTACGACAACCGTGTACAATCAAATTTATAGGAAATTAAAAGATCTACAACTTTGATTTAGAGCATTTTTCTCTGCAGATCCTAGCTTTGCGTGAAAGAGTGATTTTCCGTATTTTTAAGCCAAACTGAGGTTGATTTTAATTTTGCGTCTTTCACTCACAATTACAATAAGGTTATGTTTTTTGAGGTTAGTTTTTTTGTTTATTTTTAAAGTTTTATTATTAATATTAGGTTATATTGTTCATTGTTTGCATTGACAAGAGAAAGATGTGTGAGTGTTTCACACCAGATTTTTAACTAAACCAGTACTTTACAAATTGTATTTTTAGTGCTACCAAAAGTTTCAAATTAACTTATAAATTCAGTTCACTTAAAATCTGCTTGTAGATAACGTAAACGACTTATGTACAATTGACTTCCAATTGGTAATGGAATTATTTTATTGTTTTTAATATTGAATATGCTGAACGACACAAATTCTGTATGTGATATTAAAAGTTACTTAGGGGGTAATGGTGAATTGGGGATTTACTGCGATGAGAAGAGGTACCCAGGGGAATATTCTCCGGTTAGGACTGTGGCTTTTATTCCCTTTTCAGCCAAGAGGTTTCTGCTCTATTTACGCTTTAGATGTCTTACATTTGGTTAGTGAAATTTACAGTAGACTAACACGGCTATAGTTGGAATCACAGAAATGTAAGCTTCCTACAAAGGAAGGGCTGTAAGATTTTTCACTACACCAGTTTATTATATTAATTAAGGTCGTCCAACCTGTAGCGATCAGCTGTTGTAACAGTTTTTAAATGGGAAAAGCTGATTCATACATTTCGTTACTAAAGGCAAATATTCAATTATTTATACAAAATTTATTTATTTTTCTATATTTCAAATTACATAGTATAAAAAATATAAACACAATACTTAATTTTTTTATTTCATTAACTAATTAGTTTAAAAAGATTCAGAATTTCATTTTATTTTATATTTTTCCGAAGTCATTATGTAGTTCCGGAGTTGTAATTGCAACAATTAAAAATAAATTTGTCGTGGACCAACTATCGTACAGTAAAGATGGAGTTTTGAGTTTTATTTCAAGTAGCAGTTTGACTTAATAATTAATTAGATTATGTTAGCGGAATGATTTAAATTCATAGTCAACCGTTACAAACCGGGGTGAATTGCAACCCTTATCAATTATCGTTACCACTTTTATATATTGTCAATAATGTGTACAAGAAGTTCAGTTTTATGAATTCCCTCTCGTTTATATACTTTTACCCTCTCAGAAGGTCTACAACCACCCTTTGTTAGTTATCATTCTTGTAATTTTTCCCTTGCCTACATGAATGTAGAGGAAGGAAAGTATTGTTTGCATGTCGATTTTCGAAATCGAGTTTTCAACGGATCTACACGTTTTCAGACACCCTGGAACAACAAAACATGTGTTTACCGATTGGCCTGTATGTGTGTATATGTGTGCGCGCGCGCGCGTATGTGAACAAAATACCACAAGAACGAAACATCGTACGAAGTTGAAACTTAAACCTTATGATAGATACTACTAGAAGACCCGACACGAACATTTTCATGAAATTCGGTCAACCGGAAGTAGTAGTTTACTCGTTTCATTTTTAACTTTTTAGCGATTTTTACAAAAACGACTCATACGATTTTTTTAAAAATCGCCTCATTTACTAAATTTTTTATGCTCCACAAGATAGGGTAGGCGCCATGTCTGTTGAAATTCTTGGGGAGACTGTGCTCTCGTAGAAAAAAATGGTGTTTTTAAGACTGCGGCCTTAATATGTATTTTAGGGCAAAAGAGTATTTATAATAAAAGTTGTAGAAAAATAAAATTTTCAGCTTTTATTACGAACATTTCTCTGTATAACGGTTAGTTTTGCGGTAATTTGTGATGTTTATAAATAATCAAATTTATAAAATATTAAAAAGATCTAGGCTACAATTTTCATTTTCTCTACAAAGCCTAGTTTAGCGTAAAAGTGATTTTGCGTATTATTAAGCCAAACTAAGGCTAATTTTTTTGTTTATTTCCAAAGTATTATTACTAATGTTAGGTTCAAATTTTCATTATTTGCATTGGCAAGAGAAAGTCGAGTGGCATTGTTCACAAATAATTTTTTCCTTATGTATCAGAATTTTTAGACTATTTATAATTTCAATACATACAAATGCCCCGTTTTACAAAACGCTAAAAATTTACTATAATATGGAATTTTAAGAGTAAGCCTAAACATGAAATTACTAAAAACACTTTATTACAATGAAATTTTACCAAATAAAACCATTTTTGAGTAAATTGTTTAAAATCTCAAGGTTTAAGCCCACTCGTTTCTAAATGCACAATTAAGCCCTGATACTCAAGAATACTCCAACTAACTTTTGTTATTTAATTATATTATCGTTTTGCTATGTTCTTGTAACTTCCATGCAATCGATCTTCATTAAATTTATAACTTTTCTCACCAACAAACTGATAAAGCATTAAATTTAAGCTTGTCTCTTAAAGTAACTATGTTATTAAGCAAGTAATTTCTCTTTGGTAGAATTTGTCTTTTCTCTCCATCACTGTTTTGTACAGGAGACGATGTAACTGTCATTCAGAAAGTTATATTTTCTAAAAGTATCATATTCTCAAGTTAGTTTTCATGTAGCTCCATTATTCTTAACAAATTACAATAAAACGGAAAGTTTTAAATTGGTTTAGATATAGATAAATTTGACTTTATAGTCAATTTGATATTGTTTTTTATTATCGATTATTTTAATTTTATTCTTCAAAATTTCTCACACTGCTTAAATTTTAAATTCACTTCAAAAGGCTTTGGTTTTAACAATGAAGACGTACCAATAAATTATAAAAAATCTTTTTCTATAGCGATTATTTTGAATAAAATTTATAAAATTAGATTACAGAGTTAATAAAATTGAAGAGGCATATGCAAAAAGTGTTTTCCTTGTTTTTTTTTAATTTTTCAGAATAGCTATACTAAAATACAATATATGGAATCAATCGTAGAAATAGAACATCCATTTTACGGATGGTATAAGTTAATAAAGTATTAAAGCTCGGCGTTTGTAATTTAAATAAAATTAAAATTCATTAAACAAATTTTTCACTGGAAATACACGTTTTCAAGTCCCCATAGTACAAAAACAAACATATTTTTAATGATTGTTCTGTGTGTAAAAAAGTAATTTAAAAACGAAAAATTGCACCAAGTTTAAATGAAAAAGTTAAGTTTGATATTAAGAGGGGACCCAACCCGACATAAAAAATTGGTCATTTGGAAGTAGCAGTTTATTCAGATTTTTCACTTTTCTGCAATTGTCTGAAAAACGGATTTTACTATTTTGGTAGAAATTGCTTCACATTTTAAATATTTTGTGCTCTACAAGATACGGTACGTGAAATGTTTGCTGGAGTTTTTGGGAGGAGGGGGCTGTGCTCTCGTCATTTTTTTAAAGTTACCTTAAAACAAAAACAGGAAAACTGTAATTAAAGTTACAGATACTTAAATAACGTACAAATTTTATTTCTGAAACGTTTTTTATGCAGGGCTTAATTTAGAGTTAGTTAATGGTTTTCCACATTTCGCTCATATAAATGAAATCCAACAGTAAATGACCTTTCATTTAGCATCATTCACTCGTGATTAAAATTAAGTTATGTTTTTAATTTTTCCATTGATAAAAGGAAGTCGTGTGAGTGATTTCACGCTTGATTTTTTTATCGATAAAAACAATAATGGGTGGTTTGCTTCTTCAAGTGATTCATATTTGTTCACCCATCATTCGTCATTAACCTTTCTGTTGGATTTTATGATGCAGAAACAATTTAGTATAGCAAGAAAAATCAGAAATTACCCGTTACGTTTGTTTCTAGAGTAGGGATTGTACAGAGAATTTGTTGACTCCAATCTTAATCTATAATTCATTCATCCTCATATGAGAGTAATGCACGTGGCTTTAGTACGAGAGTACTGGATCACTGGTGGCTTTGGTTTTTTTTTTTAACCAAGTGTAATTCTCTTCCAATCAGTTTTATGTAATGTAAATAAATAAACTTTAATCAAAGACGGTAAATATCTAATAACAAAATTCGTTGAATCAAAATATAAACACAATCAGTAGTGTGTTTCAAAAACTAAACTCGGAACCATAAACAAAAGTCAATGAGATAAAACTGTAGGCTACATTAATGTGGTAAAACATGGAGTAATTAAGCTGAAGATGACAATGACGATGATAGATACGATAATGATGATGATGATGATGATTAGCAGTCGAAGACGAAAATATTATATTATTATTAAAATCATCTAATGTTCTAAAACGTTTCGGTCAACGGGTATCTTCACTGTTAACAACTAGGTTGATTGCGAAAGGATTTTGATGCTCTTCTAAATTTTTTTTAAATGTTTCTCACAACTTTGTGTAATTGTTTCTTTTATAAAGGTGAAGTTTAGATGATTTTGCAATATTTTATTCGTTACATACCATTGGGCTGCAGTGATCAGTCCCGGGCATTCATTACTTTCAGAGGAGATAACTCTGGTTAGTGTCTTTAACACTTCTCCTTCTGTTCTTAAATGATTCAGTCATTTAATTGGCTGACCGCGTGATAAGGAACAGAACTATTTATTTTAGCCCTGCAACGAACATTTGAGTGTAAATAATTTGAGACCCAACCTGTCTGTTATGGGCAAAGTTAAATGCATATTATGGTTGAAATCCTAAAATAAAACAATTTTTTACACATTTTCGTGAAGAAAACAGAAAATTGCTAATTACCGCTAAACTAAGCGTTATAATAAAAAATGTTTGATATAAAAGTTGTAAGGTTTTAAATTCTCTACAACTTTTACTATATACATTTTTGCGTTAAAATGCATATTAAAGTCACAATCTTAAAAAAAAACAATTTTTGCGAGAAATTAGCCCTTCCAAGAATTTCAGAGGACATGGTGCCAACCCTATCTTGTAGAGCATGAAAATTTAGTAAATGAGCGATTTAAAAAAAATCGTAGGAGCCGTTTTTGAGAAAATCACAAAAAATTGAAAGATGTCACGAATAAACTACTACTTCCGGTTGACCGATTTTAAAGAAAATGTACGTGTAGGGTCCCCTAGTAGTATCTAACTTAAGTTTAAAGGTTCAACTTCGTACAATGTTCCGTTCTTGAGATATTTTGTTCATACACACACAGACCAATTGCTAAAATATGAATTTTTGGGTTAAGGGGGTCTAAAAACGTGTAAATCCGGTGAAAACTTAATTTCGAAAAATCGACTTAAAACCAAAATTTTCCTTCCTATATATTCACATAGGCAAGATAAAGTAAAAAAACTGTAACATACTATATGGGTTGAATAATATTATCGTTATAATTCACAAGTAAACCGGTATGTTAGCAGTCACTGAACTAAATAAACAGCGTTTCAGAAGTTGGCTGAAACAGTAATTGTTTACGTGAACTGCCTTCTTTTAATTCTCAATTAACACATTACAAAAATAACTTGTAAAGAAATAATGACTCTAAAATTTTGGTACAAATTACATTAGTTTAAAAGTTTTTTCAAAATATTCAAAAATTTGTTGAAAATTTCATTTGTAAATAAAAACGGCTATTACAGTACATAATAATATTCTATAAAATGTATTATTACATTATTTATTCGAATAGTAAAAAATGAAATTCTTCCGGAGAACCCATTTGTTGGTACTTCCTTTTACATCTTCTAAATAGGTAGTGAGTATTTTCCAATAACATTCACAAAATGAAGTAAAATCTGTAGAATTCCTACGGGAAATATTAGGATATTACAGTAAAATATAATATCAGATAATATTACGAGTATATACGGGTGTTACAGAAGAACGATTTCTTAAGAAATAATATATTACGTTATAAGAACATATAAATAAAACTGAATATGGAATCGCTCCAATAAATAGTAGAAAATGCTGTGGAAAATCTATTTAGCACAATTTATTTTATACTCCCATTTCCCAACATCTTTGAACGATCTATCATTTTATTGGAATATTAAAATCGTCTTGAATTTTCTGCATGATTAAACATTTTAACTTGAGTTTAATGTGAGAACATAATTTAATAATTTAATTTTTATTGACAAATATATAAAAGAATAAAACGATTAATCTATTTTATTACTTGAGCAATAAATAAATAATATTAGAACAAGTATTTGAAACCAATAGCATGGTTTTTTAGAATTATCTCCAATTTTCTAGAATGATCATTGAAAATCATGATCATCCGGCAATATTAGTCGAGAAAAATAAGGGTGTTGAAAAAACCTGGATTGTTTTTCTTGATTACGTTTTGTTTCTACATTACTGCCAATAAATTTGCCTTTTCTGATAATACGCGTAATGATAGTGTTGTAATTCGTGAATGTGTTGCAAAAAGTTTCATAACTCTGTTGTTTATTTTTAGAAATATTATCTGTAATTTATTTTTATTTATTTATTTTTAGAATTATTATCTGTAATTTATCTTCAGATTGATCTATCCATTATGTATTGTAATTTAAAAGAAATCAATTTTTTTGGTTTTTGCTGATTTATTGCTTGAATTCCTCTCTTTAAAATGATGTATTTAGTTTGCTTTTACGATCAGTAAGAATATTTTTACTCAAGTTTTTAGGAGTGCATGTCCATAAAAGAAAAAATTATTTTATTTTTACATTTACTAGCCTACCCCACGAAGGTCCCGAGTTCGATTCCCGATCAAGGTCTGGAAATTTCATAAGTTAAAACCCACCGTTACATAATTCACTGTAGTTGCTAATGACCGAGCTGTTGATACGACTTTAAATAAACTAAAAGAAATCTACGCTGTCATGTGGTGAGCAGTATTGGTCCACCAGTGCAGTAGCCTATGAAAGTAAGTTTAAGTCGTTTTGCTCAGAAGTATTTTAGGTACATTTTTCTCAAAAAACATTTAAGATAATTAAATGAAAAAATACCAGTTATACATCTCACTTTGTTCTACAATATGAGGAGATCAGAATTGTTAAAAAATTGAAAATTAATAAATTAAAAATTAATTTCACCAAAATTTTTCTACCAAAAATAGTATATAAAAAAAAAATATGTCGGAAATGTGGTTTTCACAAAAACTCAAAACCCTTCCGCTCAAAATTTGTGTAGAAAGTTCTCTTCTTTATAAGAAAAAAGAATTAAAGCTTTTGCTACTATAGTTCTTGAGAAATGTGTACCTAAGCTAACATTATGGAGGATGCAAATACGAAGTCCCCTAATATCTCATATAAAAATGTACTCACTGATACTTAATTTTCCTCGTGTGTCCGTGTGTTTTTTCAAAATTAAGGTACATTCTGTATACAATCTTTACAATATTAATTTGTCTTTAATCTTACATCTTCAATAATTATTGCTAACTGTATTTTTATAATTACAAAATAAATAAAAATTGTGTCAAACACTCACACACCTTTATCTTGCCAATGTGATTAATTAAAAAAATATAACATATGTTTAATCATTAGAAATCAATGTAAAATAAAAGCCATAACCGATTTAAATTATGAGTGAATGACCTAAAATGAAAACCAACCTCTCAAGAACTTAAAAATACGTAAAATAACTTGATCGACGGTAAACTAAGCAATGTAGACAAGGACTAAGCTCTGTAACACTTTTTTTGAAATAACGTAAAATGAATTTATACTAAGACCGCAATCTTAAGAAAATACCGTTTTTCGATTCTATGAGAAAAATACAGAAAATAACGCTAAGGGTTATAAAAACAAAGTTTTTAAGAAAATTGCACAAGTAAACGATTGACCGAATTTGGTTAAAATGTTCGTATCGAATTCCCTAGTGGTACTTAAGTTCAAAATGTTAACTTCGTACGATTGTCCGTTCTAGAGATATTTCGTTCACATGCACAGACCTAACGCTAAAAACATGTTTTTGGGCTCAGAGGACCTGAAAACGTTTTGTTCCTGTGATAACTTGATTTCAAAAATCGATATGAAATCAATCCTTTCCTATATATTATTTATACAGGGCAAGTGAAAGTAAAAATATATCTAAAATAAAAAGTATTAATTTATAAAATACTAGTACCCAATTTCCCTCGTTGTAGGTCTATTGAAAGTTATTCTGTATAATCTATACAGTTCAATTGTCTTGAATCTTACAAGTTAAATAATTTTTCTGGTTGTATTGTACAGTTGCAAAATGGAATAAAATAATAAATGTTAACAAAACAAAAAAACATCTTACATTTAGCACTATGCAGCTGTAGATCTGAACACTTTTACGTGCTTGACATGGTATGGAGAGAGAATTCTATTCCCAAGATTCACAAATATTTCATTTTATATGGATGGAAATAACATTTCTTTTCGATAAAATGTAAAGAACTGAAGTAGAGAAAGTTGAAAAAGCTAAAGTAAAAGGTTTACTCCACGATTTTCAAAGTCGTAAATTTGGGAATTCTGATACAGGTAAATTTTTGACTAGTTCTTTTGGGTGTCAGTGAAACCTGTTATACGAGTACGTAGTTTTGTATAATAATGACCCCTTAAGAACATATTTTCAGTTCACTATTTAAATTGTTTTTTATTAGTTGAAAATAAAACTGTAACATATTAGTTCGTTTTTGATACGACACGCATAGATTTAAGATTTAAAATATTCACGTAAAGAAACATCAGGTGTGAATCATTGACACACGACTTTCTCTTGCCAATATTGAATAATATAACCTATGTTTTATCATTAGTAAACAATATAAAATGAAAACCAACCTAATTTTAATCGTGAGTGAATGACGCATATTGAAAATCAACCTCTGTAGATTTTAAAATTCACTAATTGACGAATAAACTTCCTTTAAAGATCCTTTAGAAAAATGGTTGAAATATACGTTGTAGATTTTTTAATTTTTTTATAGCTTTAATTTCATACATTTTTGTCGTAAAATGTATACTAAGCCCGCAATCTTAAAAATCCCATTTTTACCATTTCATTACATACTGTCATCTCTTGTTGAACGAAATAGATTTGTAAACTCCATACAACATTTTCGAATAATTATAAAAATACGATAAAAACAGTAATTATTATCAATGTAATAAAGTATATTAAAGAACTTCTGTTTTTTAATAAATTAGTAAATAAACTTGTGAGTATTTCTCGAGAGTTGTTCATTAAACATAAATTACAAATTCTTGTTTATTTGTATGTATGGTGTGAAAACGTTTATTACATAATTATATAATTTTACAGTTCAATAATAATTATCTAGTACTTTAATTAAATATTAATATCATTGCGATAAAATTTATGTGCACCAGAGGAAAAGTGAGACACAATTATTACGAGTTTGTTTTCATTTATAATTAATTATTCTTTAACAGTATTTTATTTTGTTTCCTGATGCATATGAAAAATATAAATGCCACCAGAATAAACAAAGTTAAAAATAATAAAAACAAGTTGAAATAATTACTGAACAGTATAACTTTTGCAAGATTTTAGAAACAGAGAAAGCGAGAAAAGGAAATTATTATTAATTATACAATTACAAAAGAAAAGAAACCGTTTCAATTTTGACAAAAGTAGAAGATAACTTTAAATATTATATATATTCAGGCAGTTTTATAAATTTAGAACTTGAACTTTCATTTAAGTAGAAAAGGGCGCCAGCGGAAATGATTAATGCTATCACAATTAGAATGATAATATAAGGAGAAACTTTGAGAAATTCATTACAAAAATAGTGGGTTAATTTCAATTCAACATTTCTGAAGTTAAAGTTCTTGTATATTCTATAATATATTAGAAAATATGAAATATATTCCATACAATGGATAGATTTTATATTATCTATGAACTTTTCCTTGGATTTTCATTCTAGAATATAACCATTCTTGATTCTGACACTATTAATGTTGGGATAACTTCCATAATAATTAATATTGTAATTGCAGTTTTAGTGTTGATAATTATATGTTATATAATTGAGTGTAATAATGATTTTATGAATAAATATTTCTAGTTGAAATTAAATTGAGTTCTATTCAACAACCTCTGTTCAATATAACCTAAATCTATCATGAACAATAATTTAATCAGTCCCTTTTTTCAAATAACAGAGAATTTATGCATATTTTTATATGTAAATCAATCATTTCAAACCAAATATAAATTTAAATAAGTTAATTAAAATTACATTACGTTTATTAAATACCTGTATTAAAGTTAATGAAATACTTCATTTGTGTATCATGTTCAGCATTCATCATTATAATTTTGTTAAAATTTCAATAAACGTCAAATACAAATACATATGTATACAAAATATACATGTAAAATGAAGTATATATATATATTTATTGATTTCAATATATTTTTCATTTATACTTTTTACTTTAATTCTAGAGAGAGTATTTGATCCTGTCAATCAGCATGAAATATTTAGTTAAGAAAAAATAAAGCAACAGTTTACACCAGGAAAAGTGAAAATTATAATAGACAATCAAAGACTCAGAAAGGCCAGAATATTATTTATTCCGTACCGGCTTAACTGAATTAAAATTTGAACATTCTTTCCAAATTGGGAAAATAATATTGTACGTATTATGAATGAAAACATTTAATTAACTCTTATTTCTCTATCAAATTAATCACAAGTTAAACTATGTAACATATTAGTTTTATTCTATTTACTCAGATCACTTTTTCTTTAAATTTTATCTGAACAGTCAAAACTCTTCACTTTTTCTTTAAATTTTATCTAAACAGTCATTTGCTAAATGAAACTCTGTTATGCCTACGGTTTGAGATGTGACAAAAAATTTGATAAATAAATTTAACTACAAATAAATTTTTAAGCTTATACAAAATTTGAATTAATCTTCTTGCCTAGCGATGCACTTATTCTAACGTTGATTCCATGATTGAAATCATTTTTGGAAGGGCCTTTAGCTGCTTCATTATGACCCTTTCTAGTCGGAAATAATGTCAAAACATTTTCGTTTTAGTACGGTTTTTATTTTAGAAAAGAGCCAGAAGTTGCATTTTGCTAAATCTGGAGAGTAAGGTGGATGTAAACTGGAATAATTTGTTTCGGCAAAAAACTCACGAATCAGAAGTGAGATGTAGCATGAGGCTTCAAAAATCTAGGAAAAAATTTTGCATTGATTCGTCTCGTTTGCAGTTAAACGTATCAGGTAAAATGTTCCTCACGGGCCCATACAAGATATTCAGTTTCTTGGTAAGCTCTAATATAGTTAACCACCTGTTTAAACGATTCAATTTTGGCACTTTTTGTACTTTTACATCTGTTTTTGAGGTCAAAGGATGTTTTGACGTTACTCATCTTCAACGACTCTCATTTCCGTTTTTAAATTGCTCATATTTGTCTTAACAGTCACCACATTAACGCCACATACTAATTGTAAAATTTCATGAGTTTCTTTAGCACTTTTTGTAATTTTAAACAGAATTTAATGGTAACGCGTTAATTAAAATCCATGATGAGGGACAGACGCAGTAAACACGACTTGACTCTTCCGGTTGGCACTGATTATCAAAAAAATTCAGGGTATCGGACCGTTTATTTAAAATGTATATGTTGTTACCACAATGTTCGTAATAAAATTATTCATTGTATATTTTTGAATCAAACTCCGTATAGTATTTCATACTTATTCACACATACGAAACATGTTATTATATGAAGCTAATATTACAATTACTTTAATTTTCTTTCAATTTCTTTGTATTATTTTTTTTTATAAAACGGTCAATACATACATGCAGTTCTACATTAAATTTAACCTCTTTTATTGTATGTCACACTTTTAATACAATAACAGTCGCAAGATTTGACACGCTTCTAAGCGTTTTGATACACATTACTCAATAATATAAAATGGGCTTGCGTAACCTTAATACGTTGTTATAATAAACAGACATACTTTCATATTATGAAATAGATTTTCATAAAAGAATGATGTGGCATGTCTCTTTTCATTAAAATAACACATTATTTTTGTTGCATATTAGATATAATTGTTAATTTTAAGTTAGAATTAATGATATCCATTTTGCTTTTTTTTAGAACATTAATTAATATGATATTACTTCCCTATTACATTTTTAAGAACCAAAATTAATAATTTAATATTAATTACTAATATTTACTATAATTTTTACTTTCTCTTGCTCTGTATGAAATATTTTTAGGGAAAGTATTGTTTCATGTCGAGTTTTCGCCGGAAATACATGTTTTCAGGCCTTCTGAACCTACAAAAACACAACACGTTTTTTCTGATTAGTCTGTGTGAATAAATTATCTCAAGAACGGATATCGTACAAAATTGAAACTTAAAATTTAAGTTAGGTATACTGCATTAGTAGTAGTTTTTGTCAAACAATTTAGCGTTGTGATTAGCAACATAGTAATCGATTCTGTTTGTCGTGTTTTGATTGTACACATTTAAATTCTATAAAAAAATATTATGCTCGGTACACATTATCACTTCAAAAGTTAACAAAGGAGAAAGTATAAGCAATTTAATTTCCTTAATTAAAGGTCTGCCTGAGATTAACTAGTTAAGTCCCCCACAATGCACCTAATTGGTTTATTCTGAATTTTAAAAATTCTTTTCATATTACTCTGTGATGAATTACCGCAAACTAATAAGGCACGCAGGATAACACTCGTAATTTTAACCGTGACAAGCTGATGTTTTCAATTTTTTATTTTTTAATCTAACAATTTGTTTACGGAAAACATTCTAGATGTTATTTTACCACAGATTTGATCGGTATAAAATCAATAGAAAGACTATATCAACTGAAACTCTAAGAAACTTTACTGTTTGTACGTGTACTAGGTTATTATTATAAATAAAAAAATGCACTTTTCCTTACATCATGTTTTTTGAACTGTAAAACTGACATTTCTCCCATACAACATCAATTCGTTCAAGAATTCTACTGCAGGTTCTTTTCTAATACGTGTATTTACTTCGAGGGCATCATCTACAAGTTAACTTCACTTGTTTACAGAAAATGACATCAAGAGAACTAACATGACGGTACCAAGCGTTTCTGCATATTTTGTTAAGCTATTTTTTTCTCTTAAGCAACTACATTTTGTTGTTTGGTTGAAAGGTTGCTGATTTATTTACTGGTTTTTCCTATTTGTAATATAGTTATAAAATTAAATAATTTAATAATAAAATTTAATTAATAGTTATAAAACTAATAGTAGCCTACATAAAATTAAAGAAATCTTCAAGATTTTTTAGTTTTGAGTTATCCTATATGAAAATCAAACATTAGTTATGTAATAACTGTTTCCTGTCAAATACCACGATGATTTCCTCAATATCAGTTAAACGACTTCTCGGTACTCTTTAGACTACTATATTTACAGAAGTAAAAACCCTTTTTAGAATAAATTAAAACTAGGAGATTTAACCGAGCTTGAATATTTTCAGCATTTTATAAGAAGCGATGAATATCAAACGCTTCAATTTATATTGCATATGAAAATAAGAATATGGGAAAACAATTAGTTGGAAAATGCAGAACATTTTGGTTAAAAAATGAGAAGGGTGATTTAAGTGCTTTTAATCTTACCTCTTCCCTTTAGCAGAGAAGAAAATAAAAATAAACAAAAGGAAAATAATGGAGTATTAAAAGTGGTTATACAGGAAAATTTTCAGGATCCTGGCCATAACATAGTATAAATTAGGAGAGGTCATACGATTGAACAGTCAATCGGCTGTCGACTAAGCCTACGATGGCGTTTTATAATGAAAATTTTTATATAAGTTAAATATTTTTATCGTATTTAAGGAAAGACTGTACTTTGCATCCTGCCAATGTTAAATTTGCTATTTTTAGGTACATTTCTCACAAGATTGGTAAACGATAGGGAAATGAAACTTTACTTACTTGTAGTTGTCGGGTTGCTCAAGCTACTGACATTCTCGCGACTTAACCCGTTAAACCATAAAGTTAAAAATAGAATAAGGAATAATATAAAATCTTTACAAATTTCTTTTACGGTATTTTACATATTAATAATTTTTCTAGCTTTTGAGGAAGTCATAAAAGTGCCGGAATATGGGAATCTACAAGAGAAATAACTGGTAAAAATTTCACCCTGGTACGTTTAATGGTTTCCGAGAAAATGTACCTAAATGTTAAAAATCTAAATTTACGGGAACGGGCAAAACACAAAAAGGCACAAATCAAAAACAAAATGTACACAATCAAGTAAATTTCCTACAAACATTTGGTTAGAAAGCAGCACCAACAGCTGGGAGTATTAAAAACAGTAATGCAGCTATTTTAAAAACTAAAATTCCTTTTGCTCTAAAACTATTGGTACAAAATTATGAAAAATATGGTATAAAATAAATATAAATATAAATAAATATAAGTATAAAATAAATAACATGGTGACACGATAATATTTCTGAGTAAACCTCCTAAAAACTTATTTTTTTTCATTAAAATAATTTTTTCACGTAATTAAATGTTTTTGTGGTTGATCTCGGTCTGAACTATTGAAAAACATAAAGACCGAAAAATTCTAAATTTTCAATTAAAACCAACATACAGTCTCGCTTTAAAAAATAGAACCTCTTACGCATTAAAATACAATAATTACAACTGTTTTTTTACACAAACCCCTACCCAATGAACAAGCTTTTTATTTTATTTCTAATTAATTTTCTCTGATTTAAAACTTTGAGAATAATATAAAACAAACTTTAACAAACAAATTATTTGATATTAGGTTTCTTTTAAAATTGGAATACAATAATTTTTCTTGTTTCTGTTTTATTGAAACATTAAGAAAATAATTTTGTAAGGAAAACAAGTTTTTATAAAAGTTCATACTTGAAAAATAATGATTTCCCATGTTATTAAAACTTAATAAGATGAACTTGACTTGTAAAGTTTAAATTTTACAATAATATTGAAATAAAAAGTATAATGTTTAACAAATTCTGAAGAATAATATTGTAACTGTAAATATTACCACAATGTAAAACTATAAAGCAACTGGTACTCAAGGTTTACTTCTTTCAGTTTTATATTTATCTGTTTATTTTTTCTGTGGAACATGTATATAGATTTCAATAACTTGGTAAAAGTTTAGGAAACAATTGTGTTTTTAATGGAAAGAAGTTCTACAAATTATTTTGATAACCAAGTTTTATTGTAAATATATTTTAAAGTTTCTGAAGTTTACTTTAAAATTAAAACGTATATGTAACTTTAACATTATATCTTGATTAAAATTTGAGAAATTGTGTTTTACTTTTTCGATTAAAGTTTCGTTTGTGTCTTCACTTAATAAAATAAATCTGAAGGTTAATACAAATTCAATAATGTATATACACAAGTGCATGTGCAGAAAATTGATATTCTTTCTGGGCTGAATTCGTTACCAGTTCTTGTGTGTATATATTTTTTGTTTTTATATTTTGTGTTTATCTAGCACAAGAGCTAAACTAATGGCTGTTGTAAGAAGATGCTGTAATAGATTCAAGATTTTGATAAATAACTGTCATATTGAGCAGAATATAATATAATTAATCGGGTTGCCAATAACAACCCAATTAATTAATTAACCCAATATAATTAATAGAGTTGTCAAAGACATTTTGTACGACGTATGTACGAAATTGGTTGTTTACATTCAATTCGGTAATGTAAAAAATGGACAATTTTTGATTCGAAGAGCTTGCTGAAATGACTAATTATCTTAAAACTCAGTTAAGGAGCATTCAAGGAATACCATTTCTAAGATACGAGGGACGAAAAAAGTTTCCGGAATGGTGGTTTAGCGTGTTAATATTATGACATAAGTAATACTTACCTAATCACTTTTGAATAAGGATTCTTGCGCACAAACACACTTGTTCCATCGATACTGCCATTTTTGAGAGCAGCGGTAAAAGATTTCTTTCGGAATTTGTTGGAGGAGAATCGTCGCATTTGATTCAATGTCCTCCAAGGTTGCAAAACATTTTCCTTTGACCCATTTTCTGAGAAGGGAACACCCAACAGTCGCTTGGCTCTTCGAACTTAGTCTCAAACAGCTCGCCTGCGATTGTCATGCGACATTCCATCTGATCCGTGTTCAGCAGCCTCGGAACAAACTTCGCACCGACGCGTCTCATCTCCAAATCATCGCGTAAAAAGGATAAATTGATACCTGTGAAATACCAACTTAGTTTGCCAACTTCTTGATAGTCATTCTTCGGTCAGTTAGACCAGTTTTTTCACTTTTGCAATCATTTCGTCAATTCAGGATTTTAATGGTCTCCTCATCGTCCTCTTATGTCTCCTACTCTTTCTTAAACCGAGCGAACCAGTCGTAAACAGCGGATATTTTTAGTTAATTTTTACCGTAAACTTGCTGCAGAGTCAACAACGTCTTAAAAGCCGACGTTCCGAATTTCCACATGAACTTGATGTTTGCACGCTGTTCGAGCTGCGACATTGTGTTGACTTATAACCACTCTTATCCACGTCGCACGGAGGATTATCACCACTATGCACTGTCCAAACTTGTCAAAAATATTTAAACAAAAGTGTGCACACAATAATATTCCAAATTCGGCTATCTTATTGCTTACTTGGCGACGGCAAGGCAATTACGAGATCTTTTTTAACGCCCCTCCTGTTTTAACCATTAATAAAAATAATAATAATGATGCTAACAATAGGCTTAATTTTGGAACTTATTTAAATAGAAATATAAAATTTTGTAACGTTAAATTTCAGGAGTATTATCTCGTAAGCCATAGAATTAAATAAATGGAAACGTGGAAAAAAGTGAAAAGGTTCCTTTTTTAGTGCTTGTTTAGCCACAGTGGAGCACTCTTGTCAATTCGGAACCTTTCAGTCCTTTCTGGCGTGATAATCTCTAATGTTCTGAGCACGCTTCGGTTTGGCTGCTTCTGAAAATTCCCTCTTCTTATATTCTCTTTTCTATGTAGTAAGCCGATGGTTGTGGTCCTTGATGACCTGTTTGTATTTGGGTGATTTTTCCGTTAGATCTTCGTGAGTTAGTCCAAGTTGTAAATCCCAGTTGATTTATTTGTGCCACATGTTACTTTTTAATATAATATTAAATAATTTAATACTCAAGGTAACTAATTTAATTTTAGCGTATAATATACATATTGTACATAATCTCTAAATAATGTTTCTAACTAATTCATAGAATAAAAATATATAATAGATTAAAAATTTACCACTTATAATTTTATATATTTCAGTAATAATATATCATAAAGTAAAAAAGGGTTACATTTTAATAATAAATATAATGAAAAAGATTGATTATGAAATTTAATATTTGGAGTTAGCTATATTTAATTAAACGTTCCGTATATTAAGCAATATACTGAGCAAGAAAAATGGTTGACAAGGACTGTAGTATAGCTATTATTTTGTTTTAATTTAAAAGCCACAAATGCCGTTAGCAATGAATAAAAGGTTAAATGGGCTGCTTTGGTTGTACTGCCTCTGTTTTATCTGTATATTCCCGGTTTGAGAATTACTATATTAAAAACATTGTAATTCGTTACCTCAACGTTATTCGTTTAACAGCTACTGCATTAAAAAAAACACTGTTTATTATTTTAATGCAATTAAAATATTAACATGTACCGTACGTAAATATGGTTGAGAACAAGATTTTCCTAAAGAGGAATATTTTCCCAGTAGACTACAAACGCACGCTATAATATAGTGAATATGAAATCCTAAACGGATGAAATTCATTTTAGTAAAGGTACATGCAGAAAAAAACAATATAAATTTAAAAGAAATATATATGTATAATGTGATATTTATTTCGGCTTTTTTGGGATCTGGTTACATTTATAAATATCATCTAGAAGAACATTTATTTTTTTGTAATCCCTAATTTGTGTACGTTGCAATCTGTTCAATTTAGAACAACAAGCAACCCCATGACCTAATGAGATGAGGATGATGTGTATGACGTCTAAATGAGGTGTAGTCTTGTACAGACTCAGGCCGACAATTCCTGAGAGAGTATGGTTAATAGAACCCCAACCATCAAAGTACACCAGTAACCACTGCCTAGCATTCAAATCCGTATAAAAGTAACTACCTTTACTAGGATTTGAACCGGGAACCTTCGTCTCCGAAAATCAGCTTTTAAACAGCTGATTTTGGCGACGACTTTATCTCTACACCAACCCGGTGGGTTATAAGAACATTTATGAACAAGAAATTTATTTCAATTTATAACATATATATTTATTTACGAGTTGCATTTATATTATTACAGTTTTCATAATTATTAGAAAGTACAAAAAATTCCTTTATTTAATAGCTTATTAAATAAAATACAACAATGTTTTGTAACTAAACAAGACCAAACATAAAGTTAACTGAAAAATATGGCTATTAACTATCAAATAGATATAATTATTTTTACTTACCGCCGTTACGTACGGATTTTAGGAATAGTACAACAATTTGATGTCCCTAACAGACCATTTGCCAAACATATCAATCCAGTTCGTAGGCCTACTAATAATTGACACAAATTCTAATAACTTTTAATCCGTTGTGATGTGTCATATCATTGTGTAATTCTAAAATAGGTTACATTAACTCAAATTGAAAATTAATTAAATGAAACAAATAGTTAAAATAAAATTGATTGATAAAATTGAGCCGCATTGGCGTAGTTGGTAACGTGCTCGCCTCGCATCATGTGGTCCTGAGTTCGAATCCCACTCAGGCACGGCATGTTTTCATACGCTTAAAAAAAATCATTTTATCCTCCATTGCACAAAAGTTACACCCCAACGTCGTTGCTAATGACCGTTGTAGTTGATGCGACGTTAAATCAATCACAAAAAAAATTGATTTAAATGTAATGAGCTTTGAAATTAAACTAAAACAAAATGATTTCAGAAAAATTAAATTAATTTTTTTGGTATAGCTTAATATAATTTATTATCGATGACACTTTTATGTATAATTCTACTTATGTTATGACTTTAAACTGAATATAAATTATTGTGATATTGAAAATATATTGATGTGAAAATGTTTTAATTAATTATTATTATTTAATGAGGTCAAAATTAGTTAATCTACTACATAGTTACGATATTTCTTCTTGTAATTAGCTCTCTACCAGTTGATTTCTTGTCCATACATCGATTAGGAATCAAATGTGGCATCGAGACATTGGTGTTATCGGTTTTATTTTCATCTGCTTACTTTAAAAATCGTTAAGTTTTTCAATTGGTTTTATATTTCAAATGGATCATGATGGTGTTCTAATTTCTTTTTTATTATTTTGTTAATCACTTTAAATTAATTATTCAAAATTATACCTTCTTTTGTTTTATGACTTCAATACTAATAAATTTGTATCTTTGACTTATGAAATAATTATTTATATTTCTTTTATGTTCTTCTTTTAAATCTAGTTTAATATAATTTAATTTTAGTTAAAATATTTTGATATTAATTGTAAATTATTTATTCTGTTGATAATTATTATGATGATTATTTTCAATGATTTATTTAAATTCTTTTACAATTGGATTGTAAACTTGACCTTCGATCAACGATATTGTAAAGCAAAGATTGCTATTCTACAGTTGTGAGCTTGAAGGTCAAATGAATTAGCCACAGAATTGGCAGTTCACTTTTTCAATGTGCTACTTTTACGATTACTTTATTTTCACAAGCACATGAACATTTCGAAAAAAACACTGTTGTTGTTTAGGTCATCAGCCAAAAGACTGGTTTCAATCTTAGAGGATTTACCGAGTAAAACTAGGAGTGAGGTCGTTTAATATTGCCCTCGTCACAGAGTGGAAAAGTGCTTATCAGCATGCTTCCCTTTGTAAAGCACATACATTCCACGTTGTAAATGATATTTCACTTAGTATTCTGACTATATGTTGTTGTTTAGGTCAGCAGCTGAAAGGCTGGTTTGAACCTCTAGAGGTTTTACTAAGTAAAAACGAGGAGTGAGGTGGTTTACTATTTTTCACTGAGTTAAAAGAGTATGCGTGTCAGCATGCCAGACCCTCCAAAAAGCACCTACTTTCAACCCTGCAAATGACACCTTCACTTCATTTACCACAGGGATTGGCTGTATAGTGAAATTCATTACTATCAGAGGCGATAACTCTGACTAGTGTCTTTTACAACTCTTCCTTTTCTGTTCTTAAATTAAGTCATATATTTGGCTGACTATGTGATAAGAAACAGAACTAACTTTTGTATCCCTGAAACCAGCAGATCGGTGCAATTAATTTAACACTCAACCTGCTTGTTATGGTGTTATGGGCAATCTGAGTATATATAAGTACGTAAAACCTGAATCAATACAAGTAAATTTAACCGAGAAATGATGCTGCCATCTTAGAAAAGAATTTCAAAACTCAAATGTGTAGGTAAACAGACTATTCCCAGTAAACTCGAGCCAAGAGGGAAGCTTTATACTGTCTTTCCATCTCAATATCTTTCTGTCACCTTGCAGCCAAAACACACAAGTGATGCTAACGATTTAATAATTCACTTGATTCAGATGTAACAATATTTGTTTTATAATTGACATACTGCATGAACGAACTATCAATAATTTTGATGTATATTATTTTTTCAGGTGACATTAGTAGCGGCAATAACATCGGTGAAATGTAAACCAGAGGCTGGAGGTTACATTCCATATCCATTACCAATCGGCAACCATATTGGAGGCGGTGCAATCGGAGGAGGGGCTATAGGAGGCCCATTCGAAGGACATGGACAAGCACCAATAGTACAGAAGCATATATACGTACATGTCCCACCACCAGATCCAGAATATCAGGCACCAAGACGACCAATCATACCTCCACCACCACCAAAAAAACATTATAAAATTGTTTTCATAAAAGCACCATCGTATCCATCTGTACAAGCACCTGTTATACCAGCACCACAAAGTGATATTGAGAAAACTCTCATTTATGTGTTACATAAAAATCCAACAGATGCTGCTCCTATCGTTATACCAACTCCTCAGCCTACGCAACCAGCAAAACCAGAAGTATATTTTATAAGATATAAAACTAATAAGGAATTACCAGGGCCACATCATGATGAGGTGTCAAGAGATAGTTCGGAATTCATTTCAACAACCTTATCACCCCGCCAAATATCAAGTACGATTAGAAGTACTTTAGTAACCCGACAATCGGGTAGTGGCCCAACTGCTGTAACTATATTACCACGCTCAAATTCACATAAACATTAGTTTAATTAATTAAGAAACAATTAATTAGTGATAATTTATTTTTATTATTCTATTTATGTAATTATTGTAACAATATAATTTATTTGTATTACATTTTTTAATTGATGAATTATTGTATATTGTAATGTTTTATTAGGTCAACTGATTTTATAACTTGTTTTAATATTATTTAAAAAATAAAAATAACTTACTTTTTTTAATCATACAGTATATATTATTTTATTCCTAGAAAATAATTTTATAAAATTGTCGATTTCTTGCTCCTTTTTATTGATTCAACCCTTACACTGCTAATTGAAGAGGATAATTTACAAAAAAAGTTATAACCGTTTTAAAATTATTTTCACAACTAACAAAAAAACTGTAAACAACAAACAAATTTAATCAGCTTCATGACATACCAAAACCTCGCTGCGCTTAAACTGAAAGCGATTTACTTCTAATGGCATCTTATACGTTAAAAGCCAAAACGCTGTACAAATAAAACTAATTAGAAGATAGAAATTTTGCTGACATCCGTTTTAATCATCGATGAAAAGTGAGAGATTCGACTTCAGAATAGTGGATTATGTGTTATAAGAAAAAGTGAAAAATCTATTTCTTCAAAAATGGTACTGTTTGATTTTTAGAATGTTTACATTAATTTCTAGGCAGAAATCGAAATGTGATGATTTTTTTATATCAGCCCCTGCACCACCATGAACTTCGACCGGTGGGCAAATACAGTACTTTAATAAGAACAAAAGAAGTAACAAAAAATTGTTGGGCGCCTTTCTGTAAGCAGAGCATGAGAAAATAAATAAAAAAACAATATTTCCTTGTTCTAAACTAAATATTTAATGGATCTACTACTAACTTAATTAACTAACTACCAACAAAATTATCCTTAAACTACCCTAACCTATTTTAAAATATAGCCAACCTTTACTCTGCCGCGAATTTAACACAAAAAAACAACTTAAAAAACCCTTAATAAAAAAGTATAGGTATAAATTTATCTCCAATTAAATATGTGTCCCCTTTCTTCTTCTTCTCTTTGTTCTCTTGGTCACTCCGCGTTCTTCTACTCACTTCTTCACAAACTTCCTTCCTAAACGACTCTTCTGTTTCACTCTGAAGTCCCAAGGGAACTAATTGTAAATTTCCAGGGTCCGAACCAGGAAACCTCTGAGTGATAAGCCTCCCTCTCCCACCAATCGTTCAACCAACCTGGAGGGCTAACGGGAAATTTGGAAGAGCCCAGTGATTGGCTGAAAGTTGGTAGGTGGAAGAAAGACCCGAAAACACAGAGGTAGAAAATACACCGGCCTAATGAATATCAGATGGTTGACAGTTGGCTATATTTACAACTTATTGCCTAACTACTATTCTAACGTAACTTATTCTAACAATGGGAGTTTCCGTTTACATTATTTAATGGCTTGTACTGAGTAATGGAAGTTATAGTAATTGGGAATTTCCATAACTTCGATTGTTTGTACAATATTGTATTTTGCTATGGTAAACCCCGTAAATAATTTCAAAAATCTTATGGTTGTTATGTATGGGCATATGAATTATTTTTCTTCTTCTTTTTAAGTCCCTCTCCTATCTGAGAATGGAAATCCTAATCATTATGCGAACCTTATTCGCTACTGCACGGAACAGTTCCGTATTATTACATCCTAACCAGTCTCTCAGGTTCTTCAACTAGAATTTCCGATGTCTGCCAACGTTTCGCTTGCCCTTTATCTTACCCAGCACGATTAATTGTAAGATATAATTGTACCTCTAATCACATGCGTAAGATACTAAAGTTTTCTCCTTTCCATTGTCCCAACCAACTCACATTCTTTGCCCATTTTATCAAGCACATCTCTATTTGTTATTCTGTCTGTCCACGGAGTGCACCACATCCTGCGTTAGCACCAGCTCTTAAATACCTATAAGCTATCTTCTCTTAATACCTATTTCTATTATTAATTTGATATTATTGTAACATACATACGTCCACCGTTTAATGCTTTTCTTATATCAATTTTTTCCATATTATAAACATTTAAAAACTCCACGCGAAACAGTCAAAGAATGAGTTAGAATACTTAACAATTGAGAAGTAGTTTCGTGGTTTTACCACATTGTCAGCTCATCACAATACTTAAAAAATTACATGATTATAAGATTTATGTTTTTCAGAGATGTAAATCTCCTCTGTATATTATAATAATTACAGGAATCACTCACATTTTTGTAATACAGAAATACAAAGACTGTACACATCTCTGAAAAAAATAAATGTTCTGTAAAATCATAAATTGGTAACTGTAAAAATATAGTGCTTTAGTGTTTAAAACTTATGTTATAATTTTGTAATTTTAAATGTTGTGATGGGCTGACAATGTGTAAAGCTACAAAAGTGTTTCTCAATTGGTAATTTTATTTTTTTCTTTGACAATTTCTGGTGGCTTTTAATGATTTAATGTATATAAAATACAAATAAAATATGAAATTAATTTTATACATGATCTCATGTCGGTGAGCGCTGACTCATATGCTAACCTTTGTCTAACTACCAAGTGACATCATGTCACTATCCTGTAACTGAATACCCACCTGTGATGCTGAATAACATTTATATACCACAGGCCATGGTGGTACGATATCTTGGATTATGGCTTGACAGGCGACTAACCTGGAAGCATCATCTGCGTACGAAACGTTTAGAATTTAACCGCCACCAGAAGCTACTCTTCTGCTTAACCCTTGATCAAGATTGAACCTTCGCTTAAGATTTTAATATACAAATCCCTTTTAGGACCAATCTGGACTTATGTCTCCAGCTTTTTGGAATAGCGGCAGAGAGTAATTTAAAGTCGATCCAAGCCTTTCAATCAAAACTTTTAAGACTTGCTTCTGGCGCTCCTTTTTATGTAAGCAATAAAACCCTCCACAACAATTTCAAAATTCCGACAGTAAAGGAGCTAACCGCATCCTTGTATAGTAAATTTCACGAACGACTACATGTCCATCCAAACCAACTAGCCTGTGATCTAGCTACGAGGAACTTTCCAACTGTGTGACATTTAAAGCGAAAATGGAGTAGAGACCTCTTGGCCTGAATAACGGACAATACCCGAAGTTTTAATGATTTAAAATGATGGATGTACCACTGGGTACCTTTTTTCCCTTAAAGTGAAACTCCCCAACGCCATTTAAATATTATATACGAAAGTTGTGCAGCTCAATGTACAGTACCGTAATAAAAATTAAAGCCAAAAAAAAATGTTTTTAATTGTGTTCAATGGTTTGTTTTGCTTAGTAAAGTAAATTTTAGTAAGCAGTTTGTGGTTTTAACAGTATTGACATATATATATTATATAATTCAACAGTCATTCACATAGTTTTACTGCTTATAATTTGTTACTTTAAAGTTAACCATTAAAGCTATTAAATTGATAAACTAAAAGATACAATTTACCAAGTTTATGCGTTCATTAAATCTCTCTCTTACTTGAAATTATTGTATCCCTTTCACTGTCTGTCAAATGAGATTAACCGACCATCCCGTTCACTCTTTACATAACAAACTTGGCTCCTTTTCAACACTGTTTTGATATACCAAACCGCAGCTGTCCAGACCAGATAACATTTACTATATTACAATACATTAAATACATTTCAAATCGTAACTATATGTAACCTAGCATGTATACGCTTTATTACAGAAATTCTGTTGATCAATTAACTACTAATTGTACACTTATTTACATAATCGCTTTCAAATAGTTATCAATGAGTATTTGTGTAAGGTTTCCATTTAATTGGTGTTAATAGTTTCTATAATCATGACATTATCATAATAAATCCATTGTTGTGAATACTTTACAAATACAAAACCTTCATATTCAATATCGTTAACGATAACACATTGTTTAATTTAAATAATAGAAATTTTCCTGAGATATGAATTGGTATGTTATCATAAACCACCTCATCCGAATCTTGTTACTATAGTAGGAATAACAGGTATATGAGCTTTTCTGTTATTGCGATGCAGGCAGATTTGTCACTTTACCCGATTGATATTAGTCAAGGTATTTTTTTGTCATCAGTCAAACGGATTTTTTTGTCATCAGACTGGTTTGATACAGTTCTCAAATCTGTTCTATGTTGCAAACGTCGTTTCATATCTACATACCTGTAACACCCTACATTTTTGTAACTTGCTTTAAATATTCTAACCTTTGCCTGCCACTAAAATTGATTCCTAATATTACCCTCCATTATTGATAGGCCAATACCTGGTTGTCTTACAATATACCCTATTAGCCTACCCCTTCTTCTGGTAAGATGTTTTCATGTAGGTACTTATTTTTATATAGGCAGGTTGAGTGTTAAATTATTTGGACTCGATCTGCCAGACCCTGTGATCAGCCAGACCCTGTGGTAAATGAAGTGACTATGTCATTTGCAGGATGGAAAGTAGGTGCTATTCAGAGGGCCTGGCATGCTGACAAGCATACTTTTCCACCCAGTGAGGAAAGCATTGGTAAACCATCACATTCCTTGTTTTACTTAGTAAAGCCTCTAACGACAAGGCTTTTAGCTGATGATCATAACAAGAACAACATTATTCTAGAGAGTTAATAAGATAAGCAATATAGGTACTGAAAACCGATCAAGGAGATACGAAGATGATTATATTGACGGTGATGCTGAAAAACAAGAAAATGTTTGCTCTATTAATGAAGAATCTTAAAATATATTTCTGTGATAAAAAACATTTATTTATTTAAATACACTTTTATGTGACAATTTCATTATTTCTTCCTATTTTATTTTAATGTTTACAGTAAAAAATGATAAAGGCTGTACCTTATCAAAGAATCACTGACAACAAAAATTATAATGATTAAAACAATTGTATACAGCAAAAATTGTTCATTATACTACACAAATATTAACTATAATTTTATCATGAGCATCTAATTATCACCTTTAATTGAGAATGGTGAACCAAAAAGTTCTGAGTTTGATTTTATCCTGAACAATATGAATATGCTATGTTGTGAAGGTGGTACACGTCGTAATATGTCAAAAAATTATAAAACTGACCTACAGATTTCACTACTGCTGAAACAACCAGAATTTTGACTCGAAGAATGATGGAAGTTGCATTATAGAGTCGACTGCCACGATATAATTATGTGCTACAAAAACATCAAGGAATAGGAGAACGATGAAATTACTCCAATTCTTATTTTTTCAATTTCCCAAAAATTTGTTTCTTGCATATTCAGCGTTTACTATTTTCAGTCCTGAATTATGAAAATGTCAATTTTCACGACCAATGCTTCATTCAGCATATCCTACGTCTTCCCATTTTTTAAAGATCACCTTATATTTTACAGGTTATCATCCCAAGAAAGAACGCATTGTATTACCATTTTACAAACATTTGTTGTACAGTGTTTGCTACTTACAGTTCTTGAGTTGTAATCGTAGCGCTGACCTTGAGAAAATCGCGATGAAGAGGGTAGCAGTGCGGGATCATTATAGTACATTTCTACAAACTTTTTACACACATTATTCACAGCAAAAATAAATCATTCCGTTAAGATGCCGTTGTTTGATTGGTTATTACATTAAAATGGTAGTTTCTTCTTCTTTTTTTAGGTCAATAGCCGAAAAGCTGGTTTGAACCTCTAGAGGTTTTACTAAGTAAAAACGAGTAGTGAGGTAGTTTACTATTGCCTTCCACACTGAGTTGAAAGAGTATGCTTATCAGCATGCCAGGCCCTCCAAAAAGCACCCACTCTCCATCCTGCAAATGACACTATAACTTTATTCACCGCAGGGTCTGGCTGTATAGTGAAATTCATTATTCTCAGAGGAGACAACTCTGACTAGTGTCATTTACACCTCTACCTTGTGTGTTCTTAAATAGTTAAGTCTTATAATTGGCTGACCATATAATAGGAAACAGAAATATTTTTTGTAGCCCTGGAACCAGCAGATCGAGTGCAATGAATTTAACACTCCACCTGCCCGTTATGAGTATGGTAGTTTCATTTATAGTCTATATCTATCGTTCATGAAATATTATTTACAATTTACGTAGTGAGTGTATATTCACTAACGCGGACAATGTTTTTTAGTTACACTATTAGCAGCTAGGCTCGGCCGAGCGAGTAACACCATTTAACCTCATGGATTGCAATTCTATTGAATAGGTATCAGAAAAAATTATGACTTGTATCAACTCTATGTGAATAATAATTTGTGGTTTCACTCTGAAAATCCAAATTTTCGTTGCAATGCATTTAACGTTTTTTGATTTAAAGTAACTAAAACGAATATAAATACGCTATGAAAATTATTGAACTCTTGGAATATTTTAGTTACCCACCAAGGTGTTCCAATTTTGTGTCCTACTGATATATACAAATTTGTAAACCCCCAAAATACACCTAGTGTAATAAATATTCTTGTAAACAGTTTAAACATTTTAACATTACTATTCAGAGCACTATTTTGTGCGGATTTAAGAATATTTGTATGTTTTTTGTGTCGATAAATTTTGCAACTTATAGCTATGAATATAATTGAATTAATGATGAATATTAAGATTGAGACCCAAATAAATAAATTGGAAGAACTATAAATTAATCTACACTCATAAACGGGCTTAAAGGGTGAATCACTCTTAAGTAATTCACTTAACATAATGTGTACCACACATACGATGAATGGACTGCAATAACCATATATTGAATACTTTATCAGCAGACTTCTTTCGTCTGCTTTTGACCGCGTAGATACATTTACAGAATAGTTTTTGAACACAGTCCACATATCGTAGCATATCACATTAACCCAGAATACCCTACTTACAACACCATATTGTCTTGCATACCACACAAATTCACAAACTAACTTGTTATCACTTGGACCAACTTGGTCTAACAGATCATTTAAATTAAAAGTACCTCTGAATATTTCATCAGATGCTCTTTTCCAATCGCTAATCATACGACTAAAGTAAATAAGCCACCGATAGTGGTATACAAATTGTGATAGATCTTGTATAAACATATTTATCATCAAGTTAATTACCAGCTTTCCAAACATATTTCTTAACTCAGGTAAAATAAAATAAATTAAAAGTGTAATTATTAAACATGTTAATTTTGATAAACTACTTAATGCATTATGTTTCATTATTGACAACCAAGCTTCTGCATATTCTAATTCGGTTTCAATTGCAATTACTATCGAATCAGCACAAACTATAGATTTTACTTCGAGCAAATTATTAATATTTTCTTCACAATAATTAAAATCAGAAGATGTAAAGTTAAATTTGTAAGGTAAAAAGAGATTTTGATCAATAGTTGAAAAAAATTTTAACCTAATAAGATAATCTTGTATGATCAAATATTTATCACAAACTAATTTTTCATAATATGGTAAATTATTATTAACATGAAAGGTATTATTGTTAGATTCACATATCAGTTCTGTATTGAATTCATTACCATACGGACAACATTTGTGACGTGGTACTCCAGTGCGAACCAGAATCGTATTTTTATAATAAAATGGATGCGAAATTAATTCACCGTCATGCAATAAAATATCACCGTTATTTAATTCATTTGCAATATCGCTTGTATTTCTCATTGTCCATGCCGTGCAAGAAAATACAAGATTATAATGTTTCTCCTTTACTTTTAATATTTTGACATCATAGTAATATTTATAGGCCGTAAAAATAATTATATATGTAATTATTATAATCAACGATAACAATACTTTATATTTAGTATCCATTTTTAAATGTATATTATAAATAAACAAGTTCCAATACTAGTTCATTTATAAATAACCATATTAATTATTTTAATTTCATAAATTCATACACCATAAAAAATTAAAAATATATATAAAAAAGTACAAAACACTTTTTCACAAAATATTGTACTTCATTTAAACCACACTTACTAGATATATTACTTTTGAATTTCATTACGTTCTTTAATGAACAGATGAGTACTTGATTCAAAAATCACAATTATGTAACAATTTATTTGAAATTCACTGAATTGTAAAAATTTGTATAACTCGTTTACGTGAATGACAACAACTACTGGTTAACTAACAGAAATACTAAATATGAAATTAAGGTTATTTTAAATATGTAATTAAATCCCGCTTCGGGAATTTCTGTAAATTATAACACGCCCATGTTAATTAAATATAGCTTTTAAAGGTTCAATTAATTTTACTAATAGCATCATTGAAATATTAAAAACTGTTTCATGTTTAAAAGTATTTATTAGAGGGTGTAAATTAATGAAAATAAATCTGCAAACGTAACATTTACTTTCAACAAACAAACATGTCCGGTGGTTTATTTAGAAATTTTAGATAGTCTCCTGATTCCACAAAACGATGAAGTTAAATGCTTACGTATGCATTTGAACCGAAGGCCCACCTTGTAAAACCGCATAATGGATAAAAAGAAAACAATTTGGTCTGAAATTATGGTGATTATTTTGGCTCTTAGACAGTAAACCCTAACTTTCTTGGGAAAAAATGTTCTGTTATAAAAAGTTGTATTAAGCCCGTGTAGAGTAACGGGGTGCAGCTATGAAGTACAGCTAGTACAACCAAACTCAACATGACACAAAGATTTCAATCAACATTCCTGTGACTGATGACTGAAGCTCCATGTTATGTTATCAACTAAATCATATATAAAGACTTAAACATTCCTTTTCTAAAAGATGAAATTAAAACCTGTATTACAAAACATCTAGAAAAATTAGAAAGACATAGTAAAAATGCATCTGCAATCAATCTTCTTGACAATAGCAACGACATCTACAGATTAAAACAGTTTTAAAATATTGATGACCTTCTCAATTTACTTAACCGACAATCATCACAGCCATCTTAATCATCGTTCACAACCATCGTCACTTTTTTTTTAACAAGACCAAAATTTAATTAAATACAAAGTTTGTTTTTATATATTTTATTAATATTTTTAATGCACACTACTTGGGTGTTGTATCTGTGTACTTTCAATGTTAAATTCCCACACTGTTATAATTTTTGCTTAAAATTTTTGTGTTAAATATTTAACTGATTGTAAAATAAATGCACTGTTAAAAAAATTGTTTGTTACGACACGCTTAACTATGATTCTCACGGATCGCTACAAAAATATAATTTTTAGCTCTTGTTAAAATTCTATTTAAAAAATCTGATTTGAAACACTCCCAAAATCCTAAAATAGATTTGGTAAAAAAAACGAAATTTTTCAATGTATATAATAAAACAATATAATTAAATAGTTTCGACGGTGCTACTATTCTGGTGGTCTATTGGAAAGTTAAGTTAGTTTCAGGGATTGTTTATTTAGGTGCATATCTTGTTTTGAAGGGTCTTTTTGGTGACGGAGATTGTTTATTTAGGTGCATATATTGTTTTGAAGGGTCATTTAGGTGACAAGGATTGTTTATTTAGGTGCATATCTATTAATTAATTAATAATTTAGGTGGATATCCATAAATAAAACTGATACAAACCAATACGAAATAAGTTTCTAAAATATTTTACTGTAATTATTGTAAAATTCGTTGTTGAGAATAAATTTTTTATTATTGTGCGAATTTATTTGCAGGATCAGATAGTAAGTACTATGATAATCATGCACAAATTCCCGAAATATATTCTTAATATTGACTTTTCGTTCAAAAAAATCATTACATTTTATTACAAAGTTTAGTCATTTTAAATCTTTCATATACGGTACAATACAGTATATCAAATTTAATAATATCTTGTATTTGTATTTTATATTTATTTTCCCCTGTCGTGAAACTTTTATCATATAGATACTTCTAGTAAGGAAGCCTAAATAATAGTTATTTGTTAGCCAGGTATTTCATAACATATATTGCCCAGGGAATATTACATAACTTTTTTATTAACTTTAACGGAGATCGCATGTTATTATTCTAGAACTTAACTCATTCATAATTAATTTTTATTCCAAAATATCTCACCTATGTAGAGATAAAATACCTAATATTAACAATTGTGCTATTTTAAATTAATTAAAATTTTAACAGTATATATTAATAATTATTTAAATGTACTCCAATTTTTTCGTTTCAGTCAACTTACGACTACGATAATTAATTATGCATGTGTTTCATTAACCTTCAATGTTTCACTTGAGGATTTAATGATTTAACTTTGTAGTATTTATAGTACACTAAACTTACATTTATTGTATTAAACACAAAGGTAGCGCGACGCAACATTAAAAAAAATTATTTTAGAAACTAACGTGGAAACGAACCTCTATCCTTTGGACCGAATGACCAAGTAGTCAAGCGCACGTTGGCTTATATACCAAGGAAGTAACTTTAGGTTTATAAACTATTTTAATAATTTTCTATAAAATTTTATTAAGTTTTTAGAATAGGCCTATTCATAATATTTTCTCTGGACTTCACTAAAAATAGTGCGTTTTCTGAATTAATTTAGCTTCTTTTTATTAATTTTAACAAATGTAAATTAATTATAAATTTAACCGCTACACAAAATCTACCGTAACACATTTAAGTAAAATAGTGGAAGGAAATCACGTAATGTGGTTTGTACAAAACGAGTTAAATCTCGACCACGTGCAATGATCGTGATTGAATCACAATAGAAACATTGAATAATATCAATTGTCAGAACAAAAAAAACATTTAATAATCGAAATTTGAATAGAAAATTATATATGATAGTTCTTAAGGGTGAGGCAAAATTGGCTTTGGACTTAACTTACTTGACCTGGCCTGACTTGTCATGACTTGTGTGACTATGCATCATTGGTTTCCTATTGGACTTAACTTAAGCTGCTATATTTTAAAGTTTCACACTTTAATTTATAATTTCGTTACTATAGTGATCGAGAGAAAAACATGTCTGCGAGTCCTTGTTATATTAGATTTGTTTTCTGAATATTCGGATTCAGAAGTCAAAGTTCTTATTGCATATATGCTAAAAGCAACAAAGAAACGGATGTGGATATCTCTATACTTGAAAAACGCAAAAATATAGTACGTAAAAACATACTTTAACACAAATAACTCAATAATGTTTTCGTTCACAATCATTATTAAGCCACGTAGGCTGAAAAAAAACATTTCAGATTGCGAAAAATAGAAGTGAAAGGGAAATATTGTCTACGGGGAAATAGTCAGTGGCGGTGGGGGATCCGGACTTAGAATGCAACCCAACACAAACCGGATCCTTCCTGACTCAAGAAATTTTCTACGGTCAGACTTGACTTTACTTAAGTAAAGTCAAGTCCGGAGCCAATGGCGCCTCATTTTTTAAAAGCCTATTCACGCGACGCTAATTTACTAGCTACTAGTACTCGTAGGACATACTAGTGCGTTGATGACAGTTCCCACGATGCTAGTTTACTAGCTGTTATTACTAGCAGCTTATTAGTTACTAGCAATGTTTCCAAACGTTCACACCGAGCTAGTTTTCTAGCGCTAGTCAATCATATGACCTTTTCACTCCTAGCGCTAGTAAAATCAAACTTGTTCAAAGTCACTAGCACGCTAGTAATTACTAGCGCTTTAACTAAACTAGCTGCTAGTTGTTCGTTCTCACGACGCTAGTACTAGCTGCTAATCCTCTAGCAGCTAGTAAACTAGCGTCGTGGGAATAGCCTTTAGACAGTCTTTAACAATATCAATCGGACACTAAAAATGTAATTTAGGAATGAAATTGCTAAAATAATAATGCAGAAAAACCCAAGGCGTTATTGTTTCATTTTAACACTGCATTCACATCAGAATCTTCCTTTTTTTCTAAATTTAAAAACAAATACATTACTGTAAATTAATACTATCCTGAATAAAATTGTAATGTAAGTGCGTAATGTCCATTATTATTTTTTTGAGGAATCGTTCAGCACCAAACGCTTGTTGTTGTTTTGTGTGGGATCCCTATTTCAGTAAATTGTCAATCTTTTTGATGAATTTTGAATTAAATTTACTAGTGACGGTGATATAAAAATTACAAATTTTAAATAAAGGTCAACTTTGTTGTTTAGGTCGTCAGTATTTCGGCTGATGACTAAAAATGAAATTCATTACTCTCAGAGGAGATAACTCTAACTAGTGTCTTTTACACCTCTACCTCTTCTGTACTTAAATGTTTTAATCATATAATTGGCTGATCGTGTGATAAGAAACAGAACTTTTTTTAGCCTTAAAACTAGCAGATCGAATGCAAATAATTTAACTCTCTACCTGCCTGTTATGGGTGAATGTCAACTTTATGGTACTCAAAACGTCTGAGATACTGAGTTACAATCAATACATTTCTAACTCGTGTAGAAATGTTTTTCGTGTTCAATACTCATTAGTTGTGAATTATTCATACATGGTACTTTAATTTTAAAAAACCTTTCATTCAAGTAATCCGCTGTAAAATATATTACTAAGCAAAACTTTAGAACACAAATGAGCAAGCTTGATGTGGTGCCGTACAAAACACACAAATTGATTAATAGCTCGAAATTTACCATGCAGTGAAATCTACTCCTTCACAAATGAATAATTAATAGTAAAATCTATCAGCACATAAATATTGCACATACGGCTTCAAATACGAATGCGAGTCAACTTGAATTAATTATTAATAAAAAAAATATACGAATTCGCTTGGCTTCCCTTTCCGTTTAATTTAGCTTTCTATGATATAAAAATCAAGTGATTTTCTTTAATGAGATATTTTATTCAGCCTGTAATTTTGAAAATCAGCCAATTCTTTTGACCGTGAGAAATTCTTTCTGAAGTATTTTCTCAATTATAATTCTCTACTTGTTTTATAAGCGAACTTAGTTAATAAGTAAAGTTTAATAAAATTATGTAACCAATAAAATAGAAAAGTTTGATTTAAATGATTTTCATAGGAGTTAAATACTCAAACAACATACATAACAAAAATGCCCATAATGGGCAGGTGGAGTGTTAAATCAATTGCGCTCGATCTGTTGGTTCCAGGGCTGCAAAAAATATGTCTGTTTCGTATCAAATAGTCAGCCAACTATATGACTTAACTATTTAAAGACAGAAGAGGTAGAGGTGTAAAAGACAGTATTCAGAGTTATCTCCTCTGAGAGCAATGAATGTTACTTTACAGCCAGACCCTTTATTGAATGAAGTCAAGGTGTCATTTGCCGGGAGGAAAGTGGGTGTTTTTCGGAGGGCTTGGCATCCTGATAAGCATACTCTTTCACTTCAGTGAGAAGTCAATAGAAACCATCTCACTCCTTGTTTTTACTTAGTAAAACCTCTAGAGGTTCAAACCAGCCTTTCAGCTGTTGGCCTAAACAACAACAAATATATTATACTTTTAGATCGTAATTTATTTCATATTTTTGTTGATGACCTAAACAACATATAACATATATTCTTATGTAAGCAAAATGACAATCTAGGAACACGGAAACAATGATATAACAAAAATATATGTGTAAGAAAAGACACATTAGAAATCGTAGAACAACATTATTCTGTTCGAAAAGACTTAACACACAGCGAATATCAAAACCAGTCTCGTGTCAGTTAAAGATACATACGGAAATAGGTATTAGAAAAGTTAATAAGTTCAAGTACCTTGGGAAGATAATGCCAGCAAAAGGGAAGCGAACACGAGCAGGCGAGGAAAGATGACCGGTGAACTCTAAAGAACTCATTACCTAAATAAGAAAAAAGCACTTTCGAGGCAAGCCAAGATCAGGTATTTTATTAAGCCTAGTTTACTGTAATAAAACTTGCGTGTTTCTACGCGAATGAGTGCCTTACTTAAAATGATGTGGACGACTGAACTGAAAGAAAAAGGAAAATTTTAGAGAATGATCGTTCGCACGATAAAGAGTCCAAAGAAAGTAGATGAACAGGATATGTTTTGAGAATGAATTAATATTTTACAAGGAAAAATAACGGTTAATGGAAACAATCGGAAAACGAACGCTAACATTCTATGGATAGGGATCAATGGTTTGAAACAGTCAGAAAGTATAGTACTGAAAACAAAAACTGGATTAAACTGAGAGGACATGATTGACCGAACCAAATTAAGATCACTGATTACTGGCTTTAAGAGCTTCAACGAGGAACAAAGGTAGAACACTGAATGGGCTGAAGAAAGGAGAATAGCCTAGAGTGAAAGAATAATAAGAGTACGGGCTGCAAAACGAGCTTCCAAAAATATCTCACGGTATTTTACGTGGTCTAATAACGGCCATATGAAAAAAAATTGCAGAAACGAATTGATAAACTGGAAGGACTTAAATATTTCAAAAGAGCTAAACAATAATAGGGAAAGTTTTAAAAACCATTATTAATGAGTATAAATTTCGAGAGAAAAATAAAAGGATAATGAATCACAAAAATGCCTAACGAATTGAAGCAAAAACGAAGTAAGAAAGTAAAGGACTTTTTGAAAAAAAAACAAAACAAAGTAACCGCTAAACAAGGTTAAACAACTTTCTCTTGCCAATGCAAATAAAAACCAATATAACCTAACATTAGTAATAAAACATTAAAAATAAAGAAAAAACTAACCTCAAAAAAAACCTTTTTTTAATCATAAGTGAAAGACACAAAAGGAAAATCCTCAGTTTGCCTTAAAAATACTGAAAATCACTCTTTCACGCTAAATAAGGCTCTGTAGAGAAAAATGTTTTAACTAAAAGTTGTAGATCTTTTAATTTTCTATAAATTTGATTATAAGCACCTTTGTCGTTAAATGCATACTAAGGCCGAAACCTTAAAAAAATCGATTTTTTACACGTTTTCGACAGTACAAACAGAAAATCGCTAATTACCGCTTAACTAACTTTATACAAAAAAATGTTTAAAAAAAAGTTGTAGGATTTTAAATTCTCTACAACTTTTATTACATAATTTTGCGCTAAAATTCATATTAAAGCCGTAATCTTAAAAAAAATTTCTTTATGTGAAAACACCCTCACCGAGAATTTCAGCAAACATGGCGCCTACCCTATCTTGTAGAGCATAAAAAGTTTGTAAATCAGGCGATTTAAAAAATAATCGTAAGACCAGTTTTTGAGAAAATCCCAAAAAGTGAAAAATTACACGAATAAACTACTACTTCCGGTTGACCGATTTTGATGAAAATGTTCGTGTCAGGTCCGGTAGTGGTATGTAACACACACACACAGACCAATCGCTAAAAACATGTTTTTCGGGTTCAGGGGGTCTGAAAACGTGTAGATCCGGTGAAAACTCGATTTCGAAAAATCGACATGAAAACATTTCTTTCCTTTCTATATTCATATAGGCAAGAGAAAGTAAAAAAGAAGAAAACGTGATGTCTGGTGGTCAAAACGAAAAATATGAACACGTATTTAATGAATATATGACTTATTTAAAAAAAAGTTGGGTTGTTTGAGAAAAACCTTAGAATTCAAGTTTAATTGTAATAAGATATTAACTTCTATTCTAGAAAAAATAAAAAGTACTAAAATAAGGGTAATACTAATTATTAAAAATAGGCCTAAAATAATTAAAGTAGTTACAGAAATAATGTTTGAAATTAATAACTAAATTAAAGCAAGTTGTAATGAAACAAAAACAATAAACAAAAAGAAGAAACCAACTATTCGTTTTTTTATTTATTTATTCAACGTCGCATCAACTACAATGGTCATTAGTGATGACGTTGGGTTTTGACTTAATGTGTATAATGAAAAATGAGTGATTTTTTGTAACGTATGAAAATATCCCGTGCCTGAGCGGGATTCGAACCCACAACCGCATGATGAGAGGCGAGCACGTTACCAACTACGCCAATGCCAGCCGCATTGTACTAATCGTTATTGTATACGACAAGAAGTTTATTTACCATATACCAATTACGATAAATAAAGAGAGTGTTCTTCAAAATGAGTTAAATAAATAAAATGTGACCGAGAAACAAAAACAAATTACACATGCAAATATTGATAAAGTTGAACGAAGATTTATTCCGTCTTTGTTTGAAATAAATACAGCGTAAGAAAACAATAATGTGTGTATAAAGTCTAAATTGTATAAACATACTTATATTTTCGACTTTTATTTACCAATGTGAAGTACATTTATCTGTATATTTAAATAAATAAAGGTTTATCGTTAAGAAGGTCTTAACTCCCCTAAATTCTTTCTGGCCAGTATATATTTTAAAAAGACGTAAAAATGTTTAAATCACCTATCGCCAAATGTTTCACAATTCGGTTAAGATATTGCATTGCTGACAATTAACTTCCGTTATAACCCAGTTAATAAAAGATTTACAGCACCAATGTCTTGCTTAATAATTTTGTTTTGAATAAAATTCAACACTCTTTCAAAACATCAAGAAATCTTAAACTTTTACTGACACATTAGAGAAAAGAATTTTCATAGATTTTAAGGCGTAGAAAACGAAATTTTAAATGTCCCTACCGATTTCGTGTTTTGAGTACTTACAGTAAGTTCACAATTTAAAAAAATTCAAATTGCTCTATTTGTTTTTGGGTAAACATTTCGTGGCCTCATTTCCAGAATTTACGTTACAAACTAGAGCGCAAACTGGTTTTAATTTATTCACGTTTACCCGATTTTTTGGTTAATTTTTTTTAATTTTTAACTTTTGATTGAGGCCATCATATTATTAACATATTGTGATAATAATTTTTACGCAGTTTTGATACTAGTGTTTTGACTAATATCGTTTGTGTGTGAGTGACCTACAGATTTTTACACTAGTTAATTGTTTTTCTGGGGCCGCCTCGCTTATTGTATTTTTAGTTTAAAGTAGAATGTTCTATTGTTATTTAGTTCTCTAGATTATTCTATTCTTTTTTTTATACTTCGAGAATATGCTATATTTGTTTTATAAATAAAACTGTTACTCTTTCGTTAAAAGTGTGTTTTTAACAGTACTGAAGTAAGTTGAAAACGGTTTATACAAAACGTTGCGCATTGAAGCAGTTTTTCACGACGTGCAGTTAGCGTACAGTTGTTATCGGGTTTTAAATAGAAATCAATTATTTATATGAATCTAAGTGGCCATATTTGTTAATTTAAATTACGGTAACTCTTAGTTAAGTTTAAAAACATTTTTTATTAAATTTATTCATTTATTAATTTAATTAGTTTTAGAATTAATTATTTCTAGTTATTGTAACAGTAACAATGAATTTCAGTATAATTAATTTTCAAATAAATAATTGTTATAAATTTAAAAGGAAGTTTTGCTATTTAAAAATAACCAGTTTCTTAGCAAAACCAGGAATAAATGTCACGATATTATTAAACATTGTGTGATTTTTTGTACCCATTCTTTTGTTGGATTTTTGTATTAGCATTTAAGTTTCCGTATTATTAATTTCTTTTCTAGTATCAACCGATTCACCTTTTGAGTTACCAACAAGAACCATTTTCATTACTATAGTTTGACACATAATATTGATGATTAGGTCGACTATTTCTATATTTAAAACTTTCACTTTAATAACTACAAAGTTGTAAACAGCCCTGTTAATATTTGAAACCTCTCTGAAGTTAGTATTTAAGCCCGCGTGTAGCGCAGTAGCAATTCCTAGTATCTTTAAAAGAGAAAAATAATACTTAATAGACAAATAAATTTAATTGAAATATATTTTTAAAGCTATTTAAACAGCTTGAGATCATTTTTCTTTTCTTTTTATGCTCAAATCTTTTACTCACTCTACTCTTTCTGTATCTTCAACCCTGTACTCTATTATTCCTATTGTTAAAAATAACAATAGTCCAAAAGAGATTATTTGGCTAACTTTCCAGACGTTATTATAAAAGCAAAGGATTAAAATACCCTATACGGTCAAATGTTTATAGGATATAAAATAAATAATAAGGAAATTTTAAGGCGAAAATGTTGAACTATTTTTTACTTTCTCATGCCCTGTATGAATACATAAGAAAGGAAAGTATTTTTTTCTTGTCGATAATTCGAAATCGAGTTTTTACTGGATATACACGTTTAGAGAATTGCTGAACCAAAAAAAAACATAATTATTTTTCAGTAATTGGTCCCTGTGAAGAAAATATCTCTGAAGAACGGAATATAGTAGAGGAAGTGCGGGTAATGTGGACCTCCATTTTTTTTGCAATATTCTTCATAGGTAACTTTTAGTTAAGACAACTCATTATAGATAACTTTTTTTAACAGAAAATTTTTAAAAATTGTTTATAATATTATTGTAATTAATTCCAATATATATCGAATTACGAAGGTCATCTTTAAAGTAAAAATCGTTAGGAAATTTCTCGCCTTGAGGTTGGCTAATCTGTGTGGTAGAAGGCCAGTCTCGTAATATACACACTGTATTGTTGTTTGTCAGTTGTTGCGTTGTTGTATCTTTATTTAGGTACGTTTGGTGTTATTGAGATTTGAAATGAACCCGATAATTGATGTTGGCGCTGATTGTGAAATACGTTAAGTGGTAAGTTTTTTAAACCATCTAAACGTCATAGACAGTTGGTTGCTGTGTACGGTGATAATGCAATGAATGAATGATACGTTCGAAAATGGTGTGAAAGACATAGAAACACGAGAGTTAATGTGCTTGATGAAGAACGTTCGGGGAGGCTCTCAATAATCAACGAGGACTTGTTGAAAAAGGTCGATGAAGAAATCAAAAACAATCGTCGCGAGACAATATATGAGTTGGCCCTTAGTTTGCCTGATGTTTCAAGAGCTGTTATTGGTCGCGATGTGCGTGACCATTTGGACTTCAGAAAGGTTTGTGCGGGTTGGGTGCCGTACGTGTTATCGGAACGTCACAAACAAATCCGAATGGGATCTGCGTTGGAATTTCTGATGCGCTACAGGAAAAATGGTGACAAATTACTTTTCAATAGTTACCGGCGATCACAAGTGTTACCGCGTCTCAAATTAAGAGCCAGCTTCACAGTTAGGGCACCAGAAGCAACTCCTTTCTGATTATGGCAAACATATCTCTTTTGCGGCATAGCTCTACTAGCTGAAATTTTCTGCAGGAAATGTCACTTATAAATCTTGAAGGGAATTGTTAATCGTCCAGAAAATTATTTTTTATTTCTTTTTGGTTTAACGACCGACTGTTCTGCAATTACTGCTAATGCAGACGATGAAGGATGAAATGATATTTTGTAACATATGAAAATATGCCGCGCCTGAATGGGTTCTGTGATTAGTTGTTCATATTTTGTTAACAGATTAGAGATAATATGAATACCAGATGATCTGGTATTTGGTTAATTTTAAGCCATATAATTTATGAATTTTAACGTGAAATACTATTTAATCCTGTGGTTCTATCGTTTAAAAATAAAATTGTTGTTGCTAGTAAAAATTAAATTTTATAATGCCTTTGTACGAATCCAAATCATTCTAGTACAAACCACTACTGTTGTTAAACAGCAGCAGCTGTCGGCAGTACATGAAGCGTACTGTTCTGCTAAAGTTGCGAGAGGGTTGAATGTTAACCGGCATAACAGTAGCTTACAGCTTAATACTGTAGGGTTACAACTCTACTTCATAATCTCTTGAACCCCAGAAAAATAAAGCTAATAACATTCATTCACATATAAACACAAAGAACGATGAAATTTCATTGTTTTAAAATATATTTCGACATTTTGCCTACTGGACAGAAATTTCGTACGTTTAGTTTTTATAGTGTTACTGTGTTTGTGTGCTTTTATGAGTATTATAATTTGGTACCAGCCGGGCGCCACAGGTATTGTTATTATCCTGGTACAGGAAGAAGAATTCTATTGTATTCCATTAGAATATTATTATGATCTTGTACTTGTAATTTTTTATAGTTTATTCTAGTATTCCATTTTCACTATTGTTTCTCAATTAGGTTATGAATTTTTCGAATACTCTATAATTTTCTTTATCTTTATTTTCTTTATTTAAGTTGTATTACTTATAAAGTATCAGGCTCTGAACAAACCTGAAATAATTTTTTTTAACCTTAATATGTGTAGGTTGCAAACTGTTCAATTGAGAACAAAAAGCAACGCCATGACCCAACCAGATGAGGATGATGAGTTTGAAGTATAAATGAGATGTAGTCTTGTACAGACCCAGATCGACTATTCCTGAGAGAGTATGGTAAATTGAACCCCAACCATCAAAGTACTCCAGTAACCACTGTCGAGTGTTCAAATCTGTATAAACGTAACTACCTTTACTAGGATTTGAACCAGGAACCTTCGTCTCCAATAATCAGCTCTTAAACCGCTGACTCACGGTGACGACTTTACCTTTAGATCAACCCGGTGAGTCTCTGAATTAAATGGCAAAATATTTTTATTCAAGGGGTATAAATATTAAAGACGGAAAGGAACTCGAACAAACCATTTTAATTTTTAATAAACATAATACTCTTACTTACATAGTACGACAAATTTTTATTTATGAATCAAAAAAATGTTTCCATTACTCCTATGTTGCTTATATACATTAAATTAAAAATACAATGAAAAGAAGCAAAAGAGAATTTTTTTTAATCTCAGTAGGGATTTTACTTTTTATTGGAGAATTACAAAACAAGTTAGTTTACGTTAAAAAGTTAACAAAAGGGTAGTATACCTGTTAGTTTACTTTACTTTCGGGTCACAGAAATTTCACACAAAACAGAGTCTACGTCACCATTAAACAAGCCTATCTAAAATTTAAATTAATGGCGTTCAAGCAGCACTGCGGATGACAGATAACAAAATAACATACGCACACTCATGCGCGCGCACTTTAGTTAGATAATAATTTATTATTTTACTTGTGTACTGATGGTAGAGTTTAATGTATTCTATATAAATGGAGTTCCTTTGTCTTTATAAATTAGGCAAATAAATAATAAGCTTTGCTAATTTAGCTACAAAATGGGGCTATAAGTTTCACTTATCTGTTAAATTGTAATATCGTTACTAACTTTCTCGAACAATAAAACACACGAGATTTAGGAAACTGTATAATTATTGACCGAGAGAACTGAGGTTTTCCATTTTAATTGGGTTTAGCTTTTTGTAATGGTAAATTTGATGTACTAACTTTTGTTTAAAACATTTTTTTACAGCAAAACTCATGTACTTAATAATCCCATGAATTTAATCAGCATATTGTTTTACTGAAAGATTAATTTAAGAATAAATACATTATCAATAAATGGACCTTTTTACCAACAACAAGATTCAAAATTTTGAGTTAAAGTTAATGGAGAACAAATATTATACTGTAATACAGCGAAATCCAACAAAGTACCACGAAAGATATCATTTAGAAAGGCAACAAAAATAACTCGAGTGATAATACAAAATTTATATTTTATTCAGGAGGTATTTATTCAGGAGGAGGTTTGGAAATTTAATTATTTGCACTCGATTTGTAAGATCTGCTAGTTCCAGAGCTACAAAAACTAGTTTAATAAGTCCAGCATGCTGAAAAGCATAGTTTTCCACTCAGTGAGAAAGGTACTGGTAAACCACCTCACTCCTCGTTTTATTTACCAAAGCCTCAAAACTTTCAAACCAGCCTTTCGGGTAATGACCTAAACAATAACAACAATAAAGTCGGTCCTGTCAACTTTTAAGAAGTCCTTAATTTATAAATAGGTGTTCAAACAAATTTGGACTTACATTACCAGTTTTAAGTGCCTATAAAATTTAGCTATGTAAAATTCATACAAATATTAAAATATTGTTGTAGAACATCATTGATGTTACTTGTTACATTTGAAGTGATATCTCCATTAGGTACTGAACATCGAAATGTCGGATAAGGAAAACCAGCGATTCGCAAGGAGTTAAGAAAATCAACTTCTACGTCAAGCGAATAAATAGGTACAACATAACCTCGACAAATCAAACCTAAGAGAAGACTACAGTAGGCTATATATACAGTAAATCCCAGTGAATTTTAATAATAAAATAATTGTATTTAGAAAATAGAGTAGGCACAATCTTGGTTTCTAAGTTTATGTCGATTTTTCATAGGAAACACAAATTTTTATACCCCTTGAACCCAAAAAAATGTTTTTAGTAATTTGTGTGCATGCGCGTGCGTTTCTGTAAGTGAGCGTGTTTGTTTGTTTGCGAATTTGTGTAACTGTATGTGTGTTTGTGTATGTGAACAAATATAAAGAACGGAATGTTATACAAAGTTTAAATTTGAAACTTAAGTTAAGAACTACAAAAGGTGTCCCAACACGAATATTTTCATCAAAATCGGTCAACCAAAAGTAGTAAAAAAGTAAAATAATAATATTGGTAGTATTGTTGTTTAGGGTATCAGCCAAAAGGCTGGTTTGAATCTGGAAAGGTTTCACAAAGTAAAACAAAAGTCAGGTGGTTTACATTCCTTCCTCACTGAGTGGAAAAGTATGCGTATCAGCATGCCAGGTCCTCTGAAAAACATCTACTTTCCACCCTGCAAATGACACCTTCACTTCATTCAACACAGAGTCTGGCTGTATAATGAAATTCATTACTATCAGAGAAGATAACTGCTAATGTGTTTTACCCCTCTACCTCTTCTGATCCTAAATGTTTCAGTCATATAATTGGCTGACCATGTATAAGAAACAGAACTAATTATTGTAACCCTGGAACTAGCAGATCAGGTGCAAATAATTCAACACTCCACCTGTCTGTTATGGGGAAAGATTTATAGTGTAGAAAATAAAAAAAATATTATTAAAATAAAATAAAGTAATATTATAAAACAAACAAGAATGGAATGTGGTTCTCTTAGTTTAGACAATTTGTTGCTCTAACTGCCACGAATCTCTCTATTATAACTGTTTAGATATACTTAAACCATTTGATCGAAATGTAAATTCAAAATAGAAGAAATGTTTTTTTTATGTAACAGACCATTGCTTTTTAATATTCGTCATATCCTAAATCGTCATTTTCTAATAATGGCAAACATTACAGAATCTGGAGTGGCGAGTTAAAAAAAAATCCACAACAGATGTTGGTAAAAAAGTACTTTTTTTGTCAAATAGAAAAATGTATTCATTTTGTTGCAATATGTTCCAAATAAATGACTATTGATGAACATTCAAGAGGATTATAAATGAAACGATAACGAGAGGTTAAATTCCGATTAGAAATGTGATCAAGCATTTTGAACTGTATGTGTTTTTCCCGTCGGGACTAGAGGACTAAAAGGGAGAAATTGTGAAAACGGGATGCTTTCGTTCTATCATTTAATCAATCTCCTGCTCTCTCTCCCCCTCCTCCACACCACCCACAATTTTTTTCTCTCTTACTCAGTCATTTCACTTCGTTCTTATTGTCTTTATCAACCAACAATTTTTCTTTATATTTTCTTTCCTTCTTTTTTATTTCGGTTTTATCCATCATTTATTTTTCTCTCTTTGGAAAATCTCTCGTTCTGTTTTAACTACCTTTCACTTTCTTTTATTTTTATTTTTTCATTTGATTATTTTCAGACTTCCTCATTAAAACCAACAAATATAAACTGAACTCAAACTAAAAACAAAACAAAACCATTGTCTGTAGTAAATCTATGTAAATCTTTATTCCTAATCAAAAATTATAATACACAGCCTTATAAAAAAATATTGTGACGTTTATTCCAGATTCTTTCGGGATATGTTTGTTTATAAAATAACGAAACTTTATTTTAATCTTATAAAATGTATTTATTATCTAATTAAAATTAATCATAACTACTGATCAAAATCTTTTATGTTTAATTATTTAAGTAGTTATTAATGATTAGAAATAACAATTGTCACCGGTTGGCGACATTAAGTGGCGAATTGGAACCTTATTTTTTTGGTGGCCCTGAAAAGGGCCGTTTAAGCGGTGGTGTAAATGAATTGTTTTGCTAAGAAACAGTTTTCAAGGTTAGGTCCTGCAATAACTATACCAATTGATACATTTTCTATTCGACATGAAAACATTAAATATCGGTATTTTTTTACCTATAGGCGTCGGGCTGAGGCTCATTTTATGGTGGCAGCCCTGGAGGCGGCCACCTGCTTCAGCCCCAGTAGAGGAGGAGTCATCTGAAGACGAGGAATATTATCCTCGTCCCAAATGGAACCCCAGCAGACCAAGGTTGCCTTAGGAATAAAGTGAGTAAACACACGTTAATTTCTACTTAACTATGTTCCCCTTTATCAATACACTGGACTAGTAACCATGAAATTTCGAGCCTGGGTCTAGTTAGACAGTATTGCAGTGGGAACAAACTTTTTATGTTTTTTCATTTTCTTATCATAAAAATTAGAAATTTAATTTGGTTCTTGCTTCAGGATTGTTAGCCAAATTTTTAAATACTTATAAACGTTATTGATTATTTCTTTACTTTGTTTGGTTTGGTAGGCCTAAAAAGTAAACAAATTTTTCAAACAAAAATTACAAAAAACACCTTACAAACGTCACGAAACATTGTGTACGTCACGCTTACATTGAACTGACTGAGTGAAGCAATTCCAATGCCACCAGCAGGGCGGGTGGAGTGGCAACACTGTAAGGCAGGACGGGTGGAGTTTCACGACTTTTTGGTACAAGGAAGCTCCCAATTTCTTGGTTAATAGTAAAGAAATTCCCGTATGGGAATAAAATACACGGAAAAGGAACAACTGGGAATAATAGATTTAACAAATTTAAACATACATAATTTGATATTAGTTAACAATAATTTAGATTTAATATTAAATAATTTATAATATTTAAAAATAAAGAAACACAAAGAATAAAAACATTTAAAGTAGCTATTTTTAATGCGATGTAAAAGCCAATAATAATAATTAATAAAACGAAGAAGAACTTTGATTATTATTTTCTACGTACTGTACAGAATTCTTATATTTTCTTAAAACAACTGTTTGTTATTTTGAATAGTGTCATTTAGGTCAAGAGACAAATGCTGGTTTGAATCTCTAACGGTTTAACTAAGTAAAACGAGGAGTCAGGAGGTTTACCAATACCTTCTTCACCAAGTGGAAAAGTATGCTTATCAGCATTTCAGGCCGTCCGAAAAGCACCTACTTTCCTCCCGGCAAAAGACACCTTCACTTCATTTACCACAGGGTCTGGCTTCATAGTGAAATTCATTACACTTATAGAAGATAACTCTGACAAGTGTCGTTTACACCTCTACCCTTTCTCTTCTTAAAAAGTTCAGTTATATAATTCCCTGACTATGTGGCAAGAAACAGAACTATTTTTTGTAGTTTTAGCTTGTTCACGAAATGTTTAAAAAAACTAAGATTTAAACTAAAGTTGACTAAAATAAATAAGGCAATTTACAATAAAATAATTAATTAACTTTCACTTACAAATCATATTGTACATTAACTTTCCTGTAACTGCTTGCAACGAATAACTCCTACAATCACACTGTGTTTTGTACGAAACTGATTTTAATGATAATAGAAAATTTAAATAATAAATAACAACATAAACAACATAAAGGAAAAGAAGAAAATAGATTAAAGTACCTAGAACAATAAATAGCAACACAAAATAGCCTAATGGAATACAATACCAGATTCAAACAAGATTGACAGGGCTCGGCAAGTACCAAACTACACCTATCAAAACTTTGCATAAGAGCTGATTCTATTGCCACACATATAAAGTTACAGCATTTTAATAGTCTTAACCAAAACCATCATGAAAGTTTCGTGGTATATTTCAAACAATAAATTTATTGTAATCTAAAGAAATTCACAGTTAAATAAGAAATTCTACAAGACGCAAAAATTATCTCTTTTTACTAGAACATCATTCTAATCATCTCGCAATCAACTTACTTGACAATAAAAAGAATAGCGGATTAAACACAAGACTTAACAGTCACCTCTCTTTATCTACCTTCGGACAATGAGTTTATAAAAAAAAATCTGGTGTGAAACACTCACACAACTTTCTCTTGCCAATGAAAATAATTAACAATAAACCTAACATTAGTAATAAAACACAAGAAATAAACAAACAACTAACCTCAATAATCATAACATAATTTTAATCATGAGTGAAAGACGCAAAATGAAAATCAACCTCAGTTAGGCTTAAAAATACGGAAAATCACTCTTTCACGGTAAACTAGGCTCTGTATAGAAAAATGCTCAATATAAAAGTTGTAGATCTTTTAATTTCCTATAAATTTGATTATACACTTATGTTGTAAAATGCATACTAAGGCCGAAATCGTTAAAAAGTCGATTTTTCACGTTTTTGTGAGAAAAAACAAAAAATCGCTAATTACCGCTAAACTAAGCGTTAATTATACAAAAAAATGTTCAAATAAAAGTTGTAGGATTTTAAATTCTCTACAACTTTTATTAAATAAATTTTTGCGCTTAAATGCGTTTAAAGCCACAATCTTAAAAAATAATTTTTTTACGTGAAAACAGCCTCACCAGAATTTCAGCAAACATGGCGCTTACTTTATCGTGTAGAGCATAAATAATTTAGTAAAGCAGGCGATTTTTAAAAAAATTGTAGGACCCGTTTTTGAGAAAATCGCAAAAAAGTGAAAATTTACACGATTAAACTACTATTGAAAATGTTCGTGTCAGGTTCGGTAGTGGTATGTAACTTAAGTTTAAAGTTTAATGTTCGTACGATGTTCCGTTTTTGAGATATTCTGTTCTCGCACACACAGCCACACACGCACACACACACACACACACACACACACACACACACACACACACACACACACACACACACACACTCACACACACACACACACACACACACGCACGCACGCACGCAAACACGCACGCACACACACACGCACTCACAAACACACACACACACACACACACACACACACACACATACATACATACACAAACAGACCAACCGCTAAAAACATTTTTTTTTTGGTTCAGGGGTGTGAAAACGTGTAGATACGGTGAAAACTCGATTTCGAAAAATTGACATGAAAACAATACTTTGCTTCCTATAATATATTTATATAGGCAAGAGAAAGTCATAAATAGTGGTACAGCGCCGCCTAGGTGTATAGAAAATGTTCGTCTCCATTTGTGTTGGTTTTAGTGTCAGTTCTTGAAATTGTTTACATGTTAAAATTAACTGATATGTTTCTTCATTAAAGCTAATTAGTTTGAAAGAGTTGATCTACCTTTACTTTTAGACTTCTAACAGCACATTTGGGATGAACATTTGTTACAAATTTGTTTTGCAACCTTGTGTCCAAATTCATTGAGCTGTTAAAGCAGTCACATCAATTCATTTTCTTCATAGTACTCCCCTGATATTTTTTTTCAGTTCAACTTTCAAGTTGTAGCTAGTTCATCTATTTTCATCCACTCTTGCAATATCTCGCGCTCAATTTCATTATACTCTGTAACTCGAACAAAATCTTTGCAAATTTCGTTGTATTGTAATATCAATATGATGCATATTGCATCTTCCTCACATTATGTGCAACTTAAAGTTAAGAAAAGTGTAAATTGAAGCTGAATATATTCAATTTTAAACTGTTTGGATCAAACTTTTAACCATACTTAAATTTTTTTGAAGACACATAAAATATTTTTTCTATAGCAACAAAAAAAGTTCAGATTTAGTTTCACCAGTCAAAGAACTGCTAATTTTAACTTATTTTTCTGATGAGTCTGTTCGTAAATTCTTAATATTTCAAAAATGGGTTTTGTTTAACAGTATAAAATTTAACTGATTCTGTTATTTCATAATGATAATTGGGTTAACGTATTTTTTATAAATTAGATTACTTGAAAGTAAAAAGTTAACCTTTTTATTCACCTCCATTCTTAAAAAATGAAGCAAAATAGGTTTAAATTTTCCTTGCAAAAAGCTTTTTAGATAATTTAACTGCTTTAAATTTCTACCTTAATGCTGTTAAGTTCAAAAATTAAAACCGCATTCCTGTACTCCTGAGTTACATTAAGTTCAATTTTCTGGTAGACCTGCTTCATTAATAACTAAATTGTACTAAAAGCCACTGACAGAAAAGCAATGAATTTTAACATTATTATTCTGATAAGTATCAGTTCAAAGGTTTCTTGAGTAGGAATACTGAAAAATATAATATTTAAAATTTGAGAACTCCTAAACATTTTTCGAGATATTATTGTGATTTGTAGCAAATGGTGGTGAAATAAATACTTTCAGCAATCTTTTGCACGAAGAACATAAATATGCATCTGTAGTAAACATTACGAATACATTAGTTCTTTAATGAAAATATAAATTAAGAATGAAAAGAAACATCTAATTTACTTACAAATTAAATATGTTACTTGATTCTTTCATTTGTATGTGTTTTTACACTTAAAATATTATTAAATATTTTTCGTTTTATTCTCTATCAGAATGTAGTAGATGTCACTGCAAGAAAAAAATGTGTTCATTATAGAATAACTTTAAACTAAATACACATTGACTTCCGTTTTAAACATTTGTTATTTTAATTTTTACTTTCTCTTGCCCTATGTAAGGAAGGAAAATGCTGTTTTCATGTCAAACTTTTGAAATTTAATTTCCACCGGAAATACAAAAAGAAATATGGTTTTCGCGAATGGTGTGTGTGTCTGTGTGTGAACAAAAAAACTCAAGAACGAAATATCGTACGAAGTTGAAACTATGAACTTAGGTTAGGTACTATAAAGGAGCCTGACATGAACATTTTAATCGAACCTGGAAGTGGTAATTTAACCGTAAAATAATGTTTTAATTTTTTCAAAAATGTCTCCTACAATTTTGTTTAAAACCGCCTTGTATTTACTACATTTTTTATGCTGTACAAGTTGGTAAGCAGCACGTCTACTGGAGTTTTTGGGGGCTGTGCTGTAATGGTAAAAGATTTTTCTAAGATTGCGGTAATTTTACGGCAAAAAAATATAATTAAAACCTAAATTGTAAAAAATTTAATTTCTATACCTTTAATTTAAATTTTTTCTACAATATTCTTAGTTTAGTGTCTATTAGTGATTTATTGCTCATTAAAATCGATAAAGTATGCCATTTTTAAGATTGTGGCCTTAATGTGCTTTTTACGACAAAAGTACTAAAGTAAAACTAAAGCTACAGAAAATTTCAAGAAACCTACTACTTTTTATTTCACTTTTTTCTACAGAGTTTAATTTAACATTAATTACTAATCTCCCGTACTTTAAAGCATACAGAGATTTATTTTCACTTTGTGTTGTTTACTCTGGATTAAAATTAGGTTATGTTTTACATTTCACATTGTTAACTTATGATAAACATACTTTTCATTTTTTATAATGGCATAAGAAAGTTGGGTGAGTGTTTCACACCAGATTTTCAATAAATGAAGCATAAAATTGAATTTTTAATATATATTTTGTTAACCTTTTTCATAATTACTTTTCCTTATATAAATAGTTTAAATAAATTTGCTCCACCGTTTCTTCATTGAGTTGCAAAGGTTGTGAAGTTAAATTTAATTTATTATTGTTAAATATTTAGTTTTAAAATAACCAGCAAGTTAAGTTAAATTTAAAGCTGTCATCCAATCCTTTTATTTTTTAATATTTCTTAAAGGTTGCTAAATGAGATTCGTTGTGATATTTTATTTTACTTTCCAACTACTATAAATTGTTCATTTATAATGTAAAAAACACAGAATTATTTAATTTTCAAGCTCGTATATCCCGTAGTTTTAAATTAAATACCGAAACTGAAAATATTTTACAATAATTTGACATATTTGAAAGTTTTATTTAGTTTTATTAAATTACATTCTGTTAACAAAAGTTCAAATAACTATTATTCGAATGAACAAAAATGCAAAATTTCATTTATATTCAATTTAAATCGTGGCAGTTGGCGTTTAAATGTATTGAACGTATTCTGTGCAGATTGTTTTCCAATGGACGGAATGTTTCACCAGAAAAGAATAAAAGTAGCCGACTGAAACACAATTAGTTAAGTTTATTGTTTTCATATTCATGAAACAATCAGCAGCGTATAAATACTGTTATAATACAATCCAAAACATGATAAAAGTTACAATTTACACGATTTATACTCAATTCAAAAATCCCTTTTGTATTTTTATAACTTTTTATTTTATTATGTAAATAAAACTGTGAAAATCATTGTATACCATGACAGTTAAATGAAATTAATTAAATTCCTCTGTTTTATGGAAAGATAGTATTGTTATTGATATTTATACAATTTCACAAGGCAATTTTAGTCCCTTTGTGAACATAGATTAATGTAGTCTATTAATTAATTTTTAATTGGTTTAATATTACGTAACTTATAATTAAAAAGAATTAATTTTGTACTAAGTTATTAAGTTTTTTTGCAGTAATTATACTTTCCTTTACGTTTCCTGCTTTTACGTTTTGTGGGTTTTTCTTATTGTATGGACTTATCTTAAAATGATTCAAAGATTTATGTGTAACTATATCAATAAGTTAAGGTCTAGCAGGCTCTTGTTCTCTTAAAATAAGAGTACCGGGTCACCGAGCTCCTCTCGGTTGCAGATAGTATATTACCATTCCGCCATTAAAAAACAAAGTTCAATAATCTTTAGCACTACAAAATTATACTATATTTTTATGTTTAATTAAATTAAAAAATATATTTACTGTTTTTAATAATTAATTTAAATTTGATATATATTATAATTAGATGTAGCCTACAGCAGATAATCATAATAAAAATGAATATATAAAAGATTTTAATACCTAATAATGTAATTATTAATATATAAACAAAAACATTTTTATTCATTTTCGATGTAGCGCGGTTTGTCCATTAGACAAATTTCGCGTACGTAGATGTCTTTTAAGTAGCTGTGGGCGTTTAGAGGTCGCTTAAAATTTTACTTTTGATTATCGTACGAGAGTCTGAATTCAAATCCCACACTAATTCATTATTGTTTTGGTTTTTCTTATTCATTTTGTTAAATGATTATTGATTATTTTAATAATTGAATAATGCAAAAAAATTTGAAATAGGCCTAATTATAATTGAAATTTTTAATTCGTATAATATTTTATTTAATTTTTTTCTCGTATTTTAAACATCAAGCAATTACAACAATGCCTCACTTAATAACCAATATAAAAGTTGCTAAAATACTTCTGAATCTGACTAACTGCAACCCATCTCGAATAAATTGTATAAAAAATAACCTAAATAAGTTACATTTTACTTTTTGACTGACCAGTAATTCGATTGGATGTATTACGTTAACAAATGATTTTAATATTTTTGAAAAAATTATTTACCAAAGAAATAAAATTAAAAAATAACAGTTAGTGTGGGATTTGAACTCACGACTCTCATACGATAATATCAAAAGTAAAATTTTTAGTGACGTCTAAATGCGCACAGCTACTGAATAGATATCTAGGTACGCAAAATTTATCTTATGTAAGTACCACGCTATATAGAAATTGAATAACATTTTTGTTTTTATTCATTAATATTTAAATTATTTGTTATTAAAATGTTATATAGACTGATTTTATTGTGTTTCCAAACGACTGGAGTAATAAAAGTAAGATTAATATATACCTCGTAGTAAGATTAATGTTAACAGTACATTGTCCAATAATAATTTCTTTATACAACAAATTTGTTGGGAAGCACGGTATGCATTTTTACATGTATTAGGTGTATAGAAAGCATAAAAATCTTTTATTATGAGTATTTGTTATTATATATGTGTATACAAATATCTCAGCATGAAGTATAATAGGTATCTGTTTTTGTTATTGATTTTATAGCATAGAGACCCCCTTAGTCAGCCTATTGTTTTAATTATATTTCTTAATTTATCAAGTTAACAATGTTTAGCAAATATGAGACCTAGCGTAATCGATTTGTAGATCCTGAAACCCCTTATACACGATTTTTAGGAAAATCTTTAAAGCCGTTTTCAAGAAAAGTTGGACGTACAAACATACATACGCCAAGTTGTATAATATTATTAGATAAAAAAAGCCCAGGACAGAAAAAATAATATGTATATATCTTAAAAAAATTATAACAAACTCAAAAACTTAAGTAGCCTACATGAAATTTCTAGTCGTATAAATATCATCTTACTTTGGTATAAACTATATCAATTAAGCGATGAACTTAATTACTTCCCTCCTATCTGAATACCAGACATATCAGTTAATTAAAAGCGTACTTTACTAATTGATTGTGGTATTTAATGTTGGTTTTGGTTTCAGTGGACAATCCAGTCTAGTAAGTGGCGTACTGAAATTCCAGAAATGTTTATATCCGATAATTTTCACTCTTAGTTACAGACAAATGAAAATACAATACACATAAATTATCTATATACAGTATGAGTCTGTAAACAACTCTGTATACTGTAATAAATGGAGCGGTACTAATTAATTTGTGAATCTATAAACTATAAGACATTCTACTGATATTACGTTAAGGGAATTTAATATAATACAAACCTGACTGTTGTAAACTGATAACAAATTAATGTATTTGTCTAACATATTTCGTTACAATAACTGCAATGGTGAACATCGTGAGATTTTGCTTTAAAAAAGATAACTTTTAAGTGGTTATTAATTTTAAGTAATCTAGTTCTTGGTATATCTTCAGTAGTAAATAGGGGGCACTTATCAGATAAATGTACCGAGGAGGTAAAATACTCGTGGTGGACTAAAAATAATAAAATAAATCCACGCTCAACTCTATCCAAAGTGGACGGCCTCAACTTGCTTGGTCTGTATCGATACACCATGTTAGGTGCGGCTATTTTTGTACGTCTTACCTTCAAAAATGTACATCTGATTAACCTTGGTCAATAACCAGTTTTATGCATCATCAGTGTTGTAAATACCAGCTAGAAAAAATTGGCAAGGTAACGAACCTCAAGATTAAACTAGCTTTTTCACATAAACACTACATTATTGCCAAGAAGTAAAAATCACCATCTAGGACATAAACAACAAAGAAATATTCATAAACAAGGCCAAAAAAGTGATCTTCAGGGAAAACGGTAGAGGTGTCAACCCTAAAATGTTGAGGAACTTAGGAGAGATCGAAAAGAATGAAGTAAATTTGGACGAGGCAAAAAATGAACAGAACATAAGGAAATAAACTCAATATTGATTTATCGTGCTCTCTTGAAATAACTATTCAAAAAATATAATTAGTATATACATTGTATTGAATATAACTCTTTTCATGAGTTTTCCTAGTAAAACTACTTATTCCACCTAACTGAGCCAAAAGAGGGCGTAAACAAAGCAAGTTAAATCAAAACAAGTAATAATCTATTTCATGAGATGATGCGTCTCATGGCTGTCGGCAATTTTTAAAAAAACTTATCTCTGACTTATGCCAAAGGTGTAAAAAATTAGTGATTTCAGTATCTACTCTTTATGAGTACGACTTTCGGTTTTTGACAACTTCCGGTCAAACCGGAACTTCAAACCCAATATTTCAGTATCTACTCTTTAAGAGGAATCGATTAACACTTAATTTGTTTCCAAATTCTGACTTTGATTTCATGACTTCCTGTTCGGACCACTTTCGGTTGAACCCAAAACTTCCAACCCAATTTAGGCCCAATAACTATTTGTGTAGATTGCGAGTCCGAATACTGATTGTTGCTAACTCTTTTAGTTTAAGCAATCTAGGTGTGACGGAAGGATGGTCTGAAGGACAAATGACAATTTTAAAAATTACCACCAATCATTTAAAAAGTTTCCATGAAAATTCATTAATTGAACTATTGGTTTTTTATTTAGTGATAACACCCAGTCTTGTGCTTAGGTACCGAGATGACGTTGTATACAGATGAAAAATGCCAGACCTAACTAAGAATCAAACCCAAGACAAACACAGCATAGAAGCCAATTTCGCTGATCACCAACTGTCCGGCCTCAATAATGAATTAATTTTTAGTAATCTATAGATTAGATTTTAGAAGTAAACTTCTCTTAGTTTTAATGCTACATAGTTTCTCTAAATAATGTTTTATTTTTTACTTGTAGGTTGATAAAACCGTTTATGAAGCTTACACGCCATGTGGAATTTTTCTTCTTCAGAATAATTTTACTAATTTTCCTTTAAATTTTATTGACTAGAATGTAAATTTAAAGGAAGCTTTTAGAACATTTTTTCTTCGTAACAGTTATTGAATGATATTGGAAGTGATCAGGTCGATCACAACGAATACATAACCAATCACAAGAAATATATCAGACCAGATATTTATTTCCAGTTGGTTGTGATAGGTGAAATATGTAAGTCAAAAAAGCATCGTCTTGTAAAATCTTATAAGCAGTAGTAATATGCTTTCTGCATGGTTTAATATTATTGAATAAACGGCTGAAATCTCTATTGAAGTCCATCTACTTCAAAAAGATGCAACTCTTTTTCGATTCTCCTACATATAAAAAATATAGAAAATTATGAATGAGATGGTTTATTGAAAACTACATTTAGAATTTATGTAAATAGATATTTAACCTTATCAAAAGATATAAAGTTTTCAAGAAATTTTAGTTCTTGCCTGTGAGTAAACAACTTAATGGCTGTATAATAATGTAACTTACTATTAAATATTTATATTATTATGATATTCAAATGAGATAAACAATGGTTATTATCAAATTATTTATAAAATGTTTAGTTTTCTATATTAATTCCATGGGCAATCCTTTGCGGTTCAATTTATTGTCCAGATATAGAATTTCTCATCATATTAAATTTTAGTATTTCCTTTCCTAATAGTAATTTAAATTCCAAATATTCTCAACAGTATTTGTTTGTGTATGATTGTCAGGATGTGCAGTAAAAGAAGAGATACATAGAAGAAATAATCTTCTTTTGGTTTTACGTCAGACTGTCTCGCACATTAACGGTAATGCAAACGGTGAAGGGTAGTAAAGTAGATAAAAGTAAATAATAACAGACTTGACCAAGAATCAAACTCGGGAACTTGGGATGCATGGGAAAGAAACCAGTTGGGTTGATTATTATATCAACGAAAGACCCTGTGGCATTGGAAAATTGTTTTCTATTGTTATTGTGTAATGTTTGAAAATAGCAGCGACTTTTGTATGATGTTTGGACAGGGAGTGGTTTATTATATTTTTTTTATCCGAGACGGCGAGGAAACCTCATGTTCACTCACGATGGGGGACTCAATTGAGGCGTCCTCATTCAGCCTCAAGGAGGCCACAACCGCCTACCAACTAAAAACCCACCGCCTGGCCACTTGATCCGACATCAGCAAAGAATCCTCCACCTCCCTCGGAACTGTTTATATAATACTACTACGGAAATGTCACGTTAAAAAATTTACATACTGTTAGTACATACTGTTAGTGTTAGTGTTAGTGGGGCGTGGAAGAGAACCGTACCCTAATTCCCCTCTCGCTGTCACTGATCAACACTCACTCTCTCACTTTCATTCATCTCTTTCATCAACAAATCAAGAAATTAGAGTGCCTACCTTCTGAGATCGGGAAAGGAATTGATTTACTGTGGGAGAGGGCAATCCCGCTGATCTCCAGATGTCTTCTCCCTCCGCAGTCTCCCAACCAACCTCTCCACAAAATGAGCGACCAACTTCCATCTCTTCTCATCCCACAGCAGTGGTTTATTACCTGTTGGAGTGCTGTCAGTCTTATTTGTATTTTATTGTTTTCCATCAAGCTTTTATGCATTGCTATTTAATTTTTTTGTTTATTCAATTTAATTTTGTATTCTTTATGTCTATTTTTATTTTATTCCATTTTATGTATCTGAATTTTGCAAGAAATGTTTTAATCTTTAGTGTATTTATTTATATAGAAAGTGTGTAGATCCTGTAGTTTAACGCGACTTAATCTATCAGTTTATTGCTATACCTTTAAGACTTCGACTTACGCGAGGGATGCGTTCCGCAAAATCATCGAGTGACGTGAAACTCGTGTAACTTGGATTGTTCGGTTTAACCCTAATTGTCCGTACCGTTAAAATCCGCTAATTGTCGTTAGTGTTGATTCACTAAACCCAGTCGTTCCTTTTATGTTCTTCGTTTTTTCAACCCGTTTGTATCTTTTAACGACATCTACCTTTTCCTTTAAAATAATCGCTTTCTATAACCTTTTTTTACCTTTTATTCGAACTCATATTGTACATAAAATAACAACAAAAACAAGAAAATGAAAGACCTACAAATTGTACCATGATTAAATGTACGCAACCGTATGCGATCAATATTATTAATGCGCTAAACAGTACTGATGTTTAGAACAAAAACATATTAAGATAAAATTCCAGAGTAAAAATGGGGAGGACAACTACGATAAGGGTTTTGAGAGCAATTAGCAAAACATTGGTCATCAACGTAAACATCCATCAGATAAGAAAAACTATCATACACAACATAATATAATATTCAACAAAATCGCGCTAACGTGAATTCGCGTAAGTTGAACTTGCGTAAGTCGAGTTCTTACTGTATTATATTCACAAGACCAAGAATGTTGGTTCCAGCAGGAATAATGTGATATTTTTATACATTCATGTCATATAAAAACGAATTGTGTCTTTTTTTGAACACCCGTTTTTAGATCAAACATAGGTGACTATCTTCTTTTCTTCTCCTTCAAGTATACAAGTATGAATCAAAACAAAATCAATGAAAATATTAAAAAAGTTAATACAGAAATCAATTATCTAATGTAAATTTACACACATATAAATATATTTATTGTTTACTTTCTCAAAGAATAACAATCTTCTATCTCCTCGACTCAAGTTTGTTTACTTAAAAAAAAGAAACGAAAAGTAATTTTGTTCATGCTGATTCAATTCTTTCAAACGTAAAGAGAGAAAACCAATCGAAAACTATTTTCATTTCGTATTATTGTAATGCCCGTGGCTTGATATTTTTATGAGGAATTGAACAGATGAAATCAATTTGTTCTGTATGCAGATTTCCAGTAGATGTCTCCTGAGATGAGAAAATTTCCCTGTATAAAAACGTATGAAAACATACAATGTTGAAAATATAGAGCTTTTACTACTTCTTTGATAAAATTGAACAGTTATACCTTTTGTTCTAAATAAAAATGTAAGAAAATATGTACATAATTAAAATATTTATCTTCCTTCGTTAATTTTAAGGTACAATAAAGCAATTGGAAAAAACTACTTTTTTAATTAGCTCCTTTGAAGAAATAGCGCAGTTTGCTTACTGACAATAAAAAATTAGTTTAGCAAAACTTGTGTTTTTTACTTTCTTTTGCCTATATGAAAGAAGGAAAGTATTGTTTTCATGTTGACTTTTCGAAATCCGAGTTTTCACCGGATGACACGTTTTCAGACCCCCTGAACCCAAAAATAACATGTTTTTAGCGATTGGCATGTGTGCGTACGCGTGCGCGCGCGCGCGCGTATGTGTGAACAGAATGTCTCAAGAATGGACATGGTACGAACTTGAATCTTGAAACTTAAGTAAAATACTACTACCGGACCCGACTCGAACATTTTCATAAAAATCATTCAACCGAAAGTAGTCGTTTATTCGTGTTATTTTCACTTTTTTGCAATTTTCTCTGAAACGGCCTCTACGATTTTTTTAAAAATCGCCTTATTTACTATGGTTTCTATACTCTACAAGAAAGAGTAGGCGTCATGTCTGCTGAAATTCTTGGGAAGGCTGTGCTTTTGTAGAAATTTTTTTTTACGATTGCGGCTTTAATATGCATATGATTGCAAAAATGTATATAATAAAAGTTGTAGAGAATTTAAAAACCTACAACTTTTATTTGAAACATTTTTTTGTATAATTTATAGTTTAATGGTAATTACTGATTTTAGTTTTTTTCTCGAAAAGGTGTAAAAAATCGATTTTTTAAGATTTTGGCCGTAGTATCCATCTTACGATAATAATACATATATTCACATTTATAGGAAATTAAAAGTTCTACAACTTTTATTTACCGCAGTTTTCTCTACAGAGCCTAGTTTAGCGAGAAAGAATGATTTTCTGTATTAGCCAAAGTAAAGTTGGTTTTTATTTTCCATCATTCATTCATGATTAAAATAGGTTATGTTTTAGAGGTTAGTTTTTTGTTTATTTGTAATGTTTTTTACTAATTTTAGGTGATATTGTTCATTATTTTCATTGGCAAGAGAAAGTCGTGTTAGTGTTTCACACCATATTTTTTCTGAAGTTTTAACATTAATTGTGTTCAATTTAAAATTTATACCATTTTCATGGAAAAAAGTAAATACGGGATTTCATTTTAGCGAAAAGCGGTTAGCAAATGTATAGCCAAGTAGAATCAAACTATTGCAATAATATATTATTAAAAATTAAATTAAAATGTTAACCAGATAATCAAAGTACTAAAGTGACAGTAAAATGCATCCATTATTTTAAAACTAACTTGGAAATGCATTTTGATTTATAATATAATGAAGAGATGAAATAGAATTTATGAGATACTTAAGGTTTTATCTAGTATACCTCCAGCAAACTTTAAACTATTTTCTAGTTTCATCAACTTTTGTAATATAAGATATAGAAATGTAAGAAAATAAAGTAATGTACTTAGAGTTGAAATAGAATATCCGATCTAGCATAAAGGTAGAATTCAATAAAACCATAAGGAAGGAAGTAAGTTCTTTAAAATATTTTCAACTTATAGTACTGGTATTATTTTCATATAGTTTAAGTACTTTGGGGACCCATTTATGTAGTATAACCTAGTTGTAACATCTGTTCAAGAAAACTACGCCATAACGTTTCTTAACTAAAATTTTCCACAATGAATTGAAATTTTAACATTCTTGTTTTATCCACTGTAAACAATGAGTATCTACACTACGATAAGAAATAATTAAAGCAACTTTTAACATTTTATTCACAAAGAACGTTCTCAGTGCCATTATAAAACACATTATGCTGTGACACTTATCTCTAAAGTCCGTTTCCGGATCTGGGTAAATTTAATAATTGACACACTATTGTTTTTCAAATATTTAGGCCTATTACAATTTTTATTACTAGAAAATGAAAATGAAATATTAAGTGTCGAACATCTACAAGTAAATTACAATTAAATTACTTATAATAAATAACAAATTAATTATAATTAACTAATAACAATAAATAAACTTAACCAATTTACGAAATACTATTTACAAAATGATAATTAATAAACGTTAAACAATACACAGTAACGCTGGCCTACTCCAAACGTAACCGTTAAGCACTACGCAAAATACACTCGTCGAAGATAAAGCAAATACTGAACTCAAAACCAAACACGCCGGCTGCTCATATACATGACGTTGTGGAAGTCACTAGAAGGACGGAGATTTTCAATATAACAATAAAATACAAAATCTTTCTGACGGCTTCTAAACAAATCTTAACAAACTGATAACAAATTAGAATTGAATAAAAGGTGTTACAAAAAGGCCCATTATCTAAATAGGTACCCCTGATTTTTTCACTATAGTTACACAACAACAGACCTAGCTGTACTATTACCATTTATAACGATTTTTTTGAAATTCTTTTTATCACTCTTATTATTAACGTTAACATTTTTAAAATCTCGCCCCTCCTCGAAACTTCTCGAACACAAATTCCCTTAAGAAATTGACACTATACTTTTATTATTTCTGTTGTCTATTACTAACAGAATCTCACAATTACTTTAAAAACTCAAATTGGTTTAAAAATCATCGAGATTTCGCTAATTTTAAACGAAAAAAGTGTCGATTGCTTACTTAAAGCATTAAATTTTTTTTATTACTTATTATTATTCAACCTATATAATGTAGAATATGTTTAGATCATCAGCTGAAAGGCTGGTTTGAACACCTAGAAGTTTTTGGAGTAAAACGAGGAGTGAGGTGGTTTACCATGCCTTCCTCACGAAGTTGAATCACCTCGATTCCCTCGTACAAACAAGCGGTAATATAGTCATAATAAAAGTACAGATTATCTGCTTAGGCCTCTTTTTCACTATGTAGAATATAATATGATTAGGAATCTGACGGAGGCCTTTTTGAAATAGGTTATAAAGGTTAATTTTGAAAAAAATAAAACGCTTGATAACTGGAGCGGGTGGGATCAATTTGAATGTAAGAGGAATGCAGCTCAAAGCCTTGGTTTTGTTTTCTCACAGAACGGAGATTGTGTGAATGAAGTGAATCATAGAATAATACAAGGTAAGATGGGCTGTGTTAGAGCTGAATTCCCTATGGTGGTCAGAAAATCTGTGTAAAGAAACAAAGTTCCACCACTACGTGACAAGGTCTTACAGAATCGAAGAAACTGGCGCAGTCACTTGAGCAGAATGTCATATGGGAAGATGCAATAGAAGCTCAAAATTATAGACCAGTTGGTACGAGAGATGTGGGAAGACCGAGGAGGAGATGGGTACCGGAACAGACATTGAAGTGAAGAACAAGAAAAAGGAGGTAACATAATGAATTAAAACCCTATTATGTGCAATAGTAAATTTTCTTGGAATAACATCTATTGTAACTAAATGGTTACTATTTATATCATAAAATGTTTTACAGATTAATATAATTATATTATGAAAGGTCCGTATTTGTTAAGGCACAAAAAGCATTAGCCTATACATTTTTAAAAATCATTAACAAAATTAAAGTCTTAAAACATGTCGTTTTTAAGAGGATAAAGTATTATATGTATTGTTAAACATGTAACTAACAAGAGTACAGTTCTAAAATTAGATTATGGTGATTACAGGGTATAAAAAGAACATCCATTTTAAACATAAAACAAATGGTAGATTTTTGTTAAGCTTATGTGAATGGTGTATCATGGATTACATATTTTTTCAATCGTCTATAAGTGATATAAAGTATACCTTTTCCAGTTTTTCGGTTGTCATTTTGAGAATTAACTTTTCTGCTATATTCTCTTCTATAATGCACTAGTGCAGTATCAATTATTTATTGTTAGCAATTTTTCTTTTGTAAAAATATTCGATTATTGTATTTACGCTTTTTTAATTCCTTGTAAAATTAGAACTGGCCTGTGAAGATACTTTGTTGATATTTTAATGCTTCTTATCCTGCTTATTGCTTATTCACAAAAAAGTGACTTATTTTAATATATATTTTTTTCTCTCTTTATTTAGGAAATTTACCATCTGCTGGAAACAATCAGTGAATGTGATAACACAAAATTTGGAAAAAATTAATATGGTACAAAAACGTGAGTGGAGACACAGTCCAGTGACAGAACTCCGACGTGATTGTTTGGGAGAGTCTGCGTAGCCACTTGAGATCAATGGGTTATGGTGGTTCACGAGTTTCTTCCTACATTTTGTATAGTTTTAAGAAAACGTCATTTCTGTAGGGTACGTTTAGGTCTGAGTGTAGCGTTTTATTGGTTACATAATAGGGGACGTTAACTATCCTCCACAAAAGCTTTGATTGAAAATTCTGAATGTTTGCTAATACCGATGGTTTTAAACAGCAGCAAAGCTGACTGGCAAAGCTGACTGGCAAAGCTTCATTTTGGCCGAAGGTAGGTGCTGTAAATGGTTAATTTAGATGTAGTTGGTAACTTGGATTTGTGTGAAAGAAGTCTGTACAACTGTTTGAACCTGTCTTGGAGTGCCTTTCTCTTTTTATCCACGTGCACATTCCACAAGAGCCTCTTATATAGATATAAACCTAGATAACGGATAGACTCAGAGGTGTGAAGTTGTGTGTGATAAAGATACAAAGGAGGAAAACCTGAATAAGCAATTTTTTTCAGTTTTTCATTTTGATTAATCGGTTTTTTACTTGTTTGTTATGTGTGTTGCATGCTATTAATCCGATTTAATTCTTGTGACAAGTAACCGGCCATAAAAAACACAGGCCATCAAGCAAGTTTTAAACATGAATTAAATAAAGACAAGTTAAAAACTGACTTTTCATTCATGACAATTTTTCATCTCAACAAAACAATTTTGAAGTTTGTTTGAATTTTTGAGGTACTACCAGCAATAGTAAAATGAGATATTGCAAAGGTGTCAGAATAAGATTCTTTCAACTATTGTCAATATCCATTAGCTTTATAGAAAAAATTAAATTTAACCAGGTTGTGCATGGTCACAGCTGTTAAGTCTTAATAATAAGAGGTAAGCTATTAAATAACGAGACTGACGTTGTAAAAAAATTATTTTTATTTTCTACATAATCACTTGTTGTCACCTTCAATACATACTCCTTCTCTACTCCTACAACGCTCCATGCAAAGTTTCCATTGTTGGAAACAGTGCTGGAAGTCATCTTCTGTCAGCTCCTTCAGAACACGTGCCGCTTTCTCTTTTACAGCTTCCACAGACTCAAATTTTGTCCCTTTTAATGCAGATTACACCTTAGGGAACAGGTCGATGATAATAACATGTGATGAAACGTGGTTTTTTACTTATGATTCGGAAACGAAGCACCAATCCATGCATTGGAAGAGCCGAACTTCTTCGAGAGCCAAAAAAGCTCGAATGAGCAAGTCAAAATTTAAAGCAATGATGATTGTTTTTTTTATATCCATGGAATTGTGTACCTTCACTGGGTCTTCCTGCAGGTCAAACAATTAATCAATATTACTACCTTGATGTATTTTCTAAACTAGGTCACAGAGTACGAAAAAACGTCCCGAAATGTGGAAGGACATATCAAGGGTTCTCCACCAAGACAATGCGCCAGCTCATTCCACGTTATCTGTCAAGAGATTCCTAGTTAAGTACAGCATATCTCAGTGTTAGATAATCCACCTTATTCACCAGATCTTGCACCATATGACTTCTACCTGTTCCCTACGGTGAAATCTGCATTTAAAGGAACAAGATTTGAGTCTGTGGAAGCTGTAAAAGTGAAAGCGGACCGTGTCCTGAAGGAGCTGGCAGAAGATGACTTCCAGCACTGTTTCAAACAATTGAAAATTCGCATGGAGCGTTGTACGGGTAGAGAAGTAGTGTATATTGAAGGTGACAGTAAGTGATTATGTATATAATAAAAATAAAATTTTTTACAACGTCAGTCTCGTTATTTAATACCCGCACCTCGTATATTAATACAAATTTTGGTAATTAAGTGATTGGCATGTATTATATAGGTCATAAAAGACATTAAAATTGCACGAACGAAATTGTACAAATTTATGTACATGTCAAATGACCATTAATAATTGCAGTAGAAACATTATGTAGCATGATATGCGTTTGAAATATTACTGATAACAATTAGTAATCAGTACAGTGCATAGACATTACATTCAAAAATGTATAACGCTTAATAAATTACAATATGATACGTTCTAAAATGCATATTCAAATATTGGTCTGACTATTCAAATAGTTGCATTCTCATTGTTTAACATGCATAGTAAGTTAAATTTAGTCAATATTCAACGCTAGTTATATGTTTTGGGTTAGAGAGATATGTATGCATTAGACAAAGATAAAACATAAATGAGTGAGAGAATCAGAATAAGCAAGAGAGATAGAGTGATAGACTTTAACGAGGAACGTGATAACGAATTCATGAACACTAAGCACAGCACGGCCATCCTGCGTATGCTGTTTTGAGTGTTGAATAGCAAAATAGCGAATAGGGTGGATCTTTTGATACAGACACGTTCCAACGTCCGATAATACAGGCTTTTCTTTTTTGCAGGAGTTATTTTTTTTAAAACCCAGATGAGCTTTTGTAGATTACTTATTTGCTCCTCTAAGTATCCCCACCAGGGATTGACAAATTTGTAGAAACTATTTTTATCCTCTACAACGATATGTCAAGTTTGAAGAGAACTAAATTTACCTCCACGAGGGTATGCCAAATTTGTTGTGAAATAATTAAATCATATATCAATATCAGTGAATCAATTCTTTCTTTATTTAATACATACTTGGAATAAATGGTTGTTGTTTTTGTTTTTATACGTCTGCCATTTAAAAACTACCAGATAATCACTATTATTATAAGTAGAATAATTTGTCTCTTAATAATAAGAATGTTATATCTATTACTACTTATTTATATTTACTATTTATTATATTTTTAACACTATTTGTTAAACACGAATGAGGGACCCACTCTCTTGGTTTGGCCTCCAGTCCCCCACTAAAATAATTTACAATTCTATTTTCTTCTTCTCAGTTGCCTAGTAACCATACTTTTGTTAATGAAATCAAATAATTTTTAAAATATTTACTTTCATCAGCTGGAAATATCTATTTTTATTTCAATAGACTCAAAAAATAAACAACTCCAGGTGTGCATCAAATTTGTCATATTACACTTTGTAAATTTTATGTCGTTCATAACGAAACGTCTCTTACTTAATAAGATATTGTTGAAAAACTTTCTCTAAACTGGCCTAGATGATAAACAGGACTAATATCGGTACCGTTATCTTTTCTTACAATATTTTTTTACCGTTATCAATAAATACCGTTGGAATTTGAAATTCCCACCAGTTGTATTTTAACTACGTAGCCCAAGTTAATTAAAAAGCAACGGTTGAATATAAATGAAATACAAAATTTTGTGTAATCTCGTTAAGTGGTATCACATTTTGCAGTTTAGCTCAATTATTTTACTTTGAAAATTTTAAATTTCAGGGCCAGAGCTAGGCCTATACCTTGTGCAACAGTTGGAAGATACTGTTACTAGTATAGCCAGAGCACTGTTATGCACTGTGTTAAGAACATGGCTCACGCTATGAAAATAAAAATTGGTGTTATCGTAGGCTTATTATACATATGATATTGAAACAAACTACATTTGCAATGAAAAATGTTTACGTTATTATCTGAAATATATAATTATGTGACAGGATTTTTATTACATTATAATAGAATATAACATTTATAGGGTAATGTACAGTATCTTGTTTGTTAAACCATTAAATGTTATGAAAAGATAAAATTAAATTAAACATTTTTTATATTCTATCAAAATCTGTATTTATCCACTTCATCGCCATAGTCCTATAAATTCTATAAGTGTTCTATAAATTTTTATTCTATAAATGTATTTTCATTTATTTTACAGTATTTCATTTCTATTTAATTTTAAATACTGTGTCTTTTTTATCGAACATTGGGGCCGAACATTAAAACATTACAACATTATAATTACAACTAAAGCTTCTAAGTTATTAGTTAAAAATATTATGTATTTGTAGGACAGATAGTAGCGGAGAACGTATTGGCTCTATACAACCAATATTAATCGCCTATCTCCCCACAGTCTCAAGTGACTCTTGGATGTAGTATAGTCTATACCACTTTCTTGTTTAACAATATTTGGGTCTAAAGTGGTATCTAATTATTCAAATACATTATCTCGGAATTTTAAATAAAGGTGAGATTATTAATTTATAAAAATTCCTTTTCATGAGACTGCGCGTCTCATGGCTTGTGGCAATTTTTAATTTAATGGCATTTAATGGATTTAATGGCAAAATCTATTAGTGATTTCTATATCTATTCTTGAAGAAGAGACGAATGACACTATTTTTGTTTACAAATTCCAACTTTGATTTCTTGACTTTCGATTTTGAGCCAATTCTGTTCAACATCGAAACTTAAAACCCAATTTAGGTCCTTTAACCCCTTAAAGATTTGTGACGAAATATTACGCCGAAAGCATTGTACACGAAAAGTACCAGTGACGTAATATTACGTTTCAGTCAAAACACCAACTTATTGTTACTTTAGTATTTAATATTTCGTCGCCAACAGCCGGTTATGCGTACCAGTCTTTTGTAGTACTGTTTTCATTCGTTGGACCCTAGCAGCGCTTTTTTTAATGTAAATCTTTCCATATTCATTGACAGTTTCTAAGCAACTAGTTGTTACAGTTGTGTAACGTCACTAATGTTGTCCGTTGCTTGCCGCATGCTCGTATTGGTTTTATTATATAGTATTAGTTTTATTTTTTGTTGTATTAGGGTAAATAATGACAATAATAATTTTTGAACTATTATTTTTCTTAAATATACAAACAACAATGTCATATAATAAAAATAAATAATCCAAATTATAAAATAAATTCTTCAGTGTGAAAAATCAAGCAAAATAACATTAATTTGGATTTATAAAATCAAACTATAAGAAGTTAAATTTGTGTGCAGATAACGAAACCGAAAACCGTTTGTTGCTATCTCTTGTAGTTTCTGACTTTGAATTCTTGACTTACGGTTTTGGGCCACTTCCGGTCAAAACCAGAACTTCAAAGCCACTGATATCTTATCTGCTCTTTAAGATGAATCAAATAATACCATTTTTGTTTGCAAATTCCAACTTTGATATTTGACTTTCGGTTTTGGTATAGTTTCGGTAAAAACCGGAACTTTAAATCCAATCCAGGGCCACTAACTTTTAATGTAAATTTGTTGTTGTTTAGGTCATCAGCCGAAAAGCTGGTTTGAACCTGTAGAGGTTTAACCAAGTAAAACGAGAAGTGAGGTGGTTTACCATTGCCTTCCTCACTGAGTGCAAAAGTACGCTTATCAGCATGCCGGTCCCTCTGAAAAGCACATATTTTCCAATCTGCAAATGACACCTTCACTTCATTCACCACAGGGTCTGGCTGTATAATGAAATTCATTACTTTCAGAGGAGATAACTCTGATTAGTATCTTTTACACCTTTACCTCTTTTGTTCTTAAATGATTCAGTCATTTAATTGGCTGACCATGTGATAAGAAACAGAACTATTTAATTTAGCCCTGCAATGAACAAAATGAGTGTAAATAATTTGACACTCCACCTGTCTGTTACGGGCAATAATGTAAATTACGAATCCGAAAACCGTTTTCTTTTATCTCTTGTAGTTTCTGACATCTGGGTGTGACAGACTGACAAAACAAAATAATAGGTGACAATATTAAAAATTGCCACCAATAAGCACTTAAAAAAAATACTTATGTAAAATAAGGCAGAAATAAAATAGAAAACATCTAAGTAAGAAAAATCTTTGGAGGAAAATCTCTCAACAATGATATAATTAGCTTAACCCAAAGAAAGGTGTATTTAAGTATATTCGTGAGAGTAATTAATTACTTTTTGCAATTAATTTTTAAACCATAGTCATTATTATTACTTTACAGCACCCAAATTAATTACTTTATTAAACTAATTCAATTTTAATATTCCTTACACAAATATTAAAGATGTAAACAATAATAACATGAAATAACTTAGAACTAATTATTTTATCTTATCTATTTAATAGTGATTTAATAATTTTCTCCAAAGATTAAAGAAGATTAATGGTGGTTTAAATTGCATGATGTAGATACTAGGTAGAACGAACTACCACTCAGGTTGCTAGATGAGAATGAATGCATTTTCATTTTCTCGCCCGTTTAAGTAACTCCTTTCTCAATTTACGTTGTTGATTTTGTTATTTTCTTTATTCTTAATGTTACTTAATTCTATTTATTCTTCTCATGGATTAAACTATTCGTCAATCCTATTAATTAATCTAATTTATTAATTTTCCACTTCACTATAATAATAATATGTTAAATTAAAAAGCTATTCTAAATTATTTTACTAGTTCGGTAAAGGGAAATACTTAATAAATTTTTTTAATTATATTTATTTTAACTAGTCTAAGACTAACGAATAATTTCATTCAATCTTAAACTACCTTAAGATTTTATTATTATAAGAAAAATAAAACCCATTAGCTACTATTATTTTCTAACAATAACAATTTATTTTAAGATATAACTCTAATCCTACTCTTACTTTTAAAAATAAGAATTACCTATTGCTGTTATTTTCAATATTACATAATGAAAAATGAATAAAGAAAAGTATTTTCAACCTAAAATTTATGTAGCTTATCTATGATTCTTATGGATTCGAACACCGCCTAAGACCTATATGATGTATATTAATTAAACACTTTCTCTCTTCAAGAAATTTTGTAAAAATTTACCTTAAAATCTCTAAAATAAAAATTCAAATGTTTTACGCTCTTGAACAAAACCTCAGAAAAATTTAATTTACAACATAATGTTTAAGTTGAACATTCCGCAACGTTTTGGATAAAAAAACCAGAAAAGGAATAATAAAATATTTTTTCGTTTGGCTATTTTTGTTTTAAGTGTGCGTCATATCGTTGTGAGCTTTAGTGACTAGCATTACTTATAGCTTCACCTAGCCCGTCCTATACCAGCTTTGGCGCGTACATAATAAAATAAAAACTAATGTAATGTTCATGTCATTCAATAAATAAACAAATTAACCAGTATAATGGACCGAAAATCAAAACATAACCGTAATAAAACAGTGACGTATTGTAAAGATAAATAGATCATCGTCTGTCAAGGATTAGGCTCAATGGCCTGTTTCAGCATCCATCTCTTTTTAGGGCTTCCCAAACCTCGCTTCCCTCTAGATTTATATTTCCGTGCTGGCATGCGAAGTAAATGGTTGGACCAGTTTCTCTTTATTTTCTTAACGTTTCCCACCTTGACTGAACATGTAACTCGGCGCGGGTAGCTTCCTTACGTAATATCTAACCGGGCACAAGCTTTGACTCCCAGCAAAAATCCCATTTCAGCAGTCTGGATACGAGATTCATTCTTCTGTAATGACACCCATGTTTCACTCCCATATTTTATGAGTGGAACAACCATTGTTCTATAAAATTTGGGTGTCCTGTCTCGTTTTCGTTCCTATTGTCCTGCGACTAGAACCGCATATAGCGCTGAATTTTGCCAGTTTTTCACTCACGTCATCATCTTCGTCAATCTTGCATCTTGAATATTTAATATCTCGAACTTGTTCTATAGTATTATTACTCTAATTATTTAAATTAACATTTTTAAAGTCTCGGTCCTTCCGAAAATTCTCGAACACTCTTTTGTTTTCGATATTGTCACATTATGTTTGTTTTAAAACAAGTATAAAATGAGTTATACGTAAATAAAAACTATAACAATATTAATTGTTATTCATATTATTGAATAAACGATATTAATATTCTTATTAATATTTTATTAAAACTTTACATTATTCGGAAATATTTAAAATAATAATGCATTTAAATAGGTAATTTGAAATTTAAATCTCTTCTCCGATATCCAATAACGTCAAGAAACCTTTCTCCTAATACACCGACTTATTTTAACCTAGTAAATAATGGATATTAAGATTGTACTATCATAACATGAGAACAGGAGTGTTAGTAAAGCAATCAGTGTACTTTGACCAAAGTACTGCCGTATATTGAATAATGTAACACCATTGATGAGATAAGTTTCTCGGTGTATCTTACAACACACGAGAAATAACGTTACTGAAGAGTGAATAGGAACGATCCTTATTAGAAACTAAGAGTATAGAGTAACCTAATAAAAATTTAATTTTAATTTACATCTTTTACAGTTTTCTTGAAATACTGCGAAATTTTTAACTAAGCTTTTTTACTTTCTCTTGGCTATATAAACAATATAGGAAGGAAAGTAGGCCTTTGTTTTCATGTAGATTTTTTTAAATCGAGTTTTTACCGTATAGCCTATACACGTTTTCAGACCCCCTGAACCCAAAAAACATCTTTTTAGCAATTGGTTTGTGTGTGTGTGTGTGTGTGTGTGTGTGTGTGTCTGTTTGTGAACAGAATATCTTAAGAACGGAACATCGTACAAAAATGAAACTTAAAACTTAAGTTAGTTACCATTAGAGAATCCAATGCAAACATTTTCATGAAAATCGGTCAACCGGAAGTAGTAGTTTATTCGCATCATTTTTAACTTTTTTTACGATTTTCTCACAAAACGGCTCCTACGATTTTTTTAAAAATCGCCTTATTTACTAAATTTTTTATGCTCTATAGAATTGGGTAGACGCCATGTCTGCTGACATTCTTGGGGAGGCTTTCTCTCGTAGAAAATAATGGGTTTTATACGATTGCGGCCTTAATATGCATTTTAGGGCAAAAGTGTATTTAATAAGCGAAAAATAAAGTGTATTTAATAAGCAAAGACGATTTAAAAATCTACAACTTTTTTCAAATATTTCTTTGTTTGACGGTTAGTTTAACGGTAATCTGTGATTTTCTGGTTTTTGTCATGAAAATCTGTAAAACAATTGATATTTTAATAATTTCGGCCTTAGTATGCATTTAACGACAAAAATGTAATAATAATATAAAGAAAATTAACCGATCTACAACTTTTATTTAAGCATTTTTCTCTACAACGCTTAATTTAGCGTTAATCAGTGATTTCCCGTTTTATTAACCCAAGCTAAGGTTGATTTTTAATTTGTATCGTGAGTAAATAAAGTAATCAAACTCATGATTAAAATAAAGTAATGTTTTTGAGGTTGGTTTTTTTTTGTTTATTCCTTATGTATTATTACTAATGTTAGGTTCATTGTTTGCATTGGCAAGAGAAAGTTGTGTGAGTGTTCATACCAGATATTTTCAAGTTGTATACACTATTTATTCATTAGTGACTGATGAATAAATACAAGTTATACCAAAGTTAATATTTTTTCACCTTTATTGATTTCGCATTTAAAACTATTGTATAGGGTACAATTTAAACCACTAATTTTTCTCTCGTGTTGGGCCAATTTCAGAGCACATGAGGTGCTTTAGACGTTTTTGGAAACTATTTTTGGAGCCCACATTTTCAGCATTCGCTTACTGTACGTGTTTCTCCTTTTTATTCTCCCCGCTCGATGTTCTGTTTTCCTCTTCAAGAAAACCCTTAAAGTTCATAATTTGTTGTCTGAATTTGTTTCGATTTATTAACATTTTTCGGTTTTTCCTGTTTCCTCAAAATCCCTTTTGACTTCTTTAAACCGTTTATCCGACAATTTAAGGAAATTATTTAGTTTCTTAAAAATTTGTTTTTAGATTTTCTTTTAATATGCATTTTACACAAAAAATTTAGTACATAATCAAATTTGTAGGAAATTAAAAACCTACAATTTTTATTTCTGAATGGTTTTTTTGTTTTTTTTTTTGTTTAGCGTCAATTTTAGTAATTTTATAAATTTTACTCATAATAGTAGGTAAAATTATGGGATTTTTTTACAGATTGGAGCCTTAGATTCAGACAGATTTCACGACAAAATGGTATAATTAAAATTATAGAAATTTAAAAACCTATAAATTTTATTACAGCATTATTTTTGTACAGAGCTTAGTTTAGCGTCAATTAAAGATTTTCTGCATTTTTAAGTCAAACAGTGGTCAATTTTCATTTAACGTCATTCACTCATGATAAAAATTAGTTTGTTTTTCATTTTACATTTTTTAATAATGATTAACCATAGATTTAATTGTGTATTATTTATATTCCCAAGAAAAATTCGATCGATTGTTTTACATTAGATTTTTAGTATTCTCTCTTGTAGGATATTTCTTCTTAGCTATTTTACTACGGGATTAAAGAGGAGCTAATCGAATTTAACTTAGCACGATCTGACTAACCATACATAAGTAATCAAGAATAACCTTATTGCCGAAATTTCATTCAATTTCGCTTAATCAACAACATTAGGAATTTTTTTTTTTAATTCTGCTTTATATTTTTATATATTGAGAAGGTACCTTACCTAAAAAATAATGAATGATGGTTAATTCTAACCCCGGTTGTACTGCAACAGCTCTGGAATATCTGAAAAATATAATACATAAAATTAAGGGAGTTCAATGATTAGGTATGAAAATATTTTTGGTAGATTGATTAAACATAGTATAAAAATTATATGTCAACTGACCGATAATGCTCAGTTCTATTATTCCAAAAATTTTTGCGATCATTTCTGTTTATAAAATACATAAATCTTTAAAAATTAAACTTCATTGAAAAGTAAATTCGCTACGATATAACGATGATACGAATTATGAAGCAAATCTCATTTTATAGTCACTCAACCAACGATTTACGCAAACATTTACACAGGAAGATTAAAGAATCTTGAAATAAAATACGAACTTATAAACCTCTTATTAAATTATTTACATTTTTGTTGTACTTTTGCAGTCTAGTTTGGGACTAGGAGCAATTTTTTTAAAATAAAAATTACTAAAACAAAATTCTAAAAAGCCAAGGTTTTATAATGTCAATTATTATTGTTGTGATACTAATATGTTCACTTATATACATATTGTGCACTACATTATTTTTCACTAAAACTCTACAACTCAAAGGGATTCTCCCTGTTGAGACAGATCAATACATCAGAGTTGTAAACAAATTGTGTAGCTTTGATGTTCACATGATGAAGCCTTGCTTCTTATTTCTGTACTGTTGACGACCAAGGCCGACGATAAGTGGCGAAACCTTGCTTGTGAGTTTGGTGGCCCTGTAAAGGGTCGTTGGTGGTGGTTGCAAGCGGCGAGTTGAAAGCGGAGCCCGAAGAGTGACGACTCGGCTACCTGCTTCAGGCTTAGCCTTCCTTCAGCGGCAGTTGGGTCCCCACAGCAGCGTGACAGTGGTGGTCCCAGAGCCCCGCAGTGTCGGGTCGGCGTAGGCCATCTGCCAATAGTGCGACCAAGACGGTCCTCTCCGGGTCGGTGAAGACTGACCGGTGCGGGAATGTGTGACCACTGGTAGCGTTGACGAGGGATGGTGCGTATGGTCTCGGCTGGGCTCCTCTTCTTCCTTGCTTTTCTTTCTTCTTCTCCGTTCGGTAGTTGGTAGGCGAATGCATCTCGCGGTTCAGTGTGACTACTTAAATATCTCTCTGGCGAGTCTACTTCATGGGTTGGGGAGACACTTCTGCTGCGTGTCGGTAGCGCTCCCTGCGGCAGGTTCTGGGGCCGTTTGCAGGCGCTGATATTGGTGGGGCTGTCATCGACAGTACATTTTTATCTCCTTATTTCATTTGAAACTAATTTTAGTGGCAGGTCTTCATAAAGATTTGTATTTTTGACTATCCATTGAACATTTAAATTATTTACAATTGAGAATAATTTGTCTGACAACCTACCTCCTCAACTACTCTTTTAACAACGCGTTTAAGTTAATCTATTCAATACGACTAAGTATAGGACACTCAGATCAGACACATTGACACTTATTAGTGAATACACTTCCTCCGCCAATACGTCCCTCTGCACATCACAACCGAATTTGTAATTCTTATTCTTCCTCTTTTCCAGGTACCTATCCGTTATGAACGTTGGCGACCATCATAGCAATTTTCACTTTATTTATTGCACTGCAAAATAACTCCTCTGAGCTCTTTGCAAACCAAGTTCGAGATTTCGAAGCCACGGCACCCTTCTTCTGCCAGGATCACGTTTTCCATATATACTTTTCCCTGCAGAATGCTTGTAGTAACGAATATCGTGAGTGGTTTCGCATATGTCCAAAATATTGGAGCTTCCTACACTTGGTGGTAGTAATGATGTTCATGACTTTATTCATTCTCCTTTTTTTTGGTTTAACGTCCAACTGTTCTGCAATTACTGCTAATGCAGACGGTGAAAGATGAAATGATTTTTGTAACGTATGAAAATATGTCGTGCTGAATGGGATTCGAAGCCAAGACCGCATGATGAGAAGCGAGCACGTTACCAACTACGCCAATGAGCCGGCGTGATTCATTCTCCTGATAACCTCTATATCTGGGATCCGAGAAGTTCATAGGATCATCAAGTCTGTACAGCCACATTTCAAATGCCTCCAGTTACATTGTAATGGATTTATCCAAGGTCCAGGACTATACACCATATAAAACTTTTGGTTCCCAAATGAAAACGACACATAAATAATATTTAAAATGTCCAAACACTCAAAACCAACAAAAACGATTAATCAATTGTACTTCATTTCAGACAAACTCCATTAAAACATTATATTCCAAACTTTTTATCACCCTTTTAATAGATACAAAAATACAAAAATCATACAAAAAATACAAAACAAATAAAAAAATAAAAATACAGAAATCCTCATTTGGTACAAAAATTATTTAGCATTTTCTTAAATATTCTTATCTCAACACTAGCTCCAAAATCCGGTTTAATATATGCATCTAATATTATTGTACTTTCTTATACAGTTTTAATGTTACTGTCATAGATTTGTACGGTACTATTAATTTTTATCCATAAAATTTTGTAAAATGTTTCTTTTTTATGTTTAATTTTCTTACTTAACGTGTAACTGAAACTTTTCACTGTATTTTTCATGTGTTTGCTTACAATTTATAAGTATTGAAGTGACAATTATAAATAAATAATTTATAAATTAAGTATAACTTACAAGACCATCATTAACTCTTTGTTAGTTGCTTAATTAGTTAAGTAACACGAGAAGTAAACGGTTTTCTAATAACGAAAATTTCCGTATTATAGTTGAAATCCTAGAATGATTCAGGTTGAAACACCAACCTGGTTGTGTTATCCACAGCACTTACTGTTTAATTCGTTTTTAACAAGAGTTTGTACTTTACTATATGAATTGTTTAGTCACGGTAAAAGCCTTTTGTCAATAACATTACAAAACACACATTGGATTCTAAATATTACATTAAACTGCCATTTATTAATGCCTCTCAGACGAGTAATTTAAAATGACACATTTCAGTTTACTGTGACATGAAAGTAAGCTTGATGAATTTGGCCTACTGCAGTTCAAAAATTCATCAAATTCAGACTTTGTAACGTAATGATCAAATGATGAACATTTTTTAATAATTTAATAATACATTACGCAGTAGTATCTGTTTAATACGTTCACGGCTAAAACGATTTTCTGCTCAAAACGCGGTTTTCATGGAGTCTCCTGACTAACAAGATAAAACACGTGTATAAGTTTCCGCTTAATACGCATTCAATTCCGCCTAATACGCACTCAAAATTGTTGACTATTTTAAAAATAAGTAATGAAAATTTCGTTATTAGTTACAGTATTTAAGTACATATTATGTATTGTGCGGTTCCAAGCTGGGTGTATTTGCGGGGTGAAGGGTACGTGTGAGGACAATGAATGAGTGACGCATACTGGGAGAACGATTCTTGCATTACTCTGATACAAAACATTCGCTTTCAAACTTTCCGTACTTAACATATTTCGTTGTATTTATTACATTTATTTATTTATATATTTTGATATAAATTAGTAAGTTAAATATTATGAATTGGACCAAGTTAATGACCCGGTAGGTATTTGTTAAATTAATGCGCCGGATGATAAGAATATTTTTTTAGTCTAGCTAGTACACGCTACCACTATAAATGCATCAGCTGTGAAACACTACTAACTCATTCATTCTTCCACTGCTGTAAAAACGCACTGTATTCCTTCCAACTACACGGAGCTGCGACTTAAGCAACATGTATTAGCAGTGTTACTTGATTGTGTTTTTTTTTTAAATTAAATGTGACGTTCAAAAAATGTTTTGTATTTTTACGTTTATTTATGTAGTACATATAACCTATATATTTATTTTTATATAACTGTTATTAATATTATCTCACACAACGCAAAATGATAAAACAATAACACTTTTCTGCCTTCAATAATAATTTCTTTAAAAACCACTCTCTTAAGATTGTATTGGCCGCTTCTCGGTTAAGACGGTTTTCCGCCTGAGACGCTAATTAATTTGTGTCGGACCCACGAAAATCATATTAAGCGGATTGTACTTTAGTAGGTAAGTTTCTGGAGTTATATTTACATTTACCATTTTTAGAATAGTGAACTAACTACTCCATCTGTCAATCGAACAAACAAAAAATATGTATTTATAAAATTATACTATTTTTCAAGGCTAATGAGCTCTGAACGCATGCATTACTCCATACCCACTTTACAGCTAGCCAATGACTTGCCAGCAACGTTGCCAATACTTGCTCTTGTGGCTTTGTTAAATATTTCGTCAGCAATTTTTTTGGTCTTTCAATAACAACAATTTTTTATTTATTATTATCTATAGTTATTTACTATATAACCCACCGGGTTGGTCTAGAGGTAAAGTCGTCGCCAAAATCAGCTGTTTACCAGCTGATTTTTGGAGACGAAGGTTCCTGGTTCAAATCCTAGTAAAGGTAGTTACTTTTATACGGATTTGAATACTAGACATTGGTTGCCGGTGTACTTTGATGGTTGCGGCTGAATTAACCATACTCTCTCAGGAGTGGTTGACCAGGAGTGGTCTGTACAAGACTACACCTCATTTACACGTCATACACATCATCCTCATCTCATTGGGCCATGGGGTTGCTTATGGTTCTGAATTGAACAGATTGCAAACGTACACGTATTAGGAATTTAAAAAAAAATACCATATATAATCTATTTAGTTATTATAACCTATAAACATACAATCAGGTGATTATATTATAAAGTACTGCATGTTAACGCGCTCTATAAACGAAGTGTTCAGTACGAGATGCAAGACGAGTGTGAAAATTGCGGCTCTTGTACGCATGCGCACGTTATGTTTGTCAGGTACAATCTGACAACGCTGGCAAACGTTCTGATTGGTCTAAACGTGTGGAAAAGCAGAGCTCATCAACCGTGAAAAGCATATTAGTGAATTACTAACTAGCAGTAAGCTATTATTATTATTATTATTGTCCAAACTTTTTAGGGGGAAATTTATTTGGGGTGATATTTATATATATTTATATATATTATATATATATATATATATATTTATATATTTCACCACAATATTGTTACTAGCTACCAAATAATATGTCCCAACAGTATCTGCTTTTAGTACAAAATTTTGGCTTGTAACGTAATTTCTATTATACTTTGGGTTTCTCTCACCCTACATGAATATAATATTTTTAGGACTGGAAAGTATTATTTTCATATCGATTTTCGAAATCAAGTTTTCACCCAAAATATACAGGTTCTGAGGCCCCTGAACCCCAAGAAACATGTATTTATCGATTGGTGTGTGTGTTTCTGTATATGAACGAAATATCTCAAGAACGAAATAGCGTACTAGGTTCAAACAAGAAATTAAATTATGTACCACAGTGGTCCCGACTTCAACATTTTCATTAAAATCGGTCAACCGCAAGTAGAACTTTATTCGTGTAATTTTTCACTTTTCTAGGATATTCTCAAAAACCGCACCTACACTTTTTTTTAAATCGTTTCATTTATGTATTAGGTACATTTTTTACGCTCGACAAGATAAGGTAAGCGCTATGTCTGCAGACATCCTTGGTGGGCTGTGCTCTCGTGGTATAAAGTGTTTTTTAAAAATTAAGGCGCCTTACTATGCATTTTAGAGCAAAAGTGTATGTTTATAATTAGAATGGTAGAAAATTAAAAAATCCTATAAATTTATTAAAATTTTTTTTCTACTTATCGATTAAGTTTTTTTCTCACCAAAATATTGGTAAAAAATGAGATTTTTTTTAAGGTTACGGCCTTAGTATGTATTTTAGATGAACGTTTGTGTAATAAAAGTTATAGGAAATTAAAAAAATTTACAACTTTTATCTAAAGCATTTTTTTCTACAGAGCTTAGTTTTAGTTTAGAGCATAGCTAGTCAATTAGTGATGATTCGAAATTTTAAGTCCTACAGAAATTGATTTTCATGTTATGTCATTCACTTACGATTAAAGTTAGATTATGTGTTTATTTCTACACTGTTTACTCATGATTAAACATAGATTACATTGTTAATAATTTACACTGGTAAGAGAAAGCTGTGTGAGTTTTTAACACCACCGTTTTAATATTGAATTAATTTAATCTTTTATACATCAGAAAAATAAAATATATTTTGTAACATTAAATAAGTTTTATTTAAAAAACATGCTATTTTAAGCTTTATAAATGATAAAAGTATGAAAAATATTTCTGTAATTATGAAAACATTACTTCTGCAGTGTAAAATAGAACCATTTCTGCAGACATTGTAAATAAACAGAAAACGAAATATATATTTTAAAAATGTCATATAAAATAGAATAAATTAAAAACAAGAACGGCATTTAAAAAGTAATAATTTAGTAAAACTTATACAAAGGAATGTACAGAACGTTTAATAGTCAAAACATTTAACAGAGAGCATTTTTTCTCGATTATTTCAGAACTCGGATGATAATTTTTATTATTTACGTACTTTAATATTATTTTCAACTGAGTATGTGCATACCACACAACTTTTTACATTTTTATTCAATAATAATCTACATTCATTTTAAAACAATTGTTAACAAAATGGAAGAAATAATCCATACAAATGATGAACGATACTAAATAATAATTCCTAATAAATCCAAACACATTTTTTTTCTGAAGACAGTGTTATATTTTATTTTGTATCCTCATTGGAACCAGACTGCTTTTATAAGAGTGTATGGAGAGTAAGTAGATAGATGAGGGGAAGATATTGTATGGAGTAAGTCAGGGCTCCATTCTTTCACCTTTAACATTCAACTTGTATTCTGAGGAAATTTTTAATGAAGCCCTGCATGGTGTGGAAGATGGAATTTTGTTTAATGGAGTCAGGATAAATAACTTAGATATATGCTGACGAGACCAGGTTATGGAACTTGAAAGTAAAACCCATATTATTAAATACTGATCTTGCCTTGCCTACACGGTATTTTATTTCCTGTGTATTGCCCCATTTCTCGTGTATCATGGCTTTCACGTAACTATACTGTACTATTTGGGTCTAATTGATATAAATGTGAGTTTCTATCTAGCGATCAGGTGATCCTTTTACGACATCACTCATTATGGGTTTCCCGACCCATTCCTTAATGATTCGATTCACGAGTGACGTTCTCCAATCAACTCTCAAGAAGAACAAGAAAGAAGAGCTCCAGACCGAAGAAGAAGAGCCCACCTGAGACCGGACGCACCATTCCTGGTCGCTACCGGTGGCGGACGCACATTCCCGCACCAGTCAGCCTTCGCCGACCCGGAGAGAACTGCCTCGGCCGCGCTATCGGCAGACGGTCTACGCCGAGCCGACACTGCGGAGCTCTGGGAGCCACCACTGTCACGCTTCAGTGGGAACCCAACTGCCGCTAATGGAAGGCTAGGCCTGAACCCGGTAGCCGAGCCGTCACTCTTTGGGCTCCACTTCCACCACGCCAGTTCGCCACTTCCGACCACCAATAATGCCCCATTTTTAGATCACCTTAAAAACCCAAACGGTCCTTTTCAGGATCCCAACCAACAAAACGGCAATTTTCAGGGCCACAAAACTAACAAGCAAGGTTTTGCCATGTGTCGTCGGCGACAATATATATTGTAGCGAGAGTTCGGAAAGTCGCTGTGCACTTGAGTTATAAACGTAAATTGACTAAATTTTCTTGAAAAATAATTACGTTAATGACTATCTTATTAGGTATTATTATAACGTCATTATTGGATTGTTTATGGAAGGTGTGAGAAATGGTCTCCTTTTGCACAGCACTGACTCGTTTCAATTTGTTTTCTAACACTTTACCCAACTCACGAACAGTGGCTCTTTGAATAGGCCTATATCCCTGTGTGGTCTGTTGCATTAAACTATTTGTTTTGCCCCTACCCCTATAAAATATAATCTGGGGAAGTCAGATCAGGGATCTTACTGGTCACAAATTCCTGAAAATTATTAGTTCAGCAAAGACATTACGCAAGAAAGCCATTAAAACGTTAGGTATATGTACAGTGGCACCATCTCGTTGTAACCAACCGTTATTGGTTTCCACTTTAGTTAATTGACTATTTCAGTGATTTCTTTATAATTGAATTTCAGTAAAATCTCAGTAAAATATCGACCACTATAGAGTATTTTCAAAAAAACAGATTGGTCCCACAATGCGTTCTTTACTTATGGTAACAACTATATACAGTAACTCTACTGTTCAACTTCTGCACAATAACTGTCTGAACTCTATGTATATTCATATTGGTAAACTTTATAAATTTTCTCTTATTAATCCGCTTCCTGATATCATACAGAATCATAAATTCATGGTAAATTTAATTTGGAAAACTTTTTTAAAGTACACTTCTACGTATTTAACTTACCCAAAATGGTAAAATATCGATTGTGATTGTAATGTCTACTATTGAAGTAATTTTAACGTAATAAGAAAACATATATATATGATTATTAAGTACCTTCCACTTGTTTTCGGGGATAAATTATCAGTAAACGTTTTACATTACTTCAAGCACGTAGGAAATAATACAAAATATTTTGTATTGAGTCTTTCATTTCCATATAATACTACAAATACCTGAAAGGAATAATTCCTTTAACGTTTTTCAATAAAGTTAAAATTGAACTTTATTAAATAAAAATTGTTTTAAAAACAATATAGTTAAATTAACACGGGAAAGTCATTTACATTTTATGAAAATGCGTCAGTAATATACCTAGGGAAATTTACGGTACATTACCTCTGTAAGTTTAGTTTTTAGCAGAAATAGAGAGTGGAAACGAATAATTCAAGAAAGTTCAAAGCACATTTCAACGAACAAAAATGAATAGATTTAAGTTGGCTCACTGGGCTCCTCCGAGATTGAAATCTCACTTTTGCTCCAAAATGAAACTTCCTTTATTTATTGTTTCCCTACTTTTGTATTTATGCTTACTTGTTTTTCATAAAACTCAAAGAGTTACAGTTGAATTTCAGATTACAGTGACGTACTAAGCACTGCGACACAGTAGAAATTGAAAACAGATATCCATGTAAGTGAGCTACTTTGTACTGGTTTATTTATTTAAATTTACATAAGAATGTAAAAGAATTTACTTCAAGAAAGCCCATCCACAACCATGGTAAACTTTCAAGATTTCTTTCTTTCGTCTAAACAGTTTTTAAGAAGTAGGATAATTGTAAAACAAAATAAACTTAGACTTTAAAATTAATCCTTCGTTGAATTCTATGTACAAATCTATTGTTTTGTTGAATCCAAATATTTTAAATTAACTTCTTTTAAAAATATTTAAGTCGCAGTTGATACGACTTTAAAAAATTAGTTCTCTTAAAATATTGCTTGTTATTTATTATTCAGGCCTAATAATATTTTTCGTTTTATTCCCCTGTGGCTTATAAAATATCATTAATGAGTTAAAATTTAAAATTTTTAAACTGTGAATCAAACCTTACGTTCCTTAGTCAAGCACACTACCATAAAACTACTATTATTTTTATTTTTTACTTTATTTAATTTGCAACTGCATAAAAACAACCAGCAAAAATGTTCATAAATAAATTTTAAAAAAAACTAACTGCGTTATTGGCTTTGAGGAGGACACCACCCAGCGATAGCTCTCCAGAGAACGATAATTATGTACATTTTTAAACTTTATTTTTGTATATGTAATAAATGTTACAGTTGCGTTATTTTACCATGTCTCTACTCCATCGGCGTTTTAGTCGTCTTTGTGCGATTTCTGGTAGGTCTGCATAATTCATATCCATATTAAGGGATTGTTATGGTTTTGAAGTTTGTCTGTGAACCTACGGTATACAGTTTTAGGTATGTGTCATTGACGTTAGGAACGCGTAATTCATCATATATAACACTACAAGTTAACTAATATTTATATGTTCTAATGTTTATGTACTTAAATAAAGCTAGTTTATAATAAAACAAATAGGGCTAAATCAATAAATCCTTTTTTAGACCAATCTGGATTTAATGGTGTCCAGCTGTTTGGAATAGCGGCAGAAAGTAATTTAAAGTCGATCCAGGACTTTCAGTCAAAATTCTTAAGACTTGCTTCTGGTGCTCCGTTTTATGTGAGCAATAAAACCCTCCACGACGATTTCAAAACTCCGACAGTAAAGGAGCTAACCGCGTCCTTGTATAGTACATTTCACGGAAGACTAGATGACCCACTAAACCAACTAGCTCGTGATCTAGCTACAAGAAACTTCCCAGCCCGAAAATGGAGTAGAGACCTCTTGATCTGAATAACGGACAATACCCGAAGTTTTAAAAGGAGGATGTAGCACATTGCACCTCTTCTCCTTGAAGAGAAATTCCCCACCACCATTTAAATATCATATACGGAAGTTGTGTTGCTCGATGTACAGTACCGTAATAAAAATTAAAGGCAAAAAAATCAATAATACTAAAGATATAACTAAAGTAAAGGGATATTTATATTTGGGGACAATAATAACTCAGAATTACAATTAAATACCAAAAAAAGAAGCCCGGAGAGGAATGGCGAAAATAGCTCTTGTAAAGATAGCATTTGTTGTTTAACGAGGATAAAAAGTATAAGTCTGAATAAGATTATTGTGATGCTACATCTTTTCTGTTCTTTTATATGGATTGGAGACTTTGGCTCTTAAAAAACGAGAAAAAGACAGGATTCAATCTTCAAATTATGTATATTAAGGTACTGTGTCACGTTTTTCTTATTCTTCCTATAAGGTTCTTGCCTGTTCCGAATTTACTTTTATGTATTTACTATGTTCAGCGATTAGTTATGTATTCAATTAATTTATACCTTAAATTAAATGTCCTGAAAGAAATGAGCTTGTGCTCGGGATGACAATGTCGTACCTTGTCGTTCGGAGAATTGGATGAAAGGAATTTTTTGAGAATTTTTTTTATTTGAAATTACAGATAAATAATTGGGGGAAAGATGGGCTTGGAATCGGGATAACAAGGAGAACATTGTTTCTGAATGGGACGCTTTTTCTAGTAGAGAGAGATATTATTTGTTGTTAATTTTTTTTGGTATTGATAAGAAGAAATAGTGAGTTTACCGGAAGAACTATTTACAGGTGATGGAATTTACATTGTCGACAAATTGACATATGTCGTATGAAATTTAAATTCCGAGGATTTTTTTTAGTGGGAAATATATTTTTAGGGATGTTTGTAGGGATTCTATAGGAAATCGTGGAATGGCTGTTTCCGAAGGACTCATCAAGTTCAGTGTATTAACTCTTCCAGGCTGGGGGGTAGTCATGGACGGTTTTATTACTGATGAGGTAGTGGAGGTTGGAAATTTGTCTTACTATGCGATTGTGAAGGGAGGAAAGTTTTCTTTTATTGATGAAGGAGAGGACGGGCCACCAGACTGGTGACAATAGGGATGTATAACACTTTCCATTTTACTGCTACCATCTTCTACGTGGCCGTCCGAAGTCTCCTCGTCCATGTGGTCTATAGTTCTTCACTTTCAAAAGTATTCTATTTCCGGCATTCTCTCTAGAGCCTTTACTTAATCAATATTAACTTATCGGCAAACTCACGAGTATTCTCAGAAAAAAATACTAGGTCAAGTTATTTTCTTATGTAATATTTCTATGTGAGTAGACGATCTAGTTGATGTCCGAAGTATTTTACTATTGTACCACGTCGTATTTTGATATTATTTGAAGTTATCAGTAAGCAGCCATTTTCCAAAGTGTGAAGTACATAAAAAATAGGGCTAATTATTGCATACTAATATCTTATATATATATAAATTTATGGATGTTTCATTTTTGGAAACAGTTCTGTTCAATATATCCATAAAAATAAGATTTTTGTTTTTGTTTTTGCTTTACATCTAACTGTTTTGTTATTACTGCTAATACAGAAGGTGAGAAGGATGATTCATGGTGATGAGTGACAAAAAAATATCAGACCTGACTGGAAATCGAAAACCCGGGACCCCGGCATATATAAGAGATGAAACGGTAAACTTTAGTAATAATATGTACTCAGGAAAACTGTACTGCGTAAGTAAATTTCTTAAATACCTGTATAATACAGCTTTTATCGAAATATTGAGAGCCAAGTGTAATTTATTTTCTAGAAAAAATTTAAACTCTGGAACGACAGCATATAATTAGAGGAGGATTATATATATATATTTAAATAAACGATGATACTTTAGCTAAGGAAATAAGATTTATACGAGAACAAGAAGGCACAGCTTAAATTACAGTCTTTAAGATATAAACTGTTATAGTGCAGTCTATAATGGAAATGAAAAGCGAAAGGAAAATGCAAACGTTTTTCTCTAGTTAAGGCTATAAAATGTTAGAAGTGTCGTTACATGATTTTTTATGGAAACATTTTTACGTTATAACTGGTTCAATAATTTTATACACAGAAGTTCAAGATAAGAAAAAATATATAAATTTACTTTTAATTTTCTTTATCTATTCATTGCAACATTACACGAGATACATTTTAACTTTCATGATCCTTAGTGACGAAATTATTTTAAATCACAGATTATAAAATAATAAAATAAAACTGTTTAAAGAAACTAACAACACCCCGCTCACTGCATTTTGTAGAAAAACGTAAAGTTTTACTTTCCGCGGTATTTTTTATGTTTAAAACAAAATAACAGAAACGATGTAAAGACGTGGCAACATAGTTAAGCCCCACATAATTAATCTATTATTTAAATATTTAAAAAACTCTACCAAAAACTGGTCAATTGCTCTTCCGTAATATTAATGAATTTGTATTAATTTTTTGAAATGGCTAAATTAATAAGCAATTACGGAGTTACAGGGGTTCAGAATTTTACTAATAACTCAAAATTTAAGTCAGTTGAAAATCTGAAATTTTGTGCATACAATAGCAACATACAAATTAATATTCCGGCGAAATCTCAATTAATCAGTTGAGTGGTGTTTGATTTCTAAGCCTCTAAATGCATCCGATTGCAGGAACAGCAAAACTGGCTTTTTTCTTCTCATTTTGTTATTGCAATATTAGGCTTATAAAACGCTAAAATTATGGAATATGACTGAAAAATATGGAATATGAAAAATGTAATAACCCAGATTCAAATCAACTAAATTTGAGTGTATAATAAAGAAATCGACAGTAGATGGATCATGGCAATCACCAACGTCTACCATGGATATGGAGCTAGAAAAATAAGAATCACGCCTGCTCATTCTTTTGTTTTGGTTTTGTGCATCTCCACGACCCAACCACAAAATTTGATACTCATTTACAACGTGTATCATTAGACGTGACAAAAAAATTACTTATTCCTACTAAAATGTCAAGTACGAGTACATACAAGTTACAATATATTTTTATTTGAAGGGAATTATTTTAAAAAGCACTGCAATATTTGAAAAATTTTCATTAAAATCTCTACCAGTGGGTAAAGAAATAATGAAAAATAAATATAAATTTAAAAAATGTTACTGATTAGTAAAACATGGAATAAAACTTATGAGTGTTAATGAGACAGAACTGCAAACCTAGGTTAAAAAATACAGCGTTTTTTTCAAACATGTGGGCCACTGCGTATTTACACGAATGAATTCAGTACATTGCTCTCTATTTACTTAATCGACGCTTTTGCACGGCTGTTTCTCTTTTTAAAAGAAAATAAATATGAAAGAACATTTGTTTGATGTTTTTATTTATTTTATCTGAAATAATTTACTAGTCTCTTAAATGGTGATACATTATTAAAACAAAAATATAAGCTTGTTTTTTTTGTGTTATTCATCAAAATAATTTTTTTTTCAAAAGCTCTCTTTCCGTATTATTAATTTTTCATTTGCGGCAATATAAATTCTGTTTCAAGTCGACAATAAAGCGAATTTCCCACATCTAGTTGCAATCATGAATACATAATTATGCGTAATCAAAGATTGCACAAAATACAAAGTAATAAGGAAAATATTTGAAAGAAAGAACTTATTTTTTCAGTTTATCGGTACACAATCTACGAGTATAAGGAAGTATTAAATCTCTTCTCATTATCGTGTAGCCGTACAGCCCTTGGTGGGCTTTGGAGGGCGTTTTACAGAGAACTATCTTTCTCCCTCCTTTACCAATATTAATTTCTTCATTTTTACATACTCTCCAGTCATCACATCCGTTATTGGTTTCAAAATAATTATTCTTAAAATCTTTCTATCGAATCTTCTCAACGTGTTGCAATCTCTTTCTGACAATATTCAGTTTTTACAACCGTTAAGGGGAGTCTGTATGATCGTTTTGACAGAAAATTTAGATTTTCGGTATATTATTATTTACCAGAAAACATTAAATTGTGTCAAAAATTCTTTTAATGAAAGAAATTAAGTTTTTATAAGGTTTAACCAGAAAAATTATCATCACTATGAACGAATATTTTATGTAATTTTATACTTCTCGTTTTAGTGTAAAAGGAATTTTAGTTTTTTAAAATATCTGCATCTATGATTTTAATATCCATAGCCGTTGGCTCACTTTTTAACCAACTGTTGTTGGGAAATTTACTTGTTAGTATACATTTTGTTTTGTATTTGTGCCTTTTCTCGTAAATTTACATTTTTGACACTTAAGTACATTTTTCTGAAAAACAATGAAACCTACCAGGCTGTAATTTTTACCAGTTATATATCTCGTACAGGTACATATGTCGACAGTTTTATGACTTCCTGAAGCACTCCAAAAAATTGTAGTATACAAAAAACGGAGGAACAAATTTGTAAACAATTAATTATGTTATTCGTTATTTTTTTAAATTGTTATGGTTCAACAAATTAAATTAAAAACAATTTCAGTACCTTGAGAAACCCGACAACTTTAAGTGTTTAAAGTTTAATTTTCTTATCTTTTGACAATCCTATTAAAACGTATCTAAAATTAGCAAAATTAACATTGGCGGGATACAAAGTACAAACTGCCCTTAAGTGACAAAGGGCGCACCAATCACACATGAAATTTCCAGTTTTGTGTTCTTTTTAATTTATTCTTAAACAATTTTATATTGGCAAAGTAGGGGTTTTTTTAGTAGAATTCGTTCTCAAATGTGCACATTGGTCCAAAAAATTTGCAAAGATCTTTGCTAAGTTTATTATAAAATATTTTGTTAAGTCCACCGTTCGATTCACAGTCAGGTCTAGCATTTTTTATCACTCATTTTTATACATCATCATTCTCCACCGTCTGCATTAGCAGAAATTGCAAACCAGTCAGACTTAAAACAAACAAACAAAAACAGTTACCTATCCAATAGAAAACAACACGATGACTTACGCGTCCCTAACGTCAACGAAACTTATCTAAAATTGAACTATAGGTTCAGAGATAAATTTCAAAATCTACCAGGAATCGCAAACAGACGAGTGAAACGCCAATAGAGTAGAAATATGATACCTTAATACAACTCTAACAGTAATTACGTGTGCAAAAATACAAAATTAAAATTTAATAATTTTTTTTGTTATCTGGAGATCTATCACCGGATGGTGATAGATCTCATGGTGATAGATCTCAGGATGGTGATCCTCCTCAAAGCCATTAACATTAATGCTTTATTTTATAAAAAATTTACTGGTTGTATATTTTATACAGTTGCAAAATAAAATAAGCGGAAAAAGTACAGCAATACGTTATCCAACTTGGATAACAACCAACCAAACCACCAATTTTTTTTTTAAACCAGCCATTTTTGGCTTCATGAACAAAATAATTTAATAAATAGTCTAATTATTTTAACTTAAAATTGTGCAGCTTGAAACATAGTGCATGAGTACTAATCCGCAAAATTAAGAGTATTTATATTTTAAAATAAGCTAAATATATTGTTTACATTCATTACTATTATTATTAGATAATGCAATATACAGGAATTTTTCACTTTTTTTTACCAAGCAGCGCTTTAACTATTTTCCGTGTTATTAAATAGTAAGAATCGATGATGTGTGCGTGAGAAATAGGATAGTTAATTAATATATATAAACGGAAAAACGAATAAATGTCTTACCATTACGTGTTACATTAGAGAATGAACTACGTGGATGCACACAACGTGCATCAAGACGGCATGATATTGCATGTTACGTTTTGGTATGTAACTCAAAATAAATCATTTAAGAATTGTATTTTCTCTGTTCCTATGCTGTAAACATTTAAGAGTTCTTTGTCATTAGTAAATAAATAATAGTTTTAAACTACCATGCAATAGTCTTCTTTGCACAATAATTAGCGGAAAATTAAAGAATGTTAGCAAATTTTTCTCAGTAAAATTCGTTTGCGTGCAAGCACTTGTTAAATTAAAGATAGTTATAAAAAAGTAAATAAAAATTATTTATAAACCATTTGAGTAATATTAATTCAGTTGATTTTAATAAAATTTCATCTTTGAACATTTTTATAGCTTTTGGTCATCAAACAAAAAAGAGGCATATTATCATACGTTACAAAAAAATCATTTCATCCTCTATTGTATATAGTAATATATACAATTTAAAGTAATTTCATCCTCTATTGTATATTGTATAGTGTTACACTCCAACGTCGTCGCTAATGACCTTTGAAGTTGATGCGACATTAAAAATAAATGAATAAAAAAAAGCTGTGATAATGTTTGAAACGATAATTTTTACTGTTATTACAAAATATTTTACCATCAGCGTCAAGAGAAAATATTTTTCTAATTTTAAAAATATTATTACACCTAAGCCTAGGTTCGTTTAGGATATGCGTAAGTAATAAACAAACTTACTTTAAATTTATAATAACTTACTATTTATTTACAAAATTTAATAGGTAATTAAAATTGAACATTAAACTTAGCCTTTGACCAAACACAATGAGATTACACAAATAAAATCAATTACAAAACTTAAGCTTACACTAAGACACTATAACAATAAACAATCCAAACCATTGATTTACCTTTTCACAACCAATACTACCCGTACGCATATGCACTATTAACGTAATTTAAAGCTGTCTCGCAATGACACTATCTCAAACTGCCCGACGCACTTTTCATTAACAATTCAATTAAGAACTGAACTACTACAGAGATGCTAACTGTTTTATACTAGCAGGCTAATTACGTTCCCAAACAATCAAGATCTTTTCTAACAAATATATCGTTATTCTGGAACATAGTAGAAGGTATAAATATAAAAACTAACGTTTCTGATAGTTATGGTATTTTAGTATGTACTTCCATTCAAAACATCTCATTTATCGCAATTCACTATACTTGTTCAATGAACTCCACCCCATAAAATACACCAATCTTACAATAAACAATCCATTCAATCAACCATTTTTAGAATAATGTTACAATGTATAGGAACTTTATTTCTATTAGCAAAACATATTAACAAAGTTATAAAAAGTAAATAAATAAATTAAAATTTCATCGTGAATTAAGAGGATTCTCAGATGAAGTGTTACACAGAGATTTGTCACTTACATTTGGACATAAAATTTGGAAGCTAAAAATAACTTACACGATGTGATTAGAAATCAAAGATTCACACCAAAATACTATAAGTACCTTTGTAATTTTATACGTAACATTAACACTAAAATTTGCCAGTCAAGGTATCATGTTTTCATTGAGTTAATCGTATTACATATGTTTATTTGGTGAAATTTAATTTTACAAGAGCATCTATCTTAATTCATGTATGTACTGCTTACAATACGTTGATGTACATGAATAAACAGCTTATCGTACGATAATACATTTTAGTAATCAGTAATAAGGAAATAACATGCAGTATTAAATTCAGCAAATTTATCAGTGTTCTAATTTTAACTTTGGAAATATACATTAACAACTTTATACAAATCAAAGTTTGCTTCTCTACAAATTATTTTTTTCAGTTTTACGAATTGTTTGAAGTCCTATTTTTTAGCTTTAAAATTTGTTTAGTCACTAGATATTTGTTTTGTTTACTTTTAACTTGACTTCTTTCCATTAGACGTCAAGCAACTAATTTGGTGTTGTTCAGTGTTAATCAGAAAAATCACCCACTTATGATTATCTATTTTAACTAAAATAATTATTTTATGTTAATGTTGTAAATTCACTGTCGGAAATTTAGATATAAAAATGATTTTTATATAATACAAAAAATCACCAAATGCACAATAGATGACTTACTAGATTAAAAAGTCAATAGGTCCTTTCGGGTATCTTGTATCAATGTTTATCAGGGCATCTGTCATGACAAACTAACGATAGCGTGCATGCATTGATGTATTTTTATTGAAACTGATGATGAATACATGAAATCCGAAAGGACCTGTTGACATTTTAATCAGGTGAGAATTATCTATTATGTACTGTGTTTTGTGGTTATATTATCACACGGTCAGTAAATTAAATAATTGAATCATTTAAGAACAGAAGAGGTTCAGGTGTGAAAGATACTAATCAGAGTTATCTCCTCTGGAAGTAATGAATTTCATTATACAACCAGACCCTGTGGTGAATAATGTAATGGTGTCATTTGCAGAGTGGAAAATATGTTCTTTTCAGAGGGCTCAGCATCCTGATAAGCGTACTTTTGCACTCAGTGAGAAAGGCAGGTCAACCACCTCACTCCTCGTTTTACTTAGTAAAACCTCTATAGGTTCAAACCAGCCTTTCGGCTGATTACCTAAACAACGACATTATAAAAATCTTTACATACACAGGAAATGTTAACAAAACGAAATTGGTGTATGTTAAGTATTCTGTTGTATCCTAGTGAAGGTAGTTACTTTTATACGGATTTGAATACTAGACAGTGGTTACCGGTGTACTTTGATGTTGAGGTTCAATTAACCATACTCTCTCAGGAATGGTCGGACTGGGTCTGTACAAGACTACACTTCATTTACACGTTATACACATCATCCTCATCTTATTGGGTCATGGGGTTGCTTCATGTTCTGAATTAAACAGATTGCAACGTACACACATTAGGGATTGCAAGAAAGTATTCTGTTCAAAGAGCTATTGTCAGGTAAATTGATCGTAAGATGATTAGGGTGATGTTCTAGCCTGATATAATGGATTTATGCACGTTCTAGCGGAGGCTCTTCAGGTGAAGTAGGTGATGAAACTCTCCACCTGTTTTCTGAATAGTATCGAGATTTATTTCTCTTAGAAAATAAATATAACTTTTCTGTTATCATTATTTTTAGTTTAACATTAAATGACGAAGTTTGGGAGATTGGATAGGGAGAGAATGTGGATTTTAAGAAAGAGCTCCAAGTCTACTGCCTGAGTGAGAAGACTGAGGGGTATCGCGAGCGATAGAGGACCTGGACAGAATGCCGGACCACAGAATACCCCTCCAAGCACACCGTTATGCAACGGTTAGACAGAGAGATGTGGGACAACCTCGGAAAACGAGGATATAAGCTAAGAGTTTCAAGTTGGTGAGTTCGGAACGTGCGACTGCCTAAGCCTTGAAGGATTAGAAAGAAGAAGAAGAAGATGATGAAGAAGTGTCGTGTAAAAAAGACATAAAATAACTTATGTTATTCAAAGCAGATTTAAACGTTCTAAGCAGATATAATATATCTGCTTAGAACTCTACGTAAAGTTTTAAATAGCCCTTGTAATGACCGTAATATACGTAATAAATGTCCAAGGGAAGAGTTAGATGGGTGGCCGTCGCTTCTCTTCCAGCGTGAGTGGGTTGTCATGCGAACGGAGATATCGGCTGCAAATGTTCACGCCTAGCTTTTGCCACCCGTCCCTGGATAGTGAAGAGATTACGGAGGGTAGGAGAACATACTGTACTTGCATGTTCTATGCACGCTAGTTGTTTTGAATTTAGGGTGTCACACAGTTGGTTTGTATGTGTATATTTTACATGCTGTGAGATACACTATAAGTAAAAACATATACACACTGTGTACGAGTGAGTATGCGTATTTTGAGTATTTGTTTAAAATGTATATATTTTATCTCAGGATTATTGCAGGTAGTTAGTAATATAGTACTTTTTCTCATTTTTGCAACTCTTCACCTATTTATGAAGGCACGAGCCGCCAATGGCGCGTTGTAAGTTACATATTTTCTCCTTAACTGTGGGTATTTTCGGTTTATGATGAAATTGTATATCTTATATTTGTACCAAGATACTTTTAGGATGGTTTTACTGTTTTGGATTAAAATTTTTCCAGAGTTTCAATATTGTATTTTCTTGCTGTTGGCATACATTGTGTTGAAAGATAAAAAAAAGTTCACATAATGTGCCAACGTAGACAGAATAAAATGGATGATTCAGTTCAAGTACAGATCAAATAGAATTTTTATAAAGTGTATTTTACATAATGTTACATTTTAAACAATAAAAAAAATTAATTAGAAAATATATTTATATATTTGTTATTTTTTGTTATCAATAATGCTAAAAATAATATTGTTAGTTTACAGTTATTTTTTATAAAATTCAAATATTTCATTTCTTTTGGTTCTTTTGGCCAATACATTTTTTATTGCTTTCGGGTGTCAAAAACGATAAAAATACAACCAGTATTTTAATGTATTTTTTATACAGAGTTTCATGTATTATATCCTACCCTGAATGAATAAAATATATAAAATACTGCAGGGTAAAAATATTTTGTAAGTTATTGAACACTCAAATGCACAAACAAAAGGTTTTAAAAATAAAACTCATTGAAAGCTATGAAAAAATATATAATGAAAGCTCAGTATGTTTGAAACATTGTCAACTGTTTAAATAAAAGTGAAACGTTTTCATCAACGTTGATGTTGTGTTAATACTGATCCAGTTTCTAGTGTTGCAGTGTTTTTGGTATAAATTACATAAAGAACTATTTCAGCCATAAAAAGTTTAAGTTGCTGCTACTTTAAAACTCGTGTGTAACTAAATAGAGTATCCTCTATTATTCGTGTTACCGACTTAGAAATAAGTGAAAACGTCACATCAATTCGTGAAGCGATCACACAAGCTGTACACTACGAGTAACGTCATATTTTCCATAGTCGAAAGCAACAAAAACTGTTGAATATTTCGTGCCTTCTGGAAGACTTTCTTATTATTTAGGTTAATAATACTTGCTTCCAGCTAATAAATTCATTAAAAATTCTGAAAGGAGAAAAAACATTTCTATAACAACGAACCTGTAAGAACAGAAGAGGTAGAGGTGTAAATGACACTACTCAGACTTATCTCCTTTGAGAGTAATGAATTTCACTTTACAACCAGACCTTGTGGTGAATGAAGTGAAGGTGTCATTTGCAGGGTGGAAACTGAGTACTTTTTGGAGGGCCTGGCATGCTGATACGCATACTCTTTCTGCTCGGTGAGGAAGGCATTAGTAAACCATCTCGTTTGTACTTAGTAAACCTTAAAAGGCTCAAACCAGCCTTTCGGCTCTTGACCTAAACAACAGCAACGACGAACCTATAACAATTTTCATTATTATCATACATTATCATCATATTTTATAAAATAATATAACTGGTACTATTAATTTGTTACTATTTATTGCGTCTAACTTACTCAATAAAACGTCATTACAAAAAAAATTCAACATGTTCTTACTTATTTAAAATACAATCCACCTCTTTACACCCAATATACATTGTCTCCATATTATTTTGTACCGCATATCTAATAAAGACAAATAAAAAATTCCTTGGATACTAAAAAATTGATAGTGTAACACGAATTTGTAGTTAGGTAGATAAACATAAAATGGACGTACTTTTATAAATTTATTGCTAAATATAAAACTCTGTTAGAAAATCCAAATATAGAATCTACTTAAAATTTTATTACTAAATGTATTACAAAATTTTAGTTCCACAAACACTAAGTCTAAAAATGATATGATTATTTATTAAATAGAAAAAATAATATACTATATAGATATATTACTAAATATAAAAAGCGAAAACAAATAAATAGCTTATGTTGAAAATATGAGACATAAGTTAACCGTTTTATTCAATTTTCTGTATTGGTTGGGTTAGGTTTGCCAAAATCATTCCAAATGTTATGAGGATGTAATCGATAAAAGCATCACTCCCTCTTATATTCTATCTCTCTTTATTTTACAACAAACTTGGTGAATAAGAAATGTTATCCCACTTTATGGGAAGGCTACTTCTTCTAACTTATTCTTTAACGTATGAAATATAAAGTATTTTCATCGAGTTTCAGTTTTCTCCTTTTTACATTTCAACCATTGATTTAAATCTAACAATATTAGATGCTTACCAAAATGGGACACAGTTCTTTCATGGGATAGGTCAGAAAAGATAGCAAAGATACTACACTCTCCAAAAACATTTACCCACTTTGTAAAAAATACTCCTAAATTTCAATCCACGTGAACACTTCTAATAATTTTTTTTACTTTCTCTTGCCTATATGAATATAAAGAAAGGAAAGTTTTGTTTTAATTTAAATTTTTCGAAAACTAGTTTTCACCGTATATACACGTTTACAGACCCCATGAACCCAAAAATCATGTTTTTTAGCGATAAGCCTGTGTGTGAACAAAATATCTCAAGAACGGAACATCGTACCAAGTTGAAACATATAACTTAAATTAGGTACTACTAGTGGACCCGACACGAAAATTTTCATCAAAATCCGTCAACCGGAAGTAGTAGTTCATTCGTGTGATTTTTCTTTTTTTGTGATTTTCTCAAAAACTGCTACTACTTTTTTTTAAAAAGGCCGCATTTACTACATTTTTATGCTCTACATAATAGACTAGGCTCCATGTCTGCTGAAATTCTTGGAGAGGCTGATCTCGCGGAAAAAATGGTTTTTACTATTGCGGGCTTAACATGCATTCAGGGAAAAATTGTGTATAATTAAAATTGTAGAAAATTTAAAATTACAACTTTTATTTGTAATATCTTTTTGTGTAGCGGTAATCTTTTTGTAATTTTTAGCGGTAATTAGTGATTTTCTGGTTTTTCATGAAAATTTGTAAAAAATGTTTTTTTTAAGATTACGGCCGTAGTATAAATTATACAAAAGTGAATATCTATAATAATTTTTTTAGAAAATTAAAAGATCTACAACTTTTATTTAGCGCATTTTCTCAATTTATTTTAAACCGTCTCAGTTACTACATTTTTTTACTTTATAATGATAGCCTACTGTAAGCGCATTTCTGTTGAAATTCTTAGAAGTCTGTATTCTCATGGTAATTTTTGTTTTTAAGATTGCGACCTTAATATGCATTTTAGGGTAAATGCGCTTAGGTATATTAAAAGTTGTAAAAAATTAAAAAAAAAATTGCAACATTTGTATAAAATTTTCCTACAATACTTAGTTTAGCGACAAAATGATTTTTTAAAGATTGCGGCCTTAGAACGCATTTTACGACAAAAATGTACGTATATAAAACAAATTATAAAAAAAATTAAAACCTTACAAATATTATTTTAAGATATTAGTGATTTTCCATATCCTACATAGGCAGATTTTTTTTTAGTGTCATTCACTTAGGTTTAAAATTAGATTTTGTTTTTCATTTTACATTGTTTACGTATGATTACATATAGGTTATATTTTTTATTATTTACATTAGAAAAATAAAGTCGTGTGTGTATTTGCATCATATTATTTTTACAAAATAACCATTTAAAATCAAAGATTCTTATCTAGAAATTTGGTATGAAATCAAAATTTTCGTATTGATAGAAAGTCAAAAATTCCTATTTAATTCAAATATCCAAAAGAACTTTAAGCTTCTTACCGATGAGAATATTAAAAGCAGGTTTTAAGAACTTTCTGAAAAGTTTAAATAATAGTATACTTTCCCTTTGAGTTTACATTTATTTTTTAAGAAGACATCTCACGACGTAGAAAATAGGTAGGATTTTATGTTACTATTCCTAAAGCTTTTATAGAGGGCTATAGTTAGAAATAAGGGCATCTAATACCAGAGGTAGATTTTCTCTTAGTCATGTCAATGTGTAAGAAGGCTGGGATAAGGATGACAATGGGTTGGTCAGGAAGTGTTTGGGATATCAGTGAAGGTGCTAGGAGAATTCTCTCACCGTCTATCCTTTCTTTAGCTCTTTTACTTTCACTCTCTGCACGTGGGTTAGTGTAAAAGAGGAAAAGGAAGTAGTAAGAGGGAGTGAGAAAAGCAGATTTGTGTCTGTTGGGGGATGGGGTGTTGGATTTGAGTGTGACAGGCTGGATAAGATTACTCCTGTCTACGAGAATTTCAATGAGCTCTAAGATTCCAGATCTCCCTTACCTTATTGAACTCGGCTTATCTTGTGTATTATCACCAACATCTCGTCTCCGATGACAGTTTTAAAAACTTCATGGAAATTCCAGTAAAATATTATGTGAAATGCTATTACAGTAAAATTTATCTATAGCGGAACTGAAGGTACCATGAGGTTCCGCCGCTATAAAGAGAATTCCGTTATAGAGAGAGCGAGTAATTAATGGCGGGAGGGAAGTTGGAGTACTAATTTTTCTGTACTAAAATCTCATATACATAAAATGTGAATGGTGCATGCAATAAGTTTACTTTGAAAAACTACTGAATAGATTACTTTATGACGAATGTTTATTACAGTTGATTACTACAACACAGTGAGATATTTAAATTACTTACCTAAAATGTAGGTTATTAAGTTAACAAGAAATTTGGATAAAAACAGCTGGTTTCATTAGATTTTGTATCACTAATTTTGAACAATAGAATTTTACTTTTCATACTGAACTTTTTTAAATAATCATTCAGCAGTACATACCGCAATAAATAGCATAAAATTAATTAGCACTGAAACTCGTTTTTCACTGAACAGTAATAGACATACCAATAAAATGCCAGTAATGGACATACAATTAAAATCTCATAAAACAAAGGCTACACAATCACAAAAAAAAACAGTACAGTATATATTTTTCGTTATTAAGGAAACAATGACTGAAGATAACTTTCATTTCGTAAAATAAGTTGTAATTCTTGTTTGTTGGTTTTCAATTTTTAAAACATGTCTTCAATATTTTCAATGTTTAAGACTTATTCATGCAAATTTTCATCTACATTGCGGCAATGACAGTTCGATGAAACAATAGGAATAGCGTCTACTATCGGTTTCATAATCATAGACAGCCGAGTTTGAACCCTTGCTCCTCCAAAACTATAAGTCGGATTTTAACATACTTCACATTAAAATTTAGCTCATTTTATTCTGCGTTTACCTATAATAATCCTATATTTTTAATGTTGTTTAAAAATTGCCATATCGAGGTTGGAAGACAAAAAGACCCGGTTTTCATGATACAGCAACAAATTTCATGCGTTAAGAGGCGTGTTACTCGATAAGTATTTAAACGAAAAGTTTGAAATTTTAACACAACCTAGACAATTATATTTTTACAGCGTGTATGAAATTTCAACTACCGGACCCGATAGAAAATCATTGTCATCAAAATCGGTCAACCAGAAGTAGTAGTTTATTCGGGTCATGTTTCACTTTTTGCGATTTTCTCAAAAATGGTTCCTCCGACTTTTAAAAATCGTGTCATTAACTATGTTTTTTATGCTCTACAAGTTAGGGTAGACGCTATGTCACCTGAAATTCTTGGGGAGGCTGTTTTATCGTAAAAAAATTGTTTTTTTTAAGATTCCGGCTTAAGTATGCATTTTAGCGCAAAAATGTATATAATAAAAGTTGTAGAAAATTTAAACTCCTACATATTTAATTTCCAAAAATTTTTTTTAAAACGCTTAGTTTATCGGTAGTTAGCAATTTTATGTTTTTTTTTTCACGAAATTGTGTAAAAATCAATTTTTTTAAGATTTCAGCCATATATGCATTTTACGACAAAAGTGAATGTAATAACATTTAAAGGAACTTAAAAGATCTACAGCTTTCATTTAAGGATTTTTCTCGACACAGCCTAGGTTAGCGTGAAAGTGTGATCTTCCGTATTTTTAAGCCAAACTGAGGTAGATTTTCATTTTGCGTATTTCACTCATGATTAAAATTAGGTTAGGCTTTTGTTTATTTCGAATGTTTTATTACTAATGTTAGGTTATATTGTTAATTATTTGTATTGGCAAGAAAAAATTGTGTGAATGGTTTCACACCAGATTTTTATATAGACAGAGTGATTTTTTAGTCCTGTTTCCCAATTGTTAATGTCTGGTAATATTTTTCTAAAAAAAATAAATTTTGTTTTGTGACACTAAGTTGGTAGCCCTACTCAACCAGTATGGATATGGCAGTGTGAGTTGATTCTCCTTGAGCTATGTAAAATTTTGTGCCATTTCCGGTCGTGCTACGAACAGAATGTCTTTTATCCTAAAACAATCTCTTGTTTAAATCTGGAGGCTGAAGCTCTAGAACTAATCGTATGTCATACGAATACAATTTCAATTTTTTAGCAGCTTTCTGAGCACTCGAACATGACAATCAACATGCGAGGAAAGTTTTTGTAAACTTTTCCATGGAGAATTGAGCAATCTTGTTTTCACATTCTCTTAACGTCATCTGTCAAGAGAGTTGGTCGACCACTACGTTTTCTGCTGCAAACAATACCTGCCTCTAAAAATCAGTTAGTTAGCCTAGAAATTGACTAGAATAGAGTGGAGGAACACCAAAAAATTTAATTTGAAATGATTCTTTTACACTCGCATACGATTTTGTAGCAAAATATTGTTCAAAAATGAAAACCCGTTGTTCTAGGGTAAAAGACATTCTGTTCGTAACACAACTGGAAACAGCACAAAATTTTACGCAACTCAAGGAGAATCAACTCAAACTGTCGTATCTATACCGGTTGAGTAGGGCTACCAACTTTGTGTCACAAAACAAAATATCCCTTTCTTAGAAAAAAATTACCAGACATTAACAATTGGGTAACAGGACTAAAAAATCACCCTGTATAATATTATTTTTTTATATACTGTAACTGTCTGAGAGCAACCACGTCAAGTTCATTAAACAAATTTCGACTCGGATATACAGGTAGAGGCTTACCAAATAGTTTTCTTATTATAATATAATTATTGTAATTACCTGCGGCGTATTTCGTATGTAGGTATTCTCACAGTATTTTTAACGATAAAAATTGGTAAAAATAGGAAAAATATTTAATAAAATCTTATATCTAATTTTTTTAAATAAGCGTTAAAATTTGTTCCTTTTTCAAGTTAACCTTTAACTATTCATTAAAAATATTTCATTTTTTAATAATATTTAATTTATTTATGTTAATTTAATTAATGATGTCATGTACTCAATGAGTTGATATTTCATTATTAGATACAGTAACAATATTGAGAAAAAGCGATGTATTTTCCCCCCTACAATTTAACCTTATCTTGAATATTTTGGGGTAGGATTTTTTTTTAATGTTGTCCCCGTTAAAAATATTGTAAGATTGCATACGAAATATTTTAAAATGTGAAAAATTATGCCGGGGGGGGGGAGAATAACAGAAAAGACCCAAAATTTTAACTAGATAAATAAAATACTAAAGTAAGCCTTACATTAAAATAATTATATATTTTTAAAATAACTAACCTGTTTTCAATGTAATAATATTCATTTGAGAAAGACATAATTCCAGTTCAATGAACATACACCAACACTTTAATAAAACAAAAACCATAGTGGTAAAAAACAAAAAGTTCTCCGGTACTAAATAAATTAACTCACCCGCGCAACTTCAGTTCAACTACTTCAGTATAAACACGATATGGATAGGCATAGATTGTTACGTTGCAGATTGTCATTTGTCTAAATGCGCGCGCATCATGAGTTACAAACCTGCACGATCATGTCTGCCACCAAAATTCTAAAGAATACGGAAGAAAGTTTTTATATGCGTTGGCCAACGTACAATTTTATAAGCACCTTATACTGAATACGCCTAATAAATATTCTTCGGGGAAAAACCCATGTAATTTTTTTTATAACAAAACCTTTAAAGTGTACAATAATTTCATTTTTTCTTTATTAATAAATTCTTAATAAATTTCTTAATCTTTCTATAAATAAATTGTAATATTTCTCTTCACATATTTAATGTAATATTTACAAAGATTTAGTATGGTGTCTTCAAAAATCAATATACGTTCCATAATAGATACTCATATCTTCCACTAACCAAAAATATTATGAAGTATAAATATTTATCTCTTTTTAAAATTGTCTAGTTCTAATAATTACATGCTATATAGGTACCTGTTTTAACTTTTTACTTTATCATGCACTTAATGAATATTATGGGGATAGAAAGTAGTTATTTTTCTCATGTCGATTGTTCCGAAAAGAAATTATTTTTATGTTGATTTGGTGTGTGTGAAACACTCACACGGTTTTCTTTTACTTTTTCTTTTAAAATTATTCTGAAGTCTTAAAAATTTTTAAACGAGGTCCGTTTTTTACTTTCTCTTGCCTATATGAATATTAAGAAGAAAAGTAGTCAATTGTTTCATGTTAATTTTTCGAAATCGAGTTTTCACCGGATCTACACGTTTTCAGACCCCTGAACCAAAAAAGAATTGTGTTTAGCGATTGGTCTGTGTGTGTGTGTGTGTGCGTGTGTGTGTGTGTGTGCACGCGCATGCTTGTGTAAACAAAATATTTCAAGAACGGAAGATCGTAGGAAATTGAAACTAAAGTTAGATACTACTAGACGACCCAAACGGAACATTTTCATCAAAATCGCTCAATCGGAAGTAGTAGTTTATGCGTGTTATTATTCACTTTTTTGCGATTTTCTTAAAAACGACTCCTACGATTTTTTAAAAATCGTATCCTTTACTATGTTTTTTATGCTGTACAAGATAGGGTAGGCGCCATGTCTGCTGAAATTCTTGGAGGCTGTTTTTTCGTAAAATGTTTTTTTATGAATGCGGCATTAATATGCATTTAAGCGCAAAATTGTATATAATAGTCTAGTAGTTGTAGAGAATTAAAAATCCTAATTTTATGCCAAACATTTGTTTGTATAGCGCTTAGTTTAGCGGTAATTAGCGATTTTCATTTTTTCTCACGAAAACGTGTAAACAAATTTGTAAATGATTTTTTTAATATCAGCCTAACATTTTACGAAAAAGGTGTATAAATAACCAAATTTATAGAAAATTTAAAAACCTACAACTTTATCAAACTTTTTTTGTATAAAGGTTACCTAGTTTAGTGGTCGTTAGTGATTTTCGGGTTTTTTTATTGAAAATCTGTATAAAAAAATAGATTTTTTTAAGATGTCGGCCTTAGTATTTATTTTACGACAAAAATGCATATATTTACATTTATAGGAAATTAAAAGATCTATAACTTTTATTTCACACATGTTTCTCTACAGAGCCTAGTTTAGCGTGAAAGAGTGATTTTCCGTATTTTTAAGCCAAACTTAGGTTGATTTTCATTTTGCGTCTTTCACTCATGATTAAAATTATTTTATGTTTATAGAGGTTAGTTTTTGTGTATTTCTGATGTTTTATTACTTTTGTTAGGTTATATTATTAATTATTTGCATTGGCAAGTGAAAGTTGTGTGAGTTTCACACCAGATTTTTTAAAATTAAAATCCGCGGTTACAGGGGTTCTTTTAATGTTGCATTTACAGCTTGGTCATTAACGACAACTTTGGATTAATTAACAGTAGGTTTGAATATGAAATAATTTTCCAGATTTTTGTTATGAATCGAATCTGGAATATTCCGCTTTGCAGAGTATGACACTAAACACTGGACCACGGAGGCGGTTATTTATTTAGTTCTGTTACATAGTTTGTAACTAACAAAATAGTCGGTTTTTATCGTTCATTAGTTTCTAAATAGCTTCTGCATTGAAGTAAAATGCAGTCAATGTATTTGTAATTGCTTTTTGAAAAAGTTAACATAAACCAAGGAGTTAGTAATAAAATTTCTAAACTAACGAAAGAAATTAATTAAAGCGGATGCATTACTAACAGAAGTGTTTTAAATTAGAACAGAGAAACTACTGATACAAATAACCCCGAAACTAATCAAACCAGTAATGTTAAATAAGATTTTTGTAGGAAAACTAAATCGAGTAAAAAACTCCGTAAGTAAATTAGAGAAACACATTAATCATTACAACTGAAACCTAACAAATTCAATAAAGAATTAAGTTTAAAAAGTTTCATTTTAAGTGTAAAAAGTTCTTTTATTTTCTTATTTAAAGATCTCTCAACTTTAAATTACTGAATGGAAAAATACGAAAAGTATTTGTCATTAAAAGTTTGGTTTACGATTCAAAAACTCCTCTTAATGCGCCGAAAGAAAAGTAGTAGCTTTTTTCAAATTAACAAAAAATGTAAAGTTAGTTTATCTTATAGAAGTTAATGAAATGGCAAAAATATATAAATTGTTATTGGTAATTCATTATAATTTTATTCATTTATGAATTACCTAAATTAATTAATTTATAGTCAAATTTAGCGCCCTAGATTGCAAAGCTAAAGGTCTCTAATTTTATTACCCACCAACCATTGGAACTTCTATACAGTAAAGTTACCTGATTTTAAGCCTGACTTTTACGCAGTCTTGGCCTAATCTTCTTCTTCTTCTTCTTTTAGTGCGCTATCCGTTTCGGATGTTGGCGACCAGCATGGCAATTCTCACTTTGCTGACAGCAATACGGAAAAGTTCAGCAGATGTATTTCCGGTCCATTCCCTGAGGTTGTGTAGCCAGGATATTCTTCTTCTTCTTGGTCCTCTCCTTCCATCTATTTCTCTTGCACAATGAGCTGTATCAAAGAGTATCTGGACTCATTCCGCATGACGTGTCCCAAATACTGACCTAATCTAAGAATCCAAAAAAATAGACCTAATCTAAGAATCCAAAAATTTGATAATAGTGGTTTGTAAAATAACTGGTTTTTATTTGTTTAGAAATAGGCCTATAAATATAATACCTTATTGTGGTCGTTATTATAGGAAATAATTTTCGAAAATATACGACAGAAACTTAATTGAAATAGTCATGAGATCCTGTATGAATAAACGTCAAATATGAGATTTATCAAACAACTAACGCTGAATTTTTGCAACTTATTTGATAGGGTAGGCGCAATGTCTGCTGAGATACATAGGGAGGCTGTTTTTCGTAAAAAATTGTTTTTTTAAGATTGCGGCTTTAATATGCTTTTTAGCGCAAAAATTTATTTAATAAAAGTTGTAAAAAATTTAAAAACCTACAACTATTATTTTAACATTTTTTTGTTTAACTCTTAGTTTAACGGTAATTAGTGATTTTCTGTTTTTTTTTCATAAAAATCTCTAAAATCAATTGGTTTTTTTAGATTTCAGCCTTAGTATGTATTTTACGACAAAAGTGTGTATAATCAAAAAAGTGTGTATAATTTAATTAAAAGATCTAACACTTTTATTAAAAGAAATTTCACTGCAGAGCCAAGTTTAACGTGAATGAGTGATTATCCTTATTTTTAAGCCAAACTGAGGTTGATTTTCATTTTGCATCATTCGCTCATGATTAAAATAAGGTTTTGTTTTTTGAGGTTAATGTTTTGTCTATATCTAATGTTTTATTACTAATATTGTTCTTTTTTGCATTGGCAAGAGAAAGTCATGTGAGTTTTTCACTACAGATTTTTAATAATGGCGTGTGACTAATAACTTACTGTAACTTTGTACTTTAGTGTACCAGACTTCAGAGAGAATTACACATCAATGCAGTTGACGAAACAATAAAAACGAAAGGTTTGCGCAAACACTCTTTCGTCCAAAACATACCACAAAATCATGTAAACAACTAAAAAGACGTTAGAAGAGAAAGTTTTTATGAAAATCAGGTGGTGTTAGTTCCAGTTCAGGTGATGATGCTAGTTCCAGAGCTAAAAAAAATTACTTCTAACTCTTATTACATGGTCAGCCAATTATATGACAAGCATTTAAGAACAGAAGAGATAGAGGTTTAATAGTTACTAGTCAGAGTTATCTCCTCTGAGAGTAATGAATTTCATTATAGAGCCAGACCCTGTGGTGAATGAAGTGAAGGTTTCATTTGCAGAATGGAAAATGGATGCTTTTCAGAGAGCCCGGTATGCCGATAAGCAAATTTTTCCACTCAGTGAGGAAGGCATATGCAAACCACTTCAACCTCTCGTTTTACGTAATAAAGCCTGTAGAGCTTCAAACCAGCCTTTCCGCTGATGACCTAAACACATAGATAATGTAAGCTAAACTTAATACATATGACAGGTAGGATTTCAGTATTGATTTGAAAACAAATGAGGATATTTTTTATAAAATAAAGACGAACTTGTTTAAGGAAATCAATAAAACCTTCAAAGTACACAAAAGATATAAAATTACCATTTAACAAACGTGTGTGTTAACTCACTCACTGTTTTCCACTACCTTTTATCCTGATGAAATAAACTGGGAGACAATTGACATTTAAAAGGCCAAGCAAAAAAGAAATAACAATTTTTATCTATTTAAATTCCAGCTCTATTTCTACGTAAGTATAATATTAAGGTTCAAAGACCTGGAATTAAAGTAACGCTTCAACTTCTTTAAGTTATACTATACTATTTTCTTAAACTATTTCTTTTTATTAAACTTTACTTTTATTTTGTATTATTATTCCGTTTAATATTTTTTTGTAAATTGAATATAATTTTAACTATATTTTAGTTTTACTTAGTATTACTTGAACGTCGTTTTTATTCTTGTATATTTTTAAAAACTTTCGTTGAGGGTTAATATTGGAAAGTAAGAATGTGATTTGTCGTTCTTTTATTTGATATTTAAAAGTTCCTCTAAAATATATTGTTTTCAAAAAGGGATGGGGGTGTAAAAAGTTCACTATAGAAACTATTAAAAATAGTATGGTAATTCAAAAAAGTTAACCAGTCGTATATTTTTCTTACTATTTATTAATTTTTTTGTTGTTGTTTTACGTCTGACTGCTTTGCAAATTGCTGCTACTGCAGCTGATGAGAAGGATGACCGATGGAAATAAATGATGAAAAAATGTCAGATCTGACAGGAAATCGAAGTCGGGACTCCGATGAAGAAGCCAGTTGTGATAACAACTACTTATTAAAATGTAGTTTTTATTTAAGTGGAAAATCAAAATATAAAGTGTCAAAATCTTCTATAACCTAAAGGGGTTATTCCAGAGATACAGCCGTCGCCGCGGATCAGTAGTTTAACACTTGATTTTCGGAGACAATGGTTCTTGGTTCAAATACTAGTAAAGGGAGTTACTTTTATACGGATTTGAATACTAGACAGTGGTTACCGGTGTACTTTGACGGTTGGGATTCAATTTCCCATACTCTTTCAGGAATGGTCGGCCTAGGTCTGTTTAAGACTACACCTCATTTTTACGTCATATAACTTTCTTATTGGGTCGCGGGGTTGCTTATCGTTCTGAATTAAACAGATTGCAACGTAAACACATTGGACTAAAGATTTAAAAAAATATTTTATAGATCAGTTAAAAGTCTATTGAACCCCAAGAGGTTAAGTTATGCACAATCCATAAAACAATATCTAATATTCTGGTGATGGCCCTAACATTTTTCCAAAATACCATTGTCTGGTGTACCATCTTAGGTTAATAGTGACTAAAATTATTTAGTCATGCACTAATCCAATGACTCCCTTCACCAGTTTGTACATTTAAGTCTGAACTTCCAGTGACCATAATGTTTAAAAATCCCCTTACTACAAAGACGCGGCTCATGACTGGAGGCAATTTTAAAAAGGCTTTCTTTGGACATATGGGAAAAACCATTAGTGATTTTTGTATCTACTGTTTAAAAGGAATCGAACGACAGTATTTTTGTTTCCAAATTCCAGCTTTGATTTCTTGACTTCCGATTTTGCGTCACTTCCGGTCAGAACCAAAAATTCAGACATAATCCCTACCCTTCCCACTAATATACTAACTTAACGCAGCCCCATATAATTTTAAAATTTCCTCTATTTTTATAACAATTATCCCCAAGGATGTAACACTGCCCATTCCCCCCTTCCGAATCCCACACATCAATACAAAAAAGAAAAAGGCCACTGAATAAAATAATAAACAAAAGAGTCGCGAAAATGCACAATTAAAAAATAAAATGGCCTCTGAATAAAATAAAATAATTTAAACAAAAGAGCCGTTCATCCCGTTCTTTTACCTATCCCACAAATTTTAATAAATTGCCACAGCCCTATAAATGTTTAATTCACTCCATTTTAATAACTTTTAACCCTAAGAACGTAAGACTACCTATTCCCCCATGAACCCGAATCCTATTAACTAAACCTAATAAAATTTCCCTGATTACCCCGAGGTTGCATTTATTTCATAAATTTGTTCACCGAGCGACCAGGTGTTTCTTAACACGATGTTGCCAACATAGGGTTTCTTAGCCCTCTCAATCAGGAATCAGGATTACGAATGCGGAAACCGTTTGTTGCTATTTCTTGTGGTTTCTGATATCTGGGTGTGACGGACGGACGGACAAAACAAAATGATAGATGACAATTTAAAAAATTATCACCAATAACTAAATAAAGTGTTTCATACATGAATTAATTACAGCTAACCTTATCAGCTGATGTATTTTTAAAAATCTTTAAAGAAAGATGGGACCTTCGGGCCAGCCCAGTCAGTCAGCTGGTATAAAGTTGCTATTATTTGTTAAGTAATACCAGTTGGGCAAGCAACTTTGTATGGTGACCAGCTGACAGCCATTCTTGAACAAAGTCCACTGGGGATTTCTGTTCAAAAATTCATGCGAATCACGTCAAAAATATAGCGAAAAGTAACGATCAAATTAGGTGGTTGTTTAATAAAGTACAGTTCCCGATAACAAAATAAAACGCTAAAAAACGGAATGTTAAAAATCTATTTGATATTTGACTCTTTTTAAAATTTAAATTTTCCAAAAATGAAACTTGAAAAGTTATCTCCTTTGTTTTCTTAAATTTGGTGATAGTATTCAACAGATATAAACATCATAAACTATTATTAAAAATAACTAATACGGATAGTATATAAAAAGTTTATTTTAAAATAAAATTTAATACTTACAATTTTGGAAAAATTATCGAGTAAGAGTTAGGTTGTTATAAAAAGATTTAACAGAAACCAAGTTCGTGTTAAGTTTGAAACGAAATAATCATATCTGAAATTTGCAGCAAAATAGATTAGTCCACATCGTTAGAGGCACAAAATTGAAGGAAAAGAGGCTTAAGTCAATCTGTAAGAAAATAGAAAGGAAATTTTACGTTCAAAGGAATGGTACTTTTATTGGTATATTAAAAGGTTTTAATAAAGCTTTAATGATATTTTACAACTTGTAATCACGTTACCAATATAATAATTAATAATACCGTACCGTACAACACTGTTATTGTTTCACTTTTAGAACAAGCACTCAGAATTCAATGTAATTCGAATAAGAGCTAAAATGTATTTATAAATTTTGTCTTCCTTTTAATATTAATATTACAAATATTTCACACTTTATTATTTAATATGAATGCATTCACAAAATTGTTTTAATATCTATATTTTATATTATAAGGAAGTACGGATACCGGACTTCAGATGGATTTAAATTTTCGGATGTGAATCAAATAAAATCATTAGTATTGAATTTCTAAGTTGTTTAAAGCAGCCGGTTTTTCTAATTTTAACGTAATTTTATGTTTAAATGACAATGGTATATTTTTGATAGTCTGATAGGTTTTCTACTTTGGAAAGAAATCTGAAATCCTTTTTCTTTATGTTTTTCTTTTAGTTGGCTTTTCTGCACTTATGTTTTCCAAAAAGGATTATCTGGCCTTTGATCATTGAACTGAGATATGATTCAGCAAAATATTTTGAATTAGTAAGGACAAATTATTTATTTACCTTAATCAAAAATTATATTTATTTTAGTATTTATTAAAAAAAAATTAATAAGTTTATCGTGAAAGAGTGATTTTCCATATTTTTAAGCCAAACTGAGGTTATTTTCATTTTGCATCATCACTCATTATTAAAATATGGTTAGGCCTATGTTTTTTGTTTATTTCTAATGCTTTATTACTAATGTTAGTTTATATTGTTAATTATTTGCATTGGCAAGATAATGTCGCGTGAGTGTTTCACACCAGATTTTTAGCTAATAATGAAATTTGTTAAAAAATAATTTTATTTGTTTTTCAACGCAGACCATTTCTTTAAAAACACACTTATCCCTATTGAATTTAAAATAGTTTTAATATCTTTCGTACAAACTAACAATGAACCATTATTGTTGCTAGTTGGGAACTGAACTCAGTATCTGGGAATTTGAAAGTCGGCATTACTGACTGAGCCAAACACAGTAAAGTCAATTATTGATGTAACATAAATAACAAAACGGATATTAGTTGTTTTATTTTTAAAGTAATAAAGTTAATAGGTTTTGAAATATATGTTATTTATATATAATAAATTGGTTTATAACGTTAGAAAAATTTACAGTCATAAAACACCGGAAAATTGGAGCAATATTATAGAAGTCGTATAGAAGACTTAACGTAGCTACGAACTGTTGTACAATATAAAAGTACTGTTTTACTACACAAAATTTATCATCGGACAACTCAAAATTTTTGAGTTATTATACTTCTTTATTAACTGGAATACTTGTGCAAGGTTACAGTTCAAAATTATTTCACCAACATATTTTATAGTTCTTTTATTACAAAATGTCATATTATTTAAAAATTGCTGGGTTTTTACCAAAAATATTATTAACGTAACAGCAGTAAGATTCTTTCTTGTAAAAAAATCCCTTTCATGAGACGGTGTGTCTCTTGGCTGGTGGTAATTTTTACAAAAGCTTACCTTTGACTTATGGCAAAACTTATTTGTGATTTCTTTTTTTTGACACTTTCAATTGGAATTTAGTATCTGTTATTATATTAATACAACAATTTCTAAATATGAAGCTAATGTTCCAAAACTTGATTTACTTGAAGGATCGTGCAGTCATCACCACGATCCTACAGTTGGCCAAGAAGATCTCTTGGCCAGAGGCGTTTCAAACGTCTGCACTGAGCACCCGGTATCAACCAAGTGTACATGTTTTGTATAAGAGGGTTGTCATGTAATTCAAATTTGTCATGCATCGTCTTGTATAGTTGTTTCACAACATCAATTACGTATGGGATTTGTAAGTCTTCGTGCAACATTGAGTTTGTGATGTAAAAGGGGCATTGCGTTATCGTTCGTAGAATCTTGTTCTGAATCGCTTGTATACGTTTCGTGGGTGGAGGTTTAGCAGATCCCTAAAGTTGAACTCCATATGTCCAGATTGGTCTTAAGACTGTGTTGTAGATTGTTAATTTATGTGACATGTTTAATTTAGAAGGTCTACCGAGTAAGCATTTCAGTTGATAGAAGCGTGTTTTGAGTTTGTGGCGAGTGTGTGTAACAAGTGAGTTCCATGTAAGTTTTCTGTACAAGTGTAAGCCTAAATAGCGTGTTTGAGTAGTGTGAGGTAGCGGAATATTATTAATGCAAACGGTTGGGCAGTTTTGTCGTCTAAGATTAACGTCATTTGTTGTTGTGATTTCTGTATCTACTCTTTAAGAGGAATCGAATGACACTATTTTTGTTTCCGAATTCCGACTTTGATTTCTTGACTTCCGGTTTTGAGCTACAAAAAATCGGCTGCACAAAATCGGAACTTCAAAGCCAATCCAGGTCCACTAATATATTGAGCAGATTATGGATCCGGATACCGTTTGTAGCTGTCTCTTGTACTTTTTAACATCTGGATGTGACGGCCGGACGGACGAACGGAGAAAGGAAAATGATAATGACAATTTAAAAAATTGCTACCAATAATAAAATATGGAACACTGAATGAAAAAAATACCCATGTTAAACCCTTTATAGGGCAGTAGAAGGGTAAAAATAATATAATATGTAATAAAATGTTAAATTTTGTTTTACAGGGACGTGAATAATGTATTTCTAGTGCTAGAACAGTAAGATTACTTTATTTTTATGTTAAGCTTTAGCAAGTATACTTACCAAGGAACGTTTATTGAAATGGGTAATTATTGACATGGTGTTTAGTGGTAAGAATGCTTATTAAAACAACTTGTAGTACTATAACAAAAAATTGTATAGAATAGCTTATCTTGATTTTATATTAGCATAAATACTTTCTTTCCCTTAAAAAACTCGAATTTTCTAAGCACTGTACAGAAGTAACAACAAAACAACACGATAGCGTACGCTGGTATCCTTACCACATTCGTGCAACTCACAAAGGAAATAAATGGTCGCTGTGTACTTATTTTGAAAATGTGGGTAGCCTACTTACCAGAGAACATCTACAAAACCATAAAATGCCAATAACATTCAACTGCATGGCTTATTCTTAAATAAAATTGACCTTATTGCTAGTGGCAAGTATACTCAAAGACCTATAACGGGTTAACTTGACAGCACAAAAGCTAAATCAAGATCCATCAATAACTCACTAGCTGACTTCTGTATAAATATGTTGCGAAGTTAGCTTTCTAGAAGGTTCCAAGAAATTGTACCGGAACATTCCAAACAGTTAATTACAAAGACAATTTATAATTATTACGATGACCGATTATAAAATTAATTTATTACTATTAGAAACACATTAAAACATTTGATTTAACATCATTAATGAAATTCACAACAAAATGAACAACCATGAAAATGGTAGTGATTGAAAGAATGAATGAAATGACATGAGTGACGTGCATGGAGAGCACTATCCAATGAAAGGTCTCCGACATGTAATTTAGTTACGTCTTACTGATTCATCAATTAATTAATTATTAACATATGTTTTTGTTCAGGTCAACAGCCAAAAGGCTGGTTTGAACCTCTAGAGGTTTTACTAAGTAAGAAACGAGGAGTGAGGTGGTTTACTATTGCCTTTCTCACTGAGTTGAAAGCGTAAGCTCAGCATGCCAGGTTCTCCGAAAATCATCCATTTTCCACCCTGAAAATGATACCTTCATTTCATTCACCACAGGGTCTGGCTGTGTAGTGAAATTCATTACTCTCAGAGGAGATAACTCTGACTAGTGTCTTTTACAACTCTACCTCTTCTGTTCTTAAATAGTTCAGTCATATAATTGGCTGACTATGTGATAAGAAGCAGAACTATTTTCGTAGCCCTGGAACCAACAGATCGAGTGCAATTAATTTAACATTCTATCTGCCTGTTATGGGCGATAATAATAATAACATAACCATTTTCTAAAATATTAGATCCCTGCTCCACTTCCTCCTTAATCCCTTGAACGTTGTTTAGTAGATGACGGAAAGAAAGATTACGTAGCAGTTTATTTGGATGAGCCTGTTTATTTGGAAGTCTGTTATGAAAGTTTCGATAAAGTTAATTGAAAACTTTGTTTTTGTAGGGATGTAGGTCGTTATGTAAGTTAACGTTAGAAACTCAAGAGGTTGCGTTGACTAATATCAGTAAGGTCTTCAATTACAACCTCAGAATCCGAGCTATTACTAAGGCTTGAGCAAATCCATAACTTTGACCGGCATACATCTAAGTTGACGTTAGAAGGTACTTAAATATCATTAGTTTCTGGCTAGTTGGAAGTACCGAACGTCGAGACATGAATCTTTACAACATCTTGAATTTATTGTCCAGGGTGCGTCTTTTAACCGGGAAATGAGAGTTTCAAGTTAATCACCTACCAACGTATAGGCGAAATACCTCAGAGATTTAGCTGCCGGTATAGGTGAATCGCAAAGAAACACCCGTGGATAGTTAACCTGTAGTAATGAATGTAATGTGTTTCAGTAATGTTTATTTTTATGCTGTTTATTTTTATTTTTTTAAATAATGCTTTAGTAAAGCCTATTACATTGTGTGGTTGTGAGGCTTGGACCCTGGATAGAAGAAGTCGGGACATATTGACGGCTTTAGAGATGGATTGCTTCAGGCGCTCCTGTTGGATGTCCCGGATGGATAGGTTTAGAAATGAGGAAGTCAGAAGGAGGATAGGTTGTGGCAGTACTATAGTGGAAGACATTGAAATAAGGCAGTTGGTGTGGTAAGGCCATGTTCAGAGGATGGTGGTTCAAAGATGGCCGAGGAGACTCTTGGAGTACTATCCTTCGAGTCGGCGTAGAAAAGGAAGGGCGCGGTGTACTTGGCTGCAGGGAATCAGGTCCGCAATTGACAAGAGGCAGTTGACAGTAAAGGACTAAATCGAGATCGATGGCGTTTTAGTATGCGAGAAGCGGATCATCAGTAGGAACCTCGCCGTAAAGTAAAGTAATTATTTTTATGCGCCATTTTGTGAACTATTTCTCAAGGAGGTGAATATAATGTTGTAAATTCGTAGAAGCTTGGATAGCATCAACCGAGAAAGATAACATTACAGTGTAAAATGTTTATCAAATAATTATGGATTCATCCGCATAAGTTGTTTTTTTATTGAATTTTAAGATTCTTAATATTATTATATGATTATTAATATAATAATGACGATATTTTTCAAATACAATTTTATCCCTTTTTAATCTTTTGTGACAAATGTAATATTGATTCTACTAAATTATTTTTGATATGCTTTTTCTTATAATTCAAAATGTATTTTACAAAAGGGAGATATTTTATCGGTTACAATGTTGTCTTGCTGAACCAGCAGTATTCTTATACAACCATGTCAATTCTTAACTTGACTTTACTGAGAAAGGATATCTGAGAGCTCTTACAGGAAGTTCTCAATCCATGGTTTAGTGTCAACCTCTATTCCATTATTATTTTTGTCGTCACGGGTGAATTTTATCGCAGATGTGGGAGTAAAATTATACTTTTCATGGGTTTATAAATCAATGTAATTTTTTATAACAACCCACAATAATACGTTATATAAAAATTATATTATATGTGTATAAGTTTACAATGTATTCATTTTAATTATAATTAGTAAACAAAAAAATAAAAATAAAGATATAGGCTATTTACATTTAAATAGAAATATTCATTTTCTAAATTAGTTTTATAAATTTTCTTTTATCATATATATTGAATCGCTATGAAAAAGACCACAAAAATATTTGAAGAATAATTTAAGATTCTTTCCTAAAACGAGATATTATCAAAGAAAATCCTATTACGCTTAAGACTACCATGTCTTCTTCTACCCTCATTTTAAGCAGTTAGAATAGTACACATTTTTTATGAGTAAAGATAACAGAGTTTATGAAGACAAAAGACCATAAAGTAGTAATAAATATGAAATATAACGCTTTTACAAACTTAATATACAGTTTAATAGATAAATAACTTAGCAGAAATGAAATATGTATTCTACTTTACAAATATCTGGTATTATATTATTTTTATTAGAAAATTTAACAAGAGAAAACTTCTCTAATGAAAATTAATATTATAAATTGCACCTAATAATAATAATCACCATTATCTTTTGTAATTAATTTATGAATAAAGCACTCCATTAATTGTTTAAAAATTACGTTTATTTATATCCACTTTAAATAACTAAAATAAAACTGTTAGTTCCAAGGGTTTTAAAAATATTATAATAAAATATATACCATATAATTGTAAGTTTTTTCTCTCAAAATCATTAATGGATTTTCATATCAGACAAGGAACACAAATTTTTTTGTTATAAATTTTTATTTCAATAAGGACACAATCCAATACAATAGGGTTAGGTTTAAGTATAGAGTTAATTTTACTTTCAGGACAGGGACTTAGGTGTATCAATGTGGGTTCCGATGATGCTACTCTTAAAACTTAGCATGAAATTCAGAACCAGATATTTTTGCCCTTCTTCATCTTGAGCTGCGCAACTTGTCCGTACGGTGGCATCGTTGTAGCGATGCACACTTTACATACTGCTGCTCGAAAGAGCTCCACCGAAATAACACCAAACCATTCCCTTATATTAGTGAGACAGGTTATCCTTCTTCTACCAGATCCTCAAAATGTTCTCAATCTTACCATGAAATGGTATTATGACGAGTCTATTTCGAGTTCTATCAGGATCTGGTTATTTTAAATTTAAAATAACAAACAAATATGCATATTAAGGCCGCAGTTTTAATAAAACTATTTTTAACCACGAGAATACAGCCTCCCAAAAAATTTCAGCACTCTTGGCGCTTACTTTATCTTCTAAAGCATTAATATAGTAAATAAGGCGATTTAAAAATCTCGTAAGAGCCATTTTTGAAAAAAATTGTAAAATAATAAATTGCACGAATAAACTACTACTTCCGGGTGACCGATTTTGCTGAAACATTTCACGTCTGGTCCCGTATTGGACCCAATTCATATTTCGTACAAAATTCCGTTATTGAGATACTTTTTATAGATACTGTCACACACAGACTAATTACTACAATCATGGTATTTCGGTTCAGGGGACCTGAGAATGTGTATATCCTTTAAAAACTGGGTTTCAGAAAATCGATTTGAAAACAATAGGTTTACTTCCTTACCTATGTGATCGTACAGCTTTGCATGCTTCGTAAGAGATTTATGCCTGGTGAAATATTTCGCCATGATTTCTGGGCAAAGATTGAGATAAAGCCGTACTAAATTTCTGAGAAGGTAAATTAAGAGGAAATTTTAATCATTTCGTATGGTTATAATCTTGGAAATTTAAAAAAATGAGTCCCAAAACTATATCGCTTTTAGTTTTTAAGAAACTTACGAGAAAACATTAATAAATAGAGTTAAAAATACACTTTTTTATGTTTAGCGTAAAATAACTTTGTTAGATTGCGAATAACCAGACAAAAAGTTTTAATAAAAATTGTAGAGAATTTTATTCAAAAAAATTATTTAAATAACATTTATGAAAATTAAACTCATTAAAAAAATGTGTGTGTTTATTTATAATTTAATAAAGTTATTTAAGCTAAAATTAAAAAGATATTGTATTTTCTCACCCTTTGTTTTATTTGTTCACATAGTTTCCTTAAAAACTAAAACCAATACATTTCTGGGACTAATTTTTGAAGTTTCCAGGTTATAAAACCACTAAAATTTCCCTTTTACCTTCACAGAATTTCAGTACGGGTTTATTTTTCACTCTTTGCCCAAATAACATGGCGAAATCTTAGCCAGCCATAACTCACTGACGAAGCATTTTTGGACCTATTTTCATAATAAACTTTTTATTATTTTTAGCTATAGAATCATATTTATAGAGGTTAAGAAATTTAGAATCACCCTATACCTATTTACATAGGGAGAGAGAAAGTAAAATATGCACTAACAATTTAACACGAACTTATTATATTACCGCGAGGATCATAATTGTATTATAATAAAAGTTTTTCAATCGATATTGAATGTTACAAAACATACAAATATTTGTATAATAGTTTGTTTTTAGTAATATTATTATTTTTTATTACAACGATAACTATTACTACGTCTGGAATATATATATATATATATAGATAAGTGTTTGAATGTTTTAGTAAGAGTGCCATGAGAATTTGAACAGGTGTTTCACTAGGTGAACCTTTTACTTGGATTAGTAGTTCCCTATACATTGTGCAGTGCAATACTTTTGTGAGTGAAAATTTTACTTGTATTTATTTCGTTCTCACTCAAGTTGTATGTTCAATTTTCTCTATCCATCCTAAGTATACTGTATTTATATCAAGGTAGTACTTTCTCTTTAATACACTTCAATACCCATTTCCCCTAGGGAACATAATCGTAATGGTGCAATAATTCCTAAGATCCTTGGGTCAACCTATCATGTTATCTCATCCAATATATCCTGTTTGTACAATCTCAACAAGAAAATTCCAAAGCAATTTCATCAGTCAATTCCTAATAAAATAAAGGTTTTTTATTTCTTCGTTGGTTTAACGTGTAATGTAAACAATATTTTTATACAAGCTACAAGTAACTGATATAATAATGCTTGTTTACAAAATCTGGTGTGACACACTCACGCAACTTTCTCTGGCCAATGCAAATAATTATCAATATAACCTAACATTGTAATAAAACATTAGAAATAAACAAAAAACCTGACTTTAAAAAACATAACTTTATATTAATCATGAGTGAATGATGTAAAATGAAAATAAACCGCAGTTTGGGTTAAAAATATGGAAAAACATTCTTTCACGTTAAACTAAGCTCTGTAGAGAAAAATGTTCAAAATAAAAGTGTTAGATCTTCCAATTTCCTATAAATTTGATTATACAAACTTTTGGTCGTAAAATTCACAAATTTTAAGACTGAAATTTAAAAAAAAATCAGTTTTTTACAGAATTTTATGAAAATAAAACACAAAATCACTAATTACCGTTCAACTAAGCGTTTTACAAAATAAATATTAAACATAATAGTTGTAGGATTTTAAATTCTCTACAACTTATATTATATACATTTTTGCGCTAAAATTAACATTTTAATGCGCATTTTAAAAAATTTTTAAAAACATTTTACGAGAAAACAGCCTTTCCAAGAATTTCAGTAGACATGGCATCTAACCTATGTTGTAGAGCGTAAAAAATGAAGTAAATGAGGCGATTATAACGAAAATAGTAGAAGCTGTTTTTGAGATAATCGCAAAAAAGTGAAAAATGACACTAATAAACGACTTCTTCTGGTTGACCGATTTCGATGAAAATTTTTCTGTCAGTTCCGATAGGAGTATCTAAATTAAGTTTCAAGTTTCAAGTTCGGACGATGTTCCGTTCTTAAGATATTCTGTTTACACACACACACACCAACTCCTACAACCTGTTTTTTGGGTTCAGGAGGTCTGAAAACGTGTAAATCCGGCGAAAACTCAGTTTCGAAAAATCTACATTAAATGAATACTTTCCTTCCTATTATATTCATATATTCAAGAGAAACTCAAATTGAATCAAAACTTTTCTTTACTAATTTTATTACACATTTGTGTGCTCACAACAGGCAGGTGGAACTTTAATATATTTGCACTCGACCTGCTAGTTCCAGGGCTACAACAAATAGTTCTGTTTCTTATCACATGGTTAGCCAATTATACGACTGAAGCATTTAAGAACTGAAGAGGTAGAGGTTAAAAATATACTAATCAGAGTTATCTCCTCTAAAGGTAATTAATTTCATTATACAGCCAGACCCTTAGGTGAGTGAAGTGAAGGTATCATTTGCAGGGTGGGAAGTAGTAGCTTTTGGCTACCGGCGGAGGCTACTTTTTTACTCAGTGAGAAAGGTAACTGTAAACCACCTCACTTCTCGCTTTACTAAGTAAAGCGTCTAGAGGTTCAAACCAGCCCTTCGGCTGATCACCTAAACAATAACAACACATTTGAATTTTAGAAATCTATAGATTCCATCATTACACCTTAACGAACTAGAGACTGCAGATGAAGGCAGAGCATATTGACCCAGATCGCAGCACAGAGCCAATTGACTTTTGTTAATCGTATCTTACGTTGTCACGTTGTGGTCCCGCTATTTATGACATACAAAAAGTCCTAACAAAATTCAGCTGGATTTCGAAGGAACAGAGTGTGACTTAGTGAAGGGTTAACCTCACACCCGACCTTGGCTGTTATTGGCTAAATCTCATCTGCATTCTTTAGTTCGTTGGGGTATAAAGTCTTTACAAATTATTGTGCTGTTTGCGGTACAATCTTCTTCTTCTTAGGGTGCCTGTCCGTTCCGAACGTTGGCGATCATTCTGGCTATTATTACTTTGTTGGTTGCGCTCCTGAACAATTGGGTGGAGGTCTTTCCGAACCACGCTCTAAGGTTAGCCAACCAGGAAATTCTTCTTCGTCCTGGGGCTCTCCTGCCTTCTATTTTCCCTTGTAATATGCTCTGCAATAGCTCATACCTGCCTTGATTGCGCATTATGTGACCTAAACAATTGCGGTACAATACCAATTCTTAAATAACCATTAATAAAAGTATAACCAATTTTATAAACTAAACTACAAGGTTATGAGATTATACGTAGCAAGACAAAGAGCGTACATAAAAAGTGGAAAGGGGGATGTCGTTAGATTTTAAAAGTGTAGTGATTGGTTGAGAAAATTTTGAAGGTGACTGATTGATTGGTAAATTCAAAAGTAATGTACAACATGAAGGTCAAAGGATGACGCTAGGGTTGGTGTCTGGAGTAACGTCACTCAACAGTTAGTCGGCGGAAAGGTCAGATAATGTGGTTTTGATATTGTGAACTCACATCCGACTTTAGCTGCTATTGGCTAGATCTCATCTGCAGTCGTTTCGTGTCATCGTTCGTTCGTTTCTTAGTTTCCCTATGTTAGTTATTAGTGGACTACAAACGTACATAGGGTACTCATTAAAAGTAAATCATTTATAAAATCCATCCATTTCTTTCTAAGAAGATCTTTCCTTCGTTTTTTTGTGAAGACTTTCCTTTCTTGTCGCCTTAACCAACTTCACTGACTCCAATCTCTCAATATCCCTCAACCATTTTATTCTTTAAACCCTTATGATACGGACTCTGTCTTATATGAGATTATTCATTTCTTCCATTTTACATGCCTAACTTGTAATTTAAAATTAATTAATTATTCCGAGATATTAATAAAATTTTAACGGAATAAGGCAACGTTAAAACAAAAAAAAAACAAAATAAATATTAAAAACTGTTTTCAGCTCAGCGCAGTTTGTCAGATCCCGAAAGAACCTGAAATAAACGTCACAATATTCAATCAATTAGTATAAAACAAAAATGTTTGATAAATAAAAAAAGCTATGTGTGCAAGACAAATGGCGACGGAAATTAGTAAAATCAATTATATAATGAATACAAAGGTTATAAAAATACAATTATGGATACCAAAAGAATATTCTAAACTTCAAAATATTTTAAGAGTCAAATATTACAAATTCTAAAATAGGAAACGTATTTTGTTGGCGGAAAGCTTATTTCAACGTTTCTTTAATCTTTGCTGTAAACTTTTTGTGAAAGTTAATTTTAAATTGGTTTTTTTTATTTAAAAGAACGCAGTAGTTTAATTAAGAGAAAACTTCACCAAAGAAATTTATAACCTCTAATTGAGTTACGTTAATCATTTTCACTTGGGAAATATACACAAACTACTCAGACTTTTCCAGTTTTTTCATAGTATTTGAAATCATCCATGATGGACAGGTCTCTTAAGATTTCTATTCTTAAATAAGAATTAATAATGCAAAAAGATATTACATAAGAAAATGCAATATAATATTTAATAAAATTTTGAATTTATTAAGCATGAAGATTGACGTAGTAATAATTAAATGGATCTTATCCACGGAATTAGAAATTAATAATTAATTAACTTCATTTTCCGTTTACTAAGAACATTATTTTTATTACCTACTTTTTAATTACCATTTTATTACATTGATTTTATTATTCGTTTTTATTGCTTCGTACTAGATTTAAGGAATAAAATGCGTTCAGTAAAAAAGAACAATAAAAAATTTTTTCAGGGAATTGATTAGTGATTCTTCAAGAATGTATCAAGATATTTTCTAGCTTTTCTTCCGACCTTTTCTTTTGAGGTCGTCCAATAATAAATTGTTCGAATGACTTAAACGTAAAAAACTTGTTTGGGTGTTCGGCCATCCGGTATCTTTAAGGGGAGACTGTACTTTGTATCCCGCCAATGTTAAATTTGCTATTTTTAGGTACATTTTATATAGGATTGGTAAAAGATAGGAAAATGAAACTTTACACAATATAGGTATCGGGTTTCTTCTCGAGCTACTGACATTTTTTAAATTTTATCTTTAGATCATATTGCTCCCTTTTACGTAACGAACGATACACTACACACGGACTTAAACGTCCCATACATCAACGATGTGTTTTTACGCACATACACACGATTTAAAAAGAAATTACCGAATAATCCAAACCAGCTCATTGTTGACCTAGACACACCAGATTTACCAACTGCCCCTATACGAAGACTGAAACGACTCTGGGGTAGAGATATCATGAGACGTCAAAATTAAAGTAAAACTAAATAAAATTAAGTAAATTATGAACTAATTTAATGATAACGGTTGGAGTACTGTCAATGGGCAGCGATCTCCTCAATGTCTTAAAATTTGTCAATATTTGTATCCTTTTTTTCAAATTTGCTTGTTGTTAATTTTATACAGTTGCAAATAAAAATATCTTGTATTGTCAAAAAAAAAGATCATATCATTTTTTTTTAAATTACGAAAACATAAATTTTTACAAATTGTTTTCCAAGTGTTTTGCGTATTACTAATTTTTGGAGCACCTGAATAAGTCATAAATATGTCGGCATATGTGGCTATACAAGATAATTAACTGGTAAAAATTTCAGCCTGGTATGTTAATTGGTTTCTGAGAAAAATGTACCTTAACGTTAAAAATCTAAATTTACGGGATAAGGTAAAAAACAAGAAGGCACAAATCAAACAACCATATACGTACACAAACAGGTAAATTTCCTTACAACAGCTGTTTAGAAAGCTGAACCTACAGCTGAGGATATTAAAATCGTGATGCAGATATTTAAAAAATTAAAATTCTCTTTGCACTAAAACGAGCAGTATAAAATTATGAAAAATATTCGTTCTTAGTAACATGATAATTTTTCTGTGAAAACCTGATAAAAACTTCATTTTTTTCATAAAAAAAGATATTTTTTTTAACGTAATTTAATGTTTTTCTGGTCGATCTAGGCTTAAACTATTGAGAAACATAAAAAACCAAAAACCGACATTTTGAGTTAAAAACCATCATACAATCTCCTCTCAACAAAACATGACTGTCACTCTTGCCTGATGTAGCACACAATTTAAATCGTTTCCACTAGGAATGCCACAATTTGTAGTAATTAAAATATAAAATATTTCTCCACAGGAGGATGCAACCATTTTTATATGTGTTATAAGAAATTATAATTAATGCGTTGAGTTCTGCCGAAAAATTAGCAAGCATCGAAAGGTTAGTTGAAATAATTCAAAATAATTTTTAAAATACTTAATATGATTTATTTTCACAAAAATATTAAAAAAAAATTGATATGTTAGACTAAACGTATAAATTAAAATTAAAGTATAAATTTAAACAGTATAAAACAGATTAAAGTAATTTTGAAAAAAAACACAACAGAGGACAATTTTTAAATAAAAGTATTAAAAAATTCAAGGTTTATGGCTGAGTAGAAATTTATACAAGGTATTTGTAATTTAACTGAACAGATTAAGTACATTATGCAATACAGTTACGTTACCTAATATAAACAAAATTACATCCGCTTGGATGACTGAAATAATGTTATGATAGTATATGAGATGAGAGAACAACTGTAGCTTTCTTCTTCCACGCGACATGAATAAATTAAGTTAAAACGACTGAACAAAATGCAGAGAATCTAATCAAATTTGTTTTGAAATAATTTCAGTGTTAGCCTACTCGGCACAATTACTATGAAAATTTAACTTGTTTAAGATTGTAGAAACTTTTAATATTACATTATTTTATGTACCTAAAATAACGTTATTGTTTGAATTAGTATATAGTAAAACCATGTATTAACCCATTTAAACCATGTTTAAACCCATTTACCATGTAAACCCACTAGTGATAAACGAAATTAGTTTAAACGAGAATAAGATAGAAAGGGTTGAGTCATTTAAATATCTTGGAGAAATTATCAGATAGGCTTATAACAATCAAGAAAAAGAATCCTGGGATCAAAGAAGAAACAAACTAAACAGAGCACAAATTACAACTAGATATACATACAATAAGAAGTCACTATCAATCCAGACCAAATTAAGATATTATAAAACAGTAGTTCAGCCGGAAGTTGCGTATTGCAGTGAAACCCTCTTCAATCTGAAAGGCTTGAAAGGCAAAATAGAAGGTGTCCTGAAAATAGAAAGAAGGATTCTAAGAGCGTGTATTGGTAAGAAACACCAGAGAAATGGGATGTGGGTGCTGTTGCCAAACAAGCAAGTATACAAACATACGGATTCAATTCTAGACAAGATGAGAAAGAAGAGAGTTTCCTTCTTCGGGCACATTCTCAGAACACCAGAGACCAGAGTTTTAAAACAACTGGTAGAAAGATTGATTACATCCAAACAACATCCAAGATGGATAAAAGAGGTCAAGGAAGACATGGCGGAACTACGGATTACAGAACAAGACTTAAGGCAAAAAACGAATAAATTGAAAATATTACACCAAAGTGAGACTAGATTTAATAAAATAGAAATAAAGAGAAAAAAGGTGATTTATTCGGAAGCAGAACGGGAAAGAAGAGCCCAGGTGATGAGAGATTACTGGGCTAGGAGAAAAGCCTCCAAAAATTGATTGAGTGGTCTAATATGGCCGTAAAAGCAAAATAAATAAATAAATAAAACCATGAATTAAACTATTAACTTTTTAAGTTATAATGCTATATTAACAACAGGCTTGCAAGTCTGGTGTGAAACATTCTCACAGCTATCTCTTGACAATGTAAATTACTTATACATATAAAGCCTCTGTTGAATCATTAGTAAATAATATAAAATGAAAAACAACCTAATTTAATCATGAGTAAATGACGCAAAATGAAAATCAACCTCTGTTTGATGTTTGAAACAAAAGTTGTAGGTATTGTAATTTTCTAAAACTTTGGTTATTACACATTTTCCCTAAAACGCATATTAAGGTCACGATCTTAAATAAAAAAAAAAATTTTACCACGAGAGCACAACCTCAAGAATTTCAGTAGACATGACGCTTATCCTACATTTTATAACATAAAATACTGTAGTAAATTAGGCGATTCAAAAGAAAAATGTAGGGTCCATTTTTTAAAAAATCGCAAAAAATGAAAAACTGTATTTATAAACTACTATTTTCAGTTGACCGATTTTGATGAAAATGTTCGTATCGAGTCATCTAGTTACCTAATTTAAGTTCCAAGTTTCAACTTCGTACGCTATTCCGTTCTTAAGATATTTTGTTCACACACATGCAAAAGAAGGAGGAGAAGGAGTAAGAAAGGAAGAAAATGAAGAAGAGACGGAGGGAGAGAAGAAAGAGGAGGAGAAGAAGAAGAACGAGAAGGAGGAAAAAATGCAGGGGAGAACCTTTCATTCACATAGTTCTTCTTCTTTCTTCTTCTTTGGCCTCGCCTCTTCCCGTTACGCGGGGTCGGCTTTCCCAATCAGAGAGCTCCATTTGTTACGCTCCTGTGCGTCTTCCTCGGATAAGCCCAACATTTTCATGTCTCTTTGGACATTCGTCATCCACGTGGTAAGGGGTCTACCCCTTCCTCTCTTCCCCGTAGCCATGGAAAGGCACCTCTTCACGACATGATCATCCGTTCTTCTGAGCACATGACCATACCATCTCATCCTGGACTCTCGCACCTTTTCTGCTATATTAGCAACTTTGAAGGTTCCCCTTATATGCTCATTCCGCACCTTATCCTTCAATGTGACTCCTCCCGCCCATCGCAGCATGCGCATCTCTGTAGTGTGGAGTTTCTGTTCATGCACTCTCTTAAGTGCCCAAGCTTCGCTGCCATAGACAAGTGCTGGTCTAACTGCCGCTCTGTAGACTCTTCCCTTTATTTTTATGGGCACTTTTGGGTCACACAGAACCCCAGTCAGCATACGCCACTTGTTCCAGCCCGATGTTATTTTATGCACTATTTCAGCCTCCATGGATCCATCCTCTGAGATCACTGCCCCCAGATACTTGAAAGTTTTAACTCTGGGCAGGGGGGTTGCCTCAAGTTTGATGTCTCCACTCCATGAGTCATCAGGATCAAAATTACAAAACATGTACTCTGTTTTTGTTCTACTGATGCGCAACCCATTTTGTTCCAGTGCCTTTCTCCAATTTTCCAAGTTCTCTTGAATCCCCTGCAGGCTATTTGATATAAGGGCTACATCATCAGCATACAAAATGTTCCATGGAGTCTCCTTTTGAATTTCCGATGTCAAGTAGTTCATGACAGTATTAAACAACAAGGGACTTAAGGCACTGCCTTGATGTACACCAACCCTAATATTGAAATACTTGGATGATCCAGCTGGGGTTCTAATGCCTGTTTCAACATTGTCATACATGTCCATAATAAGTCTGACATAACATTCAGGGAGTCCATGTGCTCTCAGAGCCTGCCATATAATTGTTCTCGGAACTCGATCAAATGCCTTTTCAAGGTCAATAAATACCATCCACAGATTTGTCTTGTTATCCCGAGCCTTCTCCATGACCAGTCTGATTGCATGAATAGCATCAGTGGTCCCTTTCCCCTTTGTAAAGCCAAATTGGTTTTCCGTCAGAACAGCATGGTTTGTGAGGTGCTCACTTAGGACTCTTTCCCAGATCTTCAGGGTATGTGAGGTGAGTTTGATCCCTCTATAATTACCACAATCACGAACATCACCTTTGTTTTTATAGAAGGGCACAAGGATACTTTTCCTCCAGGCATCTGGCATATTTCCTACCTCAATTATTTTATTGAAAAGTTCTGCAAGCCATACTTCTCCATCTGCCCCTAGTGCCTTCCATATTTCCGCAGGTATTTCATCTGGCCCACTAGCTTTGCCGTTCTTCATTTTGGAAATAGCCCTTCTCACATCCATCGATGTGATTTCATTTATAGGTCCTAGAGTTTTGAGTTCCTCCTTTTCCTGTTGTCGTGGAAATTCCTCATTGAGTAGCTGATTATAGTATTCATACCACCTATCACATATATCCTTATCATCAGTGAGTAATATACCCTCTCTATTGTTCATAAATATTCGGAGTTACATTCCAAACAGCTGAGATGATTACTAAACAAAAATAAAAATAAAATCTAGTTACTTTGGTTGGACCGGCTTCGTTTCTAGATCAACTAATTTCATGAAAACCCATTACAAGGTGTTTGTCATAGATGTTAAGACTTCTCAAAAACAGAAAAGGAACTTGCGAGAAAGCAAATATCAGATTGAAAGGTAGGTGTTTAAATGCAAATGAAAGTTTTTGTAATAAATAAAAGCTTAAAAGTGTCCATAACATGAATCTTCCAAATAGTTTTTGTTTTATGAAATTTCGCACCTATTTGAAAATGTGTTATTAATAAATAACTTCATTTCCGCCACTAAAAACATTTACAGAAAAATATAATGCTATATTTATAATATACAAATACCTTTGAGATAAAATACTTAGCATAGAAAAATTTATTCTGTACGACATATACAAAGAAGTTAAAGATTATTTTATAAGATAATGAGATTCTTCTTAGGGTTACTTACAGAGTTACGATTTCCTACATATCATCATTTAACTTCATGGAGAAAAGGTTAATTACCTGATATAAACCGAATTGTATCAAAATCAGATAGGTAGAATTAATTCATAAAACTGTAGCCTATATATTACAAAATTTCTTTCAAAAAATATAAAATATATTCTTTTATATTAGGTATTGGAAAATAACTTTTCCCTCTACCTTTTTTTCTGGAAAAAAAGTTATGTACTTCAGATATAGGAAACAAACGTATCAACCTTTCGATATACTTTTATTTCGTAGAGCTCTATCAAACATTTTTAGGACTTTGATATATACCTTTACTTTAGCAGTGACCTTATTGAAATTCCTGCGAATGATATCAAACATATATATAATATTTCTTTCATATATTTTATCTAGCTTATGGTGTAGTCATAATAAAAAGACTGACTGTTGATGGTACTGAAAAAGAAGATTAAAGCCAAAGATGAGAAAGGACGAATGTAGCTGAAATGTGAAATGGTCAGAAAATAAATTCTTTAAAATGAATTTTCTTTTTATCTATTTATGTCTTTCACGGTTTTCTGTTTCATAACTGTATAATTGTTGTATATAGTTGTATATAGTTGCAGGGCTAAAATAAATAGTTCTGTTTCTTATCACATGGTCAGCCAATTAAATGACTGAATCATTTAAGAACAGAAGAGGTAGAGGTGTAAAAGACACTAATCAGAGTTATCTCGTCTGAAAGTAATTGATTTCATTATACAGCCAGACTATGTGGTGAATGAAGTGAAAGTGTCATTTGCAGAGTGGAAAATACCTATACGCTTTTCAGAGGGCCCGGCATGCTGATAAGTGTACTTTTCCACTCAGTGAGGAAGGCAATGGTAAACCACCTCACTCCTCGATTTACTTAGTAAAACCTCTACAGGTTCACACCAGCCTTTTGGCTGATGACCTTAACAACAACAACTGTACAATATAATACGTAAACAACGGTTAAATTTATAATTTCTGTTTGGAAAATTGTTTTCAAGCGTACGATGTTCAATTTGTCTGACCCAAAGTCCCACATTCGATTCCCGGTCAAGTCTGGCATTTTTTATTTGTGCATCACCTCATTTCGTTACCTACACAAAAGCCAAGAATTATGTAGGCATTATTAATAAAAAAAATCGAAAATACATTGAATTTTTTTAATCATGTATTTCTTGTTTGAAAGGTTTTAACAATGTTTTATGCCAGAGTAACTCTATTTCAATTTTCTTAGAAGCGTTCTTATAATAAACGAATCTTTAAAACAGTAGTTTACCTCAAAAACGTAGAAACAAATTTATGTTTTCAAAAACGTCTTCCTTGCACGTATCCAGTTTGTTTTTATTATGTAAAAGTAAAGTAAAAACACGCCAAAACGGATATCGGCAGAGCTCATAATTTCCAGATCTACCAGAACGGCATAATTTTATCAGAAATTAAGAAAACTTCCGTAAAACTGCACCAACAAGTCATGGTGGTATAGATTAAGCACGGGATCTGTTTCATTAATCTGTAAAAGACCGGATTATAAAAAACCTAAATTTCCTACTTTCTGCTTTAATTGGGAATTTGGAAAAAATAACGACCGGTGATGCCAAATCTACACACGGAGAGCTACATTTCAAAATAATGGTTAACCGGATTCAGTTCAGGGAGAGCTAAGCTTAAACTTCACTAAAATGTTAAATTTTGGTGTCCTAGTTACATTTTATAATAAACTTAGTCAGTTATTAAAAATTTAATTAATTTATTGAAATGTTTAGTTTTATAACTGTAACAATTAATTTAAAAAAATAAGATATTAATTAGTTTTTAGCTGTGTTTATTCTTTTGCAATAAAATTTTTATAGACGTTAGTATAAACTTTAAGCTAAGTTAAGAAAAATCTGAGTAATGTTTTAGAATGAAAAATAAAAACCGCACTTAGTATTATGTTACAAAAAAGACTAAAGTGTGAAGGAAAATATATAAAACTAAACTTGATGAATTTTTGATCAATAACTTGAAACATGAAGTTGTTGAAGCTAATAATTATGATGATTTCCATGATAGAAATGATAATGACTCCGATTATGTGATGATGATTAGTAGCAGAACTAGAAAAAAAGATTAAATGATTAACAAAATCTTAAAAGTAAGTCCAATATTTTAAAATTTTTCACTGACAAATATTCGTTATAAATTTAAATGTATTTTAGGTATTGATAAATAACCAGGTCCTTAAATAACCCGGAATAAACATCATAGAATTTTAACTTCAGAAAAAATTTGTTGTTAAAGAAATCAATCAAATAAAAGAATCTTATGTAATTTATATTGAAAAATCTTAAAACAAATAAACATTTTATGTGTAAAAAGGTTTTTGAGAATAATTAAATAACTGTGAATTTCAATACTGTGAGCAATAACCTCTAAAATTTCAGTATGTTTCAATTTATATTGTGTGAGTGGTTGTTGGTTACAAATGACAATTTCAAATTGGTTGCAAACATGTCAAACCGTATGTCAATATACACTTTACACGATGTCAAAATAGCTTATTCAGATCTCAGCAGTTGTGACAGTTATGGCACCTTTTAAAACGTTTGTGTTTTAACGTAAAATATTAGCTAATTTTAGGTTAGGTCTATACAATATTTGGTTTAACAAAATGCAGTCATCCTTAATAATTTTTTCAAATTACTGTTAAATATCTCCTAACAAAATAACAGAAGCTTTATGATATGAGTGAAATTTTTAAGATGTTTAAACAATTAAAACAATAGCAAAATTAAAGATTGTGAGAAGTAGAGATACTTTTTTTCGTACTTAGTACCCTCGGTGTTGCAATAAGAGATAATTTTTAGAAGATTGGACTTCTCTATCGCTTAACCACCTTTCCTCCATTATTCTTTTCCTCCATTGCCTCACATTTCTTTTTCAATTATCTGTGACTGAACCTATCCACTTCACTCCTGGTAGACCAAGAGTAGACCCATTGGGTCTACCCCAAGGGGAAGACCCCTTGATCTTTTTTCTCCATCTCCAAGTACACTACTTTTTTAAGCACTCTACCCTCTTCTATCCTAATTTCCAACAGAAAAAAGAAGAGATAGAATGAGAAATTATGTAACTAGGGAACAATTGGAGATAATTAGTCTGACAAAATGAGATAGGTACGATGGTTTGGTAACTTCAGGCTCGGTGTGTCTAATTAGAATGCCAGAAAAACTACGCATCCCCAGAACTGATTGTACCATGTCTATAGAATTTACTATTGTCATTCTAATATCTAACAGTTGATGTTCGTAAGAACGTCGACTTCACACGTTGACTCCAACAATTCTGTTGTGTTGGAATACTTTTTCTGACGTTTCTTTACTTGATTCCTTTAATCTTTCTGATCTCTTCTGGCAATCTTTGTCGTAATACACGATTTTCTGTCATTTGTGAGGTTGTTCCTTTCTGTTCAAATCTTATGTTGTTCTGTTTGTGGTAATTTCCGTATTTTCTTTTCAGGTCTTCAAGTGAGGTTTGGATTTCGCTCATATCCTGATCAATTTCTTTATCCAGTGGAGCTGAGAGTTTTTGTTTAGAAAAAAGTTGGTGTGGAGATTCTAGCGGATTCAATCCTTAAAAGATGTTAAAAAAAATTCGCTTTTTCTTCATCTGTTCTGCTAGAGGTTCTGAATTCCTGAAGACTTCTTCTTTCGGGACGGGTTTCCAGATCCCATCAGAGAAAAATATTTTGTTTAGGCATTTTCTGATGATGCGACATTTTAATTTTGAGATTCTGTGTGCCGTATTGATTCTCCTGAGGCTGAAGAATAAACTATTCTTTATTTAATTTAAAAATATTTTTTTAAATCTTACCTTCATGTCCTAGGTTTATATAAGATATATCATTGTACAGATTATTTAATAAAATCAGTTAATATATGTTTAATTATAACCAATTTCATTGTGTATTTTCAAAATTTAATTTACTTGGTGTATTAGGAGCGCAACTGGTTTATATACCAGGGATTTCGGATTTGATTTCGGGTACGTCTGGTACTCTTCTTCACAAAATTTTATCTATCACCCCCGTCTAAATTAGCCAGCATGTGCCTAACAGTCGGATGTAAAACATAAAATTACTTGTTGAAGAAGTCATTTTAATAAAATCCTATGATAGCCCCTCCACGAGAAGATCCCTTGACCAGGGTAATTTAAATCTCTTAAACCTTTTAACAAATAAAGATTCATTATTGTTACACCCACTGAAATCTAACAAATTCAAGGAAAATATTTTTCGAAAAAAACGTAGTAAATTACTTGCAACCGTATAATTTTGAACTGAAGTAATAAAGCTTTTCAAAAGGAAAAATGTTTTTATGTACACCCAGTGTTTGTTAAATTTCTTAGGTACGTAAAATAAAATCACAGGAAAATTATTCCAAATGAAAGCTTTTTATTTATTTTTTGTTAAATAATATTTCGCAATGAAAAAATTGTTTTTTCCACTTTTAATAAACAATTACGAATATATATTTTTGTTTGTTTTCCCCTTAAAACCATAACTTTTAATTTGTTTTTAAATTTCGAGTATTTAAACAAAAAGTTATAAAGTCCTGTGTTTGATAGATTCATAAATTTTAAAGTTTTAAAAAAATAAATAAAACAAATTGAAAATGAAGATAAATAAAATATATTTTACAATTGATTAACAATTTTACCGATGGCAATCTTATCCGATGAAATTCATGGCGTGATAAAGTTAAAGTTAAAAACAATTTAGCGTTTGCGTGAAAATGATTAAAACAGGAATTGGAAACACATCACTTCATTGCATAACCTTATTTAACTTTCCTGTAAACTTTTTAATCGTATTTGTTAAACAGATAAATTCGTTTAGTAAATGTTAGGAAACGTATATCTGAAAAAGACATTGAAACAAATAAATTTTTATCAGAACACTTAAACGTTTTGTTAATCACTTTTAAGTTAGTAGTGGTAATAGAAGTAATAAGCTATGGTGGAATTAGTTCACAGGTCATTTAACGTCAACGGAATTACCTTTCTGCACAAAATTTCACTTTTATGTTTTCTCATCCCGCTTATTTCTTATCCCTTTGTCCAATTCCGGTTAAGCATTATTGTGTTTCTTCCGCATGGTTTTTTTTCTAGTTTATGTATTTAAGGTTATGTTACAACTTTTTTATGGTTTAGTAGGGGTTAAAATGTTCAATAACTTTAATGAATATTGTTACTTAACTCTAATTTTATTAATACAAATTATGTAAAATAAAAAATGCTTAGTAAAAATAAGTTCCTTATTGTAGACAAAGAATATAATTGATTATCATCGGCTGGTGCTCTGCGTAAGGGGGTAACATAGGGCTCTTCCATTTGGAAATACAAATATAGCAGTTTCTTACATACTGATATCACAAACTGACTTAAAACTATAATAGTATACATTCATTTCACTGGTTATAAATAACAAATAAATTTTACAGAGAATTAGTACAAAATAAATACTAACTTCACAGGTACGAGAAATCACAAAAGAGTATGTATAGGCGACGTAGACAATAAAAAAATCAAAAATCTAGAAACATGGTAAGTCCTAGGTCAAAAATAAATTACAATGACTAGGTAAACTATATAACACAAAAACAGGGTCAGGAGTATAGAAAATACAGTTAACAGAAAATACTTATTCATATTACCTGGTGCAATCAGATGAAGCTAAGAAACGTCATTACATAGAATTATAATTGAACATTACTGCCTACTAATGTAATATATTAGGTAATATAAAATATATTACCTAATATAATATATTAGCACAAATACTAATGCAAAATGTTCTTAATATTTTGGTCAACAATTTGATAGTTCTTTAAGAAAAAAATAATAATTTATTTCCATTCAAATATAACTGTACTGTACAACACATTTTGGAACATATTACAACAGAAATTAAACAATTCAAAACTATACGCAAAAATTTAACAATTTGCAACAAATATATAAAATAAAATACACTTTATACTTTACACGAAATGAAAATTAGGTTAAAGGTTAGGTAAAGGTTATAAGGTCCAAAGGTTAATCCTGACTCGGAGGTTACCATCACTTACAAATAAACTTAAAAACGAAACGAGAAAAGACAAAATGACAAAATTAGTGCAAAAAAAAACTAAAAAAATATAATAAGTAATTTTGTGCCTACTTCAAAAGTTCTAAAGAAAAATATAATAAAAATAAAAAACAGAATAAAAATTATTCTAATTCAGCCAAATACAAATAATGGAACATAAAATTATTATGAATATTATGGTACACGACTTCTTTTGAACTGAAACATAAAAATTAAATAATATATCTTCCGATTCAATGAAGGAGAAATTATTAAGGAATTCTGAAGATTATTAAATATTAGACTAATATATTACGTCATAAGAAAGGAACGTGATCAAAAAATTCGTGAAAAATGCATTCAATTTTCTGACCATTGTGCCATAGTTTGGCGATGGATGGATTCTGATTTCTAGGTGTGCAGGGGTTCTAGTGCAAACGGGGAATGTTGGGGGTTAGACAGTACCCAGTTTGGTATTATAAGGCATTCAGTAAGATGGATCGCTGTTGTAATTTGTGAACAAATTAGTCAGTCGGTTTACGAAGCAGTATTTTTCGGTTACTATAATTTTTTGTATTCTAAGAATTGTAAATTTGTAATAGTTATACGAGGTAGGGTCTAAAAGTTCCCGGAGTTGATTAATACAAATTTATTAAAAGTAAGTATAAAATTTTTACCTTATTTTCCTTCAAAATACTTTCCTCTTGCATCTACACACTTATTTCACCGTTCATTCAGTAGTTGGAAATACTTCTGAAAGCTGTTTTTCGAAAGTTCTATCAGCTGCTCTGTCACATTTTCCATTTTCTCTGAGGAATAAGCAAAGCGATGTCCCTTCAATCTTATTTTCAACCATGGAAAAATGTAAAAATCCGGTGGTACAAGATCAGGAAAATGTGAAGGTTGTTCCAGAGTGGTCACATTGTTCTTTGCAAGGAATTGTTTCACTATTAGGAATCAATAAGACGGGGTATTATCATGCAACAAAAACTTATCATTCCCTGCCCATTTTTCCGGTAGTTCTCGTCGAACTGGATCTTGTAACCGTTTCAAGATTTCTTTGCACACATTGACTGTTTTCCCGGTCTGCACACACAAGTTGGCGAACGCGCTTGACTTTCTCATCTATGGTGGAAGTTTTTGCTTTTGTTTAACATCCGGCTATTTTGCAATTACTGCTAATGCAGACGGTGAAGGATGAAATGATTATATATGGCGAATATATAAATATGGTGGAACTGGTAGGTCGCCCAGTCCGAACGTCAATATTGAAATTTCTGTGCAACCGTCATGAAAACGCTTGTGCAACTCGTAAACAACCGTTTTCTTTATCGCATTGTTTCCGTATGCTTTTTGCAGCATCTCAAGAGTCTCTCAGGGTGATTTCTCCAGTAACACAGAATTTGATACTGGCACCCGTCTCTAATGACGATAATTCACAATCTAACGAAATAAAAAAAAACTCTGTTTAAAATATCATACACCGCATGTAGGAAACCAATTCCAACTGCCTGTTGATTGGCACATCACCGTCCCTAGTAGTGATGCCAGCCCCCAAACAAAAATTTCCCTTCTAGCAAACAAATGCTTAACTGTATGAGACCATCACGGGAACTTTTTGACCCTACCTCGTATAATTATTAACATTGTACGTTCCGGAACTCATTTTTGTATACAGGCAGGTACTTTCGCTCCTCTCTGTTTTAGTTTACCTTCTTCTGGTACCGGAGCTTACTCATTTTTTTGCTCATGTGACACCTACCATACTGTAATTTTTGACGCAAAAAATATGATAAATCAAGACACTTACTGAATTTTTTGTTGAGAACATAGCCAGCCATTTCAAGAAAATGTGGGACTTGACTTACCTGAAATAGTAAAAAAATTAATTAGTCAGCTTTTATTAATTTTTATACAATCAGGAGCTTTAGAGAATTTCTTTAGAGAATATGACATAAACAAAAGTTCTTTCGAACTATAAAGGTAGACATGCAAATGAAGTTCAATAAGCTTTGACTGAACGAAATGCCTTAAAAATATGCTACTGTTGCTGTACGGGGTATGTGACATCACATCATTAATTTATACATCATAATAATCAACTTAATTATAAATGAAAACACTGTAAGCCATTTTAATAGCTGAAAATATCATTATTGGTAAGAAATTAAAATACTTTATTCTGGCATTCTTTATGTGGTAAAATGTAATTTATCTCAACGAATTTATGTCAAAACACTGAATTTTATCAGGAAAAACAGAACGGGAGATAAACGGAACAAAAAAAAAACATCTTCAATGAAAGAATATTGAGTGTATGAGCTGTAAAACGAGATTCTGGAAATGTTTTAAGTTTATTAACATAATCTAAAATGTTCCTAAATAATAAACACCTGATTCTAAAAGCTAAATAACGTTATAATTTTTTTGTTTAACTGAAAACGGAAAAAATAAAATAATCTAATTGTCGTTGTTTAGGTCATCAGCTGAAAGGCCGGTTCTAACCTTTAGAGGCTTTAAAAAGTAAAATTAGGAGTGAGATGGTTTAAAATTGCCTTTCTCACTGAGTACAAAAGTATGCTTATGAGCATGTATGACCCTCTGAAAAGCATCTACTTTCTACTCTGTAAGTCAATACTTCACATCATTGACCACAGGAATTGGCTGACCATGTGATAAGAAACAGAACTATTGTTTTGTAGCCCTTGAAGTAGTAGATCAAGTGCAAATAATTTAACACTCCACCTGCCTGTTATGGGAAAAATTTAATTGTTATAACAAAAATGTTTTGTTTATTTTTAATTTGGCACGGTTAATGACGACAGGTAGAATCTGGTATAAATGATGTATGACTTACTAGGTCTAGTAACGCTTTTTCTTCTGTAATAAATTTCATATATCACTGGTATTATCAAACAATACTACGAACGATTTCACTAAAAACCTGGTATTCAAAAAGTGGCATAATAACAATATAAAGTCCCTGCACTTCATCTACTTGATAATCACATAGAAATTTAAAGTGAAAATTGAGCATGATATACTGCAGAATTAAAAACAATCACATAATAAAATAAAACTAATAATATTCACCATTAAGTATTACAAAATCACACTCGTCGAATAAATACATCAACACAAATGTAAATTTGCACATAAATCTATTTAACCTATAAATCCTTAACAAAGTTCATCATATGACGGATTTAGGTGGAATCCTAATAATACATAACAAACAGCTTTATAAATATTTTAAAAACAAACGAAAATAAAATTTTTCGAAAACAATCTATGACTCTTCTATTCGTTGACAGTTGCTTAAGTAATTTATTACTTTTTCAGTATTATTTTAAATGCTGTTTTCAACTGGCGTTATAAATTATACCTTAAAATATTAGAGCAAACGTTAAAGTTACCTTAATACCAAGTTACATTCCATTAAAGGTTTTGATATTTCCTAAGCAAAAACTAAACTAATAATTGTAATTTATCACTGTTTAATTAAAAGTTGTTATAAATTTATAAATAAATTTTATCATTTATTAATAACCAAATCACAAAAGAACCTGGAATAACTGTTAAAATAATAATTAAAAAAAAATATTTTGATATATTTTACACTTATTATTTCCATACACATTCTATCCAAAGGCTATAATGCATTCACAACTATTTACGGCGTACGAAAAGAAGGAAATTGACCAACCCAAATATGGCTAAAAGCCATGTCCGAGGGTAGGTATTCTGTTTTTAGTTAGTAACACGGAAAAAAAGAGTATTTAAAACTACACTATACTATTTTTCAGGGTTGATGAGCTTTGAACGTACGAATTGTCTTCTACCCACTTCATAGTTAGCCAATGACTCGCCAGCAACATTTTCAGTACATGCTCTCATAGCTCTGTTATATATTTCGTCAGCCATTTATTTTGGTCTTTCAATAACAATTTATAAACTACGAACATACAATCAGCTGATTATATTATTGCATGTTAACCCCCTCTATAATCTATTTGTTCAGTACAAGATGCAAGACACGAATGAACTACTGTGGCTCTTATACGCATGCGCGCGTCATGTTTGTCAGGGTGAAACATTCGTACAATCTGACAACGCTGTCTAACGTTTTGATTGGTCTAAACGCGTGGAACAGCAGAGCTCATCAACTGTGAAAAAAGTAATTGGGTTTATAACAAAGACATCTGCCCATAACAGACAGGTGGAGTTTAAAATTATTTACACCTAACCTGTTCGTTGCAGGGCTAAAATAAATATTTTTGTTCTTATCACTTGGTCACCCAATTAAATGACTCAATCATTTAAGAACATAAGAGGTAGAGGGGTAAAAGATACTAATCAGAGTTATCTCCTCTGAAAGTAATGAATTTCATTATACAGTCAGACCCTGTGGTGAATGAAGTGAAGGTGTCATTTGCTGAGTGGAAAATATGGGCTTCTCAGAGGGCCCGGCTTGCTGATAAGTGTACTTTTCCACTCAGTAAGGAAGGCAAATGTAAAGCACCCCACTCCTCGTTTTACTTAGTAAAACCTTTACAGGTTCAAACCAGCATTTCGGCTGATGACCTAAACAACAACAACAACAAAGAGATTCAAAAATACGAGATATACAATTTCTAAAAAAATGCATTCTAAAAGCCTTATAAAACTAATTAAGAACACAATATATGGCTTTAAAATCATGCAACTGCACAATATATTTTCATTTACAAAATATCTCAGAGGCAAGCTTACTCGACATGTTTATAAATAATTATACTACTCACTGAAATGGTGGAAGCTGTAATTAGGACATACCAATTAGCTTGATTATAGAAAATTCATAACACTATCATCCATACGTTCAAATGTTGGACGAATGAATTTTCATATAATTTAATCTGTCATCAACTCTATAATCAATATGTAGGCCTACTATTTTAAATTGTATCAAAGAACCAATTTTATTACCAAAATTGTGTTCCAATTATAATGAGAATCGTATTCATTGATTAACCGTTGTAACTACCGAATTGACTACATTTTCGAGCAATTAATTTCATCACTGATGTGTTACAATCTCCGCTTGTTAGTAAATATTACATTAATGGATAGCTAATTTAATTAATAAATGTTATGACAAATACCTGGAATATATAATTATATTGTTAGCCAATTAATGTTAATAGTAAACCCCGAAAATATTTAGCTTGATTACATTTTGAAGAGACACGAATGTATTTTTGTCACACCTGAATTACTGGGAGATCAATATACGATCCAACATGCCTATGTTAGTTTAAAAAAATCTGGTGTGAAACACTCACACGACTTTCTGTGGCCAATGCAAATAGTGAACAATATAAAATAAACAAAAAACTTAACCTCAATAAACATAACCTAATTTTAATCATGAGTGAAAGACTGAAAATGAAAATCAACCTCAGTTTGGCTTAAAAATACGGAAAATCACTCCTTCACGCTGAACTAGGCTCTGTAGAGAAAAATGTTCTAAATAAAAGTTGTAGACTTTTAATTTCTTTTAAATCTGATTATTTATACTCTTATCAGAAAATGCATACTAAGCCTGAAATCTTAAAAAAAATTTTTACATTTTTTCGTGAGAAAATAAAATCGCTAATTACCGCTAAAGTAAGTGTTATACAAAAAAAATTTAAATAAAAGTTTTACGATTTTCTACAACTTTTGTGCGCTAAAATGCATATTAAAGTCGCAATCTTAAGAACAAAACAATTTTTTTACGAGAAAACAGCCACCCCAAGAATGTCGGCAGATATGGTGCCTACCCTATCTTGTAGAGCATTAAAAATTTCGTAAATGAGGTAATTTTTAAAAAAATCGTAGGAGCCGTTTATGAGAAAATTGCAAAAAAATGAAAACCGACACGAATAAATTACCACTTCCGGTTGACCGATTTTGATTAAAATGTTCGTGTCGGGTCCCCTAGTGGTACCATACTTAAGTTTCAAGTTTTAAGTTCGTAGGATGTTCCGTTCTTGAAATATTTTGTTCATACACACACATACAGACACACAAACCAATCGCTAAAAACATGTTTTTTTGGGTTCAGGGGGTCTGAAAACGTGTGGATCCTGTGAAAACTCGATTTCGAAAAATCGATATGAAAACAATACTTTCCTTCCTACATACTCATATAGGCAAGAGAAAGTAAATAAGCTTCCAACGGAACCTGTCAAATGGTTTTAACTAATATTTTGTAATATAAATCACCCTAAATATTTTAACATGTTGAGGAACAAACACAGTACCTTCTCAGGGACGGATGACACCTATCAGCATCATCCACCCATAAATAGAATAATAATAAAAATTCCTTTCATGAGCCGACGAATTGCCCCGGCTGGTGCCTATTTTTAAACGGCTTGCCTTTGATCTATGACAAAAACCATTCCTCTTCAAGAGGAATCGAATGACACTATTTTTTTCCGAATATATACTTTGATTTTTTGAATTCCTATTTTGGGACACTTCCGTTCGCAACCGAAACTTTAAACCCAATGATTTATGTATCTACTCTTCAAGAGAAATCGAATGACACTATTTTGTTTCAAAATGCCAACTTTGAATTCTTGACTGCCGGTTTTGGGCCACTTTCGGTCAAAACCGGAAGTTTAAATTCAATCCACTAACTTTTCTGTAGATTCTGAATCCAAAAACTGTTTGTTCCGATCTTTTTTAGTTTCTAACATCTGGGTGTGACGGACGGATGGATAGAAAAATGGTAGATCAAAATTTGTCACAAAAAATAAATATTTTATTTCCAATTTAACAGATTAATAAATAAACAAAAACCAACAAAACATATTACATAATGCAATTATTATTTACACAAATTGATAAATTTATTTAGGGGGAATATACCTAAATACGGCACATAAACGTTCTAGAGCAGAATTGAAGAACTAAGAAGTAGATAAAGGTGCTATGTAACAATTTTTAAAAATTGAGGTTTTGTAACTGATAAAGTCGTTATATGTATATTTAGTTATACAGATGACATAGAATACTCCATCTCTACATTTTAAGACAACACTAGAGGATTTATGTGCTATGTACTGCTTAATTTATGCTTTTTAGTGTATAAAGATGTTATGATTATTTGGCACTTTTCTTCCTTCATTATGCAAGAAATTTTCGTTTTAGAATAAAACCTTTAACTATGTTAATAGATATTTATCTTTATCAGTAAAAGTATGATGTAATGTTTTTTTAATTCCCGTTTAAGAAACTTGTTTTGTGTTATTTACAGTAAATACTGTTCGTCCTATCACAGAGGAGATAAAGCGCAATACAAATTTTTAATGAATGAAGGGATTACAATCATAAGAATGTTATAAAAAAAATTGAGAGGCAAAGTTGAAGATCATAAATTTAATAATATAGATTTCCATGAAGGGGCATTGACATGCAAGTGCCCAAAATGAAAGTCAGACAATTCACAAAATGATGGGATCCTTAGAATTTTGATCGTATTTTTCTCAAAACTATATTTTTATTACATACCACCTTCATCCACTAAGCCCTTCAATTGATGAGTACTTTCCGTTAGGGAAGAAGTCAGTTTTTATGGCCCAAAAGTATAATAAGTGAACCAGTTAAAAGGATTAGGAGTCAATATCCAATACAGATAGATGACGCCCTCTATCCTGTTACTTTTCTTTTACTTTTATTTAATCAACGGTAGAAGATCAGTGTTAATGAATGTTTTACAGATATTCAGACCGATCTTAAAAGCGCTACGGTGAAGATAGTTTTTAGTTAGTTCCTGCTGGGAACTATTTTAACGAATTCTAAATGTCAAACGTCTAAGTATGGTTTAATTTAATTTCAGACTGTGACGATGGGATAGTATTAAAGTGAGCAATGAAATAATTCTAGAACTAACAGGGAATTGAACCCGAACACCCGACGTAGAAGCTAGTTACGCTGATGTATAATTATTATGAAATAAACGGTGACTGATTGAGATTGATGTTAATTGTTTATCTCAAGCGTAGATCAATTATATTGAGAACTAAGCGGTATCGATTTAGCTACATGAAACTTTAGTTAATTAAGCAAAGGCTACAATACCGCCTTGTTTAAAGTGTTTGTCAGATATTGCCTGTTACCTGTGATTTGATAACGAGGTTGAACCTCCAATTATATACCATTCTAGTCGTAGTCAATTGTATCCTGAGTTGTGTAATTAGACGCATTAATTAATAATATAGGCCTAATGTTTAGTTAGATAGGTATCTAGTTTAATGTTAATATTAATTAATTGTGTTTGTGAAATTCTTAAGTAGCCTAATATTTATAAAATTTTAATGTAATATTAAATTAATACTAACTTACATGTTAATTTAGAAGAAAATACAGATATTTTGTACTAATTTATTCCTGAAATAAAAAATCTTTTATATATAGGGTAAGATTCGTTATAAGCTATGGGTAGTAGAAAATTTCATATTAAGATCAGCACTGATAAAATAAAAGAGGCTGCATTCGTGGCGTAGTAGCTATGGCGCTGGCCTACAAAGTGGAAAGGCCCGGATTTTATTTCTGGCTAAGGTTCGGAAATAATAACCCGTTTAAACCTAGGTTAAATAATTAGCAAAAAAAAAATGAAAACATAATCTAATAGTATTCATGAGTGAATGACGCTAAATGAAAATCAACCTCTTTAGAACTTAAAAATACGGGAAATCATTAATTGGCGCTAAACTAAGCTCTGCAGAAAAAACCTGAAATAAAAGCTGTATTTTTTTTATTTCTTACAACTTAGATTATATACACTTTTTTCAAAATTTCATATCAAAGCCGCAATCTTCAAAAAATTCATTTACTTTTTACCTATTTTGATAAGCAAATTACAGAAAATCACGAATTGGCACTACCCTAAGCGTTGTAGAAAAATGTTTGAATTTTCTGGAAATTTAATTATTTATACGCTTTTACACTAAAATTCATTTTACGATCACAATCTTAAAAAATATATACCACGAGAGCAAAACCTTCCTGAGAATTTCAGCAGACCCTACTTTAAAGAACATGAAAAATTTAGTAAATGAGGTGATATTTTTAAAAAATCGCAAGAGCCGTTTTTGAGAAAATTACAAAAAGAGAAATACTAAACAAATAAACTTCTACTTCTGATTGACCAGTTTTGATGAAATATTTCTTGCAGGGTTTTCCAGTTGTACCCGATTTATGTTTCAAGTTTTAACTTCGTAGAATATTTGGTTTTATTTTGTTCACACAAACACACACCAAACAGTTGCTAAAAACATGTTGTTTTGGTTCAGTGGTTCTGAAAAGTGTATTTCCGGTGAAAACTTGACATGAAAGCAATACTTTCCTTCTCTACATATTTATATTATAGGGCGAGAGAAAGTAAAAAAAGGCCAGGCTTTGCATGTTTTTTTATAAATTAACTGACACAAAAGTTATTACTCTAGCAGGAAAATCTAGTAATTTCCATTGAGCAGTTCACTGCTCAAGCAACATACAGAAGAGTCTATATACGAGGGGGTACCCAAAAGTATCCGGAATAGCTCTGCTGTGGGCGGAGCTTGTGCAGTACAAATTCCCGCCACTAGGCTGCTTGTAGCGCTACTCATTGCCAGTTCAATGCCATTTTGTTCGTTGATCTAGTTTGTTCTGTTCTCGTGCAGTGATTGTTCTCGCTAGTGCTGTTTTGTGCTCGTGTCGTTTTTCATGATGGCAAGTTTTAATGAACAACGTGCGGCTGTGAAATTTTGCTTCTTGCTCGGTAAAAACGCCGCGGAAACAGTTGTAATGTTGAACACAGCTTACAAAGACGACGCTATTGGAAAAACCCAAGTGTACGAGTGGTTTTTGCGCTTTAAAAATGGCGACATGTCGATTGAGAACAAACCTCGTTCTGGACGACCGTCGACTTCCCGAACAGACGAAAATGTTGTGAAAGTGAAAGAAATTGTACGAACAGACCGACGACAGACCATTGACTTTTTATCTTTAAGTGTTAAGAAGACTACGAAACAGCATTCGTCGTAAAAGACCTAATTTGTGGCAGACAGGGGACTGGTTTTTCCACCACGACAACGCGCCTGCACACACGGCAATCTCGGTTACCCAGTTTTTGGCGAAAAACGGCATGGTTTTGCTACCACACGCACCGTACTCACCCGATCTGGCTCCGTGTAATTTTTTCTTGTTCCCACGCATGAAAAGGGGCATGAAAGGTCTCCGATTTAACAACGTTGATGATGTCAAGAAAAAAACGACGGATGAGCTGGCAGCCATCACTGAAGAGGAGTACAAAAAATGTTTTGAACAGTGGAAGCCCCGGTGGGACAAATGTATTAGTTGTAATGGAGAGTATTTTGAAGGGGATAAGGTTCTTTTGTAAAAAAATTAAAAATAAATAGTTTTAAAAAATAATTCCGGTTTCTTTTGGGTACCCCCTCGTACAGAAGTATATTCTACAGTTTTTTACTATGGAATATTGAATAATCTAAAAATCAACAAGTAGATTCCAGTAAGCTTTTCTCCCAACCAAAGATCTTAAAAACACGTTTCCCTTTGGTTTTACGTCCCACTTTCTTGGACATTAAATCAAATGGAAATTGTAAAAAGTGACAGACAGAAATGAGTAACGAAAAAATAATACACCTTACCGGCAATCAATCGAACCCGACTCTTCCAGCTAAGTCGTCAGTTGCGCTAATCATAATATCTACAGGATAGTCATTAATCCTAATGCTCGTATGAAAAAAAGTTTAGTTATTAATTTTTCACCAAATGGAAAACATATTAAAAAATCTGGTGTGAAACACTCACACGACTTTCCCTTACCAATATAAATAATGAACAATATAACCTAACATTAATAATAAAATATTAGAAATAAACAAAAAAATTAACCTCAGAAAACATAACCAGTTTTAATCATGAGTGAATGATGCAAAATTAATACCAACCTTAGTTTTGCTTGATAATGCAAAGACTCACTCTTTCACGCTAAACTAGGCTCTGGAAAGAAATTTTTTTTAAATAAAAGTAATAGATCTTTTAATTTCCTATATATTTTATTAGGTCGGTATATACACTTTTATCGTAAAATGCATACTAATGCCTAAATCTTTTTTTTTTTTTGAATCTACGATCTGCTCTCATAGAACAATGAGTAGATGTGTTGTAAGTATAAATCTTGAGTAAGTAATACCCCTTGGTATTACTCTATAAAATTTCCCATTTTGTTGAATTGATCTTGCCAGGAATGTAAAATAAATTACACAACCTTATATTAAAATAAATCTGTAGGGTGTAGTCTGCATAGTCTTCTGTGTGTTCCACTGTTGTCTAGGAGATTGATGGCTTCTGGATTCTGATGATTTTCAAGTCTTGTTTGGTAACTGGTGCAAAATTTCTGTATAGCTTCGTGTACCGTGGGAGTGTTCGTGTCTCTGTGCAATATAGTGTTGGATATGTACCAAGGTGAGTCCATGAGTTTCGAAGTATTTTTGACTGAAACCGTTGAATTATTTCAATGTTACTGTGACTTGCTGTGCCCCAGAGTTGTATCCCATATGTCCACACAGGTTTAAGTACAGTTTTATAAATTAACAATTAGTTTTGTGCCGATAATTTGGATTTTCCATTAAGCATCCAATACAGCTGTTGGTATTTAAGATTTAACTGTTTTCGTTTGTTCCATATGTGAGTCCTCCATGTTAGACGCCTGTCCAGGTGGAGGCGTCTTAAAAAGATAATCTTAAAAAGATAATTTTTTTACAGATTTTCTTGAAAAAAACAAAAAATCCACTAATTACCTATAAATTAAGCGATACAAAACGATGTTCAAATTAAAGTTCTAGATTTATAAATTGTCTACAACTTTGATTGTATATATACTTTTGCCTTAAAATGCATTTTGAGGCCGCAATCTTAAAAAAACCCATTTTCTTCAACGAGAAAACAGCCTCACCAAGAATTTCATTAAACATGACGCCTACTCTATCTTGTAGAGCAAACAAAATTTAGTAAATGAGACGATTTTGAAAAAAAGTCGTAGAAGCCGTTTTTTGAGAAAATCGCAAAAAGGTGAAAAATGACATGAATAAACTAGTACTTCCAGTTGACCGATTTTAATCAAAATTTTCATGTTAGGTCCTCTATTAGTACCTAACTTAAATTTCAAGTTTCAACTTCGTTTGAGGTTCCGTTCTTGAAATATTTTTTCATGCACGTGCGCGCGCGCACACACACATACGCACGCACACACAGACCAATCACTAAAAACATGTTTTTTGGGTTCAGGGGTCTGAAAACGTATATCCGAAATAAACATATATAAACGTATATCTGAAAATGTATATCCGGTGAAAACTCGATTTCGAAAAATCGACTTGAAAACATTACTTTCCTTCCTATAAATTCATATAGGCAAGTGAAAGTAAAAGACAACATAAATTTTCAATTGATCAAAAACTTTTTTTATGGAAACCAATTTAATTATTGTGAAACATTTTATCAAATTTTAAACAACAAAATATAATGTATAATCTTTTAGTACCTTCACATACAACAAGGTATTGCATATTGCGTTCTAATAAACCTATTCTGGGTTAAACCTGAGTTATTTTCGTTTGTTTAGTAGATAGTAATTCTACTTACAGCAAAATTTTAGTAATTTACTGACATGAATATTTTTCAAAACGTTTTATTGTATTTTACCATAAAACATTCTACAAGACTATCCAATTATTCAAGAAGTAAATTTCAACTGAATTTTTTTGCAAGCTACGTAATACGTGATATATTAGCGTCATTTATTTATTTAATACGATATTTACAAAGACAAGTGTAAAGACTACGAAATCAGCAAGAATGTACAACGTACAACGATTCATCAATAGTATACAATCTCATATTTGAGAATTTATTTAAAGTATAATACCTTAAAGGGTTTTCCTTTCTTGCTTTTTTCAACAAAAAAAATAACTTTTCCTCTTACGTCGAATGATCCTTTCCTTTCTTAAGTATTCTTGAACCGATGTCGACATATGAAACACAATTGTTAAGTGCTCAAAAGAAGAGAGCAAACCATGGAAACCTTTCAGTTCAAAAATGTTCCTCATTATTTTGAGTTTATCTGTGTTTCCATTCATACAAGTTTTAGTAAAGACTATTTCTTTAAAAATTCTTTTTATAATGTTTTACACTGTTGTTTTATTTAACATTCATTTCTCGTAACAAAATTCAAGTATTAAAAACTTTTCTCTAGAGGTTTGTTGTCTGGAAAGAATAAGATTTTTATTATTTTACATTAATATAACTTCCGTTTAAACCAGAAATAATTTGGTTATTCCTTTAGGCTGTTTTATTTTGTTGTTGTTGCCGGGTATACTGATTGGTTTATTTTTTTACATCAAACGTACAAGCCAGCTCAGTATTTAAGCGGAGAAATAATCGCTAGACATTGTTAAGTACCACCGATTGGAAGTGTGATTTATGTAGTGACTAACTATTAAGCATACATGAACACTGCAGTGTATCTCTATTCAAACCTGTACCAAAATAAAAACCCAATGAACATAACAAATTGGGTTGTTAGTAGCTAATATTTATTTATTTCCTTTATTACTCCTCCAAAAGAGCAAAACCCGTGCTTGGAGGAGGATTACTCTAATTACAAAAAGTACATAGCGCAAAAATAAAACTACACAACAATAATAGCACTGATAAAAAAAACAAAAAGAAAAAACAGTTAATACCAATACATCACGTATTAGATAAAAAAATAAGTCACACAAAAGAGAAAATGATCAGATGTGACTCACCACTACTTGTTTTTTAAAAAAGTACTAAAGTCGTTGTTAAATCAAAACAAATTGCATTTGTTTTTATTTTTTTGGTTTAACGTCCGACTGTTCTGCAACTACTGCTAGTGTAGACGGTGAAGGATGAAATGATTTTTTGTAACGTATGAAAATATACCGTGCCTGAATGGGATCAAACCCAAGACCGCATGATGAGAGGCAAGCACGTTACCACCTACGCCAATGCGGCCAGCAAAAAAATTTCATTTGTTTAAACAAATTTTTCTACCCGAAATGCCATAAACAAATTAGCTTACCACCGGACAGTATTCGGCGATTTAGATTATCGTTTCCATTTAATAATCCAAATTCTCTGCTTGTTCTGAGTCTTAGAACGATTTGCATTGTAGTGGTTTTTTCAGGGTGACAGGAATCAGGCTTATCGCCTCAACTCCCAACCAGGAGGACCAGGGGATTTTCTTCTAAGAGTTCCCTTTTCCTAAGCAGGTTGCTTTCTCCACAGCTCACAGTGTCCTGCCTACCCAGATTTTATACTCGGGGTGTGCTCCCCTAGGCTCTTCCGCCTTCTCTGTCAATGGGAATCTCTTCCGCCGTCAAGGCCGTTGGCTACTTTCTCTTTGCCTCAGTTGATCCGCGGATGCTTATTTAGCTGTGCTATCTCTAACCAACCTTATTCACACCTATCCTGTATACCTATAGGAAACGTTCCCTACAGCCATTGGGACGCGCCGTGTAGAGGTTGAGGTTCCCCATCTCAGTGTTTGTCCAAAGTTAAGTTTGACCCCTACTCAATTCTCAATTCAGAGCCAAACCCCCGCGTAAGCTGACTGAGCCGGAAGCAGTTAAAATGGTTTGGCCATTTGCAGAGGATGGAGGATGGTAGGTGACCAAAGAGGGTATAGGATAGAACGCCAGCCGGTAGAAGAAGAAGGGGTAGGCCGGAAGTGACATGGTTGGATGGGGTGCAGGAGGCAATGTCTTTGCGGCGGCTCTCCGATGGGGACTGGCGAAACAGAGAGAGGCGGTGATTAAGAAGCGAGATACGTCTGGGTCTGTAAATCCTCGCTTGAATATTTAGATTATCGTACAATCCAACGACATACCGGTATTATATCTACTATAAAACTCCTCATATAACGCACACCTACAAATTTGCGTTAGATTGTTAGAAATAGGTGCGCGTCGTACGCGAGTAAATACGGTAAACACACAATAAACCAATAAACGCAAAGAATTTAGAATAAATAACAACAGTAAGACCCTGTGATCTGTACTGAAAAATCAACAAGTAAATAAAACGAATGTAGATTCCAAAACGTAATAAAATGCACCTGTTAAAAATTGATAGCCGCTTTTACATCACCTATTTTCATTTGTCCCAAATTGTATATGGTGGTAGAATACAATGCCATAAAAAATACATCAATCAGTTACACAAAATTCGATTAATATAAAGGTTATTCATAATAAAAAAGTTATACATTAGTTAAAAAATTTCCTAAATTGCAAAATATATAAAACATATATAATGAATAAATTATTCATAGCCAAACAAAATTTTAGTATTCATAAAATTTTATTAATATATGCCATAAAAGTCATCTTTCACATTTTATGATTATTGTTGTATGGGAAAATAATGTGATCTAAATTGAATCGTACGTCATTACATGAAAACACTTAAGCTTTTTATCAATGTAAAATTAATTTATAAACCAATGTCGTATTAACATCACGTATTTGACGTGTCAAACTCATTTAACTCAATTTAACAACTTCTAGTTTCTTTAACAGAAAAAGAAGACTAGAAATTATTTTTGTGAATCAGTTCACGAATTCTGTTGCAAAGTTAAGGGATAAAGTAACCTTATTGTTTGAACAAATACTTTGTTAAACCGATTATTTTATATTAAATATTTCACAAAAATAATAAATTAATTTACAAGACTCTTTCAGTAATCGTATAACTAACAACTTGTTTTTGAGAATTGATGCCTTAACAGCATCATAAAAACTCAAAATGTTGAAAATCTTTTGAGATACTTGGGGAAGACTGTTCGATAAAAAGTCTAAAATTTTCTTGAACTGAGAAACTTCTCGCTAGAGCTAAGATCAGAAGCTAAAACACTGATTAAGAATACCAAAATATTGATGAAACAAAAGTATTTCTCGAAAAACTGAAGAATGATGTGTGTAGAATTAAGATAACTTTTTTATCCATAAAATACGTTGTTGTGTAAAGAAATATAGTGCTTTAAGAAGAGGTAATTCTGATTATTATTTCTCCTACTTCTTTTCTCCTCGGTTTCTTCGATAATTTATTTGACTATGGATAAGACAAGAAACATGGCTCTTTTTGTTGCAACAGAACTAATTATTTAAGTGCAATTTATCTCACATTCCAAATCCATCTGATGGGAATTAGTAGGTTCCATATACTTAAAATTAATGTTAAAGCATTTTTTAAAGGTTAATGTTTTACCTTACTTGAAAGTTGTACTTATAATGATTGATACTAATACTGTAATAGTGCCTACTACTGCGAGTGAATGCTTTAGAATGCCTTGACCGGTAAGGATGTAAAAGAAGCATAGAAATTTGAGAAAACAATCTTCTGTGAGATAATAAATCTGAAAATAAAAGACGGACTTTACAAGTTACGAGGGAAAGAAATATTATTTAATTTTATACGTTGTTTAGGTCAAGAGCCGAAAGACTGGTTTGAACCTCTAGAGGTTTTACTAAGTAAAAACGAGGAGTGAGGTGGTTTACTTTCGACTTATTCACTGATTGAAGAAGTATGCTTATCAGCATGCCAGGTCCTCCGAAAAGCACCCACTTTCCACCATGCAAATGACACCTTCACTTCATTCACCACAGGGTCTGGCTGTATAGTGAAATTTATTACTCTCAGAGAAGATAACTCTGACTAGTTATTGTACACCTCAACCTCTTCTGTTCTTAAATAGTTCAGTCATATAATTGGTTGACTATGTGATAGAAACAGAACTATTTTTTGTAGCACTGGAACCAACAGAACGAGTGCAATTAATTTAATACTCCACCTGCCCGTTATGGCCAAAGTTTTAATTTTTTGTGTATTTTTATACAATAAAAATCACATGTGTTTTACAAAAAAATCATATTTACATAAAAAAATAGTATATTATTTTAGTTTTATGAGAAATTAGGCTAATATAGAGATGAACGTACCAACGTAAAGAGATTATGAGGTTTCGTAAGGGACCCAAGTCTAAAAATTTCTATATTAAACTTTGGAATCGAACTTATGAACTTGAGTTCATTCGTTCAGGAGGTTTACAACTGAACTACTGAGGTGGTAACTTTGATATCTTACGAAATTTTTTGTGTTTAAATAATATTTAAATAACATTTATTGACTATTTAGTTTATTATTCATTTTTGGAGTGAAGGAATATTGCGTTAAATTTATTTTATGGTAATTTGTTCCACAGATACTACTATAATTTGCATTTATTTTTTTTAAATTAGGCTAACCTTATGTATATTTTATTCAGCAAATTTTGTAGGATAAAATAATATTGTTACTGTGCCACTAATTTACGAAAAGCGTTCCCCTAATTGGGTTTTGTTATTTCTGTTTATGTGTTATTGTAGTACAACATTAACATTCATTTGTGTAAGTGTAGTTAGAGGCTAAACATCAAGTGGAAAGGTAAATTTTCGTTTTGAATTATTCACTTCGTGCTTATAATCTGGACAATGCAGTAAATACACTGAACCCGACAACGTAGAGAGATACAATTTTTAATGCAATATAAACAAAATATTGTAATGGTTTTTAACAACATTTTTGCTAATGACAACGGTAATATTGTCAAAGGAAATTTATAATAGTTCAAAAGTTTTCTCTGCTGTAAAACATTATTGTACAGAAAAAAATATATACTTTTATCTCTCTAAAATTCTTATTTGTTTTCTAAAAACAATCTTTTTAATATGAAAGCCCAAAATTTCAACTGGGAACAAATAAATACTCAAAAATTGTTAATGTAATAAAACTTAGAAAAATAATGTCCTAAGAACAGAACTTAGAATGCTTTAAAAAAAAAATATAAAATTTAATAAAACGTAATCTTAAAAATATTAGTTACTAAAATAATATCATGCTAGTGGCCGCTTCCGTAGCGTAATAGTAGCGCACTAACCTAGAACGCAGAGGTCCCGGGTTTGATTCCCAGAAATTTTCACAAGTTGAAATCCACTGTTACATAATCCACCGTAGTATCTAAAAACCGAGCTGTTGATACGATTTTAGATAAACTAAAAATATCATGCTTTAATAAGCATGATAAAATTAGGCGGGTGGGAGTTTGTTGTGTACTTTGCCACTCCTCACCTCACCGCTCCCACCGGTCGAGTAATTTTTCCTCTCACTGCTCCTATTCACTTGAAACTTATACCTTATTTTAGGGTGTACGCTCAAAAAATGTACTCCGCCTATAATATCTAGTACAGGACTACTGCAAATATGTTTTATTACCTGTAAAGTTTATATTTCATATGAAAATTAAAAAAAGATGTAAATTACATTTTGTTTCACACCATACGATTAATGTAGACAATATAACTTTCCAAAATAAATAATTCAATTGCGTGGATTCAAAATTACGAAAAAACTACGTTTGGTATAATCATGGTTATAATGTGATGTAATGTAATAAGTTTGGTATGACTGTATATCAAAACGGAAAAAAATACAGAAGGCTGTTTATTATTTTCGAGTCGTCCAGACATGGAAGTTTTGTCTACATCAATAATTTATTTCCTTCAGTGCTCCTATAATGCTACAATTTCTTTATTATGTACCTCTATAACCACACACAATAATGAGTTTATAAATCTACTGTATTATAAATAGTCGAAAAAATTATAATAGAGAACAAAACAAAACGATTATAGCCTACAAGGAGGACTGTTGGTTGGTCAGTTGGCGTTTTGTCTTGAAAAGATTATTGGACGTGAATTTCACGGTTATTACATCCATAAGAGTTATTCGGTTTGGTTGTAATTATTTTCCCAGTGTTTCATTAATTTTTATGTAAATGATAATTATCTCATCCGGACACCTGTTATAAAATTCTACGTTTATACTTTAATATGTAAATAATAATATTATCCAACTGCAGTAAATAAATAAAATAAATAATGAATACAGTAAATAAAAAACTTCAGGGAAAAAGTACTTTTTTTGAATCTAACGAGTAAAAACAGTGTACTTCTAGTAACACTGTAAAGAGCGTAAGGTGAGTCTATGAGTACATAGGAGGCTGTGGAAGGGATACACTAGCGAGAACTCGACCCGCCTAAATCTTTTGTTCTTGGTATAGTAGTAATAGGCTAAAGTCAAAGCCTTTAGAATTTTTTTTGTCATATTTTAGTTACAACTACTGTACGTTTATACAATCAGCAGTATTTATGATGTTAAATATCCTGTTTTCGTTCTGATTGAGGAAATCACCAAAAATCAAAACTTCATTGCTGTTTATACGAGGGTCATTCGTAAAATAAGGTTCCCAAAGCTGCCGAGACAGAATGCGATGTGATGGGAGAAATCTGGTGACACGTCTTACTCATCAGCTCTCCCTCTCTTTTTCCGCACCACTCCCGCCTCGCTGCGTCGATCAGTGCCGGCCTAGCAGCCTTCGAAGATGGAGTTTCCTATCGTTGTTACCGCCAGATGCAAAATTCGCGCTGTGATACGTTTTTTAAATGCAAAACGGATTTCACCTACTGACATTCATCATGGAACAACAGTAAACTCTGACAGATATTGCGACACATTAAGAAAACTGAGACGCGCGATCCAGAACTGCCGGAAAGGAAGATTGTCCATCGGTGTGAGGCTTCTCCATGACAACGCTCGACCTCATGTCTCACATCAAACTCAAGAACTGCTGACAGATTTTGGCTGGACTGTTGTGCCTCCCCCCTACAGCACGGACCTAGCCCCAAGTAATTATCACTTATTCCCAAAATTAAAGGAATACTTGGGTAGCCTACGCTTCAGTACCGATGATGAAGTCAAGGAAGACATTACTCGATTCCTCAAAGGATTGGCGGCAGAATTCTACAACATGGGGATAGAAAAGTTGGAGCATCGTCTGCAAAGGTTTTTGGACAGAAACAGCGATTATGTAAAAAAATAGCTTAAGTTTTAAGCTTCAAATTGATGTATAACACTAAGATAAAAAATATAGCTGCCTATTTTTAAAAATCATGGGAACCTTATTTTACGAATGACCCTCGTATAAGATATTTATTGCAGCAACTATTTTATCTCCTTTATGTATTTTATAGTAGATGTCGGGTGTGAAATGTTTGTATCTAATCTGGGTTTGTGTGGTAAATTAGTTTTGAATCAACAGCTTGTTCATTAGCGATTATGTTGGGATATGAACGGTGGGTTTTTACCTTGTGAAAACTTCCAGACCCTGGCCAGGAATCGAATCCGGGACTTCCGCGTGGTAGGCTAGCGCGCTACCCCTCCACTAAGAAGGTGGGCATATACGATTTTATTGCAAAAAATTATTAAAGTTATTGATTTATGAAAATTAACACACTTATGTTAAATATTAATTTAACGTTCAATTGATTCCCTTCGAAAATTCTAGGTTTTCTTCTAGAATGAATAAAACATACTTACGTAAAGGAACAAACGGGTTTTCAAAAAGTTTAATATCTCAATGGGCATCGAAGGTGAAACTCAGTTAAAATTTAAACATAGAATTTTCTCGAACAAAATACTTTTTCACTTTATTACATATAAATAAAATTGTGCAAAACAAAATAAAATAGTTCTTTTTTATAACTTTTTAAGGAAAATAGTTAGAATTAACTAGTTAAAGATAAAATATGATGATTAAAAATCTCCCCGTGCACGCTCACTGCGTCTACGTAGAAGAGCCATTACCTTCTCTATTGGTTATATACCCTATTTGACCACAAGCAGGGAAGCGTGTAGTGACTTGATGGTAAGCCAGTAACTTCCTATTTCAAACTTTGTTTGAGAATCTGCTTAAAGTTCCTCTGCTGTTTATTTTAACAAGTTTGCAGCAACAGATTGGTTAAATCTACTGAAAGTCCAGAAACGTAGACGTTGGAAAATTGCGTAGCTTATAATAAAGTTACTATACCAGGAATATGTTAAACCATTATCGTAACTATTTATAATTAACAGGGTACTTTCAATCCATGCAAATAAACTTATGACCTTAACAGATTTACAAAATTTCATATTTTAGCTGTACTTTAAGATACATTTCTCAAAGCAAAACTAAATATACATTTATCTAAATATCAACGCATAATCTTTTAACATTCTTTTTTTTTTTTTTTTTTTTTTTTTAACGTTAATTTTATTTAGAAACTATACAGTACAGTATAACCATCCAAAAGCTTAACTAAATTTTGAAAAAACAAATGACTTGATAAATAAACAGAAATATTTTTTTAAAGAATACATCCCAGTGGATAATTCAAAAGTATAGTGGATTTCAAAAAATAAGTTAATAATAACTAAAAATAAAAAAATAAAAAAAATTTACAATTAGATCAATAGATCTCTACTCCATTTTCTTCGTAGGCGTCGGTGTGGTAAGTTTCGTCTTGACATTTGCTGTATTAGGGGATTGATGTGATCTGTTAATTTTCTGTTAAATTTGGAATATTTTATTTTAGCAGTTTCTGTTACAAAAGGGATTTTCAAATCGGAATGCAATGTTAAATTTGTTACGTAATATGGGGCGTTCGTTATCATCCGAAGTATTTTTGACTGATGAGTTTGAATTTTTTGAATGTGAGTTTTCTTTGCGGTCCCAAAAATTTCAATACCGTAATTCCATATCGGTCGTAAATAGGCTTTGTATGTTAATAATTTAAATTTTAATGATAGAGTTGATTTTCTGTTGATGAATTTTGAAAGTAATTTTGTACGGTTATTTAGTTGCAAACGTTTTGTTTTGATATGATATCCCCAAGTCAGTCTACGGTCTAAATGGAGGCCCAGATATCGAACTTTATTTTCTTGTGGTATCTCATTGTTATCCAGGTAAACAGTTGGACAAGTTCTTCTTCTTAAAGTAAAAGTCACTTGCACAGATTTCAGCGGGTTAACTTTCATTCTCCAGTTTTTGAGCCATGTGGATACCTCATACAAGTGATTTTGGATGTTCATCGAAGTTTCTTCTGGAGATTCACTGCTGCATAACAGAACGGTATCATCTGCGTACGCTGCTACTTTTAACATTCTAAATCAAATGTTTTCATAAGAAAATTCTGGTGTGAAACGTTCACACATTTTTCTTTTACCGATGTAAATTCATAAGAAATTATCATTAAAATAAATCAAAAATAAGTATACGGAGATGATATAAAAATATAAAAACTTAAAAATTTACAGAATTTGTTGTTCATAGCCTTTCGTAGTAATCTTATAAAAATACCAAAAAACCAGAAGTGTACATTTTTAAGAGAAAGTACTTTTCATATTAGACAAAAATATAATTTTTATAGGTGAAATATGTAAGTGTAATCGATTGTAAAAATTGTATCCAATTCTGAATAGAATCAAATTTTAATATTTTCTCAATATAAGAAAACACCTTTAAGTAAATAGTCTTAATGATAAAACGTTCTTTATAAAAATTGAAAAGAAATGTATATAACTTACATTAATGTTTGATGAAAGTAAGTTTGATATGTTATTACATCTATATACACTTCTAACATTTATTATCGAGTGACTGAATATTATAAATTATTTATTTATAATATAGGCACGTTTTTGCTGGTTATTTTTATACAGTTGCAAAATAAATAAAGTAAGAAAAAATATATAGTCCATAAATCAGTTCTATACATAGTTTGCTAAAATTAAAATACTAAAATATATAAATAGTTTATTAAATTTTATCACAATTTTTGCTTTCAATTATATTAGCAGATTTCTATTTCAGTTTTTATGTAGTCGGCGGTGGGTTATATTTCGTCGGAGCATGCTGTATCAAAGAATTGGTGTGGTCCATTAATTTTTTGATAAATATTCAATAATGTTTTGTAGTTAGCAGCTTTTGTTTCGAAAGGAATTTTTAAGTCAGAATGGAATGTTACTTTTTTTACATAATCTGGATCGTTTGTTATCATGCGTTGTATCTTTAAATTGTGAGCTTGAATCATTAAAACTAATATAATTATAAAAAATTATTATTTGTAACTATCTTCTAAAGACATCTGTAGTGTTAAAATGATTAATTTTATAGGAAATTCTTGATATAGTATTAATTATGTTGCAACATAATCGTTTTGTTGATTAATTGTCGGCTGTTGTAATATATCTAAATCCTAGTGGTTTGTACGAAGAGCTGAAGTTGGGCAATCAAGTGGGATAAATGGTACTTGTGACGGTCAGTAGCAGTTGAATGCAATGAAAACCAATAAACTTCGTACTATAAAGTGTGTAATCAGGATATATAAATTTAATTAATTAATCATAGTAAACTTATATGCACATGCATTGTGAAATATGTATTATGATATTACAGAAATGTACTTGTAGGCTACCGATTAATTAATTCATGAGATTGGTTAACGTATAATTCATGACATAATTTTGATAAAAATAAAAAACAATAAATACATAGAAACTACATAACGGATAATAAGAGGTATTGTCATTGTGATAAAGAGATACAATTACTGTACAATCTCGTACAATTTTGTAAAGTCAGAAGATATTTCCAGTAGATACTTCAAGATAAAATAATAAATTTTTTAAGCAAAGTAAATATGTCTTACAATACATACTAGTTTGATTTTACATCGATATCTATTATTAATTCAAATGTAAAAGATTGGAATCTAAATTTTTAACAACGTAGAAATCTTATTACTTATTATACGAAACATAAGGTCAAATTATTAGAATTACTTTGAAAATTTATGTAATAGATTTTTGTAAATTGCTATTTCACCTGTAGTATTCTGGAAAGCTCATATTAAAATTCTGTTGAAACAAAGCAGAATCTGTAACTACGAGACGTGTAAAATAAAATTTTATTTGAGGGATTGAAATGTTACAGATGATGAAGACGACTTGAATTTTCCAACCTCAATTTCTTCGAGGAGGAGGTGATTTTTACATGGATTTTTTACTCTTAGTCTTCGTAGAACCAACTTCTTATTTCAAGACAACAGTTATAATTATAGTTTACTCTAGGTATTTTATTACCTGCAGCCCATCATGTCAAATGACATTCGCTATTTGCCATCTGATGGGAAATTGGAAACTCCTACGGGATCGATTGTAAGTGACTGCTTTAAGCAGTAAACTGATAAAACAATTATATGATAAAGTCATTAAAGAAGCGTGGGTAAAGATAGATGACGTAGTGGAGAGCTCAAAATTTAGAACCATCGTGAAGGTGGAGTATTGGGCAACTAGCCATGCAGTAAATGAAAAAGTGGATGTTAACGAGGATGACCGATCTTAAAGAAAATTATTTGTAACACACATTGCTGTGACAAATAGACACATAATAATGTTTCGATAATAAGGTTTTTTATGAAAAGTTTCAACGTAAGTAATTATTTATCTACTTTAACGCACAAGCCTTTGACAAATTGTTGATTTTTCTAGCGAAAAGTTGACAATTTATTTGGATATATTTTTTTCAGTTGCATTTTGTTATCTATCGTTTCTGTATCTAGATTGCTCCTCGTGATTCATTTTATTCTTGAAATTTTATGGCCAGTTATATAAATAACGCCGCTTTCTTATTCAAGTCAGTTAATTTTTTGGTATTTTAATATTTATATAATATTAGTATTTTTGGTCAATTGGACCAATGGAAGTCATTAATGTTTGCGTAGCGAATCAAAGTTGTTGATGTGAGTTAACAGTGTAGAATGAACTGGTTTGAAATTTTCGGAAAAAGTTTGTTAGTGCCAACAAACAGGTTGTAATCGTTTTGTTATAATATAATATACAACTAAATAAATGATGTTGATTGTAAACAGCCATAGTTTTTTTTAAAATTAAGAATAATTTAAGTCACGATTACGTAATCAATGTAGTCTATCATTGAATAAACGCCACAAAAGTTTAAATTAATTAAAATAAAATACCGTGGTATAAAAACTCCGAATTCAACAAATTTATTCAACTTTACATTAAATATCTAAAAGAACACTCGTCAAAAAATCATTAATGCACATAATAGGTTGCTAGGCTAGCCTCCTAGAAAGTTACAATCAGTCTACAACTATAGTCGATTTCACGTTCAGAATGCAGTACGCAAAGTCCATAAGCAATGTATTTCATACGGGAGTTTGAGCGCTACTAGATTAAGTAAAAATACCGACTCCGCGCCACATAACCTTCTCATTTACAAACTTCTATTGAATAACGTAATACGAAACATACTTTAATACAGTATGTGTATCCTTGTAAAGATCAGGTATGGACAAGTATTACAGTAATGGAACGTTTACCAATTTTATTGCCTTTTTATCATTTTAAAGTAAAAATAGTTATTGTTTAAATTAGGCTAATGTCAATAGTTATTGGGATGAAAATATACTGTTCTCCAAACAAGTGACGTATTTATTTCAATTATCGCTATTTCTGTAAGGGACATAATAAATATCTTTTCATAGAACTAAAGCGTTAAGAATGTTGTAATTACTGTGATGTACAGTTGTATAGGTTTACATTACAGATAAACAAAGTTATTAGCGACATCAAAGTTAAAGGATATCATTTTTACATTCGAGATATTTTTCTGGAATAACACAATGATAATTCCTTTTGAATGGGCCGTTGTTATGAAAAAAGTAATTATTTCAAACTAGTTTATTATATGTTCCCGTCCAATATATGACTTGTCACACATCAAATTACAGAAAAATTTCTATATTTTAAAACAAAATAATAAAACACTTATGTCATCATGAAAAGAAAAGAGTTACCTATATAATGTGAAACGCAAAAACATAATGACAATATTTAAACGTCTAACTTTGTACGAGCGTATCTTATCTAAATATCAGAGTATAATAATAACATTTATAGAGTAATAAAATACGATTCATTAAGAAGCGATAGCAATTTTTTCAGAATTTCTTGATTAAAAATAAGCTTGTTAGAGCGTGTTAAGCAAAACTCTAAATATTTTTGCCCGTGGCCTTCGGATGGCGTCGGCGGAGAAGAGTTATTGTATTGGCTGTGCCTGATGTTTCCCGTACGCCTAATAACACAGTGGGTTTCCATAAGAGCTCTATTGCATTCTGAACGTGAAATAGAGTATAGAAAGTATTAGAATGTTCGAACAGTTAGCACAGACAAACAACATCACAAATATTAGAGTGTGTTAAATGACATGTAACATCAATTTAAGCAGCTACTGTATATAATTGTAACTCACTTGTACACATAACCGTAATATCTTATTGCAATTAATAAATCTGTTAACAAATACTTGCTATAACTTTAAATGAATTATGTTACTTATTGAAACCAGAACCCGAAAGAATTTGAAGCGTTACAATCTGTTGTAAAGAAACAAAAAAAATGGGAACTACCTATTTATCTTTATATTAATTTTTTAAAAAATCATTCATTTGAATTATCAAAAAATTAAATTTGCGTGAAATATCTCGAAAAGCTGTAAAACGAGCAAATTACAAGCAGTATGGGAAATAATTTGATATTCATATAATTATTTAAATTAAAACAGTTGATACATTCTTAATAGTGTAGAAATTTATAATAATAATGTCTATTACTTACACAATAGAAAGCAAGTTACGACTAAATATGTTCAAGTTATTTGTTATTCGTTGAAGTGAAGTTTCATGTAACTTTGTCTAACATTAATGTTAATATACTTAAGGGACTTAAAGAGTTTATCACTGTAACATCTAGATTATCTGTGGTAAAACTCGTAAAAAATACGAACTTAATAAACTAGTGTTTACATATCATATTACTCGTTCAAATCAACTTGAAGACTTCATGGCTCAGCGATCACGTGACTTATGTTGTACTTTCTATTCAAATTTTTATATTAAAACCAATATATTTTACAAAATTACGTTCTTTTTATTTTGAAATGATAATGATTATGATAGTTTTTTGACGGTTCGAGTTAGCTGCGTTAAATGAGATAATTCCCTCACTTCGTCCGTCAATTATTTTGTCTAGTCGTTTATTCATTACGTATATTAGTTTATACCTGTATCGTGTCTGCACCATTAAATTGTTGTCTAAATGATATATTTATATTTGAATATTCTTTATATCAGCCAAACACCGCTTGCCTAAAAATTCAGTAAAACTTAAGAACTGTGACAATTTTTTATGACGTGTTTCTTGAAGGGATATGATCAGTATATTCTTTTCTTTTCTTTTATACTGTAGCGGTAACAATTATTGTTATCTTGTAGAACCTTATTCAAACAATTTTTCGGAAAAAGTAAGCAAATGTAATAATTTATTTTTATTATTTATTATTATTTATTTATTATTTATTATTTATTTTTGTGTTGTTTAGGTCAACAGCCAAAAAGCTGGTTTGAACCTCTAAAGGTTCAATTCTACTAAGTAAAAACAAGGAGTGAGGTGGTTTACTATGCCTTTCTCACTGAGTTAAAAGAGTAAGCTTATCAGCATGCCAGGCCCTCCGAAAAGCACCCACTTTCCACTCTGCAAATGGCACCTTCACTTCACTCATTGTAGGGTCTAGCTGTATAGTGAAATTCATTTCTTTCAGAGGAGATAACGCTGACTAGCATATTTTACAACTCTACCTCTTCTGTTCTTTAATAGTTCAGTCATATAATTGACTGTATATATGACAAGAAACAGAAATATTTTTGTAGCCCTGGAACCAACAGATCGAGTGCAGTTAACTCCACCTGCCCGTTATGAGCATAATTTATTTTTATCTGTGTAAATAAATTATGGGTTACACAGTAATTTACAAGAGTTATTTTTGTATTTGTAGGTTTATATGTAAATGTATTGGTATGTATGCAGATGTATTTTGTAGTTATATATTTATGTTTTATAAGTTTATATTTTTTATTTATAGGTTTATTTTCCGTGGAGTAAAGTGTCAACAGAAATAAAATTAATAAAATAAAACACTGTGGTTTTTCTGCTTTTTACATTTATATGGTAATTTGTCTCTCCATCATTGTGTTATTTTTGTGCGTTGTCATATCTGCTATTATTATTAATTTTCTCCGTTCGACAAACAAATTGCGATCTCTTAATTGTTAGTTTTAAACCAGGTTATAAAATTACTAGAAGTGTTTAACATAAATTTAATAAAGGTTTTGTTTTAGTTTAGTCCTTTTTCTCATAATTGCGGTAAAAAATATGCAACCTGCTAAAATAATACCAACACGGTAATTAATATGATTGTTAAAGTAGGCTATACATATAGTGACTTTATTCGAGTTCTTTTAGAATCTGGTAAAAAGTAACAAATAGGCTGCTATTTTGTTATAAATTGAAAAGGAAGTTCTGTTAAAATTTATATTTATAATAAATATGATTTATGTACAAATCAATAGCATCAATATCCTATCTTATATTATTATTAGCCTACAGTTAACAAAATAAATTTAATTTAAGACAAAATTTGTTACAAATGGTTTAAAGATTAGGACAAATGGTTTCATTAAAAAGAAACATGACCATTTACAATCAAATAAATAACTGATGCGTACTTATAACCTGATAAAAATTGTACACTATCTGCCCGTTCCGGAGAAACTGCTTAAATATGAGACGTATTATGCCAAAATCGGTTTTAAATACTCTTCACTTCACAACTGTCGACACAACTCTGATTTACCAATAAAAGGGTGGCTGCTGTATACAATAAACTATCATAAATGATTCTCGGCCATTTAAAAATATAAAACAACCCAACAGAACACAATAGATATTTCTTTTCTATACTAGAAGGTAACTCACATGAAAAAGCAACATGGATGATACACTATCTAACTGGTCCTGCAATATTTATATTTATACCTTTGTGCAGTGGCCTTACAAAATACATACAAGTTACGATTATGGTTATATCGGATATGGAGGAAATAATATAGAAGTAAAAGCTGTGGGAACCCTTTGTACGTTGCTGCAACAATAGGACAGAATTATAGCGTTTAGGGAAACAGAATTTTTTTAATTTTTTTGCAGAAGATCGAGCCGTCAGACAAGCTCTATTTGTTACATCTATTGTATGTTAAGGAATATTCTTACAATTATTCTTCTCACTAGATAAATCGAGTATTAAACGCTATTCAGTTAATATAAGATAGTACCCCAGATGAGTAACAATAATAAAACAAAGTTAATGTAGATATAAAATTTTCTAACATAATGTTTCCACAGTAAAGTCAAATTAAAAGAAAATATTGTAGTTTAATTTTTATTTGTTGTTTTTCACAAGTTTCTCTTAAATTTGATAAATTTTATTAGTCGTATAATTTCGGTAATAAACTTTGAAATAATTAGTTTTACTAAGTCAGTTTTTTCATCTGTGTCTGTTTTTATTTTGTATTGTTTGGATTCATGTGCAAAAGATGGTGTTGTTTTCTTTGTTAATAATTATTTATCTCTTCCAATATTATATCATAAACTTTACACATAAAAGCTGGTTTATTTTGTAAAAATGTGCATCATTGTTGATGTCACTAACTTTTAACGGGGTCACCAGTAGTAATTCGGAAAATGACAAGCGTGTATAAATTAATTAAATACTGACCACTATCGAGGTCTAGTGGGTAGCGTGCTAGATTACGGGTTCAAATCCCGGCTAGTGTCAGCAAATTATTACGTTTCAAAACCTACTTTAGTTTCCTTAGTTGGAGAATCCTTAATTTACCAATTGTTTAATATACACAAACACACAACAAAAATAATAAATAATAATACTCAACTTCCATAAGATGTCTTGATGTTATATACCGAGGATTCCACAAAGAGGTTGCTATTTTCTAATTAATAGGCCGGACGTATCGCACACTCTACAGACTGGAAACTTTACAGTTATAATAAATGGATATATAAAAAAGTACCCTTGAGTTCCATTTGCTTATGGTCAATAAAAACAAAATAGCGGAATAAGAAAATAACATCAAAATTTAACAATAGGGGCACATTATACTACCTTGGCCAAAGCGGTTTTACACCAAAATCTTCCTAACCGTCGGGGATATGTCGCGGCAGCGGCCTCATGGACTGGCCTCCAAGATCGCCAGACTTGCCTGTTTGCGATTTTTTCCTATGGAAATTTTTGAAGGAAAAAGTTTATTCTCACACTATTGCAACAGACGATAAATTAATGAGACTGATTGAAAAGGAACTGCTGTTAATACCTCGGCAATTTTTTAAAAACGCTTATGAGTCATTTTTGCTTCGTTGTTATCAGTGCTTAGCTCTAGATGGACATCAGTTCGAATAAAGGTTAATGAAACAAATTGCGTTCATTAACAATTTATCACTTTCATATATCTTTTATTTCTTCCCAATATGGAATGATTTAAGAATCACCTAAGCAGCAGAGTCCTGTTTATATATAAAATTATAAGTTTATCAATTAAATAATTATCTTTCGTAATTAAAAATAAAAGTGTTCTAAATAAATAATAAATATATTATTATAAAAATAAATTAAATAAACATGTATTTATTAAACCCACTTCACTTACATATTAGTCTTATCCATATGTAATAAGTGCTGTATGTACTGTTAAAAAGTCTCGGGTTTGAAACATTTTGAAAATAAAAGGAGACTAAATTGCCAATGATGTGAAAAGAAGACGAAGATGAAGACATCACATGTGATTGTATTTATTATCAATTGTAATTGTTAATTTTGCCAATAAATAATAGTTGTAAGTTCTAAGTCTGTTTATTATTTATTAAACACAGATCTCGAACGAATCTAGGATTAGGTGTTAAAATATTGTTGCTCAACAGCTTGATCTCAGTATTCAGATAACCTCTTATATGAAATATATATAGGTTTATCGTTCCTTTGTACTTTATATAGTTAATCACAAAATGTTCAAAAAACAACAATTTAAAGTTGTAACATTATTTACTTTTTGGTTCTGACAACGCTGCAGAACCCGCACTAGTTCCTTTTCAAAAGAAACCTTGGACATCAGCTTTTGAGCTTTCTTCGCGGAAAACCTAGTATGTGTAGCAAATGCATCTTCTGCACATGCCGGTGTGTGTGAGGTTAAAATCGAATGTGAAAGAATTATAAAAGTTATTTTCTAGGTCTGTAACGTAAGGTAAAAATAAGTCGTTGCGGTTGTCCTGTTATCGACGTATCTATTTTTCAAGACTGATGAGATCTGAACGTACGCATTGCCCCCTACCCACTTTATAACTAGCCAACGACTTGCCTGCAACGTTGCCAATACTTGCTCTCGTAGCACTGTTATATCTTTAGTCAGCCATTTTTTTTGGTCTTTCAATAACAATATAACCTAAAAAAATACAATCAGTTGATTATACTGTAAAGTATTGCATGTTAACGCGCTCTGTAATCGATGTGTTCAGTAGGAGATGCAAGGCACGAGGGATCTTTTGCGGCTCTTATACGCATGCGCTCATAATGTTTGTTAGGTTTAATCTGACAACGCTGGCAAACGTTCTGATTGGTCTAAACGCGTGGAACAGCAAAGCTCATTAACCGCAAAAAGTTTATTAGTAACAAAATTTGTATTTAAGGGGACAGGGCAAGCAAAAAAAAACTTTTTTTTCAATTTTTTTTATTTTCTTAAATGAAAATTCAACTCTTTTTGAACAGTTTTATGTATAACTTATGGGTACAGGAAGCAAAATTATTTTTATTTTTTATTTTTTTATTTACTGCTACACCAGAAATTTCACCAATTTTCAAGGAGACCATCGAAGAAAACAAACACCGCTTTATTATATTATAACTTTTGAACCAAATAAGATAAATTGTTGATTTTTTTTTAAATTGTACAATAATTTCTGTTGTCTAAGTTGTCAAAGCCAGCTGCTTGCTAGCATTCAAAAATATAGTGTTTCTATAAATATAGTTCTAAAATATACTAAAATAATAGTGTTTCTTTTTGTTTTTTCGCTTTTCCCAAAAATTACATTTTTTGACACGTTAGGAAATTTTCTCAGTAACTGCTGGATCAATTTAAATGAAAAGTTGCCAGCAGGTTTTTTACAATAGCTTTACACATTAGGAGTTTTTCCAATATTATAAAACAACTTTTGAAGTATTTTTTAAAGGTAGAAGACGATTTTTAAAACATTTCAATCTACGTTGAGGGAAATGTTTTTTCTCAGGATTTATTAATGACATTGTGTGAAAGAAACTCCCAGAGTGTAAAACATATTAATTAACAGTTGTAAAAAAATTGACAGTGAGAGACCGAAAAGTTTTTGAGAAAATGTTCCTACCGTTAACATGTGAAGGTATAGGGATGCCCTATCCCCTTAAATTTTCATTTCAAGAAAGTCGATAATATGTTAACCATAGTTCAAGAAACATTTAAATATTCTGTTATTCAATATGAATAAAATTCAAGCGAAATGTTTTATTTATAACTGCAAGAGTGTCTTTTTTGTCAAAAAGTAGATTTTTAAAAAACTTTGTTGTACGAAAGATTTATTATTTATATTGTTGCCGATAGTCTATATTGTGATATTTTGTGCAGCGCATATAAGGGTAGTGTATGTTTTAGTTTAACATAAGGTAAATAACTTACATTGTTGTTGTGCTAAGTGTCGATGACCGGCCTATCTGACTCCGGGGAAATCAGGAGCCAGTTCGATACCGCAACCTCTGCCAACTCTATACAACCCACCCAACTATTCCACCATTCCTCTCACCCATACTCAAAACTACTTCACCCATTTTCCTAACCATCTTCCCATATCACCCTGAATATCATCGTCATATCCTTTACACACATATATACTATGCAACCATATAACAAAGTACTTATACAGAATCGAGCTATTTCTTATGCATTGTGATATTTTACTCGTGCTACTTTCATCTACAAGATTGCTAATAAATTATTAAAGAACAAATTATTAAACTAATTAAATTTAAAAAAAATTATTTCGTTATTAATTTCTCGTCAAAATTTATATTAACAATTTTCTTTATTAATTTTTTAATAGTCTACCATCAATAAAATATTAAAAAAGTACTCAGTTTGAGGTTAAAATTATTCAAAAATTTATCTATCAGCATAGTTATAATACAAAAACTTGTCAAGACAATTATCCCGGTAACAAGCAGGTGGAATGTTAAACTATTTTCACTCGATCTACTAGTTCCAGGGCTACAAAATTAAGTTTTGTTTCTTATCACATTGTCAGCCGATTATGGCTGAAGTATTAAAGAACAGAAGACCTAGAGATGTAAAATATGCTAGTGAGTAATGAATTTCATTATACAGCCAGAAACTGTGATGAATGAAGTGAAGTGTCAATAACAAGGTGGAAAGAAGATGATTTTCAGCAGACCAGGCATTCTGATAAGCATACTTTTCCACTTAAACAATGATAACCCAACTCACTCCTTGTTTTACATAGTAAAACCTCTACATTTTCAAACCAGCCTTTCGGCTGATGACTTAAAAAACAAGAGGATTATTTTAACATCTCTATCTTCAACCCCTGCCCATAACGGGCAGGTGAAGTGTTAAATTATTTGCACTCTATCTGCTAGTTCCAGGGCTAAAAATAGTTCTGTTTCTTATCATGTGGTAAGCCAATTATATGACTGAACTATTTAAGAACAGAAGAGGGAGAGGTGTGAAAAGCACTATACTCTTTTTCAGGGCTGATGAGCTCTAAACGTACGCATTGCCCCCTTCCCTCTTCATAGCTAGCCAATGTCTTGCCAGCAACGTTGCCAATACTTGCTCTTGTAGCCATTGTTTTTTTTTTGGTCTGTTAATAACAATTATAACCTATGACCATAGTACAATCAGCTGATTATATTATGAAGTATTGCATGTTAACGCGCTTTATGATCGGTGTATTCAGTACGAGATGCAAGATACGAGTAAAATACTGCGGCTCTTATGGGCATGCGCGCGTAATATTTATCAGGCTGAAACATTCGTGCCATCTGACAACACTGGCAAAGGTTTTGATTGGTCTAAACGCGTGGAACAGCAGAGCTCATCAACCGTGAAAAGCATTGTAGTCAGAGTTATCTCCTCTGAAAGTAATGAATTTTATTATACAGCCCGACCCCGTGGTGAATTAACTGAAGGTGTTATTTGCAGGGTGCAAAGTAGTTGTTTTTCGGAGGGGCTGGCATTCTGATAAGCATAGGCTACTTTTGTTCTCAGTGACGAAGGCAACGTTAAACCATCTCACATTTCGTTTTACTTAGTAAAACCTCTAGTTTCAAACCAGCTTTTCGGCTATTGACCTAGACAACAACAACATCTTCAGCCAAAGCATTTAACCTGCAAGAGTTGCTCTGCCACGGGAAACGGACTGATCATCTCGAAAGAATGTCTCCACACAGAATTCCTAGACTGGTCTAAAATTACAGGGCGATTGGACGGCGCGATCCGGGGTGACCGGTGGTTATGTAGATGCTGGAACAGGTCATGGTACTTAATCCTTGATTGGAAGAAGAAAAAGAAGAAGAATAGTTGCCCTACTAAGCCTAAAAAACCAGTAGGATATTGGGTGAAAATTCCAAAAAAAAACTGGATCGAAAAAGAGATTTATTTTGGGTTCTGAATCAACTTGTTCGTAGGTCATCATGGTCTAAAAAAAAACAACTCTTTCATATGACTAGCCTTGTCATCGGGTCGATTGCGCACCTGGGGCGAATCACTAAACTAATTCAGTATATCTTTGATGTAAAACTCTGGTGTTATTATGAGGAATATATTTTCAAGGAATAAAATTATGAATACAGTTGAAATTATTTTCTAACAAGTATTTTGTACGGATGCATTGGTGAATTACAAGTACTGCACCTGCAATCCCTTTTTTGTCTTCTTTTTATTCTATTAATTTGCATCTACTACACAAAGGGAATTATTTTAATAATCCGGCTTACGTATGTATTATTAAAAATACTATTTTTATACGTATTTCAACAATATTATAAAATTGTAATATTACGTCAAATTTTAATAAAACTGACTACATATTAACTCTTGAATATTAATAATGTTATTCCTTTTAGGAATTGGCATTTCTTTATAATAAGAATAGAGATCTCTTTTATGATAATGACACAATATTCATTGCAAATAGTAATACCTGTATTAAAATACAATAAATAATTCTCTGAAATATTATTTGAAAATATTCTTAGAATATTAGGTAAATCTCTACTTTAAAAATATAAATTGTACTAATGCAGCATCTTTCTCACGAACTTTTTACAAGTAGTATTTATTACTTTTTTTTATCTGATATTAATGCAGTACTCAGAAAAAGTACATACTAAAAATATAAATTAATCCAAAATACAATGAATACATGATTTTATTACAACAATAAAGTAATTTTTTATTGTAATGTATTACTAATTTTTATAATAATATTATATTATTATATTGTAATATTGTAATGTCAATAGTGAAAAAGTTTACTTGATATAAATTCTTTTTCTTAAATTATCAAATTCATCAATATAAATAGACTATAACACGGTAAATATTATTCTATCATGAACCACTCTCAAATGACTGCTTACTCATGTTTGTCCATCTTTAGTATTAATGAGTTTCCAAATAATTATTCTATAACAACTACAATGAAGAAATAAAAGGTGCAATTGAGCAAGACTGGTTTCTGAAAAAATAAATTTAAAAAGGTATTGTAAAGTAAAGACCTTAAATAGAAATTACGAATTACACTGCTCAGATGTTTTGTATTCTCAGTATTGTTTTACAGAACAGAGGTCTGAAAATTGAAGAAGAACATTACTAATTTCGAAATGTGGTCATATCAACGGATTTTGAGATTGAGCTGGGTGGATCTCACAAAAGAGTGTTTTCAAAATGAAAAGAAGATCGTCAAACTGTTTGCGGGATGAAACGCAAAAAAGAAGAAGAGCACTCTTGAAATATGAAAACTTCCTTCATCTGGGTCTACGTCTACTTATTTGTCGTTTGCTCTAGCAGTTTTATTCCTACGAGATGGAGAGAGCAGGTTCTCGCCATTTGAAACAAACCATTTATTCTAGCAAAACAGCAGACCAAACAACCTTCACTAACGACTAACGATACCTTCGTTTCCTTCAAACCAGAATCGAGCTGTATAGTACATTCCATTAATTTTCAGACTTCTGACTGATATATTTACTATTTTTATATACTTTAGTCATTTGATTACTGATTTCATGAGAATAAATAAATATATATTTTTGACACTGGAACTAGGAGATCAAATTCACTTAATATTGATTTTTATTTTTAAATTGCATCCATGGGATTCCGAAAAAGAGGTATAAGACACGTCAAGATAACACTGATTAGCCTAAAAATATTAACACTATGTTAAATTTCATTACATACCTTTTCATTTTTTATCTTTTTATTACTCCTACTTACTTATTCAATAAGTGTGGGATCTAATATTTGTTATCAAACAATACAAAATATAAAAATTAAATATTTATAAGCCAAATGCATCATCCTCCAACTTGAACTCACCTCTATTTTATATGAAATAAATTTTCTCGAATCTTTTCAGCTGCTTTGGTCTTTATTATCTACTTACACGTTTTCAGTGAATTCACCATCATCAGAGTATATTACAAAATAAGTGAGCCTTAAAAATATTTTTTAAAACTAAAGAAGATGTTGTACCTAATAAGATGTATTTGTGATAGTTATAGATATAAAGTATAAAAGTTTCGTATATATATATAACACTCTGGTAATAATAATAATGACATAATTAGCTTCAGCGTTTAATAAGAAATTTACCTAATTTAGAACCAAAAAAATATTTAGAAATTATTTCTTATACACTATAAAATTTTGTGACGAGCAGCATTAATAATATTACTAATTATACTTTTATATTCAAAAATAAATCTTTATAATGCATCCTGCAGTTTGAAATATTTCTATTTCATATAATGAATTAATACAATAATTTCACTAACCTTCTTTTTAAACTGCGTCACCTTTATTTTAATTTTCACTTACACGTGTTTCGGTGGATCCACCATCATCAGAGTAAATAACATATAATTGAAACTAAAAACATTATTTATTAAAAATCTATAGAAGATCATACATCTTCAGTCACTTGTATAAAACTGTATAGATTTTTCTTCTATAGATTTTTAATAAATAATGTTTTTAGTTTCAATTATATGTTATTTACTCTGATGATGGTGGATCCACCGAAACACGTGTAAGTGAAAATTAAAATAAAGGTGACGCAGTTTAAAAAGAAGGTTAGTGAAATTATTGTATTAATTCATTATATGAAATAGAAATACTTTTATATTGCTCATTTCAGTTGTAAATATTTAAATAAAGAAACAAACGCATTCTTTAACTATTATAATTATGTAAAGATAATACTGAGGTCCGTTCTATATTTCAGAGGATCGTATTTTCAATTAAGATTTAATCCCATTATCGCGACGCAAGTTTGAACTATCTGTAACTTAGTTTAGTAAACTTAGATTAGAGAAACTTTAACGCTATTGTCAAACGAGTATAAATTAATTAAATAAATTTTAAAGTTTTTGTTGATGTATTTGTTTGTTGTTTTCGGAATTAGGCTGTTACTCTATATTTTTTATGAATTTTAGGTAAGTCCTACGTATTACTTATTAATCCAGTTGATCAAAATTTTAGTATAAAATGATAACTGAAACTGAACATGATAACTGAAAATGATAATGAACTACAAATTTCATTATGATTAATGATACTTAAAAAAATATTACAAGAAATTATTTTTTATTATGTAATATCTAACACAGCTCTTAAATACTGTTAAGAAATACCGGGTGTTCTAAAAGTTATACACTATTAATTTTTAAAATTGTCACGATGTAGATTGATGTGAAAATCTGTTTCTACAACAGCTAGCATCTTCAAGGTAAATGATCTCCAAGTTTTAAGACATCGCCTGTCGTCCAAAAATGTATTATTAAAAAAACAGTAAACCGCCGATTTACCAACAGATATAAACACTACTACAGCCACTTATCCTAACGATACTGCTGTTCAACCAGTTCATAAAAATCCAGCTACAGCGTCTGGCATCTGGAAAAACAACTGAACACAAAACAAGGCTGGGAGAACTATTGACGTATGAAAACAAATGAAACAAAAAACACACGTAACATTTACATTAACAAATGAAATATGCCCATCAATTAACGTAAACAACATACAGACACCTAAATCAGACTTTGCTAGATACCTTGGTATACATCTTGACAAATGACTACAATTGGAACACACACACATACAGAACATAAGTTAACAACTGACACAAAATTAAAACAGTTTTATTGTGTACTAGAAAGACGTTTGACACTCAATCTTATCAACAAGCTTTTAACTTACAACGTAATTCTTAAACTAATTTAGATCTAAAGAAATTCATTTGTGGGCGTCACCAAGCCATTAAATTGAGATCCTGCAAAGGTTCCTACCGAAATTACTCAGAAAAATCACATAACACGTATAAAACAAAATTCCAAAGTGGATGTATCACATACAAATCATCTCGCCATGCCATTTTTGAACTATTCAAACGACACTCAGTGACTGAAACGAAGAAATCCTACATACTTATCTTAAAATGAAAATAATCATTTTGTTTTCTTCAACGGTATAAATTAATTAGGTATTTTAAAGATATCCTCAGGATTTTACATGAAGAGCCATATGAACGCACGTGTGGTATCGTACAAAGAAGTCTCTTTAAAATCATTTTGTTTTCTTCAACGGTATAAATTAATTATTTTTAAGAAATACTCAGGATTTTACATAAAGAGCCATATGAACGCACGTGTGGCGCCGTACAAAGAAGTCTCTTTTTAAGAGTATACTCTAAAAAAGGATCCTGCGAATTAATACTTCTTAATCTTTGTGGTTCGTAATCAATGACGTTATTCACTATGACTTGCATTATAAACACTGTTCTAGACAAAATGCGACAATGAAACAAAAATACCATGACAGATTTTGATTTCCATCAAAACCCTTTGACAATTAATCTATCGGATGATAATGATTACTAACATTGCACCAGTGGGCCTAATCTCCATCATGTTTTTTTTGCTAACGATAAAAAATTTACCTATAGTTAAATAATTTAACAAAATGTAAATAGTACAACGAAAATTTAAAAAAAAATCAAAATATATTTCCTCTCAATGATAAATACAATTTTCATGAAAAATAACCTACAGTAAATAAAATAATTGTTTTTTTTAATTACATATTTCTAGTGGTCATTGAATGTGTTACGGTTATTTACAAATAAATATTAATAACTTTCTGCTAGTAAGGTATAATAAACTAACTATTATTCAAATTAAAAAACTTATACTTAATATTATTAACTTCAGTGATTTCACCACTCATTTGAAATTTGAAATTTCAATGATGTCACCTTTAGCAAAGTAAATTAAACTCAAAAGATACATTTTTGATTATTTAATTTACCGTTTGGCTTTGACAGATTACTAACTTTTGAACAAATTTATTGATGTGGAAACTTGAGATTAATGATTCTGCAGTTCATGTGTTATTGTATGCGTTGCTTATAATAGCACAAAATGTTATTGAAATCTATTGAAAACATTTTATAAAAAATTGTCCAGTTTTGAGACAAAATGGTTTATACATGACTGGGTGTATAATGGATATTAATTTTATGCAATTACTAGCGGTCGCTTTGTTGTTTAATTACAGATTACATTTTAGTGTATTATTAATTAGTCTATAAAATTTGAAAAATAGAATTTTAAAGAAAATTAATTAACATTAATTTTTTTTTTATATGATCGTTTCAGTTGAAAATTTATTTAAATATTCAATCAACTTTGGTATAAAAGTTCGTTGTTAATTCGAAACACACATGTGATTTTTAATGTAGATCTGTGCACCGATTATTCCGCACCATTTGGATAATATTTCCTTTGATATTTTTCCGAACTAATCTCGTTTGTTCTTTTCTTCTTCTTCTGACATCCACGGCATAGGCATGTCTGCCTGTTCCGGTCTATAAGATTGCCTCCTTCTGTTAATTTTTAATTTTGTCGATTTCTTTTTAATTTTTAATTTCTAGTTTTGTTCCCATCTTTTCCTAGGCCTTCCAATATCTCTTCTTCCTGTTGGTTTATATTTCAGAGCCTGAAAGGGGATTCTATCAGATGGCATTCTTTCCAGATGTTCTCTCCATTTGATTCGATACTTCTCCATTATCCCGTTCAATGACTCCACCTTTAGTTCATTTCGAATATCTTCATTTCGCAAGAGATCCAATCTTGTACAGCCTTTAACACTCCTTAGAAAGCGCATTTCTGCCACCTGAATTCTGCTTGCTTCCTTTTTACGGAGAACCCATGCTTCACTTCCATACAAAAATATTGGGATGGCCATGGTCTGGTAGAATTTCAGTTTCGTTTCTCTCCTTGCTTTGTTCTTCAAGCTCCTATGGATTGTTCCGCAGAGATATTGGAATTTATTTATTTTATTCGAAACATCTATGTCTTTCTCATAGGTGAGTGTACAGCCCAAGTATGTAAAAGCAGTAACTTGCTCCAAAACTGAATCTCTAACCACTATCTTCGTTCGAACCGGCCATTTCCCTTTGAAAGCCATCACTTTAGTTTTTGCAGCTGAGATACGAAGGTCATACTCTTCACACACTTTAGTCAGTTGGTATATGGAGTATTACATGTCGTCTTCTGTTTCCTGGATCAGGATTTGGTCATCTGCAAATAGAAGTGTATTTATAAAACACTCACGTCCAATCATTATTCCTGCATTTACCTTCTTCTTCCATTTTCCTAAAACTTCATCTACATATAAATTATATAGTGTTGGAGAGAGGCTACATCCTTGTCTTAATCCTTTGTTTATCAATATTTCATCTGAGAGTGTTCTTGATGTTTTAATAGCTATTGATGATGATAAATATAAGCTCTTGATAACTTCAATCAATTGTCTTGGTATGCCATAATTTCTTAGAACCTGCCACATTTTCTTTCTACAGATAGAGTCAAATGCTTTCTCGATGTCTACAAAGGCGAGGTGGGTTTCCAAATTAAATTCACGCCTTTTTTCTATCATTTGTTGAACTGTAAATACATTATCCATGCAGGACCTTCCAATCCGAAAACCACATTGCACATCCGAGATCAAGTTTTCTACTACAATTCGTAATCTGCGGTTTATTATTCTACTGTAGAGTCTGTATCCAGTATTCAAAATGCTTATTCCCCTATAATTATTGCACTTTGTTTTGTCACCGTTTTTGAAAATAGACATTACAACTGCAACATTCCAACTCTTGGGAATCACTCGCCTCGTCCAACACATATTGAAAAAGTGTATTAATCTGAGGTTTAAAAATATTCCTCCACACTTAAATAATTCAGCATTGATACCCTCAAGTCCCGTTGCCTTTCTATTTTTTAATTCTTTCAACGCCATATTCAATTCATCCAGTGTCAACAAATCTATCCCATCTATCTCATCCTGTTGCAATTCTTCGACAAATTTGTCTTGTTCTTGTTGCGGGTCCCACCATAACTTTCTATAATGATCCATCAATCTTTCTCTTCAATAGGATTTATTTGCAGAGTATCCTTGTTAACTCAGCCATTGCCGGTCACAAGCCCGGGACTCATCTAGCAAGAGATAGGGAATGAGGAGTGGGAGGAGTAACAACCTCGTAAAAAAACCAGGGTCCATCTGGCTCCGGATGGTAGCACCCTGTTATAGGGCCCCTGACTAGGGTTACTAGGTGACAACTGGCCAACGGTCTCAAAGGCGGAGAAGGAATAAATTCCCAACGATAGAGAGAGCGGAAGAACATAGGGGAGAAAACCCCGAATAGAAATCAAGGGTAGACAAAGCTCTTTAAGTCATGGAGAAGGCACTTTGTCTAGGAGATGGTAAACTTTACACAAATTCCCTGGCCCTCCAGGTTGGGGGTGCACAGTAGGGTGGTATCCTACTTGCATAAAAATCAGCAAACTCACAGTCTTACAGATAGCCTCGGAAATCTCGTTTGTTCTCATTATAATTTCGAGTAAATTGGATTATAAAAATATTCAGCAATACAACAAAAAGGGGGAAAACATGAAAACCAAGTAATTTTCAAGTTAGCTTTTGTAGATAACATTATTTTTAGCTTGTTTGCATCACATCTTGTTATCGTATGTTTCATATGAGTTTTAACTTTATGACAGCAAATGAAGAGTCAAAAGAAAATCCAGCTAACCCAAAAATGTTCAGAATATATATAATTAGAACATTATCTGTTATGTTTTAAGACTTATGTTTAAGTTTTGCCCAAAACGGGTAGGTGGAGGGTTAAATTTATTGCACTCGATCTGTTGGTTCCGGGGATACAAAAATAGCTCTGTTTCTTATCAAAAAGTCAGCCATTTATATGACTGAAATATTTAAGAACAGAAGAGGTAGAGGTGTAAAAGACACTAGTCAGAGTTATCTCCTCTGAGAGTAATGAATTTCACTATAAAGCCAGACCCTGTGATGAACGAAGTAAAGGTGTCATTTGGTGGGTGCTTTTCGGAGGGCCTGGCATTCTGATAAGCATACTCTTTCAACTCGGTGAGGAAGAAATAGTAAACCACCTGTATCCTCATTTTTACTTAGAGGTTCAAACCAGCCTTTCGGCTTTTGACCTAAATATAAAATGTTTTAAGAAAAACTACAATATTGTTCATTCGAAAAAGTGGAGTAACCAGTCAATAGATTAACTTAATGTGCGTCAAAATATTGTATCCAAAAAAGAATCAGTACTCCTAGTGAAGAACAGGCTAACCCTCTTTGCTAAGCCATGATTATTTACAATCATTTACAATTCCAATATTATTACGTGTTGGTTGTTATGTAATAAATTATCAAAATCAGCTAAATTGTATAAGAATTTTGCATATTCATTAGTAGAAATAAAATTACCATATTCTATTAGCCTAATTTTTTTTATATAACTTAAAATTTGAATAAGTTTTACCTTACAACCGTGAAGCATTATTAATAAAACAATAGTTAAATACTTAGAATCGTGGCAGTACATATAATGTTTTTTTACTTGCTCTCTAACCCAAAAAATTGTATTAAAATCATGAATTTTGGAAGTAGTTACTTGGCAAACCTTTTTATTTAAATTTCCAGTAGGCTTCTTCGCAGTCTTATAGGAATTTTCTGGTTGTTCAAGAGTTTTCTACACCAAAATTTCTATAAGAATAAAAAATTTCGATTTTAAAAATTGTGCAGTTCGTATTCTCTCATACGTTACACAGACATAATTTCTTACGAAGGCCTGATGGAGATCTTAGTTCAGACATAAAGTTCCATTACAGGACTGATGATAATAATATCAAATTAAAAACCGAGTAAAATAGGATAATATTCAACAAATAATAATAGTTATAAAAACTCAGATGGAATCACTAAAATGGGGAAAGCCCGGACGTACAAGTTTAAATAAAAAGGACTACTAATCAAAATAAAACGAATCATATAATTTCACAACCTGATATCTCAATGGTTGTTTTATTATAATTAAAAATCTGGTGTGAAACACTCACACAACTTTCTCTTGCCAATGCAAATAATTAACAATAAACCTAACATTATTAATAAAACATTAGAAATAAACTAAAAACTAACCTTATTTTAATCATAAGTGAAAGACGCAAAATTAAATTCGAACTCAGTTTGGCTTAAAAATATGGAAAATCACTCTTTCACGCTAAACTAGGCACTGTACAAAAAATGCTTAAATTAAAAGTTGTAGATCTCTTAATTTCCTATAAATTTTATTTTCTACACTTTTGTCGTAAAATGCATTCTAAGGCCGAAATCTTAAAAAAATAGATTTATCACACGTTTTCGTGAGAAAAAAACAGAAAATTGCTAATTACCGCTAAACTAAGCGTTATACAAAAAAATGTTTGAAATAAAAGTTGTAGAATTTTGCATTTTCTACAACTTTTATTATATAACGTTTTGCGCTAAAATGCATATTAAAGCCGCAATCTTAAAAATAAAATGTTTTTACGTAAAAACAGCCTCACGCAGAATTTCAGCAAACATGACGCCTACCCTATCTTGCAGAGAATAAAAAATTTAGTAAACCAGGCGATTTTTAAAAAATCTTAGGACCAGTTTTTGAGAAAATCGCAAAAAAGTGAAAAATTATACGAATAAACTACTACTTCCGGTTGACCGATTTTGATGAAAATGTTCATGTCGGGTCCGGTAGTGGTATGTAACTTAAGTTTCAAGTTTCAAGTTCGTACGATGTTCCGTTCTTAAAATATTCTGTTCACACACACACACACACACACACACACACACACACAGACCAATCGCTAAAAACATGTTTTTTGGGTTCAGGGGGTCTGAAAACGTATAGATCCGGTGAAAACTCGATTTTGAAAAATCGACATGAAACCAATACTTTCCTTCCTATATATTTATATAGGCAAGAGAAAGTAAAAATTCTGTGTGTTGCTAGTAAAAGGTAAAGTTGTTTCAGTTCCGACCAGTTTTAATGGCAAAATACCGGGAGGCCCATATGTCGGTTTTCCCATTAAATGGGACATTTCATTTAAATTAGTTAGTACTAGTGTTATGTTGGCAGCATTATGTACAACATTCATTAGTTGACTTTAACACTGGCTAGTATGAGGTACGTTTTCGTGTAGTTACTATTTTTTTCCTTCGTATCATTGAAGTTCGTGAGTTTTTAAATTCCAAAGTTGATGAATGGATTGGTTGCCGTCGTACAATCGAATGGCCTGCGCGCTCATCAGACTTAAAGCCATGTGTTTTTACTACGGGGAATTGTAAAGAACGTAGTGTATTCTTTCATGCCACAAAACCTGGACGAACTAAAAAATTCAATTGAAATTGCATTTGACTATGTAAATGACGATAAAATTTTACTGTTGAAAATTTGTGTATCAGTAGCAGTATAAGGTGTCTAGAGAATCATGTTGGACATTTTGAACACCTGCTATTAAATTTTCATTTACTATACATGTACAATTCATATAATAAATTTGGTTTTTGTCTATAGGTTTCTTATTCCATTAACTTTTCTTCCGATTTCCGTAAATATTAGGGAACCGACATATGAGCCACCCATATAACCAGGTAAGGCACCGATCTTAATTTTATTTCATTTTAATTTCATTTTCTAACACTTAATTCACTATATTGTTACGAAATGGATTACTTGTTAGCATACACAGACATTTTATTGATAATTTCGTTATGTGATAATGACATTATTACACATCAACATCCATTACCAAAATTAATTTTTGATCCATAAATCCATGCGTTGGCTTTAAAACAATTTACGTAGGCTTAATAAACTCAGTAACTAACTTTATAAACAATAGAACTTGTAAACAAATATCTGAATTAGCTGGCCGCATTGGCGCAGTTGGTAACGTGCTCGCCTCTCACCATGCGGTCCTGGGTTCGAATCCCACTCAGGCACGGCATATTTTCATACATTAGAAAAAATCATTTCATCCTCCATCGTACAAAAGTTACACCCCAACGTCGTCGCTAATGACCGTTGTAGTTGATGCGACGTTAAATAAATAGATAAAAAAAAAAAATATCTGAATTTTGTTCCACTAATTACATAACCTTTTATCATAGTATGGCTTAAAAAGATTATGAAGCAAGTAGGATTTAAGGTTGTTTACTCAAGTTATTTCAATATTACTTTTAGAAACATCCTTTTAAACTGTAGGGGATCAACAAAATGTAAACGAAAATTTAAATTTAAAATGTTAAATATCACGCTTTCGAAAAATTTAATTTTCATACTTTGTCAAACAAAGTCATTTTAATTAGATTCAAGGAAAAGTTTTGTTGCTTATATTTAAGGAAAAACTAAATTTTTTCCTTCTTTTCTCGGTATAGACCATCTAGCCTAATCCGGCATCATAGTATTTTATTTTTACTTCCTCTTGCCCTATAAGAATATTATAGACAATATCTAAAAATAAATAGTGTTTCATGTCACCGGAAATACACGTTTACAGGACTTCGAATCCAGAAACATTTCTGATCTGGGCACCTTCAAAGAATGAAGGGAGATATAATCCCTAAAAGAAGTATTCTGATACACTCCTGAGGGAAGACCTCTATTAGACTGGAAGTAATTTATTAAAATACATTTTCCTAATAAGGAGATGAAACATTTTGATGTCCTATGGTGTGAAGAGAAGATGAACAAAAAAATAAAATTATTGACTCATAACCTCTTAGTTTAGTAAATGTAGCAAGCAATTAACAGTTCGGGTACTTCGTAATTTTACGAACTCTACTTTTTTCCATTTAAAAGAACACGAATAATGTCTTCTTCTTAGTTTAATATTCCTTAGTAATAATTAGACTAATGCATTTCATGTTACGTAAAATTCTTCACTTACAGTTATGGTAAAATATTACTTATTAGAATTACACGAAACGGATCTAGTCATAACAAATTGTGATAACGTGTTTTCAGAGTATCATATTGTAACACTAAGCCTAGATTCGTTCAGAATCTAGTTATATTAAATTAAAAAAACAGACTCTCTTTCTATTTATAAAAAACATTTATTGAGATTATTAATTAATTATTAGTTAGAATACTAACAAATGCAATTACAGTACATCAATTCAATTAATTACAGTAACAGTACAAATACAACTTACTCACTAGAAAGGCGCTAACTTTTTAAACCTGCAGTCTGATAGTTTTTCTAAACAATCAAGACTCTACGAACACCTTCTCCGTTCAACTGAAATGTGATAGAAGGAATCAAAATAAAAACAGACGTTTCCACTAGTTTTAGTTTTGAAAATGCATATTCAAAACACTTCATTATTATTCCTTTAACTATTTTTACTTTCTCTTGTCTCTGTTTTTAGCGATTGGTGTGTGTGTGTGTGTACGCGCACGCGCGCGTATGTGTGTATGAACGGAATATCTCTAAAACGGAACATCGTACGAATCTGAAATTTGAAACTTAAGTTAGATACTACTACCGGACCCGACGCGAACATTTTCATCAAAATCAGTAAACTGGAAGTAGCAGTTTATTTGTGTAATTTTTCACTCTTTTGTGATTTTATGAAAAACGGCTCCTATAATTTTTTAAAAAATCGCCTTATTACTACATTTTTATGCTCTACAAGATAAGATAGACGCTATGTCTGCTGAAATTTTTGGAAAGGCTGTTTTCTCGTAATTTTTTTTTTAATATTGCGGTTTTAATATGAGTTTTAGCGCAAAAATGTAGCTACTTAATAAAAGTTGTAGAGAATTTGAAGTACGAGCAAGCATTTTTTGTATAGCGCTTAGTTTAGCAGTTATTAGTGATTTTCTGTATTTTTTCATAAAAATCTGTAAAAAGTTGATTTTTTTTAAATTTCAGCCTTGGGATGCATTTTACGGCAAAAGTGTGCATAACCAAATTTATAGAAAATTAAAAGATCTACAACTTTTATTTGAAAGATTTTTCTCTAAAGAGTCTAGTTTAGCGTGAATATTATGAGTATAGTACTTATGAGGTTGATTTTAATTTTGCATCATTCACTCATGATGAAAATTAGGTTATCATTTTTGAGGTTAGGTTTTTGTTTATTTCTAATGTTTTATTACTAATATTAGGTTATATTGTTCATTATTTGCATTGGCAAGAGAACGTTGTGTGAGTCTTTCACACCAGATTTTTAGAATATCATAAACTATTACTATTATTACTGTCACTACGCTATAGATGGATATTTATTCGGTGAATTCATTTTTGTTTGATCCGTTTAGAAACAACATAATTACAACAAATCTTTGATACAAAAATATATGTTTCTTTTCATGTTTTTATTATTTTGAAAATCGTTTTTTACTTTCTAATTTCGACAAGTTTTTTTTTGTTATTTTGACCCGAAGAAGCCGTTCTTTTAACAAGTCAGATTAAATATTTTGATTTTCTTGTTTGAATTAGAACAGTGGTTCCCAACCTGGGGGCGATCAACCCCTGGTGGGCGATTTGGGTTCTCAGGGGGGCGATAGGGGGGGCCATAAGTATTCAAAGACAGAAAAGTAAAACTGTACTACAGGGTAGAATCTTTACTGTCGCGGATACATGTTGTTTTTACAAACAAATAGTTTAGTTTTTACAAACAAATAAACTAAACTCTTTGTTGACATTTATTTTATGGTCAAAATATATATATATATATATATATATATATATTATGGTCGAGCTCCTACACATGAGATGAAGAATTCTGGACACAACTGCTTTGGTTGATTATTTGTTGTGAACAATAATAAATCTTTTTTACAGAATAACATACTTTATTATTTATCAACACATTACTTCAAATTAAATTAGGTATACGATGCTAAGAGAAGGGGGCGATAGGTGTAAGTCATCCTTCACAAAGGGGCGATGCCCCATAAAAGGTTGGGAACCACTGAATTAGAAGGTCTTCTAATTTTAAAACCAGTTGGCATAGTGTATTAATGAACTACCTTTAAACAAATGCAAAAGACTGATATGGTTTCACTGATAAATCTTGAGAGTTATCACTCTCTCCAGCTCAAGTTTGGTTAGATGTATGAAAGCTGCTTTGCGGCTCTTAAAGTATTAGTTGCAGTAGTGTTGTAAGTAGTAATAGTAGTGCGTTGTTCTGTCAGAACTTTCTTGCCGCGGAAGTTGGGTTTCTATCGATCTGTCTGGGTGTGTCCTACCAGCTATCACCCCATAGACCTCCTCCTGTCAAACCAACCGACAACACCCCTTCAATTCTTTGTAATTTAATTCACAAATTACATGCTAACAACACCTGACCTATTATAACAAAAAAATATATAAATATTAATTGTAATTATTTATAAATAATTTACATAAATTCTTATCAAAGAATTTCTACGTTAGATCTAGAAATTACCCTTTAAAAATATTCTTATAACGTTTCTAAAAATTACGGCAAGAAGTTTTTCAGATCAGTTCCATTGAATAATGTAAAAGATTATACAAAATTAATAAGCATCTTGTCAAAGTTCTTACGATGGTTATCGGAGCGATTTATGATTAAATAATAAATATTTATATGTTAATTAAAAAATTCCTTTGGTTATTAAACTTTTTGAATCGTTTTATATAAACAAAATTTAATTTTAAGTAAAATAAATTGTACGTATACCAAAAAAATTAAATAAATAATTTACAATCTGTTTAATTCAGAACCATCAGCATTTCCATGACCCCATGAGATGAGAATGATTTGTATGACGTATATGAGGTGTAGTTTTAGCCAGGCCGACCATTCCTGAAAGACTATAGTTAATGAACCCTAACAATTTTAAAGTACACCTGTAAGCATTTGTCTAAAAGTAACTACCTTTACTAGGGTTTGAACCAAGAACCTTCGTCTCCGAAGATAAGCTTTTAAACAACTGACTCACGGTAACAACTTTACCTCTAGACTAACCCGGTGGGATAATATAAATTTATTAGACTACTAAATTAATTTTAAATGTTTACAATAATATTTTAAGTTGAACTTATAAAGTTGAAAGTGCTACATAGTGGTTTGTCAACACTGCACTTTTCGTAAACTACAACAAATTTTGATATACCAGTTGTCCCACGAAGAGGTTGCTATTTTTGAATTAATATGCCGGACGTATCGCACACTCTACAGGCTGGACACTTTACAGTTATAATAAATAGATATATAAAACTGTACCCTCGAGTTTCATTTGCTTATGATTAATAAAAAAAATGACGGAAAGTAATTTTATTTGCATAATCATTTCAAATTGGTTAATTGTTACAATGTTACCTAAGTAATAAAATGAAAGAAATGAAAGAAATACGAAAGTGATAAATTGTTAATGAACACAGTTTGTTTCATTAACCTTCATTCGAACTGATGTTCATCAATCGCTATGCACTGATAGCAACGGACAAAAATGAGTCATAAGCGTATTTGAAAAATTGCCGAGGTATTAACAGTATGATTTTTGATATTATTTTCTTATACTGCTATTTTGTTTTTATTAATCATAAGCAAATAAAACTCTAGGGTACTCGATTCACATACCTATTTATTATATCTGTAAAGTTTCTAGTCTGTAGAGTGTGCGATAGGTCCAGCAAATTAATTCAAAAATAGGACTCTTCATAGGATACCCGGTATATTACCGCCTTGGAGAATAGGTAAGCTAAAATTGTCCCTATGGACTAACAGTAGTAATACAAGACTGTATGACCGAATGAAGCTAAAATAGCGCTCTAGAGCAGCCTGCGGCTGACAATTCAGGTAAAATTGTCATCACCTCATCTCTCTTTCAAACACGTTAAGTATTCAGTCCTATAGTAAATCAAATTTTCTACAACTTTCATTGCGTGTATTTTTTCAATAAATGTAACGGTTTCGTTGTTATTTTGGTTTTACAATACGTTTTTTGAATTTTTTTTAAATTTACCAATTTTAACATTTCCGTAATTTTTGGAGCGGATTTCTTATAAAATTGTTTTTTAGTTATCTATCTTCAATTGCCTTGTAAAAAAATAATTAAATTTGTGCAAAACCACTTAGTCATCTATGATTCCCATTTTCGGCGATTTCGCTTGAGTATTTTTTGTAAGCATTGGGTGTTTTAGTTTAGGAGAGAGACAACCACATTTATTTATGACAATTTGGGATGTAGGGCTGCACGATAACTTCCTGGCCCGCGAACTAAAATTATTGGGAGCAGTGAGGTGATAAGCAGGGAATCGAACGGGACCATCGCAGCTGCTTGTAACATAAATTTTTTCATTATGTATGTAGGATCTCAGCTACAAGAATCCAAATCTGGTCCTGATATTTTGCATACTCAAGTACCTCTAGCGCCTGGTCTATTATTGTTCACATTTTTAAAATCTTCTTCTGCTTTTCAAGGATTAGGCATCTCTGCCTGTTCCGAACCTCTCAAATCTTCCCATCTCCTTCTCGGGCATCCTCGTTCTCTCCTGCCCTCCGGTTTATAGGCCAGCATCTGCTTAGGTATCCTATCCTCCCGCATTCTGGTTACATGCTCTAACTACTGCATTCTGTTCTGAGATACCTTGTCGTTTATAGAGAAGATGTTGAGTTCTTTCCATGTCTCGGTATTCCAGTAACGATTTTCTCTGCTACACCCACACGTATGTCGAAGAAAAATGTATATCTTCGACATTGATTTTTAAAATGTCACTTCATATTAATAAAAATAAATATTTAATTTTGTTTACAATTTCACTTATTTTTTCATTTCATTTATTTTCGTTTGTTCAAATTTTTAAAAAATAATGTACCCTTCTTATATTTTTGTATGCTATGTATCAATTGTTTAATTTTTCTAATGTTCGTTGTCATGTTAATAATTTTTTATCGTACGCTCAATATTCGTATTATCCACTGAGATAATGTATTCTTTGAAAAAGTAGTACTATGATAAAATATTAAAAGTGGCAAAAATGACGTTTGTAAAAATTTTGTTCGGGTTCTTGATGGCTGTACTATTTTGTAAAGTTTCAAAATTAACAATTAAAGAAAAATAATTAGGTGTTTTTATTTGTTGAATAGTGTAGTAGCATAGTGGGAATGATTTAAAATTTCCGCTTCTAACTTTTACATAAATACATCATGTATTTCAAGTATAAGGAAACTTATTAATAGAGTTTATGATTTACTAAATGTTTTCTTTACTTTTATCATTTTACTTGTCATCATTTCACTCATTTTATTTTTATCATGTTTACTTTTATATTATTGTTGTTTATTCAAAATACACTCTAATTTTAAAAAATGTATTTTTTACCTAAATACCCTCAGGAAAATAGTTTTGTTACAAAACCCCCGAGAAATTCGTCAAGCTTTGTTATCACAACATTTGCAAAAGTTGAAGTATCACCACTCTTCGCCGTTGGTAACATAAATTGTTTAGAGTACTATCAAGTCAAGAATTCATTGTAAACCACATACCTCAAACATAAACAAGCATAATATTTACCAAGTTAATTATTGCAGATAATCATACTATAAACTTTGTAGCTTGCTTCTAGGCAAATATGCTTAAGCTTCAAACTTCTATTTAAATATTGTGGTAAGTACAATAAACTGTGCTATTTTAAAAGGTAATGAAATACATTTGTTTTTTCTTAACTAAAACAAAAAATAATCTCATATAATCATCACATCTCTTTAATATTAATAATTGCTTGCAATAATATTACGGCATTCAAAAAATTCCCTTATCTAAAACGAATTGAAATGTAGACGTATGCTACTAGTAAAACAAAGCTTCATCCAAGACATTGTTACACACAACTATTTTAGTGAAATTACTTTTACTGCTATTACCTACACTACGTTTGAATCTCACAAACACTTAATTATAACATTTAAAAAAATCTCATCATCTTAATTTCAAATTTTTCCCGTTATTACTCTTTTAACACATCTAGGATTAAAATATTCAAACAAATTATTCCTACAAATTTTTACAGATTATATCATAAATGACATCTACTGGCATAAAATTTAAAAAGTACCAAATTTTCAAGGAAAATGAAAGTCAGCTTTCTTAATAAATCTTTCAGAAATATCATTCATTGAAGCTTAATATCTACTTTAACATAATAGACAATTAATGAAATTTAACAAAATTAATAGGCTACTTATTTTAAAAAAAATATATGGCATTATTGATATACAAAAATAACATGAAAATTCCAATGAATCAGTCACTAACTTTGTACTTCATTTTTATGTCTGTGAACAGGAAAAATATCAATCGAGTATTATGGATGATATACCATCCATAATTTTTACAAGCAAATAGAGTGAAATATCTTGGCATGTATTTAGATGGAAGACTGGCAAGGCATACGCATTATATCTAATCCAAGCGAACAATTAAATATTAAAATGTATTAGCATTTAAAACGGAAATTAAAATTTCTAAAAATATGATACATAGGGACTTAATATTAAGACTTTTTGTGAAGATATAAAATATTTCAAAATGAGGTAAGTACCGAACAGACTGGATAGCCATCAAAATTACGTAGCTGTAAACTTATTATATAATATTGTAATGAAAACAGTCGACTAAAAAGGCAGATTTTTCTTAAGTTGTACGTGTGTTGTAAAAATATGTTAATAAATTTTGATAATGTAAAATTTAGGCATAGACTAGTGCTAAGAAAACCGTACCTTTTGGAAGTAAATTACACTACTGGGTATAGTTAAGGCAAGAGTATTTTTTTGTTGTTCTTAAACATTTATAAACTGTTACATTTAATGCTTTTTGTAAATTTTGCAATTTAAAATTAAAGAGAAAAATCCTGGTGTAAAACGCGCGCGCGCGCGCACACACACACACACAACTTGCTCTTGTCAATGTAAATAATAAAAGATCAATGTTCAATCTTATTAAACAATGTAAAATGAAAAAACCTAAAATCATGAGTGAGTGATGCAAATTGAAAATCAACTTTTGTTTAACTTAAAAATACGGAAAATCTCTAATTTACGCTAAACCAAGCTCTGTAGAGAAATCATTTGAAGTTAGTCGTAGATGTTTTATTTCCTATAACTTAATTACAGCAATTTTGGTCGTAAACTGGATACTAAGGCCGTAATATTAAAAAATTCCATTTTTTTACTGCTTTCAATGAAAAAATATAGAAAATTACTAATTGGTGCTAAACTAAGGACGGTGAAAAAACTCTTTGAAACAAATGGGGTTGATGTTTTACTGTTCTGCCACTGATTATTATACACATTTGCTCTAGAATGTATATTAACGCCGCAATCTTAAAAATAAAACATATTTTTCACCAAAGCACAGCTATCCCAAGAACTTCAGCAGACATGTCGCTTACCTTATCTAGTAGAGCATAAAAAATGTAGTAAATATCTATTAAAAAAAATCGTAAAAACCATTTTGAAAAAACTGGAAAAAAGTGAAAAAATTGCAGTTATAAACTACTATTTCCGGTTGACTGATTTTGATGGACCTCCGTTTTTGAGGTATTTTGTCTCCCAGGTTACTTGTACTGGGGGTACCGAGTTTCACTCGATAACTTGGTAATAAATGTTTAATAGTAAATAAAATTAAGCGAAATTAAAAATTTATCTCGATATTTATTTCCAAGAAGAACTGAAATAATTTTCGCACTGATATTTCATTGTATCTAAGAGATAATTTTTGTTTTTTGAAAATTTCAATTTAAAAATTCAACCGCAATAGTTTTTTTTAGTTAGATTAAAGGTAGGCCTTATCAATATTAAGCCTATTTTTGCACTAAGAAACTTTCTATAGAAAGATTATTTTCGGCTAATCTAAGCTACATGAAGTTATATAACACAGATATTGTTAAATTCGTGTGTTACTGAACTTAAGCTTCAATAATGTTCTAAATTTAACTAAATAATTTACTGATATTTGTAAATTTATGACCTGTTACTAAAATATTTACTGTTCAAAATAAATATAGTATTTTCACAAAACATTATGAGTTGACTTTCCTAAACTGGAGAAAACATTTAAATCAAGTGAGTAAAATTCAATGTTCAAAGTTCAAACAATTTATTTGGCTTCTCGGACGTAAACGTAAATTAACGAATCTACGACAAACTTTAATCACTCATCAGACCAATCATAATTTATAACCTCAAACTACAAAGCATATATCAAACCAATCACGTCTAGATTATTGAGGTTTTAAATTACTATGGCAGTCAATTACACCAACTGATTTAATGAACATAGATAAATAAAAAAAATACGGGTAAAGGGAATTGATGTTAAGAAGAAAGAAAATAATGTACGATAAATAAAATTTTACAAAAATTTTGGTTATATTAATTTCGATGGGTAGCCTTAACACAAATGTTTTGTCGAAATACTTCAAACTTTACAACGGAACTTTTATATTTTTCAAATTATTCACTACAATTAATTTTTCAATGTTTAAGTAGTTATTAAAAATGAAGTAGGAAAACAAAGTGCATTAATTTTATTTTTGTATTAAGAAAATTTTCTTATTTATTTTTTATTAACTTTTACCTTGGTACATATCCAACACTATATTGCACAGAGACACGAACACTCCCACGGTACACGAAGCTATACAGAAATTTTGCACCAGTTACCAAACAAGACTTGAAAATCATCAGAATCCAGAGCCATCAATCTCCTAGACAACAGTGGAACACACAGAAGACTATGCAGACTACACCCTACAGATTTATTTTAATATGTGATTGTGTAATTTATTTTACATTCCTGGCAAGATCAATTCAACAAAATGGGAAATTTTATAGAGTAATACCAAGGGTTATTACTTAATCAAGATTTATACTTACAACACATCTACTCATTGTTCTATGAGAGCAGATCGTAGATTTACAGTTATTCAAAAAAAAAAAAACTTTTACGAAGACTATTTACAATCAATCAATTATTTAACTACAAGTAAATTTTATAACTTATGAAAATGAAAATTTTCATGGGATTTACACCCATTGGCGTGACTCTATTTAAAAACATCAATTATAAAATTATCTTGACAATGATCATTGTTGACCAAGATAATTTTTTAATTTGTGTTAATGATAAATACAAAATTTAGAAATTACAGCTAAAATTATTTTAATTTAAAATTTTCCACCGCCCGTTAAATATAGCTTACGGGAATATTGCATCTCACTAACAGTACAGTAATAAAAATAAAGACAAAAAATAAATAAATTACTGTTGGTTAGTAAAAATAAAATAGTTACACTTTTATTTTTACACTTAATAGTGTAAAAATAGTAATAGTTACACTTAATTTTTACTTTTATCTGTTCGGTACGCCTAACATTTTTAAACGTGTCAGTCTGTGGTAGTCTAGTGGCCACAAGTTACCGATAAAGTTAATTGCCTAAGGATTTTTTTGAAGTTCAAGTCTGCGTTGGTATTTTTTCGTTGTCGTATTTCGTCTAGAATAGTGTTTATTTATGTAATTCATGGCAAATTATGTCATTGGTTATGCACCAATATTTTTTCAATCAGTAATAATTCGAAATATCTTTGATAGTAGACGCTACAAGATGGCAATGCTAGATTTTGCTGATTTCCTCAGTTCAATTCCATGCATTTACACTGGTTTAGCTATCAGTTATAAGCAATTTATTTACTTTTGTTTACCAACTAATACCATTAACGTTACTTAATGCCCAATTGTTCCTGTTTCTTCCAGATGTGGTTTTCCTTGTAAATCGTCTGTGTTAAATAAAAATACCTATGTACCTAACTTCTGCCGTCTGCGGTGTGAATTTGTCGTTTAGGAACACTGTTGGTTAAGCGTCATATATTTAAACCGCAGAATCTGGTTTAATATATTTTAAATGCAAATTTTGTATGTCTTTAAATATATAGTTTTACCGATTGGATATAAAAAAACCGTAACATGGTTCTGAAAAGGACACTTTCGGGATTCACCAAAACTTTTGGAAATGAAATTTGGTAATTAAGTAACGAGACATTTTCAAGTAAATACAAAAATAATTTAATTAAAAATTTAACTGTTCCTACTATTCTGGTGAAGTTAAGCTTGTTTTCAAGGATCGTTAAGATGACAGGAATCGTTGACTTACTTGCACGAAAATCCTACTTTATAATATTAACACTGACATAAAAAATCGCAAAAAGTGTTAATATAATTATTGTAAAACTGGTTGTTAAGACTTATGACCACTACTAATGACTAATGACTAATGTGAACTTATTTTTTGTACAATTGGGTATAAAAATAAGAAATGTGTTTTGGTTAAATGGGTGATCCTATCAAGTATCAACTAAAACAAAACTGAAGCTATTCAATACAATTTTAAAGATACCATAGTACATACGAAACAGATACATCTATAACAACGTAGAAATTACTCAGTAAGACAAAAAATTACACGATGTAGAAAAACATACAAACAAAGACTGAACAGATAATAATAATCGTTTCACGATAAACTTACTGGACAGTAGCGACTATACTTTTACGGGACTTAACAGACACAATGTGTTAGAATAATAAAATTAATCACTATATTTGAATAAAAATAACTTTACTTTTAAAAACATGACCTGGGCATACCTACGGTGGGAGAAGAAATTAGCAGTCGGAGTGAAAAGTATTTAACCAAGTTGGACACTCATTCCAATCATTTGGCTATAAATCTTCTCGATGACAATATTGAACACCAAAGACTCAAGAAGGCGAGAATATTAGATCTTCCATTCCGTTTTACCTGATCAAAAATGTTTAACCATCCTTTTAAGATCAAAAACACAAAATTATACTGCGGTTGTCAACTCTTATTTATTAATAAACTAAATCTTGCTAACTCTCATTAATCTAAAATTAATCATCTAATAAATTTTCTATCATCAGTTACACAGATCATCAGTATCACGTTTTCATTCGCTCCTTTTCCACCTTCATTCACTTCATCCGTATAAAAATAAAAAAAAAAAAAATTGTACGTCACCAAGACCAAGAAGAAACCCTTCATCAACTATAACCAAACGATGACATGGAAGCAACGCTGCTGAGTGCTGTCTTCTTCAAGTTTTATTCATCATCAACACATTTACTGAAAGTTTTTGTTAAACTGTTTGTAAATAATTCTTAATGTTAAAAAAAAAAAAAAAAAAAAAAAAAACTTTTAAAAACAATTGCACATACCTACATTTTTTATTTCAATTTTCAACAATTTTAAAATTAATTTATTTTAATGAATGTATAAAAAATAAATTTAAAAAGACATAAACAAAAAAGTTACCTGCAACATTTATTAATAATGTTACTTTATAAAATACTGTGTGTTTTATATTCAATGTTAGCTATAATAGGTACTAATTGTTCTTGCTTTTAAGAAAAAATTGCAATTTTTCTAATTTGATAATATAAGAAAACTCTCTGTAAAACAATAACAATAGTAGCAAACGCTCAGAAATAATGTAACATATTAAAAGTAGATTACGAGATGATCATATTTTTAAAGCATCGCCGTTTTTGTAAATAGAGTGTATTACTGATATTCTAGGTTACTTTGTAAATTTCAACGTATTTGAAGAAGTGAATAGGTATAAAACTTGTTTTTTACGAGTGAAATTTAACAAAATTGCAGAATTTGTTGAATTTAGTGATGCGGTGATTGTTTATATACCATTCTGAAAGGGTAAAGTAAGCTATCTTATATAAAAATTTCTAAGAATGTTATAGCCACGATAATAGAAGTTTTTCAATTTCCTGTTGAATTTCTTGCTTACGTGAACAGAAAAGTGGAACCATTGGTTGTTTTCACGAACGTTTTTCTCTGCTAACAAATATTTGGGATGTAGTGTTTTTGTTTTCAAATTTTAAAAAATAGTGCATAATTTTTTTGAATAAAATGTAAAATATTTTGTATTTATAATACCACGAATAATGGGAATAATTGCCGATTTTGATTTTCCACAATATTTCCAGTATCTGAAAAGTAATATTACTAAAAAATATAATTGATTGTAGATAATTGTTTGAACGAACATGTAGAGTTTCATTAAAATATCATAATATAGACAACTTCAGAAGTTTTCTATTTGAAAATTTGTGAAAGCTCACGGAAAATGAAAAGAGCCAGGTTGTTATTCTTTCTTATTCATTTAAACACTTTCCCAAACAATAAAAACAGAAAATTGTAAGTAGGCTCATACTTAATTTGAATTTCGGTGAATAAAAACAAAAATAATCCTGCAAAAAAAACAAAATTTGAAATTTAATGATAACAACAACTCTGATTAGTGTCTTTTACACCTCTACGTCTTCTGTTCTTAAATGATTCAGTCATTTAATTGGCAGACCATGTGATAAGAAACAAAACTATTTATTTTAGCCCTGCAACGAACAGATTGAGTGTAAATAATTTGACACTCCATCTGTCTGTAATGGGCGGGGATAACTACAATAATAGTGGTTAAATGATTCTTTTTAAATTTTGCTTTTGTGTATTATACATACCGGTATATTTCTACTTTTTACTAGCCCTATACGAATGTAAAATAGGTAAGGAAAGTATTGTTTTCAAATCGATTTTTTTAGATCGAGTTTTCACCGGAAATACGTGTTTTCAGGCCTCCTAAACCCTAAGACTGTTTTAGTGATTGGTTTGTCTCTCGGCGTGTGTGTAAATGAACAAAATATCTCACGAATGAAATACCGTGCAAAACCTTGGAAACTTACAAAACCATGGGAAACGTTGAACTTAAGTTAGGTACTACTAGCGGACTCGACACAAACATTTTTATCAAAATCGGTCCACCGGAATTGTTATCTTATTCGTTCAGTTTTACACTTTTTTGCAATTTTCTCATAATCGGATGCTATGACTTTTTTAAAAACAGCCTCATTTAGGCCTACTACATTTTCCATTCCTCACAAGATAGGGGGCGCCTTGTCAGCGGGGTAAAATTTTATTTCTCTTTATTGTCTTAATATGAATTTTAGTGCAAAAATATACATATATAACTACAATTTTAAAACATTAATAAACCTTCAACTTTTATTTCAACTTTTTTCTACAACGCTCAGTTTAGCGTCAATTAGTGATTTTCTGCATTTTGCTCATCAAAATCGGTAAAAGCATTAGATTTTTAAGATTGTGCTTTGGTATGCATTTTACGCCAAAATCAAAAGCTGTAATCAAAGAACAGTAAAGCTAAGCTACAATAAAAATTATAAGATATAAATAAATCTACAACGTGTGCATCATGTATTTTTCCACAAAGCTTAGTTTAGGATTAATTAGTGATTTTCCGTATTTTAAGTCAAACAAAGGTTAATTTAATTTTGGGCTATTCACTCATGATTAAAACTAGGTTATGTTTATCAAATTACATTGTTTAGTCATAATTAAACATAGATTACATTGTTCATTATTTAAATTGCTAAGGAATAATCGTATGAGTGTTTCACATCAGATTTTCAATTCCTAGAGAGGTTGAGTTTCATTTAGCATTACTAACTCGAGATTAAAATTAGTTAATATTTTAAAATTTACATTGTTTAACCATGTTTAAACAAAACTCATATTTATTATTATTATTATTATTATTGGCTAGAGAAATTATGTAAGTGTTTGACACCAGATTTTTAAGTTAAGAATTATATTAATAATAATAATAAAAATGATAAAAATGATAGTAGAGTAATACCCAGTAGAGTAATCCATAATTAAATACTTAGCGACTTCCACTTTGGGAGCTTGACGCAAATAATAATAATAAAAATGATAGTAACAGTAGTTTGGCCTTTTGTTATCATGAAGTCATTTTTAAACGATTAAATTCGTATTATTTCTTAACTTTATTCGTTTATTATATTTAAAAAAGTACATTAACGCTATCTCGACATTAATCTTTGTTATAGAATCAGTACATACATTAGGAATAACTAATTTATAGGTTATGTATTTTGTCATACACGATATAAAGTCGTACAGTATGGTATATATCGTGTAAAATGGTGCATTATGCTGATCATTGCTGACAATATGCTGCAGTAATGTGTTGTAATATGTGAATGTAATATCTTTTTAAAAGCCCATTTATCATTTTTATTGTTTGCCCTTATTTCAAAGAATTATATATGTTTAGTGACAAATGTAAATTGACCCGTTTAACATTTGAACGTCTATAAAACAGAAAAGTTCTCGTTTAATCTCATTTTCGGAAATTAAAAAAAATCAACACGATTTTAAGGTCATAAGTTATTGACATTCATATGATCCCATTCGTTTTCGTTACTAATGTAGTATGTGTGCAGTTAAAGTAAAAATAAATCTCATTTGTAACCTAGGTATTAGTTTTATTAAGCGAGTTATATTCTCCCCAAACGTGTAGCCTAAGTAATAATTTTTATTTATTTATTTATTGTTTTTAACTCATATCAAAATCATCCGTAGTAGTGACATCAGGAGAGAACTAGATAAGACGAAACCATCCTGAAGAAATTAAGCAGATACAGAAAGAGTGAGGTGATTTACCATGCCTTCCTCGCTTAATGGAAAAGTATGGTATATGGAAGCATGCTAGGCTTTCTAAAAATTTCCTACTTCCACCCTACAAATGACATCTGCACTTCATTCACCACAGGATCTGGCTGTATAATGAAATTCATTACTCTCAGAGAAGTTAACTTTGACTAGTGTCTTTTACACCTCTACCTCTTCTGTTCTTAAATGTTTCAGCCAAATAATTGGCTGACCTGCGATAAGAAATAGAAATATTGTTTTAGCAATTGAACTAGCAGATCCAGTTCAAATAAATTAAACACTTCATCTGCCTGTTATGGGCATGTATCTACAGGGTTATAAAATAACATTGTAATTTTTTTCAATTTAAAAAAAAATTAAATACAGAATTTTATAATGTAGTGTAAAAGAAAGTAAAAATAGAAAATTTTCATTAAGCGTATTATTAGGTAAAACTCGTGAATCATTTAATGATCCACGTAGGGTTCATTCCTTTCCAAAACTGTTAACAAAGAGCTGCTCTTCACGGACAGCCGCGTGGAATAATCTAAACGAACTAAACATAAATCAACAAGACATACAACTGGTGGTTTTTCTTTTTTTATAAATCACAAGTTTAATTTTTTATTTTCTAGTTTTTATATAGGATGAAGTGGTTGTACCTTTTGGTAATTAAATGTAGTTTAGTTATATTTTAGTAATTAACTAAACATATTGTTACTCTACTGATATATCCAATTCGGTTATGCAGACAATCAGAAACTTAAATCCGTTTATCTGTTTACTTTGAAAAGGAATCAAATTTGAGTTCCGGTAATGTATTTTAATACGCAACATCTAATAATGAGAAATTTAATATAAATTTGCATGTATCGCGAATCCGAGATAATAACCGCAATATGATTATATTATTAACGAGAGATACGTACAAGACTTCGTCATGCACAGCAAGGAACACCATTCGCTTCCATTCTGTTACGTCATGTTACAAGTTACTTGTTACTTTACTTGGTAACAAAGTTAATACCCTCTATAAACCTAACATTCAAAGTCATTAACGGCAAAAGCTTAAGACAAAGTTAACAGTTTAATAGAAAGATTTGGTTATTACCTCCAAATAATTTGATCATAGAACCTGAAATAAAAAAAGTATTTCTAAAACTAAGTATAAGATGTTTTATTCTACATTCTCTTAACACAGAATTATGAACGTACAAACTATTCATGAATACATCCAGTAAAAATACATGATTAGGCCTACATCTGTTATAGCTCCCAAAAAATAATTATAATAAAACTTTATTTTCACATTTTTTTCATAATAGCAACACTAACACACTCTTTCCTAAAGCTATAAGTTCATTTACAATAATTTAAAATGTACGAGGTGGAGAAAAATTGACCTGCCCATCTTTGCTTAAAAGCCTTAGTGTATATGCTAGGGTAGATGTTCTCTTTTTATTTAGTAATACAGTACAAAAGAGATTTAGAAACTACACTAGGGTTGAAAACAACGACATTTTATAATAAAAAACAATTTCTAAAATAAATGAAATTAAAACGAAATATTTTGAATTCTAATAAATCTAATTAGTAAACACTATACGTATGACTTTAAAATCATTCAATTATTCAAAGATATACAATTTAAAAAAGAATTTAGAATCTTTTAATATAATTTTTACTAAAACCTTAAAAATAACTAGAATTAGGCTATCCTTAAAAAATTTATGTACTTACCTTGTTTTTCTAAACATATACAGTCACTAAAGATTAAAAAATAAAAACATTAATAAATTCTTTTATTATAAAAATATTTACGCGTTAAAATTTTACTTATGTAAGTGAGTATCACATGCGATACTCACGGCCTGTTCGGAGAATTTTTTCCCTTGTAGGCCAAAGTAAAATATAATGACAATAAAAAAAAATATTAAGTTATCTCAATGTTGTTTAAAATTCTATTTTCCTTCTTTTTTGTATTCTTTCAAAGTGAGGAGTTATTTTGAATGAATATTCGACAGTAAAAGATTTCTTCAATAATCAAATTTTGCAGGAAGAGATCGCTTTAGTGTTCAGTAATATTGGTAACGTAAAAGCGTTCCCTAATATTGTTTATTTTTGTTGCAGTAAACTAAACAAATCCTCCAAAAATTTCTCTAAGATTAAATTCATTTTCCCAACTTTCAGAACTTATCGATAATTTAGTTGGTCTGATTGAATGTGATTGGTTGGAATTAGGAAATACGGGAAACCATAAAGGAGGGTTATGTGAGGTATATTTTATGTGATTTTGTACGTGTGTGAAAGAAGTAAAGTTTGTTTCTTACAAGATAAGCTTTGGTAAGCTAGTGACTGTCATAAATTGACCGACACGTGTCAAGAACATAGAAATAATTCAGAGGTTAGGGTTCTCTAATAATTCACGGCTTAGGGTTCAATCAGAAGGTTGAATGTATTCATTCAGTCTAAAAAGATATTCCTAAACTCAAATGAAAATTTCTTTTGGCAATACTACTAAATAAATCTACTGAATTCTGTCATATATTTTTCGGAATATTTCTTTCAAAATACTGTTGTCCTAAATAATATTACGAGTGTAATCTGAAGCCTAAGAAAACTAATTCGTTTCTAGATACAAACCCCTATATGAATTCTTTTTATGTTAGTTTTTAGATAATTTTTACTTTCTCTTGGCCTAAATGAATATATAAGAAAAAAGTAGTACTGTTTTGTGTCACCGGAAACACACGGTTTCAGACCCTCTGAACCCAAAAAAATGGTTTTAGTATATGAGTGTGTAAGTATCTGTGTGTGAACAAAAATCTCAAGAACCTAATAGCGTACAAAGTTAAAACTTGGAACTTAAATTAGGTATTAATAGGAAACACGACATGAACATTTTCACGAAAATTGGTCTACCGGAAGTAGTAGTTTATTCGTGTGATTTTTCACTGTTTTGTGATATTCTCAAAAAGGCTTCTATGATTTTTTTTTAAAAATCGTCTCAATAACTAAATTTTATAAACTCTACAAAATTGGGTGTGAGCAATATCAGCTAAAATTATTGGGAAGGTTTTTTTCTCGCGGTGAAAGATTGTTGTTTTAGGATTGCAGCCTTAATATGCATTTAGGGTAACGGTGTATATTAACAGTTGTAGAAAATTAAAAACCTACAAAAAATTTATCTTAAGGGCTTAGTTTATCATCGATTAGATTGCTGTATTTTGCTCATAAAAATCGGTAAAAAATTATATTTTTTATGACTGCAGCCTTAGTTTGCATTTTACTGCAAGTGTGAATAGGTTTAATAAAGTTACAAAAAATAAATAATAAAGTTACAAAACCAGCTATTTCTATTCCGAGCAGTTTCTTCTATAGATCCTAGTTTTGTGTCAATCGAAAAATTGACATGAAAACAATTCTTTCCTTCCCTATAAATTTATATGAAGAAAGATAAAATAAAATAATATATAGGATATAAAAGAAGCTAAAGTTTGAATATCCACTTCTTGAGATACTTTCACTGTTTAAAATTATATATACTGTTTAATTGTATAGTCGGTATTGAATGCTGTTTTTTGATATTTACTTAAAAGTTTCCAACCCATCCTAGAACATGGTTTGTTCATAGTTGGATGGGATGATTTCCACCACCTCTAGAGTAATAGGATAGTAGTTTAATGTAAGAAATTTCGTTTTATCGTAACTTTTTTTTATGTAATGTGTAATATCATGGGAATAAATCTATTATTATTTTTATTATTATTAATTAAAATTTAACTACATAAACAAATATATTTTGTAGCTCAAAGCAAGAAGAACCGTGTTCAGATATTTGCAAGCGGTGTTCTAAACAAAATAGGCTAATGTAATTTTTATCAAGATACCATGAAAATTATGGTGTACTGTGTACAATTTACATAATCTTCTAATTAACAAAAGTTTGTCTGTGGGTACAAGGAGTCATTTGAATATTTCACTACAAAATGTTGGATCGTCAGCTAAAATTCTGTGAAACACTAGTTTACATAATGTTATAATTTATTCTTCTATTAGCTTTGTCAGGAACTTACAACAGTCCTAAAATGTGTAATAGCTAACATCTTAATAAAACGAAAATTCAAGGGATCATTCTAATTATTAAAATTATTACTCATGTTTAGTTGAATTATTTAAATTGTTTGCTTGCTATTCTGTTCGTACATTAGTAATTATTGGTTATATGTGTTATTTGGTGCAATTTTTGGGTACCTTTTCACCTAGGCAAGAAATTACCATGGACAAATAAGGAACACATTACCATGAAACACAAAAATTAGACGTAAAACTTAATAAAATGTAGCTATTGGTTACTAGGCAGAAAGTCATCTCTTTCATTGGAAAACGAAAAGTAGTGTACAAAGTTATCCTCAGCCCTGTCTGGAAGTACGGCTTTCAACTGTGAGGGACTGCTAGTAACAGTAATAAAAATATTTTTCAAAGGTTTCAGAATAAAGTATTAAGAAATTTTGTAAATACTCCTTGGTATGCAAGACACACTAAAGTGTACGAGTATTTAAACATTCCATTTTTGTTAAAGAACAAATAAAAAGGTTCAGCAAAGAGTATCACGATAAATTGTCAACATTTATTTTCATTTCATTTGGCTCTAAATTTACTTAATAATAGTCAAACTACCAGACTTATGAAACGGCATCATGTCTTGAATCTCTGTGATAGATTAGAAAGAAAAAAGTAAAAAAGAAAAAATTAACAAACTAAAATAATTATCATAAATAACTATCAGGTTAAATATTTTATTAATACAAATTACTTTTAAAAACAATTTATAATAATAAAAATAAATAAAATTGCATAAAATATATTTGTAGTTGAATTTTTATGGAAGGGCTTTAATGGAAACCCTTTCCTTCATGTTATTTTGTATTATATCATTCACTTATAGTAGCTTCTTACTGATTGTATATAGTAATTTTTGTTTAGGTCATCAGCCAAAAGGCTGGTTTAAACCATTAGAGGCTTTATTAAGTAAAAAGAGGAGTGAGGTGGTTTACCATTGCTTTCCTTACTGAATGAAAAAGTTTGTTTATCAGCATGCCAGGCCCTCCAAAAGGCATCTTCTTCCACCCGGCAAATGACACTTTCACTTCATTCACCACAGGGTCTGACTGCATAATAAAATTCATACTCTCAGAGGAGATAACTCTGATTAGTGTGTTTTATGCTTTTATCTCTTCAGTTCTTAAATGCATTAGTCATATCGGCTGACCATGTGATATGAAACAGAACTAATTTTTGTAGCCCTGGCACTAGCAGATCGAATGAAACTAATTTTACAATGCACCTGCCTTTTATGGGCATTAATAGTAATTATTGAATTAAAAAAAATTGTTTGTATAACTTGAAGCAGTAATTCTCAACCTGGGGGTTGCAGTGATATTATAGGGGGGGGGGGTCGCGAAACAATAAACATTTAACATTTTATGAGAAAAAATAATTTATTATTTAAACTTACTTAGAAAAAATGTTCATGCAATAAGTACACTTACATGTAAAAAAAAAAAATTAATCATTAATTAATTATTAATTTGATGGTTGCATTTGTTTTTCATTTCAAATTTTCTTCATACATGGATCTTCGTTAGAAACATATAAAAGTAAATTGTTCTAGAGTGTTAACATACGATTTCTATATTTAGTGTTTAGAGCAACGATAGAGAAAACCTCCTTTTCTCAGAGATAAGACGTGGAAAAAGGTATTAACATTTTTAATGCTTCTGTGACTAAATTTCCATGTTCATGTCGTCGAGCAAACTAAAACGTACACCTTCTTACACGTCGCTGCTAAAGTATAAACGCATTAGTATAAAATAATAGCAATAGTTATATTCCATTTTTTTACTGTCTGTGTTTTCTTTAAAGACATAAAATTAGAGCAGTTTAATTAGAGCAATTTATAAAATATGAAAAAAATTACATATATAATTACAGTTAAAATTCAATAATTGCATTTTAATTTTTAATTTAAATTAATAATTATTATTAATTGTACGGCTTACTATTATTATCGGGGGGGGGGGGAGGTCGCGAAATATTATTATTATTTTTTTTTACTATTTGGAGGTCGTGGTACAGAAAAGTTTGAGAATCACTGCCTTTAAGTGTGGAGTAAAAATCTGGAAAAATAGTATTTTGGTAGAATTAATTGTCAAATTACCAATCAGACAGTCTACATTTGGTTATTTTTACATTAATTATGATGTTACTAACCAAGCGGTAGTGCACGTATAAAATAATATTCGAACTTGCCTGTAATAGTTGCTTCTGAAAATATGGCAAACCTGTGCTTGTGTATCTTACGTGAGAACATGAACCCTTTGATCAACTTGGCCGATGACTTAGGAGCCTCGATGATGAGGAGTTTATCCCCTACCCTTACTGTAATATTGTTAGTTGTCTTAGCCAGGCCGTAGGTAGATTATGAGGTTTAACATGAATGGGTGGAATGGGGCGGAGACCATAGGCGTCGCTTACCAGTGCCACTAAGGTAACACCAGTTTAACTCATTGTTATTGATAAATTAGTAAAGTTAATCAAACGAAAAATATATTTTTATCAATTCTCACATTTATTACTAAATACAGCAAGGATGTGAAACTATTGTCTGAAATAATAAAGGATTTACATCATTTTTCAGTTAAATATCAAACATCCGAACGTTTTACAGTTTTATTTTTATTTGTCACATGAGATTGTTTGTATAATGTCAGAATATTACGTTACATTCCGTATATGTTCCTTTTTTGTTTGCTGCGGTTTTTACGCCCAATGTACGTTATGGTGATATATAGGTAATATAACAAGCTTGATGTCGCGCTCCCATAAAATATTGTTTCATAACTCGTTACCTACACGAAAGACAAATATTGTAAAAATTGTAAAGGACGACCATTCATCAGACGCTTTCGTTTCAGCTATGAGTGGGTAAATATTTTTACCTCGACTAGCCATTTTCCGTTATTTTAGAACCACCATAAAACTTTTTTTAACGATTCCATAAAAACAAACTGAAGCGTCCAGTTATATAGAATAAAAAGATTTAATTCTTATTTATTATTGTAACCTAAACTGATTTATAGTAACATATAAATCGGCAGGCCTGTATTTTATTACGAGATATGCAAGGAATATAATATTTTATTATAGTTTTTACACGGTCACCTACTATTTTAATTTTTTAACATTTTTGTGCTCAAAATCGGGTAGTAAATAATTCAAAACAAAAAAAAGTTATGGTTAAATATTTCATCATTAGTACAAAAATTTTCAACAAATATTTTTCAATGCTTTTTTGAAAATGTGTAAAAAGAGTAAATAACGAACGTTTGTTTTGTAATAATATTATTCTGAGAAGCATATATTTTTTTTATTATAATAGAGCAAAATTACAATTTGTTCTTACATTCAAAAAGTAAATTTAGAAAGAATTTCAAATCATATTATTTTTGGAATAAAATTCAAAAGTTAATCATTATCTGCTTTAAGTCTAGCACATCGTATCGATTAACTCTTGTAAAAGTACAGTCTCTGTTATCCAGTAAAATCATCGCAAAATAATTCGGATACCAGGATAAATATAAAATGAAGAACAATATGGAAAATAGAGTAACGTATCCCTACAGTTTTTACTTTTGATTTTTAACTTGATTCATTTTTAATAAATTTACTCTGAAAAAGAAGTTGTCAGTTGACTGAACTTAATTGAGTTAGAAATGAAGAAATTTTAAAGAAAGTCGACGAAAAATTTTATTCATTTATGAAATATTTTAAGAAAGACAATTCATCTGTTACGGTCAGCTGCAAAGGATGGAAGACATGTTGCAAAAAAAATTTCGTATGAGTTCCAGCTTGACAAAGGAAGCGAGAAGGACCAGAAAAATTTGAATGAAGATTTTCTGAGAGCTTTGGAGTGAAGGGATATAAGAGATGAAAACTTATGTTTGGTTCAAGAGAATAGCAGTTTGGTTAGCGGTAAATGGCCTTATGCTGTAAAACAGCTGCTGAAATAATAATTGAATTTACATTGCTCACAATTCTGTCCTTAATTGTACTTTTTATTGGTAGCAATTTTTATAATTATTGTCACCCATTATTTTGTTTTGTCCGTCCGTGACACTCAGATGACAGAAACTACAAGATGTAGCATTAAACAATTTTCGGATTCTTCATCTACCCAAAAATTTGGATGGCCTGGCTTAAGTTTAAAACTCCAGGTTTGACAGGAAGTCAAAGTCAGAAACTACAAGAATTAACAACAGATGCTTTTTGGATTCGTAATCTACACAAAAAGTTAGTGGGCCTGCATTGGGTTTGAAGTTTCTGTTTCGACCGGAATAGGCCAAAAACCGGAAGACAAGAAATCAAAGTCGGAATTTAGAAACAACAAAAGGTTCATTTGTAACATAATGTAACACATGATTTGATTTTAATGGGTGTCTAAAAAACGAGGGCACTAAAAACCAGGTGATAAATTTGAAGAAGAATTGTAGGTGAAATCGAAGCCCATCAAGGGCTGTAAAGCTGTAAGATAATGATGTCTGAAAAAGCTTAGGTTTTGGGAAAACTGATTTCATACTGCATTATAAAAATGTTAGCAGGAAATTTTAGCTTGAATCGGCTGTAAAAATGATAGAAAATATTGTCGACACAGGACATTTTCAAGCTATTGTGAAGCGTTTTGTTGGACAAACACTTCAAGCTGTTTTCAATAGTATATATTTTTTTGTTCCTAATGTGTGTACGATCCAATCTGTTCAATTTAGAACAATAAGCAACCCCATGACCCAATGAGATGAGGATGATATGTACGACGTGTAAACGACGTGTATTCTTGTACAGATTCAGGCCGACCATCCTGAGAGAGTATAGTAAGATTGAAACTCTACCATCAAAGTACACCGGTAACCACTGTCTAGTATTAAAATCCGTAAAAATATAACTACCTTTACTAGGATTTGAACCAGGAACCTTAGTCTCCAAAAGTCAGCTGTTAAACAGCTGATTAGCGGCGACGACGTTACCCCTAGACCAACCTGATGGGTTAATAATATAAATGAAGGTAAGTCAATCAATTCGTTCAGCATAGTTCTAAATTTACGGAATAAAAATTAATTATTTTATCAGATTTTAACACGCAATTTTAAAATAAACTTTGCTCGAAAAATGCTTTGAACTTTATAGATGGGAAACTAAAAGAATTTTAGGGGTTTTAGAAAAATTATTTTTACATATTTAAAAATTGTATTCTTCATTTTTGTATTTTATAAGAACGAGCTTTATAATTCTTTATCAAATGTATATTAATTTAGTTTCCTAGGTAGGCCCTATAGATACAAATTTTCTAAAAAATAATTAAAGGAATAATTTCTTTACACAAATCTTTGCTCTCTAATTATTATAAAACCAAATTTGTGTGAAATTCATTAGGTCTGCAATTGATTAGGTACCATAGGCCTATTATTTGTACAGTATCATTACAATGTTGTTAATGAAGGCCTACTTTAAGATGAAAGAGTATCTCAAGGAAACGTCTTTTAGAACGGGTGAGACGCCCACGTTTAAAAAAGCAGGGTTCGGGTGGATCGGTCAAAGCGCGTTAGGGATGGCGTATCGACCTACACCGCACGGTGGAATGTTTTTTCTGTGCATCAATCAAAGCGCCAGGCGTCTCTTCCGGCGTCGGTGTGGCGTCGCTCAAGGTCGTTCAACTTTCGTTACTTGACTGTCCACCAGCTGGAGTTATTTCATTTACTATTAAGCTCACTAATTGAAACTGGTTATCTTAGTATGTGGTACGACCTGATACCAATTAATGAACAAGTGAGTAATTTTGTTTAATATAGTAAGACTATTATTTTTTTAAATGGTTAAACTGTGGTTATTGATTACAAAAATTGTATATTACAAATTTTCATAAATTTTTTATATATAAGCTATTATGATAATAAATAAACTGTGAAACCTGTCGTCCAGTTGGCAGTTATCTGTGTATGGTATAAACAAACAGGTCCTGTATTCTGTTAATAATAAAATATTCATTTCTCTCACAGGAGATATCTCTGAGTAGACGCTTTTACACCTCTATCTCTTCTGTTCTCATATACTTCAGTCATGCAATTCACTGACCATGTGCTAAAAACCAGAACTAATTTTTTGTAGCCCTGGAACTAGCAGATCGAGTGAAAATAATTTAACACTCCACCTGCCTGTTAAGGGCAATACAATACGTAAATTGCGTACGCTACAATATCAAAATTATTTTTAAAGAAACTGAAAAAGTATACTGCAGGCTGTCAATCAAATACTGGAATCATACATTTCATAAGAGGTTATTGTTTCTATTTTCTTCCAATAATTTTCTTAAATGAATAAATTATAGAGTTGAAAATAATAACATTATTAAAGTCAGTTTTATAGCAGCTGTCAAATTCCCATGATTCTTGATAACACGTAGTCGTTTTACTGAACTATAAATCTCATCGCAAAAATGGATTGATGCATTTGAAAATATTTACAAGATAATATTTTTTAAATGTTTTTATTTTTATGTCAGATTAGAATGTTAATAAATATTATTATGTTGTGAACCATAAAATCAGTCAAAATTTATTTACTTATTTTACAGTAGACTGAAATTTATCATATATAGAATATTTTCCCCCTGAACTGCCTTTGGCACCCTATAAAATAAGTTAACTGTTAACAACAGGGTCAATGCTTCATAATCTATCTATTAAAATGTTATATACAAGACTAACACTAAGTAAAAAAATACTTCGATCCAGTCTATATATTAGGTAACCAAAACCTTGTACACATTAGCTGTCAAAAACTGAGTCTTCGTGTTGGCATAAAATTGTTTAGAACAATTGATTCAGAACATTGGAGTACTTGCTTATTGCAATTATAGTTTATAATTTAAAAATATGTCAACAATACTGTACTTTAAACGATAAATTTTTTATCGTTTCAATTTTACTAGTATTTAAAACTAACGAACAGTTTTTCTCTGACTATATTAAACACCTCCCTAATGAAATTGTACAGCATTCACTGGCGCTAGAAACTTATTTTATGATTTCATTTACGTAGCAACATATTTACGACGTAAGTCTAGCTTAATCTTCTGTATACTTAGACTGTATTTTAGTACATTAAAAACCCTTTTAAGTACCTCTTTTGTATATAATTAATCTTAAATATGTTAATTATTAATTTATTTTTTACAGCTTAAACATTATATTTAATAATAATAATATTTTTATTTATGATTTAAATATTATCTACAACTGGAATTTTCTTTTCTTTACTAATAAACTGAAATAGAATATATTATTTTTAGAATATAATACCAAGAATCTCGTGAAAACGAATGCAAGTCTTTTATCGTCAACGTTATATCACTAAGTTACATTACGTCACTATAAAGTAATTTAAATAAATGAATGTCAAAATAAACTGATCTTATAAAATTAATCTTTTCTAATTACCTTTATTGGAGATTACAGATGTTTGTCATCAGAAGTACAGATTAGAAATCAGAAAAATACCGATTACTCATGACTTCATGTAACCTAAAACAGAAATGTAATGAATAAAATATAGTAAATTTGTAATACTAATAGTATTTTTAATACAAGTATACCTGATTTTTTTATATTACAGCAAAATCTACAATAATATTCTTATGCAGAGTAATGAGTAGAAGTTTTCTTTGTGTCATGATTGAAGAAAACCCCCCAATGGGAGAATTTCATGAATTTTATTTATGAAAGCAACAAGAAACTAGTCTTGTCGCTTTAAACTATGTCCGTAGGATGTCATTATTTTAGCCGGCGAGTGTCGTTTGAATTGTCTAAAAGTGAGATGGCGAGGTGATTCGTGTGTGATTCAAGCCTTTTTTGGTAATTTGTACTGTATGTGATGATTTCTTGTTGAACTGAAGGAATATGTAAAACTTTATGTGATATGTCCGTTATGTACCAAGGTGATTCTGTGATTGTCCTGGGTAATTTGATTGGAACCTTTGCAGGATTTTAATATTGGAAGGGTTTGCTGAAACCCATAATTTTTAACCCATACTTCCAAATTGGTTTAAGAATTGATTTTTAAATTAAAACTTTATTGTTAAAAGAATGTCAAAAAGCCAATAAGAAACAATTTTTCCATACGAAACGCCCCGATAATCCTAATTCCATTCACAGTCCAAATATTAACTGATTGACTACAAAGACGTTAATTGTTTTTATATTTGCGGTCTGATAGTTTCTCAAACAATTGAGATCGTTTTAACACTTTTTCTGGTAAACAGAACAATCCATAACATAATAAAATTATTAATATAGGCATAACAAAGATCCATTACACGTATTTAGTTTTGACCGTACTTCCAAGAACTACTTTCAAACATATTTTAATTCATCCATTATCCATTATCCTTGTTACAATACACTTAATTTCTTACAATAAACCATTTATTCCTTTAACTTATTCTAGAATATCACTGTACTGTTACCATATTTAATAATAGATAAGTTATAATAGAACAAACTTAGGATATCAAAATCCCTTTCATACGGCGACGCGCTTCATGTCTGGTAGCAATTTTTAAAAAGACTTTGACCTATGGCAAAAAATTAATGATTTCTGTATTTACTTTAAGAGAAATCGAATGACACTATTTCTGTTTCCAAATTTCAACTTTGATTTCTTTACTTCCGGTTTTGGACTACTTCCGATAGAAATCGGAACTTCAAACCCAATGGTTTTTGTATTTACCCTTTAAAAGGAATCAAATGACACTTTTTTTGTTTCCAAATTCCGATTGATTTCTTGACTTCCGGATTTGGCCCACTTCCAGTCGAAACGGGAACATTTAAACCCAATCCAGGTTCACTAACTTTTTGCGTAGATTACGAAACTTCAAAGGTGGTTAAAGGAAAATGATAAATGACAATTTTTAAAAATTACCACCGATGATTTGTACATACATTTTGAGATTGTATATCGATCTTCTTTAGATGCTGAAGCTGAACTGTGTTGTTTCGGCTCTGGTAGAAGAATGGCTTCTATTTGAGAAAATGTTGATTCTAATATAGTTACTCGAAAACACGGTTGAACTGGTCACGGTGCTGAACGAAATGTTATAGAAAGCTTAAAAGTTGAAGCTAAACAAAAATACCTTTCCGTGTTTCTTAACAAAACCCGTGATCGAGCGGCTAACTACAACTGCGAAGTTTATCTTTCCACAATTCGAAAGATAAAGAAATAAGTTAAAGACAGTGAAGAAGGTAATTCTTCATCAAAAGTCTTTTTGACACCTGGTAAAAAATGGAAACGGTTATAACATTAAGAAAGTGATGCCGACATGTGAAACGTTATTACTGGTTTTAAAAGAAAGGCAAATTTGTACGTAAAAATTTTTTTAATGAAATGGGGTTAAAGTGGAAAAAGTAAGTCACAACGAAGTAAATTAATTGAAAGGCAACATGTGGTTAACAAACGGTGCAATTGCACTAGTAAAATATAGTGTCTCACTGTTAAGGTTGGCAGCACTGCAGATTTTCTTTTCCTTTCCTCACAGCCCATCCATACACAAAAGGCATTCTCGTGACTCAATATCTATACGGGAAATCAATTTTGTAGATGGGAATATGAATGTGTTAGGATTCCAGTGTTCCGTTGCATGTTATACGAGTTTGGCGGCGCACACAGGTTCCAAATATTAATCTATTAATCTTATTTTCAACTTGTATAAATGAAAACTCTTCTGATGGAAAGTTACTAAGTTTTTCACCTTTAATGTTTCACTAAAGATTTAATTTTAATTCTGGTATGGAATGCTTTTGGTAAATAGGTGTTTTCTAGAAGTTTTAAATTATTTTTTTTCTTCCTCTTCTATGCCAAGGATTAGGCCGCAGCCCGTTCCGATTTCACAAACTATATCATCTACCTCTATCTTCTCCTAGGTCTACCGACATCCCTTTTTACCTTCTGGAGCATTTTAGTGGGCCTGCTTAGGTATCCTTTGACCTAATATCCTTGCCATGTGCTGTCTCCAACTTTGGCGATATCCTTTATCTTTACATTCAAGTTGTAAATACCCAATTCTGACCCGATTTCCTCATTCCTTATTCTGTCCAAGCGTCTACCGCCCTTAGTTCTTCGAAGAAATCTCATCTCGGCCATCTGGATTCTCCTTTCTTGGGTTTTCATTGTTATCTACGCCTCACTTCCGTACAGAATAACTGGAGCTGCCATGGCTTTGTAGAACTTAAGGTTTGTGACCTTTCTCGCTCTATTACCCAAAGTTGTGCTTATAGTCCCGCATATCCTCTAGAGTTGGCTTAATTTCTGCTCTATATCCAAATCAGAGTCAAATCGCATATTACACCCTAAATAACAAATGAGAGATACTCTCTGATGATGATTTTTGTAATATCTTAATTTTTAGAATACTGTAAGATACAATAAAGTTAATCACATTATACATTGGAATTATAATAAAAAATATTACATTCTTATTTTTTAAAGAGAATAAGAAGGTATGGGTGGATTCAATCACTAAAATGATAATCCCATTTGGTGATTGATTAATAGGGTTAGTTCGAAGTAACTCTGTGGTAAGACAGATCATCAATTACCGACATAAGCTCCTTTCCTGAACTCGACGTATCGTCCTAGTACGCCTACCGTACAAATGTGAGATCTACAACCCTATACAGATAAATTGGGTTAAAAAGATTGGTCTAAAGTCGTGATCATCCATCAGGCGATACATTAGTCTCTTAGTTATAGACCTACGTATTTTACAAAAGGTGCTTGAACTATTAGATGAAAATGACAAAATAGGAAGATCCTATTGAATTCTTATAACTTTAAACAAAAGTTTTATAAAATTCGTATCCTTTAATTCTAATCGATACACTTTATTGTCATCAAAGTCTTTTGATTTCTTTCACAAAAATTATCCTAAGGACATTCCAATTATCAAAATAATATACCTAAAAATTATCAGGTAACCTCATATACATACACATTTTATGATGTAATATTTTACCTTTTTTAGTATAGGTGGTGAATAACGAGACCTTTTGCGTATGGATGAACTGTGAGGAAGGGAAGTGAAAATTTGACAGTGCTGCCAACCTCAACAGTGAAACACTACATTTCATGACTGTACTATTACTACATACATTTTGTAAACCGTGGTTTATTACCGAGAAAATGTTTTCTTTATGAACTTTATAAGAAAAAATCTGACTTGTATTAGCCTATAGTTTATTACATGACCATATTTGATGTACTATAATTACCAGCTACCTTATTTCATTGGAAGAAAACGTCTAGGAATGAATCTTTTTTTTTTGGTTTAACGTCCGACTGTTCTGCAATTACTGCTAATGCAGACGGTGAATGATGAAATGATATTTTGTAACGTATGAAAAAATGCCGTGCCTGAATGGGATTCGAACCCAAGACCGAAGGAATGAATCGTCTTCTTTGCTATCGCTATCACCGTCTCACTAGTAATTAACGAACCGTTTCCTTTTTTTATCAGGTGTCGTCAAAACTGTTGAAGAAGAATAGCTTCTTCAAGTCTTTAATTTCCTTCTCTATATTTCGAATTGTGGAAAGAAAAACATCACATTAGTTAGCCGCTTGCTCGTGGCTTTTGTTAAGAGCAACGGAAAGACAGTTTTGTTTAGCTTCAACTTCACAACATTTTATAACATTGCATATTAGATTTCATTCAGCACTGTGAATAAGTTGACCGCGTTTTCGAGAAACCGACATTTCTGTTTACCGTAACAAGCAGTATATTCGTATAGTTAACTAACAGAAGGTTCCGTGTTACAATGTTTGCGCTCTGGATACGGTGTACGCTCTTATGTTGGCTGCACTGATACCAAAGCAGTCGCTCATGCGCACTGATGCTGTCCCCTTTACCCCTCGTTTCAACCAACGGCAAACTTGCGACTCAAGTAACTAAAGCCACATCCAGAACCAATAGAAGGATTTGTATTTTTATTATTATATAGAAAAATCTCTTGTAATCTAGAACCCTGATGAGTTACGTATTTAAAAGGCTAGATCGTTTTGAACAATTATTTTTGACAAGTCATTTTTTAGTGTGTTATTATTGTACCATATTTGTTGGGAAGGCGTGTACTGTAGACGTGGTATAATCGTATGTAAGTGGGATTTAATTAAATTAGGTGCGAGATAATCTAGTTACTGGTTAAGTTCATTTAATTTCATAATTTATAAATTATTGTAATTATCCATTTAATCGTAGTAATTGTAATTTATTTGTTGATTTAAGTAACGTTATTAAGTACCTATTATTATTATTAAATAATAATAGGTAATTAATAACGTTACGAACTATACTTTTTTTTGTTATTAGTTTATTTTTGTTATTTGTTACACACTATAAATTTTATAGTGTGTAACAAATACTTGCTTGCAATCTTAACGACAGTTTGTTATTATTTATTTTATCCAGTTCCCAAATCGGACCTTAGCGATAAGTTTGTGTTTAGGTCTACAGCTGAAAGGCTTGTTTCAACTTATAGAGGTTTTACTAAGTAAAACGAGGAGTGAGGTGGTTCACAATCGCCTTCCTCACTGAGCGGAGAAGTACGCTTATCAGCATAACCGGCCCACTGAAAAGCACAACATATTTTTCACTCTGCAAATGACAACTTTAATCCATTCACCACAAGGTCTGGCTGTATAATGAAATTCATAACTTTCAGAGGAGATAACTCTGATTAGTGGCATTTACTCCTCTACCTTTTCTGTTCTTAAATGATTCAGTCATTTAATTGGCTGACTATATGATAAGAAACATGACTATTTATTTTAGCCCTGCAACGAACAGATTGAGTGTAAACAATTTGATAATCCACCTGTCTGTTATGAGCAGGTTTATCTATTAATCTGTTAAATGGGGAATAAAATGTATTTATTGGTGGCAATTATTAAAATTGTCATCTATCATTTTCCTATCCATCCGTCCGTCAAAACAATTATTAAGAAACTCTAAAGAAATTCTAATGTTGTTTAGGTCAACAGCCGAAAGGCTGGTTTGAACATCTAGAGGTTTTACTAATTAAAAACGAGGAGTGAGGTGGTTTACTATCTGCTTCCTTACTGAATTGAAAGAATATGCTTATCAGCATACCAGGTTCTCCGAAAAGCACGCACTTTCCACCCTGCAAATGACATCATCACTTCATTCACCTCAGGGTCTGGCTGAATAGTGAAATACATTACTCTCAGAAAATATAACTCTGACTACTGTTCTTTACACCTCTACCTCTTCTCTTCTTAAAAAGTTTAGTCATATACTTAGCTGACTATGTGATAAGAAACTATACGATAAGTTAAAAATTAATTAATTAAATAATTAATTGATTAATCAGTGATAAGTGTCAAATATTAAATTTTTTGTTGCCTACAATTGAATATATAGCCTTTCTGAAAAAGAGAATGTCGGTTTTTATAAATGGACCGAAATAAATCCTTTTCAGGTAAAGTATTATAGCTCATATTTCTATGTTTAAAATTTCTTTATATAGGGAATTCAGCCGGAGGCAAACCTCCAGTTCGGTTTGTATTATATGATATTTCTGTCGCAGCATCTTTGTAATCTTTTTCTGAAATTGTGAAGCAAATGTCATGGCAATGACAGTGCGTGAGAATTTGAATTGATTTGTCAATGTAAGTAGGGTTGAGTAAAAACTCACACAATCTTCTTTCCCTGGTGGAAATATTTTTTAGTTTCAATATCACGGTTTAGCATAAAATTTTGTATTTTAGAGAGACTTCAAAATATCAAACGTAAAATAAATAAAATATCATTCCTATCTACTTTACTGAACTTATAAATATATTTACTATTTTCTTGTAAATCGTAGATGTACATCTTTCCACGAAAAAATTTGAGAAAGCGTTAAGTGACTTATTATTTCTAGAAGTTCTTTTTCAGCCCTACATTCTAAGTATTGGTTTACTGCAGTATTTTTTAATTTATTCTGTCCAACAGCTGTTCTCGTTTTTTTTTTTTGCTTTTTTCAAGAGCTAAGTTGTCAAAAATTGTGTTAATCCATTTTTTACTCAGTTTGTAAGTTTTCTCGATAGCCTTTCTACTTTCCTTTAACAAATCGTCTGACCTAAGAACCTATACTCTTACTTTAGCGTCTACTCTCTAGTGTCTTTATCAGCCGTTTGTCATTCTGATACATAACATTGCATACAGTATAACCATTTTTATGTATTTTATATATACTTATATTTTTTTATTTATTTATTTATTTATTTAACGTCGCATCAACTGTAAGGTCATTAGCGACGACGTTGGGGTGTAACTATGCGTAATGAGGATGAAATGATTTTTGTACCGTATGAAAATATGCTATGCCTGAGTGGGATTCGAACCCAGGACCGCATGATGAGAGGCGAGCACGTTACCAACTACGCCAGTTGTAGTTTTTGTTGGCAAATATTGTATATTTTGTTGTTTGTATTGTACAGCATTATAATGGCTGTATTGTTGTTTAACTGTATAGAACCTTATGGAAGGTAAGCAAAGCAATCTAAGTAAATGGAAGTGCATTGTATTGTAAAGTAGAATAAAATTTTGTTGTACTTCAAAGTTTTATATCTTGTTATTTATTTTGTAACGAACCGAATTTCTGTTGACGTTAATTCAATCTTTACAAGAGTCTTAGAATTGTTTACCAAATTATAAATTAAATAATAAATCAGACTAAATTATAAACTTAAAACTGTTGTTAAAATGTATACAAGTTTTATGAAAATATTTTGCTCGAAATACTGAAGCTTAAATTATTTCCGATGCAATTTGACTTTTTAATAAATGAGTTTAAAAAATATTTCGTTTGGTTTTCTTATTTTCTTTACAGTTTAAACAACAGTTGAACAGTTTTGGAACAAGCTGGTATTTACAAAAGTATGTTACATCTTTCTAAATATTAAGAAAAATTACATTGTATTAATTTATAAGATAAAATAGAAAATAGAGTTTTAAATTATTTACAACAGAATGTATTCTTTCTTTCCATTTGTTATAAACTCGCATAGTACTATTCACATTTCTCACAGGGCGTAAAGAGAAAAATGCATGGCAAGACAGCTAAGACGTCAGTCGAATGTTAATCTAGAGCAAGGAACAAAACTCCGTTTTGTTGTAGTACAGTAATATGAAACGAAACTTTCTGTTCCCTTGAGTTCAATAAAAAAGAATTTCCGGAATATTTCTTTCCAGTACGTGCTTATGTACGATATCCGTGTAAAAGCTTCAGGGTGTAATTTTTTGTGACATATCTATTTAACACATCTCAAGGATTAAATACAAATAAATTGTTTCGTATGAAATAGAAAATTTTAAAAGTTTCCAATATTTGAAAAATAAATTTATGAACGTTCAAATAAATTTTAACACACCAAATATTAAATTAAAATCATAATGAAAAAATTATTTGGGAATAATTAAATACGAGTTGTGGCTATTAAATAACGAGACTGACGTTGTAAAAAAATTTATTTTATACATAATCACTTATTGTCACCTTCAATATACACTCCTCCTCTATCCCTACAACGCTCCATGCGAATTTTTCATTGTTGGAAACAGTGCTGGAAGTCATCTTCTGTCAGCTCCTTCAAGACACGTGCCGCTTTCTCTTTTACAGCTTCCACAGACTCAAATCTTGTCTCTTTTAATGCAGATTTCACCTTAGGGAACAGGTAGAACATAATAACATGTGATGAAACGTGGTTTTTTACTTATGATCCGGAAACGAAGCGCCAATCCATGCACTGGAAGAGCCGAACTTCACCGAGAGCCAAAAAAGCTCGAATGAGCAAGTCAAAATTTAAAGTAATGATGATTGTTTTTTTTTTTTTGATATCCATGGAATTGTGTAAGTCAAACAATTAATAATTAATTGTTTGACTATTAATATAGTAGTAGTAATATTAATTATTAATATTACTACCTTGAGTTACTTTCTAAACTACGTTAAAGAGTAAGGAAAAACGCCCCGAAATGTGGAAGAACAAATCATGGGTTCTCCACCAAGACATTGCGGCAGCTCATTCCGCGTTATCTGTCAAAAGGTTCCTAGCCAAATACAGCATCTCAGTGTCAGAACATTCACCTTATTCACCAGATCTTGCACCATGTGACTTCTACCTGTTCCCTAAGGTGAAATCTGCATTAAAAGGGACAAGATTTGAGTCTGTGAAAGCTGTAAAAGAGAAAGCTGCACGTGTCCTGAAGGAGCTGACAGAAGATGACTTCCAGCACTGTTTCCAACTACGGAAAATTTGCAAGGAGCGTTGTAGGGATAGAGAAGGAGTGTATATTGAAGGTGACACTAAGTGATTATGTACGATGTCAGTCTTGATTTAATAGCCACACCTCGTATATTTGAATTCTCATTATCGCCTTTACTGCTCCAGAAAAATTAAAAAAGCACTGTTTCAGTTCTTTAAAAAGACTTGTGCAGCCTGCAAACAGTTTGTACAGCCAGTACTTGACCACACTATTACGCACGAGAAAAAAGTATTGTAACGTTATTCCTGGATTCGACGTGATGATGGAAGAGATACATCACATAAAAATAATAAACAACGTTGGTTCAAAGAATTTCAAGAAACTGGATCAGTTATCAAGCATAAATGAACCCCAATACTTTAATACATTTGTCACCCAGGCTTTGAATGAAAAATTTCCACACCGATGGATAAGCCGGCGAGGACCTATACCCTGGCCTTTAAGGAGTCCAGACCTGACACCTTGGGATTTGTTCTTATAGGGGTATATCAGAAATATTGTTAATTCAAAGAATATTCGAGACCTAAATCCCCTAAAAGAAAAAAAATGAAACATTGACAACCTAAGTAGATATGTTAACTAACGTTTTGTCAAAAAGTGAGTATCGACTGGATATTTTACATGCGACCAATTGTTCACATATTGAAAGTTATTAGTCCTGTAAAAAAGAACTGTCAAGGCGATAAAACGTTAAATAAACAACATGAACTGTAAGTATTTTTGTTTTCATTTCACCCATGTTTAAACCTTCACCATTTTTACTTTATTTTGCCTATATGAATATATAGATAGGAAAGTATTGTTTTCATGTCGATTTTCCGAAATCGAGTTTTCACCGGAACAACACGTTTTCAGACCCCCTGAACCCAAAAAAACATGTTTTTAGCGATTGGCCTTTGTGTGTGTATGTGCGTGTGTGAACAAAATGTCTCAATAACGGAACATCGTACAAATTGAAACTTGAAACATAAGTTACACACTAATACAAGACCCGACACGAACGTTTTCATCAAAATCGGTCAACCGGAAGTAGTAGTTTATTAGTCTCATTTTTTACTTTTTTGCCATTTGCTCAAAAAACCGCTCCTACGATTTATTTTTTTAAAATTTACTACATTTTTTATGTTCTACAAGATAGGGTAGGCGCCATGCTGCTGATATTCTTAGGGAGGCTGTTTTCTCGTAAAAAGTGTTTTTTTTTAAGATTGCGGCTTTAATATTCATTTTAACGCAAAAATGTTTATAATAAAAGTTGTAGAGAATTAAAAACCTACAACTTTATTTCAGACATTTTTTGTACAACGCTTAGTTTAGCGGTAATTAGCGATTTCCTGTTTTTTTTCTTACGAAAACGTGCAAAAGAATAGATTTTTTAAGATTTTAGCCTTAGCATGCATTTAACAACAAAAGTGTATAATCAAATTTACAGGAAATTGACTGATCTACAACTTTTATTTAAATCATTTTTCTCTGCAGAGCCTAGTTTAAACGTGAAAGAGATTTACCGTATTTTTAATCCAAACTAAGGTTGATGTTCATTTTGCGTCTTTCACTCATTAATAAAATATAGTTATGTTTATTGAGGTTACATTTTTGTTTATTTCTAATGGTTTATTACTAATGTTAGGTTATATTGTTAATTATTTGCATTGGCAAGAGAACGTTGTATGAGTGTGTCACGCCAGATTTTTTACGATGACACTGTATTAAAAAATTATATATATAAAATTCTAAGTACACAATATATTATGCGTTACTCTGGAAAACTGTAAGTAAGAAATGCATGGTGGTTAGTACGAGGTAAAACTTTAAAATGTTCTGTATTGCACATTAAATATCGTTGAAGCTTTTATAGTGTTTATTCGGATAAATTGAGTTTATTTACTTTGAATACATTATTTAGAGTACTATTATCTTGTTTTATTCACTTTCCCTCTCCATACAATGTCTTAATGTTCTTTTACTAAAGTAGTAAAGCTATTACGTGTTTGGAATAGTTTTCTTTTAGTATATTGTTCAATAATCAAGCAGTAGTAACGGAGGTTTTACAAATACACTTATTCTTGTTTTATAAAGACAATATAATCAATTTAAATATTTTTAGTCAAGATCTATAAAGTTACTGTTAAATACAATCCTTTGGAAGAATAATGCCTTAGAATATTTGAAATAATTGTAATTGCGTATTTTTGTATGCGAAAAATTTTAAGGTGAGTACAGAGTAGAATAACGCAAAATAAGTAATTATCTTCTTCCGACAAGATTTTTCCAGGGATTTATATTAAAGTTTGTGTCTATAACAGGCAAGTGGAAATGATTTGCACTCATTCTGCTAATTTCAGAGCTACAAAATATAGTCTGTTTCTTATCACATGGTCAGCCAATTATATGACTAAAGCATTTAAGAACAAAAGAGGTAGAGGTGTAAATACACTAGAAATTAATTTCATTACACACTTAGATCTGTTTGCACGTTCAGTTGACACAACGGAGCAGTCAAGGCAGTGTATTTCTTATGGGGAGTTGACTGCTACTAGCACATAACCTACACGAACACGGCTTTATAGATCAATCAATGCCATCATAACCAATAGCATTCCCCTACCCCGCGAACCCTTCAATAAAAAACCTTTATAATGTAGAGTAGTCTATGTGACTAATAATTACTAATTTACACTATAAGTTTATGCTCAACTTCATTTATGCGGATTCCAAATGTGAAATATTTTTTCGATATCTGTACTGGGAAAGATTTCTTAGATTTCTAATAACCGATTGCGTCATTTGTTTACATTTATGACGCAGCGTTAAGAAAGTTTAGCGAGGGAATGTGAAGAAGGCATTAGTAGATCTGCAGAAAAATAGAATAGATTTATTCATTTTAACCCTCCTTAATAGAAGAAAATGTTTTTACGGTTTTTTTATTTTTTAAAATTCAATTAAACATACTACATAATATATAATTATTTTTCTATTAAGCAAAACCTGAATTGTTACACCTTACAAAATATGGGTTGTAGAGGTTTAAAAAATTAATTTATATACGCATTCAGATGCCTTTAATTGATGTTTTTAGTTGACTAATAGCCGTGAAGATTCCCATAAAATCAAATTGTGTCAACTGAAAGGGCAAACGACTACATTTTATAGGCAGTGATTACCGGTCTACTTTGATGGCTAGGGTTCAGTTAACCATACTCTCTGAGGAATGGTCGGCCTGGGTCTGTACAAGACTACACCTCATTTAACCATCATCCTCATCTCAATAGGTCATGGCGTTGCTTATTGTTTAGAATTTAACAGATTGCAACGTACACAGATTAGGAATTTTTTTTAAATCGATTGCGAGCAACACAAATAATTTGAAATTTTGTAGAATTAGAAATGACGATTTGAATGTGATGAATATTGAACAGTCACTATTTATTAGTGATAGCTGTAATTTTAATAATTATTATTTAAATGTCACAATATTAAAATCAACAAAAAATTAACGGATGTAATGTTAAATTTTAATAAATATTTTTTGGTACCTAAACGAAATTTTTTGATCGAAGTTCATTAAGTTTTCCGAAAAAACCTTTAATCAGGATATAATCTACCTGAAAACTCATTTGAAACTTCGGTTGAATATTGCGTGAATGAACCAACCATGCTTAATGAAGAGAAAGATAAAAATGAATGTGAATACCGATGAGCACAATTGTGGCAGAACAATGTAACTTAATATTCTTCTAAATGAGACTCTCTATTAACGATTTTAATCAATGGATTTCTGTGGAACCATTCAATGCAGTCGGTGATTATTAAACAATGGAAAATGGTTACACTAATTGAATATTTCAAACTTGATTGGTATTTATCCATCCTTTTTGATGAATAGAACTATCAGTACCACCAACAAACAGTTCTTAATTTCCTGTTAATTCTCTATTATTAATCCTTTACTACATAGAATTATAATCTTTAACTATTATCTAACATTGTAAAACGTACAAAACCTTTCTTCATTAAAGCGCTCTTACAACACAAAAGAACTATTTAACAGTTTAAATTCGGTTTTTGCTACCATGAAGTAATTCAATAAATGTCACTCATTTTAAACGTTGAATTTCATTAATAAAAATGTATCTTCATTTTTACTTTCTCTTACCTATATGAATATATAGGAAGGAAAGTACCTACTGTTTTCATGTCGATTTTTCAAAATCGAGTTTTCAGCGGATCTACACGTTTTCAGACCCTCTGAACCCAAAAAAACATGTTTTTAGCGATTGGTGTGTGTGTGAGTGTGTGTGTGTGTGTGTGTGTGTGTGTGCTTGTGAATAGAATATCTCAAGAAATGAACATCGGACGAACTTCAAACTTCAAACTTAAGTTAGATACCACTAGAGGACCATACACGAATATTTTCATCAAAATCGGTCAACCGGAAGTAGTAGTTTATTCGTGCCGTTTTTCACTTTTTGCGATTTTCTCAAAAACGGCTCCTACGATTGTTTTTGAAATCGCCTCATTTACTACATTTTTTTATGCTCTACAAGATAGGGTAGGCGCGATGTCTGCTGAAATTTTCTTAAAAATTGTTTTTTTAAGATTGCGGCTTTAATATGTATTTTAGCGCAAAAAATGTAAACCTTGTAGAGAATTTAAAGTCCTACAACTTTTATTTCAAACATTTTTTGTACAACCCTTAGTTTAGCGATAGGTAATTAGTGATTTTCTGTTTGTTTTTCATGAAAATCTGTAAACAAAATCGTTTTTTAAGATTTCAGCCTTAGTACGCATTTTACGACAAAAGTGTACATAATCAAATTAATAGGAAATTAAAAGATCTATAACTTTTATTTAGCATTTTTCTCTACAGAGCCTGTTTAGCGTAAAAGAGTGATTTTCCGTATTTTTAAGCCAAACTGATGTTAATTTTAATTTTGCATCATTCACTCATGATTAAACAAGGTTATATTTTTTGAGGTTAGGTTTTTGTTTATTTCTAATATTTTATTACTAATGTTAGGTTATATTGTTCATTTTTACATTGGCAAGAGAAAGTGTGTTTCACACCAGATTTTTTATTTACATACGAACTGATATTTAGTACATATTTTTTGCGTTTTAAAAATCACATTAAGGTCTTAGTAATTACTTTGAGGTTAGATGAAAACATGTGTTTAAATACCTAATAATTTCCAGATCCTGCCGGGAATCGAACCTAGGGGACCTTCCACTTGGAATGCTGACCACTACGCCACGGAGGCGGCCATGATTTTGTATTTACGCCGTTAAAATTAAATTAGAACATCTAATTCTCAATCGTTTTGTTTTATAAGTACTTCTTTAACGTCGATCAAGAAAAAAAAGAGGAAATTTTATATTTCACTGATTTATATAAGTGGTAAGCGGTGTTTGCTAACGTAAGCGGGAAGCCTAGATCTAATGATGCGTAAGAAATTTTATTGGATTGAAATTTTCAAAATTGCCTTTACTGTAGATCGTCGTATCATGAGCATTATATCTTTACTTCATTTTCTTGGCACATAAAGTTTGTATCTCAAAATGAATTACTAAGTTATACTTTCAATTTCCTCGAAAATAAAGACATTACAGTAATGGTTTTCCTATTTTATTTTTACAATTATTCAATTTTTATTATTGTCAACAATACGTATTTTGTACTTTCATTCCTTTTTTATGGTGTTATTAGCCGCCTATAACAGACAGGTGGGGTGTTAAATTACTTCCACTCAATCTGTTAGTTCCAGGGTTATAAAAAATAGTTTTGTTTTTTATCATATGGTCAGCCAATTTAATGACTGAATCATTTAAGAACAGAAGAGGTTGAGGTGTAAAAGACACTAATCAGCGTTTTCTCCTTTGAAAGTAATGAATTTCATTATACAGCCTGTAGCATTACAAAAGGTACAAGGTGATTAATAACCACGTGTTTATAACCTATTGATATTATGTAAACATTTATATATAATTAAATTATTGCATTTTGTAAATTATTAAACTGGCTAACTGTAATTAAAATCTTATTTCTAAATTTTTAAATTAAATAACTTAATAATCTCAGCTAAAAATTAAAAATCAAGTGTTAATTTAGTGATGGAAGTTTTTATGTTTAAATGAATCAAAAGCGTGTTTAAAAGTTACAAAAAACATTTATTAAAATTTTAAAATAAAGAAATACCTACGGAGATCATCAAATAAGTTTAAAAGACATATTTAAAACACAAATTCATATTTTATTTCAAAGTTTTAAAAATTATAAAACAAAAAGTAATTAATATAAGTGAATGCATATTTGATTTGGTGTGCTGTTGACCGGGGCAATTTGAAGAGAAAAGTTGTGTTTGTGTGCGTTTTGATTTATGAAAAAGTGTAAAATAAATATAAAGTATAATTGTTTTATAATTCATAGTATAAAGTCACAGATAGACCTATGAAATAAAATTGAGCTAAAGAACATTAGACTAGTAATTGAATTACGGCAAGAACATATTAAAATACGAACGGAACATTGAACGAAACTCTTAAGGCGAGCGACGGACTTCAGAAATGATAAGTATAGAACATTAACGGGCAAACTATTAAATATTAATTCAATAACAGCTGAGATAGACTATATAAAATATATTATTAATAATAATAACTAAAATTAATAATATCTAAAATATTCTACATTTGGTTTTTTTAAAAACCTGGCAGATTCAATTAAAATTTTATTTAAAACCGATTTTCTTTTATTTATTTTGATTGTCATTTGTTTTTATGTGTTAAATAAGTTATGTAAATACTAAATGTTAAAAGCCAGACCCTGTAGTGAATGAAGTGATGGTGTCATGTGCAGGGTGAAAAATGAGTGCTTTTCGGAGCGCCTGGCATGTTGATAACCATACTTTTCAACTCAGTGAGGAAGGCATAAGTAAACCACTTTCTCATCGTTTTACTTAGTAAAACCTCTTAAGGTTCAAACCAACCTTTCGGCTGATGACTTAAACAACGGTGTTATTAGGGAATCGTTTTGTTCGTGCCCTATTTATTATTTCCACGTAGTACTTCAAAAGAAAGACAAAAGTCCTTTAGTAGTCCACACTGCACATGGATTAATCTATTATTGCAAACAATACACATTTTCCTCCTGTGCAATACTTCACTCAAGTTCTTGTAGGGTTCACATATTTCCTGTATAATAATAAGTCAATAGACAACTTTTAATAATATTATTAATTTTTGATTGTAAATTGCAAAACAAAACAGTTAAAATCAACGAGGTCTCGGTTTCGATTCCTGGCCAGGGTCTGTGCATTTTCACGAGTCAAAACCCACTGTTCTCGCTGCATAACTAACCGCAGTCACTAATAATCAAGCAGTTGATGAGACTGTAAATTTTATAAAAAAAAACTGTTTAAAATAAGGATACAAATGAAATTTGTGATGTAACAAAGTTTATTTATCAAATTATAATCTCATGTATGAAATAACCTTTATATTTTTATATTGATCATATATTATTTTATTTATTTATTTTAGTGCTATATGGTATAAATTTATAAGAACCAATATAAATATTTTATGCTGCACTTACCCTCTTGCTACAGAGCTTTTGGAGAGAGAACTAGCTTTGAACATAAAGAAAAATTGCAAGATCATAGCTGAGTACTTAAAAATGTTGCTGAATTGTAAAGAATTCGAAGAGAAATAGTCAAGAAAAGATTCAAGACGAAGAAACAAAATGTCGTCACCACCAAATTTAAGAGAACGTTGGAGGATAGTCACAGAACTGAACAGCAGCGCTTCTGTAGGACAGTCGATCATTAACAATATACCTAAAGTGTCGGATCAACGGTTTAAAGAAGTCAAAAGGATATTAACAAACACGGAATAAACTGAGAAAACTTAATGAACCAAAATTTTGACAACTAATTAAGGACTTTAAGGACTTCCATTAAGAGCAAAACCAAAACACCGGGTGGAGAAAAGACAGGAGAAAAGCCTACAGTCAGCGAATGCTGAGAATGTGGGTTGCAAAAAGAGCTTTCAAAAACGTTTAGTCACTTCACGAGGTCTTAAATTGGCCTTACCAATTTAAAGTCATGTGCACATAATTTTTCATAATGTATTCATATTTTGATAGGTTTTTATGCTTGTGTCATATTTGTAAATTAATGAAGAAGTGAAATATATACGTGATATGAAGACGGTATTAGTTCAATATACATTCGTTTCGGTGAAGTATTTATTATAAAAATTTTATTTCTTTATATATATATATATATATATATTGAATTAATATAAATTATACATTTCTACAGTAGATACTATTATAGTATAGTTCACCCATTATGAAAAGGGTAAGAAGAATATTCGATAAGTGGAAAAAGATAAGAGTAAAAGAGAAAAGGAAAACGTAGAAAAAAGGCGAGTGAAACTTGTACCAACTAACGGAGAACTTTTGCCAAGAGCCAAACTCTTCCTATTTTCGTACAAATCTAATAAAAAATAAATAGGAAAAAGGATCGAGGGTGGAGCGTGACACAATTTTATAAAAAGGAAGATCCCTATTCCACCAACTAAATAACATGGTTTAATGTTAATACGTACTACAAATTTGTTGAACACCAGGAAACATAAATTAACTTGCCTTTCAGAGATTTATTAGCCATCTAGGTAGAATATTTTATGTCACGCTTTTATTTAGTTTTTGTTTACTTTTTGTCGTTTTGAATTTTGATGTAGGTGGAAATTATAATTTTATTTTATTGCTGCTGTTGGTAGTGTTGTTAGGTAGAACTTGAAAGATAACTTAAAAACGTAGAATACATTTTTTGTGTTACATCTCACCATTTAGCAATTATTGCTAATGCAGATGATGAGAAGGATTATAGATGAAAATGAGTGATGAAAAAATGCCACCTGTCCGGGAGTCGAACCCATGATCCCGGCGTAAAAGCCAGTTGTACTGAACTGGGTTCTGGTAGATATGTAAGGTTTATTATAATTTGTTTTACTAAAAACCGTAAAACTTACAATTTATTTAACCATTTTGTTGCTTACGCACTACAATTTTATTTTATTTTAAATTAAGTAGTACTAAATTAAATATTAAGAGCATTATAGTACAAGGAAGAAGTTAATGTGACATTAAAATAAAATATTCTATATATTTATTTTTCTTCTTCGTCGTCTTCTTCTTCTTCTTCTGCTCACAATCAAGGATTAAGCTTCTACCTGTACCAACTCGCAACAGCGACAAATATGGATTATTGCCATCTTTTGCGTGGCCTCCCAACATCTCTTCTCCTCACCCGTCTGTATTGCAAAACACTGAAGGTGTTCCTTCCCTCGGATATTCTCTCTACGCGCTCACTCCATCGATTTTAATATTCTACAATCTTCCCATTAAGGTTGTGAACATCCAATTCCGTTCTTATGTCCTCATTTCTTAGTTGGTCCCTACGACGGCAATCTTTTGTTCTTCGCCGGAATCGCATCTCTGCCGCCTGTACTCTACTCTCCTGTGGTCTGGTACATATAATCCACGACTCACTTTCATAGAGTAGGACTGGGGCAGCTATTACCTTGTGAAACTTTATCTGAGTTTTTTTTTTGTTTTCCTAGCTCTATGGTTCTTCTAATATTGTCACACACTTCTTGGAATTTTCCAACTTTCTTCGCTATATCCAATATTGACCAAACACGATGTCAGAGCCTAAATAATTGCATTGTGATACTTGTTTGTACATTACATCATTTACCACAATTTTAGAACCGGTAGGATATTCAGCAAAAAATCCCATTTTTTTGACTTTTTAAGGAAACGTTGAAATTATATTGTTTGCATAATTCATTCAAAACGTACACCGATCTCTGAAGCTCATTCTCAAATTCTTGCACCATCCACAATTCTATTTACTTTCTTTATATAAATTTAAATATATAGAAATTAATTTTAAAATAGCTATTTCATGTAATTGGTTGTGTTTTTACAATAAAATTATGTAATATATTTAAATTTAAAGTTAAACCAACTGTAAATTCAGAAAATGAAGAGTAATAAGTAGTATACAATGTTTTACAAAGGATAGTATTCAGTTAAAAAGCAAGTATCTCGAATAATAGTAAAATGAGTCTAATATTCTATTTTACTTGTTTTTCCATGAGGTAAAAACATTTTCTTGACTGGGCAGGATTTACTGGAATAAATTTCAAGTTTTCCGTTTTTCTTGTTTTAAGAAAGACGGTGAGCAAATTTACTTTAAGGGATGGTATGGTAGAGACGTTAAAGAAAAAAAGCGTTCTTTATTCAACTCTTTGGGAACAGAGACGTGCTGGAATGTTTCCCCTTTAAAATAGTTCGTTCCCAAAGCTTAAAGCGGGTCGTATGATAAAAATCACTACTTTACAAAACACAGTTCACTTTAACGGTAGAACAAGATGCGTTATAGCCATTGTGGCTACCGGATTATGGTTTCCTACGTAATGTATGTGGGTTTTCGTGTACATCTATATAACATTTTAGACCTACGCATTTTCAGCTTGATACAATATAAATTTCTACACAGTTTCAAAAATAATATTGTGCAGGATAAATTTTTTAATTTAAAATTTAAGAATTTATTTTTCTGTTAAAAAATGTTTGTAGACTATAAAAGAAAGGAGAACAAAATTAAATTGAATGTTGATGTAAAAATAAAAAATGAAGTTGAGTTCACAAAAATGAAAACCCATTTTAAAAACCAACACTGTTGTTTAATATTATTTATTGCGCAATGTATTCGTTTATTTTATGGTTGACCTACAGGGTTTGTCTGCTGGCAAAGTTGTCTAGAGTCAGCTGGTATAAATTATAGCAAATTTTTGGAGACGAAGATTCCGTGGTTCAAATCCTAGTTAACGTTGTTACTTTTATACATATATACCTCGTAAATGATATAGTGATTACAGGTGTACTTTGATAGTTGAGGTTCAGTTAACCATACAATCACATAAATAGTCGGCCTGAGTCTGTACAAGACTACACCTCATTCATAATATAACATCCTCATCTCGTGGCGTTGCTTATTATTCTTAAATTTAACAGATTGCAACGTACACATATTAAAGTATAACATTTTATTTTATGGTTGGATTTTTTATTAAGCAAATTTTTTTTACCATACTGCAACATAAGTTTGACTTTTCATTTTAAGTATGACTAGTCTGCGTGTTTCTCCAGTATTCGGCATATTTTAAATATTTAAGACTGTCCTTATTTAGTACATAGAACATAACTTCAGTTGTCAGAAAAAAGACGGCCATTTTGTTTTACAAGATCAGCCATTTTTTTCAATATCAGAGGTTCACGGAAACATGATCATCTCGGCTTGTATTTATCCTAAAATCTTCAATATCTTGAAAAAAATCATAAACCACGTATTTAGTGTGTACATTTCGTACTTAAGGTTAACTTTAACGATTAAAAGTAACTTTACAATTTGGGAATTGAAATCTTTCATAAGTCAGTTTTCAACAAAAAAATTCTACCTGAAGGAAAAGTGATTTCCTCTTCAAAAATTTCCACTGCAAAACTTTCTATAAAAAGTCAATGTTGGCTAAGTTTTAAGATTAAGCAAAAAAACACGTTTCAAAGAAAAGAATTTCTAAATTTCATAATTTTTTAACGTTTAGCATATTCAAAGTCTAATATCACCATTATGTTAATAACTGTAATTATAAAACTTTCCTTTTTTGAAGCCCAACATGAAGTAAGTATGCAGTAAGATTTGGAGTTGCAGATTTAATGCATAGTGGAGATTCTGAACAATATTTTTTGAAAAGTAAATACGAATATACTGGAGGTGTCCATATTATCTGAAAACAACTAAACTTTAGAAAACAAAGTGTATTTCAGGAACTGGGATAATCTTAGTTGATTATCAAAGAAACCACTTCGATATGTATTTGAATTTATATTTTGCCTAATTGTTTCCACCATATTGAATTAAATGGCATCATATAAGCTAATTTAAATTTGCCCATGACGGGCAGGTAAAGTGTTTAATTATTTGCACTTGATCTGCTAGTATTAGGACTAGAAAAATAGTCCTGTTTGTTATTAAATGTAGTCCGTTTAATTTTTCCTCTACAGCAGGTATCATTTTCAATGGTAACAATGATTTTCAATGGTAACATTAATGCTGTTTTAGTCTTACCGTGATATATTCTTTGGTACCTTGTGGTACCGATACAGTCTTTAACGGAACCTTGTGGAAAGAATTATTAAAAAATGGACGAGCAATAAATTTCATTATTCTCAGATCAGTTTGCATGAGTTTACCTAAAAACTTATACGTAATAATTAAACTTTAAACTAGAAATGTTGATTGATTACATTGTTTTCAGTAAGCTAAGATAACATATTATAGGCTATAGACCGAATTATAGCTTAATGGAAATTAGATTGGAAAAATAATATATCACTGAAAAATATTCTTCTTTTAAAATTATCAGTAGAACACAAAGTGGAGTGAATAAAGAGATAAAAGTTTTTATTAAAGAAACACCCAAGGAAAGTACAGAATGAATAAATTAAGAGCAAAATGGAGGTCTAGTAAAGAAAAAAGTAATGAAGAAGAAGAAATAAATGAAGCAAGAACAAAAGGTACCTTGGAAAGCAAGATACACTTTGCATCTATTAGTTTAAGTAAAGCTAATTAGGTTCTTTCGATAAAACAAAGTGTAGTAGACGGCAAAAAGGGTTGAAGTCTAAAAGTAAAAATTGTGTAACTACATTTCACACAAATATTTGCTGAAAATGTTTTCTGATTATATTTTAGTTTTATTTTACTTTTGATTTTTCTAAAGGAGATTTTCAGATAAAACATAATTTTACTGTTTTACGTTTCTGCAGAAAACGATGATATTTTAAACAATTGCTTACCTATTTTACTTTCTATTGCCTATATAGAGTAAGTACTGTTTTCATGTCAATTTTTCTAAATCGAGTTTTCACCGGATCTACACGTTTTCAGACCCACGTGTACCCAAAAATCATGTTTTTAGCGATTGGTGTGTGTGTGTGTGTGTGTGTGTGTGTGTGTGTGTGTGTATGTGTACATACCATCTCAAGAACGAAACATCGTACGAAGTTGAAAGTTAAAACCTAAGTTAGATGCCACTAGAGGACCCGACACGATCATTTTCATCAAAATCGGTCAACCAAAAGCAGTTATTTATTCATCTCATTTTTCATTTTTTTGGGATGTTCTCAAAAAGGCTCCCACGATTTTTGTTTTACATCGCCTCATTTACTAAATTTTTTATGTTCTACAAAATAGGGTAGACGCCAGGTCTGCTGAAATTCTTGGGGAGGTTGTTTTCTTGTAAAAGAATTGTTTTTTTTTAAGATTGCGACTTAAATATGCATTTTAGCGCAAAATGTATATAATATTAACATTAGTAATAAAACATTAGAAATAAATAAAAAATAACCTCAATAAACATATTCGAATTTTAATCATTAGTGAAAGACGCAAATTGAAAACAACCTCAGTTTGGCTTAAAAATACGGTTTTCTTTATCGATGGTATTAAAATGACTCAATAATTTTACTTTGGTAGTAGAGAACATTAAAATAGATTTATTACAGTATTTTGTAAGTCTACAATCTACCAACAGTTCCATGGCATTTAAAATTTCTAGAGGTGCTTTAGGAAATGTAAAAGAAAAATATCTTTAGTTAATCGGTGACCAAACAAGAACTACAATTTATCTGTTCCTGTCTTAAGTCATCCGTCCATTTATTTTATATTTATTATCCTTAAATTCACTGTAACAGAAATTTCAAGTTATAATTTTCGTATAATTTTAATTGCCCTGTCTATATTTTCGTTTTGCCATGTGGGTTTAATTATTAATCATAGTTTTACATTGGTTAGCTAAGTTAAAGCATCAGCTAAATTTGTAAATTAATTGATCTATTTTAGATTGTGCCGTTAAAGAGCTAAAGATTTAGGTAAAAACTGTCATGTATGAAATTTTCTAAAAACTTTTAAAAGTTGATAAGTTTAGGTACTGCAAAACTTCCGTAATTGTAATGCAATTAGTAAACTCGTCCAGATTTAACAAAAGTAGTTGTTTGTTTTAACTAAGTTACTAAAAATTGAAAAATATGTTGGTCTGGAAACAATATTGTATGGACAAGTTAGAAGAAACCGTTGTTTTGTTTCTTTAAAAATACTAAAAAGAAGAAATTACTATACTACTGTTCTTATCAAGATGTGCTGTTTGTGCGAAAACAGACACGCTGAGTGGAAACAGACATACTGAGAGAAAAAGTAAAAGAAGAAAAACAAATTCTATCGAAGAAAAATAGAAAAAGTAGAGAAGAAAGAGCAGATGATGTTAAGAAAAGAAGGCAAAAGGAAGATGCGTGTGTTTGGAATAAGATGGGGTAGATTCATTGAAGCAGTGAAATGAGAGAGGTGGTACGGGGTTATAGAGAATGAGTTGGAAACGCGACGGGGAAAAGGGTGGCTATTTGTTTGGGGAAAACAAGGGAGTTGCTCAGATAATGCCAGTAATTCGGCTCAAAGACATTATCTGCGGAATTAAATGTTCACTCCACATTGTTTTCCATCTCTCGGTTAGGATTAAGCCTTTTATTAAAGTTAAATTTATTTTTAAAAATTAGAAAAGTTCTAGGTCTATAATTTTTACGCTACCCTATATAACATAAATACAGTTACATTAATCTCATTACTATAAAGAAACTCTCCATAAATATTTATTAGTTATTAATAAACTAAATAATAGTAAACTTTATAATGCAGTGAAAATATGAACACTTTTTCAGCAATCTGAACTCATCTGTAAGAACTTCTCGACATCTCCCAACTAAAATTAATATAGTGAGTACTACGTTAGCATAGTGAAAACAGAATGAAAGTAAATGATAATTTGAATTTAGTAGGAAAAATCAGAGCTTTAAAATATTTCTTTAGATTTATATTACTGTGCCAAAATAATAATAATAATAATAATAATAATAATAATATTGTTTAGATTACGAGTACTTTATTTTGAGTTTTGGATGAGTATTTCTTTGAATTTCAAACTCGTAATCTGGCCGGTGGAAAGCAGCAGAACACGCTGTTTTTTCCATTGATATAGTACTTAATGAATAAGAGCTGTAAAAACAGGATGGCATAGAATGTCCAGGCTTTCTACGTCTTGAACACAAGTTGTAAAAAATTCCTATCTTAAGGTTGCCTGTAACATACAACAACCATTATTTATAAATTTCTATGTTTACGTTGTTTTTAAGTTTTCTGTGTTAAAACGTTTTACAGTTATGCAATTTTAACTTTCCCAGATTTTACGTGTTTTGTGATTACTCCAAATTTAACTCTTACCTAATAGCATAGAGACATTCTACCACCTCCTTAAATTCTGAGGTCCAAACCTGTATAAAGGGTGTCTCATACTTTTTTGTTAATGACAAAACAGGTTATGTTCTATACGTTCATAATGAAATCGGGAAGTTCCTCTCAGATATCCTGAAGTATTACTGCTGTACAATTTTATAAAAAAAAACAATTCAAATTGTCAAAAAAAAATTAACTAAATAATTACAAGTTTTAGATCTACTAATGAATTTATAAATTTTTTAAAACGTATACGTTAGAATTTTATCGTTAAAATTTTAAAATTGTATAGAATGTTACTTAATTATTACTAAAGGGTAGTTATCACTGCAACGTTTAATTTAAGCTGTAAATATCTGATAAACTAATTTCTATCTGAAACGTCATGCACTATATTTTGAATTCTACCATAGATTGGTTCATTGACTCTCATTAAAAAATTATGTAATAAAACGATTTAATCCCCACCAGGGATTAGCCAAATTTGTAATAAATAATTAATTTAATATTGTATTCTTTATTGGTGTTGTATCAGCTTTCAAGTTTGATTTTATTATTTTTCCATTTTACCTTGTCCCCTATTTCATTCAATAAAACATTATTCACATTAATACATTATGATTTTTATTCAATTAATATATTTTCATAATTACAATCACAAGTTTCATTGTTTAAATGCAATTCTAAAATAATGCTCCTGTTCTTAATACTGTTAAATCAACTTACTGGTTTTATTTGATTTGAATGTTAAAAAAATCTAACAACAACAATTATTTATATGTATTAACATTTAACGTCCTTCTTATATAACTATGTATTTTTCAACTTTAAGTAAATTCTCTTCTAATATTAATATATTTTTTATAACGAATGTGGGACCTACTAGCTGGCTTGATATTCAGCCCCACACTAAAATAATTTACAATTTTTATTTTCTTCTTCTTAGTTGCCTAGTAACCATATTTTGTTAATGAAAATTAAATAATTTTTAAATATTTTATCTTAATCAGCTGGAATTATTTATATTTATTTCAATAGACTCAAATATAAACAACTCCAGATGTCCATTAAATTTGTCTTATTACAAATATAACTGAGGAAAACTACCAAATATACTTTTAAAGTTATGTCACTAACCAACTGGGATTTGATTTGGCTTAAATACTAAAACAAAAATAAAATAATTAATTAACTCTTGATATTTTATTGAAAACCCTATTAATTAATTAATTTATTTATTTACGTATTAAATTTAAATATATTATTTAGACATTGAATTCAAAATTTTAAGAAAAAAATTTAGTATTATGTGCTGCGATCTGTAAACAGTAACAAGAAACTTCTATCAGTCAAACTCAGTAAGTTTATTAATTTGTTTGATGTGCGTCGAAATATCACTCTAAAATGACTGCAGCAGAACCGTTCACCTTATACACGAAATTTCAAGGTTGAGAGTTTTGTTTACAAGTTTCAGAATTTATATTTTATCCCTTTCTGAGATACAACTCCTAATTTAACATTAACAAATAGCGTTAGTTCGAATCTCAACAGTTTAAAAATACAGTGCATTTTTAAAAACTATTAACCTATTACTTTTTATTATTTATTTGTTGTTTAAGATCACATATATACATCTTTGTTGTTAGTGGCCACAATAGAAAAACAATTGAAAAACAATTATAAAATCATGGTTGTACAATAAAATGACGTTAAAACTTTTTACTGTAACTAATTAAAATTTTGAATAAACTCATTACTGTTCACAGAATTTCTCAATCACAATATTATTAAATTTTACTTTTTAGGATCAAACAAGTTATAAATTTTATTATGTTATTTAAATTTGTGTTAGGCCGCCTCTATAGCTCAAGGGTAGCGCGTTAGCCAAAAATGTGGAGCTCCCGGGTTCGATTCTAGGGTCTGCAAATTTTCACAAGCTAAATACTATAATATATATAAAAAATTTGTGTTTAGGTAAACTTCCAACGTGGCCGGCCCGTGGTTTAGTAGTCAGCGCATTTGGATCCTGAGTTTGATTCCTGGTCAGATCTGCCATTTTTTCACGACTCATTTTCATGTATGTACTCTTCATCGTATGGATTAGCAGTAATCTACAAAACAGTCCGTAGCTGTGTTGCAAGTACGGCATTTTTATTGTTTTTGTCAATAAATAACTTTTTGTAAGTGCTGTGTGTCCAGTTCTAAGTCGAGTAATATTATAGCCTGTTATCTCCGTGTTGTAAATTCTGCTAGTTGCATATTATATAATTATATTTTTCCATATTCAACGTAATGTTGTCACTGGAATGTTAGTCCTTAAACGATTACATTTTTCCTCTAAGTTTTCTTGAGTACTATTTTTCATGTCGCTATATGATTGAATAGTTTTGTCATTTTGGGGTATGTGACGTTCCGATTTGGTTGCTTGGTCTGTATTAATTATGGTTTTATAAAAATAAGTTACGTTTTTGTTTAGGTCATCAGCCGAAATGCTGGTTTGAACCTCTAGAGGCTTTACTAAGTAAAACGAGAAGTGAGATGGTGTTCCATTGTCTTCCCCAATGAGTAGAAAAGTATGCTTATCAGCATGCCAAGCTCTAAGAAAAACATCTACTTTCCAGCCTGGAAATTACACTTTCACTTCAATCACGACAGGGTCTGGCTGTATGATGAAATTCAGTCTCAGACAAGATAACTCTAACTAGTGTCTTTTACATTTTACCTCTTCTGGCTGACCATGTGATAAAAAACAGAACTAGTTTTTGTAGCCCTGGATCTATCAGATCGAGAGCAAATAATTTAACACTCCAGCTGCCTGAAATGGGCAAACTACATATTAACCCTTTCAGTGCCGAAACAATATTTAAAAGTTTGATCTAAAGTGCCATTTAATTTGAATAGGCCCCTAAGGGTATACAAAACGTGCCAGCCCAATTTTCGAAAACTTGCAGGCGTAAGCTTGCCATTGCCGACCAAAATTTCAACGTTACAGAAAAATAAAAAGTGCTGTTAAAAATTAATTTATATTGTGTACATAAAAAAAAGAAATCGGTCTAACACTAAAAATAATTCAAAGTATTTTTTTTAGTTTATATAAAGTCGCTTCGACAACTTGGTCATTAGCAACTATTGTGGGGTTTGGTATCTTAACGGTGGTTTTAACGTGTTCCGGGTCTTTTTGCTTTATAGGCTAGCGTGCTAGTCACTACGCCACGGAGGTGGTTTCGAAATACATTATTCCATTAATTTTTGTTTAAAGTTTTTTTTTTTTGAAATGTTCGGTTATCTGGACGATGGCAGTTTAAGCATAACTTACGGATGTTCGGTAACCCGGATATTATAACTACGTAAAATATATCGACGTCCTGTCCTCCGGATGTTGGTACTGAAAGGGTTAAAATAAATTCTGGATAGAAACAAAGTTTTATTCACAAGTTCCTCTGGAAAATTTTACTATATTACAAATTGAATAATTATCAATATTGTAGATATATTACTAGTAACGTCGAAAAGTTATTTAAACTAAATATTTAGATCTTCATAATTTACAAATTAAGGTAACAAAATCAAATAATCTTTAATATTTAATCAGGATTAAATTTCAACATAAACCATAGATGGGTATCATGTTAAATTGCCATAAAATTTACGTAATTTAAATGTACACTTGTACGAAGTACGTTTCCGATGAATATACATGGAATGGTAATCGTAATGTATACGATAAATTTACATAGCAATGCATGTGCTTGTATGTACAACAGGAAATTTACTAGGGAAATTCTATTTAAAAAATACTGTATTAACACCCACATGAAATTCGAATAAATTTATATACCTACCTTTTAGCAGTGGCAGAAGGTGGATTCACATGACTGATAATCTCTCATCATAATTTTATAACCTCCCCATCCCTTAAATGAAATTCATTATGAACTATAACCCCTTTTTGCTACATGTAAGTGTAAAATGTTAAATACTACATAATTATATAAGTAAAATATTAAATTTCATTACATTAATAATCAGCAAAATATTTGAAAGTCGCATAAAACAATTAAAAATAAATTTATAATTAACTATAAATTATTGTGACACTTATTTCTAAGGTCCATTTTGGGTTCGGAGTAAATTAAATTACAAAATGAGTCTTATCTGAGAATAAATTTCAATATTATTACAATTAACTTACAATAAATAACAATCGAATTACTATTAATTGATCACAAACTAAACTAAATAAACTACGTAAATAAACTAAACTAATAATAAACTAATAAATAAACTAAACTAAATAAACTATCGTAAACTAAATCTTACTTACAAACGATACCACATAATAAGCGTCAGACAATACACAGTGCACGTTGACCTTCTTCAAACATAACTGTTAAGCACTACGCGGTATACACTCGTAGAACACAGATCAAAGACTAAGACTAGGTTATAAACGGCGTGCTCTTCATATAGTTGAAGCTATGGAAGTTACGAGAAGGACAGAGATTTTCGATATAAAAATTAAAATTCAAGTTTTTACAAACGTAAATAATTCATAACTAAGAATGGTTACAAAAATAGCCAATTATCTAAAAAGATACCCGACTCTTTTAGGTAGCCGTACAACGATAGGCTGATCTAAACTATAGCCTACATAACCATTTGTGCATTATGTTGCTATTTCCTAGAAACCATATTTATTATTTACTACTACCTATTATTATTTACATTTACTCCTTTTAAATCTCGGTCATTCTCCAGAATTCTCGAACACTCTTTTCCTTTAGATATTGTCACATTATTATTAATTTTAATATTATTATAACCATGTTGTTATTTAGGTCACTATCCGAAAGGTTTGTATGAACCTGCAAATGTTTTACTAAGTAAAAACGAGGAGTGAGGTGGTTTACTATCGTCTTCCTTACCGAGTTGAAAGAGTATGCTTATAACATACTCTTGCCATGCCATGCCTCTTTAAAGCATCTGTTTTCCGTCCTGTAAATTACACCTTTACTTAATTCATTACAGGGTCTGGCTGTATATTAAAATTCATTACTTTCAGCGGAAATAAATCTGACTATAATCCTTTTTACGGTTGATGAGCTCTGCTGTTCCACGCATTTAGACCAATCAGAACGTTTACCAGCGTTGTCAGATTATACGAATGTTTCAGCTTGACAAACATTACGCGCGCATGCGTATAAGAGCCCAGTAGTTCACTCGTGTCTTCCATCTCGTACTGAACACATCGATTATAGAGCGCGTTAACTTGCAATCCTTTATACTATAATCAGCTGATTGTAAGTTCATAGGTTATAATAATTGTTATTGAATGACCAAAAAAATGGCTGACGAAATATATAACAGAGTTATGAGAGCAAATATTGGCAACGTTGCTGGTAAGTCATTCGCTAGTTATGAAGTGGGTAGGGGGCAACGCGTACGTTCAGGCCTCATCAGCCCTGAAAAATAGTTTAATGTCTTTTACTTCTCTACCTCTTCTGTTCTTAAATATTTTACTCATAAAATTAGCTGATTATGTGATAAGAAACAGAACTATTTTTTGTATCCCTGGAACCAGCAGACCTTGTGCAATTAATTTAACACTCCACCTGCCTGTTATAGGCAATTATAACCATAGTATCATTAAAATATAATGATTACAGACAATAATTATATGAATCATACTTTGTATTAAATAACCATGTTGTTATATATAATTATTTTATGTAAATAAACTAAATTCTCTTTAGGGAAACATTTAGACAGTGAACAAAAAAACAATATGTAATAAAAAAAACATGCAGACAAAACAATAACACGCTATACACACCACGACTCAACGTACACTCGTTTCCAGTTTGGTCATCGATCTACATTTTGAGACAGTACTTCGGTACATGTCATGAGAAAATCCTACGCTACTCAGAGTTTTTTGTATTCTTTACAACTACAGCATTCACCAGATCACTTTTCGTAGTAAATAGAATTATGTCCAGTATAGAAGTGGTTTGCACATGTACACCAAATTATCCTACCTAACTAAATTCCAAAGGCGTGAATAATTATAAAACCTACTTTTTTATGAATCATTAAATGCCACATTTTTATTAGGTATGTCATATTTTTATATATAAAATATTTATGGTTTATATTAGATTTCCTAGATCCCCTTGAATATGCAATATCGTCCAAAATGAAAGGGTATCTCTTAGTAAAAAGGGTAAAATGTCCCTCCTCCGGTTTTGCATTTTGTTCCGATAATGTTGTAACAACTAATTTTAGGTTCGTTCAGGATCTTGGTATAATAAATAATAAACAAACTGCCTTTAAACTTCTAGCCATTATTGACATAATTAATCATTACAAATAACTATTAAACTTAGAATACTAACAAATACAATTACTTCTTCTTACTATCAAGAATTAGGCATAAGCCTGTTCCGAACTCACAAACAAACCTACACGACATATTTTAGAAACCTGTCTCCAAAAATCAGCTGTTATACAGCTGACTCGTAGCCACGATTTCATGTTTTTAACAAAAAAATTTCCTAGCAGTCAACACGTCAGATGTATTCACTTTTGGAAATCATTTTTATATTTATTGTTTTACAAAAAAACTTACATAAAAAAATATTTCAAAAATATTATTGTACAACTAAAAATTTGCAGACGTTACATATAAATAGAGATATTAGAGCGGAATTACCGTCTATCAACCACTCATTGTTACTGTGCACAGTAAATCTAAATTCGTTTCAAAAGGTTACGATTTTTATGATTCTGAAAAGAGGTTTAATACAGAATGAATAAAATGCTTCACATTATTTGCTAAATGAATAAATACAATGTATATTGCAGTGATTTAAATTACAAAAATATTGTATTTATTTTACTAAAAGGGTTTCATTTCATACAAAAATAAATGTAGGCCTATCATTTTTGTAAATATAAATCTGAAACAATTTTTCAAAAATAGGTTTTCATAATATCATCCTAAGGCAAAATAATCTATAGTACATCCGTTTGTTATTACTAACGCAGTTTCACTTTCCGGATTTTTTTAAACAGATATTTAGCAACGATGCATTAAAATCTCAGTTGTTCACTGAATCCTGTTCACCCAAACCGATAAATAAAACACATTTGTAATTTTAGATGTAAATAATTTATGCAAATAATAGTATTTTTCCTAAAATATAATCACGTTTTTAAATATTTTTCGTTGCGTTTGTCCAATATTTTACAGTTTTTCTTTGTCATCAGTCTCTCGACTGGTTTGATGCAGTTCTCCAAGCTGTTCTATCTTGGTCAAGTCGTTTAATATCTACATATTTGTAACACCCTACATCTTTTGTAATTTGCTTTAATTGTTCTAACCTTTGCCTCCCCCCACAATTCCCGCCCTCAATATGATATTCCATTATTGATAGACAGCTTGGACAGACTTCGATGTCTTAAGATAAGTCCCACTAGCCTATCCCTCCTTCTGGTAAGATATTTCCATATTCTTCTTTCATCCACTCGTCTAAGAACCTCTAAATTACTTATTTTATTCTTCCACCTAATCTTTAACGTTTTCCTATAAAACGACATTTAAAAAGCTTTTATCTTCTTCCTTTCAACAGCCCCTATCATTCACATTTCACTCCCGTATAATGCTACACTCCAAAATATACAGTGTTTTAATTTTTTTTTAAATTATACAATATACATTTTATTTGAATTCTGTAAAACAGTATTCACTCAATGCAAAAATTCCGGATTTATAATATTTTTTTTAAACCCTAATGTGTGTACAATTATGAACAATAACCCTGTGAGCCAATGAGATGAGGATGATATGTATAACGTTTAAATGAGATGTGTTCTTGCACAGACTCAGGCCGACCATTCCTTTTCAGACTCTCTCAGACTCTCTCGAGTATGGTTAATTTAACCTCAACAATTAAAGTACACTGGTAACCACTGTCTAATATTCAAATCTGTGTATAAGTAACTGCCTTTACTAGGATTTGAACCACGGAACCTTCAACTCCGTAAACCAACTGTTAAACAACCAATTTACCGAACATCATACTACACATATAAACATTCCTAATTTTTTTTTTTAGCTTTTATTTGTTATTGGGAACTGTACATTTTTGAAAACTACCTAATTTGATTGCTGCTTTTGCTGTATTTTTTGACGTGAATAATGCATGAGTTTGAACAGGGACCCCCCCCCCCGTAGAGTTTGTTCATGGATGGCTGTCAGCTGGTCACCATAAAAAGTCGCTTGCCCAACTGGTGTTACTTAACAAATAATAGCGACTTACTACCAGCTGACTGACTGGGCTGGCCCGAAGGGCCCCCTAATGTTATAGAAGAAATCAACACATTCAGTTCAAAATACCAAAGAAGACTCAAATCACAATCAAACCATCTCATCTCACATTTATACAGTTAAAACGACACTCGCCAACTGAAACGAAGACACGCTACGGACTTATTTTAAAATGCAAAGACCATACATGAAATAAACCTATGGAGGAAAATCATTGGGAGGTTTCATGACACGTAAAAAGAAAACTTCCATCTAGTTATTCTACCGAAGAATAGATAATTGTAATAGATATTTTTGTAATATAAAAACGATTTTTATACAAAAAGTGCGCTTGTAAACAACGCTTTTGTAGTTGAACTTATCGAAATGTAAACTTACCGTATAACTCTTTTGACTTATGATACCAACTTAAGTCTTGGCTTTTACGTTGGTAGTGTTATTGCAAATGAAAAATTGCGAGACTTAACCAAATATTGAACCCAGAACTTCTGGTAATAAAGATAGTAATGCTGACTATTACACCAATAGGTCCGAAAAATTCACACACAAAATCTAGTCCAATATTTTAAATGAACTCACCAGACTGGTCACAAGAGTGTTAAAGTCGTCGCCGCGATTCGTCTGTTTAACAGCTTATTTTTGGAGACGAAGGTTATGTGGGTCAAGTCCTAATAAAGGTAATTACTTTTATATGGGTTTGAATAATAGACATGGTTACTGGTGAACGTTAATAGTTGGGATTCAAATAACCATACTCTCTCAGGAATGGTTGGCCTGATTCTGTACAAGACTACACCTAATTTATACGCTATACACATAAATCAACCTCATCTCACTGAGTTACGGAATTGCTTTTTGTTCTTAAATTGACAAGATTACAACGTAAACACTTGAGGAATTAAATAAAATGCGTGTGTTAATGTAAATTAAATGATTAGTCATTAAGAATAAACTAATTAACATTGTGCGAATTCGTATAACCTACATTTTCTGTAATTATAGTGGGCTGTGGAGCAATATTCGGTTCCAACTTGTTGAAATTGCAAAAAAGGATCCTGAATTTTAAGTTTTGTCATCCAGAAAGCTAATATTGTACCATGTTGATAACTGCATAAATATTACTAGGGTTAACTTCATAGAATAATTTTTTAAGTAAGAAAATATTAGAAAGTGTATCCTTGCCCAAAATTCAAATAGTATTCGGAGAAAAACATCTCCGTATTTGTAAGTAATACTAATTAATTATTTTAATGCATGCTTTCAGAAATTCAAAGGAATAAATTTATAAATAATTAACATTAATTTATTCTTTTTCTTCTAGATGAAAAAACCGAAGACGAATACTAATATTGTGACACGTTATGGCTAGACAGTTGTATTTTATCTATGCGGTTTTTCGTGTAAATGATCTTTCAAATTTTGAGTGTAATTAATAAGTAAACTTTTGCTTCAAATTCAGTCTGGTATTAAGTTATTTAATTTACTGTAACTTTCTATTTGTTACAACTGTAATAATTGATATGTAAATAAATGTTTTTTATACATTAAAAAAAATGTTTTATTATTTTTTTATAAATAAAAGGATCTTTAAATATACTGGAATAAACATTAAAAAATATTTTCATGCCACCAAGTATTATTTAAACAAATAAAATTTGACTATGTAGCTTACTTTTCATAAATTTATAATTTTGTAATTTTATATCAGAATAAAAATGTTTAGAAACAAACAAAATGGTTATTTTTCATTTACGTTTAAAGTAAAAGTAAAACTACATTTAAAATTTCTTTGTAAGACTTACTTCTATTAAGATTTTATAAATCCCATAAAACTTATTATGTGATTTCTAAGAAATTGTATGCAATTCTAAATAAATTTATCATATAAATTTTTGTTACATGTATGTAAACAGTTAAATATTTAAAAGTTTAACGCGAAATTGCATTAAGGTTTGTATTTTCTTATCAATAAATAAAAGTTATTATTTGAATATGTATAACGGACGAAGAATATTGAATAAACTTTTAAAATAAAGTTCCTTTCAACATCTAAGTGAATAAGATAAGGTTCATTGATGCCTTTTTCGCTCTTTCGTTTTTCCCTTCACTCCGCAATACGCATATTACTCTCTTTCTCTCCCCGTTCCAACACTTCTTTCATTCCTTCATAATCTTCTTCTCTATCTTAACGGTTGATAATAACAAACAGTAATAGAAAATCAATTGCTTAACATCTCTCAATGTATATGTGTGTGTGTAGGTGTGAATGTAATATAGGCCTATGTGTGTGTATGTACATTAAATACAATTGAGCAAAAATAACATTGTTGCTTTTATACTCGTACATTTTACTTATACCGAAGAACGTTTGAATTTTCCTGTTTCTTTCTTCTTTTAAAAATTTCTAATTCACAATTTTAAAAAGAATACCTGTATGACTCCTCTATTTTCCACATTAAATCTCTGTTAAATGATTCGTTATACAACATTATAAACAATTTTTGACTTTATTTTACATTTTGTTCCTTTACAATGTAGTAAGTACCGGGCTATCAAGCTTCACTCGGTTTCAGATTATATACCATTCCGCCACTTTAAAAAAAGAAGATATTTAATAATGTTTAACGCTACAAAATTACACTATATTACACTTTTTTTATGTTTGATTAAATTAAAAAATATATTTAATATTAATGTAAATTCGATAAATAGTTAATAGATATAAATATAATTTGAAGATTTGATATTTATGAAAATATCGATATATATCGATATTCGATATTTGTCAATTTATATCAATAAATATCGATTTCGATATTTATGATATTTATGCTCTGTCTATATCAAGGGCTGATAATATACATCATCAGCTTTAGTCACATTGCCAGCCAATTATGTAACTAAAGAATTTAAGAACAGAAGAAGTAGAAGTGTAAAAGACACTAGTAAAAGTTATCTCTTCTGAAAGTAATGAATTTCATTAGACAGTCAGACTCTATGGTAAATAAAATGAATGTATCATTTACTGGGTGGAAAATAGATGCTTTTCAGCAAATAGATCTCTTCTTCTTCTTTTAGTGCGCTATCCGTTTCGGATGTTGGCGACCAGCATGGCAATTCTCACTTTGCTGACAGCAATACGGAAAAGTTCAGCAGATGTCTTTCCGGTCCATTCCCTGAGGTTGTGTAGCCAGGATATTCTTCTTCTTCCTGGTCCTCTCCTTCCATCTATCCTCCCCTGCACAATGAGCTGTATCAAAGAGTATCTGGACTCATTCCGCATGACGTGTCCCAAATACTGAAGTTTACGGATCTTGATTGTGTTCAATATTTCTCTGGATTTCTTCATCCGTCCCAGAGCTTCTTCATTTGTTACATGCTCTGTCCATGATATTTTAAGCATTCTCCGGTACAACCACAATTCAAAGGCTTCTATACGTTTAATCATACTCTTGTTCAATGTCCATGGCTCTGCTCCATACAGCAAAATAGAGAAGATGTAGCACCTCAAAAGTCTGATTTTCGTTTCAATGGTAAGATCATGGCTCCTGAAAACTCTGTTCATTTTATTGAAAGCAGCTGTTGCCCTTGCTATGCAATATTTAATCTCCAGTGCCATATCCCAATTTTCATTTATCATTGTTCCCAGGTACATTGTGTGTTTCACACGTTCTAATTGCTGGTTATTGACGAAAATTTTGGCATTGTCGTTGCAAATAGATAACGCTACCTATACTAATAACTATCTATATACTAATATACTATCTATAGTATATGCTAATAAGTATACTTTTTTACTCAGTAAGGAAGTCAATGGCGTACTTCTCACTCCTCGTTTTACTAAGTAAAGCCTCTAGAGGTTCAAACCAGTGTTTCGGTTAATGACCTTAACAACAACAATTTGTTCGACAGAGTCGGCACTCTAAGAAAACAAAGATGAAGTGTCAGAATACTTGAAATTTTATTCATGAAACGTGGCAATGTCATCAGTCTTTATACACTAATTGAATCAGGTATTGCAGAAACAACACGTGTTGAAAATTAAATTTTAGACATTAAAAAAACCAGTACGGTGTTGCACGTTTGTTGTTTTTGGATATACACATTTTCTTTTTTAGTTCACTTAATCAATTCGACAGCTTAGTCATTAATTAGGGACTACTGTGAGTTTTAGTGCTGTAATAGTGGATTTTAACAGGTTTAAGTTTTCAGACTCTAACTAGGAATCTTACTCGGGACCTTTCGCTTTGCAGGCTTGCGCGCTAGTTACTATGCCATGGAGGTGGTCATATACACAATTTATTTCTGTAAATATGTACTCTAAGAGGCATTACACATAGTGTTATTTCTGAGTTAAAATATTATGTTCAATTAGTTAGTAGTATGTTTGAGAAATGGATTAAAGAACAAAAAGGGAAAATAGTCAACATGTTACTTGTGTTGTTTCTGCAATGCCCAATACAATTGAGAACGTTGTAAGATATTAATTAGTACGATTCCTTTTCTCTTTGTTTCTATAAATTTCTTATTACTTTCTCTTGCCAATATGAACATATCGGAAAAAAATTATTGTTTTCATGTCGATTTTTGAAATCGAGTTTTCATCGTCTACACGTTTTCAGAGCTCCTGAACCCAAAAAAGATGTTTTTAGTGATTGGTCTGTGTGTGTGTGAACAGATTATCTTAAGAACGGAAAGTTCTTAAAAACAGTTCTACAAACTTGAAATTTAAACTTAAGTTAGATTCCATTACCGGACCCGACACGAACATTTTCATCAAAATCGGTCGAACGGAAGTAGTAGTTTATTCGTGTAATTTTTCACTTCTTTGCGATTTTCTCAAAACCTGGTCCTACGATTTTTTTTAAATCACCTCGTTTACTAAATTTTTTATGCTTTACAAGATAGGGTAGGCATCATGTCTGCTGAAATTCTAAGGAAGGCTGTTTTTACTTAACAAAATTGTTTTGTTTTTTTTTAAGATTGCGACTTAAATGTGCATTTTAGCGCAAAAATGTGACGAATAAAAGTTGTAGAGAATTTGAAAATCTACAACGTTTATTTCAAACATCTTTTTGGATAATGCTTAGTTTAGCGGTAATTAGCGGTTTTCTGTTTTTTTCTCACGAAAACGTGTAAAAAATCCATTTTTTAAAGATTTTAACCCTAGTATACATTTTACGACAGAAGAATATACATAATCAAATTTTTAGGAAATTAAAAGATCTTTAACTTTTATTAAGAGCATTTTTCTCTTACTGAGCCTAGTTTACCGTGAAAGAGTGATTTTTCGTATTTTTAAGCCTAACTGAACTTGATTTTCATTTTGCGTCGTTCACTCATGATTAAAATTAGGTTATGTTTATTGAGGTTAGTTTTTTGTTTATTTCTAATGTTTTAATACTAATGTTAGATTATATTGGTAATTATTTGCATTGGCAGGAGAAATTTGTGTGCGTATTGCACACCAGATTTTTTCCATTCAATTAATAATACTTTACAAAATACTTTTACAGAACTGATTAACTTTTAAAGATTATTGGTACTTTGAAATGCATTCTGAGAGCTGACATAAACCTGCGTGGAGTAGGTTCATATAGCTAGTTAATAAATCACTTGACTTATCAAATTCATTTATTTCATAGAACGAAAATGTTAATTCCTTCAACTCAAAATATCATAAACTTCAATTACATTTTATATTTGAATTGATTACAGGGTGGAACGAATAATTTTACAAGATAATGGTTGGTGTTTCCAGTTTATCTGGTAGCAAAAGAAGAACTTTCGTAATAAAATAACAGTAAAAGTAAAATTACATTTTCAGGATATATGCTAAGTTGAGTACTTTTTCAAAAGTTATTGCTGCAATTTATTTAATTTTCTAACTTTAATAAATATGCAAATTATGTCTTTATTCTTCTTATAAAAACATTAAATATCTATTTAAAGGTAGGCGGAGGGTATTTTATATGGAACCGAAAAACCCCTGCATTGGTAAAACGATTAATGTTCCTTTTATTCTGTAATTATTTTGACGTAAATGTTATAAAACTGTGCTATTATTCCAAAATTTATTTTATATTTCTTTTTAAATGAAAAATACTAAAATCTTTCACCATGTATTTTTGTAATGTTCCAAAAATAGAATCAATAGGGTAAATTTCAACTCTTATTTCTCTATAAACTTAATGTTAATAACACCCAATAATCTAAAAATTCAATCATCAAATTAATCGTCAGTTAAACACACCTTCATTGTTTTTATATATCACGTCTTTATTCTCTACTTTTCACACCTTCATTCACCTCGTCCATCAATTTCACAACGAAAATTACTCTTTCTCTGTATTTATGAAAAGTTGTACTCAGTCAGGATTCAAGAAGAAACCTTTTATCGTTTCAAACAAAACGATTACACGGAAGCAACGCTGCTGAGTCCTGTCGTCTTTAAGATATATCCAACATTTTTAACACATTTACTGAAAGTTTTTGTTAAATTGTTTGTAAATAATTCTTAACTCTTAAAAAGAATTATATTAATAATAAAATTACAGCTTCTTGAAGTAATCAGTATGAAAAATAAAACAAATGGAAAGAAACTGAATGTTTACATACCATGATAACCATTTAAAGCACACGTAGAACATTATATTGTTTATCAGTTACAAGTAAATCAATACACAAGAATAAATATCATTAAATTCAGTGAAATAAATGAGAAAACAATATCGATAAGGTAAAATTTAAAATTTAAAAAAAATTTATCACTTTAATTTCACACATAGCAATAACAGTAACCACTACTACCGTAAATGTGGGAACTACAGCTGCTACGCGGAAATTCACCATTTTATGAATTTACTTATTGTTCTACTAGCCATTAAAACACGAGCAAAATAACAAATCTACTTGGTGGCTTTTAATTATAATCAATTACTTTTTAATTGTAAATCGATTGATTTTAACATAAAACATATTTGTCTGTGATTGGTAAGACTATTTAATTATGATTGCTAGCCTATTAATTCAGGCTACATTAATTATATAATGCATACTACTGATTATATTGTAATATTGATTTTATATTATTATATGTACAATAATTACTATTATTATTAATACCGATGCAGGTTACAATAATATTATTATTATAATTTCGTATAATTTATATTACTACATGCCTATGACATGAAAAACTATCTTTGCAGGAAGGTACGTTATACCTGCTCTGTTACCCATGTAATCATTCCGTATTACTCAAGGACGAAACATCATTCTGACGATTTTACTATTATTTTTTTGTATATTTAAATAATGGTAGATGCTATAGGGTGGGGGGTGGAAGAAGCTTAACCATGTTGCCGCGTTGTAACTCGGTAGGCCTACTACCTATTTTTACTAGTATACTTGAGACCTGTCCTTCCAGCATATGCATAACAAACATGGCAATGCAGTGTTAATACCCATTCGTCATTTACTTACAATAGTTAACTACTACTTGTTGTATGTTACGTTAGAAGGTGACTTTAGCAGGAAGAGAAAACAACACAACCGATTAAAAGACGTGGCAACAAGGTTAAGCTTCTTCCACTCCCCGTAACAGCTGCCATTATTTAAATATCTAAAAACTTCTACCGAATAACTGATCAATCGTTGTTCCATAAAATTAATGAATTTTTATTTATTTTTTTTTTTTACTGAATACAATGGTTTTTCGAAATTGCCGAATTAATGAGCGTTTACGGAGTAAACAGGGAATCAGAATTTCTCTAATAACTCAAAATCTAAGTACGCTACAAATCTGAAATTTCGTAGGTAACATGACAACATACAAATTTATATTCTGGCGAAATCTCAAATAAATCGGTCGAGCGGTTATTGAGTTATAAGCCGCTAAATGCATCCAATGTGTTGCAGCAACAAAAAACCGGCTCTTTTTTTTCTTCTCATCCTGATATCGGAATATTAAAAACACTAAACATATGAAACTGACATGTGTAACAAGGCAGATTGAAATTAGCTAAATTTTTGTGTATATTGCGTTAAAATTGAGCAAGCGGTTTTGAAGAAACAAGGCTCCGAACTCGGGTATCTATAATAAAGCAATCGACAGTAACTCCTCGTTTTACTTAGAAAAGCCTTTTGAAGTTCAAACCAGCCTTTCGCCTGATGACCTAAACAACAATATTTTTAACTATGCCATAATGACCATTAACTTTTAACTTCTTGGTTTTAACCGTAAAATCGCCATACTCATCCTCAGTAAAATCAATTTCACCTTTACCGAATCTTAATTAATTAAATTGAATAACATTATTGACTAATTTTGTGTATCATATACTTTACATCATATTTGAATAATTGAGATATAGTATATTACATAGTTGATGTTTAAACATCTAATGTTAGCAAATAGTTGGATGACCAGAATAATTCGTAAATTAAAGGTTTGCTCAAAACAATGATCAAATTCTCTGGTTTATTACAACCAAAACAGCTATTTAATTAAAATCTTACTACTTGAGGTTATGTAAAATGTAATGGTAATAGAACATTCTCCAGGAAATTTGAATTTCATTTAATACCTACAATAATTTGAATTTAATTAAATCTATATTGTCTCGAGTTTCATAGTATAGATTCTTGGTGGAGAATTAACACACTATTACAAATATTACAGTAATGCGAGTGTCCATGTAACGGCTAATGTTCCCACATTTACGGCAATAATGTACAATACGATTGTTTCAGGGAGATAAAGCGATAAAAATATTTCCACGCTGATATATATTTTATTTTGTTTTCATTTCTGTAAATAAAGTGCTTATGAATATTCTCGATCCTCCGTGATACTTTTAGGATTATTTTTGAAATAAGTGATTACAATAAACATATCTCGTGCTATTTTATTAATTGTTCATAATAGCTTTAATACATTTATTTTTGCTGAACCTAATTAACAATAATTATAAAAACGATAATTAAACAAAGTTTGGCGTGAAACACTCACACAACTTCCTCTTGCCAATTCAAATTAACAATATAACCTAACATTAGTAATCAAACATTAGAATAATGTTTTAATATTTATATTATTTTATTATTTTTTATTTTATTATTTATTATTTTATTATTATTTATTATTTATAATTTATTATTATTTTAATAATTTAAATAAAGTAATAAAACATTAGTAATAAAACACAGTCTGGCTGTATAGTGAAATTCATTATTTTCAGAGGAGTTAACTCTGACTAGTGTCTTTTACACCTCTACCTTATCTTCTGTTCTTAAATCGTTCAGTTATATAATTGGCTGACCACGGGATAAGAAACAGAACTATTTTTTGTTGCCGTGGAACTAGGTAACTGAGTGCAAATAATTTAACACTCCTGTTATGGGAACTTCTCTTTCTTAACAGAAATTTATTATTGTTACTGGGAATATTTTTACAAAAATACTCATGATTATGAAAAATTTAATTTTGTTTCAGAAAAAATAACTAATATTAGGCCTTTTTCCAAAATTACATTGTTTGAGACCATAGTTTATAATATTGGATTTCTTTAGGACGTAACGTTAGTTTTAATCATGAATTACATAGACGTAAAAGGTACTTACAGTTTAAGCAATTACCTTTTATCTAGGAAAATGTATTTCATCCTGTAATTGAATAAGTCGCACCAAAACTGTTTTCTTGTTTTCTTTACAATTTTTATTTGAAAGCAAGTTGCACTAAAACAGAAAGGGAGGACGAATATAAGAGAGTGAGTTAGAGGATATTTATAGAGAAAACTTTTGTATTAGTGTGTACACTCCTACACTGTTGGGTGTTAAAAGGTATTGTTTTATCTCTGCTGGTTAGAACATAGCAGAGTGCTGGCTGTAGATAAAACCTGAGTTGTAGCCACCCAGTTTTACAGTTTACACGTATTGTACACTAAATATAACTATCGGCTTTATTATTGTTACAGTGCTATACAGTCATTGCATTCTATTCAGGCGATTGTCTTTCTACCATTCAAATGAAAACTTTCCTTAGTTGCTTGTATTGTGAAACAATAAAATATCCTATTAAAAACAACCTGCACAAAGCATACTTGATCAAATACTTAACGTGTAAACATGTTTTTGAAAATTAACCTAAACATTTAAAATAATTAAAAATAAATAACAATTTGAATGTAAAATTAAAATTATTTTACAGTTAGAATAAATTTATTAATTATATTCTGTACTCAAGTATCTCGGTCTGACTTTCGATAAACGACTAACTTGGAGCACACATATCAAACGGAAACGTTTATTACTGAATTCCCGACTTAAACTTCTATATTCCCTACTTCACAAACGATCAAAATTACCAATGGCACAAAAATTACGCATATATTGTTCTCTTTTGAAACCTATTTGGACCTACGGATCCCAAATCTACGGTTCAACCAAACCCTCTAACTTGCAACGAATTCAAGCATTCCAGTCAAAAACATTACGCCTTATAGCAAAAGCACCTCTTTACGTTAGCAACAAAACCTTACATACAGATTTGAAAACACCACTTGTACAAAATTCCATTGAATACCTATACAAACGCTTTCACGACAAGTCACACGAACACGAGAACCCCCTGGTGCGTTCACTTTCCTCCGTCCATTTACCTGATAATCCCCCTAGACGCCTTAAAAGACGCTGGAGTAGAGACCTGCTAATTTGCTATACTACAAATTTCATTCTTGGGGAGACACCAATGGGGGCCCTACCCCTCTCATGCCTATCATGTCATTTACATTATTATCATAATCATCACATTTGCTTGTTGTAACGTTTTACAGTTGTAAATAAAGAATTAAAGAGAAAAAAATATATATTCTGTACTAGTAATTCTTCCACTCATATTTCACTTCACGGCAAACTTAATTCCAAATTTTTAACTTCCCATGCAACCATACATACACAAAAATGTGTATATTAAAAGTTGTAGAAAATTTAAAATCCTACAACTTTTATTTCAAACTATTTTTTGTATAACGCTTAGTTTAGCGGTATTTAGCGATTTTCTGTTTTTTTCTCACGAAAACGTCTAAAAAATCGATTTTTTAAAAATTTTAGCCTTAATATGCATTTACGATAGGCTATAATAAAATTTATACGAAATTAAAATATCTACAACTTTAATTTAGAGAATTTTTCTCTACAGAGCCTTGTTTAGCGTGAAATAGTGATTTTCCGTATTTTGAAGCCAGACTGAGGTTGATTTTCATTTTTCATCATTCACTCATGATTAAAATAAGGTTATATTTTTTGAGGTTAGTTTTTTGTTTATTTCTAATGTTAGATTATAATGTTCATTATTTGCATTGGCAAGAGAAAGTTGTGTGAGTGTTTCACACCAGATTTTTCTTCATGTTTAATCTCACTGAACATTATTGTTCTTAGGATGATATTAATTACATGCAAAGCGTTTTGTAATTCTTCCTCATAATTACCAAACAAAGCAATATCATCTGCAAAACAAATTATTTTGAAGCACTGGCCATTTATGTTTATGCCATTTCAGTGAACTTCTGTAAACTCGTTCATAGAATATTCAATGTACAGATTATCACGATAGGTAGGCCTACAATTAAAATGAAAACTTCTTAAAAAAACAATATTAATATATAGTTGAAACATTAATTTACTTGTAAATTCTATACTTTTTTTCTTAATTCAAAAAATTCACCATCTGTTAGATACGATCAGTGAATGTGATAAAAGAAAAATTAACATGATAAAAAAACGTGAGGGGAGACACTGTCCAGCGACAAAACTCCGACGTGAACATAAATAAGTGCAGCAGTTAGATCTTTGCAACGGATAGTTAGGCTTAATTACAGTACTACGTTAATTGATGAGATCCCGGCTCCATTGACGGTTTAGTCGTCTTATTGTATTGTTTGGTAGAGTCTACGTAGCCATATTTGAGATCAATGGGTTATGGTGGTTCGCGAGTTTCTTCCTAAATTTTTTATTGAGTTTAAAGAAAACGTCATTTATGTAGGGTACGTTCAGGTCTGAGTGTAGCGTTTCATTGGTAACATAATAGTGGGCGTTAACTATCCTCCATAAAAGCTTTGATTGAAAACACTGAATTTTTGCTAATACCGATGATTTTGCTCAGTAGTAAAGTTGACTGGCATAGTTCCATAATGGTCGAAGGTAGGAGCTGTAAATGGTCAATTTAGATGTAGTTGGTAACTTGGATTTGCGTGAAAGAAGTCTGTACAACCGTTTGAACATGTCTTGGAGTGCCTTTCACGTGAGCTTTTTATCCAGATATAAACCTAGATAACGGATAGATTAAGAAGTGTGAATTTGAGTGTCATAAAGATACAAAGGAGGACAAATTCGTTTATGTAGGGTAAATATAAATAAGGTGATACGTTTTTGTAGTGTAGAATTTGATCCGCCATTTGGTAAGCGATGATTCTAGGCGAGAAATATGCTATCGGCGGAGTACAATATTACAGTATCATCCGCGTACGAAGCAAGGAGTGTAGTATGTGGATGGGACGGTACATTGGAAGTGTTAATAGAATAAAAAGTGGTGCTAAGATAGATCCCTGAGGTACACAAGCTAGTAGTGGGCAGTAATGAGAATCAGCAATTTCTTTTTAAAACACAGAAGAAGCGTTCCATCAAAAAAGATTTAATTATTTAGTAGTAATAGGAAGGAAGAATTCTTAATTTAGCGAGCAGGCCGATGTGTCAAACCCGATCAAAGGCTTGGTTTATACTACATAGAATATGGTATAAGATAATGCATTTATGGTATAAAAATATAATATAAAGTATAATTCTATACTTAATATACAAAAAATACATTATTTTAAATATCATTTACTGGAAAGAAAATGACCTAATTTTGTTTTTCATGACAATCAATCCAATTGAGTACCACTTTAACAAATTACGAAACTCAATCAACCTACATGTTGTTATTAATTTAAATTTGAAATATCTATCAGTACTATATTTATTATTATTATCTTATATATTATTGTTTCAAATGGATACTTCATTAAGGGGAAAACCCTAACTCTAACGTTACCACTCGTTTACCCAACCAGGTTTTCCTCTATCCCTCTCACTCTCATTTATTTCCCCTCCTTTTGGATTGCATTGTACCCGAAGGTAAAACATTAATCAACAACTAGGTCTTTCCGTGTCATCATGCATTTGTACGTAACTAACTAAACACGCAAAACCAAACATCTAAATTGAACTCGCAGTACATTAGTAGGTAACAAAAAACACAAAATAATTATTATATCGCCATTAATATTACTACATAATTAAAAACCGTTTGAAAACATCAATAAGCTCATGTAGTTTAGTTTCTCATATTATTTGTCTCAAAATGAATAAAAAATTAATAGGCTTATTTATACAAGGAATTATTATTTCCTATCTTATAAATTTTTAGTAGAATAATAAGAAAATTTTACCCAAAAGTACGGTAAAATTTGAAAGAAAAAACATTTTAAATGTAAAGGTGTCATTTGTAGAATGGAAAATATGTGCTTTTCAGAGGGCCCGGCATGCTGATAAGCATACTTTTCCACTTAGTGAGGAAGGCAATTGTAAACCACCTAACTCCTCGTTTTACTTAGTAAAACCTCTACAGGTTCAAACCAGCCTTTCAGCTGATGACCTTAAAACCTACAACATATCTTTCAAATGTAGGCTTAATTAATATTTTTACAATCCTTCTCTAAATCCCAAGTTACTCGTATATTATTAATATATTTTAAAATAGTTTGGCAAGATGTTATTTTTTCATATGGCATAAATAATAAAAATTAAAGTGAACTCTGATATTTATCTGTAAATGTTATATTTCTTTCCATTCTGGTACGTGTCCGCCTATTTTCATAAAGAACGCAGAAATTCCACTATCAATTAAGTTCAATATTTAAAAGGTACACTTGACAAATGCTTATCTGGTCGAGCCAGATCAAACTAAAATAGCAAACATTGATTAGCATAACAAAACGTCTATAGGCCTACAGTCTTACAGGAATTAGCTACCATTTAAATTTCTGAAATTTCTGTTTACAAAAGTATCTTTTGAACCCTATTTGGTCATACCCTTGTCAAATACATGGTTCCACTGCTAGTAGCAATTTGTCTCGTGTACAAGCAGCTCAATCTAAAGTAGGCTACTCAGAATTATCACTAACTTCCCTTCGGACGTGCAAAACTAAACTTCACACAACGACTTACGAACATTACATTATTAATATTTATTAAGGAGTGCTCCACACGATTTTATAAAAAAGTTGCAAACATAAAACCGACTTAATTATAAGAATGCACGCACCACATCTATAGTTACTTGAGTCACGAGATTGCCTTTGTTTGCAACAAGGGATAAAGGGGAAACCATCAGTGTGCATGCGCGACTCCGCTAATTTCAGTACAACAAACATAAAAACTTATACTATATCCAGGGAATTTATACAGTATATCGCGGAACCTTTTCTAGATTAACTGTACGAATAAACTATTTGTTACCGTAAACAGAAATGTTAGTTTCTCAAAAACGTGGGCAGACTATTCACAGTGCTGAACGAAATCTAATATGCAGTGTAATAAAATGCTGTGAAGTTATTGCTAAACAAAAATGCATTTTCCTGCCTCTTAACAAAACCATGAGTGGCTAACTACTGTGATGTTTCTCTTTCAACAATTCGAAAAAAGAAAGAAATTAAAGATGTGAAAAACCTATTCTTCAACAGTTTTGTTGACAGCTAGTCAAAAATTAAACGGTTAGATAATAGATACTGGTGAGACTGATAGTGAAGACGCCGGTGACAGCGATAGTAAAAAGGCGATTCATAGGTAGAAAATTTTGTTCGAATGGAATAAGGTAGTTGGTAATTACAGTAAATCAAACATACGAGGGCCATCCGGAAAGTAGTACCCGTTTCCGCCGCATGAGGCGCTGACGAGGCGAGCAGCCGCCGGTCAAGGTCAGATCGCTTCAGTGGCTTGTCTGCCTTCTCTGTTGTAAGTTCCGCGACGCTAGCATTGCCTGTCTTGTTTCTGTGACCGTTCATAATGTTTAAAAAAATTGAGAACGCCGCCAGTTGTGAAGTGAGGGCTGTAATAAAATTTCTCAATGCAAGAAACGTTCGACCTTGTGATATTCATCGCCAATTAAAGGAAGTGTATTGAGACGATGTGATGGATGAGTCATCTGTTCGGCGCTGGTGTCGTAATTTTAACTTGGGGAGGGGGAACACACACGACGATGAGCGTTCAGGGAGACCATCTGTCATTACAGATCAACTGCTGAGGTCAGTAGACGAATTCGTGAGGCACGATCGGCGCGTTACAATTGATGACATCTGTGAACATTTCCCTAATGTTTCTCGCACAATTCTTCATGAAATTGTCAAAGACCATCTGCATTATTCAAAAATTTGCGCAAGGTGGGTCCCTCGCATGCTTACAGATGAGCACAAAACCAAGCGTATGGCTGCTGCATTAACATTTTTGGAACGTTATTCTGATGAAGCAGACGCGTTCTTGAATCGCATAGTTACTGGTGATGAAACGTGGGTTTGTTATGCTTCACCTGAGAGTAAACGACAGTCAATGGAGTGGCATCATCCTCATTCACCAAAGAAACCAAAAAAATTCAAGACTGTTCTGTCCACCAGGAAACTTATGGCAACCATTTTCTGGGATCGACGTGGTATACTGCTTATTGATTTTATGGCCCGTGGAGACACTATTAACGCTAATGCGTATTGTGAAACATTAAAGAAATTACGGCGGGCAATACAAAATCGACGGAGAGGTCTATTGTCTGATGGCGTCATTCTCCTCCATGACAATGCCAGGCCTCATGCAGCGGGGATAACACAACTTCTGCAGCAATTCAATTGGGAAATTTTCGACCATCCACCGTATAGCCCGGACTTGGCCCCTTCAGATTTTCATCTCTTTACAAAACTTAAAGAGTTTTTGGCAAGAAAAAGATTTGACAGCGATGAAGAACTTAAAGAAGGTGTGACTACGTATTTCGATCGGCTGGCGGCGGAGGAATATGATGCTGGAATACAAAAACTCATCACACGTTATGACAAATGCTTAAATTTGCTTGGAGATTATGTGGAGAAGTAGTTTAAGGTATGCTCTTTTCAATAAAAATGTTTACATTTGTTAATATTTACTTCTGTGTCTTTATTTCACAAACGGGTACTACTTTCCGGATGGCCCTCGTATCTAGTCATGTAATTAAGCTATAGGCAATATTTCAGGTTACATTTATTTCTTATAAGGTTTATGAAGAAAATATTTTCTCTGAATAAACCACAGCTTACAAAATGTGTGTAGAAACTGCACGGTAGTGAAATGTACGAGTAGTGTCTCACTGTTGAGGTTGGCAGCACTGTCAAATTTTCACTTTCCTTACAGCCCATCTATACTCAAAAGGCAATCTCGTGACTTCATTATCTATACCTGTCATTTCTCCGAGGAGGTTAACAAGAAATTGGAGCACAGTTTACTAGAGAATTAATACATAATTAAACACATTATAAGAATAATAGTTAAATACTATGAAAATGAACTCCAGTTTACTTATTTTAAGTAACAGGAACAAAACAAACAAACAGGAATAAAACAAATTGAAAAAATAATTTGGCTTCATATATTAGAAGCTATCACCAGGGAATTACAGTTAAAAAAACAAGTTAAACAAATACTCTAAAATAATAAACAAATAAATTACGAGATGAGAATAAACTTTAGGAGTTTGTGTAAAATTTACTATTGTTTGAAATTAATAAACACTTTGTAAACAGAGTGGAATTCATATTCTACCTAAAAAGCATACTTTTGGGAATTAAAATCGTATTTTATGGTTGAATTTTTAAAATAGACTTGGTTTGTAGAGCAGGAAGCCAGAGCGTACGTTACAGAAATTCCAGTAAACTCTCAACGGTAGTTCGCGTATTATGAACGAGTGGAATTTTGAATTCCTAAATAGCTTTCAGAAGAAGAGAAAATGAAATCATAGAAGTCTTACTGATCAAATTTTCATTCCATTCAAAATAAAATGTTTCTGTACACGGATATAAGAATTTAGTTATTCAGTGCGTACAAAGTACACAATAAAATTTATACATACACATCCGAATTCAAAAATGTATATACATAAAGGGAAAAAGAGAAAGTAAAAGGAATCTCTAAGCATTCGGAATTTAATACAGTTTCAAGTTTGGCCCACATTCTTGTAAGTTACTTTAAACATTTTCAAGAAAGACTCGGACATGAAAATAATATAATTCTGATTGTAAATAAGTATTAAACTACATGAGTCTTAATTGTAAATAATCTGTAATCGTTAAATTACTAAATGAGATCCCAATTTTTTATTGCCGTAAGCACAAAATATGCGTGCTAAGCTGAAAATCAGAGGTTCCGGGTTTGATTCCAGGCCCGATCTGGAAAATTATTACAGGTTCAAACCCACTATTCGTTAACCCTTAGTATAATTTTGATGTGATTTTAAAATAATTACCTAAATAAATAATAAAATATATATTACAATAATTATATAAGTATTATTATTATTGTAATATTTTATAAAAATATATTACAGTACCAGCCACCTTTTAGCTCATGGCAGTTCTGTGACATTAGCATGAATAATGTTCACCCAAAAAATCAAAAAGATAAAAAGTTAAAATACATGCTTGGCGTTGTGCCTCAGTACTAAAAGTACTAGAGTGGTTTGCGCACTAAAAAGTAAACAATTCCTGCGTTCGATTCTCGGCTAGGATCTTGAAATTATTATACGTTAAAACCCAAGACTTATACTTTAAATAATAGTAACGCTATTAACCAAAAAAGTTCATGAGACTTTTAAAAAAGTTATAATAAAAACATATGAATTATTTAGTTTCTGTTCAAATCTCATTAGAAAAACTTACTTCTCTTTAAAAACTGCTGTACATGTTTCTCGTTTATTTAGAAACAATTACAACTATAAATTTATACAACTAGCAGAATTTACGATCTTCGTCTGTCATTTCCTGTTTTTCCCTAGATTTAGAAAATCCGAGGGGCGAACCCTTGTTGGTGTTTTATACGAGTTCCCTTCCCGGAATCTTCTCACCTTTCTGAATTTTGTGGTAAGTGTGGGTGTGACATGTTTGTATCTCTTATGGGATTGCGTTATTAGTTAATTTTGAATGGAAAAGAGTGCACTTTTGTAATTTAATGGGTCATCGGAAAAACGTTGCAAGTAACAAAAACAAATTTTTATAGAAAGAGAAAAATACCATCTGATTCTTAGCTGTATAACGATTTTTTACTGTTTGACGATTTTGTTTCAAAAATTTCCAAGATTTTAGTTATAATTCTACCGTTAGAATTCACTATTATGATCATTTACAGGATTTATAGAACGTATTTCACTGAAAACCTCACTTTTGTAAATTTTGTCAGCTGCATCGTTTTTCTGTTGAGCCTACAATAATTGTAACGTATAGCCTACTATTTCTATTATTGAAATCTTGATGTATGATAAAGTTTCTTCCGCAGTAGAGTGTGATAAGCGTAAAATTTGTTTCGATAAGCTTGTATCCCGTTTAGATTACTATTTTTTTGCCGAACTATAGATCTAAGCTCCTTCCATTCCCCCCCCCCCACATCGAACGAATTAGGTACTGTCTGTCTATAACTTGATGGCCTCCCGCAGAGAGGAGCAGAATCGGCTCGCTACTAGCCTTCTCAATAACACTTCCTTATGTAGTAATTCCAGTGTACTAGTTAGTACATAATCAAATGTTTTGAGAAGGCTAGTAGCGGGCCGATTCTGCTCCTCTCTGCGGGAGGCCATCAAGTTATAGACAGACAGTAGTTTTAACAATTGACTCTTTGCTTAACACGTACTTGTGATCTTCGGAGGAGTAGAATGAAGAAAAATCATACTACATTACGTTTTCACTTCGTAGAAAACTTGTCCACCAATACTATACAATAATGTGATACCTCGTATCAACACTGTTAAGTATTTAGGTCTTACGCTAGACAGGAGACTTTCTTTGAACCACAACACAAAAAAAATAATTGGCTGCTTTCGTGTGTAGTGACTAGCGCGCTAGCCTGTAAAGCGGAAGGTTCGATTCCCGGCTAGGATCTGGAAATTTTGATGTGTTAAACCTTCACGTCATATTACTGAAACTCACAGTAGTCGTTATTAATCTAACTCTTGATGCAACTTTAAATAAATCTAAAAAACAGAATTTTTGTAATTGAACTTCTAAAAATAAACTACTTTTTACTAACTAATAAATTATTATTCTCATTTTTTATACGAAAGAGGGTGCCTGGTGTATTTATCGTTTTTATGTTGTTACAGACACATGCCATATGTCTACTTTAGGAAAATTAAATTTTTCTGTTAGGTTTGTTTTACCTTGTAAAACTTATGACAGATAACTTGAAAACAATAACCTTGCAAGTAAGAAACAATATTAACAAAATAAAATTGGTAAATTTTTATGACATTCAAACTTAAAGTACCATGGTTAATATTTAATTAATGTTTTATTTGTGTGTGAATGTGTTTAGTTGCAAAAATGCGTGTGCGTGAATGGGCGCTGGCTACTGCCATGCGCGGAGCTAGTTCGAGTGCGTGGACCAGTGCGCAGGTGAGAGTGAGTGTGTGCTGAACGGTGATACAGTCCGCTTGTGTTCGTGTGTGTTCAATAAAAACGTGTTCAAATTACTACATCGAATCCTTTATTTTGTGCATTTATTCACCACTCATTCAATTAACCATTTTTTGGTCCTCCGGGCCGGATCCAAACCGTGGTAAATAACATATTTTTGTAATAAATTAGTTATTTTTGTGCAAAACAACAACAACAACTTTTAGAGCATTGTTAATCAGCTGATTTTTACAACATCAACACATTTCATAATTAATATACTGATGCACAATAACATTTTAAAAACAATATAGCTAGGTAATTATTCATAAATTCACAAATTCAGCATTACCAAATCGTAAAACATACAGGGCCTAGCTCATAATTTGCTGGAATTAATAGATAAGTATTTAATTGATTTATTTTACATTGTTGCTACTATTTACATTTCTTATACTAACCTAATTCATGTGTTATTAACATTCATTTAATTTACATATTTTACACCTAGTATATCAACAATCATGAGTGATTTAAAACTATTAGTGAAGGAACGTGGCTTAGTTAAAGCAAAATTAACTAGATTTAAAACATATTTTAGTGGAATTTCTTGTGCAGCAGATATTAGTCAATTAAAACTGCGATTATCAAAATTAGAGGAGTGCTGGTGTGAATTCGACAAAGTACAATTAAAAATTGAATTACTTGACGAATCTGATGATCAGTCAGATCAAAGAAACAATTTTGAAGCAGAATATTTTGCACTAATGTCAGGGGCTCAAGATTTCATTTCAGATCATGAGCTTAGAAACTGTCACAACAATATTAAAAACAAGCCAGTAATTACGCAACCAATATCAGTTAAACTCCCAGATATCCAACTTCCTACGTTCAATGGCAGCTATGGTGAATGGCTCTCATTTCGTGACACATTTACATCACTCATTCACTTAAAAGAAATACCGGATATTCATAAGTTTTATTACTTAAAGGCTTCTTTAAAGGGTGAAGCTTTTGAAGTCATTCAAGCTTTAGAAAGTTCCGCACAAAATTATCACATTGCTTGGCAATTGTTAAATGACAGATTTGGCAACAAGCGTTATTTAATCAACAAACATGTAAATGCTTTGTTCAGTCTTGCTAAAAATGATAAAGAAAATTCAATTTCTTTACACAAACTTCTAGATAGATAGTGCCTTAAAACACATTCGTGTCCTTTCTGGTTTAGGGCAACCCACAAATCACTGGGATACGCTTTTAATTTATTTAATTACAACCAAATTAGATCCAGTAACATTACGTGAGTGGGAAAACACACTAACAAAGGATGCGTTACCTACTATGTCCGATTTGGAAGTATTTTTACAACACAAGTGTCAGGTATTAGAATCAATTGAATACAACAAATTGCAAAAACATACACCCATTAATCCACATTTTGTGAACCACAGCCAGTCTCAGAAATTCAAGCATACATTTAAACATCATACATTTTCCACGAACTGTCATGTGTCTACAAAACGTTGTTCTTTGTGCAGTAAACAAGAACATCCACTTTATACGTGTAAGGTCTTCAAGGGACTTCCAAGCTTAGACCGTGAAAAAGAAGTAAAGAAACGCGATTTAGGTTTCAATTGTCTTAAGAGCTCTCCCAAATCTACTAATTGTAAGTCAGGCTCGTGCAAACTTTGTGGCAAGAGACACAATACATTATTACATTATAATAAATCTGACTCAAGGGATTCAGAAAAGCAAATTTCTACTCAAAGTGACAAACCTTCTAAACCAATTGTAGAACAAACCATTGTTTCTACTTCAAACGTGACATCTGATCAACAAAAATCTATTGTTTTGCTTTCAACAGCAGTAATTTCAGTGCTAGATCATAGAGGTTGTACTCATCTTTGCCGTGTATTGCTTGATAGTGCTTCTCAATCAAATTTCATAACTGAAAGGTTAGCGCGTACTTTAAATCTCTCTATCAAGAATAGTGTGTTTGAAGTCCATGGCATAGGCCAATCATCCATTTAAACTTCAAATATGGTTCAGTGTATCATTAAATCTAGATTAACTTCATATTCGACTACTATTGATTGTATAATTCTCAAAAACATCACTCAACAATTACCTACGGTCACAATAGAAACAGCTCACTTAAACATTCCGCAAACCATTCAATTAGCAGACCCTCAATTTAATCAGCCCAATGACATTGACATGCTTATTGGTGCAGAATTATTTTTTGACTTATTACATGAAGGTAAATTGAAGTTTTCGAATTCATCTTATACATTACAAAATACGGTGTTTGGATGGATAATTTCTGGTAAAATGAATGTAAACACTACATCAAATCTAGCAACTACGTGTTTTTTATCTACACTAGACGAAATTAACAGAAATATACAAGGATTTTGGGAATTAGAAGAATGCAAGGGTGAAAAACATCATACCGGAAACGACAAATTTTGTGAAGATTTATTCGTGAACACTACAACCAGAGATGTAAATGGAAGATATCGTGTGAAAATACCCTTAAAAGGTGATATAAGTGATCTCGGCGAATCTAAGAAGAACGTATCGCGAAGATTATTTACGCTTGAAAGACGTTTTTCAATCAACCCAGCATTGAAATCACAGTATAAGCAGTTTATGAAGGAGTATATGAACTTTGGTCACATGCGAGAGGTTCCATTGGATGAATCGCAATCCACCCAGTGTTATTACATTCCACATCATGCGGTTGTAAGGAAACAATCTAAGACAACAAAGCTACGAGTAGTATTTAATGCATCTTCAAAAACCACTTCAGGTCTTTCGCTAAACGACATTTCAGTTGTTGGACCTACAATCCAGTCAGACCTGTTTAGTATAGTAACAAGATTTAGAACACATTCCTACGTCATGACTGCAGATATTGAGAAAATGTATCGGCAAGTTAAAGTGCATCCATCACAGTGGAAATTACAGCGAATTTTGTGGAGAGATCAGCAACATGATCCAATCAAAACATTTGAATTAACAACAGTGACATATGGTACAGCAAGTGCTCCCTACTTAGCTAAGAGAGCATTGAAACAACTTGCGGTAGATGAAAAACATGATTTTCCAGAAGCATCAAAGGTGTTCATAGAAGATTTTTACGTTGATGACCTTATGACTAGCACAAAAACCTTAGAGGATGCTAAACAGCTTCAAAAGGATATGAAGACCATAGCACATAGAGGAGGTTTTAATTTACGAAAGTGGAGTGCAAACCATCCTGATATTTTATCAAATTTACTAAATCAAGATGTAAATGACGATTGTTTCATGATCAATAACGATGCAACTGTGAGTACTCTTGGTCTTATTTGGAACCCAAGACAGAACACATTTCAATTTTTATTAGGTGATTACAACAAGACGAGTGTGAAACATTCAAAACGCACAATTTTATCAGCTATAGGAAAAATATTTGATCCATTGGGGCTTATTGGACCAGTCATAGTGAGGGCTAAGATAATCATGCAACAACTGTGGAGTTGTAAGATTGGTTGGGATAAAGAGGTTCCTGAAGAATTGCTAAAACAGTGGATTAGCTTTCAAGAATCTTTACAATCTATGTCGCACATAGATATTCAACGAAATATCTTACCCAAAGAAACACACGTTACAAGAATCGAGCTGCATGGATTTTCAGATGCATCAGAATCTGCATATGGTGCCTGTATTTACATCAAGTCAGTTGATACTGACAGTAATATCTCAGTAAATTTAGTTAGTTCCAAATCACGCGTTGCACCGCTGAAGAAGACATCTTTGCCAAGACTCGAATTGTGTGGAGCTTTGCTATTGTCGGAATTGTGCAAGAAAATTGTGACTGCTTTACAGACTCAGATAGATTCAATCACCTACTACTCTGATTCAACTATTACAGTAGTGTGGATAAGAGCACCTTCATCTCATTGGTCAACATTTGTCGCAAATCGAGTGTCCAAAATACAAGACAATACTGAGACCAATTCTTGGAAACATGTCAGAAGCGAAGACAATCCTGCTGATTTCTTATCAAGAGGGTTACTTCCTTCAGAAATTTTAAACGCCAGCTTATATTGGAAGGAACCATCGTTTCTCTACTCATCAGTAGATTTAATTTCGGAAGAACCAGATACAGATCATAATGATATTCCAGAACGACGAAAGAAAAATATTTCATGTGCAGTCTCAACAAATAATGTTATTAATTTTAATAATTTTTCTACTTTCACTAAATTTGTACGTGTTACTGCATACTGTCTTCGATTTACGCGTAACTGTCAGTCAACACGTGATCTTCGTCTTGACAGCAATCTTTCTGTCACAGAACTTCAATTAGCGGAAAATTCTGTTATTAGACTTGTGAAAAAAGAATCATTTCTTCATGAATATTGTAATTTACAATCAGGACAATGTGTGTCAAGAAACAGTAAACTTAAATCATTGAATCCATTCATGGACAAAAATCAAGTGATACGTATTGGTGGACGTTTACAACAATCAGATTTAAGTCTTGACCAGAAACACCCAATCATATTGCCTAAGAGTCACATCATCACATATTTATTTGCGAAACATATGCACATAAAAAATCTTCATGCAGGACCCCAACTGTTATTAACATCGTTCGTCAGAAATACTGGCCAATCAACGGTCGTTCATTAGTCAAGAAGGTATTCCACGAATGTATTTCCTGCTTCAGAGCAAGACCTAAGATTCGGACACAGATGATGGGTGAATTGCCCAAAACTAGAGTTCTTGTGGCACGTTGAGTATTCTACTATACCGGAGTAGATTATTGTGGACCTTTCTATGTGAAGATGTCAAAGAAGAAGGGTATCATTCCAGCTAAATGTTACATTGCGCTATTTGTGTGTTTTAGTGTCAAGGCTCTGCATTTGGAGTTAGTCGAAGATTTGACTACGGAATCTTTTATTGGAGCTTTACGCAGATTCATTTCAAGAAGAGGAAAACCAAAGGACATATTTATAGCCTACTCAGACAACGGGACCAATTTTGTAGGAGCACATCGTGAATTACATGAACTTCTAAGATTGTGGAAGTCAAAGGAATTTAATGACAAGGTGTCAACAACTTTATCAAACGACGACATTACATGGCATTTTCAACCCTAGGGCTCCACATTTTGGTGGACTATGGGAATCGTCAGTTAAGTTAGTGAAAACACACATAAAACGAGTTTTAGGGAATTTAATTTTAACCTACGTACAATTTGTCACACTATTAACTCAAGTTGAAGCATGTATAAATTCTCGTCCCTTATCTCCATTATCAAATGAACCTACTGATCTAAATCCGTTGACCCCGTCACATTTCCTAATTGGTGATGTCCTCACAAACTATCCTGAACCATGCCTACTCAAAATTCCAACTAGTAGACTTGATCAGTGGCAGCATGTTCAGATGGTGTATCAGCATTTCTGGTCGCGGTGGTCAAGAGATTACCTAAACAACATGCAGCAGCGGAGGAAGTGGACAACATCTCCTCCAAACCTCAACGTTGGTGATCTTGTTATCATCAAAGAGGACAATCTTCCTCCACTCCAATGGAAAAGGGCACGCGTCGTTGAGCTTCATCCAGGGCGAGATGCCAGAGTTCGTGTGGTTACTCTTAAGACTTCAAACGGTCTTATTAAACGACCTGTTGTGAAATTATGTGTATTACCAACTGACTCAGATATGACAAATTCAATCAATAAAAGAGATTAATTGTTCTTTTTTTAAAAAAAAACTTTAGTATTCATAAGTTAATTATTGTAACTCTTGAATGCCCTTCAAGGCCGGGGGCATGGTTAATATTTAATTAATGTTTTATTTGTGTGTGAATGTGTTTAGTTGCGAAAATGCGTGTGTGTGAATGGGCGCTGGCTACTGCCATGCGCGGAGCTAGTTCGAGTGCGTGGACCAGTGCGCAGGTGAGAGTGAGTGTGTGCTGAACAGTGATACAGTCCGCTTGTGTTCGTGTGTGTTCAATAAAAACGTGTTCAAATTACTACATCGAATCCTTTATTTTGTGCATTTATTCACCACTCATTCAATTAACCATACCAATACTATTCGTTTAATTTAGTATCGTGTTTACTGTCAAAGTTTTCAAACATTTTATATTCTACTAAAGAAGAAACAACCAGAAATGATTCATAAAAATATTCAAATATACATTTTAAATTATTCAAATTTATGTAAGGATTTACAAGGGTATTATACAGAAGATATTTTACTAAAAATGTACATACCTTTTACAATGAAGAAACCAATAACTTTTTCCAAACTATTAGATTCAATATTTACTTTATAGAACTAAAGATAAGATACCTTTAAAAATAAGCCTATCTTTCAACAATTCTTCCGAAAATTGTCCAAATTTAATGTTTTGGAAAACCAGACATAAAGTAAATTTATATAACAGAAATGTAGTAATATGTAGGTCTAAATTAAGATCACGACATAAGACTTCTATCCAAAACTTAATATCTATTGTCTTTCAAAAATAAATAATAATGTTACTGATAGATTTCGAAGAAAATCGAGGAAGGAATATAACATCTAAGGACTAAGTAACGTAAAGTTACTAGAATTAGCATTACTGAATTTGAGCTACGAAGAATTAACAGCAACACAGAAAACTGGTTATTTTCTACTTTTTAAACTTTTATATATAATTTCTTCGTTATCTTTTCGTTAGTTTTCTGTTTTATTTTTATTCTTAATTTAACACGCGATTTCTACAACTGACAAATAATTTTAATAGAATTTTTCATACATGGTTGACCAAACAAATTTTTTCATTGTCTAAAAATTTTGGGTTTGACAAAGTGACAGCTCGTTTCAGGTGCGATTCTTTAAGCTATATTTCTATAGGTAGACTACTATCGTTCATTGTGTTTCTTCCTGTTAAGTTTTTTATCCTTTTTGTATCATCGTTATTAGATTCCTCACCGATGATGCTAGTTATGCTTAGGAATGTTTCTTCAAGTTTCTGTAACTCGTCTAAGGTGACCCATGCGGTTACCTTTTGACATTGGCTGTCCTCTTCCTTCTTTGTGGCAGACAGCTGAAGTTTTGGTGACAGACTCCGAACATATTGCCTTGTCATAGTTTTTGCTAGATAAATCCAATGTTTTATTGTGTAACTCGAAAGTTTTAAGTCCTATCCAACTTACCCAGAAGTTTTATGAGTCCAGCAGGTTCGTGGTGCGGTTATAGTACATGTATAAATGCGTTAGGTTTAACAACTAATGAAAGTTGTGTTCAAACATTAGAAGTAGAATATTTAAGTTAAGATACGATTATGTAATTCGAGCACGATAGAGTGAAGTATAAAAGTACCTGAATCAGAAAAATATCAAACTGAGCGACCAACTTCCAGCCCTCTTCATCCTGCAGCATCGCTGCCCCTACTTTCTCTGGTTTTCACTGTGCAACGCCTATCTTCTCAGATGTCTCCATTCTGTCAAAGCCAAAATAGGAACAGAATGGAGATATCTGAGAAGATAGGCGCTGCACAGTGGATACCAGAGAGAGAGTAGGGGCAGCGATGCTGCAGGATGAAGAGGGCTGGAAGTTGGTCGTTTAGTTTGCGGAGAGGGTGTCGGGAGACTGCGAAGGGAGGACACATACGGAGATCAGCGGAATCGCCCTCTCCCAAAGTGAATCAATCCTGTCCCGATCTCATTAGGTAAGTTAGGCACACTAATTTCCTAAGCTGGTGATGAAAGAGATGAATGAAAGTGAGAGATTGAGTGTTGGTCAGTGACAGTGAGAGGGGAATTAGGCTACGGTTCCCTTCCACGCCCCGCTGACCGTATGTAATTTCTTTTTAACCCGACATTTTCCTTGTAGTATTATATAAACAGTTTTGAGGGAGGTGGAGAGTTGTTTGCTGATGTCGGATCAAGTGAACAGGCGGCGGGTTTTTGGTCGATAAGGTGGTTGCGGTCTCCTTAAGGCTGGACGAGGACGCCTCAATTGAGTCCAACACTACTTCTTCCATTTTGAGGGAGTGAACATGAGTTTTTCTCACTGCCTCGGATAAAAAATAAAAAAAAAATACGAAAATAACTTCTCTATTGTAACTATTGTAATTTTCATCTAATTTCAATAAAAAAATAGTTTGTTAGTAATATTTTATATAGTTTTTATACTATTGGCAAAAACGAAAGGTTTTAATTTATAAAAAATTTCAAAATATTTTCTCAATTGGCTAACCAAACAATCTTTTCATTAACAATATATTCCGTACCGCAATGAAACAACATTCTAAACTCGTTTAAAAAAATAGGCTATGTTCGTTTAATAATAATCTCACTAAGTTTCTTTTTTCAAAGAGTGGTTTTTTACCCAGGAAATTAGACTACCTACTAAAAACATCAATTTAGATTAAGCAACTTCAAAATACAGGTAAGCTTATATTTCATTTTCGATAAAAATTCAATTTTGAAAATTTGACACGTCTTTTGTGGCTTTTTACCTACATTTCATTTTGGGAGTGTGGGAAAGTGATTTCATGTGGAGTATAATAAGAACTCAATCGGGTTATAATGGATTTTGAACCACACTAATAATGGCGACAAAATTACATGAACTTATCAATAAATCCAATAAAAGTAAAATGGAAACTGCGTAGAAATAAAATTGGTTTTACCTTCTCGAAGAGTGTGCAATATCCAATAATCAATCTGGAATTCAATTTTAGAAAATCCGAATATTAAATGAAAAAAAAAATTTTTAATTAAAAGTTTAAAATTAAAACAAATGAATGTAACGGTAACTCATGACTCATTTCAATGATGAAATAAATAATTAACGCGTATAAAACAGGTACCTATTGTGAAGTCAATAAGTTAAATAAGGTAAATTTAAGACACAACTTATAGGTATTAGCAATAACGGTAAAAAATAAGATTTATATTTTAAATTGTCAAATTTAATAAAATCATTTAAAGAAATAAAGTTCTCTCATACAAAGTAATACTCAAAACAGTTCGGACTTACGGATTAGAGTTATGGGGTACAACTAGTTCTTCAAAAATACAGAAATACTGAAGCGCTTTCAACCAGAATGTTACTAATCACTGTAGTTCCATGGTACGTTACTAATGAAATATTGCTCAACGATTTAAACCTGCTCTTCATAAAAGAAATAAACAACAAAGCGAGAATCATTTAAAAAAGTTAGAAGAGCATCAAAATCCTGTCGCTCCTCCTCGGCAACAGGAAAGGTACTCACAGACTGACATGTTTTAAAACGTAGAACTTAACTTTACGATTTTGTTAATCATTTAATTTATTTATTTTTTTGTAGTTCTACTACTAATCATCGTCATTGCAAAAAGGGTATTCTTTCATATTCTCCATGACCATCGGCATCTTTAGCTTCAACTACTTAATATTTCAAAATATTAATGTTAAGCCAAGTTAAGTTTTATTTTATGTTAACAGCTGTCTTTTTTTAAACACACTACTAAGTATGTTTTATATTTTCATTCTAGGAACAAAATTATTCATGTATCTATCATATTTACTTAAAGTTTAAATAACTACATTTTAAAAACCGATTGCAAAAGAATTACTCTTAGTTAAAAACAGAAAAAATCCACTTTTAATTACAACCTTTGCCGATTGTACAACAAAATTAGCCAGCGAAACTAGTTTTCAAAACACAACACTTTACCTTAAACACCTCACAATAAAACATTAGTAAAACGCTTGGAAAATTAGATTAAATACGAAATTACCACAACACATTACATTGAATCTCAGACGAAAAATTTGTTCTCCAGTTAATCTGAAATACACGTCAATCCCTAGAAAAACCACAAAAAATTATTTAGGACCGAACCTAGGCAGAAAAGGAACAATGGAACCCACATACCCGGCATAAAAGGCAAACTCATAACGCGCGACTGAAATATTTCTACAGTCTAAGTCACCATAAATTTTATCTTCTAATTACTTATAAACTAAACCAATATAAGCTATTTTTTCATCCTGTTTGACTGTAGGTTCAGTAATCATCATAGGTTGTCCGACAAACGTCTTTAATAAAACATTACAAAGAGATCTTAACATCGAAACACAACAATAGAGATTACTATACGTACACACGCTTTTACAGAAAACTGAACTTTCACAGAAATCCACAAATCAATCACTTTCCACTTTAATCTACTATACAATCGACCCAGAAAGCTGAAAAGGTAATGGAATGGAACTTTTGTGAATCTTGAGGGGCTGGAACTGGACGACTTCTTCACATGAGTGACAATTTAAAAACATTATTGACATTATAAGCCAAGTGTTAAATGTAATAAAATACCAAGCAATTATAGTATTTTTTTCTCAAAAAGTAAAAAAAAATACTAAATAAGCCAGTACCGATATAAATTATTATACATTTATTTTTACAATGATTGATAGTGATTTATTTTTTGGATGAAATAACAAAAAAGCAATTAATCTTGTATCAGTCAATGAATATAAAATGTATTACCTCAGTGAATCAAAAACATTTACCCGATGATAAAATATTTGACTCGCCAATTTAATTTTTAATTAAATAATATTTAAAAAATTTGTGTGTTGGTCTATTGGAATAATTTTTGTTCCCAAAGGAAATCTAATTTACGAGAAAGAAGTTGGAAAATTTCGTAAAAAGTTAACTTAGCAGAAAGTAAGTTTTATTTTATATTTCCTTGTTCAAAATTAATCGAAGGTAAATTATTTTGAATTTAATATGTATGTATTGTAATTTATTATTTCAACAGCTGTTCTGCGGTACCACTAGGCTGTTTACTTCAACTTAAAACGCCCTTGATTCTTATTAAACATGACTTCTCACTAGATTCCTCCAGTCCCTCTCTCATAACTGTAGCTCTCATTACACTATACGAGAATATCCGAATACACTTGTATATTCGTTCATTTCTTTATGGGGTCGTCCTCGCTTCCTTCGTTGGAAACCATAGCCAAATCTCTTGTGGAAACCTAATCTTTTCCATTTTTTGCAGACGACCGTACCAGATAAGTTTTTTCTTCAATTTTATCTATGAATAAAAATTTTGGTCCACGTTCTGTAAAAATTTTTTATTACACCTTTAATCTAGAACATTCAACTGACAACTTCTGTAGAAACTCATTTCCATAGCTGTTCTGTTTTTAAATCTTTATTGGAGAGTCCAGACCACTGGGCCATAAATGGAGAAGGTTTTAACAAAAGAAAATGATTCTCTTCTTAGTGCCACAAGATGTGATTACCTCTAAAAACAAGATGTAACATCCTAGTGATCGTCTTAATCCTGCCAACATTTCCCAAAACATAAAGCATTTTAATATACAGTCACCATCATCCCCTTTGATTAGGTACTGTGCTGCCGGATATCAAAGCTTGCGACTTAGCGACAGAAGGAACCACCAATACTTCCGAAAGGTGCGGTAGGCCTGTAGCGGCGTACCGACAGAGACCTTTGTCACCAAGGCCGAGCCAGTAACCGCCCCCTACCACAGCACTCTCGGCGACTATATGAACAGCGCTCCACTGAGCCCGAGGAGATTCAATTCCGATTCAGAGAGCAGACAAGACGTTCACCATCAGCACAAGACTACCGGGCTCCAACGAAGACTCATCGACGACCCCGCAAGAGAGAAGATGATGCTTCCGCTCGCCGACGTGACACCGTAAGCCGTCGACTAGGACCGTCATCGCCCTCTGCCGCGAGCGATGCCCATAGTGGTCCCTCGACCGATCCTTACCCCCACCGGATACGACGAAGCCATCGACGCACTACTGCGAAGGAAGAAGATGACGTCTCTGCTAGACGATGACACGTCGTGTCGCCCAACTCCCTGACCGCCATGACGACTACGACCGACGCTTCACCAAAACGATCACCGTTTCGGCCCTTTTCAGGTCCACCAAAAAGTAAAGGTTTCAACTCGCCACTTAATGTTGCCATCCGGTGACACTATTGAACTTATTTTAGCCTCATTCAGTCATTTTCCGTATTTTTAGTCCTATAAAGGTTGATTTTTATTTACTATCATTTACTCATGATTAACATTATGTTATGTTTTTATTTTACATTGTTTTTTCATGATTAAACGTAGGATATATTTTTAATTATTTACATTGGCAAGAGAAAGTCATGTAAGTAAAGTCTGTTTCACATCAGAATTTTTAAATTGTGCAGTATATAGGCCCTATATGTATTTTAATCCGACATTTGGAATAGTTTCCTGGTTGGTAATAAAATTATAGTACTTCATTCGTTGGTAAAACTCTTACTAAATATTTATTATCAAAGAAGAAATAAAATAAAGTTCTGTAAAACGAACCGTTTAGCGCAACTGCTGTAAATTACTTAAAAATGCACTTAACAACATGGTTTATATTTTAGTTCCATAAACACATAGCTGTAAAAGAAAAATGTTCTTTTTAGATAACTGTAAACTTAATAAATATTCTTTCCTTGAATTTATAATACGGAACAAAAAAGTAATGAAACCGCAAAAGTCGACATTTATTTTTTAAATTCCTTTTATTTTCGTACCAAACGACAAAGATGGATGTATGGAAAGTATAAAAATGGAAAAGAGAGAATAATGATTTGAACAAATGAGTGGTAAAAGGGGCGGCAAATTACAATTGCAAACAGGTCATTCATCCCGTTGGGAAATATACGACTTGTTTTTCATGACTTCCATAGTTGTGTGTACTTTACATCACAAATTCAGCACTACATTACAAACAGCAGACAAATACAAATGCTACTGCATTCATATCATGTTTATTTCACTAGATTATTTGTTATTATGCATTTGTAGTTTTGAAATGTTTATTTATCGGATAAATTTTTATAAAATAGATGAGTCTTTATTCTAGAAAATAAGCTATTAACAAACATTGTTCTTTCCTTTTTCTTATTGTCAGAATGATTAAAATTCTTAATGACTAAAGAATGAAATTAAAAGTTATTTAAAAGAAGATGCTTTTTGTAAAATATTATGCTGTGATATGATCCTAACAGCAAACAGCTTTGAAGAATTGCAGTAAATCTTAATGGATTTTTTTTATCTTTAATAACTTTATTTACAACTATATACTAAAATACAACGAGTAAATTTGAAAAAAGTAAAGAAGGGATGACAAGAACAGTGGTAACCATTGGTACCTGTTCTATGAGATAATGTTCATAATGCATGATTGAAAAATAACAATATTACAAGAAATGAAGAATGAAAAATAAAATTTTAAAAAACCACTTTACAGAAAAAGTCGGACCAATTGACGTTTTAACCTGCGTTGCGGATTCCCTGTTAGTGATGCATCCGATAGTTTGGTTATCAATTCGTTGGGGTGATCATGCAATTTTCTGTAAAAAAAATGCTGTAACTGGACTTAACTGCTTCACTTATAAACGAATTTTAAAGTCATCGTTTAGAATTTAGTTGTTGATATAAAAAGGTGGGCAGGTAATTACATGTAGAAATTTTGATTGAAAGGCTTGTAATTTTTGTAGGTTACTCGGTTTAGCTGTGCCATAAATTTGTAGCCCATAGGTCCATACATATTGGATTAAAATAAATTTTGTATAGTAATATTTTAGATTTTAGAGTCAGTGAAGAGCGGCGTCCAAGAAGTCGGAATAGTTCTTCCAGTTTGGACTTCAAAGTAATGATGAAATTAAAGAATAAATCCGAAAGAATAGGATTGAAGCTAAACAGATACAAATCAAAAATAATGAATAATCAAAATGAAAACAGAGATATAATGGTTGATAACTCTGTTGTTTAGCGTACAGATGAATACATCTATCTCGCGCAAATTAAATGTGGAAAACAAACCAAACAGCTGAAATAGAGAGGCGGATAAGATTAGCGTGGTGTGCATTTGTAAGACAAAGTAAATCCTGAGGAAAATTTCTTAAGACTAATAAAATAAATTTTTAATCATTGTGTGTTTCCTGTTCTCTCATATGCTGTACAAACATGGTACTTTACAAAGTGTATAATGGAGAGCCTGGAAAAACACAAAGATTGATAAAAAAATTGATACTAACTATTAAATTAAAAGACCAAGTAAGAAATCAGGATAATTGGTAGAGGACTGGATTAAGAGACGTGAAGCAGCACGTGGAATTACTGAAATGATGATGGGCTAAACATACAATGAGGCAGACGGATGATCGATGGAACAAGATGGTTCAGCAGTAGATACCCTGGCTGAGAAAGAGGAATAGAGGTCGTCCACAAAACGGTGGAGAGATAACTTAAAACAGGTTGCCGGGGTAATTGAGCAGAAATGATGCAGAGCAGGATATTGTGAAGGCAAGGGATTGTGAGGCCTATATCCAATATCGAATTATGACGAGCTGATAACGAAGAAGAAGAAATAAAAAATAGAAATTCAGACATTTAAGGTATCTGATGATTTAATCTTAATAATAATTTTGCTTAACGAACATTTTTAATAAATCCGGAAAATTTTGAAACATTCTGAAAATGATTAGAAATGATTTTTTTGTAAATTGCATTTACCTATCAGATTTTCAGAAATATTTGATATATTTTTATATTTTCCTAAATTCTATTTTTTCTAAATATTAATACGACCGAATTAATTCTAAACAATCTTTTAAGCTATTGTATTGAAAATAAATGTACTTTGATGAAAATTATTCAACAAAAAATTATTTCAGGGTTTTATTGATTTTTTTCTTCTTTTAACTTGAGTTTGATCAGGAAAGTGGAACTACATATTCAGGTCAGTAACGTTAAAAGTAAGAATATGTGTTATTATCACTAATTTCCAATTGAAAAAGGCACCCAAATAAATGCTAATTTGTAGCCTGGTAAATAGTTATTGATTGATGGAGAAATTATTTGCTATGGAATTTATTTGTTTAGTTTTAACATATTAAAGTTAAATGCTTGCTCTCTTAAATTAATTTTAATCAACTAAGTATAGATGCTTTAATTTAAACATTTTTATTTCAATTCTGAAATTTATAAGAATGAAATTAAAATAATTAAATGTTTCTAATAACAAAATTCCTCGAAATGACCTCTGTTTTGTCCAATAAATAATTTCACGCCAAAAATATATTATAATTTAGTATAAAATCGAATTACAATAGCTTGAATATTCCTAAAAGTTGCTCCAAGTTCTCTTATTTGATATTTTAGTTCGTTTTGTGTAATTCATTTTAAATAAACAATTGACTTTATCCAACCCTTGCAGGACAAAATCTGATTGTGAAAGGTAAAGTTATTAATGGAGACAATTTTCACTGATCTGATTCTACTAAATCAATTTCTTCAAAAGAAGTGGAGTAGTTAATAAGCTACTCGCCAGCTTATGAAAAATTTCATTCTGTTGAAACAGCAATAATCTAGTAACAATTTAATCTGGTTTTGTTTTTATTAAAAATACAATTTAAGTATTTTCTACTTACTAAATTTGTATCCAAATTTGTAGTGTTGAATTAAAAACTTAATGACTGTATTAAGCATTAAACAAAGTAATTTTACGTTAAACTTCAACCTCTCATTTTTGTCCTTTATCAGATATCTTCAAAACAAATATGGAACAATACAGTAACAACGGAAGATACAGTTTTAGGAACTGCTTTAATAAAATTTTCGGGTTCAGTAGCATAAGATTCTATCAAAAGTATTTCATTAAAGCCTCATAAATTTCTGTGTGATCTTATTCCACTGGAGTAACTGACCTCCGGGCAAAATATCCCGCCAGGCGTAACTCTCTATCAAAGTATTTTTTCAGACCTATGTTTACATAAAATGTTATTTTCTTATTACTTTCTCTTGCCTATATGAATATATAGGAAGGAAAGTATTGTTTTCATGTCGATTTTTCGAAATCGAGTTTTCACCGGACCTATACGTTTTCAGACCCCCTGAATCCAAAAAACATTTTTTAGCGATTGGTCTGTGTGTGTGTCTGTGTGTCTGTGTGTGTGAACAGAATATCTCAAGAACGGAACATCGTACGAACTTGAAACTTGAAACTTAAGTTACATACCACTACCGGACGCGACACGAACATTTTCATCAAAATCGGTCAACCGGAAGTAGTAGTTTATTCGTATAATTTTTCAGTTTTTTGCGATTTTCTCAAAAACTGGTCCTACGATTTTTTTTAAAATCGCCTATTTTACTCAATTTTTTATTCTCTACAAGATAGGGTAGGCGCCATGTTTGCTGAAATTCTCGGTGAGGCTGTTTTCACGTAAAAACGTTTTTTTAAGATTACGGCTTTAATATAAATTTTAGCGCAAAAACTTATATAATAAAAGTTGTAGAGAATTTAAAAACCTACAACTTTTATTTCAAACATTTTTTTGTATAACGCTTAGTTTAGCGGTAATTTGCGATTTTCTGTTTTTTTTTCTCACGAAAACGTGAGAAAAATCGATTTTTTTAACATTTCGGTCTTAGTATGCATTTTACGACAAAAGTGTATATAATTAAATTTATAGAAAATTAAAAGATCTACAACTTTTGTTTAGAGCATTTTTCTGTACAGAGCCTAGTTTAGCGTGAAAGCGTGATTTTCCGTATTTTTAAGCCAAACTGAGTTCGATTGTCATTTTGCGTCATTCACTCATGATTAAAATAAGGTTATGTTTTTGAGGTTAGTTTTTGTTCATTTCTAATGTTTTAATGCTAATGTTAGGTTTATTGTTAATTATTTGCATTGGCAAGAGAAAGTTGTGTGAGTGTTTCACACCAGATTTTTTTTAGTTATAGTATCAGGTACAGAGAGGTATCCGTTAAATTTTAAATCATCTTATACCTAATTAGAAATAAGAATGAGAGGACGAAAGGGTTTAATTGGTTATTCGAAAAAACAACCTGAGGGTAATTGAAATTAGATGATTATACTGTTATTACATAATAAATAATATATATTTTAAACTTTATCTAATATTCGCTTTACCTTGAGTTAAAAAGAAAAAAGAAATTTGTTCTTACATGGAAAACTTTCGACGATGTACCTACATAATAGAAGTTTATATTGAAATACTCTACGTCACCCTATTTTCAATATATCCCATGCGATTTATATTATAAACTAGAGACTTTAAAAGTCAACTAAATTAAAAGTTTCACGTTAGAAAGTTAGCATAATAATGTTTGGTTTCCATCAAGTTACCGCGGTTCCTTTGGATATGCAGGTCGTCCATTACACAGCCTAGTTGATTATATATGCGCTTATTAAAAGTAAATATACCCAAGTTATCTTGTTATTACTGATTAAACTTTTTACTAAAAAACAAATTATTTTAGAAAACGAACTGTTAATTAACTTTCTAAATTGTATTTAAATATTGTTACAACTCGTTATAATAAAGTAAAATTGTAAACTTTTATTTAATTAATTCACATATAGTTATTTAACACAATTATTCGTAAATTCACGAGCATGCCGATTAAGTTGCAGACATACACTCTCGTTTCTGATATTAACTAACTGCCTTTTAACATTAATAACAAAATTATAAACCCTCATGATGTCCAGCCCGAGAATAAATTCATCCGAGATCGGTGCGACAAACACTACAGCCCTAATTTTACGACGGCCGAAAGCGATGTCGACCTCCGCTTCACCTTGTACTGGTACGGTCTCCCCACATGCTGTCTGAAGGACAAAACTTCTGGTTGTCTGTCTAACAACGTCTGCTGCCACCATATCTGGCCTGATGACGGATGACGTCGCACCGGTGTCGATAGTTAAAACATATGATCTTTCGTTCACGCAGGCGGGCATCATAAGACTATCACCATCACTTTTCAGTAGCGTAATGCTTACAACAGAGTCTGGGGCATTTGGTTTCACTTCAGCCGACATACGCCCCACCGTGCCAGCTCGTCTTAGTTTTCCCGACTGCGTACTTACTGATACCTGGCGACCTCCCTCAGCCGGCTTCTTCTCTTGGCAGTCCCGTCTTAAATGCCCACACTTGCCGCAGGTCCAACACTTGTAGTCTGCTCTCGGGCTCCTTTTCGGACAGGTTGATCTTACATGGCCGCCCTCTCCGCAGTTCCAGCATTTGATTTCCTGGCTTCAAGTTTCTGCTCTTCCACGGGTCGCTTTCCGTTGAACAGTAAGCTCGCGAACTGGTATCGAACGTGACGCTATCGTGGCCGCCTCCAGCGTCAAAGCCTGCACTATAGCTGCAGCCATAGTCCGATGATCACTTAGCAGGAGCAGCTTCTTCATCTCTTGATCCCGTAGGCCGTCCACAAATGCCTGCGTAGCAAGGTGTTGTTGGATATCTACCGGTGCCGAGTGATAAGCCAGCTGGCCTAACCTTCCAACTTCCGCAGCAAATTCTTGAACAGACTCGCCTGGTTTCTGGATTCGATGTTTCAGTTGGCAGCGGTACACGTTTTGTAAATGACTGTCACCGTACCGCTGCTCCAGAGCTGTTACAATACACTGGTAGCTGGCGTTTCCCGCGGGAAAAGTTCGCAGCAAGTCCGCTGCAGGTCCCCGTAACGATAACATAAGGTTGGCCGCCTTCTCCGACTCGGACCAGTTATTAAATTTTGCAGCTGCTTCAAACTGTAACTGATAAACATACCACGACATACTCCCATCAAATATCGGTACTTTTACTCTATTTACCGATTTTTCAAACGATGATGAATTTCCGAAACTGCGCTCGGTAACATCTACGGGCATAACAACATCCGTAGCAGTTGCATTTACTTCGTTAAATTTCGGAATTCTTTTCCGTAAATCCCTTCCGATCTCCTCCTTAAACTTCCTAAATTCTACTTCTATTTCCTTTCTAATATTTTCCCTGAACTTACAAGATTCTTCTTCGACTGTTACAATTTTTTCACTTATTTTGTCCATTCGTCCTTCAAACTGTTCCATTTTTCCTTTTAAATGATCAAAATTTTAATTTAAGCTGTCCGTAAAATTTTTAAGTTTAATATTTTGTTCTTTAAATTTAGAATTTAATTTGTCTGTTTTTAAATTTAGATTTTCGTTTAAACTAGCAATAAGAACTTTTAATTCTTCCATTTCTCTCAGTTTTGTTCGCGTCTCCATAAATCAGAACAAAGGTTTGTTTACCAATACGTAACTCGTTTACAAAATTACACACAGCGAATTATTAGAAATTTATCCCGCTCTGACACCAATGTTACAACTCGTTATAATAAAGTAAAATTGTAAACTTTTATTTAATTAATTCACATATAGTTATTTAACACAATTATTTGACAAGAACTAAAAACTAACCTTTACAAACGACAACAATGAACATGAGTTTATGAAAATAATTTATTAAACATCGAAAATAATACAGTTCACGCAATTAATTAACAATAAAATAAAATAGACAATATCCCTTCCCAAATTAAACATTAAACAACAATGTCTGCTGACAAAATAACAAACTTCACCGTAACGAAGATTCCCGTACAATTTAGACCACTAACACGTCAGCCATTCAAACCGCGGCCGCGTCCCAACAATGGGAACCTTCGTTTTTATATTTAACCAGTCAGCTGTTTATGAGAAGCTGATTTTATTTGACCAGCTGATTGTATTTTCGCCACTTCATTTTAACAATATTTTGATTTCTTTAAAGCTTTTTTTCCTTAATATCCTCCACAAAAATCTACTTTGTTTTTTTCAGCTTTTAAACTATCTATTAACTAAATTTTAAGGTATATTTAGGCCTACAACTAGTCTGGTAATTATAAGCGGAAAACGTAATATTAATCTTAGTTTTCAAAGCCGTCACAGTTAAGGTTGGTGACTATTAAAACTAACTTCTCTCTAGCGTGGAGCTGTTGAAGTCCTTTAGGTTTATTTTGAGTATTGTACATACATAGATAGAGGTTCTTAACGAAAGATATAGAAAAGAAGTAAATGGAAACATCTTACTAAAAGAAGGGATAAGCTAGTGGGGCAGAGCTTAACACATCCAGGTATTGCTCTATCAATAATGGAGGGTAATTGTGAAGGAGGCAATTATTAGATTATTTAAAGCAAATTACGACGATGAGACAAAAGGAAATTAGGAGACTGATGACAACAAATCATACCATAAAATATACTAAAGTACGTAAAATGAAAGATGAAGCCTGTTTAAAGGACCGCATTTCTCACCAAGTAAGAAACATAAAATTTTCTGGTCGGCTCGTTATAAATGGAGCTTTTAAAGCTTGGTGTTTTGTTTTTTTATTCTTATAAATTTCAAAACACGGAAGTATATTAGGCATTTTCTAGCGACTTAAAACAAAATGTGGGCCCGTTTTTTAGCGAATTTTTCACTCTTAGTCCATGTTTCAGAACATGATCAATTTTAAGAGGAAAAATATGGCGTTTTTAGAAAAGCGTTTCTGTTAGTTAGATGCTAATTTCAGGTGAAATTCAGCCTTTTAGAACAAAGTGTAAAGAAATTACAGCGTTTTTTTTTTTAAATTGTTATTTTCGTTTCTTATGGACGTAACGCGTTAGAACCCTTTAACGTTATATCCCTTTAATTTATAAGGGAATGCAATTACACTACAAAACATTACAGAAATTACACTATAAAACAAGCCGAGTCAGAAATTTTTATGTTTCTTACTTGGTGAGATAAGCGGTTCAAAACACAGGCTTCATCTCTCATTTTACGTTCTACTGTCTCAAGCGTTTTTCCTGTCTGATAAAAAAAAAATCCTAAAGTAAGTTTTCAACAATAAATTATATTTAAATAAAATATTTATTTTATTACTTCATTATATAATCATTACTTAAGCTCAAATTTGGTTTTGCATCTCAGTTTTACAATCTACTTAATAAAAAATGAGAACACCTACCCTTGTACATGAATTTTAGCCATAGTTGGGTAGGTAAATTTCCTCCAACTCGTACACTGTGAATGTACCATAGCTTTATGAAGGAATGTGTATGGTATGGGTTACTATTGTAAAACATTATGGAAACAAAGTTTTATTATTCTGTTAAATTATTAGTATTGTCGCCGACGACGAGTGGTTAAACCTTGCTTGTGAGTTAAGTGGCCCTGAAAAAGGCCGTTGAATTCTGTTAGTGACCTTGATAAGGGCCGGGCGGATTTTGTGGTTAGCAGTGTGTTTTGTGTTTTGTGGGCCGTTGTTAGTGGTCGGAAAAGGAGTCCGAAGAGTGACGGCTCGGCTACCGGGTTCAGGCCTAGCCTCCCATCAGCAGCAGCTAGGTCCCCGCAGCGTGAAAGTGGTGGCTCCCAGAGCCCCGCAGTGTCGGATCGGCGTAGGCCGTCTGCCGAAAGTGCTTCCGAGGTGGTTCTTGCCGGGTCGGCGAAGGCTGACTGGTGTGGTAATGTGCGTCCGCCACCGGTAGCATAGATCAGAAATGGTGCATCCGGTCTCGGCTGGGCTCTTCTTCTTCGGTCGAGCTCTTCTTTCTTCTTCTTCCCAGTTTGGAAGCTGGTTGGCGAATGTCTTGCGGGCTAGTGCGACGGCTTAAATACCCCTCCGGCGAGTCCAATTCAAAGTGGAGGGGAGGCACTACTGTCTCCACGCGTCTGTAGCGCTCCGTACGGCAGGGAGGGTATTGGGACCTTCTGCAGGCACTATTATTTTTGGGGCAGTCGGCGACAGTATATATTATATTATTAGTATTTAAATTTGAATGTGACGATAATTATTTCAGTAAAATTTGTACTATCGTCACATTATTGATCAGGCGAACGACATGAGGAAGCAGACCACTCATCGAAGGACCTTATGTTTTTATTTAACTGATAAATTTTGTTTAGTGTTTATAGTTATATTGTAGTCATCTGAATTTTTTATTTATTTTTTATTAGGGTAATAAGAAACCTTTGTTCCAAGCTCTTTTTAGCATTCTGGGATGGTTATCTGTTGAAGTAACTGAACTAACGTCTTAGTTTGTTTTTATGCTAGCCAAGTTTCTGCGAAAACGTTGATAGTACTGTTTCATTTTACCCCATGTGTAAGGAACTTGCAGGACTTCGTGAATAGTCCTATTTTATACGTATCAAAGGGAGTTCGTTATAATCTAAGTGCTCTGGACAGACAATACGGCAACTCAGCTTTAATACTCAGTTTAGCAGATCCGTAAATCTGGAAGCCGTGTTTCCAAATCGGTTTTAAAAAGTATAGATATAAATCTTTAATTGAGTTGAAATATATTTGGCATAAATTTAATTTAATTATTTCATGAATTTTGTAAATTACATGGGAAAATTTTTAATTTATTTACGAATTTTTATGAGAAGATATATTTTTAATATTAATTTTATTAGCTTTGTCAGTGTTACAAAAACACGTTAACAAAAACCCCTTAAGTCTATTAATATAAATAAAAATATACATATAATTTAAATTTAATGCAGTGAACTCAACTTGTAAATTTGTTTTATATACATAAAAAGTTCTTGAAACTACAAGATAAAATAAATGATCATACTATTAAACAAGTTTTTTTTAAAAAAGGAGATAATTCTTCAGTAATTATAACTGTGGGTATTACAAATCTACAAAGTCCATGAAGTAATATACTTTGCATATTACAGTTGTAAAGTACGGAAAGGGTTTAGTTGGGCTTTGAGAAATATACTTTACGAGTGGGTTAAGTGTGAAGTTACGTCACGCCTCTGCTCATTCGTAGACTAATGAGCATCTTCTATCTACAATGTATTCTAATTCATGTGTATTTTATCGTAGCGTCGTTTCCATTAAGGTCTAGTTTTAGTGCTATTCTACATTTCCTTCGATCATGATTTCGACTAGATTAATCAGCGTAAACAAATGGGTTGACAACACACAACTAGTAACATTTCAGTAGAGGATCGATAATTTGGGCGTTAAAGATCCGGGTGTGGTAAACCCAAACACATGAGACAAATACATTTATCTCTTGATTATTTAAAATATAGAATAAAATATTTTCCAAAGATTTTTTTTCAGTACTAACGTTTGTATTGCAAACAAATCTGATAATCTGTATTAAAATAATTATAACAATGTAGGTTTTTTTATTAATTCCGAATGTGTGTACATTGCAATCTGTTCAATTTAAAAATAATAAGCAACCCCATGAACGATGAGATGAGGATGATATGTATGACGTGTAAATGAGGTTTAGTCTTGTACAGACTCAGGTAGACCATTCCTGAGAGAGTATGGTAAATTGAACCCCAACCATCAATGTACACCGGTAACCACTGTCTAGTACTAAAATCTGTATAAAAGTACCTACTTTTTCTAGGAATTAAACTACGGAACGTTCGAAACCAAAATCAGCTGTTAGCCATCTCTGTTGTGTAGAGCGCTAGCCTGCAATCTGGAATTCCCGGGTTCGATTCCTGGCTAGGATCTGGAAATTATAACGTGTTAAAACTCACCGAAATCGCTAATAACAAAACTGTTGCTGCGACCTCAGATAACCTAAAAAAAATTATGCTGTTAAACAGCTGACTCACGGCGACAACTTTACCACTAAACAAATCCGCCCGGTGAGCTGGCCGCATTGGCGTAGTTGGTAACGTGCTTGCCTCTCATCATGCGGTTCTGGGTTCGAATCCCACTAAGGCACGGCATATTTTCATACGTAACAAAAACCATTTTATCCTCCATTGCATAAAAGTTACACCCCAACGTCGTCGCTAATGACCGTTGTAGTTGATGTGACATTAAATAAAAATAAAATTAAAAAAAAATCCGGTGGATTCTTTATGTCAATATCCATTTTCTTCTGTTCACATTCTTATATTAAAGCAAGATTAGGGCACATTGATGCTTCGTATTCGATAAACCTTTGATGTTCTACTGTAATTTTTAAGTTACTTCACTGGTTGTTTAAAAATTATGCAGTTTTTTTTAAAGACATTGTTCATACTGATAATTATCCTCCGTTTATCCACTGGCGTTAGCACTTTTTCTATAATTTCACGTATACAGTAATTTTTAATACGATCCATTTCTATAGAAACTATTTGCTATACATACGTGCATCCCCACTTCCAACTAGCTGTGTCTAAGTTTTAATCCTCTGCTAGGACACACCTATATTTTATACAGTTTATAAACTAATTTACACCACATACATGCTCGTACACAGAGATAAAACGATAGACTTAAGTTCCATAACTGATGTAATATGATAAATTTACTGGACATCTGGAGTTGTTTATTTTTTGAGTCTATTAAAATAATAAACATCTCCAGCTGATTGAAAAATTAATACTTTAAAATTATTTAATTCACATTGACAAAATTATTTAAAAGAGTTATTTATTTTAGTTACTAGGCAACTAAAGAAGAAGAAAAGATTTTGTACAAATTATTTTAATGAGGGACAAGAGGTCAAAAAGAACAGGAGGGTCCCTCATTCGTTCATTAAAGATGGTTTTTAAAAATGATATACTCAACTAAATTGTTTTTATTCTTGTTTTAAGTGTGAATTTTGAGAAAGTTATTACAGATTCAATAATTGATTGATGGTACGTTGAATAGATTCATGACTTAATTAAGATTTAGTTGATTTCTGTTTGTGTAAACAGACTGTTGTTATTTGGGTCGTTTACTATTTTTATGCAGTTAATAATAATGAAATATAAAATAATAGTAATTAAAGAAAAGTTTTTTATTTAAGAACGGCATTCTCTTGTGTGAGGAATAAGTAATCACACTGTAAATTTTAGTTCATCCTGTGTAAAAAATAAAATTATTCTTTTAAATTGTCCATACCTCGTAGGGAATATTTTATTATATTGCATTGATGAGGTGAATGGTCGAGGCAGGGAAGTGAAACAATAAGTGCCTAGTTCTATAGAAATCTGTATTAAGTTAGTATGTGCTTTAATAACTTATATTTTTATCGTAAAATTTTATCTTAAAGATTTTTGAAATTTTATAATGTTTCTATTAACATAAAAATCGACAGACAACCTTTTTCAGTTGTCTAACTATCATATTTGTATTTAAAAGTTTAAGTGCTTTAATTTTGTCATAGTCGTCAAGCGATCTTCATGCTTTTTGGCACCCATCTTCAGCTAATAAAGTCACTTGCAAATCATGGTAAATGTTACTGTAGCAACTATAACATGGAATGTTAACAAAATCTTAGCTTTTTGTTTTGGAATCTTTGGATGGCATTTTGATTGCCTGATTTTTCAGCTGTACGTTTGCCATGCTTAACTGATATGGTTTTTCAACAAGGTGTAAAAATTTTTCGATATTTTTAAATGTAAAAACATATTATATGTACCAAAGATTGAAATCTGAATTATAACATTTCTTTAATGAGAAACTACTCAATATTATGTTTTCAATACATAACTATACTCTAAACTATAAACTGTACATACGAATAATTTATTGTGAGGCTTGAAGTAGCTACTGGAGGAAACTAAAGATGATAACGATAATGGTAGTAGTGATGATGATGGTTATTATGAGATATCGACGATTAGTAGTAACAAAACTTCATACCAGTTAACTGATTAACCAAATCATGAAGGTAGTTTAAGATTTTAACAAGTTTCATTCTGTGAACATCTTCTGTGTTGTAGAGAAGGTTCAAAACGAAAGGCTTTTGAAGTTCTTTTAACTTTTTTGTAAATGTTTTACTCTTTAGTGTTTAACTTTTTTTCTTTTATAAGGGGGGGGGGGATTTAATCGTTGTGCAATATTTCATTGGTAATATACCGTAGGGCTCCAGTGATGAACTTCAGTCATTATGATTGAAAGTGCTGCAATACTTCTATATTCGATGAACAAGGTGTACCCCCATAACTCTAACCCGTAAATCCAAACAGGTTAGATAAAATAAACATATTTTTAAAACTTTAAGTTAGTTCAAAGATATTTTTACTTACACTATGAAGCTGCCTTTCATGATCCGTAGAACCCTTTACGATTTATTCTCTTAATATTCCTGAAATCACAAATTTATATAAATTAACAACAGTTTATGATGACTAAATTCATAATTTAATAAGCATTGTAAATATTAATTCGGTCAATTAGCTACTCGTATAACTAACCAATTATTGTTTATAATTATTATATTATACGAACAATAGTTTACCAAATAAAATTCATTTTATTATGATGTGTCATAAAAAATAAATTTTTTTCAAATAATATTTTTCTTCTACTTGTTTACTGTAACTGTTGTAGCAGTTTTAAATGAGCAGCACTAACGAAATTGTTTGCTTCAGTTTAGTTAAATTCATGAAAAATATTGTTACTGTTTCGAACCTGATATACCAATAAATTAACTTAGCTGAAATTTCGAAATAACAATTTAAACAAAAAACCATTCAGGTTTGAATATTCTCGGGAGTACATTTTGTTATAGGAACAGAAAGTTAGTATGTACATTTTAGGAAAAATAGATTTAGGTTTTAACTTTTACTTTTTCGTTTCAAATGTTTTCTATAATGCATTCACTTGGAATGTAGGAAAAAGTTTCATCGGTTGCTATGGTAACCACGGTATGTGATAAACAACCCACAGAGAGTAATCAGTTTAACTTCCATTCACTTTCAGTAGTTAAACCTTCTCTTTTAAAACGCACGAAAAGTTTTCCCCATTTTACAATCTTAAATTACTTTTTCTTTATAATTTTTTGTCGGCTACAGACTGAATTTTCCATCGAATTTGTAACCTGGGGAAGGAAAATAATTGTTTTACTCCTGATTTTACATTTAAATGAAAAATATTCGTTTAGAAAATTAATTTTCCTTTGTTTTCCCTTCTGCCCTACCATTTAGTGTTTGTATAACAGTATCTACTAATTTATACTGTAAGATACTAGAAAAATAATATTATCTTTTGACTTTTACATGGTCTAGAATCTAGTAGGTTCTTTTCCTAATTTTAAACTTTCCATGATTACGTAAATGTTTACTCCTCTATGACTCAGAGACAATAGATTAATCATTATATAGTAAAAAAATCAACCCTAGGATTTCTAGTGATTTAAGTGTCCGTGCTTCATCTTTTCTGGAAGCCAAAATATTGACTCTCAAAAATATGACTTGGCAGGTGTGTGTAAATAAATTCTAGAAAAAAACTAATCTTCACCACATCAGAAAACACATTTTTGAAAACCCTCAACCTCACTTGGAGCTTCGAAGGCATCAAGTTCTATTTACCCGATTACGCATTGGACACTCCATACTTACACACAAACACTTACTGAAGAAAGAAGAACCACATTATTGTACACATTGAAACACGCCACTTACAATCAAACACATCATCACAGACTGTCAGACTACACATTCCACACGAACACTATACAAAATTAACAACATTTTAGCACTTAATTTAGTGGACAAAGTAGCGGTTCAAACCACAATAATTTTTTTTAAATTTCACAAAATTTCAGATGTGGTATAACTGTAAAATCGCATATTCTATTTTTTATTTTTCTGTTGTCTAAATTTTAATTGAACCTAACATTTTTCATTAGCCTATGTTTTTATATACGACCTAATTTTGTTTGTTTTCTTCTTTTGAAATTTTGTACTACATGTATTTATATGTAACGTGGTCGCTAATGACCTTGTAGTCGATGCGACCTTAAATAAATAAATAAGTAAAAACTAATATCTCGATTGGGCTACAAGTAAAAACTTAAGTATTCTCATCCAAGCCCAAGAGATATTTTGAAACACTTACATATCCCTAATATTAAACTTAATAACAACATTTTGTTTTTTTATAAATAGTTTAAACAAATAGTGAAATAATGGTTTTTCATATTATCCTGGTACATGGTTTTTAACCATAAATGGACACGTCAATTCCACCTCACTACATATCCCTAATATTAAAGTTAATAACAACATATTTTTTTATAAATAGTTTAAACAAATAGCGAAATAATGGTTTTTTTATATATCCTGGTACATGGTTTTTAACCGTAAATGGACACGTCAATTCCACCTCCCCGGTTATTGAAATGATTGTGGTAATAGGAATGGATGTATACACTATAAAATTTTAAGATAAAAATTGTATTTTTGGAAATAAACTATTATTAATGTTATTATTAAAGATACTCCGGTTAAAAAATTGAAAATCAATTATTCTAAAAATGGTACTAAAGTTTTAATTAACCTTCTCTATCAAGGGTAAATGGTACCAAGTTTCATATTAGACCAAAAAACCCATTAAAAACTGGTGAATATTAAAGAAACGCTTCTACTCAAATAGTAAAAATATCTTTTTTATCTAAATTTGTTTAGCTAGTCCATTGAAATATTTTCGAACATTTTACGTGCAAGACCTCATAAAATGGGAATTATAACATTTGTTGCCTAATGGTACCAAGGGTGCTTTACCCTAGGGTATGTTTAGGGTGCTTTACCCTAAGGCACATATAATGCAATTTAAATTACAAGGAAGTTTAAATTCTTAATTGTAGCAACACATTCCATATATTACAATAAAAATACAATATCGTTAATTTTTTTTCATTATACAAATAAACGATTGCATTGATAATCATCCCAACCAATCGGCATGTGATTTAGCTTTATGAAACTACTCAACGTTACAACAATGTCTAGAGTGGAAAATGGAGCAGAAATATTTTGATTTAAATAGAGAATAACAAAACAGTTTCTACCGAAGTATGTACCAGTGGTACTTCTCTTCGCAAGAAAATTCCATATCGTTGATAACGTTTTATGGGAAATACAGCAAGGGTATCTTAAAATTTCAGAATAAAGCTAATAAAGTTGTATGGTGGGACTTAACTACCTAACCTTATGCAGACCATAATTTAACGTCTTAAGGGGACATTGATACAAGCTATTTAGCTTAAAGGAATGCACATAAGGAATATTTTTTTATGTTCAAATAAAATATTAGTCTTTGGTAAATTAATATTAGTGTGTAGTAAAAATAATGTGACAATTATATAATTTTTTAACAGAACTTCATGACTTGAATAACATACAGGAATCCCTCAAAATGATAAAGGAATGACTTTCGAGAAGCAGAAAACAAAATATATTTGTAACTACACCAAATGTGTTGAATGGAATGCTTTATAAATATTATAAATTATTTAATTTGTCCATCCACTCAGATCTTTTTCTGTTTATGCAACCTGAAAAATCACTCATAATGAAATTATCTCTGTAGATTATTCAGGGCAAATGAGTAATGGTGGTACGGATTGTCACAAAAATTAACTATAATCACTAACAGGTAATCGTACCCTTTTGGCAGATGGGCTGTTGTCCTTTCCTTTCTTGGGCGACAATTACATTTTAGTTTCTGAATCGTTTATAGGGTAATCTTTGCTGACATTCTGTATGTCATTGGCTTGGAATTTGTGATGATCATATTAAAAGTTTTATTAGATTTTCAAAACAAAAACGTTTAACGAATTGAAATATCCAATGAGAATTAAGAGTTTAACGTATTAAATGAGTTTATCGCTCTGATCTGGCACGTGACCTTTGGATTACGTATTGTTTTTGGTAGTCAACTCTTTTGCTTTATATGCATCACAAGCATGTTAGATGAATTCATATTTTATATGGATTCATGGTTCATGGTTGATAAGTATTATGTAGCTAGTCATTTTTCAGGTACATTGATGTTATTGACTATTACTGACTTATTGATGTTATCTTTGTTAACAACCTGCTGCAAAAAATAAACAAACGATGGTGTTAAATAAGGCAAATGGCATATTAATGCACTGTCTCAATATTCCCCAGTAGGAGCTTATCAACTTCCCGCATGGCTCTTATTATATTTGATTCATGCCACGTAGTTCAAGAAGTACCAATATGTACGAATTTTATGGATAAAATATTGTGATACTTATATCTAAGGTCCGTTTTGGGATCTGGGTAAGTTAAATAATTAACACACTATAGTTTAAAATTCAAGAATTTATTACTACTAAAAATTACAATTAAATTAAGTGTTTAAAATCTACAAGTAAATTACTTATAATAATAACAAAGTAATTAAAATTAACTAATAACAATAAATAAACATAACCAATTTACTAAATAATACTTACAAAAAAATTATATAGAATAAATAATCATTAAGCAACAGACAGTAGTAGTTCACAGTAACTTTGACCTTTTCCAAACGTAACCGTTAAGCAATACCCAATGTACACTCGTATAAGATAGATCATGTACTGAACTCAGGACCGAACTCGGTGACTCCTTATATACATGACGCTGTAGAAGTCACTAGAAGGACAGACTTTTCAAAAATAAAAATATAAAATCCTTCTGACGGCTTCTGAACTTAACTTAACAAACTGTAAACAAATTAGAATTGAATAAAAGGGAGAATCAATAAAAGGTGTTACAAAAAGACTAATTATCTAAATAGGTACCCTACTCGACTCTTTCATAATAGTTGTACAACAAAAGGCAGGTCTATCTGTACTATAAATATTTCTTGAAACTCTATAATTATATCACTCTTATTATTTATGTTAACATTTTTATCGCGGTCCTCCTCGAAAATTCTCGTACACACATTCCCTTTAGATATTGTCACAATATATTAATTATGCAGTTAATGAATGGTACTACAGTAAAATCTCTCTATTGCGGAACTCTATATAGCGGAAATCTCTCTTTAGCGGCATTATTTGCCGACCCCGACCCTTTCGTATAACGTATTTAACTCTCGTTATAGCGGCACAAATATCTCTCTATAGCGGCAAAACAATATCTTCAGGATATGGATTTAGACGCCTATGTAGGGGCAGACAATGACTCAGCCACTTCTGCAGATGTTGGCAATGATGCAATAATCGAAAATGTCTTAGCCCAAAACAACGAGGAAGAAAGTGATGATGATGAAATGGAAACAGAAATGTTGTCCCTTCAAGTAAACAGGCACTAGACGCTATTCTTGCTGTTTCCACGTACTGTCATTGCCAATATGTAAATGAAAATTTACAAGTTTTGAACATTGAAAATGAGATTGAAGACATGTTTTATGAATTGAAAACGAAACAAAATTTACAACTTATTTTACGAAATGAAATGTACTTCACAGTCATTGTTTCCTTAATAACGAAAAAAATATATACTGTAGGCCTACTGTGTATATTTTTGTGTTTTTGTAGCCTATGTTTTAGGAGATTTTAATTGTATGTATACTATGTTTATTACTGTTCAGTGTAAAACGAGTTTCTGTGCTAATTAATTTTAGGCTATCTATTACGGTATGTACTGTATGAGTGATTATTGAAAAAAGTTCAATACGAAAAGTGAAATTCTATTGTTAAACATTAGTAACACAACATCTAATAAAACCAGTTTGTATCCAAATTTCTTGTTAAGTTAATAACCTACACTTTATGTAATTAATTTAAATATCTCACTGTATTGAAGTAATCTACTGTATTAAACATTCGTCATAAAATTATCTATTCAGTAGTTTTTCAAAAACTTATTCCATGCACCATTTACATACGTATATAAGTTATTTTGTACAGAAAAATTAGTACTCTCACTTTCCTCCCACCGTTAATTACTCCCTCTCTCTATAACGGAACTCTCTTTATAGCGGCGGTACCTCATGGTCCCTTCAATTCCGCTATAGAGAGATTTTACTGTATATGAAATTAACTTTTACGTTACTTGAGAAAATATCGAAAAAATTCCAGAAAAATAATTTAATTTTACTGAAATAAAGCAATCAATCTTCTGTAAAAATTTCAAAAATAAGCGGAATTGAAACAAAAAACTCCGTTTGCTTATAGCAAACCTAAAAGTACTTTCTCTATGAATTGGGAAATTTTAGAACCGCTAGTAATTTTTAAAGTTAATCTGAATCAACTAGCCCCGATCTTCCCTAACTTTAAATACTTTTGAACATGAATAAATGAAATGAAGTCTAATGAAGTTTGTAAAACGTTGAGCTAGGTATGTAAATACAGATTAAATTTAGCAACATGACAGTTGTGACGTGTATATTCTCATTTATCTTTGTCTGGATTCTAACATTCTGTACCTTCTTGTGAAATGGTGCATGCAAATAACACTTAATAAAATTGAAAGAGTAGTAAAATGAACTAACATTGATGGATTGTGCTTCTGAATTGCGGTAGTTAAATGCAGTGAAACTTTACTACTAAACTATAACATCACAAATTATGTATCAATGTACTTACAATATTATTAAAATTTGGCTCCATAAAATAACCAAAATTACTTTTTCTTTTAAATACAATACAGATTTTATTCATCTGAATTAATTGGCTAGATTTGATTTGAATCAACAGAAAATATATTAGCAGATTTTAAAATGTTCTACGATTTTTTTATGACAACTAATGTTGATTTAGTTCGAATGATATAAATGAACGTTAAAATTTGTTTAAACTACAACAAAAATTTGTGAAAACTCATGTATCAATTATTGTGACGTAAATTACTTTTAGTATCTGGTAACGTGTGTAAGTTATATAGCCTATTGTAAAGTAGTAAAAGACTTTCTTTTAAATTTAAAACATAATTTATTAGCAAATTACTTATTTACATTAATTATTACATATACGACTAGACATTTAAAATAAACCACTTAAAATAACTATAATAAAATATATTTAACTAAAAAAAGGATTTTATTAATTAGTTCTTAGTTGCAACTATAATAATTGGTAACTACATAATACCTACCTCTTTATGCAATTAAAATTTGTTTGACCATTACGTTTCAGTACCACTTTTCTCATATTTTTCTTATGCATTTGACTTCTTTGTCCTCTACAAATCTGTATCGTACAATATATTCTCTGAGTATGGATAAACCGGATTTCAAAAATAGAAGACAAAATGTTTCACAATAGGATTTTGTTAAGAAATACCAAATAACATCTTTTACTGGTGAAGATAAAATATGTAATAACACAGTTAACTGTTTTTCTTCCAAAAAAGTGTCTCTAAGACTGTAGTTCGTTCTGGTGGAAGGCGTCAAGAAAATATTGACACTAAAGAACATTAAATTATGCAGTAGGGTACAATCGTATACCACTACCACTTATCCACTAGTATTCCTAAAACTGTAGCGACAGAGTTTAAATCTTCATCAATCACAAAAACTAAGTTTTTTTAAGTTTTTGAAAAAAATTTTTCATAGCACCTTCACCCACTAAGCTCTTCAATTACTACTGAAATAATACTTGATGAAAACAGTTGAAATTTTTAGGAATTGTCCATTAAGTTTCCTGCAGTACACAAAAATGATAGTCACAAAACTATGGAAGTCGATACTTTCACCTCAGCCTCTTAAAAAAAACTTTTGGGTAAATTTTTTCATATAAATGTTATAATATTGTTTGGTTAGTGTAATAATATAAAACCCTTAAAACGTTTAAAAATATCGAATAAAGATTTTTATCAAAGCGTCCGGTCGTAACAAAACCAAATTTAAGAGAAAACGTCTACTAAAGTCGTGTCACCAAAATGCTTTTATCAACTCCAAAGTGTTTCAACTCAATATTGGGCTCCTTTATTTTACAGAATCACTTGTAGCTAATAGCTGGTCCACTAAACAACATTATTCAATCTTAACACTAAAAAATATTGTTCAGTTCTGGGCGCAGGAAATCGATATCTAAAGAAACTTATGGTTTATGTTTCTGACAGTTTGTGTTTGTAAAATTACACAAAGAACGTGAAACCATAATGTCCTTTTTAGAAATATAAAACTCTTAATTATTTTATAATATTTTTTCAACGTTTAGAACTAAATAAAAAAAAACACAACAATAAATTGTTAAACTCATGCGCGTGTACACATATATTATATTCAACCTGTGCAGGCGTAATTAATATTTAACATAAAAATTGTATTGTTTTTTAAGGTTCTAATATAACTTCTGTCTTCTATCGTCTACGAATCAAACAGGATATTAAAGCATTTTTTACAAAGTGGAAATTAGCGTATTGCCTTGTGTTCTAGTGTAGGTATTTAATATTGCTTTACATCTGTAGTTTCAAACGAGAAAAAAAATTATTTTTATAGATCATGCATTTCGTGAAGTAGTAGGGCTATAGTTATGAAATTTTACTTTGGTAATAAAAGGATAGACATTCGAATTTTTATATCAGGATCAATCGCAGACAAGAAGTTATTTCAGTATACCAAATACCAATAAACATCCATAGAAATAAATTGTTTGAAAACAATAATATAACCAGCAATACATAAGTTTTCTTTAAAGAAATAAAATACTTAACGAACATCAAATTTTAAAACAAAAACCGGAAAATTTTGTAGTTTAAAGTAAGTACCTTGAGGAGATATCACAGCGGAAAGGAAGCGAACAACAGGCGAGAAAAGATTGCTGCTGCACTGCGAAGAACTCACAAATTGTACAAGTAGAAAGCACTTTCGTGAAAAGTCAAGATGAGACACTTTGATACTGTAATAAAACCTGCGTGTACCGTACGTAAGTGAATGTTTTAGAATGACTGGGAAGGCCGGTGTAAAAGGAATAGATGAACTCAAGAGACTTTTTCACTGCTAGATAATGGATCCAAAGATAAAAGATAAAGTACAGGTTACGAGAAAGGAAATAAAAACAAAAATCTAGTGTGAAACACTCACATGACTTTCTCTGGGTAATTTAGATTATTAACAATATAACTTATGCTTAAACATGAGTGAACAATGAGAAAACGTAACCTAATTTTAATCATGAGTGAATGACGCAAAATGAAAATCAACTTCTGCAAAACTTAAAAAAGTACAGAAAAAAGTAATAAGTAATTAAGTAAGTAATTAGTAAGACCGCGAAAGGAATGGATCTCCAACGTCCGCATTCAAATGGAAAGTAAAGGACTTTTTGAAGGAGACTGGATCGATAAGGAAAGATGGCGATTGGGATGCGAGAAGCGACACAACTGACGTTGCAAAAAACTCGCTATATATATATATATATATATATATATATATAATTAGTAAGTAATAAGTACAAGGTAAAAGTAATTTTTACATAATTCTAATTACTAGGCTCTTTTGAGGAAAAGCATTTGTCGGCATTGTGGCCTTGAACAGCTCTGTCGAGGCCCTCTCAATGTCGAGATTGGTCTCAAAACGTTCTCCTTTTAGCACGGTGTTTTTTTTCGGAAGAGAAATAAGTCTTATGGTGCTAAATCCTGAGAATAAGATGGATGTGGAAACTTTTTTAGCCCAAAATTTCGCAGATCAAAAGCAAGGTGCCACAGGAAACAAATTTGTAAATTATCGGTTAAAATCCTTTGAACGGACCCGTGCGAGATGTTAAGTTTTTTGCTAAGCTCTCGAATAGTCAATCACCTGTTTGAACGAAACAATTTTACCACTGTTTGCACATTTTCGTCTATTTTTGAGGACGTTCCGACCGACACTCTTCTTCAATCTACTTATTTCCGCTTTTACGTCACTTATACCACTCTTGTAAACGGTCTTCAAAGTTACCACCTTATTGTCATACGCTAATTTCTAACATTACGTGAGCTTTTCTGGCACTGTTTTGCAAATCAAACAAAACAAAATATTAAGGTACTGTTCGAAATCCATCCGCGACAGACACGGTAAACACGACCTCACTCTTCTGACTCTGATACCCGACTGACAAGTCTTAACTTATTCAAACTTGACACTAAGTATCTCAAAGAATCAGGCTATCGGACTTATTAATTCACATATGTAGCGTCAACAGTTTTTTCTTAATAAACTTGTTCACCGTAGTTTAAGATCACACCTCGTAGCTTTCAGAAATGTAAAATATTACTTGAAGTTGTCTGAAAGTATTAAAATATAAAAAAATTATTTTTTCACTAGTATAACTTCTACGAAATAATATATTTACACTTTGTATATTTTAAGTGCTAAATACTTGAAAAATTTATCGCAAAAATCAATGATTTATATTGTCTGGATTACATTAAGTTAAATGAGTTTATAGGAGTTATTTGTTATCTTTGAAATTTATATGTCTTTCGGTCTGTCACTTTGATATTAAATCTTTATTTTAAAATAAAAGTTGACAGTTATACTGCTATATTATTCCGTGCGTTCAGTTCTTTTCAAACTTTATTCCCACATCAAAGATGCGCATCACACAAAGACTATAAAACTTGCAATGCTGTTTGTTTCTTTTGCAGTTTTAAGAATAGTTCATAAAATGCTGTAAAAGCAGTAAATAGTAAATATCCATTCGGTCACTTGTATTTTTCTTAACTTTTTATTTTATTTTTTAGCAGTTTTATGTTCAAAACACAATTTTTATAAATGCTGATATGAATATTACCAAATGTCTGTAGAAACCATATATAAATTTAAATATATTATTTTTTTCAAAAGTAGCCTACCGGTTACTTTTCAGTTACTATTTTATAAAAAAGTGTAATATAGTAATGTATTACTGTTATTATTCCGGTAACGTAAGGAGAATTTTCCTTTTGTGAATCCCAGTTAAACTACATAAAGGAAAGTGTTTAATCCGTCCTAATTAAATAAGAATACGCAGTTAAAACAGTGAATTCTAATTTACCTTCCACCATGTTTCCATATTCCTTTTGTGAATAAAATGCATTAATTGAAAATCTGTGTAGTCTACTGTAAGTAATTGGAGTTACATATGTCACACCTAAACGTAATTAACTGGAACAGTAACCTTTCTTATTGTAGTACCTATGTTTCCATTAGTTTTCCTTTTTAATAAATATAATTTTAAAGATTTTATTTTGATTATAAAATGGTTTTTATTACCAAATCGAATGCTAAAAATGTTCTCTATAGTCGGAATCACAGAAATGCAAGCTTTTCTACAGTTGCGGCGTTGTCAGATTTATCACTGTATCAGATTTATTACAATAGTTCACATCATTTACTCAGGCTTAATCGCAACTCTGTTCAATTGTCGTAAGTTACTCTAGTGATAAAGTCATTACCGCTAGCTAGCTGTTTAACAACAGATTTTTGGAGACGATGGCTTTGTGGTTAAAATCCTAGTGATACCTAGTACTCTTATACGGATTTGAATACTATACAGTGGGAACCGATGTACTTTGATGGTTGTGGTTCAACCATTAAGCATTCATTCTCAGGAATGATCGGCATGAGTCTGTACAAGACTACATCTCATTTACAAGTCATACATATCAATCTCATTTCATTGGAACTTGGAGTTGCTTATTGTTCTTAAATTGAATAGATAAGAACTTACATTAGGAATTAAAAAAAAAATTATATCACACATTATACATGAACTAGTAACTTTTTATTTACTAAAAACACAGTTAAATGTTTTATGAACGCCAAGAGACGTTGCAGAGCTGAAATCTATTTTACGAGAACAATTTTTAAAGATATTAAAAATGCATGCTTGTTATCTTCGACAAAGTATCTTACAAAATTGTTTGTATTAGAGAAAATAAATAAATCCGCTAATTATAATTATTAAAATATAATCCGTTAATCATAAATCGCTATGTAATCATTATAGGTTCCCAAATCATTATCATTATACTTCGATAATGTTGATACGAAAGATGTAGTCTTATATTAAAGGTTGACAAAATTAGATAGAAATAAGAAACGAAAGTCTGCCGTGACTTTCGTGTATTCCGGAAACATCAAATGCAGCACAAACGTAAACCATAACTTAAAAAATTGATCCCTAAGACATTCCAAAGTTTACTTTGGAATGTCTACCGGGCTACACAACTCCCGTTAACCGTAGCAGTAGCAGGAGATACTAGATACTGGTGTATTTTATAAAATTGTGAAATGTAACGGTGTATTACTGTTACGTATTATATCGGTAACGTGAGGAGAGTTTTACTTCTGTGAACCCCATTTAAACATTATAAAGAAAATGCATAATCCGTCCTAATGAAATAAGAACACACAGTTGAAACAGTATATTCTAATTTACCTTCCACATATGATTGTCATATTCCCTTTGCGAATAAAATATATTAATGTTGAAAATTTGTGGAGTCTACTGTATACATTTTACTTAGGTGTGACACACCTAAATTTAATAAACCAGAACTGTTATCTTTTCTTATTGTAGTACCTATGTTTCCACTAGTTTTCCTTTCTAATATATTTAATTTTAAAGATTTTATTTTGATTATAAAATGGTTCTTTTAATTAACAAACCGAATACAAAATATTCGCTATAGTCGGAATCACAGAAATGCAAGCTTTTCTACAATTGCAGCGTTGTCAGATTTATCACTGTATCATATTTATTACATTAGTTCAAATCATTTACTCAGGCTTAATTGAAACTCTGTTCAATTATCGTAAATTACTCTAGTGGTAAAGAATGTACGATTATGTTGTATAAATTATACGAATGCCACCGTATTATTTTCCTTTGAAAGAAAAAAAGGTACTGTTCTCACCCTGTTTTAAACGAAGAAACATTCAAAATCCTTTTGTAGCAATACATCTCTTACACCTGAAGTCGTTCCATTTCATCACTGTTCGAAGTTCAAACCTCAAAAACATACAACAGAATTGAAAATATTGTGACAATATCGAAAAAGGGTATGGTTCGCGAAATTTCTAGTACCTCATTCATAAAATGGTTAAGAGTAGATAATAGAGTGAAAGTAACAATAGCGCTAGCTATAAAAGTATACCTATTCATAGAGGGATTTGGAAAGGGTCGGTTGATTACCACCTTTTATTCTATTTACAATAGATCTATTTACTTGTTTACAATATTTAAGGCTTTTTCAGTAAAAATGGTTTTTTGTACATAATTATTTGCATGGAATTTCTCTACCACTCTGGAATTATCTTTTTGATCGAATTTCTGTGTCTTTCGAGAAACCTCTTTCATCTAACCTATATAAAGGGAGCCCCGGGTGCGGTTGAGAATTAGTATTTGTTTGATCTTTGACGAGTGGCTATCGGTGCGTAGTGCAGGAACGTTCCAGACTTTATGTTGGTCAGCTATTGTTATACTGTCTTTGTGTGTGCATTGTGTAAAGTTATTGTGAATGTGCATTAAATTCATTTTTTTTGTATGTGCATTGTGTATTCAGTTTCATTTTGTATGTGCATTCTATATAATTGTTGTAAGTAGTATTAAGTTAATTATTAAGTTATTTATTGTATTACTTCTATATAATTAGTTTATTATTTATTTCGAAAATATTTTAGTTGTAATAAATACTTGTAATTGTAAACTTTAGTGTATTAATTATTTAATTACCTAGATCCCGAAACGGACCTTCGCGATAATTATCACAATATATTATAGCAGCGATGTAAGCAAACTTGTAAGGTAATATCGAAGCCACTACTACATAAAACAAAACTGTTCTCATTCTGCTAAATACTACACAAGCTTGTACAATACTTCAATTTATCTCCGTCCGTCTGTCATCAATGTTATTCAGAAGAAAACCAAGATATCTGACTTGATGAACTTGTTCCAGTCTTGTCTCTTCACAGCAATATCCTCCCTAAAACTCTACGGCTTACTTATTAAAAGATAGCCTATTTACTAAATTAAATTAAAGTAACCGAAATTAAAAGCGGTAAGGCAGATAAAAGAGATAAAGAAACCAAAAAAAATATGTGGTAACATTAATATATTGGTAATAATATATTATTATTATATGTGGTAACAGAATCCGTAATTTATTTTTTAATAAATTAGCGTTTTGTAATATAACGTACTTCGTGGTTATAAATCTTTTCAATCTATTAAATACTACAACAATTAAATTATAACTAATAAATCTTCAGAAAACTTTAGATAGAATATTTAGTTGAACTTAAATACACCCTAGGTTTATGACATGCCATTAGACTAAAAATTTTGATAAATTAATTCATTGGATAGCTTGAATTTTAAATATTCTTTGATTAATTTTTCTCAATAAATTGTTTACATTACTTATTTAAAAAAACATATTATTAAACTGCATACTTAACAGTACTTCTTTTCTGGTATTAATTTTCAGAAACAAAAAAAAATTAAAAGTTTTAGCGCTGAAAGTAAAAGTTAATCTTTCCATTGTAATTAAATTGAGCATCTTCATAAAAAAGAATTTTTTAAATTCTTTTGTGAATACTTCCGAAACTTATTTCATCTTCAAAAATTTCCTTAATTTGTGTTTTAAAGTAGTAAGGGAGATGTAATATGAAATTAAGTTTCCAGTGTGAACTTATGGAAAAAGCCGTTATAACTTATTTATGAAATGCGTTAACTATAGCCTACTCAAGATAAGCTCATTCCATTGCTAAACCTATCTTTAGTTTAATATATTTATATCTTTGGCATTTAAAGAAAATATTTATAACACCAAAAATGCAGTTCAAAAATCTTATTTGGGAGTTTTAACTTCACTGGTTTAACTAAATAATATTTTACAAAATTTACTCACAGAGAAATTTCATAAAATAATATTTTCCAGTTCTATTTTATTAAAGCTCTTAAGTTCAAACGATGTTATTTATTGTTTCCCTACAATTTTTATTACTCCATCGCATGTATTTCATATTTTTAAAACCAAAAATCGCTGTCTATGAACAAATACTCGTTAAAACCTATTCGGAAATATGCTACTCAAATTATACGACTTTTCAGCTTGTAGTAATTTGCCTCGCTTGCAAACAGCGCAGTCTAGGATACGTTGGACCATCACTAACTTCGCTTGGTAGCCTACGTACAAAACGACTTGTGAATTTTCATATCTTGTAACCCCTCAACATCTGAAAACTCAAGAGAAAACCTAAGCGCAAAAACCTTGGTTGATTTAGAAGATAAGAAAATTTATTTTTGTAAACAAAATTTTTTTTCATTATCTTGTAATCATTTTTGTAATAACTATATATTTTTTTTTATTGTTATCTAGACAATAACATTATAAAATTTTCTTAGATTCAAAAACAAAAACAATAAGTATCAGAGTTAACACGCAAAACACAATCTAAACTATTTTTATCCATTAATTATTATACCGGGTGATTCAAAAAGAGCGCCGGTTTTTAAACGGCTGGTAAATTTTTGTTTATCGGTTGGCATCATTGTTAGACCTCATTTCTATTTCGGAGAACATTCCGATTGACGATTCAGTTGTAGTTTCTCTTGTTCGCAGTGTAGTACTCTCGCAGTCTGTGTCTAACCATGGAGAAGTTTACTATTGCACAACGAGTGTTAATCGTCAAAACATTTTACCAGAGTGGAGAGAGTTATGCGGCTACTGTCAGGCGACTTCGCGGTACTCTAGGACGTAATGAAGCACCGAATGAATCAACAGTTCGCAGGCTCATGAAAAAGTTTTTTGAGACGGGTTCAACAGTCGACCTTAAAAGTTCTGGACGTCGTCGTTCTGGCCGAACTGAGCAGAACGTTGCGTTGGTTCGTGACAGTGTGGCTGTTAGCCCATCAAAATCAATACGTTGCCGTTCTCAACAATTGGGTTTACGATGTTCTTCTGTACGGAGAATTCTTCGGTACGATCTCCAATATCACCCGTATAAAATTCAGTTGACGCAACATTTGAAAGTGGCAGACCACCAGAAGAGACGACAGTTTGTTGACTGGGTATTGAGAAAACGGCAGGATGATGACACCTTCGCAAACAAAATTGACGCCTTGTGACTTTCATCTTTGGGGTCATCTGAAGTCATTGGTGTATGCCAATAAACCCCGAAACATCAATGACTTGAAGGAGGAAATTCGACGGGTTATCGGGCAAATGGAAATCGAAACTTGTCGTGCAGTAATATCCAATTTCATGGACAGAGTTGATGCGTGCCAGCGCAGTAGAGGAGGACACATGCATGACATCATTTTTCATACATGAAATCGGAAGGTAAGATGAACTTGCTGATGTATTTATTTTCAGTTTTTCAATAAAATAAATCTTTTAATTTGATATATCAAAACCGGCGCTCTTTTTGAATCACCCTATACATGTTACAGATCAAATAAAAATAAAAAACAAATTTGAAAAAATTTTTAATAAATAACATTTTTTTAATAAAGTTCAAAATACTTCTATTTCCTATATAAGTTAAACACATCGTATCTGTTAAGTTGTTTAACAGTATAGTCGCTATCGTCCAGTAAGATAAACGCGAAATTATTCGGATGTTCGGCAATTTTTTGTTCATAAACGTTCTCCTAAATCCTGTAATTTCCTGTCCTACGCTGTTATTATATGTAAATGTTTTGTAAACACCATGGTATCCTAAGAATTGCACCTAAAAATGTTGTCTAAAAACGTTCTATATTTGCAATACTGAACATTTCTGTTATCTACAGAAATGTATCCCGCACGTTCACACAGGCTTCAAAATTTTATTGTATAACGTCAGTTTTGAATAATTTGATAGTTGTGAGCCTTTTCAAATTAATTAAAACCTATTTCTTAGTTTTAAGTCCAACTGTCTTTGTTTGGTCAAAATGTTTCTTTTACGTTAGTCAGCGGTCGAGATAATTATTTATAACATAAGAATACAGTAAAACCTCTCTAATTCGTCACTCTCTAATTCATCACCTTCTATAATTCGTCAGCCCTCCCCAGTTCATTTGTTGCTTAGGTCAACAGCCGAAAGGCTGGTTTGAACCTGTAGAGGTTTTACTAAGTAAAACGAGGAGTGAGGTGGTTTACCATTGCCTTCCTCACTGAGTGGAAAAGTACGCTTAACAGCATGCCGGGCCCTCTGAAAAGCACATATTTTCCACTCTGCAAATGACACCTTCACTTCATTCACCACAGGGTCTGGCTGTATAGTGAAATTCATTACTTTCAGAGAAGATAACTCTGACTAGTGTCTTTTACACCTCTACCTCTTCTGTTCTTAAATGATTCAGTCATTTGATTGGCTGACCATGTGATAAGAAACAGAACTATTTATTTTAGCCCTGCAACAAACAGATTGAGTGTAAATAATTTGACACTCCACCTGTCTGTTATGGGCAGCCCAGTTCATTATAGGAAAATATTTCTGCAGAGTTTGATATTTTCCGAAAATGAAACGCAGGTTCAAGAATTTTGGAAAAAGTATACAATCAAAGATGCTATATATAACACATCACAAGCATGGCATAACATGGCAAAATAACACTTAAGTCTTGTTGGAACAATCTGTGGGCTGACCGAGAAGAAACTAGTAGCATCCGTTCTTACAATGAAACAAACAATGTCTTATCAGAATTAAAAGAAGTGTGCCAGAGTATACCTGTGACTAAAAATATTACCGACGAGGAATTAGTTGAATGGATAGAGCAAGATGCTAACGAACTTGGGTATGAGATTTTAAGTGACAAAGAAATTGTGGCCTACGTTCAAAACAAAGATTCACCTGTTGAGGAAGAAAGCAACGAAGAATATGTTTCAAGCCCTGAAAATATTGGTACGAATCGAGAAATAGAAGGAATGCTGACGAAGTGCATCGAATGGTATGAGAGACAGAAAGAAGCAGAGTTATCAAAATTAATTGTAATACGACAAATACGCCAGTTGGCTGTGGAAAAAGAAAAGAACTCGTTGGTAGAAAAGAAGATAACCCACTTTTTCAAGAAATAAATTTGGCATTTTACATACATACATACATATTAGTGTAATTAAGTAACGTTTTCTAAATTTTAATGTGATTTTTTTGTAGTGTTAAGAGATACATAGTTAAAGATTCGTTTCATCAATTTTGCAAATGTATACTTTTTCGATTGTAATTGTATATTCGGTAACGTGTACTGTGTTTTGCGTTCTACAAATTAGAAAATGTAAGTACAACCATATACAGAATTTCTGAAGTAGTATAAAACTAGATACGTAGACTAATACAAATTTACTGTAGTTATAGGACTTAGAATTACTTATTGTGTTTATCGTTAATGTAAGTTTCATTTATGTAATTCGACTTTTATGGAACTAATATATGTGTACGAGTATGTTATTTATTAACCGTTCATAGCAAATTCCATAATTCGTCACTTTCTGTATTTCGTCACTCCTTTGGTCCCGAACGAGACGAATTGGAGAGGTTCCACTGTATTTGGTTTTAGAAAATAACAGAATTGTGTTGAGAAATAAGAAAACCTTAAGGTTGTATATTAAGGGAAATCGGGAGTCCGAAAATTTTATTTTTGGACTGTTTTGGTTTTTTACATTTTATTATATTTCAAAATCTTATGATTAATTTGATTTATTTACTATTGTTATAATGTACCTTTCTATTTTTAATATTGTTTTTTAATCTGGGCTGCAAATAGTTTTTTCTTAAGTACGTATTTAAAACATTAAGTCAAATTTTTTGCTGTAACTTTTGTTAGAACTAAGTGATGATTTTGTTTAAACGTGATGATTTTTGTTTTGGATTGTTTAAAACTTCCCTGTAGTGTCCCAGTAGTTATCAAGACAGTCACAGAATTTTGTGAATATAGGCGCATCTAGGACCTTGCCTGTTTCAATACTAGTGGCTGACACTACGCCATTTAGTGACTGATGGCCCTTTTTTGTCAGGGTCCGTCGAATCCTGCAGATAAATTTATATTTTCGTTATCACAATCAATCTATTTTCAACCACAGCCTCCTCAACAGGTCGCTTCATACTGTATGAAACAAGTTTGCTAATACAATTTTCGTGACTACGAAGCTGGAATGCACTAATGTAGGTTAAATTTTTCAGTTTTTTGTCATTTCCGAAAAATTCATATTTTACCACAAAAGGAATATTTTCTCAGCAACCACTGAACCAATTTTCAGGGTAATTAACCTTCACGAGGATGCAAAGTTTCTATGAATGACAAGTATAAAAAATGTTTTCTAAATTATTTTACAGTTATAAATATTTCAAAATTTCATAATTCTAAAAGCTGAGCCGAATTAATTTTTTTATCTTTGTTAAACATCAATATATTACCAAAATGTATATAAAATCATATTATTGTTGTAAAAAAAATTCTTATTGTTCTAAGCAGTCCCTACAAGCTGAAAAAAGGTTCCTTAAGTTGTATGGTAAAGTATAGGAATCCCGTGTCCCCTCAAGTATATATCATTAATTTAAATAAATTTCTCAAGTGTTTCATGAGATTATTGGAAGAAAAATACCTAGTTAAAGTATTGTATCTAGGTAAATTTAACATTAAAAATTAAGAGAAGCAATAGGGAAATACTAATCCGTACGAATAAGAATACTTTTTAGATAAATACATTGTTAGAAAATAAAGAATAGCCATATGGTTTATTAATTTGTTTTAACCGTAATTAGGTAGTCAACCCTTTATAGATCTTTGGTAAGTATACGTACCACTAGAAATTAGGTCAATTGTATTTAAGAATAAGCTATGCAGTTGAACCTTATTGGCATTTTATGGTGTTATAGATGTTCTCTGATAAGAAGGCTATCTACATTTAGAAATTAGCGCGCAGCGAACATTTTCTTCACGAGATGCACGAATGTGGTAAGGATTCATAACAGCGTACCAACCGCTTTGCTTTGTTGTTACTTTTGTACAGTGCTTAGAAAATTCTAGTCTTTTACGGGAAAGCAAACATTCATGATAATATAAAGTTAAGATAAGTTATTCTACACATTATTTTGTTATATAATACTACAAGTTGTTTTAATAAGCATTCTTACCGCTAAACATTATTTGATTTCCATTTCAATAAACTATCCTTAATAACTATACTTACCAGAGCTTAACATCAAAACAAAGAAATGTCTTACTGTTCTGGGACTAGACATACGTTATTGAAGTCCCTATACTGCAAAATTTCAAACATTTCACAACAATATCCCGCCTCTCGTAGTACTGCCCTACGAAGGGTTAAGTAGGAAAAAAATATTGTTCGTTAGTCTAAGACTAGTTACAACAATTAAAAATAAATCTGGATTTTATATTGATGATAATATTGAAGTAAACAAACAAAAACGAATAAAGAAGAAGGAAATGATGCTTCGCATAATACTTAATCATATTTTAAACATCACAGACAATAATGCTCTATAAACTAAGTTCAGAAATTTTGACATACGGGCCACATCCAATACAGCTTTAGAATAATAGCCGGCAAAATGCCAACAAATTCGTTGTGCTTCTATCATCCACACCAAAACGTACATGAACCGACAAAATCCTCTATTCACAAACAGCCTAAAATGTACTAGAATTTACATAGAATTTCGCAATAATATTAAGTGTAAGTCCGTTCATACAATAATAATTAAATGGACCAAACAAAACATTTTGTTCCCTCATATTTATAGAATATTACGTAACCCGTACATTGTAAAATGTGTTATTCTATACGACCTATTATCGATTGTTAAACTGGCACGTAAAATTATGTTCCTTATCTTACTTGGAACACTGTATTTGCTTCATGTAACCGTGTTGTTTATTATGTTATTAAACGGTACAGATATTTCATAAAATGTATTATTCATTTAGTAAAATTTGGCTGAACTTCAAGCGACACTTTGAACATTAAACTGATGTTCCATAATATATATCAATTGCAGTTTAGTTTTACATGCATGCACACAATCTATGTACTTTTTAGTTGAATTTTGAAGTATTTTATTTGTCTTTACTTAAATTGAACGTAGTTATTATATCTTTGTCATATTTTATATTAAAATTGTTTAATACTTAATTTTTTTTTAATTATAATTGAATCAGTCATTTCAAAAAGCCCATAAGTCAAAATTTCACATTTTTCTTTTAGTGTATTTTATGACTAATTGAATCATACCACACCATCCTTACAAAAATCACATAAGTCAGGCTTTCTTTAAGTATTAATATAGCACTAGAAAACGGCATATCCTACGTGATTTATCCCTAGAGCCGGCAATCTCGAATTTGAGACGATGTTACAGATTCTTGAATCGGCCGCGTCGCAAAATCGGATTTGCGTCTTAGCATTTCAATGTTGTCGTTTTAGTTTTAAATTCATTTACAGACAGCGTTGCTGTTTTGTACAATAGTTTAGTAATGTAAAAAGTAAATTTTTACTTATACAATACAATAGTTTCAGTTGCATATTTTGCCTGTTAAAACCACGCTATCCTAGAGCTGAATTTGGTTATTTCTTGGTTTACATGATGTTTTTTTGCATATATTTTTTCAGTTTTTAACATAAAATCGTTTTTATTTTTTTAGTTTTATTTTGAAAGAAAAATTATAAGTTACGATTCGTATGTAATGAATTTTGAATGTAGAACATAAGAAAGTTTTAAACAATAGTGTCATCTGAAATTTTAGAAAAAGATTTGTCTAAAAATTATTTTCAAATAGCTTCAACTTCCCTAACTGTCAGATTAAAATTTCAATAATGTATTTATTATATTTTTCTACGTTTTTTTGTTATTTTGATACGTCTCGTGGTAAGGTTTGTGATTCATAGCAAATTTTTATCGATTTTTTTACGGTTCGGTGACCCATATGCTAGAAACTCTCTGCCGGTCTAGAAAAATGTTATTGCCGGCTATAGGGCTAAAGTGCTTCCTTCTAATTAAAAAATGAAAGTGGATGATTTTTGAAGATTAAGCTCTACTTTCTTGTTACAGAGGCTACACAAAGTTTATATGCAAAAATCTTTTTAAGGGAGATAACTACTGTTTGTGAACAATTTCTGAAAACGAACAATTTCTTTATTAAGTTACGAATTTCAGTTTTTATTTTTGTAAAAAGCTATTTGAAGTCAGTAATGTAAACTAGTGAAATAAATAAATGAATGATATTGTACAACACAATTTTCTGCTGGTCTAACAATACATTTTACAGAAAACAATATAATTATGTTAACATTTTACTTCAATTTATTTTAGAAACACCTGAAGTCAAAATTTTCAACTCTATTTTAAACGAGTGGCGTATCTTTAAAAATACAAAAGCATAGTCTACATTTTTTATTAAAGGGGACAGCCATCTGAACAAATTATATTTTTTATGTTATTTTTATTGAAAAGTAATAAATTACCAGTTTTTTCATTTTTCCAAAAGTTACGTTTTTGACTTATGAGCTTTCTGAAATGACCGACTCAATTAACGTTAAGGGCGAGGATCAAAATGCTTATTTTAATTATTTTTTTTATCAAGGCGGAGAGAAAAACTCATGTTTACTCCCTTACGATGGAGGAAGTAGTGTTGGACTAAATTGAGACGTCCTCGACCAGCCCCAAGGAGGCTGCAACCGCCAACCAACCAAAAACCCGCCGCCTAGCCACTTGATCCAACATCAGTAAACAACCCTCCACCTCCCTCGGAACCGAAATATTTATTTGATTTGTGTTATCATTTGATTTATTTATTTACGCAGCAGACAATATTGACCTTACATATTTACCTAATAATATAACTAATACAACATTAGACGAAAATGATTTGTAAAATAATTCATTTTTAAGAAAATATATTTTTCTCATCATTACCGACATAATACAACCAAAGTATCAACAAAATAACCATAACTGGTGTTCACTATTGGCGTAGTATATTTTTTAATTTAAATTTTAAAACCCTTTTGAGACCAATTTGGACTTACCAGCTCTTAGAAGAAGCGGCAGAGAGTAATTTAAAGTCGATCCAGGCCTTTCAAACAAAATTCTTAAGACTTGCTTCTGGCGCTCCTTTTCATGTAAGCATTAAACCCTCCACGACGATTTGAAAATTCCGACAGTAAAGGAGCTAACCGCGTCCTTGTATAGTAAATTTCACTAACGACTAGATGTCTATCCAAACCAACTATCCCGTGATCTAGCTACAAGTAACTTCCCACCTGTGCGACGTCTCAAGCGAAAATAGAGTAGAGAACTCTTGGTCTAAATAACGGATAATTTCTGTAGTTATAAACGGAAAATGTACCACTGGGTACCTCTTCTCCTTAAAGCGAAACTCCTCACCACCATTTAAATATCATATACGGAAATTGTGCAGCTTAATGGTTGTACAGTACAGTACCGTAATAAAAATTAAAGAAAAAAAATTTACCGCTGTAGTCAAACACTGCGTCATAGTTTTGTATTGTTTCATGACTTCCCTCTAATTGATCTCTTCATCTATATTATTAACAATGTGCTTTATGGAGTAGCAATGTATGACTTTTCGCGTCAATCATTATTACTTTTCCTTCTTTCTCGTTCTTTTTCCACGGTTACGCTTGTTCAACCATGCGTCTTTCTCATTAGCTAGATAGAAATGACGCTTGTTAGATGTCTGATCGTCTCGTAACAAAATTAAGGTAATTATGTATCTTGTCCGTTTAAACCGCTATTACAGTCCGTTTGTGTCGTTATACATCGCTTGTTTTCTATGGAATGAATGTATGAACTTATTAATATATTAAGTTGTAAAAACGGTTTACGTTTCATTGTTATAAACTAAACATACGAGTATTAAGTAATTTTATTGTGTGCTTTAATTGTGTTTGTTAATTGCTATTGTGTTGAATTGTTTAACGAATCAGTTGTGCTTAATATTTTAGACTTTGTGAAGCGCATCAACTGATGTGCTTCACAAAGTAACGGACTTTATTAATTATCACGCTTTAATTAGTTGTATGGCCAGACGTTCTACAATAAACCTGTCGACGACATCTTTGTGTGACGTCTACAAATTAAGTACTTTATCTAGACAAAAATCGAGTAAATAACAATTTTCATATATACCCTAACGCAAGTGTATTTGTGCTATTGTTTAATGAGAATTTGCTTATCCCTTGTTAGTCCTATGTGTAACCTTATTTAATAGCTATTTATAGTTAGATTAAAATAGGATGAGAGTGAAAAACCCATTTTTCCTGTTGGAATTTTTAAATTTTACTTTTTGATAAAGAATTTACCTTTTCTATATTTTTTAATCATAATTCAAACTTATTGTTTAACTTTTTCAAACTTGTTGGTTAGCGCAACTGGCTTCTAAGCCGGGGTCCCGGATTCGATTCCCGTTCAGGTCTGACATTTTTTCATAGCTCATTTTCATTATCATCTTATCCACCGGCTCCATTAGCAGAAATCGCAGAACAGTCAGTCGTAAAAAAAATATCGTTTAACAATAAAAGTGAATGTTTAAAATAAATCAGCTGTTTCATTATACAAGAAAAAAATCCCATTGCTACATCACCGTACGGGTTTCTCACTATCATCCTATTTTAAATCAGCTTTACTTCCTTTTACCTTTAATTCAAGGGAATCAACTCACACTGCCGTATCTATACCGGTTTAGTAGGGCTACCAACTTCGTGTCACAAAACAAAATTTCTCTTTCTTAGAAAAAAAATTACCAGGCATTAACAATTGGGTAACAGGACTAAAAAATCACTCTGTAATTGTCCAGAGTACTTGCTTCCAAAAATTAAGCGATTTTTAATTTTATTTTTTGTAGTATACAAAAATAACATATTTTAATATTTAATCTTTTATAATTTTTTATATCTGTACAAAAGTTTGTTTGAATTTACTATGGTCATCCTGACAGTTTGAAAACTAAACTGCTTTATACAATTTATTTTTAGTTCTTACTAGTCAGTATCGTTGTCTTAAATGTTACCCTCTGTAACTTTCCCTTCATTGTCCATCCATTAAAAAATAACTATTTCTGGTTGCCTCATTATGAGCTCAAAAACTATCTGTGATCAACCTCCCACGATTATTTCGTGTAAAGTCATTCTTTTCTTTCTTTATAGGTTTCATTATCTTCATTTTGTATTGCTACGTTTCTCCTTTTAATATTAAACATGTCTTTTCAGAAAATGTTTAATTCTTTCATTTTTCTTTTTGTTGCTCAGATTATTACTTTTTGAATTCCTTCTTACAATATGAAAATCCTTCAATAATCCTTCAATAAGTGTATTGTGTTTTTTAGAAAACAGTTTCTTCTGTACAAAAATCGAGTTTCCGAATAGAATCTTTGTTACTGTGTATAACCATCAAAAAAGTCTTAATGTTTCCTGTCTTTTTAATAATTTTACTACTAGGGAAAGCTAAATTCATAAATTCTCAAATATTTTTACGATGAATTATTACGTTCATCCATTAATCTCCTACAAACCGTTCATTTTCCTCCATATCATTTTGTCCTTTCTTCATTATTGGAATATAATTGCCAGTCCTACACTCTAATCGTTTCAAGTGGTATTAACTAATTCATCAATGATTCACAGCAGATTAGATGAGATTAATTTTGAGATATTCTGCAATTTGTAATACAATACAAGCATCAACAATGAGTTTAAACCATGAGTATCCGGACTAATACTGTTGGCATTCTACTTGTCTATTTAATTGCAATTTAAGTTAATACAATCTTCAACGTAAACCAATTCAATCGAATCACTGTTACAAGTATTGCATCTTAGTGTTAGTAATATTAAACTAACTACACTAATCCGCTCTCTCAGAATTAAATCACTTCATTAAATTTCTTAAAATTAATCCTTGTTTCAATTTGTTTTAATTACTTACTTAAAATTTTATTGGTGGCAATTTTTAAACTTGTCATCTATAATTTTTGTTTTATCCGTCCGTTCCGTCACACCCAAATGTCAATAACTACAAGAGATAGCAACAAACAGTGTTCGGATTCGTAATCCACGCAAAATGTTAATGGACCTAAATTGGGCTTGAAGTGGCCCAAAACCATAAGTCAAGAAAAGTTAGAAGAGTTAGCAACAAACAGTTTTGTAATTTGCTCAAAAGGTTAATGGGCCTGAATTCAGTTTTAAGATCCGGTTTTGACAGGAAGTGGCCGAAAACAGGAAGTCAAGAAATCAAAGTCGGAATTCGGAAACAAAAATAGTGTTATTCGATTCCTCTTAAAGAGTAGATACAGAATCATTGGGTTTGAAGTTCCAGTTTCGACTGAAAGTGGCTCAAAACCGGATGTCAAAAAGTTAGTCAGAAACTACAAGAAATAGCAAAAAATGGTTTTCGGGTTCGTAATCTACACGAAAAGGCAGTAGACGTGAATTGGTTTTGAAGTTTCGGTTTCAACCAAAAGTGGTCTAAAACCGGAAGTCAAGAAATCAAAGTCGGAATTTGGAAACAAAAATTGTAGCTATGATTCGATTCCTTTTAAAGAGTAAATACAGAAATCATTCATTGGGTATGAAATTTCGGTTTCAACCGGAAGTGATCCAAAACCGTTAGTCAATAATTTAAATTTAGAAACAAAAATAGTGTCAGTCAATTGCTCTTAAAGAGGAGATACAGACATCACTAATGGTTTTTGCCATTAGTCAAAGGTAAGCCTTTTTAAAAACTGCCACCAGCCATGAGGCGCGTCGTCTCATGAAAAGGATTTTTTACAAATAATTTTAATTTGTAGTTAAATTTTAACTACTGGTTTTATTTCACTACTGTGACTTCTAAATTATATTGGCACATACTTAGACTACATCAAAACACTCTACACTTATGCAATTAATTCAACATCTGAACCTCATTTGAGGCAAACTTTACTTAAAATTACTTCACCAGAACATTCTTATATTTTCTAAACATCCTCGGAATGTTGTATTCTGGCAGTTAAATAAAAAAATAGATTTTTGTAACATGGGTTGTTTTACTGTTACAAAAATGTTCTAAGCATTTTCATAAAGCATCATCAACACTGACTCCATAATCATCGTGTCTGAAATTGTTTATCATGTTACCAAGTATTTAATAAACAACAAAATAATGTCTCCAAAACAGTAAAAGCATAGTTTCTTCAATAGCATTTCTTACACATGGTTTTTGTTCACGACATTTTAAAAAGGCCGATATGTATATGTACGTAAATGTTTCAATACGACATGCTAGCTAATACTAAATGATTAATTATTATTGTCATAATTATTGTTTTTGTCATGACAAACTGACAAAAATTTGCATGCAATAATGTTTTTACATTGCAACAGTTGATGTATACATGATACCCGAAAGGACAAAGGCCTACTGATTTTTTAATCAGTTAAGAATCATCTAATTTGTATTTGGTTTTTTTATGTATTACATCTAAATAATACACAGGATAGTTTAACAAAATTATAATTAAAAATTATTATATTTACAAACATAAATTTAAATAAATATATATTTTAAAAAGCATCTAAATTAGGTGTTCATTTTAAATGAAATATATACAAACGAAATATATTTGAAATGCACTTCGTTCCAGCAGACGTATATTTGACATCCATTCTAATCATGATAAAATATTACATATATTTTCTACAGTTAGTAAATTTGCGAAAATAACATATTTGACAATAAAAGAAAAGTTAAATTTAAGTTGTCAGAGAATTCAAAACTTTTGGTTGGAACTAAAATATAACTTTCCCTTTTATATAAATTGACAAATATTTTCTGACAACGAACTTTGCAAAACAAAAATACAGTTATAAAATTACATAAACCTAATTATAAATAAGTTTAAAATAAAGACACGAATGGTATGTGAAACGTAATTAGTTTTAACGATGTTAATACTGCTAATTGCTTTGAAGGTGGCGTTTGGCACAGGTTCATGAAGTTAATTATGTAGTTTTTTATGACATACGAACATTTTATACTTTGAGTCCATTTAAATATATTCAGATCTTTGTAAATTTGGTAGGATTTTTTCATTTTCTGAGAAAACTACTGTATTACAGTATTTCCTAAAGAGTGACTACGTTATAATTTTTGAGGAAGAACTTAATAATATCGATCAAATAAAAAAGAACACATAAAAATATATTTGAATTTAATATAATATAAATCTGCTCATATCAAGCACGTGGAGTGTTATATTATTTGCACTCAATCTGCTAGTTCCAGGGCCACAAAAAATAGCTCGGTTTCTTATCACATGGTCGGGCAATTATACGCGTATTACTAAAGCATTTAAGAACAGATTTGGTAGAGGTGTAAAAGACACCATTCAGAATTGTCTCCACTGAGCGTAATGAAGTTCATTGTACACCCAGAACGTGTAGTAAATAAAGTTAAGGTATCCTCTGCAGAGTGGAAAGCAGATACTTTACAGAGGGCCTGGCATGCTGATAAGCAAACTTTCCCACTCAGTGAGTAATGCAATTTTGTAAACCACCGAACTTCTCGTTTTACTTTGTAAAACTTCTAGAGGTTGAAACCAGGCTTTCAACTGATAACCTAAACAAGAACAACAACAAATCAACTACCGCTTCGTTATATATTTACTAATTTTATATTTTTTTCTGTTGCTTATAAAGATTTTCATTATTTTTAATTAATCTTAGTAATTTTGTAAAATGTTTTTTCCCTGCCACAACATGTAGATTACTTCATTTCAAACCGAAAAACCTCATTTGTGATGGCCCTGAGGAGTAGGGGGATATACTGTGGACAATTCGAACTGGCACAACTCTTGCCCTACGTGTACACACAGTTCCGCATAGTGTAGGGCTATATCCATAACCTGTTCTTTCAACAAGGTCTACACATTTTAATGTATCAAATCCCTACAACCTTATTTAAATGTACAAACATACAACTATTTCATTTTAAAATAATATGTAGGCCTATTTAATTTCTCCCAGTAAAAATTTTAATTAGCCTGACAGACGCACTCAAATAACTAAACAATTTGGTCTGAATATATTATTGTAATGAACGGGAAATCATATATGAAAACAAATTAGTCACATCATTATGCCTGACAGATTATTTATTAATAGTAAGAGCGAAAACAAAGCGTAGAGACTGTGCGTGAGACGTACATTACAGTAGCGCTTGTATACTTTTGTGACTGTACCGTCGTTGCATGGCGAAGAGTGGAGTAGATAAACATCGAAGCTGCTTGTGCCATTTCGAATTGTCCAAGGTATACATGTAATTTTCTCATGTAAAAATATGTAATCTAAAATTTTGTATATTTACAATCTCCATTAATCCAGGTGTTGAAGCATTATTAATATATTAGTTTTAAAAAATTGTGTTGAAATTTACTTTTTTCAAACTTTTACGTCACAAAGTGTTTAATTAGCCTTCCAAAAAAGTCTTTCATGTTTAATGGTTTAATTAAGCAAATCATCAAGTTTGATGCAAAGTGTAACCGATTTTCAAAACGTTAAGATGTTATAAAGAAAGGGATAAAGTAGGCAGAGGTTTAGGGAGTAAAAAAGACCTTAGGCAATGTAGCAGTCAAAGAGGAACGGAAGGTAGGAGCTCTCAGAATTAAAATTCCATTTACAAAGGTATTCATCCCAATGGAAATTACTGAAGGTAAAAATCAGGATTTTTTAAAGTCGTAAGTTCTCATTTTATTTAGTGGTAATTTAAAACATGTTCATTAGCAATGTTATTTATGTAGAAACATGGACAAATTTTTGTTGGAAAGTTTAGCTGTAAAACTTTTTATACAAGTAAACCTACTACGAACATGAACAAAAAGTTTGTACTACAGCGTTTCGGTTCAAAGTACTGTATTATACTACACACAAACAGTCTCTGAAGGACAACGAATGTAACGTGGAAACGTGAGTCCCTTGATATCATGTAAAGGTCTGTGCCTACAACGAAAATGGTATTTATGTAATACCAGGCTTACCGTCTCTACGCACACTTACTACTATTCCCTTGCTATTTTCCTTTTTTATTTTTCCATTTTTGTTCACGTTTCCGTTATCTAGTTTCCTTTACATTTTCCTCTTTATCCGCTGAAACTGCTAAATTATAAATTATATTAATGTTTACTAGACTTCTCGCAATTAAATTTTCCTTAAATATGTAAATTAAGTCATTAAAATTTTATATAAAGAGCTTAAAATGTTACTATTTATTCAAGAACTTTATTTAGGTTACCTAAAAAAAAACTATTTTTGAAAATCTAAAAAGTAATTTTATAGTTATAAATTTACCCTGTAATAGCTTAAAATGTCTATAATATGCTCTTTAATTTTTTACTATTACTTTCTCTTGCCTATATGAATATAGGAAGGAAAGTATTGTTTTCATGTCGATGATTTTTTTAAATCGAGTTTTCACAGGATCTACACGTTTTCAGACCCCCTGAACCCAAAAATAAAACATGGTTTTAGCGATTGGTTTGTGTGAACAGAATATCTCAAGAACGGAACATTGTACCAACTTGAAACTTAAATTAGGTACCACTAGAAGACTGGATACGAACATTTTAATCAAAATCGGTCAACCGGAAGTAGTAGTTTACTCGTGTAATTTTTCACTTTTTTGCGATTTTCTCAAAAACGGCTCCTACGATTTGTTTTTAAAAATCGCCTCATTTACTACATTGTTATGCTCTACAAGATAGGGTAGGCGCTATGTCTGCTGAAATTCTTGGAAAACCTGCTTTCTCGTAAAAAAAATTGTTTTTTTGATATTACGACTTTAATATGCACTTTAGCGCAAAAATGTATTTATAACAAAAATGTAGAGATTTTAAAATTCCACAACTTTTATTTCAAACATTTTTATGTATAACGCTTGTATAACGTTTATCGATAATTTAGCGATTTTCTGATTTTTCTCACGAAATCGTGTAAAAAATTGATTTTTTTTAAGATTTCAGCCTTACTATATATTTTAAAACGAAACTGTATTAATAAAATTTATAGGAAATTAAAAGATCTACAACTTTATTTAAAACATTTTTCTCTACGGAGCCTAGTTTAGCGTTAAAGAGTGATTTTCCGTATTTTTAAGCCAAAATTTTCATTTTGCGTCTTTCACTCACCATTAAAATAAGGTTATGTTTTTCAGGTTAGTTTTGGTTATTTCTTAAGTTATTACTAATGTTAGGTACATTGTTAATTATTTGCATTGACAGGAGAAAGTTGTGTGAGTGTTTCACATCAGATTTTTTTTATCCCTAATGTGTGTGTATACTTTGCAATCTGTTCAATTTAAGAACAAGAAGATCCCATGACCCAATGAGATGAGGATGATATAATATGTGACGTGTAAATGAGATGTAGTTTTATCCAGACTCAGGCTGATCATTCCTGAGGGAGTATGGTTAATTGAACCCCAACCAACACCGGTAATAATATTGTCTTTTATCCGTTTCAAAACTATTAAGACTCGAGTTTGAAAGCAAGTTGTCGGAAAACAACTAATCGGATGTTAATGTACTTTACACCAAAATTTAGCTTGTTTAAATCTGCGTTGATTAAACGAAAGGCCACATTTTTTGAAACGGTTTTAAGCTTTGTTATTGCGGTTTAAACAAATTAGGTTCCCATTTTTTGAGCCTAATTCCCCGTAGCCCTTCTTTAAATTTGTGTAAAGTCAGAATGGGTAGTGCGATTTCAGGAAAATATGTAACAGTTCTTTCTAAAGAGCTCTGCAGAATCCTAAATTCAAAACTCAATTTTTTAAGAATCTGTCACTGGGGTCGTTCTCCTTCCCGTTGGCCCTCCAGGTTGGTTGAACGGTTGGTGGGAGAGGGAGGCTTGTCAACCAGAGACTTCTCGGTTCAGATCAAGGAAATTAAAAGATTATCATTTAAAATTTATCGCGGGGCATGGACGGTTTCCTTAGCACTTTATTTTGGAATCTTTGTACTTCTTTTTTTATTTACTTATAGTGTAAGTCCAAAACGGGTTGTATCCACTGTAAATAAATAAACAATTACTTAAAATTTGCCAGGAACAATTTTTTACCTATTAAACAGTACATTTCTTACATTTCAACTCGATTATTTGGTTTTTCCTTGTTGACATGTTCTTTCCAGCGCAGTTTAACATCTAGCGTCATATCAAGTTATTTTTCCGTATAGGACGTATGCAACATACATAATTTATATTATCTGTTTACTTTATCAAGCGTTGTAGCTTGTATACACCCTTCAATGATTTTTTATTTTGTTATAAATATAAATGAAATTATTAAAAGCAACCAGAAACAGTCAAAGAAAATATCTCAATTGGTAAATGTTCTTTCTTTTATGACCATTTCTGGTGGCTTTTAATAATTTTATTAATATTAAAAAAGATGTGCTGTATTTTACAAAGCGGTACTTGCTTCCCATTGATTTCAATTAGAAAGATTTTGAATCTTTTTGTTGGAAAAATTGGTGTTCACATATTTTTTGTTGATTATTACTTCCATCTTCTTGTCCATTTTTAATGTTTTTAACTGAGTCCTGTACTTTTTAAGTTGCTTCTTCACTTGTTTTCGTCAGTTGAAACAGCAATAGCATCTACGAATTTAACAACAGTTCTGAAATGAAATGTCACTTTTAATAGGATACTACAGAGTTGGACTACGTTCTTCTAGTACCTTATCTGTACTGTAGCAAATTGAATCAAATTCGTTCGTGTATTAGTCAAAATATAATGAAATTTTGACTACATCATGATGTGTTATAGATTGGCCAATAGAACAGGATAAAAATTGTGATTTTTATACACTTTATCAAACAGGTTCCAAGAGTAGTATATAAAAATTGATTGATTGTGCGTGCAGTAATTTAATTGTCAGATTGAATTGAACACATATTCGTTCAAATTGATAAATTACAGGTTTTGATATAAAGTTGATTGATTGTTTATACAAGTAGAAGTAGGTGTAGAAATATCCATAAAACATTATTTTCTACCTTATTCTTCTTCTCCTTTCCTTTCTTTTTCTTTTCTCTGCCACCGTTTTGTCCTGTGTTGTTTGATTCTTTTATTTGTTCATCCACAATTTTTTCATTCATCCTTGGATTAACATTTCATTTTTAAATATACATATTGTTATTTTTTATCAAGCTTCATAAATAAAAGGTTCATCAAAAAATAAAAGTATATTCCCTTATACCTTATGTGCGTAAAGTTTACACAACTTACTTTTTAAGAATATCCTTTGTCAAAACAGCTTGATTGTAGGAGGGAAGCTTTTCCTTAACTCGGTGCATTATACTCTTTACTCGCTGTATTATTTTATTAATTTCACGTTTATTTCCAGTTTAAGAGAGTGCAAGAGCTTTATCGCTTTTATGTTTTCATCTGTTTCCCCTAGTCGTCCGTCGTTCCTCCAAAATTCTCTTCGCGTGTTCACTGTCTTCCCTCTTTCATTAATTCTGTGAACTTTAGTTGTTTGAGGTCTTCTTCTGTTTTAGCTATCCATTTTGACTTATTTCGTTTGAGTTTGTGATGTTCAAGACTTGTTTTATCCATTCTGTGAATGTGTTCGTGAAATCTTTCTCTCTTTCTTTTGAAATTATCAGTGATTGTTTATGTGTTTTTGTAGATTTATGATGATGGTCGTTTATTCCATAGTACATCTTTTTTAATCCATATATTAGCCTAAGAATTAATTTTTGTTTCTTAATCTTTCTTATATTTGTCTGACCAAAAATAAGTATGGTTTCTATATCACTTAGTAGTGCTTTTGAGAATATAAATGCGTTGTAATGTCAAAGTTTTGCGTTGATGGAAATTGAATTTTTGTTGTAATGATTCCAAGAGAGCCTGTAAGTCTTCAGAAGTTTTGAACTCACCGCTTATATATTTAGAAACGAATACTTTTGATTTACTAATTTCATATGTTCTACTTACTTTACAAAAGTAATTTGCCGCCTCCGTGGAGTAGCGGCTAGTGCGCTAGGTTACAAATTGGAAGTTGCCGGTTTCCATTTCCGGCTAGGGTTTGGAAATTTTACAGTACCATAACCCACAGTTCTAGTTGATGACCAAGTTGGCGATGTGATTTTAAGTAAACTAAAAATTTAATAAAAAAACGATTGAAGAGTCATGGTTAGATTTCAAATAACAATTTATTTTTTAAATATCTATAAAGGTTTAACCAAGTCCTGCTGAAAGTTACATTCAATTTATTCTTTTGTAAGAATGCTTATTTAATTGCACATTATTTTTATTGGTGCCAAATTTTAAAATCTATCTTTTTCCCATGTCCGGCCGTCCGCTACATCTAGATGTCAGAAATTATAAAAAGAGATAGCAACAAAGGGTGTTAGGATTCGTAATCTACACGAAATGTTACTGGCTCTAAATTGGGTTTGAATTTCCGGTTTCGACTGGAAGTGGCTCAAACCAGAAGTCAAGAAATAAAAATCGGAATTTGAAAACAAAAATAGTATCATTCGGTTCCTCTTAAATAGTAGGTACAGAAATCATTGGGTTTGAAGTTCCTGTTTTGACTGGAGGTAGCCAAAAACCGGAAGTCAAGAAATCGAAGTCGGAATTTGGAAAAAAAAAATAGTGTCACCTGATTCCACTTATGAATACTTACAGAAATCACTAATGGTTTTTGCCATAAGTCAAAAGTAAGCCTTTTTAAAAATTTCCACCAGCCATGAGACGCGTCGTTTCATGAAAAGGGATTTTAATTATTAATGTTTGTTTCCAATGTACAATAGAGTTTTTATTTATAATTCGTAACAATTCAATTTTTTTAAATTGCTATTCGTATTATAGATAGGCCCACATAACAACCGGGATGTACTACGTCATAGCTTTAGTATACTGCCATGAACAGAAACATTATTTTATCGCAATTAATGTACCCTTCCGTAACCGCTTTTCATCCTTCTCTCTCTCTCTTCCCCGCCCTATTTTTCTCTCCCCTCTTTCCCTCTCCCTATCTTCTCCCCTGCTTCTCCTCCTTTTCCCCCCATAACCCTCTCCCACTCTCTTTTTATCTCCCCTCTCACTCTCCTCCTGCTTGTCCTTCTTTCCATGTTTTCCTCCACGCTCATCTCTCTCTCCCTCTCTCTAACTCTCTCTCTCTCCCCCCCTCTCTCTCTCCCTCTCTCCCTCCCTCTCTCTCTCTCTCCCTCTCTCTCTCTTTCTCTCTCTCTTTCCAAGTGAAAAGAAGCCACACGGACATTACAGAACACACACGCACGTGCGCGAATATGTTGCGCTCATGATTTTATTTTGTTATTGTTATACTTTTTAGGCGGAGTGTGTTAGTAGCGCAGCAGAGACAATGTTTTCTGAAACGCACGAACTGCAGTCGTAGCATACCTCTACTCCTTTCTTTCCTCTAGTTTGTAACGGTTATTCAGCCTGGTTGTTACACGGGCGTAGCTGTACTGCATCGTTATTCATCGCATAATTTTAATTGAATCATAATGAAATTTTCAAAGAAAATTTTCTAATAATTCAATTCACAATATAATGTTAACAATCTATGGATTTTTTATTGTAGATTTCTTTTATCTTTAAAAACTTTATTTGCTTTTATATGCTTGTATATCTTCTATAAGATATAATGTTCATAACGCATGAATGAGGAATAACTATGTTAGAAGATATGAAGAAAGAAAAAGAAAAGGAAAAGAAAATTTATTGTAGATTAATAAAGGTTTCAAAAGGACACGAAATAACTAGGTAATACGCAATCAGCTGATATTTGAAAACTAATATTTGTATGTGCTATGGGCTATAATACTGATTATCATTTCCTTCCTTTGTACAACCATTTTTCTCAGAATTACGAGAATTCTGGTATGAACAATATTAACAGTTTTATAAAACGAAGTCAGATTTTGATGTCACCTTGGTTATGGTGGTAAAAATTAATTTTGTTAAATAAAATACAAATTTTGTAGTTTATTTAATATAATAAGTTTTAAATTACAGTTATAATTTAGCTTGATGTACTTTATAACAATATTGTAAGATAAAGAAAAAACCAACTGATATCTTAAATATTTTACTTTATAATTTCTTTCATTATTTTATGTTTGTCCATTTTTATAATAAAACTATAAAAAGAAAATATATATAAATATTATTGTATTTAAATTTATCCATTTTATAATAATTTTAATTAAAAAATTATTTAATACTGTAGTATTTTCCATCATGAACATCTTTTAATGAGTTTAATTAAAAGTTATAAAACATTAAAATTGTTCTATTCATTTTTAATTTACTGCAATCATTCAGTTATTAGTTTGTCCATTTAATTTGTGAACTAGTTGTTTCTATTTTTTTGCTTTACTATGAATTTATAATTTGATTGTAGAGAGTCAATATAACAGTTCGCGGCTTTAGTAATACAATATTTTAATTAACTTCAGGTTATATTGCGCTAGAATAATAAAACATTTTGATAAATTTTTATAGTATTAATTCTTGATGAAGCTGGGTACAATTAAAATTAGTTAATCATAATGAACTTATTTAAATATTTTTATAGATTATTTAAACTGTTGGCCTAATGTGTTTTAATTAATACAGTAACAATGTGTTAAAGTTTTTATTACCTAATTGATTATTTCATAAAATTAATTATGTTATTACTATGTATAAGTGCTACGATAACGGTGGCATGGTCAGTTGAAATTCTGAGTTTAATTTTTTGTATATTTGAAAAAATATAAAATTTTGTATGTAATTCATAAATTGAACATTTGATTTTATCGTCATAAACGATACAAATTAGGCCTTCATGGCTTGTCAATTTCAAACTTATATTTATTTGTTATTTCCTAAAGAAGTTGAGATACCCAACTAGTTGATACACAACTAGTTGAGATACCCGAGGTCATCCAACACCTCTCTTTTCCGGTTGGCTTGTCAGTAAACACCTGTTTTTGTGTTGATCACCTGTCTTGCTTGCATTTCCAGATCGTTAGTACTATCTCTATCGCATTCGCGTCTAAAATTTTCATATATTTTATGATCCACCAGTCGATACTCTAAAAATGCTTTAACAAAAAAGTTTTAGCAAGAGATCTTAACCATCTCCTTCCAGTAAAATCTATTCTTAATTTGTGCTGAGAAGTCAGGGTCCAACACTAAAAGTGGTTGAACACTAAACGAACCAACACTAAAAGCACGGTGAAAAAAATTTTTTAATGGTTTCATTCCGCATTTACCTTCCAGCATTTTAATGGAAGTGAGTATAACACATTCGAGCATAGATTCTAACAGGTTAATGTCCGCATTGTTTCAATATAGTCTAAAAGTACACACCATTTTAACTGAAATAATCAATATATCTATATTACAGCTGAATTAAAAAGTGGAGGATTGCCGTAATCAATAGAGGTAACATTTGGAACGGGAGCCAGAAGAGTGAATACTCTTAGAAGTAACGGAATATGTTCCAGTTGGAAGAAGGGCGGTGGGACAACCTCGAAGAAGATGGCAGTAGTCGAGATGTACGGGTTGGAATATATCGTGTTTGTGTAGAAGTACAGGATGGTTTGTGAGTTCGGAACAGGCTTATGCCTAATCCTTGATAGTAAGAAGTAGAAGAAGAAGAAGATCTATATACAGCATAAAAATCCTAAGTTTTCTAATTAAAAAGGAACTACGTAATTTACTTTATTATAAGAGGTAACGGAAGCAAATGGGCCGTAGTGTAATTGTATATACTAGTATTGTAGGCCTACTTGTTATAAACCGAATATTATAACCGGCAGTTTAACTAAAACACGGAGGAGATTAATTTTTTCATAAAACAAAAAAAAATCAAAATCCCATAAAATTTCAGTATTCTATTTATTACAGTAATACAAATCAAAAGTATTTTGTTTCAATTTTCACATTTCTAAATCTTTAACGATGTAGGTATCAGCTAGGAAAGGTGATAGGTTTTTGTGGTAACCTAATGAGTCGATATTAAATAGTGATAATCATCGAATTGTAACAAATAAGAAGTTCTAAAGCATCAGTATTGGACTGATTTCTATTTATTGCCTTTTCCATCTTATCTTGATGATTAATTGATCATCCGTCTTGTGAGAGAGATTTTCACCTCAAGGAGAAGAGAATGCCCAACCATTTAACCACACATCCGCTCTTGTATATGGCGCTGGCACTTGATAAAGAGAATAATTACCTTATCCCGATTGTAACTGAGTCCCTGTGATTGCCAGCCAATTGTAACACAAACGGAACCAAATCTCTAACACAGGAAAGTAAACCTAAGAATTATTCCTGTCAACGAGACCTCGGACCGTAAGGCATTTCCTAGATTTTCAAGAACTTTTGGAGAGAACTTATGCCCAGTACTTTTTCTAGAGGACAAAGTTAAAATAAGTGTGAATGAAATGAAATTTCATTTTTCTGTGTTGAAAAAGTTTAACAGTCTGTTGATTATATTCCGCGCCTATTTTTTCGGTAAAATTAGTTTCAAAAATAAACTACATTACGAAATTAGCCCTATTGCTGAAAATCTTTATTTCTTAAACCTACTGCAGACATGGACGAAAGAAATTATCATGTTTAAAGAATACTATTGACTGAACAAAAATAAATTCGCATATTCTATTGAGAGTATGCGAATATGGGTGGTTTATGATTAATTAGAGTTGTTTAATCTTTATTGATGGAGTAGACACTCTAAAAAGAAGAACTGTTAATCTCTAAAAGGTTATTTTACCACTTGCCTAGGGGTTAATAAAATACACTGTCAGATTCTATTCATGTCACGTCAAATGATTTTGATGGAATGTTTTACTGCCAAACAAACACCATGTGTGATAAACATAAAGTGATGAATATAGATGTAATAATTGAAGCTATTGTATGAAGTTTTGACAATGCAATTTATTGCTTTTCAAACTAGTTCATTTGTTGGTTTTCTAGTATCCTGGTGAGTCCATTATTACTATTTTCGATTTTTGCATTCATTGATAAATTGTGTATTTATTTATCTAGTATCCTCTTTACTCTTCCAGAATTCTGAGACAAGTTGTTATAAATAGAGCCGCTTTCTTCTCTAGTAGTCAGTACGTAAATAGGTTGCATTGTGATTTAATGTCATTAGGGTGTTGTATCAACTGTGCTACTTAGAATCGGTATGTCGCGGAATTGAGACAGATTGGTTCGTGGAAATGTAAATACTATAATATGGTTATCATTGTAGTAACTTTTAATGTAACAAGAAATTAATTTTTTGATTGTACATAGTCATATTGCTCTCTAAGTTTGATTTAAACTTTAGTTAAGTTTTAGATAGTTTATATTTAATTTAATAAGGTAATTTAATGTAATTTCCTAGTCGTAATAATTTCATGTGAGTAATTAATGTGTTAATAAATTATTTTATAACTTTAAAAGAAAATTTAGTTGTTTACAAATAATTAGATATCGAAAGAACCTGGAATAAACACTACAATACAATAAATACGGATGAAAGTAGTATGAAGAAGGACGTAAAATATCGGAAATATGTAAATGTATTTGGGGAATGTATTTTGCTAGGTTTACAGCTAAATTATAATTTAAGAAAAGTGCATTTTACTAAAAATTTACTACAATTTTATGTTAATAACTGCTTATCATGGAATGGATGAGATCATGAGAAAGGATTACTTCATGAAAATGAATAAGAACAAAACTAAAGTGTTGTGTAACAAGAGTGGTTTAGAAGGGATGGGAAATTTAAAAGTAGGCAGAGAAAACATACAGAAACTTGGGATTTCTGCTATCTAGGGAGTAAAATAACAAAGGATGGTAGAAGCACAAGTGATATCAGATGTGGAATTGCTCAAGCTAGGAAAGCCTTTGAAATAAAAAACAGCTTACTGACTGCAAAAATTGATTTACGGATTAGGAAATATTTCTTAAAACAGTTATTTGGAGTATAGAATTTTACGGGAGTGAAACGTGGGTAAGAGGGGCAGTAGAAAAGAAGAGGATAGAAGCTTTTGAAATGTGGTGTTAAAGGAAAATGTTAAAGATTAGGTGGATGGACAAAATAAGTAATTTTGAGGTTCTTAGGCGAATGGATGAAAAAGAAGTATATGGAAACATCTTATCAGAAGAAGGGATAAGCTAGTGGGGCATATCTTAAAACATCCAGGTATTGGACTATCAATAATGGAGGGTAATATTGAGGGAGTGAATTTTAGGGGGAGGCAAAGGTTAGAAAATGTAAAGGAAATTACAAAGGATGTAGGGCGTTACAGGTATGTAGATATTAAACGTTTGATGCAGCTAGGAGAACTGCATCAAACCAGCCGAGAGACTGATGACAAAAAAACTAGCCTATAGACTATAAATAAACGTTGAGCTACAAGATATTAGTTTATATTTATATATTTTTTAATTTGAAATATGAGATTTTAAAAAAATGTAAATAATTTAAAAATACAAACGCACTTCATTCAAATCGGAAAGCTTGCGTCGGGTAGGGAACGAAGGAAACATCATTAGGTATAACCCGATCTGCTTTACTTCGTTTATCTGTTATAGCAGAATACATTTATTGGTTTTTTTTAAATCCCTATTGAAAATATTACGCATATTGCAAATATTACATTTTTAATTCTACCAACGGAAGAAAAATAGGATTTCTTTTATTTTCAGAGGCCTTTCAACAGGGTATTTAATTTGTATTTCATTTTACCTCGATATTATTATTGAAAATCATGTACATTTAATAATACATCTGGAATACATAACAATAACGCCATATAAATGGTAATACAATTTCGAAATGACGTCATATTGAGTTAAAAAGAGCTGTTATTATTAACATTGATATTCGCATGAAAATTTTGAGGCAAGCCTTTATAATAGTTGAAATTTAATATTCTATGCCTTATTAAAATAACTTTTAAATTTGGATATAAAAATGGTTTGTATGAATTTCATTAAATTCAGTCTGATTAGTAAAATGTTTTACGGCTATGTACTAGTCTTTCAGGTATTTATAATATACTCCATAGTAATACAACTAAATATCTGAACGTAACACCTTCTTCTCTTCACGGGTTAGGCATTTCTACCTGTTCCGGCACTTATTTTGTCTTCGGCCTGCCAATATTTATACTTTCCACTGTTTTGTATCTTCTAGCTACACTAGGTAAGCAGCTTTATGGTATTCAATTTAAATGTTTGACCAACTGGGCACGATACAATTTCATTTTTTCGTTGAGTGGAAAAATTCCCAATATTCTTGTCTTATATCTTCAGTTTTGATCCTGTCTAGTCTTGTATATCCCTTGACAGACTTTAAGAACTCCTTATCACCCATGCTTCATTGTCGAATGTCAAGACTGGAACTACCACCGTCATATAAAACATTAACCTTGTTTCGGGTCTTGTCTTTTGCCTCAGTATCCTTTGAATCGTCCCACATAATATGTGATTAAATTTAGATAGCTTGTTTTTCACATCGTAATCATCTTCATATCAGACATCAGTTCCAAGGTATTTATAGTGGGTCACTCGCTCTAGGACAGAATCCCATGAATTTAGTCTTATTGATTAACTGAATAAAAAATTTCATCGAAATCAATAAGTTAAATGTTTTGAATAGGAATTCTCAGAAATCTAAACTAGTATGAACGATTGTTTTTATTTTCATTCCATCTGCCATGTTTTAAAAAAACGGAAGAGTGTTGGATGGTCTCTATTGTTTGAGAAATTATCGGATCATCATAGTTACAAAATGGGCCAACGAAATTTTTTTTTCTAAAATGTTAACATCAGTAATAACACCAGTTTGTTTTTTAACAACGATCTAATGTTTTACAAATTAAATCATTAAATATTTGTACAGTTATTTCAGCGACATCTACTACAGTATATCCGATCTGTATTGGAAAAAGTAGGTAAAACCCTGACGAAAAATAACGTAATTTTCCGTTTAATAAAATCATCTCGACCTCATTATATCATTTATTTTTTAATAATAATAGTGTTTTTAGTTTTATAAATATGGGTGTACGTTGTAGTTACGTCTTTTTACACAAAAAGCTCAGATTTACTGTTATTATACTTAAATTTACTCAATGAAGATTAAGTTAAAACAAACGCTGTCTTCTAACGCTAGGAAAACGTTTTTAAACGCCTAATTTATTATAAATTAATTTTGAAATCACGTTTTTGTAAACAATGTTTCCTTCAAATTTAGGTTAATGATATTCAATGTTAGTCTAATATTTGCATAAATTTAAGGGTTTTTGTTAATGTAATTTGTCGGTAAAAGGAAAGAAGTTTGTTTCTTTGGTACATCAATCGATTTGCATTAACTTGAGTGTGGGTTTGTACACCTGCAATCGTGCTTCATTGCTTACTGTTTATTATTACCTAATGTTGAAAAATTTACATAAAGAAATCATTCAATTTAGTAAGTATAAAAATGTAGCCTACCCACATTACTAAGCCTGAGTGGAACAAGAAACTAACCATCGCTAATAGGCTACAAATTAAAAATTTTTAGCCTTTTTAATTATTCTAAAACACGTTTTGTCTGAAATATAAATTTTTTTGGGATTTCTTAAACAAGCGTTTTTTAAGAAGGTAGGTACTTTGAAGTTATTTTCTGTCAAACTGTCATAATATTTCAACTTTTCTAAAAATGAGAAAACCAAGAAGATGTACTCAATGAGCATTAAATATTTTTATTAAAACCGTCTAAAATATATTGTAAAAGGTGAATTGTTTTTAAGGTAATATATTTTTTTACGTAATTTTATTGAGAGAATACATACGAGTATAGCTTGAATCACATATTTTTATCTTTGATTATGCTAAAACGTATATAATTAATTATATACAAATATATTTTTATTAGTACATTTCGTTCCATATGAAATCCTTTCTTGAGCAAGTAGAAGATTAAATAATTACGTCTACCAGAGAGATTGAGTCTGTGAATACTTCCTGACGTATTAAGGATATCTAAGTAGCAATGATACCTATACTATACTTTCCCTAAATATTAATTTTAAAATACTACATGGTTTTCAGAATTGCAGCTCTTTGGGAAGATACTGAAATAATATTTATATACTTGGGAAAGTTGCACCCTATTTGTCCCTTTATGAGCAAAATATCAAAAATTAATTTTCTCCTTCTCTTCTTTTTTCTTATTTAACTTTTCTTTATCTTCTTCTTCTTCTTCATGGATTAGGCAGATCGGCTTGTTACGGAAATCATCTCCTCAGGCGTCTAACACTCCTTTTATCGGTTGGTTTGTACTCGTATGCTAAACTGGCAATCGATCTTCCTTCATCCGTTCCATAAAGCTGCACCAGAGCCTTTTATAAATTTAATTCTCTCATCTATGTTATTACTGCTCATCTCATAACTATATCCACATTCTTTACTAACCTAATTCTTTATTTGATCCATCCTTCTACGTACAACCGTTCACGATTCTCGGAAATCTCATTCCCGCCCCCTGTAACCTAATTCGTTCCCGCTTCGAATGTGTCTACACCTCACTTCTTATAGTACCACAGGTATCGTTTTATACAAATTTAAATGTGTTTCTTTGCTTGTCATGTACTGTTACTCTTTCAAGTATGGTGGATCGTAATTTGGACCACCATTTCAAAAGACGTAGAAGTATGGTGGTTCAAACTTTGAACCACTAAAAAAATAATACATAATTTAATGCACAGAAGCCAGAGATTTGAACCACCTTATTTGCTATGTTTTAAAAGTTATAAGGGCCTCTACTGAGTGCACAATACAATTATTTATAGGCCTAATCTTATAATTTCATAAAATTCACTGCCGTTACCTCATTTTTGTTGTTGTGATTTTGTGTTATGTTTTTCATAAATTATTTTTATCTTGAGAGCGTTCAATCTGTGTTGCAATTGAAATTGGATGTTTTTTGATTAAGCTGACTACTCTTCATATTGTTTTTACTATTTCTCTATTTAAGAGATAAATGTTTTAAGTCCGAATAATAGACCACCATGCATCAACGTACACTTTCATCATGCCTAACCTCAAATTTAATATTCACAGTTTCTTGCATTTCAGACTAACCTGTCATCGTGAATAATAGATCTTACAAAATTCCTATTTGTAAATTAACTTCAGAAATTGTTGATGATTTCTTTGCAGAAGAAATACCATCTTATAAAGATTTGGTTGTTAGTGATAGTGATCTAGAGGATCGAAGACGTTGATAGTGACTTCGAATTTGTTGTAGCAAATGATTTAGAGATAAAATAAATAAATAACAATAAAAATGCTGATGTATCTACTACATCAGAAGATAGTGATGCTGATGTTGATACTTGTTGGACTAAAACCAATAAGTACTAGGTCACCTGCTTTCAAAATGAAGATACAGGTCCTGATAGATTTCTAAAAGATTTATAGGATCCAAGTCCTTATGAGATACCCTTGTTTATGTTTGATGAGGATCCTTATTTATGTTTGAGATTTATAGGATCCAAGTCCTTATGAGATATCCTTATTTATGTTTGATGAGGATATTATTGATAATCTTGTATTTCAAAACACTTATATGCACAGGATATTGGGAAAAAATATAACGCTGTAACACAGCGAGAAATAGAAACACTTCTGTGAATTAATAATTTTCTCAATATTATAGCATTTTACGTATAGTCTCACAAATATTCTTAAACTTTTAATTTAATTTATCTGTCCCGCCCTACTTGTTCGCAAAAGACACTTCATATCCCAAATATTTAAAATTGGATGCCTGCTCCAAAATGTTTCCATAAATTTATATTTTTGACCTCACCGGGAATTTTCCTAGAAACACTACCAGCCTATAGTCTTTTAAATCACGAGTTTGCCCTTGTTTTCAACGAGGGGTAAAGGAGGAAAAGCATCAGTGTGCATGCCCGACTGCTTTAATTTCAAAACGACAAACATAACTTATACTATACCCAGATCATATACAGTATATAGTTATACAGTATATATAGTCATATACAGTTTTGTAGGTTAACTGTTAGTTACAGAAATTTCGGTTTCTCGGAAACGTGGACGTACTATTCACAGCATTGAACGAAATCTAATATGCAATGTAATAATATGTTATAAAGTTCAAGCTAACCAAAAATGACTATCCGTGCCTCTTAACAAAAGCCGCAAGCGATCGGCTAACTACTGTGATGTTTCTTTTTCCACAATTCGAAAAATAAAGAAGGAAATTAAGGACGTGAAGAAGCTAGTCTTTAACAGTTTTTGTTGACACCTGGTAAAAAAAAAGAAAACGGTTTGGTAGATCCTAGAGAGACTGATAATGAAAACGCCGGTGACAGCAATAGTAAAGAAGGCAATTCATTCGTAATTACAGTAAATCAAACATTTTTAGTCATTTAATTAAGATATAGCCAACATTACATTACAGGTCATATTTATTTCTTATAAGGTTTGTGAAGAAAACATTTTCTCGGAATAAAACACAGCTTACAAAATTTTACGTAGAAAGTGCACGGTAGTGAAATGTACGAGTAGTGTCTCATTGTTTTTTTTTTTTTTTTTTTGGTTTAACGTCATTGTTAAGGTTGGCAGCACTGCAAATATATCATTTCCCTTAGTATTAATTATTTAAATCTAAAGGATTAAAAAGGAGAAGGAAGTAAAAGGATTATAAATACAGAGTGATAAAATAGGGAACGATAAGATTAATTGAGAAGTACATGATATTTTGTAAAGAACTTATCTGTAACAAAATTTCCTTTGATCTGTTTTATTACTGTAAGCGACAAGATTGGAAGTGGTTGAATGTCGGTTCTAAAACACCAGAAAGTCAGATGCAGATGTCTTGTCAAAAATAAAATCTAAAAGCAGTTAATTAAGTATGGTTAAAATGATATTGTAACATAAGTAAGAAATCGTTTGTTGAGTTAGATGAGGTGTATTTAACAAGGATTGCGATGAATGAAATTATTTGAATTGGAATTCTCGGACCGAAGATATAAAACAGTTATTTTCGTTTGTAGTGAGTTAGTTGGTATTTGGACTGTGAATTGAATTATACTATTAACCACAAAATTACGAGCTTCCTAGTAAACCAAGCAGTTGTGTACCTCCACCTATCCTGTCTTACAGTGTTGCCACTCCATCCGCCCTGCCCATGGTATTGGTATTGCTTCACTCAGTAAGTTCAATTCATGCGTGAGATACAGAACGTTTCGTAATGTTTGTGGGCTGTTTTTTTATAGTCATCTGCGTTTCAGAAATTTGTTTATTTTATAGGCTTACCGTTTAATTGTTTAAAACAGTCTTTCTTTAAAATTTTATTTTTTATTTTTCAAAGTATTAAATGTATTTTTAGTTGTAGCCTAAATGTGAATGAATTCAGTGATTTGGAAGAACAAACCGGTAAATCCGAACTGCGACCGTCGTTATCGAAAGAAAGACCTTAGAAAACAAAGTAAATAAATAAACAGTAATGTTTATCAGTTTTTTTTCAGAATTTGGTTAATAATCCTGAAGCAAGAACAAAATTAAATTTCTAATTTCCATGATAATAATATAAGATAAAAAGTTCGTTCCCACTCTGCCAAATACGACATTACTCTCTAACTAGATCCAGGCTCGCAATTTCATGGTTACTAGTATAGTATTGTCGGACCGTATCGAAATAGCGTCGTACGGGACCGGTTTTGAATTAAGTTAATAAAGCATGTGCGTACGGGTGGTAACAAGTGGTTGTGGACAGTTTAACAATAATTTTGTTTTGACTGTTCAGTGACACTTATTTTATAGTCAAGTTTCGCAATTTAAGTTTATTTAGTTTTATGTTTTGTAATGAATATTTTTGAAATTTGTTAGTAGTAGAGATTTAATTAATTGTGTCAATAAACAATTATTATAAGTTTAAAGAAAGTATTTTTTAAATGTATTATACCCAGATCCCGAAAGAATCTAGGATTACATTATACGATATTATTAAACGATTTGAAATTCAACATGTACGTAAAAACGAGACTGCTATTGTAATAACATTAAAATAGTTTATCTTTGTTATTGCTACTAAGACAAAAACATTTTGAAGTTCGGAAAAAAATAAAGGATTTTTTGAATTTTATAGAACTATTGTCTTAGCCTTCTACAGTGGGTTACTGAAAAGTATTAGTAGATTATAACGTGTTCAATTTGGTAGACTCTGTCTGGAATCTTTTATTATGTTGTCCTGCACGCTACCATGTTCATATCATCTATTAAAATGACAAGATGGACATGAAAGGGGTAGTCTCTACAAGAATAACTCATTATAGATCTTTTGAATTTTGAATAAACTTTATTCTATTAAATTGACAAGTCTCCAATCCACCATCTTTTTAGGCATCTTGAGGAATTTTCTAGGTAGATCTAAGAAGAAAAATGAACGTACTATTGGTTTATCTTGTTCTTGTGGCTTATGTGAAACCGGTTATATAATCGTTCAATGGAAATTTGGTTGAATGACATTTGAAAATCTACGTGTTGCAAATCTTCAAAGTTTAGTTGCTAACGTTAAGGGTTGTTGTACTAAAAGACGTAATGTTTACGACTTGAATGCCTGAATTCTTTGTAAATTTGATTGGTTAGTTGAACCGTAAATCTGAGACCCGTACACCAAAGTACAGAAGGTTTTAAAAGAGAAGAATATTATTCATTAAATTGACTACTTCTATTTTAAAAATTGGCGGTAATAGCTTAAAGAAGGACACCACCTCAATGACAGTTCTCAAGAACAATTAATTTTTTTCATTTTTTGATATTTAAAAACAACTACAACTGTAATTTATTATAGTATTTTTGATAATGTACTTATAATAATTTCGTGTTTTCATCTTGATTGATGAAATCTTCTAGTGGCAAACCCTTGTCAGTGTTCTGTATGTATCATTGTAAAAGTACAATTGTACAAACAATTGAAGTTATGGTAATTTCTATTTGTTTGTAGTGAAGTTATGGTAAATCCTATAACTTCCATTACTCAGTAACAACCCATTAAATAATGCCTGGGAAAACCCCTTCGTTAAAATAAGTTACGGTGGAATAGTAGTTAGACAATAGGTTGTAAATATAGCCAACAGTCAACCATTTGATATTCATTAGGCTGGTGTATTTCTCCCTCTGTGTTTTTTGGACCTTTCTTCCACCTACCAACTTACAGCAAATCACTGGGATGTTTCTCCTTCCCGTCGGTCCTCCAGGTTGGTTGAATGGTTGGTGGGAGAGGAAGGCTTGTCAACCAGAGGTTTTCTGGTTCGGATCCAGGAAATAAAATCAGTTTCTTTGGGACTTAAGAGTGGAATAGAGGAGTTTGTTAAGAAGTGCAGTATTTGAAAAAGTGAGTAGGAAAACGAGGAGAAGAAGAAGAAGGGGAAAAATATTTCAGGTAAATTCATTTCGTATTTATTAAAGGTTTGGTTAAGTTTCTTGTTTTCATATTAAAGTCGCGGTAGAAAAGTTTAGCAATATTTTGAAATAGGTTAGAGTAATTTAAGAATTTTTTCTATAGTACTTAGTTAATATAGTTAGTAGTAGATTCATTAAATATTTAGTTTAAAGAAAGGAAACATAGTTTTTTATTTATTTTTCTCATGCTCTGCTGACAGAGCTGGCGCCCAACTATTTTTTATCATATTTTTAGTTCATATTAAGTATGGTTGTGATGACGTTCGTACCTCTAGATTTGTGTGATTAATTAATTTTGAATGAACATAAGTGAATAAATTTTTAAGGTCGTGTACGATAAATTCTGACCTATTGTGTTGAAACATGAACTTTGAGGTTACAGTCCATTCACATCATGCATAGTTTAGAAGCCTTCGAAATGTGTAGAAGAATGTTCCAGATTTTGTGAACCAGTAATATTTCCAAAGTCGATGTTTTGAGCCGTACGGATGTGGGAAGTGAATTGATGGGTATAATAATTAATTAAGAAAATAAAGACTGCCTACTTTGGTCATTTATACAGGGGCTATAAGTATGAGTTTTTAAGTCTGATTCTTGAGAGTGAAGTTAAAGGCAAACGCAGGCCTGGGCAAAGAAAATGCTCATGGTTAAAGAACATTAGAGACTGAAAAAATGTGTGTAAGCCAACTCTTTTCAGGTTGGCTCATGAAAGAGAGCAATTTGCAAGTATTGACGCTAATTTTCAGTTATTGAGTCAACACAATAAGAAGAAGATACTAAAAATTAACTAATACTTATGCTAAAAGTGGTCGTGTAATTTTAATATTTAATAAGTTTTTTAATTATTATTGTAGTGTTTATGTATAATGTCTCAAATGTATTTCTACTCCCATCGGGACTTCAGTGTAGGTTCTTTGTAATTTGAGAGAATTTACGTTACATAAGAAATTATTATGATTTTGAAGTATCTGAACTCATAGTACAATAATTGGTTTGCTGGCATTTTTCCCACCATCTCCTCTCTAATTAGTCGCACAAAAGCATAGACCCCGAGGCCGTTCCGTAAAACTCTAACATACCGTGACTGGCGACTGTCACATACCTAATTTGTCAAATAACTAAATTAAATATCGAGAGCGAGGATGAGCTTGATTGGTAACCAGGGGTATGCGTTTTACTAGCTCTCTTGTCGGAGGAGCCTTTTGACGTACAAGCCGCCTGTCATCATGAATATTTAAACTAGAAAATTGGGTTCGAACAGTCTAAAGAAAGGTCAGAATAAAAATATAAATTAAAGTTAAGATATAGCTAGGACCTGTCGCCGTAATATAATGCACCAGCAAGTGCTCGACACCAATAATTTGTTCCCGGCAAGAAAACATTTAGTGAAATGGCACCAGAGATTCAGACCTATGCAGGATAACTCCCTAAATTAAACTACGTGTAGACGGTAGAACAAAGCTTCCTCTTCAAGGAACTCCCACACCAGGACCACACCATATTACAATAAAGAAATGTTTCATTGACGTAAAGGACGTGTAAGTCATCGTGTAATATTCATTGTATACATAACATGGAAGATTAGTTAGAAGAAGTATTAGCCGCAAGAATTTACCTTAAAAGTTATGTATTTTTGAACTGATTGACGGGTTTAGTGCATCATATAGACTACCATACATCCATATATCAGTTGGACCATTACCTTCAAAAACTTGAGAAAATTCTGTATAACTGTTTCAGTCTATCATTTAGTAATTTTTCGCTTTTGGTTGATGTGGATCTTTCAAGTTAACCCCTCTTGACGTACAAATGCATGAACATTTTTTACTCTAAAATACCCTTGCGTCTTACATTAAAGTACCTGGTAAATATTTCAGAATGAAAAAGAAATATTTATAAGAAAAAGTATTTCAATGAAAATTTAAAGTTGCGTACATGCATATAGAAACGACAAACAAAGTTTTCAATAAAAATATTTACCACAATATATAGACATACTAGTATATTTCTCTCTCTTCATCTCTTTCTCTCACACATAAACGCACATACATACACATATAAACACCAGCGCACGCACGCCAGTGCAAATTGTACATTCAGACACATTCTCTCTATATCAATCATCTTTCTCTTTCTTGCTTTCTCTCTCTCCCTCTCATCACTCTCTTCTCTCTTCCTCTAGCTCTATCTCTCTCCCACCCCTCCTCACTCTTACGTTTTCTCTCTCCTTCTACCCTCTCTTTTTCACCCTTGTAATTTTTGGGAGATCATTCTACCTTAGTGTTCCAAAATATTTTAAACTAATTAAGGAAACGCAGAACTTCATAGAGTTTAACATCAGAGTTAATCTCTTTCTTTTCTGAGTATATATTTTGTTTGTAATATAATCATCAGTAAAAAGAAGATACATTTTTGTAAAGTTTGAATTTACTAATATAGAATTGTGACAAAAAGAAGGACAATATTGTTTCGACAATAGCTTTTGCTTGGGTGCTCATAGGAGCAGTATATTGTTGTTTTTTAGTAAAGGGTAAAATTAGATTTTTATTATTTATTTATTCTATACCTTAAAAAAACAATCGCTAAACTTTTGTCAAACGGTCAGATTTTTAATATATGTAAAGAAAATTAATGTTATTCGTGAACCATTGTAAAGCGAGTGTCGTTTGAACCGTTCGTGTTACATGAAGTGAGTTGCTAAACTGGTTTTGTGTGTACGATATTGAAGTAGATTCCCCATACGAGTAAACAGTGTGCGATTGTATTCAGGTAAACGAATTATTTGATTTTAAACGAACATACTATTATTTACGTTTAGTTACTTTAAGTTTTAAGTTTTAATAACATTTTGTAATAAATTTAGTTTGCTATTCAGTTAAATAGTCTAATTTTAATTAATACTATAATTGTAATAGTATAGTATTAATTATAATTAATACTATAATTTTAGTTATAACCGTAATAATTTATTGCAATTAATTAAATTCTTAATACATATTTCTTAGAAGTCTAAAAGAGGTTTTTCATTTATAAGTAACTAGATTCTGAAAGAACCTGCAGTAAACGTTAGCGTATATTAACTATGTTTTTGACTAGATTCCTAAACATATGACATCGTTAGTTGTTATAAATTAAAACTTTTCTAAAACTAGATTCAAGTATTTGAATATGACAATTTTGTACTAAAAAAAATAGAAAGAAAGATTAGTGTACATTTTTTACGAATTTTATTTTGTAACGTTACATCATATTGCCTAAAAACTTGTTTTAAAGCCTTTAAAACGGTTAACTGTTACCGTTGGTACGTAAAAACCTTAAAAGGAAATAGAATTCAGGAATTTATAAATTCTTTTCATAAGAAATTACGAAAAAACCATATTGTTAGTCAAACTTTTTTGAGATTTTTCAGTAATTTTTAACAAAATCAATTGAAAACACGTGCGTTAGTAATCTTAAAGTTTGTGGGTGAAAGCGTTTTTTTACTTTCTAATCTGTATTATATCGAATGTGTAAAAGTTGAGTCGCTGTAACGTGCTTTTAATTAGTTTAATTTACACTTGTTGATTCACCTGAAATATGTTAAAACGAATTCAAATTTAAAATTTGTATTTATGATGTAAATAACTCTAATACAAATGTAATTCTAATGCATACTATACCTAAGAAGCAGTTGAATTATCAGCCAAATAGAATCGCGTCACACGACGTTTAATCTTCAGCGAAAAGGATGGCGTCGCTCCGAAAGTCGGGCGGTGACTGAAAACCTTGTGAGTTTTGTGGCGGTGCCCTGCGCATTACCTCAGTTCACGCTACGATCCCATCGGTGTGATATCTTTTGGTGGACGCGTCTCTACTTCTTTATCATTGTATATTTCTCTCTTTTTCCTACTTTATTCTATCTTTCTCTGTTTACAACTTATAAATCATCGATCACAAAACCTCTTAGTTTTCTTCAACTTCGCTATCAGTTTTCTTAGGTCGACATCAACTGAAAAGGTAAGATAGGGCGAATTCCGTAATCTTTTCTACAAAAATAGGGATGCACTGTACGTACCCAAATTCTACTGAAAGTAGGCTAATACGATACTAAAATGTAGATTTCAAAAAATTGTCTCTATCAAGGGTGCTGTAATCTTATTATTAATTTCGTAAATAAATTATTGAATCTACTCTTACGTAATAGGCTTTACTCTACAAATAGCAGATTTAACTCTTTTGTAATGATTAATGTACAAAATCGGCTATCCAAATGTAACTTAGAGATTGTATTGGTCAATTTTATTTCAGAAACTATATTTTGAAACCTTCCGTATTATCAATTAGTAGAAGTTAAAACTGTGGATTAATAATAACAGATGGTTAAGTAAATTGTGTAACTTAAACCCTAGGGTTTAAGTTAAAATCGACGATTGCCGGCTCTAGAGCCGGCAATCGTCGATTTTGAGACGACGTTACCACTTCTTGAACCGGTCGCGTCGCAAAATCGCATTTGCTTCGTAGCATTATAATGTTGTCGTTTTAGTTTTTATTTCATCTACAGACAGCGTTGCTGTTTTGTACAATAGTGAAGTAATATAATATAAAGTAAATTTTTACGTATAATACAATAGTTTTAGTTGCATATTCTGCCTGTGTTTCTCTGTTGAAACCACGCTATCCTAAACCTGAATTTGGTTATTTCTTGGTTTACATGATGTGTTTTTTTTTTGTATATTTTATTGTGGTAACTGTTTGGAGTGTTCTGCAACATTCTGTTTGGAGACCTACTAATCGAATCGTTTATCTGTGTGTCAATTCGACGGAACATAGGTACATCTGATCTTGCTCGAGCTACACAAGAAGCCGAGTAACTAGAAAATCAACTTCCATCACACAAGAAAGACGACCTTATCGATCATCGGAGGTAGTAGCTGAATTAATCAACCGTTAATGTAAATGGGACCGTGCACCAGAGCATCTCATGGAAAAACTAATATCCCTGTAATTACCTACCTGTTCCCACATTCTAGAATATTCTATTTAAAAATGTCTAGAAAGTGTCTCAGTAACCTATGAATAGGCGTGCACTAGTCAATGTATATGATGAGCCTTTTTCAAAAAATTGTGTTGAAACTGTAAATTAAGTATATTGTCGTTTAGAACTCATTGTCTTGTTATTTTTAATAGTGCATCGAACTACTGTGATGTTAAACAGACCCAAGGTTATAATATAATATATTTACCTGCAATTTCAAAATTGACACACAAATAAATTCTTTTTATATTTAGCATAACAAGGTAAAATATTGATTCCGGTTCATGGTTCAGTGAGAGATATAAATTTGCTTTGTGGTTTATGCTTCAGTGAGAAATATAAGTTTGTCAATTCCTTTTACCTACTATGAATGCAAATGTCAGTTGTATGATAGGGTAACCCAGAAAAAATTATCTTAACCCTAAATACATATCTTGACTGAACTGGAAAAACAAACGCTTGAGATACGAAGAAAATTACTCTTCATTCACCTGAGCTACAAAAATTTTAACCAATCAAAAAATACTACTAATTCAACCGTACCGAGAAATTTCGTTTATATTTTTTTTAAATAGAGATATTGCGATATTAATATTCACGATATTGCCTTTTGCGTGTGAATGGGCTGTGAGAAAGAAAAGTGAAAATTTTCCATTGCTGCCAACCTCAACAGTGAGACACTACTCGTACATTTCACTACCGTGCAGTTTTTATATACATTCTGTAGGCTGTAGTTTATTCCGAGAAAATGTTTTATTCATAAACCTTATAAAAAATAAATAAATAAAATAAATAAATGTGACCTGTAATATTGTCTGTAGCTCAATTACATGACTAGAAATGTTTGATTTACTGTAACCAGCTACCTTACTGCATTGGAACAAAATTTTCTATAAATAAATCGCGTACTTTACTATCGCTGTCACCGGCGTCTTCACTATCAGTCTCACTAGTATTTAGCTAACCGTCGTTTTCTTTTTACCAGGTGTCAACAAAACTGTTGAAGAATAGCTTCTTCACGTCTTTAATTTTTGAATTGTGGAAAGATAACATCACAGTAGTTAATCACTCGCTCATGGCTTTTGTTAAGAGGCAGGGGAAAAGTTATTTTTTTAGCTTTTACTTCACAGCATTTTATTACACTGCATATTACGTAGATTTCGTTCAGCACTGTGAATAGTTTCCCTACGTTTCCGAGAAACTAACATTTCTATTTACGGTAACATAGTTATATATTATTTGTACAGTTAACCTACAAAAGGTTCCGTGTTATACTGTATATGCTCTGGGTATAGTATAAGTATGTATGTTTTGTACTGAAATTAAAGCAGTCACGCATGCGCACTGTTGCTTTCCCCTCTTTACCCCTCGTTGCAAACAAGGGAAAACTCATGATTTAAGTAACTATAACTACTCTTTTATATTACAGTGAGTGTATTGAAATCTAATTGTGATGTGCTAGCAAAATAACTAACAAAATATTTTTCAATTCAACTTTGATAAACTTTATCACCATTCTTTTGAAATATCTTTCCCATCTCTCATAAAAAACCAACCCTACATTATATACCTCATTTCAAGAAATTAATTTCAAAATTCGGACCATTCAAGGTTTTTGATCAAATAAAGATAGTTAATTTATTTTTGTGTTACTCTTTTTGGTAATAATACTGCTGCTTTGTCTTGTATTCTCTAACTTGTCATCAATATTATTTTATTGTTTTATTTAGTAGTGTAAGTTATGCTAATGTCACTCTTTGTTTACCCATTTTTACTTTCAGTAATTTTACAGGACTGTTATTCAAAAACTAATGTTGTTAAATGGTTTTCAAGTTCCCAACTATTCCCAAGCGGCGAACTTCTATGCAACGTTTCAGCGTTACGTGTGAAGCTAGTTCAGCGTTACGAAAAGTGCTTAGAAGTGAACAGAAACAGTGTAAGAAAGATAGGTTTGTTGAAAACTAAAACCGCCAATAAAAATGTTTTTTTTTCAATTTTTTTTTTGTTTCATTACTGAAAAAATTATTAAATTATATTATTAAAATTTTAAAGTTTTCTGAAGTAAGTTTTCTTCTATCACAGACAGTTTTAATAACCAATTAGCACACATCATATAATAATATATTTATACACTGTGTAAGATATTATATTTGTCCTCACAAAGGTATGCCAATTTGTAATAAATTATATTATCTCCGCCAGGGATTAGCCAAATTTGTTATATAATTAATTAATATTGTATTCTTTAATTGGTGTTGTATCAGCTTTCAAGTTTGATTTTATTATTTTTTATTTACCTTGTCCCTTATTTCATTCAATAAAACATTATTCACATTAAATCATTATAGGTTTTATTCAATTAATATATTTTCATAATTACAATCTTAATTGTTACATATCTTAATTAATCTGCTTTCACAATCTTTGAACGATTCAAATATTTCCTTCAATTCTCCTATTAGACGAATGTCTTCATCAATGTTTTTATACATCTGCCATTGAAAAGCTACCAGATAATCACTATTATTATAAAGTTGAATAATTTGTGTCTCTTTTAACAACATGAACGTTGGTGGATAAACTATTTTATCTTCTAATATATATATATTTATTACTATTTTTTAAGAACGAATGTGGGACCTACTAGCTGGCTTGATATTCAGCCCCACACTAAAATAATTTATAATTTCTATTTTCTTCTTCTTAGTTGCCTAGTAACCATATTGTGTTAATGAAAATTAAATAATTTTTTAAATATTTTATCTTAATCAGCTGGAATTATTTATTATTTATTTCAATACTCAAACATAAACAACTCCAGGTGTGCATTAAATTTGTCTTGTTACAACTGTGTTCGTGTATTGTAAATAGTACTACCTATATATTATATAATCCATTAATTATGCAGATTAAATTTGAATTTACACTGAGGACAGTAATGTCCTCAATGTTTAGTATCAGTAATCTACATTTCGATTGGTTGAGGCAAATACTAAGATAGATGGGATACAATAATTTATTACGTCAATATCAAGGCGATTTAATGTAATACTGCATATGTAGTATTTCGGAAAATTATGCGTACCCGATATAGATTATTTTCTAGACTCAGATGTTATTTAGAAATGGTGGATATAGTCTTAACACAGACAATAAAGTTTTATTTTATGGTAAAGATCTATCATTTAGTATCGTCCGTCTATAGAATTTAAACAAGCTTTATACGTTATGTAGGCCTAATAGTCATTCGATGTAAAATATATTGTATCTACATGTATTATTTTTCAAAAAGTCTAGTGTGAAACACTCACACGAGTTTATTTTGCCAATGTAAATAACAAAACATAACCTATTTTTAATTATTAGTAAACAAGACACAGTAAAAAACATAACCTAATTTTAATCGTGAGTAAATGACGCTAAATGAAAATCAACTTTTGTAGGACTTAAAAATTTGTATCACTAACTGACGCTAAACTAAGCTCTGTAAACAAAAATGAAACGAACTTAAAATAATATAGGCCTACTTAAGAGATACATTAAAATATATCTAGTATTTTACCATAAGTTAGGCAGAGAAACTACCGGATGGCCCATATGTCGGTTTCCCCATGAGATGGAACATTTATTTCATTTTAATGAGTTGGTAATAGTGTTAGCAGCATCACGAGCTATTTTAATTATTCGTCTGTAACAGTGGCTAGTGTGAGGTACGTTTCCGTGTAGTTACTATTTTTTTCCTTCGTACTTTTAAAATGTTTACAACTGAACAATGAGTTTATATGGTTCAATTGTGGTGAAAGTATCATAAAAATACTGCCAAAGTACTGGAAGAATTTAGTGGTAAGTATCAAGGTCTGTCATTACCGACTCGGCAATATTTGAGAAAGTCAAATAAGAAATTTTAAAACACAGGAAGCGTACTAAATGCCCCGAAGTGTGGTCAAAGTGTCCTGAAGGGTTTGTATCCAGTCCTGGTAAATCAACTCGTAAGGCAATCAACTACGGTTATCACAAACTAGTGTGCAAAGGGTGATGAAGGAATTAAAATTGAAGCCATTTCGTCCATCTTTACTCCAAACACTTCAAGAGGACGACAGTGACAGGCGGTTGGAATTCTGTAAGACAGTCGCTATCCGTGCAGAAGCCGATCCAGACTTTTTGCGATCAATTTAATTCTCTGATGCTTCAAACTCAATGGACGTGTTAATAGGCATAACTGCGTGTACTGGTCGGATACAAATCCTCATATTATAACTCAAAAAGAGCTTAACGTGCCTGGTGTTATAGTATGGGGAGGTATTTCAAGTACTGCACTGCTAGGTCCTTATTTTTTTTAGGGAAATATTAACTCGGAAAATTACTTACAAATGCTGCAGGAAGTACTATCTCTGAAACTTGAAAAAAATCCTGTTTACAATATCCAATCGCTCATCTGAAAACAAGATGGCGTCCCAGAACATTTCGGTATCGAAGTTCGTCAGTTTTTAAATTCCAAAGTTGATGAATGGTCGTCGTGGTACAATCGATTTTTCAAGTGGGATACTTTAAAGGAACTGGTGTATTCTTCCACGTCACAAAACCTGCACGAACTAAAAAATTCAATTGAAATCGCATTTAACTATGTAATTGACGATAAAATGTTACTGTTGAAAATTTGTGAATCATTTTTAAATCGCTGTTTAAAGTGTATACAGAATCATAGTGGACATTTTGAAAAACTGCTATAAAAATAAAAAAAAAATATATATGTACAGTTCATATAATAAATTCGTTTTTTTTTGTCTATAGGTTTCTTATTACATTAATCTTTCTTCCGATTTCCTTAGATATTAAGTAAACCAACATATTTATGGGCCACCTTGTAAATACAAGGTAAAAAAAAAAATAATAAAAAGATTAATATCAAAGTCTTAATATCAAAGTAAATACTTTGCAAAAAGCATACTGACAGACTTTTGGATAATTCGTAACGACGACTAAAGATAGCGTAGAACTCTTAAGACTTATAAATCTAAGATCTTCTTTGGTTTTAAATACACGCACGTTAATTATTGCCATTTAAATAACTACCTGTTAATCAATTAGGAAAAGAAAACGAAATGTTTTTTACTATTTCATTAAAACAAACATTATTATTAATGGACGTTCTGCTTCTTCAGGTGAAGAGAACTTGGAACAAAGATTTGTTGTTTCCCTTATAAAAAACAATTCAGATTTTCATTGTTGGTGTTTAGGTCATCAGCCCAAAGGCTGGTTTGAACTTCTCTTTTCTAAGTTAAACGAGAAGTGGGGTGATTACAAGTTACCTTCCTCACTGAGTGGAAAAGTATGCTTATCAGCATGCCCAGCTCTCTTAAAAGTATCTATAGTTCAGCCGCTCTAAGTTTGCTCCTACTGTCAACAAATCAAAACCAGCTACTACAGGGTGCACGCTAGAGTCCGTGACTTTATGGATGTCGCATTCCTATTAAGATAACTATTTTTTAAATTATAAGTACTTAAAGTACTAAAAACATCAGTCGTGGTATGATGTAGGCCTAACAATTTCATTTATAAAAATACTTTTAAAAGTATTTTGAATTTAAATACTTTTGAAAGTATTTTGTTGTAACTTTTTAATCAGCGTGTACACATTTTTACATAATGCGCATGCTCAGTGACGTCATTATTTGTTTACATTAGGAGCAAACTTAGAGAGGCTGGACTGTACGTTCCACCCTGTAAATTATATCTTCAATTCATTCATCATAGGGTCTAGGTGCATAATGTAATTCATTACTCTCAGAAGAGGTAACTCTGACTTATACATTTTACACCTCTATCTCTTCTGTTCTTAAATGCTTTAGTCGTATAATTGACTGACCATGTGATAAGAAACAGAACTAATTTTTGTAGCCCTGGAATTAGCAGATCGAGTGAAAATAATCAACACTCCACCTGCCTGTTAAGAGCATAGATTTTCATTAGTAAAATAAAAACCACGAACCTCCATCAATTGGTGGTCTGCTTCCTCATGCCATTCATGTTATCATTTTGTATCATTGCCACCTTCAGCAAATCTGATATTGTAATTCATTGTACAGACACAAATAAATAATATGTTAAAAAAAGATTGCGGCCTTAAAGTTACGACAAAAGTATATTGAAACTAAGTTGAAGGAAATTTAAAAAAACCTGCAACGCGTAGTTTATCGTCAATTCGTGATTTTCTATATTTTGTTCATTAAAATCGGTAAAATAATGTGATTTTTGAAGATTGAGGCGTTAGTGTACATTTTATGTCAAAAGTGTATATAGGCCTAATTAAAGTTAGGCCTATCTTTACCCTATAGGAAATAAAAAAAAAATATTTTGGGATTTTTTTTACAAATCCTGGTTTAGCTCAATTTAGTAATATTCCGTATTTTTAAGTCCAACAGAGGTTGATTTCTATTTATCGTCATTCACTCAAGATTAAAATTAGGTAGGCTAATGTTTTTCATTTCACATTTTTTAGTAATGAATAATCATAGATTATATTTTTCAATATTTACATTGACAAAAGAAAGTCGTGTGAGTATTTCACACCGGAATTTTTTTAACTGAGAGCAAATTCATGTTTAAATAGCCACAAGTGTAAATCTAACGAGGGATTCTGTACAACCTTATCATTTGAATATTGACATCTGTATAGTACTAAATCTCTTGAGATTTTATAGATTTACAGATAGATAATCCTGATAATTAAACTGAATCCAATTTGTATTCCAATTTTATTCAGTTTTCAAACAATATATTGGTTGTTCCATAATAATACAAATATTTCCAATTTATCAGCGTTTTCACTATTGGGAAATGAAATAACATAGTCTCTTTGTCGATATGAAAATATCGTTTCCTTGAATAATATGTTTTAATCAATGGTTTCATGCAGTTCTATTAACATTTCCAGTCTAATTATTCAAAACATTTTTAATTTGAAATACATGATATTATTGCAAGTACTTCAAAGTACAAATCGTATTTACCATTTTCATATTTGATATTCTCTACAATACCGAATAATGTAATACCACATAAATTCATTATAAACTTTTGAACTTATAAAGTATGTACTTAATTGTAAGGAGAACATTTAAATCCGATCACTTAATAAAGTTAAGTACACCCTCAGACAAACTTATGATACCTTGGTATGATTGTACAACTTAAGAGAGTTCACTTTCTGTACCAACTTAGTTCGTTCCCTTTAGTTACTCAACATTTAGTAAAAGATCTCTTAAGTTATACTTAAATCTTTAGACATGCAATTCACCATCCAAATCCTAACTTCTTATACACATATGAGTATTTATTGAACAAAGTAAAACTGTATGGTACCGTAAGAGATGGATTATGTCTTTTAAATCTCTTTTGTGTAAGAAACGAACAAACACACTTCTACAGAATACAACATCTGTGCATTAAATCGTTATTGTATCACATAAATTTAACAGTCAGTACAGTAAATTTAAGAAAACTGTTCAAGTACGTTATTTAGGAGGTTACATAAATTTAACCTCGAGTATTAACCTCTTGAGGGGCAAATTATTTTATAAAATTAACCATAGCCTCACAATGAAAAGCACAAAAACATATTAATATTTTTGTTTAGGTCATCAGGTAAAAGGCTGGTTAGAACCTATAGAGGGTTTACTAAGTAAAGCTTCAGAGGCCTGGTATGCATATCAGTAATACCAGTCCTCTAAAAAACATAAATTTTCCACCCTGAAAATCACACCTTTACTACATTCACCACAGGGTATGGCTGTATAATGAAATTCGTTACTCCCAGAGGAGATAACTTTTGACTAGTGTCTTTTGTCCCTCTACCGATTCTGTTGTTTGATGTTTCAGTCATATAATTGCTTGACCATTTGATAAGAAATAGAACTAATTTTTCTATATCTGAAACTAGCGGATCGAGTGCAAATAATTTGACAGTCCATCTGCCTGTTGTGATCAGTACATATGAATAACATCTGATGATGTTACAAGCGAACAGTGCCACCAAAAAAGGTTCCTATCAGTATATGTGACAAATAGGCGTCAAAGAAATTTAAAAATATCAAGCTGTGGTGTTGGTGGTTACATATGTGTCAATGTCCGCCAAGAGGTTTAGGAACTCTAAAAACGCTTTCGGAATTTTTAGATTACATCTTAAAGCTACTTTCAAAAGGCTGAAATGGAAGTTAATTCTTTTATTAGTTTCATGTATGTAGAAGCATGTGTTTAGGTCAACAGCCAAAAGGCTGATTTTAACCTCTAGAGGTTTTACTTAGTAAAAATGATGAGTGAGGTGGTTTACTATTGCCTTTCTCACTGAGTTGAAAGTGTATGCTTATCAGCATACCAGGCCCTCCAAAACGCACCCACTTCCCACCCCGCAAATGACACCTTCACTTCATTCACCACAGGATCTGGCTGTATAGTAAAATTCATTACTTTCAGAGGAGATAACTCTGACTATTGCCTTATACACCTCTACCTCTTCTGTTCTTAGATAGTTCAGTTGTATAATTGGCTGACTACGTGATAAGAAACAGCTATTTCGTGTGGCCTTGGATTTAACAGATCGAGTGAAAAAAATGTATTACTCCACCAGCCCGTTTTGAGCAGGAAGAAGAATAAAAAGAAGGAAAGAAGAATATCAGAACAGAAAAGAATGTATAAATATCCAAACAAACATCCCCACATCTATCATACTTTTCTTCTTATTCATAAATTGCATGTACTTTTAAAATATTTGTTTTCCTTTCACAACGTTTGTAATCATTACTGCAAATTACACTTATTTGGCAGCCAGTCAAAGAAGCTCACTCTCATCCATAATTTTCCAGATCCCCAGATCTTTTAGCCACGATGTTTTTCTTCGACCTGGACCATATTTACACATTTATTTCCCTTGCAAAATATTCTGCAGAATAATGTTTGGCCCCAGTATTTGATTTAAAAATTCAGTATTTCTTTCATTGGCTACCTAATATTAAAAAGAAATGAAATACTTCAAAATAAATGTAAATAGTTACATTTATAAAACATCTTTAGAGTTTTTAGGCCTACGTTGATGAAATGGATAAAATATAGATTTTGAAAGAATAAAACAAAAAGTTTAATTTAATTTTATATTTTCATAACATTTTATGGTTTTACAGACAAAATGCTGTACATTACCCTATAAATAGTTATATTCAATTTCAAAAAAATATAATAACAATTCTGTCACATAATATATATTTCAGATATCCTAATATATATCTGAAATATGATAGCCTACAATAAGATAAGCTTTTTCTTTTGTAGAGTGAGTCAATGTTTTAACACAGTATGTAACAGCGCTCTGGCCATTTTATAAGCAATGGTATCTTCCAACTGTTGGACAAAGTATACCTATTTATAATTTTCATTAAATAATTCATGATTATTAAAATGAAATAATTCATAAAAAAATATGAGATAAATTTTTATTTTGTCTTAAACTAACAGAGGAAAAGTTTCTAAAGGGATTATTAACGTACACAGAAAAACAAATTATTTATTCACAGATTATTTTACTTTTTTCTATGTAGGTACGTTATTAAGTTTGGCAGTTTGCGTTCCTTCAAAATTTATTTCGTATTTAGCAGTTCGTTATTTTTAGATAATTCTGGTTTCTGTACAGCCTTCGTATAAAATTAAGGAAAATGATTAACCAAGCGTCAATAATATTGAAAAAGTTTTAGAAAATATAAAGAAATATAGTTTCTGAGATTACCCACAATAACGATAAAACATGGTAACAGAAATTCAAATAATTATCATATTTACAGTTAATTAAAAATTTAATAAAGTAGGAAAGCCTCTTATAGCTATATATTATTACTGGTTCAGAAATACGTATTTCTGCTTTGAACATGTGTTACAATATTACATGTTGTAGTCTATGTCAAAAAGTCAGGCCTGAGACATTTGGAACAAATTAAATGTGACCTTATTTTTATCTTCAAATAAAGAAAAGAGAAAAGGGTTTCTTTCAAAAAATGAAATAAAGTTAATTGACATTGCATTTTTATAAAAATTCTCTAACAATATCTAACTGAAATATAGAAAAGTTATCCTTATATTCAGTATGATTTGTAACAAATATTTTTTATCTATGCTTTCTGTTATTAATATAACAAACCTTACGTAACTTACAAATTTTTTCCTTTCTAAACAAGCGCTTACTTAAATCAATTTCAATGTACAACGCGAATTTTAAAAAAATAATAGGTAGGTATTTCGCAACTCTAGTTCACACACGTTTCTATCAGTTACCAGAAACGTGTTTTGATATTGTGGTCATGTATTGCAATATATTTTCATTAATTTTTAACGCTCTGTTCAAGGGATGTTTTTGGAGGGCCGATCATAGGACAGTAGTGACGTCTGTAAGCTCCAACAAGTAAATCACAATTGGAAATCATTTGGCGTAAAGCAATTGTTAAAATATTTTATGTTATCAGATTTTCAGTAAAATTATAAATGAAAAACATTTTTAGCAAAATTCGAAACTGTTATAAACAACCAGTAAACATACATGACATGACATGACATGAGTGATATGGTTAGACCGCACCATCCACTAACTGTTAACCGGAATCTATATTTTTACTAGTTATTATTAATTAATTTCATTATATTTTTATGAATAAATTATAACAATCTTAAATTAGTAAATTCTTGCTCCACTTCCTTCGTAATCATCTTTCAATGCTGTTAGTTAAAGGGATTGCAAGTATACGCTGCCCATGTTAATTTTACTGTTTTCATGTTCCTTTTTCTCCAAAACGGCTGAACCGATTTACCTCAAATTTTTACCAGCTATTCTGCATTTTTGTTTTTACATAACTCCTACCATTTATATGTAATTTTAATGAAATTGAAAATATTAGTTCTTTTTTATCCTGACGCCAACGTGTTCAATTTTTTTTGAGCTAAAAAATATATAAATTTTAATTTTACAGATTTTAATATGATTTTGCTAACATATATTATGTATTTTGACCCAAATAATGTACTGTAAAACATACATTATCCTATCTTTTATAGTTACTGAGAAAAGGGAACATAAGTACAGAAAAAGTCGTTTTTACGGTAAATTCCATTTAAAAAAAGAAAACAAGGTTTTATCGCTTTCCTTAGCATTAAAATAAACCTGGGCCATATTCTGGATCCTTTGCTTGCAGTTTCTCTTCTTGTTTTTTCTTCTGATTCCTAGTTAGTCTTCTGTGATTCCTTACTATTTCCTTCATTGGTACTTCAGCTTTATTTACTCGATTATTGTTCAGACGTCGAAGAACAGAAATTACATTTCTTTCACTGTGTTTCAGCTGTAACCTTTTGTAAACTAGCAGTTTACTGCTGAGCTCATCATTAAATTGCAACACCGAATCATAAACACCAATTAACAAAATATGAATGAAGCCGCACAAAAATATGTTTTGGAATTTTTTTGGTTAAAACTTTCATTTAAGTTTTGTGTTTGGCCGTGCAAACATTTTTTTAATAATTTTTCATTTGTCAAATCTACATAAATTGGTTTCATTAGATTACCAACTTTAACTTTACTTACTGGTTTCTCAACTATTTTCACACCAGTGACTTGTGCTTTCTTGCATTTGCACCATGAGTCTACACCTGCGGGACAAAGGACATGTGGTAGAGTGACGTCAGTTGATGTTACATGAAAATATGACCGCCAAATTTTTCTTCTCATTTCTTGATGAGGAATGATCGGCCTGAGGTTTTACAAGACTACTCCTTATTACTTGAAATACACATCATTCTCGTTTCATTAGGTCATGAGATTGCTTACTTTTTTGAATTGAATACAGATTGCAATATGTAAAAACTATGAATTAAAAATAATTTAATTCCAAGGTTCTAAACAGTTTTTCAATATTAATGCACTGAAGGAAACGTGGGTAGCATTTGTTTGCGCTGAAACCTTCTCCCACTTGGCTATACCATGCTCTACCATCAAGCCAGCAGTGTATTCCCACTCTTCGTGTCAACTGAGGTATCTAAACTTTGATGAATTATACCTTAGAGTAAATAAAGAAAACGATAAACGTGGAATTCAATTACTGATAAAACATTGCCATTATTATACGTATTAAAATAGTGAGTGCAGCAAGTATCTACGACTAAACGTGCTATCAAATCGGTCTTCCGAACACTTCAGATAAAATGTAAAAAGACAAAATAGTTAAAAGTAAATCAGTAAGTCAAGATGGGACAGAGTTAAATCTGCGAATGTTTTAGATAACATTATACCGGGTGTTCCACAAAGAGGTTGCTATTTTTGAATTATGCCGGCCGCATCGGCGTAGTTGGTAACGTGCTCGCCTCTCGTCATACGGTCTTGGGTTCGAATCCCATTCAGGCATATTTTCATACGTTACAAAAAATCATTTCATCCTTCACCGTCGGCAGTAACTGCAGAACAGTCAGACGTTAAACCATAAAATTTTTTTTTTAAATTAATATGCCAGACGTATCGCACACTCTACAGACTGGAGTATTTACAGTTTTAATAAATAGATATATAAAAAGTACCCTCAAGTTTCATTTGCTTACAATTAATGAAAAAAATAGTATCAAAAATGAACAATAATCTTGTGGATAAAACCACTTAATTATATCTACAATAGGATTCAGATAGAAAAAACAGTTGTTTTTGCCATTCCAAATCAATTTTAACTAACCACATAGTTCCTCATCTTTCTTAGGTGGAGATGCAGGACGTTTTTTTCCAGCACGTTGGAGCTCCTCCACATTATGCTAATGTGACCAAAGCGGTTTTAAGCCAAAATCTTTCTAACCGATGGATAGGTCACGGCAGCGGCCTCATGGACTGGCCTCCAAGATCGCCAGACTAGTCTGTTTGCGATTTTTTCCTACGGTGCCTTTTGATAGAAAAAGTTTATTCTCACACCTTTGCAACAGACGGTGAAATAATGAGGCTGATTGAAGAAGGAACTGCTGTTGATATCTCGGCAATTTTTAAAAAATGCTTATGACTAATTTTTGTTTCGTTGCTATCAGTTCATAGCTATTGATGGCCATCAGTTGGAATAAAGGTTAATGAAAAAAATTGTGTTCATTAATAATTTATTACTTTCACATTTCTTTCATTTTATTACTTAAGTAACATTGTAACAAACCACAAATATAAAATGTTTATGCGAATAAATTTACTTTCCGCCATTTTGTTTTGATTAACCATAAGCAAATGAAATTCGAGAGTACTTTTTTACATATCTATTTATTATAACAGTAAAGTTTCCAGTCTGTAGAGTGTGTGATACGTCCGGAATATTAATTAAAAAATAGCAACCTCTTTGTGGGACACCCGGTAAACATTTTTCTTTCAAAACAGTTTCTAGATCTACTCTTATTGTAAAGTTGTGAGATTTACTGAAGAGAGCTGTTAATAAAGATTTACCCCATTCACATTATTATAAAGTAGAAAAGTTGAAAAAACAAAACTATCTCAATCTTATTAAGAGCTATTTAAATTCGTTGACTTTTAATCAGCTAGATAAGAATAAAGACGCGAGACGTTAAAGTAAAGATGGATGTTTTAAAACTAGTAGGTTAATCAAAATTCTAACAACAGTATATTCAAATTAAAAACATATATTCGTTCAATAATTAATCAAATTAATACGGTCAAATTCATTAAATCTTCTTCATGTGTCATATCCTTTAAGGGGACCGTAACTGCCTATATAACTACATGTTAAGTTTTTGCAACTTTTCACAAAATTATAAAAATTAGAACCTTAATTCTTTTTTAAATTTAAACTTCAGACTTTTATTTAGTTCTGCATGGGAGCTTATTATTGAATTAAGTATTAAAATTGTTTATAAATTTTTATAGAAAGTACAAATAATTTAGAGTAAAAAAAATAATGAAAAAAAATCGTAAAATATTTTCTATGGACACTTCTTAAATAACCTTGCGTGCAGAACTAGTCCATAATGAGTAAAATGTGTCCTGAAAAATTCAAACTTATATCTCTAACCGTTCCTGAGAAAACTCGCATAAACTTTCAAAAATCATGATTTTCCGCAAACTGAATGTAAATATTTTTTTTTTATCATATAACTTTTTTTTTAAAGCATAATCTGTTATAAATAACAATAAATGCAACTTATCGATTAGATACAACTCATGAAAAAATTACAACCCACTGGTGTAATTAACAAATTATAACATTAAAACATATTATACAGTTCTTCATTAATATTTACAATCAAAATTAGATAGTACTTTTTTAAATAAATAAAAAAAATAACCAAAACCTCCTTTAGAACGAAAAATAAAATAAAATGATAAGTAATAAATAATAAGCACATGATTCTGAAATATACACCTAACTTCACCGGAGATAATTATTAAAATGTTCATTTAGTTATTTACAACATTCACACTTAAACACGACAATTATCTACAGAATATTAACATTATATTATTTACAACTTTTAAAACACTTTATCAGAATCGCCCTGGGAGATCCAGTACCGTAGCACGTTTTAGCCTATTGACATCATTACTGTTGTCTAAGAGATTCAGTGCTAAGTGATTTACATGGTTGTTTAGACGTTCGATGTATTTACAACTGAAAGTTCGTATTTCTTCTCGTACCGTCTGCACATCCATATCACGATGTATATCGGCATTGGTGATATACCACGGTGCATTCAGTATGGTCCGCAGAACTTTTGATTGAAACCGTTGCAGAATCTCAATGTTTGAAGTTGATGCTGTCCCCCATAACTGAATTCCGTAGGTCCAAACCGGCTTCAGCATGGATTTATACAAAAGTAGTTTGTTCTCAATTGAAAGCTGGGAACGCCTACCAATGAGCCAATACATCTTCCTAAATGTTAAATCCAGCTGTTTCCTTTTTATCTGAATGTGTTTGCGCCAAGTCAGACCTCTATCTAAGTACATTCCTAAATATTTTACATCCCTGGCCTGCGGAATATTCTTGCCATTCAGTTGCACAGGAGGACAAGTTGCCCTTCTGGTAGTAAACGTTACATGCGTAGATTTGTCCTCGTTCACCTTGATCTTCCACTTTGTCAGCCAGATTTCTAGCTCACTTAGATATATCTGTACTCTGCGTGTCGCAATAGTTGGGTCTGCATCACATGACATTATTGCCGTATCGTCAGCAAAGGTGGCAATGATTACATGTTCAAGAACAGGCAAATCAGCTGTGAACAGAACATATAAAATTGGTCCCAGAACGCTTCCTTGCGGAACACCAGCCTTGATCTCTTTCAAACCCGTTAAGTAATTTCCAACCCGGACTTGAAATAATCGTTTGTTAAGATACGATACAAGAACACTGTACAGGTTCTCCGGAAACACAGCTTTTAATATTTATGGAGTAGACCAGGATGCCAGACTCTGTCAAATGCTTGAACAACGTCTAACAGCACAGCCGAACAGTACTTCTTTTCCTCTAAACATTCACAGATGACGCTTGTCAATCGATGCACTTGCTCTATGGTACTATGCTGCTGCCGAAATCCAAACTGATGATCCGGAATAAGGTGACGATCTTCTATAACTAGTTTCAACCGCTTCAGACATTTTTCAAAAACCTTGGACATCACCGGGAGTAGACTAATAGGAGGATACGAGGAGACCTCATTTTCCGATTTACCTGGCTTCAATATCATAATAATCTTTGCTAATTTCCACTGGCTAGGAAAATATCCTAAGCGGAACACAGCATTAATTATCATAGTAAGCATTACTAGGGCTTTTCTCGGTAATTCCTGCAACATCCTCCCTGTAATGAGATCGTACCCTGAGGCTTACTGAGGATGTAATTCAAAAATCGCACGCTTAACATCACGAACTGTAACCCGTTCCAAATCGTGCTGTCGCTGCTGCGGATCCGTTACTAACGACCTTAAAATTTCTGCTTCCTGTGCCGGGTCACATTGTACATCATGGGGCTGAAAACGCTGCTCCAAGTGATTTGCAAATAGAAGCGCCTTTTCACCATCACTCCTAGCCCAGTCATTGTTCTCCATCTTTAACGGTGGAATAGGCCGGCAAGGCTGTTTAAATCTTTTAGTCGCCTTCCACAGGGAGTAATCTGTATCAGCCGTGGGACTTAGATTCTGAACATAGTCATTAAAAGTTTCTTCTTTTACATTCTGGATCATCCCCTTTAGTTCACATGCAGCTCTGTTGAAGTTGGTCCTATCCTGTAGGTGACGAGAATACTGCCATAAACGTCTTAATCGCCGTTTCTCCACAATCATTTCCTTAATCACTGTAGGATAATCCAAGTACTTGGTCATAGCTTTCTCTTCAGGTGTTGACTGCCAAGAAGCGGTCTGGATGGCCTTATTAAGGATTTCAACAGAATTTTCAAGATCATCCGACGTTTGTAGAGGAATATTAAGTTGGATGTCTGATATTAATAAGTTTCGCAAATTACACCAGTCGGTTCTTCTACTACAAAATTTAAAAGGTTTTTCAGAACACAGTACTGTTGTGCTGACTGTGACTACTATAGACCTCATTAACGGGAGTTTTAACTGCATTAGACCGTTTGGCAGGTACCGCAGAAGATCTGGACTTTATAATCTCCTGAAAAACCCGGCAGCCCTTATAACTTGCAGGATGATTATTTCCGCAATGAATACATGTAGCTGGTTTATTTTTCGAAATAGTACAGCAAATCGTACTGTGGTTGTCTCCACTCTTAACGCACCTCGGATCACGCTGACAATACTTTTCGGTATGGAAAAAGCGTTGACAACGCTTGCACTGTGGAATATCGTTTCGCTTTTTGTAAGGTGGTTCGAACTTAACTTTCATATTGAGCAAAAATTCTATTTCAAAAATGTCTTTATTATTATCTTTAGGTTCAAGTTCCACATAAAACAGTGAAAGCGGTTGCCTTGTTTCCCTGTGTTTAATGGGGGAAATATTTCTAACGGTGTGCCCGTACTGGGTAACCGCTTCGGCAATCTCATCAATTGCTACCGAATGATGCACATTGCGTAAGACGACCCGATACGCCCTTTTCTGACGTGGTTGATAAGTGTGAAACTGTATTTGGCGCTGCTTAAACATATAAACAACATTCTCATGAGCTGTTAAAGTTTTTGTATTTACTTTTATACTATCACGATTAACTATTTTCAAAAAGAAATCATCTTTTGCAATAACATTTTCAAGTTCTCTAACTAAATCAGTAATATTTTCTACACCTGGCACAAAAATTGGAGGCGGATTAGGTTCATTTTTCTTTGAGCTAGATTCATTGTTTACGTTATCCATATTCAATTCAGTTAAGACACTGAATTTATTTTGACTTAAAATAGGGCTGTCACTATTTTCGTCTAATTTCGTTACTTTATTTTTTTCATTACTTTTATCAGAACTAACTCTCTTTCTATTATTAAATTTACTTTTACCAACCTTTTGCCAAGTAGCAATTTCAGTCTGAGAATTTATTAAATCACAGCTGTTAACATCAAGTTGCATATTGACAGAAGAAGCGCGAAATCTAGGATCTCTAGTAACAGCTGATTTCTTTTGAATTTGATCAGCTGACAGGGCCGACTCAATTTCTACGTCAAACATGTCTTTTCCGCTATTTCTTACATCTTCCATATTGGAAGGTTATGTTAACACTAAACTAAAATTTAATTGCTTACCATCCAGGTAAACATCTCAAAATTCAGTTCACTTACATAATTAGAGTCACTTTACACAAACAATGAACAACAAAAATCAAAATTAAATTATAATCAAACAATATTAGTAACACGAAAAAAATACACGTGTTGATTGTGCTGATACTAAACCGGAAGTACCGAATGTAAATATAGTAACATAATTTTTAATAACATTCAGCGCTGCAAGATGGCTGGTCTGGATCCTCCTCTTCTTGAAGAAATAAATCTTCAAGTATTTTTGTTTTTAACTTCTCTTCTCCCGTATTTGTTTTTAAAAGTCAGACATTTTTCTCGTAACGCTTTCTATTTGTCCTAAATACATTCCATTGCATGAAGTATGTTCTCTCCAGGTTTCAGCCCCACTTCTTCGTACAATGATATAATGTTTACGTTCGTAAAAATTGCACTAACACCATTATTATATCAAAACACTCATGAGTCCAGTTTCATAAATTATAAAATAACGTGAAAAAAATTATTTTTCCCCAGTTACGGTCCCCTTAAACCATCAAAGCAATTTGAAGTTTATTGGATTTACTTATAACTGTGGGTAAAAGCCATGTCGTAGGGTAGGTGTTCTGTTCTTTTATTCAGTAACAAATCACAAATTAGATTAAAATACAAGATTGTTTTAAAACCATCAGTATTAAAAGTTAGGTTACATAAATTTTAAATGATTAACAAAACTAAAATCATAAACATAAATAAATCTAATTTACTAAACAATTTAGGGAGTTAAAATCATCCAATTATTAAAAGTTTTACAAATTATTAAATTACTGTAGAGTCGAGATTCCGAACCAATTACGACCATAGGTAGTTGGATTTTTGAACAAAACCTAGAAATGCCACGTCTTAGGCCCGTGGTTAAGCATTATAAAATTTTGGTCACCTCCGTAGCGTAGTGGTTAGGGCATTGGCTTGCCACACGGAGGTCCCGGGTTCTATTCCCGGCCAGGGTCTGGAAATTTTCACGTGTAAAATTCCACCGTAAATGTTACTAATCCACCGTAGTCGCTAATGACCAAGCAGTTGATGTGACTTTAAATAAATAAATTTCAAAAAGAAACCAAAATTGTCAGATCTATGGTTCATCAAAACCATAACTAAACTTAAACGGTTTTAATCAAAATTGCCTCGTACGCTAATTAACGCTCCATTTTTTGCGTCAAATCACACACTTTACTAAGACCTAAAAATTTCATTTATCAATGACACCATGTACGAAATGTATCAACGCTTTAGAATAAAATTACTTAGCAACTCCAACCCATTGATTCGTGTACAAAGTTCTTCACATTTGCTAGGTAATCCATATCGTCGGCTCAGCAGGAGGTGGAGCAGAGACTTGGGTTAACCTCAATCAATACAGTTTAAATTTAACTACGCTGAATAAAAAATAATCATCCAACTTACTATTAATTATATAATCTTAATAATTAACCGGTGAAAAGGCTATTTGTAGTACCTAACAGCGGGATTCCTACTAATGAGTCGTGTCCTCCTTTAACGTGCAACGTCATTTTAAAAAAATATATAGACCTAATGTATATTATACGCGTATTTGATGGTTGTGCAAAACCACACAGTTCCAGAGAAAAAAAAATAAAAGAAAAAATGTTAAAATTAATAAAAACAAAAAGTACTCTGTACTTACGAATATTCAGTTGCTTTTAATAAACGAATGTCCAGGCCTAGTGTGTGTAAATAGGTCATAGTGTAAACCGTGCTCTACTTTTGCCGTGTTCACGCAAATTAAAATATGGAAAAATCCTTGGATTGCATTCGGATTTTTAACGTTCGGATTATCGACGCTCTACCGTAATAACTAAACAATATTATAGTCTAATAAAGTAAATTAATACTATCATTTGTTTTATGCATAATAAAATGTATCGTTGCAATCTGTTCAATTGAAAAAAATAAGCAACCTCATGTCCCAATGAGATGAGGTTGATGTACGACGTGTAAATGAGGTGTAGTCTTGTACAGATCCAGGCCGACCATTCCTGAAATATATGGTTAATTGAACCCCAACCATCAAAATACACCGGTAATCACTAACTAGTATTCAAATCCGTACAAAAGGTACATAACTACCTTTACTAGGATTTAAACTACGAACCTTCATCTCCGAAAATCAGCTGTTTAACAGCGGCGATGACTTTACCTTCCAGGCAAATTCGGTGGGTCAGTACTATAACTCATTGAGCCAATATTTATTTTGTAAGTATCAAATTTTACATCTCCTCTTCCTACATTTGTTATCAATTCATGTATACTGATTTTCAACTGCTTGTGTAAAAAAGCAAATTACACAATTTAGGAGCCAAATAGTTATAGTAAGGCTTATAAAGAGCCTTTTTTGTCAACTGTGGAAGTATTCATCGTCTGTAGTTTGTTTAGTGTTTTATAGTCGAACTAGCGGGTCCCGCGTGGCTTCGCCCACGCAAACGTAAACGAAGAATCAGCTGTTTAAGTATACTCTCTGTATTTCTTATGAGAGGGTATTTTTGCAAATTCTACCATTTAAAATAAACATTTTGCGAAATCCTCCCTTAGCGACAGCTTAGAGAACATAAGTTGATCTATAAATCAGAACAACTCTTTTATATAATAGATAGCTCCCCGTCGTGGCTTCGCCCATGCAATTTTAAGGCTATGATTCTGTATTTTAATTTGCTAATAACTTAAGTCACAAATAAAATTTTTTTTGAATTACGTATAAAGAACGATTCAACGTCACCGTCACCGTCACGTCACCGTTCCGAAACGGAACCGGTACGGCCACTCGAAGTCAAAAATGATGACAGTATTCACACATGTACGTCAGTTTTCCTTTCGTCAAACTCCATTCAGTCATTTTACATAGAGACAAATACGTCCGTAAAAAACAAAATATCGTTTTGACGGTTCGGTGACGGCGACAATACTGACGCGCCGGTTTTGGGACGGTGCTGGTGCTCAGTGTAGACAATGTCATTAATTTTTCAAGAAAGAATATTTTTCCGTGACTGATACTTATCTTCTCGGAATTACGGAACTGAGACGTGACGTGGACGGATGTGTGTAAATCGACCCCTATGGTAAAAAAACAAAAAAGAGAAGGATTATAATAGCGTAATGCCTGAATTTACATAAATAACTGTTGTTTTATTTTAATTTGTTAGATTAAGAAAATAACTTTACCGTATGCATTTTACTGAATTGGTTGAGACACTTTTTTTTTTAATTAAATTTTAATTGTTCGGCTGCAAAAATCATTTTTACAATGTTAGTCAAATACATTATGTGACCTAAGCAATGAAATCCGTATCTTGAATAATAAGTAATAATACTATAAACCATTAAAAACATATCACTTACGGTATTATACTAATTACAACAATTCTGGAATTAATTCTGGTTAAAATGTAAATCCAGTGTTAGGTTAAACACTACGTACAGTACAACATCCGGAGTGACAAAAGTAAACCATAGATTAAAATCGTTGTTAAAGTCAATTTAACTTCCAGGGAAATGGCTATAGTTTTGTAGTTGATCTGCTATTTACGTATGATAAGAATGTATACTGGATGCAACGGAATATGCCTATGGAGGGGGTAAATGTGTGTCGGAGAAAAACCAGTACATAAGCGTAGCGCTTCGCGCTGGCTCGCATCCTCGCATCAGTGGGGGGAATTTTTGCGATTTCTTCCCTTTAAAATCAAAATTTTGCAAAATCCTTTCTTAGTGAGCGCTTACACAACATAACAAAGCTAACTTCCAAATTTCAAGTCTCTAGCGTCAGTAGTTTCGGCTATGCGTTGATCTATAAATGAATCACCCAGGATATGGTTGTCCTTTTATACAATAGATTAAAAGAAAAACAAACCTGGAGCTAGCGAGGGTGCAGGGAGCCGAAGGAAGCCGAAGCCGCTGGTCGGGGGCTCGGCTCGCTCTCAGTCAACCAGCACTAAATAGTTTTCATGGCAACCTTTCCGTGACAGCTTTGTCATATTTCAGTAGCGCTCCGCTCTTGGAATAAAAAATGTACTGTACTTTCTTAAATTGCAAACAAGTTTATAGTGTATGTTTGGAACCATTTTCACCGTAAAATGCATCTCATAACGAGAGAAAGCAAAGGAAAGAGAGAGGAAGTGGAGGTATGCATATGATGCGTACAGTGCAGTGCTGGAACACACTGCACATAGCGACAACACTGGAGGCTGAGAGCCCCGAGCCCTATCCGTACCGTCACTGCTCCGGGTTTATTTTACTTTTAATTTCTAAGTGATGATGGCTGCACTATAGAAAAGTTCTATTTACTCTTCTTCTTCTTCTGCCTTCTAAGGATTAGGCATCTCTGCCTGTTCCGAACCTCTCAAATCTCCCCATCTGTTCCTCATTCTCTCCTACCCTCCGGCTTATAGCTCAGTGTCTGCGTAGGTATCCTATCCTCCCTCATTCTGTTCACATGCTCTAACCACTGCATTCTGATCTGAGATACCTTGTCGCTTATAGAGAACATGATAAGTTCTCTCCTTATCTCGGTATTCCTGTTACGATCTTCTCTACTACACCCATACGTATGTCGAAGAAATTTCATTTCAGATGCTTGCATATATTGCTCATAAGCCACCTAATTAGAATTTCTTGACATAAGGTTACCTTACCAAGATGAATATCTTGGAGGCTTGGTTTTCATTGGCGGCAATTTTTTTAAATTGTCATTTATCATTTCCCTTTATCCATTTGTCCATCACACCCAGTTGTCAGAAACTACAAGAGATAACAACAAACGATTTTTAGATTCGTAACCTACACAAAAAGTTAGTAGGCCTGAATTGAATTTGAAATTCCAATTTTGACCGGAAGTAGCCCAAAACTAGAAGTCAAGAAATCGAAGTCAGACACTACGAGAGATAGCGACAAACGGTTTTCGGATTCGTAATTAAACACAAAAAGTTAGTGGACCTGAATCGGATTTGAAGTTCCGATTTCGACGGGTAGTGGCCCAAAACCGGAAGTCAAGCAATTAAAGTCGGAATTTGGAAACAAAAGTAGCGTCATTTGATTCCCCTCAAAGAGTAGATGCATGGTGTTTCCCCTAAATGAAAGATAGGCCCTAAGCTTTTTCAAAAATTGCTACAAGCCATGAGGCACGTCGTCTCATGAATTTTTACTTTGATAATTAATTTTTGCTTTTTCAATAGAAGTCTTTTTATAATATATTCCGCACCAACCTAATAAAAGATATTAGGGTAAACAGTACAACTTGAATAATTAAGAGAAAAGAGTTAAAATATTTACTTTCTCTAAAGTATATTATAATCGAATAATTCAAAATTCAAATTTATTAAGAACACTACATTATAAAATATATAGTCATTAATTATCTTTTGATAAAAGGAAATAGATTTTTATATAATTACTCGTACTTTCAAAAAGAATCAGCGATTGCTTTGAGAAAGGGTAAAATTATAAGAAAATTATTACCCATCCACTGAATTATACTTGAACTTATTAATCAAAAGAAATTTTTATTTTCTGAAAAGTTTGAACATTAAATTCAGGTAGATGAAAGATATTTTTTCAACGTATTCTTTAAGATATAGGCCTATTTTAAATATTTTATTCATTATTTAATTCATAAGAATAATATTTAAAAATACCTACAATTGTTTGCATAATTTTCAAATCAACATATTTATTTTAATTCAAAAACGAAAAATTTTACTTCTCTTTTGAATAAAAGTCATTAAATTTAATTTGTTTGTATAATTTTTGCGGAGATATTCTAAGATACTTAATTACGTTTTTCTACATCTCTTCAAAAGTAGAAAATTTCGTATAAATGCAACAGTTTGCTGACGTTTCCTTTTATCTTAAAAGCACAAATGTTTTTCTGTATTTTGGTTTTCCACGTCGCTTTTACAGTTTTTCTTCGTTAAGATAATTATTCTCTTATATATAATTTATAGTAATGTTCCATTTTGCTTGGAAAATGAGTACTAACAAACAATCTTCAGAATGTTACTGTTGATTTGTTATATTCTTTCCAAATATACTGTAAAATTCACGTAAAGGATTAAAGAGGTATTGGAATGAAGATCTTTTATGAATACGTGACCTGAGAGTCGCTATTGGCTGACATCTTCACACCCAATATAGTATAGGTTATTAATAAAGTATGCTTTGCGTTTTGTGATTTCGCGAAGTTGTATTTTTGCGTAAATAAAGAAGTATAAAAGAAAACGATTTTCATCTTAGGATGTTTATATGACAAAAGTTGTTTTGCTTGGAAAACGTTTGAGTTTACTCGCGTAGGATTTTGTAGGTTAAATATTTTGTTCTACAGATGAGCGTCACATCTAACTGGACAAATTCTTCGCAGTCTAAAAAACAAAGGGGTTCGATCATAGAGCAGTATAGATTTAACACTACACTCACCCGTTCGGTAAAATAGTATAGGTTCAGCGCAAGACTGATGCTAAATACCATCTCCTAAATAGTAAATCCAAGAAAAAGCCGGAAGACAGAGTACATATTTTAACACGTTTAAATTTTAATGATTTGCTGATAACATAACATTGTTTTTACTAATTTAATTACAATAATTATTTAGTATTTAACATTTCAGTCTTACATGTAACGAACACCAGTTATTATTTAAGATATAAGCTTGTACAAGGAATGGCGGGATAGTTTATTCTATCAGAGATGATAATAAGATTGTGTGAATCTACACTGCATCATTGGTCAATACAATATAAAAGTATCCGACACCAGCTGTTACACAAGTAAAGAGAAGTCAAGAAAACATTCGCTGAGAGAAAACCAAGTAGTTAAAACACAAGAAGTATTCTCTTTTCAGTAGGGCAATCCGGCAGCAACACATCTGTGCCAGTGACGGCGGTTCTCTCTCCAAAATCTTCTGATACACCAATAAAAAGCATCAATTGTTTCCTTTAATAACAACATAATAAAGATTTTAAGTTTTTTAAGGTTTCTGTTTTATTATAAATACAATTGCACTTTAACACAGTCGATTTTAACCTGGAGGGCGTAGAAGAATTTCAAGGGAGGCGTGAATATATTTAAAAACAATAAATAAAAAGTAAAACTGCCGGCCACATTGGCGTAGTTGGTAACGTGCTCGCCTCTCATAATGCGATCGTGGGTTCGAATCCCACTCAGGCACGGCATATTTTCATACGTTAAAAAAATCATTTCATACTCCATTGTATAAAGTTACACCCAACTTGGTTGCTAATGACCTTTGCAGTTGATGCGACGTTAAAAAAATGAATAAAAAGAAAGAAAAGTAAAACTATAATTTACTCAGTTTTGTAGTCGTATGTATATTTTCAAAATTATTGTACGTTTTTTTGCATTGTACCCTAGCAGAGTAGCACTAATAACACGGTAATTGTCCTACTCTGGCAACACTGTGATCACTCTTCTGTTTCATATTCCGATTGTAGGTTACTGCTTGTTTTGACTACTTATAGTGGGTTTTTTGGGGGGGGGGCATGACCTCACACCAATATTCAAAGAAGGGCACAGTGCCTGAAAGGTTGAGAACCACTGCGTTTAACAAATGATGTAGGTGGTACACGTCCATGAAAACTTTTGAGATTTCGTTGGCTCTGATGAGGAAGCTTAAGAACAAATGGTGTGTGGGAATATGGACGTAGTGCTGTGCATCCTGTATGCGCGACAGTCATATTGCCGAATGAATTCTACTAAGTAGGACAAGAACAGTTTTCCGTGTTTTGTTTTGTTGTCCATTATTTCAGACATTAATAATCAGTTTCATTTATACTCGTAGTTTCTTGAGTAAAATATTTTAAGGAAATTATTTATCTCTATATTTACTTTTGTAATGTAATTAGTTATTTTAAAGAAAATAAACAGAAAACAAGCGTTTACCTCGGAAGAGTTGGAGCGGGGAAAATAAATAGTGAAGTAGAAGAAGTCCCAGGGGGCGGTCCTATCCTCCCGGCTAACCATAACTACGACTGTAGACTCGCTTTCAATCTACTCCAATCTACCTCAAATAAAATTTACAGATGCAATAAAAATGTTTTTAAATTACATAAATAAACTTTCAAAAACTATTATCATAAAATTTATTGTACTAATTTTTTAATACTATTATGATATTTGAGCTAGCAATAATTAGACAATAAAATTGAAATGAAGCTTAAAAAACGTTGGAATAGCTTACGCAATAAACTTCAGCACGAAGAAGTATTTTTCAACAAAATAACTGATGTTATCGTGACTTGTTTGTAGGATCTTATGTTTACAAGTAATAAAGCCGCAAATTTCATTTATGTATTTAATATTACTATAATATTTTACTATAAAATAATGCTCGAAGAAAAATAATTACTGATATTTAAAGTGATAAATTATTTTTCTTGTAAATAATTAATTTTTTATTAAATATTAGATTTTTCTTAAAATAAATAAAAAGTGTGGATTAATTTGAATGTAAAATTATATGTTAGTATAACACATCTGTAAACTATCGCGTGAGTTTGACTTTTATAGACAAAAAGAAAATTTCCACCTTATTCGTTACACGAACTTGGGTTTTTAACCACAGTTAACAAAACAAAAAGTTAAAGTGCTTTTTTACACGATAACTAATTTTCATCTGTATCCTTAGAGTAACACGAAATTAGGTCTGGAAATTATAAGTTTTATTTTATTTACATTTTCTATTTATTTTTATTTTTCACTTTCAAGCGCTCTATTATTATGGGAACTTATAAATTCATTGAAAAAGTATTGGTAGGGAGAAGATTTTTGGATACGCGGATTTGAAATTAATTTATTATGATTCATAAACTCTAAAGTAAAAAAGGTTTTTTATAAACAATTCACTCCAAATGACCAGAAATTTAAAAACTAAAGTTTTGTTAACCAACAACAGAAGGACAATCTTTGGAATTAGCAATGCAGATAAAAATTACTTTACTTTGGGTATAAACACAATTTCTTTTTCTAAAATGGCTGTAAATGTCTACTATGAAGTAGGCCGATAGGGGAGGGGCTGCCTCCTTACAGCCACCTAAAACCACTAGCTTTTAGGTATTCTCCTACATTATTTCACAAAACATTCATATTTTACAGCTACTTGTTCCATCCATTGAGACATTGAAAAACCTTTTTTTGCCACTTTTTTATTGAAAATTTAGTATAATTTATGACAATGTTATAACAATTTCTAAGTATTACGTTGAAGGTTCCAAAACTTCAACTACTTGCTGGAGCTTGCAGTCATCACTACAGTCCTACAATTGGCCAAGAAGATCTCTTGGCCAGGAGAGTTTTGAAAGTCTGTGCTGAGTACCCAGTATCGCCCTACAGAGGGTTGTCATGAAATTAAAATTTGTCATGTACCGTCTTGAACAGTTATTTTGGGACGTCATTTACGAATTTTTAAGTTTTTGTGCAACATTTAATTTGTGGCGTAAAAGAGGCATTGGCGTTATCGCTCGTAGAATCGTGTTTTGAATCGTTTGTATACGTTTCGTGTGTGAAAGTTTACCAGATCCTCAAAGTTGAACTCCAATAAATCAAGATTGGTCTTATGACTGGCAATAGTTTGTTAATTTATGTGACATGTTTAATTTAAAACGTCTATCTCGTGAGCGTTTCAGTTGATAGAAGTGTGTTTTGAGTTCGTGGCGGGTGTTTGTATTATGTGCGGTTCGTGTAAGTTTTCTGTCTAATTGTAAGCCTAAATAGCGTGTTGAGTAGTGTGAGGCAGCGGAATATTATTAATGTAAACGGTTTGGCAGTTTTGTCGTCTCAGAGTAAACTCCAGAACAGAAAATTCTTAATCCCCCAGCACAAATCTCTTCACCGGCCCAGTATCCAACTAGCCTTCGTTACATAACCTTTTACTGGGTTGTTCGGCGTAGCATGAGTACCTCTTGCAGGTTAAGTGTTGAAGTTGGTGTGGGAAAGGCTAAGAGAAATCTCTTAAATTAATTTTTATAATATGTTGTAGATGGTAGGTATTATTACGCATCATCACTTCCATTAGACAGAGTTAAATCTCCCCCAGGTTAATTATTGACCTAGGGGAGATGTGGCTCTGGTAATTATTACCAGAGTCTAGACAAGAACTTAAAAGGGTTATTAAACCCCATAAAATTCAATAAAAAATACGTACATATTAAAAGAATGGTTACTGAAAGGAACTCATAATTGCAGTGACAAGATGATTCCTTTAAAAGTTTAAGGAGATAATTAATTCTTAATAGGTAGGGAAACTTTCCTACCTATTTTTTAGGTTACACGGATGTTATTAACATTGTTTGGTACAAGAAAATGAATTTTTATTAACCTATAACTAAAAAACGTTGTATAATCAAGTATATTTTATGTAAATTAATGGAGCTATGGTGGTTAAAGTTACTGTATATAGTCTATTATAGGCAGAGAAATAGCAACAGAAAGACTCCCGCGGGACGTCAGTAAAATTATGACAGCTTTTGGCAAGGGTCTATTCCACCCTTGTGTTTGTATGAGTGATATGGAAAGTTATGTAAATTAGTCATCACCTTAAACAAAACAATTTATTAAACACATAACACAACTACAATAGAATTTCTCAAATACGGAATACATTTTCTAACATTACCAGTTCATAATTTTATTCCAAATCGTATTTTTAACAGATTATGTAGGGCTCTAATTAATTGTATGGTCTACCAAATTGTGTTCTATTACTAATATTAGAGTTTTAAAAATCTAGGTAAAACTCTCATACAACTTTCTCTAGCCCAATGTAAATAATGAAAAATATCATTTGTATTTAATCAATAGTAAACAAGTAAAATTAAAAATATAACCTAATTTTAATCATGAGTAAATGAGGTGAAAATGGAAATCAATCTCTGTAGAACAGATCTCTGAGAACTTTTACTTCCGGTTGACCGATTTTGATGAATATGTTTGTGTCAGGTTCTCTATTGGTATCTAACATTTCTAAGTTTCGTAGTACAATATTCTAATATACGGAAAATTACTAATTGACGCTAAACTAAGTGTTGCTTGCAGAAAAGAAAGTTGTATATATTTTAATTCCTATTACTTTAATTATGCACGTTTGCCGTAAAATTCATATTTAGGCCGCAATCTTAAAAAGACCACTTAACACAGGAACACCAAGAATTTCAGCAGACACGGAGCGTGACCTATTACACAGAGGATAAAAATTGTAGTATATGAAGCGACTTTTTTTTAAATTTTGTAGAAGCCGTTTTTCAGAAAATTGCAAAAAGTGAAATATTGCTCGAATAAACTAATATTTTCTTTGACCGATTTTGATGAAAATGTTCTTGACATTAGTATTTATATTATATTTTATTCATTTTAATTTTTCAAAGAAGTCTTTATTTCTAGCTCTATTTATCCTTTTGGGAGGGTTGTTTGGTAAATGTACTGAGTTAATCATTTTGAGTTTGTTTTTATGTCTTCTTAATTTTCTGATGGAAACGTTGATGGAATTGTTTTACTGTATCGAGTACGTGAGGAACTTGTAGGTCGTAGAGAATAGTCTCGTATCTCAAGTACCAAAGGAAGTCCGTTATTATTCTAAGTGCTTTACAATGACAGGATTGTAATCAAGTTATATAACTCGGTTTAGTGGATTCGTAAATTTGGAAACCATATATCAAGATAGTTTTGATAGTAATTATATAAATTTAATTTCTTTGATAACAAGAGAGCAGGATTTCATTCAGTTATACTGAATAATTATTTTGTTTTACTTGTGAATATTAGTGGTTTTAGTGAAATGTGAGGTTCCCATTTGAGTCTTTTGGCTAAAGTAAGTAATTAAAAAAAAAAAAACTGTTTCAATTATATGAAGTAAATAGTTTTATTAACCCTAAAACGGCCAAGGGAGGTTCCTCGAACGCGCACTTTCGTATTTTTTTTAATTATCTCCGACCCTAATCGGGAAAATGTCTGAAAAAATTTAATTTTTCGTAATTTATTTCTCTATGCACCCCGATTAGTAATTTTTAAAAATTAGTCTATTTCATGTGTTATTTATTTACAAAACATGAACAAGGTACCTTGTGGGTTAAATCGACCCCCTCTCCTACCCCTTGGCTGTACCTGGTAACTCTTTATTTTTCATACTACTTTTGCTTAAACATGAAAATTTATTGCATTGTAAACGAATATAAATAGAATACTTTATACCATAATACTTTGTAGACATAATAAGTAAGTACATTCATTTTTCTTTACAAATTGCTTTAAATTAAATGCCCGATTTTAATCTGGTTTGATTAAAAAATGTATGTTTATTTTAATATACATATTAGCCCTAGAAGATGTAACTGGCAAATAATTAAAATATAAATAATATCAGCCTACACATGAAAAGTCATAGAGTCGTCGTCATTGTTTTTTGTGCTCACAACATGTATCTGCCAAAAAAATTAAGTATTCATCTTTATAGAAAGTAAAGCAATGTTGTGAACAATGTAAAACACATGTTTTTGCAATAAACATTGTCAAGAAATTAGTTTTCCATGATTATTCTGCTGTAAATAGCGACACAGAATAACTTGTTTCAACTTTCTTGTAAATAACCATTTTAATGAAAATAATAATACATAAGCATGATAATACTTTTTTTAATTACAAATATACTTTTTCAATTCAAAAAATATGATTAACTGCATTACTAACCTACCAAACCCAAGTAATTAGAATAAAGATCCGCGGATTCAAGGTCCCGCAATTCTTGTCATAAGTGTAATTACTCAGGAGTATCACTGTTCATCATTTTTTAAGGGTTATTTGTTAAATGCTCTCATAGAGGAAAAATATAATTTTATGAAAAAACGACAAATAAAGTTCGTACTTATTTTGCTCAATTATGATGATATCAGTTCCAAAATAAAATGTTACGAATTCGAATTTTTAATATGTTTTCTTACAGTGAAACAAAAAAAAATTATTTATATTTAAAGATTAGTATATTAAATAGATTGCGGTAAGTTATTTTTCGGTACAACATGGAATGGAAATTAAAATTTTACGTAGGAGGTATGTGGTTTAACGTGACTTTTATAGTAGATGACAACCCACTTTTCTTAATCATTAATATTCACATCATCTCTACTCTGTAAATTACGTGATCTTTTTTCACTGCATTTTTTATATCTAGATACGCTAGAATCAGAACATACTCTTTTGATTCTATCCGTGGATTTTATGTTATGTTAAATATACAAAACTATATATTTTAGGTTTATTTTTATTGTTATCACGCACTGTCCTATTTAAAAAAGGTTAATTTTATTGGAACATTATTCTTAATTTTCGACATGATTTTGCACACTGGATTTGTGCTATAGTAGTCATTGCCTTCATCCTGACCCAAGCATTCGTGATTGCAATAGAACTGAACTACCACCGTTTGTTTACGCTAGTTTTGGTTCATTTCAATAAAGTACGTAGTGTGTTCGGTTTTTAGTCTGTTTCTTCTTTTTAGCCTTAGGTCTCTTCTTAACGATCAACTCTCTGTGCCACCCTATGCCACTCCACTCCACAGCAAATACATTGCGGCAGGTACGGCTGTGTTAATGGTCAACAACGCTATGCCACCTTCGGCAACCGAGGGACACACAAAAACTTTTTCCACTCCCTGCCACTTTCTACCCACAGTCCGCCACAAGAAATGCATTAGTTTTTATTAAGCTTCTTAATGGTCAATAAGTCGACAACAGAAACTAGTGAATTTTTAGACGTGGAGCGCTTTATTAACGCGGTTTATGTTAGACAATCGTTATTTACGTTATACAAAAAATTTGTCAAAGCAATTTTATATTTTATAATTATTGTAAACTTTATAAATTTCTAATTAATAGAATAAATAAAATTATATTTTATAATTATTATAAAATATGAAATTGTTTAGAGACCAAATGTATTAATTGAATAATAACAATAGTAACTACGCACTCGAAACAATTTCACGGATATATACCTAGTGCAACCAACATCAAGAACTGACAATACTATGTATTAATATCGAACCTACATACCTTAGCGTAACAGCAAGTCGATCTTTTGCTGAAATGCTTCGCCCCATGCTTGTGTCATATTTTTTTATGAGTTTCTAAAATGCCATGCAATTTGTCAAAACACTGACGCGTCATTCTAAAATAATTCAAAAATGTAGTGTCGTCGGCAACGAGATCGTCAAATAACGTATGAAACGCTCCTTGGGTCAATCGCGCACTTAGTAACGGACGTATTAACTTCAACGATTTTTAGTTTTTCTATTCTTATGATAGAAGATAAACTACAGTGCAATTACTTCACCAACTTCCATTGCTAAGCAGTGACTGTGATGAGGGCCAGAAATCTAGTGTCATTTTATTCCGTTCTGTGTTCAGTATTTCTATGTTCAGCATTTCTGTGTTCAGTTGGCATTTTTAGCGAGTGGTGTGGCATGGTGTTGCTAAGCATTTATTGTGGAGCGGAGTAGCTTTACGTGGTGTGGTGTGGCGTGACACAGAGTTGGTCGTTAAAAAGAGGCCTGTGAGTGTGTGTGTGTTTGTGTGTGTATTTTCATTAGTATACGAATGAGTTTTAGTGTGTACGTATGTATAGCCTTGCTACAACTACTTTCTGAACGTAATGACCACTAAGCGTAAATTTAATGATAAAGGCAGTGAGTCTAAGACGAAAAGAAGCCGTGGGGTCCTCTTGTTACGTGAAAAAATAAAAATTTTGGCTATGATAGAAGTAGGGAAAATCGTATGCAGATATTGGAAGATTGTACGACAAGAACGAATCGTCTATTCGTGAAATCTTTAATAATAAAGACCAAAACATTCGACAAAACTGCTATAGTGACTGCTACATGGTGGGATAAGACATGAATTGAAAGTGAGAAAGGCATTAAATTTATGAGCTTAAGACATGAACATGAATGGGATTCCAGATGATTGGAATATATTTTAATAAAAGGTCTTAAGCCAATACGACGACTTCAAAAAACCAGTGGTATGGAAGAGGATACTAAACCTTTTACTGCAAGCAGATGTTGACTCTGCAGGTTCAAAAACAGATACAACTTCAGAAACATTAAAACTATAGGCGAAACTGGGTCCGCCAATGAAAAAGCTGCTGCCACGTTTCCAGCAGAATTGAAAAAACTTTTGAAGCTAAAAATACGATTCTAGCAAGTTTTCAACTGTGATATAATGGGCTTCTTTCTGAAAAAATTCCTAACAGGACCTACATTCACAAAAATGCAAAACACGCACCAGGTTTTAAAGCAAGGAAGGATAAAGTTGACACTGGTTTGTGTAACAAGTTAGTACATGTACACTGTAATCCATTCTCTTATGTAAATCCAAAACACAGCTGAAAACATTTATACTGTATATCCGTACTTGGAACAAATAAAATGGTAAACATACGTAGGTAGTACCCGCGGTATGTCTAGTAACGAATTACCCGCGGATACGGAGACTTAACTGTAATAATTTATTGAATTTTAACCATAAATGCAAAAAATAAAAGGATTATAGCCCAATTTTATTGCGGATTAAGCCATCATTCGTAAAACTACCTACATCATAAAGTTTTTATAACCTACTTTATTTTAAACTTTAGTCAGAGGTATTTATATCTGTAAAGTAAAACCTCATAACTTTTGTATTAGTCGACCCTCTAAACTTTAATAAAAGTTAGAACAACTCAAGTCCTAATTATCTAAGTAGTATAAATAAACAAAAACAAACATAATCTGCTCATTAATTTAACATCTTATAAAAAGTTTATAAGCATAATTAGTGTTTTTATATTTATAAAGAATTAAGCTAAGTCAGCCAACATCACATCACATGATTTTGTAACAGATGCATTAAAATAAATAAACATCATTGCTACGTAAAAAATATATTTTTTTATATTATAACGAATCAAAATTTTCAGTAGGGAATCGGAAGATTATATCACTTGGCAGAACACAATAGGAGACGGTCCAGTCATCCGCTTGGAGTGCTCAAAAAAAATTGTCCGAACCATTGACCATAATAATCCTAATAATCAAAAACTAAACTACAACTAATTGTACAACAACAACGTAAAATATTTTACATTGTAATTAAATCTACAATTTATCTTTAATTATAATTGTTTTTAATTGTGATTCTTTGCATAACATTTTGTAATTTTCAATAATTATCAAATACGAGAAGATTTTTTGATAAAATGCTTAATTCATTCTTTAAAATTTATATTTGTTAAAGCAGTTTATTAAATTCTGCAATAATAGTTTTATAAGTTGAAATAACAACTTAAACGAACGTGTTTTATCAACAAGAAAGTTGTGCTAATCAATGTAAAAATATCTTTACGCAATTTTGACACGGAAGCATTCATCAAACTTGTGTATCGCTAGAACAAAAATCCTATCGCATCCTGGAAATTGTATAGAAAAGTAAAAGAAGTATAAGACTTTTATTTAATTCGTTTCTACATTTCATATCAAAGAAATATTGTATACAAAAAAAAAACTTCAATTTTATAACATTTATCATATTATGCTAACGTTTATTGAAACTTGAAATAAATGTAATAAAGTTGCACTTATTAAAAAGCGTGAATTCCCCAAAAATTATGAATCGTGGGATATAAGAAATGATATACAAAATGATAGAAGAGATATAGAGAGATATAAAAAATTATAAATAGATTTGATAGAGAGATATACAAAATGATAAAATCAAAATGCAACCTAAAAATAACTATGTTCTCCGAGCTTTTATAAATCAACGTACTTACTTTTTATAAGGCTATTTAAATTTCATATGAATAGAACAAATTTTTATCATGTCGTAAACAACTTAATAGTTGCAGTGCGTCAGAGTAAAAAATTCTCAGAAGGGATACTTTATGAGTTTTCACCACTTTCGTTTATGGCTCTGAAGGAATTTTCTTACGTTTCATTTTAGAAGATAAGGCGGGTGCTTCAAAACTGTAGTCGTATTAATGATGTTGAACTCTGATATGAAATGACAGTTGGAAGTTTACAGGATCTGGTGTGAGTACCCGTACCTCTGCATCTCATTTCAGGTAGCACAAAACATGATCAAAATACCACTCTTATAATTATTATAAATTGGTAAGTTTTAGATGTAGGTATTTAATCTAGCGCGAGGATGAGTGGGCACTATTACCAAGCCATTTGTAAAGCCACTTATAAACCCTAAAGCCTAAACCCTTACCACTTATAAGCCATTTAAAAACCCACCGGGTTGGACCAGAGGTAAATTCGTCGCCAAAATCAGCTGTTAAACAGCTGATTTTCGGAGACGAAGGTTCCTGGTTCAAATCCTAGTAATAGTAGTTACCTTTATACAGATTTGAATGCTAGACAGTTGTTACCAGTGTACTTTGATGGTTGGGGTTCATTTAACCATAGTCTCTCAGGAATGATCGGCCTGAGTCTGTACAAGACTACACCTAATTTACACGTCATACATATCATCCTCATCTCATTGGGTCATTGGGTTGCTTATTGTTCTGAATTGAACAGATTACAACGTACACACATTAGGGATTAAAAAAAAAATTTATAAAGCAGATATCGAATCTAATAAAACATCATTCTGAATGTAAAAAAAAACAATTTACATTACTTTGAATCAGTTATTTCAGAAAGCCCATAATCAAAATTTTACATTTTTTTATAGTGCATTTTAGAACTAACTGAATGTAAACAAACAATCCCTACAAAAGTCAGATAAGTGTGGCTTTCCTTAAGCAATATATATAAAAGGCTTAATAATCATTGTCGCGCTAGATTAAATACCTACATCTAAAACTTACCAATTTATAATATAAGAGTGGTATTTTGATCATGTTTTGTGCTACCTGAAATGAGATGCATCCAATATAAAAGGCTTATCCTTAAGTATATAAAGTGTTTCCTTCTAATCAAAAATGAAAGCGGGTGATATTTTGAAGTTTAAGCTCTACTTTCGAGTGGAAGAGGCCGTACAAAGATTCTATGCAAAAATCTTTTTAAGGTGTAAAACTACTCTTTATGACAACGAAGAAAAAAGTGAATAGCCCTGAAAATCAACATTATTCTTTCTTAAAGTTAAGATTTTAAATTTGTATTATTGCAGAAAGCTATTTTAAGTCATAATGTAAACTACTGAAATAAATACAGCACAATTTTCTTTGGTCTAACAACGTATTTTACAGAAAAAAACCTGAGTTAATATTTTACTCCAATTTATTTCAGAAACGCCTTAATTGTACTAACTTTTTTTTAACAATTGGCTTGCCTTTAAAAAAACAAAAATATATTTTATATTAAAGGGGCAGTTCTCCGAACAATTAATATTTTAGTATGTGAATAAATTACAAGTTTGTTCATTTTTCCAAAAGTTAGTTTTTTTGACTGCACACACTGTTTAGTTAACTGTACACACTGAGGTCTTTAACTAGCTTCTCTGGGAATAGTTTGGTTAACAGTGCACACACTGAGGTCTTTAACTAGCTTTTATGGGAATTGTTTGGTTAGCTGGACACATTGGGGTCTTTAACTAGCTTTTCTGGAGTAGTTTGGTTCACAATGCACACACTGAGGTCTTTAAGTGGCTCTTTTGGGAATAGTTTTGTTAACAATGCACACACTGAGATCTTTAACTAGCTTTTCTGGAAATAGTTTGGTTAACAATGTACGCACTGAGGGCTTTAACTAGCTTTTCTGGAAATAATTTCGTTAACAATGTACACACTAAGGTCTATATGAATCACTGATAGCAGAAACGTCACCAGTCAGTAAAACCAAATTTTTCAGGGGTTAAAAAAAACTAAATAACTCTGGTTGTACTTGATACAGGTGGACGAGTTTGTGTCTGCTGATAGACACCATGGTAAGAGATAACTGGTATCACTCTTAGTTTGAAATACTTACTCATTAATTAGTTATATTCTTTCCAATTTTCCCGACTGATGACGTTTTCGCACTCAATGGTAATAAGAAAAACATTTTCATTTCAAAAACCAATTTTTATATAGTAAAAATACATTGTTTCAGAAAGAATACATAGATACATTTTATTTCATTTTCTGTTTCTTTAGTAGGCCAGTTTAATATAATTTGCCAGAAATTTGCATACTCTTCAGGGACATAAAAGAGCAGACTTCCTTATGTCATGCATTTTCTTTGTCGAGATTGGCATTTTGTTACTGTATGTGTCTGTTGGTAACACAACGTTGTTTGTACACATGCCTGGCAACTGCAGCATAAAATTATGTTGAACTAAAGATTTAATTTCTTTACTGCATGTTAGGATACCAACTTTAAAAATAAAATGGTGAAACATTTAACGGTACTTTTTGATCTTTAGGAACAGATTTCCTTGCAGTTTCTAGTGAATTACATGATTTTCTATAGTATTTTGTAGCCCATGCCTTAAAATTTATGTCTTCATGTGTGATCACTTGAACTTTAAAATTTTTACTACTATTGGCAATTATTTCAACATAATCCCTTGAAGTGAAAATTCTGTCAATTTTTGATATTTTTTTCTTTAGAACACCAAAGTCCCTATCATTATCTAAAAACGAATGGCCTCTTATTGGAAAAAATATTTCCACCCTTTCAAACATTCTTGTGTCTACGATTGCTTGACAAAACCTTAAAAGAATACCATTCTTGTTTTGCCCAGGTCAGTTGTCACCGAATAGACGAATCTCTTTAACTTTTTTATTAATATTATTTTTTATGTATGTCAGCAGGAATGTACATACTTCATTTGGGCCTTTTAGACCTTCACCTTCATGATAAAAATAATACATTCTTTCACCAGATTTCATGTTATGAACCTCAAAATTGTTTAAAGTTAATACACACCACGATGTATACACAATAAACACGGTCCACAATAATGGTGGGACTCTTCTAATGCAGTCAGCTGATTTCAAAACAGATGGACACAATGAGTGTAAGAACGTCACGAGTCACTGACTGACGACGTTTCTCTTCTCAATTACAAAAATGGCATCAGCTGTTCATATGTAAAAAAGAAGCAATTCATGTCGTTTTTACTCTCAATAGATGCTTTATATGTTAAAGTATTATTTTACGCTCATAACTCAAAATGGTAAAAAATATGACTCACGACGTTTCTGCAATCAACGATTCATATCTAGCTTTCCTGGGAATAGTTTGGTTTACAATGCACACACTGAGGTCTTTGAGTAGCTTTTCCGGGAATAGTTTCGTTAACAAGCACACGGTGAGGTGCTTTGCTAGCTTTTCTGAAAATATTTTGGTTAGCGAGGCTTACACTGAGGCCTTTTACTAGCTTTTCTGGAAATAGTTTTTCTGTTAACAATGTTGACTTGTTCCCCATAAAATACAAAACAAAATTAATTTTCAAAATATTTTAATGCCATAAGAATAAAGCCATAAAACAAAGACAATATAGACATGTTTCAAATCATAATGATAAACTTAACAAATTTTAGTTATTATTGACTTGGGAACAGAATAAATATGGTAGACCAGAGTTGTAGAGGAACGTGGCCAATGTGGACTCTTACTTCCACTCCCCACGCGCCAGATTGGATGCCAAATTTTTATAAGTCTTGAAAGAAAACTGCCCAGCATTAAACAAATATTTTCTCAAAGCCTAAAAATCTGATCTGCCCATTAGTATAAAACTGGTTTACCTCAGATATTTTCCATTATGTATCATTTGGTGCAAAGCACGATAAAGATTTTTTCGGTAGATTGTAAACTATGTCATCCTGTAATTCCATGACATTATAATATAAATGGTATACAAATTTTAGAAAATCAATAAAAATAAATTAAAATTAATTTAATCAAATAAGTTAAATACATTATATATTCACCAATGCTTTACAATCAATCTTATTTAAAACCACTACCCCCCGTTCAGATTCTATTCAACTTCATTGTGAACAGTATGAAGCCTGCTAAAAAGCAATTGAAATTTCATTACTGCATTCAAATAAGTACTTCACAACTTTCTTTACGATGAGACTACATTTAGCATTTAGAAAAGACTTTTCACTTTATTCTCTCACAAAATATGTTCGTAGTCAATTTCAATTCACTAAATTGGATTCAGAATGTAATTAGTTGATTCTGTTATTGATTTCTAATTGAAAATTATAATTTATGATAATTATTTATTTAATTTAAATATTTTTCCTGTCCAATTTTTACTTCATAGTTAGTTGAAATACAAATCCTTCCGGGTTTTTTTATGTTAACACCTGATGGGACAAATTTGCCGAATTTCAGCTTTCTGGGTGATCGGGGGATTAATGAGTGAGTGGTTCAATGAGGATTTTGCACTTATATACCGATTTATTATAATCGGTTTACCTTTAAGCCCGTTCAGTAAGCCTAATCTAGTCGGATTTCACGCTAAAATAAAAAATTTGGTGCGAAACACTCACATGACTTTCTCTTGTCAATGTAAAAAATGAACAGTATAACCTATATTTAATCAGGAGTAAATGAAGCTAAATTAAAGTCAACCTGTGTAAGACTTAAAAAAAATTACTAATTGACGTTAAACTAGGTTCTGTATCAAAAAAATAAAATAAATAAAAGTTGTAGGTTTTTACTTTCTCTTGCCTATATGAATATATAGAAAGGAAAGTATTGTTTCATGTCGAGTTTTTACCGGGTATACACGTTTTCAGACCCCCTGAACCAAAAAGCATGTTTTTAGTGATTGGTGTGTGTGTGTGTGTGTGTGTGTGAACAGAATATCTCAAAAACGAAACATTGTAAGAAGTTTAAACTTTAAACTTAAGTTAGATATTACTAGAGAATACAACACGAACATTTTCATAAAAATCGGTCAACCGGAAGTAGTAGTTTATTCGTGTCGTTTTTCATTTTTTTGCGATTTTCTCAAAAACGGCTTTTTTCATGCTCTATAAGATAGGGTAGGCGCCATGTCGGCTAAAATTTTTGGGGAGGCTCTCTCACGTAGAAAAAAAATATTTTTTAAAATTGCAACCTTAATATGCATTTTAGCGCAAGAGTGTATGTCGACAGTTGTAAACAATTTAAAAATCTGCAACTTCTTTTCAAACATTTCTTTGTACAACGCTTTGTTTGGTTTAATTTAATTTTTTAGTTTAAATTTTGTAATTTGTTTAGTGTAATTTATGATTTTCTGTTTTTTTTTTCTTGGAAATCTGTAAAACAATGGATTTTTTAAAATTTCGGCCTTAGTCATTTTACGATAAAAGTGTAGGCTATATAATAAAATTTCTAGAAAATTAAAAGATCTACAAGGTTTGTTTAGGCATTTTTCTCTAAAAAGCCTAGTTTAGCGTGAAAGAGTGATTTTCCGTGTTATTAAGCCAAACTAAGATTGATTTTCATTTTGAATCATTCACTCATGATTAAGATGAGGTGATAATTTTTGAGGTAAGTTTTTTGTATATTTCTTATGTATTATTACTAATGGTAGATTATACTGTTCATTATTTGCATTAGCAAAAGAAAGTCATGTGAGTGCTCGCACCAGATTATTTAATTATCTATAACTTAGTTATACCTATATAGTCTACTTTTATCGCAAAATGCATATTAAGGCAGCTATCTTAAAAATTATATTTTTTAACAATTTTGATGTGCAAAATACAGAAAATCATTAAGATGTTAAACTAAGCATTTTAAATTAAAAAATTTGAAATAAAGTTTTATTTTTTTTTGAAATTTCCTACAACTTCAATAAAACACTTTACCCTAAAATGCTTATTCAGGATGCAATGTTTCTTTTTATTACTTTTTTTATTTTGCAATTGTATAAGAACAGCCAGCAAAAACGTTCACAACTAAATTAACAAAAAAAAATATTTAACAAACCAACCGCGTTAATGGCTTTGAGGAGGACACCAACCAGCGATAGTTCTCCACATAACAATAAAATGTGCTCATTTTTAAATTATATATGTGTATACGCAATAATATTACAGTTGCGTTAATGTATCATGTCTCTACTCCATCGGGGTTTCAGACGTCTTTGTGCAATTCCTGGAAGGTCTGCAGAATTCATATTGCATATTAAGGGATGCTATGATTGTGAAGTATGTCTCTTAATCTACGGCACAGTTTTAGACATGTGTCGTTGACGTAAGGAACGCGTGTAGTGTTCTATTGTTTTCGTAACTCGGGCAGTTAGTAATCAGTCGTAAGAATTTACTTTGAAAACGTTGCATTCATGAAATTATTGATGGCTTTGCTGCACCATAAATTTGGCTACCATACTTTCAGATCGGTTGAAGCATCGTCTTGTACGTCAAGAGTTTTGAAGCCATGGGTAGTTTTGACCGCTTGGCTAATAGCCTGTGGAACTGATTCAGTCCGTTATGTAGTAGTTGCCGCTTTTGGTTGACGTGCTTGTTCCACGTCAACCGCTTGTCTAAATATAGCCCAAGGTACATTGTTTGCAATCTAAAAATAAATATTCTTTATATCGAAAGGAACCCCCCCCCCCCCACCCACCAAAATTTCAGCAGAAATAACATTTATCCTATCTTGTAGAGCATAACAATGTAGCAAATGACCTTTATTAGGTACTGTTGTTCAGGTCAACAGCCGAAAGGCTGGTTTAAACCTCTAGAGGTTTTACTCAGTAAAAACGAGGCGTGAGGGGGTTTACTATTGCCTTCCTCACTGAGTTAAAAAATATGCTTATCAACATGATCAGCATGATCAGGTCCTTCGAAAAGCACCCAATTTCCACCCTGCAAATGACACCTTCACTTCATTCACCATTGAGTCTGGCTGTATAGTGAAATTCATTACTCTCAGAGAAGATAACTCTGACTAGTGTCTTTTACACCTCTTCCTCTTCTGTTCTTAAATAGTTCAATCATATAATTTGCTGAATATGTGATAAGAAACAGAACTATTTTTTGTAGCCCTGGAACCAACAGGTCAAGTGCAATTAATTTAACACTCCACCTGCCCGTTATGGGCATATTTAGGTACTACAGAATGGAAATACTTAATGCGTTACATGAACAAAACATGTAAGCCTCGTTAAATAATGTATGTTTTAGGCCTAATGAGGATTACATGTTTTGTACAAATAACATTATATAATAATTACAATTTATACATGAAAATGTGTAATATAAAAGAAGAAATATTTCCAATCATAATACTTTTCTGAATCGAAATGAAAGTGTTTGTTATTTTCAGATATTTTTTACAGTTGAGGTTTACAATGATATTATTTTTAATAATTCACCTCCAAATTGATTTTTTTACAAAAAGAGAACACATTTTAAAATTGACAGTGATAAGCTATCATGTGTGTATTGTAGTTGAAAATAACAGTGTCAAATATATAATTGATTTTGACTGTTTGTAGGAAGCAAGTAGGTCTGTAATATGTGTGAGTGAAAGGAACATTTCACTGGCTGACGTAAACAACCACCCTTCGTTATTATAGTTAAAATACACTGTAGACATTCATTCTCATCTTCTCTCACTTTCTAACACACTTTACTTCCATGCTCTTTCTTCTTCGTTTGTAACAAATACGCGTACCACCCTTTACATTAAAACACCCTTGTACCCCGGTTCAAAAGGCCAATTTCATTCTCCACGATCACTACACTAATCAGACTTCCTTTGGATCTTTATATTTTCCATTTTACATTACATTTAAATGTATGACATAAATTTTATAAAGTATATGGTACACCTGTGTTTCCTTTTAATACAAAATTTTATAAACTTCTAAATTATAATTTAAATTTCCATTTTCTATCTAACATGTTTTATTAAATTACATCCACATGTCGACAAAACAAATATCGTCTTTTAATTTAAAATTAATTTTTATTATATTTTAGTTTGATTAAAGTTCCATCGACATTTCGGTTACTAGCTAACCACTACGCCACGAAGGCAGTCAAAACTTACTACTTTTTATTTTTATTTCTTTAAGGTCACATTAACACTAAAGTCATTAGCGAACACAATTACATAATAATTAAAGAATTTAAATTAAAATATCTTGTGTAAATGTAAGTATATGAGTTACAAAACCACGTTATGTACAAGTACTTTTGATCTCCATTAGCATGAATTTCGTATTTTGTTTTATGTTAAACTTTTTGCGTAGATTACTTAATCCTAGAAATTTTAAGAGTAAGTGTAATATTATCAAAGTCGTATCGTTGCAAAAATAACAGGTCGGTAAATCAGTCTTTTGAAGTAAGTAGCTATTCGTGTGCAAGTTTAGAATCCCTGATTCGTAAATATGTTGTGTTTGATTTTGCCTGCTACTTAGATGCCCTTGCCATTCATGGTTTCACACTGTGTATAAATTTTGATAAATCAATATGTAAAACAGGATTATTCATGAAATACTCCTTTAGTGGCACGTATGGCAGCGTTATCTGCCCTCTCGTTTCCTGATATATCAACATCTGCTAGGGTCCATACAAATTCAGTTGTGTTTTTAATTTTATATTTGACACTAAAAGCCTAACTTTTTCTTGAATTATCGGTTTTTAATTAACGGGTGATTCAAAAAGATCGGCGGTTTTTAAACGGCTGGTAAATTTTTGTTTATCGGTTGGCAACATTGTTAGACCTCATTTCTATTTCGGAGAACATTCCGATTGACGATTCAGTTGTAGTTTCTCTTATTCGCAGTGTAGTACTCTCGCAGTCTGTGTCTAACCATGGAGAAGTTTACTATTGCACAACGGGTGTTAATCGTCAAAACATTTTACCAGAGTGAAGAGAGTTATGCGGCTACTGTCAGGCGACTTCGCAGTACTCTAGGACGTAATGAAGCACCGAATGAATCAACAGTTCGCAGACTCATGAAAAAGTTTTTTGAGACGGGTTCAACAGTCGACCTTAAAAGTTCTGGACGTCGTCGTTCTGGCCGAACTGAGCAGAACGTTGCGTTGGTTCGTGACAGCGTGGCTGTTAGCCCAGCAAAATCAATACGTCACCGTTCTCAACAATTGGGTTTACGATGTTCTTCTGTACGGAGAGTTCTTCGGTACGATCTCCAATATCACCCGTATAAAATTCAGTTGCTGCACGAGAAACAATGTTGTTGCTCCGTGAACGGTTCCAGGATCGCATCATTTCTCGTAATTCCGACCATCAATGGCCACCAAGGTCGTGTGACTTGACGCCTTGTGACTTTCATCTTTGGGGTCATCTGAAGTCATTGGTGTATGCCAATAAACCCCGAAACATCAATGACTTGAAGGAGGAAATTCGACGGGTTATCGGGCAAATGAAAGTCGAAACTTGTCGTGCAGTAATATCCAATTTCATGGACAGAGTTGATGCGTGCCAGCGCAGTAGAGGAGGACACATGCATGACATCATTTTTCATACATGAAATCGGAAGGTAAGATGAACTTGTTGATGTATTTATTTTCAGTTTTTCAATAAAATAAATCTCTTAATTTGATATATCAAAACCGGCGCTCTTTTTGAATCACCCTATATATAAACTGGAAATTCTTTCTAAAACACTAAGAGAACCGATAAAAATTACAAATTTATGATTTTAAGATTTAGAGAAAATTTTCAGAGTTTTATAAATAGTGTAGGCTTGACAAAAGAATATAGAAGATTTGTTATTAATTTTGTAAAAGAGGTCTGAATCAGAAAACACAGCCACAACCATCAGCTGTTGGTGAACCATCTGCGTAAATACTTACATGTCTTTGAATTTGGTATTTCTTGAAACATAGACCTGAAGATAGCAGAATAGTGGTTTTGTTTTCCAAGAGCACTGAGACTTAAATCAGGCGTTGGAAATGTTATAAGCCATGACGGTTTATCCGGTTGACGAACTTCAAAAACATTTTGGAGACGTATATTTATTTGTCTGAGATACATATCCATGTGATCACCTAAAGCTTTTCAGTATCTTGCTCTATTTCTGGTAGGTGTTTCGTTTCCTTTTAATATCACACTACATACTAAATTTATCGGTGTTGAAAATATTTAATTGAAAATTTTATACATAAGTATTTTCTACGATATGACAGCGGTAAGTCAGTGCTTTCGGGGATGATACTTTTCACCGGTCTTAAACTAAACTTGACTATAATCAAGACTCAGTAACAACAAACCATCAAACCAATCGATTTACCTGTTCACAATCACTTGCTACTTCTCTTACAAACAGCGACTATTAACATAAATCAGAACCGGTCCCATTACGGCACTATTTCTAAACGGCCCGATAGCACTTTTCATTCACAATTCAATTATTGACTGCCTGACTACAAAGGGGTTAAATATTTTTACACCTGTGATCTAGGCTTAATAGTTTCCCAAACATACGAGGTATTTCTAACAAATTCTCGAACATAAATGAAGGAATCAAAAAACAACTTTTCTACTAGAATCGATTTCCTAGAACTCCTATTTAAAACGTCTGATTCATCGCATTTCACTATCCTTGTTTAACACACTACACCCCAAACAGTACACAATTTCTTACGACAAATAATAATCTATTCCCTCAACCATTTCTGGACTAATTACAAACTGCTGCAATGTTACAATATAGTATTTTTAAGGCTAGACCAACAATCCCAAATTCTCGTAAGGTATAGCATACCAGTTTCCGTAAAGAATAGATTAAGGTTTAGTTATTTGACTCGAGGAAAACATAAATTAAAATTATAATTTATTTTGATTAGGAAACTTATAATATTTATGTACTGATATTAGTAATATTAGTAGTATTTACGAATGCCCATAACAGGCAGGTGGAGTGTTAAATTTATTACACTCGATCTGTTGGTTCCAGGGCTACAAAAATATTTTTGTTTCTTATCTTATACTCAGCCAATTATATGACTGAACTATCTAAAGAACAGAAGAAGTAGAGGTGTAGAAGACACTAGTCAGAGTTATCTTCTCTGAGAGTAATGAATTTCACTATACAGCCAGGCCCTGTGGTGAATGAATTGAAGGTATCATTTGCAGGGTGGAAAGTGGGTGCTTTTCGGACGGCCTGGCATGCTGATAAGCGTACTCTTTCAACTCAGTGAGGAAGGCAATAGTAAACCACCTTACTCCTCGTTTTTACTCAGTAAAACCTCTAGAGGTTCAAACCAGCCTTTTGGCTGTTGACCTTAACGAACGAATTTTTATGTGTTTAATGTAATTAGTTTTTATGTTAACAAGAATTTTTAGAGGCATAACAGTAACCAGTGCTATGGGAAGGCTGTATGGTCGAATCCTGAAAACAAGACTAGAGCAGGACTTTGAGGAAATAGAAGAGCAGTGTGGTTTTAGGGCGGGCAGATCGTGCCTGGACAATATCAGCACTCTCCAACAATTGGTAGAGAAACGGTCGGAAAGGAATCTGAGTACGCATCTAATGTTTATTGATTTGGAAAAGGCCTATGATAATGTTCCCATCAATAGGATGTTTGAGGTGTTATCTGAAACAAACATCAACAAAGGCTACATCAGAGCAATAAGAACACTTTATAGGAACTCAGAATGTGTGATTAAATTAAATAATAAAATATCTGCGCCATTCAGGGTTAACAAGGGTTTGAAGCAGGGGTTTTGTTTATCACCAACTCTTTTCAAGATATATATACAAAGAGCACTGAGCACCTGGCGCAAGAAATGTAATGGAATGGGGATTGAAATTGGAATACCTGTTTGTATACACTACTGTTTGCCGATGATCAAGTGCTCATAGCTAACGATGAAGAGGACATTGCTTATATGACAAGGAAACTCTTGGATGAATACTGTGAATGGGGGTTGAATATTAATATTAGCAAAACCGAATACTTGGTTATAGGGGAAGAGTCCAATGATCTTCAAGTCGACAACAAAATTATCAAGAGCACAAAGGAATTCAAGTACTTGGGGACCTACATATCAGCAGACGGTTCAACTAGGAAGGATGTTCAAAATAGGATTGTGCAAGGGAGAATAGCAATCCGGAAATTGAACCCGATTTTATGGTCTGCAAAAATGCACATGAATACAAAAGTCCAGTTGTACCACACTATTGTGAAGCCAATAACAACTTATGGGGCAGAGTGCTGGCAAATAACATCAAAAATAGACAGCCAGCTTAAAGCAATTGAAATGGACTTTCTGCGCCGTTCATGTAGAGTGTCCAGGTTGGACCATATCCGGAATGACGACATCAGGAAAAGAGCTCATGTAAAAGATACCATTGTGGATAGGATAGAGAGACGACAACTGATATGGTATGGTCATGTGCAGAGAATGGGTGATGAAAGGTGGCCAAAAAGAATGTTGTCTTATGTCCCAACCAACAGAAGGAAGAAAGGTAGACCAAGGAAAACGTGGAAAAAGGGAATACAGGAAGCCATGAGGGAGAGAGGGATGGATGAAGGTGATTGGGAGGATAGAAGAGAATGGAGATTGAAGTGCGGGAAGCGGCGCCGGCCGTAGGAACCCCGGAAAAAAAAAAGAATTTTTGCTGGTACATTTTAGTAAATCGATTTAACAATAGGAAAATTGTGATTTAAATTGTGTATCTTTCTTATTTACTTATGAAAAAATATAAGCTTATTTTAGAAATTTATAGAGTTCTTTTAAATGCATCGATATATTTTATCCATTTTTTTTTTAATTTTTCACTAGTGTCTTAAATTTATTACTGAGTTTCTAAAGAAAACGTGTTTTCACCAATATTAAACAGTTTGCCTACAACACAGTTTTATACAAACAAGACAAGCCCTCGCCTACAAATTGTTACGATAATCCAAGTGCTATAAATCTTACATAAATTTATCATTTGCAAAGTATTTAAAACAAGAACAGCTTAAACTGTTATAATTTATCACTATGAATGACTACATTTTGTGTAAACGTTACGTCGTAAATTCTCTAATACTGCAATTTATTTAAATATGTACATTTACTTTAACAATCAAGATGGAAAATTTTGAGTATGTAGGTATAATAACCGTTCTAAAAGATAATTTACACCCTAATTATTATTTATTTTTATTTTTACATACTTGTATTACCATAAGAGAAAGTGAGAGTGATTGGGAGGTGAAGGGGAAGTCAGATTGATTTGGGGAGGGAAGAAAGATAGATGAAGAGAAGGTGTAAGTGAGAGAGGGTGGGGAGAGACAGAAAGAATTATCAAACAAATTGGTCATTCGAGGAGTTGCCTTTACGCACGATCTATCACTACTGTCTGAATCAAAGGATTAAACAATCAAACAGATATTAAAATTGAAAAAATAGCCGAAAAAACAAGCCAAATATTATTTAGGAAAACAGGTTTAAAGGCAGCTTGTAACGTTCTCAAAATCAAACTGGTTAACACAAAATTTTGTACCATAAAACTGATGATAGATTCAACTAACTTGGAGAAATATTACAGAAAAACAATGGAATCCCACCATCCATGAAAAGTATGATAGAAATATTCCACCAAATGTACGACCGGAAAAAAGATTTTTTATAATAAAAGAACCATCTGAAAATGCACTAAAATTTGCTATTGTCAAAATAGTTTTAAACCGAAAATTGCAAAGATTAACAACTCTGCAACTCTTAATATTTGCTGTGTACTCCCTTTGAGAGAGTATAGAGTTTTACTTGAACAAAAATTTATATTTTAACTCATTTGTCCAATGGAGATAGTGAACTTTAAAAATGCAAATTAAAAAAAAAAAGTTGGCAGATTATATTAATTTCTTTGAAAGGATAAAATGACTCAAGCTTGAAATTTGGCCAAATTTAACTTTTCGTAGATAACAATAAAAAGACTATCAACAGCAAGTCACTCTTTCTTCCATTAGGAAAAGATTTTGAAAATTAACTTGAAATTTTTCGAACCTCCAGTTTAAGGTAATTTTCACCCCTTAACGTTACCTTAACCTTAGGTACAAAATGTACCAGATAGAAGGCTTAATCTTTATTTAAACATGTTGTGCTTCACTGAATGTTCTAGGATTAATAGAACCCGACATAAACGTGTTTTCGTGCACCTGTGAATTTTCAAAAAACAAATAAATTCGTTACAGTCTGAATATTACACTTTTAACAACAATACACTATTACTTATGTAATAGATAATTTACATATATACATATAAATATGCCCATAACAGGCAGGTGGAATGATAAATTACTTGCACTCTATGTGCTAGTTCCAGGGCTATAAAAAATACTTCTGTTTTCTTATTACATGGTCAGCCATGTTACATGGCTGAAGCATTTAAGAACAGAAAGGTAGAGACACTGGTCAGAGTTATCTCCTCTGAGAATAATGAATTTCATTAAACAGCCAACCTTGTGGTGAATGAAGTGAAATTAGGGTGAAAAATAGATGCTTTTCGGAGGGCCTAACATGCTGACAAGCATACCACTCAGTAAGGAAGGAAATAGTAAATTACTCACTTTAAGTTATAAAAGTCTCTAGAGCAGTGGTTCCCAACCCGCAGTGGTCTGCGGACCACTTAGCCTGAAAGTGAACTACCACGGACCACCCATTACATTATTGCATATATCTTATCAGTTGTAACCAAATTAAAAGGTGATTAAATAAAACAAATTTTCAGAAACAAACTATTATTACAAACATATAATTGTTATTTTCAGAAGTAGGGTACATTGTACATCACAAAAAGTTAAAATATTTTAATTGTAAATTGTCTTTTAATAAAATAAGGAATACAGAATATACTTAGTCGAAAATAACAATGAAAATTAAAAAATGAATTAAAAATGAAATGAAAATTTCAATGCGACTTTTGTGCACGAAACTTTCTGACTAGCTGATGAATTCTAGGTTTTAGGCTCTTGCTAAGAGCTACTCTCAAATCACTGCTTACACTTAGCCGATTTCGTTGTTTGTTTTTAATGAACAATAAACTAGAGAACCCCTGCTCACACAAATAAGTGGTTGAAAAAAATCATAAGATACCGCAAAGCTACTTGCCGAATCTTGGGGAAGCCCAGGGCTTTCTTACACCACAACTCTTCTACCTTTACTTAATCTGAATCTTGAATGTATTTACTTTATTTTGTTCAATGAAAATCGTAACTTTGATTTAATCACGGGAAAATATTACTTTTTTATAAGTAGTCACCGGTTTCTCACGGACCACCCCGAAGGTTTTCACGGACCACCTTTGGTCCGCGAACCACCGGTTGGGAAACGCTGCTCTAGAGGTTCAAACTAGATTTCGGCTGATGACTTTACGATAAACATAAAGACACATTTCTAGAGCAGGCAGGTTTTTATTTGCAAAAAAACATGTGGTAATCGCCGAAGTGCAATCCAATTTTACTTAAATACCTTTTTTTGAACAATACAGTCGATCTGCGATATAACGAAAACCTTGATTATACGAATTTTTTTACTGCACCGTGACATTAAATTAAACTTTGGGCCGGTTCGTGGTGTTGTAGTCAACGCAACTGGCTATTATGCCAGGGTCCCGGGTTCGATTCCCGGTCAGGTCTGGCATTTCTTTCATCTGTAAATCACCACATATCATTACCTACGCACAAGCCCAAGGTTATGTAGGCATCATCACACAATAAAAAAATACTATATGTAAATTTACCTCGATTTAACGAATTAGTACCTTGATATAACGAAATAGTGTTATGCATTAAGTACGAAGTGACACGTTAAATGATTTCTCTGTGAGTTTTAAGGTGCATTCTTTTGATTTCCGTCAACTGGAAACGTCAGTAACAAGTTACTCTAGAGAATTTCATCAAGGTTGATGAACAGATTACTGTTAGTGATTTTCCGAACGATGACGACATACTTCATGGTGTTAGTAAGTCCGCTAACCGGGATGATGAAGAAGAAGAAGAAGATAAACTGCGAAGACCAGAAACAGGAGAAAAACCTACCGATGACGAGATTTTATAGTCATTTAAAATAATTAGGCTTGGGATACAGCTCAAGGATGACAGTATTTTGACAGTATTTTTTAAAATTTTAATAAATTTGAAACTTTGTTTTGAACGTATTGCTTTACTCAAACACAAGAAACAACGAGAAGTTACTCACTTTTTCGAGTTGTAAATTAACGTTTAAAATACTGTAATTAAATATTCTAACCAATACCTCTCAATACCAAAAACTAAAGAATGCATTTAGGATTAGTTTTTTTATAAACGATTTAGATAAAGTTAGTGTATTTATCTTTCATGTTAGTGTTTTGAAGAAATATGTATTAAAAATTAAAATACTGTAGGTATTAAGCTACTAATGAGTTTCAGATGCTTTTAATTATAGCCAAGATCTACGTACAAGGTAAGTTCCTACTTAAAATCAATATATACTTTTTGTACTATTTGTTGTTGTTTAGGTCAACAGCCGAAAGGCTGGTTTGAATCTCTAAAGGTTTTACTAAGTAAAAACGAGGAGTAAGGTGGTTTAACATTGCCTTCCTCACTGAGTTGAAAGAGTATGCTTATCAGCATGCCAGGCCCTTCGAAAAGCACTCACTTTCCACTCTGCAAATGACACCTTCACTTCATTCACCACAGGGTCTGGCTGTATAATGTAATTCATTACTTTCAGAGGAGATAACTCTGATTAGTGTCTTTTACACCTCTACCTCTTCTGTTCTTTAATGATTCAGTCATTCAATTGGCTGACCATGTGATAAGAAACAGAACTATTTATTTTAGCCCTGCAACAAACAGATTGAGTATAAATAATTTTACACTCCATCTGTCTGTTATGGGTAGCTATTATTTGTACTATTATTAACCGTAATTACGTAAAACATTATTTAAAAAAAATTAATTTACTAGTTAAGACGTGTCTATTAAGAAAATTAACTCTATTTATTTCATCATACAACGTGAAAAAAATTCGATTTAACGATTTTTTCCCAGGATTCTCGATTTCGTTATATCGAAGTTCGACTGTATTTTAATATTGCGGGCTAGGTGTATTTGAACAAACGTTTGGAAAAAGTACCCTCTTTCAAAGTAGAAACAAATTTTACAGAACTAATTTTTAATTGTTTATAATCATTTAGTATTGACCAATATTACAAAAAGATCATAACGTTCAGCACATTCAATTAAAAAAAGTTCATTGGAAATTTTAAACCGTAACAGTTTATAAACTGAACAAATAATCCGTCTTGAAAAATGTGTGTGTGTAACTTTTTTTGGTTTTTCTAATTTTCCTGTAGCTAGAATATAGCCCAGTAGGTACGTGAGTCAATATCCAGTTAGCTTAAGGTTGTTTGACTTAGCGTTCAACGCTCTTAATATTGAAAGTACTTCAACCCTTGATAGTTCTTTACTCCTTTTAGTAAAGGTCCTTATTTCTTAATATTAATAAATCAGGTTTTATGTAATCATAGCAGAAGCAGACAATATTTGGAAAGTACTTTAAGTAACAGTCATCCGTGTACAAAATGTACAATCAGATTTAAAGTATATAATTGCATAACTTTTATTAAAATAACTCACCCGCCTGGAATTTCCAATTACTTCAGATTTTGTAAAAGAGTATTATAATAAAAATTTAGCGATGTGTTGAAACAGATTTTTGGGTTAGAAGTTTTTTCCTTTTCGTTCCATATATTCTTTGGTAATCCTAATAACCTCCCATCTGTAGGTACTACAGGAACGCAACAACAAGCTTACCAGGGGGTATGAACCACCGAGTTGGACTTAACAAACAATGCCTTCTGTTACGTCACTTCCGGCCAATTACTCAGTAGCTCCCTCTAGAATTTCCAAGCTGGTTTCCAGTTCGTTTCACTCAACCCAATTCCGCTTCAATAAATGAACTGCCTCTTTTATATATCAGTCTGACTAAAAAACAAATTCTTCTTTTTTACTTTTACAATCTGACCAAGTTTATCGATGACATTTATTTTACATAAATTTGCCCACTTGTCCGTTTCAAGCAACTTTGTAAATAATGAGCAACACTTTTAGCATTTTCATTTATATATATCTTGTATCATTTATATTTGTATATCTTACCTATTGAACCGTCTTAGCTCAGTGTGTTTCTCAGGAAAATCTTGTCGGAAGAAGATATGATAATTACTTATTTTGTTATTCCACTCTGTACTCAGCTATGGGGTCACGCAGTGGGGCAACTCAACCGAACACCTTAAGATTTTTCGCATATAAAAATACGCAATTAGAATTATTGCAAACATTCCAAGGTATTATTCTTGCGAAGGATTGTTTGCTAAATACAATATTCTCCCCCTACCGTATATAGACCTATATATTGTATTTTATTTATATATATATATATATATATATATGAAATTTTAAAATTAGCGAAAAGGAACACTGTATTATTTACAAAAAATAAGTACTATCATAATTATGAAACTCGAAACAATGATGACTTCAGAATTGAAAAAAAATAGAACTTCAAAGTTCTCGAAAAGAATTCATTACAATTCCGTTCGATTTTTCAACAGCATACCATCTAAAATAAGACTCCTTAATTTAAAAAACTTTGATCGGGAAGTAAAAGCTATTTTAACAACACATGCACTTTATTCTGATCAGGAGTTCTTAAATTATCTTACAATGAATGTTCTTTAAATGTAATTGTGTGTAGAATTTAGATTTATGAAACATTGTTAGTGTAAATAAAAATAACAGAATTCCAATGTACAATTTTAAGTAGTAATTTAAGGAACTAGTTATTTTTGTTTTTAGTTAATACTTAATTTTAAGCAAATATCGTTTGGTAAAATTTATTTAAACGTACGTATAACTGTATTTGACGATATCTATTCCTTATTTTGGTCGCTGACAAATAAAGATGACATTTATTTTACATAAATTTGCCCACTTGTCCGTTTCAAGCAACTTTGTAAATAATGAGCAACACTTTTAGCATTTTTATTTATATCTATCTTGTTATGAAGATGTATTTATTGTTTAGTTCATTTTTTCAAAATTGAATAAATAGGTGACAAGCTGTTATTGTCGACATATGAAAAAAAACATTGTTTCACTGAGTTGAAAAACAGTAATTTTTTGTTTCAATTTAGTCTACTCGACAACAGCAAAACTATACTTTTACGAGATTTAACAGATACAATGTTTTCGAATTAAGTACCAGATTTGAACACAATTAAATTCACTTTTACGAACATTATGTAGGCCTAAACATGTATTTTTATTTCAATTATGAATCATATCAAAATTAATTTATTTTAAAAAGTCTAAAAACCCGTTATCTGTAACATTTATTAATGTATAGTAATATTCTATGTTCTATAATCAATGTTAACTTTATTATTCGTTGTTGTTTTTATAGTTTATTTTAAAGTTCAACGACAGCTTGGTAATTAGTGACTACTGTGGGTTTTAATACTGTAACAGTGGGTTTTAACGTGTTAAAATTTCGAGACCCAAGCCGGGAATCGAACCCGAGACCTGTTGCTTTGTAGGCTAGTGAGCTAGTCACTACGCCATGGAGGCGGTCACTGATTGTTTTTGTTTCTGTGTAATAGAACAGATTACTGATTTAATAATAAAAAAGTTTAATCTAATTATCAATAGAAGTCGAATTTCAATATCATGTACTATTTATTTTTTGCTAAATTTAATTACATAAATTTTCTGCGTGTTGAATTAAATACTAATTAATGAATTAATTTAACGAAATTGTATTATGCTAAACACTAAAAAGTGCTCTTTTCGATAACTAATTTTTGTGTTTTATGTCAGATATCTTTAAAACTATGAAGGGAATGTTTTAAGTACCAGAAACTGTTAAAATCAAATACTCAAAATTTAACAGACCACATTAATCCCCTATTCAGCAAATATCAAGACAAAACTTAACCCACCGACGCCTACGAAGAAAATGGAGTAGAGATCTACTGATCTAATAACAAAATATATAAATATTATATCCATATAATAATATATATCTTAAAAGATATCTTACAAAGAGATAAAAGATATCTTACTAAAGAGATCTTACAATATATCTTAAAAGATATCCATATTATTTTGCAGATTTCATAATTCTTTAATATTTCACTTTTGTAATTATAATTTATTATGTGTTGTTCAGATCTTTATTACTCATGTACCCTAAATATTTTTCGTTTCTTATTTCATTTTGTTTATCGTACAATACTAATATTATTTGTTATTGTTGTTACTTTCTACGCTACTTCTTTTTCTAAGTACTTTGTATTCTATGTTATTCTTGTTATGTGTATATTATTTGATTTTCCTGTGTTTGTTTTCTATTTTTTCTTAATTTCTTTTTACTGTTCAACTTTTGAATTATCCACTGGGATATATTCTTTAAAAAAATTATTTTCTGTTTATTTTTCACGTCATTTGTTTATTCAGAATTTTGTTAAGCTTTTGGATGGTTGTACTGTATTGTATTTTTCTAAATAAAGAATCATAGTTAAAAAAATAAAATAAATTAAATTATTACCTTGTTGATTTTTGATCGAAGTACATATTTGTAAAAGTATTTTTGAATTTGAATTTTTATAAAGTAGGATGTTATTCAAAAACGATCCTCCGTACTATCTTCTTCTTCTTGTGGTTCCTATCCGTTCCGGATGTTGGCAACCATTTTGGTTATGATGACTCTGTTGACTGCTGCCCTGAACAATTGAGCTGTATTCACGGAGAACCAAGTCCTTAGGTTCTGGATCCACGATATTCTCCTTCTTCCAGGACCTCTTCTGCCACATATCTTTCCTTGAATTATGAGCTGCAATATTTTATATCTGTTGTTATTTCTCATAATGTGTCCCAGGTATTGGAGTTTCCTTACTTTTATGGCATTGAGAATTTCTTTTTCTTTTCCTATTCTTCCCAGAATCTCATAATTCGTGATATTGTCCACCCAAGATACTCTCAAAATTCTTCGATATAGCCACATTTCGAAAGCCTCCACTTTTCGTTTCATTGAAACTGTTAATGTCCATGATTCAGCTCCATACAAAAGAACAGGGAACACATAGCATTTGAGAAATCTCCGTACTATAAAAAAGGAAATTCAAATATTAAAATACACAATTAAATTAATTAAAATCGAGGGTTAAAAAGTAGCTTTATTCGTAATTAATCCACACTGGACCAGAGAAGAAAACAAATAATTAAAATTGTTTGATAGTTTTAATTAAAATTGTTTTAAACACTAACACAATACAGGTTGTGCTTTACAACTAATTTCTGTTCACCCTTTAAAAGGGCTTTTATACAATCCCTTCTTCTACGGTGTAAAACAGTTACAGCACTCTGTTCAGAGAGGAGTTATTTAGATAAATTAACTAAATTGAGGTATTGTGTTTGTTGAATACAAGTGCAAGGTTTTTCGAAAGAAAACGATACAAAAGTTAGTATTTTTTTATTAATTACTCCTACATAGAGAGTGTCATAAATACAGTTCCAATTATATATTTTAAATAAATAAATAGAAGGTAATTCTTTAATTATATGACAATGCTCGTATTTAGTTTATTTCAACGTTTCTAACTCAATTTTTTTAATTTTTTTTAATTTTATTTAAAATCCCATCAACAAGCTCGGTTATTAGCAACTACGTTATGACAACGTCAAATAACATTGTTATTTGACAGTGGGTTTAAACTTGTTAAAATTTCTAGACCCTAGCCAGGAATCGAGCCCGGGACCTCCGCGTTGTAGGCTAGCGCGCTACCACAACGCTACGAAGGCGGCCCTAACCCAATTGTATTTGAAGGCGCGGAACACATTAAAACCATAATTATTATTATCATTTTTATAAGATTGATTGATTATACCTTTAAAATAAAAATATAAATTATTTTGTTTCATAGAAGCGCTAGCGACATTATCATTTCGGTGGTTTCAATTTATTTTTTACAAATATAAAAAATAACCTAGTTAATTATTAATAGTTACTATTATTATTTAATAGCGAACTAGAATCAAACATTTGTCGATCAAGCAAATGTTCCTATCAAATTCATGTTTACTCACGTCAAAAATCCATCTATACCATAACGAACTAGGGACTGCAGATGAAGGCGGAGCGTAGTGACCTAGATCACACCACAGAGCCAATTGACTTTCGTTAACCGTATCCTGCGTTGTCACATTGTGGTCTTGCTGTGGATGACAGCCTAACAAAAAGTCAGTTGGAGTTCGGTGGAACAGAGTATGGCTTACCGAAAGAACAACCTCACATCCGACCTTGGCTGTTATTGGTTAGATCTCATCTGCAGTCTTTAGTTCGTTCGGGTATAAGTGTCACGATTCAAATGGGTGGTCGTTAAACACTTTTACTCGCCATTTGTAAGGAAAACTGTAGTAAACATGATCATGTGTAAACATAGTTAACATGTCAACATAGTCACATAGTAAACATGTGTTAAACATAGTCATCTGTATCATTTTTACTGCATAATATGCACTTGTTTCTGATTCCATGTTTCTTGATTTTTGATTTCTGATTCAGTGCGCTTCGACTCTCCAAAACTACCCATCCATTCAGTTTTCAAGGACTGGGTAAACGCTTAACCTCATCCGTTATTTTTATTTATTTTATTTAGTAAAGTATAGCTACATTAAAATTACAATTCATGACTATACTAAGCTATGTAAAATATTTTAAACTAAATATACTTATACGCAAAAACTCTTCTTCACAAAGAGTTCTGTCCGCGCATAGGAGTATACAGAACAAAAACATTAATTCACTTAAATACTTATAACTACTATAAAATTACTAAGTTAAATTACTACTGGTTAAACTACTACTACCGTTAAACATGAGGTAATTTTTCTTAAGATGTTCTAGCCCTCCAGTCTTTTTTACTTTTTATATTATATATAGTCCGTAACTCCAAAGTATTCCAACCAAGTTTTACCGAATTTTTGTTGAGATGAAACGTTTCCCTCCAGTTCTTATAATAATTTCGCCTAATCTTTATTGTAACAATAAATAAACGGGTTAGAAAGATTCATTAAAATTGTTATTTATATTATTCATTTATTTTTTAAATTACTGTTTTCTTCTTCAAGACCTACGTCCTTGGTAATTTCAGTGGTAATTTCAGCAAAAATATAATCTAATAATGTACCCATTTCAATTACTGTCTTAGTGAATTTTCTTTGTGGAATTTTTATACTTAGTAATGAAATGGTTTCCACATTTTATTGTTACTTGAAAAAACAAACGACCAACAATTAAATTACAAAATCCACAATTTTAGACTCCACTTGCAGTTACAATCTTTTTGCTTTAAAATAATATTTTAAGTATAATAAAATACTGGATACAAATTAATTTTTAATTGAAACTGACTCTTAATCGATTTCTTTATCTTTGTTTGCACAATATTTCCACTGCAAGTTCTTAGCTACCACTGTGCTTATTGTAACGTTTTCATAAAATGCTTTTATAATTTCATTTTAACTTTAATATCTAAATTTTAACCGTTTAATGAGTAAGTAAGCATATTACGTATTAAAATTAATAATAAGTTAAGTAGATTTCTTCGTTTTTAACTTAACTTTTTTCCCGTATATTAGAACGATTATACAAGAAAAATAAGGTAAAATAGCAGGCAAATTAAAAAAATTAAATCTATATTTAATAAATACTTATTTTCATTAATATATATTTTGATATACATTTTTTTGAAATACTAGCTTGGCATTCTTAGATTGTGGTTTAGAAAATGTTGTACAAAAATGTATAAAATAAATAAAATTATGTTGTTTAGGTCGTCAGCCGAAAGGCTGGTTTGAACCTTTTGAGGTTTTACTAAGTAAAACGAGAGTGAGGTGGTTTACCATGCCTTCCTTCCTGAGTGGAAAAGTATGCTTATCAGCATGCCGGGCCCTCTGAAAAGCACATATTTTCCACTCTACAAATGACAAGTTAGGTAAATAATGGACTTTCTGCATTTTTATTTGCAACAAGAGTCACATTTAGAAATATGAACAATATGGCACAGTAAACAAAGCACAATTCATTTCTCAAGTATATATGTATAAAAAGCGAAAAATGGAAGAAAATATTAATTTTCAGAAATTATTCATTTATAGGGTATAAATTTTATATAATATAGTACTAGGTACTTGTGACTTAGCCACGTCTTCTTTTTCTTTTTTGAGCCATCTGCTACTGCACTAACTTCGCCTCAAAATGTTTTGTGGTTTGCAACGAACTCTACTAATCTACTGTCGATGGGTGGAAGACATTTTTCTGATGACGCAATTCTATAGAAAATCTAACTTGTAAAATTAATTTTGTTCTCGTCACGTGACTAAACATTTATGGTATTATTGGTAGTTATCAAATCAAATAGATATTATAAATTTATGTATAACAAATTTTACTTTGCGCGAACACATACAAATATCTGATAAAATGTATCACATAAATTCAACTTTATCTTCTTCCTTTTTCCTTTTTTCTAACCAATAACCTAACATTCAACCAGATCCCCTAAATTATTGATAAGTTTGGAAATCGGGAAAAGGAATTTAATCAAAGAAAAGTTTCAGAAGGGTTTTGACTACTTTAATAATACAAAACTTATATAAGTCTTAGCTAAATAATTTGAGATAGGCCTACCAGAAAAGTTTTTCTTACAGATTTTGTATCTACGAGTATAGTGAGATAAAAACATTTTTGTCATTTAATTTTTTATTGATAACTTATTTTCAAAATGTAGTAAATGTTCCTTTAGAAAATGTAGAAGCAAAATTAAAAGTAACTACCATTGAAGTCCGTTTTAATAAACTAATCTCTTTAAAAACAACGATGTAATTTATGTGGTTAATAAAATGCTTTAATTGGTGCTTAAAGAAAATTCTTTAATATGTGTCATCTTACAACAATAGGAAAATATTTAACATCAATAGATGGTGATTCAAAGAAACAGAAATACTTTAAAGATAAATCTGCATCAAAAAAATAAAATATGGTGCTGGTAAATTAAAGAAAATACAGTAGAGTGCCGATTTTCCGTGGATCGTTTAACCGGGGTTTGGATTAACCGTGCGATCACTAGAATTTTTTTTTTTTTGGTTTAACGTCCGACTGTTTTGCAAATTGCTGCTAATGCAGACGGTGAAGGATGAAATTAATTTTTTGTAACGTATGAAAAAATGCCATGCCCGAGTTGGATTCGAACCCAAGACCGCGTGATGAGAGGCGAGCACGTTACCAACAACGCCAACGCGGCCGGCTAGAAAAATTAATTATGTATATATTGTATAACTTTTACAAATTAAAACTTTTCAAATCCCGACATTTTTGTCATTGTAATTATCACTTACATTATTTACAGATTTACTACGATCATATTGTTCGATTACGACAACAATGAGCAGGTACATTAATGTAGACATAAACTAATTTCGTATCGTAGTATCTTTGTTTCGTATCGAAACAAAGTAAAATAACAGATTTTTTGTGATTTTTTTTTTTGTTACGTAGTTTAAGGTAAGATTTATATAAATTTATGTAGTAAATATTTTTATTTCAATACCATTTGTTTATATATTTCCGATATTCGATAGTATTAACATCTATTAATCAGTAGAATAAAACATTCACGTAACTGGTGGTTTTGTTTATGACGTAGGTGGTCTCGACCGATTGGGTTGTATTATCCGTGTTTTCCGGTTATCCGGTATAGTTATCCCCCCAATTACCACGGATAATCGGTATTATACTGTATCAACAAATTTCTTTGCACAGCAAAATTAGTGTGATATTAGTATTTTTATATATTTTTTTATATACCTATATATCCGAGGCGGCGAGAAAAACTCATGTTCACTCCCTCACAATGGGGAAAGTAGTGTTGGACTCAATTGAGGCGTCCTCGTCCAGCCTTAAGGAAGCCGCAACCGCCTACCAACCAAAAACCCGCCGCCTGGCCACTTGATCCGACATCTGCAAACAACCCTCCACCTCCCTCGAACTGTTTATAATATAATACTACAAGGGAAATGTCGGGTTAAAAAGAAAATTTACATACTGTCAGCGGGGCGTGGAAGGGAACCGTAGCTAATGCCCCTCTCGCTGTCATTGATCAACACTCACTCTCTCACTTTCATTCATCTCTTTCACCACCAGCTCAGGAAATTAGTGTGCCTACCTTACCTTCTGAGATCGGGACAGGATTGATTCATTGTGGGAAAGGGCGACCCCGCTGATATCCATATTATGTCTCCTCCCTCCGCAGTCTCCCGACCACCCTCTCCGCAAACTAAGCGATCAACTTCCAGCTCTCCTCATCCCACAGCATCGCTGCTCCTACTCTCTCTGGGATCCACTGTGCACCGCCTATCTTCTCAGATGTCTCCATTTTGTCGAGGCCAAAATAGGGACATCTTTCAAAAATATGCGCAATGGACTCGTCCTGTTCACTATCGCACAGTCGACATTTTGGTACTTCATGAAATTAGAACCTCGCCAAATATGCCCCAAAGCAACCATGCCCTGTTAGCAACTGCGTCAGTTCGTGGGTGGTATCACCAAATGTTCCCTTATTCGCACCTAGAAATTTGGAATTAACCTCCTTGTCCACTCTCCGGCCCTAGCTACGTTCCATCTCCTCTGCCATCTGTTCCAACATAGTATTCTTATAATTATTAAGTCATATTGGACTACCGTTTGGTTAAGTGTAAATTTACTTGTCTGTTAGGTTGCTGGTTTTTCTTTGTCATTGTTTTTGTTCTTTCTACTTTCAGTTTTCATAAGTTATCTGTCCATGCTGTAGGTGTGGTATCATGCCAATTCCTGTGCAAGTTCACATGTGTATTTATGTGTTTTTCTTGTGACATCTCCTATGTTTTATGTCCGGATGGGTAAGTGGAGCATTTTTAAAGATTTCTAACTGTTGTTAAACTACTTCAACTCAAGTGGGTCTTTCCTGTTTCCCTGTTAGTTTCTTTCATGGAGGTTGGGATGGCTGTAAGGAGTGAATGAAGGCCATCAATAAAAAAGCGTTGATACCTCCATGGAAAAGATAAATTAAATAGGATTAAAACTTCATAATGAAACAATATCGCATAAATGTTTTAAAATGTGTTTAAAACATCAGGGTTTCTGATATGTTAGACAAAGAACAAATAGACAAACCTAAGAGAGCACAAAGTTCAACATAGCCGAAACGTTGATTTTTCTTCGAAAATTATACATAAAGGAAACACATAACGGGTAAATGTTGAACGCTTGTGAGAAAGCTTAGTAAAGTAGAAAGCTTAAAGGCTTACACCCTTTTAGTAAGAGACAGTTCAGTGTTGTGTACATTCCACCTCTTCCTACGGCCCTTTTACTCCTCTATCACCAAGTAATTCAACATCCCCTCCCAACAGTACCTAACTTTTCCCTACATTATACATAAAAGAAGGATATATTTTCTTAAAGTACTAATTCATATGTCATTTTTTTGTTTTAATTAAACATAATGAAAAGATCTTAATTAACAGATTTCCAGCATATCTTCAACAACGTACTACTAGTGATAATGTTTCATTACAAATTTTAACTGGGAATTATACTTTTTTATAACATTGTAGTTACATTGTTTCAGTTTATCTATAATTAAAAGCATTCTTCTTTTATTATCAAATTTTTACTACATGACTGCATTGGATATTACATATTGTGGAAAATTACAATAGTATGATTAACTATAACGTATACACTAGCACTGAATAATAATTTATTGTTAAAAGAAATTGCACTGGAACATTATTTTGAATTTTCGTTTGATGTTATAATACAAAATTCTAAAAGAAATACTTAATTTTCTAAATTTTATCTTTTAAAAATTTTTTTGTTGTGTTGATTGCTTGTAGAATAACAGTCTACGTTCCACTACGTCGATGATCGAAGATTTAATTCAATTAATCAATTATTGTTGTAAATTCAAGAAGTATTTTTAAAATAATCATAAATAATAATCAAAATTGAACAATTTAAAATTTAAATATTCTAAACAGTAATTAAAGATATAAAGATGAATTATAAGAAGAAAATAAAACATTCAAAAAATTAATTCCAGAAACCAAATATCTCAAATTTAAGCAAGAAAACAAAAGATAGTATAATTTTAATTAAATAATTTGAAATAATAAGAAAATAAGTAAAGGAAAATATTAAAGTATCAAGAGTGAAATTAATTATGGAACCAAACAATATAAATTTGATTATTTTAGAATATGAAAATGAGATTTAAATGAAATTTTTCAAGACTATAAAACCAAATGCAACAATGACTCTTATGCCCCATTTGATTCCTGGTCAATGGTTATACAAGAAGAAAGAGCAAGATTCTAAGTTTAATTTCAGAAGAGTAACTATCAAATAATTAATTTGAGCTCAAAGCTAATATATATTTAATATTCAAAAATAGATATTGCGATACATAATTTTAATTAATAATCAATTAATTAAAATATTTAGGTTTATAAATATCATAGTGTCATCACTAAAATAATTCAATCATTTAAAGCTAATTTTGTAATACAAAAAATTTGTCAATTCTTTTCAATTTTTCAACTTTTCATTTTTCATTGAACCAATTAACTTACATTTTCAATTTGCATTTCATTTCATTTCTTTAGTTTTTTGGCACCCAACGTGGGGCCAACACAATTTATATTGGCATATTTAATTACATGCTACATTGTGCAACAATGTACAACATGGTACATTGCAACAATGCTACATTATGCATATACTGTACGGGAGCTTAATTACTCACTAAAGAGTATTTGTGTTAAGTGTTGGGTTAAGAAACATCACTAAATAAACAAAAACCATTATTTATAATAGTATATAAATAAACTATTGTTGTGTTGTTTAGGTCATCAGCCAAAAGGTTGGTTTGAACCTCTAGTGGCTTTACTAAGTAAAACAAGGAGTGAGATGGTTTACTTTCCCTTCCTCACTGTGTAGAAAAGCTGAGCATGCTTATCAGCATGCCCACCTCTCTTAAAAACATCCACGTTCCACCCTGTAAATGACACTTTCACTTCATGCAATGATGAAATTCATTACTCTCAGTGGAGAAAACTATGACCAGTGTCTTTTACACCTCTACCTCTTTTGTTCTTAAATGCTTCAGTCGTATAATTGGCTAACCGTGTGATAAAAAAACAGGACTATTTTTTGTAGCCCTGGAACTAGCAAATTGAGTGCAAAAAATTTAACACTACCACGTTATAGGCAAGTTTTAGGGTTATCACCACTTTTTATTCTTCCCTGCAAGTTGTCATAATGAAAATGTTTTACTTTCTTCACAAATCATATAGAGTATTATTACCTGGGTACCTGACTACTGGGTTACTTGAGTATTGTTACCTTGGAACAATGATAAACAAGCAATGGAACAAAACACAGGAAATAAAAGCTTGTACAGACAAAGCAAAAGCAGTATTTAATAAAATAATTCCTTTTGTCAAGAACCACAACTTTACTTTTGCAACAAAAATTAGTCTTCTAATCTAAGACGTTATGTCTTCTCTGTGCTTTTCTATGGAATCCTGGACCTTGAGTGAAGCCATCACAAGGAAGAATTAAAGACTTTTTTATAGTATGAAAATGAGTGATGAAAAAATACCAAACCAGACCAGGAATCAAACCCGCGACCCCGGCGTAGAAGCCAGTTGCACTAACCACTACGCCAACAGGTATACTGATATATTAAAGATGTGCTGTGTAGACAAATGTAGAGGTTCTCAGGAGAATGAATAAATACATAGAAATCATTTACACCATCAAGTGTAGGAAGTTCCAATACTTGGGGCATATACAAAATGAATCAAGATATTCATTCAAGCTATTCTCCAGGGAAAAATATATGGAAAAAGGTAACCTGGCAGAAGAAGAGTGTCATGGCTTCGAATTCTTAGACCTTGGTTTGGAAAAAGCTCTGAAGAGCTATCTGTTTCACAGAGCAAAGAACAAAATTAAAATTGCTATGATAGTTTCCAACATTCAAAACGGTTAGGGACCTGAAATAGAAGACATAACATAGAGATTACTTATTTCAACCATTATAATTTTACTATATCAGAAAGGTAAAGAGATATCATGAATTACTTTAGGATTATCAGTCCCTCTTTACACCTCAGTTCCAAGTGGTCAAAATGGAAATTTCTTTATTTTCTGTTCAACTAGTAAGAAATTGTCTTTAGGCCACCTCATATCAGTCAACTGGCAGAAAGTCACTATTAGTTGTTAAGAAACACTGGTTGAGCAAGCGACTTTGTATGGTGACAGCCATTCCTGAACAAGCTCCATTAAAGATCCCTGTTCAAAAATTCATGTCAATAATACAGAGAAAAGCAGAGATTGAATTGGGCGGTTGTAAATAAAGTACAGTTACCAATAACAAATAAAAGCTTAAATATATATAAAAATAAACTAGTAAGAAACAAATTTACTGAGCTTTAGCTAACTACATGATCAGTTAGTTTGAAAATTAATAATAAGTGACTTGAGTGAATCAGTCAGTCAAGTTAATGGTGACTTTTTCAAATATCGAGACTACTTCTAGGAAACTTAAAAAGTTACAACAAAAAATTAAAAGATGGATATGTCTTCCACACACCGAACCACGTCAAGAGAATGACGGGCAACTGGATGCAAAGAGCTCAGAATAGGAAAGAATTAACAACAATAAGGGAGGCCTTTATCTAGTAGTGGACACGAAGAGATGGGTGATAATGAAAATCATCATTAATTTCTAAATTTATGGGTCATGAATAACTTTCACAACAGCTCAGCCAGTAGTGTATTCAGTTTCAAACCCATGGCTCAGATCTAGAGAAACATATTAATATGGTACTCATAATATTGTTTGCCCATAACGGGCAGGGGGAGTGTTAATTAATTGCACTCGATCTGTTGGTTCCAGTGCTACAAAAATAGTTCTGTTTCTTATCACAATCACATAGTCAGCTAATTATTTATGACTGAACTATTTTAAGAACAGAAGAGGAAAGAGGTGTAAATGACACTAGTCAGAGTTATCTCCTCTGATAGTAATGAATTTCGCTATACAGCCAGACCCTGTGGTCAATGAAGTGAAGGTTTCATTTGCAGGGTGGAAAGTGGATGCTTTTCAGAGGGCCTGGCATGCTGATAAGCATACTTTTTCATTCAGTGAGGAAGGCAATAGTAAACCACCTCACTCCTCGTTTTTACTTAGGAAAACTTCTAGAGGTTCAAACCAGCCTTCCGGCTGTTGACCTAAACAACAACACGTAATATTGTAAAAAAATTAGATAATACCTAATAACCTCAAAATTTTTGTATAATTTTATATATTGTAATACTTCCCAAAATTGTACATTTAAACTGTGTGTATTTTTTAATTAGCCATTATTTTTGTAGTCATGAATTTTAAAATCACTAATTACTTGTACGTAGTTTATAAAAAAAAAGATTGTCTGAACTAAAAATCCTAATTAAAAAATTTTCTAAACTTTGAAAAATTAATATAAACCCATTCTTTAAAAAAGAAAAATAATTACATAATAAACTAAATTCCTTTCAACAACTTTTTTAAATTTAATCAACATTTTCAGCTCAAATAATTTAACATATAGTCTAATTAAAATTCACTCAGATTTAGTTATGTAGATTATTTATGTACTATAGTATTGTTCTAAACTTTTTTTTTATTAACATATATGAAAATTAAAATTTATTTTTTTAGTTATATTTGAATAACATTAATTATAATAAAAAAGTAAAAAGTTTTATTTCCATAGTTTGTTTTCTTTCTTTTATAGTAGAGTAAAATATTTTACAGTAAGATGAAATAGGTCAAAATGTCAGACATGTTGTTTTTTATTAATATTAATATTTTTAAGATAAAATTTTTACCACGTATTTTTTTATAATTTATTTAGGAATTAAATTTAAAACATAGTATTTTGTTTCCTCTTGAGCATATTTAACAATATTTAATCATTTTGTGATCTTATACAAAATAATGGTATCTTACCAGGTCACTAACAAAAAAAATCTGTAAGAATATTGTTATTTGATTCACAAGACTGAAAATTAATAATAATTTTACTCTTTTATTTCAAGTTTACAGAACTTTATTTAAAACAACGAAGAGTTGTTCTTTTTACCGCACAGTGTCAGCCCATGAACAAACTTAAATTCCAAGTTTCAACTTTGTACTACATTCCGTTCTTGAGATATTTTGTTCACACAAACAAATAAAACAATTGCTAAAAACATGTTTTTTGGGTTAATGGGGCCTGAAAATGTGTATATCCGGTGAAAACTCAATTTCGAAAATTAACATGAAAACAATACTACTTTCCCTATAAAATAGTGTTCATATAGGGAATTCATATTTTATTGTTTTAAAAATAAGAAACAGAAAGAAACAAAATGGCTCTTAATAGATTAAAATGAAATAAATTCAGGAAAATAATTAAAATACATAAGGGTTTTCTAAAGGACAAGCTAAAAAAATTACATAAATACTGAAATAGAAGAATGAAAATATTTTTCAAATTTAAAAAGAAAATATGAAAAAGAAAACTCAAGCTCCAAAATAATTTACTATTTAGAAACTTACAAATACTCACTTCTAACAAAAACCGTTAATATCTGGAATTAAGAATCAATGATCTGAAATTTTCTTATTAACATAAGAGAAGTAGATTTACAATACCAATGACCTTAGACAAGATACACGAAAAAAATTTAAAAAACTTTCTACGTTAGATTTTTTCTAATACATTGACTGATATGTGTTGTGTAAAGCTTTTTTAAACTCACATAAAGCTTATTTAACATAGGTACAGAAAGGAAGGTATAAATTTATTTACATTAGAATAAAAAATATACATTTACATAACCTAATGCTAAAATGTTATAAAATAAGTGTAGAATCAAATTTCAGAAGAAATAACGATGACAGGTATTGCAGAATAGAAGTACCTTAATATTCTATGGTCACAAGCTAGCTACATTAAAAATCAGTAGGTAATATTTATTATTCCTACATAACAAATTTGAACCATAGTACCCCAATACTTTGTCAGAGTAACATTCAAGAAATACTAGAATCAGATAAATGACCAAAAATAGTAAGAGTATTATATTTTTTTATTATTTAAGTATAAATGTGAATTTCCTGACTTCAGTTGACTTGAATGAATAAATCAAAGTAACAACTTCTTCTGAAAATTGGTTTCTAGAGAAATTTATGTGAAACTAGATTTGATCAAGTTTTTACTGTTAGAATTAGTGTGAAGTTTCAAGGGGAAAAAATAAAAGCTTAGACCTTTTTGGATCCTTTTCTCAGTGTGTCCTTTCAATGTGATAATATCTAAATCTCCATTTGTTACAACTTGGCAGTAAATTCTGCAAAATGTTAAAGCCACATTTTTCTCACTTTTCATTCTTTTCGTGTAACTAGGTATAATCTTTTACCCCTCTCCATTTTTCCTCTTCCTGCTCCTCCTCCTCCTCCTCCTCCTCATCCTCCTACTCCTCCTGCATCAATGTCTTGTTAATTATTTCTCACTCTTGCACACTACCACAAATGATTTCATAGAATTTTATTTAATTTTTATATCTACAATATTTGCCCATAACAGGCAGATGGAGTGTTAAATTATTTGCACTCACTCAGTTAAATCCAGGGCTACAAAAAAATAATTCTGTTTCTTATCACATGATCAGCAAATTATATGACTGAAGCACTTAAGAACAGAAGAGGTAAAGGTGTAAAAGACATTAGTTACAGTTATCTCCTCTGAGAGTAATGAATTTCATAAGACAGCCAGACCCTGTGGTGAATGAAGTGAAGGTGTCATTTACAGGGTGGAAAGTAGATGCTTTTAAGAGGGCTGGTCATGCTAATAAGCATACTTTTCATTTAATGGGGAATGCAATGGTTTTCACCTCGCTCCTTGTTTTACTTAGTAAAGCCTCTAGAGGTTCAAAGCAGCATTTCTGCTGATGACCTAAGCAAAAAAAACAACATATTGTTCTACAATATACTATCTGTTGGTATTTCTCAAATTATATAAAATTTTAAGTCAGTTAACTTGAAATCCACTCCTGAAGTTTGGTTCAAAACAGGCTTATGTTATTACTGCCATATAATTATCATTGTTCAATGAAACATTGTGATAATAAATGGCAAATCTATTATGTACCTTATCATAATTTATTCTGTATTTACCAGATATTTTAGTTTTTCTTGCCCTATTATGAATTTATATGGAAAGTACTACTGTTTTATTGTTAATTTTCATGACAGGGCAACTATATTCTATTCTAGGGAATTTTTTCAAATTTAAATATAGTACAATATAATGATGCTTAACCCATTTCACGTTTTCACAATTATTTTAATTTTTATTGCCAAAAAATTATTTACATGATTTTTCTAGATATTTTTTCACTAAAATTGTGAATTCAATTTTTTACTTAAGGGAAAATCAGATATTCATAAATTCCACAGTTTCTAGAAAACTAAGGTTTTCATATAATGAACATAAATATTATTATTATTATTATATAAAAATTTGACTTTACATTATGACCAGATAATCTAAGTGGTAGCAAACACTGTCAAATGTTTTTACAACAAATTAATTTGAAGAATTACATCATCAGAATCTGTTAGTTCAAGACACATTAAAAGCAGAAAGATTGATACACCAAATATTAAAATTATGTTGCAGTAGATGCCTCTCAATATGAATTTTTAAAAAGTTATTCTTTAAAATTTTCATGTATATTAAATTTCTTATATTAATATAAAACATTTTTACAGTAATTTTATTACAAAAAAGGATTTTTAAATACTAGTTTTATTTTAATTTTGTTTTTTTTTTGAGAATAGTAAACTGTGGCAATGAACTTAAATTTCAATTTATAAAAATTTGTTTTTTTTTCATTTCATTGTTTGTTAAATAATTTGGTCGTTGTGGATTCATTGTTGTATAATTTCAAAGAATTAAAATTACAAATAATGTATTTTAATTTGTGATAAAGTATTTATCTGTTTGAGTATAATTCAATATTTTGAGTTAATAAAGTAAAATACAATTAACTGATTTATACTTAATATCAGAAATAATATTTGCTGACATAAAACTTTGTTTTCTTCTCTCAGAACTGTAAACATCTTTCTAACTTTTACATTACCTACAGACATTCTAAGTGTTAAGTTGTTCTATATATCTTTCTTAAGTTGGCTTAAAGTAAATATTATTGTTGAAGCTACTACAAATTTATTGAATATAATCACCTACCTTCAAAAATTAAATAAACACAACTGTATAGTACCACTAAGTGGCAGGCTCTTCAACAAAATAAGATATATAAAACTTTCTTAATACAAAATAACTCTGAAATTCTTCAGTGTTTTACTATTTTTATTAATAAGATTAGTCCCAAAATTTTATATCCATTACTTAACATGGAATTACATGTACCCAGAACACATGACTAGATCAACGATTCTTTTTTTTTGCCCAATGAAAGTTCTTTAAACACTCTTCAAATCACTCTCCCACATTAATTATAAATATAGGCCAGCTACTGGCTTGTGGCCCTTCCGCACCAAGTGAAGGACAGTTAGGAATGGGCCAAATACACCTCTGAATTGTATAATACCGTCTTAAGTGAAACAGTTGAATTTTGGAAGTCTGTTTTTATTATTATGGCCAATAATGAGATAATTTAAATAAAATCATATTTATCCAATCATACTAAGTGTGGCTGTTAAATAACAAGATTGACGTTGTAAAAACTTTTATTCATATTTTATACATAATCACTTACATAATCACTTATTATGACGTTCAATATAGGCTCCTTCTCTACCCCTACAATGCTTCATGCAAATTTTTCATTGTTGAAAACAGTGCTGGAGGTCATCTTCTGTCAGCTCCTTCAGGACACGTGCCGCTTTCTCTTTTACAGCTTCCACAGACTCAAATCTTATCCCTTTTAATGCAGATTTCACCTTAGGGAACAGGTAGACGTCACATGGTACAAGATCTGGTGAATAAGGTGGATGTTCTAACACTGAGATGCTGTACTTGGCTAGGAACCTCTTGACAGATAACGCGGAATGAGCTGGCACATTGTCTTGGTCGAGAACCCATGATTTGTCCTTCCACATTTCGGGACTTTTTCCCTTACTCTTTGACGCAGTTTAGAAAGTACCTCAAGGTAGTAATATTGATAAATTGTTTGACCTTCAGGAACCCAGTAAAGGTGCACAATCCCATGGATATAAAAAAAAACAATTATCATCGCTTTAAATTTTGACTTGCTTATTCAAGCTTTTTTGGCTCTCGGTGAAGTTCGGCTCTTCCAGTGCATGGATTGGCGCTTCGTTTCCGGATCATAAGTAAAAAGCCATGTTTCATCACATGTTATTATCTTCTACCTGTTCTTAAAAGTGAAATCTGCATTAAAAGGGATAAGATTTGAGTCTGTGGAAGCTGTAAAAGAGAAAGCAGCATGTGTCCTAAGGAGCTGACAGAAGATGACTTCCAGCACTGTTTCCAACAAAGGAAAATTCGCATGGAGCATTGTAGGGATAGATAAGGAGTGTATATTGAAGGTGACAATGGGTGATTATGTATAAAATAAAAATAAAATTTTTTACAATGTCAGTCTCGTTATTTAATAGCCACACTTACATAACAACCATCATAATTTATAATTATTGATCATAATTATTAATATCATTATTTCATTATTAATATATCCTGAAAAGACTTAACGTTATAGAATTACAATAAAAATATACATTGGTTAGTCATCATAAAAAACAAGATATTGTCACTGTTTATTTAAGAAATTGTTTTACACCCAATATCAATTTATTTCATCAACTTACTGTTGAGTGAACGAATTGTTTATAAAGAGTATAACATTACTATGCAACAATAAAACAATTTGTTCTAATATATCGTCAGAATGACATAAATGACTTATGTAAAGTGTGTGCACATGAGAAGTAAAGTGACTATATGTGATAGTTGAGGGATGGGGACTGGAGGATATCACCTACTCTTCTGTAGGGGCCACAAGCCAGTGGCCAGCCTCAAGCCCGTTGAATCCCTTATTCAAATCCCTTATTTAATGGCCCTAAGCCAGCCTACACCTCAAATTAGAAACCATGCTGTACAGAAAAACATAATTATAACATTCCTCTAATGTACGAATATTTTACTGCCCCATGATATTCAAATAAAACAATTGTAGGCTATAAAATGTTCAATACTTGAAACTCATCATTTTATTTTTACAATATAGGAAGCAGAAAGCTAGTGGTTTCCTCCAAAGTGTGAGAAGCATAGTTCAGGACTAAGAAGTTCCTATATATAGAAAATTACGTATAGGCAATGCGTATTTTGAGCGTATTTATGCAGTAAAAACATGGACAGGTGGAAGGAATGCAGAGATAAGAATCCAGACAGCAGAGATGAATTTCAAAAGGAGTATGCTGGGGAAGATAAGAAGGGATAGAATTAAAAATTTTGTAATTAGGGAACCATTGGAAATGAACAGCCTGTTAAGGAATATTGAATAGACAAAGCTGAGAGGTTTGGCCATGACAGTAGGATGGAGGAAAGTAAACTGCTTAAAAGGATGTTGACTTGAAAATGGCGGGAAGAAAACCAAGTAGCAGACCAAGAATGAAATTGATGGGTTCAGTTATGGATGCGTTGGGAAGAAGGCACAATGCCAAAAGAACAACGGAGTAGAGATAGTTCAGTGATTCAGAAAGGTACGATGAAACTTGGAACATGAATAAAGAGGATGATGATGATTTGAAAAAGTAGTTTGCGCCACACATTTTGTGAAAATAATTACATTACAAACTATTTTTAATTTCTGAGTGGGTTTTTAGGTAGTTACTCTATTCATTTTTGAACCTAAATTATTGTTCTTGTGTAGGGCCTACATAACAAACACAAAGTATTCTTCACAGCATTCAAGAATAATTGGGTATACTGTTAAAATTATAAAACAAAAATTCCTAAAACACCTGTGAAAACACAAACGCTTCTTGACAATGCTTAAAAATGACTGGGTGTTTGGTTGAATTACTAAAACATAAAATTCTGGAATTTATAATCTAATGCACAAATTTAAAATTACTTTACATATTTTTATTCACTGTTTCGTTCTCAAACTTTTATTCATATCCTACATCCATTCCTTGTACAAGGTAAGTACTGTTTACCTGAAATGCCAGAAAGAGATAGGTACCACATTAGTCTTTGTAGGCATAACATGTAAACCACATTTAAAAAAATACATTTACCAGTTTAAGACTTTTTCTGTAACATTGTTGATAAAAATTAACAACATGAAAATATATTTGTAAAAAAATTAGGCTGGGATTTTTGTTACAGCTACATAACAAAAAAAACCCAGGATAAAATCATACATTTTCAACCACCTTGGAGGGAAAACACTAACAAGACCAACTGTTTAGCTTAAGGTGCCATATTCAATATATTTTATAATATAAATTTTTACTTTCTCTTGCCTATATGAATATGTAGGAAGGAAAGTATTGTTTTCATGTCGATTTTTTGAAATCGAGTTTTCACCGGATCTACATGTTTTCATACCCCCTGAACACAAAAAACATGTTTTTAGCGATTGGTCTTGATTTTTCAAATTCTTAGGGAGGTTGTTTTCTAGCAAAAAAAAAATTGTTTTTTTTAAAGGTTGCAGTATTAATATGCATTCTAACGCAAAAATGTATGCAATAAAAGTTGTAGACAATTTAAAAACCTATAACTTTTATTTCAAACTTTTTTTTGTGTAACGCTTAGTTTAGCGGCAATTAGCGATTTTCTGTTTTTTCTCAAGAAAACGTATAAAAATGAAAAATCGATTTTTTTCGATTTCACCCTTAGTATGAATTTTACGATAAAAGTGTAGTGTATAATCAAATATATAGGAAATTAAAAGATCTACAACTTTTATTAGTAGAATTTTTCTCTACAGAGCCTAGTTTAGCGTGAAAGAGTGATTTTTGGTATTTTTAAGCCAAACTGAGGTTGATTTTTATTTTGCGTCTTTCACTCATGATTAAAATTAGGTTATGTTTATTGAGGTTAATTTTTTTGTTTATTTCTACTGTTTTATTACTAATATTAGATTATATTGTTATTTATTTGTATTGGCAATAGAAAGTTGTGTGAATGTTTCACACCAGATTTTTCTTAAAGTGATTCTAAATAATAAATAAATTTTTATATTGCACCTTGCAGCCTATTCAGTCCTATAGTAAAAATATTTTATTTTTTACTGACCTGTTTTAGCTGCTGTAGCACTGGTTTTTCACTTTTATAAAAATATAATCCTAGTCAATAGGAAGTTGGTTTATGTAAAAAAAGACGTAAAAAAACAAGTGATATTTATAGCAGCTATGACAGGTCAGTCAAAAATTAAATATTTTTATAATAGGGTTGGTTTTCTATTATATTTTGTACTAAAAGAAATGTCAAAATCAGTTAAAATCAGCTATAATCAATTGGGCTGGCTGTTTAAAAATATATCTTTGTAAATTGATTCCATAATGTTATTATAACAATTATGTTTTGTTACTTTTTTTTTATTAATACAAATCACATTTTGTAGTGAATGGATTGTCAAATTAATTATAAAGATACAAGAGAAGATTATTTTAAATCTTTATAGTGTATAAAGTACATAAATCCATTATTTTCATTTATAAGATATCAAAATAGAGAAATTTAAAGCACTGAAAATGGTAACGCAGTTATTACAACTACAAGATGAAGCACTTACTCTTTAAATTAAATTAATAATGTTATTCTACAAATGTTTAGAGAATAGTTGTAGATGAGTCTCCAGTCTCTAAAATAATGCAGCAACAAAATTAATATATATGTTAGGCAGAAATACCTTACTAACTTAACCTTAAATGTATTAACGTGTCATTACATACTATGTTGTTACAAACATTCATCTTAGTACAAGTGACTAGAGAGAAGTATAAGAGTTTATACTACATCATGAAATGTTTGTCTTCCCACTTCTGTGACCACAAACTGATAGTTAAAATACCAACTAGTACATATATTATCATTTACTTGTAGAAACTAAATCTGTGTAGTCCTAAATCTTTTGATAAATTGTAGCTATTCATAGTAATTATTTAAAGTAGTATGTAAAATGCAGAAACTATTGCTATGATAATTAACCGCAGTATATAAATGTTAACTGCTTTCATGTTATCTTTGCTTTTCATTTATGCTATTCATTGAGTGTTAAAAACACACAAATAACAGGTGACTGTTAAAGTCGCACAACCCAAACTACAAAAATCTGGTGTGAAACACTCACATACTTTCTCTTGCCAATACAAATAATGGCCAATATAACCTAAAATTCGTAATAAAACATTAGAAATAAACTAACTTAAAAAGCATAACCTTATTTTAATCATGAGTGAAAGACGATAAATGAAAATCAACCTCAGCTTAGCTTAAGAATACGAAAAATCACTCTATCACGCTAAACCAGGCTCTGTAGAGAAAAATCCTCTAAATAAAAGTTGTAGATCTTTTAATATCCTATAAACTTGATTATACTTTTTTGTCGAAAAATGCATAATAAGGCTAAAATGTTTAAAAAATCGATTTTTTACACGATTTCGTAAGAAAAAAAAGAGAAAATTGCTAATTACAGATAACTAAGCGTTATACAAAAAAATGTTTGAAATTACACTTGTGGGATTTTAAGTTCTCTATATTTTTGTTATGTCACCGCCACCCCTTCTAATAAATCATTTACTGTGTTGCCGGCTTCAATACTGCTTACGGCCTTTGTCGGCGCGGTAGGCCCTTTGACGGCATAGCGACAAACCTTTCGGCTCCCCACCGACAGAGGACTTTGTCATCAAGGCCGAGCCAGTAGCCGCTCTTTACCACAGCGCTCTCGGCGACTATATAAAGAGCGCTGCACTGAGCCGAGCGATTCAATTCCGATCAAGACTCCAAGGGATTCACTTCGAACCAGACAGCAGACAAGACGTCCACTACGGCACACGGCTGCCGGGCTCGGAATTAGCGAAACTAATCGACGACCCCGCAAGAGAGAAGATGATGCTTCCGCTCGCCGACCCGTCACCGTAAGCCGTCGACCGGGCGTCATCGCCCGCTGACGCGAGCGATGCCCACAGCGGTCCCTCGACCGAGCCTTACGCCCACCGGACCCGACGAAGCAGCCATCGACGCACTACTGCGAGGGAAGAAGATGACGTCTCCGCTGGACGACGACACGCCGTGTCGCCCAGCTGCTCGACCGCCACGAAGACTACGACCGACGCCTCTCCAAGACGACCACCACTTAAACGGCCCTTTTCAGGGCCACCAAACTAATAAGGTTTGCCACTTAATGTCGTCATCCGGTGACAGTTATACACATTTTTGCTCTTAAGTGCATATTAAAGTCGGAATCTGAAAAAAAACAATTTTTTCCGTGAAAACAGCCTCTCCTAGAATTTCAGCAGATATGGCGCCTGCCCTATCATGTAGAGCATAAAAAAATGTACCCATGCATGAGCATAAACAATAAACAAGATATAAAGAACTGAGGCACTGTTTAAAATGAAAATTGTTGGGTTCTTCAGTGCAATATTACACAAAGTCAAACTCACCAACATGCAGTTCACAACTAATTTCTAAAAAGAAGTAGGTACTTAAAAAAGAAACAGTTCGTTATGCAGTGTTTGAAAATTATTAAAATACAAAAGTATTCTGCATACACATATTATTTAAATAACTTTTAAAAAACTATGATGTATTAGCAAACCCCCATTTGCTGCACTTTATGGCTTCTAACAAACTTAATTTAATTACGGTTTAATCAAAAACTTTTTTATAATCGATGTAGGTAAAATCTATTTCTTTTAAAAAATGGTACCTATATATCTGATTTTTTGAAAGTTTACATAACTTTACACAGAAATGGGATGTGCCATTGATTTTTGGAGGTCGGTCCTATAATTTTTCTTTTTTATAATTTTGAAAGGAAAGAAGGATTTTGAAGGAAAGGAAAGGAAGATGTTATCCCTTATTCTGTATGAACTTTATGCAAAGGCGGTAGGTCAAAACTAAGAGTATTAATACAAGATTATGTAATACAATACATTGTATACAGTAGATAGTATAAAAGAACTAAGCTTTCTTTACACCAAATAAATAAAATAAAGATGATTTCATTTCACAAATCACAAATTTTTTTTCAAAATTAAAAAATTGTGTAATGTCATGTAGGATGTGTTACTCAAAAAGCTCAAAGCTTTCATCAGTGAAATAATTTTTGATATCAGATAGTTTCTGATAATACCTCATACAAGAAACCAATTAACAAACATTACTTCTGTATATTATTTTATTAAAATTGATGTAACATTAGTAGAATTTATAAAATTTTTCTTTAAGGTACTAGCTCAGTTTATCAGTCGGAAATCTGAATGGGATTTTCTGTTCAGTTCAAGTACAGCCAGCATTTGACCGCGTGTGGCATTTTGGGCTACTCTATAAACTCTCATCAATTTTTCCACCTCCAATGATCAGACTTCTCCATTCCAACCTGTCTGACAAGCGGTTCTTTGTCTCCCCGCCCTCTAAACATTTCAATCAAGTACACTCTCTACACAAACCAGTCCAAGCAGGTGTGCCCTAGGGCTCTGTCTTAGGCCCACTTCTGTACCTTCTGTACACGTATGACCTGCCCAAACCTGAATCTGTAAATATCGGCCTCTTTGCTGATGATGTTATTCTATACTGTCCTCAGATGCTATGTGTTGTTTATTGTTCTGCATGGTTTTGAAACTTGGACCTTGAACAAGGTGACTGTACGCCGGCTTGAGGCTTTTGAACTGTGGTTGTAAAGGAGAATATTGAGAATTTTGTGGACGCAGAAAGTCACTAATGTTGAAGTTTTGTTGAGAATGAACAAGGGCCTGGAGTTGATCAAAATTTTTAAGTGTCGTAATCTGCAGTACCTCAGTCACATAATGAGATATAAAAAACTATATGATCTACTGCAGTTCATTCTGCAGGGGTAGATAAAATAAAAGAGGAATCCTGGTAGAAGAAGAATTTCCTGGCTCACCAATCTGAGGACCTGGTTCGGTAAGAGCTCCATGGAATTATTCCAGTAATAACTTATTCCACCAATAAGGTCAAAATAGCCATGATGATCACCAACATCCGAACCGGATAGGCATGACAAAAAAAAAGAAATTATGAATGAATACTAAAATAAATAATAATAATGAATTTTTCATGTTTCTCACATAAAATTCCTACTATAATGCAATATATTAGTACTCTTTGCCCTTGTCACTCCCTGGCATGTTAAGTTATTTCACTAATTCTCCACCATAAAGAACATGTGGGATCAATAATTTGTAAATGACCCAAAATGTAGCACTACTAATTCTGCTACTTATGCAGCACCTGTTCCTGTTAAGTACTTGTATAGGTATCAGACGAACTAATGTCCCATAGCCGAGCAAGTGAGAGGGAGATATGTGGCATAACTACTCATGCGCTCATAGGTCATTACCGTTATAATCCAAATCTGAAAACATACTAACAGTCATTTTCTTGCTTGTTAGTTTATTGCATGCAGAAACGCTTGCTCACAACAATGAGTAAAATTGAAGACAATGTTATTGAAACGGCGCGTATGGCTTGTGCAAGAGAGAGCGTTATGCATTCTCTCACTCCCACGGCTAGGGGACATTAGTTCATCTGAATACTTTAAGTGGTTCTCCTATTACTCGCCCTATCATTGTTAAGTCACGTTAAATCATCACCATTTAAAAGCAAAATGGTGACTTGACGAGCTGGACTTGCCACTCCCATCCCTTGACTGTCTTTGACGATTACTGCTCGCTGTGTATTGTTAATGTAATTTCGGTTATTTTTAATAGTTCTGAGAGGGTCGGGTAGATCTCGGTAGCAGTTCAGTACTGATATATATATGAGTACATTCAGTTTGTATGATTTCTGTTGTTATTGATGTAGAAACTGACTGTGTCATGTACGTTTCATTGTTTAAAAAATGAGCTTGAGATATAATACTGCAAACCTTGCAGACAAAATAATTGAAGCGTTATTATTATTTAGGGATGATGAAGAAACATATGACGAAGATTTTGAAATTTAAATTTTTAAAAATCAAAATTTTGAAATAAAATTGTCAAACACATGGGAAACTATTTTAAAAATATTTTTCTGAAATTTTAAGTGTTTTTTACACTAAAATGAAAAATAAAAAACTAGTCATTTAGAACAAAATAAATCATCAAAAAATTGGTCAGCCAATGGGTTAATTTCTACTTAAGCAGACAATCCAGAAAGTAAAATTATATTGGAAGGTAGTAATGTGCAGTTCCCAGTAAGAAAATAAAATGTTTTACTGTTTTTGTAACTGAAATCCACAATACACTTGAAGGTTGTAATAAAAAAAAATCACAGTTATGTTGGGATATTTCCAGACCCTTTAAGACCACTTGCCTTAGATCCTTCTAATCAGAATGTTTTATTTTTATAAAAAAATCTTTCTTCCTTAAATCTATACCAGTTTATTCACAATGAGAGTTTATCTGTTTGAATTTCTGACATACTTTATCCCAAAACAATATTTGACTGAGAAATTTCAGTAATTTGAAAATAAAAGGCAAGTTGATAAAAATTTTAGTAGTATGGAATATATAATATAACATATTTTTCATAAAATAACTTGTTAACAAATTATGTGAACAGACAAAAATGTTGTGTATTGTATTACAAAATGCTAAATAGTTAAACATTATAAACTGTACTCAGATTAAGCTGTTAGCGCTATCTACAAATGATTGTATCAACTATTAGGTTAACTAGCTAAATAAAGTACAATTGTCGAATCATTTATTTATTTCTAGTTAGTACCCAAATTAACAAATTTAGTCACCTTTGTCGTAATCAATAATCAGTAAACTTCATTTACATATTTGTTCAAAACTTTCTGACGGTATACATTTAATATATTAATAAAAAATACATTCGTACTGGAGATTTCAGTTACCTATCTGACTGAGACAGTTTTAACATTCAATAGTAGCCCATATTATCAAGAACATCAAATTATTTTCAACCATTCTAGTCATATCGATAAAATTATTTCAATATTTAAGTTTAAACAGTATATTTTTTAATATACACTAAACTTCAACTGAAAAAGAGCTTGGGTAATATTTTATATTATGCAAATTTATGTAAACTAAAAATTAAAGATAGCTTACCTATTTACATAATTCATGAACTAGACATAAGTGACAAATGGTAATTAAAAATGTCTTTCTCACACTGTAATTACCAGGAAAGGAAAAACTAAAATCTTAGCTTAATAGGAATTGGAGTACAAAAATCTCAAATTAAAACTGAGCATGTTGTGGATGAATTATCAGAAATTATGTTTAGGTTATACCGTATAACACTACCTAGCACTATTTTTGTCTCTAATTTTTTATATCTAGCACTGTACACTAGTACAACCCTACATTCCATCACTTTTGTTTGACATAGTGCTAGTGCTGAAAGAGGGTTCCATTGAAGTATTTCTTTGGTGTGTTACAATCTCCTCAGTTTAAGAAGAGTAAGCAACCCCATGACACAATGAGATCATTGGGCTAAATGGGGGTGGCAGTTGGCATCTGAATATGACATTAAAAAGGGGGAAAAATTTATAAAGTATTTTATTTACTGTTACCTGTAAAAGAATGGAACAAGTAAGGAAACCTAAAAAAGCTCGTAAAATGGTGTTCTATTTATTTAAACTTTTGTTTATTGTACCAACAAGTTAGAATCCTGTGAGTGGAAATTCCCCTACCTAAGAAGCCTGAAAACATTTTGCAAAATTACCACCGGTCAGGAAAGGCTTTCATCCCTGGCACTTTTTGTTAGGTATTGAACAGAGTATAGAGATTGTCATTAACAAAGTGATTTTTTAATTTGATGTAAAAGAAAACTGAAGGCTTCATTTCAATTAAAAGATGAATAAATTTTAAGTGAATATTCTACTAGCTTACTTTTTAACACTAACTTAGTTAAAGAACAAAGTTAAAAGTTGGCCACCTCCATAGCATAGTGGTAGCCCATTAGCCTAACACATGGAGGTCCCGGGTTTGATTCCCAGCCAGGGTCTGGAAATATTTTAAGTTAAAAAATCCACAATTACATATCAAATCATAGTCGCTAATGACTGAACTCTTGATGCAACTTTAAATAAAGTAAAAAAATAGTTATAGGTTAATAAATTAATATCATTGGTTTTGTCATTTTTGTGTATTTCTTAGAAAATTATAAGCCAATAAATACCTGTACTTTTATTGGTCAGCGGGTGGTCCAGGGGACCACCCGCTGACCTGGGGGATATGGAATACCGTCCACATCCTCTGGTAACCCCTGCCTTTCCAATAAAATTCTAAATTTACACCTGTGAAAGAGATGAAGATGATATTTGTATAGCACGGAAATGAGGTGTAGTTTTGTACAGACCACAAAAAGGTCTTCCCTGAGGAAGTACGGTTAATTGAACCTCAACTATCTACACCGTTAAGCACTTTCTAGTACTTAAATGTGTATAAAAGTAACTACATTTACTAGGATTAGAACCGCAGGACCTTCATCTTAATACATTAGTTTTCGAACGGCTGGCTCAATAAATCATTTACCTATATATTATTTTATAAATCTTTGCTGATCAACTGTTTTGCTACAAGTACTTCTTGATTACTACAGAATTCTTACAGTACTCCTTTACAGTATTTTTTGATTATTACAGAAAAAAATAATTATAAACTTATTTTGTATAATACAGAAGAATGTATTTATTCCATTGAAAAGTCTCACCCAGAAGGATTTATACATATTTTAAAACTTGCTTCAAATGTTTAAACTTTATGTTTCATTTCATTAACACCTCTAGTGACTGGTCCAATGTTTCTTTTTGTAAATCGCATCAACATCCTAGTTATTAGGAACTACTTTTGGATAAGAAACAATGTATTTTTACTCACAATAATTTCCAGACCCTAGCCAGGAGTTGAATCCAGGACCTCTTGCTTGGTAGGCTAGCGCGCCAACGCCTACGTCATGGAGACAAAAAAAATTAAAAAAATAAAATTGGCTTTCAGCCAATCAAATGAATTTATCTGAACAAATTTCAGATCCTGTCTAATAATCAAATTTGGGAATTTTCCAAGAAGTCATCTGGAAACCAAGCCATTAATGAGGTGCTCTATTCTTCATTATTATTAATATAATAATTACTACACAGATTTCAATTTCAAGAACTTGATTTTGGGTATATTAATGTACACTGAGCGGTACATTCCGTATGTGATATTAACAGTAATTTAACAGGAAGTGTGAAGCTTTATTGCCAGGGTAAGTACTTTTTCCAGACGAACTAAGAGTATTAATCGTAATTCAGATTAAAGATCTCTGCTTCATTTCCCCTTTAGACGTTTTACGCTTGCGTAATTATTTTAATCTAGATCACAGATTAATTGTTTTTGGGGTTTATTTTAGTTGATCATGAAATTTATAATAAAATGACGAGGGTAGTTCTTTCACTGCCGAAATTTTCAAATAATTAATCGTAACGGTTTTATTACTATCATAAAATGGAGTACCAGAAACAAACCTTAAGAATTTTGATTGAAAGACCTGATTCAACTTTCAATTACACTCTGATGCTGCTTTAAAGAATTAGACACCATATATCAAATTTTATTGTAAACGGGTTTTGTAAATTACAAATTTTGAAACGGATGTTTATATTTAATCAAGTAATAATTAATAGTATAAATGCAGCTTCTGACAGCGGTTTGGTTCTAATTTTTTGTATGCATGTGGTTTTTCCAAGCTCTCTTCTTCTTGACATCGCTAACCGGTTTGGATTTTGCGATCATCATGACTATTTTGACCTTATTAGTCGCAATCTGGAACAATTCCGTGAGCTCTTTCCGAACCAGATCCTCAAATTGGCGAGCCAGGAAATTCTTCTTCTGCCAGGATTCCTCTTTCCTTCTAGTTTCTACTGCAGAATGCACTGCATTAGATCATATCGTTTTTTGATATCTCATTATATGACCGAGATACTGCAGCTTACGGCACTTAACAATTTTGACCTATTCCAGACCCTTGTTCATTCTCAACAAAACTTCAACATTAGTGATTTTCTGCAGTCACAATATTCTCAATAATCTCCTATAAAGCACAGTTCAAAAGCCTCAAGCGGGCGTGCAGTCACTAAGTTCAAGGTTCAAGTCTTTTTTCCAAGTTAGTCGTCTATTAAGCCTCAAGCCAAGATAATGTGAGACTCCAGGTAAAACTTACGAGTCTGTACGAGAGTGAATACTTTAGAAAGACCTGAAAGCTGGTCTAGGAGAAGCATGAAATGTTTGAGAGAAAGATTCACTGCAAAATAATGGGTCCGGAGTTAATAGACGGATAGTGCAGGTTACGCGAACTAGAAGAACTGCACTAGAAAAATTAATGATTAATGGGATTATTTATGAAACGAAGACTAAATTCTACAAACACCTGTGTATACTGGATGAGAAGCAATAGATCTAAAGTATCGGATTAGTTGTTCAATGAAGTCAGAAAGGATATTTAAAAAACTGGAATAAACCAAGGAAATACAATGTATTGATCCAAATACAGAAAACTGATTACTGACTTTAAATGCTTCCACAAAGAGCAAAAACAGAATTTTGCATGGATGGAAGTAAAGATAAAAGCTTACAACGAAAGATTGCTGAGAACGTGGGCTGCTAAAACAGCTACAAGAAATATCTAAAATCACTTTACGTTGTCTAAAATTTCCCGTATACGAAAAAAATGTCAGATGAAGAGGATAATGATGTACCACAAAAGGTATGAGATTTAATAGGATTTGTGGAACAATACGTCGAAATTTGAAGGGAAGGGCCCGAACTGCCACATTAATGAAGTTTTATAAGACAGTGTCTGTCCGAACACTGACATATGGCAGTGAGGCCTGGGTGTGGAAGAAGAAATATGAAAATTCCATTCAGCCGGCGGACACACGCTTCTTGAGATGCATTAGGGTTGTAGTCGACTTGATTGGTTAAGAAATGAGGATATACGGCGAGAGTTGGATTGTGTCCTCTTAAGGAGACAATTATAGAGTAGTGCCAGAAATGAACCGATCACCTCGAAAGAATGATTTCTAGATTGGTCAGAAGTTACAGTCCGATTGGACGGCGCGATCCGGGGCGACCGGTGGTTAGGTAGATGCCGAAACGACGAAAAAGATCTCCTATACGAGTATTTAAATTGCTAAAAAATTTCAATGAGCTTATATCTGAACTTCTAACCGATTCATTTTTACAATATTCCATTCTTGAGATATTTTGTTCACACACACCAATCGCTAAAAAGATGGTTTTTTGGGTTCAGGGGCTCTGAAAACGTGTGTTTCCGGTGAAAACTCGATTTCGAAAAATCGACACGAAAACAATAAACTACTTTTCATCCATATATATACATACATGGCAAGAGAAAGTAAAAACATATGTCCGTTATTATGCGTAAAAATGAAAAATATCATACAAAAACCCGTATTTGCCTCTAGGGTTTCATAATTTTGACTACATGACATTTTTTTATAATACTAATATCGGAGCTGTTTGTAGGTTTTTGTTTATTCCTACATTACATTAATTGCTTTTGCCTAAGGTCATTTAGATTAAATCCGAACCTAAATACGGAAAGCCATTGATTTTGGCTCAGCGATATTTGTGTGAAGCCGTAACAGACAATAAATAAAAATTCAGCTTTAATTATTTTCAGTTTGTTTGGTAGATCAGATGTAGAAACAATTATGGGTAATTTAAAGAAGAAACAAAACCATAATTTTTTTCGAATCACCTAATTGAAAGGGTACGATTAATCAACCTTTTGACCCATGCTTCCTTCATCTTACCTGAATGTTCTTTCCTTCTCTCTTCGGACCATTTCTTGGCGTTTGTTGGGTTTTCATTCTAACTCTTATGTTTTTTTATTAAACTCCTGAACTAATCTCTATTGCAGATGATTTCTGGTGTTATTTTGTAAATTCCCAGCTCTTTACTTATTCCTCTGTGCCTATTTACTTATTAACATTGATACCGGGTTTTCAAGACTGAAAAGACATAGCGTTCTTGAGTTTGGTCACAGGTTTTAAAAAACATTGTTACACTTATTATCTTTTTTTTCTAACTGATATACTTCAAAATCATCATTGTATTTATCAAAAATATTAATTTATTACTATTTTCAATTTCATTAACATTATAATGAAATTGTAATCATGTTAATTAACATTTATCAAAATTACTGGTTGTTCTATTTCAAGTGAACAGATTGTAATGTTGCAGACTTGTAAAAAAAACTTTACTTATGATTTTGTGCTTATTTAAAATGTTAAAGATTTGTTTGGTTAACCTGGACTCGTCCATTCTGTAAATATGGCCAGAAAATTGTAATCTTCTTTTTCTGATTGTGTATGAAACCTTTTCCACGTCTGTGTAGATTGTTTGATTTTAACCTGTATTCCGGTCCTACGTTCTTAAGTCCTAAAATCTTCGTTAAGATTTTTATTTCTTTTCTCTCTGGTTTTTCATGGTGGAAAATTTAATAGTTTTTAAGGTTTTTATTTATTTTTTGTTGTTTTTTAGGTCATCAGCCGAAAGGCTGGTTTGAACCTATGGAGGTTTTACTAAGTAAAACGAGGAGTTAGGTGGTTTACCAATGCCTTCCTCACTGAGTGGAAAAGTATTATCAGCATGCCAGGCTCTCTGAAAAGCACATATTTTCCACTTTGCAAATGACACCTTCACTTCATTGACCACAGGGTCTGGCTGTATAATGAAATTCATAACTTTCAGAGAAGATAACTCTGATTATTGTCTTTTGCAACTCTTCCTCTTCTGTTCTTAAGTGATTAAGTCACTTAATTGGCTGACCATGTGATAAGAAACAGAACTATTTATTTTAGCATTGTAACGAACAGATTGACTGTAAATAATTTGACAACCAACTTGTCTGTTAGGGGCAATTTATTTATTTATTCAAATTTAATATTTTTGTAGACTGTATACAGGTGACAAACGAATACATCCAAAAGGTTTATGTTTTTAAAATGGGCGTCGATTCTGAGTCCATATTATATATCGCACATGAGATAAGTATGTACTGTAGTAGTTTATCATATCGACTTACCTGTTGTACACTGCTACAGAATACAATTCAGGTACATAGAGATCATTTATAAAGCAGAGTAGGGGAAACAACATAACGAAGAGTAGGGGAAATCTGATACCGCTAATACAACTTGTTGAAAATGTCAGTTTAGTTTATCGTGAGACCCTGAAGAGAGTGTTTATGTGTAGTTATAGATTGGAAATTACTTACCATATTTTGTTATTAAATTAAAGGCAATAAATGCCTTGAAATGAACCTAATTTTTTTTTAAGTTATAGGGATGACAAAGGACAGATTACAGGATCTAAAAACTGTAAGTTACTACATTTTAAAATAATTTAATTACTTGTAAAAAACAAACAAAACAGTTTTAAGTATTTAAGATCATATGATAAACTGATAATATTTTATCAGTATTATTACAAAAACTTAACCGTATTATTTTGTAATACATAATTTTATTTAAAAAAAAGTTAAAAATTATAATTTTCAATATGTAAGGAAAATTAACCGGCATTGAAGAAGCTTTAAATTGACGTTTTTATTTAAATACGGATGAATAATTTAGTTTTTAAGTATCACAACCATGTCTTTTAATTTCATAATTAAATTTTTGAACTAATGTATTTTATTTGATTGTAATACAAGTATTCATCAGTAAATTCATATATCAGTAAATTTCCAAATTAAGACTTTATCGTGTAGTAGATATTTATTAATTTAATAGACTTTATTAATTTCAGAACCATCTATTTGATTTCTTCAGATCACTCATCAAAATTTTATTTCTATCTATATGAATTGAAACGTTTTTTAATCTGAGGAATGCTTCTTTGGAAAACTCTCCCAATACCATGTTTGGAGGACAAAAGTGTTTAAAATATATAGAGTTTGGACAAGTGTACAGTTCATTTGTCCATTTTTTTTTTTTTTTTTTTTTTGTTAGGTTCAGTCAAATCCGAAAACTTTTCTAATGTCACCTTCTTATCTCATCTTTGGTTGTCCTCACCCTTTTGTTCCTGTCCATAATCTCCATTTTTGGATAAAAATATTCCATCAGTTCGTGCGTCTTTCATTATTCTATTTCAGCTGAACCATTTCTATTTTTTCTGAATAACGTTTTGAACGATGACTGTATTTTGGTTATAGGATACATAATAGTAGTAGATACAAGAATAGAGAAAAAGATTAATTTTGTATTTTTCGTGATGAAATTTACAAAAATTCGCTCTTTGTTGATTCATTAGTCTTTACTTAATTTTGTTATCAAATTTATGAATATTTGTAATCACCCACTGTAACAAAATGTTATGAATAATTTTAAGAATGCAGTAGACCTATTTTGTTCATTTTTGGAGAAATCTAATTTCTGGTGAACTAGTGAATATGAAACTATATATGTTTGAAATGTCAATTATTATTTTCTTAGTACAATTAAGATAAAATACCTGATTTCAGGTGTGTTCAACATCATTATGACTAACATTCACGAGGAATGAGTAGAAAAAAATTGATAAGCCTGAACTTAACAAAACAAAACGTGGCATAAAAAAACCGGGAATGAAGTACCATCGTATTAAAACTTTGCATTTGTATAATACTTTGACATTACAATATCAAAATACATTTATAAAAGGTTTCTGTTTATTTAAAAAATTAATTAATTCACAGAAAATCTTTGGTATCAAACTTTAATTGGTTAAAATAAAAAAGTTGAATGACGCACAACAACGAGAAAGAAAATTGCAGAATTAGTTTTCTTGTCGTAGGCGGATGAGGGCGTTTAACAAGCAGCCCCCGTACTCTCGAGCAACATTTAATACACCCGAACTGTATTTATAAAACAAAATTTAATAAATATCATTTTTAAATTTGTCATCAAATATATTGTTGATAAAAATAAACTTATCTTTACAAAAAACTTTATTTTACATTATATGAAATTGTATTTTAAGTATGGATTACTGCAAGTAATTTCAACCATGTATATAAAATTTACGATTAATCGGACACAGATCATTAACGTAACTTTCAGTATCACTTAACAGAACTCTCTGAATCACTAGTAAAAAATGAAAGTCAATCCTGCAAAATCCAATCACATTATATTCACCTTACGGCCCCAAATATATCCCCCGGTTTACATAAACAATAAAACCATCCCAAAAACTAACACAGTTAAATATTTAGGAATCATATTTAGGACAAAAGACTCACATTTCACTAAAACGACAAACATTGACACGAAACAAATTTCTTAAACTATCTAATTGGTAGACATTCTTCTCTCCATTTACAAAAAAAATAAAGCCGTGCCATTGCGTTCTTTGCCCATAACAGGCAGGTAGAAAGTTAATTTATTTAAACTCGATTTGCTAGTTCCAGAGTTACAAAAATAGTTCTGTTTCTTATCACATAGTCAGTCAATATTTTATTGAAGGATTTAAGAACAGAAGAGGTAGAGGTATAAAAGACGTCAAAGTTAACTCCTCTAAGCGTAATGAATTCCATTATACAGCCAGGTTGGTCAATGAAGTGGAAGTGTCATTTCCAGGTGGAAAGTAGATGCTTTTCAGAGGCCTGGCATGTTGATAAGCATACTTTTTCACTCAATGAGGAAGGTAATGGTAAACCACCTCACTCCTCATTTTACTTACTCAAGTCTCTAGAGGTTCAAACCAGCCTTTCAGCTGATGACCTAAACAACAACATTACTTTCTAAAACCGATCTGGATATAATATTTCCATACTTATGGATCCGTTAAAACGGAATAATATTGCTCGATTACAGTCCTGCCAATCTAGAGCACTTCGAATTATAACAAAATTCCCTTGGTACGAAAAGACCTACCCTTGGTTGTAGGAAATTATACATATATATACTATTCACAATGACCAACAAATCCTTACATATGTCATACAATAAAACAGTACAATCAACATTTCCACAGAAAATTAGCAGGACATAAAGACGCACGCTGCCCATAACAGACAGGTGGAGTGTCAAATTATTTACAGTCGATCTGTTCGTTGCAAGGCGAAAATAAATAGTTCTGTTTCTTATCACATGGTCAGACAATTAAATGACTGAATCATTTAAGAACAGAAGAGGTAGAGGTGTAAAAGACACTAATCAGAGTTATCTCCTCTGAAAGTAATGAATTTCATTATACAGCCAGACCCTGTGCTTAATGAAGGGAATGTGTCATTTGCAGTATGGAAAATATGAGCTTTTTAGAGAGCCTGGCATGCTGATAAGCGTACTTTTCCACTCAGTGAGGAAGGCAAGGTAAACCAGCTACCTCCTCGTTTTACTTAGTAAAACCTCTACAGGTTCAAACCAGCCTTTTGGCTGATGACCTAAACAACAAAGACGTACTAATAAGTAAGATTACTTCAGTTATTTTAGCGTAAACATTCCCGAAGGGTATAAAGAGCTTAGACAGAGATTTGTTGCTACCTTAGTAATTTAGATGATTAGAATAAAACTATCTAGCCTACACTAATCCAAAATTACATTAGAAACATAAAAACAAAGCTCCATCAATGGGTAGTCTGTTTCCTCATGTAATAATTTGTACCATTGCCACCATCAGCTCATTTGCTATTGCATACATTGTACAGTCACAAATAAAAATAATAAGGGTAAATAAACAAACTTATTTATTGAGTATGAAACAGTTGATTTGGAACAGGAATAGAAGGGCTTCGTGCTTTTAGATTAGGGGAGAGAATAAACATCAGGCACGTATCCAGAAGGGGTCAAAAGGGGCATCCTTCCCCCCTCCCAAGTGTGTGTGTGTGTATGTGTGTGTGTGTACAAGGAAAATAAATGGAAACGATTAGAAAAAGAAGGCTAAATTTACGGACGCGTGTATAAAATGGATGAAAAAATGTTAGTAAATCAAATTTTTAAGACACTAAACAGTAAACCTAAGGTGTCGGATAAATGGTTCAAAGAAATCAGAAAGGATACTGAGAAAACCAAAATAAACCGAGAAAACGTAATGAAACGAACCAAATTGAGATAACTAATTGCAGACTTTAAGGACTTCCATGAAGAGCAAAAACAGAACACCTGGTGGACAGAAGAAAGGAGAAGCCTACAGCGAGCGAATGCTAAGAATGAGGCTGCAAAAAAGCTTTCAGAAACATCTAAAATTACCTTACGTGGCCTAAAATAAGTCCTAAACGCGAAAAATATATATATGTGTGTGTGTGTGTGTGCGCGCGCGCGCGCTTTTACTTTTTATATTTTGTTTTGACCCCTTCGAAAAAATCTCTGAATACTTGGCTGAGCTTGTAACGTAGGAAGTCTCCCTGAAAAGACTATACTTGAGAAGTCAAGTATCACCTGAGAAACAGCTTGAAATTTTTGGAATGAAATGTTTGTTTGGAATACCTAGTAAACAATCCAACACAAAATTAAAACACGGTTTTACCAATTATTAAAAAACTTATTGACAGTCATTCAAAACTTTGCACTAGTATCTTTAGTAAACTGATCAAATATAAGACAGCCATAATACAATTGGTCATATGGGTTCTAGTTTCGAAGATCACTGAAACCGCCCCATACTAAGCGAATCAAGTCATTCAAACAAAAGTTATTCATTAAATTGTTACACTCTACCCTTTGTGTGTGTGTGGCGGGGGGGTTAACAAAAACAAGACGCCTTATAATGCTTTAAAATCCCTGTATATTTCTGATCTAGCTAAAACTTTCACAATATATTTTATACACTTACAAATTTTACTTATTCAGGAAATGATCACACCTAGTGATTTTCCAGTGACCATGTAAGGAGACCAAATTTCAATGAGCACCCACCGAAAATCAATGAGAAAGCGGAGGTAATAACTGTGAGCTTCATCAAGTGAAAACCTGTGTTTATTGGTGGCAATATTTTAAATTATCATGTATCATTTTTCTATGTCCGTTTTTCACATCCAGATGTCTGAAACTACAAGAGACATTTGGGTTACTGTCTTGCGTCTTTTTGAATACATTTAATGTTCCTGATTTTTTTTGTGGATAAGCCCTTCTGTTTACATATTCGTAAAATTTGTTTAATTACATTGGCTAACCAGCAATGTGATATTTTTTACCCCAAACGTTTACAACTCCAGATTTAGAGCTTCTTCTCTGGCGCAAAATTTAAGCCCGTGCATAGCGCGGGCCCAGTTGCTAGTGTTAGATAAAACAGAAAGGAATAAAACACCCAGTTGTTTTTCCCCTTACCATTATCTCTAACCCTTTTACCATTGTTTTATTTTTTTTTTATAAAATACTCGTATTACGAAGGGACAATTTTTTTTTACTAATCATTAGGATATTCTACAAGAAAACAAATTTTATAAGAAAATACTTTGATATGATAATAGTATCAACGTGACGTTAAGATCCGCATAAACAGTGGCACATTCTTTTGTTCTGGCTGTTATCCACTATTTAGACCAAGAGGTCCTCGCTTCATTTCGCTGTAGACGTCGCATGTTTGGGTAGTTCCTTATGGCTAGCTAGTTGGAATCGTTATTTAGTCAATCGTGAAAATGACCGTTCTTCATAAGTTCTTTTACTGTTTTCTTTTTATCCGAGGCGGCGGGAAAACTCATTTTCATTGCCTCACGATGGGAGAAGTAGTGTTGGACTCAATTGAGACTTCCTCGTCCAGACCCAAGGAGGCCGCAACCGCCTACCAACCAAAAACCTGCCGCTCGCCACTTGATCCGACATCAGAAAAGAACCCTCCATCTCCCTTGGAACTGTTTATATAATACTACAAGGAAAATGTCGGGTTAAAAAATTTACATGTCAGTGGGGCGTGAAAGGGAACCGTAGCCAAAATTCCCCTCTCGTTGTCACTGACCAACACTCACTTTCTCACTTTCATTCATCTCTTTCATCATCAGCTCAGGAAATTAATGTGCCTACCTTACCTTCTGAGATCGAAACAGGATTGATTTACTGTGGGAGAGGGCGATTCCGCTGATCTCCAGATATCTCCTCCCTCCGCCGTCTCCCGACCACCCTCTCAACCCTCTTCTTTTACTGTTAGAAGTTGGATATAGTCGTGGATGGTGTTATTATTACATAAAAAGCTACGAAAAAAATAAGTTTTAAGATTTTGACTGAAAGGCCTTAATCTATTTTAAATTAATCTCTACTGCTACTTCAAACAGTTGAAACCATAAGCCCAGATTAGCAGCTAAGGGACTTGTAAACTAAAATTTTGGAATTTTGGTTCAATTTTATCGAAGGGTAATAATTAAGCAGGAGACTGGGAGATGGTGACTAATTTCTTAGTTTTATGCGGATACGATGCTTCCAACATCCAAGTTAATCGTCCGTCAAACCAAATCCAAGATATCGTACGAATTTTGCCTGGTGAGGACGTTAATCTATATATTTACTTATCGTTTAAAAATACAAGTTTTATAACGATTTAATTTTAAAGATCAGAGAAAGTTTTCAGAATTTTATTCAGTAAAGTTTCTTTAATTGAAAAATTACAAAAATTCACTTTTGTTATTTTATTTTTAAATTATAAATACTTTTATTGTACAGTTGTTGATGGCACCAACGTAATAACTAAATGTTGTTTTAAAGCTTAATTTTATTTTATTACATCATTTAATTACACCAGATAAGATTTAAATAACTGAAGCTATCATTACCAAACTATTAAACTTTATTATGCGCATTTATCAATGCACTAAAAATTATTATTTATTGTACAATTAATTTAGCCCTAGTTACATATATGTACCAAATTCAAACGCATACGACGATCGGCTGTTTAATTGCAGCCGTTTACAATGTAATAAAACATTCCTTGTAGAATAATTGTTAGATAGGGAATGCACAGTATTATAAAACTATTATTTTGTGCCATTAAAATGTTTAATGGCGTATTTAATGTAGCATAGTTTATCAAGGAAGACTTTAATTTTTTCTTTAAAAGTATTACAAAATAATCTTGTTATAATAGAGTAATCGTAAAGTTGTATTCCAAATAACAACAATGTGTTCTTAGAAAGTCATTGCACTAATTTTTTTTTAATTAATTTGAATTCACGTTGAGATCAATGTGGACTTATGGTGCCCAGCTCTTTGTTGCAGCGGCAGACAGTAACTTAAATTCGATCCAGGCCTTTCAGTCAAAATTCTTAAGACTTGCTTCAAGTGCTCCTTCTTATGTAAGCAATAAAACCTCCACGACAATTTCAAAATTGCAACAGAAAAGGAACTAACCGCGTCCTTCTATAGCAAATTTTGTGAACCAAGGTAAATGATCATCTTCTTTTTTCTTCTTCTTCTTCTCCTCCTCCTCCTCCTTCTTCTTCACCTCCTCCTCCTCCTCCTCCTCCTCCTCCTCCTCCTCCTCCTCCTCCTCCTCCTCCTCCTCCTCCTCCTCCTCCTTCTTCTTCTTCTTCTTCTTCTTCTTCTTCTTCTTCTAACCAAGGATTAGGCCGCAGCCTGTTCCGAACTCACAAACTATCATCTTTCTCATCATCATTATTCTGTCCAAGCGTGTACACCCCTTAGTTCTTCGAAGAAATCTGATCTCTACTCTCTGGATTCTCCGCTCTTGGGTTTTTGTTGTTGTCCCCGCCTCACTTCCGTAGAGAATAACTGGAGCTGCCATAACTTTGTGAACTTAATTTTTGTGACTTTCTCACTCTATTACCCAAAGTTTTGCTTATAGTCCTGCATATCCTCCGGAACTGACTTAATTTCTGCTCTATATCCAAATCAGAATCAAATCCCACATTACACCCTAAATAACGAAATAAATGATCTTAACAAAAATTATTAGAAAACAATTTTTTTAACATATGTTGCTTAGTAAATAAAGTTTATTTAATTATATTTAATCTGTTATTTAAAAAGAAAACACCAGTTTAAACACATTAGAAATATATTACTCATAAAATAAAGATATGTACGCAATCAAAAATCAACGGATCCTGAGCAGAAAGTTTTAGAAAATTCAGTTTTATTGATCTTAAAAAATTGCTAATTATTTACATTCATATGTAGTATTGGGTTTAATTGATAACCTGGTTTACACAATCAACGTCGGTTAATGACTGATAAAGGTGTTTTTAGTGATCATTTCCTTAATTGCCTAAGATCAAAGGAAGAAGCTTTCTTCAATATTTTAAAACCAACATGGCGTATTTTTCTGATAACGGAATGTTTTAACCTTTCCTAGAAGATAAAATAATATACGATTAATGTGGGGGTGAACGGAAGTTAAAATATTATCTATGTCGCTTCCATTTTTCATAGATTTGTCTGAAAAGTATGTTAGTTGGTACAAGGTTATGTAAAGGACTAAAATAATTATTGTAAATATAATATGACTTTTTAATATTGTATGATGTCTTAGTGACTCATTCGGAAGGGAACTCCACTGCTAAGGCAAAAATTCCCGGTTCCAATCCCAGCTAGAATTTAGCCCTAACCCAATTATATTAAACTTTATGTAAACACTTTAAGTAGTTTTTACTCTATTTATATCACGACAGCAGAAAAAGAAATAACACTTTAATTAACCCTTAAGTAGGCGCGAGGGTCTAGGTGACCCACATGTACATAGTTTTTCATTTTCCGACTTAATAATATAATTTAACAACTTGCGGCTCTTAGTACCTTCCTAAAACTGAACTGACAAACTGTGTTCAATTAAAAAATTCGTAAAAAGGTTTGTTTCGATAAAAATCAAAATTTATAGTGTCGGGGCTTCACTCGACCTCCAAGTGCTTACTACCATTACAAAATATTATCCAACAATTAAGTTAATTTTCAGTTGTGAGTCTTTCTATGTGTGAGTGTGTGAGTTACCGTTTTTTTGTTTTCAGTTCATTAAAGTGTGTTAGATTGTTCATACTGACAATCAAGCTAATTTATGGAATATTTTACGAGTATTGAATAAACATTCTTTTATCCTAAGGGTTTCATTGTTTTTCTGTTGTAACTAACCTACACAGGTTACAATTACAAATTACACAGGTCTACATAGGTTAAAAATTGAATATGTCACATATTTCTGAAGAGCAAAAAGCCGAACGAATTCGGCAACTTCTTTCTGAAGAAATTTAATCTGAATCAAAAAAGGAATACGGCGAATCAGACCATGATGAAGAAGATCACGTAAGCGATTTTAATCATGATTCAGCTTCTGAATTCTTAATCGAATCGGAAGCAGAAGTAGAGAAAGAAAACAGTTCCCATCGATTTTTTTTTTTTTTTTTTTTTGGAAAAGACAAAATTTGTTGGAAGAGAGAACCAGCGTAAGAGAACCAAGTGCCGTAAGAACTAGGTCTGTGAACCTCGTTCGTCGTTTTCCTGACCGATTCATGTGGTAAAAAATCCAAAACACGCTTAAATATAAAAAATCACGTTTGAAAAATAAAAGAAGTACACAATAAAATGTAGTATTAATTGTACAAACTGCTTGGTTTTGTAAAGTCATGCTAAGATAAAAAAAACACGTTCATATAAAAAAAATTCTTGCTTTATTAATTTTTTTAAAATTTATGCAAATTCATTAAAACGTAACAGATATACAATGAAAAGATAGGACTTAATAGTTAAAAAATATTGTTAATTTTATCTAATAACATATTTATGATGGGAGTCAAATAAACCCCCACGCGCCTACTTACGTTTTAGATAAGAGCGCGCCTACTTAAGGGTTAATTTCACTGTTATTTTATATCATTACTATTTGTTATATCCTGGAGTAAATGTAATGATACTTGTAAAAATATTGGTTAAATATAAAATGTATTTTTCTTCTATCAAAGGAAGAGCACATGCTCGGAAAAGCTATCATGTAAGGATGGACTTGTTTTTTTTTTTATTATAAACATCTAGATCTATGTATATGAGAAATGCATTAACAATTGTAGACGAACGTAGAAGAGGTATAATCAAGCCAAACGTCATCAATTTAACCTCAAAGTAAATAATATTTTACTGGTTGTTAGGCCATAAATCAAATGTTCTTCTTCTTCTAATTTGACAGTATAAATCCGTATTAAAACAACGTGGAGTTACAGAATTCAAATCTAGCGAACTGCTAGTAGCTAATTCAAAATATAGAAATACTTGAGCGTTTCAAAACAAAAACCATCAGAGAAATTTTTAAAATTTCTTGGCACGTCAGTAATAGATATAATCTATACTGATACTACAGTTAAAACAGTAAAACAGAAAATATCAATAATGTAGACTTAATGACTGCAAATTCTTCTTCGTATCCGTGCCTATCCGGTTTGGACGTTGGCGATAATAATGCCTATTTTGACCTTATTAGTCGTATCTGGAACAATTCCGTGGAGCTCTTTCCGAACCAGGTCCTCAAATTGGTGAGCCAGGAAATTCTTCTTCTACTCTTTCCCTCTATTTCCCCCTGCAGAAGATCATATCTTTTCTGATTTCTTATAATATGCCCGAGGTACAAAATCCTCTTATGACACTTAACAATTTTAACCGATTCCAGACCCTTGTTCTTTCAAAACTTCAACATTAGTGACTTTCTGGATACAAGAAATTCTCAATATTCTCCTATACAACCACAGTTCAAAAGCTTCAAGCCGACTTGCATTCGCCCTGTTCAAGGCAAAATTACTGACTCCAAATTACTTGGCTCTAAACCTTTTAGACAGGAATGACATTGGTTTTAATTTAATCAAACGACATAAATTATTTTATCTGTCCCACAGGTTTGTTTAATAAAACTGTAAAGTAATAAAAAGAGTGCATAGGGTATATATTTTTCAAGCAATCTACCTACTGAATATCTGTAAATGTGTATCTGTAAATCAAGTATTCTTCGATGTATTATTTTATTTAATTTTCAATAATGACATTGCAATATTGCAGGTTGGCATTAAAAAAGAAGTTAATGTTATTATTTATCATGGGAGCGTTTCTAAGAAAAAAATCATACCTAAGTAGAAAGTGCTAAAAAAACGATATTTACTGTACATTGTTGTTTAGGTAATCAGTGGAAAGGCTGGTTTGAACCTCTAGAGGCTTTACTAAGTAAAATGAGAAGTCAGGTAGTTGACCATGCCTTCCTCACTGAATTGAAATGTATCCTTATCAGCATGGCAGGCCCTCTGAAAAGCATCTACATTCCACCCTGCAAATGACACCTTCACTTCATTTACCACAGGGTTAGCCCGTTTAGTTATGAATTTCATTACCATCACAGAAGATAACTTTGACTACTGTCTTTTACATATCTACCTCTTCTGTCCTTAAATGTTTCAGTTATATATTTCGCTGACCATGTGATAAGAAACAGAACTATTTTTTATAGCCCTGAAACTATTCGAGTATACGAGGGGGTACCCAAAAGTATCCGGAATAGCTCTGCTGTGGGCGGAGCTTGTGCAGTACAAATTCCCGCCACTAGGCTGCTTGTAGCGCTACTCATTGCCAGTTCAATGCCATTTTGTTCGTTGATCTAGCTTGTTCTGTTCTCGTGCAGTGATTGTTCTCGCTAGTGATGTTTTGTGCTCGTGTCGTTTTTCATGATGGCAAGTTTTAATGAACAACGTGCGGCTGTGAAATTTTGCTTCTTGCTCGGTAAAAACGCCGCGGAAACAGTTGTAATGTAAAACACAGCTTACAAAGACGACGCTATTGGAAAAACCCAAGTGTACGAGTGGTTTTTGCGCTTTAAAAATGGCGACATGTCGATTGAGAACAAACCTCGTTCTGGACGACCGTCGACTTCCCGAACAGACGAAAATGTTGTGAAAGTGAAAGAAATTGTACGAACAGACCGACGACAGACCATTGACCAGATATCACAGGTTAGTGGGTTATCTTGGAGCTCAGTCCAACGTATTTTAACAGAAGACTTGACAATGAAAAGAGTCGCTGCCAAGTTTGTGCCTCGGGTTCTGACAGACACTCAAAAGGAACGTCGAATTGAAACGTGTAGTGATTTGAAACAACAGCTTGAAACTGATCCAGATTTCATGTCAAAGATCATTACGGGTCACGAGTCTTGGTGCTATGGGTACGACCCAGAAACCAAACAACAATCCAGTCAATGGAAGACTTCATTATCACCCCGACCAAAAAAAAGTCGTCAAGTCAGATCGAACATCAAAACAATGCTGATTTGTTTTTTTGATGTGAGGGGAATTGTCCATTCAGAGTTCGTTCCACCAGGCCAGACGGTAAATCAAGCTTTTTATCTTGAAGTGTTAAGAAGACTACGAAACAGCATTCGTCGTAAAAGACCTAATTTGCGGCAGACAGGGGACTGGTTTTTCCACCACGACAACGCGCCTGCACACACGGCAATCTCGGTTACCCAGTTTTTGGCGAAAAACGGCATGGTTTTGCTACCACACGCACCGTACTCACCCGATCTGGCTCCGTGTGATTTTTTCTTGTTCCCACGCATGAAAAGGGGCATGAAAGGTCTCCGATTTAACAACGTTGATGATGTCAAGAAAAAAACGACGGATGAGCTGGCAGCCATCACTGAAGAGGAGTACAAAAAATGTTTTGAACAGTGGAAGCACCGGTGGGACAAATGTATTAGTTGTAATGGAGAGTATTTTGAAGGGGATAAGGTTCTTTTGTAAAAAAATTAAAAATAAATAGTTTTAAAAAATAATTCCGGTTTCTTTTGGGTACCCCCTCGTAAATAATTTAACACTCCACCTCTCTGTTATGGGCAGATTTAGTACTACATAGAATCAGTAAAAGCGAAAACAACAAAACTGCGAGGAAATGTTTCTCTCAATTTCTTTTATCACACCTAATATAGTATACTATCTCTCATAAAAACACGAGACAATAATGAACATATTTTTGAGAATCGTTTGATAAAATTCTATCATAATTTTAACGAATGAAGGTTAGTACACAAACGCAGTAATTTTTTATATAATGTAAAATAAACCCTCAAATGAACGTGATCTTGCAAACGTTACGGGGATTAAGTATTTGGTATGATGATTCATACTTTGTGTTCATGTACATTAACACTCATATTAGCAGTACAATATAAAATAGAAACAGCTGTTTCTCATGAATTCACAAAAAAGATAAAATTGGATTTTTATAGAAGAAAATTACACACCTAAAATTTTTGCATAATAATTTTTAAAATACAGTAAATCCCTTTTAATTCGTGTACATCAACGGAAATTTTCCAGGACTTTTTCTTAAATAATGGGTAAATAGAACTGTTTCGAAAGTGTAACCTCTACATAGTAATCTTGTTATTTAAAAATAAAATCTATTAGAAAATAAAATATTGTATACAAAAGCACGCGCGCCCACACTCACATAAATGTATTTTTCCCTCATTTAAGGCCTTTCTAGAAGCTATTTTTGCCACTCCATTCTCAGCGTTTGCTCACACAAGGTTTTTTCTTTTCTTCTCTCCACCCGGTATTCTGTTTTTCCTCTTCATATAAACCCTTAAAGTCTGTAATTAGTTATCTGAATTTAGTTTATCTTTCATAAGTTTTCTCCGTTTTTTAAATATCGTTTTTGACTTCTATAAACCATTTATTCGACTCCTTAGGTCTATTAAATTTAGTATCTTTAAAATTCGTTTCATGAACCGGTTGTCGTCCATTTGATACAGGTGTCGGTAAAATGTTTTCCTTCTTTTTCTTATAGTTTTCAATAATTTTTCATTTTCCTTGTATACACACACTTTTTTCGAGGGGAAAAAATGATGCCCCTTTTTGGATATGTGCCTGAGTAAACAAAAAATTAATGATCAAAGTAGGTATCCTTTAAAATTGTATTAATATTTCCTTCAAAAAATGATTTTCATGATTTTTTTGTTTTCCAGGATTAATTACAATGTTATTTATTTTATTGGTCATGTTTTCATACAAATAACTAATAGGATCTGTTAAAACAAATTTATAAAATATTAACAGTTGTATACATTTTAAGAGGAGACCTTGAAGATTTTAAAACATAATTTTTTTTTAACTTTATTTTAATCCACCGGGTTGGTCTAGACGTAAAGTCGTTGCCAAAATCAGCTGTTTAACAGCTGATTTTCGGAGACGAAGGTTCCTGGTTCAAATCCTAGTAAAGGTAGTTACTTTTATACGGATTTGAATGCTAAACAGTGGTTACCGGTGTACTTTGATGGTTGGAGTTCAATTAACCATACTCTCTCAGGAATGGTCGGCCTGAGTCTGTACAAGACTACACCTCATTTACACGTCATACACATCATCCTCATCTCATTGGGTCATGGGGTTGTTTATTGTTCAAAATTGAACAGATTGCAACGTATACATAATTATTAGGAATTAAAAAAAAACTTTATTTTAGAACGGGAACTAAAACTCTGGAACATTTTAACACAACCAGCAGTTACAATGGTAATAATTTTATTAAATTTTCTTGTCACTTGTGTGAGGAAGTCGCCCAGTGGCAGCCCCTTTAGACAATATTCATAAAATATCTCTATTCCATTGCCTTTTCAGTCTTCTAGGTGGGTTGTGTGGTAGGTGAGCAGTGGACAAAGAATTGAATTTGTAGATTTACGTAATAATATAGTTAGCTGTGAAAACGTCTGTACAGTTCTTTACTGTTTCGTATACCATTTCAATCTTGAAATATTTGTGCAATGTTTTGTTATAAAAGTATGTTAGACATCTTGTGATAATGCGTATAGTTTTGTTCTGGAATGTGTGAATAAGTTTTATGTTAGATAGATCACTGAATCGTAGTTTCAAATAGGATGAAGAAGTACCTTGTAACAGTTTAGTTTCTGAGTAATTGGAAGTAGTGATTAATGGTGAATAAGACTGTAGATTCTGAAAAGTTGGTGTAATTTTGTTTCTTATGTGTTGTTTTTAAGTAACAAAAAATAATTATAAAAATAGGCTTAATCACAAAAGTGGGGTATTTTTTTTATGAAAATAATTGATTTTTCTAGAGACAACATTCATTTTTGAAACGATCACTATTTCAAGGTCTACTATGAATTTGTAGAACAACTTTTAATATTTTTTCAAGCACAATTTTTAAAATAACCTTAACCATAAAATTTTATGAATTTTTAAAACAAATCAGTGTTTTAAAGAAGCTGAGTACAGATCACAGAGCTAACTTATCTCTTTAGTATGACAGTAATTTGAAAAAAAAATAGTAACTATCTTTTCTTGTCGTGCCTATCCGGTTCAGACTTTAGTGACCATGAAGGCTATTTTGACCTTATTAGTCGCTATTGGAAAAATTCCGTAGAGCTCTTACCGAAAAATTCCTCAAATTGGTGAGCCGGAAAATTCTTTTCTATCAGGATTCCTTTTCACTTTCTCTTGCCTATATGAATATATAGGAAGGAAAGTATTGTTTTCATATCGATTTTTCGAAATTGAGTTTTTACCGAATCTACACGTTTTCAGACCCCCTGAACTCAAAAAACATGTTTTTAGCGATTGGTCTGTGAGTGTGAACAGAATATCTCGGAAACAGAACATCGTACGAACTTGAAACTTAAAACTTAAGTTAAGTACCACTAGAGAACCCTACACGAACATTTTCATCAAAATCGGTCAACCGGAAGTAGTAGTTTATTCGTGTAATTTTTCACTTTTTCGCGATTTTCTCAAAAACGGCTCCTATAATTTTTTTTAACAATCGCCTTATTTACTAAATTTGTTATGCTCTACAAGAAAGGATAGGCGCTATGTCTGCTGAAATTCTTGGGGAGGCTGTTTTTACGTTAAAAAATTGATTTTTTTAATATTTCGACTTTATTATGCATTTTGCATAATAAATTATGCTCAAAAATGTATGTAGAGAAAGTTGTTGACAATTTAAAATCCTACAACTTTTATTTCGAACATTTTTTTGTATAACGCTTGGTTTAGTGGTAATTAGCGATTTTCTGTTTTTTTTCTCACGAAAACGTGTAACAAATCAATTTTTTAAAATATTTCAGCCTTAGTATGCATTTTACGACAAAAGTATATAACCAAATTTGTAGGAAATTAAAAGATATACAACTGTTATTTAGAGGATTTTTCTCTAAAGAGCCTAGTTTAGCGTGAAAGAGTGATTTTCCGTATTTTTAAGCCAAACTGAGGTTGATTTTCATTTTGCGTCTTTCTCTCATGATTAAAATAAGGTTATGTTTTTTGAGGTTATTTTTTTGCTTGTTTCTAATGTTTTATTATTTATGTTATATTCTTATTTATTTTCATTGGCAAGAGAAAGTCGTGTGAGTGTTTCACACCAGTTTTTTCCCCTCTATCTTCTCCTGTAGAATAGCAACTGTAGTAATCATGAAAACATGTATTTTTCACGTTGTCTCCTATCTCCGAAGGGAACAAAAGCTTTGGTATTACTTAAAAAATAATAAAAGCACCTACTATACTTGAAAACAGCAGGAAAATTTCGTAGTTCTAATTCTTATTTCATGATATTAATTAAAAACTTTATGTCAGCTCTTCTTGTAGAGTATTATGTAAAAAATTGATTTTAAATTTATCATATTTAAATTTTGAGTTTGGTGTTCCAAAATTTAAAAACAATTACGATATTAAAATATTTTTCTACATTTTTTTTTTATCTGCAATTTTTGAAACCTCCATGAGTCTATTCTAATAAAAATTAGTATCGATAACCTGATAAAATTCAGTGTTTTCTCTTTTTTTATAATTTTATATAATTGTGGTTAATTCGTTATTGTATATGCGGTAATTGTACAGACCAACACTTTATGGACATCAGTTAGTGGTCACCATCAACAAAAACTCAGCTTTTAATTTAATTTTGACTACTGATGCTTGAATGACAAAACCATTACAATCAATCTATACTTTGTAATTATTAGCCTATTTATACAATAAAACAATAAAAAAGTATAGGTCAGTATAAAATAATTAAATACGCTCTTGCTGTAGTAAAATGGTTTGTATTTTAATAATGTTTTCTACCAAGGATAATGAATTGAAAATAAGTGATCACCTTGGTAGTTCTATCAAATAAGAAATTTAAAAACGTTATGCTTATTAATAGTCAACTTTCTAAGATAATTTAAAAAATCTAGAATATTATTATCGTTACAAATTATGGTTCAGAGAGTACAACAAAACTCATGATGGAAGTTAACTTTATCACCACCTCCGTTAAGAGCGAAAGCTGCATGCAACTTAGCTATTTCATTCAAAATATGAAGGTGCTATGCAACATTTTTTTCCAATAAATTAATTTTTTGTGATTATTGAATGTGTTATACGCATATTCAGTTATTTAGGTAGCACATTTTGCCGTAACACTACATTTTTCAGCAAATACTAGTTTATAATGGAGTTGTTTTGTAAAAGGTTTTAAGATCATTTGAAATTTTTTCCCACTAGAATCCAAGACATTATCATTTTAGAATAAAACAACTTTAGCCAAACTCTATTTCTTCTTCTTCTTCTTCTTCTTCTTCTTCTTCTTCTTCTTCTTCTTCTTCTTCTTCTTCTTCTTCTTCTTCTTCTTCTTCTTCTTCTTCTTCTTCTTCTTCTTCTTCTTCTTCTTCTTCTTCTTCTTCTTCTTCTTCTTCTTCTTCTTCTTCTTCTTCTTCTTCCTCCTCTTCGCCTCCTCCTCCTCCTCCTCCTCCTCCTCCTCCTCCTCCTCCTCCTCCTCCTCCTCCTCCTCCTCCTCCTCCTCCTCCTTACAATTATTCCTCCTTAAATTACAGATGGAAGATATTTCATCATGAATACTGGTAGCTGTTTAGTATAGACAACAAGAATGTACTACTAATCTTGTTGAATAACTGCAAAATTTGTTTCGTTTCTAAAAAGAAAATATACCAGTGTTGATCGAATGACGGATAATGAGGATGTTTTTAAAAATATCGGCAGATTCCTAAACTTTCTGATAGTAGATGTCTCACAGATCTACACGTTTCTACTTGGAAAAGGTTTCTATTTCATGACATTGTTGGTTTTTGAGATTCTTGTCACCAGGTTAGATGTTTTCAGATTTTTAACTGTGGCGTTGAAAGTCTGTTGCTCGTTAATTTGTTTATAAATCTGTTGCTTTGATTCTTATTTTGATGTCTGATGCCCAATAGTAATATTTAATTCGTTTCTGTAGACTATTGCTGTGAAAGTTTGACATCCGTTAAGGCTTGCTTATTCTCTATCTTAAAAGTTTTCATGTTAAATAATATCAATCAAATACTTTCTGATTTCGTTTTACTTTCAACAGTTTATTTCATTGTCATTTTTATTTATTCATTCATTAGCTTCTCAATCCATGTTTACTGTGTTGTTGTGGCAAAATTTCATACTCATTGAAAAAGAAGGCCTATATGAATAAATTCCGTATTATCTACATGGAAAATGAATAATTAGGCTTATATTAATTTATATGATGAAAATACTAAGTTATCAAATCAATCGCAGTACATTATCTACTATTTGATAAAGAATTGAAGCCACTAATTAGGAAATTATATGTTGTGGACTCACCAATAAGCCTAATAATCCGGTAATAAACCGGATTTTAACAAAAGGAAATTACTTTAAAATTATTATTTTATTTAACAGTTTTAATTACAAAATAACTAAGAGTTTAAAAATAAGAAGGAAATTATATGTAATAATTTTTTATAAATATTGGATTTGAGCTTTCATTAACGAACGATACTATAATAAGCACGATAAATTTAGGCGGGTGGGAGTTTGCTGTGTACTTCTCCACTTCCTCACCTCACCCTTCCCACCAGTCGAGCAATTTCTCCTCTCTTACTGCTCTGATTGACTTGAAAATTATACCTTATTTTAACGTGTACTCCACCCTTTACGCTCAAACAATGTACTCCGCCTATAATATCTAATACACATCAAGTGATAACTTATTTGCGACGTATGCGTTCAAAAAAATTCAAATTAAAAGAAAAAAAATGTCAAACTGTTCTATTTTCCAGTTTAAAAATTAGCTTAGCGTATTTCATTGCGCGTTTGTGTTATTACCTGTAACGTTTATATTTCGTACGAAAATTAAAAAAAGATATAAATTACATTACAATTTACTGTATATATGTAAATACATTACAATTCTATTTTTACTTTATTTATATTAATAATATATTATCCAACCGTAATAAATAACAAATACAGTAAATGAAAAAGTACAGTGGTAAACTACTTTTATTTTAATCTAACACGTAAAAACAGTGTACTTTTTGTAACACTGCAAAGAGCGTAAGGGAAGTACTGTGAGTACATAGGAGGTTGTGGGATACATGAACGAGAACTTGATCCGCCTAAATATTTCGTTCTTTGTATTAGATAAACAGAATATCTTAGTATCAGTGAAATTCCTGAAAACCTCTCACTAAAGAATTATGAAGTCGGTTACTATCACCCGTATAAATATCTCAGATTAATTGTTTCGTCTGAAGGAACTTGTGAGAGATATCAGGAATTAAATGAATCATTGTAGAGCTACTCTTTAAAGACTAATGCTTTTCAGTTAGTAAAATACAAATGAGAACGAACAAGTTAATAGTTACATCTGTGTTGGAGTAATGACTACGTAAGTATTGCGTTGAATGTTGGCAAATGAGGTTCAGGAATAAACAAAGACTGAACGTCTTATAGATAGACTGGTTACGAAGATCATGCGGGGTCTTCAGAGTAGAGCATGTCCAAAATGAAGACATAAAGCAAAGGACAAGTTCTCAGAGTACCATAGTAGATATATTGGAGATCTGACAGTTTGTGTAGGCATGTTCAAAGAACGATAGTGGACAGATGACTCCAAAGAGTCATTCCTTTTTCATCCAAAAAAATGTTAACAAGTGGTCGCCTTCGGAAAAAAATGGATACAGGAGTTGAAGAACTAGTTTATTTTCTTTCAGTGTCACGCCCTATTGTTTTGCACATTACCTCTAATGCAGAAGATGAAGAGTGATAGGTAAAAAAGAGTGATGAAAAAAATGACCTTACCGGAAATCGAACCCCTGGTCTAGAAGCCAGTTGCGTTGACCAATACACTACGGGTCGGTCAAAATCTACCGAATCTAATGAATAATCTCAGAGAAGGTAACTGAATATATGAGACGATGGGATGTAGGATGTGAGAAGCGGAGAAATCGTTAGGGCAAAAAAGAAAAAGAACAAATAAAGAATACAAAATTTCTAAACTATCTAAAAAGTAGTATATCCTTTTCTTATCACATTGCCATCCAATTATATGACTGAACTATTTAAAAACAGAAGAGGTAGAGGTGTAAAAGACACTACTAAGAATTACATCCTCTGAGAGTTATGAATTTCACTATACAGCCGGACCCCGTGGGGAATGAAGTGAAGGTCTCATATGCAGGGTGAAGAGAGGGTGCTTATGGAGGGCCTGGCATGCTGATAAGCATACTCTTTTAACTCAGTGAGGAAGGCAGAAGTAAATCACCTCACTCCTCGTTTTTACTTAGTAAAACCTCTAGAGGTTCAAACCAGCCTTTCGGCTGATGACCTAAATAGCAACATCTTTTTCTTCTCACAATCAAGGATTAGGCTTCCGGCTGTTCCGACTCACAGCAGCGACAAACTATTGAATTATTGTCATCTTTTACATGACCTCCTAACATCTCTCTTCCACCTTGGTCTGTATTGTAAAACACTGAGGGGATCCTTCCCTCAGGCATTCTCTCTACGTGCTCCCTCCATCGATTACGATATTCTGCAACCTTCCCGTTCAGGTTGTAAACATCCAGTTCCGTTCTTAAGTCCTCATTTCTTAGTTAGTCCCTACGACTACAACCCTTTGCAGACTACAACTTCTTTGCAGGAATCGCATCTCTGCCGCCTGTACTCTACTCTCCTGTGGTCTGGTATTAATCCACGACTCACTCCATAGAGAAGGAACTGGGGCAGCCATCACCTTGTAAAACGTTATCTGGGTTTATTTTCTTGTTTTCCTGCCTAGAATTTTGCTATTATTGCCAAACACTGCTTGGAATTTACCAACTTAAGTAGTATAATATAACTTTAGTAGTAAATATATATTGTTTAAAATAAATTTACTGTAATCCAGTCTCTAAATTTTATTTTTTCATTTGGCCGATAACGATTTAAAAAAATGAAAACAACAAATCTGTACATCGTTACGTCATACTTAATACTCTTTAATGTACCGTATTTAAAAATAAATAAATAAATTCACGTGTTTGAAATAACTTCAAGGTAAATTTTTGTATAAAATATACATTAAAAAGTAAACATTAAGCAAAATATAGAGTTTTATGACGAACAAAATGAATGTCAAAGTCAATGTCGTCAAAATATTTAAGGAAAATAACAACAGCAATATTACAATTTTGCACCATCATTTTTAAAAACCAATATCGGCTGATTTATTGCTACATTCCAAATTAAATATAATTGAACTATTAAACGCACTCATACCTCGTGTATAATTAAAAAATAAAGAAAAACTAACTTAACCGTTAAAATATGTTTGTTAGTAAACTTTTAAATATAGCAATACAGTTAAGTATTATTCGTTTTACAATACTTTATTTGCACATTATAATCTTAGTTAGGTAAGTTTAACTTCCTTTTAAGATAACGGCAGAAAGCTGAAACGCATGAATGAATTGTTCAGTACCACACCTGTTAATAATAGGTGTGTGCGAATCATTGTTTTACACATTGTTTTAGATGTCCAGTAATAATTTGCATAATAATAAACAGGTGATGGAATTAAATCAATGGCCTTTCTCTTTTAACCGATTTTTCCATTACCCGGCTCTTTTCCAAATGATTTACTTTTTCTTTTTACTGTTTTTTATTTTATTTTTTTATTTCGATTTTTTGAAATCGAGTTTTCACCAGATAACACGTTTTCAGACCCCTAGACCCAAAAAACATGTTTTTAGCGATTGGTCAGTGTGCCTGTGTGTGTGAACAAAATAAATATTGTACGATATTGAAACTTGAAACTTAAGTTAACTTGAAACGCATGAATGATTTGTTGTTTGGTACTACTAAAGGACCCGACACGAACATTTTCATTAAAATCGGTCAACCGGATGTAGTCGTTTATTCGTGTCATTTTTCAGTGTTTTGCGATTCCCTCAAAAACGGTTCTTACAATTTTTTTAAAAATCGCCTCATATACTACATTTTTTATCCTCTATAAGACAGGGTAGGCGCCTTGTCTGCTGAAATTTTTGGAAAGGCTGTTCTTCCGTAGAAAAAATAGGCCTTTTAAGATTGCGGCCTCAATATGCATTTTAGGACAAAAGTGTATATAATCAAAGTTACAGAAAATTTAAAAACGTATAATTTTTATTTGAAACATCTGCTTAGTTTAGCAGTAATTAGTGATTTTGTGTTTTTTAAATGAAAAACTGTAAAAAAGTGGATTTTTTAAGCATTAAGCATTTTAAGCATTTTTCTCTACAGAGCCTAGTTTAGCGTCAAAGAATGATTTTCCGTGTTATTAAGCGAAACTAAGGTTTGCTTTCATTTTGCATCATTCACTCATGATTAAAAAAGGTTATGTTTTTGATGTTAGTTTTTCCTGTTTTTTTTTTATAAATATGAGTTTGCATTGTTCATTATTTGTCTAGGTAAAAAAAAGTCGTGTGAGTGTTTCACACCAAATGTTTTTAGTTATGTTGACTACCTAAGAATTCATTGATCTTCTTCAGACTAAATTTTCAACTCTTGCCTAATAACGTCATTTCTGATCTTGTTCTTAAGAGTGCAGCTCTTCTCTGCCCGAAGAAATTTTATTTCCACAGCTCTGACTTGGCTTCGGTCTCTGTTTGAAAGCACCCATACATACTTCGCTGTCTTACATTATAATTTATGAATTTTCGTACAATTGTACCTGAATCTATTTGTTTTATTCTCTACATCTTCGTCCTTCATAAAAGGTACTTCACACCCAAAATAACTGAAACTAGATATCTGTTCCACAATCACTTAGTTCATGACAATTTTCGATCTCACTGGAAAACTTTAGCTGTATAAAACATAAAAAATATGAATAGTAGTCATTTCCTTTTTCATTTCTGGTGAAAATTAGGTTTCAAAACTTATTAGTTTAAAATTTAAAAAATATGAACATAAATTAAAAAATATAATTCGTTTTAAGAATTTCTTAAAATTTGTTAACCTTATCAATGAAATATGTTTTTAATTTTATTTTATTTTATTTTATTGAGGAAAATTATGAAAAAAGAGAATCAATAACATTTTTTAAATTTTAAAATGTTTTAAAATTATTTAAGAATGTTTTACATCATATAATTTGTATTTCAAATATTGCAATGACGTTGAAAATAGACCAAATAAAATCTTGTGCATAATTTTTAATTAAAACCAATAAAAGTAGCCTATTATGTGAAAGTATAAGTTCATAGTAATCAAGTAACACAAATGACCAACGTTTTCAGTGTAGGTTTCAATGAAAATATTCTTGTACATATTCACTTTTAGGAGTTTCCGTTTGAAATTTGTTGATAGACTGTTAAATTAATAATACTGTTCCAAACTGTGGTCTACATAATCAGCATTAATGAAGTTTTGAAGCAATAAGTGACCTAAAAGGAACCTGAATTAATCAAACGGTACGCCCTTTCCAATTTAATTAATAAACAAACTTCTAAAATTTACTTATGGGCTTCTATGGTAAACTAAGTGAAAGAAGGGGTAACGTAGATACAAAAAAATTTATAAGTTAATGGATTGGACATAGAATGTTTTACATGCCAAATAAATAACTTTTCAATGACCTTCACCATGACAACCGTAAACTAAATCCTTAATTTCGTTTCATTATTGTTACGCAACATAGTTTTAAAGTGCTGTTTACTTTAAAACTTGTCAATCAATGTGAATCCTTTGAACAATTTACAAATTGGAGAGTTTGTTTCACATGTTCGATTAGATTTTATATGATTTATTAAATGGTTAAATTGACACTAATTCTTTAAAATTAAATTATCTTTGATGTTGTTACAAATCGAAGTAGCTATTTGTTGGAATTTAATAAAAATTATTGTTTTCACAAAAAAATTGTTCACTATAAAAACATTCACTTGAATATTTCTGATATGATATGAAACGAAATATAAATATATTGGTTTCTTTTATAAATAATGCCAGGTAGACAATTTCGAGCCAACCCAAGAACAGATATAACACTGTGATAAAACCTGCGTGTTTGTATGTGATGGAATGCCATGAAATGATTGGGAAGGCTGGTCTAAGAGAAGCAACGAAATTCGAGAGAAAGATTCTTCTTAAGATAATGGGTTTAAAAAGTAGATGGACAGTAAACGGTATGAGGAAAAGAAGAACTACGCAAGAAAAATAAAAGTGTAATCAAGATAAAAAGCAAACGAAGACTAAACTTCTACGGATACATAAATACAATAATATAAAGGGTTAAAAAAAGAAATATTGTTCGGACACTAAGAAATTGACGAAAAGTGTCAGATTGTTTGGTTTAAAAAATTAAAGGTTATGGTTTAAACAACAACAGAAAGATGTATAGTTAATTGGAATAAACCGAGAAATTAGACAAAAATAAGTTCAGACTAATGATTTCTTACTTCAAAGGCTTTCACGTATTTTTTTATCATCAGTCTCTCGACTGTTTTGATGTAGTTCTCCAAGCTGTTCTACCTTGCGCAAGTCTTTTCATATCTACGTACCTGTAACACCCTACATCTTTTGTAATTTGCTTTGCATATTCTAACCTTTGTCTCCCCCTACTATTCACTCCCTCAATACTACCCTCCATTATTGATAGCCCAATACCTGGATATCTTAAGATATGCCCCACTAGCCTATCCCTTCTGGTAAGAAGAAAAACAGTCGGACGTTAAACGAAAAAAAATTCTTCTGGTAAGATGCTTCCTTACACTTTTTTTTCATCCTCTCACCTAAGAACTCCTAAATTACTTATTTGTCCATCCACCTAATCTTTAACATTTTCCTATAACACCGAATTTCAACAGCTTCTATCCTCTTCCTTTCTACAGCCCCTATCACCCACGTTTCACTCCCATACGATCCAAACATAGTGTTTTAAGAATTTTTTTCTAATCTGTAAGTCAATGTTTGTAGTCAGTAAGCTGTTTTTCATTTCAAAGGCTTTTCTACCTTCAGCAATTCTACTTTTGATATCACTAGTGCTTCTACCATCCTTTGTTATTTTACTCCCGAGATAGCAGAATTCCCAACTTCCTGTAAGTTTTCGTTGCCTACTTTAAATTTCCCATTTCTTTTAAACCTTTCTTGCTGTTGCACAACACTTTCGTTTTGTTCTTATTAATTTTCATGAAGTAATCCTTTCTCATGATCTCATCCATTCCATTTAAGACATCCTCTAGTTCTTTCTTTGTCTCGACTAATACTACTATATATCATCGGCGAATCTGAGCATTTTTATTGTTTCACGTATAACAAAAGCAACACCGGATAGAGAGAATATAAAAGAAAAACTGCAGTGAAAAAAGTTCCGAAAATATGGGCTATCAGACGAACTTCTAAAAATATCTGAAGTTACTTTACGTGGTCTGTTTTGACCCTCAACGAGAAAAAATTCAAGGGAATATCTTGAGAAGAAAATTAGGGAGATGGAGAACATTCTGGCTGATATCTTATATTGGTTTGGTAGGTCTTTTCAGTGATGCAGTTGACAGAATCAAACTGTTGTTTAGGTCAACAGCCGAAAGGCTGGTTTGAACCTCTAGAGGTTTTACTATGTAAAAACGAGGAGTGAGGTGGTTAACTATTGCCTTCCTCACTGAGTGGAAAAGTATGGTTATTAGCCACCAAAAAATATTGGCCTTCCATAAAGCACCTACTTTCCACCCTCCAAATAACACCTTCACTTCATTCACCAGGGTCTGGTTGTGTAAGGAAGTTATTACTCTCAGAGGAGATAACTGTGATCAGTGTCTTTTACTCCTCTACCTAATCTGTTCTTAAATACTTCAGTCATACAATTGGCTGACTATGTGTTTTTAAACAGAACTATTTTTTGTAGCCCTGGAACCAGCAGATCGTGTGCAATTTAATTTAGTACTTCACCTTCCCGTTATAGGAAAAGAATCAAACTATAAATTACATAAAAATAACGTCTTCGTCAAAAAGTAACTATAAAAAGTAATTTGTGAAAAATGTTTCTTGAATTTTGTCAAATTGTCACATTCCATTGTCTCCTGAATAAAATAAATGTAGTTTTAAAACAGTCTATGACTGCGGAGAACGCACTTAAATAAACGAGCCTTGGTGGCACTTGGTGTCTGGGGATTACTATAGTAATGTATTTTACAATTACATTAATGCATCCACATGTTAAATACACACAACTAATGGATATTCTCATAACATACACATAAAATGCATTTACTAATACCTGAATGGTAAAAGTTCAAATACATATTGTATTCCACTGCGACAAAGGCTCCTTAATAATAGTTTCTTTTAAGATAGAACTTTATGACCATTCCCTATTTCTTTTTTTGGCAACATATTTTGTAAGATAACCCTACAGTGTTTCCCACTTATGTAAAAAACTAGCTGCCTATTCCGGCTTCACCAGGGTTTAATTTTATTTTATTTCAATCATTTTTAAATTATAATTATAAATAAATAATAAGATTTTATGATTTGGAAAAATCTGATATATATAAATACATATTTGGACAACTCCACTGAGTTTCAGCCATCTACCTCGTTCGGAACTTGAACAAAAAAATATTTTTTGAATGACGTTGAATACCGTTTTTAACCCCTTACGGGTAAATTTTTGAAATCGCTGATGTGTAATTTTTAGTGTCATTACAAGTACAGTAACATCTCTAATGTGTTTCAATCATCTAACTAGTCCAGAACTTAGTAAATAAAAAATATTGGTTTAAAGGACGAACACCCTTTTCAACATTTTAGGGGTACATTATGAAAATGATCAAGGGGTAATTTTTTAGTTGCACTGTAAATAACATCACCAAAATTCATTCATCTAACTCGTCCGGAACTCATTAAAATGAAATATTGGTTTAAGGGTTTTTTTTTATCCAAGACGGCGAGAAAAACTCATGTTCACTCCCTCTCGATGGAGGAAGTAGTGGGACTCAATTGAGGCGTCCTCGTTCAGCTCCAAGGAGGCCGCAACCGCCTACCAACCAAAAACCTGCCGCTGGCTACTTGATCCGACATCAGAAAAGAACCCTCCACCTCCCCTGGAACTGTTTATATAATACTACAAGGGAAAGGTCGGGTTAAAAAATTTACATACCGTCAGCTTAATTACCCTCTCGCTGTCACTGACCAACATTTATTCTCTCACTTTCATTCATCTCTTTCATCAGCAGCTAAGGAACTTTGAGATCGGGACAGGATTGATTTACTGTGGGAGAGCGCGATTCCGCGGATCTCCTCCAAATGTCTCTTCCCTCCACAGTCTCACGATTACCCTTTCCGCAAACTGAGCGACCAACTTCCAGCTCTCTTCATCCAGAAGCAAAACCCTTGGTTTAAGGGTTAAACACCATTTTCTTCTCCTTTAACTAACAAGAAGTATCTAACAATTTTCATTCTTGTATCACGGTAGTAGGCTAAATTGATTTCTACGGCCTATTTCAAAAATATAAGAAAACAAAATAGGCTATATTGTCGATTTAACAATATTGGGCAAAGCAGACTAGTTTGTCGGGTTAGACAGATTATTGGCCACATATTTTGTATTAATCTTGCAGAACTTTTTGTCGTTTGAACCAATAACGACCGATTTAAGTAGACTGTCCTTAGATATTTTTGAAAGCTGTTCTCATGTGTGAAAATGTTTTATTTTGGTACATATTTTACTAAATGAAATAGAATAATCAAACAAAAGAATTTTATTTACCGGCATCATTGAAAAACGGCATCATTGAGTTGGTAACGTGCTCGCCTCTCATCATGCGATCTTGGGTTCGAATCCCACTCAGGTACGGCATTCATACGTTGCAAAAAATTATTTCATCATTCACAGTTACAACCCAACGTCGTCGCTAATGACTGCAGTAGTTGATGCGACGTTAAATAAACAAAGAGAGAAAAAAGAAATTTTTTTCTATGGCTACAAAAACGAGTATTCTGTCTTCTACGAAAACTGTTTTTCTTTTATTTTTGCAAAAACATGAACGACATAAAAAGGACGGTAAAACGGTTTTTGTTAATAAGAACGTACTTTTTTTTTATTTTAGAACTTTTTAGCCACGAACATTTTAAATCTTCAAACTATAAAAAACTCAGCTATTTAATTTCTAAAGTATTCGCTAGGTAGTTTTAGAAAGAATATAAATGCAATTAAAACATTTTACCATTACGTTATGATGCTTTCAAAATTTTTAACAGTCAGTTTAGCTAAAATAATTTTCAATAGGCGAATTTTGAAAAAAGGCTCTTCCTTACATTTAGTTTACATTAATAAAATTTTATACCTGGAATTCCCTCGAACTCTGAACCAGTTTCTTTCCTGATTTAAAAACACGCGATTAAATATAAGTAGTTTAATATTGAATTGTTTTTCAAATGCATGCATAAAACACATTAAATCTTCTTGTTGGATGTCCAGTGGTTAACAATTACATCATTGGAAAATTACGTGCAAGGACAACTACTCTGAATGATATAATAATGTATTTCATAATACCAAACATATTGTTATTCCTGTCTATAATTATGAATTAATTTCATTCGGTTTTATATAAATGCTACGATTCACTTGTCATGCTTTTCCAGATCCATTCATTGTATAAATTTATGTTAATAATATCCTGGGTATCCTACACGGTGTTTCATAAGTTCTAACAAAAGAACAAAACTAATAGTATTTGGTAGTGACATAACTTGGTAAGAAGACAGTAAATACTGTAGACTACTGTCGTTTCAAACGTTATTTGTGTTTTTAATGAACAAGACATCAAAATATTTCTCATTTTGATGTAATTCCGCTAAAAATTTGTAAATACTTTTGTACGAAGTCATTTATTAAACAGTGGTTAGAGCGCTATACTGCACTGCCCAATGCACAGCGGAAGGTCCCGGGTTCGAATACGGGGTCTGGAATTATTACACATTAAGAACCACATATATTTTTTTATTCACACACGTAATTTCCAAGTTACAGATTTTACATTGGTTTTTGAAACAATAAAATAAGTTAATTACTTATCCACACACACAATAAATTTTCTAATTAAATTAATTTTATAACACAATAATTAACCAAACTTACAGCAATATTATTATAACACTAACTGGGAAAAAATGTGGTTAGGTATCTCATTGAAAATCATGTTGAGACACCATATTTTGTACCGTAACTCAATAGTAATCGCTAATAACCAAAGCTTCTGATACGACTTATAAATAAATTTAAAAAATGTTACACTACTTTTAATTGTATGCAGTCGATGGTGTAACACTGGGCTCTTGAAAAAAACAATTTTGGTGCAAACTATTGTATAAAATAAATATGTTTCATATATTTTGAATCAATTGTAATACAAAATTAAAATTAATTTGAAATCTTACAAGAAATTTTTCTTTAAGAAGCTGCAGTTTTTCCTTTTATATTGTGCTAGTCATTTATAAGCCTACCTTAAAAATAAACTTAATTATCTACTCCATTAAGATCACAAACTTGTTTCGATACTCCGTCTTTTTCTCTCCTATACACCCAGATGGCTGATACTTATATAATAATTTTGGAATAAGGCTCTTCCTTTATACTTAAATTATTAACATTTTTTTCTCCCTATAATCAAATTTTCTTGTAGATGAAATTTATTCTAAATTCCTTTTTTTTAATTCTAACGAATTCACTTTGTAACCCCATTAAATTTCTTAAAATTAATAAAACTCTACACATTGCTCTCCAGGAGGTCAAAACATACTCTTCACGCAAAACTGTTATTGTAAAAATCTGTACTACGACATATTATTTTGACGGGTTTCAGGTACTTCGTTCCGCCAACCCTACAGTAATCATTAAATTACAACGCTTTCAATCCAAATGCAAAGGGATTATTGCAAAAAAAAACCTGGTACGTAACGAAACGTTTTATAACGACTTACACATACCATTTATGTTAACGACATCATTCGTCAATCGTACAGACGTTTAAAACAGAAATTTTCTGAAAACGAAAATCGACTCATACGAAACCTCTACAAAACACATACCTAATTTTACCCAGTATACCCCACACAGGCTTCATAGAAAATGGAGTAGGGACATTTCGTAATAAATTTTAAAAAAATACCTTGGGGAGTCTTACTTCTAAGTACTGTTCTCCCCTAAGTCATTTGCGTGATATTTACACCTACAATCAAAAACGCAATCCTTAAATTTACCAGTTGTTTGTACACACAATTTTAAATAACATTAATGAAGTAAAAAAAGGTAGCACTGAAAGAAATGACTCGGTTACCTCACACGATCTTTTAGTTGTTTCTTTTTATTATGTAATGTAATTGTATATTTTTTATGTCAATAGTAAGCCCTACTTAGTGACAGTTATCAGCATGCCGTCTTGAGCTGAGAAGAATAATCTGTGACACTGCATGGTTCCACCAATCCATTAACTTTACAAGAAACAAAAACAAAATTTTTCTATTAACAATGACCTGATTTTAGAGTTGTATTATATTTATCTCAAATAATATCTTCTAAAGTGTTAAAAAATTAAAAAGAATTCAACTCGGATGGCTCAATCAGAACTAAACAAAAACATTATTTAAATTGTAACTAAATTCCGAAAAGTAACATTATAATGTAATAATTACTTAAAGCTATTTACTTATTGGTTGGCCTGTTGGTGCAGTAGTAAGCATAACTGGTTTCTTATACCGGATACCGGGTTCGATTACCAGTTAGGTCTGACATTTTTTCACCTGTATATCACCTCATAGCCTATCATTACCTACGCACAAGCCAACGTCCATGTGGCCATCAGCACTAAAAATAATTATTAATCAAATTTTGAAGGTACTTAAATCTATTTCATTAAAACCTTGATTTTCATATCATACTAATAAAGAAGTAATTTAATTATTCCATGTTATTTCAAGTTCAAATTTTTTAGATCATGTATTTAAACCGATAAATCTGATTTAATGTATTATAAATGGAGATTCTATTTACCTTTAAATACAGAGGATTTTTTCATTATTTTATTTATTTTGCAACTGTAGAAGAACAACCAGCAAAAACTGTTACAACTAAATTAACAAAAAAAATTTAAAAAACCAACCGCGCTAATGACTTTGAGGAGGGCACCACCTAGCGATATCTCTCCAGATAACGATAAATGTGTTCATTTTAAATTATATTTTGTCTACGTAGTAATGTTACAGTTGCGTTGATGTATCATGTCTCTACTCCATCAGCGTTTCAGTCGTCTTTATGCGATTCCTTGTAGGTCCGTAGAGTTCATATTGCATATTAAGGGATTGTTATGATTTTGAATTTTTTCTCTGAACCTACGGTACAGTTTTCGATATGTGTCGTTGACGTAAGGAACGCGTAAGTCATCGTGAAGTGTTCTATTGGGTACGTAACTCGGACAATAATTAGTAATCAGTCGTAAGAATTTATTTTGAAAACGTCGTATTCGTGAAATTACTGATGCCTTTGCTGCACCATAAATTTGACTACCATACATCCGGATCGGTTGAAGCATCCCCTTGTGCGTCAAGAGTTTTGAAGCCATGGGTAGTTTTGACCGCTTGGCTAATAGCCTGTACAACTGTTTCAGCAAATATAGAGTTCTGATGAGCAGATTTTAAAAGTCTATATGGTTGGAGGACATTTTCGAAATTCTGCTAAAAATTTGAAAATTTTAATTGGTAAAAGCCATAATGAGATATTGCGATATAAATAACTAAGAAATTGAATTTAAGTTTTTATAGTGCTACCCTTCTGACGAAACCGTTTCGAAAATATGTTAGTTCTTAAGGTTCGTTATGGTGACAGGAACGTTTTATTTAGATGTATATCTTATTTCACATGTATATGTTACTTTGGACTGATACAAAATGTTGCGAAATAAAAGTGTAAATTCATGTCAATGTATTTTTGAAAAATTAGTTCAGAATAAATTAATGTTATTGCATGAATTAAGTCGCACGGATCAGAAAGAAAAAATATCAAAAAGATTGCAAAAAAAAATTTGTTATCCAACTCTATTGGTTACAAAAACAAATATTCTGACTTCGACAAACTTTTTTGTTCGTTTTCTTTTTAGTATGTTATAGAAATAAAATGAAATAAACTTTCTTTATAAAAAATCAAAAGAAGTTCATAAAACTTCTTAGAATTTTTTTTATAATTTAGTCGTTAGTTTTCCAGAGATTAGGCACGAACATTTTAAAATATTTAAACGCTCAAAAACTCTATTTAATTTTGAAAGTATTCACTAGGTAGGTTTAGAAAAGATATACAATTAAAACAATATGTTAGTATTCCTAGATAATTTTGTTTTCCTCTTAAAATTCAGGTTTTTACAAAATCTGATAAAAGAAATTTAATAAATTTATTACAGTAGTTGGCGTTGTGTTAGACCTTAAAATTTTACAATAAAGATAAAGCGTAAAAATAAAAAGCTTTTACAAATGGACGGAGGCATGGACTTAAAGAATAATACCTAAACTCTCACTGACCTTCAAAGATAGAGTAGGGAAAATAAACAGAGAAAAGACTTAATATTCATTCTATGAATATTAAGTAATATACAAAATCACATGGTGTATCGGAATAAAACAGTAGTTTTAACAGTGTCTAAACTATTATTAAGAGAGTATAAAAGTTGTTTATAAATTTTATGAACTTATTACCAGCAAGATTAGCTTTTCACATTAATTTTTCAATAAAAGTTAGTTTAAATTTTATTATTTGACCAGAAAATTAAAGTTTTTGCAATTATCTATTATTCGTCTCAAAATAACAAGAAGAAACGAACTTGTAGAAGTAAAACTACTCCTAAGTGGTCAGAAAAAATAAAACGTAATATAAAACTTATTTTAAAATTATTTTTCTTTGTTTAACAACTAATGTCCAGAGAAATATTAGTTAAAAATGGTTTTAATTAAACAAGAATTTGATATTTTTCTTCTTAAATTATTTGACTACATTACTGAAAGTTGGACACCACATTCGCAATTTGCTCTCTATAATGGGCTACCCTCAAAAGAGTGTGCATACTTAAGTTTTCCAGTCTCTAATGTTCTTTACGTACAGGAAGGTGGGGAATTCTGCTATCTAGGGAATAAAATAACAAAGGGCGGTAGAAGCACAAGTGATATCAAAAGTAGATTTGCTCAAGCTAAAAAAGCCTTTGAAATTAAAAACAACTTACTGACTACAAACATTGACTTACAGATTAGGAAAATTTTTTTAAAACACTATGTTTGGAGTGTAGCATTATAAGGAAGTGAAACGTGGGTGACATGGACTGTAGAAAGTAAAAGGATGGAAGCTTTTGAAATGAGGTGTTACAGGAAAATGTTAAAAAATAGGTGGGTGGACAAAATAAGTAATTTAGAGGTTCTTAGGCGAGAGAATGAAAAAAGAAGTATATTATGGAAGCATCTTACCAGAAGGAGGGATAGGCTAGTGAGGCATATCTTAAGACATCCCGGTATCAGTCTATCAATAATGGAGGGTAATATTGAGGGAGTGAATTGTAGGGGAAGGCAAAGGTTAGAAAACTTTTTAAAGCATATTGCAAAAGATGTAGTGTGTTACAGGTATGTAGATATGAAACGACTTGCGCAAGACAGAACAGTTTGGAAAACTGCACAAACCATTCGAGAGACTGATGACAAAAAAATGTTCATCAACTATGAGCACTTCCTTCCAGTAAAAAACAATATTGATAGCAAATACTCATACAAACTTCAAAATACAGAAACAATTTATTGAAAACTTTGTGACATGATTTCATTATGATTATTTCCGATATCGTATCTTACGATCCCGAACAAAAAAGGAAACAGATCTTCGAGGAACCAGTGTTTAGAAAGATATAACCAGTTTAATGAAAGATATAAAATTCAAGAAGAACATGATTAAAAATTTTGACAAGAATGATTAGGTTGAACGAAACCTGCAGTTTCAGTTCAAATCGAAACCATTAGTGTGTGATTAAACGGAAATTTATTTTTAACTTGTTCTTTTTTTTTGTTTTACACTTGACTTTCATGCACATTAAAGCTAATGCAAACAATAAAGGAGGATGTAGTGATGAGATATTCGAATATAAATTATTCGAATAATTCTCTTTCGTTCGACTATTTTTTAAATATTTCAAATATTCGAATAAAGGTGAATGAATAAACTACTCACAAACACAGTTTAAACTTTCACAGTTTACGGACTCTGAATAATTTTTCAGTTGTCGAATTCATTTTTTTTTTTTGTTTTACGTCTGACTGTTATGCAATTTCTCCTAATTGTCGAATTAAGTAAAATAATCTCACTGTAACCATTAATCATCATACGAATAATAATAAATAATATGATCGAGTGTAAAAAATGGAAAAATTACCATTTTTAATGTATTTAAAAACAGTCATTTCATGGTTTGTTATGTCTGTTTATGCGAAAGTTGCCGGACGCAAATCGCGCTGTCTCAAGTAGGAAGAGAAATAGAACGCGTGAGGTTTGTTTGTCAAAGAACAGAGAAACATAGGGGAGAGTGTAATAAGTCACATGGGAGAAAAAAAGACAAAAAGAAGACTAATCGAATAATATTGTTTGAATAAAAATTCTTCGATTATTAAAACTATTCATTCATCACATGACTAGGCGATAGATGAAAATCAATCCTGAAAGACATTAAATCTGACCGGGAATTGAACCGTGACTGCTAGCATAGAAGTCAGTTGCGCTGTTCAATGCACCAACAGGCACGTCAAGTCAAGTTAGTTTATTTAATACAATCAGGCATATATAATTTTTTGGAAAAAAATTCTTTCCTGATTTAGACAACAACAAATTTATAAATTTTTCAAATTTTTTTTGTAAATAATTATTGTACTAAAATATTCCAGATTTAACAAAAAAGTTAAAAAACTTTTTTTATCACCCGGTAAAAGAATATGCGACGTGGTTGTATTACAACTTGAATAACAAGACGAAAACTTGTAGCCAAAGTTTATTGTTTTAGTAAAGTACGTCAACAGACTCATAAGTTCTATTTAACCATAAATAGTCAAACCACGCATGTAAGCAGAATATAAGACCAATAAACAATATTGTAGTTGCGTTACATTACATTTATTTCTTAATTTTATTAACAAAATATTATATAATTCCGTGCTTAAAATATGAAATAAATTTCAAAACAAGAGATGATATCACTTTTTTACCAAAAATGTCTTTTTACGATAATAAAGTATTTAGGTAGGTATTACATAAAAAAATAATGTTGTTTTGGATTGTACGTCCGACTGTTTTGCACAATAATGTTAAATGCAGACGATAAGGAATGGTAGATGAAAATAACTGGTGAAAAAAGCCAGACCTGACGGGAAATAGAACCCAGAGCCGCTGAAGTCAGTTGCGATGACCACTACAACAAGAACCGACCAAAAAGTACGTGATGTATTCAAGTGTTCCATGGAATGACTCTTAACTACATTACGTTGTTAATATTTTAAAGAAAAGAATTCTTCTTCTTCTTCGTCTCCTCCCTGTCATCACACTCTCCTGCTCCTTTCTATCTCCTACTCTCTGTAGCTACTTCACTTAGGCTATCTATCTTGTTCCAGCATCAAAAAAGGGGATTCTATCTCCCTTCTTTGAAGATACTCCATTTATTTATCCGCATTGCAACAACTGATTATCTCGGTTACACTTTTTACCTGTAACTCTTACACGTCTTTGAAATATTCCTGCAAATTAAAGTTATGAGAAATCCCGATGGAAACACGTTTCGAGAACTTTTTTCTCGCTTTCTAAACATGTCGATATTTAATAAACTATTTAATCCAAAACGCTACTATAATTTTTTCCTCAAAACTTCCTCAATTAGTAACCAACTGGAAAATATTTCATTAACTTTTTCACACGGACAGAAACAGAGACTAATCGCTAAAACCATGGTTTTTTTGGTTCTCGGGCCTGAAAATATGTATTTCCGTTGAAAAATCGACATGAAAACAATACTTTCCTTTTCTACTATATTCATATAGGGTAAGAGAAAGTAAAAATAAGTCTCAAAATTATTCTATGCAAAATAATTACAAACTTCAATTTGTTGATGTACTAAATCATGGTTTCAAAACAAGTTAGCAAATATTTTTAGGATTTATCTGTTTCGTTATTTTTTATTTAGATAATAATTCACGATGGCTAACTGCCATGTATTTGATTTAAATTTAGTAATTTTTATATTTTTATCAACTTATTTCTAAGGTTATGTAGCCTATTCATTAAATACATACATTTCCTCTTTTATTGTTGTAATTTTATTACTAAATAAGTACTATTAAGAATCACATTGACCTTTATGAACTTAACCGCATGGTCTTTAGTTCTATTAAACCCTTCAAGAACCGTTATTCACGTAGGTTCGCAGGTGTAGCAGTATTAATTTTGATCGTTGAGATATAGCTTGAAGCTAAGATATGTTCCTTGTAGACTATATATACATACTATAGTTATAAAAAGCCTCTTATGTAGCATTGTGAGATAAAAAGATGTAAAAACAAAACGAATTTATGTCTTGACTTCAGGTCTGCACCTTGCTCCTTCGGCGTCGTTGTGCATTGTATAATATTATATTTCCCCTCTAATTATCACGATGCTGATAAATATATGTAAGTTATGTAACGAAAATTTTAACTAAAATTAAATTTTTAAAGCACAAAACACCAGGTTATTTGTAAAACAATTTTCACCAGATTGGGGGTAGAGAATTTAAATCCTATTACATAATGTATATAGTCTTGAAAAAAAAACTGGTAGTTGAAATGGAAACCACTACAATAAAATTTATGTTTGAAAATAGATATTTTATCATTTATGCACTTTTTTTAAGTTAGTTTTCGTGCGTCAAGCTACATTGTACAAGTAAAAGTTTTAGAGAATAGTACAGGTATTGTACAATTTACTACTTTAGAGGAAAAATTAGCGTTATTACCTAGAAAAATAATTCGTTTACATAACTTCATTACGTAGAAATAAGTGACAGATAAATGAAACATAATTATAATACAGTTAAATTCTTTTTTGTCTTTTACTTTTGTCTCTGTCAGAAAACTTTTGATAAGCACTTAGTATATTGCTGTTACTTTTAAGTTATTTCAGCGCCCCCGAGGTCTCAGCGTCGTCGTGCACCTTATGATTTGTTTACTAGCTTTGTGTGAACGTTTGGACACGTTTCTAGCTGCTAGTAAGCTGTACTTTGTACAGTAATACACAATATAACTCAGTATGTTTTCAGAGTATTGGAAATAATTAACTAGCTCCGTAGGAACCGTCATCGATACGCTCGTACGTCCTGCTACTACTAGACTAATAAACTAGCGTCGTGGGAATAGGGCTTTAGAAAACACTCACATTTTTGTGTACCGTACATAAATACTAGGTACTATTTGAATTATTAGTTTAAAAATTAAATTTTTTTTTCAGCTTCTATTTTGTCATCGGAAACTGTTTTATTTAAGAAGATAACACCTCAATGTATGGCTGCATTATGTTAGATTTTTAATTTGAATTGATTGGTGTTTATTGTGTGGGGCTGTCTGCTGGTCTTCTTGTAATGTTGGTTGTTAAACCGGTGTAAGTTAACAATTCAAAGTGACTCCTTAACCGTTGACTAACAGGGTTGGCCTATATCATGCAATGTAGTTTAAACAAGGTATATTAATATTTCAAAGTTGTTACAAAATAGGCACAGTATAATTTATCTAACTTAGGGAGAGGTTAAGAAGGGAGTTGCTAATTATTCATCAGGTGAATAATGTTGCATACATATTTACTAATAAATCTGTACTATGAACAATCGGATTATTATTATTATTCAAAAATCATTCGAGAATTTCATGACTTTAATTTTTGAGTTTTTTCTTTGTTGTTAATTGCATCCAGAAAACTACCAAATTAAGTAAAGGATATGTCAATAACTTATAAGTTAACTTAACACATGTTACTTCAGTTAACACATTACTTGACTCATTTACAACACGTTCGGCAAAACGGTAGCTACGGCTGTGCGCGCTGGAGCCCGCACGGCCTGGAAACTACTGGGTGACTAAGAGAGAGTTACTGTACTTTCTTTTCATCATGGACAATAGTGCAATACATCTACATTTATTATTGCCCATATCATATTATTATACTACCTACATTTATATTGCCATACTTTATTATTAATATTTTTATAATGTAAATCAAAAATAGTTATATACAATTAATTTTAAATTTAATACCTAGTACATATATTAAGAGTAAATTTATATTGTTTTAGTCGGTGCAACGTAGATTTCGAAATTTTTGATATTTGTAAAATGTCACTTTTTAACAAGTTAATAAATTAAGTAGATAAAGTGGCGCAGGCATCAACAGGGCTATCAAATCGATCATTTCACTCTCTTCGCTAAATTCGTCAGTGCTACTTTCTTCATTATTAATTTCGAAACGATCTAAGACATTGTCTACTACAAACTCCCTCTGGAAGTACTCACTTTCAACTTGTTTTCCTTTGCTGCACACAGCCTGCTCAAACCTTTCCGAAATCAACAATATTAGTAGGGCCTATAAGGATTTAGTATAATTGTCATTTCTAAATTTTTACAATCGGCAAGGTAGGCCTAAGTAAAATGTTGACTGGACTGAGGCAGTTTCATTAAAACTGTAAAACTTAAAAATATAACCATATATGAGTAACCGTATATGGAAAGCAAAATTTAATATGATTTAATTCAGTTCTTAAATATAAGAACATAAACCAAACCGATAAAATATTAGTGCTTGGCAAATTTTAAAATAAACTTAATAAATTATTCTCAAACAAAAAATCAACGTAAACAAAGAAGATAATCAACAGTCAGTGTCAAGTTTTTTGTTTACTACAATTATTTATAACAAAACAATAAAACGCAGTGTCAAATGTGTTTTAAAAAGTGTTATACGCATTCAAAAACTACCTACAACAAAACTTTAATGGCATTAAATTAATTAACAATTCATAATACTGTATAAATTGTACTTGACATTACTTTAAAGGCTATGCAACAAATAGAAACGCAATTGAATCGTAGGTATGTACAATAGTATTAAGACATAATTTGTAAATCCTGACCTTGACACGATTAGACAATATAGAAACATTTCAAATTTAAATAGACTATGTATCATAATTTAAATTTTATAAAGAAAATAATAAAGTTTAAAAATTAGTAATTTCAAAAAAATATTACTGTGAAATTAATATTCATGATGAACTAATTCACAATTATATTTTTTTATAGGTGATAAATAAAACAAAAGAAGAAGGCGATGATCCAGCTGATTGGGAACGATATGGAGCTGTTGCTAATACAGCACTCGACATTGAGATCGATGAAAATGCGGGCTACATGGATCTCTTTTTCCGAGAGGTAATTATCTATTTAATATTTCTTTTATATGGTAAAAGACCATGTTCCTATTGAATAACAATGTCTTTTCCGTTGATCATTGACAAAAAGAAGCCATGGCTTTATGCAAAGAAAACCTTAATCAATCCTCTTATAGACCTTGTAACAAAATAATTGAAATTTTTCCTGGCGGAAAAATGATTATCTTATTCTAATTTAACAAAGCCCTTTTTTAGATTTAAAAATAAAACTCTTTACCTAATCATTTCTTTTAAAAAAACCATTTGGTATGAAATATACGACTTTCTCTTGCCAATGCAAAAAATGAACAATATATCCTAATAATAGTAATAAATCATTAGAAATAAATAAAAAAACTAACCTTAAAAAACATAACCTAATTGTAATCATGAGTGAAAGACGCAAAATAAAAATCAACCTCAGTTTGGCTTAAAAATACGGAAAATTACTTTTTCACGCTAAACTAGGCTTTGTTGAGAAAAATGCTCGAAAACTAGTAGTAGATCTTTTAATTTCTTTTAATTTTCTGTAAATGTAATTATGTAGCTACATTTTTATCGTAAGATGGATACTACGGCCGAAATCTTAAAAAATCTATTTTTATACAGATTTTTTTTGAAAAAAGAAATTAGAACATCACTAATTACCGCTAAATTAACCCTTATACAAAAACATGTTTGGAATAAAAGTTGTAGGATTTTTAATTCTGTACAATTTTTATCACATACATTTTTGCACTAAAATGTATATTAAAGCCGCAATCTTAAAAAAATACTTTTTTACGAGAAGAAAGCCTTTCCAAGAATTTCAGCAGACATGGCGCCTACCCTATCTTGTAGAGCATAAAATAAGTAGTAAATGAAGCGATTTTTAAAAAAAAATCGTAGGAGCCTGTTTTAAGAAAATCGCAAAAAAGTTAAAAATGACACGAATAAACTACTACTTCCAGTTGACCGATTTTGATGAAAATGTTAGTGTCGGGTTCGGTAGTAAGCCTAGTACCTAACTCAAGTTTCAAGTTTCAAGTTTGTACGATGTTCCGTTCTTGAGATATTTTTGTTCACACACATACACACATAGACCAATCGCTAAAAACATTTATTTTGGGTTCAGGGGGTCTGAAAACGCGTAGATCTGGTGAAAACTCGATTTCGAAAAATCGACATGAAAACAATACTTTCCTTCCTATGTAGGTATATTCATATAGGCAAGAGAAAGTAAAAAACCAAGAAAGGCAATTTGTTTAATTTTTTAAGGTGTGTGTTTTGCCATATACTATTCTATATTCTATAATGGTACAATATATTTGAATTTTTCTAATATGAGTTAATTACATCAGATAATTGCCCCCATATCAGGCAGGTAGAGTGTTAATTTATTTGCACTCAATCTGCTAGTTCGAGGGCTGCAAATAAATTGTTTTGTTTCTTATCACATGGTCAGCCAATTATATGACTGAAGCATTTAAGAACAGAAAAGGTAGAGATCTAAAAAACACTAGTCAGAGTTATCTCCTCTGAGATTCATGAATTTCATTATACAGCCAGACCCTGTGGTAAATAAAATGAAGGTGTCATTTGCAGGGTGAAAAATAGGTGCTTCTCGGAGGGCTTGGCCTGCTGATAATCATACTTTTCTACTCAATGAGGAAGGAAATGGTAAACCACTTTACTCCTCGTTTTACTTAGTAAAGCTTCTAAAAATTCAAACCAGCTTTCGGCTGATGACCTAAACAACAAAATCAAATAAAAAGTTTCGTACTTCAACAAAAGAATCAATCTTAATAAACGCAAAATTTAGGCATCATAACATTGTTTCCCAGAAAGTAAATACGCAGTGGAATCAATAGACTACTTATTCAAGGTCAATCATGAATTGAAAAACAAGAAAAAATTCCTTAGAAAATTTGTGAGCCAGTCAACAAAGACAGAATATAGATTAAACGACCATAATCAGACATCTATAAACGCATAAAAAAAGATCACAAACACGTTCAAAAGAAGGAGAGTAAGAATTTACGGATACTTACACAAAATGAACAAGAAAAGAACTACAAAACAAACCTTCGACATCATAAACACCAACAGAAATAAATCAAAATGGATAAATAAAACAGATTTCAAAAAACCAAAGATCAAAGATAGCGAAATGAACAATCAGAAGAATTCAGGAATAACATAAAAAAAATGTTAATTTCAATAAGATATCACTGTAAGGATAAGAAGAAAATGTAGAGAGGAACGAAGGAGAAACATAGTTAAAAATATAGAACATAGAACATAAACATAGAACGTTTAAAGAGGAATTGGGAGGAACGACGAACAGAGAGGACAAAGAGAAGGAAAACATGAACATATTCAAGTTCTTACGCTCTCTTACACAGGGAATAAACGTAAATAATTAATTTATTATAATAACAGGTTTCGATCGATTTTATTTTTTATAAACGTATAAAAGTGGATCTCCAATTCTACATTAAATCTTTTCACGGGTATAAATTCCGAACTTAACAATTAAATTAATTTTAAATGCTTAATAACCTTGATGACTCAGTTTGTATCTTGTAAGAGGAGTTATTGATTCGGTCCATGATTTGAATCGCAGGCTGATGGTTGTAAATTTTCACAACAAATTATAAATCTGTTTGTCGTTTTACAACCGAGTTTAAGTTATTTCGAATTAATATTGATATAATTTTTAAAACTACTAAATAACTATCTGTAAGATTCTGGTGTTTGAATTTACAAGGAAAAGTTTTTATTAAAATATAATATTTTCTGTTATAGTGATTTATCAATTTGTGATCCAGTTAAAATTAAAGTCTACTAACAACTTAAATTATATGAAATATGGCATATTAAAAAAAATCTTAGGAACATCCTAGAAAGGAAACCAATAAAAAAAAAACTTTTTACTGGTTTTTTTAGTTTAAAAATAATGTGCACTCATGCAGGAATAGTCGTCACCTGTAAAGCAGATGACACTTGATCAGGGCAAACTGTATTTACATAATACGGTAAACTTAGAATTCATTAACCATAAAGGAAGAGACAAAAGGTTATTCAACACCTCATGTCATGCTTCAGTTAATTTTTTACACTGTTAAACAGAATTTTATAAAAAAACAGTAATAAAAAAAATCAAAACACAAAAGTTCAAAATATTTATTACTGTAAACAGTCCGACCTATAGTTCTTTTGACCTCAAAGAGACAAAGCATGGCGAATCAATAGATTCAATGAATATCAATCTCATTCTAAGAAAATTATTGCTGGTGCAACGGTTTCTGGATCGAAATTATTCTAAAAAAATTACGAATAGTCTAACTTTATTCTTTTGAAATTGAAGGGTAGAATTTAAAATGACAATAATATTGTAACATCAAAGCCTAGGTTCATTCAAGATGTGGTTATAATAATAATAATAATAATAATAATAATAATAATAATAATAATAATAATAATAATAATAAACAAACTTCCTTTAAACGTTTAACAATCATTTATTGACAAAATTTTAGTACGATAATGTCATTTAACAATCAAAACAATAAGGTTGCCTGTCCACAACCATTTACTACAACCCTTACGTGCACACACTATTAACGTAATTCAGAACCGGTCCCGTAAGGTAGGAATTCCACCAGAGTAGCGTGGTAAACGTTCTCGCAAATGTTACTACTGTCAGTCTATAACTTGATGGCCTCCGGCAGAGCGGAACAATATGCGGATTGTAAAACCATTTCAGAAAACATATATCTAATTTTTTTAAGTAATTGAAACTTATCAGAAATGATGTATTTTATAAAATAAAGTATTTTGCATGTTTTTTGTGCAGTATTGTATACAATACGTTTAAAAAAATGTCAATAGTTACTCAGTATACTGTTTAGTAACAGATGAATAAAAATGCCGGCTACAACAAAAATGTAAGCAACCTTTGAGGACTGTCAGTAAAACACATTGACAAGTGACTTTACAGATCTTGTACTTCAAGTAAAAAATCGAAGTTAAGAGTACCCGGAACGAAAGAATTTGAAAATTTTTACATTTCCGGATTTTGCAAATTATTAAATAAATTATTAATTATTAATAAATTAATTATTAAATTATTAATTATTCTGAGTTTTCTGCATCCAACGATATAGGTATAATTTTGTTGGGGGTTTTGCAATATTTGTTTATTAAAAATATTTTGAATCCTTACGTTATTTTTTAAACGTTACCATTTGCATAACATCTCAATTTTTTGAATAACAACTGATAATTACATAGTTTTTTTATTTTGTGCGATATTTTTTGTTTTATAACTAAGTTAGCACCAGACCACCTGTGAATATAATACTGAACTATTAGAAATAACATATTGAATTATTTAACGTATAATGTATGTGTTCTCTTTTAGTTTTTCCTTGCTTCCCGTAAATAGAAATTTTTGACGCATAAGGAACATTTTCTCTAGCAACTGTGAATGGATTTTAATGAAATTTTTACCCAGCCTTTTATACCATAATTCCAATGTATTGAGTTAATATTACAGTAAAATAATATGTTTAAATATTTATTTTCCACTTCAATAGGCAAAAAATTATGATTTTCAAAAGCGGTAATTTCAAAAAAAAATTTCTTATCTTCCTGACAATAAAATTATTAAGATGCTACTAACTCAGTGGGTGTAAAATAGCCTGTAAAGTAACCACAATAAAATTGGATAGGATAACTGTAACAGTTTTTGAGAAAATGTTTCTTACATTAATATTACGGAGATAGGCATTCCGGATCCCCTTAATGTGGTTATAACAAGCTGTAAAATTTGAAGTTAGGCAGGAAGGAGTTAATTTTGTATACCATCAGAGTGAGCATTTATTTTCTTTCTGATTTTAAAGGTAGTTTCAACTTAATTTCGACAAAATTGCAGTTAACACTCTTTATCTCTGTGGTACAGATTTAAAATTCCGAAAACTCATTGATTTTGGTACTGTGAATAAATTTTAAAATCATAATGTTTCCTATACCTTAACACGGAAGCAAATGCAGAACTTTGGGATTCATTTCGAGCTAACTGTTAACTGTCCAATTGAAATGTCAGAAAATATTCTTTCATGAACTGTCGGAATTGATAACGGAACAAAACCAATTCAAAATAATAATAAAATATCTTGTATTGTTTATAAAGAAATAAATCTTACAATAAAAAACATAACGCTTATTTCTAATGTTAAAAATTGTTACTTAATTTTTTAAATATTAAACATCAACTAAGTTCTTCAATTTTGTTAACTTTATCATAAAATTTGTAATAAAACCTTGAAGGCTCAGTTTCATTTAAACTGAAGAATATTTTTTGATGTAAATAATACTAAAAATTAAACGAAATTTCTTGTACCATTCAGTCACTTATTTAAAACATTCTCTAATGTCACAATAGAATAGTTACACAGGCTTTCCATTATACCTGACACAATTGTCCATTATCTTTGGTTGTCACTCCCTTAATAATATTACAAAGGAAATACATTACATATTGGTTATATTGAAAGAAGAAAAAACATTTTGAAATCATTAAGATGATTCTTTTGTTAAAAATATATTATATTTGTAATACTTTTTTAATGTAATAGTTTATATTATAAAGAACTTTTTGTCTCTTCTTATAATTCTTTTAAAGAATAATAAAAATTGAATTGTTAAAAGAAGGTCTTACGTATAATGTGAAAACCTATTAACATTACCTATAAAAATATTTAATTTATGAATCTGAATAATTTTATAATTAATTATTCACTTGCTTTTGGATCAGCAAAACTGGCATTGTAGCAACTTCTGAGAAAATAAAATAATTTTTTTCAAAAATTGACTACCTTATGGAAGCTTACCAATAATGAAAGTGAGTCACCAATTTTAAACTTTGCAAATTAATTAATCTTGCGTTAAATCTGTTTGAAAACAGTGACGATGTACACTACTAAACCGTGCACATAGGCTATAGTATAAAATACTGGAATAATACCAGTACTACATATAATACCGGATCTGCCAGAGCAATTCTAATAGTGTGATTTTTTAATTTTTAAATAAGACAGTGTGTTAGTATTTTTATAAATGCCGTGTTTAAGTGTGAATGTTGAAAACAATATTATTGAATGAACAATTCTAAATATATTCAAAAAGGTTTAGTGTACATAACTCGAGATCATGTATTATTCCTTGTCCTTTTTATTTATTTTTATTAAAAAAAGTTTTATGTTTTTTCTTTAATTTTTTTTTTTTTTTATTTTTTCAAGTGTTAATTCTAAGCAATGTGTTATATTTATTGTTATACAAAGATTATGCATTAAAAAAAATTAATATTTTGATACGTCTTTTCCTAATAAAAATCAAAAAATGAATATTTATTTTATTTTTTGGTTAAAAGTCAGAGAGATTTTGTTTGCTGAAGGATTTATTTTATATTCAGTTGCTTATCGTGGAGTTAACCCTGTTGTAAAAATATATAGTACAATTAACAGCAAATATTAAAACGACATTATGAAAGTATGCCTAGTTCTGATGGATATTGAACCCATATAAATATTTGGTCCGGAAGTTCTAATCACTAGACTAGAAAACAATGTTAGTTTTATAAAAATAAGAGGAGTCTTTAAACATCTTTATGAGAAAAGTTTTTATGCGTTTCGTGCTGAAGGGTGAATGATGTAGGATGACTAGCTTTTAATGAAGTGTTGATAATATGCTAGCAATATATTCTTTTACAATTTAGAAAAAACTTGAAGACTTCCTTTGCTTGTACTATTTTCGCCTCTCCCACTACTGTATATCGCACCATTCTATTATTGCCGGTCCAGGTGTTATTTATCGTTGACGCTGCCACTATTATCACAAAAAGGCAGCTAGAGGGGAAACTCTTCTCCAATCTTCAGTTGGCGCATGCGCATAGGCAATTTTTTACTACGTGTTTCTGTTATAGTACGGAATAATCTGAAACTGATAGCCTCCCACACTATTGCTGTACCTAGACATACTGGGCTTTCGCCTAGGCGAACAGTTTTCTCCACAGATATTTAACAGAGAGACTTTCACGAGTATGCAAGGAAATCTGCATTATTTTTAGAGGCTGATCCTCCTTCAACTGTGGCATATTAGAGGCCAAACAACCTCATCAGTTAACATCTTGAGATTTCTGAACAGTCCAAGAAGTAGTAGCCGAATATTCCATTTACTGAATATTATTTGTAAGGAGCGTTAGTACAGCTTGGGAGCAGAATTACTAGGTTTTTCATCAACAAAATCCTCGTTAGTCCACACTAGTGAGAAACTGGCTTACCGTACCTTCTTTTTCGAAATGTATAAACTAAATTACATAATTACATAAATGTACTACTAAATATTTGTACAAAAAACAGTTTTCCTATGTATCATCAAGATTAATAAATTTAATTTCAAATCACCCTAAAAAATTAATTACTGATATGGACGAATGGATTAAATCAAATAACAATATTTCCGATATTCTATTTTAATAAAATTGGGTGAATCAATTTTCTTTTTATGTTAGATATATCATTGTAATTTTGTAATATTATTTTTCCTTATATTTATCAACTGCTTTACAAGGTGTATCATCCAGGGGTACTTCATGAAAAATTTATTATTTCCGCAACTCATGCCTGCGCACACGTGATTATTAACCTTTGCAGTTTATGATTTTTAATAGTTTTTGTAACGTAAGGGAAGAAGAAGGGGAGAAGAGGGGATAAGATTTTATTATATATAATTTTTTTTGTTTATTTTTCTCTTTTTTGTTTCTTTTCTTTTATATATATTTTTTACTGTGTGTCATTATTTATTAAATAATTAATGTAACTTGCCATGGAAAAATATAGTTTAATTTCAAATTTCATATTACTGAGCATCAAGAAAATAGAAGTTGTTGAAAACTAAAGTCAAGGATTTTGTGAACAAAAAGTAAAAAAGTCACATTTTGTGGTAGAATACGGTAATATGTATGTATGCCCATCAGTTTTATTACTAATCCGAAAATTCCGGTTTACGGTGCAGTTTAGAAGCCATCCACGTCATCATGTTAAACAGTCTCAAATTCATTGTATCCAGTATTAATAGTTGAATGATAAAATAAATTACTACTATAATATGGATTTACCACAAAATAATCTATATTTCATTTCCTATTGCCGAATGAAATAGATATTATAGAGTCATTTTCATTTTGACTTGAAGAATAAACTAAAGTAGAATAAGGTGTTACTTACCAACATATTGCAATATGCTACCTTACCTTTCCGACCACGCAACTACAGCTGTTCTTATTCTATTCTAACCTACAACAATAATTTTTCACGTGAACTATTGCAGTAAGATTCCAGGACATAATAACTATATGGTTAACATTTATACAATTTAAGTAGTACACTTTGTAATAATAACTTCAAGTTTTATGTCCACAATACTACACAGGAATTGCATGTGCAATAAATAATTAGGTTACGTCTTGAACTTAACACCTGTATAAATAATATTCCAGGATGCAATATAATTTACCTACATAAAAATTACATTACTTTAAACGTTCATACTACATGATACTACATGGAATTGTGTTCAAGATACAGATTGTTTTTTATAAAAAAAATAATATAGCATTATCGTCATTATGTTCAATAATCATTTTTCAATAATATAATTACCAATGAGGATGTAAGTATTAAAAAAAGGTATTACAGTAGTATTGAATCAATCTTATAAATGCCATTTAATTTTATACACAGACTATAATATTTTATTGTTTTATTATATTCTATTGATATTAATTTATAATTTTTAATTAATCGTTTTTTAATTGTTATAATGCTATAATTATACATGTTATAATCTTGTATAAAACGAGTTATTACTGGTAATCTTTCTATAAATTCTTGTTAATAGATTTTCTCGTAAACTGACATTGAAAAGAAATAATAAAATTGTGTAATATTTTTATATTATTTCAGTAGTTATTAAAACTAAATACGCAGATCTATATTTAAAAGTAAAAAGAAAATTCTTTTCTTGTCGTGCCTATCCGGTTCGGATGTTGGCGATCATCATCGCTATTTTAATCATATTAGTCGCAATCCGGAACAATTCCGGGGAGCTCTTACTGAACCAGATCCTCAAATTGGTGAGCCAGGAAATTCTTCTACCAGGAAATTCTTTTACACTTTTCCTCTATCTTCCCCTGCAGAATGCGCTGCAGTAGATTTTATCTTCTTTGATTACTCATAATATGACCGAGGTACTCCAGCTTACGACACTTAACAACTTTGACCAATTTCAGACTTTTGGTCATTCTCAACAAAACTTCAATATTAATGGCTTTCTGCGTCCACAAAGTTCTCAATATTCTCTTAAACACCTACAATTCAAAAGCCTCAAACCGACGTGCAGTCGCCCTGTTCCCCCTGTTTGCTGCTGTTTTGGTTTCTGACTGCTGAAACAAAAGTCTCTCGCTGCGAACGTTCCAGTTGCATTGGAAAAGCGATGTCAGAATTAATAAACCAAGTGAGGCAGCATCCTGTGTTAGGGGACTGTTCAAGATTAGAATATAGGGACGCTAACATGCACGATTTAGCTTGGGAAGAAGTTGCCAACATTTTACTGAAACCAAGCACAGTAAATCAATTTATTTAGTATGTAAGCCGTTTAAATGCCCAGTGTGCATGATATTTTATATAAATGGTCATTTTCCCGGGATTTTAGCGAAAGAAATTTTAAGTGTAAAAATATGAGCAATGATAGGCTTAAAATATATTGGTTTAAATTTTAATTAATTGTAAATTTCTAGAGATTGTGAAAACAGAATGGCAAAGCTACTCGTTGTAATGAAGTTGCAGTCGCAGTTGCCATGTTCAAGGTCCAAAAAAATTACTTTTAGTTAATTTTTTTAAATGTCTAATTAATTAGAAAAAGAAGACTAAAATTTTACGGACACCTGTATAGAATGGATGACAACTGGTTGACAAAACAAATTTTTAAGATACTAAAAAACATACCTAAGGTATCGGATAAATGGTTTAAAGAAGTCAGGAAGGATATTGAGGAACCAGGAATAAACTGAGAAACTTATTGAACCGAACCGAATTCAAAATTACGGACTTTAAAGGCTTCTATGAAAAGCAAAGCGAATACTGAAAATGTGGCCAGGAAAAAGAGCTTCCAGAAACGTCTTAAGTCACCTCACGTGGTCTAACATTAACATTGGCCAAATACGAGGAAAAAATTAGAACTTTCAATAAATCTAACGCATAGCTGTAACTTATCCGTCTAGTAAACATATTTTGATCCTTAGTTTATAAATTCACTTAAAGAAAATAGAGTAGTCGAATTTTTTTCACTTTATTTATTAAAATAAAAAGCCTAATACATACATTTTAACAAAAAGTCCAGTCAACAAACACAAAACTGTAGTAAAAACAAAAGCAACATAGGCTACTGTGGTGACACTATCAAAATTAAAACAAAATAATTTAACAGAAAGGGTAGTAAAAATGGAAAGAAGAATTTTAAGCACATGCATAGGTAAAAAGCATCAGAAAAACTGTATATTTTTATTATTACCTAATAATCAAGTTTATTAAGATATTGACCCATTTAACACATGTGATGAGAAAAAAGAGAGTTTCATACTATGGTAATTTACTAAGAACACCTAAATTACGAATTTTAAGACAAATGGTTGAAAAGCAAAGCACACTAGCAACCCTGCCAATTTAGATAAAAGAAATATGCAGGAATTAGAAGTAACAGACGAAGGTCTTAGAAATAAAAAAGGAAAAATCAAAATGCTTAACGATAAAAATACAAGATTTAAATTTAAAGAGGGAACAAGAGGAAAGAGGGTTTATTCAGATGAGTAAATAAAAGCAAGATCTGTAAATATGAAAAGATTCTGGGCAAAGAGAAAAACAGCTGAGAAAAGAACTCCAAAGATTGATTTTAAGTGGTCCCATGTGACCGTTAAAGTAAAAAAAAGCTTTAACTGAAAGGAAATATACAATTAACAATTAATTTTGTTATCCATAAAATTGTCGGTGGTTTATAAACTTCCTTTTGGTTTTTATTTTCTGTTTCTATTTTGATACTTAAGACCAGTTATCAGAGATACGGGTAACGGTTTATAAAATAGTGGTCGTGACCTATACCACGCCATCTTACACAAGCACACTGATTGACCAGCTTTGTTTCAAACCACAAATTGTTCCGTACTAGAACTTACATCCTGCAGATTATAAAATTTCCAATATAAAGTTTGTTATAAATATAATTTATTATTAATGATTACACCCGCACTTAACGCGGATGTTAATATCAGCATTAGTCGGTGGTTTTGTAGCAAACAAAAATACAAAGGAACAGATATAGGTTAAAAAAATTACTTTAATAAAAAATGTTTTTTTAAAAATACTTCCTAGTACAAGCTTTTATGTATTTTTTATCCTTATTAATTTTTAAATAATTAGTGGTTTTAATTTTTTCTCATATAGGGCCAATTTTACACCGCGTATGGTCTAAAATAGACGTCTCTGGAAGCTCTCTTTTAGCAGTCCACATTTTCAGCTTTCGCTCACTATAGAGCTTTCTCCTTTCTTCTTTCCAACCGTTGGTATGTTTTTGCTCTTCATGAAAGCCCTTAAAGTCCGTAATTAGTTGTCTGAATTTGGTTCGGTTCATTAAGTTTTCTCGGTTTACTCCAGTATCTCAATATCCTCTCTGACTTCTGCCATATAATACTTTTATCCGACATCTTAGGTATATTGTTTAGTGTCTTAAAAATTTGTTTTGTCAACTGGTTGTCGTCCATTCTATACAGGTGTTCGTAAAATTTTAGTCTACTTTTTCTAATTGTTTCCATTAATCGTTCATTTTCTTGTACAGATGTTCTTTTCGACCGTGTAACCTATATTATTCGTCTACTATCTTCGACCCATTATCTTGCGGAGAATCTTTCTCTCAAATTTATCTGCTTCTCTTAGATCAGCCCTCCCAATCATTCTTAGGCACTCACTCGCGTACAAACACATATGTTTTCTCACATTATTGTAATGTCTAATCTTGGATTGTCTTGAGAGTGTTTATTTTTCTTGTACAACTGTGGTGAGTTCCTCGAAGTGCACTTCGAGGAATTAGTGGTTAAAATATTAAAATAAAATTCCGTCTGGTGTGAAATAGACAAAATCTAGCCCAATAATCACTACACCACAAAAGCGGAAATTCTTTTATTTTAAATAACATTTTATTTTTGCTTTCGGTAAAAAAACTCAAACAGCTGAAATAGCTCTTAGAATTCAATTACTTCGGTTTATCTTTGGTAAGCTCAGTTTTAAACTGAGAAATAGAAACATCCTCGTGAGCCTAAAAGTAAAGTATATGACAATTTTGTACTCCTAGTATTTTTATATGGACTGGAAATCATTGCCTTGACAAAGAAAGTAAAGGAAAATTAAGAATTGCGCAAAGTTCAATGGAAAGTGTCACGTAAGGAATTTACTGACAAGACAAATTGAGACATGAGGTATTCTGAAACTAAACAAAATTAACTGATGTTATGGAACTTATCGTGGGTATCAAGTGGAGATGGTTTGAACATTTGGTGAGACAGATCATTGAAGAATGGGCAGACAGAGTGATTTAATGGAGACCTCGTGGAACCAGCAAAGGTATTGAGAAAAGTAAGAGGATAATATCGGAGAGACCAGGGAGTAGGAATGGGTGGTTGTGAACAACACATGATAGTAAATCATGAAGGAAATTAGAAGAGGCCTATTAATATCCAGGATTGGATGTAGAAAATGAAGAAGAAGAAGGGGTGTAACTATAGCCTTTGGAGGATGAAATGATTTTTTGTAACTTATGGAAATATGCCGTGCCTGAGTGGGATTCAAACCCACGACCGCATAATGAGAGGTGAGCACGTTACCAACTACGCCAATGTGGCCGGCAAGAAGAAGATTCATGAGTAATATTTTTTTAGAATTATTCAGACAATAGCATAAAAGTTGAAATTCAAAAGGATTTACAAAGTAGACTTCTAATAATTTATTTATACATAGATAAATGAGAGGTAACATTTTTATCTCCTAATAGTCTAGCAAGCTTATCATCCACTACTTCCTGTAGAATTCGACATTAAACACGAGCACGTGTTAATTTACCTAAGGTGTGAAAATTCGTTGTAATACAATCGTATACTCTCACCGATAATTAAACAATACTAGTTCTATCTACAAAAATAATAGTATTACAAAATTACCCGCATCTAGCAATAACTATAAATATTCATAAACGTGTTTTAATGAGGATTACAAAATTCATAAACATATATATACTTACGTTGTACATTTTTGTAATACTATGGCGAGCAAACATAAGGGCGTTCTATTTTTACATTTAAACCATATCTACTGGAGGAGGTTCTACTGGGAGCCCTCCCTCAAGCCTGTCATGCCAGCAGTTAATTATTATTTACTTTCAAATTTGCTTTTTGTGATATAATGTTTATAGTTGCAAATAATGATTAATAAATTTAAAAAAAAAACATATCCCGAGTGCACATCAATTTGAGATACCAGGTATAATTAGTAGAAAATTATGTTTCTTAAAATTATTGGATATATTTCACTTAAATATTTCCTTGAATAGAATAATCCACTTAAACAGAAATATTATCATTTTAAAAATGATATTTCTTTAATAAAATATTTCTAGTAGCAATAAAATTTCTACTAGAACGGTTTAAATTGGTGTGATTTTAAAAAATGACCGTTGACCTTTTAAAAATAGAAGCTTCTTTCTAAGAAGAAGCTCGGAAAACCTCTACAACGTTGGGAGTATTTTTTTGTGTTTAATAGAAATAGATAATATTTTAACCTATGCCCACATGAAGTATTTTGATTCAAATCATTTCAAACAATAAAAATATATTATAATGCAAAGACCGAAATCTTAAAATCCCACGGTTTTACCGATTTTGATGAGGAAAATACAGAAAATAATTGACGCTAAAATATGCGATGTAGAAAAAAACGCTTGTAAAAGAAAATTATAAAAGAACATTAAAAAATAATGTTGTAGGTGTTTTCTAAATTCCCACAACTTTAATTAGCCTACATACTTTTTTACCCTAAACTGCATATCATGGCCAAAATATTTTTAAAAAAATATTTTTTTCCACGAGAGCAGCACAGACCCCCAAAAATTCAGCAGACATGGCGCTTACCCTATCTTGTAAAGCATAAAAAATGTAGTAAATGAGGCAATTTTTAAAAAATCGTACAAGCCGTCTTAGAGAAAATCGAAAAACAGTGAAATATTGCACGAATAGGCCTACTACTAAAATACACGAAACTACAACTTTCAGTTGACCAATTTGATAAAAATATTCATGTTCGGTCCCGTAGTGGTACCTAACACACACACACACACACACACACACACACACACACAGGTCGATCGCTATAAAACATGTTTTTGTTTTTTTAATTTATTTATTTATTTAAAGTCTCATCAACGCTTGGTCATTAGCGACGACGGTGGGTTACGTTACATTTACTGTGGAGTTTGTGACACGTAAAAAGTTTCAGACCCTGGCCGGGAATCGAACCCGGGACCTCCGCGTGGCAGGCCACTGCGCTAACCACTATGCTACGGAGGCGGCGTTTTTATTTTTTGTTCAGCGGACAAACATAAAGACATTTCTGCTAAAAACTCCATTAAGAATATTAAAACTCCATGGAAAGTATTGTTTTCTTTTCGAAAATCGACATGAAATTAACACTTTCCTTCTCTATAATATTTATATAGAGCAAGAGAAAGTAAAAATAATAGTTGTACCTCTCTGATAAGATTGACACTACAATATTATTTGTATTATCGCGAACAAATTTTAACTTATGCACCCATGAGGTATTTTGATTCAATTAATATTTTGAATAATAAAATTCCTAATACTTTATATTCTATCATTCTGACCTGATTGAAATTTTTATTTTTATGTATTACAACCGTACATTCTATAAAATAAATAAATAAATAACAGAAGTAATTTAAAATATATAATTTAAGAGTAGCCTACGACCATAGAATTATACTATATATGTATTTCATTACAAGGTTTCGATAACACACGTAATATAAATTTACCTTTGTGTTATATGTGAAAGTTACTTGCGTTCCTGGACGAACACAGAACGTTTGATTCCAACAGTTTAAATTTAAAAGCACTTTCGTGACCAACTTTGAGCGACGTAGTCCGTTATTCAATACAGATTGTTTGAAAAAACAAGACACAAGTAATTGTTATTTATAGTCCATGTAAATCTCTTTAAAAAACCAACAACACTAATAAAAAGATGTTTTAAAAGACGGACAATGTGTTAGGAAAACAAAGGAGCTTTTATATTTCATTTTGTTAACACGTTAAATATATATAAAAGGCTCATTGAAAATGAAATTAATTTTATAATAGTCAACTGTTCGTTTTAACATGTAGTGACAGCTTTGTTACTAACGAATAATTTTGTATTTAAATTGTCAAAATCAATTATGGAGGCTTTAAAGATAAGCCTGTTAAGTCCTTACGTAAAACATTGATTACTGAATTATTAAGGAATCACAAATATTAGATAAAGAACTACATATTCCAGGGATTGTTATGTCGATGAATAAAAAGTTTAATTACGAACCAAAGAGATGAGGTAGTTTGGATGACCATAGAAGATAGGGATCGTAAGTCGCTTATATGATAATAATTAAAAAAATCTGGTATGAAACACATACATTCTTTCTCTTGCCAATGTAAATTATGAGAAATACAACATATGTTTAATCAATAATAACAAAATAAAATGAAAATATAACCTAATTTTAATCATGAGTGAATAATACAAAATTAAGATCAACATATTTTGCAGGATTTAAAAATACGGAAAATCACTAATTGACTGACGCTAAACTAGGCAGTAGTTTTTCTTAATTTCCTATAATTTTGATTACATACATTTTTGATGTCAAAAGCATACCAAGGCCGCAATATTAAAAACAACATTTTTTGATGATTTTGATGAGAAAAATACAGAAAATCATTAATTGACTAAACTAAGTGCTGTCGAAAATAAATTCTTGAAATAATTTTTTATTTTTATTTCCTAAAACTTTAATTACTTCGTCCCAAAATTTATAATTCAGGCCGTAATCTTAAAAGAGCCAATTTTTACTATGACAGCACAGCCCACAAGAATTTCAGCAGACATGGTGCTAACCCTATCTTGTAGTGAATAAAATACTTTTAAATGAAGCGATTTAAAAAAAATCGTATGAGCGTTTTTGATAAAATCGCAAAATAGTGAAAAATTGCATGAATAAACTATGTTTGGTTGGCTGATTTTGATAAAAATGTTCGTGTCGGGTCCTCTTGTAGTCCTAACTGAAATTTAAGGTTCCAATATTGTACAATATTCCGTTCTTGAAATATTTTGTTCACACCCCACAAACAAACACACACACAAACGCGCGCGCGCGCACGCACGCACGCACGCACACACAACCTACCAATCGCTAAAAACATGTCATAGTTTTTTTGGTTCAGGGTGCCTGTAAATCTGTATTTCCGGTGAAAACTCTTATGTATTTCAAAAATTTACATGAAACAATACTTTTCTTCTCTATAAGCTTTTCATTTTGGGCCAAAGAAAGTAAATAAAACATTAATGGAAGTGTAACCTCAGTAGTTAGGACATTTTTGTTGTAGAATTTTCATACGTCTTTCTATACCGATTTTAAGGTTTTGTACGCCTATAAAGTATGAACAAGCGTCTCTGTAGTTTACTTCTTCATAATATATAATTCACATTTTTCTTTTAAGCCTGAGGGTACCATGAACATTCCAATTTTGTTCCGTTGGATTAAAATTTATTTTGATTACATTATCTTTTATACTATAAAAGCAAAATCGATTTACTGACTCGCACGAAATCATGAAATCTTCAGAACCAAAACGCCTAGAATTTTAAAGTTTAATATGTAGTTCCACTTTTTTTTGTGATGATGCCTACATAAGTGCTTAGGTAATGATATGAGGTGATTCAAAGATTAAAAACTGTTACACTTGACCAGAAAACAAACCCAATTTCGGAGTTAATTTGCCTGTCAAACAATAAAACAGTCAAACTTCAGTCTTCAAAGTAAAATAAAAGATCAACAATCTTCAAAGTTTGTGATCACGGAGATTTTACAATTTCCTGTTATGGTCATTCACTATACTAACCAGAACGATTAAACAAAAAAATAAAAAATTCTAAAATATAATTTTTATAATTTAATTCACCATTATTAAAACCTTATCAAACTAAAGTTTGGACAATAAAAAAATCTGTAACTGTAACTTATTAGTTTTCCGTTAGTAAACTCATCACGTCAAGTTTTTTGGCAACTCCGGAAAGGTCATTTCCTGATCTATCTATTACTTACGCAAATTCCATGGTCACGTTGTTAGCTTTATAAACTTCCCTGTAACTGTTATCGTAGAAACATCAGGATTTTTAATTACAATTTAATGTTTACTTTTAATTGAAAAGCTTTTATTTTTAATTTAGTCAACATAAATAGTAAACTGTATTTAGAATAAGCTATAAAATCTTTAACTGTAAAGTTTTAAACATTTTTTTTCTTAAAGTATACTGTTCTTATGACCTGCACATATTCTCACTGAGTTTGTAAACTTCTTTTGTAGACTGAATAGGTACTTTTGCGTCGGAACAATTTATATACAGTAAAGACTTCCAGGAATACAATCGGTTTTATAAAATGGATAGCTTCCAGACAAGCCTGTCTTTCTAGTTGCATCGAACAAGGTTAAACCAGCAGCGCCAACTTCACACGTAATGTAAAAACTGTACTGTATTCTTTATTATGGTCTTTTAACAAACTGATGAACGTTCATTCCACAATAAATCTTTGTGATTTATTTGTTGTCAAAATTAATTATATATTTATTGTATTTTTAGAATGTTAGGTAATATAAATTAATAGAATACACGTAATAGAGTACACGTATTAATTTTTGTCAAGTTTTGAATAAAAATAAAAACTGTTGGAAGCCAATCGTAAGGCAGTATTTGTTCTTGATAACACCAGATGGCTCGAATTTCGTATTCCTAGTACTATTTTGAAATAGGTTTCCTCCGTTACAACATTTTTTTATTCATTCTTGACTTCATGCTTTAATGCTTGTGCCTGTAAATTGATTTTATTCCTTGGACGACCTAAATTATTTTGTAATCTATCATAAACTGATCCGCCCGTATGGGATTGTCAGTCCCCCATCGGGTGCCTCCCTAAGTGGTGAATAGGGGAATGCCTTCTTGATATGGATGGTACCAGGGAAATAAAATAACCGGGGCGAATTAAAACTGGCACAACATAGTCTGTCCCAGAATGGGTGGCTGTAAACCGGGGACCTCTAAAGGCGGAAGATCCAAACTAAATGGATAAAAGCATACGGATAAAGCAGACAAAGGGAGACCACTGTATGAAAGTTTCACAAGGACATCCCAAGAGAATCACACCACGTAATAGCATTCAAACCAAAATTTTCCGGAGGTATATAACGTTCACCAACCGGTTCTCCGGGGCAAACTGCTTTAAATAAAAACAACAAAGTAAAACAGGTCTGGTATAATGCGTAATCCAAAAATATCAACTCCTACAGCTAATAGAGGAGAAGATCGATGGTAGGAGGGGGAATTGGAAGGAAGAAATTGTCGTGGTTTCGCAATCTCAAGCAATGGATGAGACTGAAAATTGTAGCAGACCTTATACACACGGCAAGGAACAGAGAGGAAGGAGATGATGGAAGTCATTACTAATATCCACTAGCGGATAAGCAATGGAAGAAGAAGAAGCTAATCCATTTTCTTTGAGAGCCTTGGTGTTACCACAAAATCACATTAAAACTAATTATCACTGCAATATTTGGTGATAAACAAAACAAATGCTGTTGAAAAACGTAATGAGAACAAAATAAAAATCCTAAGATAAAAAAAATTCTACAAAAATAACGAAAAATATTGGAAAATTGAATTTTTCGACACTTTTTAGACATTACTTATGCAACATTAACTTAAAAAAATCTAAAAAAAAAACAGTTATTAACAATCGTACAGCAATAAAAATACATCGTATCTCCCTGAAAGAAAAGGTTTTAGAATATTTTAGTTTCAAAAGCAACAAATTTATTTTTATTTGAAATTCCCGATTACAGTCCTCCAAGAACAATAATTTGAATTTGAAAATCTGAATAATTTTGAACACTGTTGGCAATTTTAAAGCAAAATGAATAATTTACTGCTTACATTAATAAAAAATTGCTTTTAAAACATCACTTTTTGAACTCGCTCTGTATGCGTACACTTTTTATAATTATTTTAATATTTTTAAGTTGTATCATCAGCTTTGTGACGTTGCTGTCACCTAAGGATAATAACCTTGCGGGAAATCAAACCCGTAATTTTTGTCTTACAAATCGATTACCGTGGGATTCAATTGGTGTTGAGTTACTGTGAACGTACAAACAGAAGAAGTATAAACATAGATAAAAAATTTAATATTTTCTTATAAAAACCATTGTCTGCAGAAGACGCAGCAAATACATTATAAGACAGTCTGTTCTAAATGCATAAGCATAAAATTTGAATATATGAACAGTTATTTATAAACAAAAAAGAGAAAACAAGAAATAAAGATGTTACACCTTTGGAGACCTATTGCTTTGTGGCGTTCTCCTTAAATTCTTATTATACGTTCATAATTTTATTCACTGTTCAAACCTTAGGCCACTGTCGCGAAATTGTAGTAAAAATACAGTTTAAAAAAGTACAACACTATTAAAGCGTATGGCCTATAAAAGTTTTATTCACATTTTATTTCGAACGCGCATTTAGATAACACAGAAAAAAATACTACGTACAATAATAAAAGTTCCTTCTTGTCATCAACAACGCACTACACAATGACTAAATTTTTACAATATGTCTAAGTTACATCAAAACAACTTTATAATTCTATTCACAAAAAAATTTAAACGCTCACAAACTCGTAAATATAGCGGACGCATTCGTGAAAAATGCCAGACTCAAGCGCCGATGGCCAGAGACCTTTTCCAAAGAACCAATATGAACGCTGTAGCATGTCAGTAGGCCAAATAAAACATTTCACAATAATTTGCTGTTAGTTTTTGTTTTTGTTTTTTTTAATAAGAGATAAGAGATACCTAGTAAATAAACAAAACAACGGAACCATGAAACATTACGCTTTATAGCACAAGCCCCGTAGTGTAGTGGTCTGTGCAACTGGCCTCTACGCCAGGAATTCCGGTCTCGATTCTCAGTCAGATCTGACATTTTTTCATCACTCGTTATTAACAATCACCCTTCATCGTCTGCATTAGCAATATATGCAAAACAATTGGACGTGCAAAACAATTGTTCGGTAATGAAACATGGTTCCTAAGAAAAGTTAAGGGTAAGAAGTTGGAAGCAGCTGAGATGCGTTTTTTTGAGATCGGTAAGAGGAGTAACACTTAGGGTTCGCATCAAGAGTGAAACAATCCGGCATGATTTGGGTAGAACGGAAACTGTGAGACAAAGAAATGAACGATCTAGGAAGAGGTGGTTACAATATGTAAGCCGCATCCCAGAGGATCGATATCCGCTACTGGCCTTACAATACTGTCCGCAAGGAGTGCGGTTGTTGGGTAGACCACGGAGAAGATGGATAAAGGCTGGAACAGGCAATATGCCTAATCCGTAGCGGAGGAAGAAAAAGAAGACAATTGTACATAAAATCAATTAAAAAAATTGTACAAGCACGTCTTTATCATGATAAAAAAAACCGTACGCACAGGTTTGTAAATACCGTTTGTCCAAAATTCTATCGAATACATTAATATTAACGCTTTCACAACAAGTCACAAGAATACAATAACAAACTTTCTATTTTACGTCTAACTAACAATCCGGCAAGATAGCTAAAAAGACGCTGAAGTAGCGACCTGCTAATTTAATAAAATAAAGATTATTCAAAATTCAAATGATTTCTAATAAAAATCTTTGGGGAGGTGCCAATGAGAGCATAACCCACTAATGCCTATCATGTCAATTCAATGCAATATTTTGATAAAAAGTAAATTTTTTTTAGAGTGTAAATATATCATTAAAGAAAAAGTAATAATGACATGTTGCCGAAAGACATGTGGTCATCAGCCGAAAGGCTGGTTTGAACCTGTATAGGTTTTACTAAGTAAAAACGAGGAGTGAGGTGGTTTAAAATTGCCTTCCTCACTGAGTGGAAAAGTACTTTTATCAGCATGCTGGGCCCTCTGAAAAGCATAGATTTTCCACTTCGCAAATGACACCTTCACTTCATTCACCACAGGGTCGGCTGTATAATGAAATTCATTAGGCTACTTTCAGAGAATAAAAGTCTGATTAGTGTCTTTTACACCTCTGCCTCTTCTGTTTTAAATGATTTAGTCATTTAATTGGCTGACCCTGTGATAAGAAACAGAACTATTTATTTTAGCCCTGAAGCAAACAGATTGAGTGTAAATAATTTGACACCTAGCTATCTGTTATGGGCATGAGTAATGACATAAGTGTTTAATTTAATAGTTCAAATGTAATTAATTTAACACTACAATATTCGAAACAAATATTTTTATTTAATTCAATAATTAACGGCTCTGCAGTATAATTAATTAAATTACCGGTTCAGAATATTTTTTTACTGAAATATTTTGCATATTTGGTAGTGAATTACCGTATTTAAAATTGTTTACCGTATTTTTCAGTTAAGAGTAGTTAGCCGTGAATAGTAATACTGTTGGACTTATTTGTTAATAACCATGACTAACAAGGCCAAACAAGCATGGAGTAAACGGAAGGAAATAGGAAAAGAAGATCAGTGTTAACAGTAAACTCTCATGAATACAAAATGCTGTCTGTTTACGTCAGTAAACAAACGTTCAAACGCCCATGTATTAACTTTTTCTTGTTCCAATAAAATCTAACACATTAGTATTTTGTTTCGTCATGATTGTAATAAAATACATGGAACCATTACATCTTTTTAAAAAAAACCGGTTGTTAACTCATAATGCGTAAAAAAATCTGTATTATTCGGTTAACGTGTAACCTGTTATTCAAGATAAAATGAGACAGATATATCTTTTGTGTGAGGGAGTAGTGTTCATTATATCTTCGATATTTTTCTTTAGTGGAAAGAAAAAACAAAATACTTTACAAAAAAGTTAGTTCGTAGAATCGATTTATAAAAGCAAATTGTTTTCTTAAAATGTATAACAGAAAAAATTTTTTTGAAAAAATGAAGGGTTTTTCTAAAAATAAAACCGGCTGTTTCCAGGAAATCAGGAACGTATAAATTTGATTATTGATTAAATCAATCAGGTATAATTTTATTATTTTGTAATCTTGATTTGGAAATTACCCAGTAAAATGTAGTACCTTTGAGTAGATTACTTGAAGTTATTAGGCAGTCAGAAATTTATAAACGGAGTGTAAACAACCTGTTTAGTAATTTGTGCTGTACTAAGCTGTGGTGCTCTCTTCCTTTCACTTTCTTCCAGATATAAATTCAAAAGGTACTAGAAAACTGGAGTAGACGCTGATTTTTGGGTTTTTTTTATCCGAGGCGGCGAGAAAAACTCATGTTTACTCCCTTACGATGGGGGAGGGAGTGTTGGACTCAATTGAGGCGCACTCGTCCAGCCCCAAGAAGGCTGCAACCGCCTACCAACCAAAAACTCGCCTCCTGGCCACTTGATCCGACATCAGCAAACAACACTCCACCTCCCTCGGAACTGTTTATATAATACTACAAGGGAAATGTCGGATTAAAAAATTTACATAATGTCAGCGGGGCGTGAAAGTGAACCGTAGCTTAATTCCCCTCTCGCTGTCACTGACCAACACTCACTCTCTCACTTTCATTTATCTCTTTCATCACCAGCTCAGGAAATTAGTGTGCCTACTTTCTGAGATCGGGACAGGATTGATTTACTGTGGGAGAGGGCAATCCCGCTGATCTCCAGATGTCTCCTTCCTCCGCAGTCTCCCGATCACCCTCTCCACAAACTGAGCAACCAACTTCCAGCTCTCCTCATCCCGCAGCATCGCTGCCCCTTCTTTCTCTGGGATCCACTGTGCAGCGCCTATCTTTCCAGATGTCTCCATTCTGTCAAGGCCAAAATTTTTGATTTTTTGGTTTAAACCAGTATTTCTTATTAGATGTTTAAGTAATTTTAATTGTCTTTAATATCATAATTAAACATTAGGAAAAAATATTTAATTACAAAATTTTTAAGTAAGCATCCTTTGAGGTTGAAGTAATTTTAAATAATTTTTCAAAAAGCTACCACCTAAAACCTCAAAGTGTAATGGAATCTGTTATCTCCAGCCAATAGAATACAGAGTTTCTGTAAAATAAAATTAAACACATTTAGGTTGATTGATGAAAAATATTTATTATTTGTGAGGTTTGGTTTGCAGTTGTAAGATATTTAACTCGATATTATTAAACTTTCTGTAGTAGGCCTACTGATATTGGAAATAATTTAGATGAATGTTTTTCGTAAATTAGCACACTATTAATGGTGTTTTGTTTAAAAGTAGTGGAGGAAATCTTGGACACCCTTCTGTTTTCAAATGATCAGGTACTCATTGCAATAATTCCCAATGCATTGATGAGAATAATCTTTTAGTTATAGCATGTTAGATAATAGAAGAGTACAAATGAAATGAGGGCTTTATATAAATACAAAAATTTTAAATATCATAGTTTGGGTGGAATCCCATAAAATCTGTCACTAAAGAATCGTGAGGTTGGTTATTATGATCAGTGTAAATACCACAGGATAATTGTTTCATTTGAGGGAACAAGTTAGCGGGATTTCAGGAATCTTATGAATCACGGTAGAGCTATTCGTTAAAGACTAAATTGCTCTTCTTCTTCTTCTTCTTCTTCAGGTGATTTGTCCTCACAGAAAATTGATTACCATTAGGTCACTTGAGTTTTGTCGATTGCACAAAAAAAAAGGGCAACCAAACTTATATCTAACCAGTCCAGAGAGTTCCTCAATTATGATGTTCTACACTATACTCTGGTCTAGCAAAATACAGATTAGAACAAAAAAGATAGTAGCTGCATCTGTAATGGAGAGCATAACAACCATAACATATGGTGCAGAATTCTGGCAAATGAGCTAAAGTAATGAACAAAAGCTGGAGGCCTTAGACATGGGCTGGTTACAAAGGTCAGGCAGGGTCTACAGAGTGGACCAAGTGAGAAATGAAGGCATAAGACATCGATCTCAGGATACCATATTAGACAGATTACCTGATAAATGGTATGGTATAAGCATGTCCAATGAATGGCTAAAGACAGATGAACCCAAAGAGTATTCCTTTACTACTCAGAACACAGAAGGAGAAGAGGTCACCCTCAAAAAACATAGATCCAAGATGTCCAAGAAACTGTTGCGTGGAACCTCAGGAAGGGTGTCTAGGACAACTGAAGATGAGCTGTAGAATGCGATAAGTGGAGAATTATATAGGACGCTCACAAAAAGTAAGAAAAGTAAAATTTAATAAATATTTTTATTCAGTAAAATTATGTTTTGGTTCCAAATTTTTGTTTTATGATTTTTCTTAAATATTAACAACATATTTTAATTTTGTTATTACAGGTGGAGCAAGTCCGATCATGGATTAATGAGATTAAAGACCATATCACCGAGATGAGATTAATACATAACAATCTGTTGTCATCTCCTCGACCAGATGAGCGTAAGAAAACAATGAAAATTTATTATTTTGTACATGTTTTGAAAATAATTTTAATTTTTAATGCGTAATATTTTCATCTTCGTTAAAACCTAACAAAAAAGAGTAAATGGAATTATACCAGAATTGTTAATCAAATAATCCTTGAATTGTCTGGACCTTAACTCTGTAATATCATTTATCAGTTTAAAGTTGTACATGAAATGTACTTGTCACTTCGACAAACATTAAATTTTCAAATTGTCCAAGTACGTTATACATCTACTTTGTAATCCGTGTAATAACATTATAGAAATAAATGAACAAGCGCTGTATTAACACAATAGAGTGATAATGTTAACATTTTATCAAACAGTAGTCTGTAGTTTATTGTCATATGCATGACCTTGAGCCATATGTGTAGCAAAACAGTCTTTTCATGAATATAGTAATAAATTGAACAATTCTATCACATGTTTTTCCCTCATTTACAACTTGTAAAGTGGTCACAATATCAAACAAATAACAAGTTTTGTAATAACTACATGAATACTAATATATTAATTAAATGTAATATAAGTTACTTAAAATAATATCAAAATTATAATGTGTTGGTGAATTAATTTTAAATCCAATATACTAAAGGATTAAATTGTTTTAAATAATGATATAAAATCAGGAACAGAATTCGATGTACAGCCTGGAGGTCAAGGATTCTGTTTAGCTCCCAAAACATATAACCCCTTTTCATTGCCCTCATCAAGAATCCATATTACTAATTTCTCTACTTTTGGATACATTACTAGCAGAAATTTAATGAAATGTACATTGCATTTGGCACTTCATGTAAATCAATGTCCATAGCAGATTATCCCAATCTCTCTTTCTATTTTCATTGATGTTCAGAATATATGCATTGATTTTAGATGTATTTCCATTATCACTTTTTTATGAACTTACAGTATAATTAGTTCAAATACTAAAGAGTGTACGAGTCAACTGAAAATATAAAACTGATTTAAAAATATGCCCACGAATACAAAAAACCTTTTATTTAATTTTTATCTCATGTATTATATTTTCATCCACATGGTGTGTAAATAAATAAATCATTTAATAAAATTTGACAATATAACATATATAAATTTTTATAATCCACCCTGCAGTTATACTCAATCCTATTTTAAAGATATTTTATTTTTTCACTGACCTGTTACAGCTGCTATATCACTATTTTTACCTTTTTTATAAATAATATTATTTCCTACTGGCATGTTTCAGTGAATCCACCACCATCAAAGTAAGCAAAATTGATATTAAATGTTTTTAAATTTTATTCAAATCTTTAAAACATTATGAATCTTCAGTCGTTCATTAGATTTTGTTTTATATTAGTCTCATCAGATTTTTGCTGTGTAGGAGAATGCTGTGAATATCCTGGATGCAGAAAATTGCTAATGCGGAAGTGCTACACCGAATGAACAAGGCAACAGAATTGGTGAGCATAGTGAAGGCACAAAAGCTGCAATATCTCGGTCATATCATGTGGAATGAGCGCAGGCATAAATTCCTCCAATGCATTCTGCAACCCAAAATCGATTGTAAAATGGAACCAGGAAGCAGAAGAACTTCATGGATGACTAACCTGAGATTATGGTTTAACAAAAGCTCGGAATTTTTTCGGATAGCTACCAATAAAGTAAGCATCATCATGATGGTGCCAACCTTCAGAACGGAGAGGCACCGTGAAAAGAAGAAGAGTCTTTCATACAAGTGACTGATGATACAGCATATTTTGAACAATTTAATAAATTTTAAAAAAGTTAATTTTCAATTTTCTGTACTCTAATGATGGTGGATCCTCTGAAATATGTCAGTAGAAAATAGGATTATACCATAAGGAAGGTAAAAAAGTAAATTAATGGGGAGAATAACGCAATCAGTAAGGTTGTTTTGCAATATAATGAAATAGAACATGGATTTTTTTTTAAAGGAAAAACCTAAAATGACTCAAAACCATAATAAAAATGTGTAGATATTTAAATATGTTGTTCAGGTCATCAGCCGAAAGGTTGCTTTGAAACTGTAGAGGTTTTACTAGGTAAAACGAGGAGTGAGGTGGTTTACCAATGCCTTCCTCACTGAATGGAAAAGTACACTTATCAGCATGCCAGGCCCTCTGAAAAGCATATATTTTCCATTCCGCAAATGACACCTTCACTTCATTCACCACAGGGTCTGGCTGTATAATTAAATTCATTACTTTCAGAGGAGATAACTCTGATTATTGTCTTTTACACCTCTACCTCTTCTGTTATTGAATGATTCAGCCATTTAATTGGCTGACCATGTTATAAGAAACAGAACTATTTATTTTAGCCCTGCAACGAACAGATTGAGTGTAAATAATCTGACACTCCACCTGTCTGTTAAGAGCAGACTTTAAATATATATACTCGTATTTTTTAATTTGTAATTGCTGGTTAAAGGTTTGTTTAAATTATAGCATAATATAAAATTTGAACTTAATATCAAGTACATATCAAACTTTTATGTGCACTTCAAAACAGTTAAAATATACCTTAATTGTATTACCATTAAAATTAACTTTCAATTTCTTATGACTAAATACACGACCATGATACTTTTCTCTTTTATTTTAAATTATGTTGCCTTTTTGGCAGTAACTATGTAAGTTTATCTATTTATCAACTTTCTCATGTTGTGATTTATCTTTAACTTCAAATGCCTCTTGTTAATTTAAATATTCTCACAATCTTCTGTAATTTCTACAAAATATCTTAATCTATTTCACTAATTACACGTTATTTTTACACAAAGAAACATTATTTTATTTGTCTGCATATTAATGATAATTTAAATAATGTCAAAATGTATTTGTACAATTAAATTTTTTTGTGATGTTTTCAAATAAATTAATTTGTTGTCTATTTTATGTTTTTGTTTTCACAGAGATGAAACAACAATTGGAAGACAAAACAGAAATTGTAAAACAAATAGCAAAGAAAGTCAATGTGAACTTAAAATGTGAGTTATCATATTTTAACTACGTTTTAGTAATTTATTCAGTTTTTAGTTTGACAATGACCTTCATTTACTACTCGTAAAAGTTTTTTTTGAAAACTTACATAATAAAAACTGAAACATTAATTTAAATTTAAAATGAAACAAAACCTTGTTTATGAATAGTACCTAAAATTGTCAAAGGCGTACTTAAAAAACAACTGTTGTATGTTATTGTTTCACTAAATAATATTTCAGATCCATATTTGGTATAAATACTGTATAGCTTTTTGCAGTATTCCCTTGTACTACATACTAAATCAAAAATAAAAATTATTAATTAGAATTAATCATAAAAGATAATTATTCAACATGTTTTTTGAATAACTTGAACAGATTTAATGAAATTAGGATGTCCAGAAAGAAATACTTCAACAAAACTGGTGAATTTAAACACAAGTGAGTTAACTCCATGGCTCATTGGTTGGAGCGCTAGACTGCATTCCTTATTGCAAAGCAGATGATCCTAAATTCAATTCCTGGATAGATTCTGGAATTATTACATGTTTAAATACAAACTAAAACAATAAGAAAGATATTTCTGTTTTTTCAGCAAAATGTTTGTGGTTTAGGCCATCAGCCTTTGGGCTGATGACCTCTACAGGTTTGAACCTCTACAGGTTTTACAAAGGTTACAAATGTTCTATAAGGTTTTACAGTGAATGAAGTGGTTTGCAATTCACTTCCTCACTGCAATATAGTTACACCACCTGAAGCATGAATCAGAATATATCTTCCATCCGAATAAAAAAGTAGAAATGAAAGAGTAAAAACCCCTAAGGAAAATAGATAACCCAAAGAAAAATTTAAACTGAAAAAAACCGTTAAGTAATAAAGCGATATAATTATGGGAATGAAAAATAGAAAAGATAACAGATTCTATAAAAAAAAAATCAGTTTTATGGACATGTCGACAGAATGAACTAGTAAAGATTAACAAAATGGTTATTTGATATTTCCTGAAATTACAAAATGCAGAAAAAGATATGTAGGAGACGAGCACCTAGGGATGAAGGTAGGAGAAGATGGAGGCTAGATGTGATTTATAAAACAAGGTTAAAGAATTTGAGAAGTTCCAAGAAAAAAAATATGACAAATGACAACAAGTAATGGTTAGAAAGGAAGAAAAAGTTCAGTGAAAGAAATTAAAAAGGCTGGAGAATTATGGAAAATTGCAATGAAAAACGGGACACATTATGCGCAGGAAAAAATTGTATAACGTTTTCCTTAGTAAGCTGGAACGAAAAATCTGGTGTGAAACATTTATATGACTTGCTCTTGCCAATGTAAATAATGAACAATATAACCTATGTTTAATCATGAGTAAACAATGTAAAATGAGAAAAAATAGCCTAATCTCTATCATGAGTAAATAACGCTGAATGGAAATCAACCTCTGTCCGACTTAAAAATACAGAATATTGCTAATTTACACTAAACTAGACTCTGTAGTAAAAATGCTTGAATAAATCTGTAGGTTTTGTAATTTCCTGTAATTTTGATTATATATACGTTTTTTGTCATCAAATCCATACTAAGGCTACAATCTTGAAAAACCTCATTTTTTATTAATTTTAGTGAGAAAAATTTTATCACTAATTGACTTTAAACTAAGTATTGTAGAACAAACTTTGGAAATACAAGTTGTAGGTATTTTAATTTTCTATAAGTTTTATAATATTTATACTTTTGCCCTAAAATGCATATTAAGGTTGCAATCTTTAAAAAAAACATATTATCTTACCACAAGAGCACAGACTTCCCAAGAATTTTAGCAGGCATGGCATTTACCCTACATTTTAAAGCATAAAATATTTATAGTAAATAATTTTTTTAAATTAGTAGTCGTTTTTTGAGAAAATTTGAAAAAAAACGAAAAATTTCACTAATAAACTACTACTTCCGGTTGAACGATTGTGATGTAAATGTGCATATCAGGTCCTGTTGTGGTACCTAGTTTAAGTTCCAAGTTTTAACGTTGTATTCCGTTTTGCGTCCCAAGTTTTTATCACTATTCTGTTTTTGAGATATTTTGTTCACACACACACACCCAGACCAATCACTAAAAACATGATTTTTGGGTTCAGGGGCCTGAAAAAATGTATTTCTGATGAAAACTCAATTTCAAAATCAACATGAAAACAATACTTTTCTTCCCTATATATTCATTTATGGCAAGAGAGTAAAAAAGAAGAATATTATCAATATTATTAATTTTTCCTGCGATGCGAATTTAAAAAATTTCCTGAAAATAAGTTTTGGGACATATTTCTTTTTTAAATTATGAATTAAGTATTAAAGAACCATCGAAATAAGAGATTGATAATAAAGAGGATTTTTAAAATCATACATTTTTTTAATGAAGTGAAAGACTGACAAAGACACAATTATAGTTTATTTGATGATAAATTAACATTATATTTTTTCGAATTTATTTATAACGTAGTATAATGATTGTATACTGATTTATTTTCTGAACTTATGTACTTTTATACATTTAGTAATTTGCTGAAATTAAAATCCTTACAATGAGCTCTTTATAGTAGATAATTTTCTTATGAATTTATAAAAATTTAAACCTAAAGTTAAGATTTAAATACATATTATAATGCAAACTCATTACTACATCTGTAGGTCGTAATTAACAAATACTGTCTCACATCAATTCACAGTCACATTAAGTTAACTTCAAGGTTATTTTATAAAAAGTTATTTTTATTAGAATATACAGTACCTCTACTGATGATTATAAATTTATATTCTGAACAAAATTTAAAATTATTGTTTTTATAATTGCCATAAATTTTTAGTAATAAAATAATAAACTCGTAGGTTCAACTGTAAAACATTTTTACAGTTTAATAAACGGGTGATATATCCATACTTTTACATTATTGCACTTTCTAAATTTTTATTATTCATTAATTTATAATACATTAATAAACCCTACAATGTTATTTATAAAATTGTATAATAAAATATTGACTAAACAATCTAACATGAAGGATGTAATTTAAAAACATTAGTAGATAAAATCTACAAAAATAAAACATTAATTTTTAGTAGTTTTTCATCTTCCAAGGTTACAACAGCTGTTTTATATCTTTTTGAAATATTAATAATTAATTTTATATGTAGGCCTATAAATTTAATACTATTACACAGCAAATCATTCTAGAAACTGAGATATTTTCAGGATGTGTTCTATTAGCAAAAATATCAAAAAAAGTTTGTCATGAAACAAAATATCATTAAAGAAATACTTCAAATTGGTTTTGCACTGATATAAATTAGTAAATAAAATTGTTTAAAATTTTGAAGGCGTAAATTTGATGACAGATTTATCTGTTTTATTTATTTTCGACACAAATAAATAAAAAAATTGTAAAGGATTTAATTCCAAGAAATTTGGTGTAAATAAAGTCAAAAGAAAACAAACTTAAGTAAGCCTATACTTTTATCATCATATTATTAACTACACGTTTAATCTATTTCATTTGTTTACAGTATTTTGTAAAAATATTTCCTAAATTTATAATTACACAACCATTTCAATAGAATTTAACTGATATTCTGAAAAGGAATCAAACCCAGGAAATTATAAATTCTTTTCACAACTTTTATAACGAATTATTGTAATTCAACAATCGTTTAACCGTTTATTTTATTTATATTAATTATTCTGTACAAAAATATTCTAATAGAATCTCGAGTCAGACAGGATTTTTCTGTTCCTAATATAGATAAGTACTATTGTTGAATGGTACTGATACAAAGTACCTCAAACTTTTAATTAATTCATAGATTCAGAAATACCAACTGAGTGAAGACGAATTATTTTTCTTGCTGTACTCAATTCTATTTTAATTGAGTTCTGTAACACAGTTTTTTGATCAGATGACTGCTACTTTGAATCTGATACAAATAAATTTTAGGCACAGAACTGCTACTAACTTACTACAGCAGTTCCTACTGTAATCTTTGACTACCATCATAATAGTTTCTAGAATATCTTCAGTTGTTAACCAACTTTGTTTTGTATCAAATTACTGATTAAAAAATAAATAAAGCTTGTTTAGTGTACAAGGTATTCCTGGCCAAAAAATTTATTCATACTGTATGGGAGGTTTCTACAGAAAATATAACAAATTTAATAGCTTGCCATACATTAACCTTAGTAATATAATAGATTATTATAGAATAATATACCGAAACGTTGAACGACAAAAGACTTTATTAAACTTTACAGTATAATTTCTCAAACACGACTCCCAAGGGATTTACTAGTGCACACCTATTTATTGGTTACTAAGGTAGCCTTCTAGAATGTTCTAGAACATTTCAAACAGTTAACCTAACATAAACATTAAAGTGTGTGTGCCTACAGTTATAAATAAAAAAACATAATATACGTCAAGGTACACAAACAAGTTGACATGTTCAAAATTTTCAATTTTTTACTAACTTCCTGCTGTAATTAATGCTAACTTTTCTTCCAACGATTCTAAAATCATAAATATCTGAACAATATATAAATAAAATTGACAGTAGGCCTACTTCCTTTTGATGTAATTAACAAAGAAAAAATTTATGACATACAAAAGAAAAACATAAATAAACGTTTGCTACTATTTGTTAATTATTATTTTTCATGTAGTCTATACTATAAAAAACATTGAAAAATTATTAATCCCAACATTTTTTATGTGTACATTATAATTATTCATTAAAACAAGGTTAAAAACCTAGTTTTTTCAGAGATTAATAAAGTTTGAAATAGTCAAATAAAGATAATGTTATCTTTAATGGAGATATTAAGAACCCACCTTTATTTATGCCTCCTATTATACACCTTAAAAATAACAATCATTTTGTTTTTTTGTTGATGACTCAATTATATTTTCTTACACAAAAAATATCTGGCAAAACAGTCATATGTTTGTAAGTCATCATGAAAGATAATGAACTTATTTTTAATGGTTTCAATACGAAAGTAAAATACACTTTTTATTTCATGACGGTTTTTTAAATATCAAACAAAAAGAAACAATAAATAAACTTCATTGTCGTGGAAAAATAAATACATACTGTACAAGACAAGTAAAAATATTTGGGGTAAGAATTGGGAAGGTTGTACTACTCTACAGCCCCAAATAGGGGCTGATCAGGCATTCCCTTGGAGTGGCCAAGGTAAACTGCGCTACAACCTTGACCAGGAAAGCCAAACATTACACTAAATCTAATTGACCAAACATTAATTATTAATGCACAGTGTTCATATTCAGAGTCCACTTTATTAGTTAAACATTTAAGTTTTTACTTTCGTTAAAAGAAAAAAACCATAAAAAAGCCTTAATATTATACACATAGAGTAACGTTTATTATAAACAACCCGTTAATTATTTTTTATTTAATAAAACAACTAACGAAACTTTAAACACATCTCGGAACATAAATTTGAGCAAAAATTGATAGACTTTTGATATTAAATTTTTAAAATAGAAATAATAATAGAAAATATACGAAGAGGAAAACATTATGTCGTTAAAAAATTTAATGATTGTCACACTTTCATAACCTAAAATAATTTTGGTGCTCAGATAATTTTTTTCTGGAAATTCACAACCATTAGAATTACAGTTTGTGTAAACAAAATTAAGAAAATTTTGGTCTGCCAAATTATTTTATCTTAAATTATGTTAAATTGCTTGGCTGTAAGCTTACTTGAAGATTTTGTTTATGTGAAGGTTTCATCTTGCTAAAACATGTTTTGACCTGAAATGGTAGTCCAAAAATTTATGTTTTTCAATTACAAATATAAATATTTTTATAAAAGAGCAACTTGTGACAAATCAACAGTTGATCATCTTTGAATTTGAAAGATGGAATCTAGTAAGTTATATAAGATTTCATTGAGCTTTACTAATAAACCTAGTATTTTCATTAAAATCAGTTCAGTAATTCGTATATGACATAGTAATTGACAACCAAGCAGACACACAAGCAAACAAAAACAAACATTCCTTTCTATTGTTACAGATCATCTTATCATTCAAATTGGACCTAAAATATAAAAAAAAACAATTTTGTCTGAAATCCCAGACAAAATTTTAGTTTTATTTTCATAGATTACAAAATTATGCTTTAATGAATTATTGTAATGTATATGAAGTTTGGTGTGTTGAGGCTTGGAGAGACGGATATGGCAAGAGGAAGAAGATCTGGAGGGGTCACAATACCCAGCTGGTTTGAGGATAAGGAAGACGCAGCATGCCACAACATTGAAACTTTTTGTCGATGCTATAACTCAATTCAATTTAGAGCAAGTTGACTTTAAAGAAAAATGTGAAAAAAGGATACAAAGGGTTGTTGGATTAGGTATGTTTCAATGTGTATTAATTAGTTAACATTTATTTCATTAATATTTAACTAACTCATCATCACCCTCTCTGTCCATCTTCTAAGTTTCCTCAGGTCTGACCCGACAAATTCCTCTCCACTTCTCTGTATCACTTCTCCGTTGCTCTTTAGGCATTACATATTTTCCGCAATTCATCCACAACCGAAATCTTCCACTTCAATCTCGGTTTTTCCTTCTGCCTCCAAGTACAGCACACTTTTAAATTAAGGCCACAATCCATGTGGGTAGTGGTTAAATTGACCTATAATGGGTAGAGGCAGAAGATATATACATTTTTGTCGCACTGCTGGTTGTCTTTGGTTGCAACCTCAGTTTCAGTTAATCTATTATAAAATATGTTTTTAACTGTAAAATGTAACTCTCAAGGAAACTCTTATTTTGTGTGAATCCAGTCCTTATTTACAAAATTCAATTTTGAAAATTGTAAGTTTCATGTGGGTGCATTAATACTAAATGATGGAGAATGTGATGGTGAATTCTTGCATGTTTACAAAAACCTGTAATATAGTCATCTTGATAAGTTTTACACCTTAGCTCAGATGGATGTAAAGACATTTGACAATCTACTGGAAACTTCTGTCTTCAGACTACTGAGGATTTTGGAATTCTTCCTTAACTTGTTGGATTGACCACAGATGGTTTTGTGTTTAAAATCACTGGCATGAGTGATTCTTCTATACTGGCGAAAGCTGTAGACATAAATATATAGGTACCAATTATTTAATACTATTTAAAATATTGAAATAAAATACAAAAATGAATGACATCCACATGGTGGGTAGATGGAAATAACCAAATCAACTGTTCATCACACCTCACACCAACCAGCCACTATGGATTAAATGAGCAAGGCAATATGGTCGGTGTCATAAACAAAGCATGCTGCCAGTAATAGCCTGGCTGGTTGCTTTAATAGCAGAGCTACCATCCCACAGGTAACCAATTTTCTCACCAGGTGGTTTATCCACAGTAATTGTTACCTAATTATGTAATTTCTCTCTCTATTTCTAAAAACATTATTTTTTCTACTATTTAGTTTTGTTTTCATTAAATGACCTTGCTTTCTTCTGTCAAGATACACAATTTCGTGACATGTTTTAAATTTGAAGTTCCAACCACTGGAACCAGTAAAGTCAGTAATCTACAGTTTTTTTCGCAATTTTTCTATTTAGGGATTGGGGTGTAGGTTGTCTTTTTTTGTTGTTGAGAACAAAGTAGTGTTTTTCTTTTTATACTTGGGTTTTTGTGCTGAAAATGAAAATAAACTACAGTTTTACAGTATTACTTTTTAAAATTTATTGAACAGAACAGAGCGTAATAAGCAGAAATCGGCACATATTAAAAGGGTAGGCCTATATTTAAAGTTTTTTCATACTTGCTTTAGGAACTTAATAACAACCGCATATTTAACAGGAAATTGTATTAATCTTGAGCATATTAAATAAGGATTACTGTACTTAAATTCTAAACACTTCCCAGCCCCTTTGATCCAATCTTACATATAAGTTACCGTATCTCGTATTGTTTTGGAGTGTGTACTTCATTGGAAGAACCTGTTGTGAAAAACAGCAGTAGTGAGTGATTATTATTTTTAATTTAAATAAATTAAGCTATTTACTGACTAGCTTTTACCGTATACATGAATAACTTATGTAGTTCTTTTAGTTTCAAGAGAAAATAGTAGGCTATAATATGTATGTGTAGTACATCAAACTTAAACATCTATTTTTCCCTTTAAACTTTGTGTCACTTACTGCTGTTTTCAAAATTTTGGTAGTATTCTACCAAGCATTGCCTTATTTTGAACAAGATCCAAATAATTGTAAAAGGGATCATCATGAAAAAAATAATAATCCTTATTTTCAAATTTCTTTGAAAGGTACCAAATACTAAAATAATAAATAATAATACAAAGATTTTGTATTATGTGAAATCATAAACATTATTTTAAAATCTTAATTTTTTATTTACTGATTTCAGCTAAAGCAAATATACCAGAGGAAAAATTAGAGGAGCTCTTGGAACAAGGAAATTATGGTGCTATATTTAATGGCGACGTAAGTAATTAACTCAATAGGCTACTTCTTCTTAAAGTCTCTCTCCTATCGGAGGTTAATCATCATCATTATGCAAACCTTATTCGCTGCTGCACGGAACAGTTCCATATTACTATAATCAAACCAGTCTCAGGTTCTTCAACCAGAGTGCCCAACATCTGCCAACATTCCGCTAACCCTTTATCTTTCCCTGCATGATTCATTGTATGTGATATTTAGGACCTCTAATCACATGTCCAAGATACAGAGGGTTTCTCCTCCCCAATGTCCCAACCAACCGACATTCTTTGCCCATTTTATCAAGCACATCTCTATTTGTTATTACCTCTACAATTAGTAGGCTACTACAATGGTTTTTATTATTTTTAGTGCAACAGGTCTTGTGATAGTTCCAGAGCTACAAAAACATAGTTCTGTTTCTTATCACATGGTCAGCCAATTATATGACTGAACCATTTAAGAACAGAAGAGGTAGCAGTGTAAGAGACACTAATCAGAGTTATCTCCTCTGAGAGTAATTTCATTATACAGGCAGATCCTGTGGTGAATAAAGTGCAGGTGTCATTTGCTGGGTGTAAAGTAGATGTTTTTCGGAGCGCCTTGCATACTGATAAGTTTTGGCTTCTCAGTGAGAAAGGCAGGGTAATCCACCTCACTCCTCAGTTTACTTAGTAAAGCCTTCAGAGGTTCAAACCAGCCTTTTGGCTGATGACCTACACAACATAGGCTATAAATAAAAGATAAGTGAATATATAAAATATATTTTATAACTAAAAGTTATATAAATGCTTGTGGCTATTTTTTGACATAATCAACTTGATGTTTGAGGCATTTGTTGTACCTGTGGACAAGTTTTCCAATACCCGTTTCATAAAATGTTGCCACCAATGAATGTAAATGAGTCTTGACGATGTCTTGAATATCCTCATTAGTTTTGGAAGCACTCCTCTTCTAGCCACTTCTTCAATTCAAAGAAAAGATGGATGTCACTTTGTCTTAGATCATGACTGCATAGCGGGTGATCGAAAATGTCCAATCAAAATTTATCAAGGAGTCATTGGGTTGCACCAGCACTTTGAAGACAAGCATTGTCATGGACCAGAACAATTCCAGAAGTCAGCATGTCTCTTCTTATATTTTGAATGGCTCTCCGCAAACTTTGTAGGCTCCATAATAAACAAATGCATTTAATGTGCTCCTCGGCTGCATGAAATCCACAAGAAACACAATGAGAGCTTCAAGACAACGTCAAGACCCATTTAATTTCATGGGCAACAACATTTTATGAAGAAGGTATTGGAAAGCTTGTTAAAAAGTATGACAAATGTCTCCATCGTCAAGGTGATTATATCAAAAAGTATTCATAAGTGTACATAACCTATATTAATGCAACATTTTTTCTTTATTCACTTGTATCTTATTCATGGCCTATCAGAGATTGAAAAAGCCCTCTATTTTCTAGTAACATTTATGAAAAAGCCAATACTACTGTTGCACTCAAATCTAAGACAGTTTGTCTACATAGAGGCTCATTTATAGCACCTACAGACTGATTATAAAATGTGTATTTCAAGGTCATATGTGTGCAGTTTATTATTTGTGGTTAGACTGTCCAGTGTAACAACAAATAAGGCAGTATGAACCAAAATGTACCCAGCATCTGCAAAGAAAAAGAATGACAGCTCTGCAAACTCCATCATCCAGGTCAATGATGAATCCCATCGAATATTTATGTAACACCAATTTGATAAATTTTATATATCACTACAAATACCTATATACTGTCTGCCTGTAACTTTATGGCCTTCGGCAGAGAGGAGCATTATACGGATTGTAAAACCACTTCAGAAAACATATCTAATTTGTTTTAAGTAACTGAAACTATTCGGAAATGACATATTATTATAAAACAAAGTATTTCACATGTTTTTTGTTTATAAAATTTTTTCAAAAAACACACGATTAATGAAATAATGTATAATTTAGTAAAAGTTTTGTTTTTGAAGACAAAAGCGTATTTTTTTCAAATACAGCATCACTGTTCAACAACCATTTCGCAGATTAACTTAATATTTGGTAAGTTTGTTCTGGAATAATTATGGAAAACGATGATGCAATACAATTTAACAGAAAATCATTTATTTTAAGTTACAAGGTATTTTCATAAATAAATTTTGTAAAATCGCAAAACACAACATAAAAAGTCAGCATGCGAGAAACTGTTGGGTCTTTAAAGATAACTGTACACATGTAGGAAATGAAATTAAGGGAAAATTTCAATTAATTTGTAGTGAAAGAATTATTTCAATTGGATTTTATTTCCAGCACGTTTCAGTTATTTAAAAAAAAAAAAAAAAATTAGATATGTTTCTGAAATGGTTTTACAATCTGCATATTGCTTCTCTCTGCCAGAGGCCATCAAGTTATAGACCAACAATAGTAAAGACAGAGTATAATTTTAAAACTTAAGAAACAAACAATTAATTTAGAAACAAGATAACTTAATTAACAAATTATGCTAACTCATGCACTGGAACGAAAGAATGGAAATTAAGTACATTGTAATTTCAAAAAACTCATGTTAGCGTACAGAAAATCCTGTATTACACAATAGATCCACACATTTCATAGAATATAACAATTAATATGCTTGTATGAATAATAAAAGTTCATTTCATCTTGAGTTTTATGTAAATAAGTTGTAAATATCTTAAATATTAATGTAAAAGTAAATTCAACATTTATAAGGTTTTCAAACAACACAGGTTTCAATGAACCAAACTTACGCATTGTGTAATTCGGCATTTCCAGTTCTGATACATCTGACAACGAAAATATCTTACCTAAAAAATCAAGTATTGAAAACAATAACTGCTCTTTTTTAATAGTACCAGTTGCTTCATGTTTGTTTCTAACTTGTTTTGTTTTCCTCCAGCATTTTAATTTCTTAATACATCATACTCTTTCTCAGCTTGGGTTTGGTAATATTGCCACTGTAACCATTAATGAACAAATTATTGATCACTTTAGTAAAGTAAACATTATTTTCTTCATAATAATGATTAACATGAATTTTATGTTCTGAATGAACATTTAACATACTTTTTTGTCAAATTGACACCATACAAAAATATCAATTTAAATAATTAAAACGCTTAATTGAGTAAAAGCATCAATAATTTTACAGATAATTACTGAAACTAAAGAGACTAAACGGGTTTTAGAAGATGTTCAACAAAGGCATCAAGAATTGCTCAAATTAGAACAGGCAATTGTAGAGCTCAGAGATTTATTCGTAGAGATGGCTTTGCTAGTCGAGCAACAGGTATTTATTTATTTATTTTTTTTGTTATTGTTCTTTATTTAAAAGTAATTGCTTTTAGTTTAGTTCAATAAATTAATTACTATTCCATCCTATGAAATAAATAAAGGTAATTAAGTGAAACATTACTTAAATCAAGTAGTATACTGTGGTTGTAAAAGTAATTTTTACTAAAACAGGTTTTACGTCTCTTGCCATACATGAAAGATTGGAAGGAAAGTATTGTTTCCATGTCAAATTTTCAAAATCAAGTTTTAACTAAAAATTTTTATTTGTAGGTCCTCTGAACTCAATTTATTTTATCAATTGTTCTGTGTATGGGAACAAATATCTCAAAAAAAAAATATTTAACAAAGTTTAAACTTGGATCTTAAGTTAGATACCATGAGGAGACAAACCCAAACGTTTTCATCAAAATCGGTCAACTGGAAGTAGTAAATTTCTCATGAAATTTTTAATTTTTTTATAATTTTCTCAAAAACGCATCATAATTTTTTCAATTTTCGCATTTACTTCATTTTTTTGTGTTCTATAAGACAGGGTAAGGGTAAACCGCATGTCTGCTGAAATTTTTGGAGCTATGCTCTCGTGGTAAAAAATGGTTGTGGCCTTAATATGCACTTTAGGTTGTAAGCATAATACAGTATTATCATTAAAGTTATTAAAAATTACAAAACCTAAAAACTTTTATTTCAATTGTTTTCTGCAGCACTAAGTTTAGCATTGTGTGCCATGTTTCCTTTTTTCTCTTCAACCTGGGTCAAATTTATTACCTTGCATGTTGTTTTGTAATAGTCTAATCAAAACAAAATTATCATAGTTTATCTTATGAAGCTTACCTTATGAAAAAGTGCACATTACCCAATTTCCTGCTTACTTATTATAAAATGTAAAGATTATAATGCAGTACGTATTTTGAAAAATAAGTTTTAAGTTCATAAATTGTTTTAACTGTAAATTTTATATGTGCTCAACTTCTGTAAGGACATTTTTACTGCTGTAATCTAGGACCAAAAAAAGTAACAAAATTAACTCAATGTTACATTGATCTCATCTTAGTAAATTCTACGTGTTCAATGTGTTTGCTGTTTGGAAAAATAAATTACCACAACATATTCAGGTACTTAATACCTCCAATTTAGATATTAAATATACATACATGAATAAAGATAACATACTGTGATTTATAAAGTAAACTTATATTTGGCCTATTTGGTAATGAACTATAAGCAATTCAGTATAAATTAATAATTATAATGGGTATTTTATTCTTCAGGGAGATATGATAAATAATATTGAGCGGCATGTTGAAGAAGCAGGAGAACATGTAGAGGCAGGAAAAACACAAACGAAAAAGGCCATAAAATACCAAAAGAAAGCTAGAGTGGTAAGGAATACTTAAACTTGATTTTTAATAGTTAGTCAATTTTATTAATATTAAGTCAATCATTATATAAACAAATAATGTGAAAGAAGGGGGAAAACAAAGATTGATACCCTATATCTTTGGGTACATAACATTAAATTAAAAAATTGAAATATGTGTTTCTAACCACCAGAATGTGGTAACAGAAAACTCCTACCAATGTTTATAGCGCTTTCAGGTTATCTTGTACACATCTTCAGTAAATTAAAATTTTTTTAAATATTTTTCACATCAAAATTTAAAACTTCTTACTCCTACCATAGGTAACTCCTACGTAGGTAGGAAGTTTTAAATTTAAATTACATTTTATATTTAAAAAAATTTAAATTTACTGAAGATGTGTTATGAGATACACAAAAGCGCTATAAACATTGGTGGGTATTTTCTGTTACCATATTCTAGTGATTAGAAATATATATTTCAATTTTAAATATATTGGCTGTTGATAATCCTACATAGGATGTTTGATAAAATAATAAAGGTTTAAAAAATACAAGTATATAGTTTATTTACATAGTGCGTAATGTTTATTCTACTGTAATTTTTATTATGAAAGCTTAGACTGGTTTCCCGGAAGGTGAAAACGGTAGAGTTTACTTCCATTAGAGAATGTGTTAAGTTGTAATTTTGTAAAGAATTTGCTGTAGTATGACTGCACTACATCTCAAACGTAAAGAATTTGAAATTGGAGTGTAGGCTATCATTGTTAACGTAATATGGAGCAATTGATATAAGACATAGAAATTTTGGTGGGAACATTTGTAACTTAGTTGTTTAAAATTACTGGGCCAAATTTTGGACTTCATAAGACCAAAGTGGTTTGATAATAAGTCAAAACAAATCGGTAAAGACAATAGCGTTGACAGAAAAACCAGTAGAATTGCCATAATTTAGAATTTGATAGATGTCTTTTATTTTTATGTGTGACTGCCAAGTCAGTCTCTTGTCTAAGATAAGCCCTAAATAGGGAACTTCACTTTTCTGAGGAATAGGTATGTTATTAAAAAGACACTTCCATTTTCATTTTTTCAGTTTAGGAAATTAAAAATATTTTATAGTTTTTATAGAATATTCTTGACAGTGGGTTTAACGACAGAATTTTCAATTTGTTGCATTCAACAAATAGAACTATTATAAAATTTGAATGCCTTCTAAGAAACTATAAAAATATTTTTGAATTTCTCTATAAGCGTTTAAATTAGTTACTAAGCTTTACTTTTTAATGAGAGATTCCTGAATCATGTTCCCTTTAGAAATCTTTATTTTCATGTACATTATTTTAACAACTTTATTATTTGATATGTATTATGCTTTCTTGTATTACAATATAGTATTATAGTGCATATTACAGTATAAAGTTAACAATAAAATATAAACATATTAATCTTGTTCCTTGTTTGTTTTTGTTTCAGAAAAAACTGATAATACTAGCAGCAATAGCACTTTTACTACTCCTACTAGTTTTGTGGTTAATTTCAAAAATTGTGTCGTGGACGTCCAAGAAATGAAAATTAAATATCGAAAAAAATTATGACCTACATAAGGGATAAATTATAGACCTAAAACTTTATTGATGTGTTGTATTTATTGTAATTTAATTTCTCGCTTATTGTACCATAAATGTTTACCAAAGATGTTAATAAATATTGTAATTGTATTGTATGATAAAAATTATGTGATAAATAATAATTATAAAATATTGTATTTTGATTTGTCTGTATGTGATAAATATTGTAAAAATAAATACCTAATTATTTTTAATAAATTACTCATAAGATAGTCTTGTGTTTTTTTTTGAAAATGACATTACGTTGTTTGTTCCTGGTGTATAAAATTAATTTTACCTTTTGTATTATCAAAAATCTATAATTAAACGTCTTTATTGGTATCAGTATGGCATCTTTTCTTCTTCAGATGGTTTGTCCTCAAAGAATATTGGCTCCATCAAAATCCCTTAAGTTTTTTCGATTGCCTGATGATTACGGGTAACTGAATTCACACCATAATACTAGTCCTTAAGACTCCTCAACCATGACGTTCTATGTCAATCTATACTACATCCAAGAGTCACTTGAGACTGTGGGAAAGATAGGTGATTCCATTTTAACATTGGTTGTATAGAGCAATACGCTCTCCGCTACTATCTGTCCTACAAACATACATAGTATTCAATTATTAACTTAAGTTTTAGTTGTAATTGTAATTTAAACTAAACTTAAAATGATAAGTGACTATTATTTAAAGAATAATGTTCGGCCCCCATATCGATTAAAATACGCAGTATTTAAAATTAAAAAGAAATGAAATACTTTAAAATAAACGTAAATAGTAATATTTATAAAAAAAATTATAGCACATTTTATAGAATTTATAGGCCTATGGCGATGAAATGGATAAATATAGATTTTGAAAGAATAAAAAAAATGTTTAATTTAATTTTATCTTTTCATTAATTTAATGGTTTTACTAAAAAAAATGCTGGACATTATCCTATAAATAATTATATTCAATTACAAATGTAATAACAACTCTATCATAATTCTGAAATATTATATATTTCAGATAACGTAAACATTTTTAATCGCAAATGTAATTTGTTTCAATATCACAAGTATAACATAGCCTACAATAAGATCAACTTTTATTTTTGTAGTGTGAGTCGTGTTTTTAACACAGTACGTAACAGTGCTCTAGCCATATAAGCAATGGTATCTTCAGACTGTTGGACAGACCATATACACTGTTGGACAGAGTATAGACCATATTTATTCTCTATCTTACTCTGCAAGTGTTATTATTATATTCTGATATTTAGAGAAGAAACCGTAGGGACAAGTAAGAGAAAGGGGTATGACGTCTCTCTCTTCGTCACCCTTACTGTCGGGCCAGGGGAATTTTATTACCATCTTTAGACCTCTCCAAGATTCTAACGACTGCTATTCAAATAACATTTAAAGATTTACCAAGATTTAAACAATAACAATTCATTACTTTAAAATAATTAATAGACAATAAAATTTATAAACACTCCAGTACTATGATAATTTGTTGGTACTTGATCTTTAAAACGATACAAATATTAAGTATGTTTTTATATTTTGCTATTTAATAGGAGTTTGTAGATGAGAATGTGTTGTGTGTGGAGTCGATATTTTTACTTAGTGTAGTAGCTCCCAAACTTCCATATGAAATACATTGCTTATAGACTTTCCATACTGCATTCTGAACTTGAAACCGACTATAGTTCAGGATCCAAGCCTTCATCCAGTACAACACTGATAACACATAATATTGGACGGTATCAGTTGAAGTAAATGAATAAATCACATACCCAGTTCTGATAAAGAGAGAGGGGTGTACCAGGGTTATGTTCTTTCACCACTCCTTATTAACTTCTAATACTCAGATCTTAATTTTAACCAAGCCTTTTGTTATGCATTTGATGGCATTAAGCTGAATGGAGTTCCTACAACATAAGACATGCTGATGACGCACTCAATTTTGGAGATTCAGCAGATTGAGTGAATTCAGTGCTTAATGGAATGAATTCATAAAGCGGGAGAGTGCTCAGAAAGGTCTCTCACACACGATAAAATTTACTTATTGATCTACAGAGCAGGTTCAGAAATTTAAATATTTAGGAAGTTGGATTACAACAGATCTGGTTCCAGCAATAGAAATAAGGACTTGTATTGAAATGGCTAGGTCGGGATTTTTTAACATGAAACATCTGTTTATTAACCCTGAACTGGTGACACCCTATTTTTGTCACGTATCTGGTGACGTTGGGTCTGTCAGACCCAGTATAGTTTTTTTTTTTTTTACATATAGTATAAAAGATAATCAATTTTAAATTTTTCCTATGGTTTTGGGTACTAATGTTTGTGAAAAGAAAAAAACATCAAATCAAAATTTTAATTAATAAATTTTATATAAAATTTTTAAAGAACTATAAACAAAATTTTTGAGTAAAAAACATAGCGGAATATTTTTTTATAATATTTTTTCGCCTTTAGTATTAAGATTTTTTAAGCAACTGATTATTATTACCATAGATGTGTAGTCTCTAAAAAAAAGTCACAGATCAAAAATTTAATCATACATAAAAATTTTGCGCATCTTCAAATATTGTCTTTTTAGGCTGTACTTTCATTGAACACTTTTCAGTTTTGAACTTCACAGTCAGCACACAAACTTGCTCTGCACTCTAAACAATAAGATTTGTTGCAGGATTTGCAAATGAATTTAGTTTTCCTGTCTTTTCCCTTTGGACACAGCTCACATCTTTTTCTTTTTTCACCAGCCCTCACTTCTTCTCTTGGCACTTCTTCCTTCAAAATTCCTCCAATCAATTTCCTAAGCTCTCTAGGAACAAACTTATTGTTCAGTCGTCTTCTCATGTGAGGTTCTACAAGACTCATACTCAGTTTTTTTTGGAACTGTAAACGTGGCTGCTTTTCATTATCCCGAAAGGAATAGTGAATGACGAAAGCATTGACAGAGGAAATATTTAGAATTGCGTAGAACAAAGCAGTTGGCCATCTTTTTGTCCTCCTATTGGTGCTATACCCTGCACACTTTTGGTCCAATGAATCGACACCTCCTTTAGTACTATTGTAAAACTGTATTATTTCGGGTTTTTTGGTTTCCTCATCAGTCTGGGCATTGTGGTGCATGGATGATAGTAAGATAACAGCCCGATTTTTGGTGGGTACAAAAGAAACTAAGGTCATGTCGTTAGTAAACCCATATTCAGATGACTCAACTTCCCTACTCCTGTTTGGAAGAAATTCCAATGGGATCTCTGCTTTGTTTTTTCTTACCGTCCCCACATAAGTAAGATCTCTTTTGTCCATCTCTCTCACCAACTGTACAGATGAGAACCAGTTATCGCCAGTAACATTCCTCTTAGAATTTTCAATTGGTTTAATCAAACGAAGAACTGCTTGTGTTGGAACCAACAATTTTTTCTCATCTTGCGATAGTCCAACTCCATCAGAATTTTTCCCTGTATATATATAGCCGTTAAAAAAGTAATGTGTCCTAGCATCTGCTAAGATCATAACTTTGATGCCATACTTAGCTGGCTTTTTCGGCATATACATTTTAAACCGACAACGCCCACGAAATGATACAAGCATTTCATCAACACATACATACTCATACGGAGAATAGTTTATTTGAGAGTTCTCAACCAGTCTATTGAAAAGCCACGAGATTGCAGCTGCCTTATCATCAGTGACTCTTGTATGTCTATCAAGTTTATTATCAAATCTCAAACAGGCTAACAAAGTTAAAAAACGCTTAAGAGACATTGTAGCCCTAAATATACTCGGCCTGTGCCATCAGTGGCATAAAGAGACTCTAAATCTTCGTGATTTGACTTGAAAATACCAGAGAAAAACAAAATACCAATTAGAGCCCTCATTTCTACAATGTCAGTTTTTTTTGAAGCTCAACTTTCTCAGGTGTTTTGAATTTTATTCTGATTTCATGCAACTTTTCATTAGTGTGAATGACTACCTGATTCAACATGTCATCGGTCACAAGACATTCCCATGATTGAATTTCAGAACATTGATTGCCAAGTCTTTTGGCTGGTCCAATAATTCCTGGAAAATGCATTCTAGGTATTATGTTTTGAGCACGAGTTCTGGTATGCCCAGGAGCTGTTTTAGACCATTTAAATTTACTCTTTCCACGACCATACCAATAATTATAATTAGAAGGTACATTGATTGATGAATTAGGATTAGCATTGGTACCGTGTTCATCTGCACAAGCATTTAGATCATCTTCATCATCGCCAATAGATATTTCGGAATCTGAACTATGGTCACTAACCTCAAAATCAGGGTCAGCATCACTGTCATCAAACCCCAAATCACTATCACTATCTTCAAACATGTCCCTAACGGTATCAGAAAAATCTGGGTCATTTACACAAATATTACGTGAAAAAGAGGCCATTTTGTAAAAACACTACTTCTACAAAATTGTCACGTAATTGGTGACCCTGGGTCTGGGATACCCAAGCCGAGTTTTAATTTTTAATAACAAACACGCACAGAACACAATGACCTTGACAACCACTGACAGTTGCTCAGAATGCACTAACTTGAAACTACTGAGAAGTGGGAGGGGAAAACCGGACGCAGGTAGCCAACAGAACAAAATGAAAATTCCCTTGGGTCTCCCAGACCCAGGGTCACCAGATGAGGGTTAATAATACAAGATGTTCTTTTCCTGTAAGATATAGGTTTGTCAAGGCGTTTATTTACACTGTCTTGCTATGCAGTGTTGAAACATGGATTCTGGACACGCAGTCCAGAAACACTTCAAATTTGTAAAAGTAATGGTTTTTCTTTTGTTTCACATCTGAAAGTACAAATAAACTATAGAACTACACTTCTAGCAGTAATAAATTATCAGAATTGTTGAATTCTAGTCGACTGCCCAGTAGTTTGTCGACAGTGCAGTATATGAAAATTTTCTAGGGTAAGAAAAGCAAGGGAATGCTTTATGGCCTAGAATATTGTAATTTTTATTATAATTGGTACTACCTGGTTATTCTGCATCAAGATTCTGGAATAATGTGAAAGATAAATAATAGCATGTGCTATGAGACCAACTTCCGGAATCAAAATTTGCTGTTCTCTTGCTGCCGCCTAGAAACCATGACTATTTTTAAAAAAAGATTTCAAACAATATTCTAGTTGTCATACTGTAACATTTAATCCGGGTTCTTTTAAGAATCTGGTTGGTACAAATGTACCTAGATTTCCTTTTAAACTTATTATGACAAGTGTTTATTACCAAAAAAGTAAAAAAGTGAAAAAGTTAGTATTTATTGTAATTAATTACAACAAAGTTTCATGATTATAGCTACTGATAATTACAATTAAATTACTCAACTTTTAATAATAGACTAAATTTATAACAGAATGTTATTAAACATAAACTTAACTAAAAAGAAAAGATGGTCTCTTACTATCAAAATAATGTTTACCTGAATACAATGCTCTATATTTACCATACCACATAAAAATAATATTTTAGTTTATAACATAAAAGCCATCATGGCCGTATTAATGATTCCGGCGCTTTATCTTTTTTGCCAAACCTAACATCTTGAAGGCAAATAGCTGTCAAAACCTTTAGATAAAGTGCGCGCCTCCACGTGGTGCGGCTGGCTAGCTTGTGGACCTTGGTAACCCGCAAGTGAACTAAATCGGAATCCCTCCGGGCTTCAACTCCCGGTTGTATCTTGGTGCAACCCTCGGGTTGCGCCCAACTTTTTAAGTAATTTTATGTAGAAAATTACAAATATGGAAGGAAGTAGTAAAAATCCTACTACCCCAGGGAGTAAGTCGACTGGCTCGATGAATCTCTCACCTGGATCACTGGGGCAAAGATCCCAGGACAAAGGTGCACCGGCTCATGGATTCTGGGGGAGCCATTTTACTGCGGAGATTCGGAAGCACGCTGTATCGGAGCAGCTGGAAGGACCCAAAAGCAAATTGAAGTGCAACATGATTAATTATTTCGCTACTTTCAACATAAATTCCTTAGTTAAAGCAGGAAAACTACAAATTCTTAAGAGTGCATTAAGACGTTATAAAATCTTGATCGCAGCAATCCAGGAGACACGATTTACTGATGAAAACCATTTCGACACGGACGAATTTAGGATTCTGAAAGGAAAACCAGGAGTGAAGCCGAGCACTGGATGGACAGGACATTTGGGCACGGGTTTTATAGTGCATAAATCCATCCTCGACTCTATAGTAAATTTTTCCTCAATAAACTCTAGACTTTCGACTTTAATTTTCAGATCTGCTAACAAAATTTACACCCTAATAAATTTCCACAGCCCTATAAATCTAGATAATAAACGGAATAAACCTTATGCAGACAGTTGCTGGGAGGAGTTGGAAGAGGAGTTAAATAGAATCCCAGAGCACCATGTTAGAATTCTCATGGGTGACTTCAACGGTCAAGTAGGTAAAGAGAAATGTTACAGATCCATAGTCGGGAATTTCCCGGCTCACCAAAAAACAAACACTAATGGTAAAAGGTTGATTGCAACGTGCAAGAAATTCAATCTTAAATTAATGTCTACTTACTTTACAAGAAAACCACAGAAACTTAAAACTTGGAGAATGCCAGGAAATAAAAGAGGCGAGTTCCAAATAGATCACGTTGCAATATCCAAACGAAACGCCAAAGAGATTCTCAATGTGAGGGTAATGAGAGGTCAGGACTTAGGCTCTGACCACTTCCTGTCTAAAATTAAAATAAAATTAATCCCTAAGAGAACACGGGACAGAGGAGCAAGGGACTGCGCCCACAAAACCCAAGTAGACAGAGACATCTTAAAAACAGAAGAGAAAAGAACGGAATTTAAAACCGAAGTCAGAACCCACCAAAGTATGGGCCTGGAAGAGATTAGAAGTAACATGATAGAGGTTGCCGAAAGAATCGCTCCTAAAAGGTTCGCAAAAAAACACTGGTGGAATGACACATGTGCAAAGGCGCAAGACGAACAGAATAGAACTTTCCACATCTGGTCATCCACAAAGAGAAACACGGATTACGAAATATACAAACAACAGAGGAATAGATCAGCTAAAATAATCCGGAATGAGAAAAGGAAACAATTTAAAAGCCTCCTTAACTCTATAGAACAAGACTTTACGAAAAATAATACCGCAGATTACTACAGGAATGTTAAATTGTTGAAGAACGGCTACCAACCTCCTAGTCTGTGTCTCAGACGACCTGACGGCTCCCTTGCTATTAATAAGTCAGAGAACTGCGAGATAGTGGCGGAGTACTTTGAAAAACTACTAAATTGCCCCAAACCTGACATCCTCATTACCACAACAGAAAATACCCATGTCAATTCAGACAGCCCCCCTCCATCCAAGACAGAAATTAGAGACGCAATCAAAGAACTTAAAAATAACAAGGCTAAAGATCAGAACGGCCTCTTTGCGGAACTCTGGAAATTAGCCCCGGAACAGACGGTGGACAAACTGCATTTGATTTTCTGCGACATATGGAACACGGAAAATTTCCCTGAAAAAAGTTGGACAGAAGCCATAATACACCCTATTCACAAGAAAGGGGACAAATTGGACATAAATAATTATAGAGGAATCTCCATTTTGGACATTACCTACAAAATCTTCTCTAAAATTCTTCTTAAGAGATTGGAACCCCAAGTGGATCACGTAATCGGCGATTATCAGGCAGGCTTCAGAAAGGGAAGGTGCGGATCTGAGAAGATCCTAAGTCTTAAACTAATATGCAGAAGAGCAGCAGCCAGACAGAAAAAGTACTACATTAGTTTCGTCGATTTTGCCAAGGCTTACGACTCCATAGACAGAGACGTCTTAATGAAAATACTCCAAGAATTCGGAGTGGATAATAAAATTAGAAACTTACTAAAACTAACACTAACTGGAACCTTTTCTAGAGCAAGGTTTATGGGAGTACTCTCAGAACCTTTTGAAGTCAAGACGGGAGTTAGGCAAGGAGATGGATTGTCTCCCATACTCTTTAACTGTGTCCTGCACAAAGTAATAACTGAGTGGAGGAAAAAATGCCAAGAATACAACACGAGGAATAAGATAAAGGGAACCGTCTATGGAGGGAAAAGTTTGGCCACTAGATTCGCGATCGATGTACTGGCTTTTGCAGATGACTTGGCTTTGGTTGCAGAAACCAGAGATCAAGCGATTTTTCAGATAGACACGCTTAAAAGGGTAGCGGGGGGAACGGGTCTGAATATCTCTTTTGAAAAGTCCGTTTTCATGTCTAATGATAAAGACAGCCCAAGGTCACTTAAAACTGATTTTGGCAGATTGAGCAGAGTTGACCATTTTAATTATCTGGGTGAAATCATCCAACAAAATGGATCGGATGCCCTGGCATTACGGAGAAGAATTGGAAAATTAGAGATGGCGTATGTACAGATGAAAGGATTTTACAACAAAAAGTGTATCTCCCGCAACACCAAGTTAAGACACTTAAACACGATGGTCCTCCCACAGGTTTTGTACGCGGCTGAGACTCTGACATGTTACAGAAAGGGAGAACTTGCAAAGCTGGACAAGGTACACAGAAGATTTGGCCAGACAATATTGGGAACAGTCTATGACCCGGACACTAACATACATAAAAAACGATCAAATGAAGTAATAATGAATTTTCTGGGGGAATCCTTGGCAACAAAGTGTCGGAAAAGACGACTGCAATATTACGGACATCTAATGAGGTTTAGGGATATGGAAAATGAGACCTACAAGTTGATCAGAAGCCAGGAAGGACTTAAAACCAGAGACAGATGGTTGAAGGAAGTGGAGGAAGACCTCATAACGTTGGACATCTCGGGCAACAACATTATGAACAGAGACATTTTTAGGCACAAGATTAAGACTTTCGGGAATTTCCATTCTGCTGAGTCCAAGACTAGAATCTGGACAGAGGAGGAGAGACAGGTGGTGAGTAGGAGGATGAGGGAGTATCACGCAAGGAGGCGACAGCTCCCAAAACAGCTTAAGGGAAAATGAATTTAATTACATAACTAGTGCGCTCTTAAAAGGGCTATACAATTAAAAAAAAAAAAAAAAAAAGCCATCATAGACATATCTAGAAAGTCATACTAGTACTCAACAGAACACAAAAGCCCCTATGTACTAAAAACTTCTCAATGTTAGAAATTATCCAGATAGTAAATAACCAAACAAAAGATTAACAGGGCCAACTCATAGCTTCCATTAGGTACTTACTACAAAATAAACAAAAGAATGGAGACAAGAATAAACAGAGTTGGTGGCAGGTAAGAAACCACATCTGTTATAATTTTATAAAATAACCACTTTATTAGGTTTTTTACCTATTACAATTTTGTCACAATACTTTCCCTAAAAGTAATAGATCATATGCATGCTTACTTTTAACTTCCTTACTTTGAAAGACTGCAAATGTTTAAAATAATGACTGCTTAATAGTAGTATTATTTTATTTGAAAGATGATGCCTACATGAGTCTTGGCTTGTGCATAGTTAATGATGTGAGGTAATATACAGATGAAAAAATGCCAGACCTGACCAGGAATCGAACTTGGGACCCCTGGCATAGAAGCCAGTTGTGCTAACCACTACAACAACATGGGCCAGCCCTCTATTATTAGCCTATGTACAGACAACTTAAAAATGTATAACCAAAGGAAATAAGGACTTAATCTAGAACATGCCCAAGTAAGCTGGGAACACAACTTTCCTTACCTGGTAGAGCATCATATTAGTTCAAAAATATATTCAATTCGTTGTAGATTACTATTGATAATCTATAATTATTTTGTTATTAAAATAAAATAAAACTTCATAAACTCTTAAAGCTCATTGAAATTTTATTTATTTAGATTATTAGAAGTAAACAAGAAATATGACTGCACCAGTATTCAGTTACTGTATCAGAGCACACTCATTTTGAGTTGTACCGAACAATGCACCCCTGTAAAATTTATCGACAAGGAGCCCGCAGTACACAACATAATATTGTTAATCTAGCTTAACCTTGAAGGCGCACACTGGTGAGATAATCAACATTACATCTCTCTGTTGTGGATTGCCTATATTTTAGGCGTTGGTTGCCCCTTTAATGGCCAGTGCAGATTACTAACGTTATTAGTTAAGTTTTTCGCAAATTTCCTAGAAAGTTTAACAAGTTGGTATAAGTTCCTTTTTAATAACGATCAATAAAACTATGTATACCTACTTAAAGTTGTTTTCAATACCAAAGTACAACGGGGCAGAGAACAACAGAAGAGATCAGACCAGGAAAACAGAAACAATATTTTTTCCATTTCCTCACCTCTTTCTTTATTAATTTTTTTGGTTTACGTCCGCCTGTTATGCAAATTACTACTAATGCAGACGATGAAGGGTGTTAGATGAAAGTGAGTGATGACATTTTGCCAGACCTGACCAGGAATCGAACACGGGACCCTTGGTGTAGAAGCTAGTTGCGCTGACCGCTACACGAATCATCACCTCTTACGGTTGACTTCAATAACAATTTTTTTTTATGCAGGGAGTAGCAACTAACTGTTATTGTGCTATTGCACCTTATACTTAGTAATTAAAAACAGATGGGATTTATGTAGCAACTGTTCGTTTAAAGTTTTAACCATGTGAAATATTTTCGAACTGTAGCCGGGAAATGTTGTTAGGACATCAGCGAGAGGCTGGTTTGAACTTCTAGAGGCTTTACTAAGTAAAACGAGGAGTGAGGTGGTTTACAATTGCCTTCCTCACTGAGTGAAAAAGTATGCTTATCAGCATGCTGGGCCCTCCGAAAAGCATTTACTTTCCACCCTACAAATGACACCTTCACCGGGAATAGATACTTAAATTTTGCATATGAATTTGACCTTCACCATTGTGTTACGAAGGATGTTTTTTTTTTTTTTTTTTTTTTTTTTTTTTTTTTTTTTTTTTTTGCGCCCTGGAGACTCCAGGAGGAGTATAGGACATGTCGTCAGATGTAACACCTGAAATACATATAAGAAACACACTATGTATCACTACTATCAAGAAAGAAATTCTTGTACGCTATAAAAAGTTTCACCGATCAAGTAATTTTTTAAATTTTTTTTAAAGGAATTCAAATCCTCACAACACTTTAAAGATTGGGGTAATTTATTTATGAATTTTCTCCCTGCATAAGTAGGTTTTTGTTCAAACAATTTTGTGGAGTGATTAGCCACATAATAATCATTCCTGTTTCTCGTGTTATGATTGTGAACATTGAAATTCTGCATAAAATTATTTTGCCTAACATACATAATCACCTCAAAAATGTAGAGACAGGGAACTGTAAGCAATTTAAGCTCCTTAAATAGTGGCCTGCATGAGGTTAGCTGGTTAGCTCCCACCATACACCTAATAGCTTTCTTTTGAATTTTAAAAACCCTATTCATATTACCCATGCTAGAATTACCCCATACTAAAATACCATACCGGATATGAGACAGAATGAGGCCATGATAAGCTGCCATTAGTAATTTTTTATCATTTAATCTGGCGATTTGTTTTAGTGCAAATACCCCAGATGATATTTTACTACAAACTTGATTGATATAGAAGTCCCAAGACAAAGATCTATCTAGAGATACGCCCAGGAACTTCACTGTTTCTACATGCTCTAAACTATTATTATGAATAAATACATCCACTTCTCTACTTTCTTTAACGTTATGTTTATTTTTGAACTGCAAGTACTGACACTTTTTCCCATTAACTGTTAATAACATTTGATTCAAGAACTGCACTACGGACTCTATGTTAACATGTGTATTTACTTCAAGAGCATCTACCAGTGAACTGTTACTGATTACTGAAGTATCATCAGCAAACAACAAAGCTCTGCCATTAGATATGACTTCTGGTAACCTATTAATGTACAATAGAAACAGAATTGGACCTAAAACTGACCCCTGTGGAACGCCTGCTTTGACTTCAAGCTTTCCAGATACAACTTTTGTAAGTTTCCCTCTAACAACCCTAGTTAACTCCACACACTGTAATCTATTAATAAGGTAAGATTGAAACCATTTCAACTCTACATCCCTAACGCCTAATGACTCTAGTGTTTTCAATAAAATTTCATGATCAACACAATCGAAAGCTTTACTCAGATCCAGAAACACTGCCAATGCTTTCTCCCCGGCATCCAATATATCAACTACTTGCTCCACAAGTGAAACAATTGCAGTTTTAGTTGATCTACCTTTTTGGAAACCATGCTGATCCTCTGAGATGATTAGGTTTTCAGTCAAGAAACTGATTAACCTAATAAATACTACCTTTTCAAAAATTTTACTGATTGTGTTTAAAATACTTATGGGTCTATAATTTTCAACTAACTGGCTATCTCCATTCTTAAATATAGGCAATATTTTTGCCTCCTTCAGTTTGTTTGGAAATACACCTGCTTCAAGTGAGAAGTTAATCAAATGAAGGAGAGGAGTAATTAAAAGATGTTTACATTCTTTAACAATTATACTAGAAATCCCATCTAACCCACATGTTTTATTACTTTTCAAACTATCAATAACTGATTCTTATTCCTCCCTTGAAACTAGGCTAAATAAGAATTGATTAACTACCTTGTTACCTTTTGGATCATAACATCCCACTGTTTCCCTAATCTGTTGTTTAAGTTTTAAAGCTACTTCCTGGTAATATTTGTTAAAATAATTACAAATTTCTATACCATTCTCTATAAGTTCATTGTTTTTGTTAACAATATTAGGTATGTCAGTAAAACTTTTGTTGCTAACTACACCTCGATTCTTATTAATTATTTCCCATATTGCTGAGTTTAGATTTGGTGAATTATGAAGAACTTCAGCAGTTTTTTTACATTTAGCTCTCTGGACTTCTCTGGCATAATGTTTTTTAATAGTTTTGTACCTTTGTTCATTAAAGGTAGTCCTATGTGAAAGAAAATCTGAGTATGCATCTCTAACTTCAGACCTCATTTGCAAAATTTCCCCTGTGACCCACTCATCTGTTTCACTGACAATATTTTTTACATCTTTCTTTTTAATTGGACAATTATTATTATAATGAAATTTTAATGTCTCAATAAAATTATGATATTTTTGATTAATGTCAGATGAATTGAAAACCGTCTTCCAATCCTCTTTGGCTAAACTATGTAACAAACAATTAATATTCCCTTGGTCTTCCTGCCTAAATTCTTTAATATTTTTTTGATTTGGGACATGACTACCTAAATCCTGAATCTCTAATATTTGGTAGCCGTGATCAGAGAGCTCTGAACCCCTTAACCTAACCTGACAACTCTCCATATTTGTTAAAATATTATCTATTATGGTTTGTGAGTGAGTAGTAATTCTTGTATAACCTTTAACTTTTATATCAAGATTGTTCATCTCCACAATATCCCTAAACTCTTCAGCCATTTTATTTTCAACAGCAAGATTTACATTAAAATCACCCAAAACTACCACTTTTATGTATCGTTCTGTTAAAACTTCCAGTAGTTCACTGAACGATGAACAAAACTGACCCCAATCACCATTAGGGGATCTATAGACACCCACCACAACCATCTTTCCCCTCTTTTCTAACCTAACTTCTACCCCAGCCACTTCAATAACCATTTCCCGAGAAAACCGTTCTAGATAAGGTAGATTACGAGTGTCAAGTTTCTTACTTGAATTAGCTAATATACAAACCCCCCCACTTTTGTGCATTTTCCTACAATATGAAGCAATAATAGAAAACCCTGAAAAGTTTATTAGTGACATCTCATTACATTTTAAACCGTGTTCAGTAAATACCACCATATCTGGGTTCTCAGAACTTAAAAATATATCTAACCTGTCTATTTTATTACTTAAATATTGAATATTTTGATGTAAAATAGAGATATATGTTAAACTATAAGGTACAATCACTATTTAAATGATTAAACTATATTAAAAGGCTATCCTTATGCCCATGTGAGGCGTATAGGAGTAGTGCATGATGGAAGGACGACGTGTTACATCGTGAATTTTGTGAGCATTGTTTGAATGATTCGTTTCAGAGTGAGTGTAAGATTTCGTGCGGCACGTGCTGTGCGTTAGTGTGCTGCTGTATTAACCACATATTTCATAGTAGGGGTTTAATATTATTAGATAATTTTTAAATATTTCAGAGCTTAATTCTGCATGTGAGTTAGTTGCTCTGGTTTATTTACGTTTTGAAAGATAAAATGATTAATTATGTTTTTAATCTGTACATAAGCCGTGATTGTACTATTAGATTTATAGGTTAATGATTCAGTTCTGTGTTTCGGAACAAAGTGAATATTTTGTGATTAAAATTATTTCGGGAACACTGGTTTAGGGTGTTTTCTACATAAAATCTATATTATTTTATTCGTAACATATCCTTTGGTTGTTCATTTTTCCTAAAAAGCTAAATCCATCAGCATGTCTTAAGCTTTAGCTAAAACATGTTATTGGTTATTTTCTTTGTATTTCTTGTTCAACGATTTAACAGACGAATTGTTCTTAAAGATTTTTACCTGTTTCTTGTATGGTGTACTTTACTATGAGACTACAGAAAGACTAATTAATATACCATGTGAGAAAACGTAAAATGTGGTTGATATTTTCCTAACCTGACGTTACTGTAATTACTTTTAACATTTGCCCGCCGGTTACTTTAATAATCACTGTTGGTAAATCACAGATCTCTTGTAAATAAAATGCACTTTTCATTATACTTTTTATAATGTGGATCAGGGATTATGTCAGAAAAGAGACTGCCTGTATTTTATTGGGTCTTAAAACCAGTAATTTACTGGCCTATTTGGAGCTCAACAGTTGTAATAAGTTACTGTGCCTGGTGTTAAGAGGACTTGGCTAAAATGAAGTAATTTTAATCAGTGATCTGTTGTTAAATTCTGTTCTTGCATTTTTAAATAAATTACCCGATAACGATAAATTGCATAATAAAATATTTGTATCTTTGTCTAATTTTTTATATTATAAAGTATTTATTAAAATACTGTTGGTTATAATAACAAACTGTATGAATTTAATGCACTTATCAAAAAGAATTAAGATAGTTACACAAGTAATACTATTCATTACAACTGAAACGATGTCAATCATGGATACATAGTATGAATCATGAATATCTCTAAGTTCAGTCTTAAGAATAAGGTAATTTAAATAAATATTTGTTTAGTGTTCTGTTCGATAGCAACATTAAGGTATGTTGCTGATATCACTAAGACCTCTACATATGAAAACCGTAAAATGGTGTCGAAGATATCAGTAAAATCGACGATCTGAGAAACATTGATTCTGTGTTGGAAAACTTGGCCAGTCTTAGTAAGATCTACATTGCATGTTTATACTGAAGATAGCAGTGTTGATTTTACCATTCATTATCAGACATACAATATATTTTAAAAAATCCTGTTTAATTTTATTTTAAATCTTATTTTATTCTAATGTAAACAAAACATTGGATAATGTGTAAAGTATCTTACCGTTTTATTATTATAAAACATAAATTCACCAAATAAATATGTATGTTTCTCAAGGAAATTTATCAATAAATAATATAATACATATAAATGTTTAATAAAAAAAATACTGACACAAATTTTTATAAAATTGTTTTTAAAGCTTTTTTGCTATCAGGAATTATACTTTACTATTTGATCCGCTGTATTTTGGGCATGATTTGGGATACATTTTTGAACAGACCCCCAATGGAGTGTATTAAGAAATGGCTGTCAGTTGGCCACCATGCAAAGTCGCTTTCCTAACCAGTGTTGCTTAATAATTAATAGCAACTTTCTACCAGCTGATTGACTGGGCTGGCCCGAAGACATTTTATAAAATTAAAACATTTTTCTTTAATAGTCACAATTTCAATAATTTCTTCTTTTTGAATAATTATCATAAAAAAAATAACATCTGAGTATAAATGTTTAAAATATTACAAAATAGAAATATAATATCAAAACAACACTTGCTTCACTGTTTTGACCATCTGTTTGTAAAGTCTGTGAATTTACTATATACTATATTAAGTATAGTAACATTTTTAAAAGTTTTTTAGATAATTTTGTAATTTTAGATGATTCAGTGTGAAACATAGACTAGTAAAGTTGGAATTAACATCTTTACTTAATTCTTCTACTGTTTGATGCATGGTTTGATTTATTTTTTTGTAAAAGCATGCCTAGTATTTTTTTTAGCATGTAAATCCTGACATTAACAATTTTTTGTATTTTCAGAATATTAAAGAAGTTTATTTATGTTTTAGTTGAAAATGGCTGAGTTAAGTGAAAAACGGGTGTTAGCCAAGTTTAAATCAGAGTCTGGTGATGAACAAGAAACTAGTATGATAGACCTTCCATTGAATGTCACTGTTGATCATCTCTCGGTTATATGTAACACACTTTTACAACAGGTATGGTTTACGTAGCCAAATAAATTTATTTGTACTATTTTTTACTTTTTTTGTGTATAAAGTTATGGGGAAGAAAGATATGTTTACATGTCGATATTTCAATGTCATTTTTTCATTGGAAACTCTGTAAACATTTTCAGGCCTCCTGAACACTTAAAAAACCATGGTTTTAGGTTGGTCTGTGTGTGCGTGTGTCTATGTGAACAAAATATCACAAGAACGGAATATCATACAAAGTTAAAACTTTTAAGTTAAGTACTACAAGAGGACCTGACATGAACATTTTCATTAAAATTGGCTAACCAGAAATAATAGTTTATTCATGTAAATTTTACTTATTTGAAATTTTCTCAAAACTGGCTCCTAAGATTTTATATTCTCAATTACAAAATTTTATATGCTGTACAAGATAGGGTTAGCGATAGGGTAGGGTTACCCTAAAACAAAATTTATAAAATTTTTAATTTAACTTAATTAATTTTAAATTTTTTATTTAATTTTAAATTTATAAATAAATAAATAAATAAATTTATAAATTATAAATTTATAATTTTTTTTTTTGTAAAATTTATTTACAAAATTTTATATGCTGTACAAGATAGGGTTAGCGATAGGGTAGGGTTGTTGTCTTCTGAAATTTGTAGGGAGCTGGAGACTCGTGGTAAAAAATGGAATTTTAAGATTGTGGCCTTAATAAGCATTTTAGGGCAAAAGTGTTGATACATAAAAATGTACGAAATTTAAAAACCTGCAACTTTTAAAGAATTTTTTTTCTACAATGCTCAGTTAAGCATCAATTAGTGGTTTTCTGTATTTTGCTCATTAGAATCTGTGCATGCACTGAATAGTGATGGCAGCAATGTCGAGGCAATGGTTAAAAACAGAATTCACTTTTTGGAATTATCTCGTATAAAGACAGTTTGGTTTGATCTGCTTCGTATGTAGTTTATGAAGTACATTTGAACAAGGGAAACAGGGACAGACTCGGAACCTTATACAAAACTGCTCATTGTCCAATAGTTTCATAAGATAGGTGGAGATGATTGAGATTATTCGTGGTGTTAAGATGGTAGCTGTATCAAATTTTCTTCGGAAGAAACAAACAATTTTAATTAGTGAAAATTTTTCTTCTATTATTCAATCATATTTTAAAAGTCATACACAGATGAAATTAGGGAAAAAAATTTTCATTCCATTTTTAGAGCTTCATTTCTTCCTACTAGGTGACAAACCGTTATCCTATTCTCACTCATGTCTTGTTTAGTCATCTTATGACTGTTTTCACCTTCAACTGTTGTGTCATCTTTGTGTATCATGTCTGTACATGACTATAGTGTTTCAGTCACATATCTGTGTTAAATTTCTTTTTTGTGAGCCCTTAGATATGTAGTAGCTATCCTAATTGTTAACTAAAACATGTAAAATTTTCTTACCAAGATTATTTTTATTTTTTAACAGGAGGAGAGTGTGCCATATGTTTTTTATGTAGATGATAAAGAAATAGTGAAATCATTAGACTCAGTTTTAGACCTAGATTCATTAAACACTGAAACTGTTGTGGAAATTATTTATCAACAGCAAGCTGTATTCAGAGTTCGACCAGTTACTCGTTGTACAAGGTAAGGTACCAATAAGTAAACTTTATAAAACATTTCTGTCAAAAACTTATTACTGAAATACTTTTTATACTGGTTAATATCCTGATGTAATAAATTCCTTATTCAATAAGTTTCATTGTTTTTACTGTTTATCTAATCTTCGAAAAGTCTGACAATTTACATCTTCCCTAAAATTTCTGAGAATTATAAAGTATGAAATACAATTACTTTGACTAATATGGGCTAAGAGTTGTTTATAAATGTTATTGAAAGTCTGGATTTTATTAAGTTGGTAATGTGGGTATAATTCTTTGAAACTACAGTACCTATGTGTATTATGATACAGACGTATGAGGAAGAAATGTAAAATAATTAAGGTATTGTGTATTATATACTAAAATAAATGTATCTGTAAAATTTTATCATTCAATTTATTGAAAAAATAACTTGGGATAGAACCACAGAAGTGAGAAGCACACAGTTATCAATTTGTGTAGTACAATGATGCTAAATGTCATTTGATTATGGTTTTCCTTAGATTTTCAGGGTTTTCATTATCAATGGATTGAGCGTTATAGAGTAGAAGGGCTCAAATTAAGCAGGGACTGCTATTTGTGATAAAATTAGGTTAAACAAAATCACATTTTTATTGAACAATAGGTTTATGATGGTTTTAATAATTTTTTCATTTTCATTAAAGCATTGTTTCATCAGATGACATATTCGTCTTACAAGAAGTTGTTTTCAATTTGACTGTTTTGTATTGTCAGTGTTTTAAAAATAATATTGTATATGCCGGTCAAGCATTTCGCTGTTAATGAAAATATTGAGTAATACTCCAATTAAAAGAATATCTAAAGGAAACCGCTAACTATCCAAAAAGTGAATAACATCACATTTACAAAATTCGTTGTTTTTGGATCTTCACTGAAAGATGCGCAATGAACCAAGACCTCTGTTCAAGGCTAAATTCTACATAACAAAGAATTTGTGGGAGAAATTAATATGCTGTTAGCAGGCTTTTGTCGGTTGAGGTAGACGGTGTTCTTTTGACTGGAGCGGTAGGGCATCTATTGGTGTAGCTCCTTTTTGAGGTTGGGGAGAGGAATTGGAGCTAAGCTTCGCTGCTGTCTGGTAGGAGGGGTCACTGACTAGGCGAGTATGTCTTTACCGTTGCCTGAAGCCAGGAGCAGTCGCCGACATGTCGTACACCTTTCACCGCTGCCTGTGGTAGGAGCAGCTGTTGGTTAGGCAAGTACATCTACACCGCTACCTAAAGAAAAGGAGTGATTGCTGACGAGGCAAACACCGTTTACTGCTGCCTCGAGGAGGAGCAGTTGCTGGTGAAGCTAAGGGGAGGAGAGGGAAGGAGTCGGTTGTGGAGAGTGAAAATTATACTCATGTTGAGCTTTTTAAGCTAACTCCATGTCCACCTTCTCGTGAAGAAGATTGAAATCAAACTGACTTACCAGCCAAGTCTGCCGTATGCCTTACCCACTTGTAGTCTCACAAGCGCTATGAGAAGGTTTCTGTAATGTAAAGTAGACGGGGTAATTTAGAATTCTTTGCTGAAGAATGCCTGTCAGATGTCTTAATTGTTTTATAAAGTGCTTGAATAAATAAAAAAAATGTTTATGACTGATTTAGCCATGTACCCTAGCTGAAAATTTTCAGGATCTTTAATTTGTAACAGAAATTGTACGTTGTGTATTGTATCTATTTTATTCAGTTCATTACCTGGCCATGCAGAAGCAGTTGTGTCAGTTGCATTTAGCCCGGATAGCAGACATTTGGCCAGTGGTTCGGGTGACACAACAGTACGATTTTGGGATATTATGACTCAGACACCAACTCATACGTGCCAAGGTAATTATAACTTTTTCAGTCTTTTATGCTAGTCTCTCTTGCTGTAATTTTAGTTAGTAAATACTGTTCATACTATAGTACAGTAAAACTAACCTTTGAATTTTGTTGAAACTATGACTAGGTGAAGAAAAAGGAGCTATGTGCATGTTTTACTGAAAATATATGACTCACTTTCACCCTACCATGATTAAATATATTGTAATGTATTTATTATTCTTAAATAACTATTTTCGATTATTAAACTACTGTTTTATTATTGTTTGTTGAAAATATTTATTTTATTGCACTTGAAACAATGAAAATATATTTATGAAAATTTAGTACCATACAAAAGCACATATTTTTATGTCGATTTGTATGATTCACGTTTAATTTTTAACACTTTCTGTTATCCTGACAGTGACTGGCTTCAATATAAGATAATGAATGATACAAAATTGCTGATAACATGCAGGTGGAGTGTTAAGTTATTTGCGCTCGATCTCCTAGTTCCAGGGCCATGAAAAATAGTTCTGTTTCTTATCACATGGTCAGCCATGTCATATGACTGAAGCATTTAAGAACCTTTGAGAGTAATGAATTTCATTATACAGCCAGATCCTGTGGTGAATGAAGTGAAGATGTCATTGCAGGGTGGAAAATAAATGCTTTTATGAGGGCCTGCCATGCTAATAAGCATACTTTACCGTTCACTGAGGAAGGCCATGGTAAACCACCTCAAACCTTGTTTTACTTAGTAAAGCATCCAGGGGTTCAAACCAGCCTTTCAGTTGATGACCTAAACAACATTAGTAAATTTACTAAATAGGCTATGTAAGGAGTCATAGAAGTAATGAAAGGGTAACATCATGATACTGAACTGGGTTCAGACTGATGTTTTTTTTTTTGGAATCATACACACATAGCATGGACATGGGCATTCTTACGCCTTGTTGAAATACGTGTATTCACTTCATGTGCCTGGTCAAAATAAAATTGTTACTAGTCAAAATGCCCTTTTCCCATTTTTTAAGTGTAATTGGTTAATGTTTTTTTGTCTAAGTAAATGTGTTGTGGTTTTTACAGGTCATAAAAACTGGGTGTTATGTATATCTTGGTCACCAGATTCAACACGAGTAGCATCTGGTTGTAAAAATGGTACCATTAGAGTATGGGATGCAAACACAGGAAAACAATTAGGACCAGTTATAACAGCTCATACCGCTTGGGTTACAGCAATTACGTGGGAACCTTATCACTCAAGTTAGTCTCACAAATATTTATACATTAAATTAGGTTTATTGGTGTTTCTTAGTGTGTATGTAAGAAATCATTTGTATTTTATATAAGTTAACACATTTTATTACATTAATGATATCGCTTAGTTATATTAGTTGAAATTACACCATGTTTTATTGCTATGAAAGGTTTTTTTTTTAAATAATCCTCACACAGAATCCGTCATTCTCTTTATCCTGTTTCTAAGTTTCTTCAGATCAATCCCAACATAATCTCTTCATCTCTCTGTATCATTGAACCATCTACTTCACTCGTGGTCTGCCCGTTGGTCTTTTCCTCCGCCTCCAAGTACAGCATCCTTTAAGGCAGCCTACCTTCCCCCATTCTACTTATATACATGATGTACACATCATGGCTTTGGCTGTCCAACTTTTTTTGTCAGGGTGTCCATCACCAGTTGTTTCCTAATTACATTATTTTTGTTTTTCCTGGCATATGCCTCTAGAACTTTGGCCGCATTGGCGCAGTTGGTAACGTGCTCGTCTCTCATCAAGCGGTACTGGGTTCGAATCCCACTCAGGTATAGCATATTTTCATACGTTACAAAAAATCATTCGTCTGCATTAGCAGTAATTGCAGAACAGTCGGACGTTAAACAAAACAAAAACAAAAATCTAGAACTTCATTTCTTCCACGTGTTCTACTCTCTGCCTTCTTGCTAATTACTCGGTATGAGGATTGAATGGTAGCTACTGATACAATGTACCTGGTACTTTTTATACTAATACAAAAATAATATCGAGTGAAGAAAGGTTATGCGGTAAGGAAGTAAAAGAAAGGCTTGCTGGACCCAGATCTGTCTAAATTAGTGATGGTGTGAGTTGATTCATTGAACTAGTTACAAGTGATACAAGAACAGAAGAGTTGTCTTATTTCTGGTTTTGATCACAGTGGATGGCCTTAATGTAGTTAATTTTGGCGGTCAGTTATCTACGACTCATCTCACTGATGATGTAATTAACAATTTAACAGTTGTAGTAAATTTAACAAAAATATAAAATAAATTTTTTTTAATAGTGTAAAATTTTTAATATTTCTTGTCTGTGATCTTAACAATATTTTTTTCATTTTACAGATCCAGATTGTAGGTACTTTGCAAGCTCTTCAAAGGATGGTAGTATTAAAATATGGGATTCAATTTTATGTCAGATTATCAGAGTGTTATCAAGTCATACAAATAGTGTAACAGCATTAAAATGGGGTGGATCAGGCTTATTATATTCAGCTTCTCAAGATAGAACTATAAAAATATGGAAAGTTCAAAATGTATGTTTAATTACCAATCTAAAATTTCTGCCTTGATTCTTAATTGTTTTAGTTTTAACTGCGTGTAGTATTTAAGGATTTTGTTGACTAATGAGTTAAAGAAGTGGAACTACAGTAAGTCCTCACTATAATGGACTCTTAATACTAGGAACTTCAAATAATAAAACAATAATTATGAAACCTAACTTTCTAGCATTTGTGACGCCATTGATACAATGATTTCGTGCGTAGATTCATTGGAAGAAAAAAAGTCCAACACTTTTATATGAACATTTTAGGCAGTTTAAAGAACTTATTTAAAAGCAAAATCAGTCTGGCACACAGTTAAAAATAAACAATTTTTTCCTTTTATACTTTGTTACTGTATTTTCTGTTTTAATTTTTCAACTGTAAAAGAACTCTGGTGAAAGAATGATGTAAAATGAGTAAAGTGTGTAAAAATGTAAATGTTGCTGAATGTGTATGTGTAAAATAAGAACTCTTATTATTAGTCTAAACAATAAGAATAGAATTGTATTACCTTTCCTTAATCTACACGTAAGAGATTATTTCACCCGTTTTTTGACATCTAATATCATTGTTAAGACGAGTTTTTTTCCATTACTGCTGCTGACTATAACCGCGGTTAGTAAAATTTTAATGTAGGATATTAACTTAAATGATTATTTTATATTGGTTACAAAACATTTAAACTGGCTGTATTTTTTTTGATATAACGGACTTTCTCGACATTATACTGTGGCCTTCCCCATTCACTCCATTATAATAAAGACCTAGTGTATTTCCACACCCAGTTCTTTTGGTGTATCTGCATTATTTTTTCAGTCTCAATGATGGTTTTCCATTGAGTTACAAGTGTTAAAAACATCTAATACTGAACAGAAATTCAACAAATTAAAGTTTACTTGTACTTGTGTTTTAAATTGCATAAGGCTATCATTTGGAAAGTTTTCTTTGATAAAGCCCATAATTTTTTAAATTTATACTCGGATCATATTAGTTTTACAGGGGATTGTGACTACTATCTGTGTGAGTTATTTTTGCTCAAAGTATCAGTACCGCATGTTTGGTTTTATTTATCACTTGAAAAGCTGATGTTACAGTATTAATTCATTCAAAAATAAATCTTTTTAATGCATCTAGGCTTAATAAATTTTATTTTTTATAATATAAATTTCACTGACCTCTTCAACTGCGTTGATCGTTATTATGTACTTACACATGTTTTGGTGGTTCCACCATCATCATTGTACACATAATATCATGTGAAACTTTTATATTTTTATTTAAAAACCTACTGAAAATGCAATTTCTGTAGTTATCAGGTTTTTAAACAAAAATTTTAGAGTTTCACTTGATAACTTGTGTACTCTTATGAAGGTGGATCCACCAAAAAACCGTATAAGTAGATAATTAGGATCAAGGCAGTTGAAAATTAGTGAAATTTATATATTATAGGACATATGTTCTGTTTGAACCAATGAATCATAAGCAAATAAACCAATATATCATTTGCTAGGTTTGCTGTAAAATTGTGGTTTATGAGGTTATCTTTTATGTAATTACATCAATCAGTTTTATAGTTTAATATCATTATTCAAAAAGTCCAACTCACAAAACGACATTTTTATTAAACTGTTTTCAAAAATATTGACGTAAGCAAATTATTATAAACAACAACTGAACAATTGAATGTTGTTAGTAAGGAATTTTCTTAAGTAGAAATTAGTACAAATCGCAGTTGTTAATGAGCAGCAACAACAGCAGCTGATAGCAGGACATGAAGTACACTAATGTGCGGAAGGATTAATGACAAGAACTACATTCATCTTAAAATAAATTCTTATAATACAGTAAAAAAAAAAATCAAAAAATTTAATATTGTTTTCTAATGCAGTTGATATAAAGTAATAATTTCATAATGTAATTTATTTTTCAGAGCTCAGTTTTTATATCTAAAGAAGTCACATTCCGTACTTTACAAGGCCATGCACATTGGGTTAATACATTAGCGTTAAGTACAGACTATGTTTTAAGAACAGAAGCTATTGTTAATCCACAAGATAATGTTGACCCTAATGACAGTAAGTTTAAATATTATTTGTTCTACTTGAAAAACTCTATAAGGTTAGCTGCCTATCAACTTTGGATGTTTATCATTATCATGACTAATCTAACCGTGTTTGTTGCTATATGGAGCAACTCCATGGACTTGTTCTACACTAACCAGGTCCTCATATTGGCAAGCCAGGAAATTCTTCAGCTAGAAGTTCTGTTTCTTTCAATCCTTCTGTGCAGGATATGTTGCAGTATTTTATATCTTTGTTGATTCTTCATGATGTGCTCTAGATATTAAAGCTTACGATATTTAACGATGTTAATTACCTCTGGGCCTTTATTCATCCTTTGTAAAAACATTTTGTAGAATGACTATTGGCTCTAGGTGTAATAACATTAAATTTATTTTAAGTGTTATGTAGTCTACTTACAAAAGGTGCATAATTTCTGTTCCTGTTGTAAAAGACAATGAAAACCGTATAAACATAACACCTGGATGGTAACATATTAAATTTCCTGAGTATTGGAAGGGCAGTGCTACACAAGGCTGACTTGAGATAAGTTTAATAAAATGCTTTTAATGGACAGCTAAAGGCTTAATAAAAGAATTTATTTATTTTCATTTGTTGAACATAAATAAAAATTACAAGAACAATAATAATTAACCAAAGTTGGTTGTAAGTAGTACTGACGGGAAAAAGTATCAACAAAAGGGAGTTTATAAAACTGTACTTCCTGTACATATGATTGATAAATTAGTAAAGCGGAAACTATGATGGAGCTGAGTTGCAATTCAGCCTGGGTAAACATCCTTGAATAATATTAGGTTAAGTGACAAATCTGACTGCTCTGCAGTTGCAGGAAAGCTCATAACAGGAAAACTGTAATTTCAACTATTAGTTTGACTGCCAAAGGAATTTTAAATAATGAAATTGAATTCTTAAAATGTAAAATGTAAAATGTGTTGTATGGGAGACGCTGGTTGCCAAAAACGTATCACCAAAATTACAGCGAGCAATAAAAAGTGTTTTTAATAATGTGACTGCAGTGATCAGAATGTGTGGAAGGATTTCAAGACCGTTACAAATGGAAAAAGGAGTTAAGCAGGGAGACAGTTTGAGTCCACTACTTTTTGTGATGATAATGGACGAAATTAATAAAATCTGCAAAAGAAGAACTGACAGAATGATGGTGGGACGTTGGAACTTGAGGCCCATATTTGCTCAAGCTTTGTTATTTGCAGATGACATAGTTCTTATTGCTGACTCTGAAAGAAAGCTTCAAACTGCAGTAATTGAATGGAATGAAGAGATTAAAAGGAAAGGCATGACACTGAATATCAATAAGAGTAAAGTGATGGTGGTTAATGGCTTGGAAGGTGAAAGAATTAGGATAGATGTGGAAGGACAGGTAATGGAACAGGTGAGGTCATATGAGTATCTGGGTACAGTAGTAAGGGACGATGGGAAAATAGATGATGAACTAAGAAATAGAATCTCTAAAGCTAGTCGGGCCTTCTATGCAACCAGAAATTGTATTTTTGGGAAAAAAGAAGTGGGTGCCACAGTAAAAAACAGGGTCTATAAAAGTATTATTGAACCAATAGTCCTGTATGGTGCAGAAAGCTGGCCCTTGAAGCAACAACAAATGAGCAGTATCAGGGCAGTTGCAATGAAGTGCCATAGAAGGACAGCTGGGAAGACATTGAGAGATAGAGTAAGAAGTGAAAGAATCAGGGAGGAAATAGGAATGAAGGATGTGAAGGAAGTAATAGATAGAAAACAATTGGGATGGTGGGGTCACATACAAAGAATGGATGACGAAAGGAAAGCCAAGCAGTATGCAAACGTGATCGTTGGCGGGAGTAGGAAAAGAGGACGTCCACGATACTCATATGATGAGCACATACGAAGATTGGGAGAGGAAAGAGGCATGGCCCTAGGGCAAATGAGACGATTGGCGGCGGATAGAGTACAATGGAGGAAGTTGTCCGAGACTACCCCGACGCTGTAAGGCACATGGGGAGAGAGAAAGAAGAAGAAGAAGAAGAATTCTTAAAAAAATTTGGCCAAAATACTACCACCAATTAAAAGACATCAGAAGCTTGAAATTAATATTAAATTGATTTTTTGCAGTTGTAAAACTCAAAAATTAATTCATTGTTTTACCAATAGAGTTACTCTTCGGTACTTATGCTTTTAAATCCAATGTTTAATAATTATTCTTTTAAGCTAACTAATGAACAATTAAATTTTAAACTGTAATATTGAAATCACAGTATCTCATATTGAAGTATTTTTTTATGTCAACCATAATATTATCTTTTTTTCCAGAAAAAAGTCGCCAGAATCTAGCACTTTCTCGTTACAAAGCTGTTCATGATAAATCTGGAGAACATCTAGTATCTGGTTCTGATGATTTTACTTTGTATTTATGGGCTCCAGAAAAAGATACAAAACCTGTTGGTACGTATTGAGTTCTGTAGTTAAAACTTGGTTTATCTGGCTTTACATGTTATGTATGGTGCATGTATTGTGTTGTCTGTTTGGTAATCTGTATTGAACTGGAATATTGAATTGGTCATGGACCAGTAATACCTATTGTATGAACTATAAGCTTTGTTTTTTTTTATAAATCCGTATTGATAGGTTAATATTTCATTAATTAATTTCAGATTATTTCATTTAACCCTTTGGGTAAGTGTAGAGGTAGGGTTGTCAGCTGATTTTTGGGAAGAAAGGTTTTGTGGTTCAAATCCTAGTAAAAGTAGTTAGTTGTTTTATATAGATTTGAATAATAGATGGTGGTTACTGGTATACTTTGATGTTTAGGGTTCCGTTAACACGTTCAGTGCGGCGGCCACATTTATGCGGGGTTATCAAACACTACCAGGTGACTGGCGGACGCATAAATTCGGCTGGTCTGTTTTATTATCTCTTCTTTCTACGTTCTGGCAGTGTGAATCGTATTTCTATTATTAAGCAGTCCTAGAAAAAGGTTCATTCTACGCCAGTATGCAATCAGTTCTTGAACAGATGTCACAGGGTTTTTTTGACAGAATTTTAAAAACCGATATGTTTACAACTCAGTTTTACATTTTCCATGCAATTTTATTTGTTACTTATAAATTATTAGTTTCATGAAATATTTTAATATATTATTGATTGTAATGTTTCATCTGCATTCGTATAATCATGTAAGAAAACTTAAGCATTTACCCAATTTTTCTGTTTTCTTGTCAGTAATAATATTATAAAAATTCATTTTATGACATTGCTTGCATTACAATTACTCAATTACCCAAAAATTGTAGTAAATATTAAGTATGGCAAAATTATTAAGTAAAAAATTAAATTTTTGTATACAAATATAATGGTGTTGAGCCAGTTTATCGTTGAAGTATTTCCCCATCTTGGTGAATTACATTGCGTGTGCCAGGTCGCATAAAATATGTTTACCATACTCTCTCAAGAATAGTTGGCCTTAGTGTTGAAGACTACATGTCATATATATCTTCATCATCTCTTTGGGTCATGTGGTTACTTATTGTTCTTAATTGAACAAATTGCAACGCACACACATTAAGAATTAATTGTAATAATTAGGGATTACATCAGGAAATACAGGTGTTGACTTAATGTCTGGTAGTTTTTAAAAACTTTTTAGGTATTATTTATAGTGTAATAAAATGGATTAATTTTCAAAATTATTAAGATGTTCTACTCGTGATAAGGTGACATGATTGCAACCTGTTTCTATGTAATGACAAAATATTTAAAATAATGTATAACACCATCTATCCTCTCCTTTGCTCTAGAGGTCCTGGGTTTAGTTCCCAGTCAGGTCTGACATTTTTTCTTCTTTGTGTTACTTCATATCATACCTACATACAAGCTGAGGCTTATATAGACATCATCTCTCAATTAAAAAAAGCAAACATTTTGTTTTCTAAATTTTACTGTATTAAGTTATAGGTGTATTCAATGCATAGTACAATATTTGTTTTATTTTTTGTGTTCACCAGCACGAATGATGGGACATCAGCAGTTAATAAATCATGTTCAATTTTCCCCTGACACCCGTATAGTAGCATCTGCTTCATTTGACAAATCAATCAAGTTATGGAATGGAAAAACTGGAAAGTATGTATTTTATGCTATATGTTATTTGTTTTTATTGTAGAGTAAATCAAGGTAAATGTTATGAGAAAAATTTTCTGCTTCTGGTAGTAGTTTCTTTAACACTATGTGAATACACATTGTATCTGCTTGAGTCTAGTACAGTACTTTACAAAACATGATTTATTAATATTAGTAATAGTTTTCAGTGTTGTGTTTCATTATGTTCAATAGTTAAGAGCGATAATAAGCACTATCAAACAATTATGTACTAAGGTACACATGTGTGTGAGTTTTCATCACTTTAGTATTAACAGAATTGATGAGAATAATTCAACAACTAAGGTACCATTTTTTTTGTACAAGATGTATCAGATATTAATTGAAGGCCCTGTAATTATTTTACACCATTTCTGTGTATAAAACTACTGTATGAAAATTGTACTTGTTATTTGTAACAATAAACTGAACAAGCAGATTTAAACAAAATTTATTACAACACACAAATTTAAAAACTGTGTTTAATTTCATATTTTGGTAAAAAACTGTTAAATCTTTACAATGTTGTAATTAAATATAATTTTAGAATAGTAATAATAATAATTATCAAATCACAGCTGTATAAACATGTACGAGGGCCGTTTTTTCAACCTCCGATGGGCCATAAATAAAAAGCAAGTGAATAATTTTATTACCAAAATGTGAGTACACTTATGTTTACTTCTCATCATAATCACCTTAAAGATTGAGGCATTTTTCATACCTGTGGACAAGCTTTCCAATATCCTCTTCATAAAATGTTGCCGCCAGTGAATTTAAATGAGTTGACCTTGTCTTGAAGTTCCTCAGTAGTTGGAAAGTGCTGACCTCCAACCCATTTCTTTAGTTCAGGAAAAAGATTGAAGTCGCTCGATGCTAGGTCGGGACTGTATGGTGGGTGGTCAAAAATTTCCCACTGAAATTACTGAAGAAGTTGTTGGGTTGTACCTGCACTGTGAGGGCGGGAGTTGTCATGCAGCAGAACAATTCCAGACGTCAGCATGCCTCATCTTTTGTTCTGAATGGATCTCCGCAAATGTTGTAAGGTTTGGCAATAAACAGCTGCATTAATCGTGGTCCCCGGCTGGATGAACTCCACAAGCAACAAACCGTTTTGGTCCCAAAAGACCGTAGCCATAACCTTTCAGTTGTTGAAAGTTTGCTTGAATTTTTTGTGTTTGTTCGGCGAATTTCTATGTATCCACTGTTGAGATTGTTGTTTTCTTTTGGGTGTGTCATGAAGAATCCATGTCTCATCTCCAGTTACAATTGATGTTAAAAAATCATCTCCTTCAGCATGGTAATGTTCAAGGAATGTCAAAGCTGAAGCCATTCTGCGAGTTTTGTGGGTGTCGGTCTACATCTTTGGCATCCAGCGAGCACAAATCTTTTAGTAGCCTAAATGTTCTGTAACAACAGAGTAAAGAGAAGATCTTGACATGTCTGGAAATTTCAAAGGCAAAGCACTTATTGTGAGTCTATGGTTTTCTCTAACCACTTTGTCAACTCGTTCAACAAGGCCATCTGTAGCAACAGATTTGCGCCCTTGACCTCCTTCATCTTGCATGTCTGTTCGGCCATCTTTAAACTTTCGACAACATTCACGCACAACCCATCACTCATAATTTTTTCCCCGTGTTTACGGAGAAGCACAAACTGCGTATTGTTCACAGTTCACCACAAACTGGCTACTTCAACTCGGCAGTGACACATGTTGTAAAACGAAATTAAAATGATTCTACGTGGGATTCGCCAAATTAAAGTCTTATAACAACAGTCTGTTTACATAAACAGAAATCAACTGAATCTTAATTAAATCATGAATCATTCAACGTACCATCAATCAATTATTTAATCTGAAATAACTTTCTTAAAGTTCACATTTAAAACAAGAATAAAAACAATTTAGTTTGGTATATCAATTTTAAAAACCATTTTTTAATGAGCGAATGAGGGACCCGCCTACTCCTCCGCCATCTTGCCCCTCACTGAAATATACAGGGTGATTCATGAAGTTCTCCCCCCACTTCTACAGCACATTGTACTAGTAAAAATAATGAAAAAATGTTATATAAACATAGGTCCGAAAACGCTTCGTTAGCGAGTTACAGCTAGCGAAAGTTTCGCCTGGATTTCAGTTCACCAGGTGAAATGAGGTCTTCCTGGAATTGTGGTAAGGTAGATTAAGGGGTAAATTCAATCATTTCTTATGGTTTTTGATCTGATAAATTGAATAAAACAGGTCCCAGATCTGTAAGTTAAATAGTTTTTAAGAAAACCAGTGTCAAATGCAAAAAATGGAGTGAAAAACTTATTTTTTCATCTTTGGGCAAGGATAACTGTGTTATTTCACCAAGAAACAGTTAAAATTTTTCAATAAAACATGTAGAAAATTTTATTCTGAACAAACCGGTGTAAATTAAGTACACAGAAAGCGAATAGATGTTTGATTAAATGAGTTTTTATTCATAAGAGTACAAAGTAAAATTAACCGGAAAAACTAAAATGAAAAAATGTGTTTTATTCACTCCATTTTTTTGCATTTGACACTGGTTTTCTCAAAAACTATTCGCTTTCTGTGTACTTTATTTACACCGGTTTGTTCAGAATAAAATTTTCTACATTTTTTATTGAAAATTTTTAACTGTTTCTTGGTGAAATAACAAAGTTATTCTTGCCTAAAGATGAAAAAATGTGATTTTCACTCCATTTTTTGCATTTGACACTGGTTTTCTCAAAAACTATTTAACTTACAGTTCTAGGACCTGTTTTATTCAATTTATCAGATCAAAAACCATAAGAAATGATTGAATTCGCCCCTTAATCTACCTTACCACAATTCCAGGAAGACCTCATTTCACCTGGTGAACTGAAATCCAGGCGAAACTTTCGCTAGCTGTAACTCGCTAACGAAGCGTTTTCGAACCTATGTTTATATAACATTTTTTCATTATTTTTACTAGTACAATGTGCTGTAGAAGTGGGGGGAGAACTTCATGAATCACCCTGTATTTCTTTACAAAATTTTATTTTATTCTTCTCTAGTCGCCTAGCAACTGAAATAAATAACTTTTATTAAAATAATTTTGTCAATATGAAATAATTTTAAATAATTCTTAAATAGTAATCAGCTGGAGATGTTTATCATTTTAATAAATAGAAAAAATAAACAATTCCAGATGTTCAGTCAATTCGGCACACTACAAATATCCCCACAATTCAATTTTGAAAACAAAAAGAAATTTTTATGATAATCTAAATTTTGAATTTGTTTGATAAATTTAATTCCAAAATGTTTTTTTTTTAAATTGTTACTAAGCGACCTTACAATTCCATTGATCAAATAAACTATAAACTATAAGCTATAAACAAACTATAACCAACTATAAACAAACTATAACCAACTATAAACAAACTATAACCCTATAACACCTAAACTATAACCTATAAACAAACTATAACCAACTATAAACAAACTAATAAATAGGAACTGTGGACTACCAAATATACATATACATAAAATAAATAAAAGTTCAAATAAACATTGTACACACACAACAAACCTCATACATACATAACAAACCTCCACCTTCATCACGACCGTCACTTTTTATATTACAAAGCACATTTTTTAATATAATTTCATATTCTATTTCCTCTATTAGTCCAGGTATCTGTTTAACTTTTACGGTACTTCTTTTTTCCTTGTTTTGTACATCACTCCTGGCTGAATGGATGTTTCCCTTCCCCGTCACATCAGAATCATAATTTGAACCGCTGCTGGTACCATCCTGTGCTGATTTTTCTTCATCATCCTCTGCTTCATCCAAAGTTGACACCCTTCGATTTACACCACTTCTCTCTCCTTCCGGCAATCTTAAAACATTCTGACTGGCACTGGCACAACTACCCGTTTCTACTACAACATTATCTTCATCTGGTTTAATATTTTTACTAACATCTTGTTGAGTTTTCCTTATATTTTCTATTATCTTTATATTACGCTGTTTAATACCTTCTTTCATTTCTTTTATGTTTTTCTCCTGCTTATCTAACCTACAATCCAAATTATTTATTTTTTCAACTAACTCTTTTCTATGTAGATTTATAGTATGTGCCTGTTTATCTATTTTACGGCCTAGTTCATTTTTATGTTCATCAATTTTATTCCCTAATTCACTGTTTTGTTTCATAAGTTCCTGAAACATATTTGCAATCATAATGTTCTGACTATTATTATTATCCATATTATTATTGTTATTATTATTATTATGCATATTTACTTCCCTTTTTTCTAATCCAAGGTCGTGGACGTTTCCCCACAAGGGATGCCAATTTGAAACGAAATTAAAATGATTCTACGTGGGATTCGCCAAATTAAAGTCTTATAACAACAGTCTGTTTACATAAACAGAAATCAACTGAATCTTAATTAAATCATGAATCATTCAACGTACCATCAATCAATTATTTAATCTGAAATAACTTTCTTAAAGTTCACATTTAAAACAAGAATAAAAACAATTTAGTTTGGTATATCAATTTTAAAAACCATTTTTTAATGAGCGAATGAGGGACCCGCCTACTCCTCCGCCATCTTGCCCCTCACTGAAATATATTTCTTTACAAAATTTTATTTTATTCTTCTCTAGTCGCCTAGCAACTGAAATAAATAACTTTTATTAAAATAATTTTGTCAATATGAAATAATTTTAAATAATTCTTAAATAGTAATCAGCTGGAGATGTTTATCATTTTAATAAATAGAAAAAATAAACAATTCCAGATGTTCAGTCAATTCGGCACACTACACCGTGTTTACGGTGTAGTTCACAGTTCACCACAAACTGGCTACTTCAACTCGGCAGTGACACATGTTGTAGTGGGTCTTTCTTGCATTCGGGACAGTAACCCATTCAGGGAAATTTACACACTTTCAATTATATTCAAACAGGAATTAAGGCACATCTTCTAAATAACTTAATGTTAGGTAAGTCAGTTTAAATTTATATGATTTATACACTGATGATGGTACATCCACCAAAACATGTTAATATAAATCAATAAGAAGAAAACTGGTAGTACTTTTCATTTTAATTAATTACAAGCCCCAGGATGCTTTTCAAAGATTTCTTCATAATTATGTTTTAGGTTCATCAATACACTTCGTGGTCATGTACAAGCTGTATATATGATAGCATGGTCAGCAGATTCCAGACTTTTAGTTAGTGGAAGTAAAGATTCTACATTAAAAGGTAAACACTAAACTAATACTTATGTATTGGTATAATTTAAATTCTTTGATGTTGTCATTTATTTACTTTGCTTGGATGGTATAATTTTGTCTTAATTTTTAGCTAATTACAAAGGGGAAAAATGAATTGTAAATAAAACCTGTAAAAGGTTTTGAATTAATTTCAGTGGTTGCTATTTAATGTATTTTGATCATTAGAAGCAAAGTTTAAATCAAACAAACAGGCGATAAAAGAATATTATTAAAGTCATGAGAATTCATGTTTGGAATAAAACAGAATTGAAATCTTAGATGTACATTTATGTTGTATAAACAGTCGTCAAGTAATTACTATAGTGAGAAACATAGACTAGATTGGATAGATTGATCATTGGATAGATTGGTAGATTGGATAGATTGAAGTGAAAACGTAAAAATTTAGCCCAGTTAATAAAAGAAAAGTTAGTATACATTGATTATGTAAACATGTTTTTTTTTTATGTTAACTCTTCGTGGACAGAATTAGTTTTATGTCACAGGCGCATTTAATTATGAGTTGGGGTAAGAAATTTTTTTATAAAAATGTGTTTTCTAGATAGCAAACTGTTTTGTAAGGCTCAGAATGCACGCAAATTCCATCATGTATTTTTTTCTTCTCTTTTACTCAAAAATAGTGGGTGGGGTTATTCGTTTATAGAATTGACTAAAAATAAAATTAATATCTTAAGTTGTGGAATAAAAGGAGAAAACGAAGATTGTTTAAAGAAATATTACGGTCAAATTGCATAAACGTAACACACATAAGTAGTAAAAAACAGAGGAAGCACGACTTATATGGAACACCAGCCTCATGATAGCCAAGAAACACTTGTGGGTAGTGCTGTCAACTCAGTTTTTGCATCTACAGATCTCCTGGAATATTTAGGTATTTTGGTATTATTTTGATGACTATTAAGATAAATTTTAATCAAAATCTATTTTGATTTAATTTGTAAATGTGTGGATATATCCGCTATAGGACCATAACCATTCAAAACTGTATTCGGATATACGGATATATCTCGCAATAGTCCACTAAGGGTTAAACGTGTTTCCTTTGACATTGCTTAAAAAATAATATTATACTCGTATATTATGTTCTACAAAATTTGCTGTTTACTGAATGATCAGGCAAGTCTTTCCAAAAATCTTCCAATTTTATCTTTTTTTTTTTTGTTTAGCTTTTATTTGTTATGGAAACTGTACATTGTTGACAACTACCCAATTTGATTGCTGCTGCTTTTGCTGTACTTTTTTTCACTTGGGTTAGACATGAGTTTGAACAGGGAGCCCCAGTAGAGTTTTTTCATGAATGGCTATCAACTGGTCACCATACAAAGTCGCTTGCCCAACCGGTGTTACTTAACAAATAATAGCGACTTTCTACCTACTGACTGGGCTGGCCCGGAGGCCCAAGATTTATCTGCAAAGAAAAAAATTAACATTCTAAGTTTATTATTATTATTTTATCAAACATCCTATGTAGGATTGTAAACTGCTGTATTGTTAAAAATTGAAATAATATTTCTAACCACCAGAATACGGTAACAGAAAACACTTATCAATGTTTATAGCGCTTTCGTGTATCTTGTACGCAACTTCAGTAAATTCAAATTCTTAAAAAAAATTTTTCACATCAAAATTAAACTTCCTACTGCTGCCATAGTAGATAAGGAATAGTCGATTCTTATCAGTTGATTGTCATATTCATAATCTGCATGTTTATTAATTTTTCCCTGTTACTGTATTTACAAATATAATATTTTTCCAAAATTTTAATTTCATTTTGTCTGTTATTTATTTCTAATATTTCTAGATTATTTTTTGTACTTGACATAGTATGTTTATTTTTGATCATGTGTTCAGTTACATTGGAGAATTTTCAGTTTCCTTTTTTGTAGTTTGAATAGTGTTCTGCAAACCGTTTTTTAAAAGATCTGGTGGTTTTACTTACATATATATCATTACATTCATTACATTTAATTTTATAAATGTGTCTAAGTTTATTGTTGTTTTTGTTTAGGTCATCAGCCAAAAGGCTGGTTTGAACCTGTAGAGGTTTTACTAAGTAAATCGACGAGTGAGGTGGTTTACCATTGCCTTCCTCACTGAGTGGAAAAAACACTTATTAGCATGCCAGGCCCTCTGAAAAGCATATATTTTCCACTCTCCAAATGACACTTTCACTTCATTCACCACAGGGTCTGGCTGTATAATGAAATCCATTACGAGGGGATTGTATAATGTGGCTTATATTAATCTGGCTGTATAATGAAATCCATTACGAGGGGGTACCCAAAAGAAACCGGAATTATTTTTTAAAACTATTTATTTTTAATTTTTTACAAAAGAACCTTATCCCCTTCAAAATACTCTCCATTACAACTAATACATTTGTCCCACCGGTGCTTCCACTGTTCAAAACATTTTTTGTACCCCTCTTCAGTGATGGCTGCCAGCTCATCCGTCGTTTTTTTCTTGACATCATCAACGTTGTTAAATCGGAGACCTTTCATGCCCCTTTTCATGCGTGGGAACAAGAAAAAATCACACGGAGCCAGATCGGGTGAGTACGGTGCGTGTGGTAGCAAAACCATGCCGTTTTTCGCCAAAAACTGGATAACCGAGATTGCCATGCGTGCAGGCGCGTTGTCGTGGTGGAAAAACCAGTCCCCTGTCTGCCACAAATTAGGTCTTTACGACGAATGCTGTTTCATAGTCTTCTTAACACTTCAAGATAAAAAGCTTGATTTACCGTCTGGCCTGGTGGAACTAACTCTGAATGGACAATTCCCCTCACATCAAAAAAACAAATCAGCATTGTTTTGATGTTCGATCTGACTTGACGACTTTTTTTTGGTCGGGGTGATAATGAAGTCTTCCATTGACTGGATTGTTGTTTGGTTTCTGGGTCGTACCCATAGCACCAAGACTCGTCACCCGTAATGATCTTTGACATGAAATCTGGATCAGTTTCAAGCTGTTGTTTCAAATCACTACACGTTTCAATTCGACGTTCCTTTTGAGTGTCTGTCAGAACCCGAGGCACAAACTTGGCAGCGACTCTTTTCATTGTCAAGTCTTCTGTTAAAATGCGTTGGACTGAGCTCCAAGATAACCCACTAACCTGTGATATTTGGTCAATGGTCTGTCGTCGGTCTGTTCGTACAATTTCTTTCACTTTCACAACATTTTCGTCTGTTCGGGAAGTCGACGGTCGTCCAGAACGAGGTTTGTTCTCAATCGACATGTCGCCATTTTTAAAGCGCAAAAACCACTCGTACACTTGGGTTTTTCCAATAGTGTCGTCTTTGTAAGCTGTGTTCAACATTACAACCTGTTTCCGCGGCGTTTTTATCGAGCAAGAAGCAAAATTTCACAGCCGCACGTTGTTCATTAAAACTTGCCATCATGAAAAACGACACGAGCACAAAACAGCACTAGCGAGAACAATCACTGCACGAGAACAGAACAAGCTAGATCAACGAACAAAATGGCATTGAACTGGCAATGAGTAGCGCTACAAGCAGCCTAGTGGCAGGAATTTGTACTGCACAAGCTCCGCCCACAGCAGAGCTATTCCAGATACTTTTGGGTACCCCCCTCGTACTTTCAGGCGAGATAACTCTGATTAGTATCTTTTACACCTCTACCTCTTCTGTTCTTAAATGATTCAGTCATTTAATTGGCTGACCATGTGATAAGAAACAGAACTATTTATTTTAGCCCTGCAACTAATAGATTGAGTGTAAATAATTTGACACTCCACCTGTCTGTTATGGGCAACTAAGTTTATTATAACAAATATCTTAATTTTAACAAACCTTTTTGACATACTTGATGTATTTATTTAATTTATTGTAGTTAGAACGGTATTTTAATATTTTTTTATTTGCAGTGTGGAATATGAAAACAAAGAAATTAGATCAAGATCTACCTGGTCATGCTGATGAAGTATTTGCTGTAGACTGGTCACCTGATGGACAAAGAGTTGCATCAGGAGGCAAAGATAAAGTTATACGTTTGTAAGTATTTATTTGTCTGCCTAATTATATGATGTGTCATATCATTGTGTGTTTGAATGTCCATGGAGTTTGCAACAGTATTACTGGATCACATTTACCTAAACAAATACAATCCGTTTGTTACTGATGTTTTATAGTTCTGTTTTCATTTACAGTTCATAGCATAGTTTGTGTATACAGTCAAACTTCTGAAAAATGGACACTCCCGGGACCAAAAAATTTGTCTGCTATTAAGAAGTGTCTGCTAATGAGAAATATGTGAACAATACAATTTTCTGTATTTACGTTATGTATTGCATAATGTAATGTATTTAACAAGAATAAAAAATACACACTTAGTACGTTTATGCAATGAAAAAAAAAAATTTTATACATAGCCTAAATTTGTAGTATGTAGTACATGTATATGAAATTACCAAAACAGAAATTTATTATCTAATATTTCTAATATAAAAAATATGCATGCATGCACCGTACTTTGATACTGTACTACTTTTACGCCGGTCCGTAGTTCATATTTTGCCCACTGTTGGCGCTGTGATGGGGTTGCTGCTGCCGATAGATAGCGCAGCTGTCACACCTCTCACAGCGCATGTACCAAGTGGCAACATATAGTATCTACGCACTGGCGATGCGATAGTCGAGAAGGTGACAGTATCGAGTTCTCTGTGAGCGAGGATCGATACGGGGATTTGATATCTCAACATTGAGTTAGTTCTTTCTGTCATCTGCACCTCCATTCCCTACCCCTCGCTTCACCGGCGACTGCTCCCCTTTGGAGGCAGTGGTAAAAGGTGCTCGCTGCGTCGGCGACTCGCTCCTATTAGATTAGGCAGCGATACAGATGACCCCGCTTCACTTCACCGGTGACTGCTCCTCTTCGGAGGCAGCAGTGAAAGGTGTTTGCTGCGTCCGCAGCTGCTCCTAATCTTTTTGGCAGCGGTAAAGACGACCTCCCCCCTTCGATGTTTTTATTTTTTTGAACTACGCCGCCGGATGCCCGGCCGGTCCTATGAGCTCTACGACTGCGCTACTTTAAGCCGGTGGCGACAACTTACAAGTAATCCAACATACCTCATGTTTGTATTCCAGGATTTTATATAAGTTGATTACACAGTTTACGCAATACCTGTAGTAGTAGTAGTAATAAAATCATTTTTTGTTTTTAAGAATGCAAGCTATTTATAAATTTAACCACTTATGCCTCAATATTTTTTCTGATCTGAAGATTTTGTGGAGTTGTTGGTTAAGTTACATGTTAAAGCTCACAATGATATGACTCACACTCTAGATGAAATAACACTCAAAATTGATCCAGGAAATAAAGTTTGATCTGAAGGAATTAAACATAAAAAATGAGAACCAAGAAGGTCATAAAAGAAAATAAACTAACCAAACTGCCTTTCAAGAAAACAAAATCTAATATCATAACATAGAAAATGAGGGCCACCAGATTAAAAAAATGTGAAGCAAATAAATATGTTTGTAGGAGCAAATGAAGGCGCATCAAGCTAACTGTGTAACTCAAAGACCTAATGGATATGAAATGACTTAAGTGCACCCATTGAGGTGAAAACCAAGAAAAAAATGAGTTTTCAGAAGTAAATTTATTCTCCTCTCTAGAAATCCATTTATAACATTTGGACTACAAGCATGTTCCAGGCCATGTGGTAGTACCATTGCTGTATGTCCGTACAATTAAAAATTTTTAATCATGGAACTGCTGTAAGTTTACAGAACTGCCGTAAGCTTGCTTACATGTTTATTTATTAGTGTTGTTCAACCAGTTCACTAGTATTCAATTACATCATTAGTAAATACCTACTATTTTACAATTTAAAAAAAGCGTGAAGACGTGGCTTGCTCTACTTGTACTTGTTTTCGCCTCTACCACTACTGTGCATTGATACTTTTCCCCTACTGTCGGTCCAGCTGTTAATCATCGATGACACTGTTCCCACTATCGTAAAGGGACAGTTAGGGAGGGAGGAATTCTCCCCTAGTCTTCAAATATACAATAGTGGAGAAATACCTGCAGAATGGCTGAGATCAGAGTTTATAATGCTACCTAAAAAACAAGGAGCCAAGAAATGCACTGATTATAGAACAATTAGCCTTATGAGCCACTTACTGAAACTATTTCTAAGAATCATACATAGAAGACTGTACAAAATCTGCGAGGAACAAGTATCACCAACACAATTTTGCTTCATGAAAGGTCTGGGAACAAGAGACGCCCTATTCAGTACACAGGTTCTTTTTCAACATTGCCGGGACATGAATTGCAGTATATATGCTTGCTTCATAGACTACCAAAAGGCATTCGATAGAGTCCAACATAATAAAATTATGGTAGTCCTACAAGATAGTGGAATTGACGGCAAAGATTTGCGCGTAATCAAAAACCTGTATTGGCATCAATCAGCCTCTGTTAGAGTCAACCATGACAAAACAAAACAAGTGGAAATTCTTCGAGGTGTCCGGCAGGGGTGTATATTGTCGCCTCTTATATTTAATTTGTACTCTGAGGCAATTTTTCAGGAAGCTCTAGAATTTACATTACATTACAACAAGGGCGTTCAGGCTTCTTCAGCCCCTCCTCACCGCGACCTAAAAGATCTTTTGTGATTGCCCCTATCCCTTATTTAAGCAAGACCCACACTTTCAATAAAGCGCAGGATCTGCCTAAGATCTAGTGCACTTACCTGAGAGGGTGTCAACACATCCCTACCCATCAGCGCTCTTCTTTTGCAGCCAACCACTTTGCAGCTGCATAAAATATGCTCAGCCTTCTCTTCTGCCTCATGACAGAATCTACATAGGCTGTCTCCAGCAACTCCTATCTTGGATAAATGATACCCAAGATTACAGTGACCAGTCATCAGGCCCACTACCCTCCTCAAGTCCTGTCTTCCTAGTCTATTATATATTCCAGCCTTCTTGCTGGAATAGGCAATAAATTTCTTTGCCTGTTCACAGCCTGGCATCTTCTCCCAATAGGAGGTTTTTGCCTCCTTTTCCCAGACCCTAACTATACCTCTATAATAGCCTTCACCAATTCCACAGAAAGGCTCTGGGCCTATGAAGTGAGAGGCTGCACCCTTCTTTGCTAAGGCATCCGCTCTCTCATTTCCAGACACTCCCTGGTGCCCCGGCACCCAACACAGCGTTACCACGTTACGCCTGGCCACGGCATTCAATACTGCCCGACAATCATAGGCCAATCGCGACTCAAAATTACAAGAACTCACAGCCTTGATGGCCGCCTGACTATCGGACAAAATAAAAATGTGCGACCCACTGAGGCGCCTCTCAATGCACCTCTCCGCACAGACCTTAATGGCCAATAATTCAGCTTGGAAGATGGTTATGGTACACCCTAGGGCCATGGAAATCTTCCTCCCGGCCCCCCAGGCCCCCAATCCCGCTCTTCCGCTCATCACTGAGCCATCAGTATACCAAACGGTAGCTCCCTCCGGTATAAGCTCTAGAATTTACAGAGGCCGGAATTTTATTTAAATGGTGAACAGATTAATAATTTCAGATATGCCGACGATACCGTCATCTTTGCTGATACTGCTCAAGGATTACAACTTCTCATGCAGAAAGTAGCGGAAACTAGTAGAAAATATGGCTTGGAAATTAATGTAAACAAAACGAAAGTCATGATAATCAGCAAGGAAAGAATTGAAAGAGTGCAGTTCACCATAAATGATAGGATAGTGGAAAGGGTGCCAACATACATATATCTTGGGACTGTACTAAATGAGCGTTGGGATCATTCACAGGAAATAAAAAATAGGATTGAAAAAGCAAGGGCAGCGTTCATCCAAATGGCTAAACTGTTTAAAACGCACAATCTAAAATGGGAACTGAAAATCAGACTGCTCCGATGTTATGTATTTTCCATTTTGCTATACGGAGTAGAATCTTGGACCTTGATGGCAGCAACGGAAAAGAAACTAGAATCGTTCGAGATGTGGACTTACAGAAGAATTCTAAAAATATCTTGGGCGGACAAAGTATCAAACGCTAAGGTACTGCAAAAACTTAATAAGGAAACAGAAATAATACGCACTATAAAAAGAAGAAAATTGGAATATCTAGGACACATCATGCGAAACGAGAACAAGTACAAGCTGCTGAAATGCATTATACAAGGAAAAATACAGGGCAAGAGAGGCATTGGAAGAAGACGAATATCCTGGTTAAAGAATTTGAGAACATGGTTTGAAACATCCACTACGGGACTTTTTAACGCAGCAGTGAATAAAATCAGCATTGCCAGAATGATCGCCAGCATCCGGTAACGGATTGGCACTAGAAGAAGAAGAAGAAGTCTTCAATTGGTGCTTGCGCATAGGCCAGTTTTTACTATTTTTTTTATATTATAGTTCATGTTACTTGTAATATTTAGCCATATAAATTTTAATTAGATGGAAAATAATAATCGAACCTTTTTTTTGCTTACAGGTGGCAGCACTAGATAATTTTCTGTTATTCAAATACCTGATTGTAAAATCTGGGTACTTGTGAGTACCTGCAATATAATATAAATTGTAAGAGACTAAAATTATCTTGTTAATATAAAAAAAGTGTGTGCTATTTTTTTATTATTTATCAATTTTAATGTATGAGGGAGATGAAAGGAATTTATGTTGTATCTTTTTTAATGGAAATTAAAAAATATATACAAAGTTATTTTTGTAATATATTTTATTTTATTATTCCTTGTAATTATATTATTCCTTTAATTTTAGTTATGTTGAGAAACATCACAAATTTTAGAGTTCTGAATTGTCACTAATTATTTTAAGGATTATGTTTGTGGATAGTTTATTTCTGTGAATCCGAGGCTGCTAGAATCTGAAACTTAATAAATTTTACAATAGAGAAAATTGTTAACTTTAAGTTTGTGTAACAACCCTGATCCAGATTAATAGGTTGAAGATGGTTTTTTAGATGTTATAATTTATGTGTATTTTTATAGATGTTATAATTTATGTGTATTTTTATAGATGTTATTTCTTTGTTGACAGCTGAGTTCTGTTTCCTTTTCCTATTCAGTGCTTCAGTACCTTTTGCTCTAAGTGGTATCGTCTTGAGATACCAGCTCTATCTAATTTTTACTTTCTCTTGGCTTTATGAATATTTAGGAAGGACAGTATTGTTTTCATGTTGGTTTTTCAATATCGAGTTTTCACCGGATCTACATGTTTTCAGACCTCTGAACCCAAAAAAACATGTTTTTAGTGATTGGTTTATGTGTGTGTGTGTGTGCGTGCGCGTGGGTGTGTGTGTGTGTGTGTGAACAGAATTCTCAAAATGAAACATCGTACAAACTTGAAATTTTAGTTAGGTACTACTGCTGCCGGATCTGACACGAACATTTTCATCAAAATTGGTCAACTGGAAGTAGTAGGCTATTTGTGTCATTTTTCACTTTTTAGCAATTTTTAAAAAAATGGCTTCTACAATTTTTTTAAAAATTGCCTCATTTACTACATTTTTTATGTTCTACAAGATAGGGTAGGCATCATGTCTGCTGAAATTCTTGAAGAGGCTGTTTTCTCATAAAAAAAATTGTTTTTTTAAGATTGTGTCTTTAATATGCATTTTTTTTAGCACAATAATTTATAATAAAAGTTGTTGAGAATTTAAAATTCTACAATTTTTATTTTCAGAGCACAACACTGCTTCATTCGAGTATTGCCATTGACGCATTAGCATCATCCATATCCGTTATTTTCTGCATTTCTTTACTTTTTTTACTACAAAATTATTCATCGAAATATTCTGTTCAATAATAATAAGCACATTGCTATAAAAAATTATAAATAAGTCAGTAAAATATTGTTCTCATACAAGGATTCCAAATTTTCGAACATTTAATTTTGAATCATTATAACTAAAGTAAAAATAAAGCAATTTTTGTGATTTTTTTTTAAATAAAGCTTGTATTCTTGTAAATGTTAATGAATTTTTTTGATTTCTTTTTGTGAAATAGTGGCTGAGAGATGAGAACAGGAGTAAAGAGGGTTTTGCTGCCGGCGTTCGGTTCCTGTTTACCGCATATCTAGGGTTAAAGTACTTTATTATCATTATACCTAGTAAAACCAGGAAATAAAGAAATTTTTTTTATAAAATACCAAACACTTAACTGAATAACACAATCTAATAAAGAATTAAAATATAAATTTTCTTTTAACATAAATTAATAAACATATTTTTCATTAACTATTTTACTGAGTACCTTACGTAAATTAATTGTTTTATTATTTTGCACTTTGATCAATTGTCAGATCTTAAAAATAGTATTGGTGATATTATTTCAAGTGTTTATTAGACCTCCTATGAAGAGTATTTAAAATATATTATGATAAGAAGTACTTAAACATGTTTTCGGAATTTTTGCTCTTTTTTGTCGACGTATTGATAAAAGCCTGTAAATGTTGACAGGTTTATCTTTTTTTCTGTAAAACTGTAGTACATAATAAATTTTTAGTTTTTTGAATAGTTTCTGTAGTGAATGGCAATAAAAAAGGTTATAGTAAATAACAAGATTACTTGTTTACACACATTGTTAAAATATAGTAGAAACGTGTTTTAGACATGAGAATAATTATTTTAATTTATACTACTTATTGTTGCCTTATTAAGTATTGATAATAGAAAAAAATTGCATGTGTGCATGCGCCAACTAAAGATTGGAGAAGAGTTCCCCTTCTAACTGGCTATTTGTGTAAGTGGGAGAAGCATCAGTGATGTTAAATGGCTGGACCACCATAGGGGCATAGTATTGATTCACTGTGGTGGGAGAAGTGAAAACAGTACAAGCAGAGCAAGCCACGTGTTCAAGTTTTTTTGTTTAAATTTAATAAAAATAAATCTAATTATCCATTTGAATGAATAGTTGGAAACACTTGTAATTTGTATTTTTTCGTATACCTTCTTACATATTCAACGACTTTTCTATTTAGTAATGAAAATATATTTTGTTGTACATTTACAAAAATGTGTCTCTTTAGAAAGGAGAGATGTGTTTTTCTGCACCCTTTGATCTCTTAAAAGGAGGAGTCTACTTTTAATTTTTTTTGTTAACTTTTGTCTACCTAAGGATTATGTGAACAAATTAGTTGACGCATTTTATAAACAACATATTTTTTTTAGTTTATTTAAAGTCGCATCAACTGCTTGGTCATTAATGACTACATCGGGTTTCGGTACCGTAACTGTGGGTTTTAACATGTTAAAATTTCCAGACCCTAGCCGGGATCTGCGCATTGTAGGCTAGTGCACTAACCACTTCCCTACAGAGGCAGCCTCCATACAACATTTGTTTCATATATCTTATTTTCAAAGATTTGTTATTTTTAAATTACTCAGGGTTTTGCTCTCACAATCAAGGATTAGGCTGTCACCTATTTTGACTCACAAAAGCAACAAACTATTGAATTATTGCCATCTTTTGTGTGGCCTCCCAACGTCTCTCCTCCCCACTGGTCTGTATTGTAAAACCAAAACACTGAGTGGGATCCTTCCTTCAAGCATCTCTACGTGCTCCCTCTATCAATCACGATATTCTGCAATCTTCCCATTCAGGTTCTAAACATCCAGTTCTGTCTTAAATCCTCATATTTATATAAGTTGGTTCCTACAACTGAAACCCTTTGTTCTTCACAGGAAACATGTCTCTGCCGCCTGTACTCTACTCTTGTGTGGTCTGGTTTGAACTTTTTCAAGTTATTTTATTTTTTTATCGATCATTATTTTTTTGTATTGTTAGAAAATTTTGTTTGAAGAGAAAGCGTTTAATATAAACGTATCACTGCTATTTTTAAATTAAATAAAATTTTTGAACCAATTTCATGTAATTTGGTTAAAATACACCCAAGTTATAATTTTGAAAGCTACTAGTAGTTGTTCTCCAAATTCCATCTTGATTTTAGAGAATGATATAAATATTTTGAAATAGTTTTTGTTTAGGGATCAGTTGAAACAGTATTTCAACACTGTTAAATTTTTGTTTTGTATGGAATTTAAAGACGGCACAACCACGCAGAATCGTTTTGCCATTATAAGTTCAGCTAGTGTGGTGTTGGGCTGCTGCTCCCAGTACACCATGATCTGTTCAGCTATTATAGTATCCAAGATTATTTACCAAAAAATATAGTAACGTCCGTGCTACCTATAGTTCCATGCACTAATGCTTTGATAGCACAATACATAATTTTACTGTACACTTTGATAAGTGTACAATACTGTTTGGATTATACAATTTATAATGTACTGTATTTAGATTGCAGTGTTGTTCAAATATCTAGATGTGATTTTTATATCTATATATTTAAAATGCAAAATCCCTTCCACTGTATTTTAAATGGGAACTCTATTAACTCCTAAATACAGAGTTCTACCGAATAGATTTTTATAATTTTTGACATGGTTTTAAAGAGTATTCTTTCCTGATTTTCCCGAATGTTCTAAACTTAAAATTCATGCTAATTTGAGCTTCTTTTACAAAATTAAAAAGAATAAATTTTGTTTACAGCGTAGCAGTAATACAGCATAATTTAATCCAGTTCTCCCACATTTATTCCCTCCATATTCCATAAGGATACAGGATATGTGTCATCTCGCTTCTCATCTCACAACACACTTAGTTGGTATTAGACATTGTGTTAATACTTTTGTTAACCTGGAAGCCAGAAATCACGCATGCGCCATCACCTTTGTTTAAACTCAATTTTCTCCGCAACTATTCATTATTTCCCAACAGGTTTAGTTTTATAAGATAGGGAATTTTCTCCTCTTTCATTTAAAGTATCTTGCATATTTGTATGATGAAAATTGATGATGTGGTGTTACGCAGAAGAAAGAGATTCTTTTGACGAGCCAGTACTAAAATTTTAGCGTTTTCGTCCATAACTTTTCAAAAAAAGAGGTATTTGTTTGAAAATGACATCATCAGTTAGCTTTAAATGTTACAATCGAAATCAATAAATTAGAAGTGCCGGCAACAAACTTTATAACTAAAACCGAACAAAGAAGGTTAACACTACCCATCTCACCTATTCTTCTGTTAAACCTTACAATTAGCGTCAAAATAAACAATAACAATTTTTGATTTATGCTATCATCTTTAGAAAAGGATAATACATAAAACGGAAAAGAGATAGAAACTTTTATAGAAGGGGAGTAAATAAAAATTGAAAAGAGACGACATTATTTGAGGCAATTTTTTTCATCCAGCACATTACTTTGTTGAACAAAAAGTGTGATGTCTTTTGAACGCGTCTATCAATTTGCAATATCTAAACATTGTTATTTTTACAATGTATATAGCTAAACACATTTTTTTGTATTTTTTAGTGATTTAGTGACACTTTTTCATATGTAAATTGATATTTCTAAAAGAAAATATTTTTTTTTAATTTTCAATTTTTATTCTGGTCGTAAATAAAAACGGGGAAATTTGGTTCAAACGTGGTTTAATAACAAATTCTTTATAAATAAATGTAATTTTTTGAAATTTTTAGGAGTGAAACTGAATGAAGTAATAAACGAGTTTTTATTAGGCATAAAATGACAGTCTGTGTGATTGTTAAAATCACAGTTCTTGTCGGGTTAACAATTGTTTTATTTAAAGTTTTAGTTTAAAACCGTTCTTATTAGGACGAAACTATTGGTACTCCCTGCTGTAGACATTACTTACCGTTCATCTAAGAACAGTTAAGTTTGCTGTTAACTTAAATCATTTATTTAATGATAGGGGTTTGAAGCCCAAAAACAATGTGCAAATTTATTTACACAGGTCCACTATTCTAGTATAAAAAAAAATCCGATCCAGTTCGGGCCGAATAATCCACTTTTTTCTTGTTTTATAAATGTGTTCTGTTACTTACCTGTTTATTACTACAACTTACTTGCATCAACAAACATGGTATCTAATTATTTTTTATCAAATAATACAGAATATTTACCCATAATTTTTCCATTTTTACAAACTGCCTAAATATACAAATACAGTCAATTCAGGATAATTGGGGCAGCCGGTTTTTTGGGACAGTTCTTTAATGAACAAAAACAGAACGGGATTTTATATTTATAAATACTTCGTTTATTGGGTCCATAACGCTGCTTATTGGGGCCAATCATGTATGGTACAATATACGTTTTATTAAATCCATTACAGGCCAGTGACAAACAACATGTGGTTCTAAGTGGCAAGATAAGATATTGGGAAGGATAAAGGTAGTAAAGTAAACATTTTGACAGATAAACAACAGTAATCATACAACAATCATAACAGAAATATTATTTACAGTATAATGTGTAGGCTACATAATCGTCATTGCACAAATTTGTGAGTCGTATCCACTAGTTATGCCCAACCTTACAAGCTGTATAGCCTCCTTGCAACTTATGGTTAGTTGTCACTTGTTGTACATAGAACGTTCGTAATTCCATGCTTTTCATCAGTTTTTGTGATTTCATCAGTGTACTGTAACATACTGTTATCGAGTTGGTTGTTTTGTAATCTGCAGGCATACTTTTTTATTTTTTTCGATTCCCATTTGTTTCACACATTTTGTTGATGCTGTTAAATGCTGTGTAACGATATGAATGTATGAATGATTAAAGCTTCTCGATAAAATAAAAATAAATCTACCTAACGTAAGCCAACGTAAACTATCTGAACTAACCGGTGTACCAAAAATTACGATATCTTGTATCGTGCTCCAAGAAAAGAAAATACACCAAGAGTAGGCATAAAAGATCATGGAATGTCTCAAAAAAGAAAATATAAAGGAAGGATCCACTTTTTGAGAAGCGTTGAATGAATGGTTTGCCATTGTAACTTCGCAAGATGTTCAGTGTCAATGGTCCAATGCTTAAAACCAAGCCAAAAGGTTTTGCTAAAAAGTTAATCATTGTTCTGATACCATTTTATTTGTTTCGTGTGTGTATGGATAGAACTTGCAGGTAAAATTTATGTATGTGATAATTTGAATAAAATGCAGTATTGTATACGCCACAGTTTACGAATTCATTTATTAGGGCCAGCTGTTTAATTGGGCCAAAATGCTCCGGTCCTGATGTGTCCCAATCAGCCAGAATTGTCTGTATTACTTTAATTAAATATTTACCATTATATTACATTGTTGGTTTACTTACTACACATGTATAATTTTTTAACATTTACCCAGTAGTTTAAAACTAACTATACCTTTACTAATGTACTTTTACCTGTACGTTTACTAATTAGTTATCTTCAGTACGTGCTTGGATGATCTTTTTAATAAAAAATTATTTAGAGAGGAATTTTTGTACACGGTAAAATATCTCATCAATTAAGTTGTTCGCAGATTTTATTTAAATGAATGCAAATTAGCAAAACTTTTAAAAATTATGGCAATTTTTTGACGTATTTTTTCCCTGCATTGATTTTTGTTCAAACAATTTAGTATTGTGATTACCAACGTAGTAATTTTCTTATTTTGTCTTATAATGGTGAGCATTAAAATTCTGCATAAAGGTATTTTGTCTGACGTGCATTATCACCTCAAAAATGTAGCCTACATTTTGGATAAACAAGGTAGTACAGTACTATTTTTACAAGTTTTCGTGACTCCTTGTTTTTGTTTAAAATCTCTAAATTATGCCTATTGCGAAGTAATAATAAGATTATCTTCAATAAATAAAAGGACTATAGATTTGAATATTTAATTTGTTTGTTAAATTTAATCATGAATAATTTCAAATAACATGTGACACGGGTGTATAAGTAAGCATTGCAAGTGAGTCAATTGTATTTTTTTGAATTAATTTTTTCTTTCGTTAATTTATTGGTTATTATATAATCTTACCTTTGCACAGACAATTTTAATGTTGGAATTTCGCCAAGGTGTATTTAAGATGACAGACAGTAATTGTTGCATCGTCATACAAAAATACTTTTCAAGGACATCATGATAGTATAGATTTGGTTAACATGAATAAATTATCTATCTATAAACATAATCATTACCATTTAAATGGTATGAATATTATTAATTTTTTTATTATTATTTCATTTCATTGTTCTGAGCAGCAAGCAAGGCACTTTATGTGGTAGTAAAATATCTTCTTACATAAGCAAAGAATATAGTATAGTAGACTGTATGCGCATTCAAACTATCAATAAGGAAAATTGTCTTATTTTTTCCAAAAGTAATATACTTGTGTTTTATTTAGGTAAATTACTTGTTTTAAGTATTCTCCCAAATTTGATTTATCTCTTTCCAGTTGGCTTTACATTCATAAATGAGTCATTGGCATGTTTTTCTTTCTTTGGATATTCTCTCATAATTATTCATCATTTAGTTAATTTTAACCTGTCATCAATTGTCACAGAATCTGTACTGCAGTACCTGAATGAATTTTTTTAACTGCCAATAGGAAATGTGTCAATACTTAGTTGTTTAAAAACAATTACACAACTCAGCTAATCTGAATTGATTTATAATTTAAGATACTTTTAATAGGCTCCTAAACATATCAATTCAATTTAAGAAAATGGTAACCAGTTTAGTTGAGAATAGAAAATGAATATAACCAAGTTCTATAACATAAATCGCTTACTTGTAAAACATTTACTGAAGCTATGTTTATTAATAGTTAAAAGAAATTATACATTTGCTCTACTGCATGGATGCATAAAATCTCTAATTCTCTGCTGTCATAATGCTGAAAACCTTTATGATGGTGTGATATTTCAATCCCGTGCCATTAACATGACCTTTATGTGCATTATTGGTGTACTAATCTAGTTAGTGCATTATTTTTGCTGCTTCTGAATGTGAAAAGACTTTCATGAGATGACACGACTCATGGCTGGTGGCAGTTTTTAAAAAGGCTTACCTTTGACCTATGGCAAAAAATTTCTGTATCTTCTCTTATGGAGGTATTGAATGACACTATTTTTGTTTCCAAATTCCAACTTTGTTTTCTTAACTTCCAGTCAAAACCGGAACTTCAAACCCTAATCCAGGCCCACTAACTTTTTATGTAGATTACAAATCCAAAAACCGTTTGTTCCTATCTCTTGTGTAGTTTCTGACATCTGGGTGTGACGGATGGACACCAAAAAAAAAAAAAGTGGTAGATGACCATTTTAAAAATTGTCACCAATAAGCCACCTCTGTGTTACATATTTCATCAGTTTCCTCTGGACCTTTACTGGAATTGAGCATAATTACAGAAACTATTTCTGTATATTATAACCTGCAGCCCATTATCGTCTGCTGACAGCCACTTGTTCACTTCAGTTCTCATTTTATCTTCTTCTACTCACAATTAAGGATTAGGCCTGTTCTGACTCAACAGCAACAAAACTATTGAATTATTGCCATCTCTTGCATGGCCTCCCAACATCTCTCCTGCATTTCAAAACATTGAGGGGATCCTTTCTTCAGGCATTCTGTCTGTCTGCTCCCTCTTTCAATTTTGATATTTTGTTACCGTATCATTCAAGTTGTATACATCCTGTTCTTGTATCCTAATTTCTCAGTTGGTCCCTGCGATTGCAACCCAATTTCTCTGCAGGAATTGCATCTCTGCTTCCTTTACACTACCTACTTGTGGTTTTGAACTAACCCATCTTCAATACACAAGGATTGGGTAGCCATCAACATGTAAAATTTTATTTCAGCTTCTTTTATTATTTTCCTGCCTTGGGTTCTGCTAATATTTTCACACACTGCTTGGAATTTCCCTGCATGGTTTTGTATATCCAAATCTCTGTCAAATTCGATGTGACAAACCAAATAATTGCATTATGAGTCGTTGATTGAACTCTCATTTTTAATTGTACACTGTTGGCTGACACCATTCTGATAGTGCATGCATGATATTAAATTTAGCTATTATTGTAATTATGCACATTCTTTCGGATAGTCCAAACATTACAAAATCCAAATAGATACCTATTCCGATTAGTTTCTATTAGTGGATTAGTGGGGTTGTTGTGTATAATGTAAACAAAATAAAAAGTGGATGTCATTATTCAGATAATGTAACCTTATTCCAAGTTCTTTCAGAATCTGGTTTTTAATGAATGATAAAACTACCTTTTAACTTGTGACACATATTTACTAACAAATTAATTAATTACAATAAATCATTATGTTTATAACTAACTAGCACTAAATTAAAATTGAACTACTTAACTAAATAGTAGACTAAATTTATTACAGAATTTCATTAAGAACTTAAAGACGTAAACTAAACTTAAATAAAAAGAGAATATGGTCATTTACAAATTAAATAATTAGATAACTCTTACATACAAACCAGACAATCATATATAAACTGATGTATTTGATGATCTGCTACAGTCCCACCATGTTAAGTACAAAACTAGTTTCAATAACTAACATACTTTAATAACAGTGATTGAACTTCATGATGTCCAAACATTAACTAACTCATTTAAAGGCAACTGCTTTTACATAAGTTAAAAAAATATAATATTCTGGAAAAATAAAATGCTTAATTTTCTACAACTTTCATTATGTATACTTTTGCTCTAAAATTCATATTAAGGCTGCAATCTTTAAAAATAAATTTACGACGAGAACAGAGCCCCCTAAGAATTTCAGCAGACATGGTGCTTATTCAATGTCACAGAGCATTAAAAATGTAGTAAATGAGGCGATTTTAAAAAATATTGTAGGAGCTATTTCTGAGAAAAAGTAAAAAAAATCATACGAATTAACTACTGCTTTCAATGGACCGATTTTCATGATAATATTCATGTCGTTTTCTGTAGTCGTACATAACCTAAAACCTAAGTTCCAAGTTTCAACGTTATACTGTTCCATTCTTGAGATATTTTGTTAATGCTCTGAGACAGTACAATTAATAAGAACATGTTTTTTTGGGTTCAGAAACCTGAAAACTCAATTTTGAAAAATCGACATGAAAATAATATTTTCCTTCCCTATACATTCATATTGGGTGAGAAAGTAAAAATAAAAACAAATAGAAGTTATTATCAATTAAAAAAAAAACGTATTTTCCCTAACAAAGATAGAATTATCAGGTCGATCTGCTTTTCTTGACGTAATACAAAGTAATTAACATTGTGCAAAATAAGTGCTAAACATGTCACAGAATACAAAATTGATAACAGTGTTAATTAAGTGACGTTGAAATTACAATTAAGTACTCAAAAAATTTAAATAAGATGATTGGAATTAATGAGTTTCCATGTGTCTTTTTGTACTGACAGTTTTCTTCATTTGCATAGTGTAATGCAAAATGCGGGTGGTTAAAAAGAAATGAAGGCTTAATAGTGTAGGTCAAGGTCAGCTGTTGCTATGATAAAAAAGAAGGAGAAAGAAGGCTATGTAGATGTTCTAGAACAGAATATCATTAACAACTTAATGATTGCTTCATACATTTTTTTATTTAAACTGTAATTGATTATTGAGATTTTTATCAAGGTTAATCACTACCAAAAAAAATCTTCCATTTCAATTTAGTTTATAAAGAAAGTCCTTAATTTGTTCAAATGTATTAGTTGATTTAAAGTATTGCATCAACTACTTGGTTATTAGCAACTATTTTAAATCATAGTTAGTAACAGTAGGTTTTAATGGTTTTTAGGGAATCAAAATGCGACCTTCTAGTCATCCTACACATTACTTTAGTGCCACGGAGGTGTCCAAAAGACTTTTTAATAGATATTTTTAAGGATATCAAAAACTCAAAAATAAGGATATACAACACAATAGTATAATGGACTAGGAGGATAAACTGGGTAGTAAATATAAGAAATAAGGGAAGATTAATGTAACCGAAATGCAGTTCTGGTGGTAAAACTGTGGGCTGTTGAGATGGACTGAGTTACCAATGAAGAAATACAAAGGTGAACGAAGGTTGAGAGCGATGCTTTGAGGCTGGTTGGCGTAGTGTTCAGCGTAACTAGCCTCTATGCCAGGGTCCAGGGTTCATTTCCAGTCAGGTCTGGCTCTTTTTCAACTGTATATCATCTCATATAATTAACTATGCACAACAGAAAACTTATGTAAGCATCATTATTCAATAGAAAAAAAGTTATATTGAGAAACAGAGGTATGGACATGTGAGAAGGTATATGAAAAAAAGGGGTGCCCGTAACAAACTGGAATTTCATGGGAAGGTACAAGAGTGGCAGACCCCAATGGTCCATAATAAATGAAGTGGATGACATTATGAAGAGAGGACTTTGGGAGGAGGCTCAGCTGAATCAAGACAAACGAAGGCAGAGGTTCAGAGCGAGGAGGTGGCAGCAACCAAAGGAAACCCCTATATTTGTTTTAAATATAAAAAGGAAATTAAAAATTTATTTAACTTTTTAGCGTATATCCACTGTTTAATGAATTTTTTTATTTTATTACGAGGCATATCTAGAAAGTAAGTGTACTGAATTTTTGTAGATTTCAAAAATTTTTATTTAAACAAAAAAATTATGTGGTTACTTTAGTATATATGTAAACTATTTTTCGACATAGTCACCATTCCTTTCAATGCAGGTGGTGAAGTGGGGTATCAATTTTTTGATCCTTCCTCGAAGTAGTTTTCCCGCCAACCCCTTCGTCCACTTCTGCACCTCCTCGTCGGTTGAAAACCTTATTCCACCCATGTGCAGCTTCAGGGAGGTAAAGAGATAGTAATCTGAAGGTGCTAGGTCAGGGGATTGCGTGAGATGGGTCAGGACATCCTAATTAAATGAGGCAAGCAGTTCCTTTGTGTTGTTGGCCGCGTGTGGTCTGGCATTGTCGTACAGCAGGCAGACTCCTTATGTCAGCATGCTTCACCTCTTGTTCTGAATCGCCCTCTATAATTTTTTTTAGGGTCTCACAGTATCTTGCAGAGATGATGGTCTCCTCTTAAAGCATATATTCAATTAAAATTATACGCTGTCAGTCCCAAAACATGAATGCCATGATTTTCTTGGCTGAAATTGTGGTTTTTAACTTTTTGGCGGAGGGTGAAGAGGTGTGACACCACTGTTGAGACTGTCTTTTGGTTTCAGACGTGTAGTGTGCAACCCAAGTTTTATCTCCAGTAATGATGGAGCGGAGAAATTAATCTCCATGGAATTTGCAGCGCCTCAAAAACTCTTGCGTGGCCTCCACTTGATTCAACTTGTGTTGGCCTGTCAGCTGTTTTGGGACCCACCTTGCGGACAGTTTCCGATATCCGAGGGTTTCTGTGATGGTTTCGTGTAATAGAGATCTGGAGATTTGAAAAAATATCGCAGAAAGTTCATCCATAGTCAATCTGCGATCACCACGGAGCGCATTTTCGATTTTTTCCACAATTTCGTCAGCCACAATTAAAGGTCTTCCGCTCCTCTGATCATCATGCACAGACGTACGACCATTTTTAAACTCACAACAACACTTGTCCACACTAATACGATTCATAGCTTTATCACCATATGCAGTTTTCACCACATTATAAACCTCAACTGGAGGGTTTCCCTTCTAAATGAGATAACGGATGACGCAGCGTATTTCGCACTTGGCGGGAGATTGGATTGACATTTTTCACAAAACCTGTTGCCACATCGACAGTTCTCAACGTACTGACCTCAAATCGATCTCGTTGCAAAGAAGAGAAGTCAGGCTACACGGTAGTGTAACCAACATGTCGAAAATAAAATCCCTCCAGCCATGAGAGCCTCAGTACACTTACTTTCTGGATATGTCTCGTTTAAAAACCACCGGAAACAGTCAAAGAATGATTAAGAACACTTACCAACTGAGTAGTACTTCCATGGCTTTACCATGTCATCAGTTCATCACAATACTTAAAATTACACAATTAATAACATTTATTGTATTACAGTTTAAACCTCCTCCTTATGGTAGAGTCTATTTCTGTAATTGCCATGATATACAGAGGAGGTTTACATCTCTGATAAGATAATTCTTAATATTTTGTATTTTAAAATATTGTGATGAGTTGATGTGGTAAAGCCTCAAAAACTACTCGATTGATAATTATTTTTACTCATTCTTTGACCTTTACTGTTGATTTTTAATAATTATATTCATAATAAAACAAAATTATAGGATTTATTCTTCAAGAGGGGAGTCTACCTTTCTCCATTTTTAAACTGTTTTAAAAAAAATGTATAGCTGTTCATTACAATAGGATTACATACACAAACAATTTTTGAGAGAATGTGTACTTCCATCCACTGAAATAGGGGAGTGTGAGGGAATCAATTTTTTTGTACATAAGGTAATCTTCATTACTAGCAATTTTCTAACTACTATTATTATTTTAGTTCATTTACTAACTACTAATTTATCAAAGTTCTGTGATCTGTAAGAAGCTGTTTTCAAGTACTCATTAAAATAGAATAACTTATTTATTTTCTTTGTAAATATACAGAAAAATTTAACAATTTTAAAAATTATATGAATAGAATTCTTAAAGTGTTCTGTGAGATCAACAGTGCGACAAAAATTTTACACCAAAAAGTTCTGACCAGAAAGTCCAAAATTTAAATTGTCCAGACTGGACTCAGTAAACAAGAAACAGGGAAATGTGATGACATTTGGAGGAAGCTTTTGTTCAATATTAAACAAAAATGGCTTATAAAAAAAGATAGGTAAGTCAAAAATTTTAAGTCAAGTTACTTGTGTATGTACAAACACCTATGCTTTACTTAATTATTAGTTCAGTATCGTCAAACATTTATCAAGTTGCAATAGGTCTATTTAAACAGGTTGATCCTAAGGCTACGGCTTCACTGCAAGAGGCAAGTGTTAATAAAGTGGCAAGATTCATTGTGGCTGAACTGCAGGAGGCAAATGGCACATTGCACCTAGGTCAGTCGATTTCATACACGAGCAACGATATCATGTCTAGATTTGCGGGAGTAGTTAATTCTTGTGGAAAGTTTAGATTTAAAATTAGGTGACAATATTGTATAAATGACGAGGTACACGATATTAATACCAGGAGGGAAGTTTTCGGCGAGTTTTATCACTTGTACAAAGACGCTCGTTTGTACGATGATAAATTTGTGGAATATTTAAGAATGAGAAGAGAAATGTTCGATATTCTTAAAGAGATGTTACTCAAGTCACTTAAAAATCACTAATCACAGTACAGCCAACAGGTAATAAGCAGTATAGCCACCAATATGACTCCAGCCTCGACACCTACTGACCCATAAGTTAGTTAGCTAGGATTCACGCTTGGCGAGTCTCCCAGTTTCAAAAAGTGCTAGGTGACTCCAGTGCAGCCATAACATTACACATGTTGGTTTTAGACAGGAGAAGCATCTGGGTGCCATTTCCATCTTGCCTCCTGCAGTGTGACCGTAGCTTAAGGGTTGGAAGAATAAGTGTTACTGGAGTTGCAACATTTAGGTTCCAAATAGAGTTGATAGAAGATTAGTTGAGCTATTAATTATTATTGATGCTGTAACCTTGTGTGCAGTATTCTTGAAACCTCTCGCACACACAACAAAGGGACCTTAAATCAAAAAATTATGTAGTGTTAAGTGAGAACTGACAATGGATGACAGCATTACACACTCCTACACCCTCTGACCAGCCAACTCAAAATCATTCTCTTTATTTATAATTTGTTAAAATATACATTTTTGAAATTCATCTGGTAACTTTATTACAAGGTAATGGACGTATAATTTATTTAGAATGTCACAGGACTGGCTACCTTTAAACGCATGATTTTATGAACTAAGGGGTGCAAGAAGAGTGGGGAGACCAAGGAAGAGATGGTCACCAGAACAGGCTTAACTACTGCCTAATCCATGATGGATGACAACGACAAACTTTAATACATCATGTAACTAATCCAAATATAAATTTTTTTTTTGTTCTTTACTTACGTCATTTCTGCTTCTACAAATTTCCTCTCGTGTATTTATTCTAGTTTCCCATACTTAAATATTTTGGTGGATCTACCATCATCAGAATATACATGACAAAAATTGAAACTGATTTAGTACAACCTTTTCAGACTTGTTTTACAACTTTTTTAACAAGAGACAGTAGATATAGTATCTTCTTGTTAATTGTATTTTAGCCTATTTTTTTTTTGTTAAAAAATGTTGAAAGAATGAAGATTGACATGAAGGGGAGTAAATTATTAGGCCTACTGAATGTTGTTTATCCTAATCGATCCTAAAAACCATAAAGAGAAACAAATAAATTAATAATACAATTAATTTTAATGAATTAACATACATGATGTTGATGTATCAGTCAAGGTTCTCTCTCAACGAATTTGTTATTGTCTAAACCGTCCAGTCACAATAGGGTAGTCACTTGCCTGCGTGATTGACCATACAGTGTACATATACTATGTTAAATTAAACTGAACAATATTCAAATTGTTTTGTACTTCTGTAATAAAATATCTCTTTGCAGCTGTGCTGTGTTTAACGAATAATAAACCCCTTTGACTTTTCTTAATAATTTAAAGATCGCCCGATTTTTCTAACTTGTTACTTTTTATTTATTAAACTTATAAATGATTTACTGTTATTTGAACTTTAGTGCACATACTGTTTTAAATAATCGTTTCATTTTCTTCCAGAGTTTAAGCAGAAATGAACTGTTAAATACTCTATTCTCCAGCTCAGCAGGTATTAAAAAATATGAAAAATATTTTATATTACTGACCCTGAAAATGTTAACAAGTTGGTTTTACAGTGTTTCCTATGGTTGTCACTACTTCCCCTCTCTCAACCACTGCCTCCACTTATTCTAATCCATCCTATCCTTCTCCTAAAATCCTTTCCTCTCTATGACCTCATCTACCTCATGTTACGGATTATCTGGGTTTGCCTTTCCTGCATCTTCTCACATGTCCATTCCACATCAGCCTGTTTAATGTAACTCAAAATATCAAATTCCATCCCAATTCTCCTTAATATTTTATTATTGTTAACTCTGTCCAGTCTTTTTAGCTCACAGCTCTGCCTCCAGAATTCCATTCTTGTCATTCCTTTCTTGGTCATCCACATCTCAGCCCCATTAATCATTGTGCTTGTATTGAACAGTCTTATTTTTGTTTTTTTTTGTGATGTGTTTATCCCGTAATACTAATTAAGTTGCTTATTTGATATTCTAGCTTGTCTCAATGTGTTCATTATTTCCTCCTCCATGTTTCCATTCTTCCAAATCTTACGTCCCAAGTAATTAAACCTTCCAATACATTATGTTGTAATACACTGTATACATTTAATGGAATCAATCTGCGGTAATATGAGTTGATGGAGAGCATACGAATAGTGAGAATCCTTTGAGGAGCGAGACAGAGTTGCATAGTCTTGCCCATACTATTCAACCTTTATGCAGAGTACATATTTAAGAAAGCCTTACATAACCTTGAAGAAGGTATTTTTATAGATTGTGATAAAATCAACAACTTAAGATTTGCAGATGATACCATGGAAGGATTTCAGAAGTTGGTGAACAAAATTACGGAAGTAAGCAAACAGCCTGGGCTGGACATCAATACCAGCAAGACTAAATTTATGATCTTAAGAAGGGAGGACATGCATGGCATATCTGTACGTAGACGGAAATAGAATAGAGCATGTTTCACAGTATTTATATGTGGGCACCATTATTAATGAGGTATAGGACAACTTCAGAAGATACGAAGCCATATTGAAAAGGCCAGACAGGTTTTCAGTGCAATGGGCTCAGTGTTAAGGAGCCATGACCTGACATTAGGCACCAAATTACGGCTCCTTAGATGCTATGTCTTCTCTATTCTTCTTTATGGTGTGGAGACTTGGGCCTTGAACAGGGCGACTGCATGCCGCCTTGAGGCTTTTGAAGTGTGGTTGTATTGGAGGAATTGAGAATTTTGTGGATGCACAAGTCACTAATGTTGAGGTTTTGTTGAGAATGAACAAGGGTCTAGAATTGGTTAAAATTGTTCAGTGCCGTTAGCTGCAGTACCTCGAACATATTATGAGAAATCAAAATCTACTGCAGCGCATTTTGCAGGGCAAGATAGAGGGAAGAGGAATTCTAGTAGAAGAAGAATTTCCTGGCTCGGGAATTTTAGGACTTCATTCAGTAAGAGCTCCACGGAATTGTTCTGGATTGGGATTAATAAGGTCAAAATAGCCATAATGATTGCCAACATTGGAATCGATAGGCACAAGAAGAAGAAAAAAAAGAAGTTAAATGTCGAGTTCTTTTTACCTCTCTATTATCCCTAAGTTCCTTAGCTAATACTTCTTTTTTGCCGTTGGTAAATAGTTTGTTTCTTCAAAAATTATTTTTAACCCGTAAAATTGCATAATCTTCAACCAATATCCTCATCATAAAACTCTGATGTTCATTACCTCAAGCTATTTAGTCATCACCGAATGTGAGTGTATACAGGTCATTCTCTGGTATTAGGATACCCTTCTCTCATACATTTTTTCCAGATTCAGTTCTTGTTTTAACAAGTGATTTTGTAACTTTTTTTAAATTATATATTCAATACTCTCAGTAATTACCAAAATCTATAATGTTAACCCATTCAGTGTCGATATCTGGATAACCGAACGTTTACAAAAATCATTTTTTTAAAACAAAATTAATGGATAACATATTTTGAATATTTTAGTGCTGCTGTTCTTGTTTAGGTCATCAACCAAAAGGCTGGTTTGAACCTTTAGAGGCTTTACTAAGTAAAATGAGGAGTGAGGTGGTTTACCATTACATTCCTCAGTGAGTAGAAAAGTATGTTTATCAGCATGTCAGGTCCTCTGAAAAGCATCTAGTTTCCATCCTGCAAATGACACCTTCAATTCATTCACCACAGGTCTGCCTGTATAATGAATGCATTACTCTCAGAGAGGATAACTCAGACTAGTATCTTTTACACCTCTCCCATTTTAGTATTATCAGAACAGTTTATTCTTTTTACGCACACAATAAAATTTAATTTTTAACGGGAAAATTTATTTTTCTCTAACATTGAAATTTAGGTTAGCAATGGAAGTCTTATACCTGCAAGTTGTCGAAATAAGAGCTGGTACTTTTTATACATTCTTCAACAAATATGGCAGTTTAGGGTCAAACTTTGAAAAATTGTTTGGCCACTGAAAAGGTCCACTTCAAAAATCAACTGAAAAAATAGTTTCCAAAAAAATGTAATATAGACAAGGATTAAATTTAGTTTTTCTGACACCTAAAAACTGATAAAAGAGCCAGGAAAATACTTTCTCAATAAAATAATAAATTATAATCAAATTTTTGAAGTTCATTAATAATTGATTGATACCTATAAAAAAAACCTTAAGTCATTACCGAACCGTTTGTTATATAACCGATACTTAAGATTTAATCTAACAAAGCAATTTAAAAAATAAAAGAACATAACTTAATAAATTTATATTTAAATATGATGCAATGTTGTTGTAAATTATAGTAAAAAGTACTTTCCTAATTTAATTGACAGATCTTTAGTGCTTAATAAAATTTATATTGAATATTATCTTTAAAATTGTTCAAAGTATATTTGCATGTAAATAAATAAAAAAAGGATTGTTGAAAATTAAAATGTTACATAACCGTAAAATGTATTGTTCTTTTAAAAATCTAACATCTTAAAAAGTTAAGTGTTTATTTTATATTATTATTCAAACTAAAATCAAACTGTAGTATGTATTTTTTATCTAGCTTATTTTTATCCCTTATAAGGGTAATCATACGTTTTTCATTATAAAATGATAAGTAACCAATTTGAACTAGATTTAATATCGTCGTTTTATGAAGTACTTCATTTCTTTATTATGTTTGTTATCATAAAAGTAAAATAATTTATATTTATACCTACTTTTATAAAAATTAAAGGTTAGAATCCGGAAGCTACTTTAGTTCTTATTTGCTTATTTTTAACCTTCGACACAAACCACTCTATCAGTCTCTACAGGTAGGTAGAGCTCTCCATTGAAAAGATTGGGATACTTAAAATCTTGTAGAGCTTGGTTGACGGTTCGAGTCGGATACATTGTGAATGAGGATGATTCCATAACGTCTTGCAACCACCCGTTTTGTGAAATCGTTCCATTGTTATGTAAAACCTAAGACATTTCTAAACGCAACTAAACTTAAAGCGTTTACTTTCATACAACCTTACACGTTAAAATCTAATCATGATTGCAAAGACATATTCCCACTGTAGAATAGCAGTCTATGTTCCAGTACGTCGTTGATCGAAGATCTAATTCAATATTAATCAAAATTGTTGTAAATTCAAGAAATAATTTAAGAATAATCATAAATAATCAAAATTGAACAATATCTAATTTAAAAAATAAATATTCTAAACATTAATTAAATATTATATCAAGATGAATTATTATAAGAAGAAAATAAAACATTCAAAAAATTAATTCCAGAAACCAAATATCTCAAATAAAAGCAAGAAAATAAAATATAGTATAATTTTAATTAAACAATTTGAAATAATAAGAAAATAAGTAATGGAAATATTAAAGTGTCAAGAGTCAAATTAATTATGGAACCCAACAAGATAAATTTGATTATTTTAGAATATGAAAATAAGATTTAAGTAAAGTTTATTCATCAAGACTATAAAACCAAATGTAACAATGACTCGACGCCCCATTTGATTCCCGGTCAATGGACGGACAAGAAGCAAAAGCAAGATTCCGAGGATAATTTCAATTTGTAACTATAAAACTACCTAATTAATTTGAGCTCATAGCTAGTATATATTATTAAAACATTCAATAACAGATATTGCAATATATAATAATAATTAATAATCAATTAAAATATTTATTTATTTTTTTTTTGTTTGTTTAACGTCCGACTGTTCTGCAATTACTGCTATTGCAGACGGTGAAAGGTGAAATGATTTTTTGGTAACGTTTGAAAATATGCCATGCCTGAATGGGATTCAAAACCAAGACCGCATGATGAGAGGCGAGCACGTTACCAACTACGCCAATGCAGCCGGCTTAAAATATTTAGATTTATTACACCACAATGCTAGTTGACTAGCAACTAGCAAAATATCGTAATGGGAACGAAAAACTAGTAAAGCTAGTTTAGCTAAAGCGCTAGTGACTTTGAACATGTTTAATTTTACTAGCGCTAGTAAGCCTAGGTGAGAAATAGCTCGTGATTGACTAGCGTTAGTAAACTAGCTTGGTATGATCGGTTGGAAACGTTGCTAGTCGCTAGTAAGCTGTAGCTTTGTATAGTAATAAGCTACATCACACAACTCACGTACTAATGTCTTTTCAGAGCACTAGCATTAAATGACTAGCTCCGTGGTAACCGTCACCTACGGGCTAGTAGGTCCTGCTAGTAGTAGCAGCTAGTAAACCAGCTGTAGACTGGAAACAGGAATTTCATTGACATTAATATGAATAAAATTGTGATTTTGTCTGTACAATTTTTCAAAATGCCCCAAATTTTGTTTCTACGCCAGATGTACCAAGTAAACACCGAAAAAAGTTCAGCTGAATTTTTGTCTGTTTCTTTAGATGTTTGTATGTTACGGCATCACTCAAGAACCGCTGAAACAAAATAAATGAATTTCGGTATCTAGGTTTTGGACTTAATCGAAATGAAAATAGGTTATAAATTTTTTTAATATCACAAAGGGATGGGGGAGTTCAGTGGGAGGGGTAAACAAAAAACTACGAATATCTCCGTTGAAATTCAATGTATCAAAAATGTTATATAATCGAATTACAAACGTTTAAAGAAGAATAAGTTTGATTATGTAAAGTTTTTTTCATTTTCACGCATAATAACGGAGATATTACAAATTTTAAAAAAATAAACTATATTTTTCGAAGAATATTAACATACATAATAAACAGAACAAAACCTTAGGCCTACGCGCCGGTAAAACCCGTATTCATTCAGTCAGTTACCTACCTACCCATTCCACCAGTACCCTATACACCTTTTCTCGGTCACATTGTCAGAAATGAATCAGTCGTCTTAATAGTGGGCACCATCGTGGTATTCCTATTGTGATTTACCTTTCATTTATTATGAAAATAATAAAGCGCTGCATATCTTAATTTAAAAACCCCAAGATCTCGCTTTTATTTTACGTTCAAAATTTTTTTTCATAAATAATTATGCTGACGTTGAAAGGAGGTAGATAACAATGAATAATAAAAGAATGTCAGATCTGACAGGGATCGAACTTTGTACCCCAACCGACCGTCCACGGCACCATGGAAACCGTTCGAAGAACGGGTACTTTAGCTAGTATAAAATAAGGCTACTGATAATAACTGAAAACGTGTTATAAAAAAGTAGGTGAAATCTATTCTTTGAAAAAAATAACACAATCTCTGCTTTTTGGAAGGTTTACTACATTCTAACCAGAAATGAAGAATTCGTATTATTTATGCAGAATTTAATGCAGAAATCGGATGTGGCTTTATTTTTGGATACTTGTCCCGTTATATCTAGCCTACCTATATAGCCTGTATATTTTTTAATTTTAAGAAAAGGATGACGTATTTTAGGGCGATACTGTAATGTACTACCTGAATTTTTAATGCCTTTGTCTGAATGTTCTTTTTTTGTTTATTTTGTCTTTCTCCAATACACGTACGTTTACACACCAAAAATTTTCCTTTCCATTGTTTCCAGGTTTCGCTTTTGTGTTTTTTGTTTCCCATTTCGTAGAGAATTACTATTACTTAATGGTTTCAAAACCGTATTGTAATGTCTAATTTTGGCGTTGCGCGAAATATTTTTCTTATTTATAAAGATATTTGGAGTGAAAGAATCGTTCTTGTATTTTCTTTCTCCCTTCCATTAAATTTTTGCTCGTTATTTTTTCCAATTAATTGTCATAAGTACTTCATTTTATCTACAAATTAAAATTTTACATTTAAGAAATTGTGATGTTGCCTTTTGAAGTCATGATTTCGGTTTGCTAGTAGGGAATATATAAACCAAACCAATCTGCAATTTTTTTTTAACGTTTTAAAAGTTTACATGGCTTATTTTTCTGCGTTTATAAATAAAACCAAATCATCCACAAGAGCAAAACACTGAACATTTTTTCTTTCTCCCTTTTAGGTTTAATTTTATTTGGTTGAGCTTTTAAAAACCTCATTCATGACTTTATTCAAAATTATGCAACAAAATATTGGTGAAAGTCTATCGCTTTATATCAACCCCACCACAATTTTGAAAAGTTTGGAAATATTTCATTGAAATTTCACATTGGAGAATGTGTCAAAAAAGTTTGTTCTATTAATTTAACTGTGTGTTCATCTACGGATTATTCTCTTAAGCACTGCATGAGGGATAAATTATTACCATTAATTATATTATAGGCCTAGTTGTTTTTTTAGTATCTTCTCTGATCATTAGGCTACGGATACAATTATGTAATACAATATACGTAATACAATTATGTAATTATGTATGGCATTACCGCTGTTCGTAATTTGATTGTAAAATATTGTAGTAATATTACAGTGATATTCTAGAAATAGTTGAGGAAATAGATTGTTTATTCAGAGGAATTGTGTATTTAATGGGGTGGAGTGCATATTGAATAACGATAATGTATTTTGATGAATGAAATGTTTTGAATAGGAATTCTCAAAAATTGAAACTAAAAGAAACGTTAGTTTTTATTTGGATTCCTTCTAATATATTCCAGTAGGATAAAGTGTTATAAAGGTCTCGATTGTTTGGTTTAACTATTAGACCGCAGGTATAAAAACAGTAAGCGCCTTTGTAGTGAGTTAGTACTTGACTATGAATTGAATTTGTGTTGTCTGGTCGTTTCGAAATAATGTCGTTACGGGACCAGTTCTGAATAATTACTCAAATAACGCGTTTGCGGATGGATGGTAGCAAGTGCTTGTGGACAGGTAAACCATTGTTTAGATTATCAATTGATATTATCTTACTTATAATCAAGTTTAGTTTAAGCTTAAGTTTTGTAAATAATTTAACTGAAGTAATCTAATTGTATTTGTTAGTCTAAGTTTGACAATTAATTGTAAGTATTAAATTTATGCTTATCCCGTCTTGGAGTGACCTTACGTGCAAGAAAAACATTGCGATCATGTTGATGTTCGGTATGTACAAAATAAATAAGTAGACCTAACATTAATGTCATAATTTTTAAACATAAAGTCTGGTCAATTGTGTTTTTAATGGAGATTCGTTTGTCCTTTAAGTACAAAGTTCGACCGATCAGATTTAAAAACGTTTTACATGGTTGTGAAAAGGACACTTTCGGATTCCGCAAAAAAAATCCGAGAATGAAAATTGGTAAAATTCGTGACGAGATATTGTGAAGTAAATAACAAAATAATTAAATTATAGTTTCGATCTGCCCATAACAGACAGGTGGAGTGTTAAATTATTTGCACTCATTCTATTAGTTGCAGGGCTAAAAAAATTGTTCTGTTTTTTATCACATGGTCAGCCAATTAAATGACTGAATCATTTAAGAACAGAAGAGGTAGAGGTGTAAAAGACACTAATCAGAGTTATCTCCTCTGAAAGTAATGAATTTCATTATACAGCCAGACTCTGTAGTGAATGAAGTGAAGGTGTAATTTGCAGAGTGGAAAATATATGCTTTACAGAAGGCCTGGCATGCTGATAAGCATACTTTTCCACTCAGTGAGGAATGCAATTGTAAACCACCTCACTCCTCGTTTTACTTAGTAAAACCTCTACTGGTTCAAACCAGCCTTTCAGCTGATGACCTAAACAACAAACACAAAGTTTCGAAGCGCTACCTATTCTAGCGAAGTCGTTGCGCAGTTCAGTTTGTCTTAAATGGTAGTTATGGTAACGGGAATTGTTCATTTAGACGTAATATTATAACTTATTTTGTTAGCACTGGTAAAAAAAATTTGCGAAATAAGTTTCAATATTATTAACAATTATTAAATGTATTTGTGAGATTGGTTGTTATGAATAAATTAGTATTATTGTGCGAATTATTTCGCACGGATCAGCTACTAAAGTGATGGCAACACTTTGTAATTTGCTGCCACTTTAGAAGAAATTCAAGTGTGTAGGTAAAGAGACTATCCTTCAATGTTCGTGCAGCCGAATCGAGCCGTCAGACAAGCTCTATCTTAATACTGCTATCCTATCAAACATTTTTTTACATTTTAATCTAAAAGTGAAATACTTTAAAATGATTAGATATTAATGCATATTTCTACGCTTACTCTTACTCTACATAAATCAAATATTATTACCTCAATAGATATTGATAAGTGAAATTACTGACCTTTCTCAAACAAATCATCATGAAGATTTACTGATAATGAACAAAAATATAATTTTATGTTTGAAAATAATTTCTATAGGTTTAATCTTTCATAAGATCAATTTTACTTTCTCTTACCCTTCATGAATATTATAGGGAAGGAAAATTGTTTTCATATCGATTTTTTGAAATCAAGTTTTCACCGGATATAGGCTACTCGTTTTCGGACCCTCTGAACCCAAAAAGAAACATGTTTTTAGGGATTTATCTGTATGTGTTTGTGTGTGTGTGTGTGTGTGTGTGTGTGTGTGTGTGTGTGTGTGCGTGTTAACAAAATATTTCAAGAATGGAACATTGTCAAAATTGTAACGGTTATTCGTGTAATTTTTCACTCTTTTTTTTTTCAAAAACGGCTTATACAATTTTTTTTTAAATCGCCTCATTTACTACACTTCTTGTGCTCTGCAAGACAGGGTAAGCGCCATGTTTCCTGAAATTCTTAGGGAGGTTATTCTCTTGGAAAAAAATTGTTTTTTTAAAATATGCATTTCAGAGAAAACACGTATTATAATTAAAGTTGTAGAATATTTAAAAACCTACAACTTTTATTTCAAACATTTTTTGCACAAGTTTAGCGGCAATTAGCGGTATTCTGTTTTTTCTTGAAAATCTGTAAAAATGGGATTTTTGAAGATTGCGGCCTTGGTATGAATTTTACGACAAAATTATACATAATCAAAGGTTCTACAAAATTAAAAACCTACAACTTTTTATTTTCATTGTATGGATTTTTCTCTGCAGAGTTTAGTTTAGAAGCAATTACTGATTTTCCGTAATTTAAAGTTCTACAGAGGGTTGATTTTCATTTTGCGATATTCACACGTGATTAAAAGTAGGTTCTCTTGTTTTCATTTTACATTGTTAGCTCTGAATTAAATATAGGTCACGTTGTTCATTATCTACATTGGCAAGAGGAAGTCGTGCGAGCGTTTCACACCTGATATTTTACTTTTTAAATCACACTATCATTAGGAAAACTCTGCCATTTAATTAAATTTTGTTTTAGTTTATTAAAAACGCATCGACAGCTTGGTCATTAGTGACTACTGTAGGTTTTGGTACTGTAACAATGGATTTTAAAGTGTTAAAAATTCCAGATGCTAGCTATCAAACCTGGGACCTTTCGCTTTGTAGGCTAGCACGTGGTCACTACGCCACGGAGGCTGTCTAATTAAATTTTATAGTAATTTTATAGTACCTCTTAATTTAATAGACCCTATAGTCTACTCGTTGTTTAGGACATCAGCCGAAAGACTGGTTTAAACCTCTAGAGATTTTTATTAGGTAAAACGAGGAGTGAGGTGGTTTGCAATTGCCTTCCTCACTGAATGGAAAAGTACGCTTATAAGCATGCCAGGCCCTCTGAAAAGCACATATTTTTCACTCTGCAAATTACATCTTCACTTCATTCACTACAGGGTCTGGCTGTATAATGAAATTAATTACTTTCAAAGGAGATATAACTCTGATAAGTATCTTTTACACCTCTACCTCTTCTATTCTTAAATAATTCAGTCATTTAATTGGCTGACCATGTGATAAGAAAGGGAACTATTTATTTTAGCTCTGCAACGAACAGATTGAGTGTAAATAATCTGACACTCCACCTGTCTGTTATGGGCACACAACAGATAATGTAGAAATGCAAAGAAAAAATTAAGTTTTATGAAGAAGATTGTGAAACGATGTAAAAAGCGTTTATGCATATTGAAATGTAATAAAAAGTAGGTGCTTTTTGGAAGGCCTGGCATGCTGATAAGCATACTCTTTCAACTTAGTGAGGAAGGCAATAGTAAACCACCTCACTCCTCGTTTTTACTTAGTAAACCTTCTAGAGGTTCAAATCAGCCTTTTGGCTGTTGACCTAAACAATATAGTCTACTCATTATGTTCTTCAATAACTGTAAGTTATTGTATTGGATTTCTTCAGTTTTATTTATTTTTGAATGTATATTGATTCCTGTATTTTAATCATTTTTGGTTTAGGATATCAACCTGAATCTGCTGGGTTTTTCCTTATTTTTATACTTTTTTTGCCTCTTTACCTTTTTTTGTTAAAAATTTTTTAACTACTTTTACTACTATTTGACTAACTCAGAAACTAGAGTTTCGACTTCGAAAATCAGGTGTTAAACAGCTGACTCGTAGTAACGACTTTACCACTTGACCAACCCAGTGAATTATCTATAAATAATAGCTCAAAATTGCAGCTTTCTATTTTCAATAGTTATTGAGATGATAGGACACAAAATTTGCTCACATAACATTTGCAGGATAGGTGTTATGTTTCTTCTTAAACTAGTAGTATAAATTTAAACTTGAGTTTCTACTTAAACTCATGGAATAATACAGAGAAAATATTTTGTAAAAGTTTTCTTCAGAATAAAAATTCTGTCTTTATTCTCGTAATATTATGATATGTTGTAAATGTGGATCATATTTATCATAACTTAACCGAAAACGTTGCAAACAATGACATGCATTATTACAGACGATGTAAACAAACACATAAACAAATAAAATACTTAATAATTCTTATCAGAACTTAACTTTATATATTATTTGAATATAAAAATCTATTTTAATACAGATTCATAATTTTACAACAAAGATGAAATTTACAGTAAACATTACATCATGTTTCATTTTTGCATATTTTAAAACCACTTAACTTAACATTATGAAGTACAACTTAAAAAAGGGATTAAGTATGAGTTGATAGAGCAGTTAATTTCTGATAAGAATAAAATTTTTTGAAGATTATTTTTTTATTTATCTAAAAGAAATAAATTTCGTACTTAATGTACCTACCATAAAATGTATTTACGGATTAAAATACTATTGTAATGTTTATTTTACAAAAACCTCTCAAAATACGGAACATTTGACTCATAATAATTTAATCACATTAATAAATACGTATTTTTATACTTTACGTAAGATGGAAAATGATCATCAAAATAAGTAGTGATAGAAGTAAAGTTCTTGTTTTATTTGTTGTAATAAAGTCGATTCCTAATTACAACTATTAATTTTTTTTACCTTTTTACGCTTACTCGTTCAAGTAGGTCTGATGTAAAGTATGCACCACTTACAACAACAACTTAAAGGAGGAATGGGAGGAAAGAACCAAGAAACTAACATTTTCACAACTAACCACCAAAAACACCTACCATAAAAAATGCCTATCAATTAAAACCAAAACAAAACACTACAAAACGGTCGTACAACCAAAGATAACGTTCGCATCTATATGCGAAACTCTATTCAAATTAAACCAGGAAAACAGAATAGAAAAAATCCAAAAACTTGAAAGGAGTACCCTTAGGACCTGAATCGGAAAGAGACACCAAGTAGATGGAGAATGGAGATTACTACCAAATTAACAGGTTTGCCAGGAGACCGAATCGGTAATAGATACGATGAGGAAAAAGAGAATATCCTTCTTTGAACATATAATCAGAACACCCAAAGATAGAATCACAAACCAAATAGTCAGAAAACTCTACCAGGAAAAGGACAGAAGTAATGTGGTTAAGAGAAATGAGGAAAGATATGGAAGAATTAGGCATCACCTTCGAAGATCTAGAAAATAAAACTGAACAGCTGAAACTATTAAAAGACAAAAATATTAGATTCCAAGGAAAGGTAGTACTACATAAAAGAGGAAGCAGGAAAGTGATCTTTTCGGAAGCAAAAAGGCAAAGAAGATCTGCCAGAATGAAAGAATACTGGAGGAAAATCAAAGAAAAGAACCAGAAGACATTGCCCAGAAACTGACTCAAGTGATCCACTGCTGTCTCAAAAGAAAAAAATGTATGCACCATCTTCAACTTCGACCGGTGGTGGGCAAATGCTTTAGTAAGAACTAAAAGAAATAAAAAAGATTTTTGGGTGCCAGCTCTGTCAGCAGAGCATGAGAAAAATAAATAAAAACTAGATTTCCTTTCGTTAAACTAAATATTTAATGAATGACCGTTGCAGTCTCATAAAAATTTTAAAAGGACCTTGATCAAATTTATTTGATGACTACTGCTGTAGTTCTTAATACATGAGTGAATTTCATTAAATGACCAATTGTTAATATTTTTATTTAATAACTTCGGTTATTACATAACTTCGCTTGTAAAGTAAAAATACCGGCAGTTAGGCTTACCAGAGTCGATTGTATATGAATCCTGTACTTTAAATATTTCATCAGAAAGCCAATCATATCACGCTGCTTTACAATGAATGTTGCTTTTATTGAGCCCTCGATCCCAACAAAAAATGTATGAATAACTACACACCTAGAAAATCCAATGATATTCACCTACTTTATAAAAAAATTTAAAGTAATTTTTAATTGAGTGGTATTTATAGACTTATTACTTGTAATCTAAATTAATGAAAAAATAGTTTTTACACGATTTAATTACGTTCTCAGAATAATATGAGCTAATATTATGACATGTTTATTATATATTTCCTGACATCAGCTCTCTTCATTCTATTCAAACAGGAAATATCAACTTTTTAAAATGTTCTTAAAAATTAAAGATAATGAACTACAAAATACAATGTAGGCTCTGAAGGTAGAGAGATCATAATTTAAAATAACAAAGTGCCTAATTAATAATAATAATAATAATAATAATAATCTTTATTCCATATATTGTAGTAGGCTACAACATAAAGGCAAAATACACAAAGCAGTATAAAAAATGTAATCTAAATAAAGTTACACTAGTGCACCATAAATTAAAAACAAAAATTAAATTAAATTAAACAAAATAGGAATTTAATATAAAATGTGGAACTAGGTATTTCCTGTAGCAAAAGCTGTGATGGAGGATAACCGTCCATGAAATACAATGTCAAAGATGTAGCAACATATAGAAAATATTGAAAAAAGTATATATAAAAATAAAACAAAAGGATAAAATAAGAATTAAAACAAATTACAACAATCTTTAACCGCAAAGCAGAAGCGGATAACTAATCAAAAGTAACCATAGAAAAAATACCGATTGTATCAAAATAACTAAATTAGAAAAATAGGATTGATAATAATATTTATTAAAGATTGTGTGCTAATGTGGAGCTACCAACATAAAAATATTTTTGAAAATAGTGAAAAACGTTTTCGCGTTTGAAATTCAACTACTCTTTTTATTGAATCCGTAATAAAAATTATTTTGAAATATTACCATCATCCTCTAAAATCAGGGTGGTGATTGAAAAGCAAACATTAATTTCTGAAATCATAATTTGGGTGTACTTTTATATGATATTGTTACCAAATTTAAAAAAAATATATAATATATTTTAGAGTACCTTGTATGGTTACAATATTCGCTTTCCACTCAAATCAAAATAAAGTTCTCCAACCATAGTTGACACAAGAAACAAACGCCTACTCCTTCCAGATGAAGCGAGAAGTGCGCTGTATGAGCTACCCTTCTCTCATTGGGTCCCCAAATTTTATAACCTGCTACCTAAACACATAACTGAACAGAATGAAAATAAATATAAGAATGAAATGCAGAAATGGATAGTTAATATCAGAAGGAACAACATGGAAGTGATTCAAGGTAAAACATAAAGTTAACGGTGAACTCATTTACTATATTTTTTGTGGTAAATGGTTTAAAACCTTAGTGAAAATAATGTTTTTTTTACATATCCTAGCACATGGTTTTTAACCATAGTAGGAAATGTAAATTTCCACCGTCTCGGTTATTTGAATGATTATGGTAACTGGAATGGATGTACGTATAAAAATAATATAAAATGTCAAGATTAAAATAATTGTATTTTGTTTTAATAAATAAAGTATTATTATCATTATATTTTAGTAATATTTTGATCAAGAAATAAAGTAGTTTAAAAAAATATATATATATAGCACATACCTTTTGGGTACAATGGACCTTAGAAACGAAATTTGAAGCAATAATAAAAACAATCTTGGAAATTTGTTGATTATAAGTAAACAGTTATGATTTTTTAATAAAGTAAATTTTATAGAATTAAAATTTTCGGGAAAATATGATTAAAGTAATGGTTTTGATAGTTTAATTTTTTTCTTAATTTATACAGAGTGATTCAAAATTTAACGGCAATCTCTTGGGTACCATTTTGTATAGCTAAATACAAGAAAACATGTTCTTATAATCAAAGGTCCGTAAACGATCCGTTGACGAGTTAAAGCTAGCGAAAAAGTTTGCTCAAATTTAGTTAACCCCGATGAAATAAGGCCACACTGAAATTTATAAAGATTTAATTAAGTGGTAAATTTGATGACACCTTATGGCTTTTAAACTAAAGAATTAAATAAAACATGTCCCAGAACTGTATCTTTTATAGTTTTATAGATATCTGACATAAAATAGAACAATTAGCGGTTTCAAAGTCAAAAAAATTGTCAATTTCGTTATGACATTGCTTACATTTTTATTTATTTATAGACATAAATTAAATTTATTAGTGAAATATATACCACTTGTTCAGAATAATTTTTATATGCTACAAAAAAGTAAAAAACATTATGCAAACTTTTCCTATAATGTAGACGGTAGACCTTTCAAAGAGAATACTTAGGCCTATTATGTAATCTTGAATCAAGATCATTCATTACTACTGATAGATTCTGTAGAAAGAACATTTTTTTCCATAGTCTGGTTGTACCATGAACTGGTGTATCACTTCAATTAGTGTATTATTTTTGAATAATCATACTACCGCGGAAGATAGCTAGGTCAAGACATAGGTACATTTAAAGAACTTTTTAGATATTTCCTTGTCAGGAAAAATATCTGAATTTGGTGCAAATAAATTTCATTCTGGTTTTAAAAAAATAATGAATTCTGCCCCTGTATTAGCACATCAGCAAAGTGTATTCCATAAAAACGGTAAACAAACCATTCACTATTGAATTTAGTCAAACTAATCCGACCAGGACTGGCATTTTTCATCACTCATTTTTATCTATCATCCTTATCATTGTTTGCATTAGCTTTATTTACAAAACAGTTGGACGTAAATCCCTTCCAAAAAAAAAAAATAGTAATAATAATCCGTTTAACCAGATCTTGAACGAACCCGGAATGTACGTCACAGTACTATACTAGCTTACAAAACTGAATTCAATTTTATTTTGAAATTAACCTTTGTTTGTTCTGGTTCACACCAGAATACACCAGAGCACCATAGTTATCATGATAGGTTTGCTTGAAAATATTGTTTGCAGGCGACTATAATATTGGGATCACTGTTTTCTTTACAACAAGAATTACGATTTTATAAAATAAACAAATAAACAAAGACTTAAAACTCATTTGTCCCAATTAATTTTATTACCCAACAAAACAATAAAGAGTATTATTGTTATATCATGCTGAGGACTACACGCGCAGAATAAAAATTACATGAAAATTTATCTAATGTTTCAGACGCATAGGATTACGTAGCATAATACTTAGAAGATGGATTAAGTTAATCTTTGTCAGAACAGCTGTTCTGGGATTAAGGTAAAAGTTCAAAAGAGTTGTATTGTGTTGCGAAATCATACTATAATCCATACTTTCTACCAACATTTATCTACCAAATATTTTTGTTTACCAGAAACTACGAATACAAAAATATAATTTGTTTTAGTATAATATAATCAAAGTATTTATGATTTGAATTTCTGTAAAACAAAAAAATCTGTTGTGAACCACTCACACGACTTTTTCTTGATAATGTAAATAATGAAAAATATAATCTATGTTTAATCATGAGTGAATGAGGCAAAACAAAAACCAAATTCTGTAGAACTTAAAAGTAGGCCTACGGAAAAACACTAATTAACGCTAAACTAGGCTCGGTGGGAAAAATTCTCAAAAATCGTATTAGGATTTTTATTTTCTAAACTTTGTATGTAGCCTACTTTTGTCGTGAAATGAGTACTAAAGTAGGAATCTTAAAAAATCCCATTTTTATCAATTATTTTAGTGAACAAAGTACAGAAAATCATTAATTTCGCAAAACAAAGCGTTATAGAATCAATAATTTTAAATAAAAGTTTTAGGTTTCTTAATTTCCTATATTTCTACTTACAGACTCTTTTGCCCTACCATGCATATTAAGGCCACAATCCTTAAAAAAACCACAGAAACAGAGCCCCCAAGAATTTCAGCAGACATGACTTTCTTCACCTTGGCAAGGCGAAACTTGTAGAATGTGAATGAATTCTGTACCTAACTTGATAAATAAATTTATATCATAGTAGTATTGAATGAAATACATTATTTTACATGCAGGCCTAATACCACAAAATCTTGGAAAGGAACTGGAAAGGTAAGCTAGTTCGTCAAGCTCAAGGAATGTTCTTTAATTTGCCTGGAGGAACCACAGAGTAGAAGAAAATTTGTAAATAAAAAAGTACTTTAATAGCTTTCATAACCCAAAAGGTTAAAACGCTAAACTAAGTAAAGTAAACTGCAAAAAGGAAGTCCTAAATTCGATTACCAGCTAAGGTCTAGTAATTCTTACACTTCAAAACTGAATGACTTCATACCGTAACCCGTAGTTGTCACTAATAAACCAAGCAATTAATACAATTTTAAGTAAATAAGAAAAGTATTTCATTTTTGTAATTAACGTGACTAGTCTAAAGGCAGTGATAATATAACTTAACACTCTAGTGTTTATACCGTCTCCGCTAATAAAGGAACAATGAAAAATGAACTATCTTTTAGCCATGATAAACATTTTTTTGAATACAAAATTAATGAAATTTATTCGTAATGTTATCCAATGAGAAATAATCTGAAAAAAATATAAGTTTTAAATTAGAGATGATTAAACTTAAGTACTATTTATCTCAAAATTGGACAAAACTGCATTGATCCAGAAAGGATTGGAATTATCTAATAATTTTAACATTTTTGCTAATTTTACTTATAATGTACTAGTAAATTCTCGTGTAAGCGACACGACGTAGGCTATCTCTTATAATTTGATTATCTTCTTCTTCCAGTGCCTATCCGTTACCGAATGTTGGCAATCATTCTGGCAATGCTGATTTTGTTGACAGCCGCTTTAAACAATTCAGGGGTGGATACTGAAAACCATGTCCTTAAATTTTTCAGCCAGGATATTCGCCTTCGCCCTACGCCTCTCCTGCCATGCACTTTCCCCTGCACTATGCATTTCAACAGCTTGTATTTAGTGTCATTTCTCATGATGTGTCCTAGGTATTCCAATTTTCTTCTTTTGACTGTGTACATTATTTCAGTCTTTTTATTTAGTTTTTGAAGAACTCTCTCATTGGATATTTTATCTGTCCATGATATTCTCAGGATTCTTCTGTAGGTCCACATCTCAAATGACTCCAGTTTCTTTGCTGTTGCTTCACTAAGAGTCCAAGATTCTACTCCATATAGCAAGATGGAAAATACATAGCATCGAAGTAGTCTAATTTTCAATTCAAGGTTCAAGTTGTGTGTCTTGAACAGTTTTGACATTTGGTTGAACGCTGATCTGGCTTTTTCAATCCTGGCTTTTATTTCCTGAGACTGGTCCCACCGCTCATTTAACACTGTGCCCAAGTAAACGTATGTTGGTACTTGTTCTACAACTTTGCCATCAATAGTGAAATGTAGATTGTCAATTTTCTGCTTGCTTACTATCATGACTTTTGTTTTATTACTGTTGACTTTCAGACCATATTTGCCACTAACTTCAGCCACTTTGTTCATCAACAGTTGAAGTCCCTGTGAGGTGTCTGCAAAAATGACAGTATCATCGGCATATCTAAAGTTGTTGATTCGTTCTCCATTCAATAGTATACCAACATCCAAGCATTCTAATGCTTCTTGGAAAATAGCATCAGAGTACAAATTGAATATGAGTGGCGACAATATACAGCCCTGTCGGACCCCACGGAGAATTTCCAATTCCTCTGTTTTCACTTGGTTAATCCTGACATATGCAGATTGATTCCAATAGAGGTTTCTAATTATACGCAAGTCTTTACCATCAATTCCACTATCGTGCATTATCTAATAATGGATATTTGTTTGTCATATTCACCTAAAGAAATCGACTTATTTTTTCTTAGTACAACATTTTTAAAAACAATAGCTTTTTAACATTTTAATCACAACTCTACAACTTACAACTGGTGAATATGGTAAAAACATATAACATGACTTTACTTAGAACTTAGAAAAAACACCACTCAGAAATAGGATTCAACGGGAATATTTTTACATCAGATAAGAATTATGTGATTTAATTTTTTTTTTCAATTAATTTTTTATAATTTTCTTTAAAAATTTATTTATTATAACGTTGGTAACAGCTGATTTTTTGGCGACGAAGGTTCCTGGTTCAAATCCTAGTAAAGGTAGTTTACTTGTACACGGATTTAAATGCTAGGCAGAGATTACCGGTGCACTTTGATGGTAAGGGTTCAATTAACCATACTCTCTAAATCATGGTCGGCCTAAGTAGATATAAGACCTCATTTACACGTGATACCATCATTCTCATCTCATTGGGTCATGGGGATTGCTCATTGTTCTTGAATTGAACAGATTGCAAAGTAAACAAATAAGTGATTACAAAATACATAGACTAATATTTAGATATAGCGTTAGCTCTGAGATTACTGTAGAATCCCGGTTATCCGAAATTATTGGGGCAGACATATTTAGGTTAAATAGGATTTACCAAATTTGGATGATACAAGGAATAAAATTTTAATTTATAATGAACATCTTTTTAAACCAACGAAAATGATCTATTTAATAAATATTCAATATAGTAAGTTTAACTGATATTGTCGTAGAGATTGATATCTCGACGTTCGGTACTTCCAACAAAATAGAAACTAACGATATAATTGGAAGGACGTTAGTATTATGAATCCCTTTTTAGGCCAATTTTGATGTAAGTCGGTCAAATTTATGAATGTGCTAAACCATCAGTGATAGCTCGGATTCAGAGGTTTCAATCGAAGACCTTACGGATATTAGTCAACGCACCCCCATACGTTTCTAACGCTACCTTACATAATGACCTCAACATCCCTCTGGTAACAAATGTTTTCATAAAACTTTATCGAAACTTCCATGACAGACTTTTCGCTCATTCAAACGAACTTACACGTAAACTTTCCTCCCGTCATCTACCAAACAACGTTCAAAAACGATTAAGGAGGAAGTGGAGCAGGGATCTCCTGTTTTAGAAACGGTTAATGTTAATAATGAATTAATTAATTAATTAAGTCGATAACTTAGTAAGAAGTAACTAATAACATGTCGGAGACCTGTCCAATGGATGGTGCTCTCCATACACGTCACTCATGTAATTTCATTCATTCTTTTACCCACCATCATATTCACTGCTTGTTCATCTTTAACATATAAGAATTGCATTAATAAAGTTAATAAAAGAAAGTTTAACTGAAACACATTTTTATTCTTAATAAAAATTAAACCTAATTTGTTTTACTGTATTTTAAAAAAATCGAAAATTTTCTTCTGAACTTAATTAAAATTTCCGTATTCGGATATTTTCATTATTTTTCTGTTAAGAATTGCATTAATAAAGTTAATAAAAGAAAGTTTAACTGAAACACATTTTTATTCTTAATAAAAATTAAACCTAATTTGTTTTACTGTATTTTAAAAAAATCGAAAATTTTCTTCTGAACTTAATTAAAATTTCCGTATTCGGATATTTTCATTATTTTTCTGTTAATGTCTTAACTCTACGCTGTCGTAGTTTTCTTTATGTTTCGTCCTATCTCGTAATACTTATGAACCCTTGTTTGTTGAGTTCTTGGTGAATTCGATGCATTTAAATCACAAATAGCTTACACATATAAGTGGGTTTTCTTAAAATTTAAATATTCTTAACACGACGATACATTTCAAAAAAATATTATTCATATAAAACAATTATTAAAATTACATTCATTAACTTGTTAAAATTTCAGTTATTTAAACAAAACAAAACTATATATGCACAATTTCTTGGTATTTATATATTAGTCACTAACTGAATCATTTAAAATGTACCTATTTTTAAAGAAATTAATTTTACACCAAAAATAATTTAAGAAAACACAAAACCTATTTTTAGGGTAGTAATTATATATTTTATGCAAATGAAACGCAATTAAATTAATTGTTATTAACAATTATTCTAATTGTTGGTTCATTTAAAACACTGTTTTGAATAATTTTTTTCAAATAAATTAAAACTTAAGAAAATATATCTTAAGTATAAAACCGTATATGCATTATGATGTAATACAATTTTTTTTTAATTATCAATAGGCCTATACCGTACAAATTTATTTTAATTTTAATATTCTGTTATAATCAAAACTAAATAAAATAAATTTGAGCATCTAAATTGAACATATGAACTAAAGGACTACTTCAATGAAAGCCTTTTCCAAAACCACGCCAAGCGAAAAAAGATGAAATCTAGAGTTTGTGGTAGTGTAGGTACAAGATTAAAGACAAAAGTTACGGATTAGATTTTGACTTATTTGACTTAGTTGGTTTCTCGGGGATATTTTTATGCTAAAACCAAATGCACTAAATATCAGGGCAAAAATTTCTGAAATTGATTTTTGACGCTGCAAAATAAAAGCCGATATCAGTTTTACAGACCCTATTGTATCAGATTGTGCTACTCTTCTTGTTAACAATCCTCGATCAAAATTGAACTTTGCTCTAAAATTTTGATTTAAAAGACGCTTTTGAAACCAATCTGAACTTAAGATATACAGCTCTTTGGAGCAAGAGCAGATAGTAACAAAGTCAGTCACGGCCTTTCAGTCGAAATTCTTGATACTTGATACTTGCTTCTTGTATTTCTTTTTTATGTAAACAATGAAATCTTCCATAAACCTATGACGAAGGAAGCGGAACTAACCGCGTCTTTCTATAATAAATTTCGCGAACATTTAAATAACCATCCCAACCAACTAGCCCGTGACCTAGCTACAAGAAACTTTCCAACTGTACGACGTCTAAAGACAAAATAGAGCAGAGACCTTTTGGTCTGAATAACGAACGACAACCAAAGTTCTGGAAACTGGCTCTGAAAATATGTAGTGCATAGAGAACTGTATCTACGGAGGCAGCTCTGGTAATTTCGGGGACGCCTCCATGGAATCTAGTGGCATGCGGAAGGGAAGAGCAGCGAGCTGTTGCTGATAAAGAGGAATGTTGGAATCGATTACTCAGCAGGTGGCAGAGGAGATGGAGCAAAGCTAGGGTCGGGAAGTGGAAAAGGAGATTCATTCCGAATGTCGAGGTATGGATAAGGAGAACATTTGGTGATACCAACCACCAACTGACGCAGTTGCTAACAGGGCATGGTTGTTTTGGGGCATATTTGACAAGGTTCAAACTTAATGAAGTGCCGAAATGTCGACTGTGTGACAGTGAAGAGGAGGAGTCCATTGCATATATTTTTGAATGATGTCCCTATTTTGGCCTCGACAGAATGGATACACCTGTGAAAATAGGCGTTGCACAGTGAATCCCAGAGAGAATAGGGGCAGCGATGCTGCGGGATGAGGAAAGCTGGAAGTTGGTCGCTCAGTTTGCGGAGAGGGTGATCGGGAGACTGCGGAGGAAGGAAACATCTATACCCTTTCCCACAATAAATCAATCCTGTCCCGATCTCAGAAAGTAGGCACACTAATTTCCTGAGCTGGTGATGAAAGAGATGAATGGAAGTGAGAGAGTGAGTGTTTGTCAGTGACCGCGAGAGGGGAATTAGGCACGGTTCTCTTCCGCGCCCCGCTGACAGTGTGTAAATTGTTTAACCCGAAATTTCACTTGTAGTATTATACAAACAGTTCCGAGGGAGGTGGAAAGTTCTTTGTTGATGTCGGATCAAGTGGCCAGGGGGCGGGTTTTTGGTTGGTAAGCGGTTGCGGCCTCCTTAGGGCTGGACGAGGACACCTCAATTGAGTCCAACACTACTCCTATCGTGAGAGAGTGAACATGAGTTTTTCTCGCTGCCTCGGATAAAAAAAACCATAGTTATAATCGGAAAACGTACCCCAGGATACCTCGTTCCTGAAAATGAAATTCAGTTTATTTGAAGGGTTGTAAGGTGACAGGAATTGTGTATGTTGGTGAGTATTCCATAAATAACTCCGATACAAAACATCGCAAAATAAGATTAAGTGTTATTGTTATTGTGAAATCATTTGTTTGGAACAAATTAGTGTTATTGTGCGAATTAATTCGTACGAGTTAGCTAGTTTTATTTAAAACAAGTAAAAATGTTACATACTTCAATTTGTGTCACTATTGACGTATTATGTATTATAATGAACTAAAAAACTTTGTAAATTTATTTAATTATTTGTTATTCTTTTTTTTAATAATAGAATTACATCTACAACAATACATTCGTAGTATAGTTTACTAATTACTTTGTTTAGATAGTTTTTACTTTTCCTAATTTGGGGTTAAATTTGGCTACAAACTTCGCTTGTAAAGTAGGGTTAATAGGATAACAAAATATTGGCGATAAGATTCGGTGCTTACGCAAGAGAATTTCTATTTATCTTAAAGATTTTTGTTAACTTTCCTTATTGAAAGCGTTAATACAAATTTTCTGTATTCATTAGAATACTACGCATACCGCACGTACAGTCATCGCCTCGAGAAAAGTTTATTGTGTTTGAAAGACTCAATTTCAGAAACACCGTTGATTTTCATTTTCATTTTTCATTTTCATTCATTGAGGTTGATTTTCATTTAGTCATTCACACATGATTAAAATTAGCTTATTTTCTTTATTTTAAATTTTTTACTAATTATTAAACATAGGTTATATGTTTAACTATATACATTAGCAAGAGAAAGTCGTGTGAGTGTTTCACATCATATTTTCTATTGAGTGATTATGCTTAGCATATGCGTAAGTAGAAAATAAACCCTAAAATAAAATAAACCTTAACCGATAATAGAATCTGGTCAAGGTTAAAAAAAAAAAAATTAAGTAGAATTTTTCAAAATCTTCTCTTACGACTCAAATGGAACCGGCATATAAAATTTTGAGCTTCTAGACCTTGTAGTTCAAGAGGATTCATTACGATTGAATGAATGAGTGGTATTTAACTTTTAGATTTGTGCTTAATCAACGAATTGACATCTGTTCCGTACATATAAAATATTCATTTGATTGTCGTATGTACTTCCTGACAGAACCTATCTCATGAAAAAAGATTACCCAATTTACTAAGTGAGGTTAAACTTGTTGTAAAGCGGGCGTCACACATCTTTGGGTTTTTATTTATTTTTACTTTGTATGCGCTAAATCTGGTTCAAACTTGATACGATTATAACGGCAGAAAAGTTGCATCATTCGGTAGTCATTTAATCAGATCCATCCAGTAAAATGAAGGTTTTTTCAAGTATTTATTTCCTGATTAAATGATTCAATTGAAAAAAGTTAATATAGAGTTTTCCGTTCGTAACCCTACCTTATAACCAATAAGTGTCTCTAAAATTATGGGTTGTCAATCTCTAATCTAATCTGTGTACAAATTTTCCACTTTATTACCATTTTATTATAACTTACATTACTTCGTTAGTACAGAGTTATAAAAACTGATCTCATCAAAAACAATAGATAAGGAATTTTTCAAGTCAATTTTACGCTGAGATTTTCGTGTTTTCAAAGTATTCTAGAATAATGTTTTCAACGATTTTTTTAGCCGTTTGCCTGTCTGTAGATCTGCACATAATTATTACCAGTTGTCAAAAATAATTATAATTTGATTAAATAAATCATTCATGATCAAAAAAATTTATCTTCCAAAAAAAAAGTTAGTAAAAACCTATGAATTCTTTAAAATTTCAACTAATATTATTTGTTTTAAATTTATTAAAAATTAACAGAAGTTTTAGTGAGAAGCAATACATACAAAAAATGTTTATTGTTTTCCCCGGTTTCCTTTCAACGTTTTTTCTCTTAGCATGATTTTAAGGATTATGCTGATTTCAGAACAAAAATTCTATTCGAAGGTACATAAGTAATATCATTGCTTGAGTATAGTTATTTCTACTCTATATTAATGTGATCGAAATAGGAATTTAAAAATTTCGAAAACTTAAAATTCAAACAATTCTAATTTTTACTCAAATCGTATTCAAAATTATCGTTTTAAAAAACGTTTGATCTATAAACTATATCTGATAGTTTCCCAAACAATCGAAATTCTTATAACAATATTCTGCCGCTTTACTGACTTATTATAGAAGGAATTAAAATAAAACCAAAACGTTTCTAGTAAGTTTCGAATTACAAGAATTCTTATTGAAAATATTTTCATTCATCGCAATCATTTTCCTTGTTCAATACACAATATTTCATAAAGTACACAATCTCTTACAATGTCTAATTTATTTCTTTACACATTTCTAGAATGTCTCTTACAATATTTTACCCGCTTAGAATACAGTTAGGGTGAAAAAAGATGTGGCAATTAAATATTGATGAAAATAAGCAAGTGTTAAAATAGAAATTGCAATTAAAATAATACAATAATTTATAAATATTCCATAATTTTTTTTTTTTTTTTGTTATAAGGGCTGTAATATTAAATTTAATAAATTAATTTCCCATAAAGTAAAAATACCTAGGGCTACCTTGTGTTAGTTAAAATATATGGTAAAGTAGTTATAGTTATAAAATAAAAGTTTGTTTTTATATTTTTCTCCCTATTACAAATTTAGGCTACAAACAAAATCTTAAATTTTTTTAAAAATTTTTATTGTTATTAAAAGTAAAATATATTATTATTGATGTTTTATGTGAATATAATTGAATTTATCATTTATTTTCTGTTTTTTCTTTTTAAATTGTGTTCAACGTAATCCTTGTAACCCATTTAACTGTAGAAATTTTTATAATAGTTATAAGTATTTAAGTGATTAAATTTTTTTTTGTTCTGTTTTTTTGTTCAGGGTACATTTTCATGGCTGGATTCGTAATCTATGTCTCTTAAAGCATCAGAATCGGTGATTTACAGAAATAGATTTAAAATTTCCAAAAAAAGTACTATTTCTCTTTACTATTCTTGCTATTTTAACATAGCAAGTAGTTTGCCTTGCCTTGACATGAAGTCTTATTTAACATGAAGTCTTGCTATTTTCAGTGAATCGGTAAAATATTGAATGTCATGTTTTTGTCGTTTATAGAGCTCAGGGTACTTTTTCATGGCTGGATTCGTAGTCTACGCCTCTTAAAGCATCAGAATCGATGATTTATAGAAATAGTTAGAAAATTTCCAAAAAAATCATGTCTTGCTATTTTAAGCGAATCGGTGAAATATTGAATGTCATGTTTTGTCGTTTATAGAGCTCAGGGCACTTATTCATGGCTGGATTCGTATTCTGCTCCACTTAAATCATCAGAATCGATGATTAACAGAAATAGTTAATTTAAAAAACCCCAAAAAAGTACATGAACGTTTTGTCTTTTGTCTTGCTATTTTCAGTGAATCGGTAAAATATTGAATGTCATGTTACAAATCTTTGTGAAGAAGAGTTTTTGCGTATAAGTAGTCGTCTACATTTAGTTAAAAATATTGTGTAATTGTACAGTTTTCTTTAGTTCAGTAGTAAATCGTAATGTATATTAAACTAAATAAAAGAAAAAAATATAGGTAATTTTATATTGCGTTTTTTCTGTTACACTACGACCGCATTTACGAGTATTAAAAACTTTCTTATACAAATTCGTAAATTGTACGAGCAGTGACTTGCTTGACTTTTACCTATACGAGTTCCTTCGGCGGAAATGGTATGTATACGGTTTTTTGGGCACCTAAGTGTAAAATGTAGCCTATATCATTTCTAGTACTGACATTTAGTTAGGTTAGTGTTTTGTGTTTAGTGAATCAGTGTTGTTGTAGTTCTTTTTTTTGCTAAAGGTTACATTAGTGACATTATAGATAATAATTTATGTTTTGGACACAATTGTGTCATTTCAAGTAAGAAAATTTATTTGTATAGGAAAGTTTTAAAGAAATGCGGTGGTATAATATAATAGACTTCTAAAGAAAATGTAAACTTAGTATTACTTTTAGTTCAAACTTTTAAATATAATTCTTCTATGAGTTTTAATTAGTTCATAAATTTACTACCGGCTTACTGTAGTGGATGTTTGCAACTTATACTACAAAGAAATATGCCTACTACTTCAGAATGCATGTGGCATTCATAAACGCATTAGTGACTAATACATTAGCGTCCGTTACCATGTAACATTATCTGTTTATTTATGAAGTTAAATGAGCCATTGAAAAGCAAATAACAATGACTTCTTTGCATGTATATTATATATGGTGTGAAAAATATTTTACGATGTAATACTTACTATTATGCAAATACTGAAATAAGTACACAAAGAAAGTATGAACACATTTTTATCTTACTACAAAACACAATAATAAAGTATTAAAACTGTTACATAAAAATTAATAAAAGTTCATATTTTAGCTTCAAATTCCGCTGTTATAGCACAGCTAAACCGAGTAACCACCAAAAATTACAAGCCTTTCAATCAAAATTTCTACCTGTGCATCTTTTTATTTCAATAACAAACTCCTACATGATGACCTTAAAATTCCCTTTATAAGTGAAGTAGTTAAGTCCAGCTATAGCATTTTACACAAAAAATTGCATGATCACCCCAACGAATTTATCACCAAACTATCGGATGCATCACTACCAGGGAATCCGCAACGCAGGTTAAAACGTTAATGGACCCGAGATCTTCTATAACGTGATTTATTTTATTTTTCTTTCTTCATTTCTTCTAAAATTGTTATTTCTCATGCATACATTATAAACATTATTTCCTAGAATGTATACCAATAGTAGCCTATCACTGTTCTTTTTAATTTATTTTTCTTGTTATCCTTTCTTTGTTGTTGTTTAGGTCACCAACTGAAAATCTGGTTTGAACCTGTAGAGGTTTTACTAAGTAAAACGAGGAGTGAGGTGGTTTACAATTGCCTTCCTCACTGAGTGGAAAAGTACGCTTATCAGCATGCCGGGCCCTCTGAAAAGCGCATATTTTCTACTCTGCAAATGACACCTTTACTTTATTCACCACAGGGTTTGGCTGTATAATGAAATTCATTACTTTCAGAGAAGATAACTCTGATTAGTGTCTATTTTTTACCTCTACCTCTTCTCTTCTTAAATGATTCAGTCATTTAATTGACTGACCATGCAATAAGAAACACTACTATTTATTATAGCCCTGCAACGAACAGATTGAGTGTAAATAATTTGACACTACAATTGTCTATTGTGGTCAGATCCTTTCTTTATTATTATAAAATTTTCTCGTCGTATTTTAGTATATAGTTGCAAATAAAGTTATTAAAGATAAAAAAATCCACTGTTGCAGTCATTAGATATTTTTTATGCAAAATTTAACGGAAATCTTTGTTACCTTTATGTAATAGGCCTAACGACTTAAAGACACCATACAATATGTAATATTTCACTTAAAGACAATACGGAAAAATTGGAAAAGTTCATAGATAAAGTTTCTCGAAGAGATAACCCAATCGAAGACTGGCGAGAAAGAAGCGAACAATAACAGATGAGATAAGATGACCGGTGCACCACTTGTATAAGAAGAAAGGACTCTCAAGGCAAACCATGATTATACCTATAATATTGTGATGAAACCTGTGTGCGTGTACGCAAGTGAGTGCTCTAGAATGACAGGGAAGGCTGGTTTAATTAAGAGAAGCAGAGAAATTTGAGAAAAACATCCTCCGCAAGTTAATATGTCTAAAGTCACTCACGTGGTTTAAAATTAGCTTGTAGAATGGAATGGATGAACTTTTTTCGCGAACATTTTTTTATGACTGTAGAAATCTTAGCTAAGATGTCTGATAGGTAGTTTAACGAAATCAGGATGGACCTTGAAAATATTGGGATGGTACGTGAAAATTACACTAAGTAGCCTACATGAGTGATTCATTGTTTTTTATTACTTTAAAAGTTCATTACTTTTTTGTTTTCATTTAAAAACAACTGCTGTACAAAGTTCATAAAACCCACTAATATTTATGATAATGAGGGTGAGTAATGTCTTGATTGAGGAAAAAATCACCCAAAGGCAACCACTTCTCAGTGTTCTATATTAGTTCCATATTCCGGTATGTCTTCAGTCTTCTTTGCGGATTTTATGGTTTAAAAATGTCCGTATCTTTAGATTTGTGTGACTATTTCCACATAATGTATATGTTTTTAGATCATGATCAATGTAAGAATTTCGTTTATAATAGGAACTGCATGTGACTAAATGTAAAAATTTGTTTTGAAAAGTTTTATCCTGTTTCCATTTAATTTTTCCTCTGAACCATAGGTCAAAGCTCCGTGCATCCATGTCGCTCGACTGAGTTATGTACTCGTAATTTCAACAATTTAATTTTGATTTAATAGACTGTATGTGTGATCTGCGGCGGAGTAATAAGTAGAAAGTCTTTAATCTATGATTCAGCGAAATTTGGTTTTGTTGTGTGATATTTCCATTTCATAAACTTCTGAATTTATTTTCGTGTCAGTATCAAAAGACCTGTTTTTTATTTATGTTTCCTAAGCTTTACCATAACAAATAACATAACCTATGAAACAAAAATAGCTGATAACGTTAAATATTTGCAAATAACAGAATTAATTCTGTTTGGATTTTTAAATACATAGATTAAAAAGAAATAAACCACTTTTTACCCTATTTTGAAAAATTAAATAGGTTTGGTGCGACTTAATTATTGAATTACTGATATATCTTGGACACATCATGAGGGGGCCTAAATACGAGATTCTGCATCTCATAGTTCAAGGAAAAATCGTTGGTAAACGCTCGGTGGGACGCAGAAGAATATCCTGGTTAAGAAACCTGAGAGAAGCGTTTAACTGCTCGTCGCATGACCTTTTCAGAGCAGTAGTAGACAAAGTTCGACTAACCATGATGAGAGCCAACCTCCGTAATGGAGAAGGCACCTGAAGAAGAAGAAGAAGAAGAAGAATTATTGAAGATAAACGGATTGACGGATTGAGCAGGTTAATAAATTTAATTGTTTAAGAAGTATGGATGGATTGAATAGCAGATCTGGAGACTGCAGTAGAAGTGAGAGATCGAATTGAAATGCCAGGCTGGCATTTCTTAACATGAAGCATCTACCTGCTTGTTAGCATAAAAATTTTATTTCTTGTAAGATACAGGTTTGTAAAGAAGACATACGTCTACTCTGTCCTGATGTACGATGAAACAAGGACTTCGAAAGTTCAATTGATGCATTGTTTAGAAGCTTTTGAGGTGTTGCTTTTTATAAGAATGCTCCGAATTTTGTGGATCGTTAATGAGACATATGGTTGTGGATTGATGAATATAATCAAAAGAAGAAAGACCGCCTATCTTTGTCATTTATACAAGGTGATAATTACAAGTTTCTTAGACTGCGGACATTTATGGATTTTAATGGATAACAGCCAGTCGAGAAAACAAAATTTTAACACTAAACGATGTACCTAAGGTGTCGGATAAATGGTTTAAAGAAGTCAGAAAGGATATTGAGAACATCGGACCGAGAGAATTTAATGAATAGAACCAAATTCAGACAACTAATTACGGACTTTAAGGGCTTCCATGAAGAGCAAAAACAGAACACCATGTGAACAGAAAAAAGGAGAAAAGCCTACGTTAAGCGAATGCTGAGGATGTGGGCTGCAAAAAGAGCTTCCAGAAACGTTTAAAGTCACCTCACGTGGTTTAAAATTGGTCCTATACGATAAAAAAATTGTTTTATAATATTACTGCTAATGTAGATAGTGAAATGTGACAGTACGAGTGGTGAAAATTGCCAGTGTTAATGCGGAGTCAAGTACAGAACCAACGATCAAAATATTCAATGTAAGTTAATTTCTTTTAATTGCTTCAATACATATACATGTAAATTCGGAACGTAAATGACACATTTGTTTTTATTCGACTTTGTAGAGCTATTATTATTGCTGTAATTACATACAAACCGCTAAGCCTCTATCCATCTAACCACTCCTCTACAGATCTTTATTGGTCATCGTCTCCATTACTCCACTGATCTAATTCTTTGCTGGGCGACCTTTTACCTTCCCACCCTTGGGGCATAATTCCGTATTGTGCTGACCCACCTATTGTCATTCATCCAACGCAGGTGTTTACAACAATAGTGATGTTTCTTCATCCAACACACTGTTTGGCTTCAATGTTTTCCAAGATTTCTTTTCTCATGGGGTCTAACTTCGAGATCCGACTATTTCTTCTTAAAAAGTTCATCTGCTCGGCTGCAATTGTCCTGTTACTTCTTCCGTCAACTCCCACATTTCTGCACCATACACTAGAATTATTTGTTGTATGAATTTTCCAATCTGTTCCTTTCGCAATTAAGATATACAGTGGAGTGTCAGTTATCTGAACTAATTGGGACCAGAGCGGTTCTGATACCTAATCGAATAGTTCGGATAAAAGAATACTGTAATTTGATACACTGTACCGTAACAATATAATATTATAACCTAAATGTAAACAAATGGAAAAATACAGAATTCAAATCTGATAAATTAATGAAATAAACTAGTACGGTAAATTCCTTTATGAAATATTTTTTGACGCACTTGTACATAGGTATATAGTATCCTTTTTAAATCTTGACTTTCGCTTTAAACAGTTTCCACTTTTGCCAAGTTGAACAAGGAAGCTACTGTAGTATAAATGCTTCATTAAATTATGTTTTGTAGCCTATATGTTATATATTATTATACACTGTATATGTTTTTCTTTTTTTAGTTTATTAAAGTCGCATCAACAGCTTGGTTATTTGCGAATACGGTGGGATAGGTAACGGTGGATTTTAACTTGTAAAAATTTCCATGACGCTGACTGGGAATCTAACTCGGGACCTCCGCGTGGTAGGTTAGCGCGCTACCACTACACTACGGAGGCAGCCATTTTGATAATTTTATCATACTTTGATAATAAATGGGCTGTCCATTTTATTTTCTATCTATGAGGGGGTTCGGATGACTGACGTTTGGATAATCGACGCTCTTGTGTAATGTAAATAATTTGAAGAACGGAAAGGATAGTCATACAATAATTAAAGGTTACAATAATTATCATTCAACTTCGGTTTAAGATATATTAATTTACTTATTTCTACGGGTCAAAATAAACTTTAATGGCATAAGACAAGTTAAAAACGAAGCACCGGAACTATGGTATTTATACACATCTTAAAATTGATAAAATTAAGGGAAACTAGATACTGAGATTCCATGAACGAGTAAAAAATATAGTGTACTGTATTTACATTTTAACTTCAGTTCTGGTTCACCAACGTTCAGAGTGACGGCCAGTGGTAGTAAATCTCAAATAACCCTAAATATTTGAGATAAATATGTTAACATTTGAAAATATTTGACCCCTTTATTTTGATTTATAGGAATAACAAAACTTATTATGAACAATAATAATCATAATTTTTTTACAAACAAATAAAATAAATATAATAGTAAAAAACATTGTTTTAATTCCATTTTTATATTCAATGATATTTGTGTTACATTAATGTGTAAAATGTAAATACAGTAACACATACGTGATGTATAGCATCAATCAATGTTATTCTGTTATCAATTTTTTTCATTGTGTTACATTGATAAATTGTTTCAAAGCTAAAATTAGAAACAAATTTTGTAAACAATATTTTAATCAGAAACAGCCCATGACGTCCTTTGCAATTAACAATTTTATTGTTCTATTAAATTACATAAAAATCATTAAGATTTTTTTATTGCATTCAATGGTACATAAAAGTACGTACTATAAAGTTTCACACAGAGTTTTATGAGTCATTATTTCATCGGGAAATTCAATGGAGGGTAACATTGTGAATAACAGAAAATTCAATAATTTATTTTATTCTTTCTAAAACAACTATCCAATTTTACTATTGAGTACTTTGGATATAGAAGTGTTATGAATTAGGTAGGGAGAAATTTGATTTACAAACTCTTATTTTGGAAGTTAGTAAAATATTTAAAAAGATCAGTTCAACATTTTAGAATGCTAAATGTTCTGAAATTACTATGATTTGATTTGTATTAAATTCATATAATTTTAATTTCGTGTTTCAGAAAGTTCCCGTGGTCACTCTTACAAAGTTTTAAAAGAATTCATAAAATTATTTAAATAATCTATTTAGTTGTCGAGCAGTCCATGGAACCCTCAGCATTAGTCTGTACAGCCACGTTTCAAATGCCTCCAGTTTCCTTGTGATGGCTTTATCCAAGATCCAGGACTCTTCACCACAGTGACGGATTCACGGAGTGGCTCGGGGGGGAATCCCCCAGAAAATTTTGAAACCTTAAATCTTGAGATATTTTGTTCTCACAAACCAATCACTAAATCATTTTTTTTTTAATCAGGGAAACGTGTACAGCCGGTGAAAACTCAATTTCGAAAATTTGACCCGAAAACATTATTTTCCTTCAATATTTTAATACTTGACAAGAGAAAGCAAAAATCAACAATTAAAAAAGTCAGTAGCAACTATTGATTAATAATAATAACCGTGAACGAAAATATTCTTAGTACAGGTGTGGCTATTTAATAACGAGATTGACGTTGTAAAAAAATTTATTTTAATTTTATACATAATCACCTATTATCACCTTCACAATACACTCTTTCTCTATCCCTACAACGCTCCATACGATTTCCCATTGCTGGAAACAGTGCTGGAAGTCATCTTCTGTCAGCTCCTTTAGGACACGTGCTGCTTTCTCTTATACAGCTTCCACAGACTCAAATCTTGTCTTTTTTAATGCAGATTTCGCCTTAGGGAACAGGTAGAAGATAAAAACATGTGATGAGATGTGGTTTTTACTCATGATCCGGAAACGAAGCGCCGATCCGTGCACTGGAAGAGCCGAACTTCACCGAGAGCCAAAAATGCTCGAATGAGCAAGTCAAAATTTAAAGCAATGATGATTTGTTTTATATCTATGGGATTGTGTACCTTCACTGGGTTCCTGAAGGTCAAACAATTAATCAATATTACTACCTTGAGGTACTTTCTAAACTACGCCAAAGAGAAAGGAAAAAACGCCCCGAAATGTGGAAGGACAAATCAAGGGTTCTCCACCAAGACAATGCGCCAGCTCATTCCGCTTTATCTGTCAAGAGGTTCCTAGCCAAGTACAGCATCTCAGTGTTAAAACATCCACCTTATTCACCAGATCATGCACCATGTGACTTGTACCTGTTCCCTACGGTGAAATCTGCATTAAGGAAGGAGCTGACATAAGATGACTTCCAGCATTGTTTCCAACCATGGAAAATTCGCATGGAGCGTTGTAGGGATAGAGAAGGAGTGTAAATTGAAGGTGACAATAAGTGATTATGTATAAAATTAAAATAAAATTTTTTACAACGTCAGTCTCGTTATTTAATAGCCACACCTCGTATACACAGAAATCACTAGTAACTATTCAAAACAACTACAATAGTTTCAGTTTGGAAAAATCAGTTTAATTCTTCTTCTTTAAGTGCCGTGTCCTCCTAGAACATTGGCGATCAGTCGCATGACCTTCACTCTGTCCACAGCCAACCGAAATAGTGTCGTGGTGCTCACCCCGTACCACTGGCGAAGGTTCCTAAGCCAGGACGTTCTCCTACGTCCGGGGCCGCGCGTCTTCTCTATCTTCCCCTGGATGATCACATGCAGCATTCCATAGTTTAATTAGAATGCTGTATGTATTTTTTTACTCTTGCATATTTCAATTTTAAACATTCTCAAAACCTTTTCTTTAAAGACCACTGCCTACTGCATTTCTCGGTCAAAATAAATAAATATTTAAATGACCCTTAACTGCCACCAGGTAATTTATGCCAATACAAGGCTTAATATAAATTAATAATTTTTTATAATAATAATTAATATAATAATTATAATTATTATTATTATACTTAATAACTAATTATTATTAACTATACTAATTATTAACTAATATACCTTAATATAATTATAATTAATATAATAATAAGAAATTTGAGCTTTATAAGTTAATATAAACAAAATCATAGCCCACACGCAATAAATTAGTTGTCAAACATCCTGTATTTTCAGCGGGTTCTATTCATTTTATGAACTACTTTGCATGTTTAATAACCTATAGACCTAAGGCTAATTTTAAATTACACAATTTAAGTTACAAGAAGTAGAAATTTGAAATTGGAAATTTTGAACTGTCATTCTCAACATTTAAATTCAAAATTTTAATTTATATTTTTCAAATTGTAACACTGTCAACAATACACAAAAATTATCGGATCTTTTCCGTTTTCTGTATGCCACTATCAAATCCGAATTCCCTGAACGGTTACACACGTGTTCATTTCTCCCATTTACTTACTGAATACTCATACTGAGATAGACACACGCACGCGTACACACGTTCTTTCCAGTCCCATTATATTCTGTATATTCAGTATATAATTCTGTTGTTTTATTTATTATTTTGATGGTTTTATTTTGCTATTGCTACATTACTATTACGTTATATTTTTAATTATTTACTTTGGGAAGAGAAAGTCATGTGAGTGTTTCACACAGACTTTTTTAGTTGCCACATCTGAGATTATGCAATAACCCTCTTCCCTTAAGGAACTCTGCAGCATCTTCCTCCGTCCGAATATTATTAAGTAACTCTACAAAATTCATAGTAGACTGTGTAGTAACTAATTGTGAAATCGGATTGGAGTTGACATTACGCAAGAATATTGCTAGTCAGACTGGCGCGCTAGACTCAGGAGTAAGAGAATTGTGTAACCCTTCAGGGAATTCGGATTTGATAGTGGCATACAGAAAACGGAGAAAGACCCAAATTATCAAAATAAAGACTTGAACAACACAACCCCTCGATGTTTGATCCCCCCACCGAAGCAAAATGTCTGAATTCATCACTGGCTACACCGTAAGAAAGCATAAGAAGACACATCTCTGATTATGTCTTGCCTGTGCTCCTATTTTTTTTAGTGATACGAATATTATTCTTTTGCAATAGCAGCACAGAGAAAACACATCTTTGATTATGTCTCCTATGGTAATAGAATAATATTCGTAATCACTAATTAGATTTAATTAGGTTGGTTACCTAGATCAGTTACACCATTTAAATGATTTTTATAATGGCTGTAAATGATTTACTATAAACAGAACGTGATTGATAAAATAAAACAAAATTGGAACAATAGAAAAACTGATAATAAATAGCCTAATCTTGTTTGTAGAGGGCATTTATTTTGATAAACGCCTTCCATAAACAAGATTGACCTAAACTGAGCTTCTATTTATAAACTACTTGACAGAAATACCTTGATATGTAACACGTCGTCTTAATAATAGGAAGTGATTTCCCTAAATAAATTTTATAAGTTCACAATATAATGGTTAGATTACGCTTCATAGATAAAAGAATTCATTTTATGCAATGGCATAAATTGTATTATCCTTACAATAAATTATTCTCCTTAAAGTATTCTCTGTACATTAAAAGTGTAAATATTATGTGCAGCTGTGTTTACAAATAACAATGGTTTTATTTAAGATCATAAGGGAAAAATTCTTCAAATTTATCTAATTTCTTAGAAAAAATTATAAATAAAATACTCTACGCCGATCGTTTAGAAAATTATATCTAACGAACATTCAGTGTCAATATTTGATAACAAATTATTGGGTAAGTTAAATACTCAGATAAAATAAATATATATAATTTATTATCGTTTCCATGTTCATCCTGTTCAGAAAAGAGTCATTAAAAATAATAATTTAATAAGGTAGGTAATTATAAATAAATCTTCTTGGTTGAAAAATATTGGAGACTGGACAAACATGTGTAGTACGCCCAATTTGTTTAAAGTAGTTCATGATTAGAGATTTATCGGAGTTGCAGCCAATCTTCAGTGATGGAGTGAACACTCTTAAACGGCCCATTCACTGGCTGACAAGTCAGCCGACCGGTCCGTCGCCAAGGTTGGGCGGCCAACCCTGTTGCTACAGATTTGCGGATCCGTCCGCCAGATTGTAGTGTACTTTTTGAGTCGTCAGAGAGTACTAGTTAGTTTGGTTACTGATTCGTTAGTTAACGTTGGTAACTAATGCCTCGTACAAACTCAAAAGTTCAGGCACATTGTCTGTGGCATTTCCTGTTGTTGTCCGAATTTCCTGGATTTTCCTGAACTGCTGACGAAAGGATGCCTGTAAACAACTAATTTTTTTGATAACATACTTCTTGTTGGTGTCCGGTTTATCTCTTTATATTTGGTAATAAGTTTTATACAAACTGTTCCGTAGATTTCTGTTTTTGAGTACCCTTTCGATTTTACCTTTCATAAACAAGGATATTCACGGTATATGTTTATAAACTCCCCCAAAAAGTGTTTTTTTATTTGAAGGATATTACGTATTTACGTAGGCTAAATCAGTTATAATATTACGTAATTAAAAAAATATTTAAGACTATTTAAATATAGACACTATACGACCACAAAAAAACTCCAGTAGAATGAAAAATCTATCACAAAATTATTGCCAAATATACAAAAAAAAGTATACGTATAGATAATGCAGGTGAGCAGCTCGGGACTTAGCCACATACACAACAAATTCAGTCGGACTAGTGCGCCGACAGGTCGGGCTCCACTGGGTGTGGGTCGTAGCTGACGACCTCCAACCCACACCCTACCACGAGCCCAACAACGAACTCCCTCCATACAGTCAATAACCAGTCCGGGCCAACCAAGCTCACGGACCGGTCCGCCTGTGAATAGGGGCCTTAAGAAAAAGAATCATTAATAATATAATGTGAATTCGAATATTTAGGAATTTGGATTACAGTAGATCTGAAGCCGGTAGTGTAAAATAAGAACTCGTTTTGAATTGGCTAGAGTGACATTTTTTCTTGCCATCTACTTGTTAATAATTCATTTTTACTTCCTGCAAGATAAAATGTTTGTCAATAGATTCATTGATTTGTTCCACTGTATGATGTGGGAACATGGACTCAGTATTTGTAATCTATTAATCGTTTAGAAGATTTCGAGATATGGGTATTCAGGAGAACGCGTAGAATTTTTTTATAAGATTGAGGTTTAAAAAAGTTACGGTGTAAACTACAAGTTAAAGGAGATAACCAAGTGATTACCTACCTTGGTCGCATACAGGGGTAACAAGTGTGCACTTCGGAGACCTTAATCTCAAGGAAAAATAGAGGGTACGCGCAAAAATGGACGAAGAAAATGCTCATGATCAAAAATGATTAGTTAATGAACAAATATGAATCCATACACCCTTTTGAGCATGGTTGACAGCAAAGAGCGATTTACCAATTTTGGCTAATCTTCAATCGTGGAGTGAGTACTGCAAAAATAAGAATTTACGATCAGATACGCATTTCCCAAAAAATCAACAGAGGAGTTCAAAATCAAAATTCATGAAGTCACTTTACAAAAACTTTTGGTGACAAGCAAACAAACTGTAGCATGCAAAGTCATCGCTGTCGTCCAACATAGATTATAATTGGCTGTAATTGATGCCGTTTCGGTCTTTATCTTTTCCTCGGTCATCCCACTCCTCTTGTATTCTTCGATTCCTACAAAGGTAGACGGTCCTGTGTCATTCTAAATAAAATATGATCTGTCCATTGAACTTTATATTTCATTATGATCTTATTCAGTTGTTGAGTTCCACATTCTTCTCTTATCACCTCATCCCTGATGTGGTCTTGTTTCTTACATCCTTTAACATGTGGTTAATTGATTGAGTGTTGAATAAATGCACAAAATAAATGATTCAATGTATGAATTTTGAACAATGTTTTATTGAATGCACACGAACACAAGCGGACTGTATCACCGTTCAGCACACACTCACTCTCCCCTGCGCACTGGTCGACGCACTCGAACTAGCTACGCGCATGGCAGTAGCCAGCGTCCATTAACACACACACATTTTCGCAACTCAACACATTCACACACAATAAAACATTAATTAAATATTAACCATGCCCCCGGCCTTGAAGGGCATTCAAGAGTTACAATAATTAAATTATGAATACTAAGTTTTTTAAAAAAAAATGGTTTTTCCACATGTAGAGTCTTTACACTAAAACACACAAATAGCGCAATATAACATTTAGCTGGAATGACACCCTTCTTCTTTGACATCTTCACATAGAAAGGTCCACAATAATCTACTCCGGTATAGTAGAATACTCGAGGTGGCACAAGAACTCTAGTTTTGGGCAATTCACCCATCATCTGTGGCCGAATATTACGTCTTGCTCTGAAGCAGGAAATATATTCGTGGAATACCTTCTTGACTAATGAACGACCGTTGATTGGCCAGTATTTCTGACGAACGATGTTAATAACAGTTGGGGTCCTGCATGAAGATTTTTTATGTGCATATGTTTCGCAATTAAATATGTGATGATGTGACTCTTAGGCAATATGATTGGGTGTTTCTGGTCAAGAATTAAATCTGATTGTTGTAAACGTCCACCAATACGTATCACTTGATTTTTGTCCATGAATGGATTCAATGATTTAAGTTTATTGTTTCTTGACACACATTGTCCTGATTGTAAATTAAAATATTCATGAAGAAATGATTCTTTTTGCACAAGTCTAATAACAGCATTTTCCGCTAATTGAAGTTCTGTGACAGAAAGATTGCTGTCAAGACGAAGATCACGTGTTGTCTGACAGTTACGCGTAAATCGAAGACAGTATGCAGTAACACGTACAAATTTAGTGAAACTAGAAAAATTATTAAAATCAATAACATTATTTGTTGAGACTGCACATGAAATATTATTCTTCCGTCGTTCTGGAATATCATTATGATCTGTATCTGGTTCTTCCGAAATTAAATCTACTGATGAGTAGAGAAACGATGGTCCCTTCCAATATAAGCTGGCGTTTAAAATTTCTGAAGGAAGTAACCCTCTTGATAAGAAATCAGCAGGATTGTCTTCGCTTCTGACATGTTTCCAAGAATTGGTCTCAGTATTGTTTTGTATTTTGGACACTCGATTTGCGACGAATGTTGACCAATGAGATGAAGGTGCTCTTATCCACGCTAATGTAATAGTTGAATCAGAGTAGTAGGTGATTGAATCTATCTGAATCTGTAAAGCAGTCACAATTTTCTTGCACAATTCCGACAATAGCAAAGCTCCACACAATTCGAGTCTTGGCAAAGATGTCTTCTTCAGCAATGCAACGCGTGATTTGGAACTAACTAAATTTACTGAGATATTACTGTCAGTATCAACTGACTTGATGTAAATACAGGCACCATATGCAGATTCTGATGCATCTGAAAATCCATGCAGCTCGATTCTTGTAATGTGTGTTTCTTTGGGTAAGATATTTCGTTGAATATCTATTTGCGATATAGATTGTAAAGATTCTTGAAAGCTAATCCACTGTTTTAGCAATTCTTCAGGAACCTCTTCATCCCAACCAATCTTACAACTCCACAGTTGTTGCATGATTATCTTAGCCCTCACTATGACTGGTCCAATAAGCCCCAATGAATCAAATATTTTTCCTGTAGCTGATAAAATTGTGCGTTTTGAATGTTTCACACTCGTCTTGTTGTAATCGCCTAATAAAAATTGAAATGTGTCTTGCCTTGGGTTCCAAATAAGACCAAGAGTACTCACAGTTGCATCGTTATTGATCATGAAATAATCGTCACTTACATCTTGATGTAGTAAATTTGATAAAATATCAGGATGGTTTGCACTCCATTTTCGTAAATTAAAACCTCCTCTATGTGCTATGGTCATCATATCCTTTTGAAGCTGTTTAGCATCCTCTAAGGTTTTTGTGCCAGTCATAAGGTCATCAACGTAAAAATCTTCTATGTACACCTTTGATGCTTCTGGAAAATCATGTTTTTCATCTACCGTAAGTTGTTTCAATGCTCTCGTAGCTAAGTACGGAGCACTTGCTGTACCATATGTCACTGTTGTTAACTCAAATGTTTTGATTGGCTCATGTTGCTGTTCTCTCCACAAAATTCGCTGTAATTTCCACTGTGATGGATGCACTTTAACTTGCCGATACATTTTCTCAATATCTGCAGTCATGACGTAGGAATGTGTTCTAAATCTTGTTACTATACTAAACAGGTCTGACTGGATTGTAGGTCCAACAATTGAAATGTCATTTAGCGAAAGACCTGAAGTGGTTTTTGAAGACGCATCAAATACTACTCGTAGCTTTGTTGTCTTAGATTGTTCCCTTACAACCGCATGATGTGGAATGTAATAACACTGAGTGGATTGCGATTCATCCAGTGGAACCTCTTGCATGTGATCAAAGTCTATATACTCCTTCATAAACTGCACATACTGTGATTTCAATGCTGGGTTGATTGAAAAACGTCTCTCAAGTGTAAATAATCTTCGCGATGCGTTCTTCTTAGATTCGCCGAGATCACTTATATCACCTTTTAAGGGTATTTTCACACAATATCTTCCATTTACATCTCTGGTTGTAGTGTTTACGAATAACTCTTCACAAAATTTGTCGTTTCCGGTATGATGTTTTTCACCCTTGCACTCTTCTAATTCCCAAAATCTCTGTATATTTCTGTTAATTTCGTCTAGTGTAGATAAAAAACACGTAGTTGCTAGATTTGATGTAGTGTTTACATTCATTTTGCCAGAAATTATCCATCCAAACACCGTATTTTGTAATGTATAAGATGAATTCGAAAACTTCAATTTACCTTCATGTAATAAATCAAAAAATAATTCTGCACCAATAAGCATGTCAATGTCATTGGGCTGGTTAAATTGAGGGTCTGCTAATTGAATGGTTTGCGGAATGTTTAAGTGAGCTGTTTCTATTGTGACCGTAGGTAATTGTTGAGTGATGTTTTTGAGAATTATACAATCAATAGTAGTCGAATATGAAGTTAATCTAGATTTAATGATACACTGAACCATATTTGAAGTTTGAGTGGATGATTGGCCTATGCCATTGACTTCAAACACACTATTCTTGATAGAGAGCTTTAAATTACGCGCTAACCTTTCAGTTATGAAATTTGATTGAGAAGCACTATCAAGCAATACACAGCAAAGATGAGGACAACCTCTATGATCTAGCACTGAAATTACTGCTGTTGAAAGCAAAACAATAGATTTTTGTTGATCAGATGTCACGTTTGAAGTAGAAACAATGGTTTGTTCTACAATTGGTTTAGAAGGTTTGTCACCTTGAGTAGAAATTTGCTTTTCTGAATCGCTTGAGTCAGATTTATTATGATGTAATAATGTATTGTGTCTCTTGCCACAAAGTTTGCACGAGCCTGACTTACAATTGGCAAATTTGTGAAAGCTCTTAAGACAATTAAAACATAAATTGCGTTTCTTTACTTCTTTTTCGCGGTCTGAGCTTGGAAGTCCCTTAAAGACCTTACACATGTAAAGTGGATGTTCTTGTTCACTGCACAAAGAACAACCTTTTGTAGACACATGACAGTTCGTGGAAAATGTATGATTTTTAAATGTTGGCTTGAATTTCGGAGACTGGCTGTGGTTCACAAAATGTGGATTAACCGGTGTATGTTTTTGCAATTTGTTGTATTCAATTGATTCTAATACCTGACACTTGTGTTGTAAAAATACTTCCAAATCGGACATAGTAGGTAACGCATCCTTTGTTAATGTGTTTTCCCACTCACGTAATGTTACTGGATCTAATTTGGTTGTAATTAAATAAATTAAAAGCGTGTCCCAGTGATTTGTGGGTTGCCCTAAACCAGAAAGGGCACGAATGTGTTTTAAGGCACTATCTAGAAGTTTGCGTAAAGAAATTGAATTTTCTTTATCATTTTTAGCAAGACTGAACAAAGCATTTACATGTTTGTTGATTAAATAACGCTTGTTGCCAAATCTGTCATTTAACAATTGCCAAGCAATGTGATAATTTTGTGCGGAACTTTCTAAAGCTTGAATGACTTCAAAAGCTGCACCCTTTAAAGAAGCCTTTAAGTAATGAAACTTATGAATATCCGGTATTTCCCTTAAGTGAATGAGTGATGTAAATGTGTCACGAAATGAGAGCCATTCACCATAGCTGCCATCGAACGTAGGAAGTTGGATATCTGGGAGTTTCACTGATATTGGTTGCGTAATTACTGGCTTGTTTTCAATATTGTTGTGACAGTTTCTAAGCTCATGATCAGAAATGAAATCTTGAGCCGCTGACATTAGTGCAAAATATTCTGCCTCAAAATGGTTTCTTTGATCTGACTGATCATCAGATTCGTCAAGTAATTCAATTTGTAATTGTACTTTATCGAATTCACACCAACACTCCTCTAATTTTGATAACCGCAGTTTTAATTGACTAATATCTGCTGCACAAGAAATTCCACTAAAATATGTTTTGAACCTAGTTAATTTTGCTTTAACTAAGCCACGTTCCTTCACTAATAGTTTTAAATCACTCATGATTGTTGATGTACTAGGCGTAAAATATGTAGCATTAAATGAATGTTAATAACACATGAATTGGGTGTGTATAAGAAATGTAAATAGTAGCAACAATGCAAAATAAATAAATCAATTAAATACTTATCTATTAAATCCAGTAAATTATGAGCTAGGCCCTGAATGTTTTACGATTTGGTAATGCTGAATTTGTGAATTTATGAATAATTACCTAGCTATATTGTTTTTTAAATGTTATTGTGTATCAGTATATTAATTATGAAATGTGTTGATGTTGTAAAAATCAGCTGATTAACAATGCTCTAAAAGTTGTTGTTTTTTTTTTTGCACAAAAATAACAAGTTTATTACAAAAATATGTTATTTACCACAGTTTGGATCCGGTCGGAGTAACCAAAAAATGGTTAATTGATTGAGTGTTGAATAAATGCACAAAATAAATGATTCAATGTATGAATTTTGAACAATGTTTTATTGAATGCACACGAACACAAGCGGACTGTATCACCGTTCAGCACACACTCACTCTCCCCTGCGCACTGGTCGACGCACTCGAACTAGCTACGCGCATGGCAGTAGCCAGCGTCCATTAACACACACACATTTTCGCAACTCAACACATTCACACACAATAAAACATTAATTAAATATTAACCAACATGTCTACCTCATTTCTTCAGCTTGGACATTGATTTTTGTTTCTTGTTAAGTACCCAAGCTTCACTTACATACATCAGTGTCGGTGTGGCCATCAACTTGTAAAACTTAATCTACGTATCCTTTCTTGCTTTGCCTTTCAGGCGTTTAGGCCCACAAATCGTATTAAATCTGGATATTTTTTATTGCACATCTTGATTAAAATTATAGGTTATGTCACATCCCAAATACTTGAGATTTTCTACTTGTTCCAATATTTTATTAGTGATAACGATTTTGGTCCTTATCGGCCACTTTTCATAATACGCCATCACTTTCGATTTCTGAATTGTTATCTTCATATTAAATAGTTTGCTTAGGAGATTAAGCTGATGAACTGTCCTCTGCAGTTTGTCTTCCAAATCCTGAATTAACATGGTATCATCAGCACTCAAAGTACCGCTAAAAAATTTCATTGGATCTTTTCTGTTATTCCCATCCCCTCCCCCCAGCATAATTTTTCACATTTTGTGAATATTTACAAATCAACCTTACAATATTTTAACGATAAAAACGTAAAAAATGTTTAAAAAATTCTACACCAATATTCTTCAAGTTAAGGTTAAATATAGGTAGGGTAAATAGATTGCTTTTTCTCAATATTGTTACTCTATGTAATAATAAAATATAAATTCATTAAGTACATGAGATCATTAAAATAAATTAATCTTTAAATTAATTTAACATAATTAAATTAAAAATTATTACATAATTAATTAATTGTCAATAAATAGTGCACGTTAATTTGGAAAAGAAAACCCTTTAACGTTAACTTGAAAAATATTGATACATGATTTTTTTAAATGTTTTTCCCCTTTTTACCTTTAAAAATATTGTAAGAATACCTACATACAAAATATCCACAAAATGTGAAAAATTTTGCTGGGGGGGGGGATCGATTTCATTTATTTAGCTCATGTGCAGAATAGAATTAAATCTGATTCTGCAAAAGGTTTTCAAAATCATTTAATAAAAAACTAAGAAAGTTAGATAAATTTATTGACTTCGTGACTTTTATTTCTGTATCCAGGATTTAAGCAAGTTGTTTCTGTAGGTTAGGACTTCGATACTTGATGATTTATTCATTGTTGACAAATCTGTGGATACATTTCGAAGCCGTTTCTGTCATCAATAAAATTTTCACGTACGGATTTTTACATATATGAGTAATAAATAAATCATTCAATCAGTCTCTGACAATGTGAAGGACAACATCTGTGTGTACAGGTATTTCAAAATAATATACGCATATGTTCTGTATTGTATTACAACTCATACGTGTAATTTTATACAATATTTGTTTAAGTATTTTGTTACACATTTATTTATGGTTCCAATATTCATAATCAGGTTCCTTTGTCAGGATAAAATAAGGATACAAGAATGAAGCGTTTTTCATCAATAATTGCATCCTACTTTACAATAAATGTACCTATATCGAATTAATCAATTTTTTAGTGAAAAATCGTAATAAGAACAATACTTTCGTTCCCAATATATTCATTCATATAGGGCAAGAGAAAGTAAAAACGATACAGACATCTCCGCTGGAGATCAAGTAGCCTAATCATAACCAGAGGGACTGTCCATAACAGGTAGGTGGAGTGTTAAATTATTTGCACTCGATCTGCTAGTTCCAGGGCTGCAAAAAATAGTTCCGTTTTTTATCACATTATCAGCCAAATGTGACCGAAGCATTTACGAAGAGAAGAGGTAGAGGTGCAACAGACACTAATCAGAGTTATCTCCTCTGAGAGTAATGAATATGATTGTACAGCCAGACCCAGGGGTGAATGAAGTGAAGGTGTCATTTGCAGGGTGGGAAGTAGATGCTCGTCAGAAGGCCTGGCATACTGATAAACATAAACTACTTTTCCACTCGGTGAGGAAGGCAATCGTAAACCACGTAACTCCTAGTTTTACTAAGTAAAATCTCTAGAGGTTCAAACCAGCCTTCGGTTGATGACTTAAGCAACAACCAGGGAGAAATAGCCTGCAATAATTTCAGTTCTTGAGATACTATAATATAAAATAGAAATATAATTCTTCAATTAACTTAAATAATAAATGTTTAATTTTAGATAATAGATAAAATAATAACAACTAATTTGAAACAAATATACAATGACAATATTTATTTAAACAACGTTATCAAACACAAGAGCCGTCAGTTAACTTACAAACTTAGAGTTTGTTATTTCCGAGACAACATTTGTACGTAATATTATTATTAACTTTATCATTACTTACTTCCGGTGAAGATAATAAAAAGAAATAATGTAGGTCAAAGATGAAAGGCGGAATATGTTTATGGGAATTGTTAAAAGATGTATTATTGTTTATAGTAGACTATATTATAAGGAATATATAATTATACAGTTAAAATTTGTTTAATTTTTTAATTAGTTAGCTTTAATAATGTGGTAATGTGATAGAGGGAAATTACGATATAACTAAACAATAAGTTCCACATGATGATATAATTATTATTTAATTAGATAATTTTTTGTCATCGTAGGCCTACAATTCTTCTCCTTTTTAAAATTTAAGTGTTAATTGATTAAGTACTCTTTAAAGAAATGTTAATAAATTCATTCAATTAATATCATCATAATTTTTGATTGGTTTAAAAATTATTGCTAGTTTATATTTTGCAAATATGATTGGTTAATTTTATAAACTGGTGATGGAAATTTTTATGAACATTGTTTGAATGATTGGATATGTTACAAATCTACGATTTTCAAACAGTTACGCTTTTCTTAATTTTAAAAGTGTATTCACCAGGTTGGTGTAGGACTTCTTTTAGAGCCAATCCGCTACCGAATGTTGACAATTTTATTCTGGAAATGATAAGTCTATTCGCTGCTGCTTTGTAGAGTCCTGTAGTAACATTCGCAAACCAGGTCTTCAAGTTCTTTAGCCAGGATATTGGTCGTCTTCTGACGCCTCTCTTACCCTGTACCTTACCTTGCAAAAAGCATTTCAGCAACTTCTACTTACCGTCATTTTGAATGATGTGTCCTAGATATGATAATTTTCTTCTTTTTACTGTACACCTTATTTCCTTTTCTTTACCAAGTTTTTCAAGTAACTGATGTCTGATATTGTGACAATATCGAAAAGAAAAGAGTGTTCGAGAATGACCGAGAGTTTAAAAATGTTAACGTAAATAATAAGAGTAATAAATAGAGTTTTCCAAGAAATAGTTAGAAATATTATGTGTACTAATAAACGGTTTTTATAGTAAAGGTATCTATTGTTGTACAGGTATTGTTAAAGAGTCGAGTTGGGATGATTTTGATAATATATTTTAATAATTTGTCTATTTTTATAATTGTCCTTTTTGGAACACCTTCTATTCAATCTTAATTGGTTTACAGTTATTAAGATTTATCCAGAAGCCGTCAGAAGGATTTTGTATTTTATTATTATATCTAAAATCTCTGACTTTTCTCAAACTCTCCATTAGCATACCTATGTAAGCGCCATTTTGTTTACGATCAGTTTTAGTTACGTTTTGACTGTGATTGGGTGAGCGTCTTCGATACCAGTACGTTAGAAAAGGTCAACGTTGCTGCGAATAACTGTCTATTGCTTAGCTTTTATTTTTTAGTCTATTAGTATATTTATAAGTCTTGTAAAATTATAGTCGCTGGTGTCCACTAAGTTAAACGCGAAATAATTCGGATGTCCGTCCAGTCTTTGTTCATATGTCCTCAAAACCCATGTAATTTCCTGTCTTACTGATTTAAATTCTAAGTCGTTTTAGATGTATCTGTTTCGTATATACCGTGGTTAAGAGATGTTCGTAAAAGTTTTGTCTAAAACCGTTCTATAATATCAATAATTTGATTTTTTGTCCCCCAGAGTTATATCCTTACGTACAGACATACTTAAAAATTGTCTAGTGTAGCACGTTTTGAGTCAATTAAGAGTTGTAAGCGTCTTTCAATTAACTAAAATATATTTCTTGATTTTTTGAGTTTTTCAAATTTCACAAATTCATAAAGGAGTTGTTTGTTTGTTTGTAGCCTAAACAGTGTTAGACTGAAAATCTAATTTGTTTTAGTACTTTTTACTTCGACGTCTTCTAATTTGTTCTTTCACCGAAGGTATACTAAGTCATGGTGGAGTAGTATTTCATTAGGCACGTACTCGGTGCACTGCATAGACCTTATGGTCGAAGATATTTTGTTTGGAATCTCTGTAATATTTTAATGTTTTATGTACTGGTGCCCAATAAAGTTGAGTTCAATTCCATAAAACCAAATTAGTTTTGTCATCACATTATAAGGTATGACTTTATTTTCTAATGACAATTGTGACTGCCTCCCAACAAGCCAATTTATATTCCATAATTTAAGTGCAAATTAAACCACCGGGTTGATCTAATGGTAAATTCATCGCCGCAAGTCAGCTGTTTAACAGCTGATGTACCTAGTAAAGGTTTTAACGGATTTACGTACTAGACACTGGTTATCGGTGTTCTTTGATGGTTGGAGTTCACTTAACTATTGGTCTCAGAAATGGTCGGATTGAACCTGTACTATACTACACCTCATTTATACGTCATACATACGAGGTGTGACTATTAAATAACGAGACTGACGTTGTAAAAATTTTTATTTTTGTTTTATACATAATCACTTATTGTCACCTTCAATATACACTTCTTCTCTATTCCTACAGCGCTCCATGCGAATTTTCCATTGTTGGAAACAGTGCTGGAAGTCATCTTCTTTCAGCTCCTTCAGGACAAGTGCCGCTTTCTCTTTTACAGCTTCTACAGACTCAAATCTTGTCCCTTTTAGCTGTCTCAGCCTTTTCAGCTGTGGAAGCTGTGAAAGAGAAAGCGGCACGTGTCCTGAAGGAGCTGACAGAAGATGACTTCCAGCACTGTTTCCAACAATGGAAAATTCGCATGGAGCGTTGTAAGGATAGAAAAGGAGTGTATATCAAAGTTGACAATAAGTGATTATGTATAAAATATAAAATAAATTTTTTTTACGTCAGTCTCGTTATTTAATAGCCACACCTCGTATTCTCATTTCATTTTGCATGGGGTTGCTCATTGTTCTTAAATTGAACCATTGCAACGTACACACACATTAGAAATTAAAATAAAGAAAAATTTAAGTCAAAATTGTTTCTGTTTGGTCCGCAAATGATTTCTATACATCAATCGTCTGTATATGTAGATTTTACAGATTGGCAAAATTTTGTTTTAGAAACGATTTAATTTGTTTATTTACAAAAGTGGACGAAAAAATTAAACACCAGTCAGTTACAAAAATAAGAATTAATTTAAATACTACTTCCATAAAAGTAACAATTACTGTTATTATTCTCGACCTTCTTCAAGAAAAAAGTACCAAAACAATTTTTGGTAAATTAGCAAGTTAATGTTCAAAGATCATCTAATTAAATGACTCATACGAGATAATATCATTTTAAAAATGGTCCGTAATTGACAGTAAGGAAACTTTAACAATCTTTCAGTTGAATCATATAATATGTTATGCAAATTATGCAGTGAGTCAACAGTAATCTGTGTAATGTAGCGTATTATTGCAGTCGTCTGGGTTATTTAAAAGTGAAACGTGTACAATCTTCACTAGTTGTAGCTAGAAATTTATGTAAATACTTTCTTATACAATACTTCGAAATATACATAATATCATCCGTATTTCCCTTGAAAAATGTTCATAAAACGTGTTAAAAAGTTATTATTGGATTTAAATAACAAAAAATTCTAAGTAATAAAATTATAGCACAAAACACGTAGTTTACTGTTTTATGATTACATTATATTTTCAGAAAATTACCGTGAAAACATGCAAGAAATGATGATACAGCGGTGAAAAAATCTTGTTCTTATGTTGATATTTAAAATTTTATAATTTGATCTAACCGAACCAAATATTATACACAGTAGTTAGAGCATTAGACTACTATGGATTACGATAAGAAAATTCCGGGTTAGTTTTCCAACTATTGTTTATTGTTTAGGTTATTAACCGAAAGGCTGGTTTGAACTTCTAGAGGCTTTACTAAGTTAAACGAGGAGTGAGGTGATTTACTCCTTTACTTTATGATTTCCTCAATAAGTATTTGCCTTCCTCAATAAGTGGAAATGTATGCTTATTAGTATACCAGGCCCTCTGAAAATCATCTACTTTCCACCCTGAAAATGACACCTTCACTTCATTAACCATAGGATCTGGCTGTATAATGATATTCATTACTCTCAGAGGAGATAACTATAAAATACTAGTGTCTTTTACACCTCTACCTCTTCTGTATGCTTCATTCATATAATTGGCTGACCATGTGATAAGAAACAGAACTATTATAGTCCTAAATTAGCAGAACGAGTGCAAATAATTTAACACTTCACCTGCCTGTTATGGGCAAGTTTCTTAACTGGGACTTCTAAATTATTTCAAGTTATCCTTTTTTGTAAAAAACCTACGAATTCTGTCACTGTAAGGCTGGTTTGAACATCCAGAGGCTTTACTAAGTAAAACGAGGAGTGAGGTTTTTTACAATTGCCTTCCTCACTGAGTGGATGTATGCTTATCAACATATCAGGCCCTCTGAAAATCACTTCTTTCCACCCTGAAAATGACACCTTCCTTCATTCACCACAGGGTCTGGCTGTATAATGAAATCCATGACTCTCAAAGGAGATAACTCTCACTAGTGTCTTTTACACCTCTACCTCTTTTGTTCTTAAATACTTCAGTCATATAATTGGCTAACCATGTGATAGGAAACAGAACTATTTTTTGTAGCCCTGGATCTAGCAGATTCAGTGCGAATAATTTAACATCCACCTGACTGTTATGGGCAATTAATAATAATAATAATAATAACGTATTCTCACTAAAGTAAAAATAAATAAAATTTTTGAGATGTAAATAATTTTCCACATTTGACTTTGCAATATCACTTCGTATGCGTGACAATTTTTGTTTACAATCAAATTGTTACTTGTTCTTGTAAATTCTAACAACCACAAAAACATGTTTGTTAATGAGATAGAGTAAGCATATTACGTAAATAGACTTAAAGATGACGTGAGTTACATGGTTTTCTGTACTTTAAAATTGTGTGGTGTTAATATTTGCTTTAATTAGTACTAAACTTTATTTTCGTAATTTTGTAGTAGCTTAATTGTGTTACATTATTATTCAAAATGAATCCCAGATTAGTATATTTATTTATTAACCACTACCGTTGTAAAATTATCTGAATTCGGTAAAAATAAAAAATTTGAAATTCTTCTCCGACTGACTTAGTAGACTAAATTGTGTAATTCTCCTCAATTGTCTAAAAGCTGAAATCAGAACATTCGTTTCTGAGATGTTGACTAAAAGAACTAAATAAAGCATTTTCAATTTGACCAACCCGTGATGTAGTGGTCAGGACAACTGGCTTCTATGACGGGATCCCGGTTCGATTTCCAGTCAGGTCACACATTTCTTATTTCTATATACGAGTATATCACCTCTTATCGCTACCTACACACAAGCCAAGGCTTACTTTGGCATCATAACTCAACAAAAGAAAAAATTAACCACTTGCTTCTTAGGTGCCCTAAAGCAAGGGATATTATTTCTATATCGTTGCAAATAGATTTAATTCTGAATAAATTGTAATGTGTATTCCTAAAGCGATACCTAATGAAGATAAAACATTAAATTTCTATCACTTGCTTCGACAGTGGAGAAAGTGACTACCCACACTAACATATAATGTAGTATTACGAAATTTTATATCGTTCTAAACTTAGCTACATAATTTCTCTTCTTTTATATGGAATGGAGACTTGGAATATTACGAAACGAAAAATATACAAAATTTAAGCCTTCGAATTAGGCTATAGATATATTTAGGTGCGTTAACCCTTCGGGGATGGAATCAGTTTTATGTAACTTCTTCTTATAGTGCATCTCCTATCGGAGGTTTGCTATCATCACAGCAATCCGGACCTTGTCGACTATTTTCACCTTGTCGGACCTTGTCGACTGTTTTATGTAACAGACGCATTTAATTATGGGTTGGCGTAAATTTTTTATTAGAGAAATGTGTTTTCCTGGTTATGAAACTGGTTATTTGAGGAGACTGCTTGAAGGTTTTGACAAAAAACTTCTATTTTTCGGTTTTTTTTTATTTTTCAATAGTTTAGATCTACCAGAAAAACATTAAATTATGTCAAAAAATTATTTTAATAAAAATATTAAGTTTTTTTCAGGTTTACCTAAAAAATTATCATGTCAGCATGAACTAATATTTTTCATAAGTTAATACTGCTCGTTTTAGCCCAAAGGGAATTTTAGTTTTTTTAAAAAAATGACACCATCGTTTTTAATATCCTCAGCTTTTGGTTCAGCTCTCGAACCAAAACTGTTGATGGGAAATTTATTTGTTTTGTGTACATTTTTTTTTGTTTTTTTGCCTTTTCCCGTAAATTTATAATTTTCATCCAGTAGTGTTATTTAATTCATTTTTTTCAGAAACCTTAAACCTATCAAGCTGAAATTTTTACTAGTTATTAATCTTGTACAAGCATTTATATAGGGACATTTTTATGACTTTCTTAGATGCTCCAAAAATTTAGTAATATGCAAAAAACTATAGAAAAAAATTTCTAAAAAAATGATGTTATTCGTCAATTTTTTTTTAGGTATCATAGTCTCATATTAAACTGAAAAAATGTCTTTAGCTAGAGAAAGCTAACAATTACCATTGTATAAAGTTTCATTTCCCTATATTTTAACGATCCTGTGAATATTGTACCTAAAAAATAGCAAAGTTAACATTAGCAAAATACAAAGTTAGTCTCCCCTTAAAGGCCCAGAAACCACGCAAATATCATGACATATTTTTCTTTTCACTTTTACTCAATAATAATGGATGCGGATATATCCATCTTTAGTCTTGAGTGACGTGACTTATGCGGATATATTCGTAAATAGAATTGATAAAAAACAATTTTTACGTTGAATCGAAGAATAAAAGAAGAAAACAAATCTACAAAGTATAAAGATTGTTTAAGAAATATTATGATTAAATTGGACGAACGTAACACACGTTAAATTCTCATAATAAACATAGGAAGCACGACTGATATGAAAATACCGACCTCATGACAGACAAGAAACAATGACGAACAGTACTGTCAACCCAGCTTCTCCAACAATTCCTGGAATATTTATATATTTTAGATAATTTTGATGAATATGAAGTTAAAATAATTTTTTATTTGATTTGTAAAGTTGCGGATTTATCCGCTAAACAACCATAATAATTCAAACCATATGTGGATATCCGCAAAAGAACCTGTGGGAAAGACTTTTGGCGGTTATATCCGTCAATAGTCCGCAAAGAGTTAAAAACTAATTCATCAAGAAAATGTTGAATGTAGTCTTACATCAGATGAAAAAAGAGCTACAATTGGTTAACGTGATAAATAGACGAAAATAGGAGAAAAATAGGAAAATAGGGAAAAATAGCTGTAGAGAGGAGAGTAGGAAGACAAAAATATCACGGTTAAAAAACCTAAGAGATTTGTTTCATTTCTTCTTTGTGGAACTAGTTAGAGTAGCAGTATCAAGATGAAAATCGTTGTTATAATAGCATCCGATAGGAAAAGGCATCCAAAGAATAATAAATAGACCTATAGGCTTACTGTAGTTCTAAAAATCAGTATTATATTCTTAAAATGATAATTAGTAACACGAGTAAGATGCAGAATGACACGGGGAATTCCGTTTAACTTCATATCTTACATTTTTTAAGCAATAAATATGCTGTACTTTTCCAGAGCTATAGTTCTAAAACTTGGCGTTTTTATTCTACAAATAATACTTAGGAAAAGCAAAGCTTTGAATCACGATCATTTTACTTCTACTGGATAGAAACCGAGTAACTATTCTGAAGCAATTATTATTATTACCTTTTACAAACCGAAACACCAAAGGAATATGATATTAATTCGAATTAAATATTTACTAATTCGAGTAAAAATTTAAAATAATGTTTCATTGGCATTAAACGCATCTTCTGCGCAGTAACTTTTGATTCTTCTACCGATCGGCCGATCCGCTACCGAATGTTGGCAATCAATCTGGCAAAGATAATTCTATTTGCTGCTCATTTGAAGAGTCCAGTAGCAGAATTCACAATTTAGGTTCTCAAGTTCTTTAACCTGGATATTTGTCATCTTCCGTCAGCTTTCTTACCCTGTACCTTTCCTTGCAAAACGCATTATAGGAGCTTTTGATTAGGGGAGGTAAACTTTTGATTGCTTGTAATTTTAACAGTCTTAGATAGAAACTGAGGCACCTTCGTCACAAAAAAACCATCTGAACGATTCCTTGACATTATTTAAATTTGTAGAGTCATCCACTGCTAGCTTTTAATATGGTACGACCACGTTGCATCGATAATTTATCTGTTTTTTCTCGGAGCATTTCTACACCTGAATGGGAAGATGTTTCCCGCATAATATGTCTTACAGCCTAGATTGGCTGCAAAACGTATGCAGAAATATGGTGATATATCAACCATCCAGAAAAACAGGCAAGAGTGGTGTAGTCAGTTGATGTGTATGCCTGATTGAACGCCCTAACAGTTGTTTACTTATAAGCCAACTGTACAACGTCATTTCTGATGATCGTGGAAGAAAAGTACATCCAAACTTCATTAAAAAAATTACAGATTACTAAGTTTGAAGTTTGAATAATAACAAAATGAAGTAATTACAGTTCTGAAAATTATTTAAGATATTCTTAAAATTACACCTACAGAATTAAGGTGTGGAATAAATCAAGGAAAACCGGGAAAAACAGTTTAACCAGTTTATTTAACGCACTTTTCTGTGACTAGTAAGAAGCCCACACTAACTTTAAATGCAATTATTAGTTACAGTTTTTATAAAATAATGTTTAGTATTATAATTACTTATTTAATACACATCGTTACAATGATTTAACAAATATCAGAGTAAGATTATTAATTATTAAATCTTATTCGTAAAATATTGCGTCATAGAACTAAGAAACTTCCTTGTTTATTTTTATTGATTTCAACATGTGTGACTATTATTATAGATACTTAATTCACGACAATCTAATGACAAATTAACGGCACAAAATTATTTACATAACTGATTCTTATTTTGAATAAATTAATACAATAACTAGTGACACACAATGAGTAATAGTAAAATATTATCGATTATTATAGAAAGAGATCTCTGCTAAAATACAGGCTCAGGTATCATTATTATAAATTTGGTTTTTCCCAACAAAAAATAATAATGATTTTGTATTGCTTCCAGATCCGGGATCGATATTATTATTATTTAATTTATTTTTTAATAAAAATTTAAATTTTAAACGATTATTTAAAAAAAATTATTATTTTAAATGTCATATTAACGAAAATTGTCTTAAAATGTATCTTTATAATTGGGTAATTTGAAATTAAATTTAAACAGAAAAACAAACATTTATAATAAATTGGAAAACACACTTGCAAAACAAATGGAAACAACTGAACACAATAATTGAAACGTTTTATTGGATACTTGGTAAACATCCAAAATCAAACGTTTACAAATCAATTCTTAAAATAATTAGGATGTATGGAATCCAACTATGGGACTCAGCCCCCTTTGGGGGATTTTCTTTGATCATGACATAAAAAGAAAACTTATCTACTCATTAATCAGCTTAAGAATCGATTGTAGATTTTGCTGTAATATAAAATACTTGAATAATAAAAAGAGTGAGATTTACGATAGACTAGAATAAATTAGAAAAACTAAAAAGGTAATAACATTCTAACATTAAAATAATCTTCTCGATAATTTAAACGTTTTCTTATAACTACCGTTACTTCAAATCACTCTCTACATTAATGATTTTGAGTCAGAAATAAGGATAACGATGAATGACACTTAATTATCTTATCTCTTGAAGGAAGTAAGAAACATTCAGTTCAATATACCAAAACAACGAAGAGTGATAAAAACAATGGTTAATTAATCAAATGAATTCATTTCTGACTACCATAGTTTATATTGTGTCTACCTCGCTAATGAGTCTGGAAGGATTATGTAATGACCATAGCTTATAAAAAAATATAAATGAGTCATTTTATTTAATTGAGTATTCTACGAAAGATTATGGTAAAATGGGTAGCTACATAAAACAATAATACCGCGTACCTAATAAGTTGTACCAACGGATAATAACATTAGTACCCCAGTTTCTGACGGAATTATTGTCAGTATAGTGAATTTTATGTACTCACCATACAAATTTTCTTTTTTTTAAGTACACAGAATAAAATTTACAATATGTCCGCCCAGGGAAATTAAGCAAATAGTTTGATAAATGAAAATAACTTGTTAGAAAAGCACTCAGAGGCATATCTTCTTTACAAGTTTGCCCTTTTCATGTAAAATAACTTAATGATAGGTATTTTAAAGGTAGTGTCGATGAATGTATAATTAATGTAGGAAGAGGCAATTTTAGAAACTTTAATACCAAAATAAAGTTTTTGGCTTACCAAAAAAGGTTTTGGTAATTTTTATACCTACATATATTTTTTTTGGCTCGTTAGATTATATTGTAATTTAGAGGTTCTTAGACGAGTGGATGAAAAAAGAAGTATATGGAAGCATCGTACCAGAAGAAGGGATAGGCTAGTGGGGCATATCTTAAGACATCCAGGTATTGGTCCATCAGATATGAATGGTAATATTGAGGGAGTGAATTATTGTAAATATTAGAGTAAGAATTAGAGTAAATATTGAGGGAGAGGCAAAGGTCAGAATATATAAAGTAAATTACAAAAGATGTAGTGTAGGGTGTTGCAGGTGGCAAGAATTGAAGTACTTGATCTCCATTTCCAGTGCGACCTATCCATTATTGAGGTAGAGATTAATTTTAAAAAACGTTTAACCTCCCGGTATTTTTCAGTCACTTTTGTATATTTCTTCTCAAATTTAAAAAAAAAGATTGTTTAATCCTTGTAATTTATTTTGTAAGTTATCCGTGTCCTCTGTATTCCAGTCTTCGTTACCCCCAACATTTTATTATTCTTTAACAGTTTCTTCCTCAGTAACAGCACTGGTTTTTTGAACTCTGTCGCACAATTAAATCAAGCGAACAGCAAGTTTTTTTTTAAAAGATTTATTCAGGCATCGCCTGTACAATACATTAGTCAAATGGACGAATGACACCGTACAAGTTATGAAGTTAGAAAAAAGGTGAACCGTACTGGTTGAGTTTTTTGAATAAGAACTGTCAGAAAAAAGGTGTCATTCGTTTACAAGAAATCTTTCTTTTCTTAAACTTATATTAATTTTGAACATGCTAGCTTATATTAATTTACAATCTATAATGTCAACACACCCTAACTACATTTACTGTATTACTTCTAGACTAAAACATAAACATATAGCTGAACACAAGGTATTTCTTTTGGAATTCTCCATTTCTCTTAATTTAACTTTTCCAGTCAATGATTTTTTTACAGACGTTCAAGTTTAATTGCTGCATTACTTCTATCATTTATACATACACAAATGAAAGGATAAAATGAAATAAATATTTAGAAAAAGTATTCTTTATTCATTGGATCGATTCTCAGAAATTACAAAACAAATATATTATTTTGTTAAATGATCTAACCATGAGCCTATTTATAGAACTAGAGTAGTTAATTTTATGTTTTAATTGTTTGATCATTAACTTAACATAATGTATAATGTATATCAATATAATACATAATTATGTGTGTAATCTGAACGACATAATGTATTTGATTGTAAGGAAATAGTTTATGATTGTACATAATACAATAAAGGCACTTATTACTCAGTAGTGGAAAACAATTTAAAATCAGCCTATATACACTTTTGACTTAAAGAAAACTTTTACTAAAATGACTTGTATTTATAAAAAAAATTTAATGGCTCTTTTGTTTCTTAACATACCAATCAATATAATTAAAAGTAAATTTCGATATAATATTTAGGGCTAAATGAAAATTGTCTATAAGCGATTACTCATGTAAAATATTTTTTAAATTTTATTTGTCAATTTTATATATTCATGTGAGTATTTACAGCCCCAGCCGTATCTCGCTTCCTAAGCACCACCTCTCTCTGTCTCGCCAGTCCCCATCGGAGAGCCGCCGCAAAGACATTGCCTCCTGCATCCCATCTAACCATGTCACTTCCGGCCTACCCCTCCTTCTTCTACCGACTGGTGTCCTCTCCCATGCCCTCTTTGGCCACCTACCATCTTCCATTTTCTGCAAATGGGTAAACCATTTTAACTGCTTCCTGGATTTGGTATCCATGATATTTTCTTGAACGCCAATTCTTCTCCAAATTTCAGAATTTGGAATTCGATCAATCCGCGACTCACCACAGCTCCGCCTCCAGAAACCCATCTCCACCGCTTTTAGGCGATCCTTCTGTCCCTTTGTCAATACCCACACTTCCGTAGCATAGGTACACACACTTTCCAGGATAGCATGATACATATTCATCTTTGTCTTCTTCCATATTTTATCATTCTTAATTTTATACTGCTAAATTTTATATTATATTTTATATTGCTCAAAAAATATTGATTCCCGGCTAGAACCAGTCAGTCAGTTGGTAAAAATCTCACTTTAAATTGATAAGTAACACATGTTAGGTGAACGAATTTGCATGATCACACGAACCAGCTGATAGCCACATAATTATGAACAAATATAAATCTGGGTTTCACTGAATATTCTTGTTAAAATTTACGACTACTCATGTCAAAAATTAATCGATCAAATGAGGTGGTTGTTAAAAATATAGCAGTAATTTTCAACAACAAAATAGACGAGAAAACCGGAGTCTTTTCTGTTATCCCCCTCCCAGCAATATTTGTCACATTTTCTGGATATTTTGTACGTAATCTTACAGTATTTTTACTATAAAACGGGAAAAATATTTTTAAAAATCCTACACCAATATTCTTCAAGTAAAAGTTAAATGTAGGTAGGGTATATACATGCTTTTTCTCAATATTGTTACAGGTATGTAATATAAACTCATTGAGTAGGCCTACGTACCTCATTTATCTTCATTCGATTTGTTACGCTAATGTTCAGTACACAGTAATGTTACACATTAGTAACACAGTAATGTTCAATAAAAATTAAAATATTTTTTATATCAGTATATTTTATTTTAAATTTTAATATATTATTTTATATCGGCAAAAGTGAGATGTTTTGTGTCATTAAATTAATGTAACATAATTAAATTAAATATTATTAAATAATTTATTAATTTTCATTAAATGAGGAGGTAACATGCAAAACGTGTTTTGTCACAAAAAATTAAAAATTGAGTTAGGGCCGCCATTGCATTCTCCTGCATGAAATACATTATATTTAGCTGTGTTTTCAATCAAATAAAATTTTGTCCAATGTTAAAAGCATATTAAAAATTACTGTTTTGTGCAGAACATGTTTTGTCCATCATCAAGATTCAGTCAAAAAGTGTTTTGTCCATCTGACCAATAAGAGCGCTTCAGTCTACCAATCAGCTGTGTGGAATGCATTCTCATTATTTCACACTTTTACCATTCTATAATAGTGTTGAGGTATCATCCACACTGTACAACCATTTCTCAACAGTTGAATTTAAAGGCAAGACTTTGCTTAAATTGTTTAGTGAAAAAAAAGTTATATAGATTAATTATTGAAAAAGATGTTTGGTGATGACTTGGTAACATCATCTGATCACCGCCTTTCGAAGAGCTGTCAGCAAAGTGTAAAGCACAGGTCATCTTTTGTGACTGTCTTGAAGAAGAAAGATGTGATATTCGGATTTAAACTTTTGAATCATTATTACTTTTATTATTTTTATTATAAGACTTCGTACAATATGTTTAATAATTTTTTAATAGGTAGCCTACATTCAGTATATCATTTTTTAATATATCATATAAAAAATTATCATAAAAATTCATTATATAATATCATTTTTTTAGTGTATCATTTTTTAATATTTATTATTAATTACTTTCAATATGTCTTCTTATAATTTTTATGAATTATAAGTAACTTTAAATTTTTATACTGTCTTAAAATAATAAATAAGTCCATTACAAAAAAACTTTGTCTACATAATTTCCACTCAAACCAAGTTATGTCCATTACTTTCATGCAGAACGTGTTTTGTCCAAATTTAAAATAATGTTTTTAAACACTTTTCCCACATCAATATTTTCAAAAATTGTTTATTTAGCGTTTTTTATCATCCTTTAAATGCTGGTAGCTAAACCCCGTATTAAATCTGCAGTAAAATCAAACCAACAGTTTTTTGGTCTTAGTGTAAAATGACATTATTGTGACAAAACGCGGTTTGCATGTTACCTCCTCAAATAGTTTAACGTATTTTCAATAATGTATTTACTTTATATGCCTATGTAGCGTATATTTAACGTGAACTTGAAAAATATTGATGTAGGATTTATTTAAATATTTGTCCTGTTTTCATCGTTAGAAATACTTTTAAATTTCATAAGAAATATCCACAAAATGTGACCAATTATGCTGGGGAGGGGGATAACAGAAAATACCCGAAAACAGTCTCAACCGCGTAGTGGTTAGTACGCTAGCCTACAAAGATGGGGGATCGTGAGTTCGATTCCCCTGGGAAAATTCCCAGGGTCTGAAAATTATTACAAGTCATTGTCTACCGTTTATAGTCTGCAATAGTTGCTAACGATTAAGGCGTTAATGCAACTAAAAATTTTACTATTAATTTATGACATTAATCTAATAGTTAATAGCCTACTGTAATGCTATTGTTATAACATCATTGTAATACTGTACAAGCGAAAGCTCAACATTTTTTTTGTTACTAAGTTAGAAGTTGGGACGTCATTTTTACCTATTGTTATTAGTTTTTTTTATTACAGTCATACGATTCTACTTTAGTTACAGTTCACATTAGACCTTAACTAACTGTCTTACAACTTACAACTTGGCCTACTTTATTTTATTTACGACCAATAATAAGTCATTTTTAGTTGTTGAAGTGTAAGATGAAACTTTAACAAACGATAAAGTATTATCGTAACCATTAATAATGCTTGCAAAGTTTCCTCAATATTTGGATAGAAGAATGCATATATTAATCCTTAATTTGTAAAAATATATAAGAAAATTACTGTCAATTTATTTACTTAAAAATATTTTTTAAAACTGTTAGTTTTAAATTACCTTCTGTAAAATTCAAACATATTATTTTAATCAATCACAAAAAAAATTATGAAGATCTTACTTTGAAAATTTTACACATTATTTAAGTTGACAATATAATTGATTAATTTGATAATAATTTTTTTTTAGATATTACAATAAAATTTCATGAGATTTTTTAAGAACTTAAAGAATTTTAAATGAATTTGACCTTAACAGAGGTCTTTAACTTTTTAACATGTCTTTTTCAGTGGCGGTAAAAATTCACAGCTAGTAGACCTTGGATTAATTCAAAATCAAGAATTAAAACGAGAATCGGATAGCCATTTTAGTTATAAATTATATTACATAAGCCAGAATTTAGGCCTATGCAACGTGTTTGTGCCTATAATATAGGCCTATAGGCTCCACATTACTTGTTTTCTCCCACTCCTCTTTGACGAGCTTCGCATGTTAGATTGCACGTACACTACGACAAATTAAGGACTTTTTATTGCATAGATTGACTTTAAAATGTCGGTCACTGCACTAAAAATGAGTTTAACTTTCTCATGGTTCTACTATTGCATGATCAACAGATTCCATTCTAAAAATAGCGACAACTTGTTTTCCTAGTTTAAAATTACAACTTTATAATCAAATTAATCTGATTTTATTTTTTGGTTTTAATTTTAGAAGATCTCAGCCAACAAATATCTTATTTTCTGTATATAAATTTATTAACGACAAAAAACATGATAAAATTCTGGGTTATAAATTCTTTGATTCATCTTCTAAAGGCACTTTGTCACCACAACCGTGAGTTTTTCCATTAACCATTCTTTTCACGTTTACTCATATCTTCATGAACCCTTTTTAGTTTTGGTTCCATGGTCTTCCATATCCTCTCTTACCCACTAATACTATTCGTCTTTGATAATTTTGAAACTGATTTTTTAAAGAATATTATGACCATTTTTTATTTATAGATGAAAAATGAAATATCAGTTACATAGTATTATTGTCTAAAATTTTATTTCTTGGTCTTCCTCTTCTTCCTCTTCTTCTTCATCCTCCTCTTCATCCTCCTCTTCCTCGTCATTCTCTTCTTCGTCTTTTTCTTCTTCTTCTTCTTCTTCTTCTTCCTCTTCTTCGTCTTCTTCGTCTTCTTCGTCTTCTTCGTCTTCTTCTTCTTCTTCTTCTTCTTCTTCTTCTTCTTCTTCTTCTTCTTCTTCTTCTTCTTCTTCTTCTTCTTCTTCTTCCTCCTCCTCCTCTTCTTCCTCTTCTTCGTCTTCTTCTTCTTCTTCTTCTTCTTCTTCTTCTTCTTCTTCTTCTTCGTCTTCTTCCTCTTCTTCTTCGTCTTCTTCTTCTTCGTCTTCTTCGTCTTCTTCTTCCTCCTCTTCTTCCTCTTCTTCGTCTTCTTCTTCTTCTTCTTCTTCGTCTTCTTCTTCTTCGTCCTCCTTTACAGATAATCTTCTTCCATCTTCTTCCTGGTCTACCGTACTCCTTGCGGATGGTGTTTTAAGGCCATAAGCGGATATCGATCCTCTGGCGTGCGTATTACATGTTGTAACCACCTCTCCCTATCTCCGTATAGGCTATCATTTAATCCTCTGCTTCACAGTTTCCGTTCTACCCCAATCATGCCTGATTGTCTCACGCTTGATGCAATCCCTAAGTGTTGCTCATTTCACCAATCTCAAAAAACGCTTCTTAGCTGCTTCCAACTTCCAACCCTCAAATTTCCATAGGACCCATGTTTCACTACCGTGCAACAAAAGAGGCAGTGCCATTACATCAAATAGTCTCAACTGTGTTTCTTTATGGGTCTTAGCGTTAAATGTTCTATTTATGCAACTGCAAACACGTTGAAACCTAGAAACTTTCGTCATTACGTCAAAATCTCTTTCATATCACGACCTATGAACTTAAAGTATGAAATCTGCTCCAACACTCTGTTCTCTAGTAGTATCTTCGCCCGAATAACTACCTTATCCCTAAAAGTCATTACTTTTGTCTTATCGATGAAAATAATCAGAGAATTTTTTTTTTGAGTACTCACATTGATGAGTTTTTAAAATACTTTAGCTACGTTAGTTAATATTTACATTAACACTTTATAGGGCAGTACTCCGGGAAAAAATATATTTGTTGTCAAATATTATTAAATTTTGCTTTACAGGGATTTGAATAATGTATTTCTAGTGCCAGAACAGTAAGATATTTCTTTTTTTGATGTTAAGTTCAGGTAAGTATACTTACCAAGGAATGTTTATTGAAATGGGAATCACGTAATTTTTAGTGGTAAGAATCCTTATTAAAACAACTTGTAGTACTATATAACAAAAAAATATGTAGAATAACTTATCTTAATTTTATATGAGCATGAATGCTTGCTTTCCCGTAAAAAAACTTAAATTTTCGAAGCACTGTACAAAAGTAACCACAAAACAACACGGTAGCATACGGTGGTATGAATTCTTAACACATTCGTGCAACTCACGAAGCAAATGGTCGCTTCGCGCAAATTTCAATGTATGGATAGCCTACTTACCAGAGAACCTCTGTAACACTATGAAATGCCAATAAGGTTCTACTGCAAAGCTTAATCTTAAATAAACTCGACCTTATTGCTAGTGGTAAGTAAACTTACCAAAGACCTATCAAGGGTTAACAGGTTATAGTGACTATCAGTTCTAAAAATTTTAGTTGTAGCCTACAGTATAATAATATTGTTTTCCACAAGATTCTAGAAAGGTTTCTTTAGTTTAGTTTTTTTAAATCACATCAACATTTTGGTCGTTAAATGTGTAATAATTTCCAAATCCTGGCCGGGAATCGAATCCCGGGCCTCATTTGTAATGTAGTACGATAACCACTGGGCCACGGCGGCGGCCAAGCCTGGAATACAATTTAAAATTTATCTTCCAAATATCAGTTAAGAGCGCTACCATCTGAACCTCTAAGGCCTTGAGATATTTCTGTATTTGGTACTGAGATAATAATGAATTGATTCAACGGGTTTACCAGTTATAATAGGAGTTCTCATTCAGTAGGTCAACATCCTTAATATCCTACTAGTTGTATTGTGTGATCTGTTGTAATAACTTATCCTGCTAAAACTTACGCAATTCGTTCAATTTTATTGCAATACATGAAATTATTAGTTGTTTCTGTACAACTACAAACTTTTAGAAACTGTGAAAAGTGTAGAAAAACCAAGTAAGAATAATTCTATTTTCAAAACTAGAGGACGTATGTTTTAGGGAAATACTTGTCTAGTTTGAAAAAAACTAGACAAACCCAGTGATTTTTTTATCCCACAACCAGGGGCGGATATAACCTTTTCTTGAGTAGGCTAGCCTCTTGAAAGGAAACTGCTGGAGGTTCTGAAAAAAATCCAGTAAGCCATCTAATAATACTGCTTTTTAAGGTCTTTTAAAATAATGAAAATTGCATTTAAACCATAATATTGTAACTTTAGGGTACATTAAATTTTGATATTTTTCTATAGTTTGCCGTTTTTTAACAGAGGACACAACCCCTAGGGTTGATTATTCCTACTGGATCCACCACTGCCCACAGCAATACCACATAAAATTCTCTCTAAAATTTAAAATCCTTGCTCATTCCATGATAAGTTTTATTTTTACCGCGACATACATTTAGAGTATAATCCATTTCATGTTAGTTGGCAAGCGTGTTCAAAAAATAATTTTGCATATTACGACGTACACTTCCCTATTCTGTCGCAGACGTTTTTTCTAATACAACTAAATATACGATATTCATCACACACCTAAGAAAAAAAATTACGATTTAAAGTTTCTGCTAGTTTTTAGTGCAATTTCTAAAAATACACAAATAGTAATTAAAAGTAATATTTTTTTTTTAAATAATTTCTAAAGTTAATTTTTGTCATTACCTGTTCATGTAAAGTACGAGTAATTAGATAAACGTACTATTTTTAGCCTGCGACTATTTTAGTTTAAACGAAATGGGAACATAATTTACATCTCAGTTCCCTTGTTAAAAATAAAATACTAGGTAGAAAATCATAATTTTATTAGAAATTTTCAATTACTTTTAATTTTCATTACGATACAATAAAAATAACCTACAGAATGTATTTGTCCGTGATTAAATACAATAAAATACATTTGATGATGTAATTTCTTAGATTGTTCTGCCTAAGTAACTTAGTAAAGTAGATAAATTGCACCTTTCAACACTAAAATTCTAAGAAAATTGTAATGTTTATTGATAACATAAAAATTTATTCTAATAATATAAAAGCATGTTTTATGTCAATTTTTTACTATTTATATTGACATGGAATCTTTTACGAAAAGGTTAATCAGCCAAGGTAATAATGGTCCGTGCGATGCACGGATGTTATGTCCGGGCGCTCTGTAATTTCTGTCTTGTACTCCCCTATTCACTCATAAAAAGCGGTCTTTCTTGACTTATTGAAGATAGCCAGCTTTATGTAAGTTATCGGACACAATTTTCAGACAGCTTGACTTAAAGTTATTAGTTTAAGCAATTTTTACTAATCTAAAAAAGCATTTGACCTATTAGATCACCCAATTTTATTATGGAAATTAAAATACTACGCGTATCTAACACTTTCCTGCAATAGCTCTGTAAAATTGATCGAGTCGTTTCTTAAAAACCGATCACAGTGTAAGGAGATTGATGGACGCAAAACGGGTTCATTTAAATCAAACTGTAAATTTTCTACTAGCGGAATACCACAGGGGTATATGATTGTCCCTCTATTGCGACATACATTTATTAAATAAATTAATAAATCTATAAATAAGTAAATTAAAATCTCCATATTTTCTATCAAATTTCGTTACTGTAATGTTTGCTGATGACAAGAGCATTTAAACGGCAACTAATAACGTAATAAACAGAATGTGTAAATGGTTCTCTTGTAATAAATTAGAATTAAATATAAACAAAGCTATAAATAACACTAGAGCTATAAATAGCTCTACATTCAATTTCCTGTTACTTCACATCTGATAACTCTGGTATCAAGTATCGTTTTGAAAGGAAATATTTGAAAAAGGAACGGACACCTAGGTCTTAGCGTTTACGTAAATGAGAACCTAGCCTGGAAATCACATAGAGTACCTATTAAACCGTCTTCGCTCAGTGTGTTTTATTTTGCAAAATCTCCGGAAAATCTTGTCGGAATAAGACAAATATTACATATTTTGCGTTATTCCACTCTGTACTCAGGTATGGTGTTACGCAGGGGGGCAACTCAACCGAACAAAGATTTTTCGCATACAAAAATACCCAGTTAGAATTATCTCAAACATCCCAAGCCATTTCTTGACAAATATTGTTTGTTAAATACAATGTTCTCTTCTTACCGTCTCTTTATTTATAAAACATTTTAAAATTCACGAAAAAGGAAATTCGCACAGTGTTATTTACAAAAAATAAGTACATTCATAACAATGAAACTCGCCACAACGATGACTACAGAATTGAAAAAGATAGAACTTTAAAGTTCTTGAAAGGAATTCACTACCGTTCGGTTTTTAAACAAATTACCATCTAAAATGAGATTCCTTAATTTATAAAACTGTGATTGGGAAGAAAAAGGGTTTTTTTAAATAAAACATCTACTATATTCTGATCAGGAGTTCTTAAATTATCTTATAAATAATGCTCTTCAAATGTAATCTGTGTAGAATTATAACATTAGATATTATAACATTGTATAGTAGTAGGCTATTAATAACAAACACGGAATGCCAATGTACAGTTTTAGTAAAGTTTAAGTAGACTAGTAATTAAACTTCCTATGATTTTCGTAGTGAAAACAATTGTTTGTTAAAATAGTTTTTTAATGTAGGCCTATAGGCTATACGTATTTATTTGATTACCCTATGTCTATTCCTTTTTTGGTCGCTGACAAATAAGATTTTATTTGTTTATTTATATTCCTTATTTTAGGCTTTCTTGTATGTATAACTAATTAAGAAATCTATCGATATATTTTCTCTGCATTTTAAAATATGTAGGCCTAATATAATTAAATATAGTAAATATAATATATATAAATATAGTACAAAAAATATGTAGGCCTACTGCGAATACTATGTACTGAATCAAGTGTAGTCAACTAGACAGCGCACGGATGAATAACGCACGGATCAGTGTGCCATCACTCATTTGAAACAGTGGTCTGCTTGATGTAGTCATAGCTTCATCCGGGCGTTCGCACGGATGAGTTGAAGCGGGAAGGTCCGGGCGCTTTTTCGCCCGGATCCGTGCGGCGCACGGATCCGGGCGACGCACGGACCATGTGCCATCCCCAATGCTTCTCCATTACCTGCTTACTTGTCCGTGCAGCGCACGGACATATCATCCGTGCGTCGCACGGACCATGTGCCATCAGCGTTAGGTATTACTAACATATTATTATAACCCCTAATTTTAGGTTCGTTCGGGGTCTGGGTATAACAAATAACAAGAAACTTACTTAAACTTCTAACAATCATTTATTTATTTACAATATTAATAATTACAAATCATCTGTCTACAATCACTTTCTACCACCCGCACGCGCACACACTATAAACGTAATTTAGAACCGATGTCGTAACGACAATATTTCGAGCATCGTGACAACTTTTTTCATTCACAATTCAAGTGACAAATATTTCACTGAAAGGCGCTAACTGTTTTTGTGCCTGCGGTCGTATAGTTCCCAAACAAACGAGACCCTTCTAACAATTTCTCTGCTATTCTGGAACATAGTAAAAGACATAAAAATAAAAACAAACGTTTTTACTAGTTTAGACTTCCGAAAATTCTTATTCAAAACATTCCAATAATCGCAACCCATTATCCTTGTTTAGTACATAACACTTCATAGCATACACAATTTCTTACAATGAACAAAATTGATTTCCTCAGACATTTTCAGAACAATGTTCAGACATTTTCACAGTACAATGTTAGGCCTACAATATTGTTAATATTTATTCTCTATTAGTTCATGTTTTAAATAACAACTACAAAAATATTGCTCAATGAATATGATTTGATTTGAGTATGATTTCACCCAGTTTATCGGAATTCCGGAAAATTTTTCTATCATCCCATATAGTACATTATATTTGCTAGTGGGCCACATCCTCCGCAGTTTCTTTGATTCTAACCCCTATTTAATTCTACCCTGTCAGTGATCCTCCCTCAAGTCTCTAAACCTCATCGCCTGACAAACACTTTCCCACTAGAACAACTTTAGTCACTTTCTCCCACGGTTTATTTTCACAATTTTAACCTCTAATTTGTCACCTGAGACCATCAACCTCTCGGCATCTTCTTACATCAGTGGCGGTTCGTGCCTTCAAAACTAGGTGAAGAGTTGAAAAAATATATACACAGATACAAAACAACTGTGTTAACACCGCAAATACAAAACAACTAACGTACACGTACATCTAACATGCAAGTGCAGTAGGCTGGTCGACCCGCCCCAATCTCTTCACTGTTTGGGAACAGGTAGGGAGAGCTACACGTGATATTTGCCGCTGCCTCTCCGTTGCCATGGCAACCTGCTACGCGCCAGAAGAGAAGTGGCGGCCACCCGTCTATCTTTTCATTTGGGCATTTGTCCCATAAATTAAGGCCATTACAAGGGTTATTTAAAACAATAGGAAACGTTCTAACCAGCTACAATAATTTTATTTACTTTTCTACACGACACTACTTCATTTTTTTTTTTTTTTTTTTTAGTGCTTTCAGACTCTTTTTGGTGTGATATTCTCTCATGTTCTGAGTACGCTTCTTTTTGGCTGGTTCTGAAAATTTTTTCTTCGAAATTTAAGGATCTTTTCAGACGCTCCGATCCGTCTTTAAGTATCCGTATCTTTTAAGTCGTTGCCTACCGAATTCGAGCAACCTTCCGAGTTCTCTGAAGATGTCTTAGTGGAACTCGCGGTAGATTTTTCCTTAAAAAACTTTCCGTATTGACTGTCGATTTCTTCATTTTATTTTTCCAAATTATTAACTAATATTATGTACACTAAGACTTCTAAAATCTTAGTACTGCTAGAAAATTCTAGAACAACACTTTTCCTTTAGATATTGTCACAGTATTTTATATGTCAAACCTTAAGTAAATATTTGCTCCATTTTCTCTTTAATCTCTTTTGTGAAACAACATACAGTTGAGCTATTGTTAGTTTGCTCCTACTGTCAACAAACAAAAGCCACCTACTACAGGGTGCACGCTAGAGTCTGCCACTTTACCGATGTCGTATACCTATTAAGTTAACTATTTTTTTCAATTATAAGCACTTAAAGTACCAAAAACATCAGTCATGATATGATGTAGGCCTAACAATATCATTTATAAAAATACTTTTAAAAGTATTTTGTATTTAAATACTTTTGAAAGTATTTTGCTGTTACTTTTTAATCAGCGTGTACCCATTTTGATATAATGCGTATGCTCAGTGACATCATTTTTTGTTTACATTAGTAGCAAACTAACAGAGGCTGGACTATAGGTGTATTCACGGTAAATAGAAGAGACGGTAGGGGTCACGTTAGGATGCGCAGTAGCCGATGACGTCACCGGTGCTTAGTAACACGGCCAGCTGTTTTTAATGTTACGATATTTTTTTGTGAATGTTGACAGTCCGTCTAATTAGCGACTAACGGCGTTATGTGAATTCTTTGTGCAGTTAGTTTAATCGAATATATTATTGAACATAACAAAAACTAGTAAATATTTAGGCCTACTAATAGTTATTACTATATATTTAAATTTATTTTGTTCTTTCTAATGTTTAGTACGTGTTTATATCTAGTGAGTTCTAATATAATTACATTGAAAATTGTTGCGGGTTGTGCTAACAATGAAAAAATATATACATGAAAGATTTTCATTTCACAGTTTTCCGAAAGATGAAACCTTAAGAAAAGCATGATTGCATGCTTGTGGACGTGCAGACAATTTTTCGGTTGATTTTGCCCGTGTTTGTGGTGCTCATGTTGACTAGTTTTTTCTATTTACGGTCGGTGTATTCATGCATTCTTCTCAATTATTGCTTTAGAGGGTTTGTCAGGGCGTTTGTCAGTTTTTCTGCAAGATCATTTGTGGTATTTTTAATAAAACATCATTTATCTTTAATTATATTGTTAGTTTAAGAAAACCCATGAAAGTAATATTGAAAGTGCATTGCAATATACAAAGTATTATATAACAGTAAGGCTATGATAAATGTAATTATTCTAACAACTTGTAATTAAGTGTTTATCAATTAACAATTTAAAATTTCGTTTAATAAATTAATTATAATGTAATTTTTGCAAAGTGCAATTAAAATACTTTGAAGTATTAGGTATTGTATAAATTTATTTTGAAATATATCCCTGTAATTTTCTTTGAAATATTTGAGTAGTTTAAGAAAACAAAAATAAAAATTAGGTATTCAGAATGAGTTTCGTTTTCTGTAATTTTTTACCTTACAAAGTATAATAAAATACAATTTTATTATAAGACAAGGAGACGGAATCTTGTCTACATTCTTTAACTGCGAGCTGGACAAAATAATCAAAAAAATGGCGAAAATCGGACGACCAGAAAACAATCAAAATTAGAACAGCGAAAAACAATATTATAACTGACTGATTAAATTTTGCAAATAATTTAGCAATTCTTGGACAAAATGAAGAATAAGCAACTGAACAGATCGAACAATATAAGAATATTTCCCAAAAATTGTTTAAACCATAATTTGAAGAAACTGAATACTTCAAAAATTACAAATCGTTAACCAGAAAAATTGTAGCCAGTAAATACGAATTAAATAGTCGGAAGTATTATTTGAAATATTAATAACGTAAGGGATTCGTCGTTGTGTAAGGTTTTGTTAGCTAACAAAGGGTCTACTTCTTCTTCCTCTCTAGAATTAGGCCTTCCAACCTGTTCCGAATTCTTCGCCCATATTTTTTGCGGTTTACCTACATCTGTTCACCCAGTAGGTATAGATACTGAAGTCACAAGATTGCCTTTTGTGTATGGATGGGCTGTGAGGAAGGGAAGTGAAAATTTGACAGTGCTGCAAACCTCAAAAGTGAGACACTACTTGTACATTTCACTACCGTGAAGTTTCTACATACATTTTGTAAGCTGTAGTTTATTCCCCGGAAAGTTTTCTTCATGAACCTTATAAGAAATAAATGTGACCTGTAATATTGCCTGTAGCTTAATTACACGACTAGAAATTTTTGATTTACTGTAATTACCAGCTACGTTATTCCATTGGAACAAAAGTTTCTACGAATGAATCGTCTTCTTTACTATCGTTATCACCGGCGTCTTCATTGTCAGTCTCACTAGTATCTACCAAACCGTTTCCTTTTTTTACCACGTGTCAACAAAACTGTTAAAGAATAGCTTCTTCACGTCTTTAATTTCCTTCTTTATTTTTCGAATTGTGGAAAGAGAAACATCACAGTAGTTAGCCACTTGCTCATGGCTTTTGTTAAGAGGCAGGGAAAGGCTTTTGTTTAGCTTCAACTTCACAGCATTTTAATACACTGCATATTAGATTTCTTTCAGCACTGTAAATAATCTTCCCACGTTTTCGAGAAACTAAAATGTCTGTTTACGATGACAAACGGTTATATTCGTACAGTTAACTTACGAAAGGTTCCGCGATATACACTAGCGGTATGTGCACTAGGTATAGTATAAGTTGTTATGTTTGTTGTACTGAAATTAAAGCAGTCACTCATGCGCACTGATGCTTTCCCCCTTTACCCATCGTTGCAAACAAAGGCAAACTCGTGACTCAAGTAACTATATGTAACTTAATGCCCATCTATCTTCACCTACAATTTCTTAATTTCATTCTACCTACCAAGGTGGTGATAATTCTGAGTCCTTAAGATTGAGCTACTTGTATAAGAGACGAATTCCTATTACCAGTGGAACCATGTATTTGACAAGCGTATGACCAAATAGGTTTTAGAAGATACTTTTAAACAGATAGTCTCTATTTTATTGGTACGATTACTATGTCTGAGGAGATAACGTTTCAAGTGTTACTGTGTTCGTAATTTAATAACAAAATTCTTAAAAACGTTTAAGAATTTCCTCGTACCTTTAACTGATTTTAAATAAAAGCCTTGTTTCTTATTAATTTTATTAATTAATATTTATAGTTAATTAACTTTAAAGTAGGCATAAAATAAGTAAATATTTTTTATACGTTATATGAAATTGGTAATTATAAATTTTAATTGAATGGGTGAACATTTATATTGACACGTAACAAATCAAATAATTTATCATATACAATAGTTAAGTAAATTTATAATTAATAAAAAAGATTGATGTTTAAATACAGTTAATAATTAATATCATTGGTGACGCTATGGCTACAACATCAACCTTCACAAAATGTTGCTGGAAAATACAAAAAAAAACATGAATTGTTCATTAAAGTTTATTTTTCATAACAACTTTACTCTTGCTGTTTAAGTCATCAACCGAAAGATTGGTTTGAACCTGTAGAAGTTTTACTAAGTAAAACGAGGAGTGATGTGGTTTACCATTGCTTTCTTCACTGAGTGGAAAAGTATGCTTATCAGCATGATGGGCCCTCTGAAAATCATCTATTTTCCACCCTGCGCAAATGACACCTTCACTTTATTTACCACAGTATCTGGCAGTATAATGAAATTTATTACTCTCAGAGGAGATAACTCTGACTAGTATCTTTTACACCTCTTTCCCTTTTGTTCTTAAATGCTTCAGTTATATAATTGGCTGACCATGTGATAAGAAACAGAACTATTTTTTTTTGTAGCCCTGGAACTAGGAAATCGAATGCAAATAATTTAACACTCCACCTGCCTGTAATGACTGTAAGGCCAAAAACACACTGCATCAGTCAATTTGGTTGAAGCAAACCGAAACAAAATGTTTGTTTGCGACTGAACGTGACTCGAACACCTCCAACCCACACTGCAGCAAACACAGTCAGTCAGTTGTGAACCGTGATAATTAATAGACGCGCGTGTACTATATTAAGATTACTTCACTTTCTTTTTATTAAGTTACTTCTTCAGGTGAAGAAGTGGAAAATTGTGTACCTGTTTTATGGCAGTGCTTATTGGTACAGTCAAAATCATCAAGGCCGAAGTATTGGGTGCACCCTTATAATCAATGTAGAAATTACAATAATAATGATACAAGTTAACTTTTAAGTGAATTAAAACAGTACCGTAAAAAGTATTGTAATTTTACTAGAATGAGTCCTACAAATTTGATTTTAGTAATTGTCATTCAGCATAGAATTACAAAAGTACATTCTAATTTTCGGAATAGTATTAAACTAGATGAAAAGCTACTTGTGACATTAAGGTATGTGAAACCAATAAAAATAATGGTAAATGTTGATTTTATAATTAGTTTTTATTTTATGCATAAAATTGCAACATTATTATGCAGCACCCATCTCGCGCGAAATTGTATCCCACAATTTATCAATTCTATTTATCAATTTTATTTTATAAACTACTCTTTACTCGGTACCAGTAATCGTTCATTTTAAAATTGTAGATCGGTGGACGTGGTTCAACTAAAGCCAGTACGTAGCTTTTCTGCATCGCATTCCATCTAAAAATTCAATAAAATATGTAATACAATTTCAAATAAAATTATTAAATAAAAATATAAACAAATATTATACTATATAATCCTTAGCATTATAAATTCCTAATATAATGTACAGGTGCTTTAACGATCAGACTTCTGCAACTCAAACAATTTTGTTTTTGAAAAAATAAAATACTTTTAATAAACTGTTTAACCTCAGTGTGCTACAAATTTTTTTGTGTTTTAATATTTGCTAAATTTTGATAATTATATGTCCATGAAAAATTATTGTATTATTGTGTTGTTGGCAATAAATTCAAGTTTTTTGAGTGATGATATGTACATCCTAGCTTATGTAGCTTATATGTTCGGACATACATGTGTATACAAATCATCTGATTGATATTGGACTATATAATTCTCTATTCTGTATTTTTTTTTAAATAAAAAGATTAGAATAAATAAAAGATAAAATAAAGTTATAGAATTATTTATTGTTGGTCTTAATAAAATTGAAAGAAAATAAAAGAGTTGATGTACGTACCTTTGCTTGAAAATGTTTGCATCAAACGGCAATTCAACAAACAACACCAGGCAATGACTGGGTGTGACTGGAACAGACTGAAGCAAACAAAACGTTTGCCTTGCCAGTGTGTTTGCTCCCCGATTGACTCTATACTAAACCGGTTACTTAGGTTTGCTTCGAACAGCTCCAGGCAGTTCCGAACATACCCAGGCTGTTTTGACTGATGCAGTGTGTTTTCAGCCTAAGAGAGAGTACATACACAAGTACAAGAATTTTTAAATAAAATAAGAAATTATAATATAATTGTTTGTTTTTAGATCATCAGCAGAAAGGCTGGTTTGAACTTCTAGAATCTTCTAGAAGTAAAACGACGAGTGAGGTGTTTTACTGTTCGCTTCCTCAATAATATATAATTAGAAACAAAATAATTAATGTCAATGTAGCTGTTTACAATAGCTGATACATACATGTACCATAATATATATTTTTTTAGTCATCGCCATATATGGTAGCTAAATTATATTTTAGTTGCAAATTGAATAAATACTGTCATAAAAATAAACTAATGTAAACAATTTAATAATATAATTTGATTTATTACTCAGTTATATAACCTGTTATACTATACAAAAAGAAACAATTTTTAAAAAAAGTATATAAAATTTCCTGTTTTTATACGGAATCTAGTACGTACTTTAAGGTAACTTTGTGAATGGATTAATTCTTTTCGCTTAACCCTCATAACAAACGAAACTATTGCTAAGTTCATACTTATTTTCCGTGTAGGTAATAATTTTCCCCGTTCTATTTGTTTGAAAAAAAAATTTTTTTTCTTTATTTTGTAATAAAAATTGTCCAGCTATTCTAAAAAAAATCAGCTGCCATCTACGTAGTTTGAAAATAATCTGCATTGATAATGCATGACCAGCTTACAGAAGATAATGATTTATTTATATGTAAGAAGCAATAAGCATCCGGAATTGGTGGCCGTATATAGATACTGACATCCGGTACAATACTTTGTATAACGCATCTTTTAAGTTATTATAAGTTCGACTGTACAGTATCTGTGCTGGTAGTATGCTTGTAATATCTTCGTTTTTTTAACCAACTTCAAGAAATAAATAATTCTAAAATGGTTTTTCAACCTGCGTGGTTTTTATGTTAAATGATAATAATATAAGTTAATTAAACGATTTTGATGAGTATGAATTTACTCTGCATAATTATAATGTTCGTTCAGTATAGAATTTATTTTTAAAAAATCAGGTCTGAAACACTCAAACGACTTTCTCTTATCAATGTAAATGATGAAAACATAACAAAATTAATTAAAAATCACTAGGTACCAAATACGTAGCTGAAATTATATTTTAACTGCACATTGATAAATGCTGTCATAAAATTAACCTCATACAAAAATCTTTTCCTTGAGACGACGCGTCTTAAGGCTGGCGAAAATTTTTAAAAAGGTTATCTTTGACTATGGCAAAAACCATTAGTGATTCCTGTATCTAATCTTTAAGAAAAATCAAATGATACTATTTTTGTTTCCAAATTCCGACTTTGATTTCTTCACTTCAGGATCTGGACCACTACCGGTCGAAACCGGAACTTCATAACCAATGATTTCTGTATCTATTCTTTAAGAGGAATAGAATGATACTAATTTTGTTTCCCAATTCCCACATTGTTTTTTTTTTGACTTCCAGTTTTGGGCCACTTCGATCTAAACCGAAACTTCAAACCCAATCCACGCCCAGTAACTTTTTATGTAGATTACGAATCCGAAAACCGTTAGTTGCTATCTCTTGTAGTTTCTGAAATCTGGGTGTAACGGATGGGCAAAGTAAAAAATGGTAGATGACGTTAAAAAATTTCCACCAAGAATTTAATAGGTAATGTAATATGATTTATTACTCAATTATTTAAATCAACTGTTATACTATAGCCTACAAAAATAAACAATTTAAAAAGAAATCTTTATAATAGCTTTCTAAAATTTATCCTTAATTTCGGCTTCACCTTCTGCGGAGCCAACGATTGGGGTTGCCTGGTAAATGTGGACAGATTAGAACACGGATTAGTGAGTTGTTCATGTTTTGTAATTTTTATTTAAATTGCTGGTATGTTTTTTCTATTGTTTTATTTATGTAAGGTATCTTAATATCTGAGTGCAGTATATGATAATGGACCATTAAAAACTCCTCAAAAGTGGTAAAGTGATTTATACTAAGCTGAAAATATATTTATTGGTTATGCAGAGCTGTAATACTGTTGTAGATTCAATAAAATAAAGTGGACAATTATATGTTTTAAGTTTTATTATTTCAAAATGCTGTTGATATCAGAAAGTAACTTAAAAACATGTCTGTGGAGTGTTTACTACACAGCAGTAAAACATGGTTGATGAGAAAGCATGATGAAACAAAATTAGCAGCAGTATAGATGTTACTATGAAGACAAATACAAATACAGTAAAATATTACGGGGAACAAGTTGCACAAGAAAGCTCATCATAAACTTCAATAGAACGTGAGCTACATGTGAGACAAGTGAGAAGGACATTGTGAGACACAATGATTTCATTGTAAGTTTGTTCAATAATATTATGCTGGGTAAAAAAGGAGATAGAAGACCTAGGAACCGAACATAGAAATTTAAAAGAATATAATGGATTTCGATAAGTACGTAAACATGAAGAGAATGGTTACTGATAGAAAAGCATCGTTTACAGTGACAAGATGGTGCCTTTATAGGATTAAAATAAAAATAGGATTAAAGTAAAAAACTCAAAAAGGCAACCTATTTGGCCGAGTGGTTTGAAGGCTAGACTGCGCTGTATACTGCATAGCGAAAGGTGTCGGATTCGATTCCCGGCTAGAGTCTGGAATTATTATCCGTTAAAACCCACCGATTCTTTACCATAATCATAGTGGTCTTTAATAATCTTAACAGCTGATGCGACTTTTTAATATACTAAAAATAGTTTTTTTTTTCTTATTTCGCTGTAAACGGAAAACTAATTGAGTGGATGAAATACTCGTGATTCTCGCACAGTTGTACACAGGATTGTATTGTAACGGTTCCCTTCTTTATCTAATAACATTAAAATCTTCGTTCCCTTCACAATATTATAACTAATATCTAAAAAATTGTATAGTTTACCCGTTAAATAATTCTTTTAAAATTCACAGAATTAAAAATAAGTTAATAAGACTTAAGTATCAAAATTAATGATAGTTTATAACTATATATAGTAGCTTATAAAGATTTTAAATTAATTTAATTTTAAGATTGTTCACCGTGTCATCAAAACGTTAATACAAATTGTAATATAAATTTGTCTGCCTAAAATTTTTCTATCTGTTTACAATTTTTTTAGCTGATACATTTACGTAATAATTTAATCCACTTTATTAACAGCAATTACGTTCTCATTAACTACGTCTAAGAATTCAGGAAACACAATAGCTAATAACGGAATGTTACTTCTTTTGTGTGTTATTAGGTTTATTGACCCTTGTCGCAAAACCACGACGTGATAAAAAAATGAGAGTAGTATTTGCGTTGGTGAAATATTACAAAAATAACAGAATTGTTATTAATAATTTCTGATAATAATAATAATTATTAATATTATAAATTATCTTTCGGTATTTTTTTAGTCATAATAATAAAATCAAACAAATAACATTAAGCTTTGTGATTTTTATTTTATTGTTTCATTAACTATCACTATATTTTTTTGTTTTTATTAAAGTTAAATTTAAACTTTTTGTTGTTGATTTTTATGTAATATCAGAGAAATTAACCATTTTAATTTTCCTTGGCTTTGCGAAGCCATGAAATTAACCTTTTCGCTCTTCTATAGAGTACGTTACATCTGAGCAACGGCAGCAATGCCAACATATTCCACTGTATATTATCGATTGTATTTTTTTTAATAAATCTGCGACATTACAGTTTGTTCTTTAGAGTATGAGAACATGAAGTAATTTTGCTAACAACAAGAACTCACAATGATAGGATCAGAAGTCCATTGAATGTGATCCAACTGATAAAAATTGTGTGAACAATTTAGCATATTATAAATTTTAATAACATTCATCTTTTTGTTTATTTTTTTACCCCTGATGTGTTTACGTTGCAATCTGTTCAATTCAGAAAAATATGCAACCCCATGACTCAATGAGATGAGGATGATATGTATGACGTGTAAATGAGGTGTAATCTTGTACAGATCCAGGTAGATCATTTCTATCTGGAAGAAATCCCGTGATGCTGCGGGATGAGGAGAGCTGGAACTTGGTCGGTCAGTTTGCGGAGAGAGTGGTCGGGAGACTGCGGAGGGAGGAGACATGGAGATCAGCGGGATCGCCCTCTCCCACAGTGAATCAATCCTGTCTAATTTCCTGAGCTGGTGATGAAAGAGATCAATGAAAGTGAAAGAGTGAGTGTTGGTCAGTGACAGCGAGAGGGGAATTAGACTACGGTTCCCTTTCACGCCCCGCTGACAGTATGTAAATTTTTTAACCCAACATTTCCCTTGTAGTATTATATAAACAGTTCCGAAAGAGGTAGAGGGTTGTTTGCTGAAGTCGGATCAAGTGGCCAGGCGGCGGGTTTTTAGTTGGTAAAACGGTTGCGGCCTCCTTGGAGCTGGACGAGGACGCCTCAATTGAGTCCAACACTACTTCCCCCATTGTGAGGGAGTGAACATGAGTTTTTCTCGCCGTCTCGGATAAAAAAAGGTAGATCATTTCTGGGAGATTGTGGTTAATTGAACCCCAACCATCAAAGTACACCGGTAACCACTGTTTAGTATTCAAATCCGCATAAAAGTAACTACCTTTACTAGGATTTGCACCAGGAACCTTTGTCTCCGAAAATCAGCTGTTAAACAGGTGACTCGCAACGATAACTTTAAATCTAGACCAACCCGTTGGGTTAACATTAATCTTCATTCAAAAATAAATCTTTATAATGCATCCTGCAGTTTGAAATATTTCTATTTCATATAATGAATTAATATAATAATTTCACTAACCTTCTTTTTAAACTGCGTCACCTTTATTTTATTCCTACTTACACGTGTTTCGGTGGATCCACCATCATCAGAGTAAATGAAAAATTGAAACTAAAAATTTTTTTTTTTTTTATTTAAAATTTACAGAAGATACATCTTCAGTCACTTGTATAAAACTCTTTATACAAGTTACTCTTTTTATACAAGTGACCGAAGATGTATCATCTTCTGTAAATTTTAAATAAATGAAAAAAATTTTTAGTTTCAATTTTTCATTTACTCTGATGATGGTGGATCCAGCGAAACACGTGTAAGTAGGAATAAAATAAAGGTGACGCAGTTTAAAAAGAAGGTTAGTGAAATTATTATATTAATTCATTATATGAAATAGAAACACTAATCTTAAATAGAAAAAATCCCTTTCATGAAACGACGCGTCTCATGGCTGGTGGCAATTTTAAAAAGGCTTAAAGCCAACCTATGATTTATGAAAAAACCATTAGTGATTTCTACTCGTTAAGAGGAATCGAGTGGCACTATTTCTGTTTCCAAATTCCGACTTTGATTTCTTAACTCCCAGTTTTGGGCCATTTACGGTCGAAACCGGTACCGCAGACCCAGTGATTTCTGTATCTACTCTTTAAGAGCAATTGAATGACACAATTTTTGTTTCCAAATCCGACTTTTATTTTTTGACTCCTGATCGTAACCGGAACTTCAAACCAATGATTTCTGTATCTAGTCTTTAAGACAAATCGAATAACACATGTTTTATTTCCAAATTCCAACTTTGATTCCTTGACTTCTGGTAAAAACCGGAACTTCAAACTTAATTCAGGCCTATTAACTTTTTGTGTAAATCGCGAATTCTAAAACTTTTTTTGCTTCCTCTTGCTGTTTCTGATTTTGATTTCTTGACTTTCTGATTTTGGGCCACTTCAGGTCAAAAACGGAACTTCAAATCTAATTCAGGCCCACTAACTTTTTGGTAGATTACGAAACCAAAAACCATTTGTTACTATCTCTTGTAGTTTCTGACATCTGGGTGTCATGGACGGACGGACAAAGGAAAATGATAGATGACAATTTTAAAAATTGCCACCAAAAATAAAGAACGAAATCTAAAATGTACACTGTAATACTAATACATCAAATCTTTTAAGTCTTTGATAATAAATTAAAGTCTTGATAATTTAGAAAATTAACCAAATTTGGGTGATGGTTTAACCTCTGTTGGTAACGTCCATGGAACAATGAAATGTATTCCTTAACAGTGTCGACACTTAAGTCATTATAAATATGTATTTATTACTGATGTACTAAGGAATTTCCATGATTTTTCTTATTACTTTTGACTGGAACCTTCCTATAATGTTAACACTTGACTTGCTTGCCATTCCCCACAACTGTAATCCATATGTCCAGATATATCCATATGGCTTTATAAACTATCATTTTACTTTCTTTAGAGAGCTCTGACATCCTTTCAAGTAAACACCTCATTTGGTTGAACTTTTAATCCTATTGCTTCCTCTTCGTCAATATTAGAATTTTTTGTTGTTTCCTAGAGCTGTATCCTGAACGTCCACAAAGGTTTCAAAACTTGTATTGTATAGAGTAAGTTTTGAGTCGGTTGACAGTTGTGAGCGTTTCCTACTTAACCAAAACATGTTTCTCAATTTCAACTGTCTTCGTTTTGTCAGAATGTGTTTCTTGGAAGTCAATCAGCGGTCAAGATGAGGCCGCAGGTACATTACATCTTCTAATCGTGAAAGCACAATGTTATTCAATATAATTGACACATTCGTCTACGCAGAGTGAATGTCACATTAAATGATTTAGTTCCATTCACTTTATTACTTCACTTGTGTAATTGACAAGGCACTGTTATGTGTAATAATAATAATAATAAAATTATTATATTTTAAAATACGCTGATGATGTGGTAAAGCCACAAAGGCTATTTGTGGTTTTGTTAAGAGGTCTTACTATTTTGTCAGTATCTGGTAATTTATATTTTTTTATAACTTTTTCATTTTTACTTGACATTTGTGACAATCAATACATAATCACTAAGTAGATTTAAGATTAAACAAAAATAACATGATAATTTAAAAAAACTAAAATACCTATTGTCATTAACACTACCAATCAGTTCAAGTGGTTTCCTCCTCCTAATTTAGTAGATCATAATTACGTTCTCCTTTAGCCTTTTTTGTGGTATATTTTTACTTCTCTTGCGTTTATGAATATAAAGGGAGGAAGTATTGTTTTCATATCGATTTTTCGAAATCGAGTTTTCACTGGATCTACACGTTTTCAGAACTCCTGAACCCAAAAAAAAATGTTTTTAGCGATTGGTCTGTATGTGTGTGTGTGTGTGTGTGTCTGTGTTTCTGTGTTTGTGTGTGAGAGAACATAATATCTTAAGAATGAATCATCGTACGAAGTTGAAACTTGAAACTTCAGTTAGATACCATTAGAGGACCCGACACGAACATTTTTATCGACATCGGTCAACCAAAGGTGGTTGTTTATTCGTGTCATTTTTAACATTTTTGAGATTTTCTCAATAATGGCTCCTACGATTTTTTTTTAAATCGCCTCATTTACTAACTTTTTATGCTCTGCAAGATAGGGTAGGCGCCATGTCTGCTGAATTTCTTGGGGAGGTTGTTTTTTCGTAAAGATTCCGACTTTAATATGCATTTTAGAGCAAATTAAATAGTAAAAGTTGTAGAGAATTTAAAATTCTACAACTTTTATTTTAAAGACTTTTTTTGTATATCGCTTTGTTTAGAGGTAAGTAGCGATTTTCTGTTTTTTTTTCTTACGAAAACTTGTAAAAAATCGATTTTTTAAAAAATTTCTGCCTTAGAATGCATTTCACGACAAAAGTGTACATAAAAAATTTATTTATAGTAAATTAAAAGATCTAAAACTTTTATTTATAGAATTTTTCTCTACAGAGCCTAGTTTAACGTGAAAGAGTGATTTTCCGTATTTTTAAGCCAGAGTGAGATTGATTTTCATTTTGCGTCTTTCACTCATGATTAAAATAAGGTTATGTTTTTTGTATAATTTTAATGTTTTATTATTAATTTTAGATTATATTGTTTATTATTTACATTGGCAAGAAAAACTCGTTGAGTGTTTCACACCAGATTTTAGAAAATAAATTACTAATAAATTAAATTTAAACAATTATTTATTCTCACAATTAGTTTGTCCTGTGAAAAAAATTAACATTGTTAAGGACAATATAATATGACCGTAGTACTTACACAAAGCAATTTCAATTACATTGAAATCTGAAGTATGTACACCCACGTAAATCAAACACTGAACTGTAATTGCGATTAGAACTTTGTTTATGCATTATTGTATTCACTAGATAAACGCTTAACTAAGTACAAGCAAAAATCAATGACCCTTACAATGTATTTACTTGAAAAAAAAACACAAAATAACCTTAAAAATAATATTTGAATGTTAATTACAATTCAAATTGAAAAACAGACAAAACATGATCAAGGTACGTAGTTTAATTTAGAATAATCTAAAAACCGATTTGTATCACATTTAGATCTCAAGGTAAATTACAATAGGTATGGCATACGTGTTGCAAATTAATTTACTCTAGTTATAAAAAAAAGTATTTATAGTGAACGCTTTGGTTTTTTACCTTGACCATGACATACAAATTCTCAGTTTTATTTCAAGTTTATTGTAATTTTAACCTTATAATGTTATAAAGTGTACATTTAAATATAATAATAATAATTATCATCTAACTAATCATTTTATGAACAATAAATAGATTTGTTAATAATGGTTACAATAACAGGAAACAAACAACACCCAGTTGTTACTTCCTATTTGAAATAACAATACAACCGATTATTTGCGGTTAAATGGTCCAAAAACGTATTACGCCTGTTTTTTAAGCTGTTCAATTTGGATGATACCAACATGAATATTGACTTTGACTGTGCGAAGAAAAATACAACTGTGTAATATTTTAACCTAACCATTAGTTACAATGGTAATAGTATTTAAATTGACCTGTAACTTGTTTCAGGAATTCGTTGCAAAAGTTTACAAAATTTGCCGAGAGCCATCCATTTTTTGACTTTAATTTTATTTAATTTAATTTATTATTTTTATTTTATTTATTTGCAACTAAAACACAACAAGCAAATTTGATAAAAATAAAGAAAAGTGCATGAATGATAAATAACTATACTACAAGAAAAAAGAAAGAAAAAATAATCACTTTATAAAAGATTTCGGGCCCATTGACGTTTCAACCCATTGACGTTTTTCTAATTTTTGAAAAATAGACTAGGAAATGCGGGGGGTGGACGCTACTATCCATGTTGCCTGAATTTGAATGTCTACCTGAATTGACAAAGTAGTCTGTCAATTCAGGTAGACAATCCGACAGGATGTCACGTACACAACTTGCAACATGGATAGTGTCGCCCATCACCGCATTACCCAGTATATTTTTCAAAATTTAAAAAATTCTAATACAACATTGGCCAATCAATATTTTATGTTATTGTACTAAGTTTTTTACGCTGAATAAAACAATAGTGTGCCGAACGATCAAGCGGTTACCGAGATAGCAAGGATTCAGAATATTGTTAATAAATCAAAATTGAAATAACGTATGAATTTGAAATTTCGGCCACTCTGTAAGAATATAATTGCCTATGTTGTGTTAAAATTTCAAACTTTTCGGTCAAATAATTATCGGGTTACACGCCTCTAAACGCATGATTTGTTTCGGTAGCAAAAAACCGGGTCTTTTTGTCTTCCAATCTTGATATGACAATTTTAAACAACATTAAAAAAAAGAACTATTATAGGCCAACGAAGTATAAAATGAGCTAAATTTTGATGTAAAGTATGTTGAAATCCAACTCATTTTAGGAATTCATTAATTCATTTTATTTTTAGGAGATGCAAAGGTTCAAACTCGGGTGTCTATGATTATAAAACCGAAAGTAGTGTATTTTACACCTGTACCTCGTCTGTTTTTAAATGCTTCAGTCATGTAATTTACTGTTCATGTGGAAAGAAATAAAACTATTTTTGTAATAGATGTAAGAAATAGTTAAGAAATAGAACTAGTAGAACAAGTCCAAATAATTTAACACTCCACCTTATTATATTACTTTATGGGTATAACATACTGTTATGTGCAGAAGAGACTGATTCATAAGTTGGAATGTAGATCTGGGAGAAAATTTGATGGCTATGAGGATGCCCTCTCATTCTACGGGCTTCAGAGTCTGAGCGCGCGGCGTAGAGTGATGGAAGTTCTATACATTTACAACATTCTGCATTCACGAGTTGATGTTCCGAATACCTCGAAAATTTTTCTGAGGGTGCTTTGCACAACTTTAAGAAGTTTCAGGTTCTTTACTGGAGCCGCAAAAAGAAACTAGCCTCTGTAGAGAAAAATGCTGTAAATAAAAATTGTAGATCTTTGAATTTCCTATAAATTTGATTATTTATACACTTTAGTCGTAAAATGCATACTAATGCTGAAATCTTTAAAAAATCAATCTTTTACACGTTTTCGCGAGAAAAAAAAACAGAAAGTCGCTAATTACCGCTAAACTAAGCGTTATACAAAAAAATGTTTGATATAAAAGTTGTAGCATTTTTAATTCTCTATAACTTTTATTACGTAAATTTTTGCGCTAAAATGCATATTAAAGGCGCAATCTTAAACAAATTTTTACGTGAAAACAGCCTCTCCTAGAATTTCAGCAGCCATGGCGCCTACCCTATCTTGTAAAGCATAAAAAAACTTAGTAATGGAGGCGATTTTTAAAAAAATCGTAGAACCGTTTTTGAAAAAATCTCAAAAAAGTGAAAAATGACACGAATAAACTACTACTTCCGGTTAACCGATTTTAATGAAAATTTTCGCGTAGGGTCCGGTAGTAGTATCTAACTTAAGTTTGAAGTTTCAAGTTCGTACGATGTTCCGTTCTTGAGATATTCTGTTCACACGTACACACACAGACCAATCGCTAAAAACATGTTTTTTGGGTTCAGGAGGTCTGAAAACGTGTAGATCCGGTGAAAACTCGATTTCGAAAAATCGACATGAAAACAATACTTACCCTCCTAATATTCATATAGGCAAGATAATGGTAATGGTTTGCTGACATTTCTCCCACCACCTTTCCTCCGATTGGTCGCCAGAAGGCTTAGACCCGGAGGCCGTTCCGTAGAACTCTTATTGTCCAATGTGACGGCGAGTCATCTTGTATAAAACTACTTAGTTAATATACAAAAAATAAGTTCGAGGGCAATTAGGAACCAGGTCGACCGACCTGGAGAGTGTGCACTGCTCGCCCTCTCGTCATGGATGTCTCTTGGGGGTCGAGACCCCCGTCAGAAATTAATAGAAGGATCCTAACAGTCAAAAATTACACGAAGAAATACTAACTAATAAATAAAATATTAGTTAGGATCTAAAGTCGCCTGAACGTTATGTCCAGCAAGTGTTTGTACACCATTATAAATTTTGACAACAGTGCCGTTGACTTTTATATAGGCAAGAGAAAGTAAAAAAAAACTGTATGCAACTTTTAGTAATAAAAATCGTTCCTATATTCACTTGTCTTTCAATTATGGCGTATCGCAGTTTGAAAAAAACGGCCCTCGTACAATGGTAACTTGTTGTTCAATGTAAATGTTGAACGTTTTCCTAGAATAACTCAAATATGTAATAATTTTTCTCGTTAAATTTCGTTGAAAACACTGATCGAATAGTCTGATGTAAAATAATGATGGGTTTTCATGACGATTTCTTTCTCTGCTTTAAACATTTATGTAATTATATTAGGCGCCAAAGCAAAAAGAAATATTACTTATATAAAGCAACAAAATGCAATTTTTTAAATTATTCATTGTAAAAATAATTTATTCATAAACTATACCAGTGAATTTGAAAATAATAGTTATTAGTAAATTAGATGTAATTGATTGAATCTTATAGAATGAAGGAACTCCAAGAATTATTGAAATCGTAATTATAAAACAAAAAAAACGAGTTTTATTATGGATTCTAAGAAGTTACTATGATTTTCTTAAAATATTATTCTAGAAAATCATTTGTTCGAAAGGTTGTAAAGTTGTAAAGATTCTTACTATAACTACAGCAAGAAACCAGTTTTGTAAAAAGTCCTTGACAAGAATTCTCTGGCATGACTGCCAACACGTTATCTAAAAACTGGAGACATCGTTTTTACATTGTCAAATTCCATACTGGTACAGTATTGTTGAAAATTTTTTAACGAGTAGATATATTTGAAATAAATTCTGTAACTATCAATTTAGAAGGGTTTCTATTTTATTTATTTTTATTCAATCTCTTTTTATTCTTGTTTGACCACATTGGATCACTTTAATCAATTACTTCTTAGATCTCTCTTAAAGTTTTTGTTCTTAGTATTTTTTCATTCTACCGGACCTCCCTTTTCTTTCTTCGTCTGGAAACACCCTTTCCGTATATTTTCTAGTGTTAGATTGTAATATAGTATGTTTGCTTTTATTATTTTAGTTTTTTTCTGATTTACGTTTTAAATCTTCTAGTGTTATCTGCTTTTCCTCCATATCCTTTTTAACTTCCTTGATCCATTTTATTTAGTATTTCTTATTTCAAATTGCCTCTATGATTTTTCTAAGTACTCTATTTCCGGTGTTCTGATTATAAATGTCCTAAGGAGTAGATTCTCTTTTTCTTAAAATTGTGCTTGTTATACTGGTTTCTTTTCTTGATATAGGCCTACGGATTCTTTGAATTCTATCTTCCCACATATCAGAGTGCGTTGTTTTCTTGTTCAAGCATACTATCTAAAATTATTTTTCTTCTTCCCAACTTAAGATTTTTATTTACTTCGAAATTGAGTGATTCGTGTTGAAAATGGTTTCACTTGCAAGTGTTATTTTTGGTAATGTAGCCGTTTTATAATGCCTTATTTTAGTGGCTATGGATAAGCTTTTTTTGTTGTGCGTATCTAGTTGTGTTCCATTTTCGTTAATTTATACATTCTGTTGTTTAGGTCATCAGCCGAAAGGCTGGTTTGAACCTGTAGAGGTTTTACCAAGTAAAACGAAGAGTGAAGTAGTTTACCATGCCTTCCTCACTGAGTGGAAAAGTACGTTATCAGCAATGCCGGGCTCTCTGAGAAGCACATATTTTCCACTCTGCAAATGACACCTTCACTTTATTCACCGCAGGGTCTGGCTGTATAATGAAATACATTACTTTCAGAGGAGATAACTCTCATAAGTGTCTTTTACGCCTCTACTTCTTCTGTTCTTTAATGATTCAGCTATTTAATTGGCTGACCATGTGATAAGAAACAGAACTATTTGTTTTAGCTCTACAAGGACCATATTGAGTGTAAATAATTTGACACTCCACCTGTCTGTTATGGGCAGTTTTACATTCTATGTTACCAAAATAATATTTTTATTAATTTTATAAGATATTATTTCTCCTGTACTTAAACTGTTGAACAATTTTATTTTTTTCACCACGACATCTATATTTCAGGCTAGTGTGATGTTGGTAATCATAATTTTAGTCTTCTCAAAAGATATTTTAAACCAATTTTACAGCAATTTAAATTTCTTACTTTTTGTCGTGTAGAAAGAAGATAGTTGGCGAAGAGGCAAAAAAACTAGGTGTATACTACCATTTTAAAACATTTTCTTTTTTTAATTCATAAAATTTATTGTAAATTCACTATATAATAGAAAAAATGGAGGCGTATATATTTTGTCTATTGAAATTTTAATTTAATATTTTTTTTAATTGAACAATTTTAAATTTGTTTGAAAGAAAACGTCCCGTCCGTTTTAAATGTGTGAATAAAATTCCTCTTTATTCATTATGTTAGCCCTTCTTGACATATACAGGCACACTTACAAAATACACGACGGTGAAACGAAAAATTATAAAAAATTTCAGAAAAATAGGATTTTCAGAAAAACTTGAAATACATTTTTAACGGTTCCACGGACCTAAAAATTTCACTTGACAAAAATATACGCCTTAATTTTTTTATTATATTAGTGCATTTATAATAAATTTTATGAATTAAAAAAAATGTTTTTTTAAAGGTACTATACACCCAGTTTTGTGCCTCTCCGCTTTTCTTCTTTTCATAGATAAATAGTACATGAACTGTCTGTGATTTAGCTTCTGAGACGTCCTTAGCTAGAATTGGTAAATCATTGTTAATCATTGACAGTTTAATTTTACGCCGTCTTTTTCACCCATTTGGATGTTTTTGGGGTTTTCTTTATAGCATTCTCTCATAGCGTATTTTAGGGCACAATTAAGAAGAAACTGCGACAGACCATCTCCTTGTTCAAGTCCTGTTTTAATGCTAAAAGGGTTTGAGATTTTTCTTCTAAATTTTTCCTTGGACTTAGTATTTGTTAAAGGCAATTCAATTAATCTTATCAGTTTGGGGTGTAAACCGACATTTCTTAAGATTAAATTCTACCTTTATAAAAACAAAATGTTTTTACAAATTTATTAGCAAGCTAAATATAACAGTATTGATACTGCTTTACAATACAGTATCTGTTTAAAATATTTTCTTTAAATATTATAAAAATAACAACGTTTTTTTCTATTTTATTACTTCAGTGTAATTGTTATTTTAATTTACTTCAAGAAATCAGAAAAAACAAGTAAAAGAAACGTTGTACTGACTAATAATTGATGACGTAACGGCCACACCTCCGCGCCTACTTTGCTACGTTTGACCTTGTCCACCTTACATGAAATGTCCAGTCGTTTAATAACCGAGAAAATAGCAGTAGATTGAAAGAAAAAGTAATAAACGAGTTCTTTTCTTCTTAGTAAAAATTATAACAAAATTATTACTTACAGACATGAGAAACGTGTCTGTATCGTCGTCGCCCATTACGGATTAGGCTTCCGTCTGTTCCGCTTCAACACGTCTGGATTCAACCAGATTTTGTGTAATCTATATTTAGATAGGTAACTTTTCCATTATATAGCTAATTTTCATTGCTGTTTGGTATGCATAGAAAATATTAATTTTTTAAAAATATTTACGTTTTGAAACCCTGCATCAATCCTATTGCTTTATATAGCAAAAAAATTGGAAGCAAATAGAAGGTTCTCCTTGTAAATATATTTTTATAATAACGGAAAAAGTATGGGAAATCCATTTTGGATAAAATAAGTTATGTCCACTTTATAAAACACGTTAAAAATTTTTTTTATTATTATAAACAAATCTGCGACATTACAATCGGTTCTTTATGTTTTATTTCTCGTACAGGGCCAATTTTAGACCTATTGAGGTGAGTTTAGGCGTTCAGGAAGCTCTTTTTGCAACCCAAATTATTCTGCTCACTCGGTGTTCTGTTTTTGCACTTTGGGGAAGCCCTTAAAGTCCGTAATTAGTTGTCTGAATTTAGTTCGGTTCATTAAGTTTATTCCGTTTTCTCATTATCATTTTTGACTTCTTTCAATCAGTTAGCCTACACCTTAGGTCTATTGATTATTGCCTTAAATTTTTATTTTTTTCTCAAGTTTCTCTGATTCTCATAGAAATCTCAGTCATTCTAAGGCACTCACTCACGTGTAATCACACAGGTTTTATCACAGTATTATAATGTTTAATCTTAGCTTGTCTTGAGAGTACTTTCTTCTTACACAAGTGGCGAGTTCCTCGAAGCGCACCGCCCATGTTTCTTTGACTGTTGTTGTTCGCTTTCTTTTACGCTGGGCTTTCCTCAATATTTTCTATTGTGTCTTCAGATGACGTGGAGCTGTTTTGATGATCGTTTTGGTATTTATTTTACTCGAACGAAGGAAATCTGTAGTCATGTTTTTTCTATTTGTTCTTTTAACATGTTTATTTGTTCTAGTGCTGTTTCCGTGTTCTTGGTAACTATTGCTAGGTCTCTGCAAATGCAAGAAAGTTTATCTCTATGCCGTTCTTTCATCCTCCAGCGGATTCTACTTTCTTGACAGACATTGACACGTATGTGGTTATTAACACAACACCTAGATATCTTTCAATATCTTTACGCCTTATTGCCACATATATGTTGCCAGAAACCTTTGTTAGTAGCACTGCTCTCTTGTTGCATTATCAGATGTTATTCATAAATATGTACTCCCCACGACAGACAGGTGGACTGTTAAATTATTTGCATTCGATCTGCTAGTTCCAGGGCTACAAAAAAATAGTTCTGTTTCTTATCGCATGGCCACCCAATTATATGCCTGAAGCATATAAGAACAGAAGAAATAGAGGAGTAAAAGACACTAGTCAAAATTGCCTCCTTTGAGAGTAATGAATTTCATTATACAGCCAGACCCTGTGATGAATAAAATGAAGGTGTCATTTGCAGGGTTAAAAATTTGTGCTTTTCAGAGAACCTGGTATGCTGATAAGCATAGTTTTTAATTCACTGAGGAACGCAATTGTAAACCATCTCACTCCTCGTTTTACTTAGTAAAGCCTTTAGAGATTCAAACCAGCCTTTTAGCTGATGACCTAAAAAACAATATTCATATGTAATTGCGTGTTTTTTATTACAAGGTTACGGTTAATTTTCAAAATTAACTTGTCCCTTAGGAGGCTAGGCCATACATATTGCAAAAAATTCATTGTTACATAATGCATGATTCATAAAACTGTTTTTACACTCCTTAAAAACATCAAACTGTCAAATGTGCAAATTTCCAGTGGTAATACCAAAGAAAATACGAGTAAATATTATTTGGACTTCATTTATTTGGCTATTGATTATTCCGGTAATAATGACATAAAATATGCATCAGACCATGAGTGTTTTATTGGTTACTCAAAATACTCACGTACAATTGCAATTATTTGATCTATGTACATTAGAAACTATTTCGTCTATAACTATGTAGTAATAACCTCGTTTATTGGTATTTTTACAGCAAGAATCTAAGTTTTAATTGAATTTTATATCATAATCAAAGTAACCACGAATGACTTAATGTCTTAATTAGTTTATCGGTTTCATATTTTAGGCAATTATTTAAACTTTAAAATGTGGCTTATCGCTATTATCGCAAACAATTGCATTTTCCCCGTTACAATTGCAATATGGTACTTAATTTAATTTTTAAATTAAGAGAATTAAGAACGTGTAATGAAATAACGTCGTATAATCAAAATTTACATAAAATAAATATTTTTTTCGGAATTTCTCGGAAACATTTTTTCAGAATAGATATCCTCTTAAAATTTTTTAAAATTTCAATCTATTAATCTCAACCATAAAGGTAAGACACATAAGACAAATAAGTAAAACTGTAAGACTATAAATCAAATTTTTGATTTGGTACATTTTATATTTAAATGTAATGAATAGGTAAAAACGTCAGGAGTGATTCTGTACAAAAACTAATTCAATTAGCCGACCGCATTGGCGTAGTTGGTAACGTGCTCGCCTTTCATCACGCGGTCGTGGGCTCGAATTCCACTCAGGTACGGATATTTTCATACAAAAAATCATTTCATCCTTCAATGTACGTATATATTTACACCCCAACGTCGTCGCTAATGACCTTGCAGTTGATGCGACGTTAAATAAATAAATTTAAAAAAAATTCATTTAGGACGTAATCTTTCTTCTTAAGGTTCCTTTCCGTTCCGGATGTAGGCCACCATATTAACAATCCGAACCTTATCCACTGCTGCTCGAAACAGCTGTGTTGTCGTTTTCATGTACCACATCCTCAGATATTTTAACCAGGAAATACGTCTTCTCCCTAGGCTACGCTACGATGTTCAGCTATTCTTCCTTGCAATATAGATTGAAACAGCCCATATGTTTTCTCGTTGCGCATTATATGTCCCAAATACTCGGCTTCCTAATTTTTGTCGTGTTCTTGACTTCTTTTGATTTCTGAATGCATCTCAATACCTCCTCATTAGAGACGCGATCCACCCAGGAGACTCTCAGCATCCATCTGTAGAGCCACATCTCAAACGTTTCAAGTCTTTTACTCATGAAATCATTAAGCGTCCATGACTCCACGCCATAAAACAGAACAGAGAAAACATAACATCAGAATAGTCGCATTTTTGTTTTAATATTCAGATCGTATGTTTTGAATACTTTACTCATTCTGTGCTAATATAAAATTATATAACAATAAATGAAGCCAAAAATAAAATTAAAGATATTTTTTGAGCGCCTATGAAGGCACAACCAATGAAGCCGGATTTTACAGACACGTAAATGATGGAGATGATTTTAAACTTTTGTATAATAAGTCATGTCTTTTAAGTTTCGACTGCTAATCAAAATTTTTCGAGCTTCCCATAAATGTTTAATAGATAAAAATATTTACTGATTTCAAATTTTTCTGAAGAGTAGGTATATTTTGCAAAAAAAAAATATTCCAGACGGTACTAAGATTCACTTGATGAGATACATAAATTCCTACTTCAATGAAAACACTGGCAAAACTTAGGGGAAACTGTATTCACATAAAATAGGAAAATTTATTATATTAGAATTTAAAATTGAGTTAAATGGAATAAATATTTAAATAAATTAATTATAAGCGTTAATGAAGGTGATCATTATTACTTAAAGAAGACTATAATTATAAAATTTCTTACTAGGTATCAAATAATTTTCTTTATGGTAATTAATTATAGATATCGATTGAACTTAACGGATACAAAGCATCGACTAAGGAAACGGTTGATGAACCTACATACAGTTCCATGTTATGTACAAGGTAGAATACCAGTAGTAGTTTCCTTTACAAAATGGCTGAAGTGTAAATGTTGTTTTATTTCTCAGGTCGGCGACCTTACCTATCGGAATCAATTTATACACATCTTAAGGTACGTCTATGTGTGAAATGAAAAGCTATAAAAATTGTTTTTGATACGCGTGATTATTAATAAAAGAAAACGTGTCCTGATAACATATTACACTATCATTTTTCCTTTATACATGATTTTTTTTAGTTTGATATTCTATTATAAAATGACCTTACTATGAATGAAGGAATTATTGAAGTCCTGAGATTAATAATTAGGTTTGGAATTAGTTTTCTTCCTCTTATTATAGTTTTTATAAGGATAAATCACTGTGAGGAACGCACATCTGTACATACGCACAATGATCTTTTTTGATATGAATACAACATGTACTACATTATTTATACGGGCTAGATGTTTGTTAAATATTGAATATCGTCAAAATTTTACTATACTTTGTCTTTTGATGACAATATTAAAATTAACTTTGTTAATTAAGGGCAATTTGATTTGTCATATTTTCCATATTTTTAAAAAAAATATTGTGTATTCAGTCAGAAGAAATTTATTTTAAATTCTAAAAATATTAAAGTGTTTACTTTTATAGTTACTTTTATATGGATTCAAGTACTATGGTTACCGGTGTACTTTGATGGTTGGGGTTTTATTAACCTCACTCTCACAGGAATGGTCGACGTGAGTCTATACAAGACTACACCTCCTTTACACAAATCATACATCATCCTCATCTCATTGGGTCATGGGGTTGCTTACTATTCTTAAATTGAACAGATTGCAATGTTCGCACATAAAAGATAAATTCAAATGGTAAAAGATGCAGTTTTTCTTTTTTTATCGACTAAATGATTATTCCCTTTGGGGCTAAATGAAATTTACAGTAGTTGATATTTTTCTAGAAATATGATTTTTTTGTATTTAAATGTAATGCTTAATTGTAAAAAAGGTTAAATATAAAAATACGAGAATGAATTTAGGTAGTTTAAAAAATCTCAATAGCATATTTTATTAAAGAAAACGAAGACAACACGAAGTGTTCAATATCATACAAGCAACGCACGATTGACACGCGTCATAAAATTGAGCGTGTTACACACTTGAATAACTATGATATGATTGTTAGGTCTACGTATCATTTACGTTTGTATCATATCGAGCCGTTTTTGAGAAAATCGCAAAAAGTGAAAAATGACACAAATAAACAACTATTTCCGGTTGACCGATTTTGATGAAAATGTTTGTGTCGGGTCCTCTAGTAGTAGGCCTACCTAACTTAAAAGTTTCAAGTTTCAAGTTCGTACGATGTTCCGTTCTTGAAATATTTTGTTCACACAGACACACATACACGCGCACGCGCGCGCTCACATACACACACACACACACACACACAAATCACTAAAAACATGGTTTTTGGGTTCAGGGGGTCTGAAAACGTGTAGATCCGGTGAAAACTCGATTTCGAAATATCGACATGAAAACAATACTTTCCTTCCTATATATTCTTATAGGCGAGAGAAAAAAAACTTATTTAATTTTCTTGGCTTTCCTGATAAATTACCAAAATGGATTGAACACCTTTTACTTCTTAGGTACAGAACTACATTCTTAAAAGTAGTAGCAATAACATAATATTCTTTCCTGTTTTGATAATAACCACAATGTTTTTAGTTCATTACGTTTCATAAATTTATTTGCACCCTACGCATAACAAACCAGTTTAATTATTTTACAAGAATTATGATGTAAACAAATTATAAACTTATAGTAAAGATCAAAAACAACAACACATTAAACAAACAACATAACATGTAAACAAAATTTAAATATGAACCGTATTAGCCTACTATTGAAAATATTAATTAATATATTTTTTATATTATTAATTCGTTGAAAACGGTTGTAATAATAAAAAATTACAACTATTACATCAGACTAAAAGAGTGTTTAGATTATTTGAAACCTTGTTAAATTTCTCATCGGATCTACCAACGTTTTTAATCATGCGTATTTTTTACTGTAAAACAATGCAAGGCCAAATGTTAGTTACTAACGTACAGATTATCAAATATACCTTTTAAGAAATGCTAGTTTTAAACTACGCAGTGGTGGTTTCTTAATCATTACAAAAACTAAGTTTTCAGACTGTACAAGTGAGCATTGCCATAGACAATAATAAATAAAATAAGAATAAAAAAATTGAGTAATAAACACTCGGAGATGTTTCTTCTTTTACGTAGATTCGTGACGATCCGTGTTTACTTAAAAACAAAATTTACTAAGAGGTTATAATAAAAATAAGAAATCTATGTTTGTTATTATATTCTATATACAAAACTTTATTTTAACATTACTTTACTAATTTCTTGTTAATTTAGTAAATAAATGTTTGAAAGATCACTGAAATAATGTAACATATTAGCAGGTCGTGATTTTTCTAAAATGGTTGACGGACAAATTTTATAACCTGTTACCTAAACATATAACTGAACAGAATGAAATTAAATTTAAGGGTCCCGGAACGGAGAAAATTGAAAATTTTCACATAACCGGTTTTTTGCACTTTATTGAAATTCAGGTTTTCTGGATTCAATGGTGCATAATTTATTGGGGGTTTGCAGTTTTTATCCCCCCCAAAAAAAATAAAAATATGTTGAACCCTTACGTTATTTGCTAAGCGTTACCAGTTTGCATAAACACATCTATTTTTTGAATGACAAACGACAAATTCATAATTTTGTTTTTGTTTTAAAACTTGACGTTGGCATTTGACCATTTGTGAATGTAACAGTTAAGAAATTTCCAGATTATGATCCTGGAATGTATCAGAAGTAACTATTTTGCAGCTACTTATAATGTGTTCTCTTTTAGTTTTTTCTTGTTTTCCGTAAACAGCCATTTTTGACATATAAGGAACATTTCCTCAGCCAACTGTACACGGATATTAATGAACGTTTTGCACAGCGTTTTATACCATAATTGCAATGGACTGAGTTAATATTACAGTAAAATAAAGTAATTAAATATAAATTTTCCTTTTAAGTAGGCAAGATATTATGCTTTTCAAAAGTGGTAATTTCAAAACACATTTTCTTATCTTTCTAATAATACATAAAGATGCTACTAATTCTGTAGGTGTAGAATAGCCAGCAAAGTAACCACAAAAAAATTTGACAAGATAACTGTAATAGTTTTTGAGAAAATGTTCCTTGCATTAAAATTACAGATAGGCATTCCGGGTACCCTTAAGAATGAAATTCAGAAATGGATAATTAATGTCGGAGGGAACAACATAGAAATGATGCTAAGTAAAACGTAAAGTTAACGGTGAGCTCACTTACCATGTTTTTTGTGATAAATAGTTAAAGAATTTAGTGAAACAATGTTTTTTTTTAATTCACTTATTTAACGTCGCATCAACTACAACGGTCATTAGCGACGACGTTGGGGTATAAGTATATACAATGGAGGATGAAACCCAGGACCGCATGATGAGAGGCGAGCACGTTACCAACTGCGCCAATGCGGCCGGCGCAGAAAACAATGTTTTCTTAGATATTCTGACACATGGTTTTAAACCATATTTGGATATATCGATTTCTACCGCCTCGGTTATAGGAATGATTGTGGTAATAGGAATGGATGTGTGTACAGAAATAATACCTATAAAAAGTTAAGATTAAAATTGTATTTTTTTGGAAATAAAGTATTATTATTATTATTATTATTATTATTATTATTATTATTATTATTATATAGGTTGTTTACCGTAGAAAATTGTTTATTGTATTGGGTGGAGTGTGTTGAAGAAGAATAATTTTAGAGTGCAATGAAAAAAATGTTATGAATAGAAATTCTCAGAAATTAAAAGAGTAGGAACGTTTTTTATTTTGATTTCTTTCTGCTATGTTCTAAAATAGCGGAAACCATCTCTTAGAAAGATCTCATTTGTTTGGGAAACTATCAGACCGCAGATATAAAAACAATTAGCGCTTTGTAATCATGCAGTCAATACCAGAATTGTGAATGGCAAGTGTGTCGGGCCGTTCGAAATATTGTCGTTACGAGACCAGTTCTGAACTTCGTTAATAATGTAAGTTTGTACGGGTGGTAACAAAGTAGTCGTGGTAACTTAATTGTTTTGATACCTAAAGGATAATTTATTAATAATAGTCAACTTTAGTTTAAGCGCATTTCATGAAATCTATTTACTTTACGTTATTTTGTATTAGTAGATAGTAAAAAAAATTATTTTTTGATTTTGATGAGAAAAATACAGAAAATCACTAATTTACGCTATACCAATCTTTTTAAAGATTTAAAGATGCAATCTTTAAAAAAATTATCACGTGAGCACGACCTCATGAATTTCAGCAGAAATGGCGCTTCCCCCATCTTGTAGAGCATAAAAAATGTAGTAAATGAGTTGATTTAAAAAAAAGTAATAGAAGCCGTTTTTAATAAAATCTTTCTAGAGGGCTTCTTAAAAAGACATGTTTACATGTTTAGTTAACAAATAATAAAAATTCAAATACTTTCTTCCGAATTCTGGAAGTATAAACAGGTACATTGTGCGAGAGAGAATGAAATAAAAAGATTCTGAAAAATTTGTAAATAAATCATAAAAGGATTATACACAAGTACAAAAAATAGAAAACACTAGAAATTATATAAAACTTTAATCACAAGTAATACAAGAAATGACAATAGAGCCAATTTCCCTAAATGATACACCACCACTCCACCCTCTCAGGGTAGCAATGCCAGTCACACAAAAATGCGTTTTTCATGTAATTAGACCATTTCCCATAACCATGTCCAGCCTACCACAAACTACTACTAATAATGCCAGGTATTTTCAAGATGTTTAACACTTTTAATATTATTATTGCAACATAAAATCATTAATTAACTAATTAATAATGAACCGAAACAAATAATAAACTAATAAAACAACAACAGGAATACAATTATCTTTTTTTATTATTACTAACACTTTAATCTTTTTAAAATAAAAATTTTAAGAATATTTTCCCCATATTATAAGTATGTACTTAAAAAAATCCACGTGGGGTTGTAGTCCATATTTCAACAAGTTTTTAAAACATAGGTTTTTTTGTTAGATATTGTAATTCATTATCCTTTTTAAAAGATAAAAAGTATACATAATGTAATCGTATGAAGAAGTGTTTGTGTCAGTTGACAGGCTACATTTATTTGTAATAATGATAAGATTACACTGGGTGTCAAAAAAGTCTGGAAAGCCTGAATTAAAAATACAAAACTAAGTGTGACTAATAGGTAAAGCCCAAGCCAATTGCTGTGAGCGCTTGGCTACGCATGCGCATACTAGCATACCCCTCCGACCTAAAGTTAAAAGTACAGTCAGTGTTGTTGAAAATTGACAACACCCATTGTATTTTGTAGGCAGCTGTTCCATTGTTGATTACATACACTGCACTTTTGCAGTGAATACAAGACTATACTAATGCAGACGCACGTTTTTCCCAGCACTCTCCTTACGAAAACCAGGCTACCACATTATTACGTACGCTTGACCCCTTATGCATATCATTATCCCCATTACTTCTTCATTTCTCTCTAAAAAGCCGAAGAATTTTAGAACAAAATAATTTAAAATTAATAATTACAAAATAATAGCTATAATTTTGGATAAAAAATAAATTTGAAGAATTTTGTCAAAGTATTTTTATATATATTGTAAACATCTTTTTCCCTGAAAATGGTTCAGTTTCTTGTTGCTGTTTAGGTCATCATTTGAAAGACTGGTTTGAACCTCCAGAGGCTATGCTAAGTAAAGCGAGGAGTGAGGTGGTTTACCATTGTATTTCTCACTGAGTGGGACAGTATGCTTATCAGCATGCCGGGCCCTCTGTAAAACATCTACTTTCTGCTCTGCATATGACACCTTCACTTCATTCACCATAGGGTCTGGCTGCATAATTATGAAATTCACTACTATCAGAGGAGATGACTCTTGACTAGTGTCTTATACACCTCTACCTCTTCTCTTCTTAAATGCATCAGTCATGTAAGTGACTAACCAAGTGATAAGAAATAGAACTATTTTTATAGCCCTGAAACTAGCAAATCGAGTTCAAATAGTTAACAATCTACCTGCATGTTATGGGCATTTAACCTCTTTACCATTCAAAAAAACTATTGCAAAAGAAAAATGGAATTGGAGAAGTCAAAAATAAAACGAGCGTTTAAAAAGACCGAATAGGCGACTCAGAAAAGTCCCATGAAGCCTCAAACCCACAGATGAAGGCTTAAATACACAGACACAACTGTAATATAGAAAACATGAATCCTCCCATCTTTAAGTTTCGCCCAAAACACCCTCTACAAAAATTTTGACGATTCCAGAAAATTTTTCAGAAAACGGGAATTCATACAAAACTGCATCCAATATGGTGGTATCTGGACGGAGAGGTGGCATGACGACTGCACCCCTTTTTAAGACGGCAGGCCGTCTATTACCTAGTCACAATCAGTTTTATATAATTCGTTCACAGATTTTTTTGGACACCCGTTAGTTCTTTACATAGTAGATTATTTCCATATATGTGCATGAAGTAAATAGTTTTTTATAAGTGGTTTGTAGTTTATATCAATATCTGTGTTAGTGATAATCCTTACAATATAATTATAGACTACATAAAATATTTAGGATAAATAATCCTAGGATTAAGTAACGACCACAAGCAACTTTTTAAGTACCATAATTTTTTAAAGTATTACCTTTTTATACTAAGTAACAATAACTTGTCAAGTGTAATAAATTCAAATTTGAAAATTTTATCAATTTTATTTCGTTGTTAATAAAATTATTGTCGGAGAGGACAAAGAAAGATAAAACTGTCAAATGTTTTTATGCCTAGCCAATTTATTATTATTACTTTAAATCTCGGTTTTTGATTATTTGACATGTACGTAAACACTTGTATAGTTAAAATGACAATAGACTACATTAATCTTCTTAGGTCAAAAATTCAATTGTCAATAGATTTTTCATTTATAATATTCAGATTTTCCATGAATTACTATACAGTAGAACCCCGATAATTCGTCACCTTCGGGACCGAGGAGGTGACGAATGAACGAAAAAGACGAATAATTATCAAATAGCCGTTTTATTACTTACTATTTCCAAATGCGAAATTTTAAAAATTTATCATTTAGAAACATATATCAAAACCACTGTTTATAGACATGTATATTTTTTAAGATTAATCAACCACTGAGAGATTTATCTTGGCGACCGGGGGTCCATCTTGTTGTCATGCCCCACCGATACGCGAGTAAACTCAATCGGCGGTACCAGCGTTATCAGACATTTTTTTACTTACTAACTATTCCCAAATACGAAATTTTAAAATTTTATTACCTAGAAACATATATCATATTACTTTTAATAGACCTGTATATTTTTACTTTCTCTTGCCTATATGAATATATAGGAAGGAAAGTGTTGTTTTCATGTCGATTTTTTGAAATCGAGTTTTTACCGAATCTACACGTTTTCAGACCCCCTGAATAAAAAAACAACATGTTTTTAGGGATTGGTCTGTGCGTGTGCGTGTGTGTGTGTGTGTGAACAGAATATCTCAAGAACAGAACATCGTTCGAATTTGAAACTTAAAACCTAAGTTACTCACCACTACCCGACCCGACAAGAACATTTCATCAAAATCGGTCAACCGGAAGTAGTAGTTTATTCGTGTTTACTTTTTTGCGATTTTCTCAAAAACGGACCCTACGATTTTTTTAAATTAAAATCGTCTCATTTACTACATTTTTTATGCTTAAGAAGATCGGTAGGCGCCGTGTCTACTGAAATTCTTGAAGAGGCGGTTTTCACGTAAAAAAATTGTTTTTTTAAGATTTCGGCTTTAATATGCATTTCAGCACAAAAATTTTTACAATAAAAGTAGTAGACAATTTAAAATCCTACAACTTTTATTTCTAACATTTTTTATATAACGCTTAGTTTAGCGGAAATTAGCGATTTTCTGTGTTTTTCTAACGAAACCGTGTGAAAAATTGATTTTTTAGGATTTCGGCCTTAGTATGCATATTACGACAAAAGTGTATGTAATTAAATTTATAGGAAATTAAAAGATCTACAACTTTTGTAAATAACATTTTTCTGTATAGAGCCTAGTTTAGCGTAAAAGAGTGATTTTTCGTATTTATAAGCCAAACTGAGGTTAATTTTCATTTTGCGTCTTTCAATCACGATTAAAATTAAGTTATGTTTTTGAGGTTAGTTTTTTGTTTATTTCTAATGTTTTATTACTAATATTAGGTTATATTGTTTCTTATTTGCATTGGCAAGAGAAAGTCGTGTGAGTGTTTCACACCAGATTGTTTTAAGATTAAAACAACCAACGAGAGTTATTTTGGCGATCGGGAGTCATCTTGTTGTCATGCCTCACCGATACGCGAGTACACCGAAGCGGCGGTACTAGCGTACCAGACACATATATTTTTACTACCTGTTCCCAAATACGAAATTTCAAAAAATTTACTAAAAATTTATCACCCAGGAATACATTTCAAAACACTTTTTATAAAACTGAATAATTTTTAAGATTAAAACAACCACCGGGAGGCCATCTTGTTGTCATGCCCCACCAATACGCAACTACACCAAAGAGGCGGTACCAGCGTACCAAACATATTTTTATTTTTTACTAACTATTCCCAGACACGAAATTTTAAAAATTTACTTAAAATTTATCACCTAGAAACACATTCCAAAACACTTTTTATCTTCTTCTTCAGGTGCCACCTCCGCTTCGAAGGTTGGCAATCATCAGAGCGATTTTTATCTTTGATGTCACAGCCCTAAACAATTCGTTGTTGCTGCAACCATACCAATCTCTTAGGTTTTTCAGCCAGGATTTCCGTCTTCTTCCCAAGGATCTCCCTCCTTGGATTTTCCCCTGGAAAATCACTTGTTATATTTTATATTTTTCTCCCCTCATGACATGTCCCATATACAATAATTTTCTTTTCTTCACTGTTAATAGTACTTCTCTTTCTTTATGCATACGTCTCAACACCTCCACATTAGTCATCTTTTCCACCCATGAAATCCTCAGAATTCGCCGGCACAGCCACATTTCAAATGCATCCAGTCTCCTTTCATCAATCTTCTTCACTTTTTATAAAACTGTATAATTTTTAAGATAAAAACAACCGCCGGGAGGCCATCTTGTTGTCATGCCCCACCGATACGCAAGTTCACTGAGAGGCGGTACCAGTGTACCAAACATTTTTTTTACTTACTATTCCCAAATACGACATTTTAAAAACTTTTCCTTAAAATTTATCACCTGGAAACATATTAAGTACCAATGTTGTTTTCTAAGAAAAATCACAAATTTTCCAGTGGGTGAGAGGGAATTATCGGATGTGACGAATTAACGGGGTTTTACTGTATTTTGTAACACCTACATCTAAATTCGTTCGGGATCTGGTATAATAAATAATATACAAACTTCCTTTAAACTTTTAACAATTATTGATTGATAAAAATAATAATAATAAATTAATTATTGAACTGAGCATACTTACAAATATAATTAGATTACTTTAATTAGACTAAATTAAATTACTTAACTTTTACTTAAAATAAGTTTGAGTATTTTTACAGGTAAGAAACTGTTCTTTATAGATTAAAACAATAGATTTACCTTTCCATAACCACTTGTTACCACCCGTACGCACTATTAACGTAACTCAGAACCGGTCCTGTAATGACAGTATATTAATGTCATTTCAGAATGCCCATAAGTCAAAAGTTTACATTTTTTCTCTAGTGTATTTTAGAACTAAGTAATTGTGAACTACCATCCCTACAAAAAGCACATAAGTCTGGTTTTTTTAAGTAATATAGACTAAATATAACTCTAAGGAAAGGCTTAACCTAAAGAATATAAAGTGTTTCCTTTTAATTAAAAAATGAAAGTGGATGTTCTTTTGAAACGTAAGCTCTACTTTCTAGTGGAAGAGGACAAACAAAGATTATATGCAAAAAATATTTTTTTGATGTGTATAACTACTGTTTATGACAACGATGAAAAGCGTGAATAGCCCTGAAAATCAACATTTTTCTTTCTTGTTAAGAATTTTAATTGTTATTATTGCAGAAAGCTATTTTATTTCTCGTTTTAGTTCTGCTTGAAGTTTCGTATATCTTCTGGAATTTGCTCAATTTCCGCTCTATATCCAACTCGGAATCAAATCCCACGTTACACCCTAAATAACGAAAGTGAGATACTCCTCCATGCCGATATTATTCACAACTATTTTTGAACCAACGGGATATTTGCCTTTAAAAACTATTATTTTGGTTTTACAAACGGACATTTTTAAGCTAAAATCTTCACACAGTTTGTGCACTACATGGACCGCCAGTTGAAGATCATCCTCTGTCTCCTGCACAATCCACACGTCATTTGCAAATAAAAGTGCATTAAAATTAATTATAGAAAATTAATTAATTATAATTTTGGATAACGCTTGATAATATCGATAAATGTAAGATAAAAATCTCAGCGTTATTTGATTGGTTATACACAAAGCAAGACAAGAGAAAATTTTGTGTTTTTTCCTAAAGTTAATAGATTAATTATCGCTGAATGAAGAATGAGTCATGAAACTCACACATTAAGAAAAATAATGATGCTTAAATTAAGATAAATAATCAGTAATTACCAATTAAATAAGGCAATAAGCAATAAAATTTATTTTATTGTTAAACAAATTAAATTTTACCGTTGTGGATGTAATAAAAATTAAAAATAACTTATGTAGTTTATTTAAACATTACTTTTACAAAAGATATAAAAAATATAAATAAATTAAGTTGATCAGTATTGATGTCGGGAATTGTGAAGGAATTCATATCCTAGTGTATAAGACCACGTCCAATATTATACTATCTTCTATGACGTCATCATAAAAGGCCACGGTAAACGAAACGTACTGTAAAGATTTTAATGAGAGGAAAAATAAGATAATAAAACTTATCAATGATAAGTTTTAAAAAGATATCCACAATTATTACTTTATTTTAAATGTTCTAGTTAATTAAAGACGGTCATAAATTAATTCCAATTTCATTTAACCATTTAAAGTAATGGTAAAATCATACTTAACTCTTGGTTTAATGCATGTTCTAATTAAGGAAGATTGCCTGACAAACAAATCAGTTTTAAATCAGTTTTATTAAGATAAATGAAACTGTAATTTATATCCGACTATATGAAAATAAGTTATCAATACTTACAATAACTTCATCTTCGTTACTATAATATGCGATGAATTTTTATTTTAAATTTCCCTGAAAATATTTAACTTAAGGATGACTCGATGAAATTTTTGAGAAAATATTTCCTTAAGATGTTAGTAATAGAAAAATGTGTAACTTATTACTAAATAAATATTGAAAATATTGACTTGCACAAAAATCCCTGTCATAAATAATTTATCTATGATTTATTTTCCGATCATTGGAAAAATTATAACGGAATAAATGTATCTACTTTCTGTGAGTTTTTTAAAGAATAAATTGAATAAAAACCATTAAATTATTTTTACATGTTCCCTGGTTAGATAAAGTAGGTAACGAAACTATACGCGCCGAGTCAAATGTTCAGTCACTGTAACGTAAGAATGTATAAATTAAATTCATGAAAATAAGTTAAATTAAAACTAGAATTTTCACATGCCAGCGCACAGACTTTTTCTATGAGCATATAAATATAAAACTAAAGGGAGTAAGGCTTGGGAAGGCCTAAAAGAGATGGATACTGGAACAGACAGACCATTGAGCCTAATCCTTGACGGATGATGATGATATACGGATGAATACTATACCAGTGTACTTTGTTGGTTGGGGTTCAATTAACCATACCCTCTCAAGAATGGTCGGCCTGATTCTGTACAGGACTACGCCTCATTTAAACGTCAAACATATCGTCCTTACCTCATTGAGTCAAAGGACTGATTTATTATTCTTATATTATACAGATTGCAATATACACATATTAGGGATTATTAAAACAATAATAATTGTCATCAGCTAGCCCTTAATTAGCGTCCATTGCATCCATTGCTGGATGAAGCCCTCCCTTACGACCGTCCATTTTTCCTACTTTGAGTTGTCTGCGTCCAGTGCCGGCTACTCGCTTGACATCGTCGGTCCAACGTGTCGGAAGTATTCCTCTACATCGCATGTCTGCTCTTGGCCTCCTTTTCTACGGCCTCTTTGTCCTTCTCCCATCTGTTATCCGGGCCACATGATCTGCCGAATTTCACTTTAACAGGACAATCTGTGTAGTAACATCAATGACACCTGTTTTTCGACGTAGATCTTCGTACTAATATGCTCCCGTAATGGTACGCCAAGCATCAATCCAACCTTTGTTAGTTCACTCTAAATTTCGTAGCAGAAGTGATGGTCAAAGTCATTCAGCATCAAATGTTGTAAGTAGAAGCACACATTAGTTGAAAACGGTTTTTAGATAGATCGGTATGTTATTTCTAATGATCTCATAGGTCGCCTGGGAGAGAGTTATTTTTATCTCAATTTCACATGTTTAGATTGTTGTCTCTGGTAATCTGAATTTCGTAATCAAAATAAGTATATTTTTCAACAACTGCCAACTTATTGTTCCCGATAGTAATTTCTTTATTTCGAATCATTTTACTTTATACCTTACAGATATCTACTTGAAATTTTGTAAAAAGGAATTATTTTAGAACCTTCTGGAATAAAAAAAAACTCGGGAGAGCTCGAACTTCAACTTTGTATATTGTTAAAAAAAAAATTCAAATTTATAAAATTCAAATTAATCAATTCCAATTTAATCTAGATATCTACTTGAAATTTTATAAAAAGAATTTTTTTGGAACCCTCTGGAATAATAAAACTCGGACAAGCTCGAACTTCAACTTTGTATATTGCTAATAATCATAGCTGCTTTTCATTGCTTTCGTGGCTTGCATCGGCTTCAGTTTTAACAAGAACACCTGGCGGTATTTATTCATTTATCATGTAGTCTTGTACCTTTTACCACAACATACTCTCCTAACCTGTGTAACTTAATCTCTTGTTGCATCTTTGTAAAGCTAAATGATTTTGGTTAGTCTGGAGATACAAAAACATCTAAATTAACTTGAAGATTAAAAATTACTTCAATGGATTGTAATAACCTATAACAATGAAGATAATTTTAATCTGTGGGTTTATATGTTATTCCACAATTGAAAAAAGAAGTTACTTTTCTTTATAATAAGCACTGTAAAATCAGGAAAGAGCTACCTATGTGGAAAAATTTGGTTTGGACATTACAAAAGCTACCAACTTTTTTTCTAATACGGTAACATTTTTCCTGTATAAAAGAGTTTGCATTCAGGCATCTGCGTTCATCAGTTCTAATACTGGACTATTAGCCTACATTATATTGAGGTAGGGGGTACCGCTTAAATTTATCTCGGCAAAAATTTCAATTGGTGTGATAAGAAATAAGTGGAAACAGATAACGATTAAATGTTTTTGCCAAAAGTGTGTCAAAAAATTTCTTGCGTTTGTTAAAAATATAATTATACCTATTTATTAAAACAAAAATTTTAAAATACATCCTTTTTGTATTTTAAGGTTTTCCGGTTAATTTTAAGTCCTATCAACATCTTGCTTAATTTTGGCTACGTGGTATACGGAACAACGCGATAAATTTGACCTCCTAGCCGAAATCGAACCTTCCGCTTTGAATTTCAGCACGCTTACCACTACGCCACGGAGGCGGTTTCATATTAGGTTTTTAATTTTATCAATGTGATTAATCTCCTCCTCCTCCTCCTCCTCCTCCTCCTCCTCCTCCTCCTTCTCCTTCTTCCAAAAATCCTTAGGCATAAGCCTGTTCCTAACTCACATAATTATAATTCCATCTTTTCGTAGGTTTTCAACATCTCTCTTCCTATTTGGATAATACCATGGGGCTTCAGATGATATTTGTGCTGACATCCTTTCCATGTGTTGTCCACAACTTTCATAATATTCTTTTATCTTCTTATCCAAGTTGTAGGTAATAAATTCCAATGCTACATCTTCATTTCTTTTTCTATACGATTGAATACAACCTTTTGTTCTTCGTAAAAGATTCATCTCTGCTGTTTGGATTTCCTGTTCATGTGACTTCGTAGTTCATGCCTTGAATCCATAAATACTTTGGGTTACCATAAATTTACAAAACTTTATTTTTGTTTCATTCCTAAGTGATTAATTATTTAAAATCATTTTTAAAGAAATTGAAACTAATTTTTCTGATAATAGCCTTAGGCCGGATAGTGTAGTGATCGGCGCAACTAGCTTCTCTGCCAGGGATCCCGGGTTTGATTCCCAGTCAGGTCTGGCATTTTTTCATCTTTATAAATAACTACCTATGCCAAAGCCAAGGCATAATAAATTTAAAAAATGCAGATTTTTTATTCATATTTAATCTTTACTTAATCATTGAATTATATTTAAGTTAAGAGTTTAGCAACGCGAGTTTGTTTCAACGTTTTTTGGAGTGTTTACTGCGAAGTAAAATATTCAAGAACTTTAAATAATACATTTGTTATTTGATTTCAGTGTACAAGCCACTTTATTATTTTTTTTAAATTATTATAATTTCCAATTTTCCTGCATTTTAGCTGAAACAGCAAATCGTGTAGTTAGATTGCCATGTGCAAAAAACGCAGTAAAAATCTCATGACATGAAATCACATTTTTTTTAATAACAATAATTTGTGGGCATGATTTAATTAGAGAAATGTATCTCCACCACTCCGATTTAAATTATTTTACATCTTTCACTTGTACGTAGTACCGCTTAAAGAAAATACGGAATTTACAATTCAAAATAAAAACTCTACAACGTATTACCTTCACGGATATTTATTTGTAGCACGTTTTAGTTTTGTTTATGCACGAAACCAAACCATCCGTAGAAATGTATAACATCATTCTTTATGTTTGTTCACTCGGAAGATTTTATTTATATTTGGTCGTATGTAATGATTCTAGTGTTAATGCATAAATGGTAGTACGTCTTAAAAAAAATCTGATATTTAAAAATGCAATAAAGTGCCAATTATCCATTTTATTTCGGACGAAGTAAACACGTATAATCATTAATAGAATACGGGTAGCCCATAATATTTTAACGGTAAGTAAAGAAATAAAAAAAAAACTAACTGCACAAGAAAATCAAACTATACAATTTTCACATGCAAAATTAAACGTAAAAAGTGATATTATAACATAAATGTCAGTACAAAAATTGAATTATCATCCTGCAAGAAAATATGGATAGAAAAAGAGCTTTAAGCAGAAGAATATTTTGCTCTCCATTTGAGGGCCTTGTTTGGTAAGATCTCCGGGAAGTTTTTTTTTATTAACCAACAAGATTATAATAGTCATGATGATCTTTAACATCTGAAATGAATAGGAACGCTAAGAAGAAGAACTGTATTGTATTTATTAAAAATTTTGTGTTTTCTTTTGTATCTTTTGAGCAAACGTATATAGGTTTTTAATTTCCTTATATTCCGAGGAATCTCCAAGATATCAACTAAATCAACATCTTGATTTTTCATAAATTTGAGCGCAATCTCTGCCGATTTTAGAGCTTCTAAATACGTAACAGTAGATTCCGGTATTAGTTTAAACTATTTATTATGGTATTCATGTGACTTATCAGTCATTTTCTTCACAATAACGTCACAAACGTTTGAATCATTATTATAAAATAATGTAGTTTAGGTCATCAACTAAAAGGCTGGTTTGCACCTCTAGAGGCTTTACTAGGTAAACGAGTTGTGAGGTTGTTTACGAATTACCTTCTTCACTGAGTGGAAAAATATGGTTATCAGAATGCCAGGCTCTCCGAAAAGTATCTCCTTTCCACCCTGAAAATTATACCTTCACGTCATTCACGACAGGGTCTGCCTGTATAATGAAATTCATTACTCTCAGAAGATATAACCCTTGACTACTATTTTTCAGGGCTGATGAGCTTGGAACGCGCGCATTGCCCCCTACCCACTTAATAGCTAGACAATGACTTGCCAGCAACGTTGCCAATACTTGCTAACCCTGGAACTAACAGAATGAGTGCAAATAATTGAACACTCCACCTGTCTGTTATGGGCAGAATTTGAACGTAATTAATAATTAATAATTTGGGCATATGGAATTCAATTACGGAGCTCAACAAGCCATTTTAACATTGAAATCCTGCAAAAATACCAATCGAAACAACTCAAGATAATCACAGCAGCAACTTGGTACATAATGAACAACATATCACACTGAGTTTTACACGTTCCTACGGTTCAACAATGATCAACACATACAGTACAAAATTGCACCAAAAATGACTTGTATCACATACAAATCACCAGGCCATCTCACTCTTAGACAGTTTAAACGACACTCGCCTTCTGAAACGGAGACATCCTACGGACTTATTTTAAAGCGACAAGATAACATAATAACTTACATCCATCAAGCTCCTTTATTGGGGGATTTCTTCAATCATGACATTATAACAAAGTAATTTCATCTTTCTTTTATTCTACCTAAGAATAGATTTTAGATAGAATTGTTTTAATTATGAAATAAAATGGATTTCCCATTTAATATTAACGCAGTGTAAACATGATTTATTGTATTACTTAATTTTTAAACTTAAAAATTTATTATTATGCATTAAAAAAAAGATTACCTATTACAAAAACCGTACTGAAAATTCCTCTGATAAAATCAGTGCTTTATTGTAACGTAATAAATTCCTATAAAAAGAAAAAATTATTTGAAACTTTTCTGATTCACACAAGTAAGCCTACCCCATTTGTAAAAATTAGATATTTACCATTAATTTTTATCACAAATATTCAATAGAGAATACAATTTTTTATAAATTAGATTGGAAGAAACGTTTGAATTAATGAATTTCCCAAGAAATTTAAATTAGGTAGTTTATAATTAATTAATAGAATAAGATTCGTTCCAGGTTTTAATAACCTAAAGGTCAACTTGACGTTAATCTTCTAGAACTTTATTGCAAAATTACCAATTAATTCTACTGGTTTTGCATTGTAAATTTTTACCTTTTTAATAAAACTGCATTTATCCATAATTTATTATGTCTGTGTAATGCAATTTTCTGTTCTAATTAAAAAAGAAAATGGATTTCCCATTCAATATTAAAGCAGTGTAAGCATGATTTATTATGTTACTTAATTTTTAGGCTTAAAAATTTATTGTTATGGAAGATAAAATTCTCAAGTTATTTTTAGTGGTAGATATTGGCATCTATAAGAATAATAATAAATATAAAAGAAATATAATATAAAATATCAGATGGCAACACTCACACGAGTTTCTCTTGCTAATGTAAATAATTAAAAATAGGTATAATCTACGTTGAGTAAACAATGTAAAACTACAAAGATACTGTAATCTAATTTTAATCATGATTGAATGACGCTAAATGAAAATCAATCTTTTTAACGTAAAAATACGGAAAATCACTAATTTGACGCTAAACTAAGCGCTTTTAAAAGAATGCTTGAAATAAAAGCTAGTAGGTCCTGCTAGAACTAGCACCTAGTAAACTATTCGTGGGAATAGACCTTTAAAAAGGAAAACATTTTTACCAATTCCAATGAGAAAGTACTGAAAATCAATCACAAATTGATGCTTAACTAAGCTATAAAACTGTAGAAAAACTGTTTGCCATAAATTTGTAAGTAGTACAACTTTAATTTTATACACTTTTGCCCTAAAATTAATATTAAGGACGCAATCTTAAAAATTTTAAAGAAAATCGTAGGAGCCGTTTTTAAGATAATCTCAAAAAAGTGGAAGATCATACGAATAAACTACTAATTTTGGTTAACTGATTTTGATGAAAATGTTCGTGTCCGATCCCCTTGTGGTATACCTTTTAAAATTTTAAATTATTTTATTTTATCAGGCAGTTGTTCTGTCAGTAAACATAAATTAGTATAACTGGTTACTAAGGCAAAGGCGCAATTTAGTTCTCTGTGTGGAAAAGCAGAAATTATTGTACAATTTTTTTATTTCAATTTAGTCTGGATGTTTGTGCTAATTGTGAAAGATTGGTTTTTCCACTGAAGTTTTCTACGAGGTTTTCTGTAATAATAATAATGATTTAAGGCATGACTAACCTAGCCAAAAAAATTTCAAAAATTGGCTCAAAATGCGTTAGAAAAAAAACAATTTTTTTAACTTAATTCGATATTTTTTGTCTTATCTTACTACCAACATAACAGCAAACCATTCTACATTTATGTTTCATTAATAAATCAACATAGGAAACCTATTCCAAAATAGTTGGTCAGGGGATCTAAATTAAATTTTTTTAGGTTTGTCCAACTTTACTAAACAACTTATGATATAAATTTAGTAAATAATTTTGAAATATCAAATACAAAATCTTTGATCATACATAAAATAACACTAATTTAACTGAAAAATGGTCAAGAGAAATTTATCGTCTATAAATTTATAAGCTAAAAATAAAATGGAGAAGCGGTTAAATTGAAAAACGGAGTTAAAAATAACTGAAGTAGACCTCTTCTGGAGGTCAAGGTTTTTACTGGATAATGTAACTGCATCATGAAGAAATTATTAGGTAAATGTATTTGCTAGAAAGTTCTAGTGTTAATAACAGAATTTTATAATATTAAAAATCTAATATACCATGGAGTTAATCAAATAGGTTTAAAATTAATATAATAATATTTTTTATGTTACCTTTAATAACAAAACAATTGAAATATTTCGTGAACTTGGATAAAAAAACGAGAAAATATTATTCACGTTAAAACACGTGTAATTGGAAATGCAAACATAATCCTACTGAATTTTTTTTAAATATTAAATTCATCAACAACGTATTACTGAAAATATTATTATATAATTATCAATTATCTGTTTATTAACATTTACAGAATTTACAGAAGATAATTTTAATTTTTTTTAAGTATACACGCATAGTAATCACTTGAACTTATTTTGTAGTAAATGATGAAACATCACTTATGTTCGGGTGACGTACTGCTACGTCACATCGTGGCATCTGGAGTGGGAACAGGTCCGCTGTATTGTATAAAAACAAATGGCTCCCTTCCACCGGCATGCAGTGCTTACTGAGCTCTGAGTCAGTGTAGTTCTATAATACTACGTTAGTATTTATACTACAACTCGTTATTGTGATTTAAATTGTTTGTTAGTTTTGTGTGGAGTGTGCGTGAATTGTATTCACTTATAATTGATAATATTATTGTATTATAAAATAAGTTATACCAACTTACAAGATTGTTTTTGTCAAATCTAGTTTTCGACAACGCTTTTTGTTTAGTTGTTTGTTGCCGCCACAATTCTTTGGTGTATCTACTATTAGCATCGAGTTTCCTAACCACATTTTCCTGATTCATCACATCGTCAAACTGCATAATGCACACCATGATCGACCTTACCGTTTATTTTCTGTTCTTTATAGCATGTTCATCTGGTGCTGTGTTTAGGAAAAAAGGTAAGTTCATTTTTAATTTAAAATTAAGATATTTCTTTAAAAAGAAAATAAAAAAATATTTAATGTTAGAATAAAATGTTAAACACATTCTATTTAGCTCCCGATTTAATTTGCTATTTATATGTTTTTACTAAATTAAAAATATTATTTTAACGGTTTATAAATTTTTACTAAAATAACCGTTATTTTAAATTGGTCTAGAATATTTAAATTACCGTTATTTGAAAGTTATTAGAAACTCTGAAATATTGAAAAATATGATGTACTTTCAAATATTTATTTTGATTCAGTTAATTTTATACAGGTTTTAATTCATTAAATTTAGTTAAAGGTAATTGAACTTCTATCTTTTTTACTTATTCTAAGTCGGTTAGTCCGTGACGCTGACCCTGGTTTACGTGTTACCTACCACACCTGTCTAGAATGGTTTAACCTTACTGTTGCATAAAAAAATAATGGTATACGATAAGATTTAGGTAGTCTATTTTTAAACAAATCAAAATAATTATGGGTTTACTTTAATTAAAATTGGATAAAATTATTGTTTTTATTTTTAAAGCAATTAAAACACAATTATTGTACAATTGACAATAGATTTTTTCAGGATGTTAAGTCTTATCATTAAAACTATCTCACAAATTATGTTCCCAAAATAAAAAACATGTTTGTTTAAAATATTTTTTTTTTTTAAGCAATCAGGTTTTCTATTATATTTTACCACAGATTATACAAATTATTTTCTCATTAAAATAAAAAAATGTATATAATATTTTATTAAAGTTTTTTCAAAATATTTTAAAATCATAAACCTCTTGACCTAAATAACTAAAATATATTGTATAAATTAATATTTTGATTCTCTAAAATTTTTGAGTCTGTAATTTAAAAAATAATATTATGGTTAGATAATGATTTCTGGATACAAACTCTAGTTCAAGGTTTTTGTTACTAAAAACAGTTTTTTTAACTAATTATTAGATAAAATATACTTGTTACTATAATTTTTTTTTTTATTCCTAATTTGTGTGTACGTTGCAATCTGTTCAATTTAGAACAATAAGCAACCCCATGACCCAATGAAATGAGGATGATGTGTATGGCGTGTAAATGAGGTGTAGTCTTGTACAGACCCAGGCCGACCATTCCTGAGAGAGTATGGTTAATTAAACCCCAACCATCAAAGTACACCGGTAACCACTGTCTAGTATTCAAATCCGTATAAAAGTAACTACCTTTACTAGGATTTGAACCAGGAACCTTCGTCTCCGAAAATCAGCTGTTAAACAGCTGATTTTGGCGACGACCTTACCTCTAGACCAACCCGGTGGGTTGTTACTATAATTAATGTTATTTTAATTTTTATCATAGTATTTTTTTCTTCATATTTTCTTTAATTTTTTTATGATTATGTGGTCTAAATTTTTAAATTGAAATAATAACTAACTTGTAAAATTAATTCAGGAAAATTTTCTTTTCTTTTATAAATTTTATGTGATTTTATCCTACATGTATATTCATATTTTTAAAAATCACTGATTTAAAAAAAAATTAAATTGTAACATTTGAACCTGTCTAGATTAAAATCAAATTTCACACAAAATGTGTTGTTATTTACTAAGTTTTAATAAATTTATAAAGAATTTAGTTATGCAGATATTTAAACTCCATCTTTATTATGCATTAGATTAAAAAGGAATCGTTTATTTTTCACAATAAATTCACAGCATCATTGAACTTAAAAAATTATAAAATTATAATTTACTTCTTTTTTTTTAAATTTAATAATTTTATTTATTTTATTATCCTTAACATCTGAATAAGTTTATTAATTAAATTAATTATGTTTTAGGAATGGAACCTGACAACGATAAGACATTACCAGAACCACGTGATTTTAGAATGGAACATGATTTTTTCAAAGTGTTTGAAGATATGCATTTAAAGATGCAAGAGGAAAGTGAAACATTTCCTATGTATAAAAAGAATCGTGATAGTTTATTCAAAACATCATTTCATGAATCTGAAGATGATGATGATAATAATGACGTATTACCATCAGTTTCCAATTCTACTGATAAAGGTAATTTACTAATTTATTTGAAGCTTCATATTTATTTTTAAGAGTAGTAGTGTACAAATTAACTTTAGCACAGATGAATATTAAATTAATTACACAATTGCCCTACACTTACTTATTTGATCACTTCAAAGAGGTTTACTAAATGAACTTGTTTATTAGTTTTCTTTTTTCACTCCATACATTAATTTTTCTAAGTATCATTTAGAGAATATTAAACCCAATTTTCCAAATAACAGTTCTTTGTGAAAGTATAGAAGTCTTTTTCTTTAGGTTCGTTCTCTGAAACTGTTGTTGTTTAAGTCATCAGCCAAAAATCTGGTTTGAATCTCTAAAGACTTTATTAAGTAAAACAAGGACTGAGATGGTTTACTACTGCCTTCCTCACTGAATGGAAAAGTATGCTTATCAGCATTCCAGGCCCTCTGAAAAGCATCTACTTATTACCTCACAAATGACACCTTCACTTAATTCAGCACAGGGTCTGACTGGATAATGAAATCATTAATCTCAGAGGAGATAACTCTGACTAGTCTTTTACACCTTTACATCTTTTGTTCTTAAATAAGTCAGTTGTATAATTGGCTGATCAAGTGATAAGAAACAGAAATATTTTTGGTAGCCCTGGAATTGGCAGATCAAGTGCAAATAATTTAACACTCCACCTGCCTGATATGGGCGATTCCTTAAACTGTAATTTTAATTTAAAGTTACTTTGAAACTTCAAAATTACTTTTTGTAGTAATGACAGACTGAACAAACTGTTACTTATGCCTAAAAATAAAATAAAAAAAACACTCCAAATCTTGGATACATCAGATCTGTTGTAACATTTGCAATCAACATTATGTAGGACAGACCAAACACAATTTCAATTCAAGAATATCGAAACACTCAGCTTATTACAGACACCAAAGTTACGATTAATCAATTTGTTATCGTTATTAGACACCAGCCAGAATGACTGTTCAAGAATTAACATTTGTAAGGCATTTGGAAATTCCAAAAAATACATTTTCGGATAAAAAGGCTGAAAGTTTTATATTTTGATATATTGGATTGATAAAATAACAATTTTAATTTGATTTTATAAATATGTTGTTTTCTGCTGATAAAACATTTTTGTGCCATATTTGTTTACTTAGGTCAATACAGTGGTATTATCTACTAACTGACCTTAATGAATAAATTTAAATTTTTTTTAAAAACTTGCCTTTAAATTCAAACCAATATTATTTAACAAAATTTGAAGCTATTAAGTTGATAAAATTTCATATTAAAGTACATTTTTATTTGTCCCTTTATGAGTCATAAAAGAGGTATTTCTTTAACAAAAAAACTAGTAAATTGTTTTATTGCAAAACCCTACCTATTGTATTAATACATACAATTGATAGAAATACACAACTATGCTATGTAGGCCCTAAGATACTTCTTCTGTACTTCAAGAATCTAAAGTTATAAATTTTAAATAAATCTCTGAAAACATCTGTGTGTTAAATTAACTTGTACATTACTATAATGACATAAATAATTTACAATCAAAATTAACATTATGAAACACTTTGAAACCAAATTCTTTAAGAAATAACTTAAGAAAATTTACATCTTAATTACTGTATATTATTTTAATTTTTTTAATGATTATGTATTTTATAGAAATAATTTATTTGAACAAAAATTTAATACTTTTTATAGAGAAATATTAATTATGAAATTTTATACATTGATCTCATTTAGTAAAAAATTTTGTTTTTAAAAATATGTTTTTCAGTATAAGATAATCTAGGAAAGATACTGCTATCTTAATTAATGTCTTGCTGTTGGTCACGTAATTAAGTTGAGTAATCATTAAAACCAAGTTTCACTATAGTGTTGATTATTTTAAATATCAACTAGTTGATCTTAAAATTTAAAAAATGGCTAATTATGCTGACATAGGATTCCTATTTCCTTACTATTTGTTATCTTGATGCATTAATTTATTTCCTCATACCACGATTAGTCATCAGAAACTAAACAATTGTCTTTGTAAAACATTTGTTTGATAAAATAATTAAATAGCATTTATAGTATATTACTACAAAACATTTTAAAATATTGCGCAAAATATAAACAATGAAATTTTTCGGATGAAATACATCTCATTGAGATAAATAAGATTGCTTCTTTGTTTATATAAACTTGAAATTTATATATTAATCAAACTTTTAAGTTATACTGATAAAAATATGTAAACAAGCTACTGTATAGTAACAATATTAACATAATTACATAATAAAAACACAGTGTAATTAAACTCGTATAAATAATTTGTAAAGTTTTAAATATCGCAAACGTTATAAATTATTAAAATTTTTATATTTTAGCACTTACTTAAATAAAAGATAAAGTCATAAACACCATTCATTAATTCAGTCATAAATATTAATTAAAATCGAGAAAATTATGACTTTGTTTTCTTTTGTTCATAAAATTGTTATCAAATCTCATAAATTTTCATTCATAATACTATTCTAAATAAAATGTCTTTTTTATTGTTTGTTTTGTTTTAAAATATTCTTCTTGAGATTTTTTTAAATTAAATTAAATAGTACACCTTATTATTTTAAAAGTAAATATTAATTAAAATATTTAACTTTGAATTAATGTGAAAAGATGTTGATAGTGGTTGTAAATTATTTAAATATATTTATTGATAAAAATTTTTATTATAATATTTAATTAGAATTATTTTAATTAATTAATTAATATATAAGTAGATTATTTTATCATAGTGCTTATTAAAAACAAGTTTTTAGTTTTCAGTTTAGGAAGTAGTTTGTATTAGCCTACTTAAAATAGATAGCTTATAACTTTCTCTATCATCTGTCAATCAGGTTATTTAAATTCTATTTTTAGTTTAAATTACTCATCGATTAATTACACATAACTTAGAAATCGTATAAATAAGAAAATAGCTATAAATTATTATCAATTATATTTACCAGGTGGTCAAAAAAATAAATCTGTTGGTCTAACAATTTTGTAGTAAATATAAAATTAATCGAAAATTAATTTTTCAAATGGTTTTGTTCTATATAGAATGGTCAATTATTATAATTATCATTATTAAATTACGAATAACAACTGTATTTTTAAAGTATTTTCTTGTTAAAATTAACATTGTATGATTTGTTACCTAATTGGTACAGTGGTAGAATGTTTGGATTATGAAACAGAAAGTCGTGCCTTTGGTACTTAGATGAGATTTAATAACTTGTAATCTACTGGTACAGTTTCTAAACCAATTTCAATCAAAAATGACCAAACAGTTAATGTATTGTAAATCAAGTACCGCTTAATATATTATTAACTAATGCATTAGTGAAGATCCAGATTATACCAAATAGGCTTAAAATTTTGGTATAAATTAATGAAACTACATTTGTGTGTTATATTAAAGGAACCTACTCTATTCAAAATTGAAGTATATAACTTAAAATACAATATTAGTCATATATTTTCTGTTTAAAGACAGTATGTGAAATAATAAAGATAAAATACCATATTGCTTATTGAAATTACTAATATGTATCAGTAAAAATTTATTAAGTACAGTTATATTATTAGGTGGTTGTAAACCATTGACTAGAGGCTGAAAAAATTGTATATCATATATTATGTAGATGTGTTTGTTTTAATCCCTAGAACACCATATTCTTCTTCTTCACTCCATGTTATTAGCCACCTCCCCCGGTTTTGGAAACCATCTCCTTCTCAGCTGTCAAAAATTTCTCTTACCGATGGGTTTGTACTCGTGAACTAAACGGTGCAAGTGATTTTCCCTTATCTGTTCCAAATGAGCTGTAACTAATAGTAGTCATTGAAGTATACAATGGTATGACGCACACTATAATAAATAAAATTCTCAGTGTTTAGTTGATACTCGATAAAAATAAGTTAAATTTATACTGTTAATGTATTTAATTAAAGAAATCTGGTATTTTTACTTTCTCTTGCCTCTAGAATATATAGAAAGAAAAGTATTGTTTTCATGTCAATTTTTCGAAATTGAGTTTTCACCGGATATACACGTTTTCAGACCTCCTGAACCCAAAAAACATATTTTTAGCAATTGGTCAATGTGTGTGTGAACAAAATATCTCAAGAACGGACATCAAATGAAGTTCAAACTTAAAACTTAAGTTAGATACCACTGGAGGACCCGACACAAACATTTTCATCAAAATCGGTCAACCGGAAGTAGTAGTATATTTGTGTTATTTTTTACTTTTTTGCGATTTTCTCAAAAATGGCTCTTACAATTTTTTTTTGAATCGCCTCATTTACTACATTTTCTCTGCTCTACTAGATAGGGTAGACACCATGTATGCTGAAATTCTTGGGGAGGCTTGTTCTCTCATTAAAAAATGGGTTTTTTAAGATTGCAGCCGTAATATGCATTTTAACACAAAGTGTATAATAACAGTTGTAGACAATTCAAAAATCTACAATTTTTATTTTGAACATTTTTTTGAATAACACTTAGTTCTAAATCTGTAAGAAATTGATTTTTTTAAGATTTCGGCCGTAGTGTTCATTTTACGACAAAAATGCACATTATTAAATTTATAAAAAATTAAAAGATCTACAACTTTTATATAAAGCATTTTTCTTTGAAGAGCCTAGTTTAGTGGCAAACAGTGATTTTCCACTTTATTTAGCCAAACTAAGGTGCGTTTTCATTTTGCATCATTCACTCATGATTAAAATTAGGTTATGTTTTTTGAGGTTAGTTTTTTTTTATTTCTTATGTTTTATTGCTAATATTAGGTTATATTTTTCTTATTTGCATTTGCAAGAGAAAGTCAATAAAGTTTTACATCAGATATTTTTCTGTAATGAATGAAAGAAATCATCAAAAATTTTAATTTCTCGTTACAAAAACAATTTAAAATTGATCTTGCCTTTTGTACTTTTTATCATTGAAATGTCAATTCCATTTAAAGATGAGTTCATTTGACCCAGCAATATATGATGCTACATTAATATAAATCTATCGTATCGTACGTCTCTACAACTGTTACTCATACAAACATATTAATTAACTCGAATAGTTCTATATATTTTAAACACGTGTAGAGATCTGTCTAATTTAATACAGAGTCAAGGACTATTAAAAATTTATTTCAATAATTTATATGATACACCAAATATTGTTAAAGCTTTCTAAATAATTTCGTGAGACAACCGATTTACATGTATGGTTTATTCTATTTTATATTATAAATTTTACTAACCTTTTTTAAGCTGCCTTTATTTTTTATCACTTAAACGTGTTTCGGTGGATCCACCATCATCAGAGTATATTATATCGTTGGAAACTAAATTTTTTTTTAAATCTATAGAAGATGTAATATCTTCTATAGTTTAAATATAATTTTAAATTTAGTTTCAAACAATATAATATACTCTGATGATGGTAGATTCACCGAAACACAAGAAGTGATAAATAAATAATAAAGGGAGCTTTAAAATGTTTAGTGAAATTTATTATATAAAATAGAATTAATTTCAAGCTTCAGGATGTATTATAAGGATTTATTTTTGAATGTGTATATAGTTTAGTTAATTACTGTGACTGATGAGATATCATTTGAAAATTTACGTCTGCAATAAAAAAATTGTTAAAAGAAATGTACAAAAACTTTCTATTAATAGACAAGGATAAAAGTTTTAAGAGAAAATTGTATCAAAATTAATAAAATAACTCTGTGTTAAAAAACTTTTTGGAAAAGCAGATATTATACAAAAAATTTCATTGTTTAATTTTATAAATTATATTGAATAATGTTCAAAATTTAAATTTTTTTTAAATGTAAAATTGTTGAAACTGCATGTTAGTTATTATAATTTCATTTTTCAAATAACTAATTCATTTTTTGTATAATTGGCAGCTTAAGTCCGAGTCTCAGGGTTGGTTTTAAAACTCAACTCCTGGGGTTGGGATTACCCCGGATTGAATCAGGGGCCCAACTGCAAGAAGCTACGCAAGGACACCTTCGTCTACACATGGGCTTTGCTATTATGCCCCCGAAGGTTCTAATGAATTTTTCTGTTCACAATAATTAAGTTCTAATAATAGTATAGTATTTATTTTTAATTTATAAGTTTATTTTTAATATAATTTAACAACTCTTTAAAAACCACTTAAAAAATTTTACAAGAAAATTTAATTTTTACCTGATTTAATGAATAAATTATTAAGAATTAGATTTAAGTTTTAATTAAATAAACACTAATTTTATTAAAAAGCTTTAAAGCTTTTTAATAAATAAAGCTTTTTAAACGCTATTGGAGATTCTCTTTTAAAGCTTTTGAAATATGTTTATGAATTAAAATTTGAACTTTTGTGAGTTATTTTAAAAAATTTAATGAAATTATTACATTACGATAACAGAAGTTGATATCATCTGCATTTTAATCAAAACTTATCTTTTGCTAACTTAGCAGATTCAGCTAAATTATTATATTATTATGGAAAATCATTAAATTTTTAATTCCTAATTATTAATCTGAACTTACTTACAAAACAGATTAGTTTTTTTGCTGACTCCATGGTGTAGCAACTTTGTACGACAGCCTACAAAGCGGAACACCCTGAATTCGATTCCTGGCTAGAATCTGGAAATTTTAACACGTTAAATCCCATCGTTACAGTCCCAAAACCCAGGGTAGTCGCGAATGACCAAGCTTTTGATGCAACTTTAAATAAACTAAAAAAATTAATCAATGTTTTTTTTTATAAAATTAATAATTCCCATGACAAATATATTTTATTGGAGGAATCTCACATTCCTGTTGCTTGCCTTTCCATCATTTATCTAATTCTTCAACTTCATATTTTCAATGTTCCATTTTTGTATTTATTAAGTCATCATTTACGTTATCATTACTATTACTATTTCTAACATTATTGCTAATATTTCCATGACAATCATACAAAAATATAGACACAAAGAACATAAAAAACATATTATCACTGTTATGAATCACATTGCACTCTTCAATAAATCCACCCTATTCTTGTATTGAAAAAGTTCATTTTATCGCCATTGCGATTCAGTATATTGATATAAGTCAAAGGCGATATATCTGTAATACCATCAGAGGTTATAAAACTAATCAATCTTTTTCACCAAATATTGATAATAATTTGTTAAAAATATTAACTCTGATTTAATTTCTTTATTTTTATTACTAAAACTACATAAATATAGTATTTAATAATAACCCCATTAATATACAATTTTATGGGTGTACTAAACAGTTTTATTATAGGTAATAAAATCCATTAAATAATTGGTTTATTTTATAAGATGCCTATTAGCAATACAATGTATCGTTAGTTTCATTTTGATTACCTTTTTTAGCTGAATCATTTATTTAAGTAAAACAACTTCAATTGTATTATAATGATCAATCAAATATAGAATGTTCTAGTACTTTCTATTTCAGATTTTTTAAAAGGTTTTATATTTCAAATTAGTTATTATTATTATACTGATTGTTTTCTTGTTATGTTTAATTAATCGTTTAAGAATATTTAATATTATTTATTAATCTATTATCGTAATTATATATCATTAATATTAAAAAATAAAAGTTTTAAAAGAGCAAAATATTAATGGTAAGTTTAATTATATAAGATAAATTAATAGATATCAAAGTCTTGATTTATTGTTATTCGTAGAAAAGTAGATTTATTAAAAATAAAATATTTATTATCGTTAAATAGATTATTAGACGATGGTTTTCTGTTTTGTTTTAGCAACTGAAGGTCAAGATGCAGATCCATGGTCCGTAATTTGGTATTTAGGAGCATTCAGTGGATTAATTACATTCTTCCTAGTCGTAACTTGTTCAGAATGGTGTTGTGGTAACCATCTTTATACACGTCATTATGGCGCAAACCATATTTACGCCAATTCATTCACACATACATCTTACAAACCGCCAGAGACTCCTCCGCCACCATATCATTTATTCGCACCACCTTCCTATAACGACAGTATCAAGAATTGTCAAGAAAAACAAAAGCCACCGAAGAAGAGTAATATATTTATTATTCCAATACATCGCATAAGACGAAATTCTAATACTTAAAATAGTTTTTTATGTAAATTTGTGGATTAAGTTACTTGTACCCTCATTGATTTGAGGTTATGCCATGAAATGGTAATCTTTTATAGCTCCCTGTAAATGCCGCTTCTGTTATGAAGATTTCTGCTGCATTTTTGGAGTTTCGAATGATGAGAGGTTTTCATTATACGACATATTTACAATTTTATGTGTAATTACTTTTCTATCTGTAAAGTATTACATAAATATGTTGTTTGAAAATCATTAAACATATTGATGATGATGTAGGAGATGTTAGGGCAATGGAGATACTAAAAAAAAAGACAAAGATATTCCAAGATTAATATTTTTATTATATTTATCGTAGAATTCTGTGTTCATTGCTATTTATTTTTTATTAGGCTACGTCTTTTATATAAGTGATAATAATAATTAGTTTTTCCATTTAATGTACTCGTAGGTATTTTTTTACACAACAAACGTATATAATAGGTATTCTAAGAACACTGATTTACAACAGTAAAAACCACTAAAATTTTTTATCTCATGAAAATAATTTGGTGATATTAATAGCATTTATAACGTTTTAAACGTTTAAATTTGTTAAATAATAGGTACTTGAAAATAATTTTTTTTTTAAATAAGCAATATCATTACTTCAAAAGGTTTACATCGTTAAATTTTTCAATTAAAAATTAAATTTCAGAATTTTAAAGCTGTAAAAATTTATAATTCTTTATACAATGTAATGTAATAAAATATTTTCTCCCAATTCTGGGGCTCTGTGGTTAGAGCATTAGACTGCACACTGCAAAGTGCTAAGTCCTGGGTTTGATTCTTTGATAGGGATACGTCAAAATCATGGATTCTGTATCATAACTCAAAATAATTGCTAATAACCAAAGCAGATGATGTGATTTAAAATATACTAAGAAAAGAAATCTTCCAGTTTTTCTTTAAATTGATTTAAAAAAATTAAAAATATGAAATATTTTATAATTTAAGATACAAAGTACCTTCGTAAACTTGTTAATAATATAAGTTTAAATAACAGTAAAGGTTTCTATCACAATTATTGTTTTGTAGAATGAATAATTTCTATAAAATTTGATATTTTTAATTTTTTTAGTATTGCACAGTTTATTGGTATTTAAAATATTTAATTTAATTAAATAATGTTGTACATTTCATTTCAAATTCCGTATTCATGTTTTATTTGTGCATAAATATATTAACAGTTAAATTTCATGCTAGATATTCCTTCTCGCTGTATTTTTAGAGGTTATAATACCAATCAATCTTTTGAATGGTATTATCAGAATTGAATTTTAAAATATTATTTTGTATAAAAATGTAAAATTGAAATTCTGAAATATTTTTTTTATTTGTGATTATATAAATAGTCTACCTAATAGAAAAATATGTAGACACCATAATAAATTTGAATTGATTATAATCACATCAAAATTTAATTTGAAAAATATTTACTCAAGCCTAAATTATCAGACAAAATTAAAACCAAATAGTATATTAAATCACTTAAAATGATATTTCTTATTTATCAAAGGTTAAAATGTTAAACAGATGAATACAATTAATAAAAATATTGTTTTTAAACGTTACGCAAACAAAATATTAATCATATGTGTTCATTAAAACTGATTTATTTACGAAATATTATTATCAGACAATATGTCTTTAATTTAAAGATAATTCTGTTAACTTAAACAAAAACACAGACATATTTTAATACAAAATGTAATGTTTGCAAATAAAATTAATTTAGTCTATTTTTTTTTTTTAGAGTACAATATTCATTACTGTATGATGATAATGCAGTGTTTTTTTTTTTATAAAAACATTATTTGTATTGTTGTGCCATACTGTAATTAGTTAAAATGAAATTATATGCCTAGTTTATTTTTAACTTTTAATAATATTATTTAGTTTCCAAGAAATATATAATATTTGTTTTTTAATAGTTTGTTGAAAGGTTTTAATTGAAATGGAATTCGAGTGCATATAATTTCAAGTAATTTTGAACTGATTTGTATTACGAGCTCGTACATTCCAGCTTAAGTATGAATTGATGTTTGAAACAGAAAATGGTTTTCATAAAGGTTTATGCTCTCTCTCTTGCTTAAGTGAGGTTTTTTAAGATGTTGAATAAAAATATACATAAGTAATTTATTAGAAGAAGATATTTTTGTATTAAAAATAAGAGTAATAAGTTTATGTTATTTATATATTTATATTACTTGATTTGATACATGTAATTTGTGTTATGTTATTTAGTTTTATATATTTTGTTTTTCTTGATTGAAGTGCTATTTTGTGTTATAGACATTGCTTTAAATATTGTTTTACTTTTTAGTATTTATATAATTAATGTTTTAAGTATTAACTTATTATTTTATTTAGTGATAATAAAAAACCATTTTGCTATTTATTATTTATTTATATATTATTTTGTTCAAGAAATTTGATATTTTGTAATAAGTATCATTTAGTATTATTAAAATATTTAAATTGTTAATAGATGTAATTTTTTATACGGAAAATATTGTGAAAATATTTTTATCGAAGATGAAAATTAATAAATTTGGCCTACATTAGGCTTAATAAATTATAAATATGACTATTTATTTATTTATTGCACTATTCTATATTATATTAATTATATGTAAACCAAATATCATTTGAAAAGATTTTGTTTAAAAAAATCCAATAATACTTTGATTTAAATACTATCCTATACTGTACAAAGTTATTAAAAGTTGCATAGCAATCGAATCCCTGCAAAGAGGTGCTAAGTCATTTTTTAAGATTTTGAGTTAGGTCTGAAAATGGATTCTATAATAATGAATATATCGTTCAATTTTTCTTTGACATTATTTTTAACCTCTTAAAACTTCCAATCCATGCAAAAATGTTCTAAGTCTGTGACATAGAATATTTTTGCATCTAGTGGAGAGTCATTTATCATTTAATGACTTAGAACCTTTTTGCAGTGCCTGATTCTCTTGGGAACTGACTGTAGCTAAAAATAAGAAAAAAATGTTCATTTAAAACATTTTTGGAAACACTTAATTAGCAAGTGTAGGATGGTAAATAATTTTGCTTGGAATTCAGTTTCCAAAGTGAAATAATACGAAAATTTTTAAGGCTTTAAATATGATTCAAACATACGGTTTATAAACTTTAAAGTTGGTACCAGAACTCAATTTTTCATGGGATTAATAATATCTGACATAAAACACAAAAATTAGGGGTCAAAAATAACTTTGATTGTTGTGAAATTTTTTATCACCATGAGACAAATTTTTTTGCCGTGGTATTATAGCAAATGTTTTAAATCAGTCTAAAAAAGAAACCTGACTAGTACCAAAGTGTTGATTAACCTCTTGAGCGACAAGTTAATTTCGAAAATTGATCATAATCTCGCTCTGAAAACCATGCAATAACATATGAATAACAGGTGATGATGCGACAAGAGAGCAGTGCAACCAACTAAGGTTTTTGGTAACACATGTGGCAATTGGGCGTTAAAAGTATTTAAATATATCAAGCTGTGGTGTTAATGTCCACATATGTGTCGACGTGCTTCAAGAGGTTAAGAATAAACATGAAACTACCAGGCATTACAGCTAAAACATGCCTTTACTGGCCTACAGTAACAAATATATTATTGTTACGCAGACTCTCCTTCAATGGTGCGTGTGTGCTAAGGTTAATTAAAAAAAATACATCAATCTACAGATATTTTATGTCTTTATAAACAGCTAACAAACATTTTTGTGATATTCTGTAGTGCTCTTAATGATTGGACAAACAATAACAAAAAATATTCTTTTTTGAGTAAAGTTACACAAGGTAGGCTGTAATTTTTCCCTGAACTGTAGAAAGATTATTAAAACAATGAAAACTTTGCACTTACGTCAATGAAATATATTTTTAATGCCAAGATATTGATCACTGTAATCAATTTTACTTAAAGAAGGATGAGTGTTAGAGTACGTAGGCTCTTTATATTTCATATTATGACCCCCAGTGAGGTCTCCAGAGGTCATTGACATAACAATTAATGGGTACTACTTTATTTGTTCAGTGCATTAATTGCTCAGTTAGTGTTAGGGTTATAAATATAGTAAAAAATTGGTTTGTTTCAATTATTTTAAACCTCATAAAATATTCATTTGGCTATAGTGATAACAGCGAGTCCGTCAATGAATTAGATAATGGAAAAAGATTTCTCAAATTAAAAATTTAACTATTTCATACTTTGAAGATTTACATGGTATTTAATGCGTATATTAATTCAACACAGTACCATTGGATCCTCTTGTGAAATGAAGGATTACAGGAAAAGTTAGGAAAGTCAAAGAGAATATTAGATGAGACAGAAAAAATACATTACTCTAGTATGGATCTCAGCATCAGATGAATGAAAGCCAGTGGCTCAGTAGTGTATGAAACTGGACTCAAAGGAAGAGAATGAAAAAGGGGATGCCTTGCAAAACAGTGGATGAGTGGAGTAATAGAGGTGATAACCAGGAAAGTCCTGCAAGAAGATGATTAGATGTATAGAGAGAATATCCTTTCTGACTTATTTAAACCATTTATCTGACACCTTAAGTCTGTCGTTCAGTGTTTTAAAAATTTGTTTTATCATCTGTTTGTCATCCATTCTATACTGGTGTTCAAAAAATTTGATCTTTTTCTATCATTTCTATTAATAGTTCATTTTCCTCATACGGTTCATCTCAACCACGTAACCTATATTGTCCATCTACTATCTTAGACCCATTTTAATTCCAGTTAGGCGAACAACACTGTTATTAATGTCTACATCAGAAAAAACCATGCTGTTGGACGTTTTAAGGATTCAAGTGGAGTAGTAGAGATGATAACCAGGAGAGTCCTGCAGGAAGATGGTTAGATGGATAAAGAGGCTTGGGGTTTCTGGATGCAAAAGATGGCAATAATTTTTTTTAAAATTCCTAATATGTGTACGTTGCAATCTATTCAATTCAGAACAATAAGCAACCCCATGACCCAATGAGATGAGGATGATGTGTATGACAAGTAAATGGCATGTAGTCTTGTACAGACCCTGGTCGACCATTCCTGAGAGAGTATGGTTAATTGAACCCCAACCATCAAAGTACACCGGCAACCACTGTCTAGTATTCAAATCCGTATAAAAGTAACTACCTTTACTAGGATTTGAATCAGAAACCTTCGTCTCCGGAAATCAGCTGTTAAACAGCTGATTTTGGCGACGACTTTACCTCTAGACCAACCCGGTGGATTGTCCAGGAGAGTCCAGGAGAGTGATGGCAATAATAGCTGTACTAAGTCAAAAAACAACTAACTATTAAATCACTTTTGTATCTACTGATATTTATGTGTAAAAAACTGAAATGATGTCTCATTGCAAAAATTTTATAGTAACACATGTTTAAATTTGTGGGTATGACATGGACCACTGCCAAAGATCACAATAGTTACTTCTTATTATTATAATATACATTTCTACAAATTGTATTTATTTTTGAATTTTTTTTTATTTTTATCTGATGCTTACATAAAAATGTCACTGGACACTGAAAATATTCAATTAATTACAGTAAGAAGTCGATTATCTGAACGTCTATCAACCGGACGGCCGGTTATCCGGATGCCCTTCAGGAAAAATTTGTAAAATACTGTACGTATGTACTATGTACATTTATGTATGTACTAATTTATTTCTGAATTTCGTATACATACAAATTTAAAATACCGTTATCGTATTGAAACGTCATATGTGACAATGTATAAATGCTTTGTTTAATACGCAGAAAATGGAATGAAATGGCTGGAACAGCAACCAGAATGTGACGCTGCAATAGTTTTAATTTTAAAACGACTTCGAGATTTGGCTGCTAGCAAGAGAGTTGCTTCCCTTAAACAAAGAAATATTTCAGATTTTTTTAAAAACTAATTTTGTGTAACACATTTATACTGTACATAATTATGATTTTTAGTGTTTTTAATTTATAGCAGTACTAAATGTTCATTTATTTTGCAAAGTACGATATAGTGAATTGTATGAGTACATAACATTGTTTACGTGTTTTTAAATTTGTGTGTTTAATAAAAATTAAGTTACAAGTACAATAGTGTCGTGTACGTATTGTAGCACAGTTTTCAGTTCTAGCTTCTATAACGTAAAATAAGTTCGGATAATCGACTTCACACTGTATTACCATACGGTTAGTTTTTTTTAATTTTAGTTCTACAAGATTGGGTAAGCGGAATGTCTAGCGATTTTTAAACAGGTTAGTTATGCAGTTCAGAGCATTTTGCACATGACTGATGCAAAAAATCATCTCTGAAATCGTGGATCTGAGATAAAGCTGGAACCGTATATATGAGTTATAACACGTTTACATTTAAGTGTTTTACTGATTATTGATAACATTTTTTGGTGTTACTATAGTATGTGGCCTACTGCATTATGTTTCGTAAAGTTTGAATTTTGTTGATGTGGTAGCACTTTTCGCGCATTAAGATTTAAATACTTAATTTCACGTTATTTCTTAACTACATTTAATATATCATACGAATAACCATATAATATGTATCATAGACCATATATCGTGGAAAATTATGAGAAAAGAAGAACCTGATTTGTTTGTTGCTTTTCTTAATGACATTCATAGTGGTAGGCCTATCGTGTATATGCAGACATAAAAATAATTGAAATACACACATAAATTTAAACTATTTATTTACCTTCCTATAATGTTTAATATCCTTTTTGTATTATTAATTATAGTATTTATTTGCTATTGTAAACTATCGTTTTTTTGTAAATTATCCTTCTAATTGTCCTTATTTTATCTATTTTTCTTTAAAATTATCCTTTCATTGTACAAGTATGCGAAAAGTGCTACCACTTCAACAAATACAAATTTCACTAAACATAACGCATAAATGAGATATAGTATTGTACAGACTCAGGCCAACCATTCCTGAGAAGGTATAGTTAATTGAACTCCAACCATCAACCGGTTTTCTCAATATCCTTTTTGACTTCTTTAAACAATTTATCCGACACCTTAGGTCTATTGTATAGTGTTTTAATAATTTGTTTTGCCACCTGGTTGTCATCCATTCTAAACATGTGTTTATAAAATTTTAATCTCCTTTTTCTAATCATTTTGTTAATTTTCGGTGTACAGTTCTTCTCAACCTCGTAACCTATATTATCCATCTACTATCTTTGGACCCATTTTAATTTTAGTTAGGTGAAAAACACTGTTATTAATATCATGTCATTAGGAAAAAAACATGCATTTAGACATTTTAAGGATGTTTATTATTTTTATAGACATTTACAATTTTAAAATGCCATAATGGAGTAAATAAAGTTGTACAGAATAATATAAGATAATGATAACATCAAAAATACATTAATAGATAAGTGAATACAAACAAATTCTTTTAAAAAAAATAAATATCTATTGAATAACCAACATAATATTTGTTATCAAGAAAAAAATTACATTCATTAGTACTTCATTTATTAATAGTAAAAAACTATTATGAGCTCTCTTTGATAAATATTATCTACAGGCCTGAATAGAAATAAAAAATCTGTTTTCTCAATTTGCATGCATTAATTTACCTTTGCAGAGATATTCAATTATATCTTAGTTCTCTTTAAATATGTTTACACAGGTTAAATAAATAGTTTTATAAATTATTTCCCCAGTCATGTTTTGTGATTTACTTGATCCGATCAAGTCAAAAATGAGTCGATGAATCTTGACAGCTTATTATTACTATTACATAATATTGACTATTGAAATATAACAAATATATCTCATTAAATTATTTGTAATTTTATTTTAAAAACAACAGTATTCTTTATATTTACAATCATATTGATTCATTTTCTATTCCAATTATTAAAATATTTTCTATTTAATTACGCGTACAAGATTATGTACCGTCCCTTTAAGATCTCCAACCTCCACTTTAGGTATGCCAAATTTGAAGCGTAGAAATAATAACTCTTTATCAAACTTAACAATCTTTACCTCATTTCATATATATTTTGATAATTACGACAATTTGTACCGTAATGAATAAATATTCTTTATATGTATCTATTTTTATAATTAAGCATCAATGTGATGACCTCCTCCTCCTTTCAATCTCCAGGTCACACTCCTTAAAACATTTTTATAATAATCCTATTTCTTTAACAACTTACTAGCCGCCTAGCAACCCGATTTTGTTTATACCTTTTATTAAAATTAAATTATTTTTTAATATTTTATTTCCACCAGCTGGGTTTATTTACATTTACATCAATAAGCTAAAATATAAACAGAACCAGCTGTAAAGTCAATTTCGTATCGCTACACTATTATTATAGTTTATTATTGCATTATTAATAATTTTTTTTAATAACATTCTATATAATGAAAATTCATTTTATCCTTTAATTTTTTTATGGTTTTCATATTACAATATTTTTTGCATTGTAAAAGTTGACTCTGGTCGGTGTCTCGATGTAGACAACTGACACTCAAGTTTACCACTCGCTGAACAACTGCTTGATAGACTGATGCATCATCAATATTTATGTAGTTTTATTGGAAAACAGCCCAAAGTAAATTATTCATAAAATATGTGCATGTAATATTTTATAGAAAAACAAATAAAATTTCAGTGAGACACACATCACTATAATAAATATTCTCTACTGTCTTTCCAAGTAAATTTGATTTTTTTCTCTTGAGTGACTGTTCAGTCTCTCACCTAAAAAAAACAGCTCCAAAAAAATTGAAGCCTTACAATACTCTAGACTTGAAAGAAAATTAATTAAAAAAAGAAAAGGAACCATAAAATAGGTATGGGTATTTTTAATAAATTGCAAAAGTTGCCTTGGGAGTCAACCTGTTGAAGCTTCAATTAATTTCAATTACAGAAGTTAGTTTAGTATCAATGATTTTCTGTATTTTTAAGTCCTAGAGAGATTGATTTTCATGTTTAGTCATTCACTGATGTTTAAGATTGGGTTGTTTTTCATTTTACATTGTTTACTAATGATTAAGTATATGATATGTTTCTCATTATTTACATTGGCAAGAGAAAGTTGTGTGAATATTTCACACCAGATGATTTTTAGAAAATATATTTTTGAGTTTATTCTGATTTTAATTGGTTTTGTTTATTTTAGTCTATCTATTAATATGGGTATCAATAAATTTTCTAAAATTTGAACATTTTTACTTGCATAGAATTTCAAACAAAATTTTATGGAAAGAATCGGTAGGTAGACTATATTACGAAGTTTGCAAAAACTTAAAACAATTAAACTGATAACAACTAATAATAAATCAATACACAATTAAAGGTTCAACATGATATTTTAAAAAATCTGTAAGAATACTTTTCAAAATATATGAGAAAAAATTTCACGAGTAATAAATATCACTAATTTGGTAATACATATGATTTAATTTGTTTTTTTTAACTAATGGCGTAAACAAATTTTTTATGAAAAGATTAAAGTAAAATCAAACACCTTTCAAAACCAATAGCCTATGGTTTATAATGAATTAAATCTAATTTATAAGGAAGATTACTCAGCAAATTCTGTTAAGGAATAATAATACACAAAAACAAAAATTGAGATACAATATTGTTTAAGATGAACATTAGTGAAGAGTCAAACTTGGGATGGTTTACAAAGATAAAAAAGTAATTACAGGATACCAGATACTAATAATATTAGCAACTTGAAACATTATTTTTATTTATTATTTATAGATCTTATTACCAATAGATAAAAAACATTTATTATGTAAATTAAATACATTAAAAGAAATTCAAAAAGTACAATACAGGAGATCATTCGGAGAACATGAACCAAACCAAAATATAAATTGTATCTACGTTGTAGTAACTTATTTTTTGATAACAGATCATTGTTTACTTGTTTGTTACATAGAAACCGGTTTTCCAATCGGGCAAAGGCCAAAGTCAAGGTTTGTTTACAAACTATTTTATATAGTCAGTTAAAATTTCTATAGTATCTCATGAGCTATTTTTATAGCTATGAGCTTATATGGGATGGTTTTATATTCGTTCTTTATTATTTATGTGTTTATTTGTCTGCTTTAAGTTAACTAACAACAAGGTTATTGAATAAAATTCAGTGTGTATTTATATAATTTTTTTTAGTATGATTTATTATTGAGATTCACAATAACAGTTTTGTTCTAATAAGATTAAATTCAGTATTACCATATATCATAAAAACATACAAAATATATCAAACGAAGAACTTTGCAAAAACATTGAGACTTAAGAAGGCATAATCATAAAAATAATAGCAAGGTTTTTTTGGACACATGAAACATCTGAACGAAAATCATAAAAATAAAGATTTTCAAAATTTTCAGTGACAACGTTAACAATATACAACAGGAAATAGAACAACTAGGATTTAAATAAACTATATATTTCTATAAAATTAAGTTCAGAAGCAAATTGTATGGACTGGTAATTCTTGCAATGATTAAAGAAACCACTAAAGAGAAATGGCAGCTTCAAGAAGATGCAAGAAATTCTAGATTAGAAAAGATAAAAAATATGTTACAGAAATAAAGATTAAGAGAAACAAATCCAAAAAGGGAGGACATTTGGTAAAAGCTAGAAAAAGTAAATTTGATAAAATGATAGCTTTTATTAGAGAGAAAAGAAAATTGGAGTATGAACATTTTCAATTAACTCGATCAACTGGAAGTAACAGTTTATTCGTAAAATTCTTCTTTCCAATTTTTTCAAAAACAACTCCAAAAATTTTTTTTTTAAAAATCACCTCTTTACTATATTTTTTATGCTCTATAATAATATAGGGTAAGCGCCATGTCTGCTGAAATTCTTAGGAAAGCTGTGCTGTCATGGTAAAAAAATGTTTTTTTCAAGATTGTGGCCTTAATATTCATTTAAGGGAAAAAAGTTATACAATCGAAAATGTAGGAAATTAAAAACCTACAACTTTTATTTCAACTGGTTTTTCTACAACACTTTAGTTAAGCGTTAATTTTAGAGAGTTCTGTATTTTTTTCAATAAAATAGATAAAAAAGGGATTTCTTAAAATTACGGCCTTAGTAAGCATTTTATGACAAAAGTGTATACAATTATTAAAGTTATAGGAAATACAACTTTTATTTCACGCACTGTTTTTTGTACAGAGGTTAGTTTAGCATCAATTAGTGATTTCCGAATTTTAAGGTCTAACACAGGTTGATTTTCATTCACTTAACAATAAAGTTAGGTTATGTTCATCATTTTACTTTGTTTAGTTAACTTATATTTAAACATAGGTTATATTTTCATGGTTTACATTGGCAAAACAAAGTTGTGTGGGTGTTTAACACCAGATTTTTAAATATTTAAGATTATTTTTTCAATTAATAATTAATCCTTTTACAAAGGTAATTGTATACTTTTATGAGCATTTAAGTTCCAAATTCTTCCCAGTCCATCAAATCATGCATTTATCAATACTTTGAACATGTACGCAGAAAAAAATGTTGTGGATAATAGCAGTAAATGATTACTATTTAATTAAATGCTGGAGATATAATTAAGTGTAGAAATAAAATGCTTATAGAGTTAAGCTCTATACTGTAGAGAGCTTGACTATACAATCACATGGGAGAAAGTGCAACAAATCCTTTTTGAGAGTGGAGAAGGTTGATTATACAACTTGATTTAACAGACTAATTAGGGAATACTGATGTCCGTTATTGTGAAAGTATGTTAAATTGAAAATCATTCAGTTTTAACACAATCTGTTACTTATGTTTCTCTCTCTCTCTCTCTCTACATTTTTCAGGTGATTATGTATGTTAGGCAAAATACTTTTATGCAGAATTTCAATGTTCACAATCATAACATGAGAAACAGAAATGATTATTATGTGGCTAATCACTCCACAAAATTGTTTTGAACAAATACCTACTTATGCAGGAAGAAAATTCATGAATAAATTACCCCAATTTTTCAAATGTTGTGATAATTTGCATTCCTTTAAAAAAAATCTGAAAAATTACTTGATCGGTGAAACTTTTTATAGCGTACAAGAATTTCTTTCTTGATAGTAGTGATACATTGTGTGATTCTTATTTATGTAATTCAGGTGTTATAACTGATCTGTCCTACACTCCTCCTGGAGTCTCTTGGATGAAAAAAAATGTGTTAAAGTAAACATTGGATTCACTTGTAGCCTTCTTATTATCATAAATTTCATAAAACTGTACCTTTCAGAAAGAACTTACCTTACAGGAAGAGCTGCAAAGTGTGGTACAATAAAACAACATAAATCGCCGGTTAAAACACTGTGTTTAGTATGCTTTTACCAATACAATATTACTAAATATTAAGCATATTATGGCGAATTTTTTAAAATTACAGTTATTAAATTGCATCACATTGATTTAAAAAAAAACCACAATTAAATGAATAAAATCGTACAAAAATTTAATGAAATTAAAAACAAAAAATTAAGATAATGGGCGGAAAAAATTCAGATGTATACACTGATAACAGTGATGCCAACCCTTCAAAAAATCTACCGTGCATATACGAGGGAAAATAACCAGAAAATAACCTCCGTTTTGAAATAAAAAGTAAACAAGTGAAGATACAAAAACTTTATTATATAGCCTACATATTAAAACTGCAGTTTTTCTCTATTTTTTGACATAGTCGCCAAGCAGATTCAAGCACTTGTCGTACCTTGGAACAGTCTTTAAAATACCCTCTGCATAAAAATCTGCCGCCTGTGATTGTAGCCAACCATTCACGGCGTTTTGAAGCTCTTCGTCATTGGCGAATCGGTGAGATGCAAGCCACCGCTTCATGTTCGAGAACAGGTGAAGGTCACTAGGAGTCAAGTCCGGGCTGTATGGGGAATGATCGAAAACGTCCCATTTAAACTTGGCCAAAAGTTCATTTGTTCTTCGAGCTGTTTGAGGGCGAGCGTTGTCATTCACAAACGCAACACCACGTGCCAGAAGGCCTCGATGCTTGTTTTGGATCGCTCTTCTTAGTCTGTTTAAAGTTTCACAGTAGACAGCAGAAGTGATGGTCGTTCCACGTTCCATAAAATCAACGAGTAAGATGCCCTTAGCATCCCAAAAAACGGTAGCCATAAGTTTCCTCGTCGACAAAGTTTGACGGACTTTCTTTGGCTTGTTTGGAGAAGTAGTATGTCCCCATTGCATTGACTGCTGTTTTGTCTCAGTATTCACATAGGCTACTTAAGTCTCATCGCCAGTAACAATCCTGTTCAAAAATTCTTCTCCTCAAAGTCATACAGAGAAAGAAAAACTATAGCAGAACTCATTCTTTTTGTTTTGTGGTCATCGGTCAGCAGTTTTGGTACCCAACGAGCGCAAAACTTATGGTAGCCTAGTTTTTCTGTCACTATCTCATGTACGAGACTCCAAGAAATTTCAGGAAAATGATGAGAAAGTTCCGAGATTGTGAAATGACAGTCCTCACAAACTTTTTCATTCACTTTGTTCTCTAGGTCGTCAGTGACAAGAGAAGGCCTACCACTTCTTTCATCATCGTGAACGTTTGTTCTTCCATTTTTAAAAAAACGCACCCATAGACGGACTACACCTTCACTCATAATGTTTGGGCCATAAATCGCACGCAATTCACGATGAATTTCGGCCGCTAAGAGATTTTTTGCCCACAGAAATCTTATAACGCCACGCAATTCACACTTGGCGGAATTTTCTATTATGGCACTCATGTTTTGAGGTTATAAAAGGACAACGCACGAACGTATGATGCTCCACCTTGCACAGTTAGAAGCGTACTGAATCACTGCGCGCAGTGATATCAACTCGGCCGCGCTACGAGCACTACTTTTCCTGCTACACATAAACGGAGGTTTTTGTCTGGATAACCCTCGTATAATTAGTTATGGATATCAAAAACTGTTATTGGTAATTTTTCTTCATAAAAATTCAAATTCCTTAGATTTTTGTCATTTTCAACCAGTTTTATTTATTTCTGAGACTAGACCGTTAAATCGTTGAGCACTGACTGGATAAAGCAGCAGCAAACTTCCAGCAATCAGAAAATTACTTCTATTTGATTGGTTAACTTGCTTGCTATTCACTACAAAAGTGAATGTGCTCCTAAGTAATATTACATTTTAAAAATTTATTATAATACATTATTACAGCAGGCATTATTAAACCAGCTCTCCTAAATTTAAAACTACCAAAGTAAAGGAAGCTGCTGAGCTGAATCCATAGTGTAAAATGATTCAGCTCACCAGCTCTTTTAGGTGAAACAGTTAATTGAGTAACATTTAAATGATAAAGGATTATCACCAAAGTTGAAGACAGCGCATGGTAAAGATGTCAGGTCACAGGATACCTAAGCAAGCACACTGGTATGCTCCAGAAGGTAAAAGGGATGTCAATAGACCTAGGAGAAGATGGAGACAGATGATATAGTATGTGAGTTTGGAACAGGCAGCGGCCTAATCTTTGGTTGGAAAAAGAAGACAGTTAATTGAGCTGAATAGCTTCTGAGCTGCCCATCAATCACAATGTGTTATGGCTTCCAGACTCCAATGAAGACACATCGACAAAAGTCGTCAATGTGTCTTACTCATGCACCCACTCACCAATCTGCTAGTCCTGGCAGAAAAAAACACTCATAATTGTCAACCATTTGATAACAGGATATTTAAGAATTATGGAAAAATAAAAACGACAAATGATTGTTACTTCACATCAATATATTTACTTATTATTCATAGAACATTATATTGTTTTATATATTTATATATTTGTTTTGTAATAACATGGATATTGTTATAATATGTAATACAAGGTCTGCTATGTAAGTTAAGTAAATAATACGTTATATTAAGACAAAAACAAAAAGTTAAGTATGAGTTTTTCTTACATTTTTAAGTTAAATGCAAAATTTCTAAAATAAACGTGATATACATTTGTATGAAATATAACAATGAATTTATTTACATTTACAAGTTCAGTATATTAATTTTAAAATAATTAGAAATAAATTTTTAATACAAAGAATTGTTCATATAATTACAACTAGCAGTGTTACTACAAAACAAATTCCGAAAATTGAATACAAATAAATAATTATAATAATAAATAATAATAAACAATTTATCATATAATTATTATAAATATTATGTATAACCATCTCATAATTCTAAGTATTAAATATCTATAATATATTTGTATTGAAATTCAAGACAATAATTACAAAAATTTACATACCTAAAAAAATAATAAATTACAATCAATTTTTTCATAACACCAAAAGTCAACTTTTATAAAAACGAAAAAATCAGATTTGTACTTTTTAGTTTATTTCAAAGTAATACTGTCTACTTGTTAACGATATATAAAAAAATTAACAGAGAAAAATATTTTGAGGTTATATTACAAAAATTACAAATTATATTTTCGAGCATGATTCATTTGTTTACTGGACTAGCTCGTACAATTAATTAAATAAATGGATTTAATATTTTCATACAGCATTACTTCAGTTTTATAAACTGTTTAAAACAAATTAATGATCAACATATAATTTCCTCCGTGTAAAATAATTTATTCAAGTACGAAGAAAGATATCAAAAAATCAAAATGATAAAAATTTGGATAGAAACGTTATACACAATATATAAATTAATATAGAGTACATACAAAAAGAAAAGTTTTTTGTGAGATATAAAAATCATGTACTATAATAAAACAATAGTGTTACCAGAAGACAAAAACACTGAACCATAACGTCTAAGATATACAAAAAGAGTTAGGAAAAGAATAGAGAAGAATTGCGAGGAGAATAAAGGGTTTGCAAGCATAAAGTACCCAAAGAGACATTCTTGCAGAGAATGATAAAAGAAAAGGAACTTGTTTACACTAAAAAAAGAAAATGGAATATCTAGGTCACATTATGCGTGGACCAAGTTATGAAATGCTTCACTTGATAATACACAGTAATATTTAGGGGAAGAGAGTTGTGGGAAGAATTTTGTGGTCAAAGAATCTTCATGACACATTTCATTGTACCTCAGCGAAGCTGTTCAGAGCTGCAATGTCCAAGATCCACGTAGTCATCATGATTGCCAACCTCCGGTCGAAAAGGGCATGATAAGAAGAAGAAGAAGCATAATATTGGGCTTACTTGATTATCTTCTCTATTAATACACCTATCAATCCAGTAAATTTAAAAATAAAGCCAAAATATTGCAGTACATGCTGATCTCTTTCGTTTGGTTCCTACCCATTCCGGATGTTGACCACCACATTAACAATCTGATCTTTATCCTCTACTGTTAAAATTGAACTTACCTACATGCTGGTAACAAAAAAAACATTGATCACATTAACTCACCGATAGTATATCAGTGGTAAAATACAAAAATGTATGTACCCAACACAAGGCAATTTTGTATACTCAGTGCTACTGATGACCATTACTCACAATCAGTATCGAAAAGGAAAAAAATAAGATTTATCTCTTACATATACTACTATTTTGTGATCATATGTGAAAAAAAGAACTGGCAATTATAAATGATAAATATAAGTACACGGAGAAAATTACTAACATTTGTTAACAACAATTTAAATCACACTTTAAACAAATCACTTTTATTACAAACTAATTGCTAAATTAAGGAGATCTATAGGTTTAAAAATTTTACAAAAAAGTTAACTTATATAAATAAAACTAAGAAATCAAATATTAACTGAAACTACTTCAACACTAATAAATGAAATACAAACATAATTCCATACAACTATATATTTTAAAAAAACATAATTAGCTTGAGAATCATACTAATTAAAGTTCAACCAAATTAAACTACATAATAGTTAGACAGTTGTGTTAGGAGAGATATCTGGAAAATTTTAATTGATAAGAACTTGAGAATTTATTAATTAATACAGGTACTTTTTATTTTATTTATGAAAATATAATGAATTTTGTTACACATTTTGATATGAATAAAATTGAAGAACGAAGTCTACATAAATGTATAAAGATAAAAAAGAAAACCATTAACATGCTATTTTAATTTTATAAAATGTAGTATTTGGAAGAGGGTACTTTATTATTACTGTTCAGCTGAAAGCTTGACTTTAAGACTTGGTCAAACACAAAGAGGAAGTTGTATTGTTATGAAAATATCAAATGCTATGAATTAAAATATAAAATTTTTAACCATGGAAAATAACAAACAAAATTGTACTTCTAAATTAGGTTATTATTAAAGTACACCCTCTCCAACCAGGTGAAATTTCCATTCCTGGAAATATTCACAGTTCACGATTTGCAGTAGGCAAATCATTACGTTTACAAAAAATATTAGAATAATAGATGAATACAAAAAAAAAACAATAAAATTTGGTTATAACTAGGTTGGTTTTAACGAAAATCCGGTAATAACGTGTGAACATAGAAAATTTGGTTGGTTTTATATGTTATTAACACATTGTAAAGTCCAATGTACCGAACATGGAATCCAGTTGTAATTAACGAATTACCTTACTTGAAATAATAATAAGACAAAAATATTTTCTATGAAATAAGAAACAAACAGTTTTGCGATACGTATTTTTTGTTAAATTTCGGGAGTCAGCTCATCATGAATTTTTGGTAGAAAGTACTACGCATACTTCAAAGATTTTTTTTAAGTTGCATCAAGATCTGCAGTCATTAGCGACTAAAAAATATGTGAAAAGGTGTAAAAAATTTTTATTTATGATTTTTTAATTAAATGAAGTATTTAGACAAATACTTGTTATTCCGGTAATTGGCTGGGCATGTACGATAATATAGTAGAGAACTACGTAGATATTGTGATGTATAAGGCCCATTTGGCAATAACAAATATCCGGGTATAACAAACAAATAATACCGGTCCCTTGAAGTTCGTTATAACCGAATTGTACTTTATATAAATTTTTATCATTTAAACAGAAAACATAGGTATCTATTATTTTTTTAATAAAAATGTTGCTGGAAGTTATTATACAATACTTATCAAGAATTGTATATAATTTATAATACAATAAAATCAATCATTTTCAAATCATTCAATTTTTTTGCTTAAAAACAATAGAGAACCTAATAAAAAATTTAATTAAATACAAAAACTAAAAGGATATACTGTATTTATTTGCTTTTTGCAAATATATAAGCGATACAGTTGCATACAACAAACGTGAACATTAACCCTTTCAGTGTCGAAACAGTATTTAAAAGTTTGATTTTAAGTGCCATTTAATTTGAATAAGGGTCTACAAAAAGTGCCAGCCCTTATTTCGAAAACTTGCAGGTGTAAGCCTGCCATTGCTGACCAAAATGTCATCGTTAACAGAAAAATAAAATTTCATGTTAAAAATTAATTTTTATTGAGTTCATAAAAAGAGAAATCATTTTAACACTAAATAAAAATATTCAAAATATTTTTTTTTAGTTTATTTAAAGTTGCATCAACAGCTTGGTCATTAGCAACTACTGTGTGTTTTGGTACCTTAACAGTGGTTTTAATGTGTTAAAACCAAACCCTAGCCGAGAATTAAACCCGGGACCTTAAGCTTAGTAGGCTAGCGTGCTAGTCACTACGCCACGGAGGTGGTTTCAAAATACATTATTTCATTAATTTTTGTTTATAAGTAGTATTTTTGGAAATGTTCGCTTATCTGGATGTTGGCACGTCATGGATAACTTACAGATGTCCGGTTAACCAGATGTTATCATTTAAAATATATCAACGTCCTGTTTTTCGGACATTGGTACTGGAAGAGTTAAATCTTCTTTGTTTACACTCAAATTTGAACATGGTACACTTGTGGTTGGAGAGAATTTACTGTATTTTTTATGCATTAAATATTCTTTGAGGGTTCTTTTATTCATTGTATTATTAAACTAAATATTGCATCAACTAAAACATAAGAACTTACATCTTTTGGACAACTGTTTCCAGTATCACTAGTTATTGAAATCATAAATAAACAGTAGCTAAATTGGTCACACAGTAACAAGTAATTTGTTATTTTTAAACCATAAAATTTATATACTTCTAATAGTTCATTCAAACTCTATGCTTACATATGGATAAAATATTTTCATGTATAGTTTGTAAAAGTTCATGCTTAACATTTAATGTTAAATATTTTCGTGCACAATCATTAGCGACCACTACTTAGTTTAGTTATTCTATCAAAATACCTTTTTTAAACATACAAAACTTAAAAAAATGATTTCAGCAGGAATTATTTCCTACAAATAAAATTTTAATAAATAGTTGAAATTTCTAGATGATTTCTTTTCCCCAAACATGCTTACAAAAAATCTCTTACCAAGAGTTAATTATTTATATGCATGTAGTATAATTAAAATTATCAGATCATAAACAAAATTGTCATATCAAAAAACATCTAATTATTTTACCATTAAGCATAAAATAAAATTTGACCATGATACAATTTTTACTAATGCACATTTATATTAAATTCCGAAATAAAACAATTACTATAAATTCTTAATTTTTTTACAAATTATATATCATTAACAAATTAAAATTTTATATTTTAGTTTACACAGATAACAAAAAACAAATAGTTATAAATTATGACACAATTTTTTTTTAGACTTATAAGGAAATATAAAACCTGATATACATATTACAACTGAATAATAACTGAACAGTTTAAAAAATATATAAGAATTCTTTTTAGTAATTATAACTAGATACTTAAATTTTTTTTTTGGACTCAATACCGCTAAATTATTGAAGTAAATAATAAACTTTAAGTAATAGACTCCCAAACAACCAAGATGGTTTGAAATAATATTACATTCAAAATAAAAAGTTTAATGCGTTAATAAATCTACAGCATCGATCAGTACTGTGTGTTGTTTAGGTCATCAGCTGAAAGGCTGGTTTGAACTGGTAGAGGCTTTATAAGTTAAACATGGAGTGAGATGGTTTACTTTATGCCTTCCTCACTGAGTGGAAAAGTATACTTATCAGAACGCCTGCCCTCTAAAAAGCAATTACTTTGCACCCTGCAAATAACACCTTCACTTCATTCACCACAGGGTCTGGCTGGATAATGAAATTCATTACTCTCAAAGGAGATAACTCTGACTAGTGTCTTTTACACCTCTACCTCTTCTGTTCTTAAATGATTCAGTCATATAATTTGCTGACCATGTGATAAGAAACAGAAGTATTTTTTGTAGCCCTGAAACTAGCAGATCGAGTACAAATAATTTAACACTCCACCTAATTGTTATTGGCAAAGATCAGTACTATGTGACATGTTTAAAAATACAACACGTACTTTAATTAGAGTTGAAAAATACAGATCTTGAAATTTTACAATTCAGTGAAAACTAAGAGTTTTATTGAATTCTGATTTAAATATTTTTTAAGCGACTACTTCTTTTGGCGCACCTGGACTGAGTTTTTTTGCAAGCGAAACATCTTCGGTTTGCTGTCACATCACACTCATCTATCAACAATTACCATGGAAACAATTAGGCCTACCATTAATTAATTTTTTTTTTAAATCTTTTTTATTTAATTAGTTAACTTAATTAAGTAGTCACTTCTGTCGGTCAGTCCAGCCACTGCAATTTTTTTTTCTTTTACTACAATGAATTAATTTGTATTAATACACTAATAAATAAAGATTGGTAACTAAACGAAGTTAACTAAAGTATAGTTACCAATCTTTATTTATTAGTGTATTAATACAAATTAATTCATTGTTCAAGTTACAAAATGAAAAAGAAAGTAAATTCATTAGTCAACAGATTCGTGAAGTGAACAGAGAACACAAAACTTCACTGTTTGATGCAATAAAATACTTATTATACCTGATATTTATGAACATAACTACAAAATGTTTTAGTCATCCATGGATTTCATTTCGCTCAATCCACCCTGGATGGTTTGGGAGTTTACAATAAATAAAATAAATGGGAAAATTTTTTACTCTTATTACAGAAATATTGGGTTCAATTAACTGTTATGAAGTAAACGATATTGTTAAAAATCTACAAATAAACTGTAAATAATTTGTAAAAAAATTATTTTCAATTATTTAAAGATGAATAATATAAATTTATAAATACAATGATAAACCCATAAACACATTTAAATTAATTAATAATTTCTAATCACTATAATTAAATTAGAAACAAAGATTATAAGAAAATGTGACTTATACGAAGAATTCACTCACCCCGCTCAAATAAAGGAAAAGAAAATACTCAAAAAATTAAATAACAAAATAATTATTTTAAATTTCAATTATATAGATTAGTAACAAAATACATAAATAAAAAAATTAAAATACTAATGAAATAAATAAATAAATACTTTGTTTTATTATTAATATTTTTACCAAATTAAATATCTTTTATAAAAATAGTAGGCAAGGTTTTTTTTATAAATTGTGCAGTCATTATGAGTGAAACTAGTAACAGATTACTGTAGATGAAACAAATTTTAATTCAATTATCTTTAATGAAACAAATACAATATAATGGAATTATACTTTTTTAATCCTTTTACAGTAATCGACAAGATATCTCACGTCCAATATACTGTGCTAACTGGGCTAAGCAATAGATCTCACACAGTTTAAACTCACTAAACTGTAAATCAAACTTCATAATATACCAATTTCATTAGAATGAAACTGGTAAGTTTATTTGTACATTTTTACCATATGCATGCGTACAGTTATTGTACGATGTTTACAACAGAATCAATAGTTTGCATTAAATTATTCCTAGAATTTCTTTAATCCATTAGAAGTTTAATAGTTTACAGTTAACTAATATAATATATTTTTTCTTATTAGATGATTTACAATGAGTTTTTTTTACTTTTTATGCCTTCTAATAACCGTTTTCTTCTGCTTTTTTTTTACAAAAAAAATGGGCAATTGAAGGCCCTGATTTTGATCAATCGTTTTATTGATGGTTCATGAATGGGTTATCGAGAAGAATTGTGAATTTTCTTTAGTGAAATTAACTATAACTTTAAAAAGGAAATGATGTCCATAATAATAATCTCAACAAAACATTATCAATGTTATAGACATTAAGGCCTACATTATAAATATTTTTTTCTTTGTAAGAGGTGAAAACTTCAAAAACCAATAGTACTAAACGATTTCAATTATAACATTTGTGATTACAGTTTTTTGCTGATGAAACTTAGCTTTGAGTGCTCACCAAAATGAACAATAAGTGATCTGACAATATAACTGTATAGTGGTGGAAGCGATGTAAATTTCTTATTACTCAAAGCTTACAAAATTAACTTTTTTGTAAATTTTATCAGTAAATAAGAATATTGATGGCATTGTCATTTTCTGGTGATGAAGATAACAATAAATATCACAAAATTAAGTGTTTTTTGGTACATCCATATTGGACAGAGAACATGAATAAAAAGGGGTTTCTATTGAAATGAACATTTATCCTGAAAGATTTCTGTCATTTTACTGAACGCACAATTTACTGATGGAAAACTATTTTCCCCATTCATTATCTTAAACTTTTTTGCTGTAGTTGAACACATATAATCATATAAACACAGAAAATTTTCAACAATGGACACAAATTTTACTTTATTAAATTCTGGGTCATCTTTCATTTCACAACACAGAAATTTAAAAAATCAAAGACATCATGATGAAATAAATTTTGTCTTCATTAACTGTAATACAACTGTTACAACATATAATTAGCATGTTATATCACGTAAGTGAGATGACTCATATGCCAACCATTATCAAACTCTCAAATTACTCGTGTCACTATCATATTATAATAGTAAGCGCTCATAACTATTACCCGCTTATAAATTGGTTAACTTTAAAAAAAAACTCAACGCTAATATTTTATTTTATAAAAGTTAATGAATTTAGTACAAAATAAAACATAAATGTAACAAAGATCACTACAATTTCTAAATTTGTAATAAAATGTATAATTATATAATAATATATACAAAAAATATATCAATAATTAAATAAAATTAAGTAAATAAATCACTCAAAATAGGTAATAAAATAATCTAAACTAAAGCATATAAATCTAATATATTATAAACAAAAAAAAAAAAAAAATTAACAAAAATATATTTATGAGTAAGCATACAACAAAAAAGGATACATAATACCATACAAATACACTCAGATCATTTATTTGTCTTTTTTAATGTTTTTATTATAATTAAATAAAAAAAAGTACTTTTATCAATACTGTTTATTATAATGAGGTATACAATAAATGTAATATTTTTTACTTATCAATTTAAATTGATTTTTTACAAAAGAATTTCAAGTTAATACATTAAATAATACATGTAGTAGTAAATAAAAAATACAATTAAGACAGTCTTATAAGTTGTTTCCTAATATTCAAAATTTTTTCCATAAAGAGTAACAACAGGTTTTTCATTTTCAAAAAATATATATACTATGTTCAATAAAAGTGAATTACATGAAAAATTTAGGTACTTTAAATTGTTTCATTTTTACAAAAATATTTTAAAAAATTGTTTTCATTAACAAAAGATACAACAAAAATCATAATGTACTTTAATATTAAAAATAATACAGAAACTGTTATTTTAATAATACTGGTCAACTTTATGTTTAAATGAGCTTAATGAGAGATACACGGAAGCAGGTTTAGATGTGAACATCAAAAGACCACATTATTTGTAATTATTAAGTAGAATGTGAGGATATTTCTGTTAAGGGCACAAAATTGGAACAATTTTATCAAATTATCTGTAAAGTATCAATGAGGACAGTCTAATGGAAATCAGATCAAGAATAAAATAAGCTCTTATACCATTCAGGAAATAAAATTATATACAAACCATTCTGTATAAACAAAGCAAGAGATCTAATACATTGGGCCTTATCTTTAAGGTCCACAATTTTACTCTTGCAACAAAAATTACGCACCTAAGACATTACGTCTTCTCTGTGCTCCTGTATGGTCTAGAGTCTTGGAACTTGGATAAAGCTATCACAAGGAAACTGGAGACATTTGAGATACAGCTGTATAGATAATATTGATGCCCCCATGGACTGCTCAGATTAGAAACATAGGCGTTCTCAAGAGAATGAAGAAATTATTTCCACTATCACCTGTAGGAAGCTCCAATATTTGGGACATATCAAGCGGAATGAATCAAGATATTTGTTACTGCAATTCATTCAGCTAAGTAAGATATGTATGTGGAAAAAGAGGACATGGCAGAAGAAGGGTGTCGTGGCTTCGAAATCTGAGAACTTGGTTTGGAAAAAGATCAGAAGTGGTATTTTATAGTGCAACAAACAAAGTGAAAATTGCTACAATGGTTGCCAACATTCGGAATGGAGAGGTACCTGAAAATGAAAACCATTCAGGAAATTGGATAGAACCTTTATGGTAGACATCAAAATTCCTTCAGAGTTCACTTACTTCGCCACTATGTATTTTCAATTCTGTTATATAGCGTTGAGACTTCGAACAGATGAAATGCCCGAAGGTGTTCAAGATGTGTTGCCACAGTGCAATGTTGAAGTTTCGCGGATGGAAAAATCACTAACTCCAAGAAACTCTATCATACATACAATAGCATTGAAACTGAACCACTGAGATCATTAAAGAAATGAAAAAAGGAATACTTTGGATACAAGATGACAGGTCAGAAACACAGATTATAGTAGAACATCATGCAAGGCAAAACAATGGATAAATGTAAACCAGGTCAACGAAGGTACAACAAATTATCAATAGTGTTGTTTAGGTCAACAGCCGAAAGGCTGGTATGAACCTCTAGAGGTTTTACTAAGTAAAAACGACGAGTGAGGTGGTTTACTCACCTTCCTCACTGAGTGGAAAAGTATGCTTATCAGCATGCCAGGCCCTCCGAAAACCACCCACTTTCCACCCTGCAAATGACACATTCACTTCATTCACCACAAGTCTGGCTGTATAATGAAGTTCATTACTCTCAGAGGAGATAACTCTGACTAGTGTCTTTTACACCTCTACCTCTTCTGTTCTTTACCTCTTCTGTTTCTTTCGTGATAGTTCAGTCATATAATTAGCTGACAATAAGATAAGAAACAGAACTATTTTTTGTAGCCCTGAAACCAACAGATCTAGTTCACTTAATTTAACACTCCGCCTGTTACAGGTATAAATTATCAATATCAAACAAATAGTACAGAATTATCAGAACAATAGAAAAAGATGTTTGAGTAGAATTATTCTCTCTGAGGTGTCATAGAATAAATATCAAACCAGTATTATTAGACATAACAATGTATGTTATATAATAGTAAAAATATGGATGGCTACAAAACATACAATTAGATAAACTGTTTTAGATTCAATATTAAAAATACGTTCAACTGATATATGACATAACATTATGAATAATTAACTTACGATGAATTTTTTATAATTTACGATCTACAAGGTGGGATAAAAAAAATATGGTGAATAATTTTATTATGAACAAAGTGATAAGATTACATCACATTTTAATTAATCTTCTTCAAAGTACTCTCCGTGGCTGGAAATGAACTTATTCCAACGATGATTCCATGATTGGAAGCATTTCTGGAAGGCTTCAGAAGGGCCTTGTCATGGTTCTCTCAATGTCAGGAATGGTGTCAAATTTTTTTCCTTTTAGCAAGGGTTTTATTTTTGGGAAGACCCAAAAGTCATGTAGTGCTAAATCTGGAGAGTATGGTGGATATGGAAAGACAGGAATCTTTTTTTGGCCAAAAACTTGTTGATTAGAAGCTAGGTGCGGTACGGGTCATTGTCGTGATGAAGGGTAAAGCCATTGGTTTTTCTGGCCCATTTCTCTGCACATCGTTTCCCAAACATTTCAGTAAGCCCTTGTAATATTCAGAGTTTACAGTTCTTGGAACGAACTCTGATCACACTATATCCTCATTATAAAAAAAAAAAATGACTGACCATTTGTTCAACAGACTGACACGCCTTCTTAGGGCAAGGAGAGACACTTGTTTTTCAATGGAAACTACATCTTCATCTCAGGTTAATAATAATAAATCCAACTTTCATCTCCAGTTATAATACTGGCCACAAAGTCTGGATCTGCTTCAAGAAAACACTTCAATTTTGTGCTAACTGAGACACGAGTCCACCAGTTCACCAGTCAAAAGGCTGGAAACAAATTTTCACTCACTTGCCTTATTTGAAAATTATTGGTTAAAATGCTTTGCATAGACCTGTACAAGATTTTCAGTTCTTCGGTAAGCTCTTGAATAGTCGTACACAAATTTTGCCACTTTTTGCATGTTTTTGTCTTTTTGAGGTCGAAGGACATTCTGACTACAACCAACTCATGTCTGCCTTTAAATCAACATAATGCCAATACATTGTTTGAAATTATGATGCACGACAGACACGATAAATATGAACTTACTCTTCTGGCTCTGGAAGCCGACTGGTACGTCACAACTTGTTCAAACTTGACACTGACTATCTCAATGAATCTGACAAATTATACTTACTACTTTAAATGGATCTAACATCAGCAGTTAATTCATTAAAACATAATTCACCGTATTTTTTTTATTATACCTCATAGTTTACAATTTAAACACATACAGATTATTGCTTTTAAAAATATATATATGAATTGATTTTTTTTAAAGTACACACAACCCTCTTTCATAAAACAAATTATAGGAATCAAAAGTAAAAAAAATTAAATCAAATTATAGATTTACATACACACCATCCATATCACAACATTTTGGAATTTTTAAACTTTTAGTAATAATTATGAGATGAAAAAATTTTGGGCTAATATATTAAAAATATTTTAAGGTTCATAAAGAGAACAAAATTAAAAATGCGACACAGATATCATTACATTCAAAATTACAATCGCTCATAAAAATAAAAAATGCAATGACTAGAATACAATTCCTTGCAAATCTACAGATCATTTTACATATACAGCAAAATATTCAGAAAATTTTTTAAATGTTACAACACTTATACAAGATAACAACAATAATATAGCCAATCAAAGTATAAACTAAAATTAAAAAAACAGAACGTGAAAAAAGTTGGCAGTGTTCTTCAAATCTTTGGTTATTTTGTTATAATAGTTACTCTTCATGAATCATTTAGCTTATAAAAAAACAAAATATCAAACATTTTTCAGATTTTCTTAAAAAAAAAAACAACGAATTTTGTGAACTTTATGATCTCTCATCTGGTACAGAATTAAGTTATAAACACTCACTGACTACATTATACAAAATTAATAAAATTAATACGGTCTTATTCCCTACTATAAAAAATAAAATGTTTTATTCCATAACAAAAAATGTAATTGTTTTTAACTGTGATTATAATGACACGTTAACTGAATTAACAGTAATTTTTTTAGTATGTACATTAGTCTTCCTCTTAACAGACTCCTCTTCAAACCTCATTGGATTAACCGACGCTTTCCAAGAGGACATGATAAGACTTGACTTCTGCTGCGACAACAAGAGACTGTCGGAAAAAAAACAGACAAGTCACCATACGTCTCTCTGCAACTGATGACTCATCAGTTTCCTAGTGATATGGGGGTCATAGTGCATTGTCTTGCCTGCAGTGCACTTCGTGGTTTGTTGCTGTTATCTGTGTGCCGCATCACAGTCGTATTGAATAGTTGTTATAGTGAACTCTTCCAAAAATGAGTGGAAACGAGTTGAGGTAACAATGAAAGATAAGTTAAAAATTGAACAACTTGAGAAATGTGAATCAGTAAAATTAATCAGTGGTGAATTCGGTGTTGGAGTGAATACGGTTAAGGACTGGCACCGAAACAAGAAAACTATCTAAGATTACCGCACTCAAATCGAGTCTGAACAAGTGCTTTCAACTACATGAACTTCAAAACCAATAAATGAACAGATAGATGAGCGTCGTGGCTATGGTTCATGCAAAAGCGTGGCAAAGGTATGCCTATAAATGGCCCAATTTTGCAAGAAAAGACTGTGATTCTAAATGCCAGTTTGAAAACAGAGGTTTTTCTGGGAAAAATGGAAAATTTTCTGTAAAAGAATTAAGCTAATAACATTATTAGTTCTGATCAAATTAATCTTATAAGGGAATAGTGTCATTAACCTGTTTTTTGACCTGGCACTTTTCACTAGTTCTCCACTACACGGCACTACATATGGCACTCAAAGGGTTAAAGAGCTTCATTTGCTTACAGTTACATCTTTGAAGCGATAATGTACGTAAAGCAAACAACCTTTTTACAGAATTTAATGTTCATACAACCACTATTTATAAGAACCAGAATTGATTACTGAGTTGCTAATCACAACACTAAATTGTTTCAACAAAAACCTACTAATGCAGTATTTCAAGCTTTAAAAAGTTGCAGAGCTTTATGTACCGAGCATTTTTATTACTTTTCAATAACTATAGATTATCTGCATTAGCCATTCCACTCATGGATAATTGAGGTTTTATATATAATTATATTTAACAATTTAATAATTTAATTTAAAAAAAAATTATACACTACACGCGCTGCAAAAAAATAAACCAAATGTATAAAATAAAATCCATAAACATGTATTACAACCCCAACTTAAACAACAAAAATTATTTCACTGTGTATCAACATACATCATCATGTAAGCCAACTTTAAATACATTAGCCCAAAATTTTAATAACCGTTATACAAAATACATATAATTAAGCTTACACACCAACCATCATACATACATACATACGATATCAACACATGTTAACATACACACACATATATAACTAATATCAAATTTAACTTGTACTTTGGTATAATAAAAATTGCACTATGATTTTCATAAGTATAACAAAAAGAAATTAATAAAAAAAAAATTAAATTACATAATATTAAAATTAATCGATATTTCATAGTATACAGACTAACAAAGTAATTATGGTACATACATTCAACATCATCACAAGATTTCTATGCTCTGACTAAAATATAAAAAGAAAATATTTAAAAATTATAATAATTTAAATGCAGTAAAACACCATTTAAATAAATCTGATTCATTCAGATGATCCAAATTAGATTTTACAGAGTATTTAAAATGATGAACTTCAGTCTCAATTTATTTTTTAATCACACAGCTCTGAAGGTATAAGAAAAAATTAAAAAATGAAATCTTTAAAATAAAATCACAATAATTATTGTAGTTACAATGTAATTTTTTTACAAATTATAATAAAGTTTATTTAAAAAAGTATCCAACCTCATTTTGTTATAGACAAACAAATAACAGGAGTATATTATGGACTGGTATATCTATGCAGTTGACTTAAGTGTGCATGCAAAGGTAGTTTACAAGACTGTAAAATCGCGTCAATCGCCTGTAGATATCTGAATATTAAACAATGTCTCCTACAGTATGATTGAACATGATAAACAAAAATACTGCATTAAATTCTGTCAAAAACCTGATCATTTTTAAATTATAAACAGGCCTTTGGAGAGAAGACTTTGAATATCACACAGATAAAGGAGTCATACAACTGGTTTAAAAATGGTGGCACTTCAGTGATCAATGAACCTTGTTCTAGCACACCAACAATAAGTCGAAACAATGAAGTTCACACTTTAGTGACGGAAGATCGACCTATTATCATGCATGAATTGGTACAGATATAGAAATTAGAACTGTTTCACTATTTTCAATTTTGATACAAGATTTGGCTACCTGAAGAGTTGTTGCCAAATTGTTCAGGATGTGTTCTACTGAATAAAAAGTAGTCCTAATTGTCTTAAAATTATCAAACAACTTCTTACTTAACCCTTACATTGTCAACTACCTGTACCTACTAGTACAAAGAATGCGAAGCAAAAATCCAGTTATTTTACCAGGTAATTTTGAAAAATTGTAAAAAATTTCAGAATTGACACAGGAGAAAGATTTTAGTACCATTTTTTACCTTAAATTCAGGCTTTTTTCTGTCACCGCCACCCCGTCTAAATAATCATTTACTGTGTTGCCGGCCTTCAATACTTCTCCTGGCCCTTGTCGGCGCAGCAGAACCTATGGTGGCATACTGACAAAGGGCTTTGTTTCCAAGGCCAAGCAAGTAACCGCCCCCTACCACAGCGCTCTCAGTAGTTATATAAGCGCACTGCACTGAACCGCTCATTATAACTACACTCTACACCTCCGATGAAGATCGACCGACTACATCCACGAGAAGATGCTCTGTGACTTGCAACAGCCAGCAATGCAGCAACCGTCGCCACAGCTCTCACAGTTGCCGCCGCAGCCACGCACTACCTACGCCAGTCTCCTTCGAAACCAGCACAACAGTCCTTCTCAGGATCAATATTTATTAAGGTTTTAACCGGCCCTTTTCAGGGCCATCAACCTGAGCCACGGCTCTTGCCGCAGCCACTTGCTGCCTACATCGGTCTCGAGACCGGAACAATGGTCCTTCTCAGGACCAACTCTTTAAGATTTACACTGGCCCTTTTCAGGGCCATCAACCAACTCTGTCCGCCCCAGCGAACACACAAATAAACGGCCCTTTTCAGGGCCACCAAACAAATAAGGTTTCAACTTGCCACTTAATGTCGCCATCCGGAGACATTTTTTTTTAAACTATGCAAAATAACAATAATTATCCATTCTGTAACAAAATTGTATGAAAGTCACACTGAGAACAGCTGTAAACAAAACAAACATTGCTGTTGGTGTACTCGAAACTATCGATGTTTGTAAGAATCGAAACATGATATATTCGGCTAATATACAGTACACTGTTAGATAGATGCATATACTTACTATCCTTTAAAATATAAACGTGATCTATTGAGAAATATTGAAAATACGGCGTGATATACGAAGAGATGCTTAGCAGTCTTTCGTAAAAATTCAAATCGGCTTTTTGGCGTTACAAGGGGTAAAGACACAGCTTAAAGGTTCCTGATTTAAATCCAGATGATATCATGCAAAATGCAACGACTCAACGTTAAGTAAATTCTTAAGACTTGGTTCCGAAAGTAGCAGGATCAAGAAGGCTACATGAGTGGAGTACCAAAAAGAATATTTTATTGGATATCATTTATTAAAACGTGTTGATGAATAAATAAGTATTTTCCATATGAAAGTTGGATACTTTTTAGAACAAACCTGGTATATATTAAAATTTATAAAGTAAAATCAATATCCATTCTGTTTTTATGAATAAATGATATATTTAGATAATCGATTAATTTTTAATCGCCTAGTTAGAAATAGAGCAATATAAAACTGATTATGAAAAACTGTTCTAATGGATTTGTTATTAACTAATATAAAACTTATTTTTATTAATAACTAATGCTTGTTTCCAGCTTTGTACGTGGAACCTTATAAAACTAACAAGCTTTTTTAACAAGGTACTAGCCATAAACCACTGATAAAAAATACTGTGTGTGATTGAACCCTTATACTTCACAATTCAGAGATTGAAACATTCAAGACGGGTAACTCTAACAATTGGAATTAGGAATCATTTTTCACTATAATATACAAATAATAAATATATAAAATTAAACAGTGACAGCTAAAGCTATGGTAAAGATGCAATGAAAAAACCATATGAACTTCACTGAAAAATTGTAACTGTAACGAAAACACGTTCAAGCAATTTAAATCTATTTTGGAATTAAATCAGAATTGTTTACAAACAGTGTTTTACAATACATAAATAATTTATTTAACATTTATAAATAAATATCTACTTTAAAAATAGATTAACAGTCATTGAAATAAGGTAAATTTTACTATAAATTTATCATGGTAGTAGTACTCTGATTTCATAAGGTTTATTTATACTATTTGTTTTTTAATCCTTTAACATACATCAGTAATTTATAATATCTATAAGAAACAAGTCTTTCATGACAATAGATTTCTACAGAAACGATAAATCTCGTAAAAGAAAATTCAATATAACAATCGAAATTAAACAAAAATTTAGATCTTTTTTAGATATAAATTTATATTTTATGAACAGATTTTTAACCTACATAGTAGTCAAATTAAAAAAAAAATGTGACATACAACGAGCTGAACAATAGTAGTAGGATATTGTGTTAGGATAATGTGCTGTTGTGTTTTGTAAGACAGGTGTAATTTATTACCTGCTGAATGCCGAATAATGGCTAATTTTATTGTTTTTCTAGTGCATTGTAAAAGGTAAATAGTTATATTGTATTCCTTAAGTCAATTATGTTTTATTGTTATTTATTTTTAAAGATTTTTCAAATATTCCACAATGTTTTTATTTATCTGGCATCCTTTTTACCCTTCTAGAATTTTATGGGTCTCATACAAAAGCAGCCGACACGATTATGAAATCAGTTAGCAGGAAACCATTTGTGAAGTCATTCATATTAAGAGTTGGTTAAAGCTAGTTTTGTACATAACATGTTGTGGTTGTAGCAGTTCTCTGTAATGAGCAGTCAGTGTACAATTGTTTTGGTTTGTCAGTAAAGAATTACTTAATTATTTTATTTTGAATGGTCGTTTTCTTTTTAGTTAAGTTTGGTTTAAGTTCTAAAACATATGTAATTAATTTAAGTAAATAATCTGTTAATAAATACTTATTACAAGAGTTTAAAGGAAATTTTATAATTTATAAATAACCAGATCTCAAAAAAACCTGGAATACACATCACAATACAAACGAAAAAATTTTAAATCAATATTTAAACCACATTTGACAGCAGAGAGAATTAAAATGATAATAAATACTACTAAATTACAGTTTTATGATGAAACATTTACTCTATGATATGAAATTAAAAAGTTATATATAAAAGTTTATATAAACATGAGAGAAGTCTTAGACATGAATAAAAAGTATATTAATCTACAGTTCTTTTCAAATACAAACGTTAAAAGTTGAGAAAGCTTTAAACAATCAGACCATCAATCATATAATCAAACTGATTTATCAGTATTGCATTTGAATACAACAACGATTGAAAAATTCATTCATAATGCATCAAAAATAATTTATTTTAACATACAAATAAAACCTTATGAAAACAGTTGATTAAATTATCACATTATAATCATAATAAAATTACAATTATACTATAATAACAACAAAAAACATTTAAATAATAATAATAATAAACAGAAAACAAGTAAACAATAAAAAAAATAACAAATAAATCATCTGAGTGTAATGTATCCCTATAATAACTTGTAAGCATGATCATAAAGATAGAAATGACGTGCAATTGTTAATTTAGAACAATAACTAATCAGGATTAACGATATATACCTGGAAATGTTTTGTACAAGAGCTAGGGTGAGAGAAATATTATTAATATGGCGGATCACAGATCGTAAACAGATCGCTGAATAATCCGCCAGTAGTCACAGGATGACATCGCAGACATCGCAAACGACGCAGAGGTGACGAACGCGGCTCCTGACGACATTCTGTTTGCAGCAGCTTGTGCAACGACCGGTTGTACCGATCGAGTCATCCTCCATCGCAAATTTTTTCAACTTCATCTCGATGTCATCTTCTTCTTCAATCTTCTGACTGCGAGATACTGAAATTTTAAAAAAATAGATAGATATTCGTTTGCTACGTATTTATAAACGTAGCATCATTTCCTCTGATATTACCAGTCAAAACATCTCGCAGAAATTGAGGAATGTTCCAAAAATATATTAAATCCAATGGCACGCTCATCAAAGCTATTTTTAACACTCACAGAGACAAAAATACCTACCTATCTTCATTTTATCATTAAATTACCCAAGAACCTTTTTTTTATTAAATTTTGATAGCATTACGATGAAATTTCATGTTAAAATGGTTCTTCCGTAGATTGTAGAGAATTTAACTTTTGGCACTGATGTCAATAAATTATTTCAATCTCTCCTAATTAGATCTGTTTCATTCGGTAGAAATGGTACAAAAAGACTGTAAAGTGGAAATAATATACCAAGTGCATTAATATACTTCATAATTTTTGCTTAAAAGTTAAGATACTGCTCAGTAATTTTCTTATTTAATTAATGTGATACTATGCTAAGTGATACACACATACATTTGATCAGCATTTGTGGTGGAGAGAGATGTTTTGAATCACTCTGAGGAACAGAGGTGGAAGAGAGGTAAACGCTAAAGATCCCTAAAAGTTGACACGGATAGAAGGATAGGATGAATTGGGATACATGGAGGATGAGATTATAAGATGGGAGGTGGTAACAATAAAAGGAAAACCTTGCTTATATTAAATTGAATTGTATAAATACTTCAGCTGCCTTGATCCATATTTCGTTATGATCTACATCCACGTGTTTCAGATGATCCACCATCATCAGAGTAAATAATATTTTAGAAACTATTTAAAATTAATAGAAGATGTAGTATCTTCAGTCAAGTGACTTATAAAACTATGTGTGTAAATAAAAGTAAAACAAACAATTACCACATTACTAAAAGGTCAAATTATAGCACACAGATACAGCCAATCATACAGATTTATAGATAAAACAAATTTACTGAAATAGAAAATTGAAATTTTCTTTGTATACTGACTTTTGGTGTTTCTGTTTATACGAGTATTATAATATTTCTGTTTATACGTATTTATAAAAATCACCATTTTAACTAAATAAATAAATAAATAAAGTTTGTAAGGCATATCATACAAATACGAGGTGTGGCTATTAAATAACGAGACTGACGTAAAAAAATTTATTTTAATTTTATACATAATCACTTGTTGTCACCTTCAATATACACTCCTTCTCTATCCCTACAACGCTCCATGTGAATTTTCCATTGTTGAAAGCAGTGCTGGAAGTCATCTTCTGTCAGCTCCATCAGGACACGTGCCGCTTTCTTTTTTACAGCTTCCACGGACTCAAATCTTGTCCCTTTTAATACAGATTTCACCTTAGGGAACAGGTAAAAGTCACATGGTGCAAGATCTGGTGAATAAGGTGAATGTTCTAACACTGAGATGCTGTACTTGGCTAGGAACCTCTTGACAGATAACCCAGAATGAGCTGGCGCATTGTCTTGGTGGAGAACCCATGAATAATTGTCCTTCCACATTTCGGGGCGTTTTTCCTTACTCTTTGACGTAGTTTAGAAAGTACCTCAAGGTAATAATATTGATTAATTGTTTGACGTTCAGGAACCCAGTGAAGGTACACAATCCCATGGATATAAAAAAAAACAATCATTGCTTTAAATTTTGACTTGCTCATTTGAGCTTTTTTGGCTCTCGGTGAAGTTCGGCTCTTCCAGTGCAAGGATTGGCGCTTCATTTCCAGATCATAAGTAAAAACCACGTTTTATCAATGTTATTATCATTTCCAAAAAAATTAAATCATTTTCAATCGCGTACGAAGTGTCAGTACAAACATTTTTGCGAGCTTCTTGTTGTTCAAACGTTAGAATTTTAGACACCATTTTAGCACACACTTTTCACATGTTAAAATTGTCATGTAAAATTTGCCGTACACATTCTTTATCAATACCTACAGTTTCACCAATTGCGTGAATACTTAATCGATGGTCAAACCGAATCAAATTACCAACTTTTTCAACATTTTCATCCGTTTTTGACACTGGAGGGCGACCTGGCCACGAATCATCTTCAACGTCTTCTCTGCCATCTTTAAAACGCTTAAACCATTCAAAAACACATGCCCGCAATAAACGTTCACTGCCATACAATTCTTTCAGTAAATTATAAGTTTCAGTAACAGTTTTTCCAAGTTTAAAGTGAAGTTTCACAATAATTTGTTGCTCTACTATTACATTAAACATTTTATCCGGAAAAACAAAAAAACAACAATAACGCGAATGTAGGCTCTGATTAAATGGTGTTGTTTACAGAAGCGAGACCAGCTGCATATTAAAGAGAAAGGTTCACACTAAACAGCTGTTGATTAATGGCAGTTGACGCATGTCTCCTTGATCCACAGCAGTGTCAGTCTCGTTATTTGATAGCCACACCTCGTTTATTACCAAATTATTCTCAAAGAAATGTAAACAACAAAAATCAGGCTCAGTTGCCTCAGGACACCTGTTTGTAACTGGTAAACTAAACACAACAGACAAGAAGAGATTTTAATGTTTCCACTTTTTTTACGTTTAACAAGTTTTACAAATTATTGCTAATGCAAACAATGAAGGGTGACAGGCAAAAAATTAATCAAAAATGCTAGATGGATCCAAGGTGTAGTAGCCAAATTTCTTGGCCTCTACACCAATGAGCCAGCCTTAAAATTTCCTATTCTTCATTAGTTCATCTGAGTAACAGGTGTACAATTGTCCAGCTAGAGTTATGATAAAACTTCTGACAGGTGTAAATCATACTTTACTTGGTAGCTATACTATTTTTCAGTGTTGACGAGCTCTGAACATACACAATGCCCCCTACCCACTTCATAACTAGCCCAATGACATGCCAGCAATGTTGCCATTGCTTGTTCTCATAACTCTGTTGTATATTTTGTCAGCCATTTTTTTGGTCTTTCAATAACAATAATAACAATATTACCCTATGAACATACAACACGCACTTGTACAATGCTACGTTAAGTGTTTGAATTTGAGTGGTGATTACATAGAAAAATGGACTCATTAAAGTTGTAAAATTTTTTTTTTAAATATTTCTACTAATAAAGAGTACAGAAAAACACTTCATTTTCCAAATGACCTTCATAAATTTAAATAAAATAATAAATTAACCACGAAACTAATAATAAACTTAAGTGTAATAAAACTTATTAAAATGATATTAATAAATCACTTACCGACATGTATCCACCAGGAATTTGCGATATATTTACGAAGTCCTGGTACTTCGAGTAATTTACGAATGCTGTCTTCATTAGTGCTCAATGAGCGCAAGCTGAGAAGCTTCAACGACACCGGGTGTGAAACAGAATACGTAACACGCATGGAACTTTGTGCTGCAGTGGAGCACACCATTGGGTACAAATCAGTGTTCTGTACAGACTTGAATGCTACACCTGTAACAGTAAAATACCATACAATATCTTTACGTTTAATGGGTCTTAAAGGGTTTTTTAATCTGTTACTAGTCAATAATAAAAGTAAATTTAATTATTTATCTCAATTATATGAGTAACTAGAGTGGATAGTGAACTGAAAAGCATTGTACACGATGAGGTCTGTTCAAAAAGTTTCCAAAAATTTTTCATAAAAAAAAAATTTGATTTACAGCTTATGGGTCTGGGTCAGCTTATGGATCTCCTCCTCAACATACACACTTGTCCCATCAGTGTTTCCACTTTCTGATGCAATCCTGGAATGCTACTTCTGAAAAGTTGAGGTACTCTGTCATGTTCTTCTGAATATCAGGAATCATGGCAAATCTTTTTCTTTTGAGGGGCATTTTTAGTTTGGGTAACACAGAAGTCACAGGGTGTGAAATCAGGTGAGTAGGGTGGGTTGGGAAGCATGGTAATCAAATTTCTGGCTAAAAAGTCATGAGTTCTGAGGGTTGATTGGGCTGGTGCGTTGTTGTGGTGGAAAAACCAGCCGCTCGCCCAAATTTCAGGACCTTTCTGTTAGATTTTTTGTCACAGGCATTTCAGAAGCTCAATGCAAAGTCAAATGTCAATTTACACACACAAAAGAGTAGATTTTGGCTACATAATCGATGTCAATGGCCTCCCAGAATGATCATCATCATCATCCACGGATTGCCGACCATTTTTAAACGATTTAAACCAATCATAGCAAATCATTCTTTTCATGGATTCATCACCGTAAGCCTTGGCAAGCAATTCATGACTTTCCGTGAAAGAATTTCGGAGTTTCACGCAAAATTTCATGGCACTACACAGTTCACGCAAGTTGCTCATTTTTAATTTTGAAAAACACGTAGAACACACCTGCACTAAAACAGCTGTTACTCCGCAACTAAGCAAGATAGCAACAAACTACAAAATAGAGGTTACTAATGATTTTTCTAAGAACACTATGAGCCCTGACAATCTCTATGGAACTAACTGTGTTGTTGTTGTTTGTTTAGGTCATCAGCCGAAAGGCTGGTTTGAACCTGTAGAGGTTTTACTAAATAAAACGAGGAGTGAGGTGGTTTACCATTGCCTTCCTCACCGAGTGGAAAAGTATGCTTATCAGCATGCCGGGTTCTCTGAAAAACAAATATTCCACTCTGCAAATGACACCTTCACTTCATCCACCGAAGGGTCTAGCTGTATAATGAAATTCATTACTTTCAGAGGAGATATCTCTGATTAGTATCTTTTACACCTCTACCTCTTCTGTTCTTAAATTATTCAGTCATTAATTGGCTGACCATGTGATAAGAAACAGAACTATTTATTTTAGCCCTGCAACGAACAGATTGAATGTAAATAATTTGACACTCCACCTGTCTGTTATGGGCGCGGAACTAACTGTAGGAGCGCTAAAAAAAATTTGGAACTTTTTGAACAGACCTCGTACTTGGTGACAGAACCACCAAATACATAAATTAAATTAAATTAAAGTTTGTAAGGTATATCATACAAATATATTAAAAAATTATTCTCAAAGAAATGTAAACAACAAAAATCAGGCTCAGTTGCCTCAGGAGACCTGTTTGTAACTGGTAAACTAAATACAACAGACAAGAAGAAATTTTAAAGTTTCCACTTTTTTTACATTTAACAAGTTTTACACATTATTGCTTTCTTTTATCTTCTCCAGTTTATTCCAACTTTAAAATTAAAGATGTAGAAGTTAACTTTGCTCTAATGATCTCCAAGTAGCACATAGTCAAACATGTTCTTAGAACTACTAAAATGACAACAATATAAGGAAAGCTTTTGGCATAATTGATTAATTAGACTGCTTATGTCTCATCCATCTGTGTTTCTTTTTTCAAGAAAGTCACTTGTCTTTTGTGAATACATATAAAACTAACATCTTCAATCTGCACTGTGATGTAATAGTTAACAGACACTGCTAGACAAGTGTCTTTATTAAGAGTAAAAATAATACGTGAAGATTTTGTTTCATTAATTTTAAATTTTTAACCAGTCAAAATAAAAAAAAAATATATTTTAATTAAACTTTACTACCTAATACGAAAAAACAAGAAACAAAAATTTTTATCTAATAATTTTATTAAAAACCGACAATTTTTTATAAGAATTCTCAACTAAAATATTAAAGCCAAAAATAGCTCAATGCACCATTACTATTGATTTTTAGAACACAATTTTAGATCTAAAAAAGTAATTAAGACCAATTAATTATCATAACATTTAATATTGCCCATTTATATCAAAGCCATTTCAGAACTAATTTGGTGTTGACCTGAAAAAATTTAATTATTAGATAACAAAATTAAAATACAATTAATAGATTTTACAGTACAATGACCTCTTACTTTTCAGATCACTGTCTCAAGGACACAAACATTAATATAACGACAACTTTACTTGATACATGATACACACACTTAATATAGAATGGATATAGTAAACCAAAAAACTTTCCACTGAATCAAATGTCTGCTAGCAAACAAACTGCATTTAGGATGCATTGCTGAAATTTCACTGATAAAATATAAACTATAGAAAAATGAATACAAAAGTACTTTAAGAAATTATAATGTAAAGGTTTAATGTAAAACTTAATTACATAATGATGCATTATATTGCCATACAATTAATATTTGATAACAGTAGATTTTTCTAATAGATAACTGGAAAAAAACTCAAATATAAAATAAACTGAGAAAAATATAAATATTAAACCATGCCAAATTAATTAATCATTGTAATATACATTTCTTCAATTAGAGTAAAACGACCCACCAGGTTGGTTTAAGGTAAAGTCGTTGCCGTGAGTCATTTTTTAACAGCTGATTTTCAGAGAAGAAGGTTCCTGGTTCAAATCCTAGTAAAGGTAGTTACTTTTACACGCATTTAAATACTAGACAGTGGTTACCGGTGTATTTTGATGGTTGGGGTTCAATTAACCATACTCTCTCAGGAATGGTCGGCCTGGGTCTGTACAAGACTACACCTCATTGACACGTCATAGCCTACACATCATCTCCTCATCTCATTGGGTCATGGATTGTTTATAGTTCTGAATTGACCAGATTGCAACGTACACACATTAGGGATTAAAAAAAAATTGTGTACAACGGATCTAACTATTACATAATCTCAAACCTATAATTGCACACACTTAAAGTACCTATACTTTACACCCGAAATCGGGATTATATATCACCCGGAATACCTACAACAGACTTAATTTTTAACCCATAACGTACAGCTGATAAGCAAGCAATTCCATACTGCAATCGTCAGGTGGCCATGGGGCTAGGGTTTTTCATAAGTGTAAAACTACACCACTGCTTCTTATGACTCGCTTATACCAATCATAACTTGCTTTAAATTACACTGATCTTAAATTTTTATTGCCTTAAACATGAAAATTACTTTTCACCTTCAATTTTCAAGTACATTCCCAAACAATATTTTAACCAGTTTTTTTACAGACCACAAGAACGCTTTTCTGTTGAATATGCAATTTCTAAATGAACCTTTTGTAACTGTAACCTACTGACATTAGCTTCAAACACTGTTGTCGCTGTGCAATTGTTCATACTCATTTACAGCAGTAGGCTACATTAAGAGTTCGCACCATAACTGTGATAACTTAATTCATAAATCTCTTCTGGGTTCCTTGTTTTATTTTAGGGAATGTTCCTCAACTCAATTTACTTTAAATATGTTACTATGTAATTAATTATGGTAAGCAATGTCAACAAACACCAGCAAAAAAAATTTAACTTGGTGGGCCATCCCTGGCATTTAACAAGTGAGCTGAACATCCCTTTGTATCCAACAACCCACTTCCCACTTATATCAAAAGAAAAGGTAGTATAAAAAATTATGATTCGCCAGGAAGGGATTATTTCTATTTAAATAACTAGTTGCCCAGATAAGACGAGTTGGATTTTCATAAACACTTCTGAAAAAATGAGTGTTTTTAATAAATTTTCCAAAAATAAATCATTCTATCCAAAGACACGAGCACAAAAATAATACTTACCCAATGGTCTCCTGTTCAAGAAAAACTCCAGAGTTCCCTTCCACATATCCAAGTAAATTCCAATAAGACTTCCTCTCTTAAATGGTGGCCCGTAAGGTTCAGATTTTCCATCATGGTAAACACTACCTGCAATGTTAAAAGTAACAAAACATTATTGCAATGTTTTGACAAATGTATAAATTCTTAAACTATAATTTTTTACAATAATAAAATTATTATCTGAATATTTGGTTTTCAGAGTTACAGAATCAATCAAATGCAAACAAAAGTTCCTCAGTAATCTTAACCAATTAAATATGAAGACCTGAAAAAAAAACATTAAGTGACTTCACAGCTAGATATTGTACAGTAGGTTCTCAATTTTGGCCTCAAAATAATGGAAACATCTGAGAAAATAGGTGCTGCACAGTGGAGCCAAGAGAGAGCAGGGACAGCGATGCTGCGGGATGAGGAGAGCTGGAAGTTGGTCTCTCAGTTTGCGGAGAGGGTGATCGAGAGACTGCGAAGAGAGGAGACATCTGGAGATCAGCGGGATCACCCTCTCCCACTCTCATAGAGTAGGCACACTTCTTTCCTGATCTGGTGATGAAAGATATGAATGAAAGTGAGAGTGAGTGTTGGTCATTGACAGCGAGAAAGGAATTAGGCTATGGTTCCCTTCCACACCCCGCTGACAGTATGTAATTTTTTTAACCCGACATTTCCCTAGTAGTATTATATAAACAGTTCCGAAGGAATATATTAAGACAATTGACAACTATTAAATTAAATATAAAGTATAGACAACTTAATATATTATAAATTAATTAATATATTATAATACTATATACTATAAATATATAGTATTTTGTTTTATGTCTGACGTTTAACAATTAATACAACACATAACAACTACTACTAAATAGTACACTGGACTTGGTACATAATGAAATGTTATTAAGAAGGATAGTTATTGATCGGGCCGATTTTGCTCCTCTCCGCAAGGGGCAATCAAATCTTTGCCACACAGTAAAAATATACCTATGACATGTTATTAAGATACTTACCAGTATAAGAGAAGCCCCAAGATTCTTTATCAGATCCCAATAGACTGCAAAAATGATGAGCAGACTTATCAAGTTCAGCTTTCTTGGTCCCAACACCAACCATCTGAAAGTAAAACACATAACATATGAATAGAAACATAATTTCAATAAAATCCTTTTGATACATACGAACTGTTAATACTAATTTATGTTTAATATACATTTCAATGCAAATAACTAGAATATTTAATGATGAAACGATAAAAGATGAATTTTTGAAGGAAAGTTTAAAAAAATTTATTACATCATTCTTTAGATGAGCGGTTCTTAACCTGGGGGGGGGAGGTAGAAAAATTTCAGGGGAGGCATAAGTGTATTTAAAAACATAAAAAAGTAAAACTATAATTTACTCAGTTTTGTAGTCGCACGTATACTTTCAAAATTATCATACTTTTTTGTACATTGTACTTAAACAAAGTCTAGCGCTCGATTATTGCAATAACGGTAATTGTCCTCTCTGGCAACACTGTGATCAGGTTTCTGTTTCTTATTCCAATTGCCAGCTACCATGCAGGCCGCTCTCGACGTGATTTAAATGACTACTGAAAAACAAGTCGTGTCAAGTTGCACACCAAGAGACTCCATCTCGACGCAACTGTTTAATCTTTTCTTTGAATCCACCTGCAGTTTGCAAAATGTCAAGTGACTTTAAGAACCACTTCATATTGTGAAGACAAAATCGTTGCTTTTTACTATAGGGTGATTCAAAAAGAGCGCCGATTTTGATATATCAAATTAAGAGATTTATTTTATTGAAAAACTGAAAATAAATACATCAACAAGTTCATCTTTCCTTCCGATTTTATGTATGAAAAATGATGTCATGCATGTGTCCTCCTCTACTGCGCTGGCACGCATCAACTCTGTCCATGAAATTGGATATTACTGCACGACAAGTTTCGACTTCCATTTGCCCGATAACCCGTCGAATTTCCTCCTTCAAGTCATTGATGTTTCGGGGTTTATTGGCATGCACCAATGACTTCAGATGACCCCAAAGATGAAAGTTACAAGGCGTCAAGTCACACGACCTTGGTGGCCATTGATGGTCGGAATTACGAGAAATGATGCGATCCTGGAACCGTTCACGGAGCAACAACATTGTTTCTTGTGCAGCGTGACAGGTGGCACCATCCTGCTGAAACCACAACTCATCAATGTCCATTCCATCCAAATGACGCCACAAAAACTCCCTAATCATCGTACGGTATCGGTCTCCATTTACTGTCACGGCTTGTCCTTCTTGATTTTCAAAAAAGTAAGGGCCGATGACACCGCCCGACCAAAAGCCGCACCAAACTGTCACTCACTGTGCATACAAGAGAAACTACAACTGAATCGTCAATGGGAATGTTCTCCAAAATAGGAATGAGGTCAAACAATGTTGCCAACCGATAAACAAAAATTTACCAGCCGTTTAAAAACTGGCGCTCTTTTTGAATCACCCTTTATTTAAGAAGAAAACAGAAAAAAACCGCAGCTGTTGGATCACCGTATATAAGTAATAATCGTAAGAAAGGAGCATATGTGTGTGCCCAAGAACTCTCCTGTGATGAAAACAAATTTAAGTCTTTTTATCGGATGCCAAAAGAAAGGTAATGCCCCGCCTAGAATATTCTGTCAAATTAAAATTGTACAGACACGAATATTTTTCAACTTCAAGAACAAAGGCTACATTGGCTGCTTCCTCTGCCATGATTATACGCAACTGGTCGAGCAGATGTTGGACAAGCTGAGTTGCATGCGATCGGTTCGATCGAGGTCACACTGGTGAGAGGGCGAACATATAAATGTAAGGGTATGATTCGCATCAGACGTCGAGTTTCACCAGTGTGAGAGCGCCCTTATGGTAGTGATGGTGGGGGGACCTCACATCAGTGTTCAAAGGGGCACAGTGCCCAAAAGGTTGAGAACCAACCTATAGATGACTTTACACTCTCAATAGTGAGCTTCATATTATTGTTTTAACATGAAAAATCTGTTCGTTGCAGGTTCATTGATGAAACACTAAGCAATAAAAAGGGTGTGTATAAAATAGATTGTGGTAATGAGGATTGTAAAAAATTTTACATTGGTATGACTAGTCGTAATTTTCAAGTGAGGTATAATGAACATAAAAAAGCACTGAAATGTGACTACATTATATCTAACTATACCAATCATATAAAAGAAGAAAAACATAAATTTGGTAAAATAGATGAACATTTCAATATAATAGAACAATGTAATATAGAGAATAAAAATAAAATTGAAAAATATGAGATGTTCCACATTTATAAATATTTAAAAGAGCAAAAGCAGGACATTTTGAATGAACAGATAAAATTTAAGAATGATGAAGTGATATTGACTGCTGCTGCTATCTACAGTAAATATGAGAAGGGATAAATTAAAATACATTAATTTTAAATCAGTTTTATACAAGTGACTGAAGATGTATCATCTTCTGTAAATTTTAAATAAATGAATAAAATTTTTATTTTCAATTTTTTATTTACTCTAATGATGGTGGATCCACCGAAACACGTGTAAGTAGGACTAAAATAAAGGTGACGCAGTTTAAAAAGAAGGTTAGTGAAATTATTATATTAATTCATTATATGAAATAGAAATATTTCAAACTGCAGGATGCATTATAAAGATTTATTTTTGAATGAATTATAATTTATATTAAAAGTTTCATCCTAAAACTAATCAATAACCCTAAAATTTAGCAAATATTATTGAATTCACTTAATAAAATATTTGGTTTACTATTTCATTAAATAAATTACTTACCACATCAGTTCCATAAAGAGAAGTTAACATTTTAATTTCCCAATAATATACATGTCCAGGCTGAAATGGCAAATTACCACGAACAGCAGCAGTGCCTGAACTGTAACGAGGGTGGAAACAAACCTCCCGATTACCTCTGCTAAGCAATGTAGCTGAAGTAGTCATGCTTTCATCCCATGACCAGTCATGAACTAAAAAAATAAAACACAATTATTCAATTAAACTAAGAATAAAAATACAATAAGGTTCCTGAAGTTGATTCAACAAATTATGTACGTATATCTTATTCTACCTAACTTTGGAACTGGCGAAACAAATCATCTGAGCAAGAATGAGGGATAACATGACTGACACATGTATTGGATGGCAGGGCGACAGTGAAGAGCCATGTTATATCAATATATTTACAACTGCTTCTGACACAGTATTAGCTCTACTCTGGAGCATCTTGTGTGTGATTCTGTGCTTTGTTCTTCCTCCCACAAAGTCCTCTTTTGTGGTTAATTGTACATCATTGAATAAGTGTTTTATAAAATATCATACTGTAAGTATTTTTGCGTTAAATTTTCAATTAGTTTTAAATTTCTGATACAGTTTTAGTATTTTTTCAGGGTAATAATAGTAAATAAAATGAAATCTGTTGAAAAACACAATCAAGGGAAACCATTAAAAATTGTATAAGACAAACAGTTAAGAATGTGTTAGTTTCTTTAAAAGAAAGTAATAAATCTGTTTGGTGCTGGTAGTAATACATGATAGCAGCTACTTTTAATTTTAATTAAAAGAAATTATTACTATTACTAATATTACTAAAATTACTTAAGGTTGTGTATTACAAGAAAAATTGTAACACGGACAAAAAAATAGAAAAAAACACGGAAAACTGACAGACAAAATTAGCGATTTAGATAAAAGCGCCATTAGAAGAAAAACTTTAGTTTTATTTCCAAAATATAAATAATACTAATCTAATAATATTAAATAATAAAAAATAACAACCAAATACAAATGAAAACCTTAGGGTTAGGATACACATGAAGAAATGAGACATTATAAAATGTATACTTTTGATCTCGCTATAAAATTTATACTAGTTAATTACAATTTTAATAGGATACGATTCTGCTCTCACCACTGGATTGGCTCGAGCCAAAACATTTTCTGTAATTACAATTACACAACCCACCAATACCACAGCAGATCATTTTGTTTACAACAGTTCCAAATAAAAGTGAAATTAAACTATAATCAATAACATTTCACAAGTTATTCACAACAAGCTCTGAAATCAATTTTTTGATTTCAGAGCAAAAATAAAAAAGCTCTGATTTAAAACCTTGGTAAAAAAAGATTACTATCATAAAACTAATGGTTTAAAAGAAGTTATGTAGTATTAACTTTTCACAAATATTTAGTGATATTCAAATCATGGACCCCTAGCATTCAATTTCGGAACCAAATGTCAACTATTACAATAATATAAGGTTAGGTATGTTAAGAGATAAATGAATAAGCGATCTGTATTAACTCCAAGACAGATTAAAATGCATAATAATTAAACAATACACACAGACTTATTTACTAATTAAAATTTACAGAAACAATAGAAGTCATAAATTAAAATGTGGGCTTTAACTTATTATTTTTACCTAATACAAAAACATAAGGTGCACAAAGAAAAATACAAGTAAGTTTGATATTTACTTATTTAATGATATTATGTTCACTAGATTAAAACATACAGTAAATCATAAAGTCACATATTTCTTTGACTAATAATTTATATTAACATTCAAAAATTCTGCTACAATCCAAAAAAATATTTGTTTATCTATCTAAATGTATCATGCATCTCTGATTTCTTACACTTTAGTCTGTTAATATAGTTGTTTTAAAAATGTATAACACAATTTTATAATTATATTTAAAAGAATAAAAATCAGTTAATACAGTAAAAATATTTTCTTGGAACAAATTCATGAAAGGTAATACCACACATCTGTATTTTTACCCAATAAGTATTTACAGTCATTTAAAAACTCAAACTCAAGAACAAGTTTTTGATAAATATTGTAATTTAGGCATCTGAATCTAAAAAAAAATATGCCAGTAAACATTTAATGTGATCATTTGTTCTAATCATTGGATATTTTAACTTTTAATTCTTACTGCAGTAAATTTTTATTTAACCCTAACATGAATAGGTATTTTCTACATTGTCAAAAATTTAAATGTTCAATGTAAACTTTTTGTTTTTTAATCAATGCAGTTTTTTAATGCTGAACTGAAATTAGTTTAGTAACCCGAAAAAGAATTTTGAGACACAATTTTAATTTATTTAATTAGTATATAAACAAAAATTCACAACACATAAATTGAATTTATGAAAAAATATAAAAACATTACTGTTAAACGCTTATTTGACAATTAACAATTTCAGTAGCCTTACTAAATTTTACTAACTTGACTGCTTAATAAGTGAATGAGTACATTTTTATGAATTAAATTTATGTAGTCAGCAAAAAGGCTACAAAAATGTTTATGAATGTCAGTAATATGAGAAATATGGTTATCAGTTATGTGTGAAATGCATCATAATGTACCAATATTTACACTTGCTTAATATTTAAATTTCAATCTAAAAAATGGGGCCCAATTAATAAAAAAACTGTTTTTAACTTTTAATAAAAACAAAACAACTGCAAATTCCGTTAACAAAAATATTTAATTTTTTGCGTTTAGGTAATATTATTAAGTGCATAGAGTATAATTTATCATAACATAAACCTACTATAACAATAAAAACCGCTTTTAATGTTAATTTTTATAGTAGATGTCAATAAAAATAAAGAACATTATTTCAGCGAGATTATTTTTTGTATTCATAACATCGTACCTACCTGTACGTTACCTACCGAATAACAAAACACCGAAGACATTATTACAATAAGTACAATACTAAATGATAAATTAGTACCAAATAAACAAAGTTCATAACAAATATATCAAACTCAAAGTATTTTTTTCTAAATAAGTATAAAAAATTTAAGCACTGTCCACTGAAATATTTATCCACAAGCAGTAAGCAAAATTTAGGCAACTTACCAATAAAATCTTCGCTGCAATTGCAAATCATTCCCAATTTGTTTTTACCGCAAATACAGAACGGATTTCCATAAAATTTTTCCGTATCCATGAGTTCTGAATATATAAATCTGAAATTGTCGACTAAACTCATCTCTCAAAGTTTAATTAAAATGCCGAATATAACCAAACAAACACAGACTAAGCAATTTAGGTACCACAACAGCAGCCTTGTTTGTATTTTGTCAGCTGTTCAATAAGCGACTACTGCGCTGCTATTTGTAACGGAAGTTCTCGTATTCTTCGAGAATATTCGGCTTCAACAGCGCGCTCTATTTGAAATTACTTGAACTGTACTGTGAACCAATGCTTAAAAACTAGTAAATGCTCAACGAAATTTGGTACAAAAGTAAACAAATTATATTGAAGAATAAATTAAAATTGTATGTTACATCAAATTCTTCGCCTGCATGTATAAATAGTGTTCTTTAATATGCGTAGATTAGTGTACTATTAATCGTTTTCGACAGATTATAAAGTTCCAAGTTCCATACAGATAACTGATTTTAATGTGTCCTTGTATATTTGTCTACATAGTTCAGCTTTATTGTTTATTTGTAGGCTCCACTTATAAAATATATGTCTTACTAGACATTTAAATTGCGAAATAAAGTTATACGTATCGGTGCGAATTTTGATTTATTCTTTCAAAAGGTAACTAATGAAGGTTGTCCATCTGCACTAACTTGCCGTCGGCTTGCTGTATTTTAATTGCAGCTCGTTCCTAAAATTGACCTGATTACTAACAGTAATTATATTATTGTTTACTGTAGAGAAAATAAGCTTGAGATGTATAGTAATTACAAAGCCGTAGGCGTACTACATTATTGAAACAAAATACAGAAATAAATCGATTGATAGACAATTTTATTCAGTTGAACGTTTACCCAAAATTTAACTTTTTCCACAAACAATCGTTTGAAGCGGAATTAAAAGCGTAAAGATATATAATTATTGATGTAAAAAATTACTAATAATTATTGTACTGTACACAAATTATTACACTTCAAACTATGATACAAATTCACTACAGAAATTGTTAATTAACTACGTAATTAAAAGCATACAAACTAGACGTCTGTCGGACGTTCTAGAGCTGAGAGATGCGCGAAAATAATTCTAAAAACCCCCTACTTTACATTAAGTATTAGTTTCTCCCACCATTTCATTGTCATGTGGAATCTAGCCTCACACTTTTTGTCTCGGATAGAGGTTCTTGTTCCCTGCGCATCTTTCAGCAAGATCCAAAAACGAGCATCCGGGATTTATATATTGTAGTACTTAACACAAAATTTTGAAGATCAGAATCTCGTGGAAATTCTACTCGTTGTAGTAATTTGTTATAGTTCCTCTCACCAACCAATCAGGGATCATTTCTCACTGCCACTCCTCCGACACACGTCCTCTACGAGGACTGGAATTCGTTGCATTTATATTTTACGACCATTTCTATTTCGCGCTACCTAACAGCAAGGTTTTTCTAACCTACATTATATTTCCTTACTGGAGAACCGCGTACTCTCCAATTTGAAAAATAACGAAATCCTCCTGTACTTTTGGAATGACCTTTACAATATTTATTATTATTATTTACAATATTTATTACCATAATTATATTCTAACAATTTCTTTTCCTTTCCTTAAATTTATGATGTCGCATATAAAAGTTTACTTTTGCCTACATGATTAATTATTAATTTATCTATATCCTGCGATTTATTTATCTACCTATCCTGCCATTTTGATTTAAGGTCTCTATTATATAACCTATGTAAAACAATTACCTATCCTTCGCCTTTTTCCTTTCCCGTTTACCCTTACCTTACCTAGGCAATACCTTTCGCCTTTTATCACATCCATTAATTATTTTTAACTTTATTTTAGAGTAGTTTAATAGTAAAATTTAAAATATAGGTAGACTAAGATATTTTATTACGTTTATTTTTCAGTAGCCTAGATTAGGTAATGCGTAGTAAATCTCAGATTGGCCTAATACGCCTACTATATCAGTTTTGAACTTTGTTTATTTGCCAGGATTCCGTAACAAAGAATTGATACAAAGCATTTAGAACAATAACCTTATTTTAAAACACGTAAGACAAATATTAACGAATAATTATTCTGATTTGGACCAATCAGCAGAAGAAATAGCCTACACCTTGTTCGCTGGTTATGATAATCAGCATCTTAAAAAGTAAATAGCATGTTACAATAACACTACAAGTATAAAAAAATGTTCGTGGTTATCCCAGTTTAGGGTATTTTCTGTTATCCCCCCCACCAGTTAATTTTTTCACATTTTGTGGATATTTCGTATGTTGGTATTCTAACAGTATTTTTAACGATAAAAACGGGAAAAATATTTAAAAAAACAATCATACGATGTGTGGCTATTAAATAACGAGACTGACGTTGTAAAAAACTTTATTTTTATTTAATACATAATCACTTATTGTTACCTTCAATATACACTCCTTCTATATCCCTACAACGGTCCATGTGAATTTTCCATCGTTGGAAACAGTGCTGGAAGTCATCTTCTGTCAGCTCCTTCAGGACACGTCCCGCTCAAAAATGTTTGAAATGAAGCTCGCAAAAATGTTTATACTGACACTTTGTACGCGATTGAAAATGACCCAAATTTTTTAGAAACGATAATAACATGTGATGTAACGTGGTTTTTTACTTATGATCCGGAAACGAAGCGCCAATCCATGCACTGGAATAGCCGAACTTCACCGAGAGCCAAAAAAGCTCGAATGAGCAAGTTGAATTTTTTTTTAGCTATTTTATTTGTTATCGGGAACTGCACATTGTTGACAACTACCCAATTTGATCGCTGCTTTTTGCTGTACTTTTTTTGACGCGGATTAGACATGAGTTTGAACAGGGACCCCCAGTAGAGTTTGTTCATGGATGGCTGTCAGCTGGGCACCATACAAAGTCGCTTGCCCAATCGGTGTTACTTAACAAATAATAGCGACTTTCTACCAGCTGACTGACTGGGCTGGCCCGAGGGCCAAGTTGAAATTTAAAGCAATGATGATTGATTTTTTTAATATATCCATGGGATTTGTGTACCTTCACTGGGTTCCTAAAGGTTAAACAATTAATCAATATTACTACCTTGAGGTACTTTCTAAACTACGTCAAAAAGTAAGGAAAAACGCCCTGAAATGTGGAAGGACAAATCATGGGTTTTCCACCAAGAAAATACGCCAGCTCATTCCGCGTTATCTGTCAAGAGGTTCCTGGCCAAGTACAGCATCTCAGTGTTAGACCATCCACCTTATTCACCAGATCTTGCACCATGAGACTTCTACCTGTTCCCTAAGGTGAAATCTGCATTAAAAGGGACAAGATTTGAGTCCGTGGAAGCTGTAAAACAGAAGGCGGCACGTGTCCTGAAGGAGCTGACAGAAGAGATGACTTCCAGCACTGTTTCCAACAATGGAAAATTCGCATGGAGCGTTGTAGGGATAGAGAAGGAGTGTATATTGAAGGTGACAATAAGTGATTATGTATAAAATTAAAATTAAATTTTTTACAACATCAGTCTCGTTATTTAATAACCACACCTCGTACATCAATATTTTTCAAGTTAACCTTAAACTATTTATTGACAATATTAAATTATTTAATAATATTTAATTTAGTTATGTTAAATTAATTTAATGATTAATTTATTTAATGGTGTCATTTACTCAATGAGTTTATATTTCGTTTACAAATACAGTAACAATATTAAGAAAAAGAAATTTACTCCGCCTATATTTAACCTTGACTTGAATAATATTGGTGCAGGATTTTTTTAATATTTTCCCCGTTTTTTATCGTTAAAAATACTGTACGGCTGCATACGAAATATTCACGAAATGTAAAAAAATTATGCTGGGAGGGAAATAACAGAAAAGACCCCCATTTTACCGTGGAGTCGACATAAATTCTTATGTATTACGTGATAGTAGGTGTCTTCGAAACCTTATTAGATTTGAGATCCTGATATCAGTTTGAATTTATATTTGATGAGCTAGCTTAATACGAAAAAAGCTCCGTCAGCAAAATATTTTCTTTTTTTGGTTGGATATCAAAACTAATCCCTTGATATGAGGAAATAATTTCTTCTAGAAGGCTGATGTTAATGGATTCCGAGGTCTGAGCTAACAATCATGAGCGAGTAGTTCGGCCTACCAGAGTATTATGGTTTCCAGACTAAGTCAAAGACACATCGATAACATAAAACGAGGTTGATGTTTGGGCTGGGCGATGATCCGCCGCAGTTGATTACCATTGCACCAGCTGTCAAGTGATGTCCTCAATACAATCTGCTTGTTGGGGCCGAACAACAACCGAACACCCTTTTTCAGTTCTTTAAATTTTAGAAACTTTCTGAACGTCACTACTTATTGTAGCCATGCGTTGACACTAGTATAAAGTATGTTTAAGTTATATAATTCAATTTTACGAACTAATTTAATGTCTGTTGAATTTAATAATAAACCACATATTTGATTAAAAGTTAGCACACCTCTTATCTTTTGTTTATGATTCAATAAAATAATAATGTCTGATTCACAACCTGGTTCATTTATTGCTAACATAAATCTGGTGTCTAACCGACAATTAATTGTATCTTATCTTTCCTAATGCACAGCCTATCATTCCTAAAATACTACTGACTGTTGGCCAATTGATTTCGTTATCTAACACTATTACTTCATAAAATTAGAACGATGTTTGCAATTTATGCAAGCGCTATGTGCTCACACATCGGTAAAGGGGTCTTTTCCGTTTTCTGTATGCCACTATCAAATCCGAATTCCCTGAAGGGTTGCACACATGTTCATTTCTCCCACTCTATGCCTTACTGAATACTCCTACCGAGACAGACACACTCACGCATGCGTACACACATCATCCTTCCCAGTCCGAGCATAATAGTATTTTTACACATTCTGTTGTTTTATTTCTTATTTTAATTGTTTGTTTTTGCTGTTACTTCATTACTTGTAAGTTAAATTTTTTAATTTAATTTTCTGCTATTACTACATTACTATTACGTTACATTTTTTAATTATTTACATTGGGAAGAGAAAGTCGTGAGAGTAGTTCACACATACTTTTTTAGTTATCACATCTTCCGGGATTATGCAATAATTCTCTTTCCTGAAGGAACTCTACAGCAGCTTCTTTCATCCGAATATTATTAAGTAACTCTACAAAATTCATAGTAGACTGTGTAGTAACTAACTGTGAAATAGGAGAGGAGTTGCATTACGAAAAAATAGTGCAAGTCAGATTGGGCAGCTAGATGCTGGAGTGGGAGAATTGTCTAACCCTTCAGGGAATTCGGATTTGATAGTGGCATACAGAAAACGGAAAAGACCCCCTCGTTCTTTTGTCTTTCTCTTATCACAGTAGAAGAAAAACGTGGTAACAGAATAGCAAGAGTGTTAAGAAGTATAGATATTGAAGTCACGAGATTGCCTTCTGCGCATGGATGGGCTGTGAGGAAGAGAAGTGAAAATTTAACAGTACTGCCAACCTCAACAGTGAGACAGTACTCGAACATTTCACTACCGTGCAGTAAGGTAGCTGTGGTTTATTCCGAGAAAATGTTTTCTTCATAAACCTTATAAGAAATAAATGTGATCAGTAATATTACCTATAGCTTAATTACATGACTATATACAAATGTTTGATTTATTGTAATTACCTTATTCCATTGGAACAAAATTTTCTACGTATGAATCGCCTTCTTTACTAACACTATCACCAGCGTATTCACTATCAGCTCACTAGTAGGTATCTACCGAACCGTTTCCATTTTTTACCAGGTGCCAACAAAACTGTTGAAGAAGAATAGCTTCTTCACGTTTTTAATTTCCTTCTTAATTTTTCGAATTGTGGAAAGAGAAACATCACAGTAGTTAGCCACTCGCTGATGGCTTTTGTTAAAAGGTAGGGAAAGGTATTTCTGTTTAGCTTCAACTTCACAGCATTTTATTACACTGCATATAGATTTCGTTCAGTACTGTGTATAGTCCAACCACGTTTTCGAGAAACTAAAATTTCTGTTTACGGTAATAAACAGGTATATTCGTACAGTTAACCTACAAAAGGTTCTGCAATATAATGTATATGCTCTGGGTATAGTATAAGTTGTGCTTGTTGTGCTAAAATTAAAGCAGTCAAGCAAGCGCACTGATGCTTTTCCCCCTTTGCCGCTCGTTGCAAACAAGGGCAGACTCGTGACACAAGTAACTATGGTTGGTTAGGTCAACAGCCGAAAGGCTGGTTTGAACCTCTAGAGGTTTTACTAAGAAAAACAAGGAGTGAGGTGGTTTACAATTGCCTTCCTCACTGAGTGGAAAAGTACGCTTATCAGCATGCCGGGCCCTCTGAAAAGCACATATTTTCCACTCTGTAAATGACAACTTCACTTCATTCACCACAGGGTGAAGTAACTAGTAACTAAGTATGAAGTAACAAGTAACTATAGTAAAACGATATTTTTTTAGTAAAGCTGTAGGTCTACAAAGAGCATATCAAATAACGAAGAGCTATCTTATAACTGTTCTTTCAAATGACCTACTGATCAACAAATTGCCTACCTCTTTGTAAACCAAACAGGACTATCAAACAACAATGTTTTACTTTCTCTTGCCTATATGAATATATAGGAACATTTTTTTGTAGAACGCTTAGTTTAGCGATAATTAGCGATTTTCTGTTTTTTCTCACGAAATCGTGTAAAAAAATCAATTTTTTAAAGATTTCAGCCTTATTATGCATTTTACGTCAAAAAATTATAATCAAATTTATAGGAAATTAAAAGATCTACAACTTTTATTCAGAGCATTTTTCTTTACAGAGCCTAGTTAAGCGTGAAAAATGATTTTCCGCATTTTTAAGCCAAACGGGGTTCATTTTCTTTTTGCGTCTTTCACTCATGATGAAAATTAGGTTATGTTTTATGAGGTTAGTTTTTTTTGTTTATTTCTAATGTTTTATTACTAATGTTAGGTTTATTGTTAATTATTTGCATTGGCAAGAGAAAGTTGTGTGAGCGTTTCACACCAGATTTTTTACTTTCTCTTGCCTATATGAATATGTAGGAAGGAAAGTATTTATTTCATGTCGATTTTTCGAAATCGAGTTTTCACCGGATCTACACATTTTAAGACCCCCTGAACCCAAAAAATATGTTTTTAGCGATTGGTCTGTGTGTGTGTGTGTGCGTGCGTGCGTACGTGCTTTACTACTAATGTTAGGTTATATTGTTCATTATTTGCATTGGCAAGAGAAAGTTGTGTGAGTGTTTCACACCAGATTTTTATTTCTAAAATGAACACAGTAGGACTATTAGGTCTGAATATTAATAGTTTCATCTGAATTAAAATAAACGTAGAGCACAAAATTTTTTTTTTAGTTTTTTAATTATTTTTTTAAACAAAACACAGTATTTTCATAGCATTATTATTTATTTACAGGAACATGGCATCGTTCACTAATTAATCTAAAAATCGATTTCAGAATAATTAACGCATGTCTAATTATTATTTTACATTAAATAGAATATATATTCCCCTCACATTAAATGATTAATTTGTTATTAAATTATTCGGAGTAGTATTGAAAATATTATAATTAGTATTTCCTTTAGCTAAAGAGGTTTTAAAATAATCTTATAAATTATTGTAAAATTGATGACTTGCATATTTTTGTTTGGTAAAATTGTAAAAAATATAAAGTTCGATAAGGTTCGCAACCGATTCGAAACGGATTCACTCCGAAGAAAATGTCAAAAAATCAGTTCCAAAATGCTTACGGTTTTACCGAAATAAAAGTGTACGTGAGTCAGTAATTTTCGGATTAATGTGGATGTTTTATCTTAAATAGAATTTTATTTTGTACAGAAATGAGTTAAATTGTCGCATCATTATGTTGGTTATTAGCGATTACTTTAAATTTATGAATGGTGGGTTTGAACTTGTAATTTTTCAGACACTAAGTATACATTTTTCAGACACTGGCCGGGAATCGAAACCGGGAGCTCCGCTTTTCAGCGTAGCACACTAACCATTGAGCCATGGAGGCGCCCGGCTTTATGGTTATTTTAGATCAATGTAAGAGTAAAATGAGTTTAAAAAATTTAAGGATACATCTTGTAGAGGTCTTTATAATGTTGTGTCATACGAAGCAATGAATTACGATATTCTGCATAAAACTGTCTTGCACCTATAATGATTTTTCAAAAATTACGATCTTAACGAAAAACAGCGTAAAACCAAAAGTAAATAAAATAAAAGTGGTAGACCTACGATATTTCCTTTAATACTTTTTTATCCGACGTTTGCTTACCAGAAAAATATCTTTTCCTTTTGTGCTATCTAAATCCATTCATTCACTGAACAGAAATAATATTGCAGTATTGCGTAGGCTTACTCAAGAAATTTTCCGGAACAATTTTTCGTCCTATTGAACATTATACAATTCGTAAATAAAAGAAAAGTACTAAGAATGCGAAGCGAAGTGAACTGTAGTTGTTAGCAATGGATGTAATAAAGAAAATAGGCAGTTTTTTCTTTATGAAATATATAACTAAATGTAAAATTTTTGAAAGTTTAAAATTGTTAATTGCACTAAACGAACTCGTACAGTTCTGCAATAACACACAGTTAAAATTGAATCAGTGAATGGGAAAAAAAGAATATGCCATAACCCCTCAATTTTGGAAAACGGAAAAAATCGTTTACCGGAAATGCGATTGATTATACTTAAAATATTTCTAGTAGACATTTGTAGCGTATATTAAGACCTTTAATTTCCCAAAATACTAAAAGTCAAATGAGATTGGTTGTTTAGTTATTTAGAAATTACTTCCGTGGAAGTAATTTCCACTCTTCTTTTTCCACTCAAGAAAACATCTGGTAAACAAAACCAATACTTTTCTATATAATCATAAACGGCCAGAGAAAGTAAAAATAATGTAAAATTAAGTCTAGCTGTAGGCTAAGCTAGAATACGTTATTGAATCTAATCTTTTATTAGTAACTGCAGAAGGCGAAAAGAAAATATTTATATTAATTATATAAAAAAAAACAATTGCCTGTATAACTTCATGGCAGTTGTGTTTGAACAAGTTCTTCTTACTATCAAGAAATAAGCATAAGCCTGTTCCGAACTTACAAACCATCCTGTACGTCTACACGAACACGAGACATTCCAACCCGTACATCACGACTACTGTCATCTTCTTCGAGGTCTTCTCACCTCCCTTCTTCCAACTGGAACATATTCCATCACTTTTAAAGGTATTCTCTCCTCTGGCATCCGTTCCAAATGTTTCCTCCATTGATTCCGGTACTCCTCCACTTTTTCATTCAGGCTAAATACACCCAACTCAGATCTAATTTCCTCGTTATGTATTAGATCCAGCCTCGAGCAGCCCTTCACCCTTCTTAAAAGTCTCATTTCAGCTGCTTGGATCCTACTTTCTTGGCATTTTGTGGTAACCCATGACTCACTTCCATAAAGAAGGACTGGGGCTGCCATTACCTTGTAGAACTTCACTACTGTCTCTGTTCTAGCTTTGTTACCCAGTGTCCTGTTAATGGTACCACAAATAGCTTGAAATTTATTTATTTTATTTAACAACTTATAACGATTCATTTGCCCATGACGGACAGGTAGAGTGTTAAATTAATTGCACTTGATCTGTTGGTTCCAGGGCTACAGAAAATAGTTCTGTTTCTTATCATGTAGTCAGCCAATTATATCACTGAACTATTTAAGAAAATAAGAGGTAAAGGTGTAAAAGACACTACTCAGAGTGATCTCCTCTACGAGTAATGAATTTCTCTTGAGGGTAGAAAGTGGGTGCCTTTCGGAGGGCCTGGCATGCTAATAAGCATTCTCTTTAAACTCAGTGAGGAAGGCAATAGTAAACCACCTCACTCCTCGTTTTTACTTAGTAAAACCTCTAGAGGTTCAAACCAGCCTTTCGGCCGTTGACCTAAACAACAACAACGATTAATTGTAAAGATATAACTCAACGGTAAAACGAAAATATAATGGGTAAAAAAATTTAATAGAAAATTTTCAAATGTAGTACACAATGATTGAACATTTTCAAAAAATTAAAATTTTGTTTCATTAATTTTCAAAGCATTAAACCATAGTATCTATTAAAAATTTAAAGTCTTCTTCTACCTTTAACAATACTTCTTTAATAAATCAATACATAATTTTATATAAGGAAGTAAAATTTAGAAGCCTTTCAGAAGATCAATTACGTCAAAGACTTCCTGAGACTTCAAAATTTAATTCGTTAAGTATTTTGAGCGTTTTTAATGAAAATGTCACCATTAATCATCAAAGAGGGTGTCAAAGTTATTTTGTTTGGAAGGGGATCAGTAATTTCAGTTCACGTAATTTTACCTAATAAATAACGTCATTTTCAAATTCAATGATTATACTTCAATCTTTAGTTTATAAATTTTAAATATTATAACATTTATAATAATATTTTTTACATAAAATTTAGGAGTGAATACAAATTTGTATTAAGTAAATTTGTATATAAGTATTTGTCATAAAGTTAAAGTGTAATATAACGCAATAAGAAGATGCGTCCAATGAATGCTCTGAGATGTAACGCAGCAGTGATGGTATATGGACCCATTTTCAATCAATATAGCTACCAGCGTTGTACACAACTAGGTTTTAAAGCGACTGCGCGTAACCCCCTCATAGCTATGAGAATCATCGAATGGCCTACAAAAAAGTTGACGTGCAATTTTCGTCTGTTAACAGTGAACATTGTTATTTTCTATTAAATTTATATTGTTCTGGATTTAATCAGTATTTAAATACATTAAAATATCATTAATTTATCAATAATACCGTTAAAATTATAAATTAAAAAAATTTCGGTTGATTTTGTGAAGGTTTTTAAGTCAACACTGTTGTTTTCGTTACAGTACGATATTTGTTTACATTGGAATCTCTATTCATCGTGTTTTCTTGAAACGTGTTTGGATTAATACTGAATGAAAATATAAATAAAAGTGGGAGAAACGAATTAAAATAAATTTAAATCATGTAAGTAATAAATAAATTAATAAAATTTATCTTTTAAATATATTTATTTTTAAATTTTATTTTAAGATAACAACGTAGATTAAACCTACTCTAATACTTACGCAATTGTAGGTATTTTATTATTATTATTATTATTATTATTATTATTATTATTATTATTATTATTATTTTTAATAATGTAAACTGAAATTTATTTTTTATTTTATAACATTTTATTAATGATATAAAAAAAAATAATATATTTACATAATAATAGAAATATTTATTATTTATAAATAAAAATATTACTTAATTATTTAAAATATAATGTTTAATGAACTTAGTTAATTTTATAAATAAATATTTTAAATTTATTTGAATAATAGACTAATATTATAAGAAATCAAATATAAATATTTAGTATATTTTAAAGAAAATGTAACAAAGGTTTTTGGTTTTTTCTAACAGTAAATTTAAGATTTACAAATTCTTTGAAGGGATGATTTCTAAATATAGCTTACACAGATATGATTGGTTAGTTTCAGACCTACTCTATTACGAAGGTCTATAATTTCTGGAATAAAATGTAGGTTACCCGTAGCATCTTTTTGTATTACACATCTCTTCTATAAAAATTAGAATTTAATTTCCTTTTTTTTTCTTTTAATTCATTATCATAATTCTAAATATATAAAAAGGTTTTTTTTATTTATTTATTCATTTAAAATACAAATGAATCATTGAACTCAACTAAACAATTTGAATTAATTTTCATTTGCATACCATTTACGTACCAATGAGCCCGGAAGTAATTAATTTGAGTAAAGTTTATCTTTCTGAGTAGGCCTAGTATAATCGTATGCGAGAGCATGCATGTAAACGAGTTTACCCAAATTTGTAATTCTATGACCATAAAATGTGTAATTAAATTCTAAATATATATTCAGCATTTAATCAAAATTTTAATTTCTTTAAAAACTGATCTTATGTTTTTTATAACTTCACATGATATAATTAATGGGAATAGGTTGGTAAGACTGAGTTTATAAGTATTGGTCACTGTTTAGTTGTGCTCTGTGGTTTTTTATTAATTTTGGTAGGAAAAGTTTATAATATTCGTACGAATTTTATATTGATATTATGTGTTTTTTACACGGATTAATTCAGTACCAATGAAACTTTTTTATGTTGTTTCAATATAAAGATAAAGACGTATAGTGTGGTGCATTTGAACTTATAATTGTGTATATTGAATAGACAATAGATAGAATAACGATTAATAATAGTGGGCTGATATTGGACTGGTATACGAGTAGGAACGTGTTTTTGTTTAATTGTAGTTTACTGTTATTTAATTGAATGAATACGAAAAATATCGATAGTTTCTTTTTACCTAGTCAGAGTTGTAAAAAACGGCAAAGGGCGAAAAGCTCACCGGAACAGGCAGACTTGGAAAAATGAAAAAACGTGATTGCCGTGATAACATGTCTGAACAAGGAGCTATTCCCGAGGCTTTAAAGACATTTTTAACCGGGTTTGAATCTCGCATTTGTGATAAAATTGATAAAAAACTGTCAAGGTTGCCATCTAAAGACGATTTAGCAGTGTTGATAAGTGAGGTTAAGGCTTTATCAGAAGATAATAAAAAAATAAAGCAGGAGTTAAGGGAGTTGAAAATAAAAAATAACGGGATGTTAAAGCGTGTTATAGACTTGGAAAATCGTTCCAGACGGAATAATTTGATATTTAGAGGCCTGAATTACGAGAGTAGTAATGCTGACTTTATAAAAATAGTAAAAGACTTTTGTGTAGCATTTTTGGGTGCGCGTGACGATATAATGATTAATCGGGCGCATGTTCTGGGAATGAGAACGAATGGTGGACCAATAATTGCACATATACCCAATGATGGGGATATTCGGTTTATATTGAAGAATAGTAACAGGTTGAGGGGTACTAATTATGTGATTCACAGAGATTTTGCTCCGGAAACGAGAAAAAAACGAGCCAAACTCTTTAGGTTGTGTAAAGAAGTTAGGCAACAAAGACCGGATGTTAATGCAGTAGTGGAAGTGGATCGGTTGATTATAAACAGAACTGTCTTTAGCGTGGAAGATGAGCGGCTTTTAGGTGTCAATGGTGAGGATGGTTTGCAGAAAGTTAAGGAATCGTTTGGTGAAGATCTAGCAAGGGTGCTGCAGGGAATACTTGTGAAGTCCGGTGAGGAAACGGGTGGAAGAAATGATTGAGTGGTGGCCGTCGGTCGGAATTTAGTTAGTGGTGGGGAACAGGAGATAAGTTTGGTTGTGTACAATGTAGCTGGCCTCAGGGGTAAGTCGTTTGAAATAAGTAGTATTGTTAGTGATTATGATATTTTTGTATTAACAGAAACATTTGTAGAAAGGGGTGAAGAACAGGATTATTTTTCGTATTTTAAAGGGTTCAAATTGTTCTGGGAATATGGTGTTAGGGAATCGCGTTTTGGTAGGGCAAAAAAGGGGAAAGTAATAGGAATTAAAAATTGTTATGATGAAAATAAAATAAAAATATTAGATTTAAATGGTGTGAATGTAGTGCAAGTCCTTGCAGGTAATGGAAATATTCTGCACATTATACCGGTGTACTTGAGTGGTGGTGTGGATTTGGATTGGGAGCGGGATTATGGTGAGTTGTGGGAGTGTGTAGCGTTGTGTGGTGAAAGAGGAAGTATGATTGTGGTGGGAGATTGGAATGGGAGAGTTGGTAGCTTGCAGGATTTGTCGGAGTTGAGTGAGTGGAATGTTGGTGAGCAAAGGATTGCTGAAAGGCGAAAATCAAAGGATATGTGTGTTAATAATAGGGGAAGAAAGATTTTAGAGCTGTGTGAATCATTTAATCTGATTATATTGAATGGCAGAACAGAGGGTGATGAGGAAGGGGAGTATACATTTTTAAGTAATAGGGGTTCCTCGGTGATCGACTTGTGCTGTGTTTCTGCTGAAACAATTAGTATAGTCAAAAAATTCAGTGTAGTTTCCGAATTTTTATCAGATCATTTCCCGGTAGAAGTTAGATTGATGGTAGGCGTTCAGAGGCGTGAAAGCGGTGTAGTCTTGCCGCTCTTGCCAAAGATAACCTGGAGTAGGGTTGACGAAGAAGAGTTTTCAGGAAAAATGGCGAATATTTGCAGATCTGTTACTGAACTGCCTGAAAATAGTGAGGTAGCTTTAAGGTTATTAAATGATCTTATATACAGGTCAGCTAGTGTTAAGGTAGAGGCGGATACTCGAAGCAACAGAAAGGGCGGAGGCGCAAGGTGTGAATGGTTTGACGGTGATTGTAGAAAAAAGAGAGAGCGTGTGTTTGCACTATTAAAATTATATAGGCGATCAAATTCGTTGCAAGTTAAAGAGGAGTATTTACAGTGTGTAAAGTGTTATAAGCAATTATGTAAAAACAAAAAATCAGAGTATCATAAGGGATTAAGAGCAAAATTTAGTAAAGTAAGAGATAGTAAGGGGCTGTGGGAACTATTAAGAAAATTCAATAAAAAGGACTTTAAAATGTCAGAAAACATTAAACCGGAGCAATGGGTTGAATATTTTAGTCGAGTTTTTACAGTGGGGGATAATGTATCAACATACTATGCAGTGTCTAACATAAGAGAGAATGAATTAGATCGAGAATTGGAAATGTGGGAATTAGATCTAGTACTCAAAAAGTTACGTAACAATAAGGCTCCTGGTCTTAATAGGATCCCTGCGGAATTTTATAAAAACGCGCCAGTTGAGTATAAAGAATTATTGGTAAAATTTTACAATAATATATTTGATGAAGGTAATGTACCGACAGACTTTAAGAATTCAATCATTTTTCCGTTACATAAAAAAGGAGACTATCAGGATGTACATAATTATAGGGGGATCTCTTTTATCGACGCAAATGCTAAAATATTTTCGGGCATTCTGTTAGAAAGATTGCAGAAATGGGTGGATGGTAAGGGATTGTTAAAGGAAAATCAGGGTGGTTTTCGTAAAGGTTATTCTGCAATTGACAATATTTTTGTGCTACATAATATTATAAGATTAAGGTTAAGTAGGCCGCGGCGGAAAGTTTATTGTTATTTCGTGGATTTTAAGGGGGCTTTTGATGGGATTGATCGTGAGGCGCTATTTTATAAACTGTATGTTTTGGGAGTTTCGCTTAAGTTCATTAACGTGCTAAGAGCCCTGTATCGGTCTAGTAGTTCTAGAGTTTGGTGCAGGGGTGGCTTGACTCGAGATTTCGTTACTGAAAGTGGTGTTAAGCAGGGTTGTCTTTTGTCACCTTTGCTTTTTTCGCTGTTCTTGAATGATATTTGCACGTGGGTCGGAGGAGGATTGGTTATCGGCGACTTAGTGATTAACTCTCTTCTCTATGCGGATGATGTGGTTTTAATGGCTGATAGTCCACGCACACTTCAGAATATGATAAATAGTTTAAAGCAGTATTGTGAGAGGTGGAATTTAGTTATAAATAATACTAAGTCAAAAATAGTGGTTTTTAGAAGGGGTGGTAGATTAGCTAAGAGCGAGAGATGGTATTATGGTGATAGTCCAATCGAAGTTGTAAGTGAATACAAATATTTAGGGGTAACATTTTCATCGATGCTTTCTTTTTCCACACACTTTAGGAGTAGAGTAACGGTAGCAAAATTTGGGCTAAATACTATGTGGAATAAATTCTTTCTTAAAGATGATATACCGGTATCTGCAAAATGGGGAGTGTTTAATGCGGTAACTAGGGCAGTTGTAGCGTATGCTGGGCAAGTCTGGGGGTATATGGAGAGGGAGGAGTTGGAAAATTTCGTAAGAGGTTTTGTAAAAAAATTATTCGGGTTGCCAAAAAACACCCCAAATTACATTTTATATTTAGAATCTGGGGTTGAGTTAATGTGGGTGCATACATTGAGACTCCATTTTGAGTATGTAATAAAAACATTGAAATTGTCGAACCACCGTTTTCCTTATAAGATAGCTATTAAGTGTGTTACGGACAATAAATGTTGGTATGGGGACTGGAAAAAGATATTTACGGCATATGACTTAGTTTTGCCGGAATGTACGGGCGACTGGGAGTTGACAACGGTAAGATGGAGATCGGCGTGGGAGCAATTGATAATAAAGATAAAGAGCGATGTTAACAATAAGTGGTTGGACAGATTACAGCGGTCTCGGTATCATTCAGCTTATGCTTTGTTAAGAACTGATAGTGAAAGTAAAAGCTATATTAATGATGGTAATAAACGAAGTTTTATGACAACTATTTTTAAGATAAGGGGGTCTTTATATCAGCTGAATCATCGTCCAGGTAGGGAGCAAAATAATTTGATCTGCTCGTTATGTAATAGTAGGGAGAATGAAGATATTTTTCATTTTCTTGGTAGATGTTCGGTACTGGCGGAAATTCGAAAAGTGTGGTTTGGAATGACCGTATTGAATAAAGATTATGTCATTGAATTTTTAAATGGAAAGGATTGGAAGTGCTTGGCAGGTTACGTGAGAGAAGCTTGGAGGTACAGATACGAGTTGATTATCGAGTACAACAGTTAAATTCAAATGAAGGTGTATTAAATGGAGTTACTGAGAGTTACATGTGTGAGTGGGCATGAAAGTGCGTGAGTATGTGTTGTTAAATTTGTATGTGACGGATGGGTATAATAGTACATAAAGGGAGGCTGCATTGTGCATAACATACTTTGTTTTATTTTTATAATATTGAAAAGATTGTTTAAGTTTAAAGAGTTATGTTATTTTTTGTTTATAAGCTACAATAATAATATTGTTTCCTTTTGTATATTGTATTATTAAATTAATTTTATTTTTTATCTTATCAATCCGGCTGACGACCAGTTGGTCAAGTCCGTAAGTGAGTTTTTCATTTTGGTATCTTATCTTTTTGTATTGTTGTTTTTCTCTTATCTTGAGTGTATTTGTAATTATTCTGTTTAAAATAAATTCACATTATTATTATTATTATTATTATATTATTATTATTATAATTAATGGGAATACCATTTAAAAATTGTGTGTACCTAACCCTGAAAACCAAAAATATCGGTTTTAAAATCTTCTCTTTGTTGTAAATCAATTTCTCTGAATCTTTCGAGATCTACATCCTAAAACAGTGAACTAATCTGATGCAACTTGAACCAGGAAATTTTAGAAAATTGTGATTTTTTGAATTATTATTTTTTTAAATTAATTTATTTAAAGTCGCATCAACTGTTTGGTCATTAACGACTACGGTGGATTATGTAGTATTAATAGTGAGATTTGACACGTGAAAATTTCCGGGGAATCGAATCCGGGACCTCCCCGTGGCAGGCCAATGCGCTAACCCCTGCGCTACGGAGGCGGCCTCAAATAATTATTAGTTTATATTATTATACAACTTACTAACCATTTAGATTCAAAATAATTAATTTATATACCCCAATAATAACCAAAATAGTAAGTTAATTAATGGACACATTCTAGAGCAAGTGAATAAATGCCTTGAAACTGATCTCTCATATTATGAAATGAAAAATAAAATATCTAAATTTAATCAGCTATGTGGGACGATTCATAGGACAATAAGGCAAAAAACAAGAACTGAAACAAGGTTACAGTTTTATAAGACGGTGGCAGTTCCAGTCTTGACATACGGCAGTGAACCATGGGTGATGAGAAGAAGGAAGGAAAGTAACATCCAAACAGCGGAAATGAAATTCTTAAGATATATGTCAAGGGTTGTACAAGACTAGACAGGATCAGAAATGAAAATATGAGGCAAGAATTGGGCATTTTTCCACTTAACAATAAAATAAAATATTGTGCCGTGGCCAATTAGTTGATAATTAAAACAGAATGCCAGAAAGTCTTTTACCTGCTTTAGCAAGAAAATACAAATCAATAGGAAGCAGAGATATAGGCTAGCCGAAGAAAATATTGTGCCGTACCCAATTAGTTGATAATTTAAACAGAATGCCAGAAAGTCTTATACCTGGTTTAGCAAGAAAATACAAACCAATAGGAAGCAGGAGATATTGGCAAGCCGAAGAAAATAAGGGTACCGAATTAGGTAGAAATGCCTAACCCGCGAAGAGAAAAAGAAGAAGGTATACTTAACTAAATTAAGCACAGTTTTTAAAGAAAAGATCCCGATTTACTGAATCTATTCTAATGAATTTATTCAGTGAAGCTGATTTTTTTATCACATTCATCAAAAGTTGTTATGGATAATTTATGTTTAATGTGTTCCATTTATAAGGTTTTCTACACACGCCAATATAGTTTACTTAATTATCAAATGGATGTATAATTTAATTCCTAAAGGCTCATTTATTAATTTTTCCGTTTTTCCTTATAGTACTATCCACAACTGTAAAATAAATATTAATAAGATAATTAACATTAGACAGGATGAAAAACGTAAATGATAACATTAAAATAAATGATAACATGGGTTAGAGTAAAACACCACCCAATAGGTTTTCGAAGTTACTTTAAAAATAAAACATAATCGGCAGATTTCTTACACTTAAGCTAATTAAAAAATATTTTTTCTATTGAGGTCCCTGCTCCAGGAACGTTGCAAACGTCGAAGTAGATTTACAGTCAGATTATTGGATGACAAGTTATATTAAAGTCGGTAAGGGTTATGTAAAAATTTCCTCGTGAATAGTCTGTACCGTCGTTAAATTGTGTCATTAACGTTCATTTTTTGTGAATCATTACACAGAAAGCCAATAGATATCTTAATAAAATTATATATTTAATTTATTCAAACTTAGGATGTATTCTGACTATATTACTCAAAAATTGTTGAATTTGAGTTGATAAAAGTAGCTAAGTTGTTTTTGCAACAGTCATTTACCGATAATCTGAATTTTATTATATTCGTTACATAAAAAACAAATTTTGTATCTGTAGTTGATTTTTTACAATTTTTCAGAATGAACCTATAAATATAAATTGTAGACACATTCCAATTGAATTTGTTCTTTATTTAATAAAAATATTTCAGATTGTGTGATTTGTGATTCAATTCAAAATTCAATAAAAAAATTCCTGTGGTAGGCCTTTCAATTTAATGTTTAAACAATTGAAAGTATTTATTTTTACAAAGATATCTTGTTCGTGCGCGCGTGTATATGTGAGTCTTTTCTTACAGAGTACAGTCTAAACAGTTTAATCAATAACCAAAATTTATGAATAGGTTTATAAAAGCCATACACCTCATAAAATTTTTTAGTTAAAATCAACATGATTTATAAGTCCGAAAATTAGAAAATGAATAGTTTTCAAAAACAAAATTAAAGATTTTCTTAAAATTTTTACACAAAATACTATTTTTTATTTTGGAATTTCATCTCACCGGTTATAAAAGTAGGCCTACATCTTTCCGGTCTTGGGTGTTATAAAAGTTAGCCTACTGTTCAAAAGAAAAATTAAGTTAGTCCATTATCACGTTAGAAGTACTAACAATTGCTCCCCCTCCCCACAAGGGCTTATATATAACCTCAAGAGGGTTGCAATACAATTAGGGTTGAAAATAACACAGTGGTTGATTTCATCATCGTAATCACAAAATCATGTGTCAGGCCTATAAACAAGTTAAACTAACAATAACCCAAATCGTAACAAAATTAACGGAAGTATCAAAAGCAAACAAAAGGGTGCTGTCAGTGAATAAATTGGCGGGTGGGTTCATGTAGATAAACAAATATGATGTAGATTAAATTTCAATAACAATCCCATAAAACAATGGAAAAAATAAACATGTTGATACAGGTTCAAGTCACGCCGATAAACATAAAAATCTGGTCTGAAATACACGACGTTCTCTTGCCATTGTAAATAATGAACAATAGAACCTATATTTTATGAGCAAGCAATTAAAATGAAAAACATAACCTAATTTTAATCATGAGTGAATGACGGTAAATGAAAATCAACCTCTGTCAAACTTAAAAATACAAAAAAATCACTAACTGACGCTAAACGCTAAATTCTTGGGAAGCGTTCTGAAAATATCATTGTAAAATTTTTTTTTGTCACCGGATGGCGACATTAAGTGGCGAGGTAAAACCTTTAATTGTTGGTGGCCGTTTAAGCGGTGGTCGTATTGATGGGAAGCGTCGGTCGTAGTCGTCGTGGCGGTCGAAGAGCTGGACGACACGGCGTGTCGTCGTCCAGCGGAGACATTATCTTCTTCCCTCGCAGTAATGCGTCGATGGCTGCTTCGTCGGGTCCGGTGGGCGTAAGGCTCGATCGAGCGACAGCTGTGAGCATCGCTCGCGTCAGCGGGCGATGACGGTCCGGTCGACGGCTTACGGTGACGGGTCGGCGAGCGGAAGCATCATCTTCTCTTATGCGGGGTCGTCGATTAGTCTTCGCTGGAGTCATGCAGCCGTGTGCCGTGGTGGACGTCTTGTCTGCTGTTTGGATCGGAAATTAATCCCTCTGTGTCTGGATCGTAATTGAATCCCTGGCACAGTGGAGCGCTCTTTTTTATAGTTTATAGTTGTCGAGAGCGCTGTGGTAGAGGGCGGCTACTGGCTCGGCCTTGATGACAAAGCCCTCTGTCGGTGCGCAGCCGAAAAGTTTGTCGGTATGCCGCCAAAGGGCCTACCGCGCCGACAAAGGCCGGAAGAAGTATTGAAGGCCGGCAACACAGTAAATGATTAATTAGAAGGGGTGGCGGTGACATTTTTTTTTTTAAATTGCAGCCTCAATATGCATTTTAGGGCAAAAGAGCAGACTTATAATTAAAGTTGTAAAAAAAGTACAAACCTACAACTTTTATTTCAAACATTTTTTTCTGCAATGCTTGGTTTGGCACTAAATTATTTTATGTTATTTTGCTCTAATCAATCAGTAAAAATGAATTTTTTAAAGATTTTGGTCTAAGTATATGCATTTTACGATAAAAGTTTATATTATCAAAGTTAGGTATAGGAAAAACTTACTCAAGCTTTTTTCTACAGACCTTTAATTTAGTGACTTTCCGTATTTTTTAGTTTTACAGAGTTTGATTTTAATTTTGTGTCATTTCATCCTGATTGAAAGTAGGTTATATATTTAATTTTACATTGTTAACTAATGATTAAACATAAGTTATAATTTTCATTTTTAATATTGGTAAGTGAAAGTCGTGTGATTGTTTCACACCATATATTTTTTAATTTTTTTTTAATTACAAACTAACAGTAATTACAATGCCCAATTAATAAAATATAAGCATTATTATTTATTACTGTAAGTAACTTAGAATGTAAATTAGATTTAAATATTTTTAAAACTTTAAAATAGTGTTTAATCTAATGTATTATTCATACAAATAATAACGCCAGTGGTATTTATTTGGTACTTATCCAATATAAACGTTATAAAAATATTCACGATTACAAAAGAAATGTGTAAGAATAATTTTGTTTATTATTAGTGTATACTATTTAAACTTATATATTCCAAAGTTTATTTATAAAAAACTGATTCAAGGACAAACAATTTCACTTTTATGACGAAGAAAAATGCTATAAAATTTTCGACTAATTATAAATTATTATTTTTATTAAATTAATAATAAATAATAAATTGTTAGAATACTTATGCAAAACATTTTTAACGTGACTTACTCAGAAATCCTTAACAACGAAGGGTTTAATAACCTACATCCTAAAAACATACGTGGCATAGCAGACGTTCTTATAGAAGAATAATTCGTTCGGTTGATTTATGATCAACCGTTATAGTCTTGGTATATTTATTTAAATTATTGATGAATTGTGAAATAATTTATTTTCGGATTTTAATAAAACAATATTTAATATTTCGTTTGAGAAAATATGTTGCCATTTTTATAATGGAGTATAATCATAAGTTTCTTTCACGTTGTGTCATCGAGTTAGTCTAGTGCGAGTCAGATGTTTAACAGCTGATTTTCGGAGACGAAGTTTCCGTGGTTCATATCCCAGTAAAGGTGAACTTTGATAGTTCTGGTTTAATTAACAATAATCTCTCAGGAATGGTCGGGCTGAGTCTGTACTACACAGACTCAGGGGACCGTAATTCCATTTACAGTTCAAGTACTAACTGACCTACTTCAAAGGCGCAAACTGTTTTTATACATGCGATCTGATAGTTTCTCAAACAATTGAGACCCTTTTAGCACTTTCTCAGCTTTAAGAACAATCTAAAACTTGGTAGAAATTATCAGTAATAGGCATAACAAAGACCCAATCCTCGTATTTCAAACTAGTTCGACCGCGCTTCCAAGAACTCCTTTCAAACACATTTCATTCATCGGCCATCCATTATCCTTGTCACTTAGATTCTTATTATAAACAATTTATTCCCGCAACAATTTCTAGAACATTACTGTTATAATATTATACTTCATTTGCCGTCCTCGGGATGTGCCACCTGTAGCATTTCCCACCGTTAGATCCGATCCTGAAATAAATATATGCAATACGAAATCAGTAGTCCTTGCTATTCTTAGCTAGCCGGCCGCATTAGCGTAGTTGGTAACGTACTCGCCTCTCATCATGCGGTCTTGGGTTCGAATCCCATTCAGGCACGGTATATTTTCATACGTTAAAAATATCATTTCATCCTTCACCGTCTGCATTAGCAGTAATTGCAGAACAGTCGGACGTTAAACACAAAAACAAAATATTTTCTTACCCAGATTATTTACCTACAGTCGTTAACACGTTCGGTTGACACAACGGAGCAGTATAGGACAGTGTATTTTTTATGGGGCTCTGACTGCTATGCTAATAACTCGTACACAAACATCGGCTTTGTAGATCAATCAATTCCATCACAACCAATAACATTCCCCTCCTTCCACGCTCTATTGATAACAAACCTTTATAGTGTAAAGTAGCTATATGACTATTAATTAATAATTAACCCATAATATAAAACCCATAACCCCATAAAACTCATAACCCATAATATAAAGTATAATAAAGTACAGCGGCCACGAAAAATATAGGCGGGTCGAGTTCTCGCTCGTATATCCCTTCCACAACCTCCTATGTACTCATAGACTCCCCCCTTACGCTCTTTGCAGCATTACAAAAAGTACACTGTTTTTATTTGTTAGAATAAATGAAAGTAATTTATTAACTGTGTATTTTTTCGTTTACTGTATATTTACTGCTGTTGGATATTATTATTTTTTTTTTAACTTTTGAGACCCCATAGGATCACCTTAGCTCAAATTCAGGTTTGTTCCAGGGTTGGGTTTCTTTAAGAAGCACGCCCTCTTGAGACCGCCTTCCTTTCGTTTGGCCTACACTTTCTTAAGACGCTCCGATCTTTGTCTCCGGTCTTCATCGGTAAACACCCTGTTGTATACTCTCCTGGGTTTTGGTGCAAATGTTATCATGTTAGCCTTGACCAGTTGGTCGTACCCTGTTGATTTCGTTAGTAGGTCCTGTTTAGTGATCTTAAGTTCCTCCATATCTTGCTGTACATTTTTCAGCCACTTAGGACTCGACACCTGATCCCAAAAATGGCTAATCAACCGGTTGACAAATCTGGAGTTTTCTGTTCTGAGTAGGTGTCCTAGGAATGATATTCTTTTCCTTCTGAAGTTGTTTGTTAGTGAGGTGATTAGCTTGTAGATGTCTTTGTTTTATTATTATTAATAATAAAACTATTATAATAGTTGTTATTATTATAAATAAAGTAAAAAATTTATACTTTTATGTAGTCTAAACTATTTAATAGTATAAAGTATAAATCATAATATGCACAAGAACAAAATATCATTTGTAATACACTAAATTCATACCATAATAACCTGAAACATTCTATTAAAATAGTCACAAAAAGATATCAAATAATGAAACACTTGGAAAATAATCACAACAGAACCGAATAACTTCTTAACGATAATAGGCCTATATAATAACCGAACTGAACTTCACGACCAATATCTTTTCGAGACTAAACGCCAACTGACCAATTAACAGGCCTACTTGTAGGCTATAATTGTATCGTTTTGTTCTCTATTATAATATTTTTGACTATTTATAATACTGTAGTATAAACTCATTATTATGTGGGGTTATAAACGTACATAAAGAAATTGTAGTATTATAGCAGCACTGAAGCCAATAATTTATTGATGTAGACAAAACTTTTATGTCTGGGCGACTCGAAAATAATAAACAGCCTTCCGTATTTTATTTTAATTTTGATATACAGTCATAACAAATTTATAACATCATATAGGTACTATTTATAGGCCTAACAATGTTTATACCAAACTTTGTTTTTTTTACATAATTTCGAATCCACGCAATTGAATTATTTATTTGAAAAGCTTTATCTACATTAATTGTAGGGTGTGAAACAATATTAAATTTACATCTTGTTTTATTTTTCGTACGAAATATAAACTTTACAAGTAATAAAATATACGTGCAGTAGTCATCTACAATCAAATACGATGAGTTAATTTTTAAACATATAAATAAAACAGTTTGAATTTTTTTAACGCATACGTCGCAAATATAATAAACTTGATGTGTATCATATATTATAGGCGGAGTACATTTTTTGAGCGTAAAGGGTGAAGTAAACTTTAAAATAAAGTATAAGTTTCAAGTCAACAGGAGCAGTAAGAGAGGATAAATTGCTCGACTGGTGGGAGCGGCGAGGTGAGGAATTGGCGAAGTACACAGCAAAATCCTACCCGCCTAAATTTATCGTGGATATTATACAAGTTTATACTCAACTTCATATGGGGATTTCAAATGTGAAATATTTTTTTCGATAACTATACCTACTAAGAAAGATTTTTTTAGATTTGTAATAACCGATTGCGTCATTTGTTTACATTTATCACGAAGTGTTTAGAAAGACTGGTGAAGGAATATGGAGAAGGCATTAGTAGGTCTGCAGTAAAATTGACAAGATTAATTTTAACCCCCCTAATAGAAGAAATGTTTTTACTGGTTTTTTTTTTTAATTTTTACAATTCATTAAACATTCTACATAAAACATAATTTTTTCTGTTAAGCAAAACTTGAATTGTAGTTCTACCGTAAAAAATATGTGTTCTATATAGGTCTAAAAAATGTATTTATATAATGCATACAGATGCCTTTCATTGAAGTTTTTAGTTGCGCTAATAGCAGTGACGATCCCATAAGATCCATTGTGTCAACTGAACGTGCAAATGACTATAGTTTTATTGGACAAAGGTTCCTGGTTCAAATCCTAGTAAAAGTAATTACTTTTATACAGATTTGAATACTAGACAGTGGTTAATGAAGTACTTTGATGCTTGTGGTTCAATTAACCATGGTTTCTGAAGAATAGTCCGGCTGTGTCTGTACAATATTACATCTCATTTTTTACACGTCACACACATCATCCTCATCCAATTGGGTCATAGGGTTGTTGATTGGTCTTAAATTGAAAAGATTGCAACGTACACACATTAGGGATTTAAAAAAAAAATAGATTGTTTATTAATATCGCAAAATTAAGGGTGCCAAGAAACATGAATATCTTCTTCATGATCACTTCAACTGTTGGACACTAGTGTAATAGTTAGGCGAAAATGACTAAGTCAGTAGATTTAGTGTGTTAAAAGAAAACCCACTAAAAATTCTGTTTAAACTTATTAAGTCATGTATATAATATAAGTCACTAAAATTGCTGGTTAGCTATAAATAATATAAAGTTACTCTTCACTCAGTATACAAGTTACTAAATTATGTTTAAATTAAATATAGGATTAAGTTAGATTTAATTAATTAATATGTTTATACAACACTGTGTAAGTGACATTAAAAAGTAAGTACTTACGCCGGTGGGGGAGTATGCTATTTCATCAGGGGAGTTTTATTAACATTTGTAGATCTTTTCGAGATACTAACGACTGTTATTCAAACAAGATTTAAACAATAACACAACTCTTTACTTTAAAATAATTAAAAAAAAACAATAAAATTGATTGAACAATTCCATTACTATAATAATTGTCGGTACCTGATCTTTGAAACCGTATGTTTTCGTATTTTGTTATTCAATAGAAGTTTGTAAATGAGAACGTGTTGTGGTTCGGAGTCGATATTTTTACTTAGTGTAGTAGCGCTCAAACTCCCACATGAAACACATTGCTTATGGACTTTCCATACTGCATTCTGACCGTGAAATCAACTATAGGTGGGGAAAATAATATTGCTTAAGAAAAACTGTTTATTAGCTTTAAGTAACTAATTGCATTAAATCTAAAATAATAAAAAACTTCGCAAAATTTCGTTACGGCTTTTACCAATTTTTATTTTTGAATTTCTTGTACAATCCCAAAAGAATCCTTTTTACAACCTTGTAAAAATTGTTTAAAATTTTTATTGTTAAATCTTTTAAAACTATATATTTAAGGACAAACAGAACCTTTATTTAAAATACATTAGAACAGATTTTGAGTTTTAAATTCAATGATGATGCCTTCATTTAGGACAAATTAAAACAAAGATTACTTCACACCAATTTTTATAAAGAACAGGCCAATATCTTAGCAGCCCTACTTTTTAAGTTAGTTTTAAAGTATAAAACAAGAACAAAGTATCTCACCTACTAAACAATAAAAACTTTCAGGACACGAAACATCTAACTCACTTACTTATTTAACAAAAATATTGTTGTACGTCCGTTATATTTAAAATTATTATTGAAGGTTAATAAGACTGGGAATAATTTTATGAAATACAGCATTTGTTAAAAATATAAATAAATTTAAAAAAATAATACTTACGAAATTCCAATATTTCAGGTATTGAATCCTCAGAGCAATTATGACAAAACATTTTTCAAATCAACAATAAAAACTTTTGATGAGATGTTGAAGTTAATAAAAGTAAATAACAAATAACTTAAACGTTGTGTTATACGTTTATAAATACAATATAAAAAAATAACCTAACCTAACCTAACATTTTTATAATTATTCACATAGGTCACAAAGTTCACATAATTTGAAATTAAAAATACTTTTAAAGTACAGTTAATATCCTGAAATTTACCTTGAAGTATGACACTCAAATAAAGACTGAATTTTATTTTAAAATCCAGGGTGATATGAAAGTCATTAACATTATTGTCATTAGTCTAAACGATTAAAAATAGATTCCTCTTTTATTTACGAACGATATCTAGAATGTGATGCGTTATAATTGAATGATAAATTAAAGAAAATGTTTCATTAATGTGATTTAGATTTAACAACAATTTATAAATATTAGTATACGCTACATTATAGCTTTTGTCTGATGAGTGTATTTCTTATCAACCTACAACAACCTTCCTACAAATTCGGAATTTTAAAATTTAAATAAACCCATCTTGTGTATCAACATTCATAATTCTTCACATTAAAAATTTCATTTAGGCGAGATATTAGAACATCTGTGAAGTTGGTTTTTATATTTGCGGGAAAACCTGGAACAAACTAAGGGCTATCGATTTATGCAAAAAAATTAAATATTGATAAGGGGTCTAGCGTGACCATTGTAGTCTACAGATTTATTGCTGTGACAAAACAAGCAACCTATATAGATGGCATTCAAAGATTCCAAGGTATGGTCCATGGGTGGGTTAGTCCGTGTGAGTTAGCCTGCAATGCTTCTGTGACTGTAACGAGAGTATCTGTACCGAAGCGCGGAACCCTGTGGGATACTAGAGCCCGCTCAGAAGTGTCGTCCCTTCTGTTGCGTAAGCAGCATGTGGCAGGACTCAGAAACCACGCCATATAGAGAGGAGACTTTACCTCTTTCCTGGGCACCATTGTGGTGGAAGGGTAGTCGTGTGGGACTGCGGGAGCTTGTTCTTGAGGGCGTGAATGGCCGGCTGTAAAGAAGTGAGTTCGCTCATTGAGAAGCCGTATCCCAGGAAATAGGTGATCGTGGTATACCATGGCACCGTGTTCATGCTTCAAGGCGGGTCCAATGCTCATGGTCGGTGGTAAGGAGAGGTTTTGCTTGGGTTAGAGTCCCACACAACCAGCTGTGCAAGCAGCCCAGAGCCATGATGGTTTCCTCTCCGACAACGTAAAAAAAGATCTATTGCTGTGACAAAACAAGCAACCTATGTAAATACCACCTTAAGATTTCAAGATAAGTTTGTCGGGAACATATTATGTAAAGTGTGAATATATGCTACAAAAACATGTAGATTGTCTTTACGACCACGTTAACACTAAAATACTTCAACTATAGACATTAGTACGACAGACTTAGATTTAGTATTTTAATGTTGTTTTGGTCATCAGCCGAAAGGTTGAACCTGTACAGGCTTTACTACGTAAAACAAAGAGTAAGGTGGTTTACCGTGCCTTCCTCACTGAGTGAAAAATTTTACTTATCAGCATGCCGAGCTCTCCGAAAAGTATTTACTTTCCACCCTGCAAATGATATCTTTTATTCACCACAGGGTTTGGCTGTATAATGAAATTCATTACTCTCAGAGGAGATAACTCTGGACTGTTATCTTTTACACCTCTACCTCCTCTGTTCCTAATAGCTTCAGTCATAATTGGCTGACCATGTGATAAGAAACAGAACTATTTTTTTATACCACTGGAAGTAGCAGATAGAGTGCAAATAATTTAACTCTCCACCTGCCTGTTATGGACATTGTATGTTAATAGTAATAGATAATAGTAAAGATTTAAGTAAAGTTATGAGACATTATGTTATAAATTAATTTTAGGTTATAAATATTACGAGTACTAAAACATACTACTTGTAGTTGAAACTAAAGAATAAAACTAGTGGATAACTGCATAACTACGTGAGGAGGGGATAGTAACATTAAAGAAAAACTATTCATTAGTTGTGCATAATTAACTGCTGTAAATTTTAAACAAAAAATAATTAAGAGGAAAATTACTTTACTTGGTATAATGACATTTGCGTCAGCGGTAATAAAAGTTTATTATGCCATCATAAAAGCAAGCAAAAAATAAAAAATTATTTTTATTGATAATAATTCACTAATAATATTTGTTTCAGTATGAATAATATCTTTTAAAACAGGGGCTTCAGAATCAATCCAGTGAAGTTCGTCCCTGATTCTTTCGGGATCTGATCTGATTGATTATAAATAACAAAACTTTCTTTTAAACTTATAATAAGTATTAATAAATATACATAATAAGTAATAATTATAAACTTATCATAAATTAACTTATTGCATGTAATTCATTTTTAATCCCTAATCTGTGTACTTGCCCATAACAGGTAGGTCGAGTGTTAAATTATTTGCACTCGATCTGCTAGTTCCAAGGCTACAAAAAATAGTTCTGTTTCTTATTACATGGTCAGCCAATTATATGACTGAAGTATTTAAGAACAGAAGAGGCAGAGGTGTAAAAGACAGTAGTCATTTATCCTCTGAGAGTAATGAATTTCATTATACAGCCAGCCCTTTGGTGTCTGAAGTGAAAGTGTCATTTGCAGGGTGGAAAGTATATGCTTTACAGAAGGCTGGGCATGCTGATAAGCATATGCTTTCGACTCAGTGAGGAAGGCATGGTAAACTACCTCTTTTCCTCGTTTTACTCAGTAAAACCTCTAGAGCACTGATTCTCAACCTTTTTTGCTTCGCGACCCCCAAATAGTAAAATTAAATAAAATTAATATTTTGCGCGCCCCACCCTGATAATTATAGTAAGCCTTACTATTAATAATTGAATTTTGACTGTAATTATAAATGTAAAAGAGGGTTTCCTCTATGGCTGCTCAAAAAACTAAATATAGGAATCGTATATTATCACTCGAGAACAATTTACTTTTATATGTTTCTAAAAAAGATCCACTTATGAAGAAAATTTTATATGAAAAACAAATGCAACCATCACATTAATGATTAATTTCTTTTCTTTACAAGTAAGTGTACTTATTGCATGTAAAATTTTCAAAAGTAAGTTTATAATAAATGATTTTTCTCATAAAATGATTTCATTATTGTTTTGCTACCCTCTTATAATATCACCAGGACCACCAGGTTGAGAATCACTGCTCTAGGTGTTCAAACCGGCCTTTCGGCTGTTGACTTAAACAACTTATGTTGTTGCACAATGATTTATTGTCCATATTCTCAAAAATTTTAAGCCTGGTGTATGGATATTGACACTCAAATAATGTAGAATTTAATTTTAATACATTTTTTCTTTTGGAAAAAAATTAATTTGTATGAATTTATCTTTTGTTTCAGATTCGTAGACCGATGATTGGTTAATTTAAAGGCAAGGGTCCGCCTAGAGGAAGACCCAATGCATTTCTGGATTGATAAGCACAGCCAAACCTGTGGTTTCAGTGGTCGGCACCGGGTTCCGACTTCCCTATCGTCTTCAGGCACGCTCACACAATACTTTACTGTACTGCGATCAGTTTTGTCTTCTCACATCATGCATGATTCACTCATAATAAATTAGTCCATGAAAACTATTATTGACTTAATTAATCTCTTCTAAAAGTATTTTGAGGTTTTATATAATTTTAATGAAATATAACAACGATTTAGATAGTTGTTAGGTCTCTAACCTCACTTTTAATGATTGAATCAGTCATTTCAGAAAGCTCATAAGTCAAAATTTTGCCTTTTTTGTTTCAATTCTTGAATTGATTGAATGTAAACACATCATTCCCTACAGAAATCAAAGAAGTCTGGCTTCTCTTCATTAATATAATCCTAAGAGCTTATTTTTATGATATAAGGCTTATCCTAAAGCCTTTTTTTCGATTGAAAATAAAATTGGTGGTATTTTGAAGCTGAAGTCCCACACTTTAGAAAATACAAATTTTCTACGCAAAAATCTGTATTATAGGAGAAAACTACTATAAATTGATGATGGTGATAAAATGAAAACCGTGATATTTCAGATAACAATTTTTTTTGAATTTAAGAATTTCAATTTTTATTATAGTGAAAAGGTTCCTCAAGTCATTAGTGTAATAAATAAATAGGCCTATTATTGCATAACAAAATTTTCTTGTGGTTATTAAACAAAGAATTTCATAGAGAAACGTCAGCATTTTACTTTTTTTACGTCAGGAACAACATAAGATTAAAGTTAGTATTTTGACGTATGTGCTTTCTGAAATTACAAATTCAATTATTGTTTCTAGTAAACTAGTAAAATCATAGGTTGGCCATCTATGAATAAAGGAATAGGTAGAAGTGTAATCATAAGCTCAGCTGATCGGTGAAATGGCTTTTCTGTTCATAATGAAAGCCTTGAAAAGATAAAATAAGACAAGGCACAATACGAACAAGCACTTCTTAAAGCATGTATACTGCAGGCTAAAATAAAGGAACAGAAAAGCTTTTTTCTAGCTTTTTTTGTTTATCGGGAACTGTACATAACTGACAACTACCCAATTCGATTGCTGCTTTGCTGTATTATTTGCCGTGAATTAGTCATAAACAGGGGTCCCCAGTAGAGTTTGTTCACGGATGGCTGTCAGCTGGTCACCACACAAAGTTGCTTGCACAGCCAGTGTTACTTAACAAATAATATCGACTTTCTACCAGCTGACTGACTGGGCTGGCCCGAAGGCCAAAAACTAAATGACAACTCCTTACACAGTAGTTTTTCTTTCAATAAAAAATCGGACTTTAGATGACCATTTTGTTTTTTACCTTAAAACATATGTAGTATCTTCCATTTTTTTTTTTATTTTACCATCAGTTTTTTATCTGGTTTTCTTCTAATTCTGACATAGCATGTAATCTATCATTATAAACTTTCTGTCATAAAGGAATTTTTAGACTTCAAGTAAACTAGTGAGCATGTCACATTATTTCATTGAATATTAAGCTACTGCCGTATTAAACATCTTAAAGTTTTTTTTTTTAGTATTTATATTTCTATACACTCATATCAAAATATGTGTAAATGTGGTTTAAAACTAAATTTCCTGAAAATTCCAGATCATAGAGAATAAAGTTTAAATGTCTGCATATTTTGTTAAGGCCGTTGGTCGGTCAACATTGATAAATGTAAATGAGTCATCAAAATCTCAAATTAAGAAGTTTTTTTATTAAATTTGAATGCATTTTAATAAAAATATTGTCTACTGCTGGTTACTAAGCTTCTGAAATAAATGAAAGGAATGCATTCCAAGTTTACTTAAGATGGCTGGGGCTCATTATACCTGTATACTACTAAAACTGAAAACATTGTTGTCATATGTCAAATAGTTTATGATAATATCCTGCTAGAGGGGCAGACTAAACAATATTTTCATAACTAACAGTAGTACTCATGGTATAGCAACCTAACGCACTTTAGTGGCAGCGTGGAAATAACTCGACCCTTCATCAAGCACAGTCAAAGTTATGATAAGTAAGACGCTAAGTTTTGGTATCATTCTGCATTGAATCTTTTTAAAATGTATTTAATATGGAACTTTAAATTCAGTTATGAAAACTTTCTGAAATTTAAAATAGCATTCATGGACTAATTTCTGCAAGCACAATTATAATAATTACAATTTAAACAAATTTTATTCACGCTTACATAAAACTTATTTACTAAATAAAAAGTTGAGAAGATTAAATATTTTTTTAGCATGAAGATACTGTTAATTATGGTGATTTCATTAATGTCAACAGAAACAATAAAATAATAAATGAAGCTCAAAAATAATATTTCTACTCTTAATATTGAGTTTAAGAAAAGACAAGTACCAATTATGTAGTTTGATATTGACTGTGACATCAATATTGCTTTTAGTGAAAAATATGTAACTATTTCAATAGTATATTGAAGTCAAATCAATTTTATGAGAAAGGTTTCAACTAACTTTGTATTTTAAAATTTAATGGAAACAAAACATCTGCTGCTATGAGTTAATATTGTGACACTTATCTCTAGGGTCCATTTTGGGATCTGAGTAAATTAAATAATTAACACACTAAAATTCAAAATTACAAGTATTCATTACAACTAAGAATTACAATTAAATAATTGACTACAATCTACAAGTATATTACAATGAAACTACTTAATAAATAACAAACTAATTAGGCTATAATTAACTAATACAGTAAATAACTTTACTAATTTACTTAATAATACTTACAGAAATGGCACAGAATAAATAAAAGTTAAACAATAGCCAGTTGTTCGCAGTATCGTTGACCTATTCTAACGTACTGGACTACCTATAGGCACTATCAAATAGGCCAACGCTTACTCAGTCACTGACAAATGTAAACTCTGGACCATAAACAACCCGGCGCTTTTATACGTGGACTAATGGAGAGTTTGAGAAAAGACAGAGATTTTTGATATAATAATAAAATACAAAATCCTTCTGACAGCTTCTGGATAAATCTTAACAACTATAAAAGAACTATGATTGAATAGAAGGTGTTATAAAAAGGTCAATTATCTAAAAAGGTACCCACCCGACTCTCACAATACCTAGTGACAACAAAAGCCAGGCCTAACTTTACTATAAAAGAACATTTATATAACACATAATATTTAACTACTTCTTGGAAAACACTGTTAATTACTCTTGTTATTTACATTAACCTTTTTAATCTCTCGGTCTTCCTCGAACATTCTCAAACCCATATTCCCATTAGATATTGTCACAATATATTTGTTGTGTTGTTGTTTAGGTCAACAGCCGATAGGCTGGTTTGAACCTCTAGAGGTTTTACTAAGTAAAAACGAGGAGTAAGGTGGTTTACCATTGCCTTCCTCACTGAGTTGAAAGAGTATGCTTATCAGCGTGCCAGGCCCTCCGAAAAGCACTCACTTTCCACCCTGCAAAAGACACCTTCACTTCATTCACCACAGGGTCTGGCTGCATAGTGAAATTCATTACTCTCAGAGGAGATAACTCTGACTAGTGTCTTTTACACCTCTACCTCTTCTGTTCTTAAATAGTTCAGTCATATAAGTGGCTGACTATGTAATAAGAAACAGAAATTTTTTTTTTTTTTTAGCCCTGGACCAAACAGATAGAGTGCAATTAAAATAACACTCCACCTGCCCGTTTTGGGCATACAATATATTTATACACCAAATTTGGTTTGTAAGTTCATAAATGTTTAGGTTCATAAATGTTTGCACAGACAGATATTGTTAGATGGAACCACTTTTCGGTGTCTTAACAAAAAAATTTTCTTGACTAAAAAATTAAATTTCTGGTACTTTTTCTCAAAATTAAATTCATTCAAAAACCATATTAAAATAATATAGTCCTCCATTCACCGTAAAACAACACAAGTGTCGACTTTTTTGTTTCCAAATCTTTAATAAAATAAATAAATCAGAAAGAGATTTACTTCATGGCACATTAAAAAAAGATCTAGTGTGAAACACTTCTACAATTTTCTCTTGCCAATGTAAGTAATGAAACATAACCTACGTTAATTCATACCCACTGAGTATATAATGTTATACCCACTGTTATGATGTTATACTGGGAATGGTAATAACATTTTGGGGATGACAGCAATGATTAACAAAAAAATAGATTGTTAATATACTCTGAAATGACAAAAAAACATAAATGAAAAATATAAAAAGTTGTCTGTTTATATACTAGATCTATCTAATAATTAAAACGGAGAAAACCATAATTGTTTTATATCTTTACACTGCAAAGGCAACCCCAAGCTCCTTCTAATGTTAGTTGAACTGAGTAAATCACTGAACTAAGAACACTAATCGGATAATAACACCTATTTTTTTATACCTAATACCTGTTTATTTAAAACACTAAGTATCACAGACAGTATTATAAAATGTCCAGTTTACATGGTTAACTTATTAGTTACTTTTATACGGATTTGAATACTCGACAGTGGTCACTGGTATACTTTGGTGGTTGTACTTTGGAGTACAGTTAACCATACTCTCTCAGTAATGGTTGGCCTGAACCTGTACATGACTACAACACATTTATATGTCATACATCGTACTCATCTCATTGGATCATGGGGGTCAGTTAATTGTTTTTAAAACTTAAATAAAATAAAATGAGGAAGATTGTAATAAACTACGTGTCAAAAATTTTCAATTAAATTTAATATAAACTGATTCATATTTTATTTGAATGTCAAAAGGGAACTTAGGAATTTAAATATTAATAATTATTATCCCCACACAACTGTATTTTAAAATCTTTTCAAGTGTATTGAAAAAATCTGATATTTTATTAAAATAAATAAAAGTTATAGACAAAAATGTTTCTGTTGACAAAATTCATTTAACATAATCCATTTAATGTAAGATTAATCATTTTGATTTCTTTTAACAATTGTGATATTTTGTAGAACACTAATTGAAAAATGTATGTCCTACAGAGTAATGTTTTATGTATCTTACAGGTGGAGGAGGGAGACGGTGGAGGGGAGCCAAGCCCATGGTGACTCCAGTCCATCGGTTCCAGCCAATAGAATGTGTAACTGGACAATATTCACACAATCATGGTGGCCGACGAAATAACAGGTAATTGATCAAAATTAATCTATTTAATGAAACTAACTGACAGTTGAGTAAAATAGAATAATATTTAAATTGCTCCCAGTTGAAATTTGCTGTTTATAAGAACAGAATAACTTAAACCTACCAATTTTTTCTGAAAATACTCCTGTTTGAGGTAGGCTATTTTGAAAGATTGTTTAAAGTTTAAAAGAGTCGTTATTAAAAATTATGCAGTCTTTCAGAATTTAAAAAATCTTTTCACAGCATAGGCTAGTATTAAAATGTTTTACTTTCATTAGAAAGCTGTAATTAAAATAAATTACCCCCAGTATTGTTGAGGTAACCCACTGGGTTGGTCTAGAGCAGTGATGCTCAACCTGGGGTTTGCGACCCCCATGGGGGTCGTGGTGATATATGGAGGGTCACAAAACAATAATGAAATAATTTGTTCATTTTATGAGAAAAAAATCATTTATTATAAACTTACTTATAAAAATATAACATGTAATAAGTACACTTACAGTGCACGTACACATCAAGTTGGAACTTATAAATTGCCCATATATGTGCACGTCGTCATACATGCATGTTCATACACGTCGCTACTATAAAAGTATAAATGCAGCAAAATAAAATAATAGCAATAGTTGTATTCCATTTTTTTTACTCTCTGTATTTTCTTTAAAGACATAAAGTTAGTGCAGTTTGATTATATAATATTAAAAAAACATTTCACATTTATAATTACAGTTCAAATTCAATTATTAACAGTAAAGCTTACAATTATTATTGGGGGAGGGGGTCGCAAAATATTAATTATATTTATTTTTACTATTTGGGGTTGCAGAGCGAAAAAGGTTGAGAATCACTGGTCTAGAGGAAGAGTAATCACCATGAGTAGGCTGATATTTGGAGACAAAGGTTCCTGATTCAAATTCTAGTAAGGGTAGTTACTTTTATATGGATTTGAATACTAGACAGTGGTCACTGGTGTACTTGGATGGTTGAAGTTCATTAACCATACCCTCTCAGGAATGGTCGGTCTGAGTCTGGACAAGACTAAAACTAATTTACTCATCATACATTTATCTTCCTCATCTCATTGGGTTATAGGCTTGCTTAATGTTCTTAAATTGTACAGATTGCACAATACACTCAGGGTAAAAAAAGGTCTTTATCTTTTTTTGCTCTCAGGTGAATATCCCAGAACATGATTTGGAATTCTATTTCCCCTGTATATTTGAAGATATATCATCTACTTATTGTGATAATAACTGGTTGTCTTGAGTACACAAACATATTATCTGCAACTAATTCCTTATATTGCAATTTTTAATTCTGTCCTCACTTGTTCAACCCGTGATCCTTCGTAGAAAAAGCATCTCCGCAGCTTTTCTTCTCCCTGTAAGGGCGAAAGTTTAGCTGTCATATAAAATAGTTGGAACAGCTATTATATTGTAAAATTTCCTTGTATCATTATGTTAATAATATAATTAAATATTAATTTCACCACGACCAAAATAATAATTAAATTTACAATTTTACTTCCATTTTTATAAAAACTAAAATGCTATTAATATGATAGGACTAATTTGTTTTTCAGCAACAGTGGTGAAAGAGAGTTACCAGTACGAGCACATGCAGTTGAACTTGACAGCTCAGTATTTTTAGATTTACCACTAGATGGCAGCACAGAAGCAACTGGTCATTCACCACCACAGATTGATCCTGTTAATAAACATAAGTGTGGAGTGACCCTTTCATTTGCAATACTTACTGCTGGTATTTGTATAGTAAGATTGTACTTCCAAGGCCAGGTAATTAAAAAACAAGTATATTTGTGTACCATAATAATTTGTTCGCTTATTTTTGGAACTGTTGTAAATGATTACTCTGCCCTGCTATTGGCTGAATGTATATTTGTAGTTATAGAAAATGCTAAGCGTGGGCCATCCTAATGGCGAGAGAAAAATTAAATCTAATTAAAATTGAATTTAATCATGGTATCTTACACACGTGAAGTACAGAAGTATCCTATTATAGATACTGAAGGCACAAGATTGCCTTTTGCATATGGATGGGCAGTGAGGAAGGGAAGTGAAAATTTGACAGTGCTACCAACAGTCAGACACTACTCGTAAATTTCACTACTGTGCAGTTTGTACATATTTTGTAAGCTGTAGTTTATTCCGAGAAAATGTTGTCTTCATAAACCTTCTAAGAAATAAATGCGACCTGTAATATTGGCTATAGCTTAATTACATGACTAGAAATGTTTGATTTACTGTAATTTCCAGCTACCTTATTCCATTGGAACAAAATTTTCTACGAATTAATTGCCTTCTTTACTATCTCTGTCACAAGCATCTTCACTATCAGTCTCACTAGTACCTATTACCTAACCGTTTCCTTTTTTACCAGGTGTCAACAAAACTGTTGAAGAATAGCTTTTTCACTTCATTAATTTCTTTCTTTATTTTTTTAATTGTGGAAAGAGAAACATCACAGTAGTTGCCACTCACTAATTGCTTTTGTTAAAAGGCAGGGAAAGGCATTTTTTTTAGCTATAACTTCACACCATTTTATAACACTACATATTATATTTTGTTCAGCACTGTGAATAGTCTGCCCACGTTTTCGAGAAACTAACATTTCTGTTTATGGTTACAACCAGTTATATTTGTACAGTTAACCTACAAAAGTTTCTGTGATATACTGTATAAATGCTAGTACAAGTTGCTGTATTTGTTGTACTAAAATTGCAGTCGCGTATGCACACTGATGCTTTTCCCCCTTTACCCCTTGTTGCAAACAAGGGCCAACTTGTGACTCAAGTAACTATAATGTGCCAGAAGTATAATTAAACATATTGAAGAAACACATATTGGGATAAACATTTTAAACATGATAAACATATTGGCATTTAATAATAAGCGTATTGACAGAGGTGGCATCGTTTATTGATATGACATTACTCTAGTCACTGGTGTCTGGTTGTTCAATACAGACAGTCTGTCACGTTAGACTCATTTTGCCAACCATAGACTCATCTGATTTGTTTACATCAGTTTCAAAGTTAAGTGGAATAAGATATGTCAATTTTAAATTACCTTATCCTGTAGGCCCTCTTGGAAACATATCTTGACTTTAAAATTGAAAGATCCAAGTTTTGTTATAAAATTACATATTTTTTCTACATTCAGAGTACTTCAATGTAATGTGTTAACATTTTTAAGTGGCTTAAACTAAACTAAAAACAATACAATATCATTCATTTAACTTTTATATTTAGCCTATATTTAAACATAACCTAAAAAATATGTGTGTTGGGTATGTGAATTTGTAAGAATTTCAGTCTCATTGCTTTGATGACTCTTTACAGTTACATTCCTCCCTCAGTGGTATTGTAATAATAAATAATATTGGGTTTTTCTTTTCATCTACAATAACTTTGTTTATCATCTGGATGTTAAATTGAAAGTACAAGAAAACTGTTTTTTTTTTTTTTAACTCTTGGAGTATTTGTTAACAAGGTAACAGGAGGGTTTCCTAAGGTAGAACATGTAAAAGTAATAACAACTGAAAATTTCTCCGCTTTTTGAAAGTTTAGGAAAATCTAAGAGTATCCTTGTTGTTTATCTGTAATATTCCAACCACAGTCAGACCAAAATCACGATAGAATTCTTGTGACAAGTCAGCTGATGTATAAAAGCTTTGAAAAATCGCTACCAGCAGAAACCTTTATACCCACTTTGAATACAAAAGGGAGGGTAGTTTTGTATTCACCTCTACATTTTTTCTAAAAAAAAAACCAATAACTAACTTGAAATGAGCTCTATATATAATTTAGTTTCTAACAATAACTGAAAATGTTGGTCATCAGTTTTAAAAAGCAATTCAATTTTTTTAATATACAAAGTTGTGAACATAAAATGACCACCCCTTAGGGATTGTAGGGTTGAAGAGCTGGGTGACTAGAATGAATAAGTGGTAAGAGTACGCTACTGTTATAATTCTATCTTATCACCCATCTATCGAAAGAAAACAGTGCTGCTAATGATTAAATACTTCACTCGGTTTGGGATTAAATGTTTCTTGTCCTTCACTATAATTTCTTTGGTAATATAACTTAAATAAAGAAAAATAATGTCCATAACAGACAGGTGGAGTGTCAAATTATTTACTCTCAATCTGTTCGTTGCAGGGCTAAAATAAATAGTTCTGTTTCTTATCACATGGTCAGCCAATTATTTGACTGAATCATTTAAGAACAGAAGAGGTAGAGGTGCAAAAGACATTAATCAGAGTTGTCCCCTCTAAAAGTAATGAATTGCATTATACAACCAGACCCTGTAGTGAAGTGAAGTAAAGGTGTAATTTGCAGAGTGGAAAATATGTGCTTTTCAGAGGGCCCGGCATGCTGATAAGTGTACTTTCCACTCAGTGAGGAAGGCAATGGTAAACCACCTTACTCCTTATTTTACTTAGTAAAACAACTACAGGTTCAAACCAGCTTTTCAGCTGATGACCTAAACAACAAAGAAAAATAAATAATATGCTCTAAATGTTGACTGATTTTATTTTATTGGTTTGTTACAGGGATTAGAATATATGTTTTTATTAGGACTAATAATGTTAATATCATTGTGCGCAATGGTAATGTACCACTCGAAGACAAAACACAACATATTTTCATCATCAGCAGCGGCAGCTGCAGCAGTATCAGCAGCAAGAGTACCTCCACAACCATCATTAATTGCACAAGTACGAGTAACATCAGTTGTTGAAGATACACCTCCTCCAGCACCTTTACCATTAGTAGAACCCCCACCACCTCCTTACGATATCGCAATATTACTTCCACAACAAATACGACAAGAAGATATACCACCACCTTCTTATGAAAAAGCTGTAAGTTAGTTATTTCTGATAGATTGTAAAAATTAATTTAAATTATGAATTGTCGCTTCATTAAATACAAATATTCCTAATAAAAATGTAAAGCACATAATAAAATTATAATTTTGCGATATGAATAATCAGTATAAAAATGCGATAATAAAAATAAAGTTAACCTTTATATTAATATATAACATTACAAAACTTTTCTGCTACTGCCAATTTTAATATTGTAATAAAATTTGTAAAAAAATCTTAAGTGGTTTGTCCACATAATTTTTTAATTGCGTTATACAGGCTTTTTCCCGTATTTAAAATATTAAAATAGATATAGCAAATAATATTAGTGTAAATAATGAGTTAAAGTTGTTAAGTTAACAATTAAAAAAAAATATTTTTTTGTTTAATTTGATTGATGTATGTACATCAGAATACCCTCATGAAGGCGGTATTCATTAATCATTCAATTTTTTTACACAATTTTAAAAGTAAAACTTAAATTTCTTATTTTAACAGGTTTTTGTGTAATTTGAATGTATACAAATAAAATTATAGTAATTCAAACAATCAGCTAAAACATTTGACTTGAGAATACCCATATTTTTTTACTCTAAATCAAGAATATAGAGTAGTAAAATCCGTTATAGATGATTTTAGATAAAGGGTAATGTTAAATAATTCCGAACAACTGTATTAGTCTGTATTAATTAAGATTCAAATACTTTAGGATTTAGAATAATGATTATGCAAATTGAGAGTCCAACAGAAAAATACAAGACATGATAACACAATAATGTTAAGTACCACAAATGAAGGAGAGGAAAAAATAAGTTACTACTAAACCAAGTGATGCACGTGATTGGCAGAATTAGGAATTAACTGTTTGTACAACCATAGTACAACAGTACTATGACAGGCATTGCGCTAAATATGTTAGTACAGCTCCAAAATAAATAATCTAATATATATATACATTACGAATCTTGTCAAACATCCTATAGAGGTATTTTTGACACCCGTATTACACTGATAATCAATATACCGAGTGTTCCACGTAAAGATTGCTATTTTTGAATTAATATACCGGACATAACGCACACTCTACAGACTGGAAACTTTACAGTCATAATAAAAATAGGTATGTAAAAAAAAATACCTCAACTTTTATTTGCTTGCGATTAATCAAAAAAAAAAAAAAAAAAAAAAAAAATGGCGAAATAAGAAAATATTAAAAATGAACAATAATCTCGATGATAAAACCACTTATATTTACAAAAGGATTCAGATAGAAAGTATGGTGTTTTATCGAATGACATAAATATCCCATCAGACAATGACTGGAGACAGATATCCATCAATTTTAACTAATCACTAGTTCCTCATCTTTCTCAGGCAGGATGTTTTTTTCTAGCATGATGAAGCTCCTCCACATTATGGTAATGTGGCCAAAGAGGTTTTAAACCAAAATCTTCCTAACCATTGTGTAGGTTGTGGCAGTGGCCTTGTGGGCTGGTCTCCAAGATCACCAGACTTATCTGCGCTTTTTTTCTATGGGGCTTTTTGAAGGAAAAAGTTTATTCTCACACCATTGTAACAGATGATGAACTAATGAGGCTGATTAAAGAGGAACTGCAGTTGATACCTCGGCAATTTTTCAAAAACACTTATGACTCATTTTTGTTTTGTTGCTATCAGTTCATAGCTCTTGATGGACATCATTTTAAATAAAGGTTAATGAAACAAATTGTGTTCATTAATAATTTATCACTTTCATATTTCTTTCATTTTATTACGTAAGTAACATTGTAACAAATCACCATTTTGAAATGGTTATGCAAATAAAATTACTTTCCGCCATTTTGTTTTGATTAATCATAAACAAATGAAACTCGTGGGTACTTTATAACATATCTACTTATTAACTGTAAAGTTTTCAGTCTGTATGGTATGCGATACATCCAGCATATTAATTCAAAAATAGCAACCACTTCATGGGACTACCGCTATATCATATTCTTCAAACCACCAGTAATACAGTAAACAATTACCAATTATAGCGCTTTCGTGCATAAAATGCACATCTTAGTAATTTCCTATACTTATATAATTTAAAATTTTAAAACATCCTACTTCTATGGTATATAAGAATGGATTCCTTATCTACCACGGTGGAAGTAGGATGAAATTTTGAATTTTATAAATACTAGTATAGGAAATCACTGAAGATATGCATTTTATGCACAAAAGTGCCATTATTGGTAAGTGTTTACTGTTTACCGTATTACTGGTGGTTTGAAGAATATAATATTTAATTATAATAAGAGTGTAATTATATGCCTGTATTTTGAATATATTGAGAAATGTTCTATACATTACTGTAAAAGAATTTCAAAACCAGATTACAGTTTTTAAAAAGGAGTGATTTCTCTAGACAAATATACATAACGTGCTATGTATGTCACACCATACTTCAGGAGCTGGACATCTATTGTGAATAAGTCCTAAAAGAGTGCTCTTCTGCTAGATGTCATAGATTTCCATTTCTTTTGATCGTACATTTGTTTTTTTAATGCAATTGAACCTCTATAATTCAAATCTGAAGGGACCGATTTTTTAATTTTTATTTAATGAGGTTTCAATTTACTGATGTAAAATATTGAAACTCAAAATGTTGTATTTCATAATCAAATTTTTAATAAAAATATTATTTCATAAAACAGTACATTACAAAGATTAAAAAAATTAAAAGACTACGGATTTGATTGAAAAAAGATTACGACAAATATTTATGACTAAATATACTCAATACTGAGATTAAGAGTTATGTAAATGTGTTTGTATTACAGCCTACACAAAAGTAGTCGAATACATACAAAAAAGAGAAAGTAAAACAATATGACAATGTATAAAAAGACAAAATGAAAAAAACAGTATAAAATAAAGTCAGGGAAAACGTAAACAGGACATTTACATACTAAAGTAATATTTTACAGAAAATTAAAAATAAATTACCGGATATTTTAGCAAAAAAAAATTATGTAGGTAATTTATATGAATTTACAGTATTCTTTTTAACCAATTTCTATAGAAAGTATTACAGCAAAGGAGAAAAGGCTACATGCCTCTACTAATTTATTGGAAAAAGTATTTACATTTTAACAGTGCAGTACAGGACAAAATTCAGAAGCCTCACATTCTTGCAAGGCTTGCCTTTCCTGCTATATCATTAACTGTAGTGATTACCATGTAAGCTTCAATAGAAATCGTGTACACTGCGTAAATATTTTATAAGTAATGGCTGATAAATGTTTTTTATATAATATGCATGACCACAAAACTCTTGAAATTTTTCAAATAGGTAACTTAAAGGAAGTAATTTAATTTGAATTCAGGAGAATTTTTCAAGCAGATATATATTCAATTTACAGAGTACCATATTTCAAATTATAGAGGTTTGAATTAAAGAGATCCGTTCAGATTACGGTCAAATTTTTATTTGACTTCACTTGGTTCAGAAGTATGTTTTAATTACTCATTTCTTGAAACTTGACTCAATGGTTTACATAATTAGTATTACTACTTTTGTTACATATTTTTATTATTATTATTATTATTATGGCTGCGTTGTAAGTAAAATAAATGTGGTTCAAGTTTTGGGTTCCATTTTAAGTAATAAATAATTCGTTTTAAATTAAGCAAACAAAAAGTTTGGAACAGAAACCTAATTATATTTTCTATTGTTTAATCACATTTTCAAAAGTTTGGGGTTGTTGGGACTATTTTATCTAAACCAAAACTTTAAAATGTATTGTCTAAAATCTGTAAGATCATTTGAATTAAATTTGGTTAATTAAAGTAACCAAAATAATTATAATCTTAAATCCCATGAAATGTATTAAATAATATATATGAAAAAAATTTAAGAAAAATCCATTCTTGTACCAGAGGGACCAGTTTTTGTTTTGAAACGTGATGGTAGCCCATAGAAAATGTTAATTTTATTTAGAATTTAATCATAAGAATTAATTAAGTCATTTGTGGATGCTTCTTGAATATAAAAAATTAATTTTCTTATAAAAAGTATTTTAGATATCTATTAAAAATTGGAAAACATTTATATTATTTTCCACAAAATGTAAAATTTTAACATTAAAAAATTGTTTTACCCAAAAATTATGAACAAAATTCATTAAAAGTCAGTTTTAGCTATTTATTAGTTCTTTTTAAATGCACCATAATTTAAAATTAAAGAGAAATATAAATTTTTAAGAATAGTTAACTAAGAGAAAAAAATATATGACTTCCACATGTTAATGAATATTTTTATTTTAGTTACAAATTGTTAAATTTTAAAACTGTAGGCCTAGGTTTAGCATATTACTTTTAAAATGTACACTTTACTTTTTAATTATCACAATTAAATTGGTTTAATATTTTAATTGTGATAAAAACTGGATTTAGTTTGGCTAACACTAAGTTAAAAGTTAAGATAATTAAGTTAAAACTGTGTTCAAAATAATATTCTCGTGAATAAAAAGATATAAGGTGATTTGTTTAGTACAATAATTCTTTGACTGCTGACAAATTCAAATTTAATTTCTTAGCCACCTCTATAATGTAGTGATTAATGTGCTAGCCTACAACATGGAGGTCTCGGGTTCGATTCCCAGCTAGGGTCTGGAAATTTTTAAATGTTAAAACACACCGTTACAGTAACAGAACTCACAGTAGCCACTAATGGCCAAGCTGATCTACTTTAAGCTTTCTAATTTCAAAACTAAAACGAGAATGAGAGAAATTCATAGGATAGAAAGCAAAATCCTTAGGACTTGCATAAACAAAAAATCAGACTCTCAATGATATCTGGATCTTAATGTCTAATTCTGAACTCTACAATGAAATCGAGCCATATACTGACATCATGCGGAAGAATAAATTTTCTTTCTTCGGGCATTTACTCAGAATACCGGACAATCGAGTATCAAAACAAGTCATTTCTATAATTAACTCGTGGAAAAATCCTCCAAGGTGGTTGGCCGAAATAAAGCAAGATATTCGAGAACTTAACATTGCAGAACAACATCTTTGAAACTCATAGCTTTTGAATGCCATCTGCCACTTGATTAGACAACCACTGCAATGTGGTTGTTTTGACATCTTAATCGTCGCCGTGGCACTGACCACCTAGATAAATTTTCAAATGCAGGAACTTTCTAGTCATTACTTTAGTTTTTGTTCTAGGTAAGCACAAATTAAAACTATGAGAAACATTTTACGAAGCATCATGAGTATATAAATCCATAATTCTTCTATAAGAAATTTGTAATATAAAAATAAAGTCAAAGATTTATCGTACAATTATTTTTGGTCAGTAAAAAAGAAACTATTGTGATACCATAAGTTGTTTGAGCCATTTATGTAATACGTAATAATTAAATGTCCAATAAGTAAAATTACTAATTTATTTTAATTAAGTATGAAACAGATTTGCTTTATAAATATGTATGTTGTAAAATAAACTAATGAGTCACGTATGTACAGTAAAAATAGGTAATGCACAGATAGATTTAAATCTTTATTAATTAATTAATATGAATATTATTAGACTGTAGAAAAAATTTTTATATCCTGTTATAATTTTTAATGTAGGAAAATAGTTATAGAAAAATTATTTAACAGTAATAGATGGAGTAGATATATTTTTTATATTACTTTTATGTCGTAATATTTAAACTTGATTTGGTTACACAAGGTTATTATCAATAATTTCTAGAATCTAAAAGTGATTCTCTTTGTACTAGTATGTTTATTTTATTTAAAATACAAAATTTAATTTAGAAGATAGGTCATTGTAACAAAGAATGTTCTTATAAATATAGGTAATTTCTTTTCTCTTTTGCATTTAATTTCATTCTCACAAACATTTTTTTTACTTTTATTCCTTCATGATACACAAAAGTTTATTATTATTGGATAATCTGAACTAATTGTCAGTAGATACTATTATAAATTATTTTTCCTCAGTTTTGAGTAAAAAGTTCTCTTTCCACTGTATTAAACCAAAATTTAAAGACCACCTTCATCGCAGTGGTTAGTATGCTAGACTATAAAATTAAAGGTCTTGGGATCTAAAAAGTTAATCCCTTCTGTTCCATAACCTACAGTAATCGCTATAGTAAAAATCAACTCAATAGAGACTCTTAGTATGACTACTTATTGTATCACTTCCCTACCTCACACATCCCTCCACACCAATTGTAGATATTGAACCCATTTCTCTGTATGGGCATTCAAGCTTATGTGTGGTGCGCATGTGTCTATAAAAATGTATACAATTGTCTTTACAAAAGAGAACGAGGCATATTTTTAAAGTTAGTACCATTTTGAAATAAAAAGAAAACCTGTTGACTTTTCATAATAATTTTATTTTCAGATGAAAGCCTGTACTTTAATCTACTTTTCTAGATAACTCCCACCAATATTAAGGGACTTATCGTGTCGTACAACCAGCTTTTGAATACCATCCTCATAGAAATCTGCCGCCTGATTAGAGAACCACTGCAATGTGGTTGTTTTGACTTCTTAATCGTTGTTGTGGCACTGTCCACCTAGATGAATTTTCAAATGCAGGAACCTCATTAGATAACGACGAAATTGTAAAGCATCTGTTCTCTCTCACCTTTTTATCAACTTTCCGCACCAAGTCGTCAGTAATGATTGAAGGTCACCCATTTTTTCCTCAACATGCCCATTCGTACGGTCATATTTAAAAGCTCTTATCCATTTCCGTACCGTCTCATCTTTCATAATGTTTTTTCCATACACTTCACTGATCTGATGATGGGTTTCAGCCACATTCGTGTCTTTGGCACTAAGAAAATGATTCACAGTCGGTGGGATTCTCAATCGGAGGATTTCAAATACTCACAACAAACGTAAACATGGTCGAATGATTCTGTAATGACATCCGTGGCTTGCCAATAGATAGTGGTACACAGCGTGCATGCACCAAATACTGACTGCAGCGCTGCAGTGCCGGAATTTCAAAACGGGACTTACTTTAAAAATACGCCTCGTAATTAGACTTGGATATTTGAGAGAGGGAAAGTATATATTCAGCAATGGTTTCTACAGAAATGGTGCTTATTATATAAATCTAGTTGATTAGTTGTTGTAGTACTTACAAACAAAGAATACATTTTAGCTGCCTCCATGGCCCAGTCGTTAGCATGTTACACTGCAAAGGGGAGGTCCTGGGTTCAATTCCTAGCTAGGGTCTGGAAAACTAGTCACATCTTTCTTAAATCAAAGTAGTCACTAATGATCAACAAAATGTAGATACAACTTTAAATAAACTTAAATAAATAAATTTAAAACATCGTAGAACTTACACAACTTCCAAATGGGTGTCATGGATCCAAGGCAAAAACATACCTAGTTAAATCTAACATAATCCACTGGGCAACTCTTTGTGAAGATAGAATATTTGTGATATTTTCAATTAATTTCACAAATTAAATATTGTATTGTTCAAAATTTAATTTTAATAATATAGTTAGTTCTTTTTAGAATATTGAATTATTTTGTGAAATTTTTCGCTAGTGAGAGAAAATGTAGAAATTATTAGTCAATCAATCACACCACATACATTACAGATGTAGATATTTAAAAAATATCTTAAGCTGCAGAAATATATGTTAAATGTCTATTAAATTTTTTTACTTATTTTCTACTTAATATTTTATACAAATTTATGTGTTAGTTAAAAATTGAAGGTCTAGGTAATATTGATCAATTAATAAAATTTAATTAAATTATAATCAAAAGAGTTATTAAACAATAAGTTCCTTTTAATAAATAAATTAATTTATAATAAGTTAAAGAAATGAATAAATGTATTTAAAATAATTTATTATATTAAACAATATTCATTGTACTTGCAAATTTAAATAATAAAAAGACCTTCTTATTAAACTGTGTTTTGTTTATTTCTTATGAAAAATACTTCCACTTATAATTCTAGCGCTCATCCCAGCTTCACCTGGTTATAATTTTGTTTTATTTCAATAATTTTTAAATTAAGGATATAAATACATCAAAAATATTTTTTTCAGATTTGGAAAAATCTGATATATTTACCAAGTTTCAGCCATCTACCTTGTACAGAACGTAATAAAAAAAGAATATTGGTTTAAGGGTTGAACACTGTTTTCAACCCCTTATGGGTACATTCCTGTAATCCGTTAAGGGGTATTTTTTTAGTTATTTTATAGGTGATATCTCCACCGAGTTTCACTTTGCAATCTTAATACAATAATTTTTTTATGAGAAAACAGCATTTCCAAAAATTTCAGCAGACATGGTGCCTACCCTATCTTGTAGAGCTCTTAAAAATTTAGTACACTAGGCGATTTTTTAAAAAAATCGTAGGAGCCATTTTTAAGAAAATCGCAAAAAGTGAATGACACGAATAAACTTCTACTTCCAGTTGCCTGATTTTGATGAAAATGTTTGTGTTCGGTCCGGTAGTAGTATCTAACTTAAGTTTTAAGTTAATAAGATGTTCCGTTCTTGAGATATTTTGTTTACAACACACGCACACACACAAACCAATTGCTAAAAACATGTTTTTTGGGTTCAGGGAGTCTGAAAATATATATATCCAGTGAAAACTCAATTTTGAAAAATCGACATGAAAACAACACTTTCCTTCCTATATATTCATATAGACAAGAGAAAGTAAAAAATTAGAGTTTTTTAAGTTAGACACGCCCAAACAAAATTTCAGTTTGTTGTAAAACGTAAACCAAAGTCACGGACATGTGACATCATTATGACAGTCATCAAGAGAGTGAGTACATCACAATTGTATGTAATTGGTCATGAAAATGTTAAAATAAAAATGAAGAACAAAAACACATTTTGAATACAAAAGTTTTCATTTATTAAAATGATCATTCATATACTTGTACATGATATGTAATAAATTTATTAGATAACTGTTTTATAAGTTTTCATACAGAATGTTGTAAAATTATAACAGTATGGAAATAGAAAAATGTGTAGATTATATTACAATTATTATTATCTTTATCATTATAATAATCCAGCATAAATACGCAAATACTGATTGAAACATTATTTATTTGTCATTTTTAGTACAATAATGAAGAGTAAGTTGTTTTTTTTTAACTTTAACTAATTTTCCATTCAATAGAACTTTCATACAAGCATTCACACATACATTAAATAAATAAATAAAATATTATACAGTTACATATTATACATAAATATCGTGATATGTCACTTTCTAACTCTTGCGAACATAGATACGTTCAATCATTCTACATTCATTCAATTAAAAAGAAAATTAATTACCAGTAATTAACATAACATCAGTCAACTGCATTTTATAAAATGCATATTATAATTTTTATTATTGTAATTATTTCATTATTATTATTATATTTTTATTACAGTAGCTATATGTTATAGATAGAACAGTATCATACAAATAATTACAAAAATTCAGTCGTAAATTTTTGGCATTTACAAAGTAATACAGTACATAAAAATTTAATACATTATTTATTTAGTTATTTACAATTTTGCAATGAATATCATTGCTGTTTATAAAACATATATAAAATATACTGATAGGAGAGGAAAACATCATTAAAAAAATGAATGTATTTTTATTGCAATTTATCGTATTTTTTTGTATTATCATAATACAAAATTTATTAATGTTTATATAAATATATTTTGATACAGGACTAATTTCTGGTCTTGAGCTTCTGTTGCCTCAAAGTTTAATTAAGTATAGTAAACTCCCAATTATCCATCTTCTGCTTATCCATTGTTCCGTTTTATTTGTCAGCACAATAACTCTTTTGATAAAATGTGAACGATTAAGAAAACATTTATGAAATAAAAATTTGTTAATATTCTATAAGTACAAGAAGTAATAATGGGACAAATAAATAATTTTCATAGTTGAGTAATTTTTATTTGAAAAAAAAACATTTTATTCGAATATATCGATACATACATATTGATAAATAACACTATTAGGAACCCCGAACATACAAAGTTATTTGAATAAATCCAATGTACTTGTACAGTCAATTTCGGTTATTGGAATAAATTATTCGAGTCGCAAACCATAACAATATAACTTGCATAAAAAATTTCCGGTTATAGGAATATGGAATGAACTACAATTTTGCTTTATAGAATATTCCTGGAAGTACAAAAGTTACGGAACAGAATTCGTAGAATTCAGACTGGGCTATGTATAGTTGCCTGTACACTAACTGGTGTCAAAGAAAATTGATAAGACCTCAAATAAGTGTTTAGCCGCTTATTGTATAATACACTCGTAGAGATACCTTCTATGCAAAAAAAAAACAAAAATACCCAAATGTATTGTGACAATGACAGGCCGGTGAAAGCGAGCCATTGTTTTATAAATAAAAACATTGTCCGTGTATGGGCTATTTCCTCCTTTAATGTAAACTGGTAAACACCATCATAACCATTCAGGTGATGTTGTCTTATGTATGTTTGCTGTTTCTGCCTTCTCGTCAGACAATTATTGTACCTACAGTGCGTTAATTTATTACAGTGGTTTTCTAAAAACAGTATCTAACCAATTTCTTTTACTGTGTGCAGACATACATATGAAAATAGTGTACTGAGTTAATTTATAGCTCTTTACATCGCGATGGCTTCGAAAATAAAAGACTTATCTCTTCCTGAAAACGTACAAGTTATTATGAAGAAATTTATTGCAGCCAAAATCAACTGGCCAATAAATTTAATGTTTCTCAATGTCAAGTCAGTAAGATTTTGAAGAAAAAAGAACTTGTGATGGACAAGTAGAGAGTCAACAGAAACACAAATATGAAAATAAAACGTTGCGGGCAAGAATCTGTAGTAAAAGAAGCACTACTAAAATGGTTTAAAGACAAACACAAGTGTCATGTATCTATCAGTGAACTTGTACTAGAAGAAAAAGCTAACGAAATAGAAAAAATTAAAATATTGAATATTTTGATGCTTCGAGTGGATGGTTATCAAGTCAGAAGTCAAGAACCAAATATATTTAAAAATAAGAACACAGAGAGGCTGTCAATGCGTCAAGAGAAAATGCAAATTCTCCTGATGTTCTTCGAACAGTGCTTGAGAATTATGAATTGTGCTGTCTTTACAATTGTGATAAAACTACACGCTATTATCGTGCTACTCCAGATGGTTTTCTTTGCTTTAAGAAGGAAAATTTAATAAGTGAACTAAGCTTGGCCCACCCTGCATGTACTACCTATAAATTAACAATTCAAATCAGCTTTCTTCCAGCTGATTAACTAAGATTGAGTCCCTGAACTATACATTTATAATTAAATTGAAACATGCTCACATTTTTGATTTAACAATATCAATAAATCTCCTTTGAATTCAGCCGAATTTATTTTCATGATTTAACTCAAAACTAGATCTGATGCATATTTTCTGTATAGATTAATTTATTATTTTTGTCCAATACAATACAAAAATAGTAATTTATTAAAATCAATTTCTTTTTATAAATTAGTCCTGCTAAGATAGTTCAGCACCCTTATATTTGTTAAATTACCATTCCAGATAACTTACAACAAACAAACATTAATTTAATTTTATACATGAAGGTTAGATTAAAGTTTTGATAAAAATGCAAATAACAATATGAACAAAAACAATATGATAAACTTAAACTCAGATTTTAAGAAAAATGTACAATTTCATTAAGGAATACAAAAGAAATTTAAAAAATTATGCTCTTTCTTAGATTACATCATATTATTATCACAATTATTAATTAGCGAACAGATTATTTCAGTAATTTTATTATTTTATATACATGTTTAATTTAACACTGTTTTGTTTACATATTGAAATAGGCAGTGATAAGTTAAGAAATATGTTTATTATTTATTATTAATTATTGCTTAATTTTTATTTTTACTTAAAGTATTTTTGATGCAGTCCTTTAAATGTCAAATGATAAAAAGAGTGAATATTTTAAGTGGTAACATTAAAAAAAAGATTAGGGCAGAAATATGGAGTGATTTGTTAGTCCTGTTACCTAATTGTTAATGTCTGAAAAATTTTTTCTAAGAAAGGGAAATTTTATTTTGTTCACGAAGTTGGTAGCCCTAGTTGGTTGTAGGAAGTTGGTATTTTTATCAAATAATCAGGAATCCTTTTATAGCAGGAATAAAACATTTCCATTTCAACGAATTAGGGCCAACTTCATTAAATGATCACGTACTTCTCTACATCTCTGATGATAAACAATTCTGTGACCTGTTTAAATCAGCCAATCTAACTACCAAATTCAGTTTTCTACAGTTCTTTTGCATTTTCGAATCTTTTTTTTTTTGTTAAAAAGAAGAACGAAAAGAAAGAAAAAGAAAGAATGTGCAATAAAAGGCAATTGAATTGTAAAAGTTGATAAAAGTTGTAAAAGTTGATTGACCTTGATGATAGCCATTTTCCCTCTTCAGGAGTGGCAGGTAGAGTAGGCTCTTTTTTCAAGAGAAATGCAGCGACACAACTTTCTATATAACTCTTCTCTATATCTCCTTTCTATACCTTTCTCTTCCGTATAGCTCACAAATTCAAGCTTTGCCCCGTCCTTGAGGATTTAATGAACGGCTGGCTTAGAAAAAATGAGACATATGGAGTCAAAAATAATGCTTATACTACTGTAGCCACTACAGCTCACCAGGGCCAAAAGAATTATAACTGGGTCTTCGTAATGAAAATAAAAATAAACTATCATAATAAATTTTTATTCGTTAGGATTTTTATTTATAGAACAAATACTGGACATAATAATCAGGATTCACCGTGAATTAGAAGGGTGGCCCGACATAGTTTTCTACATAGTTTTTTCATTCTTTCTTTAACGACTTCATAAAAATGAATATTAAGCAGGAACTTGTGTTAATTGTGTATTAAATTTTTTTGTATCCACTGTGATTAAATAATTTCAATTTGACAAGTAGAAAAGAAGTGGGTCTCTTTTTTAGTTAATTTAAAATCACATCAACACCTTGGTTATAAGTGACAATGGTGGTTTTAAATTGTGAAATTTTCAAACCCTAGCCGGGAATCAAACCAGAGACCTCCACATTGCAGGTTAGCACACTACCTCTGCATTGGGGAGGCGGCCAGTAAGTCTCTCTTTAATCTACAATTTAATGTTTTAAAATCTTTTGAGGCACATTTTGAGTACTAGTCTTTGTAGATCATGAAACAGTGTTGAGAGAGAAGCATTGATACGAGACTCGTCAATCACATGCTCTCCGCATTGACTTCATACAGTCATTACAGCTGAATTTTCAACTCTGGTGAGAAATATACAAACGTTGCTGTAAAATAAATAAAAGGGAGCTACCTTCATTAACTATTATTATGAATAACTAAATAATATGATAAATTCTACAAAACATACGAATCACAGAAATAAATTTTTAATGATACGATAAAATTTTCATTCTAAAATATTATATGTTTTACGAATAGGATGCAGAAGAATTGCATCAAAATTACTAAAAAGGTAAAAATAAAAACAATGAACATTTAAGTAGGCTTTTATACAATGAAAGAAGCTTATCCCTTATTATTTCTTAAAGTTCACAATAGTTTTTTATCATTTCACATACATTACATGAAAAAAAAGAGTAACTTTTCCACATTGAGCATTTTACAAAGATTATAATAAATCTTTATAATTTTTTGAATTTCTTTGCACGATCTCTTTTTGGTCAAAGAGATCATGAAATAATCAGGTATTATTTTGATGGCCTCCTGGCTCACTTCTTGTTGAATTATGATATACTGGTTGATAAACTGGCGATTGGTTAGCAAAACTAGATAACGTATGCGCATTGTATGATGAATGTGCCTGCAGTCTTGTTGTCCAGTGACTTTGATTAGTTGGGCATTGGGGTGAAACTACATCTGGCTGAGGCACTGATGTGTATGTTGGCTGTTGAACATTTCCACCAGGTGGTGAAATCCGATTTAAATTACATTTCTACAAAATAAAAATAAACAAAAATATTATTCTTTCATAATTATTATTTTATCACAATTTCAACTATATCTAGAACCAAGGCTGTCTAAGCTTCTTAAACAATCAATTAAGAGAATCAGGAAGTAACTTTTCTTCCTCTGGTCCAACTTTGTCAAATTTCAATGTCAAATAACCTCTTTAGAACCTTTGTTGTAGATCATTTATTAAAACACCAAAACTCTGAATAATGTTTTCGGTTTAAAATCTACAGTGGTGTAAAGTAATCTCAAGTAAATTCATCAATGCATACTTTCCGTTAATTAAACGTTTTAAAAATTTACAGCCCTCTATCGCAAACACTATGGAATTAGAGTTGGCAAAGCCGCTTATATGTATATTTATTTAAACCAGTAAAGCCATTTTGAAACCCATGACGACTGGTACCTTCCTGTTTATTTTTTATTTTTTTACTTTCCCAATACTGCAATGCTAGTTTGTCAGTGGCTGATTTTTCAGTAACCCAAAATAAGAGACTACGGACTGTTACTCTGCATTATATTCAGTTACTACAATCATATTCAGACTCTTGAGTCTGTATGCAACTTTGGTGTTTCGGATATCATTAATAATAATTTTGTTCAAAATACGTTACTTTAAACTAATCATTTACACAAGAATTTTTGATTTCATAAGTTAGAATAAAATGTTACAATAAGTCATATTAGTTTATTTTTATTATCAGACATTTTTGAACTAACTGCATGAAATTTTTCTTCAGTTGATCCTGATATAATTTTATTATTGGTGCTTTCATTTTTGTAGTTTATTTGCATAATTTTAATAACGCTATAGGTTTAGTGTGTGTTGACGGTTAAAAGAAAAAAATATTTGTTTAAAAGTTAATGACAAGGTAGCATTACCAAGGTTTTTCTAAAGTTTTTAAGTTTTTGGTATTTTAGTTGTAGACTACATAGTTAAAGGCAAGATGAACAACATCAAGTTTTAAAAAGTTTACCATATCCACGTTGTAAGAAATAAATAGAAAATCTTAGCTTTACAAATGATATTATTATAATTTAGATACAAAACCACCTGAACACTTTTTGACTATTGTATAAAGCCAATCAGAAGTTAAGAAAAATGTAAGATTTCTATTAATAAAATTTAACTAACAAAATATACAGTAATTTCTTACCTGTGGCCTAAGCATAGGAGGATTTCGATGAGGCCTTCTTAATGTATGTGAGTGAGATAAAGGTGGCTGTGGTGGATGCTGTAATGGTGGAGGTGTACTTAATTGATGGGGATCCCTATGTCCTAATTCTGACATTGCTTTTCGACCACAATGTGTAGCTACTAAAGACGAAGGTACACCTATGCTACCTGAACCTGTAAAAAATAATAATTGAACAAAATCTTAGTGCAATGAATTATACACGTAGAAATGAAACATTTTCTTCTTCTACATAGATTCTCAATGGACCTAATATGATCTTCAGGAATACTTTTCTACACTTAATTGTGCACCAAAAATATTGATTGCTTTTCAAGTTTTATTATTAACACTTCCATAATCTCAGTAAACATGTATCGAAAGTCACTTTTTGGCATAAGAATGGTTAACACAGTTCCTGAGAATGGATAGTCAGAATTGTCGCCAATTAATAGATGCAGTAAACTGGCAAATCAAGTTAGTTATTGATTTTTGGAAATGTGATAAGAAAAAATGTATTATGCAGTTGCTTTTAGTTTTTCTTTTTATCTTTTAGTTTTTCTGATGGAAGTAGACACATATTTTTCTTGTGGTTGGGCATTTTTTTAAAGTACCCGTTTCCTAACCATATCACAAAGAAAGTTCAATAAAATATTTTTAGAGTTTATTTTCATCCAAAATGGTACATTTGGGTATGTTTTATAACTAGGTAATACTCTTAAAGTATGAATCAGAAAAAAGCATCCGAGTCACAACTTGCCCAGATCAGGTTAATAGATTTGTGATCAGAAATAGTAAAAGACAATTGCAAATTTTTTAAACTTTTCAACATTGTAGGAACAATCAAAATTGTTTTAAACTAGAAAATCCACCTGTAAAGTTAAGTATACATTAGTTTACTCTTAATCTCTAAATAATATCTTCACTACATGTCAATATTTTGATTTTTCAATGAAAACAAAAATCAGTTTTCTCAAAAAAAAATTTCTTATGAACTAGATTTTTAGAAAATAATTAGTGGCAGCTGAATTTATTTACCAAAAACTATTGACAGAAGTGTAAAACATCCAAATATACCATAGTTTACAAAACAGTACCCAGAGGCCGCTCTCTAACTGTCTCTTCCAAGAACCAACCAACTATTCTAGGAGGGTATTAGTTTTTAGTCCATTAACTACTCAGGTAATTAAGGAACGCAGGACCTTAGCATTACAATCTGCTGATAGTCAACAGAGCTATCGAGACAACCAGGTAGGCTACATTTTTATGTATAGTACAAGCTAGGAATAGCTCTCTATAATCGATTCTTATGGTTAATAAGCTACAGTTCTGTTAACCCTCTTTTCCGTTGTCCCACCACAACTTAATTCCGTCCAAGTCAGCTAAGAGAAGGCCACTGTATAAAGAAGCACATTAAATATGATGACTCACCACCTTTCTGACTATATTCATTATCCCCTCCAAAAAAATATGAATCTGAATAAACATTTCTTCCATAAAAGCATGTCTGTGGAGGGTAAGGATCTTCAATTACACTGCTTGACTTAGGGCAAATCTGAACCCAACCCTGCAAAAATAAAAAGTTAATTAATCACAAAATTAGAATTTTAACAAAATTTTATACACACATATAAAAACACAATGTAACTATTGCTTGAGTCCCAGCTCAGTGTAGTTGGAAGGAATGCAGTGCGTTGTTATAGTAGTGGGAGAATGAATGAGTTAGTTGTGTTTCACAGCTGATGCATTTGTAGTGGTAGCATGCACTAACTAGACTAAAAAATATATTCTTATCATCATTAATTTAACTAATACCTACCGGGTTATCAACTAAGTCGGATTCATAATATTACCTCCTCTAAGTTTGATTCATAATAATACTTACAAATTTATATAAAAATATGTAAATAAATGTATGTAATACAAACAAATTATGTTAAGTATGGAAAAGTTGAAAACGAATGTTTTATATCAGAGTAATACAACAATCGTTCTCCCAGCATTTGTCACTCATTTAAAAAACCTCACTCATACCCTTCACCGCGCAACTACACAGAGCTTGAAACTGCACAATAAATTATTTCATTTATTCTACTCAACATAATTTTTGGTTTCATCATGACAAGCTGATGAAAGTGTGCTTGCATTAATTTATTTTATTTTACAACTTATGATTGATACATGATATCTGAAATGACCTATTCACTTATTTATTAGGTGAAAATCATCTAATGTGTATTTGGTGGGACTTACTATTTATATAATTCCAAACAATACACAGGAAAATGTTAAGCAAGAATTTAACTAAAAAATAAAATAAAATTACAATATAATTTTGACTTTTTCTATAACTTTTCTTAATAAGATAGTTTACCAGAAATCATTCTTCAATTATGACTTTTCCTCATTAAAGTAACAATCTATTTAAAATAATGGCTTTAAAAAATAGTAAATATTCCACCGGGTTGGTCTAGAGGTAAAGTTGTTGCTGTGAGTCAGCTGTTTAACAGCTGATTTTCGGACACGAAGGTTCCTGGTTCAAATCCTTGTAAAGGTAGTTACTTTTATACGGATTTTAATACTAGACAGCAGTTACCGGTGTACTTTGATGGTTGGGGTTCAATAAACCATACTCTCTCAGGAATGGCCGGACTGGGTCTGTACAAGACCACACCTCATTTACATGTCATACACATTATCCTCATCTCATTGGGTCACGGGGTTGCTTATTGATCAGAATTGAACAGATTGCAAAGTACACACATTAGGGATAAAAAATATAAAAAAAACAATAGTAAATATTGATGACATATTTGAACATAACTAATATAAATGAAAAAATATCTACAAAATTTTTAGTTTTGATTGGTTAATTATATTTTAAGCTACTTACTGGTACTAATCCATTAGGATTTGGACGAGAAGAAGGAGGTACTAAAGTTGTAGTAGCATATGGAGCTGGTGAAACAGAGCCATCAGTAGTTTCAGTTCGATGACCTTGAAATGTTGAAAGAGAACCAGAATGTAAAGCATCTACTTCAGCATAATCTGGCATGGTTTGATTGGAACTATGAAGTAGTTGATTTGTTAAATCTTTTTCTGATGGAGGAGCTCTACTAGATTCTATCCAAAGTGAGGAATCAGTAGGGGGAGGACATGAAAGGGGATGTGTTAAACCAACAGCAGATTTTAAACTTAAAGGAGTGGCGAGGATACCTCCATTTGAACGAGAATCTGAAAATGTAAATATTTAAAAAACAAGTTTAGTTATTTTTATAATTTTTAATTTTTTCATTATTCTATTGAGGTTAACTGAAAATCTAAACTCACTTCAGTACTTCACAGGACTTAAATTAAAAATTACTCAATATGATCCAAGATCATTATTTTGGAACAAATGTGCTCAGACACTGTTCTGATAACCTCACTTTTTATCATTATGATAATAATCGCCTTGATTATTCATTTTCTTGTACTAATATTACAAGTCCCTAATATTTTTATTAATTTATTTATTAGGCTACATTATTTTTGAAGATAAATGTATAATATACAGTAGAAGACAGTTAGATAATAGCTGAATTAATTTTATTTCATGTAGCTCTAGTAACATAGCCATTACATATTATTCCTCAACAGCAAACAGTTAATATTTGATTCCAATGTATTACAATGTACTTACCAGGTAATGTTGTTTTCTTTGTAAGTAGTTGTCGTCTTCTGACTAAAAGCATAGCAGCAAAAAGCAAAACCATTACAGCAACCATACTTCCTAATAAAGCCATGAACCATGTTTCCGTTAGAAATTCACTTCCAGCCGGTCCAAGACTTGGATCAAGACCAACAGGTTGTCTGAAATAAAAATAATATGAAGATTGTTTAGTTTTGAACAGCAGTTTTGTTAGTTTTGAAACAATTTCTACTGTAAGTTTTTATATTAGATTAGATTAAAAAGGATAAATTAGGCATCCTTTTTATCCCTAAATGGCTCTAGAGAGCCTATTGTAGTATTCCTTCTTGTTCCCTCAGCAAACTCCTGAGTATAAGTTTCAGGAGACTTCTTACCAAGACTTTCTGTGGAAGACTGAATAACCTTGTATCAGTAAATTTTTCGCACTCAAAAACAATATGGGAGATAGAGTCTTGCTCACCACACAATCTACATACCAGGTCATCATTTAACAAAATTCCATGTTGTGTAGATACTTTGTAAGGTAATAGGATCTCGTCAACAATCCCACAGCTATCCTAATCTGTTTCCTGCTCAGACCAAGTACTTCATGAGCAGAGTACGCAGCGTAATGCCATCATTTTCTTACTGTGCTTCCATACAGCAGTTTAATTTTTAGTGCACTTAAACATTCCTATATTTTCAGACTATTTGAAATAGAACTTAAGAAAAATAAGTACCTACAATTGATTTGTATGTCTTCTTTCTATTACCTTTCTCCATTTTAAGTAAAATTGTATGTGATGAAAGAGATCCAGTTGCCTTATTTTACAGCAAGATTATCTAACAGACATCAATTTTATTGTAAGAACAACATTATCCAACAAAATTTATTTTAATATCTCATTTGCGTAATTTTAAATTTTTCAATCTTAGCTAAAGCTACAGGCTAGGTAGGTTATATGGAATTTTTTAGGTTAATTTTTTAATGTTTACTTTTACATAATATTTTAAAAAAAATACATAACAAACTGACAAAAGTGTGCATGCATTTATATTTTTATATTGCAACTGAACATGGATACTTGATATCAGATAGGACCTTTCGACTTTTTTTAATCAGATTAGAGTCATCTATTGTGTATTTGGTATATTTTTTATATGATATAATTCTAAACAATAATCAGGGAAATCTAGTAATACTTTTTTAAGAGATTCAATGTATAAAACGCAAAGTAGCAATCAAAGAACTCTACCTGTGATGCTGATCCTTCAGAAGCAACCTTGATGCAGGATCAAGTCTTAGTGTAGCTGGAGAACTATAGGGACCAGCTCCAGCTCTTGTAACAGCAGCTGCTTCAACAGTGTACACTACACCTGCAGTCAAATTAGTTAGAAGTAACGAAGGTGAGCCTGCATTTACTGTTACATTACTTAAAACCGATCCATTTAATGGTTCACCTCCACGGACAATAACCTGTAAAATAAAATAATAAATTAAATTATACTTCATTTTACAATAGCTTCAATGTTATTCGACAAATTTAATTTAATAGTATTATTCTATATCATAAAGAAAACAAATGAAGTATTAGACATGTTGATTATGTATTAGTCACAGTCTACCATCCAAGCATTCGACAACTGCATAACAGAAATCATAGCAAAGCAACCTTGACTGCAATTGTGGGGCTATCAGATTTGTTACTTTACCCCATTTAATAGATTAGTCAAGGATGTTTACTAAGGCTAAATTGCAACTCTACTTTGAGCATCTTTGCTGTCTTACTTATTAACAGTCATTTGAACGAAAAGTCTAGTTGTAAAAATATTTCTCTCATTGATACTTTCACCTGCCAGTACTACTACAACTAACTCACTTTGTTTTGTATTCATGTTGCAATTAAAATAAATAAAATCGATACTAGTTAACAAACTTTAGAACATAACCTATATTCTAAGTTTAATTTTACCATTGATTAAAATCTACTAAACATCTATACTGCAACATTTTAAACCGATACCAATATTACCCAAAAATTTATGAAAAACAAATCAAATTGATTAACATCCTAACAGCCTACATTAAATCATTAAACAAATGAAAACCTACCTGATATGATCGGAGAATTCCATTATGTGTTTGGGGTGGAGGTGGTTTCCATTTTAAGTGTACAGCACTTGAATTCAATAATACTGCTTCCATATTGTAAGGCGGTTCGGAAGGAACTGAAAAATTAAAAATATTAATCATTTTTATTTTTAAGCACATTTTTCATAATTATCAAATTAATAAATATAATTTAAGAAGATAAATTAAGTGTACCTATAAGGAAAGTGATTAAAATTTATCTTCAATTCAAATTCATTCGTTGTCACTAAAGGTTCAAATATGAAGGTAAGTCAAAAATAAACTGGACATTTGTTACCTATATAAATTTATTTATGATAAGAAAATACAAACAATGTTTTCTTATATGTTTTAACAAAGTCTCCTTTAGGCTCTACACATTTTCTCCAGTGTTTTGGAAGCTTGAAGTTCCCTTCTTCAAAGAAGGTTTCAGGTTGCCCATCATCCAATTGTCCGCGAATCTTTGATAGCTTGAGTGTTTTTAAACCACTGTCTTCCCAGTGCTTCTTTCAAGGGTCCAGAAAAAAAGAAGTCATGGGGCATAAATATGGAATGTAGGGAGGGTGTTCAAAGTCACTGTGTGCGGCCGACATTTTGATGAAGAAGAACGATATCTCTGATTGGGATACCCTGTATTTTGGTTTGATAGGCAGCCTTTGCTGACACCAACAGCTGGCAGTAGTACACAGAATTCACTGTGTGTCGATCATGTAGGAAGTCAATTCGTAAAATTCCTCTCCAGTCACTTGAGCACTCAAGAGCACTTTTCCAGCAGATAGACGAGTTTCAGCATCTGAGAGAATTGATCCTAGGTGTTCATCGTAACCTTGATTTTCTAAAATTTCACTTCCAATAATAGTATTACTTCCAGTAGTGTTGTCAAAATTAACTCATAGAAATATCAAAAGTCCCGTACTTTCCCTATCACTGGGGCTACTTTCAGACTAAAAAAAAACTGTTTACAGATGTTCAATAATAAAGAAAACATAAATTGACAATTATGTCGCTTAGATCACTATATACCTCATATATAAGCAACAAAAAAATGAGTAAATAACAATAATGTATTTAAGTAACTTACCATCTTCTAAAGTACGCGCAGTCCTTGAATTTGAAGGTCGACCTTCAACAGTCTTATAAAATGGCACAAGAAAAAATTGGTAACGAGTATAATGAGCGAGACCAGTAACTAAAAATCCAGATGCTTCACCTGCATGTAGTACAGTCAACATACTTGTAGATCTAGCTTGTGTATCTAATCCTCTTGAATAAATATAAAAACCTTCTACATAATCTGAATTTAGAATCTGAAACAAAACCATAATTCATTTTAATGAATTCCTACAGCATAAAAATGGTAGTAATTGTTCTACCCACCTGTATGGTGTTTTTCTATTTTTTGACTTTTAAAAGGGTTTTTTTTTAGAAAGTAACATCTATTAAAATCTGGCACGTCTAGGAGTAGGACTGATAAAATAGCTTTTACACAGCTGAATAACCAGGCTCAATGTGCGTCTGGTAGTGTTAAAGGTTAGGTCATTTTTACCTGTTTTGTTTGGCTTTCAGGTTGGCCACTATCACATAAACTTTTACAACCTATTTCTTTCTAAAAATTCTACCAAAGGTTGGTAATCACCACTGCAGTAAACATCTTCCCGTATGGCAGTTTTACGATGATGTCTAAAACTTAATAAGTTGTTTGTGCAAGTGCCTTAAATAGGCACAGCGTTGTATTGGGACATCTAGATAATATTAAAATAACTTAAAAAAGTATCAAACTTTAAAAAAATTTGATTTTACAAAGTTTTTAGCGGAAGTATTTAAATACATAAACTTAAATAACTAACTTGTGTTTTACATATTTATAGGTTAAAGTAGAAAATTCTAAATTAAACAGAAGTGATACATTATGAAAGTAACCTATTCTAATAAAACACTCAGAATCCAAACTAATCAATTATATTTATTATAAGTTTAATAAACTCCAAAATTAAGGAAAGAATACAACAAGTAATATTGCAATAACATTATCAATCTTAGTTACATTATTTACAGTAAACAAACGTACTTGAAAGGTTTAAGATTATGATATGTTGGCATCATCCTTTAATCAATACATAAATCTGAGTTAAATTTAAGTTTATATATTTTATAAAACAAAGGACACATGTACACCTGGGTTATGACATGCAAGATAATCTCAAACTAAAGTCTTTGTAGAATAGAGAGATGGTAAACAATAGAAATCTATAAATAGTCAGTACATGAATACTCATTATATACAAGGCATACACTTGTTAAATCACAAGAATTGCTTCATCATTCTGTTGTCTTTAGTAATATCGAAAAGAACTGAAAAACTGATTCATATAAAAATTGATGCAGACTTTCCAGAGTGTAGAAAATACAAAGATAAAAACATACATACACACTGAGTTTATAGCCATCTTTTTAAAAGTTGGCAAATAATAAAATTACAGAAAACTGTTTTTCATGCGTGTAAAAAAAATTAACTTTTAGTCAAAAATAGTAGAATAAAGAATATTGTAATTGATGAAAATTACTACATAATAAAATTTGCAAAAATTTAAATAAATACATTAAAATGAAAATGTGTTTACCTCCCAACCAAGTTTTATTGAATTTGAACTGATGGGTTGAATATGACTCAGTTCAACAACATGTCCTCCAAGTAATGTTGCTTTTGCTTCTTTGATATTTCTATCTTCTTCGGTCGGAATAGGTGTAGATGTAAGAAGTGTAGGGTCTGATAATGGACTTGGTGGTGAAAGTCCATGAGAATTTTCAGCTCTGACGAGAAATGTGTATGTTGAACCAGGCATTAAATGATGTTGTGTGTACACAGGTCCGGATACACGTCTCGCAACAACAACCCACCCGCTACCTCCACCATTTGATGGCAACATTGGATCTCGACTAAACATCTCAACCTGTAAACAACATCAATAATTTTAATTATGAATATAATAAAAGAAAGACTCAACAAAAGGGGTTTTAACTTCTTGTAAAACAATGAATATGAAAATACGTAGTTGAAAAATCACTTCCTGCTTATGGAAGTGAGTCATGGGTTACCACAAAATGACAAGAAAGTAGGATCCAAGCAGCTGAAATAAGGTTGCTAAGAAGGGTGAAGGGCTGCTCGAGGCTGGATCTAATACATAACGAGGATTAGATCAGAGTCGGGTGTATTTAGCTTGAATGAAAAAGTGGAGGAGTACCAGAATCAATGGAGGCAACATTTGGAACAGATGCCAGAAGAGAGAATAAGTTTTAAAATTAACAGAATATGTTCCAATTGGAAGAACCGGGTGGGAACACCTCGAAGAAGATGGCAGTAGTCGAGATGTACGGTTTGGAATGTCTTGTATTTGTTAGACTTACAGGATGATTTGTGAGTTCAAAACAGGCTTATGCCTAATCCTTGATAGTAACAAGAAGAAGAAATAATTGAAAAATACAAAAAGAGACTTAGCAAAGGAATTAATATCAAAAAATTAAACTCAGGATAAGTAATTTAGAAGTAAAATAGGACAAATAAACAAGTTTTAGATAACAAAGATGTCCAAAAACCCTGGCATGACTGTAGAAAGAAGGAAGGCACACTGAAAAAATTATTACTTACTGGCTAAGTACCTTGTATTTACTAGCTTGTACTTGTACTAAGTACAAATACTTGTACTAAGTACTTTGTAAATACAAGGTACAGTACCATTTTTTGATCACAAAATGTGGTAAATAATTTTATACAAGCAAACTGCTGATCTATTCGAACAAAATAAGTCCGATAGCCTGATTCTTTGAAATAGAGTCAAGTTTGAACTAGATGTGACTTGTTAGTTGGCTTCCACAGCCAGAAGAGTGAGGTCTTTTTTACTATGTCCGTCACACATCATGGATTTCGAACAACGTGTTAACATGTAAGTTTAGTTTTAAATTGCTAAAAGGTGCCAAAGAAGCTCATGAAATGATCTGAGATCATTCAAGGGGAGTAACTGTAAATTGCAAGTATTTAAAAGGGTGTACTAGAACATTTGCGAAACAATGTATGGGAAAAGAGGTTCAAAATGCGCCAATGGCTTCCTCCTTTGTCACAATAACATACTGTGCTACAACTTGTTTTTCATATGCAAGGTTTTGGCTGTCTTGATATCCCTGCCTGTCTACATTCACCATACTCTCCAGATTTAGCCTCATGCGATTTCAGGCTCTTCCCAAAATTAAAAACTGTGCTAAAAGGAAAAATTTTTGACACCATTCCTGACATAAAGAGGGCCGTGACAGAGCACTGAAGGCCCTTACAAAATAACCCTTTTAGAAATTTTTCCAGTCATGGAATCAACGTTGGGATAAGTGGATTGCTACCCAAGGAACAACATGTATTTTGAAGGAGATTAATTCAAATTTGATGTAATTCTATTACTTTGTTCGTAGTTAAATTATTCACCGTATTTTTTGATTACACCTCATATTAAGAAATATCACAAGAACTGAAATTATTGTAATGTGATTCACAGCAGTAAATTTGAAGAAAGTAACAAAAAATATTTTAAAATAAAATAATGAGTAGGCCTATTACACAACATAAACACTGGCTAGCTGTAGACTTTTATCATACTGCTTTTAGTATTTTTGAAATTAATTTCAGAATTCATATCTCCTTGAATTATCTAGTTTTAGAATTGTTAAAGCACACTGCTAAAATTAGAAATGATTAACATTATCAATACAAAATCTGATAATAAGTTAACACAGTTATATAATCTTATTCTTACAAGTTTATGAGACAAGACATTTTAGTATTTTGAAGAAGACCAGAAATTGTGGAAGATTTTGACATTTATAAAAACCTAATATTCACGTTTCTGTAAAACTGTTTCGTTAAAAAATTTTAAGTTTCGCAATAAGTTTCACTGACTTAATTTTGTTTTCTTTTATAAAAGTACCTGTTTTCCAGATAACTGATTTCTTGGAAACTATTTCAGATAAACAAAAAATAAGAAAACTCATTAAATACAATGAAAAAACGAAATGTGAAAAAGGAAAAACTACAGGAAGTAGTTATTTTGGTTTACTGATTCTCATTTTCTTTGGTAAGCTTTGAAGATCTCTAAATGCGAGCTGTTTTGTTGACATTTAATACAGCAATTAAATGAATATTACATTGTATCTGTTTAGAGATCACGCTACTGAATTCAAACAAGAAACTGAAATAAATTATTTATGACACTGATTATTATTTTCATTGTCTGTACTATGATAATGTATAAGGATGTGTAGTTGCCAATTATATTTGCACATCTATAAAAATAAAATTGTGATTTTGTCTGTAAATTTTTTCAAAATGCCCCACATTTTGTTTCTACCCCAGATCTACCTAGTAAACACTGAAAATAAGTTCAGCTGAATTTTTGTCCATTTGTCTGTTTGTATGTTATGGCATCACGCAAGAACCGCTGAACCAAATTTAATGAATTTCAATATTTAGGTTCTGGACATGAAATGAAAATAGGCTATTAATGTTTCAATATCAAAAAGGGATGGAGGAGTTCAGAGCGAGGGGTAAACAAAAAACTATGAATATCTCCTTTAAAAATCAATGTATCAAAAAATGTTATATAACATGAATTACGATACGTTTAAAGATAAGTAAGTTAAAAATTAAAGTTTTTCATTTTCATGCATAATAATGGAGATATTACCAATTAAAAAAAAATCAATATTTTCAGAATATTAACACACAAAATAAACAGAACAATAAACATAGACCTATGTGCAGGTAAACTCTGTACCTATTTATTCAGTCAGTTACCTACCTACCCATTCCACCAGTACCCTATACACCCAATCTCAGTCATTGTCAAAAATGAATCAGTTGTCTTAGTAGTGGTCACCATCGTCGTTTACCTTTAATTTATTATGAAAATAATAAAGTACTGCATATATCTTAATTTAAAAACACCAAGATCTTGCTTTTATTTTACCTATGTTTAACAATTTTTTTTCATTAATAATAATACTGAGGTTGAAAGGAAGTAGATAACAATGAATAATTAAAGAATATTAAACCTGACAGGGATCGAACTCGATACCCCAACCGACCATCCACGGCACCAAGAAAATCATTCGAAGAACGGGTACTTTAACTAGTTTTATTATATAGTCAATAGAGTGATGAATTAATTCAGAAAATTTGTATTAAAATTTAACAAGTTTTAGAAATGAAAATGGTGCACTAAAAATAATTTAAAAAGTAAATTTGTATTTAAATTATTTTAAACTCTGACTGCATTAGAAGCAATTAGTATATACTCTGGTCACTCCTTTCTTGACCTTTCCTGAAAGGTGGGCAGTAAATCAGGACCTTTTCCCAAGGCTAGATTCTATATAACAATGAATTGTCGGAGAAACTATAGTTTAATGAGCTAGAGACTGCAGATGAAGGCGGAGCATAGTGACCTAGATCACAGCTTAGAGCCAATTGACTTCCGTTAATCGTATCATACGTTGTCATGTAGTGGTCCCGCTGTGGATGACAGCCTAACAAAAAGTCAGCTGGAGTTCGGTGGAACAGAGTATGACTTAGTGAAGGGGCAACCTCGCACCCGACCTTGGCTGTTATTGACCAGATCTCATCTACAATCTTTAGTTCGTTGGGGTTTAATACAATGTATTACTGTATAGCTAATACATTGCAAAATAGTGGGAGGGGGGGGGGGGTAATTTACATTTCTTTTTGTGTATCTCAGGGCTCAGGAAAAGAAAGAGAGACCACTTTAATATTTGTTATAAACATTTAACTCAATAAAAATAAGGTACGAAAACATTAATACAAACCTGGTAACCAATTAACGAAGAAGATCCAATCTTATTATTACGAGTCCATGAGATAGTCATACTAGCTAGGCTAGTGTTAACAATAACAGGTTTTGAAGGAGGACCAGGAAGTGTTGATGGTTCAGGCATTCGAAAAAATGCAATATTTGGATTTGTTGGAGATTCTAAACGAAGTGAGGCACTCCATGTTGCTTTTCCACTACGTGATGATGCCACACAAGTGTAAAGACCTTCATCACTCTTCATTAAATCTGTAAAAAATTTGAATATTGATAAATTTTTTTATAATCATGTATTCCGTTTGATTGGTATAAGCTACACCATGAAACCATTTAAATTCCTACAGTTTTCCTATTACTGGGGCAGTAACTATAATATACTAAAACTTTCTTAACAGTTCCTGCACATGCTGATTAGTCATGAGTGACTAATGACTAACACTAGTTGAATTAGTTGATTACTAAAACAATCGAATCATTCAACAACACAGAGAAATCAGTCGAATGATTTTGAAAATTAGTAGATAAGGTGTATCTTCTGTTGGGGTTACCATACCTTAGTTGAGAGGATCCAGTTTTAAGGTTAGACACTCATTCTCACCCTTCTATCTTCAGGAGACATTAAAGATAAAATATTATATAAACATTACATAGGTTTTCTTTTGGTAGACACCACCTCGGTATCAGTACATCCTCAAGGTTACCACACAGACATTTTTTCCTCACTTCACATCCATTTTGTGTCTATTACTTACTTCCTGAGCCATCTTAGATGGTAAGAGACCATTCAGGTTGTAAGAGGGTGTGCAGTTTACCATCATATCCAGGACCAAATATTCACACAGAGCTGGGAGTCAAAGCATTGAATACTAAAATCGGTGAGTACAGAAGTAGATTGAGAGATCATGTTAACAGATGTTCCCAGGAAGAATTCCCCTCAAAGATATAGACCTGAGGGAAATAGAGGTGTGGGACTTGGAGGAAATGGTCAAAATTGATTTCCAGATCAGTGTGGAATGGAACAGATATCAATAGACATTATCTATTCAAGGTTGAAGAAAAAGAAAGAGAAGAATAATATTAATAACAACACACTTACTGTGAATTTGTAGAGTTCCAGATTCAGTTTGATTAATCCTAGTTTGACTTGATGATATGACTACTGGTGTCCCATCTTTGTACCATGATATTACTGGTGTTGGATTACCAGATGCTTGACAGGTTAAAAGACCAACTGATTTAAGAGGTAGCGTTTGATTAGATGGACCAAGAACTATAATAGGAGGAGGAAGGTCTTCTGGTGTTGTTACTGTTAATCGAGCTCTCCATGTATCAGAACCTGCAGCATTTACTGCAGAACATATTGCTACTAGACCGGTATCATTTCGTCCAACATTCTGAAATTCATACATAATTACCAGTATTAATTAATAAAAAAAACAATTTCATAATACAATCATATATTTACCACCAGGTAACCTTTTTAAAATGAAAGCCATTCAATAATATCAAAACTACTGGAAATGGTGATTGAATTGGACAGTTTTTAAAATAAAAATTTCCAATAAAATTAAAAGTTATGACAAGATTACTTGACTTGTAACAATCACAACCATCAATAAATTTTTTTATACAAGAGGAAACTGAGTTTACCGGTACCCAGGTAGGTCTTTACCTGGGGTATGCGGAGCTCTGCTGAAGGCAACTATGTGCCAAAACCTCTCAGTTCCATTCAATGCCATCCCGACTTACCGCGGGATCATCGTTAGGCATAACATCATAACTAGCCAGTGGTTCTTTATTAGCTACATAACATTGTCCCAGCATGATTTCTCTTCTTACCACCCATTTTCCCCCTTTTTGAGTGATTTCTTTTGAGACTAATGCAACTGAGCTTCCCTGCTTTCCATCATCTTCTTGATGAACTCCTCAATGGCCTTCCAGTCTTCTTCTGCAATCATAAAATCACAGATTTTCTGGAGAAATTGACAACCCAAGCTGGGTCCCTAGATACTCCCTCTCCGTATCCATCTTCTGCAGTCAAAAATTGCATGTACTGTGTTGTCCTCTTCCACCTCACAATCCAGACAGCTTGCTTCATCTGATCATCTGAAACGGTGGAGATACGCTTGAAAGCAACCATACCCCGTCAATGCCTGCATGAGGGAATAACCAACCTCACACCATACCCTCTACTCAGCCATTTCATTAGATCCGGAATCAAAAAAATCCATAGATTAAACGGTGGTTAATCATCAAATTGCTTAAAAGTTTAAACACATGTTCAACAATTTTGAATCCAAACTGAAATATTTAAGTTGATTGTTACAATGTATGTCTTAAAGTCAGCCCAACCAGTCAGCTGCTAGAATGTTGCTTCAACTGCTAAGTAACACTGGTTGGTTGAGTAACCTTATGGTGACCAAATAATACCAAACATGAACAAACACCTTTGAATATCTTTATTCAAAGTTACACAAAATAGACAAACCCAGCAAGAAGCAGTAATAAAATTGGGACATTGTTTAAAATAAAAACAGTTCCTAATAACAAAGTAACAGATAAAAAAACGATTGCTCACCAAAAACAACATATTTTTTTGTATTTTAAGTTAATCACCACACTTAACAATAAAGCATATAACCTACTATCACAAAATATTACATTAAAATCAGTACCTAGGTACCTAACAAACATAGATATGATTTAGGTTAGTTGAAAGGAATATCTACAATAAATGGTTGGTAACACACAGATAAAAATGATAAAATAGTTTTGTGTTTTTCAAGAAATAAATATAAACTATGAATTTAGAACTTACAATTATAGTCAGAACAGCTTGTCCTTCTGGTGTTATTGAAGCACTAAATCTGTCGTATGATTCTCCAGGAAAAAGAAGAGTTCTGTTTCCTTCTATTGACCAAAACACAGAGGGTCTAGGATTTCCTTCAGCTCCACATAAAAAAACTGCTTCTCGGTATTGTTCGACAGTTTGGTCAAATGGACGTAACATAATAACAGGAGGAGCTGAAAATACATAAAATACCTCAATAAATATTTTTAATTGAATGATGTAATCTTCAACAATGTAATTATTCTTGTCTCTTAATGTTCTTATCTCCTAATTAAAATAAGGATAACTAGATATCAAGGATTAGATATTTTGACCTGTTTCATCTATCTCATTCTTGTATTTTCCTGTTACCGTTGTCTAATTAGCTTATAATGAAACATCCTTTCCAAATGATTAATTTACTTGTTCACTTTCCTCTAAAACCTCAAATTTATGTTTGTATCTGATTGCCATCTTGAATCGACCCAGTAACAGCAAAGGACTTATTCCATACAAGAATAGAAGCCAAAATTTTAAGATGATTTTTAACTCTAGTGCATGATCTTGAAAAGCTTTTCTAATTATCTGCTCCATAATAGGATTATTAATAATATTCTAATATTTCAGGTTCATCATAAAAGACTATGTTGTATTTTTTGATGTGCTTGACTGGAAAAAATTATGATTCAGGCTAATAATGTTCATGTCAACATTAGTAAAATCAATAATGCATGTTAGGCTGCCTCCACAGCGTATTGGTTAGGGTGCTAGCCAATCACAAGGAAGTCCCATGTTCAATTCTCAGCCAGGGTTTGGAAATATTTCCACGTCAAAACCCACTGTTCTTGATGAATTACCCGCCACTGTAGTTGCGAAAACCAAGCAGTTGATGCGATTTTACATAAAAACGAATGCATGTTTTTAAAAAACCCTCTTCTAGTACTCATTCTTTTATTTACAAAAACAAAAGAGAGTATACCTAATGTCTTCCAACAGAAAATTTGTGTTACAACTTAAGTTTATTATTATTATTATTTAACAAAGAAAAAAGTAAAAGCTTGTTAGCCTGAAAAAACAGACAGTACTACATTTAAAAAGACAACACATTTGGATTATCCTACCTTCTTTAAAAACATTGCTTAAGATTTTTTTTATTTAACCACAGACTGAAACGTTTTAAAACACTAGGCTTACTTTTATGATTTTGTTAATCATTTAAAACTTTTTTCTTTTCTACTTCAACTACTAATCATCGTCATCTCATAATATTGTTATCATCTCCAGCTTCAACAACTTTGTGTTTCAAGATGTTGATTCACAGTTTATCAAGTTTAGTTTTGTACATATATATACATAAATAATATTTTTTCTTCACTTTAGTCCTAATGAAACACACTACTGAGTGTGGTTTTTATTTTAATTCTAAGGACGTTACTCAGATTTTCTTGTATTGCTTAAAGTTTTTGTATTTATAAACTGATTGTAAAAGAAATACACTGCTACAAAAAAATAATAAGCAATAGTAGAATACCTAATTCTACTCTAAAATTTTTAAATATATACGTATATATGAAACGCTGTGTTTAAAATGTGTTCGCTAAGCTTTCACATTATTTGAATATTAATTTCTTGATTTCAATTTTTTTCGTTTCCACGATCCTGAAGCTACCGCCTTAACAAAGGTGAAATATTATACAAAAGGAGTAAAAGCTCCTTTTGTTGGGGAGAAATTAACACTAAAGAGTATATTATTGGAAATAACTTAATAATAATATAGGCCTACTTAAATAAAAAATGTACTTACAATGTACAGTAAGCATAGCAGATGCAGTGAGGCTCCCAACAATATTGTCAGCTTCACAACTGTATTCACCTTCATCTTCTTGTGTGATACTATCAAGACGAAGGCTGCGATCTTCTAATATATGCACTCGTACCAATGGCATGTTTCCACCACCAGCTGTTCTTCTCCATAAAATATCTGGTACTGGATCACCTCCAACACGGCATTCAAAAATAACACTACCGCCAACTAAACTAACTGCATCTTGTGGTCCTCGAACTAGGAAAGGTCGTACTGCAATAAAAAAAATTATGTAATTCATAAAAAAATAAACTGTACTTAACTTTGTTAACATATAAAACACTAATAATAAGATATTTAAATTATATAATTAAATTTTTTAGATTAATTTCACAGTAGAAATGAAAACTGGTGAATGAACATTAGTGTTTTAAATGCTGTGGATTAGCTAATGAAGCTTGTTCTAGTAATAAAGAAGACATTCTTGAGTGATTTTCATATCTAACTAGTATCTTCTGTTGCTACTTAGGTTGATAATAATTATTTTAAACAATACTTTTTTCCTATTGTAAAAATATTTAATTTTTTACTGACCTGTTACATCACTTGTTTTTTTACTACGTTTTATAATCCTACTTGCTACTGATGTGTTTTGATGGATTCACCTTAATCAGAGTATACAAAATTGTAACTTAACTTTTTAAAAAGTTATTAAAATTTTCAGATGTTGTATTTTTAGTCATTCATATAAAACTCTGTTTAATTATTCAAATTTAACTTTATTCATATTCTGTGCAGATAACACAGAAGTGCTACATGATATACTTAGCACTTCTGCTGTAATAGGTCAGTGAAAAATTAAAATATTTTTACAATAGGTTTTAATATAGGCTGCAAGATACATTATAAAGATTTATTTATAGTTTTAAAATTTTTTTTAAATATTCTAAGCTACTTAATTTTTTTGTATAATCTTGCATAAGTAAATACTTTGTTTTTATAAACGTTCAAGAAAAATTCTTTCACTTTAAATTTTTTAAATATAATTTATTGTAAAGCACTGATTACCTGTGGGCCATACCTGGGGTACAGATTATTCGTTGACTTTTCATTATTTTTTTTTTGTAATATTTTTCAGCATGTAATTTTATTTGATTATGTAAAAAATGAGTGATAAATTGCATAAATAAAGAAGAAAACTGATAGTTGTCCAGATATTGATGAGGACAATGTTCAAACATGGTTAAAATTAATGAAAACAACCAAGGAAACGAAAAACTGATGGATGAAGATGTAGTAAGAAATATCTAAGGTTGCAATGGCAGGTTTGAGCACTCAAGATCCAGAAGTGCATGATGACAAACTAAAACTGGCATCTAGTATTAGATGTTCAAAAGCTCTAAACTTGGCAGAAATTTTGCTCAAATCTATTAAAAGTCAAGATATTCTTAATGAAGTTGATACTGTGTGGGTTCGTGGGAATATAAGATATTTAAAAAAATAATATAATTGTTCAAAAGACAAAAAAAAATTACACACGTCTTTTAAGAAATATCTACAGTTATTGTACTAAGACCCACCAGTAAAAAAAAGGTTGATCTAATGGTAAAGTCTTCACCATGAATCATTTGTTTAACAGTGGATTTTCAGAAATGAAGGTTCTGTAGTTCAAATCCTAGTAAAGATATTTACTTTCATACAAATTGTAATACTAGACCAATGGTTGCTGGTGTACTTAGATAATTCAATTAACCAAACTATCCTTTGAATGGTCAATCTGAGTAAGTACAAAGTCCTCATTTACATGTCATATAAATGTCATCCTCATCTTATTGGGCCATGGGTTGCTTATTGTTTTTAAATTGAATAGATACACATATTAGGGATTTTAAAAAAACTGTATTTAAATATGTTGCAATATCAATTAGTATGTTAATTTTTTAGTGTAAAGTGTACAATAGTTTATTTTTCTTGCGCAATAATTCTTTTTATCGATTTCATCTTAAAATAAAATTGATATGGTCTCAATGAACACTGATTCTTGGCACATTACTGTATTTACCTTTTGATTTTATTTCACTCATGGGGGGAAAACAGATATTTTGCTGAGGTAAGGAAAATAATAGTAAACGAAAAACTATACACATTAGTGCTACCTTATCTTATTATTAAGTTTATAAAATGTATCTGTAAATCTGTTGGGTACATTTTAAAAAAATACCCTCTGCAATTGGTCATTCAGTTTAAAGTTTAAAGCTTAGCAGGTCAGTTATTCCCCACTTTCCCCTACAGTATTGCCATTTTATATTCCCATACATTACCATTTTACATTATCTGATTAAATAATAGTCCAACATTAATACAGATATATGTAGTATTTCATATTACAGTTACTAATCAAATTCCCAGCATAATTACAGAATTTCTGAGGTTTCCAGAAATTTATTTCGACTAATCATAAGTGGTTGATGTTAACCAAAATATGTAGCCAAAATATGTATTATTGGTGCAATTTAACAGATTACAAATTGGTTTGTTATATTCTATGTTAATTAATTAATCAGTCTACATCAATTTTTTGGGATATTTCTGTCTACAGATAATTTGTAGACAAAATCAAATATTGCATAGTAATACACAATTAATTAAAACATTTTTTATAAACAATCCAAAGTTCTTAGTAAATATAATAATTAAAAATTCTTTAAATTTAATTCAGTAACTGTAATTATTTTTTTAAATTAGTTGGTAATTTCTTTTGAGTCTTTTAAGCAATTAAAATGATTATTTTTTACATTTACTAACCATATTTTTGTTTTCTGTTTATTTAATTTTTAGTCCATTTAAAGTTGCATCGACAGCTTGGTCATTAGCGACTACTGTGCGTTTTGGTACTATTAATGGTGGGTTTTAATGTGTTAAAATTTTTCTAGATCTTAGTTGGAAATCAAACCCAGGATCTTTCGCTTTGTAGGCAAGCGAGCTGATCCCTACACCACAGAGGCAATCATTTTTGTCTTATTCAAATTAATAATCCAAATAAACCTAACTGCTAATTAATACATTTTTCTAACATTTACATATTGTATAGAATTTTTTCAAAATACTGATATTAAATTTTTAGAATAGGAAACAAATTTTTTTTTTATACAATTGTTACAATATTATACTACATTTATTTTGTCCATCATTTCCGAAATCTCGCTCATTTAAGTATATCTGGCAGAATAAAAGAATGAGGTTTTTCTAATATGTAACATGGGAGTTACAATAAATAAAATACTCTGGACATTACAATTTGTAATCTAATGAAGAAATACTAGGATAAATAATTCTCAAACACTAGTATTTTTATGTCGTAATTTGTAACTATATACAAAAATACATTCATAAAAAAATAAGTAAGGTATTTACCAAATATTCTCAGTTGTGCTGTTTTTGATTCACGAACACCGACAGCATTTTTTGCAATACACTGGTATCGTCCATCATCACTTTGTCTAACATCCTGGATTGCTAAATTACCTCCATCAACTATTCTTAACCTGAAAATAAAACAAAATATGAACATTACAGCTTCAGCATCAAATCAGAGTTCTGTGCCTTGCTAAAAAAAAGTATTTTTTAAAAATAATAAAAGAAATAATTTTGCACATTCCTAATATTTACTTTCTCTTGCCTATATGAATATACAGGAAGGAAAGTATTGTTTTCATGTCAACTTTTTCGAAATCGAGTTTTCACTGAATCTACATGTTTTTAGACCCCCTGAACCCAATAAACATCTTTTTAGCGATTGGTCTGTGTGTGTGTGTGTGTGTGTGTGGAGGTTAAACAAAAATAAAAAAAATGACTTTAGTTTTGTTTGAGCTGGTTATTATAAAGAAGTGACACTAACGATACCTGGATCTTAATGCCTAATTAAGAACTCTGCCATGAAATCAAGCCAATTACTGACATCATGTGGAAGAAACACATTGTTTTCTTCAGGCATTTACTTATAATACCGAACAATCAAGTAACTAAACAACTCATTTATCTAATTAACTAGTGGAAAAATCCTCCAAAGTGGCTGGCTAAAATAAAGCAAAATATACAAGAACTTAACATTGCAAACAAGATCTTTCAGAAAAATTTGTACAGCTTAAGTTGCTTAAAGATAAAGACAAGATTCGTTGAAAAACTCAAGCTCCGTCGTTAATGATTTGTACAGATAAAATCAGACAGATCAGATCTTATAATACGAAGAATTATTGGGAAAAATGTAAGAGTCCTAATACCAAAGCGAGAAGGGTTTCTAAATTTAATTCAAGAGGTCCAATGAGGCCATAAGAGCAAAAATAAATAAAAGTGTGACAAATATCATTAAAATATTATGATTAAAAAATGAAACATTTTACAAACCTTTTCGAATTATCAAGTTCCATTATTTGTCCATTCTTTTTCCATGTAACAACTGGCTCAGGATGACCTTTTGGTGGGCCACATAAAAGTAAGGCTGTATCTCCTTGCGCTATCCTTAAATTTTCTGGTTCTTGTCGAAACTCCTCCCTGAGCACTGTAACATAAAACATTATTATTCACTTAGCAAAATTATTATAAAATTTATCTATTTTAAAAATTGATACAATGTATTTGATTTTATATAATTATTTTTTTAATATTACATATTAGCTAGCCTACGACACAGAGGTCTCGGGTTCAGTTCCCAGGTAAGGTCTGGAAATTTTCACAAGGCAAAACTCGCTGTTCCAGAACAAAACTCACTACAGTTGCTAATACCCAAGCAGTAGTTGCAACTTTAAATAAACAAAAAAAATCTAATATTTGATAATAAGATATTTTGATTATAATTTAATAGAACAATAAATACAATTATTAAAAATAAATTAATAAAAGCTTAACGTAGTAGTCTGGATATGAGTCGTTAATACTAATAATATTTATAATATATATAATAATAATAATTATTATTATTTGTTTTATTATAATATTTGTATTATTATTAAAAAAACACATGGAACAACCTGGCAAACGTACAAAAAAAAAATACCTTTCAATGCGTGCCAAAATCCATCACTACAAAACAGTTGTTCTCCCAGAGGCACTTTACACCAGTGAAACTATTTTCCAAATTAAAAATGAAGCTAAAACTGACCAACTTCTTAAAACAGAATGCAGAATTATCAAAAAAATGGGGTATGGTGAATTCCTTCTAATGAAACTATTTATAAGGAAATTGATCCGATTATTAGCGTGAAGAAGAAAAGGAGGATTGGCTACTTTTTTGATATTTAAAGAATGCCGAATGATAGAATATTGAAACAACTGATCCTCAGGAACTTGAACAGGAAGATTATGGGAAGATACATTGAAGAGATTAAGAGGGATCACAATGAAATAGGACTGATAATTGAAGACACGTTTGACAAGAAAAAAATAAATAGTACTCTTAAAACACACAGATTTTATTGGGGAAAAGCAGAAAGACACACGGTGGAGGTTACAGATGAGATACGGAAACAAAGATCGGACCGTCTCAAAAAAAACTGGCAAAACCGAAAGGCTAGACCAATACGTTATCTGAAGAACACTAGAAATTGATTGGCTTAGTGGTCCAACGTGGCCTCAAAATCTAAAAAAAAAACAATTATAAAAAATATTATGTAATAATATATACGCGTAAAATATTCAGTAAATGCAAAGATAAGGCATTATAGCACAATGGTACAACCAGTCATCTTGTATGGCATGGAAACTGTGATTATAACTGGAATGGAAAATTTGCTGAAGATAGAGAGAAGAATTTTAACAAGGATTATGGTCCAAGAACACAGGAGCGTAACAAAGTCAGATCAAATGAATAAATATACCATATAATCGAAAACATGGAAGTAACAATAAGAAAATGATGATTGAATTTCTTTAGACACAAAATGGTTCGAATGAATCAATCAAAATTAAACAAACAGATTTTTAATAAACTTTGGAACTACAAGGATCAGAGTAGCTAAGTTAAACAGATGAAGGGAGAACTCAAGAAGTATAACATTATAGAAAAATACTGCCTTGATTAAGAAGAATACAGAGAAAATATTTTTGGACTAAAGGTTCATGTGGATGATGGGAGGAATCTCAACAGAGGAGAATGGACTAATGAGAGGAGAGCAAAACAGTCGAAGAGGATGAGTAACTTCTGGAGGAGAAGGAAGGTGGCTTTATGAGGTGATATTTGCGTGATCCTCGAAGGCCTGTCCCCGATGAAAAAAAATATATGTAAATATTAAATGTATAAAATTATAATAAAATTATTTATATATAAATAATAAGTTACCCACTACAGATTACAGAGGTTATAAATATTAAATTTTCCGAGCGCTGATTCAAAATCAATCCTAAAATACTTCGTAGCTGTTCAGCATAATTCAAATCACTCCGTAATTGAGTTAATTGAAAGTGATAAGATTTTATTGTACTTATTATCTGGTTTGATTTAATTTTTTAGATAAAATATTTAATGTCAGGGACTTAGTGGTAAGTATTAGTATTATGTATTATTATCTTCAAGAGATATTAACTATATCTCTAAATGAAAAATGTTTTTAATAATAAATGTATTAATGTTAACCATATATGAGCTACACAGGTGGAGAAAGCTTGTAATTTTGAAAGGGAACTAGATCTATGATTTATAGTATAAATCTTGTGGTAATAAAAAAAAGGAGAAAAGAAATAGAAAGAAGTGTAAGAAGTTAGGTAAAAAGTTATCCATCTCTTGAGTAAATAGAATTACAAAAGAAGAAAAAGGAATTGTTGTACTGCACAGTCAAGTTAAACGCATTAAATGTGCAGTTGTTTTTCTTCCCTGGAGATACTTTAAGCTACTTTGTCCTTGTCAAACACATAGGCTTCCTTCATTACACGCATCTCAGTGTCAGTAATCCGAAAGACAATTTCATTTTGCTTCTCCACTATTCTCTTGTTTTTATTATTTTACTTTCATATTGCTTTATCACTCCCCTTTAGATTATTTCCATCGTACCTCATATCTAAAAGATGGGTACAATAGCTGTCCAGTCAATATGGTCACCCATATTATTCTCTTATATACATTCCCCTCCTTAAACATAACTTATGGTTGCCCTTAGATACATCTAACAACCTTAAATCGTTTCAAGATAGAGGGAAAGAAAGACCTGCTTTATCATGTTTATCTAATGGTCTTTCTCCTACAATGGAAAATATGAAGTTTTATTCTCCTATTGTACTTAAATAACAACTTATGACTTTTGTATTCTTCTCTTGTACAAATATAATCAAAAGTATAACGTTCCCTATTTATTAAAAAAAAATACAAAATTGTTTTTCCTTATGTAAAACCATAATTTTTTTTTTAAAGTCGTACCAACGACTCGGTCATTAGCTACTGCAATAAGTAACGGTGGGGTTTAACTTGTGAAAATTTCCAGACCATGGCCAGGAATTAAACCCAAAACCGCCGTGTGGTAGGCTAGCAAGCAACCAATACACTACAGAGGCGGCCCATAATATTCTTTAATTTTATCATTTTTTACCTCCAAATAATAAATAAAACAAAGTTATTCAGGAAAATACTATTTGATACAATAATTGATTTTCAAGATAATTTGACCATCAACTGAGGATAAATAATTGTCACGTTCTATATACACAGGAGCGTCAATTATCCGAACGTCAGTCATTCGAACTGTCAATTATCCAAACCACCATCAATAGAAAAAAATACATATTTACTACCAAAATAGGCCTACGAACATACAATTCAATGAAAAATTTATATTTCAGTTTAGTTTACTTGTTTAACTTTGAAAGTATTTAAAGCAATATTCAAGATATTTTAAAAATTACTTTAATTTTAAAGTAATGTAAAAATGTGTTAAAAAATATTTTTTTACCATAGTTTATCTTTCTAACACTAATTTTTTTCTTTGGTAAAACTATAATGCACTACTCTACAATATGTTCATCTTACGGTACTGCTTATTAAAATCACATTAAAAATTTTAGATATTAGCGGAAATATTTAAATACCTACATTAACTTAAATAACAATTTCTGTTATTGTTTGTTAAGTTTGTGTATGAATGGTACAAGAGGAGTGGGGAGATAAAGGAAGAGATGAATGGAGGAACAGGCTCAATTACAGCCTAATCCATAATGAATGATGATGATGACGAACTTAAATAACAAACTTGTGTTTTACCTACAAATAAGCTATCATCAAAATCCCAGATTTAATTACAGATAAATTATGAAAGTAAATAAAAATGATAAAAAAGATGAAAAGTGATGATGAATGTAATGAAAAAAAATCTGGTGTGAAACACTCACACAACTTTCTCTTGCCAATGCAAATAATTAACAATAAACCTAACATTAGTATTAAAACATTAGAAATGAACAAAAAACTAACCTCAAAAAACATTAGTGAAATACGCAAAATTAAAATCGACCGCAGTTTAGCTTAAAAATACGGAAAATCGCTCATTCACGCTAAACTGTACAAAAAAATGTTTAAATAAAAGTTTTAGATCTCTTAATTTCCTAAAAATTTTATTTTATACACTTTTGTCGTAAAATGCATTCTAAGGCCGAAATCTTTAAAAAAATAGATTTTTCACACGTTTTCGTGAGAAAAAAACAGAAAATTGCTAATTACCGCTAAACTAAGCGTTATACAAAAAAATGTTTGAAATAAAAGTTGTAGATTTTATATTCTCTACAACTTTTATTATATAACGTTTTGCGCTAAAATGCATATTAAAGCCGCAATCTTAAAAAGAAAATGTTTTACGTAAAAACAGCCTCACGCAGAATTTCAGCAAACATGGCGCCTACCCTATCTTGTAGAGAATAAAAAATTGAGTAAACCAGGCGATTTAAAAAAAAATCGTAGGACCAGTTTTTGAGAAAATCGCAAAAAAGTGAAAAATTATACGAATAAACTACTACTTCCGGTTGACCGATTTTGATGAAAATGTTGGTGTCGGTCCGGTAGTGGTATGTAACTTAAGTTTCAAGTTTCAAGTTCGTACGATGTTCCGTTCTTGAGATATTCTGTTCACACACAGACACACACACACACACACACACACACACACACACACACACACACACACAGACCAATCGCCAAAACATGTTTTTTGGGTTCGGGGGTCTGAAAACGTATAGATCCGGTGAAAACTCGGTTTCGAAAAATCGACATGAAAACAATACTTTCCTTCCTATATATTCATATAGGCAAGAGAAAGTAATAATCAATTATATTAAAAGTATAATAAACTCCAAAATTAATAAAAAATACAGCAAATAATATCGCCATACTATTATCAATCTCAGCTTTACTATTAACGAGGAATGTACTTGAAAGGTTTAAGATATGATATGTTTGCATCATCCTTTAATGAATACATAAATCAAAGTTAAATTCAAGTTTGTATTTATAATACAAAGGACAAATGAACATACTGTATTATGACAAGTAAGATGATCTCAAGCTAAAGTCTCAGTAGAATAGAGAGATGGTAAACAATAGAAATCTATAAATTGTTCTATAAATAGGCTGTACATGAATATATATTAAATGCAAAGCATACATATGTTAAATCACAAGGAGTGCTTCATCATTCTGTTGTCTTTATTATCTGTGATTATTTCCCAGTATTACTTCACAGACATAAGTCAATAATACAATCAAACCAAAATATTATTTAAATGAGAACTCAAGTATGATTGCACTATTTATTAAAATTATTATATTTTAAAATAACTAAATTTAAAATAAAAATTTTTTTATTATAAATTCCATGAAATATTTTATGTGCTTTTAAATCATTATAATTCAGTCATTATTGTAAGAAATGTGAAATATGCTTTTCTCAAGAAAATTTAAACATTTTTCTTTAATTCCTAATGTACATTGCAATCTGTTCAATTTAAGAACAACAATAAGCAACCCCAAGACCAAATAAGATGAGGATGATGTGTATGACAATGTAGTCTTGAACAGGCTCAGGCCGACCATTCCTGAGTGAGTATGGTTAACTGAATCTAAACCATTAAAGTACACTGGTAACCACAGTCTAATAATGAAATCCATATAAAAGTAACTCCATCTAGGATTAGTAACCAGGAACCTTCATCTCCAAAAATCAGTTGTTAAACAGCTGACTTGCGGCGATGACTTTACCATTTGACCAACCTGGTGGGCTACTTAAACTTAATATGAGAAATTAACCACAAAAAACATAAAAATCCAGTGTTATCCGAAGATACATTTTTTTAGATTTTGCGTAAACTTATTTTTCTTCTTCTTTTCATTAAGTATTAGGCACACAACCTGTTATGTATTCCAGCTCCCAAAATTATCCATCTTTTCCTTAGTTTTCCCAAATTCCATCTCCTCCTTGCATTGCAACCCCAATATTTTTGGGATTCAGTATACACTTATCTTTTAATGTGCACTAACCACCATCTTCTGAGTCTTAACTCTTTAAACCTATGGTTCCCAACAGGTGGTCAGCGAAAGCCTTGGGAATGGTCTGGCAGCACATATAAAAAATTTGTCAAACAAATGGGGATTTAGAAAGAAAATTTCATTGAATAAGATGGGCTAAATATAAATCTGATAACTTTATCAGGTGTTGAATTAAAATTTCTTTTCTGAGACATTTCTGTATTACTTTTGCCGAGGGAGGTATTTCGTATACCCCATACTCACCGGAAAGTTCGCCCCCACCAAGTTGAAATAGTTTATACTTAATTAGGGGTGGTCTGCATATGGTTCAATTTCTGGCTTAGTGGTCTGCAGACTTCTACAGGTCGGAAACCACTACCTTAAACTAATGAAAAATATCCAGTTGTTGCCTGATATCTCTGATGCATTCCTATTATTATCCAGTCAGGAATAATCTTCACAGAACTCTTTGAAAAACAGCTAAATTGTTAATATCTTTTTATTTTAGTGAGCCAATTTTTAATTTTGCTATTAACTTTAACTGAAACTTTTAAATTAAACCAAACATGTTAAAAAGTAGGTTTTTTCGTTAAAAAATTCCAATTTATTGTTACAATTTTGTTTTGTTATTAATATATAAGTTAAATTTCAATATTTTTTATTAGGTAATTTTCTCTTCTTTAATTAGGTACATCAATCGTTTCTAAAAATTATTTTTTACAAGAAAATATTGATTATTTAATTAAAAATTTTATTAGTTAGTATTATGCTAAACCTAAAAAAATCAACCCCTGATTTTCACGTTTTATCCTATTTTTCACTTTCAGGTCAAAAATCATATGAAAATACGAAAAATATTCCCCGTAATTTAGATGACGATCGGTTGAAAAAAAAACAATTTTTTAAGACACTTGTAGATCTAAGGTGTCGGATAAATGGTTTAAAGAAGTCAGAAAGGAAATTGAGAAAACCGGAATAAACTGAGAAAACTTAATGAACCGAACTAAATTCAGAAAACTAATTACGGACTTGAAGGACTTTCATGAAGAGGAAAAACTGAACATCGAGTGAACAGAATAAAGGAGAAAAGCCTACAGTGAGCGAATATTGATAATACGGGCTGAAAAAAGAGCTTCCAGAAACGTCTAAAGTCGCCTCCGTGGTCTAAAATTGGCCCTAAACGAGAACGTAATCAAATATTAAAAAATAAATTTAAAAGAAAGCAAACTCGGCAAACAAGAAATGCTTATTTTTCTTTGCTTCCCAAACATAATGTACTAATGCATACCAATCTCTATCATTTATACTATTTATTATCTCTTTATTTCTGAGTTCATTACAGCTAAAACATTCTTCTTCTTCTTCTTCTTCTTCTTCACTTCCAAGGATTAGGTTTCTTGAACCTGTTCCGGTACCCATCTGTTCCTCGGTCGTCCTATATCTCTTCTTCCTGTAGGTTTGTAGTTTCTGGCGGCTTTTGGTATTCTCTCGCCTGGCATGCGATTCAAATGGCTGCACCATCTGTTCCTGTTCTGCTTGATTCTGTCTAGCAACGGTAAAGCATTCAGTGTTTTTCTAATTTCTTCATTTCGTAGCCTATCTCTTCGGCTGCATCCATATACACTTCGTAAGAATCTCATTTCTGCAGCCTGGATTTTGCTGTCTACCTTTTTTGTATGTATCCAGGACTCACTGCCATACATCAAAGTAGGGACAGCAATTGTATCGTAAAACTTAAGTCTCGTATCTTTTCTTGTTTTCCGTTTCAGATGTTTATGTATATTACCACAAATGCTTTGAAATTTAGATAGTTTGTAAAGCACATCTTTGTCAAAGTCATACGAAACATCATTACCAAGATATTTGAAATGAGAGACTTGTTCAAGCACTCTTCCTCCTAATTCTATTTTAGTTCTTACGGTGTATTTTCCTTTAAATGCCATAGTTTTAGTTTTTGTCTGCGATATTTTCAAATTATATTTCTCAGACATTTTGTCTAACCTAAAAACCGCTTTCTGTAACTCGTCTTCGCTTTGTTGTATTAATACCAAGTCATCTGCATAGATTATGTGATTGAGCTTCATCTGTTCTGAGAGTTGTATTCCTGAATTAATGCCTATTTTCCATGTTTGCAACATGTCGTCTATATATATGTTAAATAAAGTCGGCGACATACTGCAGCCCAGTCGAACTCCCTTATTTACCAAGATGGCTTCTGTTACCTTATCATTTACTTGCAGACGGATTGTTGTCCCCTCATACAATCCCTTCATAACTTGAATAATATGCTTTGGGTATCCTTTAGATTCAAGTATAGACCATAAGAGATTACGATTGACAGAGTCGAACGCCTTCATAAAGTCTATAAATGCTAGATGAGTTTCAAGGTTAAACTCTCGTCTTTTTGATATAATTTGGTTCATGGTAAAAATTGCATCTGAGCATGACCTTCCTTTTCTGAAACCCATCTGTTCCTCTGAAATCAAACTATCCACAATCCTCCTTAGTCTTGAATTGATTATTCTTGCATATACTTTATAGGTGGTGTCCAGCAAACTGATACCTCTGTAATTATTTGGGTCCGTTCTACCCCCTTTTTTATAGAGGGAAATAACCTTTGCTTCTAACCATTCTTTGGGAACTATGTGATATTTCCAACACATATTAAAGAAATGTAAAATTCGCAGGTGTAGCAACAACCCTCCACACTTCAATAATTCCGCGTTCAGTCCATTCAATCCCGGAGCTTTCCTGTTCTTTGTGCCCTTCAATGCTTCTGATAGTTCTTCCATGGTTATCTGGTCAACACAGCATCCTTCACAGTGAGCTTCGACAGCAACTGGTTCAACATCCTCATACCATAGTTTTCTATAATGTTCTACCCATTCCTCTGTACTTATGCAGTTTACTCTAATCGAGTCTCTTTCAGTTTTGTTGAATACCTTCATTCTGGACATATACTTATTCTCAATTCTGATTTTATACAACAATTTATACAACATGTAGGGGTACAACAACGAAGAATAGGGTAATGTGGAAAGTTCACTAAAGGGGAAATAAATAATTCATCATTTTGAATTTGAAGGATATTACTTTAATTTTAATATTATATTAAAAGTTTGGATAAGTATAACATTATATTATACTTATTACAATAATCAATTACTGTAAAAAAATTAGATAATATTTTTGAAATATTTTTAATGACGCATAACAAAATGGTAGTTTAATACAAGAGTTTTTAATATGCGAGCTTATTTGAGAGTAGATTTTAATATCTAACAAAAGGAAAATGTTCAGAATACTTGTATTGTCCTATAAGTACCGTACTGATGCTACATCATCGTAATTTTGTAAGAATAATAGAGAAAAGAAGTAAATAAATGTGGTATTTATCCAGACAGGAAAAGGAAAGTTAGAACGCTGGAGAGTAGATGAGATTGGAACTGATGCTTCAGACTTGATATACAATAAAGTTGCCTTAAGGGAAGAACAGATGACGGGAAAAGAAAGGCAGAGTATACTCCTGGAAGATTATGTACCATGACAACATTTTTATAATATAGAGCTATAATTTATTGCTTTTCTTTTCACAATACACTTATTTAATCCACAATGTGTGGTGCTCTACTTGAAACCACTACATAAAATATGACATGGAGATAAATAAATAAATGCGATGGTAAACGGCATTAACTTTATTGAAAACAAAATATTAAGTCATAATAACTTTTTGATTTTTTTTAACTATGCAAAACAAGATTGCCCTTCAGATCTACTACAGAAGTAAATCTAAACGAGGGTAATTTATAAAAAAAATGTTACAATGAACTTAACTCTATAAAATCAGCAGTAAGGGATTGAAAATCTTAATGCTAAAGAAATGGCAAAAAGTTAAATTCGTATAAGTTTCACTGGTTTTTAATTTTAATATTTTTAGAAACAAAATAATTTGGTTGATCCGAAATGATAAAATTCCGCAGCTGTAAGGTTTACGAAAATTCAGATTAACAAGGGTTGAATTTTTAGTTAAATAGACTAGTTTTACTCGTAAAAGTCAATATAGAACTCTTTATATTTTGATGGGTAAAATCAATTTATTTTACAATAACTATTTCACATTCAATAAAATAGATCGAAAACAAAGATAATATTTTCAAAAATATACATACAGGTGGTTCACGAAGTTTTATCGGCGCTTTCTGAGCTCACTCTACAGGCCAAAAGAAAAAAAAACATGTAAACTATGTTACACTTTTGTAGCGAGTTACGGCTAGAGAAAGATTTCGCCCGGATTTCAGTACCCTCGGTGAAATGAAGACTTGCTGAAATTCTAAGAAGGTAAATTAAGAGGCAAATTCAGTTGTTTCTAATGGTTTTAATCTGAAAAATCGAATAAAATAGGTCCCACAATTGTATAGCTCTTGGTTCTTAAGATATCCAACGTAAAACAGAAAAACCTGTGCCTAAAAATACATTTTTTTAGGTTTGAATTACAAAAACTTTGTTAAATGACTAATATATATTTTATACATACGTACATAAAACTTAAAAAAAAACTTGTAAAAATTTAATTCTGAGAAAATTGGTATGAAATAAGGTAAGAAACAACCAATTCATACCCGTGAGAAATCAACAGTCCGCATTATGGATATCGTTAAGTTAATAGTTTTTGAGTTTGCGTATGCCTACTAGGGTTAACAGGGGTATTTTATGCGATAAAATGACGGAGGATGACAAATTGATGTTCTATGTCGCCGGCTTAATACAATAGTAAAAATTTTCGATTGCATCTTCATGTTTTATTTACGAAATAGCTACTTTTTTCTCTCCCTAACCATTCTCATTATGAAAATTTCCTCTAACCTGTCTCGTACTTCTTGAATAATTTCATCATCAAGTTAATTCTTACTTCAAAAAAACTAGAATAATAAAACATGAATCCAATAACAAATTGGAATTGGAATTGAAATAACTTTCTTGGTTTAGTAGTTATAGTACTATCTTCCAAAGCGGAAGGTCCCGGGATTGATTCCAGGTTAGAGTCTGGAAAAAATTAAAAGTCAAATCCAACGTTCCAGTTCCATAATCCATTGTATAGTCTATAATGACGAAATTATTGATGCGACATTAAATTAAATTAAAAATCCCTTTCGTGAGACGACGTGTCTCATGGTTGGTCGTAATTTTTAAAAAGGATTACCTTTGAATTATTGTAAAAACCATTAGTGATTTCTGAATCTACTCGCCCGCTTACTAGATATGCGAATAGACGCTAACTTATCTTGTTTTTAACGCTCTTGTATCTGGTCATATCCGGGATCGCTAAATTATACTTAAAAAACGCAATAATAATAATAATATTCCGCTACACGGCTTAACATTAATTCATGCGCCGCAATAAATTTACGCGCTGGAAACACTCCAGAAAACTAACCGCGCAAATACAGTCCACTTCTTCAAGATCTACGGCAGTTCAACACTCATCGACAAGCCACTGGTACCAGCTGGTAAATCTCAGGACATCTAAGGCGAGTCGAATCAACTTTTTATTTACGGTCAGTAAGCTGCTTTACGAGGAATCGAATAACACTATTTTTCTTTCCAAATTCCGACTTTTATTTCTTGACTTCCGGTTTTGGGCCACTTCCGGTTTTGGGAAGTATCGGTCAAAACCGATTCTTCAAACTCAATCCAGGCCTACTACCTTTTTGTGTACATTACGAATCTGGAAACCTTTTGTTGTTTTCTCTTGTAGTTTCTGACATCTGTATATGGCGGACAGACGGACAAAACAAAATGATAGATGACAATTTTCAAAAATTACAACCAATAAATGAGTTAAAAAATGGGGAAAATATTAAAAAAATGATAAATACTTCTGAGTAAAAGTATCTCAGTATTGATGACGCAAGTGAGACGACAGACAAACTGGAATAAGGAAACGAAGACACGTAAAGAATAAAGAACTTCCATTGTTTTGTTCTATGAATGATTTGAACCTTTCTATAGAATTTAATTAAACAATAAAATGAAAATAAAACGTAAAAACAATTAACAAGAGATGAATAGAAGAAATAGAAATGGGTGACATGACAATAGAAATAATAATTAGAAATGTATTGAGAATAGAAGGGGTGTACTTTGAAAAGAAAGGGTTGAAAATTGTGTGGTCATCTTCTTAATAGTTTTATATTAATTATTTCTTGGATAATTTATTGAAGAAAATTAATGAAGGGTGAAAGAGAGGTAATTATCGAATTATTTAATCCGTTTATTTCATTGTTTATGAAATGCAGTATTGGAAAACAAAAGAGGTAGCGATGTATTTAATTTTTAAAAAATAACCGATTTGAATCTAAGTACAACAAAAAATATAAGTTTCCAGATTAAAACAAAATGGTTTTTTCACTTTCGTAGGAGGAGCGATCACAGAAATTGGACGTAAAAGGCGTGGCGAAGGAGGGTGGGGCAACGTCGAGTACTATTTTAAAATGGCCGTAACTTAAAATGACCTTGTACGCAGATGATAAAACTTCCAACTGATAAAGAAACTTTGTTTTTTATGTTAGTAACTACTTCAAGATGATTCTAAAAACGGAGTACAAGACAAACATGTCAATACAATAAATAACTCTAAGTCTAAAATATATTATGAACACGTGTTAAATTAATTACTTTCCATTCGTTTATTGCCTTTTCATGACTACTATTTATATAGTACTTCTACTTCAATAAGCATATCATCTACTAATATTTTACCCACCAATACACAAGTTTGTTTACTTAGAAATTTGTTTTAAAAACCTATTTACAAAAAATTAATCGGTCATTTCAGAAAGCACATACGTCACAATAACTAACTTTTGGAAAAATGACAAAACTAGTAATTTAAAACAATATTAAAAAATATAAAATTTGTTTAGAGCCCTCTCCCCTTTATTATAAAATTCATACTTCAGTCTCTATAAGATAAGCCACTTGTTTTAAAAAAGGTTGAAAATTTTGACTTAAAGTGTTTCTGAAATAAATTGGAGTAAATGCTAACTTACGTTGTTAGACCGGAAGAAAATTGTGTTGTACAACAGTAGGCTATTCATTTGTTTGTTTCACTAGTTTACATTAGTGAATTAAAATAGCTTTTTCCTGTAATAAAAATTAAAATTCTTAACTTTAAGAGAGACTTTTATGTTGGTTTTCAGGACTATTCACGTTCTTCGTCGTCGTTACAAACAGTAGATAGTTATCTCCCTCAAAGAAATTTTTGCATAGAAACTTTGTGTAGCCTCTTTTACTAGAAAATAGTGCTCAAGCTTCAAAAATCATCCACTTTCATTTTTTAATTAGAAGGAAGCACTTTATATCCTTTAGGATAAGCCTCTTCATAATGTTATATATTACTTAAAGAAAGCGCGACTTATATGAATTTTGTAGGGATGGTGTGTTTACGTTTACTTAGTCCAAACATGTACTAAAGAAAAAATTTTAAATTTTGACTAATGGGCTTTCTGAAATGACTGATTTAAATGATTTTTTGTAACCTCTACTGTAAAATATTTCATCAATCAAACGATTTTTAGCTTTTTTTAAACAAATTCAGATCACCACAATTTTGTGAACCTTGTAGCAAGTTACTGATTTATTTTCTACTTGCAGTTAAACACCCAAAACATTCAAGTGAATAAGAAAACTATGCTAAGAAAGCTGTGCTATTTACTAATGTGTAAATATTATACGCCACTCATATTGTATTAAGTAAGCTTGCAGTAGTAAGTATTTTGTAATTAAAATAACATGTATTAACTTATAAGTTCTTGACATGTCCTATACTTCCTCAGGAGTTTCATGGACGTAATCAACAAAAAATAAAAAAAACCACTAAAGAAGAACTGATCACAAAATTATAGATTTTTATGAAAAACAAACCAATATAAATTTGTGTATTGTCAAGTATATCAACAGCTTTGCTGTGGAATTCGTAAGGTTTTTAACTTGTTAAAATTTCCAAAAATTAAATGTAACGTGTTAAAATTGTTAAATTTGTAACTTGTTTTAACTTGCTAAAATTTCTCGAGTTGAACCTAAGCCCCGATCTATCGTTTTGTAGTACAAACACGAAAACCACTACACCTTAGTGTTTAAAATGTGCCATTATCGATAAACAAAAAACCTGGAAGAGAAACCAAAATACATGTAATTTTTCTATGGTAACGGTAACTGTATAGTGTGACAATGTGCTTTGCCATTAAAATATTTATGAGTTGAGAACTTTAAACACTAAAATTAGGAAAAACACTTTAAAATAATACGATAACTACCATTTTCAAAGATTTTATATTGCAGAATTTTGGAAAATCGTTAAAAACTGAAAAAATACAATTTTGAAATCAAAGTAGGTCTACGGGGTGTATTAATTTTGTTTAAAGAGTGAATATTTTTTTACGAGATCACAGTTCTGAAATGTCAGATAAACTAAATTATCTTTTATTCATAGGTCTGTTATAATTAAAACAAAGTATATTTCTAAGTTGCAGATTTTGAAAATTAAAATTCTTTCTCACATTTATAATATTTTTTACAATTATTTAATTATGATATTATTTCATCCGTAATGTTCAAGAGAGAGTTTATAACATTTTATAGCGTAACAAGATAATGGCCCAAAACTGTAAAATTAAATTTAATAGGAAATGATAACCTAGACTAATCAGGGTAACAATTACAACTTTCAAAAACAAAAAATAACCCAACTTTACGGTTTGCAATTTTACCAACAGATAACTCTGTTCGTAATAACAAAAAAACGGAGTAAAAAATAAAATTTAATTCCGGGTTTAATACAATAATATATAAAATGTCTGTTGTTTGAGGGTTGAAAGGGTAGATTTGGAGTAGGGGTTGTATCCTAATTTAGACGGTATTTGGAGGGAAAGAAGTTTAATCTCGTTCTATTTGGTATTTGTTTGTACATATATGCGAGTGAGTATCTGTGTTTTGAATTTTGAATACTCATAGCACGTCCCAAATGGATTGTACCATTTTGTGCATGTTTTAAAGTACTAACCATGGTTATATAATGGTGTACCTCTATAATACCTGCGTAACTCCTCGTGTCTGAAATGCCAATGAGTTGTCCAACCCTAAAAGGTCTAACATCTACTCAGCTTGTTTGTTTGTAGTAATTTCACAACGTAAACCGATGATGTCATAGTTAAAATTTTGCCTACGTTAAAATAAAAACAGAAGATTTTTTCTGTAGTTTTGTGATTGTCTTCAGAAGTTAAGTTGATTGTATACATCTATTACATTTACACTTCATTGAATACTTCCGTTTTGTAAGGAGCAATAATTGGAAAATGAGGATTTTAGTGGAATGGTATAGAAGTTCACTGAACAGATACCATTTTTCAGTAACCGCTGTTTTAATTTGCGGTTCCCGCAGTGTTGTTACTACACAACAGCTAGCTTTTTAATGTAATCTTAAAACAATTACAAATCTGGTGTAAAACACTCACACAATTTTCTTCTAATGTGAATAATGAAAAATAACTTACATTTAAACACGAGTAAACAATGTAAAATTAAAAACATAATTAATTTTATTCATGAGTGAATGATGATAAAAGACAACCGATCTCTGCAGGACTTAAAAATACGGAAAATCACTAACTGATGCTAAACTGGGCTCTATAAGAAAAAATGTTTAAAATAAAAGGTGTGGGTTATTTAACTTTTATTTTATATAATTTTGTCGTCAAATGTATACTAAGGCGATATTTTAAAAAATTCATTTTTCGCCGATTTAGGAGAATAAAATACATAAAATCACTAATTGACGATGAACTAAGCGTTGTATAGAAAACCGATTGAAATAAAAGTAGTAGATTCTTATATTTTGGACAACTTTGATTACCTATATTTTTATAAAATGTATAGTAAGGCCGCAAATTTAAAATAAAAAATTTACCACGAGAGCACAGCCTCTTCAAGAATTTCAGCAGACATGGCGCACACCCAATCTTGTAGAGCATAAAAAATTAAGTAAATGAGGCGATTTTAAAAAAATTATTGTTGGAGCCGTTTTTGAGAAAACACAAAAAGTAAAAAACCGCATGAATAAACTACTTCCTCCGGTTAACAGATTTTGATAAAGTGTTCGTGTTGGGGCTAGTAGTACTTAACTTAAGTTCCAGTTTCAACTTTGTATGCTATTCAGTTCTGGATACATTTTGTTCACACACTTCAATCTCTAAAAAAATCACGTTTTTGGGGTTTAGGGGGCCTGAAATCGTGTATTTCCGGTGAAAACTCGATTCCAAAAAACCGGTATGAAAACAATACTTTCCTTCCCTGTATATTCAATATTCATACAGGGTACGAGAAAGTATAAATAAACAAGGACATCTTCAGTTATGCTTTTTCAAGTAATTATAATGTACCAGGTTTTGGCAGAATTTTTTTAGCTGGAGAAAAAATTTAGGCATTTGTGTTTAGTTGAATTCGAAGACGAAGGTTCCTGGTTCAAATCCTAGTAAAGGTAGTTTATTTTATACTGATTTGAATACTAGACAGTGGTTACTGGTGTACTTTGATGGTTGGAGTTCAATTAACGATACTCTTTTAAGAATGGTTGGACTGGGTCTGTACAAGACTAAACCTCATTTACATATCATACAGATCATCCTCATCTCATTGGGCCATGGGGTTGCTAATTGTTCTGAATTGAACAGATTGCAACGTACACACATTAGATAATAAAAAAAAATTCTGTTTAGTTTACTTATAATTCCATCAAATACTTCGTGATTTTGATCCTCTCATTTCTAGCCAATTAAAACTCAGTGACTAAAACGAAGACCTTTTTTTAAAGTTAAAAGACAAGAAAAGATATCCGCTGAAATTCCTCTATTGTCGGTTTCTTCACTCAAGATAAATAAAATAAACAAAAAATCTACTTATAATTCTCTACCAGAACTACTTCTAGAGTTTGTTGCAATTGAAAAGTACTTGATTAGTAACTACAGGAGTACAAAGGGTTTGTAAAATGTGCTACGCTCTAAAAGTACCCGGGAATTTGGAACCTTCCGCTTACAAGTACACTATAAACCAGATTTATAACTTATTTATTAAAGTTTGTGTTAATCATTTAACCGTACTATTTTTTTCAACTTCATTTTTATTTGTTCCACCTATGTTTATACAGAAATGTATAATTTATTTAATTAATTCTACAAATAATACAAATGTTACAGCTTATAGTGCTAAGCTTATATAAAAAGCAATGGACTATATTTTAATGCAGGAGTTATATTTAAAAGCTTCATTCTATTTACGTATGTGTGGTAAGCTAATGCAAAGTGATTCATCAAATTTTAATGAATGTCAGAGAAAATGACATTATAAACTTTATTAATTTAACATATTCAGTTAATCTGGCTAAAATTCATTCCATCCATTCCGAGATGAATATTTTTGTATTCCGCAAACAAAATTATTTTATTTTAGAGAGAAAATAAAAATACTAAAATTATAAAATTGTTTATTTTTAATTTAAAAAATATCTATTATCAAACAGTGTACATGTTTTAATAATATTGCCACAAACTGAACGCGTATCCAAAAAAATACTTTCAATTTTAAATATTAATTAATTTTCTCTGAATTGAGTATCAGAATAGCATTTTCATTATTTTATTTATTTTCTAACTGGATCACAAAGAGCGGGTGAAAGAAAGAGTAAAGAGGTTAATGACATGTCAGTAATGAGATTTGTATGTTTGTATAGTACGGTCTATCGTGGGGCAATAATATACAAATTTAAACTGTTGAAAGAACTTTATCAAAAACAGTTGTGTAAAATGTAAAAAAGTAACCGTATCACGCGAAATTGTACTGTAATAATTGATTGTACAGTACAACGTTGGGAAAAATATTTTTCTTTTTGAAAGTAACTGTATGGCAAGTTTCAATATCGGCGCAAAAATCTAAGGTTATGGCATTCAAGGGAAGATGGCCGGTTCGACCAAAAATTATACTTGGCAACCGAACTATAGAACACGTTCGAGATTTTAAATATTTAGGATGCAAGATTTCCTATGACAAAGATGATGACGTGAGAGAAAAACAGGCAAAATTCTGCGATGTATGCGCTTTTATTCGCAGGACAGTAGGAAAGAAAACGAGAAAGAACACCCAAATGAAATTTGATAGAGCAACGGCTGTACCACTCATAATATATGGGAGTAAAACATGGGTATCATTACAGAGGAATGAATCTCGTATCCAGGCTGCTGAAATAAAATTTTTGCGAGGAGTCAAAGGTTGTACTCGGTTAGATAGAGTACGCAATGAAGCTATCCGCGCCGAGTTAAATGTTCATTCACTGTTGGAAACGTTAAAAAACATGAGAAACTGGTCCAACCATTTACATGCCAGCTCACAGACTTCCTCTACGAGCATGGAAATATAAACCTAGAGGTAAGTGAGGCTTGGGAAGACCTAAAAAGAGATGGATGCTGGAACAGACCATTGAGCCTAATCCTTGACAGATGATGATGATGGGAAGCTGATTTAAAAAATTATCATAACAGTAAACCCTGAATAATATAATTAAATATTTAAAAAAAATCCCTAATGTTTATTTTGGGTTCAGGGAGTCTGAAAACTTGCATATTTGGTGAAAACTCCATTTCGAAAAATCGACATGAAAACAATACTTTCCTTCCTATAATATAGGAATATATTATATTCACATAGGCAAAAGAAAGTAAAAAAAAAACGTTATTATTCCATTTACCACGTTATAAAAACCGACAAAAAACTGTTGAATATAAAAATGTAAAATTTATAATATAACGAACTGGTAAAATTAACGTAAATGCAAGTGGCGTCATTTAATTGGATTTGTACAGGAGACAAAAGCGTTAGTTAAAGTCCCATCAACAGAGGTTCATTGTAACGACCTTTTCCAGAAAACGATGTCCTATTTACTACAGAAACCTTCTCCTGATCTAAACTCCTATTACAAGACAATTACCAGCACGTCAGGCAAAAATAACGACGCATTTTCACTAATTGCTTGTTTAAATTTACTAAAAGACGTTCCCCTTGCCTGATTTTAATAAGTTAGAAACGATATACTGACTTTTACGTTATTATAGGGGTAACGTAATGGGCATAATAAGATTCTCTTTAAATTGGCTGGTGAAATGCTGAATTTTACGTTGTCTAATAAGATGTTTTTCAAGACCAAAATATATCTATACCTACAGGTTATGCTGATACAAATAACATGTCTAAGTATTACTTCAATGTTTCAGAATTTTTTTTTGTATTTCCACGTGTGTATTGTGAATAAAACAAAAGATTAACGATTTTATAAATTAACAAATTAATTTAATTAAATTAAAAAATTTAATTCATGAAAATTAATAAAAACAAAATGAAAGTGTGTGCAGCAGCAAGAGTGGTTTGGAACAGATGGGAAATTTAAAAGTAGGCAAACATACACGAAGTTGAGGGAAGTTTGCTATCTAGGGAGTAAATTAACAAAGGATGGTAGAAGCACATGTGATATCAAAAGTAGGATTGCTCAAGCTCGAAAAGCCGTTGAAATGGAAAACAGCTTACTTAGTACCAACACTGACTTACAGATTAGGAGAATGTTTTTAAAACACTATGTTTGGAGTATAGCGTTATACGGGAGTGAAACGTGGGTGACAGGGGCTGTAGAAGGGAAGAGGATATAAGCTTTTAAAATGTGATGTTATAAGAAAAAGGTTAAGATTAGGTGGGTGGACAAAATAAGTAATTTAGAGGTTCTTAGACGAGTGGATGAAAAAGAAGAAGTATATGGTAGCGTCTTACCGCAAGAAGGGTTAGGCTAGTGGGGCATATCTTAAGACATCTAGGTATTGGTCTATTAATAATGGAGGGTAATATTGAGCGAGTGAATTGTAGGGGGAGGCAAAGGTTAGAATATAATAAAGAAAATAACAAAAGATGTAGGGTGTTACAGGTATGTAGATATGAAACGACTTGCACAAGGTAGAACAATTTGGAGAACTGCATAAAACCAGTCGAGAGACTAATGACAAAACCAAAATTTAAATCCAATGTGAATCACTCACACGACTTTCTTTTGTGAGTGTAAATAATTAACAATATAATCTATGTTTAATCATTATTAAAGAATGTAATACAAAACAACATATCATGAATGAATGACGCAAAATGAAAATTAATCTCTATAAAATTTTAAAATACGGAAAATCACTAATTACTGATGCTATAACTAATAACGAACTATAACGCTATTGATTAACTAATTGACGCTATGTGGAAAAACATGCTTGAAATGAATATAGAATGGACGACAACCGGTTGACAAATTTTTAAGACATTATACAATAGACATACCATGTGAGATTGGCGCAGTTATGAATTGCTCCAACGCATTCTGCAAGGAAAAATCGACAGTAGAAGTGGACCAGGATGCAGAAGAATTTCATAGTTGGCCAACTTGAGCATTGTCATGATGGTCTTCAACCTTCAGAACGGAGAGGCACGCTGAGAAGAAAAAACAATAGACCTAATGTGTCGGATAAATGGTTTAAAGAAGTCAGAAAGGATATTGAGAAAACTGAGAAAACTTAATGAACCGAACCAAATTCAGACAACTAATTACGGACTTTAAGGGCTTCAATGAAGAGCAAAAACAGAACTACGGGTTGACAAAAGCAAGGAGAAAATCGTGCAGTAAACGGATGCTAAGAATGTAGGCTGCAAAAAGAGCTTCCAGTAATGTCTGAAGTCACCGCACGTGGTCTAAAATTGGCCCTATACGAGTAAAAGATAGGGTATACTATAAGAATTTAAAATGATAATTTTTTAAGACACTAAACGTTTACTTAAGATGTCGGATGAATGGTTTAAAGAAGTCAGAAAATATATTGAGAAAACCGGAATAAACCGAGAAAACTTAATGAACCGAACCAAACTCAGACAACTACGGACTTTAAGGGCTTCCATGAAGCGTAAGAAGATAATACCGGATGAAAAGAAGAAAGGAGAAAATCCTACAGTGAGGAATTGTTGGGAATGTGGCCGGCAAAAAGAGCTTCAAGAAACGTCACAAGTCACCTCATGTGCTCTAAAATTGGTCCTATACGAGACAAAAAATTACAGATATCTATGGATGTTTGATCTTATTTAGTTTTTCATTTTCTTTGCCGTATTAATTAATTATTATTGTTCAAAGAAAATGAACAGATTGTAATGTAGTAGGAAAAATGAGAAAAAATTAAACTGAATATGCGTGTTTAAATTACTCAGTATAGTAATTGGATTAAATATAAAATGAGATTTAATGTGCTGCAGGAAATCAGATAATTTCCCTTACATCTACAGAAATCTTTTATAGGGTTTTTTATCAATAACTGGGAAAAGCTGTAAGGTAGTTTCGAAAATGATGCCGTGATTTACCCGCCTTATATTGTTATTTCCGGGTAAAATGTTTTCTCTCGTCCAATTTTCCCATCCTTCTTCACCTTAAGCCCCGCTTATCCCTGTTACGGCCATCGCCATAGGCGAACAAAGTGGCCCTCTTGACCCTGGATTCCCGATATGCTTGCATCGGACGTTTATTCGTTTATTTAATGAGATTCTAAAGCAGGGCTGTCTGTATATCTGTTCGTCCGGTCGCGTTTGCAAATTGCAAATTTCCTTTTCTACATCCAATTCCATCAGTCAGAAAGCAATAAACTTTGCCTGCTGCCAGTTGAAACAACGAACAGCTCGGGGTCAGAACACAGCAGTATACGCGAGTGCTCCCCGACGATTAAAACGTTTATCTCCTTTTACTCCCTCTTTTTTAAACTCTCTCCCTCTAAACCCTTTCTATTCATTCTATATAACAATTCTATTCCGACTCACAATCCTGTCTGTGAATTAAAAGCCATTTTAAAATCACAATCCTCTGAATGGAGAGACTATACACTGAAATAACTAGGTTTGTTTTAATTAACGTGTTTAAAATGTAATCGTACGTACAACTACCTAACTTGCAGCATTGCTGCTAAAACACAAAAACTTCTCTTCCAATAATATCCACTGTTCTCCCTGAAAATCCTATACTTCCATTTTATCGCTTAAAACACTCTTAAAACAAACATATTGAACAAAATAAACATTGTAGTTATTGAAAACAAACATAACAAACAATGTTTAAACTAATACCCTACGTATCATAATGATATTTGTTAATCCTATTGGTAATTTTACTGAGGCTTTCTCTTATTCCTATTTTTCCCGAGTACTTTGTTTAAAATTTCTAATTTTTTAAATAATCACGTCCGGATGTTTACAAAAAGTATCAGAAGAATTAAACAAAAATATTATTCACAATTTATATAATTGAATTTAAAAAATTTTAATCTTTTTATAACAGGAATAAAAAAGTGATTTAAGAGAATCGAAAACATCATATTGTTTTTTATTTACGCCCGACTGTTTATCAAATTAGTGCTAATGCAGACGTTGAAGGATGATAGATGATAATGAAAAAACTTTTAACTACGTACACTTTTGTCGTAAAATGTATACTAAGGTCGCAATCTTAAAAAATCAATTTTTTACAGATTTTGATGAGAAAAATACGGAACATTAGTAATGGACGCTAAATTGAGCGTCGTAGAAAAACATGTTTTAAATAAAAGTTGTGGATTTTTTCCTACAATTTTAATAATTAAAGTATAATTATAATTATTATATCTATACTTTTAACTTAAAATGGATATTAAGGTCACAATCTTAAAATCCATTGTTTACTACGAAAGCACAGCCTCCCAAAGAATTTTATCAGACATGGTGCTTACCCTATTTTGTAGAACCTAAAAAAGTTGTAAAATTTTGTTTCAAAAAAATCACAAAAAGTGAAAAATCCGACGAATAAACTAGTAATTTCGGTTGGGCGAATTTGATGAGAATGCTGTATCAACTAAGTACAAAATTTTTTTCTTGAGATATTTTGTTCACACACGCACGGAGCAACAGCTGAAACATTTTTTGGATTCAGGGGGCCTGAAAACGTATATTTCTGGTGAAACTTTACTTGTAAACAGTACTTTCCTTTATACTCATATAGGGCAAAAGAAAGTAAAACTTGAAATATAATTATTTACAACAGGTTTAAAGAAGTGATTTAAGGTAATGTTTTTGGCAGAAACATCACAAATCTTTCTTGTTTTACGATCGACTGTTCTTCAAATAACTGCTAATGCAGACGATGAAGGGTTATAGATAAAAATGAGTAACGAAAAAATTCAGACCTAATCGAGAATCAAACTTGGGATGCCTGGCGTAAAAGCGAATGGTGACCACTACACCACAAACTGGCCACATCACAAACTAGAAAGTAAAGCACTCATATAAAATGTTTTCATTATATTCAACAATTCAAATTTGAAAAGTTTTAAGGTTTTACTGAATTTCAGGGATCGAGTGTTGGTTCATTTTTGAGTTTAGTTATCTGTTAAATTAAATTTACGTAACCTATTATACATAATATCCTAGCACATTAACTCTTTCCGGACTGAATAAGTTTCATGCCACAGACGCATTTACTGAGTTGGGGATAAAAAAGTTTTCTTGAAAAATCTATTCTCCTGAATAAGAAAACAGTTTTGAAACGCTCAGAATCAACGCAAATTTCATCATACTTTTATCTTTACGTTTACTTAATAATAATAAATGCAGATATCCGTCTTGAGTCCTAAGTGACGTGACGTATGCGGATATACCCATTAATAGCCAAAAAAATTATTTGTACCTTGAATTGTAAAATAAAAAGAGAAAACAAATCTAAAAGTACAAAGACTTTAACAAAATATGATGATTAAATTAGATGAACTTAACACACGTCAGTAGTAATAAACAGAAGTACGACTGATATGAAAAATATCACATTGACAAATTTTAGTAAAAATCTTTTTTTATTTAATTTGTAATGTTCAGATATAACCGCTATACTACCTAACTATTCAAACGCGTTTGCGAATATATTCGCAAACGACAGTGTGGAAGATTTTTTGGCGGATATTTCCGTCAATAATCCACGAAGAGTTAACTATTGAAATTTTAATCCTGAAACATTGATTTTGTAATCGTGGTTGGATGAAATTTATTAAGTTTTAGGTTAATTCTATAAAGATTTTGAAAATTTTCTATGTTAAAATTAAATTTTGTTCTTTTGTTCCGATACTTGGGTTCTTTTCATTCCTACCAATTCCATTGTATGTTCCTGATTGGAAAAGGTGACATGAATACGTTAATGAAATCAAAAAGAATTTAATTTTCATGCTAGATTATTTTCAAGTAAAGATTAAATTCAGGTAACGTATTAAAAACCATCGAATAAGGTACTAATAAATAACATAACAAGACATACTTTATAGATGTACGTTGAAGAAAAAGAGAAAGATAGTGCGAAAATAAAATAGATGAAAGAAACTTTCGCCATTGGCCGCAGGTGCTTAAGAAGATGCCCATCTTCCACCATCCGTCTTCGTCACCCTCTGATTAAAGTAGATCTAATTCTCCCTTACATGCAACCCTTAACCATTAGACCGCTAATTACTTCATCCCTCTTGCATTTAATATCCTTCTTTCTTTTTATATAATCATCTGTGCTTTATTACATAACGTTCTATCCAATGAATTTTACCAAACAATGAATAATAATCTACAACTACCCTTTCTTTTCTATTAAAATTTATATCACAACCCTCTTCTTTATTTTTTCACCCCTATTTTATCTCTTTTACTACATAAGCGTATAAGTAGTGTACGGGTACGTTGAAAATACTTTGGCACAAGGTCTCAAAAACATTTTTAATATCCATACTACAATATTTTTTTTTAAATATAAGATAATTATATAAACTTTTTTTGCTGTAATGTAGGCTATCTGTTAATTTTATTATATCCAGGATTTAGTTATGCATTATTAATAATACAAATATTTTGTATGTTTAAGCTAAGGATACTAAGCGTTTTGTTTGAAAGTGATTTTAAAATTATTCCTTGTACTTGTGAAATAAATTACAGTACAACTTATGAGTACATTTTATTACATTATACATACTGTTAGATATGTTTCCCAAAGTACACTAAGTCCACGCGTGTTTTTCAAAACTGAACTTAGTCCATCGACTTAAAGGTCAATTTGGCGTTTTTTCAAAAAAAAAGACCAAATTGACAAATAAAATTACATATTAATGTACAAATAGTAAAAATACATAGTAATAAATAAAAAATTTAACTGGCTGAGCCTAATTAAACCGATTTCCTGAAAAATTACATTTTTGGACTTATAAAAAGCACAATAAATTTAGGCGGGTGGGAGTTTCCTGTGTACTTCACCACTTCCTCACCTCGACAATCCAACCAGTTGAGCAATTTCTCCTCTTTTACTACTCCTGTTGACTTGAAACTTTTACCTTATTTTAAAGTTTATTTCACCCTTTACGTTAAAAAAATGTACTCCGCCTATAATATCTAATACACATCAAGTGATAATTTATTATATTTGCGACGTATGCGTTCAAAAAAAAAAAGAATTGCACCATCTATTTTCGTGTTTAAAAATTAGCTTATCGTATTTGCTTGTACAGGACTGTATTTGTATTTGGATTGTACACGTATGTTTTATTACATGTAAAGTTTATATTCCGTACGAAAATTAATACAAGATGTAAAGTGAATTAACTACTTTTATTTAATCTAACACATAAATACAGTGTACTTGTAACACTGTAACGAAGGTAAGGGGAGTGAGGCTATGTCTATACGTAGGAGGTTGTGGAAGGGATACACAAGCGAGAACTCGACCCGCCTAAATCTTTCGATCTTAGTATAGTGGAGTTTGGAAAGGAGCTCTTCAGTTAATTATGAAGATAGTAACTTTTCCCCCGGAGAGATATTCAGTTTTTTTTAAAACAGTTTCCCTGTTTGAAATTTAAAAATTTCCCTCTACAATTTTTTTAATTGTTTTTATTACAAGTTTTAATGTATTTTTATTGTTGTCATTCATAGTATAATGTTACACAAAATATGTTAATAAAAAATTTATTTATCTCGCTTATAGTATTTTACATTCTTCTTCTCTTCTTCTCAGGGTGCCTCTCCGTTCCAAAGGTTGGTGACCATCATGGCAATGCTTATCTTACTGATAGTTACCCGTACTGGTAGCTATTCGAAAGAGTTCTTCTAAGCTTTTGTTAAACTATACCCTCAAGTTGGCGAACCATGAAATTCTTCTGCGTCCTGGTCCCCTTCTGTTGTCGATTTTTTTCTTGCAGAATGCGTTGGAGTAATTCATACCTGCGCACTTGTCGCATGATATGACCGAGATAATTGCAGCTTTCGCGCCTTCACTGTCCTGACCAATTCTGCTGCCTTGTTCATTCGACGTAGCACTTCCGTGTTAGTCATTTTCTGCGTCCAAGATATTCGCAGCATTCTCCTATAAAACCAAAGTTCGAATGCTCTCAATTTACTGAGTGTTGCTTCTGTCAGAGTCCAGGACTCAACTCCGAACAATAGGACTGAGAACACATAACACTTCACAAGTCTCGTTTTAGTGTCAAGGATTAAACTGTGGCTTTTAAAGACAGAATTCATGGTGTTGAAGACATTTCTGGTCTTGGCAATACGACATGTTATCTCTTGTGAATTATCCCACCTCTCATTAATACAGGTGCCCAGATACTGACATTGTGCGACTCGTCCTATTCGGACCTTGTTGACCAATATGTGAACATCAGAACCGATCTGCTGATTGCTGATGATAATTTTTTTTATTGGCATATATGTCAAGTCCATATAATGCACTAACAACTGTTATACTATCCAATAGTCTTTGCAGGCTCTGTATGATGTCGCCAAATACCATATTTTACATCAGTAACAACAAATTCTTGTAATACGCGGTATATACAAATCGATTACTATTTTTAATAGCTGATACGAGGGGGTACCCAAAAGAAACCGGAATTATTTTTTAAAACTATTTATTTTTAATTTTTTTACAAAAGAACCTTATCCCCTTCAAAATACTCTCCATTACAACTAATACATTTGTCCCACCGGTGCTTCCACTGTTCAAAACATTTTTTGTACTCCTCTTCAGTGATGGCTGCCAGCTCATCCGTCGTTTTTTTCTTGACATCATCAACGTTGTTAAATCGGAGACCTTTCATGCCCCTTTTCATGCGTGGGAACAAGAAAAAATCACACGGAGCCAGATCGGGTGAGTACGGTGCGTGTGGTAGCAAAACCATGCCGTTTTTCGCCAAAAACTGGGTAACCGAGATTGCCGTGTGTGCAGGCGCGTTGTCGTGGTGGAAAAACCAGTCCCCTGTCTGCCACAAATTAGGTCTTTTACGACGAATGCTGTTTCGTAGTCCTCTTAACACTTCAAGATAAAAAGCTTGATTTACCGTCTGGCCTGGTGGAACGAACTCTGAATGGACAATTCCCCTCACATCAAAAAAACAAATCAGCATTGTTTTGATGTTCGATCTGACTTGACGACTTTTTTTTGGTCGGGGTGATAATGAAGTCTTCCATTGACTGGATTGTTGTTTGGTTTCTGGGTCGTACCCATAGCACCAAGACTCGTCACCCGTAATGATCTTTGACATGAAATCTGGATCAGTTTCAAGCTGTTGTTTCAAATCACTACACGTTTCAATTCGACGTTCCTTTTGAGTGTCTGTCAGAACCCGAGGCACAAACTTGGCAGCGACTCTTTTCATTGTCAAGTCTTCTGTTAAAATGCGTTGGACTGAGCTCCAAGATAACCCACTAACCTGTGATATTTGGTCAATGGTCTGTCGTCGGTCTGTTCGTACAATTTCTTTCACTTTCACAACATTTTCGTCTGTTCGGGAAGTCGACGGTCGTCCAGAACGAGGTTTGTTCTCAATCGACATGTCGCCATTTTTAAAGCGCAAAAACCACTCGTACACTTGGGTTTTTCCAATAGCGTCGTCTTTGTAAGCTGTGTTCAACATTACAACTGTTTCCGCGGCGTTTTTACCGAGCAAGAAGCAAAATTTCACAGCCGCATGTTGTTCATTAAAACTTGCCATCATGAAAAACGACACGAGCACAAAACAGCACTAGCGAGAACAATCACTGCACGAGAACAGAACAAGCTAGATCAACGAACAAAATGGCATTGAACTGGCAATGAGTAGCGCTACAAGCAGCCTAGTGGCGGGAATTTGTACTGCACAAGCTCCGCCCACAGCAGAGCTATTCCGGATACTTTTGGGTACCCCCTCGTATATGGTAGTTTACAAAATTATGAAAAACTCATTCTAGCGATAACGAATGCAGTATAACAATAACAAAAAATTTCCCTTTTTAACCATTTTATACGCTTCCTATTTAAACAATACTGCCTTAATAAATTGAACCTAACTGTATTTGTTAGTGTCTTTCAGTAAATAACAAAAATGAATATCACTCGAGGAAAAATATAAAACAGAGAATATAAAAAGGCGTGAGAGAGATAAACAAGGTTTGAGAGTGTGTGTATAAAAAGGACATATATTGTATAAGTGAGAGAGAATCCCGGTAAAGTGAATGATGGTATAATAGTGTACATCCCTTGTTGAGGATGGGGGATTCCATCACAATCAGGAAATTAAGAATAAGAGTAAAGATAGGGCGAGAGGATACGTGTTAAGACGGAATCATTACATTGAAAGCATGATTACAATCTAACCTAGAAAACATTAAACCTTCACGGATAATGGTCTTCCATTCTCATTACAGAAGTAAAAATAGTGAACACTGAAGTCTGCGTTTCTATTAAGGTGGCCATTAATAATGAAATAGTGGTCATTTCTCCCTTTGTATATTTACATTAGATCTGAAACTATCAGGAGGATGAAAATGTAAAAGGAATGAATTTATACGAAACATGTTTTCCAAGAATCTTTTACTAGAGATTAATTTACCACAGATTTTTATTTTAAAGTTTTTCCACAGAAATTATTTTTTCCACTTTGCGCTTATTGATTGGTGAAGAGAATGATGTGACATCGTATAAATTCCTATAATTTAGCCGTGTAAGAAACCATCTTGGAACACTACGGGATAATTTTTTAATTAGATTTTTGAGAAATATATAAAAAACATTTCACCAAAAAGAACAAAAAACACAAAATGACTGTGTCATCATCAAAAAAGCTGGTTTGTACCTCTAGAGGCTTTACTAAGTAAAAAGAGGAGTGATATGGTTTACTACTCATTTCATCGAGTGGAAAAGTATACTTATTAGCATGCCAGGCCCTCTGAAACGCATCTACTTTCCACCCTGAAAATTACACTTTCACTTCATTCACCACAGGTTCTGGCTGTATAATGAAATTCATTACTCTCAGAGGAGATAAGTCTGACTAGTGTATTTTACACTTCTACCTCTTCTGTCCTTAAATGCTTCAGTCATGTAGCTGACCATATAATAGGAAACAGAATTATTTTTTGTAGTCTTGGGACTAGCAGATTGAGCGCAAATAATTTAACACTCCACCTGCCTGTTATGGGCAAACAAAATCAATATATCAACAAACAAGACGAAAGTCATGGGATTCTTGGGGAAGTTCCTAATAAGATCCAAAATAGTAATCAATAGACACATACGAGAGCAAGTGATCCATCGTAAATAAACTATTTAAATTTAATCTGATGAATGGGACAATTCATAGGACACTGAGGCAAAAAAAAGTCTGGTGTGAAACACTCACACAACTTTCTCTTACCAATGCAAATTATCAACAATATAACCTAACATTAGTAATAAAACATTAGAAATAAACGAAAAACTAACCTCAATAAACAAAACCTAATTTTATTCATTAGTGAAAGACGCAAAATGAAAATCAACCTCAGTTTGGCTTAAAAATACGGAAAATCACAATTTCACGCTAAACTAGGCTCTGTAGAAAAAAATGCTTCAAATAAAAGTTGTAAATCATTTAATTTCCTATAAATTTGATTATATACACTTTTGTCGTAAAATGCATACTAAGGCTCTAACTAAGGATCTTAAATAAATCGATTTTTATACACGTTTCCGTGAGAAAAAACAGAAAATCGCTAATTACCGCTAAAATAAGCGTTATACAAAAAATGTTTGAATCTTGAATGTTTCACAATCTGAAAAAACAATTTTTTTACGCAAAAACAGCCTCACCAAGAATTTCAGCAGACATGGCGCCTACCTTATCTTGTAGAGCATAAAATATGTAGTGTATGAGGCGATTTAAAAAAAACCGTAGGAGCCGTTTTTGAGGAAATTAAAAAAAAGTGAATAATGACACGAATAAATTACTACTTCCGGTTGATCGATTTTGATGAAAATGTTCGTGTCCGGAGTAGTGTCTAACTTAAGCTTCAAGTTTCAAGTTCGTAAGATGTTCCGTTCTTGAAATGTCCTGTTCACACACACCCACGCACGCACGCACGCGCGCGCACACACACAGACCAATCGCTAAAAACATGTTTTTTGGGTTCAGGGGGTCTGAAAACGTGTAGATCCGGTGAAAACTCGATTTGAAAAATCTACATGAAAACAACAGTTTCTTTCCTATACTGTACATTCATATAGGCAAGAGAAAGTAAAAAAAATACGATCCGAACCAAGATTGTAATGTTCTATAAGACGGTGCCAGTTCCAGCCCTGATATACGAGAGTGAAGCATGAATGATAACAATAAGTGAGGAAAGAAACATCCAAACTGCGATAATTAAATTCTTAAGGTCTGTCAAGGGTTGTACAAGACTAAACAGGATCATAAATAAAGATATAAGACAAAAATTGGGAATTTTTCACTCAATAAAACAATAAAATTGTATCGTGCCCAATAGGTCAACAATTAAGATAGAATTCCAGAAAGCCGCTTACCTGGTTTATCAAGGAGATACAAGCCAGTAGGAAGCTATTGGCAGGCCGAAGAAAAGATAGGTGCCGAAACAGGCAGAACTGGCTAACCCGTGATGAGAAGAAAATAAAGATTTTTTTTAACACAGATTTTTTTTATGTGTTCTTGTTATATAAAACAACTACAGAATTGCTGATCAATTTGATGAAATATGCATGAATGACATGAATACGCTGATCACCCACGAGACGCTTCATATTTTATTATGTGTTTATTATAGTTTATCTACATTATGCGACTATTATTTTCGTAATACATTTAATTATATGTTAATCCTATAGTAAATTTATGATTCAGTTATCTTTTTCTGGAGAACATCAGATAGGTGTGGTGTCGCATTCTTTTAATTATGTCGTTTCTATGTTTGTCAGCTTTTCTATGAAGTCGTATTATATTTTATTTAAGCGCAATTTAAATTTGGTAATAAGGCCTTCACCTGGTAAGGGAACATTTTTTGAAGTTAAATCATGCATTGTACTCTGATGAAGAGTTTTTATATTGTTTTACAATAGATGTTCTTAGAATATATTATTTACCAATGTAAAATTTTTAAGTGATAAAATTGACTAATTTTATAATTTTACATGAGTTTATTTACTTGTAAACATAAAATTTATAAAAATTGTGCAATTTTAACGGGTTTTATGTAAGTATATATTTTGTAATGAATAGCAGTGATGGACAGTTTTTTTACACCAGGCTCTCGTACATCAACAAGTGGTGACATGAAAATTTCGACCAGAAGGCTGTCAGCAGTGTTCAATTCATTTCTATTGTCAAAATCAACTTTGATATTAAATGTAATTAATGATTAATTAATAACATTTAGTAAACAATTAATTAACAATTGAAATAAAACACTACAATTATGAAAAGTACTAACAATATAATATAGTAAAAAAAATTAATAGTGTTGCTACAAAAAGTATAGTAAACAAACCTCTGTAAATTATACAACTTTAACAGCATTATAATTATTGAAATTAAATAATAAATACCTATAAATCAACAATTAAATAATTTTTATTACAGTTATTTTTGGGTTAGAATTTTCTTTTTGTTTTACGTCCAACTGTTCAGCAATTACTGCTAATGCAGACGGTGAAGGATGAAATGATTTTCGTAACATATGAAAATATGCCGTGCCTGAATGGGATTCGAACTCAAGAAAATAAAATATCCTGTTAAAATTAATTTTTAATGAGTTCATTAAAAAATAAAACAAATCGTTCTAACACTAAAAATATTCAAAATAGTTCCTTTTAATTTATTTCACCACGACCAAAAAGAAACATGGCACAGTGTTCTCGGTGCCAGCAATATCAACACACGCAGGCCTACTGTAATCATCAGCCAAAATGTATTCGGTGTGCAGGTGATCACTTGTCTGCAAATTGCACTAAACCACGAGACTTACCAGCAACTTGTGCTCTTTGTGGTGGATCTCATTCCGCCAATTATAAGGGATGTCTGTTCTACAAAGAGTTACAAAAACGAAGATCGCCTAACGTTACTCGTCCCGCCAAACAAGATAATGTAACTGTACGAGTGCCTACAACTGACGTTCGCTCATTCCCTCCACTTCCAATCAGGATGAATCACACATCTGATCACATCACGTCATCTACGGCTCAACCATCGAATCGCGACGCGCCACTACAAGTTCAATCGGACAATCAACATCAAATCTCTTACTCTCAGGTAGCCAAATCAAACTCACCAGCCACGTTTCAAACTTCATATCGAGATAATTCATCAAGCCACATAGAAAACACCATTAATCCCCCTTCAGACATTGCTACACAATTAACCACATTTATTACAGATATAAAATCCATGTTTACTCCTTTGTTTACTTTAATGACGCAGCTACTTCAGGTTTTAATTTCACAAAATGCCAGACAATAATGTGACATGTAATTCCTTGACCATATTACTATGGAATGCAAATGGGGTCCATCGACATTTGGCAGAATTAGAATACGTATTACATGAAAAAAGAATAGACATTTGCCTTCTCTCCGAAACTCACCTAACCTTTGGCTCACGTTTTTTTATCAAAGGGTTTACAGTCTACCGGACTGATCATCCTGCCAACCGAAGTCAGGGTGGTACTGCTATACTCATCAGATCGTCTATTCGTCAAAATTTTTATCCGCTACAAGAACCTACAATTTACCTTCAGGCGACTGCAGCCACAATTTTCTTAAAATCGATAGAAATTAATGTAGCGGCGGTCTACGTCCCCCCAAGATTTTCCATATCGAAAGAAACTTTTGAAAACTTCTTCTCAACCCTAGGACCACACTTCATAGCCGGAGGAGATTTCAACGCAAAGAATACAATCTGGGGCTCGAGAATTACAAATCCACGTGGTAGAACGTTACTGAAATGCATCGATGATAAAAAATATAAAATTGCAACATCCAGAAAACCAACTTATTGGCCGACTTCCGTAACTAAACTCCCGGACTTATTAGACATTTTTCTTCTAAATGGGCTAACTTCAATCAAATATACGGTAGCGGACTGCAGTGATTTGTCGTCTGATCATTCAGCTGTACTTTTCTCTTTGAGCTCTGAACCAATCCCTGTCCAAAAACGACCGTCATTAGCGAGTGGACTTATGAACTGGTCATATTTTCGGTCATATTCAGAAAATCATACGAATCTACGTCTTCAACTGAAGTCGCCATCTGATATTGATGAGGCAGCGGAAAACTTCAAGCCTTAATTCAATCTGCAGCTACGTTGTCTTGTACTCCACCAAAGACGTCATCGAAGCTTGGACCAATGTATCCATTGTACATCAGACAAATGATACGGGAAAAAAGAAGGTTAAGAAGAATTTGGCAAAGGTCTCGTCTTCCTGAAGACAAAATTATTTTTAATAGATTAGCCAACAGATTAAAAAAGGAAATAATAAAAATAAATTGTGAAGTTACTGAAAATAAACTTAGGAATCTATCAACCATCGACGGAACGCTTTGGAGAGCCACTAAACGCGTTACTGGACATATTTCTTTTAACTCACCACTACGCAAGGCGGACAATTCTTGGGTAAACAAGGAGAAAGAAAAAGCGGAATTATTTTCTGAACATCTTTGCAACGTTTTTGAACCCTTTGATGAAGATATCAATGCTGAAAAAGAGGCAGAAGTAGAGGATTATCTTACCAGTCCAGTGCCCTTGTCTATTCCACCCAAGAGAATCAAATTAATTGAAGTGGAAAAAGTAATAGGTATTCTTCCGTCAAAAAAGTCACCTGGTCATGACTTGATCACATCTGAAATTTTAAAAGAATTACCAAAGAAAACCTTAATATTCATCACACAAGTGTTCAATGGAATCTTACGAACATGTCATTATCCAATTCTATGGAAACTATCTGAAGTGGTTCTATTTGCAAAACCAGGGAAACCGTCTCATTTACCTTCATCGTACCGGCCAATAAGTCTCCTTCCGGTTATTTCTAAAGTTTTTGAGCGGCTGCTTTTAAATCGATTGACAGTAATCCTTGAGAGGAAGAAAGTTATCCCACTCCATCAGTTCGGTTTTAGGAGGGAGCACTCAACAGTGCAACAACTGCATAGAGTCGTGGATAAAATATCAGCAGGATTAGAAGAAACAAAGTTCACCTCGGCTGTATTTCTTGATGTGACAGCTGCCTTTGATAAAGTCTGGCATGACGGATTACTTTTTAAACTTAAGAAAATTTTACCGTATTCGTACTATTTTATATTTAAATCGTTTCTTGAAGATAGGTACTTCTTAGTCCGACAAGGGGGTACGTATTCAGACATGAAAAGCATAAAAGCCGGAGTACCACAAGGTTCTATCTTGTCACCTACTCTATATTCGATCTACACTTCTGACTTTCCTTGTACACAAAACACCTCTGTAGCGACGTTTGCGGATGATACAGGCATTTTATCACAAGATCTTTCCATACAAACGGCCACTCAAAATTTACAATATCACCTAAATTTAGTAGATAACTGGCTGAAGGACTGGAAGATGAAGGTGAATCCGGCGAAGTCTGTTCACATTACATTCACTCTAAATAAACAACCGGTACCGTCGCTGTTCTTAAATAATGCACCTATCCCAAAAAAATTCTACTGTTCGCTATCTTGGACTTCATTTCGATCAACGCATGACCTGGAAACACCACATTAAGACAAAACGACTTCAACTAAACTTACGTTTGAAACAACTGTACAGGTTTGTTCACACTAAATCACCCATACGTCTCAAACAGAAATTATTACTCTACAATTCTCTCTTAAAACCTATCTGGATGTACGGTATTCAAATTTTTGGTTGCGCAAAGCTGAGTAATTTAAAAACTATTCAAGCATTCCAGTCTAATTTTCTCCGTATAATTACCGGTTCACCATACTATGTCTCAAATTGCACACTTCACAACGATTTAAAAACACCATTCATTTGCGACATCGTCAAAAATAGTTATACTAAATTCTACTCAAAATTACCAATCCACAATAATCCACTTATCAGTGATATGGCAAATCCACCAGGCTTCATTAGAAGATTAAAAAGAAGATGGAGCAGAGATCTTCTTTAATTCTTTCTGCATGTTTATGTTGAAAAAAAAATGTGAAATATTTGTAATTTTCGTTTTGTTTTAAATGTTTTATAACTCTTGATAATAACTTTTCCGTGACAAAATGAACTTTTTTGTTTTTTTTTCTTTTCATACTTTTGTATATTATTTATGTTTATTGTTATTCCAAATTTAACATTGCTGAATGTTGAATTATATTTCCTGTCTGTTCTTGTCTGTAATTTAATATCGATGTTTTCTCATCTTTTGGTTGTTCTGTATAGTACAGTTAAAGATTCAAAATAAAGAATAAAAAAAAAAAATTATTTAAAGTCACATCGACAGGTTGGTCATTAGCAACTACTGTGGGTTTTGGTACCTTAACGGTGGGTTAGAAGACGTAAAATACCGGTACCTGCATTTTGGAGATTAAACAGTAAGTTTCCTGAAGTTAGAAATTCCTTGAAAATTTCGTTGAACATTTTTACACAATTTCACCCATTTGTTGTGCAAGTATGGCCACTGAAAGACAAACGGACCACAGCGAAAATATAAAGGTTATAATTTTATTCCTTTTACTACTTTCTCTTTGGAAGGAAAGTATTGTTTTCATATAGATTTTTCGAAATCGAGTTTTCACCGCATCTACACGTTTTCAGATCCCCTGAATCCAAAAAAACATGTTTTTAGCGATTGGTCTCTCTCTCTCTGTGTGTGTGTGTGTGTGTGTACGCGCGTGCGCGCGCGCGTGTGTGCGCGTGCGTGTGTGTGTGTGTGTATGTGTGAGTGTGTGTGTGTGAACAGAATATCTCAAGAACGGAACAACGTGCGAACTTGAAACTTAAGTTAGATACTACTAACAGATCGACACGAACATTTTCATCAAAATCGGTCAAACGGAATTAGTAGTTTATTCGTGTCATTTTTCACTTTTTGCGATTTTCTCAAAAACGGCTCCTACGATTTTTTTAAAAATCGCCTCGTTTACTAATTTTTTAATGCTTTACATGATAGGGTAGGCGCCATGTCTGCTGAAATTCTTGGGAAGGCTGTTTCTCGTAAAAAAGTTGTTTTTTTAAGATTACGGCTTTAATATGCATTTAAGCGCAAAAATGTAATAATAAAGTTGTAGAGAATTTAAAATCCTACAAATTTTAATTATAACATTTTTTTATACAACGCTTAGTTTAGCGGTAATAAGCAATTTTCTGTTTTTTCTTACGAAAACGTGTAAAAATCGATGTTTTAAAGATTTTAGTCTTAGCATGCATTTTACGACAAAAGTATATGTACTCAAATTTATAAGAAATTAAAAGATCTACAACTTTTATTTTGAGCCTTTTTCTCTAATGAGCCTAGTTTAGCATGAAAGCGTGATTTTCCTTATTTTTAAACCAAATTGAGGTTGATTTTCATTTTCCGTCTTTCAATCATGATTAAAATTAGGTTATGTTTAGTGAGGTTACTTTTGTTTTTTTTTTAATGATAAATAAGAAATGTTTATTGTTTTCAAGCTGTCACTTTAATGACACTATAGAAAAATCAAACTAATCGTTCCTTGGAGGATTCATCGGAAAAGTTCTGGATTGTTGATGAAAACAAAGATAGATGAAAGTTATAAGCGGAAGGACCAAAGGATACAACATCAGTCAAAAGATAAAGTTTTCGATGGTACTTGAAAAGAAATTTCGTTGTTTTATATAAATTGCAGCAGTTATGTGTGAAGAAGGTCGTCGTATGGAGAAAACCAGAAAGAAGATGAAGGTGAAGTAATGTGTAACATGACAAGGAAAGAGGATAGGTTAGTTTAAAAGAAGATACGGGAAGAAGCAGAAGATGATGATGCAAGAAAATGGTAGCGGTTATGTTTTGGTAGAAGGCACTGAAGTACAAGATCCAATGAAGATGGATGATGATTGAAGGTGATTATATTTCCTCTTCTAACCTTACTGGGTATATATTTCTCTCTTTTTCTATCTGTATACCCAATGTTTCCCTCACTTTTCTTTACCTCCCTCATTCATATTCCTTTTTTCTTCTTATTTCGTACCACCTTGTTTTAGCATTATTATAGCCTATCATATTTTTTGCCGTTATTACACCTAATATGTCAAGTAAATGAATAAATAATATCGATTTTACTATTTTTCATCTTAAGAACCTAACCTTGAATTTCCTTAACACGAATAATTTCATAAAAATGCAAATAAAACAACGTAAAAACTACAGCATTAGTTTCTCTGATCCAATAATTTTTCAAATATTTAAAAAAATTACAGTTCAAAATGTTATATTGAACTTCAGTCGCTAAAGAACTATTGAGTTGAAAAAACCGGGTTCCGTCTGCGGCAAGGATCTCGAGATTTTTAAAATAACATTTTCCGAAATAAGTACACCTATAGTTTATTCCATTTATCTTTGTACTCTGTCACCGGATGGCGACATTAAGTGGCGAGTTAAAAACCTTTAATTTTTGGTGGCCCTGAAAAGGGCCGTTTAAGTGGTGGTCGTCTTGATATGAAGTGTCGGTCGTAGTCGTCGTGGCGGTCAAGGAGCTGGGTCATATGGCGTGTCATCGTCCAGCGGAGACATCATTTTCTTCCCGCAGTAGTACGTCGATGGCTGCTTCGTCGGGTCCGGTGGCCGTAAGGCTCGGTCGAGGGACCGCTGTGGCCATCGCTCACGTCAGCGGGCGATGACGGTCCAGTTGACGGCTTACGGTGACGGGTCGGCGAGTGGAAGCATCATCTTCTCTCTTGTGGGGTCGTCGATTAGTCTTCACTAAAGTCTGGTAGCCGTGTTTCCGATGGTGGATGTCTAGTTGATGCTGTCTGGATGGGAATTGAATCTCTCTGTGTCTGGATCGATTAAGATTATTAAAAATGATTACATATGCATAGACACTCATGGAATACCCGGCGTGGATTTTTTGGAACTAAGCACTCGTAAGGCCTCGAAAATCACTCTAGCAAGTGAAAATGCTAATAGTTTGGCCAAGGTCAACCAGTTTCTCCCACTCACTGCATCGCATTCTTTGCATCGGCGACTAATAATAATTTTTACTTGCTGCAGAGTTGTTATGAACGTGAACTACCTCTAACAAATGTAAAATTGCTAATCATTTAGTAACGATAATTTCATTATCTTATATAACTTATCATATAACAAATTTATTTTTATATTAAAAAAACAAACAATAGGGAGTTATTTGCGTTCCGATAATTGAGTTCAGTTAATATTTATTTACGGCGTAATTATTCACGCACACTCAGTACTATAAGATAACAATACTGTTATTAATAACATTATTATGATTATTAAATAGCTTTTATCTTTTGTTGTTATTTTATTTTTACTTAATAAAAAAGGGAACTTATTTTAATGACTACTTTCAATAAGTTCTGCATTTTTTGTAGAAGAAAAAAGGTATTGCGTGTTATGTACCTATCGGTACCCCTTACATGCGTGCTTACAATGTCTACTTAAAACTGTATTATATGTTGGAAAATAGGGACTGACAAAGCCAATTTTTGTACATACTGCTACGTACATAATAATTCCAATAAGTATTTCTTTTTATTTTATATCTGAATTTTTCTTTCCACAGTTGTACGATTGGCGTACGTGATTATTTTCACAAATGAAATAAATTTTACAGGAAAGAAAAATTCAAGTCACGTATCCTTTTTTCTCATGTATGTATAAAAAATTGTATATAAAATTGCATTGTTGGATGTTTTAATAAATTTTGCATTTTAAAATTTATTATGTAATTAAACTTTTCAAAAAAATTTTTAGTACACACGTGAATTACTGTAAGTATACGGTTTACAATAAAATTATGGTTTAAAAAAATTTCATTGTTATTCATACCATTCGAATCAGAAATGCTATACAATACGTTTCCTGTTAAAAATAACCGCCACGAATTTTACTTTAGTGGGTGCCTTCTTAATTCTGCGAAAAAATATTTATTAGTTTCAACAAGGAAATTATAATTGGCATTATTGTTTATATCATCAGCTGAATGGCTGGTTTGAACCTCTGAAGGCCTTACTAAGTAAAACGAGAAGTGAGGTGGTTTACCATTGCCTTCCTGAATGGAAAGTATGCTTATCAGAATGCCAAGCCTTTTGAAAAGCATTTACTTCTCATCCTGAAAACGACACCTTCACTTCATTCACCACAGGATCTGGCTGTACTTAACCCTTTCAGTGCCAACGTCCGGAAAACAGGACGTCGATATCTTTTACGTAAAGTACCAACGTCCGGATAACCGGACGCTTACAAATGGTTTTTTTTAAATTAATGGAATAATGTATTTTTAGACCACCTCAGTTGCGTAGTGAATAGCGCTGTAGCCGACAAAGCGAAAGGTCCCGGGTTCGATTCCCGGGTAAGGTCTGAAAATTTTAACACGTTTAAACCACCGTTACAGTACCAAAATCCACTGTAATCGCCAATGACCAAGCTGTTGATACGACTTAAACTAAAAAAATGTATTTTGAACATTTTTAGTGTTATCAGAACGATTTATTTTTTTATGAACTCAAAAAATAAATATTTAACAGGAAATTTTATTTTTCTGCAACGTTGTAATTTTGCTTGCCAATGGTAGGCTTACGCCTGTAAGTTGTCGAAATAAGGGCTCGCACTTTTTGTCCGTTCTTATACTAATTATATGGCACTTTACGGTCAAACATTTAATCATTGCTTGGGCGCTGAAAGGGTTAAAAGGCCACAGGGCAAGGCATTAATAATAAAACAGTAATTTATGTAATATGTTTTACTTGGTTTTTGGTTTATGCAATCTGTTAAATGGAAAATAAAATGTGTTTATCTATTTATTTAAAATAAAATATACAAAAATAATATATAAAATAAGCCAGCATTACGCGCGGGTGCAATCGCTCGTACAAAATATTATGACAAAAGACACCTCCTCTAAAGTAAGGTACGTGTGAAACTTTTTTTTGGTTCTGAAAAGAAACTGCAACATTTGTCAAGCTCTGTCACAAGTCACCCTTTCTTTTCCCATCACATTGAAAAATTTCCGTATTACTTTTTTTTAGCAACGGTTATTTTCATATGTATGCATTTATATTAAGATGTAAAGGGTAGGTGTACTTCAAAAAATATATATTTCTTAAAAATTTTGATGACATGAAAAGTTGAGACGGTTGGGAAGGTTTCACCTTGTTAGATATTGTAAAAGAATAACTTTCACTTTCTTTTCTTTCGCATGTCAAAACTTATGAACTTTTTTCAATGTAGAAAATATAATACTGTAAGTGGATATTACATAAATATTTTTGATGTTTCTATGAAACTATAAAACAAAAATATTAATATAATTAGCCCAATATTTATTTTTTATATAAGCATATGGTTTATAATGAGATTTTCTACCAGATTTTAGTATTTTTGAGTTAAATTATGGTGATAATTCATAGTTCCAAATAAACAGAAGCAGAAAAAAGTCCATTGGACCTTTGTTGTAAGTTGTATATGTATTATATATCAAGTCCTAACACCAATGTTGCATCTGTCGTAACTTGCTAAGAGCTGCTTCGTCTGGGTTGATTAAATTTTTCTGTCACCTGCATTTCTCTACTCAGTGACAGATGGTGTTCTGGCTCTCGCAATCACTACTTTTCCTCTCTTTCTTTTGCGTCCCCTTATCTAAAGAAAAAAACCTTTTTCATCCTTTTCCCTGCTTTTCTTACAAACACTTTTCATTTCCTTCTCAATCTTTTCCTTCCTTCAACCTTAACGTTTTAGATTTTTCTTTACAGAATGATGTAGGTTTGCACATTGTGATCTGAATTTTCAACATCTCTAAAATAAGATGATCCTAGATTAAAAGGTTTAGATATGAAAATTTACAATAAAAGAATAATAAATTACTAACATTATATATTTAATACTACTTCTTTAAATTCATGAATAAAAATTAATGGAAAATCAGATACATTAAAATTTGACAAAAATGTTTTAAACCAAGATATTTTCCAATTTATCTTCTTAGCTCAGTGGTTAGAACGCTAGATTGTGCTACACTGCAAAGCGAAAGGGTCCTGCATTCCATTCCCAGTTGAGATCTTAAAATCATTACACGTTATATCCAACCGTAACGTAACTTATTCTTCTTAAGGTGCTTCTACTATAAGAAGTGTGGCAATAACCTTGGCAACTTTAGATACTGTAGCTACAGAAAAAACCGTTGAGCTGCTCTTGAACCACGTTCTAAAGTTATTTAGCCAGTATATGCGTCTAACCCGACCTCTTTTGGCAATAATTTTACCCTGAATTATTACATGGAATAAGCTATACTTCTTCCCTATCCTCACATGGCCGAAATATTGTAATTTGCATACATTTATGGTCCTTTACAGCGCGAGGGATCAACACCAAAATTTTGGGAAGGATAAAAATGGATCTGGAAGTTTTGACAACTATAAAAGTACGTAAGCAACAGTAACAGTCATATTAACGGTAACAGTCATATTAAGTGGAATGAAACCTGATATGCCTTGCTTCAGAGTATTTTGCAGGTGAAGATCTTCGGAGAAAGTGGCCTCGGAAGAAGAAGGATATCGTGGTTAAAAAATTTTAGAACTTTTTTTTTATTCAAGGCGGCGAGAAAAACTCATGTTCACTCTCTCTCGATGGGGAAGTAGTGTTGGAATCAATTGAGGCGTCCTCATCCAGCCCCAAGGAGGCCGCAACCGCCTACCAACCAAAAACCCGCCGCCTGGCCACTTGATCCGATATCATCAAAGAACCCTCCACCTCCCTCGGAACTGTTTATATAATACTACGAGGGAAATGTCGGTTTAAAAAATTGACGTACTATCAGCGGGCGTGGAAAGGAACCGTAGCCTAATTCCCCTCTCGCTGTCACTAACCAACACTCACTCTCTCACTTTCATTCATCTCTTTCATCATGAGCTCAGGAAATTAGTGTGCCTACCTTCTGAGATCAGAACAGGATTGATTTACTGTGGGAGAGGGCAATTCCGCTGATCTCCAGATGTCTCCTCCCTCCGTAGTCGGAGTTTTTCCCAACCACCTTCTCCGCAAACTGAGCGACCAACTTCCAGCTCTCCTCATCCCGCAGCATCGCTGCCCCTACTTTATCTGGGATTCACTGTGCAACACCTATCTTCTCAGATGTCTCTATTCTGTCGAGAACTGGTTCAATCTTAGAACCAGGTTCAACAAAACCTCCTCACAACTTTTTCGTACAGCTGTGGACAAAGCGAGAATTTCCATGTTGCCAACATTCTTAACGGATAGGCTCTTTAAGAAGAAGATGGTTCTTACAACCTAATTACTTCTCTCTATTATTTTGTGAGCGGAACGTTGGCACGCTTCGGACATCCTGGTTAAAGAACCTGAGGGACTGGTTTGGTTGCAGTAATACGAAACTGTTCTGTGCAGCAGAACAATAAGAATAAGGTCCGCATAATGGTGATGATTTCCGACCTCCGATAGGAGAGCGTCTTTAAGAGGATTATTTTGTTGACACGATCCACCCAGCTTAACCTCAAAACTCTGTTAAATGACCGCATTTTGAACACTTCCTTTCGGTAATGTTCATCTTTAAGGCCCTGGCCTCAATATCGTTTGCTACTCAGAAAACATAACATCTAAGAATTCGAATTCTACTAACATCACTTCAATGAAAGGTCTTTACTGTACAGTATGTTTCTCATTTTATTAACAACTGATATTGCTTAGGTTATATACAATGCCGGCCGCATTAGCGTAGTTGGTAAAGTGCTCGCCTCTTATCATGCAATCGTGGGTTCGAATCCCACTCAGGCACGGCATATTCTCATACGTTACAAAAAATTATTTCATCCTCTATTGTAAACAGTTACACCCCAATGACGTCGCTAATGACCATTGCAGTTGATGCGACGTTAAAAAAACAAGAAAAAAGTAAAATAAAATTAATTTTTCAAAATTTATTTAATACTTTATTTTTATAAATTTTATATAGAAATTATTTGATTCCAAAGTTGTAATTTACAACAATGTAATAAATAAAGTTTGTCATGAACCAACCATCGAACAGTACAGATGAGTTTTTTGTTTTATTGTATGTAATAGTATTAATGTTATTAAGAAATATATAAATGTTAGCGGGAATATTTAAAAATAATAGCTAACCGCTACACACCGCCTGGCCACTTAATCCGAAAACTGAAAAAATCCTCACCTCTCTCGGAACTATTAATATAATACTACAAGGGAAATATAGGGTTAAAATTTAGCACATTGTCATCAGGGTATGAAGGGGAATTTATAATTTAAATGTATAAAAACGTAAATTTATTTTTACCAGGAATTTAAAATTACTGCATCAGTTGTTATTTAAAAATGAAATAATGGAGAAAGTATTAAATATTTTACGATTTTTTCAACGTCCAATTTTTAAACAATACTTATAACGCAGATGATTAAGGGTGACAGATGAAAATGAGTGATAAGGAATTACTAGAACATCTGGGAATCGAACCCGGAACCCCTGGTATAGAAGCCAGTTGCTCTGAGCACTACACTAACGCCTGTAGCGGTGATTAAACATAAATTTGAAGTTAATCATGTATTAGTTCGATAATGGATCTATATCACGTATGTGAAGTTATAACCTACAGTCATAAAGATGACCCAATCTAGTGAATTGAATCAGCAGGGAGAGTAATAGAAAGCAAACATGTTAGTATTAGTTTGTATTTCCTAAGGAACAACATTACAACAGATTTGATTGAATTGATTTACTAAAGTTAAAGTTATGTTACTATAATTAATGAAAATGAATGTTTAGAGGGAATATTGCCGGAAGTAAAGTGGAGAGAGTAAGAGACTTTGAGGATGAGATGGCAATAACCAAAATTAGATTTATTACTAAAGTTGTCATTTTAGTAATTGAGCTAGTAAACCTATCTCAAATGAAAGCTTACAAGCAGCTGAAACATTCGGTTCCCAAACTTGACTGCTGCTTTGGATCATAGAATATTTATTGACTACAAGAGTATTAAATGCCAAAATTATAGTAATGTTACATCAAATTCATAATTCCTTCAGGGTTTACAGAATATAAAATTTTATTTGTAGTTTACTTAATAGCAAAATTAATTTAGCTAATAACACAAAGTGATCTTTTTTAGTCCGGTTACCCAATTGTTAATGTCTGGTAATTTTTTTCGAAGAAGAGAAATTTTGCTTTGTAACACGAAGTTGGTAGCCCTACTCAACCGGTATAGATACGGAAGTGTGAGTTGATTCTCCTTGAGCTGTGTAAAATTTTGTGCAGTTTTCGGTCGTGTTACTTACAGAATGTTTTAGCCTAGAACAACGGGTTTTCATTCTTGAACAACATTTTGCTACGAAATGGTACGCGAGTGTAAGAGTGATTTCAAATTAAATTTGTTCGTGTTCCTCCACCAGAAAAATGTAAATTTCTAGGCTAACAAACCGATTTCGAGAGACAGGTAGTGTTTGCGGCAGAAAATACTACCGCAAGAGACGTAAGAAACGTAGACGTTGCGAGAGACGTAGTGGTCGACCAACTCTCGTGACAGATGACGTTTTAGAGCATGTGAAAACACTACCCGTCTCTCGAAATTGGTTTGTTAGCTTGGAAATTGACATTTTTTCTGGTGGAGGAACAGCAACAAGTTTAATTTGAAATGATTCTTTTACAATCGCGTACGATTTCGTAGCAAAATATTGTTCAAGAATGAAAACCCGTTGTTCTAAAGTAAAACACATTCTGTTCGTAACACGACCGGAAACGACACAAATTTTACACAGCTCAAGAAGAATCAACTCACAGTGCCGTATCTATACCGGTTGCGTAGAGCTACCAACATTGTGTCACAAAAGAAAATGTCCCTTTCTTAGAAAAAAAATTACCAGACATTACCAATTGGGTACCAGGACAAAAATCACTCTGTAGTTAACATTATAATTATTATAACAGTAAATATAAATAATATTGAATAGAAATCGTGTTTTCACCGATTGCGTGTGTGTGTGTGTGTTTGTGTGTGTGTGTGTGTGTGTGTGTGTGTGTGTGTATCTAAAGAAAAAATTTCAAAAACAGAATATTGTACGACGTTGAAACTTAGAACTTAAGTTAGGTACCATGACGTCACAATTGACAACCGTCATTTAATTTTAATGAATTTCGACGTTATGATAACACGAAAAATATCTCAATTCCATCTTTTTTAAGCACTGGGTTGAATTCCCATGAGTGTGAAAACGGTAAAAATTTTTAAAGGATTTAGGAGTAACTTTGAAAATAATTTATGCTTTAGGACTTCGATACATCGTGAACGTAAGCAATTTTCAAGCTGGATTGTATTATCATTGTAATGTAGAACGTTACTAAATTTTAAAACAATACATTAAAAACAATTTACAAAAAAATTTCAGAACAATTTTTAACTGTTACAATTATATTTTTTTTACTAATCTTCACAGCATTATGCTCCTTCAGTTTTTTGTTTAGATCATCAACTGAAAAGCTGGTTTGAACCTCCAGAGGTTCTAATAAGTAAAACGCGGAGTGAGGTAGTTTACAATAGTCTTCCTCACTGAGTATCTTAAATAAGTATCTTTATCAGCATCTCAAAAGTACATATTTCCACCCTGCGAATGACATCTTCCATTCATTCACCATAGGATCTGGCTGTATAATGAAATTCATTACTTTCAGAGGAGATAACTGTGGCTAGTTTGTTTTACATGTCTACCTCTTCTGTTTTTCAATAACTCAGTCATTTAATTGGCTGATCATGTGATAAGAAACAGAACTATTTTTTGTAGCCCTAAAACTAACAAGATATTATACGAAGTTGAAACTTGGGACTAAGTTAGGCACCATGACTTCACAGTTGACTACCATCAATAATTATTTTTAATGTAATTAAAAGTTATTATAACTCAGAAATTATCTCTATTCCATCTTTTTTAAGCATCGGGATTAATTTCTTAAAAGGTGAAAACAGTAAAATGTTTCAAAGGATTTAGGAATAATTTAAAAAAAAATTGTTTTATGCCTTACATTTGTTTTAGTACTGTGACTTAGACTCAGTTTATGATAATAAAAAAGAAATCAAATGAATAAAACAATAAAATAACATTTACTCAGAAAACAAGTACTTAAGTGGAATAATTCCTTGATTTTATTCTTTGTTTATTTATTCCCTTTTCTATATTTTGTCTAATATACCTTAAAAGAAAATTTAAAAGCGAAATAAATGTAAAGGAATAAATTTATTTATGTAGGCTACCTTTATAAGTGAGCAAAGAAAAATAAATAAAAATATAATTCGGATTTTATTATAACGAAGGATTTTTCTTGGTCCTATATTTTGAATAATTTTAGTTTAAAATAAAAGAAAGATAATATTATTATGTATTCTATTTGAATATCATTTTGAAATTTTCTGTTTTATTAAGCTGGGTTATAGTAATGTATTCAACAGTATGTTTTGTTTTACAAGAGCAATAATTATTTTTCTATGACTATCATCCATCCGCATACACTAGAACAGTTAGCTCCATTTGCATCCAACACGCTTTCGTTCCTTGTTTTCCCGCAGGAACATGATGTCTGTGAACCAGAAGGAATATTCACATCCCCCAATCTAAAAGGAAGGAACATTTATATTTTCCTTCCCATTTCATGCTTACTTCTTTTTCCTTTTAACCCCCTCATCTGCTTCGTCGTTAACCATTTTACATTTTCGCATTGTTAGAAAGTTGTAGGTTCCATCGGTACAATCCGTACAAAATTTCCCCAGATGTATGCCTTTTACAAACTAGACTAATTTGTTAGTCATTGGGTCTTAATGCTGTATTTATACACCGTATAATATACAAGTATATTAGAAAATGAATATAAAGTTAAATTTTACAAGATGCTCAAAGATTTATTAGCAGACTACTATTCGCTTTCTATCCGCCTTCCGAGACACAAACCAATTGGCTAATTTTACTACAACGCTCTTAATTACTATTTGAACAACTTTCTAATAAACTATTACAGTAGAATAAATTTTTTTATGGATATTTATTAGGATGATGTGATCAGAAAGTGGAAGTCTCAAATACACACGGGTATTCTCATAGGAGAAGAAAGGGTTATAAACTGCATGTTATTTGCTGATGACCTGATAGTGCTACAGGAGAATGACCTGCAGAGAGCACTCGTCATGCTGAAAAAATTCTGCAAAAACTATAAGTTGACAGTTTCGACGAAAAAGACAAAGGTAATTGCATTCAGGGGGAAGAAGCCAGTCAGAAGCAAAATCGTTACAGATAATATTATTTTGGAACAGATATTCCACTTTCAGTATCTTGGTTGCAACATTGCATACCAACAGGATAAAGATGCTTCCAATAAGATGCACCGATTTCAGTAAATATGCGAAACTATCCACCGCACAAACTAGACTAATTTCACTTAAAAAATTTAAAAAATGCACTTAAAAAATTGCACCAGTTAAAACACGAGGGTGAGATTTTATAAAACATTAGCAGTGCCGACCCTACTCTATGGCAGCGAAACTTAGGTGCTATCAAAGCGAGAGGAGAGTAGATTGCAAGCATCTAAAATGAAATTTCTTCGACATACGTATGGGTGTAGTAGAGAAGATCGTTACAGGAATACCGGGGTTAAGGGGGTCTGAAAACGTGTAGATGCGGTGAAAACTCGATTTCGAAAAATCGACATGAACACAACACTTTCCTTCCTATATATTCGTATAGGCAAGAGAAAGTCAAAATTGGGAATGTTTCATGATCAAAATAATACAAAAAATACCCTTAAATGAAAATCTATTTTACCATTTCAGTAGAATTTTAAATCACTAAATGAGAAGTTTTGGAAAGAAAAAATAAACGGTACAACATTCTACGTTTTTATTTTTATTTTTAAATAACACCGCACTTGCAATTTTGATATTTCATAATAAAATAAAATAAAAAAACATAAAACTACAAGAAAAAACAATATTGCAATAATTTGTTGCAAAATATAAGTGCGTTCATGGTGAAGAAACATTATTCAGACTTATGTTTTTATAAAAAGACGAATAAAATGTTTCACAGATGCCACATTTTATGGAAGTAACGTATGTTCCATAAATATTGTTGAAAGTAGCTTTTTTCCGAGACATACACATAGAACAACAAATAATACGGTCAGCAGGAACCGTTTCAGCATTAGAAACAGACGAACAGTAGAAGGAAAGAGAAACAGAGCAGCAGCTGGCGTGCAGTTGTAGAGTAGAACCAAAAAGATTGCATGAGAGAAATAGGAAGGAGGAAAAACGCAAACGGTTCTCGCGTGACTTCGACATAGGGCCGAAAAACATCTTTTGACAAGCGGCTAATTGTTTGGTCGATGTGAAGCGTGACCCATAAGGTCTCGTTGACAAGACTTTACTTACTTATATTATGGTCCCTTATTTTATTTTATTTCTTTTATAGAAGTAGTCCAACCAAATGTCGGCAATAAACCAGTTAATTTACTTAAAAGATTTAACAACTTAACACATTTAACAATTGTTTTTTAACTAACCAGTTTAGTTATAAATCATTCAAAATATAATATGAAAACATTCTTAATCGATTTTCTCTTTTATGCCCTCTCTTTCTACCCGGTCATCATTCGTATACGGTGTACCAGGAGGATTCTGCTAAACTTTGCAGGTGTGTTCCTTTTGTTAAAATAAAGAAAAAATTAATGTAAACACGTTGTTTAGGTCAACAGCTGAGAGGCTGGTTTGAACCTCCAGAGGTTTTACTAAGTAAAAACGAGAAGTGAGGTGGTTTACTATTGCCTTTCTCACTGAGTTGAAAACGTATGCTTATCAGCATGCCAGGCCCTCCGAAACGCATCCACTTTCCAACCTGCGAATGACATCTTCACTTCATTTACCACAAGGTCCGGCTGTACAGTGAATTTCATTACTCTCAGAGGAGATACTCTGACTAGTGTCTTTTACACCTCTACCTCTTCTGTTCTTAAATAGTTCAGTCATATAATTTACTGACTATGTGATAAGAAACAGAATATTTTTTGTAGCTCTGGAACCAACAGATCGAGTGGAATTAATTGAACACTCCAAATTCCCGTTATGGGCATTTATGTAAACATATATCATAATTTAAACATAGTCCGAAAATGCTTCATTAGCGAGTTAAAGCTCATTAAAAAGTTGGTTTATGAACCTGATCAAGTGAGGTTGATGAACTAATCTCAATCTCAAATTATTAACATAAATAATTAGAAAATAAAGTATTCATTAAAGAGAGTATTGATATTATTCAACATCACCATTTTTCAAGGATTAGGCTCACTGGCCTGTTCCGGCATCCATCTCTTTTTAGGACTTCCCAAGCCTTGGTTCCCTCAAGGCTTACAATTCTATTCTCATACAAGAAATCTGTATGCTGGCACACACATTTTATATGCTGGTAAGTATACAGATTAGAAATGATGAAATGTTTCAAATGCATTACTTTCATTATTAAAATAGTGATTAACTAAATTAAACATAAATTTCACAAATAACATTTTAATAATAATTTTTATGAATTAATAAACTAAATTGTAAATTAACTTTAACATCCTATCTACTTTAATTACGCGTAGAAAATTAAATTATTAAGTTTAATTAATGACGTGACAGACAAGTTTTTGTATACATTTGAAAATTTCAAGACAAAAAAGCTGAAGTAAAAATAATAAGGAAAGAAAATATTAAAAGAAATTTTGTAGCCGGGTTTTTGGAAGAAGTTTTAACCTCAACACTGTTGTTGAGGGGTATCATTAATCAAACGAACATTTCAGCATGGTGTCGCATCAGCACTTGGAAAGATGAGGAAAAACTAAAGGTCTCTGAGATTTTCATTAAAATATGTTTTTTGCCTAAAGTAATCCCTTTAGCTGTGTTGGATAATACAAAGACAAAATTCATATTTACCCGTACGTTTTATACCTCTAAAACAGAAAACTCGTAATATCCATTTGTTAAATTTAATTCAGATTTAAAGTTTGATACCACAAATCTAATTAATTTACATTTAAATGATATTCATGCAATTTATAAATTATTTTATCTGATATATTCCGTATAACAGTTTAAAGAGGGTTAACAAAATAACGTCGTTATATTCATTCCTTTAAACAAGTTTTTGTCACTGTATATAAATCTTCCGATGTAAATGACCCAACTCAACAGAAGCGTTGTATTCTTTTACTTTTTGTTTTAAACAGTTTTATCTCAATTTAGGTGAAAAGTTGTACTTCATTTATTTTGCGTGGTTTTTCTTTATTTGCTAGTTATTCCAAAATGTTTTTCAACATAATTCGTAACTGACAAAAACTAATGCTGTCTGATTCAAGTAAATAATACATGTAATTAATTTATTTATTTATGATTGTTGTATTTAAACGTGAAAAACTATTAGATTATATGTGCTACAAATACTGGTGTAAATATTAACCTAACCTTAGTGCATAAATCAATGATGTAAAACATTTCTTTATAATAACGTTAGGAAAAATGGAAAATAAATCTGACAAATGTCACCTCAGTAGTTCAGTCATTAGACTATTTGAGTGCCAACGCGCAATTCTCGCAAGGATTAAATTTATTCCTTTGTTGCTTGCTTTACTTGAATATTCAATTTAATGGGTTTTTAATTAAATTTAAGGGGGGCAAAAATTGAAAAAATACCAGAAATTTGTTTTGCGTTATTTTGTACTCGGAGATGTGCTGAATTCATACATGTAATCGGTTTTTAAATATACCAAGAAGAAAGTAATGAAAATGTATTTTTTATTAACGTACGTTATAAAAAAAGTAATTTTTTTGATGAAAAATTATAATTTTCATATTCGAATAACTCCGTTTAGAAATGAAATAAATGGCTGATTCTTTTTTGCATTCAGAAGTTTGAAATCCGCCCTTTTATTTAATTAGTTATTATGATATGGTAGCACTGCATAAACAGAAGAGGGTAGGATCAGTTGGTGTTGCGTTTGTTGATTTCGTTGAGATTAGCGGCGTATTATTTTCTTATTATATTATTAGTGGTGATAAATTTGATATAACTGTGTCTTTAAAATTCAGAAATGCTATAACTTTACTTGTATAAGAGATAATTCAATGTTTTTTTTGCAAAATGTACAGATTTTATTGCTCTTAGATCTGTCGATAGGATAATTTAAAATATGTTAAAGAAGTAATTTTATAAAATTCAAAACTGAAGAGGTGAGAATTATTTATGATTAAAAACTTTTTCTTTAGTTCAAAAAATTACCCAGAGTATTGATAACTACATTGCATAGAGCAGGCTTTTTTCTTTAATTTGAGACCATAACCAATAACCTAGGATATGTAGTTTTTAAAATATAATGTTTCTAGCGAAACACTGTTTTTTGTTTCCACTCTTAATTAAGGGTTGAAAATTATAATTTTTTATATACTGTTATATGGAGGTTTATTTACCCTAAAATAGCTATTAATTTAAATAAAAATTAGTTGATTAACTGTAAACTACAACAAAAATTTTTTTAGGGTTCACTCCCCCCTTAAAGCTTATTGATTACAAACATTGATGTACAGGTTAGGAAAACTTTCTAAAAACACTATGTTTGGAGTGTACCATTATACGGGAGTGAAACGAAAGTAATTCCTTTAGAAAGAAAGTGGATAGAAGCTTTTGAAATGTGATGTTATAGGTAAATGTTAAAGATTAGGTGGTTGGACAAAATAAGTAATTTAGAGGTTCTTAGACGAGCGAATGAAAAAAGAACCATAGCATAATCCGCTTAATACGATTTCATGGGTCCAACACAAATTAGCAAAAACCGCCTTAGCCGAAAAGCGGCCAAGACAATTTTAGGAGAGTGCTTTTTAAAGAAATCATTATGAAGGCAAAAATGTTAATGTTTTAACATTCTGCGTTATGTGATAAAATATTACAACAATATTATAACAATAATTACATATAGGTTGTATATAAATAAATTTATAGGTTATAAAAATATGTAGTACATAAAATAAACGTAAATATGCATCATTACCGTTTTGTACATCACATTTAATTTAAAAAAAAAGTAACAAATAACACCGCTATACATAAATGTACATAAATACTGTGTAACAAATAACGAAATTTCCATAACTTATTTTAAAAATATTTATCAATTTTGAGCGTTTAATATCATTTGGGATAGAATGTGTATTAAGCGGAAAAGTATGCAGGTGTTTTACCTTATCAATCAAGGGACTTCACAAAAACAGCGTTTTAAGTAGAAAATTGTTTTAGCCGTGAACGTATTAAACGGATACTACTACTGTATATAGAAAAATCTTACCAGAAGAAGGGATAGGTTAGTGGGGCATATTTTAAGACATCCAGTTATTGCGCTATCAAAAATGGAGAGTAATATTCAGGGAGTGAATTGTAGGAGGAAGCTAAGGTTAGAATATTTAAGGAAAATTACAAAAGATGTAGGGTGTTACAGGTATGAAGATATCATGTCTATGTAAAAAACCAGACTTGTACTAAGAATCCGTAATTAATTTTTTTAACCATTAGATTAACCAAAGCAATTTTTTTTCTTATTAAGAGAATTAAAGACATGAAAAACAATTTTTTATATTTTTTAACGGTTTACCGCTTTTGTTTCAAAAATTAACACATTCACTATCATACATGTTAACAAAACACAGCTTGCAAAACTTTTCAACTTCAGTGTACGAAGAAAATCGAAACGAACCTATACAATCCAAAATATAACTGAGGAAACTAAAAATAAGTTAAACACGGGCAAGTGCAAACAGTTGTATTAAACAACGAATCACTGGAATCGTTTACTGTCCTGTTATAAATTCAAACACATTAGTCTCTTATATTACTTGTGACCAAAAATAGATCTGAGTCTATAATTAAAACGTACTAAATTAACGTACTACCTTAAAAATTAAAACGTACTAGTAGTACATACTTATAAATAATAATGTAATAAATGTATATTATAATGTCACGAAAAATAAAGATGTTGGAGTAATCGACAACAGAAAATAAGAACAACAATAGCAAAAGTTTTAGTTATTAATGGTAAACTAATTTCGATTTATTAAACATTTTCTAACAAATGAATTGAGTGTGTTTGTTACATTAAGCTTACAACAGACGAATTAGTCATGCTGCATGGAATTTTGTTTTTGGCCATACTGTGCGTATTTTTAATAAGCATGCTCACTTGTATTGCTGGTTGCCTACTTAGCGTAGACCGGCTTTAGACTATATTATTTTTATGATGTATTTTACTCAATAGATTTCTCTCAAAAACTATTGAATAAAAAAAATACGAATATTTTATATGAAACTTAATAGGTTGATTTTAATGTAGATCAAAGCGATAGAATACAATACGGAAATGGATCAAACAAAACGCATAACAGAGTCGAATCTGTTTTGTATCATTACAAACGTACTATTGTGTTTATTGTGTGCGACCAATGTTGCAAATACTAATAGAAGTATATAGGAGCAGATCATTACCCATACTGCATTAACAACCACTGCAGCATAGAATCAAGCAACAATCAATTATAGTACCTCCTCCCTTTCTCCTCTATCTCCTCCGATGGTCATTTCATCCTTTACTAGATCCCTCTTCCACAAATGTATTCTCCTCTCCGTCACTACATCTCTCTTGCTTTCTCCTTTACAATACTGCATTTACCAATCTGCTTTTGATGACCGTTCAAAGGCCTCCCGCATACAATTACACCACCTCCCACTCCTTCATTTACTCCCATAGCCATGAAATGGCTATGATCAACCGAGATCATTCCATCAATGGTCCCATACCATATCCTATCCCAACTACCTCTCTATTGTAAACACATGAAAGTGTTCTGTCAATAATCTTCCAGATCCATAGTACCTATACATATATACATGTTGTTGATATAATACCTACAAAGCGATGCAGGCAATTACCCTTATGAATATATTCCAAACATAACAAACTTCAATTTGATTCTGCTCCACAAGAAAAAATTAATATCTTATCCCAAAGTCAAAACATCAACAATGTTCATTTTGAAAATAAACAATATAGATTAAATAAACGCACGAAAACTTAAATTTTATTTGTAATTTGAGAAATAAATAAAACTTGTAACTGAAACACGATTTTTGTTCCAGTTACCTTGTAATCTCAAAATACAGTGAAATTTTAGTCTCACAATATTTTCCTTCGGTTTTGGTTATTGCATAAATTTATTGCTTATCGTAAAAACGACGGTTTAAAAAAAAACAGAATATTTCGATAAAACTTATTTCCGAAGTAAGTTGGATTGGTAATTCCTCCTTAAAAACACCAAAGAGAATGGCAGCTTCTAGAAGATGCATGGACATCCAGATAACAGAAGGTGAAAAAGTAACGGAGAGAAAGAAGATCAAAAAAAAGGAAAACAACAAATAAACAGACAGGACTTTTTGAAGAATCTAGAGAAAGTAAATACAATGTAAAGGCTTACTGAAGAGAACGGAAAAATCAGAATAGTGAAAAAAGGGATGATAAATGTGAAAATAGAGGAAAGTCAATGTTGTTATCAAGAAGTCATTACAATTAAATTCCTATAAAAAATGTATATATATAATTTTACATTTTTTACCCACGAAGAAGTTGCTATTTTTGAATTAATATGCCGGACGTATGGCACACTCAACTGACTGAAAACTTTACAGTTATAATAAATAGCTATGTAAAAAAGTACCCTCGAGTTTCATTTGCAATTAATAAAAAAAATGGCGGAAAGTAATTTCATTAGCATAACCATTTAAAAATTGGTGGTTTGTTGCAATATTATTTAAGTAATAAATTATTAATGAACACAATTTGTTTTATTATTTCCTTTATTCGAACTGATGTCCATCAATAGTTTATGCACTGATAGAAACGAAACAAAAATGAGTCATAAGCGTTTTTGAAAAATTGCCGAGGTATAAACAGCAGTTCCTCTTTAATCAGCCTCATTAATTCATCGTCTGTTGCAATGGTGTGAGAATAAAAATTTTCCTTCAAAAAGCCCCATAGGAAAAAATCACAAACAGACAAGTCTGGCGATCTTGGAGGCCAGTCCACGAGGCCGCTGCCACGACCTATCCAACGGTTAGAAAGATTTTCGTTTAAAACCGCTTTGGCCACTTTAATATAATGTGTAGGAGCTCGATCATGCTGGAAAAAAATGTTTTGCATCTCCACCCGAGAAAGATGAGGAACTATATGATTAGTTAAAATGTATGTGTATCTGTCTCCAGTCATTGTCTGATGGGATATGTCATACGATAAAACACCATCCTTGGTGATAGCAACCCACAATGATAGCAACCCTTTGATTTTAAGTTTTCTTCGTGAAAGATATGTGGATTTTGTGTGTTATAAAAATGAAAATTATGCCTGTTTACATATTCTGTTGCAAATGAAACTCGAGAGTATTTTTTAAAATATCTATTTATTATAACTGGAAAGTTTCCAGTCTGTAGAGTGTGCAATACGTCCGGCGTATTAATTCGAAAATAGCAACTCTTCGTGGGACACCCGGTACATGTAAACATTATTATAATATTAAATTATAAAAATAAAACACAAAAACTTCATCAATGGGTAGTCGCTTCCACAAGCTATTATTTGTAATCATCGTCACCATCATTTATTTTATAATATTGTACAAATGTACAGACGAAAATGTAAAATAAAGCTAATAATGATGAAATTAAAATTGTGGAAGTACTAGGGATATAATAATAAGAAACGTATTTTATGAAACAAATATAAGTATTAAATATTAAAAGTTTTCTGTAGTGGTTAATCTTGAATTTTTTTGTCAAATGGACTTAATACTGAAATAGTTAGACGAGAAATGATGTTGGGAGGAAAAGTGTAAAAATTAACGTTAAAACTTAAAATTTATGTAAGAGAAATTCATAAATGTAAAACTCTTTTAGTAAAATAAATTTAATGACGGAAACTTTCGACAAAAGTCAAAAGGTATTATGACTGCATTACTTTGCACAAACTAAACCAAATCTTTGAGGGTTGAAGGTATTAAAGATGGCCTTTCAAAACCAATGTAACTTCCCTATCTCTTTCTACGTTAGCTTGTTGTAGCTTGCTTACCATGGTATGACATGTGTAATCCCTACTTAAACAACTCCATCTCAACCTTGTATTTTCCATCTTTCTCAATTTTCTCACCCCTAAAGTTACTTCATATTATCCTCACAAATTCTAAAACAGGAATACTATCATTTTGTCTCTCTAGTACGAGTATCTTCTGTTTCACTCTGTTATATCTTACCCCAAAACAAACCATTTTCTCACGCCGAAAATATAATTAATCTGGTATGTACCGCATAATGAAACAGGCGGATTAAAAGTTAAGATGGTAAAGTTTGGTGCAGCTAAGATTTTGGATACCGAATGAGGAAAAGGGAGTAATGAATGTTCCTGAAAGGCGGCTGGTTAGTAACATTTGCTTTCTACAGTTGCGGTTCTAGAGCTTACCAACTTAGTACGCCATCATCCTCATCCCATCTGCAGATGCTGTTGACTTAGCATTTAAATGGTATACACTTCCATCTTCCCCTTCTTCTATTAGATCCCTACCGCTTCCCTTTAACAATCCCTTATTCCACGTTTTAGCTACTCCTTGTACTACAACCTTTATCCCTACCTCTTCCTTAACGTACTACAGCATTGCATTTCACTACAACTATGTATTCCAACATGTACATAACAGAAATGATGTTTCTGTAAATGTAACCAACCCTTAAGTACTCGACTTAATGCTTTTCTAAATATACCAACCCTAATATTATTGAGCCTACACTGTAGTCTATGTTGATCTATAAAGTTAACAGATTTAATTTGATTCCAAAATGCAGTTACGTGCGTTTTAATATTAAATAAATAATCTGTTAAATATCACACTAATTAATATTTGTACACAAGCTAAAAGAACCTTAACAATCGTAAAACAAAATCAAAGGAATAATTTATTTATTTAAGTAGATCTTAACAGTTTTAAGTATTTATACAAAACATAAAAAAATATTTCTTGTATCTAAATCCTCACTCCCTTTCATCTATATTTAATAAAAACTAAAATAGAATTGAAAGGAAAAAATATAGAGTAGGTCAGACACTTTAATTACCTCGGCAACGATATAACATATGATTTTCATAAAGATGAGATAAATGATTGCCCAACAGTTAGCCGGAGTGTTTAATTATTTGCACTCGATCTGCTGGTTCCGGGGCTACAAAAAATAGTTCTGTTTCTTATCACATGGTCAGCCAATTATATGACTAAACTATTCAAGAAACAGAAGTGGTAGAGGTGTAGAAATGTTTGAAATAAAAGTTGTAGAATTTTAAATTCTCTAAAAATTTTATTATATACATTTTTGCGCTAAAATGCATAATAAAGTCGCAATCTTACAAAATTGATTTTTTACCGAGAAAACAACTTCTCCAAGAATTTTAGCAGACATGTCATCTACCCTATTTTGTAAAGCATAAAAAATTTAGTAAACGAGGCAATTTTTAAAAAAAATTGTGTAACCGTTTTTGAGAAAATCGCAAAAAAGTTAAAAATGACACGAATGAACTACTACTTCCGGTTCACCGATTTTGATGAAAATGTTTGTGTTAGATCCTCTGGTGGTATATAACTTAAGTTTCAAGTTCTTACAATGTTCCGTTCTTGAGATATTCTGTTCACACACACACACACACACACACACACACACACACACACACACACACACACATACACACAAAACGTTAAAACTTGTTTTTTGGGTTCAGGAGGCCTGAAAACGTGTAGATCCAGTGAAAATCGATTTCGAAAAATCGATATGAAAACAATACTTTCCTTTCAGTATATTCGTATAGGCAAGAGAAAATAAAATATGGCTCATGTTAACGGCTACGAGACGAACATTTTCAAAGTGATAAGTTGGACTGAAAAGTTTTCTCGAGGCGTAAAATATCATAAGAAACATGCGAATAAGACCGTGCAGTACGATGCACGGGGTATGGATGAGTCCATTATACATGCGTTCCGACTTCCACATAACAAAAAGAATTCTACTATATAATAAAAAATAATTTACATAATTTTCTTCAAATGTGTATTACACTTACTTAACACAACTGTGACTAATTGAACGTAACAATTTCTGTATTTAATCGAAAGCTACTTACATAATAGTTGTAAGTTTTGAAAAGCGTTAGTTCTCACCTGAAACAAAAAAGGTAAAAGATATATTAGTTTACTTTAAAAATTAACGTAAGCCAACAAGTAGTATTAAAAACTATTGTACCACAAGTAAGAAAAATAACTTTCAAAACAAGTCCACCACAAAAAATTATAAAAGGCTATAGTGATAAAACCTGAGAAAATTAATGTCTATTATTGACTGGAAAGGATGAGATGAGGTATGTTTAAGAGAAAGATCCTAAAATTAACAATAAAAAAAAATAAAAAATAAAAATTAACAATCAGGAAACAATTCTAAACGTTTCAAAAGTTCAAAATTTTAGAATTACTGAACAGAAAAAAATAAAAATTTACGATAAACAAACAATACTTATTTGATTAACAAACTGAAAATTTTAAAATTACCATTGTAATATAACAAATTTACTGGACACCTGGAGTTGTTTATTTTTTGAGTCTATTAAAATAGTAAACATCTCCAGCTGATTGAAAAATTAATACTTTAGAATTATTTAATTCACATTGACAAAATTATTTAAAAAAGTTATTTATTCTAGTTGCTAGGCGACTAAAGAAGAAGAAAAGATTTTGTACAAATTATTTGAGTGAGGGACAATATGGCGAACTGAATAGGCAGGTCCCTCATTCATGCATTAAAATAGTCTTCTACAACGATATAATCAATTAGATTGTTTCATTCTTATGTGTGTAGTTTAAAGAAAGTAAAAGTAAAAGTAAAAAGTATTTTAAATAATAAAAAATTTCAAGTAAAATAATTAAAGAAAAGTTTTTTATTTATAATGTTACAAAATTGGCATCTCTTGTGTGGATGATAATTCAACTACTCCACACCATAAAGACAAAATTAAAAAATTAACAGCGACGACTATCGCCGTCTCGACTCTCATCCGAATTTCTTATTACAACTTCTACCAAGAAAAAACACACGCAGAATGACAAGACTAAAAAAAAAACGGAGTTGTAGCTGCTCAATTAGAAGTAAAATGGAAGAAAATAAATTACCTAAAATTAAAGTATTAAGTTCATTTATAACGGTATTTTACAGATAATTGAAAATAAAGCTGACTTTGACGGCTTCTACAAAAACACAACAAAAGTAGATCAACGGATGAAAGAAAAACAGAAGCATGTTGTGAAATAATGTTCGGAAATCCGGATGAAAAAATCTTTTAAAAATGGTTACGGAATGTTACATAATATGATCTATAAAAGATCTAAACGAGAAATAAAAAATAAGAGATATTTTAAACAGAATCAGATAACATGTAAATGATTACTTAAATAGAAACAATTAAAAAAATAATTAACATCCAATTAATGAAGTAATTTACACTTAATTAAATTTGTATTTGAATTAATGTACTTGAACCGAAATGTAAATTTTTGTAAAATGTTGGGTAAAAAACGTGTTGCACGGGACCATGTTTGTATTATTACGTAATATATACCTTTATTCATTTGTGTTAGTAGTATATTCGCTTCAGGCAAGATCGTCGAGGCGGACGAAAGAGTTTCCGCATGAATTTATAATCTACCATTGTGTTAATTTCAGCAGAGTGGACGTTAAGCACTATGATGGCTACAGCTAGGTCGGACGGACGTACAGACGTACACGCATTTCGTTTCGGTTATTCTACAGGTGTGGTGGTACTATTAGGAAGGCAGAGGTGGTTGTGAAAGCATGGTATGAGAAATACGAGTACGTTTTGCCGCAACCAACTTTTGTGCGGCCCGCTAACCAAGCTGCAAGCTTTTTACTCTTCGCTCTTATTTACTTTTCAAAAACCCATTTATCTAGTTGGTATATTAATATTAAAGCAATTTTCTCTAACCGTATGAGCGAATACACCACAATATATTCATCGTTTTAATGTAAATAAAGACGAAAAAATGGGTAGGATTTATATAAATATCCATTAATGAACTTCTCTCTCTAGAGGTTATTTAAATGTAGACTCTAACAAACATTTTATTGTATTGTAATACAGTCAAAAATATTGATTGTAATTATTTTACGTTCCGTACATAAGTAATTAAACTGTTTCTAAATTGTTCATGGAAATGAGTTTTAAAAATGGACAAAATTATTAAAAAAATATACCGGGTGTCCTACGGAATTTAAACCACAGGGAAATAGCATTGATTTTCATTGGTTTGTCAATGTTTTCTTCCCATGAATAAATGGAAGACTAAACAAGAATCATTAGAAAATGTTTAGACCTTTAAAAAATATCAATTTTGATACATTTTAAGCTGTATATTTAGCTTAAAATACATAAATTTGTACACAGTTTTCTATTTAAGTATAGTAAATTTCATGAAGCAGTTGGCTCGGGTGTGTGGAGTATAACTGTCTTGTAAATTGTTACGTTATGTGAAATTTTAATTTAGAACGTTTGTCAGGTAGGCGTTTCAGTTGATAGAAACCTGTTAAGTTTTTTTTTGACACTTTTAATTGAAATTTAGTATCTATTATTATATTAATACAACAATTTCTAAATGTGAAGCTAATGTTCCAAAACTTGATTTACTTGAAGAAGCGTGCAGTAATCACCACAGTCCTACAGTTGGCCAAGAAGATCTCTTGGCCAGAGGCGCTTCAAACGTCTGCGCTGAGCACCCGGTATTGCCCTTGTGTATATGTTTTGTATGAGAGGGTTGTCTTGTAATTCAAATGTGTCATGCATCGTCTAGTACAGTTGTTTCGCAACATCAATTACGTATGGGTTTTGTAAGTCTTTATGCAACATTGAGTTTGTGATGTAAAAGGGATATTGCGTTATCGTTCGTAGAATCTTGTTCTAAATCGCTTGTATACGTTTCGTGTGTGAAGGTTTAGCAGATCTTCAAAGTTGAACTCCATATGTCCATATTGGTCTTAAGATTATCTTGTAAATTGTTAATTTGTATGATATGTTTAATTTAGAACGTCTATCGAGTAAGCGTTTCAGTTGATAGAAGCGTGTTTTGAGTTTGTGGCGTGTGTGTGTTTAACATCTGCGTTCCATGTAAGTTTTCTGTCCAAGTGTGAGCCTAAATAGCATGTTTGAGTAGTGTGAGGCAGCGGAATATTATTGTGACACTTATCGCTAAGGTATCGAATTACCGAGCCGCGATTATCACTTGAATTCACTGTTTTAATAATGTCCTTAAACCTAACATCTATAGCCTTATCTATTTCTTCTAACATAGAGTCCATTAATTCATTATTTTCTTTTAATCTAGATTCTACAACATCTTTTCTCACTTCCTTAACATTTTCTTCTAACTTAAATTCTACTGAATCTACCCTATTATTTAAACTATCTACATTATCCCTAATTTTTCCTAACTCTACTTTTAATTCTGTCTTTATCTCATCATTACGTGACTGAATTCTATTATCAATTGCTTGTATTTTATCATTAATAGAATGTATTTGGTTACTTGTTTCCTCATTTCCAGAATTAAATTCATCTTTAATTGCCTTAACCTCATTTAAAATTTGCATTAATAAAGTCATGTCTTCAGAACTCGCCATTTTAACTAACAATTTACAATTAATTACAAAACAAATTAGCAACTTGTACAGATACAAAAATTAATTATAGAAAGCAAAATAGAGTTATTACAAACAAATATAACGATTATTTTATGAAACAGTTTTACAAGCAATGATAAGAAATTCTACAAACTAAATAAACTTACTAAGTACATAAACTTTAAACACTAAATTTAAAAACACAACACTAATTTACTATACCCTAAATTTTATAACACTTAAATTAAACGAACTTTTACTTACAATTAGCCTATTCAAAAACACCAGATCCCGCACTTCTGATGTGACACTTATCGCTAAGGTCCGTTTCGGGATCTAGGTTATTAAATAATTAAATGCACTAAAGTTTACAGTTACAAATATTTATTTCACTAAAAGATTTACAAAATAAATAATAAACTAGTTATAATGAAGTAATACAATAAATAACTTAAAAACTTACTTAAAATAAATAATAAACAATAAATAACTTAATAATTTACTTAGCACTACTTACAATCAATTTTATAGAATACACATACAAAATGAAACTGACTACAATAAAACTGAATTTAATACAGATACACAATAACGTTTCACAATGCACACACAAACAAAGACAGTATAACAATCGTTGACCAACACAATGCCCGGAACGTTTCTGCACTACGCCCGATAGCCACTCGTCAAAGATCAAACGAATACTAACTAACTGACCGCGCTCGGGGGTCTATTTATATAGGGGGGAGGGGTTCAAAGAGACTTCTCGAACGACACAGAGATTCGATCAATAATCCTTTTTATTAGTTCTCGAAAAGTCATAACTGATGAACTGATGTAAACAAGTAACAATAGATCTATTGTAGAAAATGTTACAGGTCGACCTTTTCATAAATAGTTGTACAACAATAACACAATAGCGCAGTCCTTCAAACAACTTTCATGAGTAGGCATCCCGTTATAGCCACCCTATTGTTACTTTTCCACTCTATTATCTACTCTTTACCATTTCATGAATGAAATTCTAGAAATTTCGCGAACCATGTCTTTTTCGATATTGTCACATTATTAATACACGGTTGGGCAGTTTTGTTGTCTAAGAGTAAACGTCATTTATTGCGATTTGTTTTCATTAATTTTAATTTTCCAAAGTTTAAGGCATGACTCTATCAGGTGTAAATGGTTTTGTGTCTTTCAAGTTGTAATTACAGGATCGGCATCAACCTCAAGTACTGCCATATCATCAGCAAACATAGCCATAATTTTATTGTATGAATACAAGAGAGGTTTTTTGAGACTGATTTCAGCGGTTATTAAAGAATTCATTACAATTCATTTATTCTTCAGACCTCATTTGGTAAACTACTACTACCAGAATAAAAAGATTCTTAGGTTAATATTAACTTGATTTATTGAAAACAGGTTGTGTACGTTTACGAATTTTAAGAACTAGTTACAATTGAAAGAAAATTTTTCGATTTTTTTTCGATTTTCAAGACATAATTTTGTATATTTGACTTATAATAATGTAAGACTAAAATATAGTCATTTGGTTTTTATTAAGGGAAAAGGATGTTCAATAATAACCATAAGTAAGAATTGAATCGTTTTATGTTGTATCTGAACCATAAATACCCAATTTACTTTTTAACCATTTATAAAAATCCTATTACAAGACAAAGCTGGGTTTTCTTTTTGTCCCTTCTTTTAGGCTATTAACCAAGAAGTTATAAATATCTAAGATGTTTTTGATGGGGTGTTAAAAACAGAAAATGGGCACCTAAACGCATTATAGATATAAATAAGAAACAACGGCTTTACAACATGAAAAATTGTAGTGAGGTTTAAAGCTATATTGTTTTACTGAATAATAGGACCAATATAAGGAATGGAGGTTTTTCCGACCGATGTTGAATAAGAAGAATATTTACAGATGTTTTACACTAAGAACGGAAGGTAGAATTTTCGACATACGGAATAAGAAAACAAATCATTTTGGATTTGGTTTGGCATGATGGCATATCTCGTCGATAACAGTAAAGCGAAATTCGCACCTGGGACCAAAAACAGACGCTTTACTTCATGCCTTGAGTTACAAAAAAGAAGAAATTCACCCTTACCAACTATTTGTATCCTATGGACACGATTTTCATATTTCATCTCAGAACGCTTCTATCGTTCTGTGTGATTTTACACTCAGTATTTTTCACAATGTGAAAGGGAGCTAACTTTAACAGAGTGTGAGAATATTTTTACATTTCTTCCGACACTGAAACAAAAGAAAACTTTAAAGCTTATCTATCTTTTCCTTTTTTATTCATATTTTATCCTTCTCTTTTACCAATATTTTTTTCTTATTAGTCTATTTCATTTTAAAAATCTTATATTCGTATTGATTCCATATCCGTTTTTCATACTTTTTCACTCTTGACAAATGTTTTCTGTTCTACTCTACGTTTTATTTACCTAAGGGAAAATGTACATTATTGAGTCGAACGTAGTTTAAAATTCAAAATGCATTAAAACAGGAAAACGTAGGGTGAAAAACTAAGATTCACAAATAAGTTAAACATAGACGCTTACTTGTAAAACTGTTTCTGATACGTAATTTTCTTTTCTTTCCAGAACGTTTACTTTTTTATTCTCTCTGTTTTGTTTTTCAATTACATTAAGTGTATAATAATTTTTAAATTCAATTTTGCATTTTAACAAATTTAAATTCAACGCTTCATAAAGCAAAATGTTTAACGTATTGAATCCGAAAAATAAAATCAGGTTATTTTTTATTTTAATCAATTATGTTGCGTTGTCTGTATTTTTCCTTTTAATAAACACAAATTTAATTAAGTTCATTTCTTCTTCTGCTGTTTAAAATTAGGTAATAATCTCTAGAAGAAATCTTAAAATTGATTAACAGATTTTTTCGTGTGTAAAGTGTAATCTTAAATATCAAATTTCTATTGTAAGTTTAAGAGGTCACAAATGAACGAAGTAATTTTTTTGTCTTTATTTTGTACCAACTTCGTCTTGACTGAGAAAATCATCCAGCGAAAAATCCTTGCCGTAGTTATTTTGGGTAAGTAACTATACAATGATGGTTAATGTGTAACTACAGTATTGTAACAAGATCAAAGAAAAGACGGGATCGCTCACGAATCTTCCAGAATTCCATTCATAAACATAGTTAAGGAATAATAAAAATAACACAATAGCAGCAATAAATGACAGTTGTAACCATAAAAGTGTCTATTCATTCATAAGGGTTGTCATAACTATCATAAAGTTTAGGTATTGTGTACAGCTATAATGAGGGAGGCAGGTTGTTTACGTTTTCTATTTACAAAAGACCTTTTGTTGACCTGTTAACAAAGGGATTTTTCTAGCATTCATTAATAAAGAGTTATTTTTGTACTTGAGTAGATTTCACTACTTTTTTCTGGAACGATCTTTGTGAATGATTATAAAAGGAGGCCCCCGAGCGCGGTCGAGTCAGTATTCGTGTGATCTTTGCCGAGAGATTATCGTGGGTGTGTATTTACAGGTTACACATCCGAGTATTGTAGTTATTCAAGATTGTTATACCGTCTCTTTTGTTGTGTGTGTATTGTAAAGTTAATGTGTAGTTTTGTGAATTCAGTTTGTGTCTTGTATGTTAGTGTAATCTATAAAAGTGATTGTAAGTAGGCTAAGTAAGTTATTAAGTTATTTATTGTTTGTTATTTATTTTAAGTGAATTATTAAATCATTTACTGTATTTCTTAACTATAATTAGTTGAATTATTTATTTTGTAATCTTTTAGTGTAATAAATTCTTGTAATTGTAAACTTTAGTGTATTAATTATTTAATAACCTAGATCCCGAAACGGACCTTAGCAATAAGAGTCACAGTATTATTTATGTAGTGTGTAAAAAATTTAAAAAAAATATCGTAGCCTATAAGTAAACAATAAAAGAAAATACGAAAAACTAAATTTTTGTTTTGGTTGACATAGCTGAACACTTTTCTCTCCTAGGAACACGGAAAATAATGTTTGTAGGTAGGTTGTCGTTCAGGACTCAGTCACGGGGCGGATCTGGCCCGTGACTGCTCTTTACTTTACTAAGTACTTACCACGCAAAAGGAGGTGTGAAGAACTTTACAATTGCCTTCCTCACTGAGAGGAAAAGTAGCCTATGCTTATCAGCATACCAGACTCTCTGAAAAGTAACTAATTTCCAAAGAGCAAATGACACGTTCACTTCATTCACCACATGTTCTGGGTGTATGATGAAATTCTGACTGGCGTCTTTTACACCTCTACCTCGTCTGTTCTGAAATGCTTCAGTCATATAATTGGCTGACCATGTGATAAAAAACAGAACTACTCTTTATAGCCCTGGACCAAGTAGATTGAGTGGAAATAATTTAACACTCCACCTGGCTGGTATGGGAGAATGTTAAGAATATAACTTACAATTTTTCTGAACGTAAAAGTTTTGCAGCTGGAAATACATAGTAAAATGAAGTAAAATATAAGTGGATTCGTAAGAGAGTTAATGCTGTGTATTGTACAATTAATGTAATTTTCTTTTTAAAATATCTAACTGTTTTTTCTAGATACATTTTGAATTTGGGAGAAAAATATTTACAAGTTGAAAACTTCCGTAAGTTGGCATATTTACGTAACGAGTGTATTTCAACAAAATGAAAACAACAATTATTTTTTTTAAATGTATTCCCGTTACAAACATTAATATTTCTGTAAATTTATATATGTATACCTCTGCGTTTAAATTTTCATGATCAAATCCTGTACTACTACAATGACCGGAATATTTTCAGCCCGCTTATTTCTATCTCTGTCAAAATAATAATTTCTCTCTCACCCATCCTATCATTTCTATCCGTTTCCCCTAGAGTCTACCAATAAATAATTTGTAAACAGATGTTTATTTTTAATGCTCATGTTATTATTATTTTATATATAGGGAATATATTGTGGGCAATAAAACCACAATGTTATGATATTTAAATTTATTTAATCGGGAACGCTTTACCGTGGTATTCGTTAATTCTATTTTTTATCGCTTAGAAAAATATTTGCAATCCCTACTGATTTGGTTTAGTCCTACGTTGTTTTTATTTTACCCAAAAAGTCGGTGTTATTTTAAATTTTTAATTCATGTTTTTGTTGATTATTAACCTGAATTTTGTAAGGGAGTAATAAAAACAGACAATAGGGATCTTTGGCCGTTTTTTTCTCTTGTACGAATGAAATTATAAGCTTTGGTATTATAACCACTAAATATAATTTATGTTGTGTAGATCAACAGTTTATAATCTTATTTTATTAACTAGAGATTTAAAAAAGTAAAAAAGAAGTTATTTAGGTGGTTTAAAATATAACTAGTAACGACACTATTTCGAACAGCCCGACATTTTCCATTGCCAATTCAAGAATAACTAACTCACTACAAAAGCATTACCTATTTTTAATCCTGCGGTCTGATAGTTTCTGCAAACAATCGAGACACTTATAACACTTTTTTCACTTTACTGGAACACGATAGAAGAAACAAAAATAAAATCAACCGTTTTTACTAGCTTCGATTTCCGACAATTCCTATTCAAAACATTTCGTTAATCATTTTTTTTTTTTTTTTTTTTTTTTTTTTAACAGTAAGAATTATTTACAAACAGTTTAACAAAAACTTTCAGTAAATGTGTTGATGATGAATAAAACTTGAAGAAGACAGCACTCAGCAGCGTTGCTTCCATGTCATCGTTTGGTTATAGTTGATGAAGGGTTTCTTCTTGGTCTTGGTGACGTACAATTTTTTTTTTCTTTTTATACGGATGAAGTGAATGAAGGTGGAAAAGGAGCGAATGAAAACGTGATACTGATGATCTGTGTAACTGATGATAGAAAATTTATTAGATGATTAATTTTAGATTAATGAGAGTTAGCAAGATTTAGTTTATTAATAAATAAGAGTTGACAACCGCAGTATAATTTTGTGTTTTTGATCTTAAAAGGATGGTTAAACATTTTTGATCAGGTAAAACGGAATGGAAGATCTAATATTCTCGCCTTCTTGAGTCTTTGGTGTTCAATATTGTCATCGAGAAGATTTATAGCCAAATGATTGGAATGAGTGTCCAACTTGGTTAAATACTTTTCACTCCGACTGCTAATTTCTTCTCCCACCGTAGGTATGCCCAGGTCATGATGGAGTACTTCATTAGGCACATACCAAGGTGCACAGCATATAAGTCGAAGAAACTTCGATTGGAATCTTTGTAATATTTCTACATTAGATGTACTTGCTGTGCCCCAGAGTTCAATTCCATAACTCCAAACTGGTTTTATCATCACCTTGTACAGTGTCAATTTATTTTCCAAAGACAACTGTGATCGCCTCCCAACAAGCCAATATAGTTGTCGTAATTTGAGTCCAAGTTGTTTCCGTTTGGTCCATATATGTTTTCTCCACGTCAATCGCCTGTCTAGATAGATGCCCAAGTATCTCACATCATCTGAATGTGGAATTACGTTGTTGCGAAACGTTACTGGTGAACATGATTCTCGTTTCATCGTAAAGGTTACGTGTGCAGACTTCTGTTCATTTACTTTGATCCTCCATTTTTGGCACCAGTCTTGAATGTCATTTAGATGTTGCTGTAGTTTTTCAGAAGCGTGGACTGGGGAGGCATCAGATGCAATAATAGCAGTGTCATCGGCAAAAGTTGCTGTTGTTACATGTTCATTTACAGGAATATCTGCTGTAAATAGCGTATATAGAAAAGGACTTAAAATGCTACCTTGAGGTACACCTGAACGAATTAGGTGCAAGGTCGATAACTCATCATCAAATTTCACTTGGAAAAAACGATCGGTTAAGAATGATTTTAGAATAGGAAAATAATTATGATCCAGGTTTAATTTAATTTTGTGTAGAAGAGCTAAATGCCATACCTTGTCAAAGGCCTGAGCTACGTCTAAGAAGACGGCTGAGCAAAATTCCTTTTTTTCTAAGGTATATCGAATTTGGTTAACTATCCGATGTTCATCCCAGGTCATACAAAATTTCTCTTAATAAACAATCTTTTATATGGGGCTTTATATTATTAACACTAAATATATAATAAACAGCCGAAAAAAAATTAATAGTCACCTCAGAGTATTACATAATCGAGATATCTTCCGTCTCTCTCGGAGACATCATCACGAACACGATTACACAAATCAAACAAAACACATAACATACATAAATCACATCGGTCGAAGACCACGTCAATCAACTCAATTTAACTGTTTACAGCCTATATGGCCGAATAGTCACGCGTGATATGGTTACATGGTATGCGTTTTATGTATGTTATGTGTTTTGTGTGATTTGTGTAATCGTGTTCCTGATGATGTCTCCGAGAAACGAAAGATATCTTAATTACTATGTAATACTCTGAGGTTAGTATTATATACAATTTTGTTTTGTTTGGCTGTTCATTATATACGAGTATGTTCGTATTTAGAGTATGCAAACAAAGGAAATAATGTTTAATAAAATAATATTCTGCTCATAAAAGAGAGGTGGAATGTCAAATTATTTGCACTCAATCTATTAGTTGCAGGGCTAAAATAGTTCTGTTTCTTGTCACATGACCAGCCAATTAAATGACTGAATCATTTAAGAACAGAAGAGGCAGAGGTGTAAAAGACACTAATCAAATTTATCTCCTCTGAAAGTAATGAATTTCATTATGCAGCCAGACCATGTGGTGAATGACGTGAAGGTGTCATCTTCAGAGTGGAAAATATGTGCTTTTCAGAAGGCCCGGCATGCTGATAAGCATACTTTTCCACTCAGTGAGGAAGGCAATCAATCGTAAACCACCTCACTACTCGTTTACTTAGTAAAACCTCTACAGGTTCAAACCAACCTTTTGGCTGATGACCAAAACAACAAAATATTATTATTAACAATCTATATATAATATATCTACTATATGGGGCGGAGACCCTGGACATAAGTCGTGAAGGATTAAAGTCTAAGCCGGCTACCCAAAAAAAGCATAATTTGAAAGATTCTGGGACCCAAGTGGACTTCGAGTGCCACCTCAGGAGCAACAACGAGGTGTACCGGCATCTGAAACCTCTTACAACGCCCTTCAGACGCCGATGACTGGCTTTCTATGGCCACATCGTCCGCAGTACTAATTCTCCTTCAAATACATCCACACCCAACTGGCTCAGTACAAGAACCCTGACAAGTGAGCACTAGCCGTACAGACCGATATGTCTACGAAGAATTTCTTCCAGGCAGACATCTGGGACCGCCTCACATATTGCCAGAAGATCAGGCGGACGGTATACGTGAAGGATGGGGTTGGGCCTCGGAGTCGGACGGTCCGCACCGCGAAACAACTCAGCTGAACGCTCTGAGAACTGCGGTCCCAAGAAACCATAGGACTCCAAAGAAAAACAATCTCTTCCCTCAACCATTTCTAGAATCTCAAGGTGCAATGTTACAATACTCTTATTTTTTAGCTTGTATACTACACTAAGATTTAATTAGAGTAGTCAAATTTTTTTAAACGAATTAAAAAGATTATAAACAAAACAGAAATTTACAAAAAGTAGAACAAAATTTGTCATTTATTCCGTGCACACATAAAATTTTCTTTAACCAATACTTTTAAATATTTATTATTTTAATAGAATTTTAATCCTGTTTTACAAAACCGGATAAAAATCCTTGTGAAAAGATTGTTACACATTTTTCAGCACAAGATAAATGAATAATTCTTTTGTTAACAGCCAGTTAACATAGATTCAATCTAGTGAGATAACTAACGTAAAATCAGAATTAGGATTAAATATTGAAGTTATAATCAAGGAGGTTAAGTAGAGATTAAGTTAAGTTAGAGGTTAAGCCGAGCCAATTCCTAAGTAGTGATAACAATAATTTGGCTAATTATTACAGGATTTGCAACTAATTTATTAAGATCATCTCAGAAACAAGTAATATCTATAAATAAACTCCAATAATAGGATGGAATTAACAAGTCAAAATAATAATGAAAAGTGATAAGAAAATTTAAAGGGCGTTTTACTCAAATTTTTATAAATTGTAGGTCATGGAATAGCAGAAGTTAGAAACGTAAACAATTAATAAACATTTTTATGCTTTGATTGCAGAAATGGGACAATTTTGTGCATTATAAAAAGGATAAATACAATTTTTTTAAATTGTAATGGACATTTTCAAAATGCTTTTGATGTAGAGGGTCATTAGCGACGACGTTGGGGTGTAACTGTGCGTAATGAAGGTGAAATGATTTTTTTGTAACGTATGAAAATATGTCGTGCCTGAGTGGGATTCGAACCCAGGACCGCATGATGAGAGGCGAGCACGTTACCAACTACGCCAATGTGGCCGAATATATATTTTTGTACATTAGAGAGCAGACGAATAATAAAAATGTAAACAATATAATAGACCTTAAAATAGAGAAATTAAATTTTTATGCTATGTTGTATTAGAGAAATATTTCAAAGGCTTCAGTCCAAAATGCTGCATATCATCACAGATTTGCCTTGGTACGTAACCAATTCTATAAAACACAGAGAGACGAACACTATCATACGAATAAATAAAGAAATTTTGCACTAGTTACCAGACACGACTTGAAAATCATGAGAATCCAGAAACTATCTGCTAGACAACCGTGAAATAAACAGGAGACTACACATATATACAATCTATAGATTTATTTTGATATCAGGGGGTATTACTCACAATTAATAATAGTCTATTCACAACATATCTACTCATAGTTCTATAAGAACAGATCGTGGATTAACAGTAATCAAAGAAAACAAAAAATGAACAAGTAGAAATATTTATAATTTGTATTTTCATTGTACTTCTGCAAATAAAGGCTATGTATTATTATTATTAATTTTTTTTATAGGTATAGATAGCCTACTGAAGTCACGAGATTGCCTTTAGCATATGGATGGGTTGTGACGAAGGGAAGTGAAAATTTTACAGTGCTGCCAACCCCAACAGTGAGACATTACTCGTACATTTCACTACCGAGCAGTTTCTACATACCATATGTAAGCTGTGGTTTATTCCGAGAAAATGTTTTCTTCATAAACCTTATAAGAGATAAATGTGACCTGTAATATTGCCTGTAGCTTAATTACACGACTAGAAATTTTTGATTTACTGTAAATACCAGCTACTTTATTCCATTGAAGCAAACTTTTCTATGAATGAATAGCCTTCTTTACTATTGCTGTCACCGGCGTCTTCACTATCAGTCTCACTATTATCTACCTCACCGTTTCATTTTTTTACCAGGTGTCAACAAAACTGTTGAAGAATAGCTTCTTCACGTCTTTAATTTCCTTCTTTATTTTTCGAATTGTGGAAAGAGAAATATCACAGTAGTTAGCCACTCGCTCATTGATTTTGTTAAAAGGTAGGGAAAGGCATTTTTGTTTAGCTTCTATTTCATAGCATTTTATTACACTTCATATAGATTTTGTTCAGTACTGAGTATAGTCCAACCACGTTTTCGAGGAACTAACATTTCTGCTTACGGTAACAAACAGTTATATTCGTACAGTTAACCTACAAAATGTTCCGTGATATACAGTACATGCTCTGGGTAAAGTATAAGTTGCTATGTTTGTGTACTGAAATTAAAGCAGTCGATGCTTTTCCCCCTTTACCCCTCGTTGCAAACAAGGGCAAACTCGTGACTCAGGTAATTATATCTCGCCCTCTTCTCGCCAACAAAGTAAACTATATATTGAACCTGAACATCAAAACAGAACTTTAATAAATCAGTAATATATTGTATTAGTAGATCATGCTGTCTTTTCATTGCATTCGAGTACTTGTGTTAGTAAAGTAATCTTACGAGTAACGCGTAAATGTTGTTGTAGACATTGCGAGCAGAGGGAAATTACAGAGGATATGAAATGTCGTATACGCATAAAAACAGTATTTAATAAAGTTATTCCTATTTTCAAGAGTTACAACTTAAATCTTGTAACAAAAATGAGGCATTTAAGATGTTCTGTCTTTTCTGTGCTCGTAAACGGTGTAGAGTCCCGGATCTTGGATAAAACTATCACAAGGAAAGTGGAGGTTATATGAAATACGGCTGAACAGATGAATGTTGAGAGGCACATGGACTGCTCGGATGCCAAATATAGAGATTCTCAGGAGACTGAAGAAAGACGTGGAAATCATCCAGTATCAAGTGTAGGAAGCTCCAACATTTTGGACATATCATGCGGAATGACTCACGACATTTTTTACTACAAGACATTCTGCACGGAAAAATATATGGAAAATGAGGAACAGACAGAAGAAGGATGTCGTGGCTTCGAAATCTGAGAACTAGTTTAAGAAACAGCTAAGAAGAGCTGTTTTGCAGTGCAATGAACAAAGTAACAATAGTTGCTATGATGGTCGTCAACATTCGGAACGAATAGACAGACATCAGAAGAAGAAGAACGCGTAGACAATGCCGTCGCGAAATAGTGTGGCTAAATCCATCAACCTCTGAGCCCACAATGATATGACGCATAGCGTAGTATAAACGACAATCACATTTCCAGTGGTGAAAAATCTAAAACATACATTTGGACGTTGACCTATATAAGAATGTAGGTTAAACCTTTATCGGTATAATTATTATATAAATGTAATTTTATTACCCAATCCCCGTAGTAAATCTAAAAAATACTAAATTTAAATTATTATACTCTGATATGATTTTCGGTAGCTTTTATAAACAATGAAACAAACCAATTACATTATATAAAAATATAGAACGGAATAATATTTTATGAAAGAGAGAAAAACAAAAGCATAAATTATATGAAGAATGAGATAGAAACTGAGAGGGAAGTAAGAGAGAGAAAGCACATGCTACATTACGGAAATGATAAAAAATAAGGTTTACGTTACTAAAAAACAGTGAAGTCTTTTATAATTACGTTAGCCGCAATTGAGTTCTTATATGGAAACTCCTGGTGGATTGTTTTAACCACATAAGTTAAGTGGTGGAGCGCGAAAAATTTCATTAAAAAAAATATTATCTCCTCCCCTATGTTTTCTTTTCATTGTTGTTAATTTAAATATTACATTAAAACCGTTTTCATTACGAATGTTTTTTTTATGTATTCAACTTGTATTTCCCTTCCTGTTTTACTCTTTCATTCTTTTATGCTATTACATAAATTTCATTCAAAAGAAAGAAGGAAGGAAAGAAACTTGGGATTATATTAATAAAAAGCAAGAATATTTTTACAGTTTTGTGAAATTTTAGTAAACAGTATTTATAAAGATATTATTTACGAATGTTATCATCTTTAATGTGTAAATAAAAATTATTCTACACTTATATTAAATAACTAGCGGACCCGTACTCGCTTCGCTTCGTCAACTAAAAATGTTGTTCCTACAATAAAAACGAAACTAATAAAAACGATTGAGATGATTTTTTTTCTTCAGTAATATAGACTATATTATTAAAAACGAACTTGCTACAAACTTTACTAACGATAGGAATATTTCTTTTATAAGATCATGGAAAATCATGAAGATCATCATATGAAATGCGGTATACCAGAAGCCTGTATTTATTGATTTATTAAAAATTAATAAGCCATTTCTTACTTTTAAAATTGTGATGTAAAAGTATTCATTAGGATTTAAAGAAACAAGTACAAAACTTTCAATCAGAAACAGGTTTGTGAAAAGGTAATAGAAGGTCCTTTCGAGGCACTACGCAAAGCGTCCGTCACAATCTGGCAACGTAGAAGTATATCTCCACCGTTTAACGAATTAATTTTTTCATCGCGGAAAGGCCTTCAAGGACGACGCAAATGACACCTCATGCAGCCTCCTTCTTTCTCTTCCAGAAGTTTTTCATCCTCTCCGACTGTTTGGCTCTCCTTTCATCAGTCCATTCTCCCCTGTTAAGATTCCTCCCTTCATCCACAAATAACCTTCAGTCCAAAAATTTTGTTTCTGTATTGTTCTCAATCTAAGCAGTCTTTTTCTGTAATGTTAAACTTCTTGAGTTCTCCCTTCATCTGTTTAACATAGCCACCCTGACCCTTGTAATTTCAGAGTTTATTTAAAATTTGGATGTTAAATCTTGACTGATTCATTCGGATCATATGCTCAAAAAAATTCAATCATAGTTTTCTTAATTTTACTTCCATGTTTACAATTCTATTGTACTCGTATTTTTCTTCAGTTGATCTCATTCTGTAACCTTGCTGTGTTCTTCTCGGACCATAAATCCTTTTTAAAATCCGTTTTTCCATCTTCAGTAAATTTTCCATTCCAGTTGTACTCGCAGTTTCCAAGCCGCACAAGATGACTGCTTTTACCACTGTGCTATAATGCCTTATCTTTACATTTATTAAAAGGTTCTTTTTCTTGTAAATACTCCTTGTGCAGAAGTTCAGTTGTTACAATTTTTGTTTCTTGGTCTCAATCACCAGTTGATCTGTTCCATTTCTACGAATGGAATTTATTTATTAATTTTTTTTGCTTTCACGACCTCTTAGGATCACGTTAGGCCTATTTCTGGGCCAGTCCATACTTTAATTGGTTCTTCTTATTCCCGAGGCGTATAAGTTGTTTTATTCTTGATTTTTTCCTTTTCATCAAGATCTTTTTTAGGCGTTCCGATCTTTGATGCCTGTCCTTGTCCGAATACACCCTGTTGGAATACTTTCTAGTTTTAGGCTCAAACATTATCATATTAGTTTTAATTACCTCGTCGTATTTTCCAGATTTTGTAATCATATCCTCCCTTGAAATTCTCAACTCTTCCATGTTCTGTTAGAGTTAGTTTATCCATTTCGGTTTTGTTGTTTTTCCCAGTAAAAGTTAATTGTTGGTTAGCAAGTCTGGAATTTATTTTATTATAAAGAAAATTATGTTAAAAAGCCACCAAAAATGGTCAAGGAATGAGTAAGAACATTTACCGATTGAGAAGTTCTTATACGGCTTACCACAACGTCAAGTCATCACAATACTTAAAATTACACAGTTTATAACATTATTTTTTATAGAGATGTAAACGCCTTCGGTATTGTCATGACAGTTACAGAAATCTAAATGTAAATCTAAATATGTATCAACATATATATATGCATATTCAGTTAGTGTAAATTTTATTCATAATAATGTATATTTTTATTACTCCGATTAATTGACGAATATTTAAAAAGATGGGGGATGAATTTAGGGGAAAATGTGTGAGAATACCCATTAATGAATTGCGTGAAATGTCGTAATTACTTCTGACCTTGTAAAGATTTTAACGGATGAGTACAAAAGAGGGGTGAACGTATATGTTATTTATTGGCGTAGTAATTAATCTTTAGTATGGTTTTTCTTTTCTGTTCCTTTTTTGTTATCATCCATTACTCCCCATGTCGTTTTCCTTTTTCTTTTCTTTTGAAACCGTAGTGGATCACTTGAGTCAATTTCTGGGCACTCTCTTCTGATTCTTTTCTTTGATTTTCCTCCAGTATTCTTTTATTCTGGCAGATCTTCTTTGCCTTTCTGCTTCTTAAAAGATCACTTTCCTACTTCCTCTTTTATCTACTTTTCCTTAATCTAATATTTTAATCTTTTAATAGTTTCAGCTGTTCGGTTTTATATTCTAGATCTTCGGCGGCGAAGCCTAATTCTTCCATATCACTTACTTCCTTAATTACTTCCTCATCTCATTTTTGGTGTTTTTTTTTCTTTATTAGTTACTTTCTTGATTTCTCTTAACCATATTACTTCTGTCTTCTTCTGGTAGCGTTTTCTGACTATTTGGTTTGTGGTTCTATCTTTGGGTGTTCTGATTATATTATTTCCAAAGAAGGATATCATTTTTCCCTTTATTAAACGGTAAAGTAAACTTAGTTCACATTTGGATAAATAATTTTAAATAACTATTAGATAATTGAACATGATTATAGGTTAATAACTTCGTACAAAATTTACATTATTACTAATGTTTTTTATATTTCTTAGATAATTTTACAATAAAGTATGATAACCTGTAAGTAACTATTTTTTAATACAGAAAAATCTACAATCTATTCTTAGTAAAATAAGTAGATTAGTTTTCTATGCCATACCTCATGATCGAAGAAAACCTCCAATGGGGGTGAAGTGTAGTGAATCGTTAACCAATGGTGTCATCCGGCTAAACTCAGCCGCGTGCGAAACGTTTAAATTTAAATGAAAAACTATTTAATAAATCAGAATTGCTACTGAAAACTGTCACTACAAGTTAAGAAAACGAAATGTCCTAGAGAACGAAATTGATTTTATTAAAAATATTATTGCTCAAATAAAAAATTTTTGACTATTATGAAAATAAATTTTTAAAATTTAAATTTTGAAAAAAATATTTAGTTATATCTTCTTTAGTTAGAAGAAAAACCTTACCACTGATTAAGACGAAATGATTGATAAAGATGTTAGAATAATAAAATGTTTAACAGATTATTATTTACAGTACATGTGGTAGGTCTGGTATTCAAATACCCACAAGGACGCCTCCATAGCAGTAGTTAGCGCATTGGCCTGCCACGCGGAAGTCCCGGGTTTGATTCCGGGCCAGGGTCTGAATTTAAAATCGTATCAACTGCTTGGTCATTAACGACTACGGTGGATTATGTAACATTAACTGTGGGATTTCACACGTAAAAATTTTCAGACCCCAGCCGGGAATCGAACCCGGGACCTTAGCGTGGCAGGCCAATGCGCTAACTACTACGCTACGGAGGTGGCCAGTTTGTTTTTTTATAGCACGAACAATATTCTAGAGGAGAATAATAATAATTAGGTTTTTCAATGTCGGCCGCATTGGCGTAGTTAGTAACGTGCTCGTCTCTCATCATGCGGTCCTGGGTTCGAATCCCACTCAGGCACAGCATATTTTCATACATTACAAAAAATCATTTCATCATTAATATTATATCAATATTATTTCATCATCCAATGTGTACAAAGTTACACCCTAACGTCGTCGCTAATGACCGTTGCAGTTGATGCGACGTTAAATAAATAAATTTAAAAAAAACTAATTAGGTTTGCTTACTGTATCTCTAATGCGTGAAGAATCTTTCCGATGGAAGAACTCCGTCGAATGTTTTATTTTGTCTTTTCTGTTCTTAATACTTTGAAAATAGGTTTGTGGGATGGCCCGTTAAAGTCTTTGGATGTCGTCTGAATTGTCTAAAAGTGAGATAGCCAGATGATTTTTAGGCCTATTTCTGTACACCAAAAGTAAAGGGTACCAAGTCACAATTTGATAATTTTACAGGAGAGCTAAATGAATGTTTTTTCCAAAATGTTTTATCATACACTTTTTTTAATTAATTTTTTAAAACTTAATTTATGGGATTTTATTAGTAATTTAAGGCTCTTTAATACCCATTTCTCAATTCTTTCATAGTTTTTGAACACTGGACTTTGTAACTTATACCTCTACAACAAAATTTTTTTAAATCATTCATGCCTTTAAGGCAAAGTACTATTTACATAAGTCTGTGAGATGTTTCGTGGAACCATACTACAAATTAGGTGAGATTTTGTTTTTGTTTTCTTGGTTTAATGTCCGACTGCTCTGCAATTACTGCTAATGCAGACGATGAAGGATGAAATGATTTTTGTAACGTATGAAAATGTGCCGTGCCTGAATGGGATTTGAAACCAACGCATGATGAAAGGCGAGCACGTTACCAACTACGCCAATATAGGAGGTGAAAAACACAAGTGGACATGGTGCTTGTGAAAGTCTAATAACATTAGGTACCATTTTACACTATCAGAGGTATAAAGCACTGTGTGTACTTGGTGCCTGAGAAATTGATAATAATGCAAAGTAAAAAGCTACATGCCCATAGACTTAGAGTGCTCTTCACCTTGGTATTATAATGTGAAATCGTGTATAATTAAGGTGTAGGATACCTCTGAAAAGAGCATAAAAAGTTATAATAAACCATGTAAAAAAGTCAATATTAAAAAACTGGACTTAGTGCCCTGTACGTCCGGTGTACAGATTGGAATCGAGTCTTCTTTGGTATTTTGTATGAAATGTGTAAATCCTAAGTCATGTTAGTTTTTTAGAGTAATTCTATTTTACATTTAATATATGATGAGTAAATTTAATTTTAGTTTGAATATAATATTGCTTATATAATTTTTTATTAATTTTATAGTTGTATATACGTAAACCCATCATATCTTTACTATTACTCAGCAGATCCATTAAGAATTGTACCACATTAAATTAAGAATAATACAACTTAAAAATTGTGCAAACATTTGCTTGGAGTGACCCAGGGAAACTTAGAAAAACGTTATAAAAGATTATACTAAATATTAACGAAATTACCATTAGTTCTACCATACAGGACAAGACGTTGCAGCGATATTTGAAGCAACCGAATAAAGACTGAAGTACCAGGACTGGAAGCTACACTACGTAGTCTTTTAACTTATATTAATTCATAGACTTGAAGTGTTGGACAATTTTATAAATGGTTTAACCCTTCGGGGACTATTGAAAAATATATCCACCAAAAAATCTTTCCCACAGTTGTTTTGCTGATATATCTGCATACGGTTTTGAATGATAATGGTCGTTTATAAACCCGCACGTTTACAAATTAAATCAAAAATGCATTTGACTAAAACTTGAACCTTCGGACACTGGGTTGATAGCACCGCCTGCTAGTGTTTCCTGGCTGTCACAAGGTTCCTAATCAGTCGTTATTTTGTTTCCCGTCTGACTGTTACCCAATTGCTGCTAATGCGGAAGGTGAGAAGGATGATAAATGAAGATGAGTGACGAAAAAATTCCAGATCTGACCGGGAATCAAACCGGCACCCCCGCGTAGAAGCCAGTTGTGCTAACCACTACGCCAACGGACCGGCCAATATCAGTCGTGCTTCCTCTATCTATACTAATAATTATATAAAGACAAAGCGCGTTTTTTTTGTGAAGGCTAATCTCCAAAACTACTCAACGGATTTTCATGAAATTTTGTCAGCATATTCTTATTTATATTCACCGCAACAACTTTTTTTAAATTTTCAAAAATGACAACCCTAAGGGCCCTAATGAAGATTTTCATAAATATGTTTTTGTGTGTCTACATATGTGTGTACGTATTGGTGTTAAAGTAGATGAAGGGGTTTGATGATTTCAAGAGACGTACATGGGGGAATTTATCAAAATGTTGTATGTGTGTGTGTGTGTGTGTGTGTGTACGTTGGAGAATACAGTCGATTAAGTAGCTGCACTATAGTGCACGCCACGAAAAAAGCCGTTTTGTTAGAAGAGCTGTATTTCAAAAATAACTAAACGGAAAAATTTGAACGCTACACCAAATTAAAGTTTGTTCAATAATATTTACGTGTGTCATGTTCGTCTAATTTAATCACATAATATTTCTTTAAACAATCGTTGTACTCGTAGATTTATTTTCTTCTTTTATCTTGCATTTTAACGTTGAAATATTATTTTTTAATTACGGATATATCCGCATCCATTATTATTGAGTAAAAATGAAGAGAAAAATATGTGGTGAAATTTTCGTCAATTCTGAGGCTTTAAAAATATTTCTCAATCCAGGAAAAATTTTTCTAAAAAAAATTGATGCCAAACATAATAGACCAGAATAATGGTTGGCATCAATTTTTTTGTAAACCAAAAACTTTAATGCGTCAGTGACAGGAAACTTAATTCCGTTCTCGAAGTTAAGTATGACAATACTGAACTAAAAATTTCAGTTAAAAAGTTTTGATAGACGAAAATGTGTGGACCGCATCCATTATTTATTGAGTAAAAATGAAGAGAAAAATATGTGGTGAAATTTTCGTCGATTCTGAGGCTTTAAAAATAATTCTCTATCCAGGAAAACATTTTTCTAAAAAAAATTGATGCCAAACATAATAGACCAGAATAATGGTTGGCATCAATTCTTTTGTAAACCAAAAACTTTAATGCGTCAGTGACAGGAAACTTAATTCCGTTCACGAAGTTAAGTATGACAATACTGAACTAAAAATTTCAGTTATTAAGTTTCGATAGACGAAAATGTGTGGACACGCGTCTTAATCTCAGAGTTATCGCAAAGAATGAAATTAAATTAACTTAATTGTACGTACGTTACCAAGGTAATCACATAGATACAGGGCCCGTTACTAATGGTAACGAATTTTTAAATCGATAAATTTTTGGGCGCTGAATCCGAATATGAATATATTTTTCTCCAGAAATCACCATAAAATTAGTTATAAGCTCTTTTCTATCATGTACCGACATAACCTCATTTTTTCGTAAACATTTCAATTTTGCCAATTTATTCGAAATTCATTTACACTAAGTGAAAATTAAAATGTCCCTATTTTAACTAATTTTACCTATTGATCAAAGATGTATAATTAAATAGTTGTATATTGACGAAATTGCTAACCGAATAACATGTTACCTGTTAAAATACTGTGACGTCATTACAACCTGCATGAAAATATCAAAATGCGTATACGACCGATAACCTTTCATTTAAAACTGCAAATAACAACCAATAACCTTTAGGACTGATTTTTATAAAAAAATTAGCTTGTAAAAACCACATAATAACCACTAACCTTATTATGAGTAGGTTATCAGTTGTGTGTTTATAACTGCGTATAATAACCGATAACCTACTCACCATTTACTAACTAATCAAGGTTAGATAAATTTTCAGTGTACAATAACCTTTAATTTAAAACTGCATATGATAACCAATAACCTTATTATGGATACGTTATCGGCTGTTCAGTGGATTTATAACTGCCTATAACAACCGATAACCTACTCACCATTTACTAACTAATCTTTTTTTAACTATTTTATTTTATTTTTATTTATTTTTCTGTGTACCTTGGTAAGTGCCTAATGAAGTACTCCATCATGACCTGGGCGTACCTACGGTGGGAGAAGAAATTAGCAGTCGGAGTGAAAAGTATTTAACCAAGTTGGGCACTCATTCTAATAATTTGGCTATAAATCTTCTCGATGACAATAACGAAAATCAAAGACTCAAGAAGGCTAGAATATTGGATCTTCCATTCCGTTTCACCTGATCAAGAATGTTTAACCATCCTTTTAAGATCAAAAACACAAAATTATATTGCGGATGGTCAACTCTTATTTATCAATAAACTAAATTTTGATAACTCTCATTAATCTAAAATTAATCATCTAATAAATTTTCGATCATCAGTTACACAGATCATCAGTATCACGTCTTCATTCGCTCCTTTTCCCACCTTCATTCACTTCATCCGTATAAAAAAAAATTGTACGTCACCAGAACCAAGGAGAAACTCTTCATCAATTATGACCAAACGATCACACGGAAGCAACGCTGCTGAGTGCTGTCTTCTTCAAGTTATATTCATCATCAAAACATTTACTGAAAGTTTTTGTTAAACTGTTTGTAAATAATTCTTACTGTTAAAAAAAAAAATTATTTTTCAACTGTATAGAAAACAATCAGCAAAATTGTTCACAACTAAATTTTAAAAAAACCAACTGCGGTAATAGCTTTGAGGAGGACACCACCCAGCGATAGCTTTCCAGAGAACGATAATTGGGTTCATTCTGAAATTGTATTTTTGTGTACGTAATAAATGTTACAGTTGCGTTAATGTATCATGTCTCTACTCCATCGGCGTTTCAGTCGTCTTTGTGCGATTTTTGGTAGGTCTGCAGAATTCATATTGCATATTAAGGGATTTTTATGATTTGAAGTTTGTCTCTGAACCTGCGGTACAGTTTTAGATATGTGTCGTTGTTGTAAGGAACTAACTAATCAACGTTAATTTTCGGTGTACACCATTATGTGGTAGGAAGTGATGACGTCATAGGTTTATGGTTAGTTTGAAATGTTGTAAATCATTAATAAATATATATTTTTTAATGATTAATAAATTAAATTTTTAAATATAACGACATTGTTAATTGGTTGTGAACATTTATGCGATAATAAAAGGTAAAAAATCCGCACAATTAAAATATATTATACGAAAAAGTGAGGTAATATCGTTAAATTATATCGGATTCAGCGCCCAAAAAGTATTGATTTAAAAACAAAATCGTTAAAAGTCGTAGAAAAGTTTTTTCTTATACAAAAAACTTTTCTAACAAATCTCAAACGTTATTTTGTAGGAACCAACATAATTTAAACGTACATCAATTGATTTAAAAGTGAGCGTTAAAATTGTTGCCCCATTAGCGTTTGTTCTTCAAGTGCTTTACAACAAATTTAAATGAATTCACTGAAGTACTTCAGTTCATTTTCATTACTATTGTAAAATTAATGAGGTTGAAACTCGCAACTTAAATTTCTATAAATCTATCATAATTTTCATGAATATTCCTTTAGAAATTGTGATATTTTTGAAGAATATTCTGTAACGCCGCTCTGAAATGGTTTTTTTAACAAGTAGTTACTGTAACTACGGAATAAAAATATGAATTTCTTAAGATATAATTCAATGAGAGAGTTAATTATAAAATTAAACTATATAATTTGATTTTTTTCATAACAATACTTAAAATATCAATAATGCGCTTGATTTACTTGTTCCTAGGCAATAAAAAAAAACAATTTTCTTAATGGTCACTTTTTTATTAAGTTAATGGAGAGGATTGACAACCGCGTTTAAAAATTATCTGTTTTTAAAGTTATGGACTAAGCTGTACAGCCAGATTTTTAAGTTACTGAATAGGCTGTGATAATTATAAGACTTGAAATCATAGGAGATTTTATTCAGTACAATGAGAAGTAGAACGGATTTAGCCTATGTCACCTGGTTGAAAATTAGGTCTAGTCTCTTGCAAAATTTTTACTTTACGTAAGGATAAATGACATTTAATTTTATCAATAACAGGGTCTGGCTGTACAATGAAATCCAATACTTCAGAGGATATAACTCTTAGTAGTGATAATGATATCTTTATCTATATCGTTTATTAAATTCTAAATCATTCATAAAAATGACAGTGAACGAAAATAAAATCTATTTTTTTAGTCCTGAAATCAGCAAATAATATCAGATTTTACCTGCATAACATGGACTTAAATTCGGTTGGTATAATAATAATAATATATTATTAAACCGTACGGATGTAGTACAAACCATTAGAGAAACGGTTAAAACTTCTCAATGAAACGTACTTCAAAAAAATAATCACTGACTGCAAAGAATACAAAATCTAAACATAACGGCAATCTGAACGCTAAAAACCTGTTGTGTAAGGGATGCGTGGCTAAAGACAGTAATATTGTCCTAACGAAATTACTACTTTTAGCTCTTGATAGTGTAAGTTTTCATTCCCTTATAAATTAAAGGGATACAGCGAAGGTTCTAATTCGTTATATCCCAATCCAAAATGCTAGTAAATGCCTAATACCTTCCAATGTTTTGTAATTAATACGAATAAAATAAAACAACAAACTTTAAAACAATCCGTACCTGAAATTTTTATGTTTTTACTCAGTGTGATACGAGGTTCCAAACAAAGTCATCATCTTTCATTTTACTATAGATACCGAGTGTTCAGTACAGACGTTTAAAACGCCTGTGGCCATGGGATATTCTTGGTCAATTATAGAACTGTAGTGATGACTCCAAGTCCAGCAAGTAAGTCAAGTTTTGGAACCATTAGCGGGATATTTAGAAATTGAATAATTACAATTAATTATTAAACTTAGAACTGTTAACAGACGCACAATTATATTACTTCAATTAAATTATTTATAAACTTAAGTTTAAACTAAATTTGACAAGTAAGACAATGGCCTTAACAAATCAAAACAAAAAATGATTTACCAGTGCACAAACACTTGATATCACCTGTACGTACACATAATATTAACGTAACAGAGCCGGTAACCTACTATTTCGATTGGCCCAACAACGCTTTCCATTCACAATTAAATTACTGACTAACTCACTACAAAGACACTTAACTGTTTTTATACCTGCGGTCTAATAGTTTTCTGAAAGATCGAGACCCTTGTAACACTTTTTCTATTTTATTGGAACATAGTAGAAGTAATTAAATTAAAACAAACGTTTCCACTAGTTTCGATCTCCTAAAACTCTTATTCAAAACATTTCATTAATCGCAATCCATTTTCTTACTTCATTGCAATTCACCCCATACAATAAACAATCCATTTCTAGAACATCGGTGTAAAATGTTAATATATCATAATAATAGAAATAAAGTTTTAATAAAATATTATAGTTTAGGTTATCAGCCAAAATGCTGGTTTGAACCTCTAGAGACTTTACTAAGTAAAACGAGGAGTGAGGTGATTTACAATTACCTTCCTCACTAAGTGGAAATGTATGATTAGCAGCATACCAGGTCCTCTGGAAATCATCTTTTTTCCACCCTAAAAATTACACCTTAACTTCATTCACCACAGGGTCTGGCTGTATGATGAAATTTATTAATTTCAGAGGAAATAAATCTGACTAATGTCTTTTACACCTTTACCTCTTCTGTTCTTCAATGTTTCAGTCATATAATTGGCTGACCATGTGGTAAGAAAAAGAACTTTTTTTTGTAGCCCTGTAACTAGCAGATCGAGTGCAAAAATTTAACACTCCATCTGCCTGTTATAGGCATAAAATGTTACTAAATTAAAAATTTGTGAAATAGGCTACTTATGATAAACTAAAAAAATGAAACCAACATTTTGAGAGAACTAAATTTTCGAAATTATTGTTTTGAAAATTGTATAATACAATAATATTAAAATATTAAAATATATTTTTATATTATATATTTTAATATTAAAAATATTAAAAATTTGTGAAATAGGCTACTTATGATAAACTAAAAAAATGAAACCAACATTTTGAGAGAACTAAATTTTCGAAATTATTGTTTTGAAAATTGTATAATACAATAATAATTTTTATTTAATTAATTATTGTGATATTATTATTATTTAACAATTATTGTATAATACAGCATATAACTACTACGCAGGTAATGATAAATAGATTGAAAATCAGACAAAACACAAAACTGTAAATAAATTAATTTCACTGGATAATCAAAACTATTAAACTGTTTCTAATGACGTCCTATCGGGTAAAATTATTAGGTACATTTGAATATTAATTAAATGCTTTTATAAATAGATAAATTACATTAATATTTAGATAAGTTTATCTATTTCAGAACATTTGGTCAAAATTTTGATTTATGCATTGTAATCTCTGTAATTGTGTACTACTAGAAATATGATAGTGTTGTTAAATAGGCGTGATGAAGTGTATATGTATTTGGTAGAGGCTAGTAGATATGAATACGGATAAAAGCACAACTGAAAGGAAAATGTGGGGTGAGTTAGATATATCTAAATAAGCTGGTCTTTAATTATGTCCATGAATGGACGGATTTAAATGTAATTAGTAAAATGAGGGATTAACTTTCAAAATTGGATTTATTCATTGAATTTTTCTCTTTTAATTCAAAAATCCTCTTTACGGAAAAAAGAAAAATGTAGGTGTATTTAACTATAATTGTAGACTACTCAATATATCTCCTTTAATTTATTTCTTATTGTTATTTAAATAAATAACAATATTCTTTAACATACAATATTCAAATTACTTTCACATTTATTTTCTTATGCTTTTGATAAATTTAAATATAACATATATTCTTTATTTGTTCTTTAATAGCTTTCAAGAACCAAAATGGATGGGACCTCTACCTTCCTTTAACGTCCAGGTCCCACTAAAAAATTGTTTTACAAAAAACATTAACCTACTAGCTCCTAGCAACCTATCTTTGTTTATTACTTCTTTTTTAAATTAAAATAATTTTTATCCTTTTCACCAGCTGGGTCTATTTACATTTATTTAACTAAGAAATAAACAAAGCCAGCTGTCAGTGATTTTGTATCGTCACATAATAAATATTACAGGTAACCTATTAATAAGGTTGAAACAGGAAAGCTTTTTGCGTTATCAGATTAGAAACCTTGATAGTTTTTAAAATACTCTGAATAATTTACTTGTTAATTATTAAGTTGAATATTTTCTTTTTATTGCCATGGGTACATGCCAAACAATTTACATAAGCAACACAAGATACCCAAAGTAGACTCTGCTAGTTTCTTGACAAACGACTAAATTGCAAAACTCATATACAGAACTAAAGAATACAGCTTAACACAAAAATTAAACAGGTTTATTGAATACTTGGTAAACGTTCAACACTCAGTCTTAACAACAAATTTTTAATTTACACCCTTTTTCGGAAGAGGTCTATGTAAATCGGGCGAATACTAGTATAAGCCCTTTTTAGGGAGATAGAATTTTTGAACAATCAACAATTTTCTCTATAGGACTGAAAAATTTTATTTCAATGTCTTTGAATTTGAGTTCAAATCATTGAAAAGAAGAATACAGTGCACTGAGAACGTTTTGCTTCTGAATGAGGTAAACAATGGATAAACAGGTTAATAAAAACAGGAACTATCTTATATTCTAGTATTTTTACTTTCTCTTGCCTATATGAATAAATAGAAAGGAAAGTATTGTTTTCATGTCGATTTTTTTGAAATCGAGTGTTCACCGGATCTACACGTTTTCAGGCACCCGGAACCGAAAAAAAAATGTTTTTAGCGATTGGCCTGTGTGTGTGTGTGTGTGTGTGTGTGTGTGTGGGTGTGTGTTGCGCGTGCGCGTGGATGTGTGTGTGTGACTGTATAAACAGAATATTCCAAGAACGGAATATCGTACGAACTTGAATCTTGAAACTTTTAAGTTAGGTACTACTAGAGGACCCGACACAAACATTTTCATCAAAATCGATCAACCGTAAGAAGTAGTTTATTCATGTCATTTTTCACTTTTTGCGATTTTCTCAAAAACGGCTCGTACGCTTTTTCTTAAAATCGCCTCATATACTACATTTTTTATGCTCTATAAGATAGGATAAATTCAGGTCTGCTGAAATTCTTGGAAAGGCTGTTTTCTCGTAATTTTGTTTTAAGATTGCGGTTTTAATATGCATTTTAACGGATAAAATTAGTACAGAATTTAAAAACCTAAAACTTTTATTTCAAACATTTTTTTGTATAATGCTTAGTTTAGCGGTACTAAGCGATTTTATGTTTTTCCTTACGAAAACCTGCATAAAAATCAATTTTTTTTTTAAATTTCAGCCTAAGTATGCATTTTACGACAAAAGTGCATATAACCAAATTTATAGAGAATTGAAAGATCTACAACTTTTATTTACAAAATTTTTCTCTTTAGAGCCTAGTTTAGCGTGAAAGAGTGATTTTCCGTATTTTTAGGCCAAACTGAGGTTGACGTCTTTCACTCACGATTAAAATAAGGTTATGTTTTTTGAGGTTAGTTTTTTGTTTATTTCTAATGTTTTACTACTAATGTTAGGTTATATTGTTAATTATTTGCATTGGCAAGAGAAAGTCATGGATTGTTTCATACCAGATTTTTTTATCTTTAATTTTTGTTACGGTACTGTACATTGAGCTGCACAACTTCCGTGTATTTAAATGGCGGTAGGGAATTTTACTTTAAGGAGAATGTACCCAGTGTACATTCTCCGTTTAAATTCCCTGTTGTTCGTTATTCAGACCAAGAGGTCTCTACTCCATTTTCGCTTAAGACGTCACACAGTTGGGAAGTTCTATATAGGTAGCTCACAGGATAGTTTCTTTGGACGGTCATCTAGTCTTTCGTGAAATGTACTACACAAAGACGCTGTTAGCTCCCTTTACTGTCAGAATTTTGAAATCGTAGTGGAGGGTTTTATTGTTTACATTAACGAAAAGCCAGAAGCAAGTCTGAAAAATTTTCAGTATTTTAATAACAAAGTTTATGAATAATTTTGTTAACTTTTAATAATTACATAGCTGATTACATAGCTTCGTCTATGGAACAAAAGATGTATGTGTCCGCAGGTTTCCTGGATGTCGCTCAAGCTTTAGACAGAGCTTGGCATACAGGTCTCGTACACAAACTGAAAGAAATACTACCATTTACCTACTACCTTATCATAAATTCCTTCCTGTCTGACAGATTCTTTAGAATTCGTTTAGAATCGTCCTACTCAAATTTCTTTCTTGTCTTAGCCGGCGTGCCTCAGGGCTCAATTTTAGCCCCACTTCTCTATTCTGTATACACTTCAGACCTACCGACCCTACCCCAGACCTTCACTGCTACCTACGCTGACGACACAGCGATATTAGCCCGAGACCAAAACTCTATACACGCTTCACTAACACTCCAACATCATCTCAATCTTATACACGAATGGTGTAAAACATGGAAAATAAAACTTAATACGACAAAATCCCTTCACGTAACTTTCACACTCCGACATGGTGATTGCCCACCAGTATACATAGACAATGAACCTCTCACAAAAACAGATACGGTCAAGTATCTCGGTCTGACTTTTGATAAACGACTAACTTGGAGCACACATATCAAACGGAAACGTTTATTACTGAATTCCCGACTTAAACTTCTATATTCCCTACTTCACAAACGATCAAAATTACCAATGGCACAAAAATTACGCATATATTGTTCTCTTTTGAAACCTATGTGGACCTACGGATCACAAATTTACGGTTCAACTAAACCCTCTAACATGCAACGAATTCAAGCATTCCAGTCAAAAACGTTACGCCTTATAGCAAATGCACCTCTTTACGTTAGCAACAAAACCTTACATACAGATTTGAAAACACCACTTGTACAAAATTCCATTGAATACTTATACAAACACTTTCACGACAAGTCACACGAACACGAGAACCCACTGGTGCGTTCACTTTCCTCCGTCCATTTACCTGATAATCCCCCTAGACGCCTTAAAAGACGCTGGAGTAGAGACCTGCTAATTTGATATACAAAGTTCATTCTTGGGGAGGCACCAATGGGGGCCCTACCCCTCTCATGCCTATTATTATGATAATCATCACATTTGCTTGTTGTAACATTTTACAGTTGTAAATAAAGAATTAAAGAGAAAAAAAAGATAAAAAAACTTTTAATAAAACTTTGACTGAGTAAGAAGTATTATTACATTATACAGTATTACGGTTATTTTTTATGATTACAGTAAACATGACAATCTGTGTAAAAAGGGCATGTAGAATGAATGGCTGATGAACATCTCCCTAAAACGGGCGCATAATTAATTGTAATATTTATTTATTAATTTGCCAGAATAAATTATATTCAGTATAATAATTCAAATCGCTAGCTTTATTTTGAAAATATTCTATTAGATGCTTGTTCCAAAAATTTAACCCCAAAAAAGTTACAGGCATGATCAAATTTCAAACCTCGTTTTTTGAAAACACAAATTTCTACCATACGCTTTTCTTACATAGGCTTTCTCTTTTAAATCTATTTAGACGTATGGAAGTCAATTATCGGGCTCAGCAAGCCATCCCAACATTGAAATCGGGAAAAATTTCCAATCGAACTTACTCAGGACAATAACAAAATTATATTAATACATAACTAACAGCATATTACAAAGATGTACTCATTCCTACAGTTCAAAAAAAAATCAACATGGATAGTACAAAATATCAAAGAAAACTCGAATCACCTCACCATCTCAATTCCTAAGTTTTAGATTTATTTTGTTCACAAACAGACCAATTGCAAAAAAACATTGTTTTTGGGGGGGGGGGTCTAGGGGCCTGAAAACATGTATCTGCGGTGACAAATTGACATGAAAATAACAGTTTTATTCTCTATACATTCATAATTGTCGCCCATAACGGGCAGGTTGAATGATAAATTATTTTCACTCGATCTGATAATTCTAGAGTTACAAAAAAATAGTTCTGTTTTTTAACAATGCCATGATCAGCCAATTATGAGACTGAAGCATTTAAGAATAGAAGAAGAAAGATGTAAAAGACAATAGTCAGGGTTATCTCTTCGGAGAGTAATGAATTTCATTATACAGACAGACCCTGTGGTGAATGAAGTTAAAGTGTCATTCGTAAAGTAAAAATTAGATGAGTTTTGTAGGGCCTGGCAAACTGATAAGCATAATTTCCTACTCAGTGAGGAAGGCAAATTGAAACCATTTCACTCCTCCTTTTACTATAAGACAAGAGAAAATATAAAAAAAAATTTAAATAAAATATTTTTATTCGTCTAGCATTATAAACGATTTATAATGAATATCATAGCTCTTTTATGCAGACAAAGAAAAAATGAGCTTTGCTACAGAAACTATTAAGTGTATAACAGTGAAATACGATTTTTATCCGGTTATTAATTGCGTTAAATGTTACTGATACGAACACTTAAAAAATTATATGGTATTCAAATAAGAGAGAATAAAATTAAAAGTACAGAAGATAACGTAGTTTAAAAATTTTATATAAATTTTTACGAGTAGAGAAATGAAATTTTATTATGGAATAGTTGGAACATTAATAAAAAGAAGGTTCTAAAACGGTAACCTAATTTTTAGTTGAGTATTATAACATATATGTGAAGAAATTAATACGTTGTCATTAATTTTTATCTCGGTAGACAGATTTAATTGAGGTACTTTATTTTCGAATTTGAAATGCAGTCCCAGTGCAGTTTATATAACGAAAAGGTAGGTATATGCTGATGGTAGCGGAAATGCTAAAACAAATGTTACTGTCAAGAATTAAAATTGAATGCAACCATTACCAGAGATGTCAGGGGTTGTTGGCCAGGTTGCAGTATTGTCGGGGTAATTCTAGTTTAGGTTGGACGGAGGAGGAACGGGTGTATGAATACCAAAACCGTAGTCGATTATACCCAATAAATTATGCCTCATCGTAGATAAGCCAAAATAGGATAAATGCACGCCCTCTGTTTCTCATTTTATAATGCTGTTTACGTCATCGTGCTAAATGTATTTTGGGCATCTTCTGTTACGCAATGATACTGTAATTATAGTAATGCATTTGTAACAATAAATTAACGTTATTCAATATTTAAATAGAAGTACTTATATTTTATACAACCATCTGTATCAAATTCATGAATATTTAACTCCACCAATATCCTGCCCACATTTCAAACTAGTCCATTAATGAACTGCATAACAAATGACATAAGTATCAATGTACAAAAGGATTTTTTTCTGAGTTCTTACAAATTTTCTTCTTTTATACTGACTGCTACATTACAACCTGTTTATTTTACTTGAACAATTATTAATTTTAATGACAAAGAGAAAGAAAAACTAAAGGAAATCAAACACGTGTCGATTACCTATATATCTCTGTGACATTTTAGAAGTTGTACAAACAAGTCAAATACAAAAGGAAGTTGAGCTTATTTCAGGAATTTGGGGTCCTTTCGTTAAGGTATTTATTTATTTAAAAAGTACCTGTTACAGTTGTATTGGGCTTGTGGTAACCGTGAAGTAATATTTGATCTCTGAAAAACAAATTATGCTACTAGGAATCCTGGAAAAATTAAAACAAGAAAAACAAATAATACATTTTTTTAGAAGTCATTTCTCTATCTTGAAAAGCGGTTCGTTAACGTACTTCCATCACACATACACAGTATGATGACACCACATCTCTTAAAACATAAACCTAAATATCATATCCGCCGATCTACGAGCAAGAACGAACAGGCTGAGGAAAATGATAATGACAATTTCAAAAATTATTACCAATAAATTGAATTAAAACTCAAACCAATATAAAAGAAACAACATTAGACTAAATTATTTGTGGAATGATTTGTTTGTCACTACTGAGTGCCTAAACGTCTCTTACTTCTTTACTTCATTCTATTTTTTTATAGTCTTCAGACTGATCGTAAATATACTTTTAATGTAAAATAAATTCATCACTACATTTCTAATCCGTTCGACCTAAACAAGTTTGATAAATTTATAGTGAAAAAGAAATCCTGTAGTCATTTTATGAAACAAAAATCTTATCAATGGATAACATTTAAAATATGTATTATTTTTACTATTTGATGTACTCTGTAAAAACAAGTTACGACCACAGGAAACATTATACGAATTTTTTTAGTAAACTACAATAAAAAATGAAATATGGTTGACAGATATATATTCTAAAAGTCAATGAGTAAGTTGTGTTCAGGAAAACTGGTTGTCAACAAAAGCTAACAAAATAGATACATTGATAGGGGAAAGAGGATGAGAAGAGAATGGAAGGGGTAAATGCACTTGATTGATGTGCAACCATTAAACCGAGAGGATATCGCAACGACATTGGAAACAAAATAAACGAGGGGACCTGAGTGACGTATTAACACATCAAACGTCAGAAAACAAAACAGATTAAAAGATTCTGAGCTTTACTTTACCGTACACGAGGAATTTTGACTTAAAACGTGCAAAATCAATGACTCGCATTACTTTAATCACTTAAAGCCGTTTTAAAATGTCAAGTAATTTGGATAAAGAACATTAAAAGTCACTTTTATTAACCCTTTATAACATTTTATGGAAATATTTTATTAACTTTACCAGGAATACTAGACCACCCGTACATCATTGCGTTCAGATAATTACAGCTGATTTAAAATAGGAGAAGTAAAACCTACAGGATGATCTAACAATGGGAAATTTTTCCGGAGGGAAATATTTTCTTTTATAATGAAACAGCTGATTTATTTTAAACATTTATCTTTATTGTTAAACAATAAGTTTGAATTATGATTACTTTACAATATGCAGAGAAGATAAATTCTTTATCAAAAAAGGAAAATTTAAAATTACAACAAAAAATTCCCTAATGAATTGTTTTGACCCAACTGTTGCGACACACAGAGTACAGATGTATCTAAGTGAGCTGGAAATCTGGTTGAAGAAGTGAAAGTTAAAGGTGAACGAGAAAAAATTAAAATGTACGCATGCAACGTTTACTACCAAAAGGGCAACTTGACCTCCAGTCCAACTGAACGGCATGTTCCAAAGGCAAGTGATATAAAATATTTAAGAGTGTACTTAGATAAAGATCTGACTTGGAACAAAACATTCAAATGAAAAAGAAACCGCTGGATTTAACATTTTGGAAGATGTATTGGTTCGTTGATAGGCGTTCCCAGCTTTCAATTGAAAACAAACTACTTTTGTACAAATCCATGCTGAAGCCGGTTTGGACCGCATGATTCAGTTATCGGGCTTCAGTCATCGACTTCAAACATCGAGATTTTGCAATGGTTTCAATAAATAGCTCTGCGAACCATACTAAATGCACTGTGGTATATTACCAACGCCTATATACATCATGATTTGGATGTGCAAACGGTACGAGAAGAAATACGAAGTTTCAGTTGTAAATACGACAAACTTCTGAACAACTACGTACATAACTTAGCCCTAAATCCCTAAGAGAACAGCAATGATGTTCATAGACTAAAACGTGTCCTGGATCTCCCAGGGTAATTCTGATAGTGTGATTTTAAAAATTGTAAAAAATAAAATGTTAATATACTGTCGATGATTGGCGTGTTTGAGCGTGAATGTTTTAAATAACTGAATGAACATTTTAAATTACCTTCAGTAAAGTTTCGGAATCAATTGCTCATTATTTTTAACTTTTCATTTTCTTTTTTCTTTTTACAGGATTTTTTTGGGTTTTATTTATTTATTTATTTATTTGGAAAACTATTAATTTAATTTTGATTGTAAATAATAATAATTAAGAACAGTATAATATGTTTTAATGTTATAATTTGTTAATTTCACCAGTGGGTCGTAACTTTTTTACATGTTATGTATACCTAACCGATAAGTTGATTAACTGATTCATTCTAATCGATTCATTTTTATACGACGGATTATGCATTAAAAATTTAAAAAAAAATTAACTGTTTTTGCACTCTTATTCTATTCTAATCCAACTGTAGTTGTTTAATAATAACAAATTAAAGCAAACAAATTAAATAAATTAGTTGTATATTATAGTAAACAAATTAAATAAATAAATAATTCTATTATGTATATATTGTTTGTTTATTAAATTTTATAAATTTTAATATTTTTAATTGTACAGAAAATAGTTTTATAATGAATACAAAATTTATTTCCCAAAATTGCTACTTTGAATACTTATAATTCGAAAATGGTTGGCATCTATCAAAAACGGTTTGCGCTATTGTTTTTTTCTCTTGAAATTTCACATTCAAATGTGTCACATGACCACCATCCCGTTCAAAAACGTAAAGTTCAATCCAAGATGGTGGAAAATAATTTCAAAACCACCAATAAGTTGGATTTTTAAAACTATACAGATGCGCTTAAGCTTCTTTTGCCTAGTACGTCTCAGATACGCAATATAAAGCCGTTTCCATACTTAAAATTCATACTTTATATTATTTAATACTTAACGAGCGGTGGAAAATTTTATTTTTACGAGAAGAGGTACCCAGTGATGTGTTATCCATTTATAACTGTGGGTAATGTACATTATTCCGACCATTACCCTACTCCATTTTCGCTTAAAATGTCTAACAGTTGGGAAATTCCTTCTACGAGCTAAGGTCACGGGCAGTTGGATGGGATAGTTGTTGTAGTTTTTCACAAAAATTAATACAGAAGGACGCGGTTAGTTTCTTTATTTTATAATGATCTAACGCGCTTATGAACCTCCAGGTGTTCGGAAGAAATAAACCTTCTAATTTAACCAGGAATAAAAACAAAATCTCTAAATATGACTTATAAATTATTATTTTTATTCTGTATTAAAAACAAGGGGTTATAAAAAAAGTTATGCATTTTATCAAATAAAACTATATTGTCAGATTTACGATTCATTTCTTTATTTATAAAAACTGGAGTATAAGATACGGAAGAAGATTTTTAATATTATCAAAGCGACTGGTACAAAAAATAAATCGATAAACACAAAAGTCGTTTCTGGTTAACATTGTGAGAAAGCAACACTACCAGATGGCCTTTCATTTAAGCAGATAATAAAAAATATATTATGTATCTGTTACATAAATACATAATACCAGAAACGTCTGCACATTACTAAAAGTTATTGGTGTAAAAATTGTTTTCACTAAACATTAAAGTGACATTTTGTAATCTTTACACATGTCCGGATGATATCAACATTTGCGTTTCCGCACAAAACACCAGCTTACAATGTTTTAAGTTTTTTTAATATCCAGATTAAACTCAGCAATATTCAGTTTATACTGATGAACAGTTATTTTTAAAAATAAACATTCACAATTTTTTCCTATCCTTATTCAAAATTAAAATACATTTTTATTTAATCACACGAAATTAAAAAATCATTCCAACTTCTTGGCAGTGAACCTATTAAATAACACACACACACACACGCACACTGACAATATTACGCCGAAAGCATCCAACAGAACTTTGTAGTTTCTCTTGCCCTGTATGAATATATTATAGGGAAGGAAAGTATTGTTGTCAAGTCGATTTTCGATATCGAGATTTCACCTGATATAGCTACACGTTGTCAGCTCCCTTAACGCAAAGAAAAATGTTTTTAGCGATTGGTCTGTTTGTTTGTTTGTTTGTTTGTGTGTGTGTGTGTGTGTGTATGTGTGTGTGTATGTGTGTGTGTGTGTGTGTGTGTGTGTGTGCGTGTGTGTGAAGAAAATATTGCAGAATGGAATATGGTACGAAATTGAAACTTTGTACTTAGTTAGGTACCACTACAGGACACGAACATTTTCATCAAAATCGGTCAACCGGAAGAATTGGTTTATTTCACTTTTCTGCGATTTTCTTAATAACGGCTCTTAAGATTTTTAAATCGCCTCATTTACTACATTTTTATGCTCTATAAGATAGGGTAAGCGCTACGCTTACTAAAATTCTTGGCGGAGGCCTGTGTTGTCGTAGAAAAAAATGTTTTTTTTTATAAGATTGCAGCCTTAATATGCATTATAGAGCTAAAGTGCAGGTAATTAAAGTTGTAGAATAGTTACAACTCTACAAATTTTATTTCTAACATTTTTTTACAACGCTACGTTTAGCGTAAAATAGCAATTTTCTGTATTATTTTCATCAAAATCTGTAAAACCTAGGATTTTTAATATTGCAGCTTTAAAATTCATTTTACGACAAAAGTGTGTACTTGTATTTAAAGGTATAGCAAATAAAAAAAATTCTACAACTTTTATTTCAAGAATTTTCTCCTACAAGACTAGTTTACCGTCAATTAGTGATTTCCTGAATTTTTAAGTCGAACAGAAGTTGATTTTTATTTTGCGTCATTCACTCATGATTAAAACTTTTTTTACCCATAATGTGTTTACGTTGTAGTCTGTTAAATGAAGAACAATAAGCAACCCCATGACCCGATGATGAGGATAAAGAGTATGAAGTGTAAATGAGGTATAGTCTTGTACAGACCCAGGCCGACCATTCCAGAGAGAGTATGGTTAATTAAACCCCAACCATCAAAGTACACCAATAACCACTCCTTAGTATCCAAAACCGCATATAATTAACTACCTTTACTAGGATTTGAACCAGGAACCTTCGTTTCCGGAAATCAGCTGTTAAACAGCTGACTCACGGTGACGACTTTACCTCTAGACCAACCCGGTGGGTATGATTAAAATTAGATCGTGTTTTTTTATTTTACATTGTTTACTAAAATTAAACATAGGTTTTATATAACATACGTTTTATTTTCACATTAGCAAGAAAACTTCGTGTGTTTTAAAACAAATTTTTGTTACTAATCTTCCTTACAGCTAAATTGACTAGTTGTTAATATAGTACAGTTGTAGATAACATACGGAAAACCGAATGAAAATTTAACAGGATGACAAAATTATTTTCTGTTTACTAAATATAATTAAAAATTGTATAAGTTCCAGTGATTAAAGTTCGGACTAATAAAGTTACGTGTATACACCATTATAACTGATCGAATATAAAAATCGCTTTTCTTTTTATTACAGAATAATACTTTCAAAATAACCAACAACTTTGAAATTTTATTACTACCGAGAAATGAAGCAAGTTAAATTGCAAACGGAAGAAAAAGCTTTAATAATAGTTACAGTGATCATAATTTGGAACGTATTGTTGCTATGGAAGAGAGTTTAGTTTTGCTGATATGATCGGTAAACAATTGTGCTGGTCAGCACTATTTTTGAATCGCTGTATTGTGTCTTTCCTCCACTATATTGTTCAAGTGAGACTTTCCGGTTGATATCATTTTCTCTCTCTAACTTTTCCAAGTTATTCCCAGACTGGACGTTCAATGCCCACCTGCATCAAAACCAGCGTAGATGATAGCTTCCCTTACATTCTTTTCACAAAAACCTATTACACTTAATAGCATTCCTTCTGGCATCAAGTGTGTGACTATATATATAGAGAGAGTACACCTCAAAATCATTCTACCTTACGTCAGAAAATCTACTACGACTTTGTTTTCTTATATCTTAAATTCGAATTACTATACGACAAATTCAGAATAAAATAATTAACCTTTTTATACAAACGTTTTCAAAATAATTAACGTACAAATGATATTAACTTATTAAAAAACAAAAATTAATTTTCTAAAAATATAACCGAATTTATTTTAATGGCCCTGTAGTTTTTATTATCTCTCTAAATTTCTTACGAAAAATAGTTTTAACTTAAGAAAAATAAAAGCTCAAGTTATATCACAGCAGAATATACAATCTATTATTTTGTAGTATAGATTGTTGGTATAGTGGCCAGCGCAACTGGCTTCTATGCCGTGGTCCCAGATTCATTTCCCAGTCACGTTTGGAATTTTTTCATTTGTATATCACCTCAAATTCGTTACCTAAGTTCAAGATTAAGCTTATGTAAGCACCATTACTCAATAAAGACAAAAAATAATACGTAAATAAGTTTTTCTTTTCACGAGTCAGAAGAAATCCGCCCAATGGATGAACTTCATAGATTCTTTCAAGTGTTGTATAGGGGTATTTCCTAATTTTATTATCTTTTTAATTTAATTAAGAATTCAATAAATTGAGTAGGCCTACTATTTAACAAAAATAATATTGACAAAGAAAGTTTAAAAATCATACGCGTTATTTATTTTTCGTTAGTTATTAAGAAAATTTTATTCGTATCATAAATGAAAGGCATAATAAAAAAACAGTGTGCTCAAATTACCCACGAAATTGTGTTCTTGCAATAAATTTTTACTGAAATTATTACCAATTAAATCCGAGATGCCTTTACTTAAAAACAATTTTATATAACTTATTCATTTTTTTATAAATGACAAATTTCTCTCTTTTTTATGACTGGAAATTTTAACTTGAAAGAATTAATCAAAATTTCTACCTAATTTTGTTGGTTTATCTGAATAAAAAAACATGCTCTTACCCATTTAACAAACAAAATATTTAAAACTTTTCAAATTTAAATATAAAACAACATGTATATCTGTTGTGAAAATAGTGTTTTCGTACGTTTACGGCCTTTATGAAAATTTACAAATAACAGAAAAGGGAAACGATTCTATTTTTACGTTTATTTTATTTATTTTTGTTTAGTCAGTATATATTCGTGAAGTTAACATGGTTGTTTAGTTATTGTATGGGGTTAAAAGTACACTCCATACTCTCTGGGGTTGAACGTATTTTCGATGGCGGGTTATACCAATGTAAAAAGGTAAAGGGGTCGGGGTGCATGACAATGGATATCAGATGTTGGAATTCGCACGAGCCACGATGGCTGTAAGTAATGGTGGACTGGATGTTGGTTGTGACGGGGGGAAGTAGGGGATGGGGTGCTCCGTTCTGGCCGGGGGTCTACTGAATGAATGTTTTGTTGAGTACATTTTCTAGTTGTAATCATATATCATCGACCTAACAAATTTTCTTACTAGAATTAGGGATGAACTTTTGTCACTTTCATTTATTATTATTATATAAAATTGAATGTATTAGTATTTAATATTAATGGTAATATTTTTCAAATTAATTTTAATTTGACAGTAAGCTCTCTACTTTTTATAATTAAGATACATTTGGAATTCCAAGTTTTCAATAAACCTGATGACTCACTAATCCAATTTTTCTAAATATACTATTTTTTCTATTTTTTAATTTTTTCTAATATTACAATTTTTGACAGTAATTAAAATTTTCAGTGGTAAAATATACTTAGGTCCGTTTATACAAGTTCTCAGAAAAACACAAAAAACTGGTTTTTGAAATACAAAAATGTAAATATTAAATATATTATCCTATATAATATAATCTATGTGTTGTCACCTATAATAACATCTATGATAACACCTATGGTATCTATGACATCTATGGTATATCTATAATAACACCTATTATTACATCTATGTGTTGTTTAGGTCAACACCCGAAAGGCTGGTTCGAACCTCTAGAGGTTTTACTGAGCCTTCCTCACTGAGTTGAAAGAGTAAGCTTATCAGCATGCTAGACCCTCCGTAAAGCACCCACTTTCCACCTTGTAAATGACACATTCACTTCATTCACCACATGGTCTGGCTGTATAGTGAAATTTATTACACTCAGAAAATATAACTCTGACTAGTATCTTTTACACCTCTACCTCTTCTGTTCTTAAATAGTTCAGTCATATATTTGGATGACTATGTGATAAGAAACAAAACTATTTTTTAGCCCTGAAACCAACAGCTCGAGAGCAATTAATTTAACTGTCCACCTGCCCGTCATGGGCAAATACAATATCCTTAAAATCAAGTTTTTTTTTGTTTTTTGCCAAAAATAGTTGAAACGGACTAAAATACCTATTTACATTAACGCTTTCAATATAAATATCAGTAAAGTGAGTGTATCAGAATTTAACTGGGTTCTTGTGAAATGTATCATCATAAACAGTACGGATTAGCCTTCCTGACCTGTTCCAAATCCAAACTAAAAAATCTAATATTCCTTAAGTAGGAAATTGGGATATCCATCTATTACGAAGTCGTGATATACCACGATGTCCCATTGGCTCGTAAGGAAACAACCATTTGATTGTTCGATCGTCTGGCATCCGCAATAAATGACTATACATTGTCACACTCACAAATCCACAAAGAACATTAAAAAATGCTGGAATAGAATTTTATACCTTCTTCTACGTTTCAAGGATTAAACATCTCTGCCTGTCCCGGACCTCTCAAATCTGTCCATCTCTTTCAAGGGCGTCCTCGTTCTCTCTTTCCCTTCGGTTTATAGCCTAGTGTTTGCTTAACTATCCTATCCTCACGCATTTGACTCACCTGCTTCAACCACTGTATTCTCTTCTGAGATACCCTGCCGTTTATAGAGAAGATGTTGAGTTCTTTCCTTATCTCGGTATTCCTGTAAGATCTTCTTTACTAAATTTATACGTTAGTCGAAGACTTAGCTGGAGGTAGTGCTCAACAAGGCAAAAAGTCGCAAAGCAACTGAACAGGATGGGATGAATATGGAACTACTGAAATATAGAATTAAAATAGTTTATTACCACTGGGCGATTTCCTCAATAAACCAAAAACCAGGACATTTAACACATACGTCATAAATACTGCTGGTTTTTAAAATGTACAGTTGTAGTTATTATAATTTAAAAAATAATTGTTAAAAATTGAAAAATTGTAAACTGACTACTTGAAAAGTAGTTTCTCGGAATAAGTTTTTTAAAGTTTTTAAAGTATGTAATTAAATTCTAACTAGTATTTACAGTTTTTTACAAAACTTTTATTAAAATAATTTATTTACCAAACAAGGTATTATCTCTTCGTAAACTTTCCTTTATAGATAAGGTGGTAATAGAGTTCATTCAACCCCAATTACACAACTATTTTGTGGTCTAAGTCGACCACTCAGAAATTCTAATCAATGAAGGAGCAAACTGTAAACTTTGATGACTGATAACACAAATTCACTTATTGACACTGACCACTCTAAGTATTGATCGATGCTTTACTAACCATCGTACTAAAACATAATATTACTTACGAAAACCCTAACCTTGTTCATTTCAAATTCAAAGAAAAACAATAGTTATTTTCGTTTCTTTTATTTTAACATTTTATTTTCTCCTACCTTTATGAATATATAGGAAGGAAAGAAAAAATTGTTTTCATTTAGATTTTTCGAAATCGAGTTTTCATTGGATGTACACGTTTTCAGACCCCCTGAACCCAAAAAAAACAACATGTTTTTATCGATTGATCTGTGCGTGTGTGTGAACAGAATATCTCAAGAACGGAACATTGTACGAAGTTTAAACTTAAAACTTCAGTTGTATACCACTAGCGGATTGGACACAAAAATTTTCATTAAAACTGATCAACTGGAAGTAGTAGTTTATTCGTGTCATTTTTCACTTTTTGCGATTTTCTCTAAAACGGCTCCAATGATTGTTTTGAAAATCGCTTAATTTACTATATTTTTTATGCTCTACAAGATAGGGTAAGCGCCATGTCTGCTGAAAGTCTTGCGGAGGCTGTGCTCTCATAGAAAGAAATTGTATATATACTCGGCCTGAGTCTGTAGAAGATTCACCTCATTTACACGTCATTAAAATATAATCTTCATCTAATTGGGTCATAGGTTTGCTTATTTTTTTTAAATTTATTAGATTTTAACGGATACACATTAAGGGAAAAAATCATTTACAGGTTATGTTAACAAAAGGTTAACTTAGAGTTTTACTCCAAGTTTGGAAGGATTTTGGAAGTAGTACTCCTCTTAAATTTAACAGAATTTTTAATTTTCTGGAGCACTGGTTACTGTGTGTGATTCACTGGTTGGTATTCTCCTCTAAGCCAAAAACTTCATTATTATTTTATTTAACACACATTCTGAACAGTTTTTGTTAGTTAAAAAAAGTTATCAAGTTAAAAAAGTACAGTGAATTCTTTTCACTACTTCTATTATTGATTTTGTTTTTATAAACAGTTTCTGGGTTGAGACAAAATATTATTGTTTTCAACTGGAATGTCAATTTCCCCTTTGGTAACTGGAAAATGTGCAATAAGCAATAAACTTCTATTTTTATTTGTATGCGAAGAAATTAATCCCTGTACATTCACATTTATTGAACCCACGTAACATTCTGATGTTCGGGTAAAAATGAATGTTATAAGGGAGTTTTTCTACTATATATTTTTATATACAGTGTGTTTATTTATAACACCAACCCAACTGTAAATCGTAAATCCTGCATTCGAAACATATTTCCTATATTCTCCACCCACCCAGTTACTGCACGTAGATTTTGTATTTATAGATAAATCAAGTATATTTTTCACTAATATTGATTTCGATCCGTTAGAAACATTTTTTATTTAATTTTGACAACTTTTTATTTAAAACTAAATAACCTGTTAAATAATAAGTATTATTTTCTTTACTTCACATTAAATGTTGATGGTATTCAAAATTTGGTTTTTTCCTTCCTTATAATTCTTCATTATAGCCGCGCTGATTTACATACATTTAGTTAAACGTTGGGGGGGGGGGAATTGTGGCAAGAAAACAAATTAACCCAGAAAACCCAGAAAAAAATTTCTGATTTTTTAGAAAAAATAATATTAAAGTGTACGGAACATATTTTATAATTAAATCGTATTAATAAAAAAAATTAGGAAATAATAGGGCTAATGTTGTTTTCTTTTAATAATAAAATACCTTTTTCCTTGTTATTTTGAAAACCCGGCTTACAGGAAATCGGCTCGCCTCAATTATTTCGGATACGGCTAGCTGCACACACACCGATTTTATTCGGCCGGCAAAAAATCGACCGGCTTCATTCTTTTAGTGACGTGAAGAAGCTTATGGCTGTTTGTATACAGGCCAACACTGGCAAAAACTACCGACGACGTCAATTTTCTGTCGGCTTTTGCCACTGCAGTTCCACCGATATCAGGTTGATTAACAACCAGTGACGTACGTGACCTTGAGCAAGCTTGTAGACACCGATTTTTGTATGGCGTCATGTACCCTAGTGCACTCGCTTCAGTAATGGTTTGTTCCTGTTCGTTGTGTTTTTTTACTTTGGTTAAAATATAGTGGAAGCTATTTACAACGAAGTTTTGATTTCTTTGGCAATGACCAAACCTGCAATATGGGATAAAACATCTGCTATATTCAAAGACCGAACGGCAACTAGAAATGCCTGGCTGTCTTTTTAGAACTGAATCCTGGTTTCGATGAGGTTTTGAAATTTCCGCACAATGCGGAAATTTCAATTTCCGCACAATGCGGAAATTTCTGCGCGATCCATTAAGTAAAAAATGTAAATTACAAATTAAGTAAAAAAAATTGTGCAACCCAATCTTTACTCCAAGATGTCAGCAAGAAAACTGATGAACAACACCGATAACAATCTGTCTGTTTGACACTCCTGTGTGTCGTCAAAAAACCGGTCGAATTTTTGCCGGCCGACCAAAATCAGTGTGTGTGTGCAGCCGGGAGTTTACTGTAGTTCGTAAATTCTTGAAATAGTACTAAAACAAGAATTCGATAAAATTTAACCATTCCTTTGTGAATTTGGAACTTTTATGAAGATATATCATTCATGACTTCATTATTATAATTGCGTGTAGTCCTATTCGAATTGTCCTACTTGATTATTAACAAACATGCAAAGGGTTCTATACACCAATTATGCTGTTACGTAATAAATGAATTGTTTTGTGGATAATTAGGAGTGTTATTTAACACGTAGATTAAGTCATGTGGTGTAACCATTTACATATTTAAATAGTTCTTTATAAGACCGGACAGAAATTATAACATAGAATACTTTGCAATTAGTGAATTGGAAATGGTTTTATAAGAGTAGAGAGGGGTCTGATGTAGTATCCAGAATAGCGAATAGGGTTTGGTTTTGCGGTTAGATGAGATAAAAGGATGAGTAAAGAAAGGGGTGGGCAAAAGGGTAGTAGAAATTAGGGTCTGTTTTGTTTCGAGTAATGTAGTTGAGAGAATTCAATTTCTATGGAAACATAGGACGGTTGGGTGTAGATAGGACGGATGGAAGTTCTCTTTGAAGTAGTGCACACGAGCGGGCATGATTTGTTTCTCTCGGTTATATACTCATGATAGTAACGTAACATTTCATACGTTCCTGTATACATTCAAATGTACGTTCCCAGTCGACAGATCAACTAAAACCGTACAGTGGTAACTTACATTACAATATAGCTACAGCTTATTCTATTGTTTATGCGGGTAAAGCTTCAAATTGTACGAAAACAATATCCTGTTGTATTCGTGTACCCTCTACATCTATAGATACTGTTACAATTATGTACGAGTATAAAGTAACTTAAAGATAACTTTGTATCGCTCAAATTCACCAAATGAAGTTTCCTTTCTGATAACTGCCTCCCTACTAATTTTTAAAACCATGAATAACAACCCTTCAAAATAGGTTACGTTAACCATTATATAATCTTTTAAACTTTTAAAGATATTATAACAGCAAAGTCTTGGTTCGTTCGGGATCTGGGTATGATAAATATTAAACAGACTTACAGTCCATTCGGAATAGCATGATAGTAAGTCTCTGAATGGTGTTCACTTTTCAGAATAAAAAGTTCCTTTTTGAAAGTAAAATTTTCCTTTTATTTATTCTTACAAATATTATAAAATGTATAACTTGGACAATTCAAATTGGCACAACCAGCTTCGGTGTTTATCTACTCCATTCTTCGCCCCTCGCCATGCAACGACAGTACAGTCACAAAAGTTTATAAACGCTACTGTACGTACGATCACTACGCTTTGTTTTCACTGTTTTTATTAATAATCTGTCAGACATAATGATATGACTAATTTGTTTTCATATAATGATTTTCTGTTTATTATATATTCAGACCAATTTTTTTAGTTAGTTTCGTGCGTCTATAGAGTTCAGTGAGTTTTTGCAGTTTAGTTCTTGTAATTTATAATTTAAATTTTTACTGGGACAAATAAAATACATATTTTTTTTTTAACAGTAAGAATTATTTACAAACAGTTTAACAAAAACTTTCAGTAAATGTGTTGATGATGAATAAAACTTGAAGAAGACAGCACTCAGCAGCGTTGCTTCCAAGTCATCGTTTGGTTATAGTTGATGAAGGGTTTCTTCTTGGTCCTGGTGATGTACAATTTTTTTTCTTTTTTTTATACGGATGAAGTGAATGAAGGTGTGAAAAGAAGCGAATGAAGACGTGGTACTGATGATCTGTGTAACTGATGATAGAAAATTTATTAGATGATTAATTTTAGATTAATGAGAGTTAGCAAGATTTAGATTATTAATAAATAAGAGTTGACAACCGCAATATAATTTTGTGTTTTTGATCTTAAAAGGATGGTTAAACATTTTAGATCAGGTGAAACGGAATGGAAGATCTAATATTCTCGCCTTCTTGAGTCTTTGATGTTCAATATTGTCATCGAGAAGATTTATAGCCAAATGATTGGAATGAGTGTCCAACTTGGTTATATACTTTTCACTCCGACTGCTAATTTCTTCTCCCACCGTAGGTACGCCCAGGTCATGATTGAGTACTTCATTAGGCACATACCAAGGTGCACAGCATATAAGTCGAAGAAACTTCGATTGGAATCTCTGTAATATTTCTACATTAGATGTACTTGCTGTGCCCCAGAGTTCAATTCCATAACTCCAAACTGGTTTTATCATCACCTTGTACACTGTCAATTTATTTTCCAAAGACAACTGTGATCGCCTCCCAACAAGCCAATATAGTTGTCGTAATTTGAGTCCAAGTTGTTTCCGTTTGGTCCATATATGTTTTCTCCACGTCAATCGCCTGTCTAGATAGATGCCCAAGTATCTCACATCATCTGAATGTGGAATTACGTTGTTGCGAAACGTTACTGGTGAACATGATTCTCGTTTCATCGTAAAGGTTACGTGTGCAGACTTCTGTTCATTTACTTTGATCCTCCATTTTTGGCACCAGTCTTGAATGTCATTTAGATGTTGCTGTAGTTTTTCAGAAGCGTGGACTGGGGAGGCATCAGATGCAATAATAGCAGTGTCATCGGCAAAAGTTGCTGTTGTTACATGTTCATTTACAGGAATATCTGCTGTAAATAGCGTGTATAGAAAAGGACTTAAAATGCTACCTTGAGGTACACCTGAAAATACATATAAAATGAAATAATGATTTGTATGTTTGTACATTGAAATAAGGTTGTAGGCATTGCGTACATTAAAATCTGTAAACCTTGTTGAAATAATAGGTTATTGATATACATTACGCGGAACTGTGTATATACGAAGAGCAAGAGTTGTGTCAGAATTGTCCACAGTATTATATATTACATAATTATTTGTCATAGCTTTTATTTGTCATCGGGAACTGTACATTATTGACAACTAACCAATTTGATCGCTGCTTTTGCTGTATTATTTGACGTGAATGAGGCATGAGTTTGAACAGGGACCCCCAGTAGAGTTTTTCACGGATGGCTGTCAGCTGGTCACCATACAAAGTTGCTGGCCCAACCGATGTTACTTATCAAATAATAGCGACTTTCTACCAGCTGACTGACTGGGCTGGCCCGAAGGCTAAAATATAATATATATTTTGAAAAAAAATCGTACGACCATTATTGAGAAAATTGCAAAAAAGTGAAAAATGGTGGAGATGCTATTCTTGAGAAGAGTTCAGGGTTGTGATTTGGTGGATCACATTAAGAATGAGGAAATCCGGGCCCATTTATGTCTCGCCTCTTTTAGGAACAGTTGACAAATACAGAAAGAAATGGGAGGACCATTTAGCACAAATGAGTGAAGATAAATGGGGAAACAGGCATTAAGCTGCCTGTTCAAGAGATGTAGATAGACCGCGAAAAATATGGGTAAAGTCGGAAGGCCTAATCCATGATAGGAAGAAGTGAAAATCGCACTAATAGGCTATTACTTATGGTTGACCAATTATTATGAAAATATTCTTATCAGATCTTCATGTGGAACCTAACTGAAGTTTTAAGTTTCAAAGCCGTCTAGTATTCTGCCCTCGAGATATTTTGTTCATACATGAGACCAATCGACAAAAACCTGATTTTGGTATAGAGGGCCTGAAAAGTGTATTTTAGGTGAAAAATGGATTAAAAAACTCGATATGAGAACAATACTTTCCTCTTCTATATATTTATACAGGGCAAGAGAAAGTATAAATGTAAAAATCAAATAAATTATACAAGCATATTAAAAATATATACAGTAATACAACCATTCGTTAAAATTACACATAGTAAACAATTTGGCGCAGAAAATTAATGTGAAAAATGTTATACGTATACCCGAGCAAATATCTCTATATTGCCTACCCTAAGATTAAATTCTGAAGGCTACCTCATACCATGAAAATCCTGTAAATTTCCTCTTCTACATTCTCTCAATTCTCACACCTCTTGTGCAAATGCGGTTTCATTAGTCAGTCACTAACTTCAGTTTCAACTAACTTAATCAAATTGTTTTTTAGAGCTGAAAATTGTTTTTTAAGTAACGAATTTAAATTTTAACAAAATATACATATAAATCTATTATTTATCACTAGCAATTGCGTTCATGCTTCGCACGGGCTTACCAATAACTTCAGAGGGATGTAATTAACAAACTGGTTTATTCATATTCCCGGTGTTGTTTGACTACGTTTTCTAGGTATCGTTTTCTTCCTTCCCCTCAAAAGTGTAAAGGAATAATCTATTATTTCAACGTTTCGTTCATATATACATTATAACTAAATATTAATAACATTTTTCTATTTTAAATAGGATGAATTAACAAATTACTTATTTAACAAATAAAATTTTAATTAAAATACTATTCAATTTGCCAATTATTAGTTAATAATAAATTCAATACGTTGGTCTAGATCAATACAACTGGTCCAGTTTTATTTAATGATAAATATACTGTTACAGAGCTTAATTGCAATTAAAAACACAATTTGATCTGCTGTATTATTACATTGTTTTTGTTTGTTAACAAACTTATAAATTACGTTACCAATAATAATTATTGAAAATTAAAACGTTTTCAGGGAAATACTTCATATGTGACATTAATGTATAAACTTCATTAAATTAATTTACGTTTTAATTGCGTTTGTGTCGCTTGTCGAGGTGGGTGAATTTAATAGGTTGATTTTTGGCGTGTTAATTTACATGTTTTTTCCATCAGATGGGTTGAAAAATGATAAAAAAAGAAATGTGAGAATATAATCAGAGAAGATAATAGAATAATTTGAATGAACTATATTTAAAAAAAATAAAAAATAGGTAATTAAGTAAAACTAGACATTAGTACTAAGCATATTTTACAATCAATGAGGAACTTCACACAATGTATAAAAATTTGAGGTTCCAAAAAGGTAAGGTCGGTTTATTTATCATTCATGCATAAAAACAGGCTTAAAGTTTGAAAAACGTTTTATAAAATAGAGCCATTCTATAAACCGATTCCTGGTTTTGGCGTTCTGATCTAGTCTCCGTAATCGAATTTACAATTTAAATAGTTTCAAAATCGTGGTTCGAACTTTCGAATACCAGTTCCGCGTATAAAACTGACAGTTTCAAAATTGTCAATGGACTGTTGTAAAACTATTCTACAAGTAATATTATACAGGTTCTAGTATCTTGTTGATTTCATTTTAAGGAAAAACACAGAAATTGGCATAGTTGATTATCTATAAGAAGAAAATGGCTACGTTCAGAACACCCCTGGTAAATCCCTGATAAAACCAAAAAGAAGACAATCAGAAAACTAATTCTAAAATAAAAAAAAACAGAAAACTCAAATGAAAGAGAACTGGAAATAAAACCAAAAAGTGATCCTTAAAATTAAAATAACCGATTCAAAAAATGCAAAATGAATATCACCACACTAAAATACTTTTTAAGACACGAAGGCCTTTAAAAATTTAAGTATCATTATATTGACATTTAAATCTTCGATAAAACTCTGTGTTAATAACATCCAGGAGTTTATACAACTTAGTCCATTTGTCAACATTTAAAACAATCTTGTCATGGCCCATTCTTAAAACAACCTCAGTGTTATCTTTTACGCCGGGAACTTCAACAGTGAAATTATTTGTAACATTAATATGTTTAAACAACTCTACAGCTTTATAATATACAAGAACAAATTATTGGCAAGCTTTCAATTTTATAAGTACAACGTCATCATACTCCTTATTGCGTGATTGCATTATGCACTTATTCAATTTCGTAAAGCGATTTGTGCAGTCAACAACTCCAGCGTGTAGTTATGCAAACAAGCAGAACTAATCCAGAAATCGCTTTTGATGGTGATTTCAATAATTGTATTAAAGACGTGGGGAAATTGAAAATAGTACCATGAAAATGTGTTAAATTGTTATTGAAGAAACTTATGTTGATTCTGACAATGAAAACCCAAAAAAATGAGAATTAATACTTCCTGCTTCCATTACGTCTTAAATATGGATTGCGAAAAAATTTGAAAATTTGAGAGAAAAGCCATTTCACGAAAAATCCGATATTACAACCAAGTATCTGATGAACAGACAAGTCATGCAGTTTTCACCTTTTTATGTACAAGTAACAACCCTCTAAGTAAATTTAAACAAAACAATTCTACATGTACACCACTTTTGGGTGTTATTAATTTAGTAGTTTATTTTCAAAACTTTTTAGCGAAAAAATCTGATGACTCATTATATTTTCTGACACTGACTTGACAGCTAAGTCAATCCCAGGTATGATCCTAAAAATGATATGGAACTTAACAATTGATACGAATTTTAATAAAAAGAACATAAAAAATAAGTAAGTAGAGTTAAAAATTCCCAAAAGTGTTTTAATCTACAATTTGTATATGAAACAAAAGGTTCTTTCGATCTGAAAACACATTTCATTCTATTTACAGGAATCTCATCGAGTTGTTACCTAAACGGTGTTAATTGTTTACAAAGAAACTACAAGTTAAGAAACCATTAAATGTTAAAATTTAATGACTAACATCGTTTTAACAAACTTTATATTACTTTAGCCTACACACACAAACAATTACGGTGGAAGTTTAACCACCTTAACGTCTTACTATTCCATTACATCATGATATTAAGAAAATTCGCCAACTGTTATTTTTTTAACTATGTATTTTAAAACGTTCCTAGAATTAATTTCTAGGTATTTTTGTTCTCTCTGCGGAAGTTAATTGGTGCGCAAAAAGAAAATATTACTGCCCTTTGTTTTTAAAATCTTTGGTGGTTTAACTGCCTTCCTTGCTGAGTGGAAAAGTATGCTTATCAACATGGCGGGCTCTCTCAAAAGTATCTACGTTCCACCCTGTAAATGCCACTTTTACTTCATCCACCATCTGTCTGTCTGTACAATGAAATTCATTATTATCAGAGTAGATAACTATGACTACTGCCTTTTACTTCTATACCAATTTTGTTCTTAAATGCTGTTGTCATATAACTAGCTAACCGTTTTAATATAACTTTTACTTTAGAATAATTAAAAAGATAATAAAATTGGTAAAAATCCCGTTACTGTAAACCTTTAAAATTATCCATCACAATAACTACGATATCCTTGTCATTGTAATCCTATGAAAATATATTTATTATGTCCCTTACGGAAATACCGACAACTGAAATGAACAATTCACTTTTATTTTGAGAATAGTATAATATTTTAATCCCAATAACTATTTTTTATGACTGAATGAGGGACCCACCCGTTTGGTTTGGCCTCCTGTACCCCATTAAAATATTTTACAATTCTCTTTTTTTCTTCTTAGTTGCCTAGTAACCATATTTTGTTAATGTAAATTAAATAATTTTAAAAGTATTTATTTTAATCAGCTGGAGATATCTATTTTTATTTCAATAGACTCAAAAATAAACAACTCCTGGTGTCCAGTAAATTTGTCATATTACACCATGTGAAAAAAGCAAAACTAGTTTTTGTAGCCCTGGAAACAGCAGATTGAGTACAAAAGATTTAACACTCCACCTGCCTACTATGTCATACGAAACATGTCCAAACGATATAAAACTAACTAATACGTGCGTCAACGCAATGCCCCTTTTATGTCAAAAACCTAGAAAAATAGCATACGTAACTGACGTTACGAAAGAACTATACAAGACAATGCACGTCAAATTTTAGTAATCTTTGGTCACGGGACGTTTTGGGGAAAGTCAATTCTAGGACTGTGGGGATGACTGCAAGCTCTAACAAGTAAATCAAGTTTAGGAACGATTAACAATAAATTTATTTATGGTTATTATGTATTAATAGATTCGAAATATTTAAAAATGTTACAAAAACGTTATCATTGAGAAGATAAAATTATATCACGTAAAATACTTATAAAATTAAATGAATAATGTGAATGCCTGAGACACAAGGACGGAACTACAAAAATATATCTAAAAAAAATAAAATTTTAGAAACATTTTAAGAGTAAACATAGTTTTTTGTATGTGTAAACGCCTATGTCTATTAATAAACTAAATAAACGTTTAAATATTTCAGAAATAATATTTATTTTTTATAATGAAAATAAATCTTGCTGTAACATCTTTAACATTAGTATTAAGTAACCCGATTTTATATTTCTTTAAAATGAACATCAAAGTATTTTATGGTATGCATTTTGCAGTATTTTTATCAATTTCCTTGAACTGAAATACATCTGTAAATAACTTGATATAAATGTATATTTGACAAGCAAATTTCACGCGAATTCAAAAAGAAATATGACAATGTGTTTCATGTCTCATCTATTTTACCGTGCTATTAAATTGCATTTTATTTTTAACATTTTACAGCAAAGTTCTACAAAATCTTAATCGTTTTAAAATTGTTAATTTAAAGTTTTAGAGTTCGTGACGGTAGTGATATAGTACTAACTGCAACTAAATTTATTTTCCGTTTTGTAGTGTTTTTTAAATTTTATACATTAAAATTTTAATCGTGATAAATTTATGTTAATATTTTTCAATGATTTATGGGTTTTACTTGTCACTTAACGTCCTGTTATTAAAATTAGTATTTTATTTGTCGTTAAGAAACTCAATTCTTTTTTTTTTTGTTAGATATACACATATTTATATATTACAATCTATTCTTAAGACTAATGAGTAATTTTGTCCTTTTTTGTTCAAAATAGCCGTAAGAAAAATAATGAAAATAAAAATTCTACATAAATTTTTTTTTTATTTTGTAATTTTATTGTATGTTACAGTTTTATTATTATGTTGTTTAATGCTTATTTACAAGTTTTTTTTGAAAATCATACCCAAAATTAATAGAACCTTTAACAGTAAATTTTCACGCTATATATATTTATATATATATATATATATATATATATATATATATATCTGACAACGTTAATATCAGTTATTGTTATTGTTGTAACTAAATAATAGCTAGCGCCATCTAGTGTATATAATGTGTACCTACCTGTCATTTTTACAAATAAAAGTCAGTCTGTTTTCAACTACTATCCATGCGTTTTATTAGGTTATGGGCTCAGGTATAATTCGCGATATAGTCAAGTTATATTTCGGATTATTTACTTTTTGTGGACTATCAGTGCGCCGTTACACGTGAAATATAAAATAACGGTGGAAATCGCTATATTGTTCCTGTATTTCCGAGTGTCTGTTGGCTGTTAGTTACCGCGTGCAAAATGGCCGGTAGCTACATTGTTAACGTGCCGAAGCTAAAAGGTAGAGAAAACTACGACGAGTGGGCGTTTGCTGCTGAAAACTTTTTGATGTTAGACGGAGTGGATATTCATAAGCAAGAATCGACTGATGGAAGTTCTGTGGAAGAAAAGAAGGCGAAGGCAAAACTCATCATGACAATAGATTCGTCCATCTACGTTCACATCAAAAACGAGCAAACAGTTCAAGGTGTTTGGAAGCGCTTGAAGTCTCTTTACGATGATTCCGGCTTTACGCGTCGCATCAGCCTACTTCGTCAGCTGATTTCAATTCGATTGGAAGATTGCGAATCGATGGGAGCCTACGTTACGCAAATTGTAGATACCGCACAAAAATTAAAAGGTACCGGTTTCCAGATAACTGATGAGTGGATTGGGTCATTGTTATTGGCGGGGCTGACAGAAAGATTCGCTCCTATGATCATGGCCATTGAACACTCAGGAATCACTATCAGTACGGACGTCATCAAATCAAAATTATTAGACATGAGTTCGGAAGTCGACAGCCATAACGGAACGAACAACGCTTTTTTGTCTAAAGGTTGGCAGCAGCGGAATAAGAAAAGTGGCAACACTGATACGAAGTCAAAAAAGGCGTCATCGACGAAATCTGTCAAAACGATACGCTGTTACAAATGTAAACAACTCGGACATTACATGAATAAATGTCCAAATAATCAAAATAAAAGTGAAACAAACGCTTTTAGTGCTATATTCATGAATAGTGCCTTTCATAAATCAGATTGGTACGTAGATTCAGGGGCAAGTTCGCACATGATAACAGATCAGAGTTGTTTACAAAATGTTAGACTCGACCACAAAGTAAAGGACATAGTAGTCGCAAATAAAGAAACAGTACCAGTAATTTGCTCAGGAAATACGATGATTACAACCATAGTTGATAATTCTGAGTTCGACATTATAGTCAAGGATGTATTGTGTGTCCCTAACCTATCAACCAATTTGCTATCGGTAAGTCAACTTATTCGAAATGGGAACAAAGTTAATTTCGAAGAAGAAGTTTGCTGCATACGCAATAGACAGGATGTACTGATTGGAAAGGCGAATTTGGTTAATGGAGTGTACAAATTGGATATCAAGTCAGAAAGTTTGGTAGCGTGCTCAGCTACAACTTTGACAAGTGAGATATGGCACCGGAGGCTAGGACACATTAATAGCAAGGACCTGAATACTATGAGAAATGGCGCTGTAGAGGGGATATCATACATTGATAAAGCAGAAATTGATAAATCTAACTGCATCACATGTTGTGAGGGTAAGCAGGCTAGATTACCTTTTTCTCACAAAGGTAAAAGGTGTGAAAATGTGCTTGAAATTGTTCATGCGGATCTATGCGGACCGATGGAACAGGTCTCATTGGGACAAGCAAGATATTTTTTGCTTTTTGTTGATGATTGTAGCAGAATGGCATTTGTCTACTTCCTCAAGGCCAAAAATCAAGCTTTGAAGTATTTCAAGGAGTTTAAAGTTCTTGTTGAGACTCAAACAGGAAAGAAATTGAAGACTTTAAGAACAGATAATGGCGGAGAATTTTGTTCTGCAGAATTTGAAGATTATTTAAAGAAGAATGGAATTGTGCATCAAACTACAAACCCGTACACGCCAGAACAAAATGGTTTATGCGAACGTCTAAACAGGACAGTTGTGGAGAGAGCTCGATGTCTATTGTTCGAAGCCAATCTAGAGAAAAGATTTTGGGCAGAGGCAATAAATACTGCTGTCTATTTGAGAAATAGAACGCTAGCTTCGGGATTACAAAAGACACCGTATGAGCTGTGGAGCGGGAAGAAGCCAGACCTCAGCCATGTTCGAATATTCGGTAGTCCAGCAATGGTCCATATTCCAAAAATAAAGAGGACTAAATGGGATAAAAAGGCAGAAGAGTACATCATGATTGGTTATGCAGACAACACTAAAGGCTATAGGCTGTACAATCCGAAAACAAAGAGTATTACCACCAGCAGAGATGTTATTGTTATGGAGAAAATGAAAAACTCAGATATGATACAAGCAGTGGTGGAAGATACTGTGCCAGTTGTTCAGCAGGAAGAAAGTGTAGAAAGTCAAACCGTGGACCCCTTCGACACAACCTTGACTTCTGAAAGAGATAGCTCAAACACAATAAATGATGAAACATATTTCCCGGACGAGACTGCAAGTATATCAAGTTCAGAGGAGTTCAGTGACAGTAGGTCTATGCAAGATGCAACTGAAAATGAGACACTTGTTGAGACAGAGGTTGCTGGCACAGAAAAGAGACAAAGAATAGTTCCAGATCGGTATGGATATAGTAACATGTGTAAAAATAATGAAGATTTGGATGAAGACAGTCTTACATATGAGGAGGTAATGAATGGACCTGAACGAGAGCAGTGGTGCAACGCGATGGAAGAAGAGCTTAAATCCTTTCATGAAAATGAAGCTTGGGAGATTGTGAACAAACCAAGTGATGCTAAGGTAGTGCAGTGTCGGTGGGTGTATAAAAAGAAGTTAAACATTGACAATACAGTGCGTTACAGAGCAAGATTAGTGGCGAAAGGTTATACACAGAGGGAAGGCATAGACTACAAAGAGACCTTCTCACCAGTGCTAAAGTATTCCACATTAAAACTGTTATTTGCCTTAAGTGTAAAACTAGATCTTAACATCACACATTTAGATGTAACTACAGCTTTCTTGAATGGCCGCTTAGATGAAACAGTTTATATGGAGTTACCACAGAATTTTAAATGTGATTCTAATCAAAATAAAATTTTAAAATTGAAAAGGGCCATATATGGGTTGAAGCAGTCGGCTAGAGCTTGGAATAAGGAAGTTGATGTTTGTTTACAACAGTTAGGCTATAAAAAGTCCTTGTATGAGCATTGTTTGTATACAAAAACAACTGAAAATTGTAAAACTTTTGTTGCATTGTTTGTTGACGACTTTTTCTTGTTTTCTAATTGTAATAAAGAAGTAGAATACTTAAAAAGTGAGTTAAGTAAGAGATTTAAATTAAAAGACCTAGGTCAATTAAGACAGTGTCTAGGTATGGATATTAAGATACAGAAGGATTGTATTTTTATAAGTCAAGAGAGCTTTATTGATAAATTAGTATCTAAATTTGGTCTGGAGAAATGTAAAAATGTAGAAACCCCTATGGAAGTTAATCTTAAATTACAGAAGGGAGAAAATTCGAATTCTAAATTTCCTTATCAACAATTAATAGGGAGTTTAATGTATCTGTCAATTTTGACTAGACCAGACATTTCATATTGTATAAGTTATCTCAGTCAATTCAATAATTGTAATACAGAGACTCATTATAAACATGCTAAGAGAGTATTGAAATATTTGTATAGTACAAAGTCATTTGGGCTAAAATATGTTAAAAATAATTCAGATTTGATGGGTTATGCTGATGCTGATTGGGCATCTGATAATTTAGATCGTAAATCCTACACAGGATATTGTTTTATATATTCAGATTGTATAGTGTCACATGAAAGTAGGAAGCAACAGACGGTGGCTTTATCAAGCACCGAGGCTGAGTATATGGCTGCCTGTGAAGCTACCAAGGAGGCTATTCATCTCAGAAATTTATTACACGAGCTAACAAATAGACAAAATAATGTGCCTGTAACAATTTATACTGACAGTCAAAGTGCTCAAAAACTTACTGAAAATTCTGTATATCACCGTCGTACTAAACACATTGATGTAAAATTTCATTTTATAAGGGAAGCAGTAGGCAAAAGATATGTTAAATTAGAATATTTGAGAAGTTCTGAAATGCCTGCTGACTTATTGACCAAAGTTTGTCCAAAATTAAACATTATTATTTTGTTAAAAAGATGGGTGTTGTAAAACTAGATAAATAGTCTATGAAGTGTTTGTTTCTTTATATAGGTATTTTAGTATTATTTAGTTAAGTGGTGGTATTGTTATTGTTGTAACTAAATAATAGCTAGCGCCATCTAGTGTATATAATGTGTACCTACCTGTCATTTTTACAAATAAAAGTCAGTCTGTTTTCAACTACTATCCATGCGTTTTATTAACTAGCACACCGCGCGCGGATTCGCACGCGAAATATGATAAATCAATTTTTTTTAAATAGATTTTTAACAGAAATTGTGTAGCTGCTAGTTGACTGTATACTCTAACGTACACACACACGCACGCGCGCGCGCACACGCGCACACACACACACACACACACATTTCAGAAAATCTTCATTAGGGCCCTTAAGGTTATCATTTTTGAAAATTTAAAAGTCAAATATTGCTCTAAATATAAAATATAAATTGCTGTCAAAATGTCATGAACATCCATTCAGTAGTTTCGAAAATTAGCCTGCACAAAAAACACGCTTTGTCTTTATAATATTCGTATAGATTTTACACAACCCATGAATGTCATTTCGATTTAAATCATAATTTTTTAGTTAATACAATATCAAAATCTATTAAAAATGAATCAAGTATATTATTGACAGAATATTTCTAATAAAAATAAAGCGGTTTCCGACAATATTCAGACATACATAAAAGAAAAGATAATTTTCTTTTCTCCATGATAATCCATAAGCGACTAATATTACCTGTAGGAAACAAAGGAATATATTTGAATTTATTTATAGAAAATAATTATTTTTAACTTGTTACAAAGAAGAAAAACAAGTTAGATACATAAACTTAGGAAACTGAATCTAAGACTGAAACAAGGTAAAACAAGTAAAATATAAGTTATATCTGCTCAACTTCTTTACTTAGACCTCTGTAGATCAAAGGAGGAGTTTTTATTAGATGTTAAGTTTCAACAAACAGCCTCAAACTCAACTTTATTTCATTTTGTTATTATACAATGAATTTGATTTTACGGAACAAAGAAAAATTCAGTAACTTGGTTGATTTATTCATAAATCGGAAATATATTTCTAACTAAACAATATAATCCATATACTACATTGCTTTTTAATGATTATATTACTTTGGAGTAACTGGCTTCTACGCCCGGGTTCGATTCCCGCTCAGGTCTAGCATTTTTTCATTACTCATCTTCATGTATCATCTTTCTCGCCGTCTCCATTAGGAGCAATTGCAAAAGAGTCAGACGTAAAACCAAAAAAAAAGAGTAAACTTTATTATTTCTGCTCAATTTAATATTGTATCATACTAAAAAAAATAAAAAGAATATTGATGAACTGAAATAAAATTATTAAACCGACAAGACAAATAAAATTTTACAAAACTATTACGAAATAATTTTTATTATTCTTTTATCTTTAGTTAATATGAATCGATGGTAGGCCTTAATCGCTCAGTACCGTAGCGTGCTCATTTCTTAAGTCGATGGACTTATTATTAATTTGCTGCCAAGAACTAAAAACTGTAAAAACTGTTCTGTGACACTAAATAACAGGAAAAGAAATAATATAAAATAACAGAACACAAATGAACAAAGACTGAACGGACATCCGAATAATTCGCAATAAATTATTGGACAATACTCAAGCAGCAAATTTGAAAATGATTAAACTTTGAGTTTTATTATAAAAATCTCTAAAATTTATTTTAATATAATTTGATCTTCATTCAAAAATATATCTTTATCCTGCAGTTTAAAATTAATTCTATTTTATACAATGCGCCAAAGCTGTCGCAGTTAAAAAGAAAGGTTAGTGAAATTTATTATATAAATTCATTATATAAAATAGGATAATTTGATCTGTAACATTTATAATTTAAGTTATTTTTCTTCTTCCAAAAAAGGATTAAGCCGCAGCCTATTCCAAATTCACATACTATTTCATCTATCTCCATCTTTTCCTAGGTCTACCGACATCCCTTTTAACTGCTAAAGCATACCAGTGCGCCTGCTTAGGTATCCTGTGATCTGACATCCTTACTATGTGAGCTGTCTCCAACTTTAGTGATAATCCTTTATCTTTTCGTTCGAGTTTTAAATTCCCCATTCTGACCTTATTTTCTCATTCCTTATTCATTTAAGTGTGTACCCTTTAGTCTTTCGCAAAAATCTTATAAATAATTAACGTTTTTTTAAAAATTATAAATATAAATATTAATATAAGCATGTTAATTATAATTTTATTTTTCTGAATGCCTTCGGGCCAGCCCAGTCAGTCAGCTGGTAGAAAACCGCTATGAATTTTGTTAAGTAACACCGGTTGGGCAAGCGACTTTGAATGGTGACCAGCTGATAACCATCCCTGAACAAACTACTGGGGGTCCCTGTTCAAAAAAAACTTCATACCGAATCACGTTGAAAAAAGTGAAAAGCAGAAATTAAATTGTGTGGCTGTCAATAAAGTGCAGTTCCCAATAATAAATAAAAGCTAAAAAGAAAAAGAAAAAATTTGCTGATGTTATTCATATTTTATCATGCAAAGTATTTTTGACTGATGAACTTAAATTTTCTGAATGTGACTTTCTTTCCGGTTCTAAAAAGTAGATTGTTAAATTGTGTATAATTAATTAATTAATTAATTTGTATTGTTACAATGTTTAATTCACTAGTAATTAATTTTCTTTATTTATAAATTTATGTTTTATTTATTTTCTTTATTTCAAGCTTCTTTAAACAAATATTTGAACAAAATTATAAAGTTTCAAATTTAAAATGAAGATTCAAAAAAAATATTTATTCATCAAATATTCTAGCGTTCATAATCTGAACTATTTTTGATATTTTTATAAAAAAAGAAGTTTAAGGACTAATAACGGAAAAAATAAAGAAAACCTTTGATCGACATTAAACATGATTGTTTGTAAAATTTTAAATTATTTAATTATGAAATATGATAATTATACCTGTACTTTATCTAACTTTTTAATAAAAAAAATTGGATAAAATGAACAAAAAAAAACTACTTGACAATAAACCTATTAGATGAAATGAAAAACACATAAAGATGGAAAAAATATTAAACCAAAATAACCCCATACAACTTTACAGGGTAAATTTTCGTTGATACTAAACTGCTGTCATTATCAGCAAACGTCACTACACAACAATCATATCGTTACTATCTTCAGTAACTCATCAATAACAGGCATGCCTGCCACTGAGGACGTCATTTTCAATATCGTGATTATATCAAATCGTGATTTGATGTACGTTGATTAAAGAGGTCTGTAGTATATATATATATATATATATAAATATATATATATATATATATATATATATATATATATATATATATATATATATATATAGACTATTTCTGATTCAATCAGTATTTTGAATCATTGACAGCCTATTTATTCGATTGTTCCTTTCAATATTATATTTCCCTTTCTAATTTTAAATGTATACCGAACTGAAATGTAAAACAAAATTGTGTGCATTAATGCTTATAAATTATTAGTTGTATTTTAACTGTTATTGCTTTATTATGTGAATTAATGTAATTAACAAACCGTCAGTGCTTTGTTAATTGCTAACCAATGAACTTTTGTTAATTGCAGTAAAAGCATTGCATTAAATTCATTAATTATTTGTACTACTTCATAAAGACAATATAAAATTAAATAATTAATCTTTTATTAAACATTTGGTTGCCGTTTCTGCACGGATTTATATGATTGTAAATAATTAATTAAAGATATAGATATATAAAACGATATAAGAAAATTTTATATTGGTTTGTAATTCTTATTAAAAAATAATTAAAAAACAATTGTGATTCTTATTAAAAAATTTGTTAAATTTTTTGCTGGTTATTATTTTAGTGAGTCGTAAATTTCGTCATCAGATTGTTTTTAAGAAGGGATTTGTACACCTGCAATTTTTAATGAAGTTGAAATTTTGTTCGTTTGGATATTGTAACTATTACTTAAAGGTATATTCCCACGACGCTAGTTTACAAAAGTCGTTAGCACGTTCAATTAACACAACGGAGCAGCACAGGATAGTGTATTTCTTATGGGCCTCTGACTGCTATTCTACTAACACGCACACAAACATCGGCTTTGTAGAGCAATCAATTCCATCATAACCAATAACATTCCCTTCGTTCCACCCCCTATCGATAACAAACTTTATAATGTTGAGTAGACTGTATGAATTAATTAATACTACGTATATTAATAGTGTTAATTAACAGTATAAGTTTATACCAAACTTCATACGCGGATTCCAAATGTGAAATATTTTTACGATATCTGTAGCTTACTGGGAAAGTTTTTTATATTTGTAATGACCGATTGCGTCATTTGTTTACATTTATCACGCAGTGTTTAGAGAGTTTGGCGAGGTAATATTGAGAAGGCATTAGTAGGTCTGCAGTAAATCCCCCCTAACAGAAGAAAATATTTTTACGGTTTTTTTTTAATTTTTTACAATTCATTAAACATTCTACATAAAACATAATTTTTTTTCTGTTAAGCAAAACTTGAATTGTAGTTTTACCTTAAAAAATACGTGTTCTATAGAGGTTTAAAAATGTATTTATATACGCATCCAGATGCCTTTAATTAATATTTTTAGTTGCGCTAATAGCAATGACGATCATCATAAGATCCATTGTGTCAACTGAACGTGCAAACGACTATAGCAGCTAGTACTTACTGCTAGAACTAGCAGGACCTTCTTGCGCGTCGGTGACGGTTCCACGACGCTAGTTTACTAGCAGCTTATTAGTAACCAGCAACGTTTTCAAACATTCACAAAGAGCTAGTTAACTAGCGCTAGTCAATTAAGTTACCTTTTTTCCCCTACTAGCGCCAGTAAAATCGAACACGTTCAAAGTCACCAGAACGCTAGTAGATACTAGCGCTTTAACTAAACTAGCTGCTAGTCGTTCATTAGACGCTAGGTTACTAGCGTCTTGGGAATAGGCTTTTAGGTGACAACTTTGTTTCACATTATACTTTATATTAATTCTGAAAACAATAAATATATAATAATAAATTGATTAATATTTGATTAGGCCTATAAATGACAGAACATTTTAGTTGAAAATTGGAACTCAAGTAAGGTACTATTATAGTTGATTTCACGTTCAGAAGCAGTATGGAAAAACCATAAGCGATGTATTTCATACGGGAGTTTGAACGCTACTACACTAAGTAAAAATATCGACTCCGCGCCACAACACGTTTTCATTTACACCTATTGAATAACGTAATACGAAAACAAACTTAATATTTTTGTATCGTTTTAAAAATCAGGTAACGACAATTAACTATTGTCAATGGAATTGTTCGTCAATTTGTCTTTTGTAATTATTTAAAAGAATATTATTGTTAAGAATAGTTATTGTTCAAATCTTCGTAAACAATTACAAAAAAAAAACAAAACAATTCTTGTTTGAAAACCCCTTTTTCCATCAAGGCTAAAAATAGACTGTAGTTTGGTACAGGTTCACAGGTGTCAATGATTCAAAAATTCTCGGAATACAAAATGAGACCCATTATCAATCTTTGACCTGTTTTCGAATCAGTGATTTTTCAAACTTGTTTATTATTTCTGTTTCCGTCCAATATATGACTTATCATTAATCAAATTACTGAAAAAGTTCTATACTTTATACCAAAATAATAAAACACGTATGTCGTCATTGAAAGAAAAAAGTTATATGATGTGAAACGCAAAAAATGTGATGAGATTTAAACGTCCAACTTTGTACGAGCGTGTCTTACTTAAATATTAATGTATACTAATTAACACTTATAGCGTAATAAAATATAATTATTCATTTGGAAGCAAAAGACATTTTTTCAGAATATTTTGATAAAAAATGAGCTTGTTAGAGCGGCGTAAGTGAACTCTAAATATTTTTGTCAGTGACCTTCGGTTGTTGTCGGTAGAGGAGAGTTTATTGTTTTGGCTGTGCCCGATGTTTTCCGTACGCCTGATAACACAACGGCTTCTCATAACAATTTTGTACTGCATTCTAAACGTGAAATAGAATGTAGAGAACACACGAACATTTTCATCAAAATTGGTTAACCGGAAATTGTTGTTTATTCATGCAATTTTTCACGTTTTTACGATTTTCTCAAAAACGAATCTTACGATTTTTTTTAAAAATCTCCTCATTTAATACATTTTTTATGCTTTACATGATAGAAAAAGTGACATGTCTGCTGAAATTCTTTGAGGGCCTGTGGTGCCGTAGAAAAAAATTGTTTTTAAGATTGCGGCCTTAATTTGCATTCTAGTGCAAAAGTTTATATAATCAAAGTTGTAGAAAATTAAAAAACCTACACCTTTAATAAAAAACATTGTTTTATATAACGTTCAATTTAGCGGCAATTAATGATTTTCTGTAGTATGCATTTTACGACAAAAAATTGTATAATTGAAGTTATAGAAAATTAAACAATCAACAACTTTTATTTCTAACATTATTGTTTGTACAACGCTTAGGTTAGCGGCAATTAGTGATTGTCCGTATTTTTATGTCGAAAAAAGGTTGATTTTCATTTTGCGTCATTCATTCATGATTAATATTAGAGTTTGTTTTTCATTTTACATTGTTTACTCATGATTTAACATAAGTTAAATTGTTCATTATCTACGTTGACAAGAGAAAGTCGTGTGAGTTTTTCACACCAGATTTTTTTAACAAAGAATATTATACTTCAATAAAACTGTCTTTAAATATTTTATTAAACACCACAAATAATTATCACAATAAACTTAAATCAATTCAACAAAAATGTCAAATAAAATAAATTTAAATAAAGTGATAAATTTTTTTAATATTTTTTCATTCTCATTTCTTGTAATATTGTTATTTATCATTCATGCATTATGAACATTATATCATAAAACATATTATACCAATGGGTATCACTATTATTTTTCATTTCTTTTTCTTCTCATCCTTCCTTTACTTTTATAAAATTTGCTCGTTGTATTTTAGTGTATACTTGCAAATAAAGTTATTAAAAAAACTCGATATAAATATTGTAATCAGTTGAACTATTACAATATCACGGAAAATATTTGTTTCATCGAGTTGTCTAGACTGCCGTTAAATTGTAGAAATGTGTACATATCTGTGTAATATGTTGTTCGTTATGTACCAAGGTGTCTCTGTGATTGTCCTGAGTGATTTCGATTGGAATCTTTGCAGGATTTTAACGTTGGAATGGCTTGCTAAAGCCTCATAATTGGATTCCATACGTCCAAACTGGTTTAAGAATTTATTTGTGAAATAAAAGTTTGTAGTTAAGATTGTGACTGATCGAAACGTGTACCAAGTATCTAGAAGAAAACTTTTTTTCAATTCCTTTTTACACAAAATTAATAATTATTTAATAATAAATAATTTGTAGTTGTACTACCTGGATACTAAATTTTAAAAGATTAGGGGTACATTTTCTGGTATCTGTTTATTAGTTACTCAACTCTTTACTATAAAAATTTTAAAATAGCCTAATTTTTGTTTCCATATCTTATGATATTTTATGATAGTAACTTTGCTATTTCTTACATATTTAATAACGTACGTTTCATCGGATATGCAGTAATGATGTTTTTGTTTAATAAAGAAAACCTATCTCATTTATTCATTAGTTTACTATTTTATTATTCTTAAATAATTTTTATCTGTAATAAGATATTTAATTACCAGAACCAAAAAAAGTAAAACAAAGAAACTGTGTTATCAGGTATGTGCTTATAAATGAAAGGAGTTTTTTGTCTTATTCTGGATTAAAATTTCAACACAAAAGGGGAAAAATAAAACGGAAAACTTGTATGAAAGTGAAATACAATATGAGCTGAAACAAACCGACTGGAGTTACTGTCAAGACATAATCCTTTTTTAGATACGGTAGTCATTTTGGGAGTTGTTAGACAGGCGATGGAAAGAGAGAAAGAAAATTTTGACAGAGTGAGAGAGACTATGAAAATGTAAGTAAGTATAGAAATAAGAGGCAGAATAAAGTAACGAGTCTTTAAGAAGGAAGGGGTCCGTACTCACACGGTTAATTAGGAAGGCGGTTTAAAGTTAATAGCTTTCATTCAGCCTGAAGCTCCTGCATACAATAATTAGGGAAAGAGACTGTGAAGTTTTAACGTTGCCACAAGAATTAACAGCAGCGTAATGTTTTGCTTCATGGCATCGTTCATTTCTATCTTCTCTCTCTTTCACTCCTCCTATACAACTCATATACTAACTACATCGATCTCTTTCTAACGTTTCAGTCTATTCTGTTTTGTAAGTATTTAATAAACACTGAAAAGAAAAACTTCACTTATTTTACCAAACTGAAACTAATTCACATAGGTAGTCTAATTACATTTTCACCCCTTTTTAAGCTTTCAGTTTTGGACACGTAATCTTAATGACACAACCAAAAGTTTTTAAGTAGCATTGGTTGGTAAAAATGTAACGTTAATCATTTTCAATTAACTTTCTTTTTCTTTCTTCTTTATTTGCAATAAACGGTAAATGTATTTGCCGTCATTATTCATAGATGTTTCTTAAACGACCAATTACGAAAACACATTCATTGAAAACGTACATAATGTAATTTATATTGTTCATCTTTGTTTGAATGTTCTACACTGAACAGTATAAAAAATTAAATAAATGTTATTAATAAAATAATCGAAATAATAAAGAAAAGTAAGAATTTATAGAGTTTCACGTACCCCACAGTTACAACGATTGCGTAAACGAAACACACACTATAATCGATTAAATTTTTAAACATTTTCAGAGATATTTTAACAGTAATGATATGTTGTTGTTTAGGTCAACAGCCGAAAGGCTGGTTTGAACCTTTCGAGGTTTTACTAAGTAAAACGAGGAGTGAGGTGGTTTACCATGCCTTCCTCACTGAGTGGAAAGGAATGCTTATCAGCATTCCAGGTCCTCTGAAAAGCACCTACGTTCCATCCTACAAATGATACCTTCACTTCATTTACCACAGAGTAATAATATATAACTCATGAAAACTAGTGAAAAATCTATTGTAAATTTTTGTAATAGGTTTTTGTTATCTGTCCTAGTTTTTTTCTTAATTTTAAGTTTTTATTGATTTGTTAATATTGTCTGTGTCATTTGATTTTTGTTCAGTCACACGAATCAAACGCAGAAAAGTACAAGCTTATATTTTTGTATTTGGAGTAGCATTAAAATTTTCCTTTTTGGTAGTTCATAGAATAAAACGGACTTCTTTCGAGGCGATGACTATAACAATACTATTTCTAGTCTACAACTTCTGAAACAGTTAGTTTAGGCAACCTGAGTAACAGGTAATTGTATTATTTTATGTAAAGTTATTTTTTACCGCTGTTAATAATTCATTTTTAACTCCAAAATATTTTTAAAGGCCACGTTGTCAATAAACACTTAAATAAATTAAGTGTAATTGGTAATATATAAAAATTTCCAATTACTACAGAAATCTTAATTTCTTCAGACGCATTGCTAAACATTTAAGCCCGCGAAAGAGTCTTACAAAAAAAAAAAATGATTCATATAACATTTATTTAGTACAATGTACATGATAATATAATGTACTTGTAATTATAAGATATTAAGATTAACAACTGATACTGTTTGATTTTTTGTCATCAGTCTCTTGACTGGTTTAATGCAGTTCTCCAAGCTGTTATATCTTGCGCAAGTCGTTTCATATCTACATACCTGTAACACCCTACATCTTTTGTAATTTGCTTTACATATTCTAATCTTTGCCTCCCCCTACAATTTACTCCATCAATATTACCCTCTATTATTGATAGCCCAATACCTGGATGTCTTAATAATGCCCCACTAGCCTATCCCTTCTTCTGGTAAGATGCTTCCATATACTTCTTTTTTCATACACTCGCCTAAGAACCTCTAAATTACTTATTTTGTCCACCCACCTAATCTTTAAAATTTTAATTGTTTGATTATAACTTACAATTACCTATATCTAATTACTTGGGTTGCTAAATTGGTCATGATGGAGAGTTTAAAGTTGACAAAAATCATGGTTTTCAGAGAATAGCTAGGCATGTATGGGGCTAAGGTTCCAAAATAGCCTAACAGTTGACGTTATGGTAATTCCTAAGTACTATAATTTCCAGTTTTTACGTAAAGACCTAACCAAAATGTACTGTAGGAGGGAAAACCCGTTAATTATAATTAGTTACATTAGCAGTATTAAATAATATAATTAAGAAACTAAAAGGGTAGCCATTAAAATCTAGTAATTATTGTTTTATGTATAAATTTATAAATTATATCCATGTTTTAACCAATAGTTACTTACTCAATGTACGGGAAATATGAACGAAAATTACCTGAAAAACAAAAAAAAAACGTTGTTAATATAATACAATTTATTCAAATATTTATTATAATTTTACGATTTTAAATAAAAAAATCTCTTTCATCAGACGACGCATCTCATGACTGGTGGCAATTTTTAAAATGGCTTACTTTTGATTTATGGCAAAAACCATTAGTGATTTCTGTATCTTTACTTTAAGAGGAATCGAATGACACTATTTTTGTTGCCAAATTCCAACTTTGATTTCTTGACTTCCGGTTTTGGGCCACTTTCGGGTGGAACCGGGACTTCAAACCCAATTATTTCTGTATCTACTCTTCAAGACGAATCAAATTACATTATTTTTCATCATCATTATCATCATCTGTCAAGATGAAGAGAAACTCGCAAAAAAGTGAAAAATGACACGAATAAACTACTACTTCCGGTTGACCGATTTTGATAAAAATATTTGTGTCGGGTCCTCTAATGTTATCTAACTTACGTTTAAAGTTCGTATGATGTTCCGTTTTTGAGATATTCTGTTCACGCACACACACACACACACACGCACGCACGCACACACACACACACACACACACACACACACACACAGACCAATCACTAAAAACGTGATTTTGGGTTCAGGGGGTCTGAAAACGTGTAGATCCGGTGAAAACATCGATTTCGAAAAATCGACATGAAAACAATACTTTCCTGCCTATATATTCATATAGGCAAGAGAAAGTAAAAAGTTATTACGTACATACAACTTCAAAACATTAAGACTTTATTTGTTAAAGGATAAATTATACCTTGTTTATTTATTCTATTCATATTAAAAGTTAAAATCAAATTAGAATGATATGAATAACGTAAATTTTTTCTCAAAATAAATTTTTACCGAGAGGAAATCTGGAAGGCATCTCTTACAATTCTGTCTAGCTGTACTTCAGTTACCGGTCGGGTCACAACTAACCGGAAATCAGTCGTGATTGCCTCCCTGATTGATTTTTCCTACTGATAAGGTCCACTTCAAATACCCCTTCTTTTCAATCCTTTTTTCTTTTCTCTTTTTTATTCATTCTTGTAAAGACGGTTGGGGTTGAGAAAGGAGTGGTGGATAAAGAGCGTAATAAAGTGATAGAAAAGAGGGAGAGGGGAACAGTCAATGCGTCAGAACATTAGTTCTAGTAGCCACCAACTTTCTTATAAATCCTCCTTCGAAATCCTTTTTCTAAATGAAAAAATATCTTGTTTTTCAGTATTAATGGTTTTCTTTATCGTTACCTTTCTTAATTATATTTTCCTTTCTAATACTCTAATTAATGGCATTATTTGAAAAATGTTTTTCCTTATTTATTACGTGATTTATGGTTGTCATTATTTAGATTTTTTTACTAACACACGCACACACTCAAACTGATAACTGTTTTTTTAAAGATGTTTTTATCAATTACACAAGAACGGTGACTAATTTTTTATTCTTATCCTATTTAATAAAAAAATATTCTATTAATTCATAGACAACCATATTTTTTGCTTGTATAGAATCCTTTTTAGACCACTTGAGGTAACTTAAAACGTTTCTTGAAGCCTTTTTGCAGCCTACATTCTCAGTAGTCGTTTACTGTACACTTTTCTCTTTTCTTCAGTCAATCGGCGTTCTCTTTTTGCTATTTATAGAAGCTCTTAAAGTCTGTAATTAGTTGTCTGAATGTGGTTAGGTTCATTCCAGTTTTCTCAATCCGTTGTGACTTATTTAAACCATTTATCCGACAATGTCGTAAAATTTGTTTTGTCAACCGGTTGTCATCCATTTTATACAAGTTTCCGTAAAATGTGAATACTTTTCTAATCGTTTCCATTTATTGTTCATTTCCCTTGAACAGTTCTTCTCGTCCTCATAAACTATATTGTCCGTCTACTATCTTCAAACTCATTATCTTGCAGAGTATAATTCTTTCAAATTTCTGTGCTTTTCTTAGATCAGCTTTCCCGGTCATTCTAAGGCACTCACTCGCATAAAGACACAGGTTTTATCACAGTATTATAATGTTACAATTGTTACCGTCGCCCCCTTTGATTAGGTACTGCGCTGTCGGCTATCAAAACCTCCGACGTAACGACAGAAGTAGCCGCCAATAGTTCCGAGAGAGGTGGTAGGCTTGTGGAGGCGTACCGACAGAGGCCTTTGTCATCAAGGCCACACCATTAACCGCCTCCTACCACAGCGCTCTCGGCGACTATAAAAAGAGCGCTCCACTGAGCCAAGTGATTAAATTCCAATCCAGACAGCATCGACAAGACACACACCATCGGCACTCGGCTACCGGACTTCAGAGAAGACTAATCGACGACCCCGCAAGAGAGAAGATGATGCTTCCGCTCGCCGACCCGTCACCGTAAGCCGTCGACCGGATCGTCATCACCCGCTGACGTGAGCGATGCATACAGCGGTCCCTCGACCGAGCCTTACGTCGACCGGACCCGACGAAGCAGCTGTCGACGCACTTCTGCGAAGGAAGAAGATGTCGTCTCCGCTGGACGACAACAAGCCGTGTCACCCAGCTTCTCGACCGCCACGACGACTACGTCCGACGCTTCCCATCAAGACGACCACCGCTTGAACGGCCCTTTTCAAGGCCACCAAAATGTAAAGGTTTCAATTCGCCACTTAATGTCGCCATTCGGTGGCACTATATATATACTGTATTGATAATTTTAATTTATAAAAAGAACTCAGAAGATCAAAAAATAATAAACAGCCACAGTATCAGCAAAAATTTGTTCATAACCACACTTTTTTTATGAATTCGGATGGATATACAACTCTTGTTTTAATGAAAGCAGCGCTGTAGTTTCCACATTTTGTTGTAATTTAAACCACCAAATTTTATTACATAGTGGTATAGGGTGATTATAAATGAAATAGACACTTTCGACAGCTTCTTAAACATCAAACTAGTGTATTTGAATATAATACATGATATCGGTTTGTAGATAATATTTTAAAGTTTATGTTGGTACAACTGTTGCTAGCATTTTGTTGTTGGCTGCTGTTACAACGACCAGTCTAGCAAAATGGCCGCTACTCAAGTAGAGAAAGCTTGTTGTGTTCTTGAATTAGCCAAAACAAACTTGGTTACGGTTGTGCATCGTCATTTCAAAACAAGATACAGTAAACCACCACCAAAAGGCAATCAATCTATGACTGGTATAAACATTTTGAAAACAGTGGATGTTTGTGTAAAAGGAAGAGTACTGGAAGACCTGCTGTTACAGAAGAACAAATTAATAGTGTTCGTGATGTTAATGTACCAAGTCCAGGAAAATCAACTAGATCAGAAAGTTTAGAATTACAAATTCCTCAACCGACTGTACGGAAAATTCTGCAAAAACGTTTAAAATGACACATTTTTATAAAAGTGCAGTTAGTACAAAGTTTAAATACCAGTGATAAAGTAGTACGTAAAGATTTTTGTCTGGAGATGCAAAATTGTGTTGAAAATGACGACGCATTCTTTAATCGCCTAATTTTCAGTGATGAATGTAATTTTCACATTAGTGGAAAAGTTAATAAGACATACTGTTAGAATATGGGGCACAGAAAACCCAAAAATAACTTTACAGCATACACGTGATTCCACTAAAATAAACGTCTTTTCCGAATTATCTCGTGAAAAGGTTTACGGGCCGTTCTTCTTTCTCGAAGTGTCAGTAACCGGAGTCATTTATCTGGACATGTTAAACAAATAGTTAATGCCTCAACTCCAGGAAGATAGTGATAAATTAATTTTTGTGCAAGATGGAGCTCCGCCTCACTGGCACTTACAGGTCAAAAATTAACTTGAAGAACGTCTTCCTAGACGATGCAACGGCAGTGCAAATGAGGAAAACATTGTGTTTACCCCGTGGCCGCCTCGTAGTCCAGACTTAACGCCCTACGACTTTTTTTTATGGGGTTATGTAAAAGACAAAGTTTTTGTACCACCGCTTTCTGTAGATATCGACGATCTAAAACAACGTATCGCAACAAAATGCTCTTGTCACAGTTGACCGTCATATGCTTAATCGTGTGTGGGAAGAATTCGACTACCGTGTTGATATCTGTCGTGTTACAAATGGTGCACACATTAAACATCTGTAAATATTTTCAATAAAAACTTAATGAATTCGTCTATATAATCATGTAAGTAATTACCTTAACTTTTCAAAAATAAATTTTATAAAGCTATCGAAACTGTCTATTTCATTTATAATCACCCTGTATAATACATTACTTGTCGTTTTACTGAGTGAAATGTTCATCTCTTCAAATTGTGAACAATTAAGTGTAGAGTGTTTGCAGACATAAGCTGAAATGTTAAAAAATTGGACAGCCCAATATTAATTGAACTTATCTCTCAAATTGTTGTTTCGGTTACTGTGTATTGTTTATTTACAATCTGTTATTTGACAATAACAAAAATACAAAATTTAAAAGCAAAAGTAATTTTTTTTCAATCAGTAAAGTCGCATTAACAGCTTGACTTTAATGACTACAGTGGGTTTTGACTTGCTAAAATTTCCAGACTCTGGCCGGGAATCGAACCCTGGACCTTGGCGTTGTAGAATAGCTTGCTGAAAAAAATTACCTACGTAACTGGATTATTTACTAATCTCAATCAATTCTTTTATTATTAATTACTTTTAAATTTTAATTTTATCAAATTGAATCTAAGTAAAATGGAAAATATATCAGGCAAAAATTACATCTATTTTCTACCATAACACGGCTAATTATGAACCAATTTAAAAATTATAAATATATTTATATTCTAAACAAAAGGCTTAATATTTTTGTCTACAACACATGCATTGATAAAGCTAATGATTATTGAGATACAACGATTTGAAAAACAAACATTCCTGTCATTTTGTAATTTTTGAAGAGATTTATATCATTATCTTTTATTTACTACAAAACGTTACAATACAGCCGCTCCCCAATTATTAATTTGATTCCTTAATCAGATCGTAAGATATAAATTTATACATAAAAATAATACGATGGCGGACAACGGGGATCATAGGGGAAAACGCAATTTTTCATAGGATACGTTTCGTTTAGTTTAACGAATAGAATAAAAAAAAGTGAAACCAGCCCACAATTTTAGAATCACCCGTATATACATGCGTTGCATAAATCAAGAAAGGTCTCAATATTTGTAAAATTTTTTCTTTTTTTTATGTTAGAACAAAATATCATTTTGATGCGGTGGTTAAAACTAAACACATAGCTTATCCGTTATTCAAAAATTTTTGTTAATGGAAATAACTAAATATTTTACTAACAAACTAGAACAAAGATATTTTAAGAAGAATTCGTATCTGCTAGAAAACCATTTTAAAAACGATCTTAAAGTTTTCTGTTTGAAATAATGTACTTTTTTATCAATATACGAGGGTAGGCTGATAAGTAATGCACACATGCTTGTAGAAGACGAACAAAAAGAAATAGCAAGATGGGGTAAATAACAAATTAAAGTACAAATCTTAACCTACCAAATTATCTATTTATTTTTCAATATAGTCACCGTTAAGCATTACACATTTCTCCCAACCTTTAACAAGTTTTTTCATTCCGTCACTGAAAAATTCTTCCGACTTTCCTCGAACCCAGGACGCAATAGCTGCCTTCACCTCATTGTCCGAGCTGTAATGATTACCCTTAAGGTCTCTCTTTAGTAGAGGAAAAAAATAAAAATCGCAAGGCGCAAGGTCGGGAGAATACGGAGGGTGTAAAATTGGTTGAAACTTCAGGTTTCTCAGAGCCTCTCCAGTTGCACGCGAAGTGTGTGGACGAGCATTGTCGTGTTGCAAAATTATTGGCGCCAGGTTGCCTCTAACACGACAAACTCGACGTCGGAGGTGTTTCAGAGTCTGTATATACTGAGCAGAATTTACCGTTGCCCCTCGTTCCAGATAATCAGTCACATAAACTCGGCGAGCATCCCAAAACACAGTCAAAAGAATTTTTTTTGCGGAAGGTTGTGTTTTGAACTTTTTCACAACAGGAGAATGTGGATGACGATATTCAGCGCTCTGCCTTTTTTCTTCGGGATCGTAATGATGAACCCATGACTCGTCCCCCGTCACAATATTCAAAAGAAAGTCGTCTCCTTCGTCACGGTAGCGCTTCAAAAGTTGTTCACAGCATTCCAATCGACGCTGTTTCTTCTCGTCTGTCAGACGGCGTGGTACCCATCGTGCACAGATTTTACGGTATCCCAATTGTTCAATAATGAAGCCAACACGTTCCTTAGATATTCCAATTTGGTTTGCGATACGCTGTTGAGTGATTCGCCGGTCATTTTGAATCAAATCATCGATGAGTTTGCGACGATTATCGTCTGAGGCAGTGATTGGTCGTCCACTGCGTGTTTTGTCAACAATTAAGGCTTTTCCAGGTTGGCAATCACGAAATTTTATTACCCAACGATTCACAGTAGACCTATCAACAGTATCGTCACAATAAACAGCCTTTAAACGACGATAAATCTCACTAGGATTCACTTTCTCAGCAGTTAAAAATTCGATAACAGCGCGTTGTTTAATTCTCGTTGACATAGCACCAGAACACGACGCCATACTTCCACTACTCAAAACAAACTGAATGAAAGCAACGCCTTCAAACTGCGCAGGCTTGTAGAGGAGAAATAGTACTTCCACATGCCACCAGGCGCGCTACTGAAGTTTATTTAGTTGTCTTCTACAAGCATGTGTGCATTACTTATCAGCCTACCCTCGTAATATAAAATATATAGTACTTGATAAGACTATCAAATCTTAAGACTGGTTGCATTTTAAAATTTCTTTTCGATCAACTCTTTCTTTATCAGTCTCATTCCTCTGATCCGGAACTAGTGAGAGACATCACGAAAAATGGCTAGAGTTTGTAAACGTCTAACCCGTTGTCATTTTGACATAAAATACCAGTCTTATTTGTCTCCAATCTTAATCCCGTAGCTCTCAAAGCTATTTTCCTCGTGTTTTCTGGGGTATAATAATAATATTACTTAAAATACAATATGTATTTCAATGTTATTTAAAGAAAATTATTAATACTCCATTAATTTTTTTGGCTTAATATAAATTTCATATAAAAAAATCCCGTTTGAAACACTCACACGACTTTCTCTTGCCACTTAAAATTATGCACAAAAACCTATGTATAATAATGAGTAAACCATGTAATATGAAAGACTTAACCGAATTTTAATTATGAGTGAATTACGCAAAATGGAAATCAACTTCTGTAGAACATAACAATACGGAAAATCGGTAATTAACGCTAAGAACTAAGCTCTAGAGAAAAAAATTTTTAAATAGAAGTTGTAATTTTTTATTTTTCTATAACTTTGATTACAAAACACTTTTGTCGTAAAATGCATACTACAGCCGCAGTCGTAAAAGATTCTTTTTAAGATTTCGAAAAGAAAAATTACTAACTGACGCTAAAATCAGCGTTATAGAAAAAGTGCTTGAAATATAAATTCTAGGTTTTTAATTTTTTATAATTTTAATTATAAACGACTTTGCCCGAAAATGTATATTTATAGCCGTAATCTTTAAAAACCAATTTTTTACCATACGAATCCCAAGAATTTCGCCAGACCGTTTACTCTGTATTATAGAGAAAAAATTAATAATAAATGAGGTGGTTTTTAAGAAAATCGCATGGGCCGTTTATGAGAAAATTGGAAAAAATTGAAAAATTTCACGAATAAATTACTATTTCCGGTTGACCGATTTTTGTGAAACGTTCGTGTTGGTCCCCTGTGGTACCTAACTCAAGTTTTAAGTTTCAACTTTGTGCGCTATTCCGTTTTTTAAATATTTAATTTTCTTTTATTTATTTATTTATTTATTTATTTAAGATCGCATCGACTACAAGGTCATTAGTGACCACGTTACATATAAATACATGTAGTATAAAATTTCTAAAGAAGACAAACAAACACAATTAGGTCATATAGTATAAAAACATTATGAAAAATTAGTTAGGTTCAATTAAAATTTTGACAACAGAACAATAAAAAATATAATGACACAATGAAAATTAAATATGCGATTTTACAATTATATCAAATCTGAAATTTTGTTAAATTTAAAAAACAATAAATTGTGTTTTGAACCGCTACTTTGTCTACTAAATTAAGTGCTAAAATGTTGTTGATATTGTATTGTGTTCGTGTGATTGTGTAGTTTGGCAGTCTGTGATGATGTGTTTGATTGTAAGTGGCGTGTTGCAATGTGTACAATGTTGTGGTTCTTCTTTCTTTAGTAAGTATTTGTGTGTAAGTGTGGAGTGTCCAATGCGTAATCGTGTTAGGAGAACTTGATGCCTTTGAAGCTCCAAGCGAGGTTGAGGGTTTTCAAAACTGTGTTTTCTGATGTGGTGAAGTTCGATGGAGGATGGCGAGACGATATTTGAATATTTTGTTCACACACAGACTGATCACCAAAACAAGTTTTTTTTATTAATTTAGGAGCCCTGAAAACGTGTTAGTATTTCCGGTGAAAACTCGATATCTAAAAATCGACATGAAAACAATATTTTCCTTTCCATATATTCATACAGGGCAAGAGAAAGTAAAATCGTTTCGGTAAGATTTATTTTTTTCCATTATGAACATTCAGAGTAGTAATAACTAAAACCATTATAGAACTTCATTGTCTTGTACAATAAATGACATAAAAAAATACTATCTTCAGAATTTTGTCTTAAAATACGTTTAACAAAAAAACTCGTATTCTTTAACGGAAATATAGTTTTAAAATTCTACAAACTTAAACGAATTAAATTATTATAAAACTAGAAAAATGTTTGCGAATAATTTATACGAAAACTGAATACATTACATTTCATATTATTACACTTACTGTTTTTGTTTGTTTGTGAAAGATACGTTGGACTTATAACACAACATGATTAAATTATTTGAATTTTTCTTTCTGAATAAAAAACGTACTTGTATATTACAAAGAGAATTTTGGCAAAGAAGAAAAAAGGCGAACAAGTGCGTTATTAAATTTAATATGTATATGATTTCTATTTTGTTTCTTTCTTTATGAAGAAAAATACTACAAGAGGATGCAATTTAATTTAATTTTTATGAGAAAAATAAGGATATAAATTTATGTGGAATTTATTCTTTTCAAAAATAGGAACAATGCCAAGAATATTTTACAAAGCATTTCGTTCCCTAATTATCAACGATTTATATGTCTGGAATGATTTTCTTTAATGTGATATTAAGATAAATAATTATTTTGCCAAGATATTTCGTTATTGAGTTTAATTTTAAAAACATTGCACTTAGTATTTTTTATATGATATGCGTTTCTTAAATATTTCAATGTTTTTTGTTTTACACTAGGCCTAAACTTGGCAAGTTTCGCAGACTGAGTTAAAAGTGTGTGTAATACATAGTTGTACAATTATTTATGTTCAATGTCGCATTTTTTAAACTTTAATTCAATACAAGTGCACTATTCTATTCTCAGCTTGGTCTGGACAAGACATTTTATTGTTTTTATCCCTAATGTGTGTTTTTTGCAATCTGTTCAATTTAAGAACGATAAGCAACCCATCACCCAAATGAATATTTCATGTGAGTATTATTTTCTTTAAGGGAAGACTGTACTTTGAATCCCGCCAATGTTAAATTTTCTATTTTTAGGTACATTTTTCACAGGATTGGTAAAATATAGTGAAATGAAAATTTACACACTTATAATTGTCAGGTTTCTCTAGCTATTGACATTTTTGCAATTTAATTTGTTGAATCATAATGTTAAAAACAGAATAACGAATAACATAAAAAAATGTCTACGTTTTTTGCATATAACTAATTTGTGGGGCATCTGAGAAAGTCATAATAACGCCAGTGTATGTGCACGTAAAAGATGAACAACTGGTAAAAGTTTCAGCCACGTAGGTTTAATGGTTTTCGAGAAAAATGTACCTGATAATAAAAATTTTAATTTACGGGAACAGCGAAAAACAAAAAGGGACAAATCAAAAACAAAATTTACACAAACAAGTAAATTCCCATCAACAGACGGTTAGAAAGCTGAAACAACAGCTGAGAATATTAAAAACATTAATGCTGATAATTTAAAAAACTAAAATTCCCTTTGCTCTAAAACGATCAGTATAAAATTTTTAAAAAATATTCATTCTGGTGACATGATCATTTTTCTGGGTAAACCTGCTAAAAATTTAATTTTTCATTAATATAATAATTTTTTTGACGTAATTTAATGTTCTTATGGTAGATTTAGGTTTGAATAACTGAAAAACATAAAAATCTGAAAATCGAAATTTTCAGTTAAAACCATCATACAGTCTTACCTTAAGACAAATCCAGTTTGAGGGAGGTAATTTATTTGTACAGTTATACTACAATATTATAACCAATGTTTAATCATGAATATGATCACACAGCATAAAAATAAACATAAGGTTAGAGATGGCCCGTTCTGCATTTTTTACAAAAACCTGTTAATAGATAAATCCTTGAGCCTCCGGAGATTGAGGATGGTTCGATGATACATCTTCTCAACAGAGTTATATGGCGCGAAAGCGTGGCCATTAAAGACGAATATCAGGAGAATAAATGTGTTTTTGAGCTTTGTTTTTGATGGTTGTACAGACGCATGCTAAAAATACTCCGGATGGATATAGTAAAAAGTGTCAGATGAATTGAAGTCCCATAGCCGAATGAGTGAGAGGGAGATAATATGTAGCATAACTACGCATGCGCCTAAATGTCTTTACTGTTATAATCCAGATCTGAAATCATTCTACAGTCGTTATCTTGGCCCGTACTACTGTGTACGTGTGTGTGTGTGTGTGTGTGTTTGTGATTGTTCTTTCATATTATAGGTAGGTCCTACACTGTTCTCATTCAAAATACTCATTCGATCGGTATTTGTGTGTATTATGTCTTACTAGCCTGCACATAATTTTATCTGAAATTGAGATTTCACAGTGCATTTGATGTGGCATAAAAATAATGTCTACAAATGTAAGTTTTTGTAAACGTGGGCAAACAATCCATAGAGAAGAAAAAAATCTGATATTACATGTATTAAAGTGCAGTGAGGAGGAAGGTAATTTTAATAGACTTAATGTCCCTATTAATAAACCTGCTGAAAGAACTTCAAAATATTGTAAAACATCCCAAAAAACAATTCAACGGATAAAGATAGAAGAATATTACTGCTTGGTAGTTTACTGCATGCATAACCGCTTGCTCACAACAAAGAGTAAAATTATACAATGTTATTGGAATGGTGCGTATGGTTTGTGCGAGTGAGAGCGTTAGCCACTCTCTCACTCCCGCGGCTGGGGGACTTCAATTCATCTGAATACTGTACCCAACGGGACCGTCTTGCGGAGAATGGGAACAGAAAGGGAGCTTGATCATACCATACAAAAAAGGAAAATGAAATATTTGGGTCTATTATGCGTGAACCAATAAATGAAATGCTTCGTTAGATAATATAAGGCAGGAGAGATGTGAGAGATTTCAGGGGAGGAGAGATGTGAGAAGAAGAAAAATTTTTTTGTTGAAGAATCTTCGCGAATAGTTTCGTTGCACCTAAGCGGAGTTGTTCAGAGCAGAACGAATAAATATCATGATTGTTAACCACCCGTCGGAGAGGGCACGTTAAAAAGAATAAGAACCATTAGTAAACAGTGTAAAATGAAAAATATAACGTAATTTTAATCATGAGTGAATGACAAAATGAGAATCAACCTCTAAAAAAAATACGGAAAATCACGAATTGACGTTGAACTCTGTAGAAGAAAATGCTAGAATTAAAGTTGTAGACGTTTTTATTTCCTATAACTTTTATTACATACATTTTCATCGTAAAATGCATACTACGGCCGCAATATTAAAAAAATTAATTTTTTACCGATTTTGATGAAAAAAATACATGAAATCATTAATTGTCGTTAAACCAATCGTTGTAAAAAAATGTTTGAATTAAAAGTTGTATCGATTTTATTGTTTTACAACTTTGATTATGTATCCTTTCCCCTTGAAATGCATACTAAGGCTGTCATTTAAAAAAAAAAAACATTTTACCACAAGAACATAGTCCCAAGAATCTCAGCAGACTCTATTTTGAAATCATAAAAAGTGTAATAAATAAGGGGATTTAAAAAACCATAGAATCAGTTTTAGAAAAAATCCTAAGAAAGTTAAAAATCGCACGAATAAACTAAGTTATTACTTGACCGATTTTGATGAAAAGTTTCGTGTAGGATCCCTTTGTGGTACCTAATTTAAGTTATGTTTAAACTTAGTACGATATTCTGTTTTTGTGATATCTTGCTAACACACAAACACATCACTTAAAACATGTTTTTGAATTCAGGGGCCTGAAAACGCCCCCGGTGAAGGCTAAATTTTAAAAAATCAAAATGAAAACAATACGTTCCTTCTTTACATGTTCATACAGAGTAACAGAAAAAATTAAAATATTTTATCAAGTAAAAATTAATCTCACTTAGTAGATAAATTAAATTAATAGCTTTTAGTAGACTACTTTCTGAAAATATTTTTTTTAAATATTTAGATAGAATTTCATATCAAAATTTACAATCGTAGTGAAGTAAAATACAGTTCTATGAAAGAAAAAATAAGGTAACAGAGATTGTTATGATGGTAAAAATATAGAAAAGCCAAATAGCGTTTTTAATTCACATCTATTGACCAACGATAGGGGTTTTAATCATGGCACAGGTAGGTGCTTCTTTGATCTTTATTTAATGCCTACAATACATACATACACAGTAACAGTATGGAAACACACAAACATACTGTGAAAAAACTTGGTAAAGTACCCGAATGTATTTTGCATGATGAATACATTATGTATTTTATATCATATCTGTCTACATATCTCTGTGTGTACCAATATAAACACACAACTCTTTGAAATTCTTGTTGAATACAAACTCGGCATTCACTTTTGTGTTCCAAAACACTGAGAGTATTTTACGTTCATAATATTGTTTTTCAATCCTACCCCTAAAACTCTTTCAAAAATATTATCCCAGTTAAAATGGCCTTTAGACTAAAAAGCTTAAGTATATAAGCTGATGTAAAGGTACACTATGCGCGCGCTATTTTATATTCAACAGGTTTTTTTATTTATAATCCTTCCCTATAAAATATTTTTTTTACAACCATACTATTTCCTTTATTTTTATTCGTTTTCCATTCATAATTAATACAGATTAATTTTTCCTATTTAATAATATTTACTTCAATTCGTATAACTATACAAAAATTTTATATTTTTTCTTGTAAAATGAATAATTATAAAGCTGTTTTGAAATAAAATTTCAAAACAATATAAAAAAATTCGTAAATTTATTTTTAACTGCTATTAAATAGTTCAGCAAAAATAAAATTCATTGCTTCACTTTGTTTCTGTTTTAATAAATTTGTATTTTAAATCGAATCTTGCTATCATCCAACGATTCCAGTCAAAAGTTTTACGGATAATAACATATGCTCCATGGTATGTGACAAATGATACATTGCATAAGAACTTATGTGTCAACGCCGTGAAAGAAGAAATTACGCAGCTAAGTTCTAAATATCAAGAAAAGTTAGCAGATCACCAAAATTCTTTGGCGCTTAATTTACTTGATAATAGCAAAGACGTGACACGACTAAAACGAATAAAATTGCTTGACCTTCCTTTTAGATTTACCGATTAACCTACATATTAAATAATTATTGAAGTCCATATATCAACATCACCATCTCTATTAACGTCATCTTCTTCCTCTACGCATTCTACTGTCACCATTATTAATTTTGTTACCTTTTCTATGACTGTTTTTCATCTTTTATCTAGTTAATGTTTTCAAAAATTATACCTAATTTTTTGTCCTTTCCGAAGAAATACCATTGGGTATTGTCTTCGTCATTTAAACCCATTCATGCTATTTACTTAGAATTTTTGTTTTTAAGCTGATTGTAAATAATCTCAGATGTTAGAAAAACATTTATAAGGAAGGTGGAGTGTTAAATTATTTGCGCTCAATCTGCTAGTTCCAGGGCAACAAAAATAATTGTGTCTCTTTTCGTATTGTCAGCTATATGAATGAAGCATTTAAGAATAGAAGAGGTAGAGATGTAAAAGACACTAGTCAGAGTTATCTCCTCTGAGAGTAATGAATATCATTATACAGCCAGACACTGTGGTAAATGAAGTGAAGGTGTAATTTGCAGGGTTGAAAGTAAGTGCTTTTCGGAGGGCCTGGTATGCTGATAAACATAATCTTTCAACTCGGTGAGGAAGGCAATAGTAAACCACTCCACTCCTTGTTTTTTTCTTAGTAAACCTCTAGAGGTTTAAACCAGCCTTTCGGCTGCCCTAAACAACAAATCCATAATATTGTTTGGGGTTTGATTGTTTGTTTTTTGTGTAAGGGCTTTGTGTTAGTCTTTGATCAAGCCATAGTCTAAGGAGTGACCAAATAACTACTCAATCAATACTACGACCAATTGGGAATGCGGACTCCAGATTTTTGGAACAGTAGCAAAAGTAACATCAAAAAATTTAGATTTTCTAATAAAAATTTCTAAGGATTGCAACTCTAGCGAAATTTTATGTCTCAAATAAAACGTTGCATAATGACCTAAAGATGCCTTTTGAATAAGATGTAGCAAAAAATATGTACGTTTGACTGTTTGACACGTTTCACAGACAACCAAACACAATTATTTAAAAATTATCAGCGAGACAGTTACCAAACATCGAGGAAAAATATTTTTGTTTTATTAAGCAAAAAAATCTCCAGTAAATATAATTATTACTACAATTAACGGTTTTTATAATAATGTATTTTATTAATGAAAATCTCATAACCAGCAGGTGATAAGATTATACTAATATTACAACTGACTTCACTGGTTCCAGGGCTATTAAATTAGATCAGTTCTACTATTTTTGTGTTTTGCCAAATGAATCACTGATAGACTTACAAACAAAAAGATACAGATGTGTGTTATTTCCTGAACGTCTACATTTCTGTATAAAACAAAACCTTTTAATAAATAAAGTAAACAGAACGGTCGGTCAGAATGGGTAATAATATTTATAGACACTGTCAAACCCGAAACCTTCCGTTTGTAGGTTTGGGTACTATACCATGGAGAGGTACAAAATTAAATAATAATCTTCAATCAAAATTTAACATTAATTAATACTTCAACATATATTAACAACAGAAATGAAGTACACATTGTGTAGGTTCTGTCGCATTTCGGTATAAACGGAAATGGGACAGCGAACACAGCCGCCAAGGAGGTGTTAAAGTTCACACTGATAGAAAAACATCTCTCGTCTCAAAAAGATATCAGGAGACACCTGCACAATCAAACTAAACAACACTGAAACCAAATCTGGTCTCGAGATCCTCCAACGAAACTTCACCACACCAGAAACCATATTTTTTAAATTTTATTTCACAAAAATTAAAATTTGATACAAAATTATAAAATCACATATTATGTTATATTTCATTGTGTCATTCCTTTTTTTATTTTTATGTTGTCTAAATTTTCACTGAACCGAACTAATTTTTCTATCTGTTTTTATTGTGTTTGTTGTGTATTTTTTGAATATTTTGTACTACATGTATAAATAAATAAATAAATAAATTTAAATATTGAAATTATTCATACATCGATCTAAAACAGAATTTAATTAAGACTTAAACAACCTATTATAAGTTTTTATTCCTACTGACTCACTTTCAAAAGATAAATTTCACACATCGTCTGATATCAAGGAAAAACAAAATAAAAACACAGTGTATTATTTTACGTGACAAATAAATGTTTGTATGTGATATGTTTATTTGGTGTCAAGTTCATTTAATATTGATTGTGAAATCAAGAATAAACTTTTATTAATTAATTAATTTCTTTATAAATTTTATACATAAACAAATAAAAATTTCCTTTTATTATTAAAAAATGAAAAAGTATACGAATAAACTTTTTATTAGCTATTAAATTTTATGCATTAAACTTTATTGGAGTAGTGAACAAGGTTGAGACTGACGAGGCGAACATTACGCAGTTTCATAGCTCGTAAAGTTATATTAGAAACACACTAAACACCTGTCTATATTGGGACAACCTATTAAATGGCAAGGTTCTGATAAACAATAACGAGAGGTATATGTACTTTATTACTTAGTCCTGCATTAAAAGCAAAGTTATTTTACAATAATTTTTTTAAAATCATGCAAAGAATTCACTTCTCGTACGAAGGAAATATAAAATAAAATTATTGACATAAAATCTTTGGTGCGCAAAGATTTTTGTTCATTTTAATTCTGATAAATATACTAGATTTACTTCTTTGTCATTCATTTTATTTCTCATTACAATTGTTAAAATATCTGTGAAATTGAAAGTTTTGTAACTGATTTCAATATGAAATTTCACTTGATTTATAATTTAAATATCTTTACCTGAGTTATAGTGATAATTTACATGACGCATCAAATCCCAGATAGGAGAAGTGGGTGACCTGTTCAAGAAACACTCCATCCACCATTATCCTTATTATCCTGACTGAATATTTTCCTCTTAAGCCATCACTTTAATTTTAACACTTGATATTTTTAAATTAAACTGACGACATGAATGTAATGTTTATTTAATACTTTAATTAATATGAGTATTCCAAATGAAGTAATGATATAAAATTAAGAAAATTTTCTGAATAAATACAAAAATAAATAAATATACTTTGCTTTCATTTTTAGATTTAATAAATTAAGTTTTGTTAATAACTTGGTTAAAATTGAAGTTTTAAAGTTAGTATTGGTTTTGTCTTCCTCTACGTTAAAGTAAATAGAAGTGTAACTTACTGATTTTCTTAGGAATGTCGTGTAGTTAATAGGTTGTAAAATAAAAAATAGTTTTGTAAAAACAAACAAGCGAAATAGAAAATGAAAATGGCGTGTCGTTGATGGTAGGTCTGATACCATTATTGGTGATTAAAAGGAAAAACGTTTGTTTTAGTTTGAAACAGGGTGGTCGTGGGTAGTCGATATTCAGGTAAACTGAGTAGGAAGGCAGACGTTCCGAAGTAAAATAGGCCTGGCAGGCAGCTGACTGCAAAGTTTGTTGGTCGGCAGAGTCAGTGATTTAGTATCTGGCGGCAAGGTAGACCTCCTCTATTCCGTTGTGTCTACAGTTCCAACCGCCCCAGGGAACCAGTAGCTTAAGTAAACCTGTAACAATGCTACTATACGCTTCTGATTTCCTCACTATCTTCCTCGTACAAATCTCTCTCGATCAGGAATACCAACACCCAAAAACATCTAAATCTCTACTAACTTGCATCATTTCTCTAACTGTCTAGAATTTGTGTTTAGAATCCACTACGTACAGCGAACATAACACGTGCAAATATCTTTATTACGAATTTTGGTTAGTTTAAACATAATGCTATGCTTCTCAAAATAGCAAGTTACTTAAATTATTACATCAACTTACAAAACATTTGGTTACGATAAGTTTATAAATAATGTAGGTTAATAAAAATGTGACACAAATATGTTTTTTATTCGCTTTCAAATGAAAACAATCGTAAGCATTACAATGGACGTAGATAAAATCACAAGCGGCTGATGAATGCATTAGAAAGATCAAATTTTTTTTAAAGATCTCAATTTGTTAAAATTAATGAAAATAAATCGCAACAAATGACGTTTACTCTTAGGCGACAAAACTGCCCAACTGTTTATATTAATAATATTCCGCTGCCTCACACTACTCAAACACACTATTTAGGCTTAAACTTGGTCAGAAAACTTTTTTGGAACACAGATGTTACACACACACACACACACACACACACACACACCAAAAACTCAAAACACGCTTCTATCAATTGAAACGCTTACTCGATAGACTTTCTAAATTAAACATGTCACACAAAATTTACAAGACAGTCATAAGACCAATCTGGACATATGGAGTTAAACTTTGGGGATATGCTAAACATTCACGAAACGCATACAAGCGATTCAAAACAAGATCTACGAACGATAACGAAATGCCCCTTTTACATCACAAACTCAATGTTGCACAAAGACTTGCAAATCCCATACGTAATTGATGTCGCGAAACAACTATACAAGACGATGCATGACAAATTTGAATTACATGACAACCCTCTCATACAAAACATGTACACTAGGGCGATACCGGGTGCTCAGCACAGACGTTTAAAACACCTCTGTCCAAGGGATATTCTTGGCCAACTGTAGGACTGTGGTGATGACTGCACGCTCCTTCACGTAAATCAAGTTTTGGAACATTAGCTTCACATTTAAAAATTGTTGTATTAATATAATAACAAATGAAGAACAGATGAATAGAAGTGACAAAGAGGCGTTAAAAGCCAGGATTAAGAAATTGGATCTGGCATATTTAGCTACTAAAAATATTTACAACAAAAAATGTCTGTAAAGTTAAGACATTACGAAACAGTAGTAAAGCCTGTGCCTTTATATGCATCAGAGACATTGACCTCAGAAAATAAAGGACTTATAGAGGATGTCGAGAAGAGAGAAAGAAGGATTCTGAGAAAGATCTATGGGCCACTATATGATGAAGAACACAATACCTATAAAAACGTTTCAAACACCAAATTGTATGAAAATGTACAGAGGATGTCAGAGACTTTCAGAAGAAGGAGAACACGATTTTATGGGCACATAAAGAGGATGAGCAATAACAGACTGACAAAGAAAATTTTGAATAACTTTGATAATACTACTTTGAAGTGGTTTATCAATACTAAAGAGAATCTAAAAAAATTTCGAGTTGAAGAAGAGGACATTTACGATAGAGACAAATTTAGGCAGAAGACAAATGACAAAAGGATAAGTCTGACTGTGCAATCTGCAAGAAGAGAGGGTACTGGTGGGAGGTGGACGGATGAGAGAAGAAGGGAGCATTCCGAACGAATGAAGGCTTTTTGGGCAGATAAGAGGAATGACATCCTGAGAAGAAGAGACCAAAATGCATAGTGCTTAACGTGATCCTTAGTTGGTCGATCAACGACTTAATAATAATAATAACAGATACTAAATTTCAATTGAAAGTGTCAAAAAAAGATTTCAATTAGGAAGAAAACAGCTGATATGAAAATAAAAATTATAAAACTTTTGTTTATTACAAAATCACAATTTTGGGGTAAAAAACTGGAATGAGTAGATACAAGCGCACGTAGAAACAATGATGAACTGGTCAGAGTAACTGGCATCTATTTCAAAGGTCCTGGCCTCGAATTCCAGTCAATTTTGGCATTTTCTTAATCACCCATTAATTTATCTGCATCAGATCAGTATGTAATCGCTTTTTGCGGCAGCTTTGCGCCATCGTTTTATTTTAAGGACATCCTGGACGGTAGCACCTAAACGGGGCAGGTGAAGAACGAGTAAACGAATTCCCAGAATATTGAAACTTTGCATTCGTAATTACGTCATTGTACACTGTACTGTACTTTAACAACACTACGTATTAAAATGCGGTACTATGCGTACACAAAATATTGAAATTGTGTAATCACCAAATTAAATAGCAGGTTTTTCGGATTCGTTTCCGTTAATTTGTTTCGGATTTGGTTCAACGGGTTTTTGATAATCGGGGTTTTATTGTATTTCACAAACAATCACATTGAAAATTCAATCAAAACATAAATTTTAAATTCCAAGAATTAACAATTCAACACATACCAAAAATTAAATCAAACAACCTTTTAAATCATATTTACAAAATAAATAATTACATTAATACTAATGAAACAACAAATTAAACAGATGATATTTTGCACTTGAGTTAAAGCTTAAGAGATGATGGATTTAATGGCCATAAAGGAAGCCTAGTAAGCAAATCAAAGGGATGTTACTAAGTCAGAACTTGTTACCGTTGTGATTCAGAATTTATGCTTTAATTATGAAATAATTTAGGAGTATATTTAATTAATTAATTAATTAACAGACAATGAAGGGATTTGAAGGAAACCGCACACGATTAATTTAATTTGGGTACATTGTACTTCAATAACATTAATATAATTGGAAATGTTTGTTTATAATGTATTTTATTATATATTTCGTATATAATTCCGTTTATTGATTTACTTTTATAAAACGAGAAAAATATTACATTTCAGGTGTGTAGAGATATATTGTTTGAATAAGTATTTTGTATACATTCTTCAAAACCAACTCATTTTAATTTTTTATTAAAATAATAAATTCATTATGTATATAAATAAAATGAAATATACTGGGATACAAAATATATCACAGTAAAAAAGTATACATTAAAAACTAGTGACGTCCGATTTGGATGCATGGAGCTTTGATCTGTTGTTCGGCGAAAAAATCAAACGTACAAAATAATAACTCAATTTTCAATATTAATAACTCGGTTATTGAACACAAACTTTGATCTTATAGGATCCTTTCCTATATAAACTAACATGCTAGATATGCTCAGGTTGTACAAACTGGTTCTACAAAACATAATCATAGTTTTTTGGAGCTTTTTTGCTACGACTCATTTGTTAAAACCTTATCGTCAGCAAACAAAATGGTATTAAAGACAATAAGATATAGCAATACCAGATGGATAAACTGATTTCCAATATTTTCTTAATAGGGCCAATTTTATACATTTAAAGTAAATAAAAAAAAACCAAGAAAAACCAAAACCAAAAAAGTAAGGTTACAAGTAAAGTAACTTAAGAAATTTCTTCTTCCTTCCATCCACGCATTTATCAGGTTTTGATCTTTATGGAAGCCTATAAAGTAAGTTAGCAGTCGTCTGAACTTGGTTAGATCCATTTTCAGTTTATTCCAGTTTTCTCAATATCTCTTCTGATTTTTCTAAACCTTTTATTAGACACCTTACGTCTATTGTTTAGTGACTTAAAAATGCATTTTGTCAATAACCGTTTGTCATCCACTTATACAGGTTTCCACAGAATTTAAATCTTAGTTTTTAAATCGTTTCCATAAATCGGTCATTTACTTGTCCAGTTTTTTGTCTTCATCTTCTTAACCATTATTTTACGGACGATCTTTTCTCAAATTTATCTATTTTTTAGACCAGCATTTCCGGTCGTTCTTGAAGAATTCACTCGCGCACAGACACGCAGGTTTTATCAAAATATTATAGTCTCTAATCTTAGCTTGTTATAATAAAGTTTTCTTCTTATACAGATGGTGAGTTCTTCGGAGTGCATTGGTAATCTTTCCTCATCTTCTGTAGTTAAAACAAATTTCCAATATACTAAAAGAGTTAAAATATAGGCCTATTTGAATGTATTTAAATATACTAATAAAAAAGTGTATTTTGGTTCTCATGGAAAGATTTCTTGATATTTGAGATAGTGCAGTGTATTCACCTACATTTAGTATTGACATTTATGTATTATTAGATGACTGGATTAGATTAATGTAAAAAGAAGAATTATTATAATACTGATTAATTTAATATTATTATGATTACTTAGAATCTATGAGTTAAGGTCGATTCATATCATCATGCACTAATCGTTTCCTACACTACAATATTTTTCATGCTTTGTAATGAGAGCATTCATATCAAGCGTAGTGTATACGTTACGATGCGGCACGTTCCATCTCCGTACGGGATTGTCGGCGACAATATTTACCGGAAGTTAAACGTGTCTGAACATGTCGAGATGTATTGCTACGTCGTTCATCGTTCTTTTTCTTCGTCGTTCATCAGTTATTTAAATAGATCCATCAATCTGCCTAGTTTTGAACATTTTATGTGCGAAAATCATCTTACGTTTACGTTGATTGTTTTGTACTTCATTTTCTAATGAAATTTATATCACAAACAAATCTTCAGTAGTCATACGTAACATTTTGACGCTAATAAAAGAATCTTACCGCTGTTCACGCTACGTTATTACTGAACACTTTGGCTTCCAGTGTCGGTTATTATAGTCTGATGATATGAATGTCAACTCAGATGTCGAGTCGGAAACGGTCCGTTACGAAAACGATTGGTGCATATGAACCGACCTTTACAGAAATCAAATGGAATAACTAAACTTCTACGTGTAATTTATAACTCTAACCTTCTAATTGGTTCGGTCTTCGGGGTGATGTATAGACTTAATCCTAAAAAAATAATTTACCTAAGTTGTTGTTGAATAAATTAAAATAATTCGGAACATAATGTTACAGGGTTAACGAAAATGGTAATTAAGTTTAAAAACAGTAATACAATTCTAAAATTTCCTTTCACTAGTTTCTCCATCAAGCAATGCCATTAGTATATCACGAATCGTATGACATACATAGTAATAACAACACTAAAAAGTGAACAACGAGAAATTTTGTTGTTTAATAGTAAAACAAAACTGTGTTTTTGGTTTGTTTATCAGTGTGTGTATCAATGGTTGTGTGTAAGTGTATGGAAATGAGTGGAATTCACTGAATAGGCTTAGTTATGCATTTTGGAATGCTCGCGGGTTGTTATATCGTATATTTGCATTATTAATGAAGGGCACTCTAAACGAATTCTCCCTTTCTACCATTACATTTCACATACACACTCGTTCCCAAATCCACCATTTCACTGTTGGTTGTGTCCATTGTTATTATATACAATTGAAAGTAATTTCAATTTTTCCGTTTTTTCTGTTAAATAACTTCTTTTGAAGTATATTATCGATTGTGTAAAATTAAATTTTAAAGCTATGTTTGAATTGTTTTTTAATGTGATTAAATTATTCACTTTTGTTTTTGATGTAACATTATTTATTAATAACAATACATTTTAATTACAAACATTAATGATTGACCGTTATGGTAATTTATCAAGTTATAATATTGAAAATCATCAAGAACTCTCCTGGGTAATATTATAAACAGTAGTGGAAACATTCTATATTATTTTTCCGAACCAACTGGGTTGATCCAGTGGTAAAATCACGCCGCGAGCAGATGTTTGACAGCGGATGTATGGAGATGAAGGTTCCGTGGTTCAAATCCTAATAAAGGTAGTTACTTTTTTATAGATATGAATAGTAGACAGTCGTTAATGGTGTATTTTGATGGTTGGGGGTTCAACTAACGAGACTTTCTCAAGAATGGTCAGCCTGAGTCAGTCCAAGATTACACCTGATTTACACGTCATACATATCATCCTCATCTCACTGGGTATGGGGCTTCTTATTTTCTAAATTAAAAAGATTGCAACGTACACAAATTAGGGTTTAAAATAAGTGTGCTAGTTTGAAATTTACAAACATTAAAAATTTTAAGAGTTGAATACTCTTTTCAACACCTTCACGGGTATATTTTTGTAATCGTTAATGGGTAATTATTTAGGTGCACTATTAAAAGGTAACATCATTGAGTTTTAGCCATCTACCTCTTCCGAAACTTAATAAGCAAAAAATAACGCTTTGACACCGTTTTAACCACTTAGGGGTACATTTTGTAATCGTTAAGGGATAATTTTTTTAAAGGCACTATAGGTAACATCTCCACAGAGGTTTTAGCCATCTAACTTGTCAGGAACTTATTAATTAAAAATTATTCGTTTAAGGGTAGAACACCCTTTTCAACCACTAAGTGTAACAATTTTGAAATTTTTAAGGGGGTACCTTTTTATTTGCACTGTGAATAAAGTCACCAAAATTCTAACAAACCCAATGAACTCGTCCGGAACTTAGCACACAATAAATATTGGTTCAAGGATTGAACATCATTCCACTAAACCGACGCCAGAAGCTACTCTTCTGCTTAATTAACCCTCGATAAAAATTGAACTGTTCCAAAATTTTAATACACAAATCCCTTTTAAGACCAACCTGGACTTATGATGTCCAGCTCTTTGGAGTAGCGGCAGAGAGTAATTTAAAAGTCGATTTAGGCCTTTCAATCAAATTTTTTCAGACTTTCTTCTGTCGCTCCTTTTTATGTAAGTAATAAAACCCTCCACGACGGTTTCAAAATTCCGACAGTGAAGGAGCTAACCACGTGGTTGTTATAGTACATTTCACGGAAAACTCGATGACCAGCCAAAACAACTAGCCCGTAGTCTAGCTACAAGAAACTTCCCACCTAAACGACGTCTAAAGCGGAAGAGAAGTAGAGACCTCTTGGTCTGAATGGCGGACAATACCCACAGTTTTAAACGGAAATGTACTACTGGGTACCTCTTCTCCTTAAAGCGAAATTCTGCACCACCATTTAAATACTATATACGGAAGTTGTGTAGCTCAATGTACAGAACCGTACAGAAAATTAAAAACCAAACAAAAAAAATTTCATCCCCTTGGAGAAACATTCAGAAAATGTTTTTGGAGTAATTTTTGTAGTTCAACTATAAGACACATCACCACCGAGATTCAGTCAACTAGCTTGTCCGAAACTTAGTAAATAGAAAATATCGGTTACAGATTTAACACCCTTTTCAATCCAATAACAGTAGAATGTCGAAATCGTGTATCTATGTTTAACTTTTCTATTTACCCCAAAGAGAACATTCACCTAAATTTCAGATTTCTAGATTTTGTGCAAGTAGGAGAATTAGTGATGATTGAGTGAGAGAGGCTTTTCCATTAATACATACAGATTAGTTACGTGTTTAAAAATAAAGAAGCCGTTTCGTTAATTAATCAGTACGGATTTGTTGGAATATGAAAAAATATCTTTATAATACCAATTGTCAGTTTTGATGAGATAATTTCATATTTTTGATATGTCTTAACAAATTGGAACAGGAACATAATCCTCTTTATATATGTACGTGTTATTGGTAGACCTACGTATATCTGGACCATTGTCTAATATTCCCTCCCTCTAAGCGAAAAAAGATAGGCGGAAGATCCACGCTCCGATTTTCCTACTGGTCATTATATAAGAGAGGAGACTCCAACATTTAATGATGTCATTTGTTCAGTTCGTTATCTATCTGGTTTCATCTCATCTAAGTCCGACCAGCTCATCTACTTTTACCCCTCCTATCATTCCTGCCTAACCTATCTTTTCTACCCCCCAAATACTACCCCTTATCATCCAACAAACTCAAATAACCAACCAACGTACCGGCGCCCGGCGTCCTGTCTTTAATATCCCCTATTTCTTTCTATTTTTTTGTTCAAATCAACCCCTCTTACAAAATCCGATTTAAGAAAAATAACCATTACCTCTTCGGATCCCTATCCTTCTGTTAATAGTAATAGATCTTCTTAGGTTTTATCTATAAATATTTAAATGATGACATCACCCTCAAAATAGAAAAATAAATATTTCATATCAAGTAAATTGAATTCATGAACGTTTCTTATCGCAACATATTATGAACGATGATACAGGCTTAACCGAATAACATAAGGTAAAGTTATAATTTATAACTTAAGGTGAGACTACATGATGGTTTTCACTGAAAATTTCAATTTTCGGGTTTTATGTTTTCCAATAGGTTAGACTTATATCTACAAGAAAAACATTAAATTACGCCAAAAAATTATTTTAATGAAAAAATTAAGTTCTTAGCAGGCATATCCAGAAAAATGATCATTTCACCAAGAACCAATATTTTTCGTAATTTTAAACCAATCGTCTTAGAGCAAAGGGAATTTTAGTTTTTTAAAATATCTGCGTTACTGTTTTTGATATTCTCAGCTGTAGGTACAGCTCTCTAACCAACTGTTGATGGGAATTACTTGTTTGTGTACATGTTCTTTTTGATTTGTTCCTTTTTGTTTCTTGCGTGTTCCCGTAAATTTAGATTTCAAAATTTACGTACATTTTTCTCGGAACCCATTAAATTTAGCTGGTTGAATTTTTAACAAGTTATTCATCTTGTAAATGAACAAATACCGATATTTTAATGACTTCCTCAGATGCTCCAAGAATTACTAATATGCAAAAAACGTATAAAAAAATTTATGTGTTAATTTGTTTAGTATGTTATCGGTTTTTTATCGTTTGTTTATTATTTGTTTAGTTATTTTGTTTAGTATTTATCGTTAATTTGTTTTTAATTTTATGGGCTCACAGGTTAAATTAAAAAATTGTGAGTAGGTAGAGAAATCCGACAACTAAAAGTGTGTAACGTTTCATTTATCAATATTTTACAAATTCTATGAAAGAAGTACCTAAAAATAGCAAATTTAACATTGGCATGATACAAAGTACAGTCTCCCCTTAAACAAATAGATGTACCTACTCTAAATCCCTCACCCCTAATGTATAATCACAACCACTTGTAATTATTAATTCCTAATATTCTTAATATATTTAGATATAATAAGATCTTACTGGTAGTCGAAAAGTAGGCTGATATTCAGTCAGTAACTCTAGATGCTATTTAAAAATCATTATTCGAGTGTAGTTGTGGTGTCCATTTATTTAGGTAAATAATTTGTGATCACCTACTCACAGTGTAACCATTTAATGTCCACAACACATTATGTTTAAAATGACTGACCGTGTTGATTATTCACGTACGAGTGTCCGAATCCTTCTCTAAGTACCAAATTCACAAACAACTGTTCCTCTACCACGCTCATGTACCACTGCCTATGAACAAATGCTGCTGGACACTCTACTCTCCTAGACACCATCACCCTTTCTTGCCCGGATTAATCCACCATTCACATAGTTATACTTCAACGTTCTAATTTTTAAATAGTTCTACATATAGTTTACATATATATAGATTACGTAGTTCTCACTTGGAGTCTATGATTTCTCTTCGCCACTATGGTTAAGCGGATATTATTGGCTCACTAAAATTTTAACATATACTAGTAGAAGTTATAGTTATAATGTATATTTATAATAGAGATTTTTTGTTTCTGAAAGTGCGCTAATATTATGTTTATTATGTGTTGTATCGTGTATGAAAAAAATAATTAAATTTAAAGGGGAGGTAGTTAAGGTTTAATTTTGTTTTCAACTTTTTCTCTAAAATAATGTAAAGTAAATTGGTAGAGGTATTTTTGTCATATTTTATTAATGCTGTTTCATAACTTTGCTAATGTTTGTATTAACATTTTAGTTTTGTTATCATAAGTTTTATTAACATTTGTATTTATGTCTGTTTCTTTATTTTTTTATACTAATGTGTTTTTAATATTTTTTGATCATTTTCTCTTTTGTGTGATTTATTATTTTATGTAATAAGTTATGTATTGGTATTAATTGTTTTTCTTTTTTTCTTTTATCAGTGCTAATATTCAACAGCTGGTTTTCTTATGCATCAGTCCTATTTAGTTTAAACAAATGATTCTTTTAACCTTACACAATATTAGTAACATATATAATTTTATTAAGATGCTTGAAATAAATCATCCGTTATTAAATAATTAATCTAAGAGAAAAAAATACTTTAGCATTAGACCAAAATGTCACGCTATACTTTGATTGTAAATCCTACGAAGTAGAAAAATATTTTTTTCATAAACGAAATGAACCATTCAATTTTATTTACTATTAATTATAAATATTAATTTTCTGCCTTAATTACAACACATATGTTTTTTTTAAAAAAAAAAACGTTTTAAAGGCTACCTACGATTTACTTTTTGTTTAAAAAATGTTGAAAAATACTGTAAGGTTGTAAAACTGAAACTGAACATGTGATATAAATAACACTGTATGTAGTAAAGCAAAATGCCCGTTTGTGTGTTTTGGTCTGCGTCCGAAAATTAGTCCCATAGGAGAAATAATTTTTGCCCTGGGGGAGAAATTATACCTTGAGTAACCTCTCAGTTAATTTATCATTGATAGTAATATATGTCGGCTTATACTTTTTACCAGAAACAGTAAATAAATTTACTAATTTAAATTCAAATGTATACCTGAGATAAATAATTAACTAGTTTTTTTTACATTCATAAATTTTATTTACAAACCAAAATTCATTTTCCTGATTTCTATCATTTTTTTATTTATTTGTTTGTATAACTTTTATTTGAATTTTTTTAAATGGAAATTTTTACTGTGACCAATATAAAAGAATTAAAATCACCTCGCCGTTGACTAATTTGTAAATATAAAATTTCAAACAAACATACGTCGTGCTCATCGAAAATTTTAATACATTTTATGGCATATTTAAAAATAAATATTCCTTATCATGGCCTTGTCATAGATGTAGTTTTTTCTTTTGTATTTTACACTAATAAGTATGCGTTAATTATTTTATGTTGCTGTAAATCACGTTATCTCTTAACCACAGACCCTGTGGTGAATGAAGTGAAGCTGTTATTTGCAAGGTAAAAAGTATGTGCTTTTCGGAGGGCCTGTCAAGCTGATAAGAATACTCTTGCACCTCAGTAAAGAAGACAATGACAAACTAACTCACTCCTCGTTTTACATAGTAAAACCTCTAGAGGTTCAAACCAGCCTTTTGGCTGTAGACCTAAAATAAAATCACTTCTAAAAACCATTGGGACACATGGGATTCAATTATGAGGTATACATCAAAATAATAACCAAAATTACACTTAATAAAACCATTACTAAAGGAAAGAGTAGAAGAAAGTTTTTAATAATAGTATTTAATTATTTATAAAACAATAATGATTTTCATGGAAAAAAATTACCAGTACTTATTCTAAAAAAAATCTGGTGTGAAACACTCACACGACTTTATCTTGCCAATGCAAATAATTAACAATATAAACTAACATTAGTAATAAAACATTAGAAATAAATAAAAAACTAACCTCAATAAGCATAACCTAATTTTATTCATGAGTGAAAGACGCTAAATGAAAAACAACCTCAGTTTGGCTTAAAATCACTTATGGAAAATCACTCTTTCACGCTAAACTAGGCTCTGTAGAGAAAAACGCTTTAAATAAAAGTTGTAGATTTTTTGATTATCTCGTACACACTTTTGTCGTAAAATGCATACTAATACTGAAATATTTAAAAATCTATTTTTTACACGTTTTCGTGAGGGAAAACATAAAAACGCTATTAACCTCTAAACTAAGCGTTATACAAATGTTTGACTTTATACAAATGTTTTAGACAGTGGTTACCGGTGTACATTGATGGTTGGGGTTCAATTAACCATACTCTCCCCGGTATAGTCGGCCTGGGTCTGTACAAGGCTACACCTCATTTACACGTCACACACATCATTTTCATCTCATTGGTACATGGGGTTGCTTATTGTTCTAAATTGAACAGATTGCAACGTACACACATTAGGAATTAAAAAAAAAAAAACAAATTTTTGAAATAAAAGTTGTAGGATTCTGAATTCTCTACAACTTTTGTCATATATTTTTGCGCTAAAATGCATATTAAAGTTGCAATCTTAAAAAAAACAATTTTTTACGAGAAAACAACCTCCCCAAGAATTTCAGCAGACATGGGGCCTACCCTATGTTGTAAAGCATAAAAATTTAGTAAATCAGGCAATTTAAAAAAAAGTCGTAGAAGCCGTTTTTTAGAAAACTGCCAAAAAGTTAAAAATTACACGTATAAACTACTACTTCCAGTTGACCGATTTTGATGAAACTGTTCGTGTCGGGTCCGGTGGAGGTATCTAATTTAAGTTTTAAGTTCCAAGTGCGTACGATATTCCGTTCTTGAGATATTCTGTTCACACACACGCACGGACGCACGCAAACACACACACCAATCGCAAAAACATGTTTTTTGGGTTCAGGGAGGTCTGAAAACGTGTAGACCCGGTGAAAACTCGATTTCGAAAAATCGATATGAAAACAACGCTTTCCTTCCTATATATTAGTATAGGCAAGAGAAAGTAAAAAAAAAACAACTGTGAAAAATCTGGCAACAATGTGATAAGTATAATTCTTAAAAAAACTCTGTTTACCCGTAACTATAAAACCAATGCGAGCGTTGTGAACACATTGTTATCTAAATGATTATGCTATTCATGAAGAGAAAATCTGTTAAATATATTATGCACTTTGAACCCGTAAATGGGCTATTCCATTGTTTACTTTCTAGGCTTGATACGTTAGGATGTACTGATATTTGAGCGCGTGTTTCTTAAGAGAAAGTGATTGTAAAGTAGAAGATTCGGTTTTTAGGGCCATTTGAACGTAATACTAACCTACAATGTGTGACAGTAGAACAATGTTGAAGTTACTTTGTCACCCCATAACAACACATCTTAACCATGTACATGTTAAACACTTCTACAAAATAAAATCGACTGAACTCTTTAAACACAGATAATTTTCTAAACCCAGGAAAGCACTAAAAACACACATATTTAATTAATATAACACTTAAAATGTCATATTGTAAACAAAACGTAATTTTTTCATAATATCCGTCTGGAACATAAGTTTTTTTTAACATATTTATTTGCGTCTGTACAATGACATAATATGTGCTGAAAATGGCAATGATAAAAATTATAATATGAACGACATGAAGAAGCAGACCACCTATTGAAGGAGCTTCTTGGTTTTTAATTCAATAGTGGAATTCTGAATCACTGTAGTTATGTTACAGTCATCTGAATAGTTATTTCGTGTCATTTTTCACTTTTTTGCGATTTTCTTAAAAACGGCTCCTACAATTTTTTTTTTTGAAAATCGCCTCATTAACTAATTTTTTTATGCTCTACAATATAGGTTAGGCGCTATGTCTGCTGAAATTCTCGGGAAGGCTGTTTTCTCGTAAAAAAATTGTTTTTTTTTTAAAGATTACGACTTTAATATGCATTTTAGCGCAAAAATGTGTATAACAAACGTTTTAGAGAATTAAAAATCCTACAACTTTTATTTCGACATTTTTTAGTATAACATTTACTTTAGCGGTAATTAGCGATTTTCTGTTTTTTTTTTCACGAAAACGTGCAAAAAACATCGATTTTTTCAAAATTTCAGCCTTAGTATGCATTTTATGACAAAAATGTATACGTATAATCAAATTTACAGGAAATTAAAAGATCTACAACTTTCATTTAAAGCATTGTTTTCTACAGAACCTAGTTTAGCGTGAAAGAGCGATTTTCCGTATTTTGAAGCCAAGCTCAGGTTGATTTTCATTTTGCGTCTTTCACTCATGATTAAAATTAGGGTATGATTTTTTTTATTTCTAATGTTTTATTTTATTTATAATTTGATTAGGAACTACAAATCTCTGTTTCAAGATCTCTTTAGCCTTCTGGGAGGGTTGTCCAGTAAAGTAACTGAGATAATCGTCTTAATTAGTTCGTTTATATGTCTAGCTAATTTTTTGTGAAAACGTTGATAGTTCTGTTTTATTGTGTCGAATACATAAGGAACGTTCAGCTCATTGTGAATAGACCGTTTCGTACAACCAAGGAGATTTCTTAATAACTCGAAGAACTCTGGATTGACATTACTGTAATCGAGCTATATTACTCGGTTTAACAGATCCATATATTTGGGAACATTTAATGTAAAAAATTATTTTGCTGTAGTTTGTACGATTAAAAATGGTACGACATTATTATATTAACTATTTATTTATAACCCTAATTTAAAAATTGTTGAAATAAAACAAAATTATAGCCGGGTGAAGCCGGGAGAGCGGGAGAGGCAGCTTTTTTACAAAAATTTAAAAAAAAACTTGAATATTTGCTTTGGTTGTACGGTTTTACTGTCGATTTCTTTATACCCGAGTTTGAAGCCTCGTTTCTTCAAAACCACTTGTTCAATTTCAACGTACTATACACCAAAATTTAGCTAATTTCAACTTGCATTGCTACATGTCAGTTTCATATTTTCAGCGGTTTTTAATTTGCGATATCAGGTTGAGAAGAAAAATAGAACCGGTTTTTTTGTTGCTGCAACAGATCGGGTACATTTAGAGGGTTATAACTCAAACACGCTCGACCGATTTATTTTAGATTTCGCCGGAATATAAACTCGTATGTTGTTATCGTACGTACGCAATTTCAGGTTTGTAGCATATTTAACTTTTGAACCCCTGTTAACTCGGTAATCGCTCATTAATTCGGAAATTCCAAAAAAATCATTGTATTCAGTATAAAAGAATTAATACAAATTCACTAATATTATGGAACAGCGATTGACCAGTTATGCAGCAACCAGCAACACAGGTTGAAATTACCTAAATTTTAGTGTATAGTACGTTGAAATTTAACAAGCTGTTTTGAAAAAACAGGGCTTCAAACTCGGGTATCTATAATAAAGAAATCGACAGTAGTCTCTCACAGTGGATTGATACTATTTCTCCTACTACCGGTCCAACTGTCAATCATCGCTGACTCAGCTCCCACTATCAAAAAGAGACAGGAAAAGACAGGAAATCGACAGTAGTCTCTCACAGTGGATTGATACTATTTCTCCTACTACCGGTCCAACTGTCAATCATCGCTGACTCAGCTCCCACAATCAAAAAGAGACAGGAAAAGACAGGAAATTGACAGTAGTCTCTCACAGTGGATTGATACTATTTCTCCTACTACCGGTCCAACTGTCAATCATCGCTGACTCAGTTCCCACTATCAAAAAGAGACAGGAAAAGACAGGAAATCGACAGTAGTCTCTCACAGTAGATTGATACTACTACCGGTATTTCTCCTACTACCGGTCCAACTGTCAATCATCGCTGACTCAGTTCCCACAATCAAAAAGAGACAGGAAAAGGGGGAATTTTTCCCATTTCGCGCACCCATCAGTTTGCGCACGCACAATGGCAATTTTTAATTATATTTTTCTGTTATAGTAACTAATGAATGAGAGTATAATAATATTTTAATACATTTTACATGTAACTAATTTAAAGTAAAATAAAACTAAAATACAGTATCAAGATTTATTAACATCTATTGTGATGCGATGCTATTTACTATATCAAATAATGGGAAATATAAACGCGACATAAATTTAATCTATGCATAACTAATGCCACTAATATTACTATTATTTGTGTATATGATTTTCTATTATTAGTATACAAATAATAACAATCTTGGGATAGGTTACATTATTCTGAATGAGAAAATGTCATGCAAGTTCATACACTAAACAATATGGATTACTTACTAGCAGTAAAGATGATAGAACGTTTTGTTATATTCAGACATGACTATAATGAAAACAGCGACTGAATGATATATCATTAAATATCGTTACAAGCAAATAACATTTCTATGATATGCTTTTGCTTTAAATATCCAATTCTGTTTTGTTGTCCAATTTTACACAAATCAGTTTCAAATTAACCGTACATTTCATATTCATGAGGTTATGTTATGTTATTCATGTGATTAAATGGCATGACGTCAATATTGTTTGATTTTTATCTATTCAAATTTGTGTTATATATTCGTTGAAAATAAAATAAAATTTATTTTTTATTAATGATTTACACCGGCTTGATCTAGTGGTAAACTCGTCGCCGCGAATCAGCTGATTAAGTCTTGACGTTCTTCTGTTTAACAGGAGGAAGTCAGCATGTCTCATCTTTTATTTTGAATGAATGTCCAACTTAATTTATTCTAACGTTTACTTGATATGATGTTATTATTTGTTCCTAAAGTATACACGTAGCAATATTTTCAATTAAAAAATGAGCAAATTCATTAACCGATGAGATGAGAATGAGATGTATGATACGCAAATGAGGTTCAGTCTTATGCAGACTCAGAACTGACCATTCCTAATAGAGTATGGTTAACTGAATAGCAATTGTTTAAGTAAACTGGTAACCACTGTCTATTATTCACATTCGTATAAAACTTTCGTTTCCGAAAATCAGCTGTTAAAACTGACTTGCAACGTTAAACTGACCGCTAGGCCCACCAGTTGTGTAAAACAAATAAAGTAAAAACGTAAATGAAGAACACAAATTGTCTACTATGTTCACCATTTGTTTTATTAAAAATCTGATAGCCACAGAATCGCACGAAAGTACGCATTTCCGTTATAGCAATTATAAATATCCTCCTCTTCTTTTTCTTCCTTCTTCTTTTATTTTTTTTCTTCTCCTTTAGGTACCTATCCGTTCTGAAAGTAGGCGACTATCATAGCAATTCTCACTTTTTCACTGCAAAATAGCTCTTCCCAAACCAAGTTCTCAGAATTCGAAGCCACGACACCATTCTTCAGCCAGGTCCATGTTTTCCATATATTTTCCCTGCAGAATGGCTTGTAATAAAGAATATCGTGAGTCATTCTGCATGATATGTCCCAAAATGTTGGAGCTTCCTACAAGTGATGATGGAAATGACTTACGCGTCTTTCTTCATTCTTCTTCTTCTTTCGAACAAGGATTAGGCCGCAGGCTGCTCCGAACTCACACATTATACCATTTATCTCCATATTTTTTTAGGTCGACCGACATCCCTTTTCTTTTCTTGAGCATACCAGGGCGCCTGCTTAGGTATCCTGTGATCTGGCAAACTTTCCATTGTGTTGTCTCCAACTTTGGCAATAATCCTTTATCTTCTCGTACAAGTTGTAAATAACTAATCTTGAACGTTTTTTCTCCATTCCGAATACTCTTCAAGCGTGTACATCCCTTAGTCCTTCGCAGTAATCTCAACTCTGCCGTCTGGATTCTCCGCTCTTGGATTTTTGTAGTTGTCCATGCCTCACTTCCATACAGAATAACTGGAGCTGCCGTAACTTTATCGAACTTAAATTTTGTGACCCTTCTCGCTCTATTTCCCAAAGTTCTGCTTATAGTCCCACATATATTCTCTACATTATTATAATAATGTAATGTAATTATAACTATTATGTGTAATTATAATTAGCAACCGATATTGTACAGTTACTATTAAATGAAGAAACAGCAGAGATGTTCAATATCTTGATATATGGTCTAATTCTTCGGGCTAGAGGATGTTCATATCTCTTGGCTTAGATTAGTGTTAATCTAAAATCTAAGCAAACCTCTACAGAATTGTTATTTAAAGATCATGCTCTGCTGGGGTCACGTATGTACACCAGGAATATACGAACGAAAGGTTATGTGATAATAATTATAGTGTAATATAGGATAACTATTAAACCATGTTTATTACAATATAAAGTTAGTGCAAGGTAAGGTGTTTAGGGACATGAGTAAGGGGAGGTGTTAAAGTGGGCTAGACTGAAGTAGCAGATCGGTATAAGGAACTTTATTCAAGGTGTAAGAGAAGGAAATTGAGAGAAGCAAGAAGAAAATGATGGGGATGTTAAGGTAAGGGTTCTAAAGGTAAGAAAGGTAACATAGAACGTGGTACGAAGTCCAGAGACTGTTATCAGACTCCAGTCTAGGTAGACTAATGTGATATATGAACTTAACGTGCTTTCTCTTATCTTCTACTCTCTCCTAACTTAGTTTAACAACCCTCTTCGCTCGCTTATTTACTATGTCCTTTCTTCTTAAACAAATATGATATTATACAAAATTATTATTTATCTTGTATTATGTTTTGAATTTTATTTAAGAACTTTAATTTCTAATTTTTCAATTTAATAATAACACAACATTTGACACTTGCTGACTTCATTAAAAGTCCTGTGGACAAATTCAGTTATAGGCTATCGTAATAATAAATACAATTAAACAATAATCTAATTAGATACAAAGAGAGTATTTAATATTTTAATATTAATAGACAATCACGTGCCCGTAACCGACAGGTGGAGTATCAGATTATTTACACTCAATCTGTTCGTTGCAGGGCTAAAATAAATAGTTCTGTCTCTTGTCACATGGTCAGCCAATTAAATGACTGAATCATTTGAGAACAGAAGAGTTAGAGGTGTATAAGGCACTAATCAGAGTTATGTCCTCGGAAAGTAATGAATTTCATTATACAGCCAGACCCTGTGGTGAATGAATTGAAGGTGTCGTTTGCAGAGTGGAAGATTTGTGCTTTTCGGAGAGCCCGGCATGCTGATAAGCGTACTTTTCCACTCAGTGAAGAAGGCATAGGTATACTACCTCACTCCTCGTTTTTACTTAGTAAAACCTTTAGAGGTTCAAACCAGCCTTTCGGCTGATGACCTAAACAACAACAGAGACAATCACATCAAAGCCAAAGTTTTCGGAAATTCCTTGTTCCTTTATTTTAAATACAAATGTATAATGTCAATAACTAGTGAATTGGATTGGAAGAAATTATTGGTAATTGACAATATGGCTTGTAGGAGATCACGACTGAATTGTAGACCTCGGAAAGGACTTCAAAAACATACTTTTAATTTACGATAAGAATAATATTGAAAATCCTGGAAAAAAAGTTATAGTAACTTTTATTAAAAATACTCTTATTATATCTTGAATACATTCTGTTAGTCATTAATTACTAGCCAACGCGGTTCAGTGATTAGTGTATACGCTAAAAGGCGGAAAGTGTTAGGTTCAATTTCCGGCCCGGTTTTGAGAAATTATTACATGTACAAACCCATCGTTCCAATTCAAAACAGTCAGTAATAACCTAGCTTTTGATGATGCTACTTGAGAAAACTTTAAAAAATAATAATACAATATATAAAAATAAAATTGACAGTTATAGAATTTGTTTTGGTGTAAGATGTCTTTTTTTGTATCTGATTGTGATTTTCTTTAATAGTTTGTTCGGTTTTAAAATTTTAAATAAGGAAAAAATTATGATAGTAACATACCTGTAAACCATGGTTTTCTCTTAATTCTATAAAAATCTTTTATAATGTAAAATATTGACAATAAAAAGGGTAACGAAATTACTTCTGTTTTGTAAGATTAAATTTAAATTTTATTCTATATAAGTAAAGTTTTTTACATTTTTTTAACGTGCGTTAATCGTCTTACATTTAATGTTTAAAAAACTTTCTTAAATACTATAATTTTTAACATTCGATGAAATAAAGCTTAAAAGTTTGATCATTATCGATTGCAGACGATGTGGAGTTTTTGATTTTAGAGATATTTTCGAGATTTTATTCGGGTATCAAACCCGCATACTGGACTTCCGCTTTGCAGTCTACTCTATTAGTACTCTAATACCGCATTACAAAAATAGCCATTTCGATAATTTATCATTTAACTAAAGATAAATACATCAGAAATTGACTGAAAACAATTTTATGTCCAAAAAGGAAAGATTAATCAAATAATTTAAGAAAAAAATCTATTAAAATATAATTTTAATTTTTAAATAATTAATAAAATTCATAAACATAAACTTGACAAAATTCCAGTAGGCAATCCTAAATAAATACCAGTTACAAATTGATTTTAAGTAATATTGGGTTACATTAATGTTCAAGACTATTTACTAAAGAATGAAAAAAGTATAATTTTATTTATTTTCACACTGAAATGTGATATTTTATCTTTATTTTTTGTTCGGACTTTGAGTGATTGTTAAATAAAACCCAAAAACAAAGAAAGGACAGGTGAAAAAGGAATGTAAAGGACAATAAAGTAAATAAGAAATAAGAAAACGAATTTGTAGACTTTTAACAGGGTATTTTTTTCGAAATTCCTTTAAACCAGGCGGACGATTACAATGACATTTGGTGGAGACGATAACAGAACAAGAAACGAGATTCTGTCACAGCAATTAGTCTAACTTGTACCCTATAAATCCCCAACGAACCGACTTAGCAGTTTGTTTTGGCCGAATACCAGCTGTACAGGATATAGTGATTTAAGTATCGCAATATACTGAATTAAAGCCTAAGTAAAAAGAAAAATAACATACACTTCTTTGTGTTTAACGCTTTATACGGAATTTAAAACAAAACATTAGAAAAAATTGAATTAAATTAACGAACGGATACAATTGTTATCTACAATCTTTAAATTATTTTTGGTAGCCTGTAAACTCTCGTGTAAATAAAAATTACACCAGTAAATGATTCAGAATAACTTTTTAAACTATTTTTTTCTTTGTTCCATGGTACCTTCGCCGGTTCTTTAAACAAACCCACAACAATGATAATGATTAAATTATTAATTTTTGGTTAAATAAATCTAGCCACCTTTTTATTATAAAAAAAATCAAAAACTGTATAATGTTTTATAAACAATAACGAGCATTAATGAACCGAACCAAATTCAGAAAACTAATATGGACTATAAGGGCTTCCATGAGGAGCAAAAATAGAACACCGAGTAGACAGAAGAAAGTAGAAAAACGTACAGTAAATAAATGCTGAGAAAATGGACTGCAAAAAGAGTTTTCAGAAACGTCTTAAGTAATCTCATGTGGTATAAAATTGGCCCTGTACAAGAAAAAAATAGAGTGTTAAGGACGGAAATTAAATAAAGTAAAAAGAAATAATGGTAAACTCATTTGAAATTTTATTTATTAGGTATTTTGTGAACTAATTATTACAAACGGGGAATCAAAACTAAGTAAACTATTTTAACTTAGAAAGGGTAGTTCAATGAAATGAAATTTGTAAAATGAACCAAACAGTTTTTAATTATGAGATAGAAAACAGGCCTAGCAAAGGGACAAAAAAGATATGTTCACTTAGAGCAGTGATTCTCAACCTTGTTCCCTCCGCGACCTCCAAATAGTAAAAATAAATAAAATTAATCATTCGCGACCCCTCCCCCGATAATAATAGTAACCCTTACTATTGATAATTGAATTTTGACTAATTATAAAAATGTAGAATATGTTAATATTATATAATAAAACTGCACTAATTTTATGTCTTTAAAGAAAATAAAGACAGTAAAAACATGGAATACAACGAATGCTATTATTTTATATTGCTGCGTTTATACTTTTATAGTAGCGACGTGTATGAACATGCATATTATGACGCGCACATACATGAGCAATTTACAAGTTTCAACTTGATGTGTACTTCGCAATTTAATTCCTTCTACAATACTCACTGCGAGAGAATGTTTGAACATGCAAATGGACGTGTTTGAACAAGTCGTGCTGTTACTAGTATTTAAAAGGCTCTGGCGATCGCACAACTTCAGTTGAATCTAGAATCCGAAGCGTGCGTCTGCTGCTTTAACTTATAGTTTTTTTCGCGAGCCCCCCCCCCTTTAATATCATCACGACTCCCAGGTTGAGAATCACTCAGTTAGAGTATTAGCTTAGTGTATTTCACTTATACCCATTTCAGAGCTACGGAAATAGCGCTGTTTTTACAGTCAGTAAATTACAACGTTAAGTTTTATTATCTACTATAGCCTACGTAATATTATCTATGATCAGGTTTATCAGGATTTCCTATTTTCCAGATAACTTCCAGTCCTAATTAGTCCGGATATACGAAGTGGTACTGTACAAAAAAAATCTCCTTAGTTATTTCATTTCCACGAGAATTAAAAGGATATGAAAAATGTTATGAAAATTCCTTAACCTAATTTGCTCAGTCCGATTGTGTTGAAAACATGTCATCAAAAATAAATGTTTTCTCTTAAAAAGACATCGCATGACTAGTAACATCTCTTTTAAAACATCCATTATTCTAATTTTAATTATTTTTTTTAAAACGACAAATTTAATTAAAATTCACAAAAAAACAAGAAATAAAGACAACACAATTATTACGTAGTATATTGCAAAAGGGACATCCCCCGATTATTACCCTTCGTAAATGCATTGTTTTATAAGCAATACTGAAAATCGTCATTCACACGCAAGAAAATAGGCTTAACAATGTGCGTGTTTACAGGCTATCAAATTTAATGGCTGATCAGAGGAATGTTTTTTGTCTTGTCACGATACCGTGTGCTTTACAATTCTCTAAAAACCTTTCTGATTTCCTCACTTTTATGGTTAAACGGACAGGTAAATTAAAAAGTTGCAAATGTTAAAATTATAATTTACATATTTTTTATCATTATCTCTACAGTAAAAAACCTCCATTATTTTTTAATTAGAAGTCATTTTCTGTTTGTAATATCTTGTAAATGACATTTATATTATTAAAACATTATTTCAGTTATAACTGTATTTAAAATGTTTCATTTAAGTTATTTCATTTTGTTATTTATTCGTTAAAATTATAATTTTGTTTTGTTATTGACAGGTTGTTTCGCATGGTTTTTGTAACTGAACATTATGAAATTAATGAGTTTTATTGGAACAAATTATATTCTTCATTAATAAACTGATTCAATGTTCTAATGTAGGGATTAGGTTGGTAAATTTTGTAACTTTACCTCAGACAAACATTATTATAATACACCAATATTTTCATAAAAATTATTCAAAAAATATTGTATTGCACATCAGTTATCTTCATTGATAATAAGGATTACACCTCCTGGACAACATTACACTAAGTAATCTAGTATTTTTTAAACCCAATTTGAGAATAAAAGCCTCTCCTCGAAGCACCGATATATTTTTAATATTTATTTAGGAGTATGTATTCTCATTATTACTTTCTCTTGCCATATACGAATAAATAGGGAAGGCAAGTTGTTTTCATTTCGATTTTTTGAAATAAAGTCTTCACCGTAAGTACACGGTTACAGCCCACTTGGACTTAAACAGCATGTTTTTAGCAATTAAACTTGTGTGTGTGTGTTTGTGTGTGTGTGTGTGTGTGCGCGCGCGCGCGTGTGTATGAGAACATAATATTATCTCATGAATGGAATAGGGTACGAAGCTGAAATGTGAAAGTTAAGTTATGTTCCCCACAAGGGATCCGACATGAATATTTTCATCAAAATCAGTCAATCGGAAGTATATTTTATTTTTTGCAGTTTACTCAAAAACTCTCCAAATTTCAAAAAATATCCCATCATTTACTACATGTTTAATACTATACTAGGAAAGGTAAGCGCCATGTGTGCTGAAATTCTTCGGGGCTGTGCTCTCGAGGTAAAATATGGATTTTAGTATGATTACGGCCGTAATATGCATCTTAGGGCATAAGTGTATAACTGAAGTTATAGGAAATTAAAAACCTATAAGTTTTAATTCAAACATGTTTTCTAGAATGCTTAGTTTAGCGTAATTTTATTTTGTCCGTCCGTCCGTCTCACCCAGTTGTCAGAAACTACAAGAGACAGCAACAAACGGGTTACAGATTCATAATCTACATAAAAAGATAATAAGCTTAAAGTGGGTTTGAAGTTCCGGTTCCGACCGAAAGTGGCTCAAAACCGGAAGTCAAGAAATCATATTCGGAAATTGAAAACAAAAATAGTGTCTTCGATTCCTCTTAAAGAGTAGATACAGAAATCATTGGGTTTGAAGTTCTAGTTTCGACCTGAAGTGACCCAAAACAGGAACTCAAGAAATCAAAGTTAGAATTTAGAAACAAAATAATGACATTCGGCCTTCTTAAAGAAAAGATACAGAAATCACTAATGATTTTTGCTATAAGTCAAAAGCAAATTTTAAAAGAATTGCCACCAGCCATGAGGCACGTCGTGGTATGAAATTTATTTTTTCATAAAGACTTTCTTTCTAAAGAAATTTATGTAAGTAAAAGTAATACATTACATCTAGGCCTACTTGAAATTTTATTTAAAACAAATAATTAGAAAATTAACAAAGAAATTTATATTTTTACAGTAAATAAAAACATGTTTCCAACAATAAATATTTTAAATGTTTTATTTCAATTTATTCTAATTTTAAAGAATTCTTTTTAATTTAAGAAATTATACTATAAAGTGAAGATTAAAATACCCTTGGGGTAAAAGTTATTGTTTGCTTCTTTATCTTCTTCATACAAAAGTTTTGTTGTTGCATTTTAATTAATGCTTATGGCAAACATAACTTATTACCAAGAGATTTCTGCTTTCGCTCCACGTGTTTCAAAGACTTAAAAGTTGAAAAATTAACTTTTTTATTATTTTTATTTTGAATTAATTTTATAAAAGTTGTACATTTTCGAATTCAAAATGTGCTTATTACATAGTTTTATTAATTTATTATAAAAACCATTCATGGTTTAAACTCAAATTCAATCCTGCCTTATAATTCAGGAATTAATTGACTTACTAATAATTATATAATATTTTTGTTATCAGAACATATTTACAATCTATTTTTTACAGAACAATAATTAATATACGAGAAAACGTACGCTAAATAACAATGTTTAGAAAAATTTTGTTCATATAATCTAATTGACATTTATTATAAAATTGATTATAATGAGACCGCCTCCGTCGTGAGGTTGTTAGCATATTAGTCGTAAAGCAGAAAATTCCGGGTTCAATTTCTGGTCTGCAACTAATTACGAATACAGTAATTAGGCTTTACTTATAAAGGTTGATATATTTTATATTGATGATACTACTTTGTGTTGTTGGTCATCAGCCGAAAAGCTGGTTTGAACCTCTAGAGGGTTTACTAAGTAAAACAAGGAATGAGGTGGTTTACCATTGCTTTCCTCACTGAGTAGAAAAGTATGGTTATCAGCATGCCAGGTCCTCCGAAAAGCATCCACCTTCCACCAAGTAAATGACACCTATCGTTTACATTTTCATTTCATTCACCACAGGGTCTGGCTGTATAATGAAATTCATTACTCTCGGAGGAGATAACTCTGAGTAATGGCTTTTACACCTTTACCTCTCATGTTCTACCTCTCTCAAATTCTTCAGTTGTATAATTGGTTTACCACGTGAAAAGAAACATAACTATTTTTTGTACCTTTGGAAACAGCAGGTCGAGTGCAAATAATTTAAAACTCAACCTGCCTGTTATGGGCATTTAACTTTATATAAACTAAAAATAATAATAATGAAGGAACGCTTTGAAAACAAACAAAATAAAGAATTTAAGGCGTACTGAAGGGTAGTGACTGGTAAGTCACAACTAAAATAAATGTAAATAATTGTATGTGTAATATGATGTTTACGTCAATGAAAATTTTCATAAAAATAACTTTTAGTATGCATTTTTCTACTGTAGAATAGAATAATGAATTTTTTTTATTTTAAATTTTGAAATCGTATTTGTATATGACGTATCGACATGCCATTTTTTTTACGTGAACGTTACCTATGAACTGTACGTATTACGTAAAATAATATCCAATTTTTTAAACGAAACAAAATAAACATACTGAATAAATTTTTAACATTTCAAATCAATCTTTACTAGAACAGAAACATATTATTTTTAACAAAAATATTTAATTAATTTTGAAAGCTTAACAAAACTGCGGTTGCATTTTCATTTCACTGACATGCCAACGTTTCAAAAAATAAAATACAACAAAATAGAATATTTTTATCTTTTAGAAATTTATTAAAAACGAAATATATACATGGAGAATAACGATTAGAGTTCACATAACGTAATTATTTTAGAAACTAAACGAGACTTTTTACCAACTCATTCTGGAATTTTTGACTCGTTGAATTGGTATATCCAGTTACACATTATTGTTAGTTTTCTTCACTAAGTTTCTTTTTTTGGAAACGGGATGTTAATAAAGATGTTAAAAAAAATCGATGACTGGACCTCCTGAAAACTCAGGCTCCAGGACTGTGAGAGTGTTACGAAAATAGACGAACCACTAAAACAATACACACCAGAGAAATGCGTCTCCAACTTCAGAGACGAGAAGGACCAGACAGAAGAAATATGGAAGTACAACAGATTAAGATATTTAGGTATGCTGAAAATACATTGATTCATAAAGCAACCTAATTAACGATAAAGCGAGAACACAAAGTACTGGAAGAATTTAGTAATAAGTATCCAGGTGTGTCGTTACCGACTCGGCAATATTTACGAAAGTTAAATAAGAAATTTGAAAACACAGGAAGCGTATTAAATGCCCCGAAGTGTGGTCGTCTACGATTGATTTGCAATGACAATAACCTACTAAAGGTTGCTGAAGCATTTGTATCCAGTCATGGTAAATCAACTCGTAAGGCATCTTCTGAATTAAGGTTGTCACGAACTAGCGTCCAAGAATGATGAAGGAATTAAAATTGAAGCCATTTCGTCCACTTTTACTCCAAGCGCTTCAAGAGGACGATAGTGACAAACGGTTGCAATTCTGTAAAACAGTCGCTATCGGTGCAGAAGCCGATCCAAATTTTTGCGATCAATTTTATGGTCTGATGAGACATGTTTCAAACTCAATTGACGTGTTAATCGACATAACTGCATGTACTGGTCGGATACAAATCCTCATATTGTAATTCAAAAAGAGCTTAAAAGTGCTTGGTGTTATAATATAGGGAGGTGTTTCGAGTACTGCATTGATAGGTCCTTATTTTTTTAGGGAAATTTGAACTCAGAAAATTACTTACAAATGCCGCAGGAAGTAGTACTTCCGGAACTTGAAAACAATCTTGTTTACAATATCCTCATCGATATTGCTCATCTGTCAACATGATGGCGCTCCAGTACATTTCGATATCAAAGTTCGTTAGTTGTTCCCAATTTGATGATGAAATTTCAAATTCCAAAGTTGATGAATGGATTGGTCGTCGTGGTACAATCGAATGGCCTGCGCGCTCGCCAGACTTAACGCCATGTGATTTTTCATTGTGGGGCATTGTAAAGGAACTAGTGTATTCTTCCAATCCATAAAACCTGCACGAACTAAAAAGTTCAATTGAAATTGTGTTTGGCTAAGTAAATGATGATAAAATGTTTCTGTTAAAAATTAATGATTCAGTTATAAGTCGCTGTATCAAGTGTATAGAGAACATAGTGGACATTTTGAACACCTGCTATAACATTTTCAAGGTAATATAAGTACAGATCATATAAGAAAAATTATTTTTGTCTATTCCATTAATCCTTCTTCCGATTTCCGTAAATACTGGGAACCGACATATGGGCCACCCTGTATTCTAATATAAATACAAAACTAGAATCGGAAATAACGACGGGAAAAATAGGTATGTAAAATTGTTCATCTAGTTTTTTTTTCCATTCCTCTCTTCACGGTATAAATGTTTGCAGTATATAAAATATACGAGTACATGCTGAAACATTTAGATTTATCACACTTTTTCATTTAACAGCTATAAACTAGAGGCCATAAAATGTGATTCTTGTAATACGATTTCATTTTATTAGTTTTATTATCGTTTTTTATGGCAGTTAAAAAATACTGGACTAGTGCTTCTTAGACCGTGAATTCAAACCTTATATAGATTTCACATAAATTGATTTTATAGAAATGGAAACTATTATTTTGGTTGTGTCATTGGCTTTGATCACGATTTGGAAATAGAAAAAAAGTTGGAACATTCCAAGCAGTGAACGAAAATATTAGCAGAACCCTTGGCAGGAAAAGAAGGAAGGAAACTAAAATAAGAATTTACTAGGTGATGACTGCCCCTGTCCTCCTCTGTGGAAGTGAGTCGTGGGCTTGTACAAAACCACAAGAGATTAGGGTACAGATGGAAGAGATACGATTCCTCCAGAGAACAACGTGTTACAATCGTAGGAACCAACTGAGAAATGAAGATATTAGAACGAAACTGGATGTTTACAACTTGAATGGGAGGATTGCAGAATATCAAAATCAATGGAGAGAGAATGCCTGACGATAGGACCCCTCTCAACGTTTTTAAATACTGAGGAAGAGAGATGTTGGGAGGCCACGCAAAAATGGAAATAATGCAATTGAGTTTTGTCGCTATTGTGAGTCGGAACAGACCAGAGCCTAAGGGTAAGCGCACAGTGAACGCTGGTCGCAAGTCACTGGTGACAGGTGCTGATTTACCCTGGCAAGTGCGTATACTGGGAGTTGATAAGCACCAACAAAAAAAGAAAAATTTCCTAGGTAAATTTATACAGATTAGTTAACAGCTGCTGAAACTATTATCCTCGTTGATAAATTTGAGGGCAGGCACATACTTTGGCGAAGAAGATGCTGGTGGTTGGTAATATTAAAGACTGGACAAACGTGAGTACGCACACTCTGATAAAAGTGCTTCGTGATAAGAGAGTGATTAACCAGAGTAGAAGTCAATCTTTAGTAAGACGGTACACTAAAAAATGAGAATGTGATCTTAATCTTGTCAAAAAACCATTGATACTCTTTCAGGATCGTGGAAATAGAGATTATAAAAATATCCCTTTCTCAAGACGACGTGTCTCATGGTTGGTGGAAATTTAAAAAAACGCTTCCTTTGACTTATGGCAGAAACCACTAGTGATTTCTGTATCTACTCTTTAATTGGAATCGAATGACATTATTTTTGTTTCCAAATACCGAATTTGATTTCTTAGATTTCAAACTCAATCCAGGCCCACTAATTTGTGTGTAGGTTACGAATCCGAAAACCGTTTGTTGCTATCTCTTGTAGTTTCTGACTGATTTCTTGACTTCCGGTCAAAACCGGAACATCAAAACAAATTTAGACCTACTAATTTTTAGTGTAAATTTCGAATCCACAAACGTTTTACTACCTTTTTACTACCCCTGGTAGTTTCTGACATCTGGTTGTACCGTACGGGCAGAGGAAATCTATAGATGACAATTTTAAAAATTGCCCCCAAAAATTTAACCTTACCTTCTAAATTCAAATAGTATACAATAATATATATTTAATAAGCAATAAATTTATTAAAAAAATTGAAAGAATAATTTTACAATTCTTTCGCTCATAATGTAGGCTAATTGAACAATGATACGAAAAAATAATTCCCAAATTCATAATAAAATTTAAGAAAGCTTTTTTATTTCGCTTGTAATAAGTACTTAGAATTTATTATTTTAATCTATACATCTTTAAATACGTGTATGTACAAATAATAAATACCAGATTATTTAATATCGTGAGTTAAAGCTATTATTATAATTTTGTATACTAATACTCTATGTACAGAACGGAATATTTATATGTAGGCCACAAAATATACAAAGAGATTAATAAGACAGAGTTTAAAAAACCAACGGAATGAGTCGGTTGCGTTGTTGGTATGTCGGAATTAAATATATTCAGTTTTTACTCTTATTAGAATGAATTATTGTCGTGTAGTAAAGTATAGAGTTAAACTAGAACAGTATGGCACAAGTAAAATTTGTTAGGTCATGCCAGGTTATGGTATAAAATGACGAGACGCAAGGGACATGACGTCACTGTTAGTGCATTTTTATTCGTGTATAGTGCAGTTATTGCAATGCGGTATACAAAAACCCTGAATGACATAAAACTATTAACATGATTTTCTTTTGTTCTTTGTTACTTACGAATAAGCCAGAAAAATAACACTTTTTAGTTTTGCATTTTCACCGGAAAATCTATATAAAAATAACTTCGAAAATTGCAAAAACAACGATATTTAAGTATTAAATAATTAAAATCAATATAAAATCAAATAATACTCGTAAAAAAAAAATTTTGAAAATCAAAGTGATTTTTGGTTAGAAAATAAAACCAATTGAAAAATAAGAATCAAAAATCCTTAATCCTAGTCAACAATGACGAAATATCGGATTAAATTAAACATCACCGAAAATTTACAGGCATACAGAAACAAAGGTACTGAAAAAGAAGAGAAATATTTCACGGATACTGACACTGAATGGACAAGAACAATACTACAAAACAAATATTTAATATAAAAATACCAGAAAAATTAAGTCAAAATGGACAAACACCTAAAATCACAGAAAGGGACATAACAATAAGCAAAAATTGGAAACAACAAAATTTCAAAAAAATATTAACACTAAATTTTGTTTTCAACTTCGAGATCAACACCACAGCCAATAATAATTTCTGGAAACTGCGGAATTCCAGTGTTACATTTCCCGCAACTATCTTCGTTCTAAGGCCAATTTTCTTTGTAGAATTATCATTCTACATGAAAATTCTTTCCGCATAAAATCCAACTCAATTTCATCTACGTTCGGCAAGTTGATGAATTGATTTGTAATAACATTTCTACACAATAAGTAAAATTACTTTTTTTTAAAAACAGCGACACCAGTATCTCATTAATCATGACCGATAGATTTGAAAGGATGCTGATATTTAGAGATAATTTATTAGTTTTCGTATAATATGTATTCTAAAGTTTTTCATTCTTTATCAGAAATTTTAAGTTTTCGTTCATCGAAACTACAAGAATGAAAATGGTTATCTTTTTCAGATAAAACTATCAGGAAGTTCAAATTTTATTAATGGATTTCTGTTGAAACATAACATGTTACTAATATACCTTCATACATAAATCTGCTACTAAAATCATCTATTTGTTACATAATGTATTCATAGCTTTACTTTATTCGATAACTAAAATTGATAAAATTATTGAAAAGGTAACCTCATCAGTTTTCTCTATTTAATGATTCCATCACTAAAGAGTCTTAGTTCTTTTCCAATACACAGATTTTGTTTTCTCATGTTCGTTTAATGGATGTAATAAACGTTGTCAAACTGTATCACAATAATAACTTTGATATTGTAACATTATTCTAGATTGGCTAAAGGAATAAACTGTGTTATTTTATAAATTGATGTGTATTGAACATAGATAATGAATTGCTATCAATAGAATGTTTTGAATAATAATTCTCAGAAATCAAAATTAGTAGAAAAGTTCCGTTTTAATTTTGGTACAATGTTCTACTGAAATGGAGAAATTTTCGAAGGGTCTAGGTGAACTATTAGACCACAAATATAAAAACAGTTAACACTTTTGTAGTCAGTCAATATTGTTACTTAAATTGTGAATGAAAAGTGAGTCAAACTTTTCGAAATAGTGTCGTTACTGGGCCGGTTTTGAATAGCGTTAAAAGTGTGTTATAATGCGGGTAGTAAAAAGTAGTTTTGGACCGTTAAATCATTGTTTTTGATTGATGACACTATTTTACATACAAGTCACGTTTAGTTTAACCTTTAAGTTTTGTAATTAATTCAATTTAAGTAATTTAATTGTAATTTGTGAGTAATCTAAGCATAATAGTTAATTCTAATTAACATTCTTATGAATAAATAATTGTTATAAGTTTCAAGTAAGTCTAGTTATTATTTAACATACCAAGAGCTCGAACTTAGGTGTTACAATATTTAATGGATAGATAATTCTTACACGAAACGAAGTAGAAGTAAAAACTGGTAAGAGGAGAAATCGTCTTCCTCTTCTGCTACCTTTCAAGAATTAGGCATCTCTGCCTGTTCTGAATCTCTCAAATCTCCCCATCTCTTTCTCGGGCGTCCTCATTCTCGCCTGCCCTCCGGCTTATAGCTAAGTGTCTGCTTAGGTATCCTATCCTCCTTCAATCTGTTCACATGCTCTAACCACTCAATTCTGTTCTGAGACCTTGTTGTTCATAGAGAAGATGTCGAGTTCTCTCCTTATCTCGGTATTCCTGTAACGATCTTCTCTACTACACCCATACGTATGTCGAAGAAATTTCATTTCAGATGATTGCAATCTACTCTCCTCTCGCTCTGATAGCACCCAAGTTTCACTGCCGTACAGTAGGGTCAGCACTGCTATTGTTTCATAAAATCTCACCCTGGTATTTTTGCTGGTACTATTTTTTAAGCTGCGGTGGATAGTTCCGCATATTTCCTGAAATCGGTGCATCTTATTATATCATATAGCAGAAATCTGTTCTTAAAATTTCAGCTAGCATTTGGAAGTAAAAATGCTGTTTCATAAGAAAAAAGATATAATTATTAAAATTCACTCTGCCTTGATATTTTGGGTTAACTTTAGTAATATTAATTTTTTATTTCTGAGTTATTAGTCCTAGTATTTGGGGTGGGTTACAGGTTTTGTGTGAAATATTTGCGTGCATTTATTTTCTTTCTTTTCTTCAATTCAATGCTCGTTGCGTTTTAGAATCATTTATTCCCTTTCTTTCAAATACTTGTTACAGTGAAATAAATTTTATTGTGCTGATGTCATAATCTTTATACCTTAATGTGAAATAATTAATTAAAGAATTATTTATATACACACACATATATATAAAATCTTAAGTGAAACAGTTACACGACTTTCTCTTGTCAGTGTAAATAACGAAAAATATAAGTTTATTTTAATCACGAGTCATTAACACAAAATGAAAACCTGTGTAAGACTTAAAAGTATGAGAAATCACTAATTGACGCTAAACTTAGCTCTTTAAAAAAAGGGGTTGAAATAAAAGTACTGTAGTAGGTTTTAAAATTTTCTATAACTTTAATCATAGTATACACTTCTTTTGTCCTGAAATGCATGGTAAGATATTAGCAATCTTAAGAAACTTCATATTTTAGAGATTTTAAAGAGAAAAATACAGAAAATCACTAATTTTTTTAATTTTTTTTTGTTTTTTAGCTTCTATTTGGTATCGGGAACTGCACATTATTGACAACTACTTAATTTGATCGGTGCTTTTCTCCGTATTTTTGAAGTGGATTAGGCATGAGTTTGAACAGGGACCCAGGTAGAGTTTTTTTATGGATGGCTGTCAGCTAGTCACCATACAAAGTCGCTTGTCCAACCGGTGTTACTTAACAAATAATAGCGACTTTCTACCAGCTAACTAACTCGGCTGGCTCGGAGGCCGAAAATCACTAATTGACGATAAACTAAGCATTGTAGAAAAAATGTTTGGAATAACATTCGTAGGTTTTTCATTTCGCAACATCATACAATAAAACAACATGAAATGAGGCGACATTTTGTATCGTTTACTAATGATCAAACATAGGTTATATACTTCATTACAATGGCAAGAGAATATTGTATGAGTGTTTTACACCAGTAGTTCTAAACCAAATAATAGCATCATCAAAATCCATTAGTTCAAGATGTATTTAAACAAAAAATTCGTATAATACCAAACGTTAAAGAAGCAGAAACACTTCTTTTGTCGTAAAATACAATTGATGTTATTAAACTTCTTTATTGACACTTATTTCATGATAAGAGTATGCCCATAACAGGCAGGTGGAATGTTAAATTATTTGCACTCGATCTGCTAGTTCCAGGGGTCCGAAAAATGGTTTTTTCATTTTATGGTTTACTACAGTTGTATTGGTCTTGTTGTAGTCTTGTAATCTTGTTGTATTGGTCTTCATAAGTCCAATTGTTGATGTGTACATTAACATGAAAGTCACACTAGAAAATTTAAAACGTAATTTTTTTGATCTTAACTTTCATAAAAATCCATCTGTTTTATGTATAATTTCAGGTAAAAGTTTACATGCTAATATAATTATTTTTTTTTACAGCAGTCTGGTTAATGTACACATTTTTGTACAGTTATAAATAAGAAATTAAATTCGAAAAAAACCAAAGTTTATATAATTGACTATTTTTGTAACAGTGTATTTCTTTTATAATCTGTTTATAAATAAAAAAAATTAAGCAAAGACTAGAAAATCTGAGTAATGTCCTTAGATTTACAATAAAAACCACACTTAGTAGTGTGTTTCAACAAGACTAAATGTGATAAAAAATATATATGTATATAAAATGTAGAAAACTTAACTTGATGAACTGTGTATCAACATCTTGAAACACAAAGTTGTTGAAGCTGAAACAAAATGTTCAATTGGTTAACAAATTCTTAGAGGTAAGTCTAATGTTTTAAAACGTTTCAGTCTGTGAGTATCTTCTCTGTTGCCGAGGAGGTTAATCGCTAATGGATTCCGATGGTCTTCTAGTTTTTGTAAATGTTTTTCGCTATGTTGTTTAATTTCTTCTTTTATGGAGGGCAGGTTTAGGTCATTGTGTAGTATTTCATTGGTTACGTACCACGGAGTTGCAGTAATTAGTCTCAAGAATTTTTATTGGAAGCGCTGCATTATTTCTATATTTGATGAACTAGCTGTAACCCATAGCTCTAACCCATAAGTCCAAACTGGTTTTAGTATTACTTTGTATACGAGTACTTTATTTTCAAGGGAGAGTTGAGATTTACTGCCTAAGAGCCAGAAGAATTGACGTAACTTCAGACCAATTTGCTTTCGTTTCGTCCATATATGACTTCTCTACGTGAGTCTTCGATCTAGCTGCAAACCCAGATACTTAAATTCCTCCTTCTGAGTGATTAATATACCGTTCAAGCTGACCACTAAACATGTTGGTTTCTTTAATGTAAACGTTACGTTGACTTATCCTCATTAATCTTCACTCTCCATTTCTTACACCATTCGTGAATGTTGTCAAGATGGATTTGTAATTTCTTCGAAGCACATGTCGGAGAAGCGTCCGCCGCTAAAATCCCTATAATTAATTAAAATATAATTGATCTTAAAATTAAATACATGAAGCATTTAGTGTTTTTTAAATAATAAAAATATTCAAGTTAAATTTTTTTCGAATCTTGATGGATACATGTTTTATACACTTAAAGAAAATGTATATTATAGTGAAAAAACTGATGGATATTTTTCATGTGTTGTAGAAACAGATGCAACTTTTCGATTGTTTTTGCAATATTAAAGAAAAAACTTTAAATTCAGACCCAGTCTTTTCTTTGCAAGTGTTTCTCATAATGGCTTTTCCTAGCCCAGTAGTCAAGATGTAAGCCAAAGAGGAAAGTAAGAAAAGTATCCTCAGTTTACTCTTCCACTCCTTTAACATCACTCTTTCTTATTCTCTATACCTCCTTCCCGAATCCTCTCAGTCTAATATTACTTTTCACTCACTGCTGAAAAGAGACAGGTCCTATCTCTTTCTATGATTTATGACGTTAACAGGAAAGGTAGTCTAACAACATAACATAAACTTTTGGAAATGTCCTTGGAATGCTTTAATAATATGAAAGTTCAAACGCACAAAGTTTCAAAACTGTATTTCCATCTCTACATATATAGATCATTCATGATTAAACACGTACCCTAATAAAGTTATTTATTTACAATTGATTAAATCCATTAAAAAATACATGTTAAAGTTTTTTTATTGTTTTAAAGTCACATAAACACCACAGATTATTATTATTATTATTAGTGATTATAAGAATTAAAATATAAAAATTTTGACAAAAAATTATCGATACATAATAAATATGTATGACAATGTCAATAATTAAAAATATTCCTTACATGAATAAACTATTAGGTAATAAAACATTATTTTAATGAACTCTAAAACTTCAGTATATTTTTTGTGTTTTAATTTTTATTTAATTTTGAGAAACTATAACGCTCTAAACCTCACTGTTAATGAACTTAAAGTGTTATAGATTTTCTGCTTTGTTCTGATATGTTATTCTCAAATAATTATTTGCCCATAACAGGCAGGTGGAGTGTTAACTTATTGATCTAATAGTTCTAGGCTACAAAAAATAGTTCTGTTTCTGTTTTTGTTTATACTGTTGTTGTTATTTAAGTCATCAGCCGAGAGGCTGGTTTGAACCTTTATAGGCTTTACTAAGTAAAACGAGGATTGAGATTTTCATTGGCTTTCTTACTGAGTGGAAAATATGCTTATCAGCGTGCCAGGCCCTATAAAATGCGTCTACTTTCCACCCTGCAAATGACACCTTCACTTCATTCACCACAAGGGGTCTGGCTGTATAATGAAATTCATTACCCTCAGAGTAGATAACTGTGATTATACTATTTTTCAAGGCTGACGAGCTCTGAAGGTACGCATTGCCCCTTACCAACTTCATAGCTAGCCAATGACTTGCCAGCAACGTTGTCAATACTTGCTCTTGTAGCTCTGTTAAATATTTCGTCAGCCATTTGTTTGGTCTTTCAATAACAATTATAACCTACGAACATATAATCCTCATTATTACAAAGGATTGCATGTTAACGCGCTCTATAATCGATGTGTCAAGTACGAGATCCAAGTTACGAGTGAACTATTGCGGCTCTTACACGCATGCGCGCATAATGTTTGTCAGGTACAATCTGACAACGCTGGCAAACCTTCTGATTGATCTAACCGTGTGGAACAGCAGAGCTAATCAACCGTGAAAAGCATATTATTGTCTATTGAGATACATGTTTTATACATATGCTCATATAATTGGCTGATCATTGTGATAAGAAACAGAACTACGTATTTTTTTGTAGCCTGATACTAGCACATCAATAATTTAACACTCCACCTGCCTGTTATGGGCAAATAATAATTATAGAATAACATATCACAACAAAACAGAAAACCCATAATTTTTAAAGTTCATTAACAGCAAGGTTTAGAGCGTTACAGTTTCTCAAAATCAAAGAAAAATTAAAATACAAAAAATATAGTGATGTTATTAGAGTTCAAATATTTTATCAATAACCTATACGTTTAAGGATTTTTTTTATTTACGTGCAATACGTTATATCATAAACACAGAAACAATTTTCAAAACATCGCGAAATAAGACTGTAAAAATGTTAATGTAATTGTGGAATTAGTTGTTAAGAAGAAATAAGAATATCGGTTATCTAGTTAAAATTAATACTGAAAAATTAAAAACCCGTTTATCTGCAATCCAAGAACGTCCCGGGTGTCAGAAGACCGAGAAAGCTAGATTAAGCAAAGATGTAAAAAGAAAACATGTTATATCCGACGCGAATTTTATATTAAGGCTAAAAATCGCCCTTATATAATAAAATCAATAAAATAATATCTAGACATCAGTTACGCTAAAATGATCAAAATGAAATACATCTGTACTTAAAATTCATAGACGTACTTTTGGACATGTGATTAATATTATCACATATATTTTAAAAACAAATATTTATGTTGCCAAAAACAAAATAAAACATATTTTCATATACTGGAACTGAATTTCAAAAATAAAAATACTTAAAAAAATATTTTTATCGCTTATTAAAAATCAACATTATTCATATTTAAAAAGAAATGTTTATTTCCCTGCTGTTTGACGTTGTTTTTTTTTTAAATACTATGTGTAGACATACCTGTTCCGTTTGCGCCCTAACATATATTTTTATTTCTGTACCAAGGTCACGCAACCTCCTTCACCTTATCATAACAAATTGTTGTTCGTAAAATTGTTTTGTTATCGTTTACGTTTGAGCAAAGTATAGTGTTATTGTTTCGTTTCGGATAAATCGAAACAACGGATAAGCGGAAAGGTGTGCGTCATGTTAAGACGTTACAAACTCAATATTTATTTGCTAACGTACTATATTAATAAAATTATGCTAAAATTGATATACAATTTAATATTGCAAAGAAAAATCGAAGTTAGGATTAATCCATAAGATTGCTTTTTTGAAATTAAAAAACCACAGATTCGGTAATAACCCCTACATTATTTTTACTTTCTCTTGCCTACATGAATTACTTATAAAGGAAGGAAAGAATTGTTCTATGCCAATTTTTTGAAATCGAGTTTTCAATCGATCTACACGTTGTGTGTGTGTGTGTGTGTGTGTGTGTGTGTGTGTGTGTGTGTGTGTGTGTGTGTGTGTGTGTGTGTGTGTGTGTGTGTGTGTGTGTGTGTGTGTGTGTGTGTGAACAGAATAACTTAAAAACGGAATCGTAAGAAGTAACATTAGAGGACTCGACACAAAGATTTTCATCAAAATCGGTCAACAGGAAGTAGTAGCTTATTCGTGTCATTTTTCACTTTTTTGTGATTTTCTCAAAAACTGGTCCTACAATTTTTTTTAAATCGCCACATTTACTACATTTTTTATGCTCTACAAGATAGGGTACGCGCCATGTCTGCTAAAATTCTTGGAAAGGCTGTTTTTCGTAAAAAATGTTTTTTTTTGAGATTGCGGCTTTATTTTGCATTTAAGGGCCGAGCATTTTTCTCTACAGAGGCTTTTTAGCGTGAAATCGTGATTTGTCGTATTTTTAAGCCAAACTGAGGTTGATTTTCATTTTACGTCTTTCACTAATTATTAAAATAAGGTTATTTTTTTTGAGGTTAGTTTTTTGTTTGCTTCTGATGTTTTATTACTAATGTTAGGTAATATTGTTAATTATTTGCATTGGCAAAAGAAAGTTGTGTGAGTGTTTCACACCAGATTTTTATTCCTCGTAACGATAAATGAGTTAACATTAAATATTATTTTCCAGTTGAAGCAAATATTTTTCCTTTGATGGTGTTATGTACAGGAACAAACCATACAATTACAGCTGATCTGTTGCAACAAATACATAATAGAACTGTCAAAGGATTATGGGATCTCACTTAAAATTAGATTTGTCCGCTATTACTTGTTTTTGGTGGTGTTTTACAGAGTTTTCGCTTGGAGTTCAGTTACCTTTTTTCGTTAGGCAGTCGACAAAACGTAAGTGACCTTGATGATAGATAATGTTCTCGGAGGACAAAGTACTGTAAGAAGAAGAAGAAAACTTAATGACCTGACTACTTGTAAAGGTAGAATTGGAGTTATCATTTCATCAAATGAGTCGGAATTATTGGTTTTTTTTCTAGAGGCCATAATATAGGTGTCTTCTTAAATCTTAGTGGAAATTACTGACACAATCGACTAAAGTTAAATTGTAAGATTTTAACTTTCTATTGTAGATGCTATTCTATTGCTTAAGCTAGATAAGCCTTTAAAATGAAAAACCGCTTAGTGACTACAAACATTGACTTACAGATTAGGAAAAATTTCTTACAACACTATGTTTGGAGTGTAGCATTATACGGGCGTGAAACGTGGGTGATAGGGGCTGTAGAAAGGAAGAAGATAGAAGCTTATAAAACGTGGTGTTATAGGAAAATGTTAAAGTTTAGGTGGTTGGGAAAAATGAGTAATTTAGAGGTTCTTAGGCGAGTGGATGAAAACAGAAGTACATGGAAGCATCTTACCAAAAGAAGGGATAGGCTAGTGGGGCAATCTTAAGACATGTAGGTATTGGTCTATCAATAATGGAGGGTAATATTCAGGGAGTGAATTGTAGGGGGAGGCAAAAGTTAGAATATTTAAAGCAAATTACAAAAGATGTAGGGTGTTACAGGTATGTACATATGAAACGACTTGCTCAAGATAGACAGCTTGGAGAACTGCATCAAACCAGTCGAGAGACTGATGACAAAAAATTGTAGGTTAAATTGGATCTATCACATTAAAGATTTAAAAAATCATAGCTTTCCTATGATGAAAAATAATAAGTTTTACCTAAAACAAAATAATTCATCTTTGGTTAAAAGAATGATACCTGAAAATTTTAAAACAATAAAGCAACACAGGATTTAAAAATATGAAGTCCATGCAGGAAAAGAAAAACGTGTAACTGATACGCACATCTGAGAGGGTTAGCAAAGGGTTGGATTTCATATATATGGTTTTTGGGCTTTAAATTAAAAAAAATAATTACTTTCATAAAGCTTTTTAGTACGTGCTTTGTTAGGAAGTCGTATAAAAACGCTCACTAAAACCTCTGAACCAGAGGGTTGTAATTTCTAACTCAACATTGTTTTTACTGGCTGCGTTCGATGATAACCCTAGTCATTGCTAGGAGGGATTGTTTATCAGTAGTTTCGTAAAGGTGAAAAAAAAACACTTTCGATAATAAAATTAAGGACCAAAAGTGAAAGACAAAGTGTTGTTTTTGCGGGGGAAGATTACATATTGGAAAATAAGGGAGGCACCCCATGGATTGTCCATGTGCAATTGAGAAAGTCGGTTGATGTTAAATTTTATAAATGGTCTCCATCCCCTCAGTTATCGCGGTATGTCAGTGTCCACCCCCTGTAAAACAATCGCTTTCAGGGTTAAGGGCGAGGTGGTGGGGAAAGTATGAAGCTGGACAGACCCTTGATAAAGGTAATCATTTACAACAGCTCCCTTTCTCGTCTAACTGACTATCTCGTCCGTATTCTCTTGCTTCCATTACTCAGAATTAATAGCTGCCATCTTGAGTCTACCACCTGTCTAGTATAGCAAGGGTAGAATTCACGTGACATCAGTCCTAAGGGGGTTTCCCCCTCGAATATAACCCTTGGTCAGTCCTCACAGGTTTGGAGCACTGCTCTTGAACCTTTATTACATCGGCCTAGCTTCCTCTTCTCTGAAACTTCATCGGTATTATATGATGTCTGGCCCTTTCAACCGTTATAACAAGTGAAAATTGTTGGCCTTCCACAAAATAAAAAAGAAATATATGAGCAGTAAAGAGATATTAACCAATATATTTGCCTTTATTTCATAAATGATAATAAAAGTCCATTTATTAAAATAATTTACTTCCTGTTATTTTATATACTAACATTCACAGTGACATTACCCATAAACAAAAATTAAATAAATATTATTTAACAAATTAAAGTAACCGATTCTGGTGCTATAACTCCGCCACAAGAAAGTTATCACATAATAATGTACAAAGTGATTAATATATATACGGCAATGTCTCGATAACTCATTTTTTGCTAATAATAAAGAAAAACAAATCATGTAAACATGGGCTCGAAGACGCCTTCGTAGCGAGTTATACAAAGATTTCGCCGAGAACTTAGTACCCTCGGTGAAATGAAACCCTTCATAGACATTTTTAAGAAAAAGACGCCCATAAACGCCCATAGGAGGCAGGGAGAGTGTTACATTATTTGTACTCGATCTGCTAGTTCTAGGGCTACAAAAAATAGTTCTGTTTCTTATCACGTGGTCAGCCAATTATATGACTGAACTATTTACAGAAGAGTTAGAGGTGTCAAAGACACTAGTCAGAGTTATCTCCTCTGAGAATAATAAATTGCTAATGAAGTTATATCAAGAAGAATTGCTAATGAAGTAAAGGTGTCATTTGCAAGGTGCAAAGTAGATGCTTTTCGGAACGCGTGGCATGCTGATAAGCATAGGCTACTTTTGTACTCAGTGAGGAAGGCAAGGTAAACCACCTCACTCCTCGTTTTACTTAGTAAACCCTCTAGAGGTTCAAACCAGCCTTTTGGTTGTTGACCTAAACAACAACAAAGAGACACATTTGAAGGTTTCTTATACATTTTTACCTGATATATTAAATAAAATTGCTTCCAGTAATGTACCTTTATCAGATTGAAAAATACCTTACGTAACACACTGAAACCATAATGGTGGCTAAAAAACAACACATTTTTGTCTTAACGTGAAATTTCTTGGGTAAATGATAAATTAAGGTATATATTTTTCTTAGATTATAAATTCTAAAATAATATTCTAATATATATTTTAATACTAATATATAAATTATATTCTTAATCAGATTAGAGGGTCGAGAGTTCTCGGGGAAATTTTCAACTCTGTATAATTCGCTAACGAAGCATGTTCGGGCTTCTGTTTATACGAACTTTTTTCTTATTTTCAGCTATAGAATGAACTACCGAGACATTGCCGTATAGTTATGAATCACCCTTTACATTAAATATAAATTTTATAAATTAATTTAATACGTTGATCATTTAAAGTATAGGTACATGTTTAGGAAAATAAGACACATTATTGAGAATGATTTTTACCACCTATAATCATTTCAAATAAACAATTTTTCAGAAATATGCTTTCCAGAATTCAATCTACTTGTAAATAACTTAAACCAATTTTTTCTTTTCAATGAGTTTCAAGATGTTTTCTTAGGCTTAGTGTTTATTGTTCTGCCCAAAATATCCTCATTCTATCGGACATCGCTTTCTTTCATTCAAAGGAGAATGTATTGCTAAATTTTCATAATTCTACGAAAACCACAAAGTAGAAGGAACAAAAATTCAGTATTTCACGAAAATAATTGCATCTTAGTTTACAATTTGAAAAGACCACAAAATTATTTAGGGCGTGACTATTGACTGTGATAAACTTTATCAGAAAACTTTTATTAATTTTTAATTTTTTTTCATAAGATATGTTTTACTTTTTCTACTTTTAAACACCATAAAAAATTTTCTGCTAAAAGTTCTACTAGAGCAGCTGCTAAAAGGTCCCTAAAGCAGAATATCGTGAATCAGTGGAAAAATATTCATTTAATTTTATTACAACTAAAGTTACGATTTTTCAGTTATTACAAAAAAAAACAAAGTCACAATTTTTGGAAATAAGCAATATTAAAGATGTTTTTACAAACAACCCTGTTGTACCATTGTAAAAGTACAATATTGCTCAAACAATGGAAGTTGTGGTAATTCCTAATTACTATAACTTCATTACTCAGTAACAACTCATTAAATAATGCCTGAGAAAAACCCCCATTGTTAGAATAGATAAAATTAGAATAGTAGTTAGACAATGAGTGGACAATAAGTACCTTTCTTCCACCTACCAACTTTTAGCCAATCATTGGAGTAGTTCTCCTTCCCGTTGGCTCTCCAGATTGGTTGAACGGTTGGTGAGAGAGGGAGGCTTGTCAACCAGAGGTTTCCTGGTTCGAACCCAGGAAACTCACAATCAGCTCCCTTGGGCCTTAAGTGTGAAATAGAATTGCTAAGAAGAAGCAGAATTTGAAGAAGATACCAGGAGAACGAGGAGCGTAGGAGAACGAAGGTGACCAGGAGAACGAAGAGAAGAAGTCGAAAGGGGAGACATTTAATTCGAGGTAATTCATTCGTATATTTATTAAGGGTTTTTAATTTCTTGTTTTTATATTAACGTCGCGGCAAAAAGGGTGACTATATTTTAAAATAGATTAGGTTAACTTAAGGATAATTTTGTTAGTAGTTAGGTGATTTAGTAAGTAAATTATTATTTATTGAATATTTAGTTTAGAACCATGAAATAAAGTTTTTTTATTTATTTCTCTCATGCTCTGCTGACAGAGCTGGCGCCCAATATTTTTTATTAATTTGTTTTTAGTTCGCATTAAAATATTTGCCCACCAGTCAAAGTTGAAGGTGGTGCACGGTTTATACTGTGCCATTCCAACTTATTTTGTACACACGTTAAAGTACTTTATAACAGGCAAATTAAATAGAAAAATTTTGATAACTGATGATAATTATAAAGACGATGGAAATTTACAGATAATATTGTGTATTAAGAAAGAAAAATAATATTTTTGAAAATAATGCAGCAGAAGATATTATTATAAAAGAAAAATATTGAAGGGAAATTGTGAAAATAAGTTTCTGTCGTTATGTTGACAAAAGTTTTGAGGTTTTGATTTGTCAAGTGTACGGGTCACCATATTCGTTACGAAAGTATTTAACAACGTCATACATTAGGGGGAAACTCTTATATTGCAGGGGTTGAAGTGGACAACAACTAAAATAGGGAGGAGTGGTAGAAAACTCAAGAGGGTTTCTACAAGATAGACAGAGAAAGAAGGATGGGGATATGGGAAAGCAATAAGTATATGGAGGAAACGGTCGGTTGAAAGGAGGGCGAAGTCCCCCGTTTATAGATTGATAGAGTTGGATAGGAAAGGTTAGCTTAGTAACTTGTCTCGACGCTTTTCCTTATTCAATATCGATGTTCCAGGAATAAGAAGCATCACTGTCAAGACGCCACTTCTATAGGAAATATTCGATTCACTCGGGATTTCCTGTCCGGAAAATGTTCCTGCTCGATAACATCGCTTTCAGCTTAATGCTTGTATTAAAATTCATTAGATATTAACTATCAAGTACCTTAAGACATTTTAAATGAATTTAGTAGAATACCCAATTGATCTTCTTCAGCACAGTTAATTTTAGACAGCTTTAAAAAGTTTAAAATTAATCACTTTAAACTGATATTAACACTAAACGAAATTAAAGAAATTAATGTTATAAAATGTTGTAATAAAGAGTGAAGTAGAAAAAACGCATGTTTTTCACTACTTAATAACTTTTAAGATTTTTTAATGATAAAAGAGAAAGTTTTACATTAAAATAAAAATTTGTATTAAATGTTTGTAATATCAATAAGTTGTTTTGGTCATCAGCCAAAAGGCTAGTTTGAACCTGTAGAGGCTTTACTAGTTAAAACGTGAAGTGAGTTGGTTAACAATTTCCGTTACTCACTGAGAGGAAAAGTATGCTTGTCAGCATGTCAGGGCCTCTGAAAAACATCTACTTTCCACCCTGTAAATGACACCTTCACTTCGATCACCAAAAGGTCTGGCTGTATAATGAAATACATTACTATCAGAGGAGATAACTCTGACTCGTGCCTTTTACACCTCTACCTTTTCTGTTCTTAAATGACATATGGCTGATCAAATGAATAATTAATAAAAAGAGAGGATATTAGTTTGTTTAATTTTTAACTTGTATATCAAAATTGAATCGTTGGGAACTACATTATTTTAGGAAAAATTTTCCGTAATTTAAAAGATAATTGAACTCTAGTTGAGTTTATTAAGCAGTTGACTGACCCACCGTAAAATTTGGCAAGGTTTTACAAATACACAGAAATCAATTGAAAGAATGTATAGGAGTTAATGATAGGAAATTTGAACGGCGTATTCCAGGAAAACTGTCTGAAAAAATACCTGATTTTAGTTCATATCAGTTATGAAAATTATTTATTGAAATATATTTCACACTAGGTAGGACAAAAATAAATTTTTTTGTATTTCTTTCCTGATTTAAGGTTGAAAAATGTATTCATAAGTAATAAATTTAATGCAATTTACATTTCACTGTACAACATTCAATTGAAGACCTAAGCGGATGAAGGTGTTATGTTCCAAAATTATAGTTTCGAGGAAAATGCGATCAAAAATCTAAGGCTCCTAACTTTTTGTAAGTTTGTTGTGATTTTATTTTGGTACCTATTTATTGTCTCTTCACGAAAAATTAGAACTGAATTTTAAAATTCTTAAAATTTTACTTTTCAACGTTATTCTTCTATATCAGTTTTCTTACAACTTTCTTCTGCATAATATTCGTTCATTCACAAAAATGCTGTTTCAGTTGAGAATGGATGAACAGTAGGTTATTTCAGTAATACAAAGCAAAGATTTTCATTAGAGAATCTTTTCAAGAAATTCTTAACTACAGCTTTTATTGATGACGTTTAATGTTTATTACTAGAGGTAACTGTTACTGACAATGTATAAAATGATAATATCTTTTATTCTAGAGGAACATGGTGATATTTACGCCTTTATTCAACAAAAAAAAACACAAAATCATATGGTACATGCCCCCTTGATCCTCTAGTGTTTCTTTAAACTATTGAAATAGAACATTATATGCCACCTAAGTAACTACTATCGGTTTCATAATCATAGACACCCGACTTTGAACACTTGCATCTCCAAAAGTATTGCGGGGGGGGGGGGGCGCTTCTATCCATTTTGCCTGAATCTGACTTTCTACCTGAATTGACAATGCACTCTGTCAATTCAGGTAGACGATCCGACAGGATGTCACGTACCGAACTGGCAACATGGATAGTAGCGCCCCCCATTACCAAGTCTATTTTCAAAATTTTAAAAATTCTACCACAACATTGGCCAATCAATATTTAATTTTAGTATCACATTTTTGAATTAAGTTTTTTACGCTGAATAAATCAGTAGTTTGCCCGTGCCGAATGATCGAGCGGTTACCGGAATACCAAGGGTTCAGAATATTGTTAATAAATCAAAATTTACAATATGTACGAATTTGAAATTACGTACACGCTATGAGAATATACTTGTCTATGCTGTGTTAAAATTTTAAACTTTTTGGTCCAATAGTTACCGAGTTACACGCCTCTAAACGCATGAAATTTGTTGCGGTAGCAAAAAAACCGGGTCTTTTTATCTTCCAACCTCGGTATGGAAATTTTTAAACAACAATAAAATATACGTCTATGATGGGTCAACGCAAATAAAATGAGCTAAATTTTGATGTAAAATATGTTAAAACCCGACTCATAGTTTTGGAGATGCAAGGGTTCAAGCTCGGGTGTCTATGATTATGAAACCGATAGTAAATATCCATGTAATATTCATCAATCTTGAAAACTATGTTTTAAAAAATGACATAACACTTTCATCCACTCAGTTCTTTAATTATAAATGCATTTAAGTCATGTCATTTATATAAAATCTCATATTAGCCCTACTAAATAAGTTGAGAATTATTTTGACTCGTGTCCTTCGAATGAAAGAGGTTTCAAAGAAAAATAAACCTCATCAAATTAATCGTTATAATCTTCAAAGTAATAAATAAATCCTTTTGTTAATAATCCCGATGTTTTTCCTCGTATTTTTATTATTAAACTGTCTTTTGGAGTACCCCTCTTTTTTGACCCTTCTTAAAGTAGGAGTTGCCCTTTTATGTCTATTTTTTATGCCCCCTTATATCTTCTCTTATATTAAGGACTAGTACTACTGCCAAAACTAATCGGTGTAATCGGATTTTACTTCCTACAATTTGTTGTTGTTCTCCCTTAAAAGAGGTTGGTCTTTTCTTATTTGGTCTTGTATTACTTTTTTGTAATTTATAAGATATGTTATAAAATTGTGGTACGTATAATCTGTAAAGTGTTTATGGTCTTTTAAGTGTGCGTAGATGATTCTGTATACGAGGTGTGGCTATTAAATAACGAGACTGACGTAAAAAATTTAATTTTAATTTTATACATAATCACTTATTGTCTCCTTCAAGATACACTTCTTCTCCATCCCCACAAATTTCTTACGGAATCTTGTGTAAATTTTACGAAATAAGTCGTTTACGAGCAGGATTTTGAGGTCATTTTGCGAAGAGTCATTGGTAACGTTAAAATAAGCATTTGCAATTTGTTGTAAGAATTTTGACTGAAATCGTTAGATTTTTGAGATTACGGATGTCTTAGCAGTTTCGTAGATTTGGCAGATATACATCTAAACAGGCCGGAAAAACAAATTTTTCTCCTATCATTTTTAAACTTTTCAGTTTTATTGTAAAATATTTTTGGTTTGCTGTGTCGGAATGAAAATTTTTGAGTCGTGTCCCGTTATAGTACTTAACTTAAGTTCCAAGTTTCAACTTCTTACGCAATTCGGTCGGTTCTTGAGACATTTCGTTCACACTAACACACACACAGACACACACACCAATCGCTTAAACGTCTTTTTCGGGTTCAGGGGCTTGTTAACGTTATTTCCGATGAAAAATCGATTTCGAAAAATCGGAAAAAACAATACTTCTCTGCCCCACATTTTATGTAGGCCAAGAGAAAGCAAAAACGCCGTAAGACTTATCTCAGTTGGAGAGGAAATTACACGATTAAGCAGAACATGCTAACAATGATTAAAAGGACAACCGAATTATTTCGCGATAACCTTACTGGACAACAGCGACTATACTTTTACAAGACAATATTATTAGATATATTTTACTTAAGTACCAGATTTGGTCTAAATTAATCCTTTAACTTATTTTTTTAATTTTAAATTTTAAAAATTGTATAGGCCTATTTTTTACGGGACTAAAAATAAAATGTGACAAATTCATAAGAGATCTGTAGTATTTATTATTAATGGATAAACATGTTATTATTTTGTGTATTCTGTGTTAATTTTGTTACTTATTGTTATTTTGTTCGTACCAAAGAACATATTTTAATACTGGTAATGAAATAATAGAAAAAAAATACATAATGGAAGTGTGCTACTACATAGTATGTATCATGAGAGATAATATCAATTGATGAATTTGCAATAAATTTTTGGGTATTAACAATTTTAAATAAATCTTTCCAAGAAGACATCCACTCTTTAAAAATGTATTTACTCTTCTTTTTCGTGCTGTCGTGGATTCGGTCTTCCGAGCTGTTCTGAATCTTCTTTGCCCACCTTTTTCACGATCTACCTACATCTCTTCGTTCAGCATGTACGTACACTAATGTCCGTTGCGTCCATCTAAAAATTTATTCACTCGTAATCCTAATTTATAAATCATAGCATTTTTTCAATTTTTCTTTAAATTTACACTGAAGTGAGTTTTCAGAATTACTTAGGCCTATAATAGATTTTTTTAACATCTTGTATCTTTTACAAAATTATCTAAGATTACACAAATAATGAACAAAATTTGAGTTTTTAAAGAATTTTTCTGTTAATTTATAATAACCTGGTAATAATTTTTGTATTTACAATTTATAATAATTTTGAGTGCTTAAGGTGTTGACAAATTTACCTTATAAATAAATCATGCAATAATAATCCAGAACATGAGTAGTCTATACTGACTTATTTATGGGTTTACAAAATTCAAAATAATTTTACTGGTAGAACCATTGTTAGTAAATATGAATAACTTTGTACTTCGATCCGTTGTGGTCTTTAATATTTTTATTAAATCAACAGGGGAAATATTTGACTAGTTAACGCGTCCAGTTAAAAGCTACTATGCGGTTATTCAAGAGCCTCTTTTTTCTGGTTAGCGATGCGTTGAAATAGCCTACAGAGAGTTGTTCAAATATGCATTTAGGCCTCCGAGTATTTCCATAACCTGGATACAGGAAGTGCATTATGGGCTGTGAAGCTCAAAATGTCATGGGTCGCTTGTTTCGTAAAATGTCATCAACCGCTTTTCCCTTCTAATAATTTACATAATAAATGGCTTAATTCATTTAGCGTCATTTTCTACGCTTCTCTGTACTTTCATTTTACATTTTTTTATTTTATATTTTTAAAAGGATCCTATATTGCCCATAACATAACCTAATAAAAATTTAAATTGCAGCCTTTCCACAAATTTGTTATACAAGTACGATCTTATAAAACTATAGAAATATGGTAACATTGAAGAATGGTGTTGGTGTTATTTCACTATTATATTACTGTATTACGTTTCAGTTATAATACCTTTACATGAAATTTAAGGCAGGTGCCATTTGTTTACCTTCAGCCCAGTCGATTCATTTTATTCTATTGATGATTACCTAGAAAAAGGTAGAATCTGACTATTTATTTATTTTCCCGTTGCTTGCAAGAAAATATCATTACAATATAAATGTTAATTTATTTACTTATACTTTGAAAATCTAAAAACTATTTATTTTAATGCGTGGTGGAAAAATTAATCCACCCAACTATGGTTTCCAATTTTCAAGGGTAGATCAATTCAGTACTTCTTGGTTTATTAACTACTGCAACTACTACGGTAATTTATTAGTGTGTTAGTAATTACAAATACATGTTAGTAACTTAGATACTAATTAAACTACTAAGACATTTGTATTTAAAAAAATAGACTATTATATATAATTACATTTACAAATTAAAAACAAAACAAACTATAAAATATACAAAACAAAAGAATTCATTTAAAAATAGAAAACTAAAATCGAAACCGGTAGACGAGCTCACAAAGCTATATGTTTTCTGGAGTAACCATTTTTTCTATAGCTTCTCTCCCTACTTCCAATAGCTAAATGCTTTTTTATACCTTATGATGTCCGGCATATTTTTAATTTGTAGGAGAAGCAGATTGAGCGGTTTGGGCGCTAAATAGTAGAAATGCCTTTGATATAAAGTTTTTGAGGCCTTGTGTAAAAGTAAGAGATCCTTGTTCCTGGTATTATAATGGTGCGCTCTTGTAGTAAAATAGTTTATATTTTTATACGCGAAAATAAGAGCTTCTCTTGCATATATTTGGCGGATGTCAAGTATTTTGAATTTATTCAGGATATTCCAACCGGGTCATCCTATGTCATTGTAATAAGTTATCCAACTTTGTGGCTGTAAGTCATGTGTTGTCTCATCGCTTAAAATCCGTAGGATGTCTTCTTTTCAGTCGTCGAGTGTCGTTTGATTGTCTAAAAATGAGATGGTGAAGTAACTGTTTGTGATTCGTTTCTATGTATTGAACTCTTGTAGACTGTAGGAATATGTAAATATCTGTGTAATATCAAATTCGTTATGTACCAAGGTGATGCTATGATTATCTTGAGTAGTTTAGATTGGTTGGTGGACAAAATTACGGAAGTAAGCAAACAGCATTGGCTGGATATCACGACCAGTAAAACTAAATTTATGACCAACAGGAAAAAGGACATGCATGGCATATTTCTTTACGTAGACGGGAAGAGAATAGAACGTGTTTCGCGTATTCATACCAGGGCACCATTATTAATGAGACATAGGACAACTCGCAGGAGATACAATGTCGTATTGGAAAGGCCAGAGGGGTTTTTAGAGAAATGGATTCATTGTTTTAGAGCCATGACCTGACATTGGGCACCAAATTACGGCTTCTCAAATGCTATATGTTCTCTATTCTTCTGTAAGGTGTTGAAATATGGACCTTGAAAAGGGTGACTGCACGCCAGCTTGAGGCTTTTGAACTGTGGTTGTATAGGAAAATATTGAGAATTTCGTGGACGGAGAAATTCACTAATGTTGAAGTTTTGTTAAGAATGAACAAGGGTTTGGAATTGGAATCGGTCGTATAATGAAAAATAAAAAAGATGTGATCTACTGTAGCGCATCCTGCAGGGGAAAATAGAGAGAAAAAGAATTCTGGTGGAAGAAGAATTTCCTGGCTCGCCAATTTGAGGATCTGGTTCAGTAAGAGCTCCACGGAATTGTTCCGGATTGCGACTAATAAGGTCAAAATAGCCATGATAATCGCCAACATCCAAACAACATTCCGCCAATATCCGGATTGGCTTGCTAAGTCCTACAATTGGATCCCGTTTTTTAGGTGAACAGCCGAAAGGCTGGTTTGACCCTCTAGAGGTTTACTAAGAAACGACAAGGAGTGAGGTGGTTTACTATTGCCATCCTCACCAAGTTGAATGAGTATGTTTATCAGCATACCAGGCCCTCCGAAAAGCACTTACTTTTAACCCTGGAAACGACACTTTCACTTCATTCACCACAGGGTCTAGCTTTATAGTGAAATTCATTACTCTCAGAGGATAACTCTGAGTAATATCTTTTACACCTCTACATCTTCTGTTCTTACATAGTTCAGTCACATAATTGGCTGATTACATGCTAAGAAACAAGACCTTTTTTAGCCCTGAAACCAGCAGATCGAGTGCAATTAATTTAACACTTAACCTGCCCATTTTAAGCAAAATTGGATTCCATACGACCAAATTGCTTAAAGAATTGCTTTGTAAACTGTAAAAGTTTAAATAAATTTAAATTTAATTCTAAATATGATCGTTAATTTTGTTTTAATAAATAAACATACAATTACAAACAATTTATTTACTTTTTTATCAATAGTCATAGACAAAACAAATTGAAACATAATCCTAAGAATTGATTTACTCGTATAAAGCAAGAACAAAGTGACAAGGTAACCTTGTAATCATATTGTGTATAAAAAATTAACCGTTTAAAAATATTATAATAATAAATTTGATTGATAAACTTTCACTTTATGAATAGATAAGATAAAGAGGAATTAAAATGATCAGTAGCCATAATATTATTAGTGTTTGATCCATAGAAAGGATAAGTTATGTTTGAACGGACCATACATAAAACTAGATTTCTATTAACATGAAAACATATATTTAAATCTAACACCTGAGATTACTTAGTTTAAATTAATAGGTAACAGGTAATAACTTTATAGATACTTAATTTAAATAAGGTAGTATAGTTCCAAGTAATAGAACGGAAAACATTTTCCACGTAGAGACGCATAGCCATTATTTAGATTGTATGGCAGGTAGCCAAGGGACAATAATTAATCGACACAAAATGAACCAATGCTTCAATTGCGCCCCAGTGACGTGTTATAGTATAGGGTATGCATCCGCCCCCGCTAATAGGCCAATTTAACTCCGGCAATAAGGAAGGGTTGAATTTTCTGTTGAAACATTACCCCTTATAATATTATGTAACGTATTATAAAACATATGGATTAGCTGTAAAATTAATAGCGCAGATTGGTTTCTCACTCCAGCTTATTCAACAAGCTTTATTTACTAGAATGATACTATAATCAAAATTAAATCCTCTTAAAACTGGTATCGATTCTCAAGCCGTATCAGTTTTATACCAGTGCATAGATTAAAATGTAAAATAGACTAGCATTTACGTCAATAACTTTTGATTGAAAAATAATAAAGTTTACAATCTTTATAAAGTAAGCATGAACAATTTTATAGAATGTTCATAAGTAAATAACAAGCTTACGTATAAAATATTATTCAAAATAATCAAACTTTAATAGGGCCTATATGTTATTATAGGGTTCAATTACCGTTTAGGTCTGGCATTTTTTCATTACTCATTTTCATACATCATCATCCTCCACCGTCTGCATAAGCAGAAATTGCAAAACGGTCAGACGTAAAATAAAAAAATAAAAAACAAAATAAATATACGTTATTATTTTCTGACTTCATAAATAAAAAATAAAATATTTGCTTTTTTTAATTCTTGTTTGACCACATTGGATCGCTTTAGTCAATACTTCTTGGATCTCTTTTGAAGTTTTTGTTCCCAGTACTTTTTCATTCGATCAGATCTTGCTTTTATTTCTTCGTCTGGAAACACCTTTTCCAGAGCTTCCAGAAACGTCTAAAGTGAAACTACACACAAACAATAAAATGACCCAATGATAAAAAAGTGTATCCTATACAGTCTATTAAAAATAACAATTAACAGTATTAAAGACGAAAGTAAAGTTATCTATTTGTTTATTAGTGCTGACACCACCGCAGTTCCATACATAAAAGTACATAGCGGATTGAAGCAGTTCTTTCGTGACAGGTAGTTAGTGTACAACTGTTATCGGGATGTAAAAATCAATTCATTTTTTAATGTAAGTGGCAAAATTGATTAAGTTTCATGTATGTCTTGGATAAATTTAAGAGCACGTTTTTCTCTTTTATGACCCATAGGATTACTTTAGTCATCTTGCATGGTTCTTCTTCAATTTCTTCTTCTTGCTGTTCCAAAACTTTTTCATATTTTCATCTTATTTTCAGTTTATTCATCTGAACTAACCCCAATTGTGCGTTTGACTGTTTTGGCGGTTAATCGAACTTTGTGACTTCCCATTTGGTGTTTATACCAAGCTGTACGTTGCGTTAGGTCCTCCATGGTTAGGTCGATTTCTTTTGTCGTTTTGAATTTCTCTGAGCCAGATTACTATAGCTTTTAGAAAATTTTATATTTAATTAAGTTAATTAAGGGGGCACGTAGTTTATTGTGATTTTTAGTTACCTATATTGTAACAATTAATTTGTAAATAAATATTGCTTATAAATTTAAAACGAGGTTTTATTATTTAAAAATGGCCAGATCATGAAACAACCTGGAATAAATGTCGTTGTATTCTTTAGTAATGTATTATAATAATCGTCAAAAACAGAACCAACCACGGTTCACAGAAGTAAACAAAAAAATAACCAACAAGAAAGAGTTGATACGGATTCGTTTCTACAAATTATAAATAAAAATAAAAATCAATTACTATAATTTGAATGATATGACAAGAGCACGATCCATGTACTATTATTGCTTTGTATTTGGAATGTAACAACATTTGTAATATTCACTTTGTAAAGTGAAACAATAAATAAGAATATAATAACTGCCTTGTCAGGTGTACACGTCTGTCACTTTTACCTTCAGACAAACCAGACAGTCTCGACTGGCGGTGTTATGAAATAACATTACCCTTTACCCCTCACCTGTTCAGTCTCCTGCAACGGAACCCCCTTCTCTGTACTTCTTCCCCTTCAACTTAGTCAACTTGACTGATGGAAATATATTAACAATCATTTTATGTTTCATATTTCACACGAATTTAAACATGAACTTCATAGTTCGTTATGTAATGTTTCAAGTTAATTTGCAATGTACTGTAGTAATTTAGAAAAGTGACTACTAGATTAACATTACATAGTACTTTTCTCATTGTTCAACAAATGTAACTATAAAATTTACTTAAACAAAACGTCCGATGGCCTCATTTTCTCTAAAGTAATCAAGAGGAAAAATATAATAACCATAATTTAGAAAAATTAACAACAAAATGTACTACCGTAACAAAAAATTCATTCGTACACGACTTACATAACATAAACTTAGTCAGTGAAGATATTGATCAGTGGAAGATTAATTAATTAATTAATTAAACTTGTTGATAAAGATTGATTAAAACTATACTTCAAAACTAATCGTATTAAAACGACTTTACTTGACTAAAACTACATTAAAACTAGACTTAATTAAAATTAATAATCAAGAAATATTAATCAGTGAACGTCAACAAAAAGGACTAAACCGTTATTCACATAATCTGGGCCTTTACAGGGTGACTCCCGTGAGACACTTAAACGTCTCTCACCAGATCTGTAAATTTACTTTTGAGAGGCTGATCCGTCTCTCAAGTAATAGTGTTTTTAATGGAATCGTGAGACGGATTGGATGCTCGTTTGCATTAAATCATATACTGAGCTGTTAAAAATGAGTTCAAAAAACATTTCCCCAGTCATGGTTCGTGGTTTATTTGATCCGACCGAGTCAAAAATTAGTCGGTGAAACAAGAGCGCTTATTATTACTATATTGACTATTATTATAGTTCATTATTGCAATATTAATAATGTTTCAATAATATTATAATGAAAAATTATTTTATTTTCTTTATGGTTTTTAATGGTTTTTTATGGTTTTCATATTACAAATATTTTTTGCATTGTAAAAGTTGACTTTGGTCGGTACCTCTATGTAGACAACTGGTACTTAAGTTTACTCGCCGAACAACTACTTGATAGACAGACGCATCATTGATATTTATGAAGTTTTGTTGAAAAATAGCCCAACGTAAATTACTTATAAAATACACATAAAATTTATAGAAATGAAAGTGAAATTTTAGTGAGACACACATCAGTCCTTCACAGTAAATTTGATTATTTTACTCTTGAGTACCTGATCAGTCCTCAGCTAAATAACAGCGTAAAAAAAAAGTAAGCCTTAAAATAAACAGATTTGAAAAAAATTAATTAATAAAAGCAAAGGAACCATAATATAAGTATGAATTTTTTAAGCAAAATTGCAAAAATTGCCTTGGGAGTCAACCTGTTTATTTATTTAGAACTCCTATTTTCAAAGACTCGGACGATTGAATGTGTTGTAATTTACCATATAGAATTTCTATAATAACTTTTGTTTTCACTACCATATTTTTCTTAAATTTATATTACTAATAAATTGGTAGGCCTCGCTAACAAAATGACTAAAACTTTTTATAATTATTATTTTTGTTTTGTTTACATTTTAAAATGTTAATTTTTTATATATAATTCTGTATATCATTTCATATCTTCGTTTTTCATATTATCGATTTTATTTTGTTCAAATTTCAAAAAATAATGTACGCTACTTACTATTCTTGTTTTAGTATTTTTTACCTTTCTTTTGTATGTTTAATATTTAAATTATTCCCTGATATATATTTCTTTTTAAAGTTTTCTATAATTTTTCACACCAATTGTTTCTTTAAAAGAAATTTTTTAACTTTCTTATGGTTGTATTGCAATACAGCTTCAGAATACAAAGTCAAAGAATAAAAATGAAATTAACGTTATTCAAAATATTTTAAATTTTTATCTTCAGAATTCTGACCCCGTTAATGTGAATTTTATAATTTGTAAAACTAATAATTTTTCTGACATTCTAAATATATAGATTATAATGATGAAGTTCAGTTAATAAAAATAATAAAAAAATATAAATGATTTTTATTTTTCTCATAATTAGTCAACCTTGAACAAATGATGTACCTAATAACATATTTTGTATTTTTTAATGCTTTAGTTTTACGACAGGAAAACTTATACAACTACCTAGTAATACCGGTGAAGATGATGATGATGATACGCATGAAAGGGATAGAGCCCCCATCCGCACCTTCCCAAGAATTATATTTAAAAATCTTCTGATTTAAAACAAACTACTATAAGAGTTTAACAATTCCATTTGCTAAAACTGTACAATTTCTCCAGAAAGTGATGTGCATAAATTCTTAGCTAGATGCAATTTTGTTACAACAGTAACAAGACTAAGTATTAACCTTAGAAAGCACAACGCTATAAAATTACAATTAATTAACTTCAAGTTTAAAAAAAATTGTCAACCAATTATATGTTTTTGATTAAGTTCAACGGTCCAACTTGCTCTAATTTAGAATTTTCTATTTAACATAATTTTATAATTAATTTTGTAAAGATTAATATGAATTTAAATAGTATGATAATTAATTCAAGCGCTAGAAAAAATGATATACTCGTATGTCAAGAAATAACAAAGATACGATAAGCATGTTTTAAGTGCAAAGTAATATTAATTACAACACTAAGTGACTTAGAAACTAGTTAATTGTGAACGAATTCATCATTGCCAATAAAGTTTAAATTAAAAAAAAACTAAATGTATTACACAACCAAGATAATTAATTTTATAAAGAGAAGAAACTTACCTGCAACTTCTAATGTAGCATTTCTACTCCTGGCAAATCCAGCTTGATTTCTAGCAACACACCAATAAACACCAGCATCTGATTCTTTACGTCCATTGACAACTCTTAGAAAAAATAACGAACCAACGGGTAGTAATACACGATGAGAAGTAGCTGTAGGACGAACTAATTCGCCATCCTTATACCATTCAATTTCAGGATTTGGTGAACCTTCAGCTTTACAATTTAAGGTCGCTGGATCATGCCTTGGTACCATTAGGTCGGTGGGATGTTCTGTTATTCTAGGCGCACGATAACCTGGAAAAAGAAAAAAATATCATTTTAATAACGTAAAAAAATTAGTAGCTACTTAAAAATCAATAAATATTAAAGTCAAATAGTATTAAAAAATTTAGTAGTATTTTACGAGACATGTAAAAATATTAACAGAAAACTGAAATATTTATAAACTGATATACCGGTGTCTTACAAAGAGGTAGCTATTTTTGAATTAATATGCCGGATGTATCGCACACTGTAAACTGGAAACTTTACAGTTATAATAAATAGCCCTATATTTAAAAAAGTACCCTCGAGTTTCATTTGCTTATGATTCATCAAAACAAAATCGCGGAAAGTAATTTTATTTGCATAACCATTTCAAATTGGTGATTTATTACAATGTTATTTAAGTAATAAAATGAAAGACACATGAAAGTGATACACAAATGGACACAATTTGTTTCATTAACCTTTATTCGAACTGATGTCCATAAATAGCTATGCACTGATAGCAACGAAACAAAAATGAGTCATAAGCGTTTTTGAAAAATAGCCGAGGTATCAACAGCAGTTCCTCTTCAATCAGCATCATTAATTTATCGGCCGTTGCAATGGTGTGAGAATAAACTTTTTCCTTCAAAAAGCCCTTAGGAAAAAATCGCAAACAGAAATGTCCGACGATTTTGGAGACCAGTCCATGAGGCCGCTGCCACGACCTATTTAACGGTTAGGAAGATTTTAGTTTAAAACCACTTTGGCTACATTAGCATAATATGGAGGAGCTCCATCGTGCTGGTAAAAACGTCCTGCATCTCCGCTTGAGAAAGATGAGGAACTACGTGATTAATTAAAATGTATGCGTATCTATCTCCAGTCATTGTCTGATAGGATATGTCATACGATAAAACACCATCCTTGGTGTCAGTAACCCACACTGTTATACCCTTTGTTTTCACATTCTCTTCGTGTAATATACGTGGATTTTGTGTGTTCAAATAATGCCAATTATGTCTGTTCACAGATCCTGTTGCAAATGAAACTCGAGGGTACTTCTTTTACATATCTATTTTATTATAACCGTAAAGTTTCCAGTCTGTAGAGTGTGCAATACGTCCGGCATATTTATTCAAAAATAGTGACCTCTTTGTGAAACACCCGATGTATGGAATAAGTAGAGGTGGAAAAGACACTAGTCAGAGCTATCTCCTCTAAAAGTAATGAATTTCATTATACAGCCTGATAATAATTGGTGAACGAAGTGAAGGTATCATTTGCAGGGTGGAAAGTACATGCGTTTCAGAGGCTTTGGCATGCTGATAAGCATTCTTTTCCACTCATTGAGGAAGGAAATGTTAAACACCTCACTCCTCGTTTTACTTAGTAAAACCTCTAGAGCTTCAAACCAGCCTTTCAGCTGATGACCTAAACAACAAAATGGGTGATAGCAATAAGTTCTGGACAGTCAATAATTTGTTTAAATTCTTAATGTAATTTAAGTAAAATTCATTTTAATTTTGGTAATTAATTTGAAGTAATATAACTTGTCAACTATCTAAGTTTTATAATTATTGAGTCAAAAAATAATTGCTATAAGTTTAAAGAAAGTGTTTATTATTTATTATTGCCAGATCCCGAACGAACTTAGGCTTAGGTGTTACATTATAAAATAATTAAGGTCTAAAATAAACAACAGATTCAGATAATAAATGTAAGAAAATATTTAAGCAGAATTCTATTATTAATGTATGAGTTGTGTTAAAAAGCAATATAATTTAATTTACTATTAATATATTTATTTAGCAGTCGTAAAATTAATAACAAAGTGAAATTTTGCATGTATATTACGTTAAAATAATAAGATTAATTTCATAAATTTTCAACAGGTAGGCAGTATAATAAATCAAACTAAAACTCCATTCTATTCTGTTTTGCTGTACAGCTTTTGCAGTAGCCTACGTAATTAGAAACTTTCATGTTTATAATTCAAAATTCTGTCCAACGATTAGATACGAATCGTTGAGACCTATTTTGTTATTTCATAATTTCCTTTGTGAGGAAGTACCTTATTTATTTGCTTTTAATTTACAGTACAATTTTAGTAGGGTTGGTTAATAATGTTTCTAAATATTTATGTCAACAATTCAGATAGAAATTATATTAAATTTCCGCTACTTCCAATGGTTAAAAGAAATGCTCAGTAATAAAATCAGCAGTTGTTGGACTAACCGATGGAATACTTAATTAATTAATTAAGTTAACAAATTAAATAAAACATATTTTTGTAAAATTAATTAATGATAATTGTTGATAGCCGACCGTGAGGTGATATCAAACCAAAAGTTTTCCCGTGCAAAAAACACAGTCCACCCGCCAAAAGTAGTAATTTCGAAAATATTTAACTGTAGGTACCATACTTTTTCATGTCTGTTTGCAATTATTACCAATAATGCAGACAATGAGATGGATGAAAGGATGAAAATCAGTAATGAAACAATGCCAGACTTGACCGGGAATCGAACCCAAAACTCAGGTGTAGAAGTCAGATACGCTAACCACTTCACCACCGGTCGGCTTGTACAAGTAATTTATCCCACCTTACAAACTAGCATCGTTGAAATACTAAACATTAATTTACGAGTCAACAAAAAAACAATAGAATTGTTTAACTAACTTTTTGTCTAAGTACCAACACTTTGTTTAGTAAGCACTTACTTTTTGACATAAAAATTCTTTACAAGTTTGAACGCTTAAAATTATTTAAAAATTATCCCATTTCAATAATACTCTTAACGAATTCAAGAGTTTTGTTGTTTCACGTTTAAATATTGTTTTATCATAATTTTCTCTTAAGGAAATCAAAAACTCCTCCTTTATTAGCGTATACAAAGTAGCAATTAGTTATAATTGATATCTTCAGTGGTTATAATTGATATCTTCAGTGGTTTACCAGAGATTAAATAAACTTTGAGGAAACGTTTGTTAGTAAAGCACATAATAAGACCATTTAAAATTTGTATTACAATTTAATTTAGCTATTTTTAATAAATGGTTCCGGTGTTCGACCCTGACTGCTCAATAGATGCTACCGGGATGCGATTGTTAAGACCTTTGCTGGGTATTGATAGCTAACTGGATCATAAAAAAATGAAGACATTAGGAATAAACTTGATGTATCAGGGTTGATATCAACCATTAGGAAATTCAGACAATGGCAGTATAAACATTAATCGAGTACCAGATAATCCAACACCCAAATTGTTTACTTACAAACCAACCGATCAACGCCCTATTGGATGACAATGGAAAGATAGGCTTCCATATTCTTTAAGAAATAACAGATTACTATACTTAAAGTTTATGATGATGATGATGATGATGTTGATGATGACCCTCGGTGGTTGAGTTACTAGAGTACCTAACTACAAAACCGAAAGTTTAAATTTCAGCTCTGGTAACGGTCAAACAAACTTTCATACTATACATCAAATTTCAAAGATTTCATGATTTTTCGAACTGCCCTTTAGAGAGAGCACGCTAAATTAATATTTTAATTACTTCTTCGTATTTCTTTTCTCCCACAATCTCTTCATTTCTTTGGATCTTTACATTTAAGTTGTTCAATGTTGTAGGTTTCGCGTCTCTCCTTTTTATTCTCTCCCCAAAAGAACACTCTCGTTTTTTCTAAAAATCCCCTATTCTGTATGTCTTCTAGATTAATTTTTGCACTGTTTTTGACATTCAATATTACTGTGAACCATGTTGATTTGAGATTTATTATTTTATAGAAAATTTGTTTTGTCAATCTACTATTTTCATGGTTTATTGAACTAACTATAATTGTTAATACAAATTGTCAAATGATTTTGTAAACCATTTAATAATATCTCTTCACGTTAGTTAATAAATCGACAGTTTTCATTTTTTTATTACAATTCTTTTTCTATTTAACTTCATGCATTAACATAATTGCTCAGTTTCTTCATAGCATTCAGACAACTCGTATTTTTTTTTAAAATCAGAAACATCAAATGTTATCAAATTTAAACTTGACGTGCTACAAGGAAGGCTCGTTGGTGTAATGGTCAATGCAACTGGCTTTTGTATTAGGAGTTCGTCTTTTTTTCCGGTCAGGTTTGGCATTTTTTCATGATTCATTTTCATTTGACACCCATCATTTTCTGTATTACCCTTATTGCGCGACAGTCAAACATAACTCCTGAAAATTCAGGGGAAGATATAAAAATACCAATCACGAGTAAGTAATTTTTACAATATAAAAAAGATTCTTTTACATACATAATATTTACAATCAAACCAAAGGAAAAACAATTTAATTACGTTTTTCTTTGTACAGAACGAGTGGATTGAATGTACCTAGCAGCCGGTATTTATATATTTAATTATCTTATTGTTGGACTTTTATTTTTATTTATTCCTTCTTTTTTCGAATAACCTCTAAGAATTAAAAAAAATACATTAACAATTCAAAAAGCACAATGAAATTATGCTAATGTAATAACAGATTTTACTTTATTTGCCCTTCTATATAACGTAAACCTGTTTCATGATTTTCAACATTTTGATCTTGTGTAAGTATTTAACTTTAAATGCAACTGGAAGGTGTTTTTGGAGAGGGTTGGATTTAATTTAGGACGTTAAGGGTAGACAGACACATTATGTAAAATGGAAGATTAAATCCTGAGAGGGCTCTTAAGTTCGAAAAGGGATGCGTACGTAGGTAGTTCTGAGTAGGGATGAAAAGGGAGAAGTAGAAGTTGGGAGTTTAAGGGATAAACATTGCTATAGAACTATGATGTCTGATTGTTAAAGGAAGAATCATTCTACAGTAAACTTGTATAATGAATTTGCTAGCTTCATAATAATAGAGTTACAGGAAACAATATTACGGTAAATGTATTCTCAATGGTGGATTCAATACAGTAATTATAATAATACATTTGCTCATAAAATTGAACAATATTCCAAGAGTGAAACCAACCTAAAATTAATTTTCTAGTTGTTTTGATTGTACACATTTACATGAAATTTGTACCAGTAAAAATAATCACCTGTTTTTGTTAAAATCACAACACAGAAATCCAAATTGTTATATGGATTCTAATAATTATAAAATAATTAATTAATTAATTACATAAATTAAATCAATTACAAAACTTAAGCTTAAATTAAACTTGACTATATTAAAACCCGGTAAAATAAACAATGAAAATTGATTTAAGTGACCACAACCACTTCTACGACCCGCACGCATACGGTCTGTTATCGTAATTAAAAACCGGTTCCGTAACGTTACTATTCCGAACGGCCTGACACACTTTCCATTTACTATTCAAATAAGAATTGCACTGACTAAAAAAGCATTAACTGTTTTTATACCTGCCGTCTGATAGTTTCCCAAACAAACATAATCCTTATTTTTTAGAACTCCTATTCAAAAGATCGTACTCGTCGCAATTCACAAACCTCGTTCAATACACACCACCCCAAACAATAAACAATCTATTCCATCAACCATTTCTAGATATTAAATCAATTTTCGACCTTAGTTCTTGAAGAAGTTTGACATAAACTTACACAAACCTACAGCTGTTTTATCTTGTGAAGGAATCGAATTCTGGTAAAAATAAAATACCCATCCTAGGTTTTCAAAATATTGCTTGTATAACATTATTTTTCCAGTAGCATGTTTATATTTTTGTTACATTAAAATAAAAATTGTCAGGTTGTTTTACTAATAAAGCTAAAACACAGAAAACAAAATAAATTAGGTACATATTAGATCTAGACAGAGTTATCTTTTATGAAAATAATAAATTTCATTGTACAGCCAATCTCAGGTGATAAAGTGAAGGTGTAATTTGCAAGGTGGAAAGTACAGTTTGTAAAAGTTTATAATGGTCTACTCGTGAGATGTGCAGTAGACCTGGGGCGTGTTCTTGATCATCAAAATTGGCAATTGATGTGGCAAAAGGGAAAGAATTTTACATGGTTGGACAAAACCGGTCATATTGTCTGCTGTACTGATCCACTCTATGTGTGTGTATGCAAGCACGCCTAATCACACACACAGACACAGATACTCACATACCTTCCCTCTAAAAAACAGCAGCAATTGCTTTCAACTTGGTAGTTATGGTACATGCGCAGCAAAAGACCATTCTTAACTTTTACAAACTTTAGATGCTTTTCAGAGGGACTGGCATGCTGATAAGCATACTTTTTCACTCAGTAAGGAAGGCAATAATAAATCACCTCACTCCTAGTTTTTATTTAATAAAGCCTCTAGAGGTTCAAACCAGCCTTTCGGCTGATGACAACAATACCTATTGGATGCAATGATTTTGTTCTGATTTCAACAATAATAGAGAAAATGGAAGGTCGAGGAACTTAAAAGCGTTAATGAACGAAATAAAATCGGTAAGGATATAGACACGAAAAGTATGGTTACTGATAGGAACTCATGGTGGCAGCGATGAGGTGAAGCCTTTAGAGTATAAATATGAATCTTGAATACGAAATTATGAGGTAATATTTCCCTTCAAAAATGGTTTTTCTTACAAAGTATGGTTTCAGAAGGAAGAGTAAAATTATAGGCTGTTTTATGCACGAACATGAAATCTGCGTGCATAACCGAATAGGTCAATTAGATGTGCTATTTTTTTATTTAACGTGAATTTCTTAAAAATAATTAATTTCCTAAGCAGTAAAAGAGGGAATCTAACTTAGTGTTAGTAAGTTGATTAAAAATACCTTAATAAATATTTACTTTATATTTTATAATAACAACCTTAAAGTAACTTAATTCATTTTAAAATTATCACGTAGTTTATGAAATCGCCCTTAACTCTTATCTACGCGCTATAATACGCCTGAGTGATGAGGTGTTTTCTGGAGAACGTTCCTAAACAAACCAGTATATAAAACAAAACGTTTTATTGTAGGGTTGTGCGTGACGGTTAAGCGACAGTTAAAGTATTATCTATACAACGTTTTTGTACCGCACGCACAAAGAACATCTCAACTGTACTTTCACTTTGAGTGTAACTTTTCGGATACGTGCTACTGTACTGCATTAGGTGTTAAATTCAATTACTAACCAATAATGTACCCTTCATGTTCAATTCCGTATTTTTAGGAATGTCTTCCATCGAAATCCGTGATTTTATGTTATTTGTTTAACTTATTAAAAATTTGTTCATTATTTTCAATTAAAATCGGTGATATTTAAAGAATCTATGTTTGCCGCTTTCTTAAACCCAATAATTAAATTGAACTTCATTAATTTTGCTTTCAGACGACTGATGTGGAGTACGCATATTACAAAAGTATACTAATCCAAAACGCTTACTAACCAATTAATTGTAGGACAGACCCTCAGAAATATCTTTGAAAAAAACGAATATAAAAAACTGGATAATTTTTTTTAGTTTGCTTTTACATCCGACTATTTTGCAATTACTACTAATGCAGGCGATGAGAAGGGTAATAAATGAAAATAAGTAAAGACAAAATGTCAGACCTGACCGGGAACCACAACGAAATAGGAATGAGAGCAATATGTGTAATATTATAAAACATTGGAAAGCTCTCACTGACAGACTGACTAGGTTACTTACTCATCCCTAATTTTCCTACTTGTACAATAGCTAAAAAGCTGAAATATTAAGAAAATATTTCTTTTAGATTAAATAAAAAAGTTTTTTTTTCTCTTTAATTCTTTATTTACAACTGTAAAACGTTACAACAAGCACATGTGATGATTATCATAATAATGTAAATGACATGATAGGCATGAGAGGGGTAGGGCCCCCATTGGTGCCTTCCCAAGAATGAAATTTGTATATCAAATTAGCAGGTCTCTACTCCAGCGTCTTTTAAGGCGTCTAGGAGGATTATCAGGTAAATGGACGGAGGAAAGTGAACGCACCAGGGGGGTTCTCGTGTTCGTGTGACTTGTCGTGAAAGCGTTTGTATAGGTATTCAATGGAATTTTTGTACAAGTGGTGTTTTCAAATCTGTATGTAAGGTTCTGTTGCTAACGTAAAGAGGTGCGTTTGCTATAAGGCATAATGTTTTTGACTGGAATGCTTGAATTCGTTGCAAGTTAGAGGGTTTGGTTGAACCGTAAATTTGGGATCCGTAGGTCCAAATAGGTTTCAAAAGAGAACAATATATGCGTAATTTTTGTGCCGTTGGTAATTTTGATCGTTTGTGAAGTAGGGAATATAGAAGTTTAAGTCGGGAATTCAGTAATAAACGTTTCCGTTTGATATGTGTGCTCCAATTCAGTCGTTTATCAAAAGTCAGACCGAGATACTTGACCGTATCTGTCTTTGTGAGAGGTTCATTGTCTATGTATACTGGTGGGCAAACACCATGACGGAGTGTGAAAGTTACGTGAAGGGATTTTGTCGTATTAAGTTTTATTTTCCATGTTTTACACCATTCGTGTATAAGATTGAGATGATGTTGGAGTGTTAGTGAAGCGTGTATAGAGTTTTGGTCTCTAATAAAAAAGTTAAACATAAAACACTTCTAAATTCTACCTTTAAAGGGTTGAAAACGGTGTTCAACCCTTAAACCGATATTTTTACTAGCTAGGTGAAACTCGGTGAAGATTTTACTTATAGTTTAACTACAAAAACTACTCCTTAACAATTTCTAAAATTTAAAAGGTTGAAAAAGGTCTTCAACTCTTAAAACCAAATTTTTAATTTATTAAATTCCAAACTAAGTAGACTACAACTCGGTGGTGTTATCGACAGTGCACCAAAGATTATTCCTTTACAATTATTTCCAAAATGTAACCATAGGGGTTTTAAAGCGAATTAAACACTTAAATGTTTATAGGCCTACATTTCAAACTAATAGGTTTATTATTGGTGGAGTTTTTAAAATTATCATTCATCAATATGTTTTGTCCGTCCGTCCATCACACCCAGATGTCAGAAACTACTAGAGATAGTAACGAACGGTTTTCGGATTCTTAACCTACACAAAAAATAAGTGGGCCTAAATTGGGTTTGAAGTTTCGGTTTTGACCGTAAGTGGCCCAAAACCGGAAGTAAAAAATCAATGAAAACAAAATACCGTTATTCGATTCCTCTTACAGAAGAGGCGCAGAAATCAAAGTTCCAGTTTTGATCGGAAGTGGAGCAAAACCGTAAGTCAAGAAATCAAAGTCAGAAACTACAAAAGATAGCTACACGAGCTTTTCGGATTCGTTATCTACACAAAAAGTTAGTGGGCCAAAATTGGGTTTGAAGTTTCAGTTTTGAACGGAAACGATACAAAACCGGAAGTATATAAATCAAAGTATTGGAATTTGGAAACAAGAAAAGTGTCATTTGATCTCTCCTAAAGATTAGATACAGAAATCATTGGGTTCGAAGTTCCGGTTTCGAACGGAAGTGGCCCAAAACCGGAAATTTCATTTAAATAGTATAAAATTATAAATCATAATATTTATTTTTTTATTTCATAACTAAACAGTAAAACCGAATTGTATTTTTCAAAATTTAATTACTATTTCATTTTATTTTATATATATTTTTTAATTCAAAATAAATTTGTCGTGGACCAACCATCGTACAGTAAAGATGAAATTTTGAGTTTTATTTCAAGTAGCAGTTTGATTTAATAATTAATTAGATTATTTTAGCGGATTGATTTAAATTCATACAGAAACCGCTACAAGTTCGGGGTTTTTTTACTTATAAAAAATATTAACTTTTACAACTTTTATTATTTCAGATTTTTTTATTTAATTAGGTAAATAATATAGAAAATTTTTATTGAAAACAAAAACAGTAATACCGCACATTAATATAAACAAGAGGAGAAAATTAATAATGTAAATTTACGTATTCGGAATTCTGGTATATTTAATTAAATACATATATATATAAAGTAAATACGCACAATATTTCAATTAAAATTAATAAATTATACAATATTGATATTTTATTGATGCAAAGAGTATCCTGAATTCATTTTTATTTAAAATAACATAATTTTAATACGGAAAATAATATTTACAAAGGTTTCTAATAGAAACCTTTTCGGTTAAAATATTTATTTTTGTGGCTTTCAAATATTTATAATAAATTTTATCGAATATATATTGTATTACATGAATTTTGTTAGAGACATATTAATTAAAGCAGTGTAGTAACCCACGTGTATTAGTATGGAGTAGTTAAGCGGAGGAGTGATGCAGAATGGTAGAGGGGTGTATGTGCGTAGGGGATTTAAGTCATGGAATCCGCAATATTGGAGAAGGGGTTAACGAGGACTATAGAGTTGTGTTGGTAGGGGAAAATTGAGGTTTTGGCATTTTGCGGCTGTTGTGAAAATATGTACCTAATGTTCTCAACATTATAACATTCATAAACTGTATGAAACATAATTAAATCAAAGTTTGGTTATTAAATTGTAGTATTTATTATTGCGTTAGTTTACCAAATGTTCTTCAGTTTCATTCTTGAATGAAATATTTAGGTGGACCGACAAATGTACAAAACTGAATTCATTAAGTGAATATTTTATTAATGATGACAAAACGAATTTTTATTAACATCTTTTTTGGATGAAATATAATATTAAAACAACCAGACTTGTAATACGCTATGTCTTTACCAATGTTTTTTATGTGGAAGGAGGCATATAATGATACGGACTTAATCCGGACATTTATGTCCTTTCATGGGCGTACCATCGTCGTCGAGAGTTGCTAAACAGAAAAGAACACAAGTGGGAAAACCATGCGTCGCATAAAAAGATAACTTATTAAGACTACAGAAACAAGAAAACTGAAAAATTTCGGTCGTATTATAGGTGGAGAACTATACAAAAGGATATAATTGATCTACCGTAAAATATCAGGAAAAGAAATCTGATGTAAGACCAGTCTTACATGACTGAGGAACTTAACGGTAAGTCTGCTTCTATCTAGATCTATTCGAAGCATCGGTTTTCAAGGTCGAAATTGCCATTATGATAGTCACCCTGGATTAGGAGAAGGAACTCCATGAAGATGAATGATATTACACCCCAACGAACTAAAGACTGCAGATGAGATCTAGCCAATAACAGCCAAGATCGGATGAGAGGTTGCCTTTACAGTAAGTCACACTCTTTTCCACCGAACTCCAGCTGACTTTTTGTTAGGCTGTCATTCACAGCGGAACCACAACGTGACAACGAATAAAGAAAGTAAATCTCTGTGTAAGTAAGTAAGGCTCTGTGCTGTGACCTAGGTCACTATGCTCCGCCTTCATCTGCAGTCTCTAGTTCATCAAGGTATAAAAAAGCTACTAGATTCTCAGAATATATGGTACACTAACATCGCGAAATATTGAAAATATTTAATCACAACTTACATTAATTTCACCAACCCCTTTTTAGAAGTGTTTCGGGCTATCTGGTTTAATTAATTTTTCATCTACAGTTTGAATCCTTTCACTGTAGGTATGAAAAGACAAAAGTTTAGTAGTTGGAGGCATAAAACGGAATTTGACTAGTTATTGAATGTGCGATGAATTAATTCATCAACAGTTATATTCTTAGAGGTTTTTTAGGTAGGCAATAATTAACTTGTAACAGTGCAGTTGACTACCAATCAGAAATGCTGTTACGTGACTCGACCTTCTACTATTATTTTCTTCTCCAAAGGATTATTTTCCTTCTTGCAAAGGATTGTTTGCTAAATACGTACAATATTCTCCCCATACAGTCTCTTTATAGATATGAAATTTTAAAACTCACGAAAAGGAATACTGTGTTATTTATAAAAAATAATTACAATAATAATTACGAAACTCGACACAATGATGACTTCAGAATTGAAAAATATAGAACTTCAAAGTTTTCGAAAGGAATTCACTACAATACCGTTTGGTTTTTCGACAGATTACCATCTAAAATAAGACTCCTTAATTTAAAAAACCGTTGATCGGGAAGTAAAAGGTTGTTTAACAAAACATGCATTTTATTCTGATCAGGAGATCTTAAATTATCTTACAATGAAATGCTCTTTACATTATGTAACGTGGGTAGAATTAAGAATTATGAAACATTGTTAGTGTAAATAAATAACGAAATTCCAATGTACAATTTAAGGAACTAGTTATTTTTGTTTTGTTTTAGTTAATACTTAATTGTAAACAAATATTGTTTGGTAAAATATATTTAAACGTACGTATAACTAACTGTATTTGACGATGTCTATTCCTTTTTTGGTCGCTGACAAATATTTATTTATTTTATTTATTATAGGGAAAACCTTCATCCCTCCACTTGGCGTCATTATACATTTTTAACATAATTTTATGCAATAATAAATTTATATTTTAAAAATGTTCATAAATTTGTAATAAACTTCATACTTAATTTAATAACGAATATTATTAAACACATTTTTTATTCCGGATAGTGCAAGAGCTTTACATAAATTTTAATTGGGCTCGTACTAAATTTTTGTTGTGTTTTATTACAGAAATTTATTAGTCCAAACAAATACATGAATTAAAAGAAAAATTATGTACACGTGTTTTTTAATGAAAAATTTTCATAGAATAAAAATATACATTAACTTACAAAATACATTTCTTATTTATATCACGGATAATCTATTTCAATGTATATTTTTTCTATACCAACATCCCGAAAAATATTTTGAGTATGATTCACAACATAAGTATGATTGGAATTTTTGTTGACTTCGATTCTCAATGTACCAACACATACATCACAACATAATGTCCAAAAATGTGGTTCCTTTATACTACGTACACCATCGATGAGCATCACTTTTTTGTAGCACACAGGTAAAACATTATCTAAAATTGCAGGTTGTCTTTGTAATAATATTTCAACAGATTCTCTAATTAAGTTGGAAACAATTAATATAATTAACATTGCAATAAATAAAGTAAATATAACATTCCGATACAAAGTCTCGTAATTTTGCATTATAATAATTGAACCAATCACACCGATACTATGTAATGTTTTACTTAATATCAACACAAAAATACCTTTAATAATTTTTAATTTAGCACATTTTGAAGCATCATGTTCATAAGAATATCTGGATAACAACGAATGATTGTAATTAGAAGTAGTTAAAATTTTAAAAATTTCATGGAGTAACCCATAATTCAATTCATATTCGTTATAATTATAAGTAATACTTGTTTTAAATAACCAAATACCAACTGAATGTAAAAATAATCTTGACATGCAAATTTGTAAAAAAATTTCGTCATTTAATTCAGGGTCTTCAATACGCCGTTTTATAGTTTGATACACAAATACAAATGCAATATAAATTGAAAATAAACCATTCATTAAATTTGAAATAATTTCCGCTTTAATATAACCGTATGAATAGTGATCATTTTTCCTTAATTTTATCAATAATAATCCAACTAATCCTGGTAATAATCCAATAGTTTCAAAAGTCATATGTATACCATCTAATATCAATGTCACACTTGATGTTTGTATCCCATACATCATTTCAACGATACCAAATAAAATGTTTAATAGAAAATACAAAGTTAATTTTCTGGTGCATTTATCTAATATTGTAACAACCAACCAATAATTAAATTCATTTTTAATATGGTTGAAACTACCAGTACTAAACGACCTTCTGTTTACGCTTGTGCCCATTTTTTTAACGTTTAATACAAAAATTGACAAATAAATGTAAACTATTGATGTATAAAATAATTTGAAATTAAGACCATATGATGTTATTTTTGTTGATGGCATAATAAACACTGAATGCAGCTGTTTTTATTATGTTTTTGAAACGTTACCGCGATATTTTTCTTCAATATTTTTCTTTGTCTTATTTGAAATTTCCATCAACAGTACATACGATTCTATAAAGTATGATATACGTACATAAAAACGTAAAATAAAAAATAGGAAACGAAGACAAAGATTGATTTCCATTGGTATATGTTTGGGTATGTAATTAAGTATTAAATATGATAATTATACATCAACGAACTAAAGACTGCAGATGAGATCAAGCCAATAACAGCCAAGGTCGGGTAAGAGGATGCTCCTTCGGTAAGTCATACTGTGTTCCACCGGACTCCAGCTGACTTTTTGTAAGGCTTTCATCCACAGCGGGACTAAACGTGACAACGCAAGATACGAAAAACGAAAGTCAATTGGCTCTGTCTGTGAAAAATCATTTCATTTTTCACCGTCTGCATTAGTAGTAATTGCTGAACAGTCGGACTTTAAAAAAAATCTGTTCTGTGATCTACGTCACTATGCTCGGCCTTCATCTGCAGTCTCTAGTTCGTTAAGGTATAGTCTATTTTTTGGTTTTTTTTTAATTTATAACACTGAGAAGATCTCTAATCCATCTTCTTTTTAAACGCCGAGCTGGATTCCCGGGAAGGTGAAAGCGATAAAGTTCTTGAATTAGGAAATTTGGATTTAGTAGTAATTTTGAAAAAAAAACAATTGTAATAGGATTGCGCTACCTCTTCAACGGCAGGAATCCCTGAATCGGAGTCTAGAGTGTCATAGAAATTTGTATAAGAGAGGTTCTACTGAGAAATCGGTATAGTTGTCGCAATTTTGTATTTAATAGAAATCTTTCCTTTTTATGTGCGACTGCCACGTAAGTCTTTTGTCAAAGGTCGTCGTCATCGTCGTCGTCTTCATGGATTAGGCTGTGCGTTAGCCTGTTCCGGCGTCCATCTCTTCCTCGGTCTACCAATACATCTTTTACCTGTCGGATTATGGATCAATGCATTTAATGGAAGGCGATCTTGGGACATTCTTAACACATGCTCTGACCACTTTTCTTTGTATGTCCTTATAGTGTTCAACAATGGTTGGGCACCGCATTCATTCCTTATTACTTCATTACGAATGCGATCCTCTCTTGTGCAGCCCTTAACTTGCCTTAGAAATCGCATTTCCGCTGACTGGATTCTTGATTCCTGTTTTCTCGTCAGCACCCATGCCTCACTTCCATAAGCCAAAGTTGGGATCGCTATTATTTTATAAAACTTTAGCAATGTGTTTTTCCTGGCTCTATTCTTGAGAGATCGACTTATTGCACCACATACCATGTTGAACCTAGTTACTTTTTGATGCACATCATGGTCATAATCATACGTAACATCGCATCCCAAGTATTTAAAATTAGCTACTAGCTCCAAACGCTTGCTTCCAATCACTATTTTAGACCTTGTAGGCCATTTTCCATGGAAAGCCATAATTTTTGATTTGCCTGCAGAAATTTTCATATTAAAATGTTTGCCAATTATGAAGAGCTTATGCACTGCCATTTGCAGCTTGTCCTCGGATTCCTGTATAATCACAGTGTCGTCAGCAAATAATAAATAGTTCATAAAAGTATTGCGGGTAAGAGCGATACCCTTGTCTACTTCATGCTGCCACATAGACATAAGCTCGTTGACATATATATTAAATAAAGCAGGTGAAATTGGACAACCTTGTTTGACTCCTTTATTTGTAGCTATTTCATCTGTCAATTTTCCGGCCCCCACTGCTATTTTTTGTCAAAGATAAGCTCTAATATTTAAATGCCGGCCGCGTTGGCGATGTTGGTAACGTGCTCGCCTCTCATCACGCGGTCTTGGGTTCAAATCCCACTCGGGCATGACATTTTTTCATTCGTTACAAAAATTCATTTCATCCTTCACCGTCTGCATTAGCAGCAATTTGCAGAACAGTCGGACGTTAAATCAAAAAAAAAAAAATTATTTAAATATAAAAAAAGCTATTATGACCTATTTGTTATTGGCAAATTAATTAATGATAAAAATTTATAATAAACAATTTAGAATAATAAAGTTTAAAATTTTAATGATAAACATGATATGAAGTCATTACTGGCCCGTGTGATAAAAATTCACTCAATTTATCTTGAATAACATTATTCCTAGAAAAGATTTGATACATTCCAAACTGTTAAAAATTTTTTAATGTTATTTGTAGTACACGTTGTTATTAGTGACTACGGTACGTACTATATCTGGAACGGTAGGCTTTTACTTGTAATAATATCTAGCCCAAGGGGAAGAAGCAAAAAGTGTAGGCCGCGGGGATCATGAAGTGACGGGATGAATGATGCTATGCGAGAGAGATCCTTGGGTGATAGGCATTGGAAGAATAGGGGGAAATTAAGGATCTACTTAAGGGAAGCTAGACAGAAACACAAAAATTTAGATACCTTATAAAATATATTTCTTTTTGTTCAGCAGAAAAATCTACAATCTGTTCACTATGAAACAATAAATTATAGTTATTATGGATGAATAACTGGTGGTTTTTTTGTTTAACGTCCGACTGTTCTGCAATTACACTAATACAGACGGTGAAGATGAAATTATTTTTTGTAACGTATGAAAATATGCCGTGCCTGAATGGAAATCGAACCCAAGACCGCATGATGAAAGGCGAGCGCAAATAACTGGTGTGGCTTAATGGAGAATTCACCACAGATGCATGTCCTCTAGAACTTGTGTTAGTTAATACGTTTTCTTATCATCAAAAAAGTTTGTTGGGTTGTTTTCGCCATAGTCTTCTCGGTGTTAGTGTGTTATGAAGGAGGTTCACTGCCAAAGAGTTGGGATGATTTTCTAATTCTGTGTAATTGTTCACAAGAATTTTAATAGATCATGTTTTACTTTCGGACAATTTAAATCTGTGTAAAATTTTTTTTGGGGAGTACCATGGGGATTTTTTTAACGTTCTGAAAATTTCCGATTGGTATCTTTGAATTCATTTATGGACCTCAGAATGGCCTTATAAATCAGAAATTTTGTTCGAAAGAAAAAACTTCGACCTCTTTCAGTAAAGTTGTTTAAATTTTATGGTCAGTTGAATTTATTTTAGGTGTTCTCACACATACTTCTATCTTTTCATTTTATAAAATTATAATAAAACAATTCCAAGCCCTAGCCGGGACTTCCATGTTGTAGGCTAGCGCGCTAACCACTTCGCTACCGAGCCGATATCAAAAATTTTGTTCATTCAATAAATTTGTAAAATTAAATATTTCATCAGGACAACAAAATTCTAGTTAAAAAACAATAGTAAAATTTGTTCAACGGGACTTGTAGAAAAACTATACTGCTTCCAAAGCTTAAAAAGCTTAAAAAGCTTACTGCTTCGTAAACATTCTGAGAAATTTTTTCACAAATTACGATAGCCCACAATGTTTACGATATACTTTTAGTACCAAACTAGTCACTGTCTTTTCACTATAACCATTATGAATCTAGAAAATAATCATAGTTTATCTCTAGACAAACAAAGGTTAATTGTTTAATTTAAATAATTAATATCTTAATATTATTAATTGAATTTTTATCGAGTGAATATTTTGCAGATGAAATCGATTTTCTTGAGAAGTTACTGTGTATTAATAGCTCAAAACAATTTCAGTTTGTGTTCTTGACAAGTTACGCAGAAACTTTTTCTGTGAAGTTATATTGCAGTATGAAATAAAAATAAAAAATAAAAGAATTTATAAAACACAAATAAAAGGGAGTTATAAACATTTTAATTTCACCTGATATTCCAATTGGATCTTCAGCAGGTATTTCTTTCATTTTGTTTTTTATATAAAAGAGTTCTTTATAACTTATTCGTGGTGAAAGTGAAAAGTTTTTACTTCTCAATTGGACTTTTGTTTGTATTTCGTACGTAATTTTAGTTGGTTTACGTAAGAGTGGCCGGGTGTACTTTTCTCTAACGTATTAGGGTTGTTTGCTGCTATACAGTTGTTGAGTAGTGTGCAAGACAAGGATGAAGAGTAACTGAGAAAGATAGAGATGGATAGAGTAAGGGTGAAGACGGGAGAGAATTGAATTGGTTGGACGCTTGTGTACAAAGAAATGGCTTCTATTTAATTAACTTGGTGGTAAAATAAAAAGCAACTCTTGAATGAGGCGTTTCTCTCCGAAAGAGGTTCTGTGTAAAAGAGCTGGTACATTGAGAATATACTATGTGAGTAAATGCAAAAGAGGAGACGGGGAAAGAAAATGCAAGGTTTGTTTATTTTATTATTATTAAACCCTATGTTCAATATAGTAAACGCAAATATTTTACCTCACCAAAGCTCAAATTTACTAGATCCATTCATTATTCTAATATCACTGAATTGGACACATATTGCATTATTGTCCATTATAATGTCCATTCAGAGTTCTTTTAAGAATCCGGTTGTTAATAAATGACAAAATTATAACAATAATTAATTAACACATTAATTAATTACAATAAATTGTTACCGTTATAACGAATATAAAATTACAATGAAACTACTTTACTTAATAGCATACTAAATTATTTTTCAAAATTAATTTGTTTTAAAAACTTAAACTAGCTTAACTAACAGAAAAGTATGGTCATTTACAATAAATTAACTTTTACTTACAAAACCAACCAATTGTTATGAATGACAAACTATTTTTCAATAACTCATTTAATTTCATATGAGCTACAAATGATTCGACCGGCATTTATTTACAATGACTCGTAAACTGGTATTTTACAACTGAACTACGAGAAGAAAGTGGCCTTAAATAAAAACGACGATAGACGTATCGAGAAGTAGGCTATGAAGAACATATAAATAAACAAAGAACACTAGACGCTACTAAAACCTACTTAATGCGAAAAATCCACCGAATAATAGAAATGGACTTCTGGGGAGTGGGGAGTCCGACAATTTTATTTTTGGACATTTTTTGGATTTTACATTTTATATTTCAAAATCTTATGATTAATTTGATATATTTACTATTGTTATACGACGTACCTTTCTATTTTAATGTTTTTTTTTAAATTTTGCTCCAAACTTTTCTTTAGTATTACGTATTTGTGACATTAAGTCAAATTTATTGCTTTTACTTTGGTTAGAACTAAGCTAGCTTAGTTCTAACCAAAATGATGATTTTTATATTAAATTGTTTCGAACTTCGCTAAAGTGTCCAAGTAATTATCAAGACAGTCACAGAATTTTGTGAGTATGGGCACATCTAGGAGACTTAGGTTTCAATACTAGTGGCTGACACTATTCCATTTAGTGACTGATGGCCCCTTTTTACCAGGTTCCGTCGAATCCTGCAAATAAATTTCTATTTCCGTTGTCACAATCAATCTATTTTCAAGCTCAGCCTCCTTAACAGCTTGTTTCATACTGTATAAAGCAAGTTTGCTAATACAATCTTAGTGTATATGAAACTGGGATGTAAGTTAAATTTTTCAGATTTTTTCATTTCCGAAAAATTCATTTTTTAGCACAAAAGGAACATTTTCTCAGCAACCTCTCAACCAATTTTGATAAAAATTTCAGGGTAGTTAACCTTCATAAGGATGCATAGTTTCTACGAATAACATGTACAAAAAATATTTTATAAATTATAAAACAGTTAAAAATATTTCAAAATTTCATAGGTCAGAAGGGTGGGCCAAATTTAATTTTTCATCTTTGTTGAAAATCAAAGTATTATAAAACTGTTATATTCAAAATGTATATAAAAGCATAATAATGTTGTAAGAAGAAATACATAATGTTCTAAGCAGTACAAGCTGAGAAAATTTTCCTTAAGTAAGTATGGTAAAGTATAAGACTCCCGTGTCTCCTTAAAGAATACATACAGATAAATAAAAATAAATAACACAAGAAAAAACATAGGACCTAATAGTGTGATGTACCGCACTCGTAAATAATAATCCACACCTTTTATATATGCATACAATAATTAATTATTGTTAGGACACAATAAAATAGACACTATAGTACAAGGACACAATTAATATACTAAAAAACAAAGAAATTGGTGAGTTCGGTGGCTCAGTCGGTATTGGGCTATTATGTTAACCGTTACAGGATGCGTTTGAGTATTTCATATATTTTTGATTCCTCATGATGAGCCCGAGATACTGAAGCTTACGAAATTTGAGTATGTTAATTACCTCTGGGTCATTCATCCTTCGTAAGCCTTACATGTTGGTGAACCTCCGGGCCATGTCATGATAACGATTCTTCTATACAACTAGGGTTTAAAAACTTCGAGTTTGTTGGTATTCAACCTGTTTACATTTCAAGTCTTCACACCATACAAAAGCTGTGGTGCAACCTTAGTAACCTATCAATGCGTGGGAACTAGACAATCCATATGAAGTCGAGTTAAAGAACTTGTACTGTAAAGTAGAAAAAAGCCTTTTAACGTTCGGAGTTTTGCCAATTTGTTTTTTAAACGAATTGTACTCTTATGAAGTTAACATAATTGAAAAACTAAGAACTTACTTTTGAAAAAGAAAAATAATTGATTCATTAGAGAATTAAACAATGTTAATCGTATTTGACGAAACATGACAACTGATATGCAATCAACGAATGAATTATGTAGGTCTTTACATTAATAGAGAGTCTATCAAAGGGAACACGTACATAACATTTCAAAAAATTATATCAATCAATTTCGGATTATCCTTCAAAATTTTGATTAATATTTTTGTAGCCATCAGATTTCTTTTGATGTGTCAAATAGATCTATGGTAGTTAGATAAATTGGAAACGATGTGAAAGATGTTCACGTGGCAAGGCTTCATCGATTTTTTAGTTTGGTTAGGGAGTTTTAACCCCGATGATGTGATATAGCAAAAAAGGGGGAAAAGAGAACTTGTAATATACTTTGGGTCTGTACGTAATTTTTCATCATCGCCCTTTAAACGTGAGTTTTTGTAAAGTACTGCAAAAGCGTTACATGCTCTCGACCTTATAACGAATAATGCGGTTTTCATTATATATTTTCACTCTCTATTGTTCCGCACCAAAAGTACATTTACAATTCCTTTTTTCTAAGTTCTTATAAAATATTTTTGTTCATTTTAGCCAACCGACTAAAAGGAATATTTATTTCTTATTATTTCAGACAAAACTTTGTTTTTGAAAAATACAACTACAACGAAGTTTAAATTAAATTTGTTTTTAAATATAGAATAATATCTAAAAACCTTAATTAATCAAACTAAACGTTAAAAATTATTGAGACACGAGTATACCAAACAAAATAGAGCATAAATGAAATTATCCTTTTGTTGAGCCATTGGAACACGAGAAGTAGTAATCAAATAATAACTAAATGGAAATAGTAGTTTTAGTAGAAGAGCTGCTAAACAATATACGTAGGCTACTACTATAAACATAACCAAAAAAGTACGTTTACTGTAATGCTCTTCACCGTTGAGGAACTCTGTAGTTCCATGCATTTAGACCAATCAGAATGTTTTCCAGTGTTGTCAGATCGTGCGAATGTATCAGCCTGACAAACTTATGTAATTTTTACAGAACATTTTTTGGTTCCTTTATTAAAAAAAGTATAAAGTATCAAAATGATCGATGATGGAGGAATGGGCAAGTAATAGGAAATCAAATGCGTTTATCTCTTCGTGGGACAACCGTCATACTGCTTAGAGTTTTATATGTTTTTTTTCTGTCATCCGTGGATCAAAATAAAATATCGGGTCTAATAATTTAAATAAGTTAATTGGTTAAGTAATGCAGACGGACATCTTTGTGGAAACTTATTTTTCGGTTTTGCGGATATAAATATAAAAGATTTGTTTTTTCCTCAGTTTAATCTAGTGAAAAATTTATTATTCACTATATCCAATTTTCCTCTCCGATTATCCTCCACATGCATACTTACATGAGCGAACTTTGTAAATATTATTGGTGAACAGAACTCTGTGAATAACTATTGTTATTTTATCTTGATGAATACTAATTTAATCAAATTTTGTTAAATAACCAAAAGATATATATCAATGTTTATATTTTCTTTAAAGTAAAGTAAGATGTTGAATAGAAACAACAAACTGCATGTTATTTCCCAAGCCGGAATATTTTACGCATTCAGAATATTACAACATAATATACATAGTGAATATTCATTGCATGAATAAATTTGCGTGTCTTAACACGGAAGCGACTGTACTTAACATGGATGCAAAAATAATTACTATGCGTATTTGAATTTTTATGGCTGCGATCACATTCTGAGATAAAATTATTAACGATTTTTTCCGTTTAGATTTCATAAATATAACATTTTCATTTAAAATGTGATAGAAAAAGAAAATTGAAGGAAAAAAGATGATTTTTTGACTTAAGCTGTTTCAGGAGATGTCCGTTCGGGCACCGTAGATTTAAAGAGCTTTATTAAGGAACTTGATCCTTTTTCTTTCTTTTCAGATGGGCTTTACTATACTTAAGTAAAACCTACAGTCCTCTCAATAAAATATTTTCTTCATAATTTTATTAGAAAATTAATTTTACTCAACTTTCTCTGTCAAACATTAATTTTGTTAAATTTATTAGAAAAATAATTTAGTAATATAATACAAGGAAAATATATTGATAAACAATAATATACATAATTTACTAAAATTGTTATATATTAGGTATAATTATTTGATAACATTTATCTGGTTGGATTAGTGAATAATAAACTCCACTGTGTAACGAAAGTTTAGAATACATTATCCACTGTTTCCGTTCATCATACACATTTACATAAATGATAATATAACTGAAGTTTTGATAATAAATACAAACATAATAATAAGTATACAATCACAAACCATGTGTAACATTTTACAAACTACTATTTGTTAGTGGAATATGGAGAATTGGCGGAGAGGCGCAAAACTAGGTGTACAGGCCTAGTAACATTTCAAAAAACATTTTCTTTTTTAATTCATAAAATTTATTGTAAATGCACTTATAAAATGGAAATTAATGGAGGCGCATAGTTTTTGTTCAGTGAAATTTTCAGGTACATAGAAGCGTCAAAAATTTATTTCAAGTTTTTCTAAATACGTAATTGATATTTTTAGTTTACTTATTCGTTTCGTTTACCCAACAGAATGCAAGAGAATTTTGTAAGCGTGCCTGTTACACTACATATGTTGTGAAAATGGATAACGCAAATTATTGTTAGTAGTAATTTCAAGCTAATTATAAATTACATTTTTTTGAAAGAAAATGTATATCCTGTTCAAACCCATGAATAAAATTCTTCTATATTCATTACGTTAGCCTTCTTGACAAATATAACAGGCACACCTACCAAATTTTGCAGCATTCTGCTCGATAGAAAAAATAAACGTTGGTGTAAACGAAAAAATATCAAAAATTTCAGAAAAATGGAATTTGCAGAAAATTTGAACTTGGAACAAATTTGAAAACTAATTTGGATTAATCTTTGAAAGCCCGAAACAATCACATTTCTGCTGCCTGCAGTATGGTTTATCTCTTGAACGCAAAGTCAAGATTTTACTTTTATAAGCCAATATGGGCCTGCCCATAATAGACAGGTGAAGTGTCAAATTATTTACTCTCAATCTGTTCATTGCTGGGCTAAAATAAATAGTTCTGTTTCTTATCACATGGTCAGCCAATTAAATGACTGAATCATTTAAGAACAGAAGAGGTAGAGGTGTAAAAGACACTAATCAGCGTTATCTCCTCTGAAAGTAATGGATTTCATTATACAACCAGACTCTGTGGTGAATGAAGTGAAGGTGTCATTTGCAGAGTGGAAAATGTGTGCTTTTCAGTGGGCCCGGCATGCTGATAAGCATATTTTTCTATTCAGTAAGGAAGGCAATTGTAAACCACCTCACTCCTCATTTTACTTAGTAAAACCTCTACAGGTTCAAACCAGCTTTTCGGTTGATGACCTAAACAACAACAAAAAGCCAATATGGTAACAGTCAAGGAACTATAGCATGAATATTGAGGATAGAAAACTACAGGATAATAATAACATTTATACAAATCTATTCTATTCGCCAACAAAAGATAAAACCCGACACCAATTTAGCTCAAATTTAAAACTAGAACTTTTTCATCATTTTTCTCCGAGAAATTTTTAAATCAATGTATCCAAAAATACCGATATTTTTATCTTGTAAGAATTTTTAATAGTGTTTTAATAAGTGGAGTTGCATCAAAATACCGATATTTTTATCTTGTAAGAATTTTTAACGTTTTAAAAAAACCGTACTAACGATTTTTTTTAAATTAACCCTCACTTTACTTTTTTCGAGTGAATAATTTGATAGAAAATTATAATAAATAATTTTGACAGAAAATGAAGATAACAAAAAAAAACGTTTATTTCCAGTTAAAGAGATTTGTCAATGTTGAATAATTTTAAAAATATTCTTCATAAGTATATTAAATTTTTAATAAGTATTTGCCTTTCAGTAACTTCCGTATTTGTAAAGATCAAAATTAAATCGATAAAGAAAATACCATTAGCTTTCATAATTTCTACAAATAATTAATAATTTCAACAAAATTCAAAATAACGTTCATGTAAATCCTTATTTTTACAAATTTTAATTACAAATTTAATTAAATCATGATTAGGAAGTAATAGTACTGAGGATTATTTTATGATAGGATACAATTCTAATATTTCCTGTTTGAAATATGAAATGAATGAACGGTTTAAAGTAATAATTGAAGAAAATTACTAAGAGGATATTGAATTCTGATAACGAGAAAGGTTGTTCTTTAATAAATATATATATAGTAATAGATAGAATGAAGTAAATAGTAGAAAGGAGTGTTGGGGTTAGGGGAGGAGGGTAAAGTTATAGGAAAGAGTTGTAGAGGGGATATTGCTCTTAAATTATGGTAGGAAGTTTGAAGTTAATTTAGGAATGAGATTCTTCAATTCTACCTAAACTTAAGTTATTACTAATATACTGCAAACCAACTTGTACCACTGGTATATATACCAAAACGTATCGTTACGTTTATACCATAACGTAACCCTTTCTAAATCTTGCAATTTAATTAAACGATCGAATCAAACGGGATGGAGTGAGTATTCAGGAAGGATGGGGAGATTTGAAGATAGTGCGAGAAAGACCGATAGATAAAGTGCGGAGTAGTAATCGGAATAAAGATGGGGGTTACTCAGACTGAGTTACAACATACGAATTACGTTTTAAACGGGGTTTAAATGAACGGATAAGCGTTTGATTTAGAACTTAATTTCATTATTGCAGATAATCTGGTCAATAATCAAATATTATTAACTGATAACATCATATAATTGAAATTATTATGGAAATCAAAAATTAATTGAATATTTTTTTTAACAAAATTCATCGTAAACTAAACTTTTCGATTAAAGTATTAATAAATTAACTTTTCAATTTTTATCCGATTTCCTTAATTTATTCAAGAGGTTTATTTTTGTTCTTTTAATATAGTTACTTCTCCAGGGATATGATTTTTTTGGTTGTATGAATTATTGGAAAGTTCCACAGAAATGAATTTGAAAATGTTTTACTAATCACCTAACTCAATTTAGATTTAGATGTATTTAGTAGCTATACTATAAATCTATTTAAATGAATTGATTTCGTTTTAGTTTTTAATTACAAGGATATAATATTATATTCTCGGTAACATTGTATATTATATTCTAGAAATCTTCGAGGGAATTAATACTTTATTGTAAGAAATTGTGTATTGTATGGAGTGGAGGGTATTGACAAAGGATAGTGGACAGATTTAAAGGATAGTGGACAGAAAGGATTAAAGGCTAAAATTCACATATTAAAGGTTTGACATTTAAAGTCTACAATGAATTACTTCACTCGTAAGTAAAAAATCTGGTGTAAAACACTCACACAACTTTCTCTTGCCAATGAAAATCACGACCAATATAACCTAATATTAGTAATAAAACATTAAGAATAACCAAAAACTAACTTCGAAAATCATTACCTTATTTTAATAATGTGAAAATTTTTGATGCAAAATGAAAATTAACCTGTTAATATTCAGTCAGTTTGGCTTAATATTACGCAAAACCACTCTTTCACGCTAAGCTAGGTGCTCTAGAGGAAAATTCTCTAAATAAAAGTTGTAGATCTTTAAATTTCCTATAAATTTAATTATATATAACCTACTTTTGTCGTAAAATGCAAACTAAGGCTAAAAACTTAAAAATAATGTAAAAAAATAATTTAATCTATTTTTTTTGACATTTTTTCGTTAAAAAAAATTGCTAATTATCGCTAAACTAAGCGTTATACAAAAAAATGTTATAAATAAAAGTTATGGATTTTTTAATTTTCTTTAACTTTTATTTATACTTTTTTACGCTAAAATGCATATTAAAGCCGCAATCTTAAAAAACCAACTTTTTCTATGAGAACACAGCCTCCCCAAGAATTTCAGTAGACGTGGCACCTCTTTTATCTTATAGGGCGTACAAAATGTAGTAGTCTAAATGAGGCGATTTTTTAAAAAATCGTAAGAGGTCGTTTTTGAGAAAATCGCAAAAAGTGAAAAATGACACTAATAAACTACTAATCCGGTTGACCGATTTTGATAAAAATGTTCGTGTCGGGTCTGGTAGTAGTATAACTTAAGTTTCATGTTCGTACGATGTTTCGTTCTTCAGATAGTTTGTTCACACACACAGACCAATCGCTAGAACATGTTTTTTGGATTCAGGGGGTCTGAAAACGTGTAGATCCGGTGAAAACTTGATTTCGAAAAATCGACATGAAAAAAAATACTTTCCTTCCTATACTGTATATTCATAAGGTAAGAGAAAGTAATAACAATAATCGATATGATCAAAATGGTTTTGTTTGTAACAACTAGTAAAGGCAAGTGACTGATTTGTATAAACTAGTTACATATAAAGTTAGGTCAATTAACAAAACTATACACTACAATTAAAGTGAAAAGGGGAGTAGCGGTATTATTTCTGCGGGTTGTTAGATGTGAAAGCTTTCATAAAGCCACATGACATGGCAACATCTATACTACATCAATAAAACGCTGGGAATGAATTTTACTTGTGGCAGTCCTTCGATCGCATGAACAGTGCTTCAGTCGTTGGCAGAAAAATGTTTTACGTACTATTTATATTCAACACTTGATGAATATTCGTAGAATATTTATTTATTTATAAAACAATGAAGAGAATTTTTTAAAGGCCACCTCAGGAGAACAGTTAGGAAACTTGTCAATCACTATATTGAAGGTTAATATGTAAAGTCTAATATCTGAAAATTTGTATATACTGTAGCTTTTTACCGTCTGTAACATATTCACTAATGACCCAGATTCTGATTTTATTTTCAATTAAGTAATAAAAATCTTAGACTACTACCTTCCAACACAAAGTTGAAAATTAATTAAAAATTACAAAAGTAATAATAATAATAATTATAAGTTATTGATTAATTAAAAGTTATATTAAATTATAATTAAGAGTAAACCATACTAGTCTACAATTTAATTAATTAATTAATTAATTCCGAACAAAGTTTATCCTAGTAAGTAGAGTGTGCCTTAGAATACAGAATTCTGTATTTTATTAACTGACTGATAAAAAATTCTGCTTAGTATTTTGTAAGTGATTTTTCTACATGTATTACAGGAAGAGATTACGTTAACTCAGAAAGAGGTGGTAGGTGGGTGAAAGGAGATATTTTAGCCGTAGATCCATTATCTGTGCTTCTGTCCTGTTGTATAGTGTTAATGAATTAATCCATTCAGGACTTGTCACTCCTAAGCTTAGAATACAGACAGAATTGTAGACAGGGAGTATTATCCGCCAGAATGCAATACTGGTATCTACCCTTCAAGCAATGTACGGCCAACTGTAGAATATCCCCTCTGTTAAGAGCGATAGAGCGATGTTCAATCACTCTTTCTCTCTTGTAAACTCTCTTATACACTCTCCATTATCTCTTTTCATTTACTACAGTAATTAATAACAGAAAACAAAACAGAACGGGGCAGTTAGTATTTGTGATGCATCAAAGGCGGAATCTTTCACTTTTAATTTTTTATTTCAACACTTCAGCATTTTAATTTCTCCAAATGGACTTATTAAAGAAAAAGTTCATATATGATAATTTAATTAACTAATTGTAATTTAATTACACACCTCCAGGGTTATTTTTTATTTACATTATTTAGAAATCCAAACTTTTTGAAAAATATGTTACGACAAAGATTATTCCGTGTAATTAAATATATGAAATATTTAATAATGATGAACATTATTACACATAATTAATAATATTTAGTAATATTATACAGTTGTTTTTTCTGCATACAGTTCTGCTCATATTTTCACATACTGCTTGGAATTTTCCAACTTTCTTTTCTGTATCCAAATCTAGAACAAATCCTATTTCCTAACCTGAATAATTTGCATTGTAATACTTTTTCCGGCACTACATCATCTACTGCAATTTTATATCTTGTGGCATATTTACAAATAAATGCCATTATCTTTAACATTTAACGGGACTTTTGAAATTACCGAACTTCCTCGAATATACCGTGCACCCGATTTTTGAAGGTATTTTCAGAAAAAAATAAACTGTTAGATATTAAATGAAAATGAAAACTTACCAATTTATTTGTACACACTGAAAAATTTTCATAATTCTGAACAGTTAACTAGCGAGAATAAATACATTCTCATTGTACGTTACACAATAAACTAAAACAACTGCTAAACTATAAAAAATACTGTCATAAAAATAACGAAATTAAAAGAATAAATAAAATGAACTACAAAAATTTACTCTCTGTCGTCGCTGTTTTCGTCATAACCGTCGCTGGCGAAACCCGCGTCTGGATTTCCGTCCCAAAGTGTGTCATCTTCTGAGCCATCGAACACGTTACAAATGCCACTATTAAGAAAGCTTTTTGAAACTAACTCTGGTGAAATCCGTGCCCATATAGTTTTAATCTACTCGAAGATCGTTTCATATTCTGCTATTTATATTTTTCCCGAAGGTGTGTATGTATGTTCAATATATACCATCCATTTAGTAAACTTCTTTTATAGCTACTTTGAATGCCTTATTTATGCAAACGTCCAATGGTTGTAATACAGATGTTACCCATCCCTGTATGATCACTAAATCCGTTTGCTGAAAATATTTTTTCACATAATCTGTCATGTGTCCACGAAAACTTTCAACGACCAGCATGCCTCGTTTTGCCATCAATGCTCCATTCAATTACCCTACACTCATTAAATCCAGTCCAAACCAAGACAGTTCACCCTCCAGTCCCCTTCACAAGAACATCTACAAGACAACTGTAATACAAACATTACCGTACACCCGGGAAATTACTGCTAAAAGGTCATTTTTTCGAATATATCGCGCACACCATTTTATTGAATCGATTTCAATCGAAAAATCTGGTGTGAGACACTCACACAAATTTCTCTTGCCAATGAAAATAATTAACAATAAACCTAACATTAATAAAAAACATTAGAAATAAACAAAAAACTAACCTCAATAAACATAACCTAATTTTCATCATGAGTGAAACGCAAAATGAAAATTAACCTCAGTTTTACTTAAAAATACGGAAAATCACACTTTCACGCTAAACTAGGCTCTTAAGAGAAAAATGTTTTAAATAAAAGTTGTAAATCTTTTAATTTCCTATACATCTGATTATATACACTTTTGTCGTAAAATGCACACTAAGGCTGAAATATTAAAAAAACCGATTTTTTTACACCATTTCTAGAGAAAAAAAAACAGAAAATCGCTAATTACCGTTAAACTAAGCGTTATATAAAATAATGTTTGAAATAAAAGTTAAAGGGTTTAAAATTCTTTACAAATTTTATTGTATACATTTTTGCGCTAAAATGCATATATTGAAGTCGCAATCTTAAAAAACTAATTTTTTTATACGAGAAAACAACCTCTCAAGAATTTCAGCAGAAATGGCGCCTAATCTGTCTTGTAGAGAATAAAAAATTTACTAAATGAGTCGATTTTAAAGAAAATCGTAGAAGCTGTTTTGAGAAATTCGCAAAAAAGTGGAAAATGACACGAATAAACTACTACATCCGGTTGACCGATTTTGATACAAATTTTCGTGTCGGGTCCTCTAGTGGTATCTAATTTAGTTTTAAGTTTCAAGTTCGTACGATTTTCCGTTCTTGAGACATTCTGTTCACACACACGCACGCGCGCACACACACACACACACGTTTTTGGGTTCAGGGGTTCTGAAAGCGTGTAGGTCCGGTGAAAACTCGATTTGGAAAAAATACAATAGAGAAAGTAAAAAGGTGTATATTCGAGTATAATAAATATACGGTATATTTCTTTCATAATTTCAAGATAATAATTTCAAAATTGAAAATTAAAAATTTTCATTTCAATAAGAAATATCGTCAATATCCATATAAAATAAATCCACTTCGTCGGTTCAGCAGGAGGTGGAGCAGAGAATTGGGTTAACGTCATTCAATACAGTTCAAATTTAATAACAACATACAAAATAATTAAACTTACTATTAGAAACTAAATAATCTTAATGATTAAATTGTAAAAAGGCTAACTATAGTAATTAACTACGGAAGTCCTACTTATGAGTGGTTGTCCTTTAACATATAACGTTATTTTTAAATATGTATAATTTATAATATATGCATATTTGCTGGTTGTGCAAAACCGCACAGTTGTAAATAAAAATGTGGAAAAACAATAAGAAAGACATCTTTTTTTGTCATTCTGTAATAAAATGAACGTTTAGAAGACACAGCATAATGAGTATTAATAAACATAAATTTTCATTCAGTACAAAAAAAAACAGTAATAAAGTTACTGTAATGTTTTTACATGCTCTTAACTATTTTGACGTAATTTCATAGAACATAAAGTGTACAGTTTAATTTTGGAGGCCATATTAAGGAACATGCACGGCACTTGGTAAGAGAAGTTCCTAGGGAGCTGTAGAGAGGATTAATAAACTACATGTACGAGTGTATGTGTTGTATAGCTGAGCTGAAAGGGCTCTCTCTTACTCAAATACATACACACACTCACATTGCGACTATGGTCCCCGCTGTTAATCCACCCCCTGTTATATACGAACCCCCTGTTGGTCTACCCATATATGGATAAGGCAAAGGGGGAAGGTTACAGCTTAGTTTTAGGGTAGGGGGATGTAAGTTTTATAGCTTTCTCTTTAACTCCCCCCTTTACTAAAACCAGACCACTTTAAGTACTACCTTGAAAGCCATGATTCCTGAAGAAGCACATGCCGTTTCCCCCCTACTCTTCGACTTCCATGATGTTCCTGACCATCATACCTTTTATTGTCTTTCATCCCCTATTTCCTCTTTTCTATAACCCCCCCTTTTTCCCCAATTTTCTTCACCTTTCCGTATTAATCCTATGAATTATATATTACACAACCAGCTGGAATTTCTAATTAGATATAAAATCAAACACAGTTATAGCTTTTGTCCGTTTATCTACAGTCATAAACTTATCTCGTTCCATTTTCATGAATATCTAAACAATTTTATTCTTTGTTTAAAGGTAGGGTCGTTAACTATTCACAGTTTTAAAACTGCAAACTAATTTGTTTATTATTAGTAGTTTAACTCAATGTACAATATATGTATAAAATATTTACTTAAAAATAAAAAAAATTTCGAATCTCTACTGAATAAACTCAATTTAAATTTTATTAATAAAATTGAAGTGCTTAATACAATAGGGTACGAAATACACATCTCCTGTCTCATTTTATGAACTGCCAAACAAACTTTTAGATAAAAAAATAAATCATTTAAGTTAATATAGATAGACACATTTTACGAGTTCATATTGTAACACTTTGTACAAGGTTCGTTCGGGATCTGAATACATTAAATAATAAATAATTTCCTTTAAACGTACAATAATTTTGAGGATTTGTGGATAATCCTCATTATATATTAAATACATAAAATATAAACATATTTGTGCCCAATTGTATTTAGATTGTTCAAAATACTTTGAAAAGTAAATTTTCTCTGTAAGTAATGTGTGCCTATAACTTGATGGCCTCCGGCAGAGGGGAGCAATATCCGGATTGTAAAACCATTACAGAAAATATTTCTAATTTTTTAAGTAACTAAAACTTGTCGAAAATGACGTATTTTTATGAAACAAAGTATTTCGCATGTTTTATGTTCTAAAAACATTATTTCGAAAAATATACGCTTACAGATAATGTATAATTTAGTAAAAGTTTTGTTTTTATAAGAAAAACCCGTATTTTTTCAAATACATCTTCATTGAAAATTGCCTCTTTATTTCGTTCCCTACATGTGTACAATAATCTTTAACGACCGAAAAGTTTCCCACGCGCTAAATTTTTTTATTTCGTGTTTTTCGATTTTACAAAATTTATTAATAAAAATACCTCTTAACTTAAAAAGTAATGATTTTTTTACATTTTATTGCATCATCAATTTTTTATTACAGAACAAATCTGCCAAATATTTTGTTAATCCGTGAAATAGTTGTTGAACAATGACGATATATTTGAAAAAATACGGTTTTTTCATTAAAACAAAACTTTTACTTAATTATACATTATCTCATTAAGCGTGTCTTTCGAAATAATTTTTTAGAACAAAAACCATGCGAAATACTTTTATAAAAATACGTCATTTCTGACAAGTTTCAGTAACTTAAAAAAAATTAGTTGTATTCTATGTTTTCTGAAAGGATTTTACAACCCGCATATTGCTTCCCTCTGCCGGAAGCCATCACAGCTATTGTTTGTCTGCCATTACAGACAAACAGTAGGTAAACAAAATGGTGGTTATGTGAAAAATTCGACGTTTGTCGACCATTACATATACTTTGACCTTCAAGAAAAAATATAAACAAAATTATTTTCTGAATTACTAGCGTGTTATAAATCATCCAAGATGTAATTCCTCGTAATTACATGTACATTACAATTCATAAAGTTACACAAAGCAACTTAATTCTGACTTTAATATTATTCTGTAATAACTTAAGGTAAACAATATTGTTAAGATTGTACCCTAGTGTAAACATTTGAAATCTACAGTCGTACATTACGAATAGGGTGAAGACAGATGTGAGATGTGCAAGTTAAGTAATTTAAAGTAATGAGTAATGTTATAAACTTCTTCTAACCATCATCAACTTTCAAGTTTATAACTGCAATAAAACAAGTAGTAATAATGTTATACGTTTCATACAATTTAATTATTAAGTTAACATATACATTTTTGATTAAATAAATACAAATATATGAAACATTGTGTAAATAATGTTATAAATAATAAGTTAATAATAAATGTGTAAATAAAATAACATAATAAAAATTTTATTGTGCAAATAATGAACAAGTAAGTAATGGAAATGTAATAATAATAAATTAAATATGAAGTGTTTTGTACAGCTTAAAATAAAACAATACATAAACAAATACAATTAAAATAAATTAATCTTTATTTACCAGGGACTCTTTACGGGAATGTACGTACATTGTCAATTAACAATAGATAACTAATTACACAATACAGTAAAAATAAATTATTTGCATTAAACTTTACAGAATAATTTTAAAATGACCTTACAAAGCCTTTATGATCCAGTAATGTAGACAGCATAAGACCGAATAACCTCGGGGAGACTGCTTTGTTTCCCGCCAATGTAAATTTGATATTTTCAGGGACATTTTTCATACGATTGGTAAAAGATAGAAAAAATAAATTTTACAAACTTATAGTTAGTTATAAAGTTTCTTTAGCTACTGATATTTTTTCAATTTAATCTATTGAACCACACAATTAAAAAATAAAAATGAATAACATAATACGTGTACAAATGAATCGGTCATTTCAGAAAGCTCATAAGTCAAAACAACTAACTTTTGAAAAAATTAAAAAACTTGTAATTTATTACTTTTCAATCAAAAAGTAAAATATGTTCAGAGGGCTGTGCCCTCTAATATAAAATAACTTTTGTATTTTTAAAAGACACATGCTCAAAAAAAATTGAAAATTTAGACTTTAGGTGTTTCTGAAATAAATTGGATTAAAATGTTTAACTTAACGTTGTTTTCTGTAAAATACTTTGTTAGAGTGGTATGGAAATGGTATAAGGAAATCAGAAAAGATGTAGAGAAAACTCGAATAACCCTAGAAATCGTAATAGACCAAACCAAATTTGGAATACTGATTTAAAGGGCTTCTACTTAGAACTAAAGCCTTCAGTTAACGAATGCTGAGAATATGGGGCTGGATAAAGAACTTCCAGTAATGTTTGAAATCATTTTACTTGTTCTAAAATGGTATTCGAAATGGTATACAAGGAAAATTTGATCTGAATTCCATTTCTCACAACTTTTCATTACTCCACTACATTATCGACAAATTTATGGTGTTAAAAAACAATTACAGTACAAGCTTGCTAATCCGAACCCTCCAGTAATCCGAACTATAAAAAAGTTTGTTTTTATGTAGCGATGATGATAACCAATGGTACGATTATTTTTCTGAATATCTTAATAGGGTAATCAGATGCTGAAATCATAAAAACATGACTCTGCAGAATGATGATAACAATGACGAAAAACTACCGGTAAATAAAATAAACCATCAAGTGGCAGTTGCAAGTTTTAGTAAGTTGTATAGAATAGGGTAAGAAAACTGATAAGCCGTTTCATAAAATATTATTACTCATGCAGCTTCCAAACGAAGCATTCGAACAAAGTTTGGCTTCCAATAAACAGAAGAAAATAAGTGACTTTATTAAGAAATATTAATGGTAATGAAAAGTACGTATTATTGGATGTACTGTATTTATACATTTTTACTTTCTCTTGCCTATATGAATATATAGAAAGGAAAGTATTGTTTTCATGTCGATTTTTCGAAATCGAGTTTTCACCGGATCTATACGTTTTCAGACCCCCTGAACCCAAAAAACATGTTTTTAGCGATTGGTCTGTGTGTGTGTCTGTGTGTGTGTGTGTGCGTGAACAGAATATCTCAAAAACGGAACATCATACGAACTTTAAACGTAAGTTAGATAACATTAGAGGACCCGACACAAACATTTTCATCAAAATCGGTCAACCGGAAGTAGTAGTTTATTCGTATAATTTTTCACTTTTTTACGATTTTCTCAAAAACTGGTCCTACGATTTTTTTTAAAATCGCCTATTTTACTCAATTTTTTATTCTCTACAAGATAGGGTAGGCGCCATGTTTGCTGAAATTCTCGGTGAGGCTGTTTTCACGTAAAAACGTTGTTTTTTTAAGATTACGGCTTTAATATAAATTTTAGCGCAAAAACTTATATAATAAAAGTTGTAGAGAATTTAAAAACCTACAACTTTTATTTCAAACATTATTTTGTATAACGCTTAGTTTAGCGGTAATTTGCGATTTTCTGTTTTTTTTCTCACGAAAACGTGAGAAAAATCGATTTTTTTAACATTTCGGTCTTAGTATGCATTTTACGACAAAAGTGTATATAATTAAATTTATAGAAAATTAAAAGATCTACAACTTTTGTTTAGAGCATTTTTCTCTACAGAGCCTAGTTTAGCGTGAAAGCGTGATTTTCCGTATTTTTAAGCCAAACTGAGTTCGATTGTCATTTTGCGTCATTCACTCATGATTAAAATAAGGTTATGTTTTTGTGGTTAGTTTTTGTTCATTTCTAATATTTTATTACTAATGTTAAATTATATTGTAAATTATTTGCATTGGCAAGAGAAAGTTGTGTGAGTGTTTCACACCAGATTTTTTATTGTTAATTTATTTATTTTAACCCTTTATAGGTACGTGGTAGGTATACTTACCACTGGCAATAAGATCGATTTTTTTAAGAATAAGCTTTGCAGTTGAACCTTATTGACATTTTATGGTTTTATACATGTTCTCTGGTAAGTAGGCTATCCACATACATATTGAAATTAGCGCGCAAGAACCAAATTTGCTTTGTGAGTTACACGATCGTGGTAAGGATTCACACCAGCGTACGTACCATGTTGTTTTGTTGTTACTTTTGTACAGTGGTTAGAAAATTTCAGTTCTTTATGAAAAAGCAAGCAGTCATGCTTATATAAAGTTAAGATAAGTTATTCGCCACATTTTTTCTACTACATTTTCTGTTATTTTTCTATTATATACTACAAGTTGTTTTAATAAGCATTCTTACCACTAAATATTATGTGATAAACAATCCTTGGTAAGTATACTTACCAGAGGTTGACATAAAAAAAAGAAATATCTTACCGTTCTGGCACTAGAAATACATTATTCAAGTCCCTATAAAACAAAATTTAACATTTTACAACATGTATATTTTTCCCCTAAGTAGGCCTACTGCCCTAAATAGGGTTAATGCGACTTCTTGTGAAAAAAAAACATGTAAGGTCAGTTTATTGTATAAATATTATTATTAAATTAGTTTATTACGGCATAAATAATTGTTTTTCTCATTTTAAACATGAATATTACCTTTTAGACAAAAATTCCCTAATCCAAACTTTTCGTTTTTCCGAACAGTCTCGGTTTAATTTGTCGATGTATAAAACTGCATCGATCTACATCTGTTAGTATACATCGATGGTTTTATTAGTGCAGATTAGCGAGCTTGTACTACATATTACAGTTGAATACAGTTATAAAATCTGGGACTGAATTTTTAAAAAAATTAGTTTTAACAAACATTTTTTGCTTTTAATAGAACCACTGAACTATACTATAATGTAATTTAATGGTCTATTTTGATAATCTATCAGTAGAAAAGAGATAAATTAATATTATTCCGGGGTATTTTAATCATTATTTAAAATTTGTTCAATAAAAGTAAGCGAAGATTATTGGAATATTTACTCATGCAGTTTTTACTGAATAGAGGAATTTTCTTTGGGGAAGGTTTTTATGTATTTATTAATTCTAGTATAAAACAAATAAACGAATATTCATTTGTATATAGTCGCGGGTTTTATAAATCGAAGCAAAATGCAAAACATAAAATACAATGGTTATAAATCAGCTTAGAGATTAAAAACTAATACGTGAAATTTTTGTTATTTCAATCTTCATGTTTAAACAATGAATAAAATAAATTTGTGTTTGATTGAAATTTCTATTCTGTTCGAATGTTTATTTACTGGGTTATTTGGCAAATAAAAACATCATTTCTAGACAACATATGGGTAAAGTAAGTTCAAGTCAAAAATATTCATCCGTATGTGCAATAATGAACTGAAATACAGAAATAAAATTTTATTCATACAATTCCCGCACATACTGACTGTCTCAAAAGTCCAAATACGGTAAAATATTTCGAATGTAAGGGAAATTTAAAGATGTATCCATATGTGAACCTCACTCGAATACAAAATACTACTTTATGATGAATCAAAAGATTTTGTACGCAATGTTGAATGTAACTTTATTTCCTTAAATGGAAAGGTGGTCATACGGTACATAAGTTCCATCCGAAATTTTATGATAATTTAAATGCCGAAAACCGCACATCGGTATCTTAAACAGTTTGGAAGATATTTTTCTTTATTTACTTTTTACCAAAACTTATTGAATGTTATGAGGTAACAAAACGGTTGGATCGCTGCGCGGTCGCACTTTGCAATAAAGTGAAGTTCGGTCACCAAAGAGGTTGGGTGGATAAGAATAATTTATTTTTTAATTTGGAAGCTTTGAAAGTTGACGCTGATGTTTGAAGTTTCAAAATAATGTAATAAAATTTGCGTTTAGGTCGTCAGCCTTTCGGCTGGTTTGATTATGTATAGGTATTAGTGAGTAAAACGAGGAGTGAGGGGGTTTACAACTGCCTTCCTCACTGAATTATGAGTGGAAAAGTATGCTTATCAGCATGCCAGGGCCTATCAAAAGCACATATTTTCCACTCTGCAAATGCCACCTGCAGTTCATTCACCACAGTGTCTGGCTGTATAATGGAAATTCATTACTTTCAGAGAAGATAACTTTGATTAGTGTTTTTTACACCTCTACCTTTTCTGTTCTTAAATGATTCAGTTATTTAAATGGCTGACCATCTGATTAGAAACAGAATCATTTTTTTAGCCCTCCAACTAACAGACTGAGTGCAAATAATTTAACACTCCACCTGTCTGTTATGGGCTTACAGACCGAGACTTAATAAAATTTAATGGTTTGATAATTTGATGTTTTATGGTAAAAATGTTCCAGATTGAGGTCTGACGTTAAAAGATTTTAAGATTCAAAGTTTAAACTTTGAACAGCGAAATTTTGTAATTTGAAGGTTTTAAGTTTTGAGAATTGATATTTGAGTAATTAAAAGTTTGAGGTTTGACATTGTTGGGATGATGTTTGAAGTTTCGGGTTTGAAAATTGTGAGGTTTTAAGATATACACGTTTCAAAGTTGAAAGTTGAAAGGTTTGAAGTTTCATCATTTCAACTTTTAAGTTTCAGATTGACCTCTGACGTTAAAAGGTTTTTGAGACTCAAAGTTTAAAGTTTGAACTGTGAACTTTTATAATTTGAAGGTTTTAAGTTTTAAGATTTGAAATTTGAATAATTAAAAGTTTCAAGTTTGAAAGTTTGGGGTAATGTTTAAAATCTTTGAGATTTTAAAGTATAAAAATTTCAAAGTTGAAAGTTTGACGTTTCATCATTTGAAAGTTTGAAGTATTATAATTTGAAGTTTTAGGTTTTATGGTAGAATAAACGTTTCAGGTTGAGTTTTGACGTCTGTACCTTTCCTACTTATATTTGTCTATGCAATAAAGATGTAAAAAATGCACTATATTCCCATTATTGGTTGGGGTTACATGAAAAATATTAACAGGGGGTTAGGTAATGGCCAAGTGGCAACAGAAAAAGCGTCCCAATAATCTTTCGCTACGAGGCTTTCTTAATTTTTCCAAAATTTCCGGATCCAAAATCAATGTAATGGGTTTCAAATTGGTTCTGACGTTTTCCACTAAAATTCTCTATGTAATGATAATATTTTAAAAATTTCACTATTTTCCCGGTTTTTCTAGTATTTATTGGAGTTATACGAAAAATAATAACACGGCGTTAGTTTATCTATAATGCTGCCAAAAAAAACGTTTAATAATTTTTCGCTCCGAACCTTCCTTAATTTTTCCAAAATTTTCGTGTAATTCCCCTTCGACATATTTCACTTGAATATGTCAATATATACCTTTAAAACCATAAAAATGTGTACGATGAATTCAAGAATAAATAAATGGTGAACTGAATAGTCAGATAGAATTGAGTAAGCTTATTGTGTGGTCGGGTGTATGTTAGCTTTATAATTAAGTGAATGTAAATTTAGATAGAATGTGCCGAGCTTTTAGGGAAAACAGAGGAAAATCAATGCATCACTGTACAATGCATTAATATTATTATTCTACAGTAGACATGTCTAACTATGTTAGATACGTGCTTTGCATCGTTATCATTTATTGAATGGCCATTGACTTGTAACCATTAATATAATTAACAGAATTATTGTATTACCATATACGTATGGGTATTATTACTTCATCTGACCAATAATATTTTTATATCAGTTCAGTATGGTTATGCAAACTATTAACGGTACGAAATTTAATTTAAATGGTTTTAGAGTATATCCCACAGAACCGTGCAGCAGATATGAACAGACTACGGGTTGAAAGTCAGTAAAAAGGATGCGTAATCCTGTTTCACCAACGCCTTCAGTCAAAATATACGGCGACAGATGTTTTATAATACGCCTACTATATGAATTATTTCTATTGGTATTATTTCTAATAAAGTTAAAGGTAATTACTGACTAGTATTTAAATCCGTATGAAAGTAACTATCTTTACTGGGATTTGAAACGTGGAACCTTCGTCTTCGTACATCCGGTGTCAACCAGCTGACTCACGACGATGACTCTACGACTAGATCAACCAGATGGGTTAGTAATAAAGAAATAAGGGCTACTAAGCCCTAATTTCTTTTTTCATGTTACTTTTTTTTAATGAATAATCTGTTATATAACAATAATTGCAACTTATCGATTAGATTTAACTCATGAAAAAATTACAACCCACTGGTGTAATTAAAAAATTATAACATTAAAACATATTATACTGTTCTTAATTATTATTTACAATCAAAATTATAGAGTGCTTTTTTAAATAAATAAAATAAATAAAGAAAAAATAACCAAAACCTCCTTCAAAACGAAAAATAACAAAACGAAAAGTAATAAAAATAATAAGCACATGATTCCGAAATATGTACATCTAACTTTACTGGAGATAATTGAAACTGTTCATTCAGTTATTTACAACATTCACATTCAAACACGACAGTCATCTACAGAATATTAACATTAGATTATTTACAACTTTAAAATCACTATCAGAATCGCCCAGGGAGATCCAGTACTGTAGCACGTTTTAGCCTATTGACAACATTACTGTTGTCTAAGATATTAAGTGCTATGTGATTTACGTGGTTGTTTAGACGTTTGATGTATTTACAACTGAAACTTCGTATTTCTTCTCTTACCGTCTGCACATCCACAACACGATGTATATCGGTATTGGTAATATACCACGGTGCATTTAGTATGGTCTGCAGAGCTTGTGATTGAAACCGTTGCAGAATCTCGATGTTTAAAGTCGATGCTGTTCCCCATAACTGAATTCCGTAGGTCCAAACCGGTTTCAGCATGGATTTGTAGAAAAGTAGTTTGTTGTCAATCGAAAGCTGGGAACGCCTACCAATGACCCAATACATCTTCCTGAATGTTAAATCCAGCTGTTTGCTTTTCATCTGAATGTGTTTGCGCCAAGTCAGACCTCTATACAAGTACATTCCTAAATATTTTACATCTCTTGCCTGTGGGATATTCTTGCCATTCAGTTGGACAGGAGGAAAAGTTGTCCTTCTGGTAGTAAACGTACATGGGTAGATTTGTCCTCGTTCACCTTGATCTTCCACTTTATCAGCCAGTAGCCCTAAAAAAGCAATTTTTTTTAAAACTTATTTATTGAATTTTGCAACTGTACAAAAACTAGTTAAGTTAACAGAATCTGCAATCACGTTTCTTCCGAAGAGTATTTAACTTCTTTTTAAATTTGGCGTTAGAGGAGGGAAATGCCCTAAAAAATTAGCTAATATTGTGAATAAAAACTTTTTCTACTAACACTTTGTTTGTGCATTAAGTCTCTACTCCATCATTGTTTCATTTTTTTTTGCGATTCCTTGTAGATAGGGTTAAATATTATTTTGCAGGTTTCTGTAGTTAGTATTGCTACATGTTTTATATTTATGTTCCGTTTCTGAGACTACGGTACAACTTTAGAAATGTGTTGTTGAATAAGGAACGCGTAAGTAATCGTGTCACCTGTGTATTTTAATGGTTAGGGTTCAATTAACCATACTCTCTCAAGAGTGGTTGGCCTGAGTCTGTACAAGACTACAACCAATTTACACGTAATATATAGGTTATCATTCTTTTCTCATTCTTTCATGGGATTGCTAATTCTGTTAAATGAACTGATTGCAACGTACAAATAGAAGAGATCACAAAAATTTACCAGTGTTCACTATTAAATAGAGGTTGATACAATATCGTAAAAATATGTCAATAGGTACGAACAACATTAATAAGTTTTACTTTTTTTGAAAAATATGACATTTTATTTAAAATTTACGATTTTTAAAAACCAAATAAAACTTTCTGGTTAGGAAATAATTTTCCTTTTATGCGCACTGTATACGAAACAAAGTGAAATGGACAGACATCTGTTCTGAAGCCACAAATGTACAGAGTAATAGTTGTATGGAACGTATTTTCCATGAAAATTATCCCGCTTGTAGATTTTCATCGTCGAAATGAAAATCGTAAAATCCTCCCTAACTTGTGAACGAACAATCTCCCCTTTATTCATCTAGACAAACTCCCTTAGAGGCCTCAAAACAGATGTTTCAGCCTCTACCACGGTTAATTTCCCGCTCTTTTCTCTTCTCCACTCCTCGCCTTGCACTCATTTTGGAATTCTGTTTCTGTTTACTATTGCTGTTGTTACTATTATTATAAATATTACTATTACAGTGGGCTACATCTTACAATTTTGTCTCAGCTGATCTTTAGCGCCTAACAAACTAACCAAACAGCCAACTCTCCAAGATTTCCTTATTCCTTAATGAATTTTCATGAATCTTGACTTAGTTGTTTCTTTAATGTATTATTTGTAGAAAGGGTAGAATCTTATTTTCCTTGTATGTTGAAACATAGAATATGCAAGAGCAATTAACTGAATATTTCTCAGCATTATTTCCTCCCTGTTAACAAACAGCTAAACAAATATAATGATACAATTTTCTCTTGTACGATTATTTATTCAGAAATTTATTTATATATTCCGTTATACAATTCTCTCTTTTTTAAATAAATATATTTAATAAACTCAAGTAATAACCGTATTATTTACATATTACTATAAACATCCCTCTGTTCTGAAGGGTGTAATGTAGAAAACCATTTCAGAGACATTTGGCCTACAAAGATTACTGATAGATAATATTGCAGCTTATTAAGAAAGTTTCTAAGTCATTATCATGGAGAGTGATAAAACAGCTATCATATATTGTTGTTTATACCCAGTAATATGAAAATATAGGTAGTATAGTACATATTTGCATTAATTTTAAGTTGTCCACTAAAATTATTATATTTTCCATAAAAGTTATATATTTTTGAGGTTTTTGTTTTATAAAACGCTTTTTTCCACTTCTATAGTAACTTTTTTACTACGTGGTACCTACTGTTTTCATGTAGATTTTTCCAAATAAAGTTTTCACTGGAAATACATGTTTTCAGTTCCGCTGAATCCAATAAAATTTTTTTTAGCGATTATAAAATATTTTTACGACTGTGTGCGGAAGGAATAGTGTACGATATTGAAACTTGTAAATCAAATTAGGTACTGCAATGGGACCCTACACGAAAATTTTCATCAAAATTTGTCCACTGGAAGTAATAATTTATTCGTGCAATTTTTCACTTCTTTGCGATGTGCTCATAAACGACTCTTACCATTTTGTTTAAAATCGCTTCATTAATTAGGCGACATTGTTTATGCTCTAAAAAATTGGATAAGCCCCATGACTGCTGATTTCTTGGGGAGGCTATGCACTCGTTGTAAAAAACGTTATTTTCAAGATTTTGGCCTTACTATACATTTAAGACAAAAGCATAAATAATCAAAGTTATCGAAAATTGAAAACCTACAACTTTAATTTCAAACATTGTTTCTAGGGAATTTAGTTTAGCGTCAATTAGTAATTTTCAGTCTTTTGTTCATCAAAATGAGTTATAGAATAGAGTTTTTTAAGATTATGGCCTCAGTATGCATTTTACGACAAAAGTGTATATAATTAACGTTATAGACAAAAAAATGTATACATTTTATTTGTACAATGTTTTTCTACAGAACCTAGTTTAACGTCAATTGGTTTTCTTAAGTCGAGCAAGGTTTGATTTTAATTTGCGTCATTCACTCATGATTAAAATTATTATTAAGAGTCACATCGGTACCTTGATCATAAGCGACGACTTTGGGGTTTGGTATGTAGCGGAGTTATTTAACGTGTTAAAATTTCTAGATCCTAGCATGGAATCAAGTTTGGGACCGTCCGCTTTGTAGGTCAGCGTTCTACCCACTAAACAAAAGGTGGCCTCTATTTACTTTCTTACATGTAACAATATAGATTTTAAACATAAAATAAATGTTCTTCTTCTTGATTTCAAACAAACAACTAACAACCATGTTTGAAAATAAGGTAAACCAATATTTTGAAATTTTACATTCAGTGAATCTTTAAAACTAAAAAATGTTTGTTGCAATTCGCAAATATATTTAAATTTAATAAATTGACAAAACTCTTTTGATTTTGAAATTTACTAGTCCTTATACAGAATCATTCAACTCTAGGGAACTACTAACAATTCAGATATAGAAACACTTGAACGTTTCCAAGCGAAAACCATCAGAGAAACTTTTAAAGTTTCATGGAACCTTCGTAGTATGTCTAGGTGATTACGCTTGATCTGCTGTACAGATTTGTGTAATATTTCAGAAAGATTGGAATATCAGTAAATATCTGCATTCTTGAATGTGGGTATGCGACTTTTAATTTTCAATGAACGCTAATTTATGTAGTAGTAGCATATAAATGTAGTTACGAACATATATAATGTTCTGAAATTAAGAACGGATTGTTATGTTCTAGTTTGTAACTAAAAAAAACTCATCCTTAACACGTACTGTTCAATACGTATTTTCTTTTAAGCTAAGCTCGGTGTTCCTCAAGGGTTGCTGTTAGGGCTTATTTTATTCCATTTCGTTTTAAAACTTCTAAATTCAGAAGAAGAAACGATAGCTATCTATGGAGATGACATGCATCATTAGCAAAGACCCACAAACAGTTTCTTTGAAATAGTAAAAGCAATAAGAATTCGATTAGAATTTTTCAAATGGATGGCAAATTAAAACGTAAAGTGGAAAACCAATTTTTGTCATAGGCTATATATTCTGCAGCAGGGAAGCAATTTATTTGTTTACCTTTGACGAAAACCAATTCCAAAGAAGAATTTTTCTAAATATTTCAGTAAGCTGTTCGTTGGAACGTAAAACTACTTTATACAATAAAATATATACTACATAAATTATGTTAATTCTAAATATATAATATATCTATCTATCTATACCGCGATCAACTAGATGTTTACATCAAAGTCTATTCAGTTAGAATAAAATTTTTAATCATTTCAGGCAAAGAATAAGCCTAAATGTCTTTCTTACAATGCCCTGATAGCCTATGTCTAAGAAAATGCTTTTATGAAATTGAGAAGAATGTTAAAAACACGACGTCTTTTTTATATACAATCAACAATCTTAAGTAACATCTGTTAAGATATCAACAAAAATACATTTCGTTTTACAAAAGGTAATTAGGAAGAGGAGCTGACAGGGACATAACATGATGTAAATTTATAAATTACAATATTATAAAATAAATGAGTAGGCACAAGTATAATCGCCTTATTATTCTTCTAGAGTTACACTTCTTTGTTTACTATAACAAATATTAACATTAGTAAGCTAGTTGGGATTAGTTCAAGTTAACAACCCCACAGGGTATCTGTTTAAACGATACCGGCAAACAATACAATAGAAATACTAACTAACCCGCTCCTGTTAGCGCTTTGTCATTTATCAATGTCATAAATAGTTTATTATGTTAGAAATTTTATTTTTTATATTTTTTAACATTATATTATATTATTTGAACATCGTGAACTACATTTATTATTTGACTTGTTGAATATTTTATTCGTAGCATAAAAGTAATGGTGTTTGTATTTGTTAGTAATTTGGTGGTTCACTGACAGCGGCCTACTGAAATTAATAAATAATAATAAAATTGAACGAAACATTTACTATATAAGTAAATATTATTTATATGTAAAAAAAAGTCACTATTTTTCCTAGATTTTCAATCCTGTAAAATCTAATCAAATTACATTCACCTTAAGGCCCCAAACAAGTCCCCCAGTTTAAATAAATAATGGGCCTATCCCAAAAACTGACAAAGTTAGATACATTGGACTTTCCTATAGTTTATACAATTAATAAGTTTTTGAGTTGATTGATAATGTTTGTGTCCAATTAACTGTTCATTTCCCTACTAACAATAAAAATTACTGAAATAATGTAGGCCTATTGCCTGGCTTTTAAAAATATATAAATTATGAAATCCCACTAATTTGGATAGGTGATTTCAGCGGATACCAATGTCACCGTCATCCCTTTACACTAGATACTGTGCTGCCGACTACAAAGCTTCCGACGTAGCGACAGAGGGAACCGCCAACAGTTCCGAAAGGGGCGGTAGGCCTGTGGCTCTGTACCGACAGAGGTCTTTGTCGCCAAGGTCAAGACCAATAAACGCCCCTACCACAGCGCTCTCGGCGACTCTATAAACAGCGCTCCACTGAGCTCGAGCAGATTCATTTCCGATCCAGACAGCAGACAAGACGTCCACCATCGGCACACGGCTACCGGACTCCAACGAAGACTCATCGACGACCCCGCAAGAGAGAAGATGACGCTTCCGCTTCCCGACCCAACAGCGTAAGCCGTCGACCGGACCGTCATCGCCCTCTGCCACGAGCGATGCCCACAGTGGTCCCTCGACCGAGCCTTACGCCCACCGGATCCGACAAAGCAGCCATCGACCTACCACTGAGAGGGAAAAAGACGACGTCTCCGCAGGACAACGACACGCCGTGTCACCCAGCCTCCGACCACCATGACGACTACGACCAACGCTTCTCCAAGACGACCACCGTTCAAACGGCTCTTTTCAGGGCCACCAAAAAGTAAAGGTTTCAACTCGCCACTTAATGTCGCCATCCGGTGACACCAAAAGAGGATAATGTAAGAAACACGGAAGTCTGTAAAACTGGATAAAAAAAACGGAAGTTATGAATATTGTAAACCATCAAAAACTGGAGTATTTTGGTTATGTGATGAGAGACAAGAATTATAGAATGGTACATAGTATCAACTGTAATCTACTAAATAAAGGTTTTGAAAATCTAACAATTTTTCAGATAAGAAAGGATGATAAAGTACGCACTAGACAAAACTTATTCAAATAGATCTTTAAAGATCAGTGACTATTATATTCAAACTGCATGTTACTCGATTATCAATCAAAACACGGTAGGCTACGTTACAAAGAAATAATTGTGATCAAATAGTTCGGTGACACTAGTGTAATTAAAAGCTCAAAAATACTTTTGTTGGCTTCAACTTTGTATTTATTTACAATGGTACGATTGTTTTTAACACAACTAGTACATGATACGATAACTTTCAGGAATAGGGTGAATGTGAATCGATCCAGTAATCGATATCGGCGTGAAATTGTACAAGGAATGTGATGCCAATATACCGGGTCATCGAGAAAGGTTGTATCCATTTAAAAAAATCACAGTTTAAGAACTACTGAAAATAAAGTCTTTTTTTTTTTGTTGTAAACAAAATTAAAGGAGGCGCACCTCTTCATTTCAGTCTTCTAGTGCGCCACGTCCTCAAATGAAAGGTTCCCTGATCGATGGATCGGTTGGGCCGGGTCCTGAGTCCAGATTTAACCCCATTTAAGTTTTTATTCTAGAGTTATGTTAAAATCCATGTATACATTGAGAAGATTCGAAATGTGAATAATCTACGACAACGAATTGCTATTGCTGTTCCTTCGGTTACGCTCGAAATAACACAGCACAACTGGGCAGAGGTCGACTATCGTTTAGATGCGTGCAGAGAAACCAAAGTTGCTCATACAGAATCTTGTTAAGTTTTGAAAAAAACTAATGATAATGGTTTATTAATTATGATGATGGATGATTTTTTTATGAAATGATTTTAAACAGGCATGACTAATTCATTAGAAATGTATTTTATGGTGGTCGGAGAAATCCCTATTCCATCTTCATTTCAGTCGTCTGTTAACAGGGAAATCATTAGCTGAAAGAGATTGGACATTTAGATTTATGAGGTCAATTGTCTTTGTGTGTAGAGCGGACGCCAAATAAGTTTGCCGGTGTAGCTGCGCGAACAGTTCGGATTCCGTCAGTAGATTTCGTTTCTTAGTATCGAACTGCCTATTAAATCACACGATCTAAACGATGTAAATTATCACCTATTAGCGACGTTAAAAACATTAAATTATAAACATTGTGTACCATAATTAACATAAAACACATTACAGACTAATATTGTCAAGTTAGATGATACAATATAACGTTGTGACAACGACGTGATTCTGATCACAGCTGGTACAGCACTGACACCGATCACTCGCTGAGGCAACCGAGCGCGCCATTACAAAAATAAACCTTCTGCGCACTTAAGAATACCGGCAAGCTTATTTGGCGTCCGCTCTAATGAGTTGTATGTTGTATTTACAATGTCTATAACTGTTGATATCGTCAGGTCCTCGTAAAGAGTATGCTTGGTTACGTAAGAAAGAGCGTTGATTATTGGTCTAAGTGCTTTTGACTGGTGTCGTTAAAGAAGGTTCAAGGTAGTATTGTTACTAGCTCCAAATATTAGCCGTGCTAGTGATTTATAGAGGATGACTTTTAATTGTGGAGGTAGCGAGGACTTGCGACCTAAGACGCAATACAAAATTTATATCGAATAACTTCTATTTTATATTTACCTATAAAATTTTGCAGATATTACCTGAAAGTATCGGATTAAAAAATAACAAATATTTTTATACTGTAATGAATTTATACGATAAAAAGATTAGCATTTTTTGCAGACAAGTGCTTTATTTATAATATTATTGAATATTAAAAAGAAGCAACACATTTAAATTGCACGACATAATTCTGTCACTGCAGAAAACATTTTATAAACACCTTAAACAAAAGAAAATCTGGTATTTAATAAGTTATTTAAAACAAAAATAACGTTGACTAGTACGTAATTTAAAACAAGAATCGTCTTCAAAATATGAAATATTAAAACTAAGACAATAAGAAGTCGAAAATGGTTCAGAGAGAGAAAGAAACATTTAAAGAGAAAAGTTAAGACAGAGATAGGTGTCAAAATGATATATAAAGGATTATAACAACAGAAATATTAAAACGAAATGGAAATCATAAATGAAAGAATATTATAAATGAAAATTAAATTTAAGATATTTTTGTTATTTAACCAGCGTTATTAGTTTTTGAGCTTATTCGTCGTCAGATATTTTACAGTGTAAATGGCAGTGAGCAGTGAAAGTTGTTATTCACTCATTTAGTCGAAACGCCTTTAGCTTTTAGATTCTTTTTCTCGTTACTATAACGTCCCACCCAACTTTCAGTCAGTTGATTAAAGTCGTTCGTAAGCACACTTCTCCCGGTTTTCAATATATATTGTACAACAAACCAGCTACGTTTGTAGAATTTTAAATTTGTAACACCCATCAAATTTAAAGAAACCGATTTAAAACGTTTCATTAACATAATTTATGATAGGTATCCTTTATTTTTGAATTTTAAAACAAATTATTTTAACTGTGCCCCATCAGTTAAATCGGATCGCAATGTCAGCAATCGCTCTTAATTTTCTTGACATACACGTATTCCACCTATTCCCCATTGTGTTTTATGTATGAAAAGGAAGAACTAAGTCGAGTTTAGACGACATATATTTTTATTTTTGACTACCTTTATTTAGTTAATTTTTTAGATTGAATTTTCTTTGTGGTGAAAAAGTTATTTTATTAAGCATTTAACATTAGTTACTTTATGTTAAACCTGAACAAGTGTGTGTTGTTCCTATTGTTGTGTTGAACGTTTACCTAGTGTCCAATAAAAATATTAGTCTATCTGTGTGTTTTCTAAAATTATAAAGATTTTTTTAGAAAAAATGAAATTTAAGAATGTATGGAATTGGTTGTCATTAAGGATTTTCTAAGAAGATTAACCGATTCTATCCTGGGATTAATAACTCACTATAATACTTTTTCTTAATTTAGCATGTCCTGTTTCCGAGACTATTTGTGAGTTTGTCAGTAGATTAAAAAGTCCTCCGGCCAGGGTACGAAACCAACGCGAAGTAAGACCAGTGGTGAGGGTGCCACCTTTAAGCACCTGACCGTGCCCTGGGTTTCATTCGGAGACCCAACTCCTAGGTTCCTCCGCCCTGTCCACCGTTGGGAAAGTTTCCTCATCCACCGTCGAGACCATTAAGTATTTTTCACATGTTCCCGGGGCCCTATAACTAGGTCTATCCGGAGCCAGATACACCCAGGTTTTTAACAAGGTGGTTACTCCTCCTGCTCCTCCGTCCTCATCACTTGAAAGTTACGGCCCCAAGCTTGCAACCGGCGGCACTAAAAACACCGTTGGCGGGGTAATTACAACTTGAACGGAAAGATAAGGATTATCGCCAAAGTTGCAGACAGCACATGGAAAGGGTATCAGATCACAGGATAGCTAAACAGGCGCACCGGTATGCTCCAGAGCGGAAAAGGGCTGTCGGTAAACCTAGGAAAAGATGGAGATAGATGATATAGTAAGTGAGTTCGGAACAGGCTGCGGCCTAACCCTTGTTTGGAAGAAGAAGATTTAGCATGTAAGCTTTTAAGCCTTTATTTAACTTTTTATTGATTCTGTTGATGTTAAGAATAATTTTTATTATTTTTTATCAAACAATAAAGTTTTTCCTTAGGTCATCAGCCGAAAGGCTGGTTTGAACCTCTAAAGGCTTTACCAAATAAAACTAGGAGTGAGGTGGTTTTCCATTGCTTTCCTCAATGAATGGAAAAGTATGCTTATGCCAATCTTTCTAAAAAGCATCTACTTTCCAATCTGTAAATGACACCTTCATTTAACTCCACACAGGGTCTGGCTGTAAAATGAAATTCATGACTCTCATTGGAGATAACTCTGACTAGTGTCTTTTATAATTCTACCTCTTCTGTTCTTAAATACTTCAGTCTTATAATTGGCAGACAATGTGATAAGGAAACAGAAATATTATTTGTAGCCCTGGAACTAGTAGATCGAGTGGAAATAACTTAACGCTCCACCTGCCTGTTATGGGAAAAAACAATAATAATCTAATTTTATTTAATTCTTAAAATTAGCTAATAAAAATGTAGTTTTTATGTGAACTTGTAGTAATTGAACTGAAGTTTAAGAACCTAAGTTAACCTTTAATACTATAAATTCCTTTAATTTTACACTGTAATTTTTATAAAGATCAATATACTAGGAACGGTAAATATTTTTGTAGCTACACATAACCGAATCAACTTCCTTGTACTCTATTTTATAGGGCATGCTTAGATATTCATAAAGCTGTACTTATTTTTAGATATGTACATCACATTAATATTGTATTTTTGTTTTTTTTTTTTTTTGTCATCAGTCTCTCGACTGGTTTGATGCAGTTCTCCAACCTGTTCTATCTTGCGCAAGTCGTTTCATATCTACATACCTGTAACACCCTACATCTTTTGTAATTTGCTTTATATATTCTAATCTTTGCCGCCCTCTACAATTTACTCCCTCAATGTTACCCTCCATTATTGATAGCCCAATACCTGGATGTCTTAGGATATGCCCCACTAGCCTATCCCTTCTTTTGGTAAGATGCTTCCATATACTTCTTTTTTCATCCACTCGCCTAAGAACCTCTAAATTACTTATTTTGTCCACCCACCTAATCTTTAACATTTTCCTATAACACCACATTTCAAAAGCTTCTATCCTCTTCCGTTCTACAGCCCCTATCACCCACGTTTCACTTCCGTATAATGCTACACTCCAAACATAATGTTTTAAGAAATTTTTCCTAATCTGTAAATCAATGTTTGTAGTCAGTAAGCTTTTTTAGTTTAACGTAGTTTAAGTTAGTAAGCTATTTTTGTTTAACGAATGTAAAAGAAATATTGTCCTCTGATGAAACGTACAATACAATAGAACATTGCAAAGAGAATAATGGAACGGTTTTTATTGAATTTTCTATTGCTTATGCTGCACAGAAAAGTTTGAATAGAGAATCCTCTTTGTCAAATACACAATGTTTCGCTTATATTTATTTATTTACAAAGTTCTATTGAGTTCTAAAATATCAATAGTATTTAAATAAAGGACTTCAAGATATTTAAAACTGTTTTGTTTACTTTTATAGATTTTATTTTTAAACATTGTAAGTTTAAAAATAATCTATTATTTTCAATGATGATAAATCATTACCTAATCTAGAAGTTTTAATGTACCGTACATTTTTATGGTGAAATCTTATAATCAGAATGCTGTTTGTCTGCTTAGTAGTAATAAATAAATTTAAATTTGGCTTGTATCATTGCCTAAAATAAGAGGCAATTAAAGGAGATTTATATCACAAATAATCACCTTTGACAGTAATAGCAGGTAAAACTGACCGTACATTATGGTTTGGTTCTTAGTAAGTCAAACTTTCATATGAGATCACGTGGTAGTGTGCGTTTATTTATTTAATTTTACTTAGACAAAAAAATGTAACTTAATTATAAAATATTAGACAATTTGAATGTATACTGGTGTTTATAAAATGGATATAATTTTTCGGATTCTAGTTGTAAAAATAAACCAAAAAAAACACCTTAGAAAAATTGACAATTTTTCCTTTGTTCTCTTCCTGGCCAACATTTGTTATTTTTTATAAAAATTTATACCTCAAGAAATAACTTAACCACTTCAATATTTCGTAAAAGTTTTGGTAATAATGTTCTAAGTTCTGCGTAAAATCATAACTGAAATTCCTTCATAAATTTAAAAATGGCGGCCATGTTAATTTTTTATCCGTTATATCTCCAAAATTATTAGTTTTATCAAAATGTAAGTTATATACTAAAATTTTAAGGCTTTTATTTTGAACAAAGTGAGATTTATTTTTTAAATCAGTTAACAAATAGCCGATTTATTAAAAATAACAAAATTACGGAGAGGAAGAGAACGAAGGAGAATGTTCTTTATTCATAGGGATATTTTTTGTTTATTTTTACATGTAGAATCTGAAAATGTATAGCCAGTCTACCATTTTAGAAACAATTGTATATTATTTAGATTAAGTCCCAATAAACCTTACATTCACAGATTTTTCAAAAAACGCTTTTTACTCCGACTAGGCTTTACATACAAAATGGGCGTTTAAGTACTATGTTAAAGATTACAGTATTTTCTATAATGTGAAAATTTAAAAATTGAAATCGGATGTATCGTTTTAATATGCCGCGGCCATATTCTTAGAAAATATGCTATTTTGGCTTCACGTAAAAAAAGGTTCACATAAGATTAAATTCGAACAATTTCTAAATAAAATAGTTTAAGTCAACACAGGTTACGTTCACCTTACGACGTCAAACTTGTCCACCTGTGATGCTGAATAACGTTCATATCCCAGGGTGGTGCGATATCTTGGCTTGTGGCTTGACAGGCGAATAAGCATCATCTGCACACCAAACGTTTAGAACTTAATCGCTACCAGAAGCTACTCTTCTGCTTAATTAACCTTCGATGAAGATAGAAACTCAGCTCCAAGATCTTTATTTATAAATCCCTTTCAAAACCAATCTGGACTTATGGTGACCAGCTCTTTGGAATAGCGACAGAGAGTAATTTATCGTCAATCTAGGCCTTTCAATCAAACTTCTTAAGACTAGCTTCTGACGCTTCTTTTTATGTAAGCAATAAAATCCTCCACGACAATTTTAAAATTCCGACAGTAAAGGAGCTAAGAGCGTCCTTGTATAGTACATTTCACAAAAGATTAGATGACCATTCAAACCAACTAGCCCGTGATATAGCTACAAGGAATTACCTAACTGTGCGACGTTTTTGAGCGAAAATGGAGTAGAGACCTATTGGTCTAAATAACAGACAATATTCGAAGTTTTAAACGGAGAATGTACCACTGAGTACCTCTTCTCCTTAAAGTGAAATTCCCCACCGCCAATTAAATATCATATACGAAAGTTGTGCAGCTCAATGTACAGTACCGTAATAAAAATTAGACAAAAAAAGTCAAACCAAACAACGCAGAAAATAACATGATTTAATTTGGCGTAGCGTTCAAATTTTTCCGTTCGGTTGTTTTTTTAGAGAGATCTTCAAACACAAAGAACTTCTTTTGTGACGTACTATAACAAACAGTGATCACTCTTTACAACAATTATTGCAACATTTTAAAGAACTTATTTTAGTACTTTTTTATAAAACAAGTGTGTAAAAAGTTATACGTATTTCGGAAAGTCTAGTAACTAAGTATAGTTACAGAAGCATGTTAGTTTAGTGGTAGTGCCCATTTTGAGAACGACATTCTCAGAAACAAAAGAAATGAAGACGGCAAGTTCTGACATACTAAACTGATCACTAAGCGGTGTTCAATAAATTCTGCTAGAAAATAATTTATTAAATTTTATTTAAATAAATTATTATTAATGAAAAAAAATTGTAGGATAGAAAATTCTTTTATAGTATCACACACTAATAGAAAATTCCTATTCATTCTATTTCTAATAACGATATTAAAATTGTATAACTTCAACAGGTGAAAGCGCTGATATATAATAAAAAGCGGATATAATGTTATTAATAACTAAATAGTTATAAATCTGCTTTTGTGTTATAATTTTACCTTATGTATATTGATTTATTGTAAAGAAAAGAAACGGAATAGAACTAGTGTAAAACCATGTGGCTTGAAGTTTGGTTGTTTCTTACGAATTCAATCGGAAATATTCGGTTATCTATAACTGTATTAATATTATAAAGAGATAACTTTTATTAAATTGTTTGTTTGTACAAGCTCAGAAAATACCCAACCAATTACAAAAACTCTTTCAGTGTTGGAAGCTTGGGCTTTCTGAGTAACACAGGCTAAATGACATTACGTAAATTATTGATAAAACGTATACACCTTTTATTTTACTTATTTGGAGTTAGTTCTTTTATCATGTATTTATTCTGTTTGTTGTTAAGGTCATCAGCCAAAAGGCTAGTTTAAGCCGGTAGAAGTTCTACTAAGTAAAACGAGGAGTGACGTGGTTTACAATTGCCTTCCTCACTAAATGAAAAAGTACGCTTATCAGCAAGCAAGGCTCTCTGAAAAGCACATAATTTCTCTCTGCATATGACACTTTCACTTCATTCACCACAGGGTCTGCCTGTATAATGAAATTCATTACTTTCAGAGGAAATAACTCTGATTCGTGTCTTTTACACCTCTATCTCTTCTGTTCTTAAATGATTTAGTCATTTAATAAGCTGACCATGTGATAAGAAACAGAACTATTTATTTTAGCTCTGCCACGAACAGATTTATTGTAAATAATTCCACACTCTACTTGTCTGTTATTGGCACGTATTTATTCTATTATACAATATATATTCCATACAATCTATTGCACCTATTATGCAAATACCTAAGATTGATCAATAGACCTATACAATATACGACATGATTTTCCGGTTTTTAAATTTTGTTTTAAGTTATTTGCGAGAAAACTATCCAAAAAAGTCATTCGACATTGTCTGCATAAAAAGTTATATAATCCTCCCAATAATCAAAGAGGTCGTTGCATTTTTGAAGAAATTATTTTTACCTAACCTACTTTTTATTCTTAGGTCGTATTCCTCCACTTCCTCACCTGATACGTAGGGATGTCAACGAAATTATTTTTTCCAGTGGTATTTTAACAAAAACATAATAAAAAATTGCGTTGCTCTTGCGCCAATTGATGACTGGGGAATACTCGTAGTTCCCCTCTAACTGCCTTTTGTGATAGTGAGAGTAGCGTCAGCAATGATTAACAGCTGGATTAACAGCAGGGAGTATCGATGCACAGTAGTGGGAGAGGCAAAAAGAGTAGTACCGGAGCAAGCCTCATCTTGAAGTTTTTTTTGCATTTTAATTTATTATTGGGTCTAGTAAGTGATGTTCATTGTATATCCGTTAAAATATAATTTGAAAACCTTTTTTTGAGCATTTATTTAGATGTTTATCATAGTAAGTTTACGGAAATGAATCATTTTCAATCTTAAATGATTTAAAAAATAACTTTCTTTATAAATTTTCTAATATATTCGGACTTATTCCTTTTTTCCTTATTATCAGGAGTCTGTTTAATTAATGTTCAAACCTACACATATGTTTATGTTAAAAATGTTATCATATTATGTTAAAAATTTTACGTCATAATTATTTTTCCACATTTTTTTGTAAATTAAAATGTAAATTATTTAAAAATAATTAATAAGTTCGATTGTAAATATGGACACTGTACATTATTAAGAATTAATTTGCCAACAATTACTAAGTTTAATGTTTGACTGTCCTAGTCAAATTTTTTGAGTTATTCTTCTTGTTCAGTCCAAATGAATGCTTGGTCAGTCTTTTTTGAGTTTTGTCCAGTGGTATAACCTTCCCATTTCCTATCTCAAATAACTTCGACTTTTATAATATAATATAATTATAATTATATAATAATTATTATAAAATTATAAATTATTATTTATTATAAAATTATAAATTATTATTTATTATTATAAAATTATATAATAATTATAATATAATTATTATCATATAATTACAACATTATTTCCTATATGGAAATAAAGTCCAGTTATTTAAAAGTGCAGTCATGGTTTGTCTTTCAATCTGTAAGGTTTTATGCGTAATTAAACACCTTAAATTTAGTTTGCTGTGAGACGCAGCGAACACGAGTTGATAATCAAAAAGGTTACACAGAAAGAAATTTAAATGCTGTCCAATTTGGTGCAATAGTAAAAGTAACATAAAAATCACTCTTAAGTTCTGCGCATGTTCACTATAAATGCCATAATATTTTGGACAAGCTTTATTAAATTGGGATGGGTCAGAGTAACCTTTATCTTTTGCGTTATCGAAGAAAAGTATTCAATTCTTAAACGTAAAGCATAGGCCAATACTGTTGAATTTTTAATTTTCAATATACTAAGATATAGGAATATCAGCGGGTAGGTATGGAAGGGAAAAGCATCTGCGACCAATATTACAATAAAAATATTCCACAGCGATTCTTAAAAGTTCGATTATGTCGTAACCTCCACCTTCTTTTATAAACAATCTTTTAAAGAAATGAAATTCCAACTCCTTCTTTTATTTCAACGTTTTACCTTGTCAATCAATGTTTTCATTTATGTTTGTTCGTTCCTTACAAATATTTTAGTAAAGACAATTGAATGATGAATGTTCTATCATACACGAAATCCTTAATTATTTACACATTTTTACTAAATTTTTAATTTTATTAGCTACTAAAACCTAAATATATGTTAATATATTTGATGTAATTTTACCTTATTTCACTATCCACACCAACTGCGGATATAAATACTAAGTTACAATACACGTTAGCCACTAAGAATCTTCTTCTTGATGTGCCTATCCGTTACGAATGTTGGCGATCATCATGGCAATCTTCATCTTGTCTGCAGCAACTCGGAAAAGCCGTACCGAAGTTGTATTGTACCAGACTCTGAGGTTCTTCAACCAGGATGTTCTTCTTCTACCTGGTCCCCGCTTTCCAAAAATTTTCCCTTGTAAAATGGCTTGCAGGAGGGCATATCTGGTTGCATTTCTCATAATGTGCCCGAAGTACTGTAGCTTTCGAGACTTGATAGTGGTCAGTACCTCCCGATTCTTCCCCATTCTTCTGAGAACCTCTTCATTTGTTACTCGATCAGTCCAAAAGATCTTTAGTATTCTCCGGTACAGCCACATCTCAAACGCTTCCAATTTCTTGCACATATCCTCGTTCAGGGTCCACGATTCAGCACCATAAAACAGAACAGAGAATACATAGCATCGCACCATTCTCACTTTCATACCAAGAGAGAGGTAGTGGCTTTTGAAGAAGGCCCTCATCCGGTTGAAGGTGGATCTAGCCTTTCCAATGCGCGCTCTTATCTCCTGGTTGTTGGTCCATTCCTCATTTATATGGTTCCAAGATAATTATAGTGCTTTACTCGTTCTACTGGTGTTTGGTTGACGTAGAGTTGACCTTCTGTTATCTTCTTCTTACTAATTATCATGAGCTTAGTCTTCCTTACGTTTATGTCGAGTCCATTGTTGACTGTAGCATGTGATTTTGTTCATAAGAAATTGAAGGTCTTCTAAGTTGTCTGTAAATACAATGGTGTCATCTGCATACCTGATGTTGTTCAACCAGTGCCCATTTAGTAGGATGCCCTTCTCAACTTCGAGCAAAGCTTCGCCAAATATTCTCTCAGAGTACAAATTGAAGATTAGAGGAGATAAAATACAACCTTGCCTCACTCCACGCATGATCTTCACATATTCAGTCTGTTCACCTTCCATCCTCAGATTTGCGGTTTGGTTCCAGTAGAGGTTTCCAATTATTCTCAGATCTTTGTTATCAATTCCTGCTTCCTTTAGTATTTGCATCATCTTGGCATGCTGCACTCGATCAAACGCTTTTTCATAATCAACCAGACATGCATATACATCACAATTGACATCTCTGCACCTTTGGAATAAGACCTGTACTGAAAACAGAGCCTCTCTTGTACCAACAGCATTTATGAACCCGAATTGGTTGGGAGAAATTTTGCTCTCACACAACTTGTAAATCCTCTTATGGATTATCTATAGGAATAGTTTAAGGAGATGACTCATGAGGCTTATCGTACGGTATTCTTCACACTTCTTGGCCCCTGTTTTTTTCGGAAGTGCAATAAATTCAGACTTCAGCCATTCTTCTGGTATTTCTCCAGAGTTGTAAATGTGATTATTGTAATGACAATAATTAATTAATAACGAAGTTGTATATGTGATTATCTGTGATTATTGCTACTGTTTCATTGTTCATTAGTTTGAGTAGTTCAGCTTGTACATTATCGGGGCCTGCTGCTTTACCATCCTTTAGCTGTGATATTGCACAGTACAATACAAGTTAGCCACTAAGAATAATACGAGTAAATTCCGTTTTTTAAAAAAATTAAAAAAAAAACAAATTAATCTACCCGACTACTATAGTCTATTGTTTTCCATCTTCAAGGGTACATCAATTTAGTGCTTTTGCGTTTATTTTCTACATTTGCACCGACTACGGTAATCAATTAGTGTGTATGTCTTTATATACTACTGCATATTTTAGTTACCAATTTAACTATTATACAGGTGTTCTTATATACCAATGAACTACTAATAACGTATTTAACCGTTTCAGTGCCGAAAAGATGTTTAAAAGTTAGATCTTAAGTGCCATTTAATTTGAATAAGGGTTTACAAAAAGCGGCAGCCCTTATATCGAAAAATTGCAGGCGTACGCCTGCATTGCCAACCAAAATTTCAAAGTTACGAAAAATAAAATTTCCGGTTAAAAATTGATTTTTATTGTGTTTATAAAAAAAGAAGTTTATAGAAAAGCCTTTGAAATGAAAAACAGCTTACTGACTACAAACATTGACTTACAGATAAGGAAAATATTTTTTAAGCGCTATGTTTGGAGTGTAGCATTATACGGGAGTGAAACGTGGATGAGAAGGGCTGTCGAAAGGAATAGGATAGAAACTTTTGAAATATAATATTATAGAAAAATGTTAATGACTAGGTGGGTAGACAAAATAAGTAATTTACAGGTCCTTAGGCGAGTGAATGAAAAAAGAAATATATGGAAGAATCTTACCAAAACAGGGATAGGCTAGGGGGGCATATCCTAAGACATCGGCATTATTACCAATAATACTATCAATAATGGAGGGTAATATTGAGGGAGTAAATTGTAGGGGGAAGCAAAGGTTAGAATATATAAAGCAAATTACAAAAGATGAAAGGTGTTCTGTAACACCTTTGTGTATGTAGATATGAAACGACTTGCGCAAGACAGAACAGCTTGGAGAACTGCATCAAACCAGTCGAGAGTCTGATGAGAAAAAAATAAACCGTTTTAACACTAAAAATATTCAAAGTAGCTTTTTTAGTTTATTTAAATTCGTATCGACAGCTTCGTCATTAGCAACTACTGTGGGTTTTTGTACCTTAACGGTGGTTTTAATGTGTGAAATTTTTCGTTTAAATTCAGTATCAAGTTATACTAAGTAAAAAAGCAGTCACTGTACCATACTAAGAAAGAAGGCAGTAACTATAGTACAGATACTGCCTTTTCCGTTAGTATCTGTTTATACTTTACTTTTCCTTTGTAAGCCCGACAAAGAAATGTAGATACTACCTCTGAATACCTCAATATCTAAGTAACCGTAGTAGATACGGGTTTTTTATTTAATTCAATAGATTCCTCGTGGTCCAAAACACAAGAATACAAATAAAACTAAAAATCAAGAAATTTGCAGTTACTACCTTTTTTCTTAGCAGGGCAGTACAGGAAAATGTTTGTTATCTCTAGTTAAGACCTTGATTTTTTCAATTTCGCAAATGTTTAATGTTTTAGAACTTTTTAATGTTTGATTACTCATAATAAAAAAAATCTTCAGTATTTATTTATCACTTAGTATAATGGTAGGCTATAAATTAGCAGTAATAATTAGTTTTTAACACTAATGAAATACGTTAATTAATTCAGTTGTACCGAACCAAAAACATCTAAAAAATCATAGAGTTTTATATTCACCTATTGATTTTCAATAAAGTTTTTTCCTGTTTTAGGCTATTATAAGTTAGCTGTCGTAGAGGATAGGTTATCAGTTCAATGATAGTAACGAACAAGTCGTACCCCCCGTAATAAGGGTGGCGTTACGTCGTCTCACGTCCAGGATGCACTTGCGGGTCTGTTAACATACAGATCACGTTCACCTAGGATCAACTTACAATGATATTAAAGCGATTACGACTGGCTCTCTCCCTTTCTCTTCTCTCAATTTCTCTCTCTCATTCCCGTACGAGTACATTCTCCTGGTTTTAGTTTTCTCTCTTATCTTTCACTCCCCTTTCGATCACTCCTGTTCTCTCCACTTTACCCTCCTACACCCTGTACACTTTTTTTACGTGTTCCTAAGCTCTATCTTCATGCAATAAGTCTTGATTTACTTCTCTCACTATTATTCGGTTACTCCTTGTTTTCATTTCCTCTTACTAACGTTCTACAGTAAATTCCATTTGATTCAAGCTTCAGTCAGTTGCCAGTAAGGTTTTTGTCAATATTATCTTCATCAATCTACAATGCTTCCGCAAGTCTTTGTACGCAACCCAAAAATAATAATTATATTTATTATATCACTTATTACAATCTTTATTATACACACTTTTGCGCTAAAATAGATATTAAGGCCGCAATCTTAAAAAACAATATTTATTCTACGAGAGAATAGTCTCCCCATGAATTTCAGCAGACACGACGCCTACTCTATCTTGTAGAGCATAATAAATTTAGTAAATTTTTTAAAAATCTTAATATGTGTACGTTGCAATCTGTTCAATTCAGAACAATAAGCAACCCCATGACCCAATGAGACGAGGATGATATGTGTGACGTGTAAATGAGGTGTAGTCTTGTACAGACTCAGGCGGACCATTTCTGAGAGAGTATGGTTAATTAAACCCCAACCATCGAAGTACACCGGTAACCACTGTCTAGCATTCAAATCCGTATAAAAGTAACTACGTTTACTAAGATTTGAACCTGGAACCTTCGTCTCCGAAAATCCGCTGTTAAACAGAAGATTTCGGCGACGACTGTACCTCTAGACCAACCCGGTGGGTTAAATTTAGTAAATGAGGCGATTTTTAAAAAAAAAAAATCGTAGGAGCCGTTTTTTAAAAAAAAATTGCAAAAAAGTGAAAAACTTCAGGAATAAACTACTTTAACATATTTAAGTATTCAACATATTTTTTTTTAGGAAGTGTAATCAATAAAAATACACACATAATAATTATGTGTTTGCACACATAACCTAAATTATTGTGGTGAATTACATATAAATTGCTATGTTGTAAATCTGAAGTACGGAAGACTGCCCTAACTGAGCTCTTACTTGGAGCTGGTGTATTTTGTGATGGCCTATGTATCTTCCCTGACGGCGTACTAGGCCAATTCACTGGTCAGGAGACGGAAGGCGGTCTGGATCCTCATGCTAGTGGTGGTCGACCGCTTGCTGGAGTGGGCGAGCCGGGAGCGGCGATACGCTCGAATATGTCGTTGACAAAACTTTTTATGATGCTCATCGCCTTCGAAGAGATTCCCGAGTCGGGGTGGAATTGCTTCAATACCTTGTAGATGCACACGGGGTAGCTTTCGTTTCTTTTGCGCTTCCTCTTTTTGTCTGCCTTGGCGATGTTCTTCTGCGCCCTGCCCGCTTTATCGCTGGTTTTTGGTGTCATGTTGCTGCTCGTAGCTCGGTTCCATCAGTAGATAAATTTCGCACACAGTTTATTGTAGACTATAGCGTGACATTTTGGTCAGATTCTAAAGTATTCATTTCATCTAAGATTAATTATTTAATAACGGATAATTAATTTCAAGCATCTTAATAAAACTATATATGTTAGTTATTGTGTCAATTTAAAAGAAACAGTTGTTTAAACTAAGTAGCAGCACACTGTGTATTAAAAATATACTGTTCAATGAAAATTTATTAGAAATTTATAATATAATCATTTAGGAAAAACTGAAGAGAAGACTGCTACAAGACTTAAAATTGGGTTTAGATGGTTCACTTTTTTATCAACAGTAAAAGAAAAGAATAGCCTGCTTGTGTACAAACAAAATGAACCCTATTAACTTTTACAAGAAATGCACATAGAATTGAGCGAATATTTTTGGAATATTCCTTATTACCTGATGAGAAGGAGAATAAATTCTGAATAATTCATTTAAACAAATAGAAAATGAGAGAAGACATGTAATTTACTAATTTATAACTAAACTTAAATGAAGAATATGCATAAAATCAGTAATAACACTAATTAGTAATAATTACTTTATATACGTTATATACTACTAATAAGTAATAATTATTACAGTTTATATTTAGGCTTACAATTTTTTGGTATTTAATAGACGTAACATCGCTGTATCCTGTCTTAAAGATTTAAAATCCTAAATGATGACTCATTTTTGGTGAATTAATATTTAACTTTATCTGAGCGGAATCAATCTTTAATATCAACCAAATAATATAATGCCAAGGTTTTCTTTATCACAAAATGGGGTGTCATCTCCTGAACGGAATTTCATTTGATAAAAATGAAATACCTGAATTACCTACTGTGTACGTGTAAGTAGGTACAACTAAGTAATAATAAAACATTTTATTAGAACAGTTCGAATTTAAAGAATTTAATCAAAGGACTGACATGAGTATTCAACATATTTTCTCATATCGTCTGCAATAATGTAGCTATGAATGCAAAAAAAACTCATGAATAACTCGAATATTATTGTTGTTATTATCAAATACTACTACCATTTTAATACACAAAATCTGGTACAATGTATTAAAAATGGGAATTATATTGGATGTTAAATACACAGTTTTCTCTTACCAATATAAAATGAAAAACAAACTAATTTAATCATGAGTGAATGACTGTAAATAAAAATCAACCTTGGTTTTAATTATAACTACCGAAAATCACTACTAATTTACGCTTAACTAGGCTCTGTAGAAAAAATGCTTCAATTAGGTTGTAGGTTTTTTAATTTTTCTGTAATTTCAGTTAGGCTACAAATTGTTGTCGTAAAATGCACATAAAGGAAGTTATATTAACAAAAATTCATTTTTACCAATTTTAATGAGCAAATTACAATAAATCACTAATTGTCGTTGAACAAACCTTGTTGACAAAATGTTTGAAATAAAAATTGTAGGTTTTCCAATGCTCATTGATTATGTATACTACTTTTACCGTGAAATGCATATTAAGGACGCAATCGTATAAAAAAACATCATTTTTTACCACGAAAGCACAACCTCCACAAATTTCAGTACACATGCCGCTTACCATATCTTGTAGGGCTCCAAGAATGTAGTAAATTAGGTGATTTTTATCCGATTTTAAAAAAAATCTCAAATACCCTGAATCAAAAATCTTACAAACAAACTAGGAACTACTTCTGGTTGACCAATTTTAATAAAAGGTTCGTGGCGTGTCCCCTTGTGGTATCTAATTTAAGTTTCACGTTTTTTGAGATATTTCCGTCAAACACACAAATTGCTAAATTGCCTAAAATCGTGTATTTCCGGTGAAAACTTGATTTGGAAAAACTTCATAAAAACAATACTTTTATTCCTTATAAATCAAAACAGGGCAACAGATATAAAAAAACTGAATAGTTGTAATGAGAAAACTTTCGGGATTCTGCAAAAAATTCGAAAAATTATAATTAGCAAAATTGGAACAGGATTTTCCGAAGTAAATAACAAAATAATTTTTATGCCACTACTATTCGGACGGCGACTTGGTGTTCTTCGAATCAACACAGCTATTTTTTGAAATCTCATAATGGTTGCGCCAGCATATAATTATGGAATACAAAATAACTTAATACTTATATTGTATCAAAGCATCTTGATAACAGCATTATAATAGCTAAGGGATAAAATTTAATTTATAAAATTGGTTGTTAAGAATAAATTCAGTACATTAATCAAATTATTGTGTAAATAAATTCACACCAGCCAGCTTAGTTAAATTTATTATCGAATGTAAAACAAAATATCTTCGTGCTAATACATGTAGGTTTTACAAACGTTATTTGTCTGAAATATAAATTTTAAAAATTTACTAACAAAAAAAATTCAAACTACTGTTTCAGAAATAAACGAAAATATCCTCTAGTACAAAAAATATCCTAATTTTTATCTTTTCTTTTTTAAATCTTTTTACCATCATCCTTTATTCGATTCACAAAAAAAACAAATTAAAAGACCTCCCTTTTTTACATCAGATTTCTGTGATATGGGATAATTTGGTCAGACAGTGTGAAATTGTTTTGTAAGTATAAAAATAAAAAAAATGAAGAAAATCCCTTTCTCAGGTTTCCATTTTACAGGCATACCACCCTCGCAACATGCACTTTTGCTTATCTTGTTTTAAAAGAAAATTTATTCTTTCACTGGTTTCCTTTACAAATCACGGGAAAGGTTTTATCATTAATTTAAATTAAAAGATCTACAATACAATTTCAAAATTCTGTGATCTGGTCGTTCATAATATTTGTTGTTTAAGGTCATCAACTGAAAGTCTAGTTTGAACCTCTAGAGTCTAGAGGCTTTAATAATTACTAAATAATACTAGGAGTGAGGTGGTTTACTATTTTTTTCCTCAATGAGTGGAAAAGTATGTTTAACAAGCCAGGCCCTCTGAAAAGCTCCACCCTACAAATGACACCTTCATTTCATTCACCACAGGGTCTGGCTGTATAATGAATTCATTACTCTCAGAGGAGATAACTTTGACTAGTGTCTGTTACGCCTCTACCTCTTCTGTTCTGAAATGCTTCAGTCATATAATTGGCTGAAAAAATGATAATAAACACAACTATTATTTGTAGCCCTGAAATTAGCAGATCGATTGGAAAGAATTTGACTCCACCTGTCAATCATAATACTATTTAATATTACTATTTAATACTATTTAATATTAGATAAGAATAGTAATTTACGTTTTAATTATAAACTTACTTCATATACATTTTATTCTGTAGAGTTATTCACCCTTTGAAATTAACAACTGTAGAAATTTTTAATTCAATTAACATAATATCATATGAAATAAAATATTATGAACGAAAACAATTAAATTTATTAGAGATGAATAATTAAGATAGAATACAAGAAAGATTTTAATGGTTTTATTTTACTGTTCCTAATTAATTTTTCATAACGAAATAGTTTCACCTAATTTAATTTAAAGAAAAATAAATAGAATGAACTAACGATAACAACTTCAGTTATGTTTGGAATTATAAATTACACAATTCTATTCTCATTGTTTTTTGTATAATAAGGAATGCACAAATACTCTCTTTGCTTTCTGTATATATTATTTTCTTTGAAATGAAAATTATTCTTGAAATATAAAAAGAAGTTAATGTAATAAAAAAATTATTGTATTTTAAAATTTTATTCTAATTCCGTAGTAATAATTCATGATGTTACAAAAACATATACCGATATTTTTATTGTAAAATAATGAAAAAGATATAACCGACGGTTATTTGATTTTGTAGTTTTTTATCATATCTCTAAATAAAATATCAAAATCTCTAAAAAACTGAATAATGATATTATTGATTTTAAAACATTTAATTGAAAACTTATTTAGTTAACTTTTTTATTCTTTTTTTAAAAATTATATAATATATTATATAAAAGGACAACATGTCATGGGTGATTCATTTATAGATCAACGCACAGCCGAAACTACTGACGCTAGACTTGAAATTTGGAAGTTAGTTTTGTTATGTTGTATAAGCACGCACTAAGAAAGGACTTTGCAAAATTTTGATTTTAAAGGGAAGAAATCGCAAAAAGTCCCCCCACTGATGTGAGGATGTGGAATCAGGGCGAAGCGCTACGCTTATGTTCTGGTTGTTCTCCGACACACATTTACCCCCTCCATAGGCATATTCCGTAGCATCCAGTATATACGTACAATACTTGTACATTCTTATCGTACGTAAATAGCAGATCAATTACAAAACCTATAGCTATTTTCCCAGAATTTCAATTTACTTTAACAACGATTTTAATTTATGTTTTACTTAAATCACTCCGGATGTTGTACTGTACGTAGTGTTTAATCTTTTGACCTAACACTGGATTTACATTTTAACCAGAATTAATTCCAGAATTGTTGAATTGTTGTTCTTTATACTTAATTCCAAAAAAATTATATTTGTGATTTAAGTCATTAGCGAGTTAAAATACAGAATCATAGCCTTAAAATTGCATGGGCGAAGCCACGACGGGGCGCTATCTATTATATAAAAATAGATGTCCTGATTTGTAGATCAGTTTAAGTTTTCTAAGCTATTGCTAAGAAAGGATTTTGAAAAATTTTTATTTTAAATGGTAGAATTCGCAAAAATACCCTCCCATAAGAAATACAGAGAGTATACTTAAACAGATGATTCTTTGTTTACGTTTGTGTGGGCAAAGCCACGCGGGACCCGCTAGTATAATATAACCATCCAAAACTTCTTTTTACTTATAGCGCTATTTACTTATAAGTAAAAATTTACTTTTTACTTATAAAGCTTACTTCCAGCCTGTTTGGAAGTATGCCTGCCAAATCTATGGAACTTTTAAGATACGTAATTTAAAAAATCCAACGATTTCAGTCAAAATTCTTACGGTAAATTACAAATGCTTTTACACAAATGCATCTACGCTGACGATGGAGTAGGGACATCATTTTGTAATAAGTAATTTCCGGTAGTACACACAATTATGTAAACCGTTCACAGAAAATTTACAGCTAGACTCCACTGCTGAGTGATGATATCCTCTAAGTCTTAAATCATATTTTATCTAATTTTATAATCATATCATCTATTCGTTGTTTTTACGTACAAATGTGAATTTTCCTAATAGTCAAAAAAAATTGATATCTTATCTTTAAATGTAAATAAGGCTTAAACTACAAGAACTCATCAAAGGTAGGGAAACATTTTAAAAACATTATGCATACATTTTCGTATTGTGGTGTGAAAAAGTATAAAAAAAGAAACATATATAATAAAAATACGTCTAAGGTGAACTCACTTGAAATTCACGACTGTTTTGCATAGTATTTGATACTGTCATGAGTATATAATATATATCCTTTTCGAAACCAAATTCACCGATCGATAAGTCAAGATTGCGTTTATTTCCCTCGAAGGGCCCGTAACCTATGCAAGGTGAGATGGGATAAGTGATCCCATACCAAAATCACCCTACTTCACTTTCGATACTTACTATGCGGCCCTTCCACCTTGCCCCCAAGAGGGCTGTGGCCTTTATTTCTTTATATTCCACTATTCACATGTCAAAATAATACATGAGATGAAATCTTTAAGTCGATGTCACTTAAAAAAATATTATACTTAAATAACAAATGTCCTACCCATAACAGACAGGTGGAGAGTCAAATTACTTACTCTCAATCTGTTCGTTGCAGGACTAAAATAAATAGTTCTGTTTATCACATGGTCAGCCATTTAAAAAGAGGTAGAGGTGTAAAAGACACCAATCAGAGTTATTTCCTCTGAAAGTAATGAATTTCATTATACAGCCAGACCCTGTGGTGAATGAAGTGAAGGTTTCATTTTTTAGAGTGGAAAATATGTGCTTTACAGAGAGCCCAGCATGCTGATAAGCGTACTTTTATATTCAGTGAGGAAAGCAAATGTAAACTACCTCACTGCTCGTTTTACTTAGTAAAAACTTTACAGGTCAAACCAGCTATTCGGCTGATCACCTAAACAACAACAACAATATGTCCAATGGTAGTTTTCTATGAGTAAAACCATCCAAAGAAATCTCATAATTTTCGAAGATTTATATTCATTATAAATCTATTTTTCGGAGAATAATAAATTTTATTATACAGCCAGACTCTGTATGAATGAAGAAAATGTGTCATTTGCAGGGTAGAAAGTAGATGCTTTTCAGATACCCTGCCTGCTGATAAGCTTACTTTTTCACTCATTAAGGAAGGCAATTGTAAACCACTTCTCTAATCGTTTTACTTAGTAAAACCTGTAGAGGTTCAAAGCAGCCCTGAGTCCGAAAAAATTGATTAGTACAATATTAATCAATTCTTACTCTCTTTGCCCCATGTTCTATACTTTTATAATTAATTATTATTAATTTTCGGAGACGAAGGTTCCTGGTTTAAATCCTAGTAAAGGTAGGGTTGATTACTTTTGTATGGATTTGAATATCAGCATTTCTGATACGACGTGTTTTCGTCGTATAGTGAATGTTCTAATGTCAAAACACGCTCCAAAATAAATTCATTTATCTAAGGCCATTTTACGGATAGAAACTGTAAAAAATTACAAGAGTTTTATAAAAGACGTACTGTTATTTTTATTATAAAACCGTAAAAATCATTTGCGTATTTCGCTACCAAGAGCGGGCGAAACCCTTTCGCGCGTAAAAACTTTTAATGAAGAAAGAGAATGTTCACTCTTTCAAATGTTGTATACCACGCAAACGGTATGTATGTGATGTAGAAAGAAGAGCCTTGATTTCATAGCTTCTACGCGTCATTACGATTTAGTGGTAAGTTGTTCTACCAACCTTACAGATAAATATTCCCTAAAATACATTGTCTTGATGATAGGACGACTTCAAAAGTAAGTTAGGAAATTACAACCATAGTTTCAACCTTGCTATCAATTGAATTTGCATTGTGTTTTATATGAAATTATAGGCCCATTGAAGGCGCGTAATTTAACATATGAACCGAACAAATCGCTTCATAAATACGTTTTCTATAGACTTTTAAAGCTGGTAACTACCAAGGCAACTGAGATTGCCTCCCGTAACACAAGGGTTAGACAGTGGTCACTGGTGTACTTTGATGGTTAGGGTTCAATTAACAAGATTCTCTCAGGAATGATCGCCCTGAATCTGTACAAGACTACACTTCCTTTACACGTAATACATACCAAACTCATCTCATTGGGTCATAAAGTTGCTTATTTTTCTAAATTGTACAGATTGGAACGTTCACACATTAGGAATAAAAACAAATTAAGTAACATCGTCTTTTATGTGAATAAACGATTATCATTACTCGCAAAACTACCGCAAATAAAAGTATAATTTACGTGAAGATATTTGGCCGTATTAAGTTATATTTTCCATGTTTCACACCACTCGTGTGAGAGATTGAGATGATATTAGGGTGTTAGTGAAACGTGTTTTCAATACCTAATATCATATGATTGTTTTCTACTTACCTATGTAAGTGTTCTTTTTTTGCTTTAATGATATTTGTTTTGTATGTACTCATCTACTATGAGCCCTGATTATTAAAAATATTATCTTTGACTAGAAGAGAGTATCAAGCATCAAGGGTATGTTTTTTAAATTTTAGGTCGGGCTCCTATAGTAGAGCTAACCTAAACCAAAATTTTCATAATACAAAAAGTTTTTAACAGTATGTTTTTTGGCGTTCAAAATTACATTACAATGTGGTAACATTTAAATTTTGCATTTTACCCCTTTCCCAAAGGTGATGGGAAGTATGGTTAATCTCTTTAACGGTGTATCGTAACGAAAAAGTACTTAAAACGTTTTTCGTACCTATTCCAAATTAATTGAAAACCATGTAGCTAAAGTTGTCTTTCACCCACCGGGTCGCTGAGAAAACTAAAAAAAAAAAAACGGAAACTTCACATCTTCAAATCACAAACCTTCAAATTTTGAAATTCCAGACCTTCGAACTTCAAACAATACCCTAAACTTTCAACCTTCACATTTCTAATTAAGAAACTTCAAACCTTAGAACTTCAAATTTACACTCGCGTTGAGTAATATTTTAAAGCTTTCTTGAACCGTATGTTTCTAGATAGTACAACAAAACTTGTCAATTTGAATAGGTAGAATATTAATATACATATTAATATCTGTAAAACATTTATAGAAATATTTTTTATATTAATACATACGTAATAGTATATTCATGAAAGTAGTATTTTATTTAGATACTAGGCTGTTATTAAAATTAATAAAATTTATGATACCATATGAACACATTATTATTAAAGAAATATTAATAAAAAATAAATTGTTACAAAGATATATTCTAAGAATTCACAACATTTGAAGGAATGAATATTTATAAAGTATTTCATCATCTTGGAATACGTTCACACCCTCTTATACAAATAGAATATTTATAGCGTGTAAATTATAGAATGACAAAAATATAAATGGGTAACACAGGAAAGGTTTTCTTGTGAGAATTCCATAAAAAATTTACCAGTTTTATAGAAATATCATTGGAACTTAGAACTAATTTTAACAGTGGTTAATGTACTCTGGTAATTGATTACAAATACTGGCATCGGGAAAAAATTTACGAAGAGGAAACTGACTGAACTTCATCCACTACATACTACTTTTATATGTTGTTTAGGTCATAAGCCGAAAGGCTGGTTTGAATCTCTATAGGCTTTACTAAGTAAAACAAAGAGTGAGTTGGTTTACAAAAGTCTTCCTCACTGAGTGGAAAAGCTAAAGCTAAAAGCTGGTATGCTTATCAGCATGCCAGGCCCTCTGAAAAATAATTATTTACTTTCCACCATGTAAATGACACCTTCACTTCATTCACCACACGGTCTGTATAATGAAATTCATTTCTCTCAAAGGAGATAACTCTGATTAGTGTCTTTTATACCTCTACCTCTTCTGTTCTTAAATGCTTCACTCTTATAATTGGCTGAGCATGTGATAAAAAACATAACTATTTTTTGTAGTTCTGGAACCAGTAAAGGAAAGGAAATAATTTAACTCCACCTACCTATTTGGGTTTATTTTTATAAATTAGAAAAATTACCTTTAGAAAAACTGTTAAAAAATATATTCGCGTAAAAGTATGGAAATCTGTTCCTTTTGGAATGTTTTAGGAAAATAAATTTGTACTTTCTTCAAACAACAGCATTTGAGAAAATCTCTAAAAGGAAATTCTGTATAAAAATGGTAAAAATGCATAAACTTTCCTGTATCAGGAACCAATATTTTTTTTAAATATAAAAATCCATATTTTACCATTAATACTTTTTAAGTCTTTGTAAAGTCGATTCGAGTCACTGTTAAGTTATGTAGTCTACTCCACCAAGCCAACTTGTGAATAATTATTATTTTATTCTTTTCATTCACAAGTTATTAGTATTATACAGTTCTGAATATAATAAATACAAGGGGAAAATTTGGTTCGTAGGTAGAGCAACTGTCGTATTGGAAAGGCCAGACGGGTTTTCAATGCAACGGGTCCAGTGTTTCGGAGCCATTACCCGAGAAATTGGACACCAAATTACGGCTCCACAGATGCTGTGTGTTCTCTGTTCTTCTATGGTGTCGATATTTGATCCTTGGACAGGGTGACTTGCACGCCGGCTTCAGGTTTTTGAACTGTGCTTGTATAGGAGAATATTAAGAATTTCGTGGACATAAACATCACTAATGTTGAAGTGTTGATGAGAATAAACAAGGGTCCGGAACTGGTCAAAATTGGTAAGTGCCGTAAGCTGCAGTTCCTCGGTCATATGAAAAATCAAAAAATATATGATCTATTGCAGCGAATTCTGCAGGGGCAGATAAAGGTAAAATCCTGGTAGAAGAATAATTTCCTGGCCAATTTCAGGACCTGGTTCGGTAAGAGCTTCACGGAATTGCTCCAAAATGCAACTAATAAGGTCAAAATAGCCATATTGATCATCAACATCTGCAGCAGAAAGGCACGACATAAAGAGGTATACAACAAGTTAAAACAAATCGAAAGAAATAAAATATTATTACAAATCCTATAAATTGTTTAAGTAAGAGTATAGTATTTATGTTTCAGAAATACCACTTGGAGAAGTTACAGTAAACACACAGATTAGATAAATGTGAACCAATTGAATTCAATGGTTATACATCTAAATTATAATAATTCTATTTACCGAGTATTGAATATTTTCATAATAAAAGTATTGACTTCAAATAATATTATAATAATAACTTAGGCTTATTGGAATTAGTGAGTACATTTTATGTTTAAAATTAACATGAGTAGAAATTTAGGCGTACCACGAAAAATGGAAATACAGAGCTAAAGTGTAACTACAAAACTGGACAACTGTCCATGTTCCAATTACCGCATGTGTTCGTGAGATTGGTATTAGTCAGTCGATTGTCGTTTATTTATATGAAGGGTACATGTTGACAAGTACGATAGTATTAGGGACGGAATACAGAAATGTTTGTGCAGACTGGATGAGATTCAGGTTTGTCTGAATATTGACTCTAAAGGGTGGAACAGTGGGAGATATCATTCCATTACAGAATTGTAGAGGCGATGATGATGTGCGAAAGAGAGAGGGTTGGTATAAATGAGATGGACTGCTACATTTTGAGACAAGGGGCAGAGAGCTAACGACAACGTATGGATAGAGTAACGTGAAGTAAACACGTTGACGAAAAGGATGAGTTTGGATGAAGGTTTCTAAAACTCCCTCTGTATTCCTCCAACGATATAACATAAGGGTTGGGTTAGAATAGTGATTGAAGGGTCAGCTGCACGAAGACCGAAAGGACCTTATGAGTGATGATCCATCGTAATCCTGATCTTCATTTCCCCTCTTCAACAAAAACTAAATTCTGTCTCCACCACTTTTCCTGTTCCTCATGTCTTTCCGCCACCCATTCTACTTTCTAGCAGCGAAGCCATCTCGTGCCGCACCTGGCCCCCTCCAATTTCATCCTAAAAGTTTGTCGCCTCTACAAACCTAACCTTTCCACCCCTACCCAACCATCCCATCCGCACACCATCTCACACCAAAACCTCTTCGTGAAATTTATTGCTTTACTTGCCCTTTTCTAAACTAATGTAAGTTTCGTCTAAAAACTTAAGGAGCTGTTACATCTTGAAGAAAAGGCCATTTATATTCTGTAAAGAAAGACTTTGAATACATATTTTTTTCTAGAAATGTAAAAACAAACTTTACATCAGATAACATGCATTATTCTTCGTATAAATCAGTATTAGCATTTCAATACTTAATTCTGTAACAGTAGCTATAAATTATTTGAAAGTTTTAAAAAGTTGATTCTTACCGTAACGAAGAAACAATTTCAAATATCTGTTCAAATTTCATTTACGTAGTGAATAATTTTTTTATTATTTGTTTTATTACTAGGATTAATAAATGACTGCAATACAAGTAACAACAATACAGCGGACCTTTCAAGGCTTCTAAAATAAGAGTTCTAAAAGTGATATGCAATGCTCTTTGGTTTAGCAAATGCATGATTTCATGAATGTGCCAGAAATTTCAGATGCGTTAAAAATCATTTTAAATACATTTGAAAATTACAGTCACACTAATATTTTGGCTAATGTACTTTTGTAAAACAGCGATGAGATTTGACATCTAAAATAATTTTTTTTTTTGCTAAAACCAAGTAAGAGAGATTGGTTTTAATTGGATTTTTTGTCTTTATTTAGTAGCAACTACAACTGTATATTTATACAACTAGCAGTATTTATGATGTACATTTTTAATATTGTTTTCGTTTTTATTAAGGAAATCACCCGGTGCCAAACCCTCGTCGCTGTTTTATATACGATCCAGCATGTTTTTAATCTCATTTGTGGATTTTGTGGTAGGTGTGGATGACAACGTTTGTAACTATGGATTTGTGTGATTATTAATTTTGAAAGGGAACGAGTGTATAATTTGTTAATGTTTATTTATACTATCTCTACGTGAGGTATTGCTGTGTGATACAGTTTCGTACGTAGTAGAAACTACGTGCGATTAAAACTTAAAAATTGGTTTTGAAAAGTTTGTATCCTGTTTGTTGATCTATGGTTCGGTGAAAAAAGCAAAAACAACAATAGATTACTTTTTTCTTGACTTTCACAATGTAAACAGTAGTTTTTAATTTTATTTTTTCTGTTTTTATGTAGGATAACTATTTAGTACCCACTCTTAAATCCAAGTTATGTGGAATAATACTTAACTAATAGCTGCTTTTGGATGATTCAAAATAGAATAAATAAATGTTAAAAGAACGGCAGGATGTATGTTTTACTGTTCTGAACATTAATGGAGACGGTGAAGATTGATAAATTAAAAAGAGCGATGAAAAGTTGCCAAACCTGATCGGGTATAGAATCACCTTGACTTAGAAATTAGTTAATAACTAATTTCTATGCTGACTTCTCTATGCTGACCGCTAAAAGAACGGGCCAGACTGTATTATTACTATAATATAATTAAAAAATTGAAATTAACAATTTAGAAACCAAACTGATTTTACCGTTTGCATGACATTCCGTAATAAGAATAAAATTTAAAAATAGATGTGATATGAATTTTAGAAGACCTTTTTCCGCTTAAATCCCCCTTTCAATGCAATAAGGGTAAAAAGTCACAAGGGTTATGATCCGATGAAGTTAGGAATTATGATAATCCCTCGCCCTTCCCCAAAGGAATTTCAAGATCTCTTCTTTTGTCTATCAGTCAAGCATTTTACTCAAAAATGACAAGATATCAAATAGAAACATGACACGTCAAGAATGGTAAAACTGATTTAGACTTGTGTTGAAAACAAAAAGGAGTATAACCTTAGGCTTATTTGCAAAATATTGCATGAATTACTTTCCCAAAGTAGAGGGGAATTTCTTCAACTGATATGCCTGAGGAAATCTAACGTCTTCGTGATTGTATTGTTCATGAATTCAATATGAAATTCCACGTATGGTTCCAAAAAGAAATATAAACACCAATTTATATTTGAAATAAGTTTTTGTATTTATCTTTGACAAAATTTGTACGAAGTTGGAAACGAAATATACATATGAAATTCAAAACATCTAATCATTCTTTTGAAAGTAAGTGATTGTACGCAGTTATAAAGTAGAAGTGACAGTAACAGTTTTACCAGTTATAAACAACAAAAATTAAGTTAGTTTAGAAGTTATATACACTGTTAAGTTTGAAAGAAAATTCAAGGATGTAAGATATTATATACAATTAACTGAATTTTAGCCCGCTGGAATTTCGGCATTTGCAGATGTCGTAAAATAACCAAGGAACATTCAACTAGGTATTCAGGAGTAACAGTAGAGCATTTTGCTTTGATGAAAGGAACAAATTAATGATGTCACCGTTTGAGGAAAATTATATAACATTTATTTAAAAGAATTAAAAGTTCCATCGACATAAAAACCGACAAAACTGTTTAGTTCCCTACGATGCAGTCACTCCTGACTTGATTTAGAATTGGGGTGGTGTTTCGTATTTCTTTTTAATCCGCTGTTAGTAGTTCAGAAATGAATGATAAAAATTATAAATGGAAAACCACCTCGTTATCCGTCTGACCAAACTTTTTGCAGATTAACAAGTACTGAATTATATGATGTCAAAATTTAGTGTTGGGAATGGAAAATTGCTAATACACAGAATTGAAACGGTAGACTGACAAAGCATTTTTCTAGAGTAGGCTAACCAAGGAAAAATGTGTCAACGAAATTAATTTCAACTGGTCGTACTACCTAATTCCAATAATAATTTGTAAAATTAAACAATTTTACAAAAAAAATATCATCTTTACCCGAAAAACTAATTTTCTATACTAACTGAACAGTATAATAAACCGAAAATTTTGTTATGAGTTTTATAAATAGTCATGAACTTTCCATGAAATTGTTAAAACGACTTACAAAATCTTTCGTTTTTCTTTAGTTTATCTACAACTTGATTATATCTACCTTATTCGTTTTTATATTCATAAATTATTAATTTTTCAACAATATTATAAACTAACTCGAAGTTTATTAATGCAAGTTAGTAATATTTAATGATGCACATAATTAAAGTTTTAATTTTACTGAAATTTTTATAAGAACTTTCAAATTCATAATTTATTTTATTTAAAGAACATAAAATTCGTATCTATATTCATCTGAAAACTTTTTAATTGTACGAAGTGAATTTATTAAATATGTACCGGAAGTTTATGTTGTTTTTTCGTTAGTTAATACTTTATTTATAGATTACTGTAGTAATTGATGCACTATATTTCAAAGTTTAAATGGTATAGCGCATTAGAAGTTAAATTTTGAAACTTTATGTTATTAATTTATATTATTAAACTTTTTAAAAAAAATCTTATCATCCCTTGTGTAAATGGAAACAATCTACCTGATATATCAGTGATTTAAATAAAAATTAGAAAACAATAAAAATCCACTAATTTTTGATATGAAAAAAGAAAAACTTGAAGATTTATATCTTCCAGACGAGCATCCAGACCAGCCATCTTACAGCGCTGGATATTATTAAAAAAGTACAAGTTACAATTTAAAGTCAATTTGCGGAAAATTATTATTTTTTAAAGTTGATGCAAGTTTTCTCAGGAACGGTTACAGATATCAGTATGAAATTTTCAGGACACAATCTTCTCATTATGGACTAGTTCTGCACGCAGGATTATTTAACAATTTGTTTATAAAAATTAATAAACAAATGTTAATACATTATTCAAAAAAAGCTCCCGTGCAGAAAATAAATAAAAGCCTGAAGTTTAATTTACATAAAAGTCTGGTGTGAAATACTCACACAACTTTCTCTTGCCAATGCAAATAATGAATAATATAACTTAACATTAGTAATAAAACATTAGAAATAAACAAAAAACTAACCTCAATAAACATAAACTAAATTTAATCATGAATAAATGATGAAAAATGAAACTCAACCTCGGTTTGGCTTAGTAATATAAAAAATCACCCTTTCACGCTAAACTAGCCTCTGTAGAGAAAACTGCAAGAAAGTGAAACATGACACGAATAATCTACTACTTCCGGTTAACCAATTTTGATGAAATTGTTCGTGTCGGGTCCTAACTTACGTTTAAAGTTTCAAATTTGTACGATGTTCCGTTTTTTGAGATATTTTGTTCACACAGACAAAGACTGACAGACAGACAGACACACACACACACACACACAGACTAATCGCCAAAAAACATGTTTTTCGGGTTCAGGGTTCTGAGAACGTGTAGATCCGTGAAAACTCGATTTCGAAAAATCGATTTGTAAACAATACTTTCCTTCGTATATATTCATATAGGCAATAAAAAATATTAAGGTTTGATTGTTTTATAGTTTTTGAAAAAGGTAGCAAAACCATGTATTTATAGAGGCAGTTACGGTTCCCTTAATAGGCTATACAGTTGTAGTTTGTTTTTATAAGAAAATCAATGAGGGAATTATTCGAGCACAAAAAGGAAATCGTTGATTTATTACGAAAACATAAAAGAAATTTAAATATTTAACATTCATTATTCTTTTTAAAATTCATAATGGAAGAAATAAAAATTAGATTCATCTAATAATTTCAACCGTATTGTTTTATTCCAAGTGAACGTTTATTTTACCGATTCATTGGATATTTTATCAACCACTGTCTATATTTTTTTCTGTGATCCCTCAATATTATTTGGCTCACGTTTCTACCAAGTGCGTATAAACATTGATCCGACGCTAACGTACGAACTGACTTTGTATGTACGTCCATACGTACAATAGCAGCTTGAGCTTTGTATTATAAAAGAGAGAGACGTGGTGAAGGAGGACTCATGGTTTAGATGTTCTTTACACTCTGAAAGGTTTCACCACCTCGGGTCAGAATTAGTTCTTAACGCAGACAGGAGAAAAGCAGCAGAACGTTTCCTTGTGCCAATAAACGAAAAAGCTACTAACTTCACTCCTTCCCCATACTTTAACAAAGTCGTCTACAATTTTTTTATTCTTAAAAGAAGTTTTCTTCATAAAGAAATAATTTATTTTGATATCAAGAAAGTTTAGCAGTTACAATCGTTTTTAAGCTCATAAAATAAAACTTCTTAATCGATTTTAGTTGTTCATTCATAATAGAAAATAGGTTGTGTCTAAATTTTTTATTACCACATTAAACATTTTATTTTTAAAAAAATCATCAGATTTAAAATCCCATACAAAAATCAAAGCTTAAATGATTAATTATCAACTGTAAACAAGGCGGAATCCTTCTGGTTCAAACCAAAATATTTTATATGTTCAAAATAAGAAGTTAGAAGATAATATTTTATGTTTGCTAGAACAGTAAAGTTGTAAGTTCTGAGTTAATTTTTGTGATTAATGTTTTTCTGATGGACAATTACTGATTTGGATAACGTATATCCATGGAGTTCCACCAATGGGAATCGTCTTCAATAATGACATAAGGGCTCTAGTATCAAAACCAGATACGTCCAAAAAATAATTTTTTGTTCATGTTCGTTTTTACAAGTTTTCCATGTTATGAATATAATAAATAGGCCTAGAAGAATATGCATCAAAACCATCCGTATCAACTGACAATGCTCAAAGAAATTCTGAAGATATTTTTAAAGCAAGCCAAATACATACTTACAGAAATAGCCAGTGGGTGCGTTAGTGCACTTCTGTGGTGATCTAAATATTATACTCTATCAAGAAAATGTAGTTTTGTAGTTAATGCAGTTATATTAAAACAATTTTATTACAACATCGTTTAATTTTGTTATTATGACAGAGTATTATTCAAGTGATTTTGAACAATTTAGCTTTAGCACGACAGTACTCAATGAAAAGTGTATTTTTGTATAATTTATAGTACTTTATTAAATTACTTGAAATGATCCAATTCGCTCACCTTAATAAATAAAACCATGATTTTTTACAAAAACACAGTAAACTTTTGTTTCAAAACCAGCTAAGTCCTCAAACGAGTTTCAAAACCAGCTACATTCAAAAGAAAAATTAATTTTCCTAGATTTTGAAAAGACATATTTTTATTATATTTATACACATTAATGTGGGATTTAATATTTATAACTTGAACTATTAACCAAGTAGGTTAAATTTAAACAGTTTTTTTTTCTGCTTACTGGAAAAATTTTATGAAATGGATGTGGCTAATTTTGATACTAGACCACTCAAAGAAAACTCATTTACTCAATATTCTACGATGAATGAATCGTAAATTTTTCTGTAATTATTAAAAAAAGAAAAACCAAAAATCAAAGCAGATAAAATGCATTATTTGGAATTTTTTAAGAAGGCTGTACAATAAAGCTTTTATTGCATAAATTTATTTATCTCAATGAGACTTTCTTATACTACATACCGAGAACGATTTCTGCTCAATCATCATTACATATTAAATGAAAAATCTGGTGCAATGTACTGTTTAATATTTCTATTTTTTCTAACACTTCCAGTGTAATTTTAATCGGGATTACAATTTTGATGGAGCTACTGTGGTTGCAATAGTAGAAAAGTTTCAAAATTCAGATTGTTTTATAGGTCTTTACAATGACGGGAATAATCGTTTTTTAGGTGCAAACGTTTATATAAAACACCGCGAAATAAAACTAAAAGTATTCGTGTAATTGTGGAACTGGTTGTTAAGTAATAATTTTAATTTGTTAAATAAATTAGCATAAATTCCCATGAAACATTGAAAATTAGTAAAATTAGTGAAATTAGTAAAATTTCAAACGAAAAATTTGGTCCACTGTATTTTTAATGAAGATATGTTTGTTCTCAAATAAAGAAACCCACAGGGTTAGTCTTGAGGTATAATCGTAGCCGCGAATCAGCTGATATTTGGAGACGACGGTTCCTGTTTCTAATCCTAATAAAGGTTACTTTTGTACGGATTTTAATACTAACAGCGGTTACCAGTGTGCTTTGATGGTTAGGTTCAATTAACCACACCCATCAGGAATGGTCGGCCCAAATCTGTATAAGACTCCACCTTATTTGTGCATCATAAAAATCATCCTCATCTCACTGTCACGCGATTGCTTATTGTTCTTAAATTGAACAGATTCCAACGTGCACATATTAGAGTTAAAAACAAGTATTTTAAATGAAAAAATGTGTTTGTTCTTAGTCCAAAGTTCTATCTAGCACGGATTTAAACAATTTTCACATGGTTCTAAAGAAAACACTATCGCGATTCACCGAAAATAGCCAAATGAAAATTGGTATAAGTCGTAACGAGATTTTTTGAAGTAAATAACGAAACATTTTATCAAAGTTTAAACTTTGGCAACAATCTTTATTTAAGTGCGCATCTTTATCCATAGATTACACTGACAAAACAGATCGGAAAATAAGACTATATGTGTGAATGTATTAGTGAAATTGGTTGATCAGTGTAAATTAATGTTATTGTAAAAATGAATTCGCTAATATAGTATTACTTATAATTTACAAATGTTTATGGATTTTCTCACTGGATGATGACGGATATCAAACAATGAATGAATTAGGTGATTTACAGGAAACATTTCATGAAAAGTTATTTTTATGAAATTATTGATGAAAACATTTGTTCTTGAGTTATTTGTCTTAATGATAATTGTGTAACTACTATAAAACTGATGTTGTCCGCTTCTGTGGCGGAATGGTAAGCGTTACTCTTTGAAACAAAAGGTCCCACGTTCGATATCTGGCTAGGACCCGAAAAAGTATTTCAAGTTTAAACTTGCCGTTCTTCAACCTAACGTTCTCACATAATCAAGCTGTTGTTGTTGTTGTTGTTTAGGTCATCAACCGAAAGGCTGGTTTGAACCTCTAGAGGTTTTACTAAGTCAAATGAGGAGTGAGGTGGTTTACAATTTCACTCACTGAGAGGAAAAGGTATGCTTAACAGTATGCCAGGCCTTACGAAAAGCATTAACTTTCCGCACTGAAAAATGACACCTTCACTTTTTTCACCACAGGATCTGGCTGTGTAATGAAATTCATTACTCAGTTGTTACGGTTACTGTTGTTTTATCATTACTGCTGTTACGACTTAAAAATTTGTAAAAAAATATACGTGATTTGAATTAATTAACAGTAGTCTATTATGTATTTGAATTTAATTCACGGGCGTGTTATTTATATATTTTTTATCTTTTATTTGAAATTTTCAACATTGCACAAATATATGACTACTATAAAATGTGTTGTAGGTACATAACCAAGTAACATCAAAGGAAACATAAAGACAAAGATTGGTAGCCATTGGTATATCTCTGGGTATATAAGGAAGTATTAAATATGATAATTAGTTCGTTTGATTGTTATTATTTTTTTTACATTATTATTTTAGTTAGAACTTAGATATTATCTCTATTCCATCTTCTTTTTAGTAGCCCGGCTGGATTCCCAGGAAGGTGAAAGCAATAAGTTCTTGAATTAGAGGGGCGTGTTATATAATTTAAAAATCTATATATTACAAGAACTACTAAAAGAAAATTCATTGGGATTCTAAAATCCAACTTATTTCACAGAGACAAATACATTTATTGAATAAGTGTAACAATTTCAAGCTTATACATTTTAAAGGGAAGGTAGATTTAAATTCTATATAGTTACTGTACACAATCGTTTATATTTTGTAGCCTATATATTGAGACGAACAACAAGATTCCTTATAAGCTGTAGCCCCATGTGTACGTAATATTGAGGGTAAGAACGAACGGAAGAGTGAGAAAGAGAGAGGGAGTGAGAAAGTACTTGTAATAAACCGATTTCTCAATCATTCGTCCTCATGATGATGATGATGATGATGATGATAGAAAATCACTTTCTATTCTGATTTAAGCTGAAATTGATTCCCATGAGGATTACTCGAGAAGATAATGCGTATAAAGCGAAAATTACATGGGGTTCAATATTAAATCATTCAACCACTTTCTCAGTAAGATTAGGGGATGAAATTTTATTTAAAATCGATAACTTAACTGACTAAATGTCTGTTTCTAATTTTCATACAAGATTGTCTTATAATTTGATATAAATGTCGGATTCACTTTTATTCTTTAATAGATATTTGTTTGGTTGACTGATAATATGATTTGTTTAAATTATATCCCAAAAATTTAATAATAATTTAATTATTATTTTTAAGCGAACGCTGGGATTAACACATAGTGTGTTGTTAAAGTTTCTCTAACAAAATGTGTTTGTAGACGTAAAATTCAGAGTTTACTCTATACTACATATTTTTGACTACATCTTTTCCCATATTATTGAGTTTTTTTACACAAATAAAATATGAAATAAAAATATAAGTTTAAAATACCGACTCATTTGACTTTTAAGTATAACCGGAAGTTTTTCTGTAACAATAATAAATATTTATTTGTTGTTTTTTAGTTCATCAGCCAAAAGACTAGTTTTTATCTCTAAAGGCTTTACTAAGTAAAACGAGGAGTAACGTGATTTACCTTGGCTTCTTCACTGAGTGAAACAGTATGCTTATCAGCATGACAGGCCTCTTAAAAGCACCTACTTATCAATCTGCAAATGACACCTTCACTTCATTCACCACAGGGTCTGGCTGTATAATCAAATTCGCTACTCTCAGAGGAGATAACTCGTGACTAGTTAGTGTCTTTTATACCTTCTGGTCTTAAAAGCTTCAGTGATACAATTGGCTGACCATGTGATAAGAAACAGAACTAGTTTTTGTATCCCTAGAACTAACAGATCGAGAGGAAATAATTTAACATTCCACCTGCTTGTTATCGGTAAGATAAGATATAAGCTCTATTGACCACTGGGGAAGAAAAGATTATTAGTCTATGACAGCTACCTACTTCATAAACAGATGTTAATAAAACCTCTTTGGACATTTATGTTCAGAAACTTTAAAATGTAAGTTAGTAAAATAACGCAATATAAACACCATTCAACGCTTTCATAATAAGATGTTGAGAAACATTGTCGACTCAACCTGGTTTATCAACCCTGCAGATACCTGGAAATGGCAAATATCTCCAGTGGAATTTGAAGGTTCAATCAGAAATATAAGAAAAGACTTCAACGCACGAAGTTGAAAGAATACCTTTGCTTGAAAAATAATAATCTCGTGCTAAGGCTTACAAAGAGAAAACATTTTGAGCTCGTTTATCAGGGATAGAATATTAGTGATAAGTGAGTTTAATAGGAATTAGTTATTAGATTGAGATTAGTAAAAGCAAAGCAGTGTTATTGTGTTGCAAACATCATACAAAGCTTTCAAAACAAGGTGTCAAGAACATAATCGATGCACTCTGGTTTATCAGGGACAATAACCACATCAGAGATTTGCAAATGGACTTCGTCTCAAGCTACATCCGAACGGTTCCACAAAAGAATGAGGAATAAATCGATAGCAATGATGAAATTAAACCAATCCAGCTTCTTGATAACAATGATTAAATGGGGAACGAAAGAAGAAACCACTTGAACTGGTGTAATATTAGCGTACGATCAGAAAGTGTGCAAAAATTTTAGTAGTACAAGAAAGTGTAGAATGCAAAGTACAGTGATTCTCCTATATGCGTACCTTTAGTAATAATATAAAAATTGGTCAGGTCAAAAAATTGCCCAATCTTAATAAACAAAATAATACCACTTTATTTACAGAATTTTATTAGCTGTTTATGTTTTAAAAATTGAGCAGAAATTTTAACTAAATCAGTAAAACCGAAGGTAAAGGTAAGTTTTGAATAATGTTTTACAAAATATGAGAATCCTGATTCAAAACAATAATCATTAAAAAATTGTAATAAAGTAGTTCGGGTTCGATCCCAGGTCTGAAAATTATGGTAAGTCAAAACTGTTCCTATTAAATAACTCACTGTAGTCGCTAGTACGAAAACTGTTGATACGACTTTACATGAAAAATTTGAAATTTTAAGTGGACGACCGGAACTACGAAAACACTAATGAAGAAACTATAAAAATCTTGATGAAATTACAGAAAAACATGTTTAGAATTCAGTACAAATAATGAAAAATAATAAAACCAAAAAGAAATAAAATTTTTATTATGTAAACTATTCAGTTTTAAAAGGGGCAATTAACGGATAAATGTTGGGTACTATTATATAAAAGACTATTCCACAAAGAACATTATAGAATGAAGGAAAATGAAAGGAATAATAATATTCCCCACGAGGGAAAATTAATGATAGCGGAAATTGCAATAGGAAAAATGAACTTATAAAGATTGCATCTAAAAAGAAAATAAAAATATAAAACTTTAACTGAGATAAAAAATCAAGTGTTATTAGAATACTGTAATTGCTTACTTATATTTTATAAAATAAAATTACGTTATTTATATACAGAGTGTATTGTTTTCGTTGAATTTTTTTTTAATTTCCTGTTTTGAAAAAGTATTTTTTACCATTTGACTTTATTTACAATCAGTTGAAAAATAACTACAACTAAATATAATGAGTGTTTAGATAACGAAGTCAATACCCAATGGTATTTTTTGGAAAACAAAAACATAATTATTTACAATTTTTGAAAACAATTTATCGATATAAAGATGAATAACAAACAGTATGAGAAAATTTTAACAATAATAATAGAGATGATAATAGAATGCGTAGAAGATGATGATGATGATGGTAGCCTATATGGACTTAAATTAACAATATAGATATTCGGCAAATCTAAACGGACGGTTAAGCAATTTTATTATTTTCAGTCTTGTATATGCTATTATCAAATAAATTCAGGGCCTAAAACTCGGGTAATATTTTGCTTGATATTTTTATGTTAGCTGCATAATTTCTTCTTTTCACGGTGTAGGTAGGCCTACTTAAATTTTATACAGCGCTTTACTAGTAAAAAATCGTAGAAATTTTGACTGGAACGTTGTATAATGGCAAGATTCGATTTCTTAGCTGAACCAAACGCGGTAACTCATAAGCCCACATTGGTTTCAAAATAGCTTTGTACAATAGAACCCTTTAATTAACAGCTGTGAACGCTTGTTCATCATTCAATACAATTTCTCAGCTTCAACCCAAGCTTTTTTGTGTGTTCCAATTATGTTTGGATATCTTAAGGCATCGATGTACGTGTATTTTCAAGTATTTCACATCATCTGAATGAGGAACTTTTACGACAAAAGTATTAAAAATATATTGCTCAAGTTTATAAAATTAAAACCCTACAAGTTTAATTTTAAGAATTTTTACCAGATTCTAGTTTAGCGTCAATTAGTGATTACTTTGTACTTTCAGTCCTACAGACGTCGATTTTAATTTTTTGTCATTCACTCATTGATATGACACATGAAAGGGTATTTGATGTAATGACGAAAGTTTCTAGGTTTGAACGTGTTTGTGGTTACTTAAAAATATAAAATTTAAACCAAGGGCCCGGAAAGAAACGCAGTTGAGGTTATAGTGATGTACACTGCCTCTTTTGTTGTACGGTAGTGAAACATGGGTTCTAAAATAAATCTGAGGGTAGGAAGTTGAAAGCAGCTGAGATGGGTGTTTTGAGATCTGTAAGAGGAGCAACACTTAGGGATAACATCAAGAAAGAGACAATCCGATATAATTTGGTAGAACGGAAACTGTGTGGCAGAGGATTGAATGATATAGGGGGAGATGGTTCCAACATGAAAGCCCTATGCCAGAAGATCGATATCCGCTACTGGCCTTACAATATAGTCCGCAAAAAGTACGGTCGTTGGGTAGACCACGAAGAAGATGGATAGAAGCTGGAACAGGTAATGTTCCTAATCCGTAAAGGAGAAAGAAGTCCTTCACTCATGATAAAAATTAGGTTATATTTTTCATTATTTGCATTGGCAATAGAAAGCGGTATGAATGTTTGTTACCAGATTCATTTTTATTAAACATCCCGTCATTCGATGATCCTTGATCTCTTATGGGTCGGATTAAAATAATTTTTTCCCTTTAATTTTTTTTACGGTACTGTACATTGAGCTGCACAACTTCCGTATTTGGTATTTAAATGGCGATTAGGAATTTCACTTTAAGGAGAAGAGGTACCCAGTGATAAATTCTCCGTTCAAAACTTCGGGTATTGTCCGTTATTCAGACCAAATGTCTCTATTCTATTTTCGCTTTAAACGACGCACAGTTGGGAAGTTCCTTGTAGCTATATCACGGGCTAGTTGGTTTGGATGGTCATCTATTCTTTCGTGAAATGTACTATACAAGGACGCGGTTAGCTCCTTTACTGTAGGAATTTTGAAATCGTCGTGGAGGGTTTTATTGCTTACATAAAAAGGAGCGCCAGAAGCAAGTCTTAAGATTTTTGATTAACTTTAAATTACTCTCTGCCGCTATTCCAAAAAGCTGGACACCAAAAATAATTTTTAATTAAATTTCATTAAATTTTTAATTAAATTTAGGGGAAAATGATTTTCAAACAGTCATAAATCTATCCATAAAATTGTATGGTATACTATCATACATGATAGAATAAATTGATTGACATTTAAAAAAACATATAAATAAGTTATTAAAAAAGAAGTTCAAGTAGGGATTTTATGAATGCGGTTTAGGTTTTTGTAAAGATAACCATAGTGTATTACGAATAATAACATGAATTAAGAAACAATAATTAATATAAATTATTTGAACACTTCAGAACAAAATAACTGTCATATTGGCAGAATAAATTCATCATTATCTAAAATACAATAATTTTAAGTTAAGAGCTAAATATTGATGTAATCCATATGGAGGAAATAATGATCGTAGTAAATAAATTAAGCACTTAAGTATTCAAGGAATTTTGTTATAGAGTACGTGGTGGAGGGGTAGTCACAATTTAATGAAGGCAAAAATTAATTGCTCCGTTATAAAATACTTTATGGAGTTTACAAGGCAGGGAGTTTTAAGTTATTTAAGGCTAGCACAAGTTATAAATTATTTAAATTGTTCTGTTTTTTACGGGTTTTTGTTTTAATGATAAGAAAAATAATTATGTCTTAAAATTATTGCGAATAAGCTTCTTTTCTCGTTTAAAACATAGCCGTTAAATTGTTCATACATGAGTTGTGTTCTATGACAAATACATTTTACAATAACTCAGAATTCTATAAACTAAGATGTACTCGTAATGTCACGGTTGATCGCTTACATTTGAAATAAAACTTCAAAACTATTTTGAATTTTATACTTCATAGTCTATTTATGCAGTTTGTTCTCGATAATCCGCTTGTATGAATCTAAAAGAATATCCGAATACAAAACGTTCTGTTAATTAAAAATCTGGTGTTAAAAATTTACCGACTTTCTCTTGTCAATGTAAATAACGAATAAATCTGGTGTGAAATACTCAAACGACTTTCTCTTGACAATACAAAATAATGAACAATACAACCTAACATTAGAAATAAACAAAAAAAACTAACCTCAAAAACATACCTCATTTCAATTATGAGTGAATTATGCAAAATAAAAATCTTTAGTTTTTCTTAATAATACGGACTATCACTCTTCAGTGCTAAAACTAGGCTCTGTAGAGAGAAATTCTCGAAAAAAAAGTTCAAGATATTTTAATTTCCTATAAATTTGATTACATACACTGTTGTAAAACGCTTATTAGGGCCGAAATCTTAAAAAAATCCTATTTTTTACAGGTTTTCACGGAAAAAAACAGAAAATCACTAATTACCGTTAAGCTAAGCATCATAAAAATAAATGTGTGAAATAAAAGTTGTAGATTTTTAAATTTTCTACAACTTTAACTATAATATACACGTTTGCGCTAAAATGCATATTAAGGCCGCAATCTATAACAGACCATTTTTTTCTACGAAAGCACAGCCTTCCCAAGAGTTTCAGAAGACGTCACGTCTACCCTATACTGTAGAGTATACAAAATATAGAAAATATGGCGATTTTTACAAAACCGTTGAAGCCGTTTTTTAAAAAAATTAAAAAAACGAAAAATATAATAGCAAGAGAAAGTATTAAAAATCTGGTGTTAAACATTTTACCGACCTTCTCATGTCAACATAAATAATGAAAAATATTATCTATGTTTAATCATGAGAAAACAATGTAAAATGTGAAAAATATTACCTAATTTTAATCATGAGTGAATGATCAAAATGAAAATCAAACTCTTTAGAACTTAAAATACGGCAAATCACTAATTGACGCTAAACTAGGCTCTATTGTAAAACTACTTGAAATATAAGATGCAGATTTTTAAAATTTCCAATATTAATGCCGGCGTATAATATTTTTTTTTTTTTTTTTAACAGTAAGAATTATTTACAAACAGTTTAACAAAAACTTTCAGTAAATGTGTTGATGATGAATAAAACTTGAAGAAGACAGCACTCAGCAGCGTTGCTTCCATGTCATCGTTTGGTTATAGTTGATGAAGGGTTTCTTCTTGGTCCTGGTGACGTACAATTTTTTTTTTTTTATACGGATAAAGTGAATGAAGGTGTGAAAAGGAGCGAATGAAGACGTGATACTGATGATATGTGTAACTGATGATAGAAAATTTATTAGATGATTAATTTTAGATTAATGAGAGTTAGCAAGATTTAGATTATTAATAAATAAGAGTTGACAACCGCAATATAATTTTGTGTTTTTGATCTTAAAAGGATGGTTAAACATTTTAGATCAGGTGAAACGGAATGGAAGATCTAATATTCTCGCCTTCTTGAGTCTTTGATGTTCAATATTGTCATCGAGAAGATTTATAGCCAAATGATTGGAATGAGTGTCCAACTTGGTTAAATACTTTTCACTCCGACTGCTAATTTCTTCTCCCACCGTAGGTATGCCCAGGTCATGATGGAGTACTTCATTAGGCACATACCAAGGTGCACAGCATATAAGTCGAAGAAACTTCGATTAATATAGCACTTTTAATTTATATGCATCCCGCAGAACGTGTGTACTGCATACAGTACCTAAAAACAACATTAAAGAAAACAAACCCACCGGGTTGGTCTAGAGGTAAAGTCGTCGCCGTGAGTCAGCTGTTTAGCAAGTGATATTCGGAGACGCAGTTTCCTGGTTCAAATCCTAGTAAAGGTAGTTACGTTTATACGGATTTGAATGCTAGACAGTGGTTACCGGTGTACTTTGATGGTTGGGGTTCAATTAACCATACTCTCTCAGGAATGGTCGACCTGAGTCTGTACAAGACTACACCTCATTTACACGTCATACACATCATCCTCATCTCATTGGGTCATGGGGTTGCTTATTGTTCTGAATTGAACAGATTGCAACGTACACAAATTAGGGATTACAAAAAAAACAACTGATATAAATTTAGATATGTCATAGTTGTTACTGACAGTGTGATAATGTTTAAAAAAAGAAGTGTTTTATTTAAAATATAAAAAATAAATTTGCTTGAGACAACATTAATTAATTTTGAAGAAATATACAAGAACTGTCTTCTAAAGACGGTAAAATCTGAATAGTATATTTGAAAAGTGGTGGTAGTGGGTCACAGGTTATTACAAGCCTAATATGATTCGCGGACACTGAACAAATTTTTATTCTAATTCATAAACGAAACAAGATTTTTAATATAAGAAACAGAACTATTGTTTCTGGCCAGAAACTAGTAGATCGAGTGTAAAAGTTTTAACACGCCAGCTGCCTGTTATGGGCATATAGATATATAAATCTCTTTTTTTTGGCTTCAACTCTATTTTTATTTACAACTGTACAATTTTTTAAAGCACAACTAGTAAATGAGATGGAATGAATGAGGAATGACGGGAATATGAATCGATCCAGTGGCCGATTTCGGCGTGAAATGTTTCAAGGAATGTGGTGCCAACTTTTTATGATAATGATTTATAAACTATGCTGGATGGTTTTTTTTATTATAAAATGATTTTCCATATTTGAACATTCTAGGATGTGTCTTTCCTGCGTGGGGATAAATCCCCGAGCTTACAACTGCAAATGTGATTTGCAGAGGATAGTCTCAGCCGCACAATCTGTGAACAGACGCTGACCACTAAACCGCTTGATACAAGACAGACGCTAGTGGATTTCTATTGAATCATTTTGGTCCGCGGACAACTTCAGAAGGAAAAGAATATCATTCCTAGGACACCTACTCAGAACAGAAAACTCCAGACTTGTGAACCGGTGATCAGCCATTTTTGGGATAAGGTGTCGAGACCTAAGTGGCTGAAAAATGTACAGCAAGATATGGAGGAACTTAAGATCACTAAACAGGACCTACTAACGAAATCAACAGAGTACGACCGACTGGTCAAGGCTAACATGATAACATTTGCGCCAAGACCCAGGAGAGTATACTACAAGGTGTTTACCGATGAAGACCGGAGACAAAGATCAGAGCGTCTTAAGAAAGTGTGGGCCAAACGAAGGGAAGGCGGTCTGAAGAGAGGGTGCTTCTTAAAGAAACCCAACCCTAGAACAAACCTGAATTTGAGCTGAAGTGATCCTATGGGGTCTCAAAAGTTAAAAAAAAAAATGATTTTCTTTTTTGATTTTTTTTATGAAATGAAATAGGCATGATACGTTAAATTGAAATGCTTTTTTTATGGTGGTCGGAGAATATCATTCCACCTTCGTTTCAGTCGTCTGTTAACATGGAGATCGTTAGTTGAAAGAGATTGGACATTTGGATTTATGTGGTCAATTGTCTTTGTGTGTAATAAGTTGTATGTTGCGTTTATAATATCTCGAACCGTTGGTATTTTCAGGTCTTTGTGAAGGGTATGATTGGTTGCGTAAAAAGGAGCGTTTGTTATTGCTTTAAGTGCTTTTTACTGGTGTCTTTGAAGATATTCAGTGTTATATTGTGACAGGCTCCAAAAATTGGTCCACCATATAGCGAAATTGCCTATATGGTGGTATACAGGTACGATAAAAATACAAAACACATAAAAAAACTTTTTTTGCATACTGTACATGTTTTTAATAACTTTATCTAGTGGTTCCCATAAGAATTAAGTCGTTTTTTAAAATATTATGTTACGTATGTAAATATTATCTGATTGCTAATAAAACTATTCAATGGAAAAATGCTAATAAATATTCTTAAGGTAATTAACACATTAAAATATTTCTAGATGCCATTGTTAACTCTAAGAACGTTATTCTCGAAAACAACTAAAAGACTATTAAGAAGCTAGTGATTTCTGACTGTGATAAAATACAAGTAACAGTTCACAGCAGGGATGATTTTTAGGGTAGCTTTGTACTCCATGGGGAAGTAGATTTTTCGAGAGCAAAGATGAGTGGAGTTTCTACGACACGTGCCCTTAATGGATGGACACTTTCTCTTAGTTCAGCCCCCTGCCATGTTTCTTCTTAGCTATATAATTGCCGGAAGTTCACATTTGTCCTTTTTACAAGATGTGCTGTCCTTCTTTTACAAGACTATAAATTCTTTTCGTCTGTTTTTTTGTCTTTCTAACACTAACTTGTAATGGATCTTTGTCAAAAGGACCACTATTTAGTAATTACGTTTTAAGTGAAATATTTCGTCCTGTTGGTTTATAAACAACCTACTTCCTAGTAATAAAGAAAATAACGCTATAAATTCATTTATATTACGGTGGTTTATAAATCAGAATAATTTAGTTGTATAGTTCTAAAGAATTATCTTACACAATTACCTTTTCTAACAATCCCTTAAATGTTATATTTAAGGCAACCCGGGATCCAATAAAAAAAGTACAACTTTTAAATTGTGTTTTTTAAATCGCCATGTATTTTTCTTTAAAATTATATATAATATGTAAGTACTTGTAATTTCCTTTTATAAATAAAACATAATTTTATGCTGGTTTGATGTTTTTGTGGAGTTTAAGAATGATTTGCCAAGGTCATTATATTATATTTAGTTTAACTGGAGCAATGCAACCTTTTATTTCTTTAGACAAGACCAAGATGACGGACTTCACAGGTACTGGTCATCTCGAAAGAAAGCAGTTCTGAAAGGCAAGACCTTACAACATAAACCTATGAATTCGTTTATTTACTTGGGATGTGACGTATCTCATGTGCAATCATAATACGTGGAAATCGAATTGGAAACGTTTCTAAGCCTAATATACACTTTGAGGAAAACTTAGTTGATAAAGTACGGATAGAATGTTGTAAAATGCCATCACACCCTGGTTCTATCTGTTCTACTGTAAGGTTCAGAGTATTTGACCCTGACTGCTCATCAGATATCTAGAATAAAGGCAGCTGAGATGAGATTGTTCAGAAGTTTAACAGGGTATCGTTTGCTAGACCATGAACGAAATGAGGTTTTTGGCAGAACTTGGTGTGCCATATGTGGTAACAACTATTCGAATAAACAGGTAAAAAGTATAGTATTTGAGAATGCCAGACGATCGAACAACGTAGCAAATGTTTACTTCCAAGCAAACTGGACAACGTGGTATTGGACGATTTCTGAAGAGATGGGCATCCCAACTTCTTCATGTTCCAAGAAGACCAAAAAGTTTGAAGATGGAACAGGCAAAGAGGCCTAATCCGTATTTTTCATGATGATGATTATTATTTGTTACCTAATTTCCCATTAAAATAGCTCTTTCATACAAAAACAATTGTTGTTTAGGTCAACAACCGAAAGGCTGGTTTGAACCTCTAGAGGTTTTACTAAATAAGACGAAAAGTGAGGTGGTTTACCTTCGGCTTCCTCACTGAGCACAAAAATAGCCTATGATACAGGCTATGATCAGATGATAATAATATCATCAGATGATGATAAGATACAGAACTATTTTTTGTAGCCCTGGAACTAGCAGATCGCGAGCAAATAATGTAATACTCCACCTGCCGCTTATGGGCGTACACACAAAAACAAATATTTTTCTTATATTACTCCAAAATGATTTATCATGTATAACGAAAGTTCAGGAATGTTAGGTTGAAACGAAATGTTCCTTCTTCAATTACTTTTTAAAATAACAATAAACTGCTTATTTATTTTCTGTAAGGATAAATAGTAAATCAAGGAGTATCAAGGAATAAATCAAGGAGTATATTATTAGTAGTATTAAGTCTCTTTGGTATTTACATGTCGTTTATTTAAAATCTTGTATTACAATTTAGTTGTGGTAGTTTTCCTAAACGACTGATTATCTTGTCAAGAATCAAGATTGACAATAGAGCTAAAGTACTATACTACCTTTAATCAGGGTCCAGTCTGAGGATTCGTACAGTAAAGATTACGAAAGGTAGTTTCAATATTTTATATACAAGAGACAGACATTTAGAGGGGAGGAAATTGTATATAGTACGTGAGGGTGTCACCCCCTTATAGCGTACAACATCCAGTAGACCCCTTCTTATAGTCTATATATCTGAACCCGTCTAAAAAACGTTACTCTTCGTCTTACTATGTATAAATCCCTTAACTTTCCCCCTTCACCACTACCTTTTCACCTCTCCTTCTTATTATAGGAGGAAGAAGTTACCGGGAATCACGTGACTTCAATGTTTATGGACCTACTTCAACCCTCAAGTGTTTCTTCTATTCACCACCTCCCCTTGTCCATCTTCTGGCATTGCTTCGACCGAAAAAATCTCCATAATTCTTTTCTTTATGAATATAATACCCAACGATTTATCTTCATTTTTTCATTATTATACAAAACATGTTTTGTCATTTTCTTTTATTTACTCTCTCTTAGAAAATTTATTATATTAAACCTCAAATATATTTTATTAGTTGAATTTGTTTATTTTCAATACATAATATAGTTATTTATTACTCGGTATGAATTAATTAGAAACAATAAACAACTTTGTATTTGATATGTTCACCTAATTATATATTTTTCAAATTGTACAAAAATTTCTGCTCATAACTGCCAGGTGGAGTGTCAAATTATTTACACTCAATCTGTTCGTTGCCAGGCTAAAATAAATAGTTTTGTTTCTTATCTAATGGTCAGCCAATTAAATGACTGAATAATTTAAGAAAAGAAAAGGTAGAGGTGTAAAACACACTAATCAGAGTCTCCTCTGAAAGTAATGAATTTAATTATACAGCCAGACCCTGTGGTGAATGAAGTGATGGTGTCATTGACGAGTGGTAAATATGTGCTTTTCAGAGGGCTCGGCATGCTGATAAGCGTACTTTTCAACTCAGTAAAGAAGGCAATTATAAACCACTTAACTCCTCGTTTTACTTAGTAAAACCTCTAGAGGTTCAAAACAGCCTTTCGGCTGATGACCTAAACAACACAACAAAAATTTATAAATTGTGAATTCATAATTAACAAAACAATGAAACAGAAAATTAGGCAGAAAAATGATCGATAGAACGTGGAGATTCAGTAGTGGAAGACATGCTTGGGAAGGAAAAGTAGAAGTCATTTACAAATTCGTTGAATAGCTTAAAACCGGTGTAATGAGACAATTTAATGCACACCTGGTGTTGTTTACATTAAAGTCTATTTAAATAAATATGAATAATTCCAGCTGATTAAGATAAATATTTTAAAAAAAATATTTAATTTTCATTAACAAAATATGGTTACTAGGCAACTAAGAAGAAGAAAAGACTTTTGTAAATTTTTTTAATGGGACGTAGAACCTGAAGGGAAGAACATGTTTTAATAATTAAGCGTCCCATTTAGTTTTTTTCATTATGTTGTTCATACATTTACTTTTTAAAAATAATAATAAAATGCACATAAGAAGATAAATAGTTTATCCAGCAATGTTCATGCTTATAAAAGAGATAATTCATCCCATTTGTAATCATAACGATAAATTTTCAATGGCAGATGTATGAAAACATTGATGGAGATATTCATCTAATAAAATAGTTAAAAGAAATACTTGAATTGTTAAAGTTTGTGAAAACAGATAAATTAAGATACGTATCAAATTAAAATATTGAAATATTAACTCATTAATAATTATAAATGTATTTATGTTATAACGAACAATGTTGTCATTAGATTTTATCATTCAAACCAAATAAAATCAGCAAATTGAATTTTACAGTATTAAGAACTGCAGTATTATTTTAAAAAATTGTGCTTAAATAATGAAACTTGTGTTTATAATCATGAAAATATATTAAATAAATAAAAATCATAATGTATTAATGTGAATGATGTTTTATTGAATGAAATAAGGGACAAGTTAAATGGAGAAATAATAAAATCGAACTTGAGAACTGATACAACACCAATAAAGAATGCAATATTAATAAATTATATTACAAATTCGGCTAACTTCTCGTGGGGATACCTAGAGGAGTAATTTAATTTACTACAAATTTGTCATACTCTTGTGGGGATAAAATAATTATACTACACCGGGAAGAAACAGAGCAGGATGTGAAAATTGTGGAGGGAAGCAGATGCTTCCTACATCAAATACTGGGTGATGACAAGGAGCTGAAGAACAATTTTATAAATTATTGTAATTGTGAAAATTTATTTCAAATTCAGTTTAACTTATATCCCCTACTGTTAACATTATAATACCGATTATAATACCGATTGGGGGTAGCCCCTACTGTTAACATTTTTGAAAATCTAATTACCATTAAAAAAATATATATATATTAAAATTTTCAATAATATTATATAGACATAAATAAGTTACTCAAGATATTTGTACATAAACAATCCTGAACGAATATTTTAGGTTATATATTACTTTAAAATTTCTTACACATTTGTATGATCCTTAGTAGTACCGTAAAACTAGAAAAGCAGTAGAAAACTAATTTACCTGAAACAGAGAAAATAAAAAAAAATATTAGTTCTTATTTTCTCATATTGTGGACCACAATTTATTATACATAAGTGTTTGAAATAAGCATTTCACGTAAACACTGTTTCAGTAACTTTTGCATTATTCACATGATCGAGTGAGTGCCAGCAACCCAGTTTAAATGTAGATTAGTGATATCATTCAAAACATTGAAGCACAAAAATAAAATCACTATGCTTGACAAATATGCTGTAAAAATTTGATTAATAAATATTTGGTACTTTTGAGAAAATTGTACTTAAAACAGTTGGAACCCTCATTTAAATATCATTGGACAGTTTTAAGGCCGGTTCCCCTGTGCTGACATAAAAATGTAGGTATTGTAGTAAATGGTTTTGTACAAATCAATTTGTATAAATTTAAAGATAAGTTTCACAGATTTCTATAGAATACATATAAATAAAATCGGTATTTTGTAATGCTTACGAAAGATACAGGTAAAGTTAAAACGGTTTATCGTACCATTCCTTTTCACTCTTTTGCCAATATGAATATATAGGAAGGAAAGTAATGTTTTCATGTCGATTTTTCGAAATCGAGTTTTTAGCGATTGGTATATGTATGTGTGTGAACAAAAAATCTCAAGAACGGAACATCGTTCGAAGTTGAAACTTTTAACTTACGTCAGGTACTACAAGAAGACCCAACACCAACATTTTTATCAAAATCGGCCATACGGATGTAGTAATTTATTCGTGTAATTTTTTACTTATTTTCGATTTCCTCAAAAACGGCTAATACGATTTTTTGGAAATCGGCTCATTTACTATATTTTATACGTTCTACAGGATAGGGTAGACACTATGTCTGCGGAAATTCTTGGGAAGGCTGTGCTCTCGTAGAAAAAAATGTTAGTTTTTTTTTAGATTGTGGCATTGTAAGCATTGTAAGCATTTAAAAGCAAAAGTGTATGTAATCAAAGTTGTAGAAAATTTAAAAACCTCAATGTTCTATTCTAAACATTTTTTTTGAATAACTCTTAGTTTTGCGGTAAATTGAGATTTTATTAGTTTTTTCATGAAAATCTGTAAACTGGAATTTTTAAGAATGCGGCCTTAGTATCCATTTTACGGCAAAAGTTTAATATAATAAAATTTATAGGAAATTAACATAAATACAACTTTTATTGTAAGCATTTTCTCTACAGAGCCTAGTTTAGCGTTAAAGAGTGATTTTCCGTATTAATAAGCCAAACTAAGGTTAGTTTTCCGCCTGCCGCATTGGCGTAGTTGGTAACGTGCTCGCCTCTCATCATGCGGTCTTAGGTTCGAATACCACACAGGCACGGCATATTTTTATAGTTACAAAAATCATTTTATCCTGCACAGTTATAACCCAACCGTCTTTAATGACCACTGTAGTTGATGCGACGTTAAATAAACAAAAAAAAGGTTACTTTTCATTTTGCATCATTCTCTCTTTAAAATAAGGTTATGAAGCACAAAATTATACACATTGCAACAGGCCACTTTCAATCAAACACATCTTCACAGACTGCCAAACTACACAATCCACACGAACACTATTTAAAATTAACAATATTTTAGCACTCATTTGGTAGACAAAGTAGCGGTTGAAAACAAAATAAATTTTATGAAATTTCAGATTTGATATACGAGTAATTGTAAAATAATGTACGTATGTTCTTTTTCATTGCGTCATTCTATTTTTAATTTTTATGTCGTCTAAATTTTCATGGAACATAAATAATTTTTTATTCTGTTTTTATTGATGACCTACAGGTATGTGTTTGTTATATATTTTGTGTCTTCTTTGAAAAATTTGTACTTCGTGTATTTATATAAAACGAGGTCGCTAATGACCTTGTAGTCGATGCTTCAATAAATAAATAAAATAAGGTTACGTTTTTAAGGTTTGTTTTTTACTTATTTCTATTGTTTTATTACTAATGTTAGGTTATATCGTTCATTATTTGCATTGGCAAGATATTGTCGTGAGAGTGTTTCACACCAATTTATCTTAATTTTTAATTTGATATAACTGAAAGAGAAATATAAAGGAAAAGGGAGAGAATTATTGAAGGGGAGCATATCCTATTCCATACGTCTTCATTATCCCATCACTTAAATAGAGAACATTCCTCTTTTCCACTGCATACTATATTTCCACCTTAAGGGGAAACACCTGATATAGGTATATTAGAAAGCACAAAGCATAAGTGTGATTTAGATATTTGAGAATAACCTATCCACTTGAATGTGTATGAAATTACCTTGACTCATGTTTGTCTAAACGTGGGTACCACTTGTTCAACCTCTACTACAAATAATATTAATTAATAACACTTAAAATTAATTAACATCGTTAATTAATAATTTCGTTCTTGTAATATACAGTAAATAATTGATTGAGTTAATGGAAAATTATGTATAACCATTTAAATTTAAAGGGATAAAGGTTTTTTTAGGTTGTTTGTTCTCAACTCCCACTGAACTGATCTAGGTCAACCTTTTTACTTCTCTTTCTTGCCTATATTGATTGCGTTACGCCAAAAAAGGCAATCTATTTTACGCTTTCAAGGTCACAACGGAAAAGGGCAGATATGAATGTATGATTTGGGCCAGTCTGCATACTGCTTAAATCAAAAAGGCCAAACTGCAATCCCACTTAGGGCTAAGCTGCTCGACAAGCTTGGTTTAACGGGCGTATCTGTCATTTTTTAATAGCTGTTACGTTTATTTTACAGCTAATTGCAAATTGTGGTTTTCCTTATGTGATACTAACATAAGAACTCTTTCGTTCTTGTGATTGGTACTTTCAGAACCGGTCCATCTATTTTTAATGCTTCATAAAAACACAAACATCTGAACACTGTAGATTGATGACTAAACTTATGTACTGTGTTGGTTTTTTTTTACTGCTTACATAAACGTTCTGTGTATCTTATTCTATAATAGAAAAATTTAAATTTAAATCAAAAACAAGAGACATGATTGATTTATAAAAAATAATTTAATATTAAAAAATATTTAGAACGGAATAAAATATCGGGATTCATACCCAAACAGACATAAGTGCAACGTGTTTAATTTATGAATCTTGCAAATTCCAAGCCCTTCCCTGCAAGCAGTGGCGTATGTAAAGAATATATAGGAAAGAAAACATCGTTTTAATGTCATGTTTTAGAATTCGAGTTTTCACCGGATCTACACGTTTTCAGACCCCCTGAACCAAAAACATATTTTTATTGGTCTGTGTGTGAGTGTGTGAACAAAATATCCCAAAAACGGAACATCGTATGAAATTGAAACTTGAAACTTAAGTTAGATACTACTAGAGGACCCGACACGAACATTGTCATTAGAATTGGTCAACCGGAAGTAGTAATTTATTCTGTAATTTTTCATTTTTGCGATTTTCTTAAAACAGGCTTCTATGATTTTTTCTTAAATCGCCAAATTTACTAAAATTTTTTATGCTCTACAAGGTAGTTTAGGTGCCTTGTCTGCTGAAATTCTTGGGGAGGCTCTCGTAAAAAAATGTTTTTCTTAAGATTGCGGCGTTAATATGCATTTTACCGAAAAAAATGTATATAGTAGGTCTAATCGAAGTTGTAGAAAATTTAAAATCTTACAACTTTTATTATAAACATTTTTTTTTTGTATAATGCTTAGTTTAGCGGTAATTAGCGAACTTCTGGTTTTTAGGAAAATCTGTAAAAATTGGATTTTTAATATTTCGGCCTTATTCACAAATGGAAGTCTACCGCAAACTTTTCCTTTTAGTTCCATAATATATTGTTTCATTTAACAGAATAATTAGTAAAATATTGTGACAATATCGAAGACGATTATGGTTCAAGAAATTTCTAGTACTTCATTCATAAAATGGTAAAGAGTAGATAATAGAGTGAAAAAGTAACAATAGGGTTGGCTATAAAGGGATGCCTATTCATGAAAGTTGTTTGAAAGGACTGCGCTATTGTATATGATAAGGTCTTTGTTGTACAACTATTTATGAAGGGTCGGTTGATTACCTGTTTACATTAAATAAGACTTCTCTAGAAAGGACTTTTGTATCGAATTTCGGTGTCTTTCGGGAAGATTCTTTGAACCGCTTATATAAATAGAACCCCGAGCGCGGTCAGTTAGTTAGTGTATCCGTTTGATCTCTGACGAGTGTTTATTGAATGGCTAACGGTGCGTAGTACAGGTTACGTATCCGAGCGTTGTAGTGGTTAACTTTTGTTATATTACCTTGTGTATGTGCATTATATTCACTTTTTGTGTATAATTATTGTAAGTAGTACTAAGTAAATTATTTAAGTTATTTATTGTATTACTTCATTATAATTAGTTTATTATTTATTTTGTAAATCTTTTAGTTGTAATACATATTTGTAATTGTAAACTTTAGTGTATTAGTTATTTTATTACCTAGATCCCGAAACGAACCTTAGCGATAAGTGTCACAATATAATGGAGACTGAGTAGTTGTCAATAATGTACAGTTACTGATAGAAATAATTATGTTTAGAGCTATGTTTTTATGATACTTTAAATACACCTTAATAAACCATTTCTTACCAGTCCTCCTCCTGGTGTAGCGGTAACGGCTAAGGCTGGGATCGTTGCATTCAGTTTTGCTTCCAGTGGATCTGGGTTCGAATCCTAAATCAAACTACAACTTTTTTGTACGCTCATTTTAAATTTTATTTGTTTACTCTTAACCTTTTTACTCGTTTTATTGATTTATTAAATTATTTCTTATTTCTTCATTAATTTCAATTAAATACAGTATATCGGTTCGATATTTTAAACTATCAGTTTCATATTTCTTTTACAATCACGAAAGTATACCATAATTGCTTTATTTTAGTTCCACAACACATTGTTTCACTTAACTCAATAGTCAAGTAATATAATGAACACACTGAGTAGTTGTCAACAATGTACAGTTTCCGATTGAAAAAATGGACCGTTTAGAACTACTTTTATGACACTTTAAATACACCTTAATAAACCATTTCTTACCAGTCCTCCTCCTGGTGTAGCGGTAACGGCTAAGGCTGTGATCGTTGCATTCAGTTTTGCTTCCAGTGGATCTGGGTTCGAATCCTAAATCAAACTACAACTTTTTTGTACGCTCATTTTTTTTTTTTTTTAACTTTAATAACTTTATTTGCAACTATATACTACGATACAACGAGCAAATTAGATGACAGTAAACAAAGGATGACAAGGAAAAAAAATAAAAAAATAAAAATAAATAAATGAAAAAGAACAGTGATACCCATTGGTATATGTTCTATGAAATACAGTTCATGATACATGAATGATAAATAACAACATAAGAAAAAAAGAAGAAAGAAAAATAAAATAAATCACTTTATAGAAGATCTCTGGCCCATTGACGTTTCAACCTGCGCTGCGGATTTCTTGGTAGTGATGCATCCGATAGTTTGGTGATTAATTCGTTGGGGTGATCATGCAATTTTCTGTGAAAAACACTGTAGCTGGACTTAACTACTTCACTTATGAACGGAATATTAAGGTCGTCATGTAGAATTTTGTTGTTGACATAAAAAGGTGCGCAGGTGATTAAACGTAGGCATTTTGACTGAAAGGCTTGTAATATACTTGGGTATATGACGTGTTGACATTACCAGTTTCATTCAAAATACACACAGCCTAAACTTAAACAATTCACATCACCCACGAAAATATGATCAACATACAAAAAAAAATCATTCGTAAGGTCCGTGGTGCGTGATTCGTAAATCACCTCGTGGTGGTTCGCATTTGGTGACCACTGCAATACGGGTTTATACTAAGCGAAAATGGATGGAAATAAAATAAAACTCTGTAAATATTATACAGAAATTGCCAAAAAAATATCCACCAATTCGTCATGGTCTTTAAATGTTACTTGTAGTAGAGTTAACCAATGTAGATTTTTTAATTTATTTTCCTGAAGTAAATTTAATACAGTGGAAAGTTCTAAGAAAATAATATTTCTTGCAGCCATCAATACAAGTGAAATTACGCACGCCAAGATGAAGTTTATTATTTATTAAATTTTGTTTTCTAAAATAAAATAAGCGCGTTTTCGTAAAACAGGTGCATTATTTTAGAAAAAAACCCTTATGATTTATAAGGGTGTGTCAACTCACAAAGAACACAGTTTAAGCATTACTTAGTGTTTTTTCATCCTATTAAATAGCATCAGCAGGTAACAATGCTCATTTGTACTTCACCATTGTCTCATTATTTCATTTTCAGACACGTACCTGTTTTTACCCCTCTAACAATTCTTGCTTTATTTCTTTCTTTCATAGCATAGTCACGAAAACGTCCATCCCTACGGAAAGAGATTATTTACGACCTGATTTCCTCGCATTTTTCCCTTCAAACCCCACGCGACGTCGAAATCTTATTTCATCGTTTTTTAACTGTAATAAAATTTATTACAACTACAACACATTATAAAGAAATATTTATCCAATAATTTTATATAATTTTTTTATTATTTTTCAAGTGGTTTTCTAAGTAGATATAATTAGTAAGTGATAAATTGCTCAAATAATTCTACTTACTGTATTTCTTCGAGTAGACTTTGGCAAAAGCTATTTTAGACACTAATGTAAACTGGTGAAAAAAATAAATGAATACTATTGTACAGCACAATTTTCTCCTGGTCTAATAAGGTATTTTACAAAAAACGCAGGTTAGCATTTCACTCTAGTATATTTCAGAATACCTAAGTCAAAATTTTCGAGTTTTTTTAACGAGTGGCTTATCTTTAAAAATATAAGTAACTTATACATTTTATATTAAAGAGGACAGGCCACTGAACAAATAATATTTTTTTATATTGTTTTTATTTTATTGAAATGCAGTAAATTACCAGTTTTTAAATTTTTGAAAAGTTAAAATTTTTAATTTATTTTTATTTATTTTTAATTTTTATTTTTAATTTTATTTTTATTTATTTTATTTATTTCATAGAACATATACCAATGGGTATCACTGTTCTTTTTCATTTATTTATTTTTATTTTATTTTTTTTTCCTTGTCATCCTTTGTTTACTGTCATCTAATTTGCTCGTTGTATCTTCGTATATAGTTGCAAATAAAGTTATTAAAGTTTAAAAAAAAAAAAAAAAAAAAAAAAAAAAATTTATGGGTTTTTTGAAATGACCGATTCAAAGAGGAAGAAAGATGAAGTCGTGTGAGTTTCACGAAAGATGTTTTATTAAATTGCTGTTGTATGTTTCCCATGTTTTGTCACTACGAATTTTTAAAAACTACCCGGAGTTATTGCTTAACAAATACAATAATGTATTATTAAAATATTAACTTCTTTTTTCGAAAATTAATTCTGTGTGCTTTTCTTTTTAGTACAATAGAAAAGCCGCCATAGAATACAATATTACAAAATGAATACTTCCACTAGAATGACACCTGAAAAAACTACATTAACGTTCTAACGAATAAAACAAACATAAAAAATCGGTGTCAGTTCATCAGGTAAGATAGCAGGTAAACTTAAAAAAGAAAAATACAAAAATAAATAACATGGTATAAACTTAACAATAGTTTAGAATACATTTCAAACGTACTGACTTAATAGACCATTAATGCGCTGTGTTATTCTTAAACGAATAATTGACTCATTCAAAATAAAAGTAAAAAATACTATATATCCTTTTATATTATTCGGTTTATTATTTATAGCACTATTAATCTCACATCTCCGTCGACCACCCATAATAGATATCATAGACAAGGTTCTATTCTATTTGATTCCCCCAACTAGACAACGCTACCTGAAGTAATACACTAATAGAATAGAAAAATCTCACTCACATAAACCAACCAGCGTTGTCTGTTTAAATTTAATAGATATATAGAATAAACCTTAGCTATTTCTATAAATCTAGTGCATACATTTTACATTATATTTCATTTTACTTTATCTATTTTTCATAATTCTGTTTTCAGCTACCCATATTTTTCTGGTTTATATTTCCTAAATATAATTTATAACTTTCTTTTGTAATTTGAATAAATTATTTTCACTTTCGATTTATATTGTGTGTGTGTGTGTGGGTCAGATAAGAAACGAAGTAACATCGTTAATTTAAATTACTGTAGTACGTACGTCGTTATGGTAAGATTTTTTAATCAATAAACTTTTACGTCGTATGGTTAGTCCATTTGACCCGTTTAGATTTTCAATAGAGACTTAATTGGAGTAAATACTTGGTAAGTTAATTTAAAATGTTTTGTTTTGTTTAGGTCATCATCCGAAAGGCTGGTTTGAACTTGTAGAGGTTTTACTAAGTAAAACGAGGAATGAGGTGGTTTACTTTTGCCTTCCTCACTGAATGGAAAAGTATGCTTTTATACAAAGTATGCTTTTTTTGTATGCTTTTTTTGAAAAGTATACTCTGATTAGTGTCTTTAACACCTCTACCTCTTCTGTTCTTAAATGATTCAGTCTCTTAATTGGCTGACCATGTGATAAGAAACAGAACTAATTATTTTAGCCCTGAAACGAACAGATTAAGTGTAAATCATACATAAAATTAATAGTTATGTTTCTTATCTCATGGACAGAATAAACAGAGGTGTAAAATACACTAGTTAGAGTTATCTCCTTTGAGAGAAATGAATTTCATTAAAGATCCAGACCCTGTGGTGAATGAAATGAAAGTGTCATTAGTAGAATGAAAAGTAGATGCTTTACAGAGCGCCTGGGATGCTTATAAGCATACTTTTTCACTTAGTGAGGAAGGCAATTGTAAACCACGTACTCCTAGTTTTACATAGTAAAGCCTTTAGAGGTTCAGACCAGCCTTTCGGCTGATGACCTGAACAATAATTTGGAAGATGAGAAATTAAACGAAGCTATTAAAAAAATAATAAATTTAAAATTTTTAATAAATATTGAATAGAATTTATAATGACGATATATTTAAATACAAGCAATCTGCAAAAGTTACATTATCAAATACTAAAATTATTATACTTTACTACATAAATCATAATTAAGATTTAATTATAACCCTATATTTAAGTTCATTTATAAATTCCAAACTGAATGTGAATGATCTCTTTCATTATATTTTTATTATTAATATTTAATAATAGAAAATAAATTCGTGGTCGGACACAGTTCGGATGGTAATATATTTTGGAATATTATTTAAAACACTGATAATATATGCAATGATTTAGTTTTATACTCATCTCTTTTGAAACAAGATAAGTTCTATTTAATCTTCCTGCTGTCCAAAATATTAATAGTAAAAAAAATTAATGGTTAAATTTCTTTGTAGTGACATTCTGTAAACATCAATTTAATAGTTTTGTTGGAAGAAGTCCTAGCAGACGTGGGCGGCTTAAAAATACAATAGTGAACATAATCTCTTGTTGAAATAGAAATCGTTCATATTTTATACTAAAAAGTTCAACAAGAACGCCTATTAAAATTTAATAAATATTTAAATTTTCGGATGAAATTTTTAAAAACTTTTATCAATGGTTAAAATTACAATCTGTTCTTTATGCATAAATTTGTAAAAGTAAAGTTAATTGTGTTCAAATAATTAAGTCAAACACTTCGAATCTATTAAGTCTTATAAAAGTACAGTAGCTGTTGTCCAGTAAGTTTATCGCGAAATGATTCATGCGAAAATTCAGTCTTTGTTCCCGTGCTCTGCTAAATCTTTTAATTTCTTGTCTGATTGAAGTCCTATGTCGTTATAAATATATCTGTTTCGTATGAACCATAGTATCTCATAAGAGCCGTTCGTAAACTTTTGGTCTGAAAACGTTCTATGATGTCAATATTATTTTTTGTTGTCCCCCAGATTTGTATTTCGTACATCTCAGACTTTAAAATATTGTCTTTTATAGAGTGTCCCAGTTAAACAAAACATATATTTTCTCACTTTTAAATCTAATTTTATTGTCTTCGTTTCGCCAAAATGTGTTTCTTCTACTTAAGTCGGCGTTCCAGATGAATCTTCCAGGTAGTTCACATTTTCTGACTGTGGCACAACCATGTGTCATAAAATGGGATTAGATTGGAATATCACGTGGACTGACTTAATTTCATTCACTTTAATGATCCACATCTGTACCTAATCATGTAAGGATGTACGAAAATCTTGTGAAAACCGTGAAGCTACAGTCGGATCTTTAATCACAGCCAGAACAGCCGTATCATCAACAAAGTTTTTTTGACACATTCAATTAAAATTTAGTATCCTGTTATTAAATTAATACAACAATTTCTAAATGTGAAGCTAATGTTCCAAAACTTGATTTACTTGAAGGAGCGTGCAGTCATTACCACAGTCCTACAGTTGGCCAAGAAGATCTCTTGGCCAGAGGCGCTTCAAACGTCTGCGCTGAGTACCCGGTATCGCCCTAGTGTACATATTTTGTATGAGAGGGTTGTCATGTAATTCAAATTTGTCACGCAACGTCTTGTATAGTTGTTTCGCGACATCAATTACGTGTGGGATTTGTAAGTCTTTATGCAACATTGAGTTTGTGATGTAAAAGCGGCAATGCGTTATCGTTCGTACAATCTTGTTCTGAATCGCTTGTATGTGAAGGTTTAGCAGATCCCCAAAGTTGAAATCCATATGTCCAGATTGGCCTTAAGACTGTCTTGTAGATTGTTAATTTGTGACATGTTTAATGTAGAACGTCTATCGAGTACGCGTTTCAGTTGATAGAAGAGTGTTTTGAGTTTGTAGCGTGTGTATGTAACATGTGTGTTCCATGTAAGTTTTCTGTCCAAGTGTAAGCCTATGTAGCGTGTTTGAGAGTAGTGTGAGGTAGCGGAATATTATTAATGTAAACGGTTGGGCAGTTTTGTCGTCTAAGAGTAAACGTCGTTCAACAAAATTTAAAAAAAAATATATTTTCTCTAGTCAGTAAGTCAGACGTAAACAGAACATACAACACTTCGTTGAGGTATGCCAGATTGAGAATAATTTCAGAAACAATAATTGTAAATAACACAAGAGTTAGGTATGATTTTCTCTTCAAACTGAAAGGAAGACTATTTTATCAAAGAAATAATTAATCCGTAACCATTGTAGGCCTACTTCAATTTTATGTTAGTAGAATACTGTTGTTGCTGCCGAAAGTCAGGTTTGAAACTCTAGAGGCATTACTAAGTAACGCCTCTAGAGGTTCTATATGTTTGTCCAGTGAAATTTTCAGGTACAACCGATAAAAATTTACCTCAAGTTTTTCTGAAAATCAACTTTTTGTTAAATTTTTGATATTTTCGTTTACACCGTCATTTCTTTTAGAGTATGCAAGGGAATTTTGTAAGCGTGCCAGTTATGTGTCAAGAAGGCTAACGTAATATGTAAAGAAGAAATTCAATAATTATAAAATTGATCTCTGTTTACACTTGTACAACAGAAAACCGAAACAAATTTTATGGTTTCAATCAGTACGATTGGACAAAAAAATGAACGCCTCCATTTTTTCTATTACGTAAGTTCATTTGCAATACATTTTATGAATTAAAAAAAGAAAACTATTTTTGAAATGGTAGTATACACCCAGTTTCGCGCCTCTCCACCAACTCTCTTCTTTCCACATACAAATAGTATTTCTGACTCACAATACTTCAACGAATACTTTTTTAAGAAACAGAGTTTTGATTGAGCAATTATTTATTTTTTCAATTAAAATTATTATTCGCATTTATAAAATTAATTGATAACATCTACTTCCAAGAAATTAATAATTCTTTCAATTTTGTGACTGATTTATGATATTTAATATATTAATGTATTATATTAAAATATGTTTAAACTATTTGATTTAACAATTTAGTAATAAATAATTATTAATTTATATTATATATGACATGATGTTTTTATTATAATATTTACCTGGTCGGTACAGTTTTCTAATTGTCTGAACGCCAAATAAAACTTTAGTTTCAAAATATAACGAGGGATAGTATTTTAACCATATTTTATTGCTGATTACTTTGTCAAAATGTATTTGTTGTTATATTAAAATGTTGTGAATAGTGTATTAGAGATGTATTATAATTTATTACTTATTATGGTATGATGTAATTTAATGATCGTAAAGAAAAATATGTTTAAAAACCTCATCATTAAGTTTAGAATGAATTATGACTCGGTTTAGAAATTGGATTGTAAAGTTGTAAAGGACAGTTCATTTTGTCCGTCTATTATAACGTTATATTGCATCTTAAATAGGCAGTAACGTTGTTCAATGGGGAAATAGAACGTATCTTAGTCTTTTAAACTTCATAGTATTATGCCGTATTATAAACACACTGTTTTGTTTAAAGAAATTAAGGTTTTTAAAACCTTTGAATCTGTTGTATTAATTTCTACACACATAATTGCTCTTATAGATTAACTGAAATCACATTCAATAACAATAAAATTGCGATTACAAGAACGTTTAGTACCCCTTCAAATATTATTTACTTTCTAGTATTGTAGAGTACACTAATTTGTCCGCGTGATTAAATGGATCGTTTTCGTCGTGTCAGAAAAGTTGTGGGTATTCCTAACTTCTCGATGGAAGGTATTTTACGAAAGTGTTCTTCAAGAGGGTTAAAAAACCGTGGACCGATGCTTAAAAATTGGTTGTAAATGCAGGTGATTACTGGATAAAAATAGATGTTTAACTGCAAAAAATCCTTTTCATACGCGACGTATCTGATTGATGGTAGGACTTTTTAAAAAGGCTTACCTTTGACTTATGGCAAAAACAATTAGTGATTCTGTATCTATTCTTTCGGAGAAATCAAATGAATCGGTCATTTCAGAAAGCCCATACTTAAAAAAACTAACTTTTGGAAAAATTAAAAAACTTGTAATTCATTGATTTAATTCAAAAATATAAATTGTACAGAAGGCTGTCCCCTTTAATAAAAAATATACTAAAATATACTATTACTTTAAAATATACTATTGTCTTTTTAAAGACAAGCCACTTGTTTAAAAAAAATGAAAACTTAGACTTACAGTGTTTCTAAAATAAATTGGAGTAAAATATTAACTTACGTTGTTTTCTGTAAAATGCCTTGTTAGACCAGAATAAAATTGCCCTGTACAATAGTATTCATTTATTTATTTCAGTAGTTTACATTATGACTTAAAAAAACTTTCTGAATAAGAAAAATTGAAATTCTTAACTTTATGAAAGAAAAATGTTCATTTTCAGGGCTATTTAGGTTCTTCATCGTTGTCATATACAGTAGTTATACACCTTAAAAAGATTTTTGTATAGAATCCTTGTATAACCTCTTCCACTAGAAAGTAGAGCTTAAGTTTCAAAACAACATCCACTTTCATTTTTTAATTAGAAGAAAACACTTTATATACTTAAGGATAAGCCTTTTCTGAGTGTTAAATAAATATTACTTAAAGGAAGCCAGACTTATGTGATTTTTGTAGGAATGATGTGTTTACATTCAGTTAGTTTTAAAATGCTCTAAAGAAAAAATGTAAAATTTTGACTTATGGGCTTTTTGAAATGACTGATTCAAATGCTCAATTCCGACTGGTTTCTTGACTTCCGATCAAAACCGGAACTTCAAACACCATCCAGGCCCAGTAAATGTTTTTTTTAGATTACGTAATCTTTTTTTTTTACTATCTCTTGTAGTTTCTGACTTTCATGTTTTGATTTCCGGTCTAAACCTATACTTTACACCCAATTTTGGCACACGAATATTTTTTGTAAATTACGAATCATAAAACAGTTTGTTGCTATATCATGTACTCTCTGATCTATGTGTAAAGGGCAGACGGACAAAACAAAATTACAGATGACAATAATAAAAATTTCCACCAATGAGAATAGATGTTCTACTTTAGAACTATTTTAAACCATGGTTAAAATAGTTTTCGTTTATACTAAACTAATCAAATCACAAACAAGAAAAGAAATCACGAAATATATATTTTTTAAATAGTATTTAACGAAATAGCATTGTTTACCAAATTGCTGTTTATTAAAAATATGAAATTAAAAGTTTTTTCATTTCACAAGAAAGTTTAAGTTTTTATTGAGACCATTTTCTCGTATCTTCAGTTGTTTTGAATAAATATATGTATTCCTACAATACTCGTGAATAAAGTTTTCCAAGTTACCGCTTCATTGCTTGAAAAAGTATTATTGTTAAAGCAAGACACGTTTAATATGGTTACCATGGCAACGAAGACAGTACTATGACACTTATTACAACTCTTTTATTACTCTTTAACCTTAATTATCCGCAATTCGTTCTTTTGGCAATACTTTGCTAACTGCACTTCTACCTTCTTTCCTTTTCTTGATGCCAATTCACAGAATGTTTAACCTTATATTTACTTTCTTTATTTTTTTATTCTCGCTTTGTAACAGTTACTTTTTGTTATTCCTTTTTCTTTCTTGTGTGTTACCAGAAGTTTTATGATTTCTTTTCCTCGTTTCTTTTAATTAAATTTCTAAATTGAATTCAAAAACACTATAAAATTTTGTTTTCTTTTCTTAGTATCTTTATCTTGCTTAATTTCATATTGTCACTCTAAAATATTATCAGTAATTTCAATATTTTTAAATTCGGTAATTAACTAACAAAAATAAGTTGTAATTATTAAGGCTAAAATAGAAAAACTGGTGTGAAACACTCGCACCCTTTCTTTACCAATTTAAATAATAAAAAAAGTAGACAACCTAAACCATAATTGAATGACATAAAATTTAAATAAATCTTTGTATGACTTTAAAATACGGAAAATCACTAATTCACGTTAAACAAAGCTTTGTAAAAAATTCTGGAATTTGTAGGATTTTAAAACTTCTACAATTTAGATTATATACGCTTTTGGCGTAAAATGCTTAAGTCTATAATGGCCGCTATTTAAAAAAAACACTTTTTACAGATTTCATGGAGAAAATGCAGAATATAACTAATTGACGCTAAAGTAAGCGTTGTTTAAAAAACATCGTTGAACAAAATTTGAACGTTTTCAATTTTCTATTAATTTTGTTTAATTAACTTTTGTCGTAAATGCGCGCTAAGGCCGCAATCTTAAAAACAAGTTACCATGACATAGAACTACGCCTAAACAAATCTTGTATAGCTAAGTCTGAACAAATGATAAAATGATAAAATGAGGCGATTTTAAACAAAATCGTAGGACCAGTTGTTAAAAAATCTTAAAAACTGAATAATCGGACGAACAAAAGCAACAGTTTGACCAATTTTGATGAAAGTGTTATTGTCGGGTCTCCTAGGATTATTACTTAACTTAAGTTTCAAGTATCAATATTGCACGGTATTCTTTTCTGAGCTATTTAAATAAAACACACACACCCCCATATGCAGACGCAACGACCAATCGCTAAAACCATGTTTTTTTGGTTCAGGGGGCCTGAAAACTTACCTCCGGTAAAAAATATCAATATGAAAACAATACTCCTCTTCTATAATATAATTCATATAAGGCAAGTTAAAGTAAAAAATGTACATAACACTATCAGATATAGTCTACCAAATTTTTGTATTTAATGTAGTACATTGTGAAACATTTATGTTATTAATTTTTTTTGTGTTTTATATATATTTTTTTTCTATTTATTTAACGTCGCTTCAACTGCAAGGTCATTAGAGACGACGTTGGGGTGCAACTGTATGAGAATGAAATGATTTTTTGTATGAAAATATGCCGTTCCTGAGTGGGATTCGAACCCAGGACCTCACGATGAGAGGCGAGCACGTTACCAACTACGCTAATGCGGCCGGATTGTATTTTATTTTATATGATTTGAATACATTGTATTTCTGACAAAGTCATTATTGCGAAAAGATTCACTGACTAAAATGAACATTTATTTTCAAGAGATTTCGACAGAAGTTATAACAGCAAAGATATCATCGGTGGTTACATAATTTATGTACGTATGTACATAGGCTTAAATTACAAATTACAAAAACCGCCCGGAAATCCGTGACGATAACAAAATATATAAGCCTACATGGGTATTTTTTATAATAAGCATAAGTAGTAGTGTTTAATATAAAATATTAATTTATCGAATACTAAATTAAATGATTTTATTGTTGTACAACTCCCGTTAAGTCCGTTCTTTTGAGTGGCGGTATATAAACAATAAAGCCCGTTTGAATTAGTATTATAAACAACCAATTCGAGATTTCAAAACAATCCCTGAATTTTTACTGGTTTTTAATTTGTGATACTTTTAAATTAACTTTTACCGGTTTTAAGCATTATTGTTGTTTAGGTCATCAGCCGAAAGACTGGTTTGAACCTGAAAAGACTTTATTAAGTAAAATAAGGAGAGAGATGGTTTACCATGACTTTCGCACTAAGTTGAAAAGTAAGGTTATCAGCATCCCCGGTCCACTGAAAAACATCCACTTTCCACCCTGCAACTGACAACTTCACTTCATTCACCACAGGGTCTGGCTGTTTAATGAAATTCATTACTCTCAGATGAGATAACTCTAACATGGCTGACCATGTGATAAGAAACACAAAAACTAAGTTTTATAGCCCTGGAACTAGCAGATACAAATAATTTAACTCCTCACCTGCCTATTATGGGCATGTTTTATGCATGTCAACTAGATTTGCTGAACTACTGTTTAATATTTTAAGGTAGACACCAGATACGTAGGCTGTTCATTACTACAAAAGGTAATGTGTGAGTTACATGAACTCTCGTGAAACGTTTATCTAATATTCTGTCAAATACCAGAAATCATTTTAAGTACTACGCAAAATTTTAAATGTGTACACTATAACAGTAACTGGCGTAGATAGAACTTCAGATATGATACGTTGATGGCTTTCACAATGTTGAAAATTGATGAAAAATATGGAAACGTGGGCATCATAAAACGTAAATCAAAATGTCAGATTTTATTACAAGAGAATAAACTTTACAGTTATTTAGGTATTTCGTTTTAAATGGTTTAAATACATTTCAACCAATAAAATTGGCTGTTGTTAAATACATATAAATTGAGACTACAATATGCCTTGTACACCGTACACTGTATGGAATAATGTAATTTATACAAACAACATTGTAATTATCTTGACCTTAATGTACTACAGCAGGGAATTAGATTTTATATTCAGAATATCTTTCTTTTTCTGAATTCATATTTTTTTAGCTTACGACAGTAAACTTCCTACTAATGACAGAAATACTGATATAATTCGACTTAAGTGACATATAAAGTTTAAATGAATTTTTTTGTTTACATTATTATCTTGAACATGAGAATATCGGCCCAAAAATCAAAGATTATGGCAATCAGGGGAAGATGATCAAAAGTTATACTTGGCAGCCGAACTATAGAACAAGTTCGAGATTGTAAATATTTAGGATGCAAGATTTTCTGCAACAAAGATGATGACGTGAGTGAAAAACTGGCGAAATTCAGCACTGTATGTGGTTCTATTCGCAGGACAACAGGAAAGAAAATGAGAAAGGACACCCAAATGAAATTTTATAGAGCAATAGCTGTACCACTCATAACACATGGGAGTGAAACATGGATGTATTTACAGAGGAATGAATCTCGTATCGAGGCTGCTGAAATGTGATTTTTGTGATGAGTCAAAATTTGTACCCGATTGGATAGAGTACGTAATGAAGCTATCCGCGCCGAGTTGTTCAGTCACTGTTGGAAACGTTAAGAATATAAAAGAGAAACTGGTCCAACCATTTACTTCGCATGCCAGCTCACAGACTTCCTCTGAGTGCATGGAAATATAAACCTAGAGGGAAGCGAGGTTTGGGAAGACCTTAAAGGAGATGGATGTCTGAACAGGCCATTGAGCCTAATCCTTGACAGATGATAATAACAGTGATCTTGAACCAGTTTCTTTTTTGTTTAATTAGTTTATTTAGAATCGCATCACGTTTTGTTTATTACTGACTAATATGGGTTAACGAACGTAGGATTTAAACTAGTTAAATTTTTCCAGACCCTAACCCGGAATATAATACAGTATCTCTACTCTTAAGTATAGCACACTAACCACTGAGCCACGGAGGCGATCAGTTTGTTTTTAATCATTAGTGAAAGTAACATTTCACGAACAGTAGCCGATTCCTGCTGTGACCATTTTTTATTCCATGATGGCTAAGTATACAGTATTTCAAAGTTCAGGAAAATTTACAACCGTAAAAAATTTAGATCTGCGGTGGCCATAAAGAAATAGATATACAAATATTTCTAATCACTAATGTACAAATATAATTGAAATCAGTAAACGTACAAGATATTGAATTTATTTTTGATAACTTTAAATTTCGATATCTTGGAGTCTACTAAAAAAAGATGCGTACCGGGGTGCTTCATATAGACATAAAACAAATGATTCTAAACTTAAAATTTAGAGAACTATCTGACTAACTGGCAAACGAATAAATTACTACTTCCGGTTAATCGATTTTGATGAAAATATTCGTGTCTCCTTGTGGCATCTAAATTAGATTACAAGTTTTAACTTCTTACAATACTCCGTTCTTGAGATATTTTGTTCACACAAATACACCAAAATTGGTAAAAACAAGTTTTTATGCGGTTCAGAGGATTTAAAAATGGGTATTTTCGGTAAAAATTAGAAATCAAAAAAAATTATATGAAAACGACACTTTACTTCTCTACATTTCATATAGAACAAGAGGAAATGATAACTGAATACTCTGTTAGAATTCATATTAATACGGTTACAGTGTCAAAAATAGCGTAATTCTTCGCATAGGCCTCACAGTAAAGTTAAAATCGATTTTCTGGTAATAATGAACGATTTGAGAAACGAATTCGTGCAGGCGATCCAAAGCTGAGGAACGAATGCAGAAACGCTGAAATAGAAATGGTTGAAAGAACACCCCTGTAATAAACAACTTCTGATACCTCATTCCATCGTTCTTTTTAAAGAAAGTTCACTAAAATAACAGAAAGAAAACATTTTATTTTTTTTAAGAACATATAAGGGGAAAATAGGAGAAGAGGAAATGAACTGTTTAGACTGGTATTATACCGTAACGTATGCACTCAAGTTCCAGAATTTTAGTCTAAATGTGTAGGAACGTAGTAAAAAAAGGGATGAAATCGGTAATGAATGGTATAACTAGGGTACGCATTTTCTTGTAAGATGAAAATCCCACGTGCGAAACGTATAAAGATGCCGACAGTACTACCCTTAAGAAAATGTACTCAAAAGTAGGTATAGACTTGATAGGACGGCTTTTGCTACCACCTGCCTTCTTCCAACAACCGGGAAGAAAAATACTCCCTTGTATTCTTCAGCATCCCTTCTTTCTTCGAACCGTGACAAATACCATTATTCTCAGGTACCCTCTTCACAATGTCAACATTCTTCATCTATAAGAAAAAAGACCTACTTCAAAATTCCGCATGGATAACACCATGGCTTACTCATTATACAATCTTACCTTCGTGGTCCTTCATCTAATAAACCTTTTATAATTTTATCAACTGCAAATCAACAATAGATGTTTCTTTAGAATAGCAAAAAATCATCCCTTTTATAATCAAAACATTTTTTCTATTTAATAAAAATATTAACTATGAAAAACATAAATGAATTATTTGAACATCAGTCGTATCTTTGTTGTAGTTTATCTATTTACACAATAAAGAAATACATGTGTTTCGTTGTAATCAATCCAACAAACCTGACGTCAACTTTCATTGTATATTTCAGAAGAATGGCTAACAGAACAGATGTAACAGTTTTTTATTCTACAATTTTATTTATTTTGGTTTATTAGGGTTGGCTGTATTTTTTTCAATAGCCAATTATGGTTTTTGAAAAATAATTTTCTACTGATGTATATAGTGACGTAATGATTTTAATGATGGATTACTCAGAAATGATGCCTTGTTAAAAATTTAAAAAATCATCAAACGCTTCAAAATTATTAATATTTTTAATTTATTATTTATTTTATTTAGTATTATTTTTTATATTTTTTTTGTCGACCGGATTGGCGTATTTGGTAACGTGCTCGCCTCTCATCATGCGGTCTTGGGTTCGAATCCCACTCAGGCACGGCATTATCATACGTTAAAAAAAATCATTTCATCATTCATTCACTCATTCGCAGTTACAACCTAACGTCGTCGCTAATGATAGTAGTTGATGCGACGTTAAATAAACAAAGAAAAAAAAAATTAGAAACCAAAATAAATAAAGTTGTTCTGTTTTAATTCATCTGAATCCAAATGAATTTTCGTTTTAATAGCATTCAAAACATGTTACGAATGGAACAACTAGGGATTATGATTGTTGGTTAATGTATAGATTATATGAGATTTTTGACGAACTTGGTTGCTCCAACCCCTAACAGGCCTCCGACTGACTTACTTTTTTAACAATTTATTAATAACATATTCTTTTTAAATTAACAGACCCATTGTCCGGGTTTTTCTTATTGGAATTTGAATGTTCTTCGGAAAATTATAGGAACAATTTTTCGTACAACTAGGCCTAAGTTTGAATAAAAATGTGAAATCTGTTGTTTAGGTTTCGATAAAAAGGAATAAATTTCTTTCTGTAGAACAACTTTAGGTTATTATACAAGGTAGTGACAGAAACTTAAGAGAGTATTTTGATTAATATTTATACCGTCTTTGATACCGCGGACGGTTTGTGAATAGTCCTGGAAAACAAGGAAGAACTATGCCCTAATTATTTATGTAAAAGTTACAATTTCAAGGTGCATAGCTATAAATCAAAACTTAAGGTATTCAGAGGAAAATTGACCGTTTAGAACGAAGATAATAGTAGATGATGCTATTCTAGAACAAGTCTCACATAGTGGATACCAGGGTTGCGATATTGTCTATGTTGATGAAGATTTCAAAATCAAAATGAACACATTTCAAGCTGTATGTGATGCTATCAGTAAAACTGCAATTGTAAGGCCAGAAATATGACAAAAATGAAAATTTACAATGGCGAGGGCTACTTTCAATGTCCTTTAAGTGAGTCACTACATTGTCACAAAAGGGCGAGGTTCTGGCTGGAGAAATAAGGTTCCTACGAAGGACAAAAGAGTGGACAAGCTAATACAATGTACGGAATAATATAAGAGACAAATTAGGAATATATAGATGGAAGAAAATAATAAAAGTTGATCGTGGTAAGTGGAGACAGCATATGAACAGAATACCCTTGAATATTAAGTACCAAATACCATATGGACGATGAGACATTGGAAGGCCACGGAGATGACAGTAGCTAAATTATAGAATCAAAATAAATAGCTATTCACTGAAAATAGTAAAATATTATAATATATTGAGTTTGGATCAGACAGGAGACTAATCTTTGATAGGAAGGAAAAGAAGAAGAAGAAGATAGTTAACGTTTTTGATCGAAAACTCAAAACTCGAGTTATTTCTGAGAGGTTAGTACATCTATAAACTTGTTAGGCGTACAGCCAAATTATTTTAATTAAGGGGAGAGATAAACATATAACATACGGAATTTTTTAGTGGCTTTAATTTTTAGTACATTGAGTTGCACAACTTTAACCGTTTAAAACTCCGAGTATTGTCCGTTATTCAGACCAAGATGTTTCTACTCCATTTCCGCTTTAAACGTCGCACAGTTGGGAAGTTCCTTGTAGCTAGATCACGGGCTAGTTGGTTTGGATGGTCATTTAGTCTTTCGTTAAATGTACTATACAAGGACGCGATTAGCTTAAGGAATTGACCACTATTTCTGGAACAAAATCTTCAAAAAATTGACCATATTTTACCCGAACTAGACAGTTACGTACAGGTTTTGTCTTAATATTTTTTTCGTTTTTTATGTTAAATTATATTTTTTTAAATTTATAATCTGAGTGATTACAAATACCAGTGTCTGATTTTGATTCATTGTTGTTTTTCTGTCCTGCGATAACGTTTGTGTTGCTGTTCAGTCGATTAGTAACCAATATTATTCTATTCCAAATTAATCTAAGTTATTTAAATTTGTCTAAGTTGCTTATGGTTGATACCTGTTGCTCCGTATAACTTTGGAATGACTTTATAAACTAAATGTATATTTTTTATAAAAATTTATAAAACAATAATACTAAGAATCACAAACGGTGACTTCCGTGGCCTAGTGATAAACGTGTTACGCTTCAAAATGAAGGTCCCGGGTTCAATTCCCGGCTACGGTCTGGAAAATTATTACACATCTAAACTCACCGTTTCTAAAGCCAAAGTAGTTGTTAGTAATTAAGATGTTGATGCAACTTAAAATAAAAACCAAAAAGAAGAAATAATCATGAAGATTCTAATATCTTATTTTTACTATAATTCTGAGTGTGTGGGTGTGTGATTATCCATGCGTGAGATTTCATAAAAGTGTGTAATTAATTCTTAAGAAAACTAACAAAATCATAAGCATTAATTAGAATGTCATCGTCTATAAAATAAATGATAATAGACAATGCAATTTCTGGATTAAATTGTGTTATATTAAAGGAAAAATCCAGACTTGATAAAAAATGATGTAAATACTCATATACAAAATAACGTGGTCGAAAAACGATTAAAAAAATAATAAAAGTGGTATACATATGTGATCGAATATAGCCTAGATATAAAAAATATATAAATATCAGAAGTGCAAAAAGTTGAACGAGGTGGATTTTGTGTGTCAGAAACAGACAAACGAAGTGAAAAGAAGAGCGAGCGAATTTCTGTATTGAAGGGGGCTATGAAATCGGGTCCAGGAGTTGACAGATGCCATCTAGATTATGGTACATTGTGTCGAGTACGCTAGGTCTATTGTAACCAGCAGCACGGATAGAAAAATGGAATTTATGGATTGTAATGAGTTTGACACCCGGTTTATGAACCGTTTTGAATAGGATTGGGTGTGTTTACGGTCTGTTAGACATGGGGGTAATTTATGTTCTTTTCCCTTGATTTTTCATCTTTTTCTATATCGGTATTATACTATTCTTTTTCAATAACTCTCTCTTTCTATCGGATTGACACCTACCGACTCCCCTTATAACAAATACCAAGATAACTTTTGTTACATAAATCTGAGTGTTAGTGAGGTGCCTCACTAACACAATAACATGTTACAGATCTCATTGAAACCACACAAAAATATTCCTATTTATGTAAACTTTTTGACTGGAAATATTTTTCATTTTTAGTTTAGACTATTACAAACAGCTGTTAAAATCGGTTTCGTAGTCGCACTAAGACTTGTTTCACATAAATAAGCTACTTAATATTATTTGAGTACTTATATAATTCGCGTCCTTCACAAATACATGCAATAATAATTTATATTTCATTAAAAAATAAAGTTAACGAATGGTTCGCTGGTTTATCTAAGAAATGTTTAGATCATTCAAACATTGAAACATTAAGTTCCAATTCTTTTAATTGAAAACTAAACCAAGAAAAGCCTTTATTGGGATACCATCAATAAACTATAATTAAACTCTCCAGTTAGATTACTGGTAAAATTTTTTTTTGAAGATGTGAAAAACATAAATTGTAAGGAATAATATTTGTAAAATTATTGTTCATGAGCGGGATCTTTGAGGATTTCCCCATAACGGACAGGTGAAGTGTTAACTTAATTGTACTCGATCTGCTCGTTCCAGGGCTACAAAAAAAATTCTGTTTCTTATCACATAGTCAGCCAATTATATGACTGAACTATTTAAGAACAGAAGAGGTAGAGGTGTAAAATACACTACTCAGAGTTATCTCCTCTGAGAGTAATGAATTTCACTATATAGCCAGATCCTTTGGTGAATGAAGTGAAGGTGTCATTTGCAGAGTGGAAAGTAAGTGCTGTTCGGAGGGCCTGGCATGCTGATAAGCATACTCTTTTAACCCAGTGAGGAAGGCAATAGTGAAACACCTCACTTCTCTTTTTTATTTAGTAAACCTCTAGAGGTTCAAACCAGCCTTTCGGTTCTTAACCTAAACAACAACTTTGAGGATTTACCGTATCAATGCAGTGTCAATTTTGGCTTTTTTTAATTAAGCAATACAGTTCATATAAGGTTTCTTTGTTTTAGATGAATTAATTATCAATATTTGAAAAATCTGATACCGCCAGCTCTTCACTGAACCATTCGTACATTATGTGTGGTTTATAAAGGTCTTCAGGCATAGAAAACAAAAATGTGATTATGCAAACTGAAAATGAACCTTGTAGAACTTAAAAATACGAGTCACTAATTGACTGTAAAAATGCGTTAAATAAAAGTTGCAAGTTTTTTACATAAAACTTTCAACATGAACTTTTATCGTAGAATGGATATTAAGGCTACAATCTTACAAAAAAAAATACCACGAGAGCACAGCATTTTCATGAGTTTCAGCACACACAGCGTTTACCCTAACTTATTGAGCACTAAAAATATTGTAAATAGGGTGATTTTAACAAATATTTTAAAAGCCGCTTTAGAGAAAATCTCAAAAAAGTGACAATTTGCGCGAATAAACTCCTACTCGCGGTTGACCAATTTTGATGTAAATGTTCGTGTCCGATCATGGTACCAAAATTTCAACTTCGTACAATATTTCCGTTCTTGAGTTATTTTATTCACACACATAGACCAATTACAAAACATGGTTTTGGGTTCAGAGGGCCTATAAAAGGGTTAATTCTGGAGAATGTTTCCCGGGAGCCGCGGAATATTAGTCTAGTATGCATTTCCTTTATTGCTAGATTGAATTTTCATTTAGAAAGGCCTCTCAAAAAGCCCCCCTCCACCGCCAAAGCTACGTACCTGGTTGTGGTTGGAAGCTTTAGTGATATGTTATTTGTGTTTTTCTGCCCATTTTTTGCAAGACGGTTTATTAACATTACCTTTTCTATATTTTATTTATCCTCTGATAGGTTTCTATCAGCTTTTTAAGTTATTGACAACTATTCTTTCGACAACACGTGAAATTGTGATAACGGTTGACTATTCACCTTTTTAATGTCATATTCTTAAAATTTGTTTAGCAACTGCAACTGTTCTATCAAACCTATTTGATACTTATAACTTCTCTTAGTCTAGCAGTAAGCTAGTGTGTATATCGGGCAGAATAGCTAGAGCGGACGCCAAAAAGCTTGCCGGTTTTCTCGAGTGCGCAGAAGGTTTATTTTGGTAATGGTGCGCTCGGTTGCCTCAGCAAGTGGTGGGGGTCAGTGCTGTACTGGCTGTGATCAGAGTCATGTCACTCTCGCAATGTTATAAATATCTGCTAATTTAAAAACATTAGTCTGTAATGTATTGTATGTGGTAGGTGTTATTCAATGTTTACAATTGAATGTTTTTTAAGTCACTAGTAGATGATTATTTACATCATTCAGTGCTGTGATTTAATAGGCAGTTCGGTACTAAGACACGAAGTCTAGCGACTGAATCTGAACTGTTCACGCAACCACACCGGCAAGCTTATCTGGCGTCCGCTCTAATTATTTTTTATACAAGTTTATTTTTACCTCCATAACCTTTTCTAGAGAGTTTTTCACAACACAAAACAGAGAAACACATGAAAACATAACTATATTGGCCGATCAGTAAACATCTCAGGTTCGTTAAAGATAGGATGGTGATAATTAATTTACTAATTATATTTTAAATAATATAAATTATCCTTAAATTTGAACTTTTTTACAAGAAACTTAATCTAAATCCAAGTAACTAAAATATAAGTAAGTATTTAATATTTTAAATTACTAGAAAAAACAGAGTGAACATTTTTCAATAGCTTAAAAAGCTTTAAATAGATTATATTACTTAACTTTAATTAATTATATATACAGGCTATATTAACAAGTAGATAGAAAAAGTACATTAACTTAATTAATTATTTAAAACAATAAAACATTTTCAAATTAAATACACCTACTATAATCATGTTTACGATAACATTTTTAAAATTACAGAAAAAGTTAAAAGCTTTAAAAAAATACTTTCTTCTAAAGATAAAAATAAAGTCAGTACTAAACTGAATAAAATATACTTCATTAAACATTCAAAAACTTTTTAATTATACAAAAGCAAGCGAGGAAAGGCTGTTAATTAAATACACTCATTACAATAACACTTCTACTGACTTTTAATGCGTAAATAACAATGAATTAAATACATTATAGGCTCATAAAAACTTCATTTCGTATTAATGTACTACCGTTCCATTAAAAACATATTTTACTCTAGTAAATACGGTACAAGTTATTTTTAAGTCAAACGATAGGGGCCTTAATTTTGTATTGAAATTAATATTATCAACTAAAATATTCAGATATTTCTTTTAATTTTATAGAAAAAAATTATTAATTTAACAAAAATCAATCATAATACAAGGTTTTAAAACAAATTTCAGCAGATAGGTTGATTTGGCTTCTAAGTCTAAAAATTCTGGTTCGATTCCCATCTAGAGTCAACAACGAAAGAAGTTTACAATACAAAAGAATGACAATAGAAGTGAAAACTTATATAATTTTCTTATTAAAAAAAATGTATATATATATAACAATTACATTGATGTTATATAAATGTACCTATATTTAAATATTACACTGATTATGTACAAAATAACACGCGTGTATTATATTTAACTTCTCTCATAACTCGAATTCCGCTTTTCTCCAAACCGAACTAATTATTTCGTTTCTTTTGACAAACCTTGTGCATACTTCTCAAAATAGCGGTTTCGGTATTTTGAAAAATGTAGGTCAGTGCTGCTTTTTTCATTATAAGAGGATATGTTCGACCATAAAAGGGAACAGACCTTCGAAGTAATCTAGTTGCCTTTGTATGGGCCTAACAGGCGTAAATCAAAACAATGAATTTCTTTGAATCGACGAATCTTTGGTCGACCACAGAACAATAGAACCATAGTCTGTCGGTACAATGTACCGTATTCAGCATGTACTGCGTAGTTTTGGAATACTTTTGTGCAATATGTACAGTACTTAACACTGCAGCCAATACGTAAGCTAAATGTAACGTACAGTACTGTATTACGCATGTGCAGTAGGCCTACATATTCAAAATCTACCGTATTAGATTATGTGAAATGTTCTGTTTTTGTTTTATTTTTAATAATTGCTTAGTTTTTATTTTTCGATAACTCGAATTGTTTTCCCGATCCTTTGAGGATTCGAGCTATAGAAGTTCGACTGTATTAAAGGCCAACCCAATTGCTGTGAGCGCTGGGCTACGCATGCGCATACTCGACTTGGACCCTGCAAACCCCCCCAACAAACAGTTTGTACAGTCAGAATGTTGAAAATTGTCAACGCCCATTGTGTTTTGTAGAATGCTGTTCCATTGTTGATTACATGCGCTGCACTATTGCAGTGCATACAAGACTATACTAATGCAGACGCACATTTTGCCCAGCGTTCTCCTTACGAAAATCAGGCTATAAATATATATACACACATTAAACACTTGAAATATTACACAGATTATATACAAAACATTATGCGAATTATAATAATAAAAAAAATTCTTAACACGATACACTCCGTGATAGACAGTAAACGTGGTTGATGTCGACTGGAGCCGATTACAACTGATTCAGCGTCAATGACTCAAGCGTAATGGTTTAGTTTCGTTCACTGTACAGAAAGAGCGCAAGGTGCGCCAAAAGAAGTTTTACACTTCCAAAATAAAGTTATTTTACCGCCTCCATGGCGAAGTGATTAGAGCTCTAGCCTCGAAAGCGGAAGATCGCGGGTTCGATTCCCGGGTCAGGTAAAACATTAAAACCGACCGATACAATACCAGAAACCACAGTAGTCGCTAATGACCAAGTTGTCGATGAGACTTTAAATAAACTAAAAATTTTTTTTTTTTAAATTTCATTTTAGGTTGTACATTACAGGCTGAGTTTGAACATGTAGCTCTTTATTTTCCAGGCCGTAGCCAAGAATCGAATTCGGGACCTTTCCCACTGCGCAATATCACGCTAAACTGCGCCATGGAAGCGATCAGTATTTTCCATTAAAACAAAATGTTTTCTCTTTAAAGCTTTGTTTACAACCGTAAAACTTATAAAAGAAATTATGATTATAAATGTGTTAAAAGACACTGTAAATATGAGAAGGTCAGGGCTCCCATTATTGGCACATCCCCAAGAATCGTTATTAAAAATATTTTCTGAATTTTGAATAAAATTTATTCTGAAACTATCAATTTTTGATACATTCTTTAAATTACAGGTAACAGTAAAACTGGATACTTTTCTACAAGTAGTTGAAAATTGTTGTTTAGGTCAACAGCCGAAAAGCTGATTTGAACCTCTAGAGGTATTACTAAATGAAAACGAGGAGTGAGGTGGTTTACTATTGCCTTCCTCACTGAGTTGAAAGAATATGCTTATCAGCATGCCAGGCCCTCCGAAAAGCACCCAGTTTTCACCCTCCAAATGACACCTTCACTTCATTCACCACAGGGTCTGGCTGTGTAATGAAATTCATTACTCGCAGAGGAGACAACTCTGACTAATGTCTTTTACACCTCTACCTCTTCTGTTCTTAAGTAGTTCAGTCATATAATTGGCTGAATATGTGATAAGAAACAGAACTTTTTTTGTAGGCCTGGAACCAACAGGTCGGGTGTAATTAATGTAACACTTCACCTGCCCGTATGGGCAAAGTTAAAAGTTATAAAAGTCAATGGTTAGCGCCCACTAAAAGATAGAATACGGCTTGAATTTTTAAAGCGATTGATGAGTACAACTCGAAAAAGAAGCAAAATTAGGAAGACCAGGAAAAATATGAAGGAATTGTAATTTTGAGAACTGAATGTGGTAACTGTCCGTTTGTCTTGTACCTGATGCTCAGAAGAAAAAATATTCAAACACAATTTTTCAATTCATGAAAAAATTATTTAAACGTATTTTATATTACAATTTTTGTTAATACAACATGAGATTTTAAAGTGTTTTATTGCACTTATTTATTCAACGACATTTTTTCATATGTAAACATTATTTTGAGGCACATTTCACACGACGTTATATAAATACGACGTGCTTAACCATTTTAAACAGCCACACTTGTCATTACTTAGAAGTGGCCTATATTGCCACATGTTTTGTATTTACAAGCACTCATCTATTCTCTGGCGTACTGTTTATGTACTATAAAAAGTGGTTATTTTAATTCAATTGCTCTCACATGGCACTTGTTTTAAAAAAACAAACTTTGCTTTTACTCGTACTCATCTGCATACCGAGTAATAGGCTAACTGATTACTTGAATAAACTTTAAAATATATCACCAACTAAAAGGTCCAATACATTCCTTTAATCTAAATAAACAGAATTTAATATTTTACAAATAATCAAATTGAACATAAGAATATGATACGTATATTAAAAAAAACCTTTCAAATGATGGCCATTTTTTAAAAAGGCTTACCTTTGACTTATGGCAAAAACCATTAGTGATTTCTGTATCTACTTTTAAATAAATCGAATGATATGATTTTTGTTTCCGAATTCCAAATTTGATGTCTTGGCTTCCAGTTTTGGACCACTTTCGGTCGAAACCGGAACTTTAAACCCAATGATTTCTGTACCTCTTTAAAAGGAATCGAATGATACTATTTTTCTTTCCAAATTCCTACTTTAATTTCTTGACGTCCGGTTTTCGACACTTCCGGCCGAAACTGAAACTTCAAGCACAATGATTTCTGTATCTACTCTTTAAGAGGAATCGAGAAACATTATATTTATTTCCAAATTCCGAGTTTGATTTCTTGACTTCTTGTTTTGGGCCATTTCTGGTCAAAACCGGAACATCAAACCCAATGATTTATGTGTCTAATTTTAAAGAGGAATCTAGTAATACTATTTTAGTTTGTAAAAACCGATTTTTATTTCTTGAATTCCAGTTTTGGGCCACTTTCGGTCGAAACCAAAACTTCAAACCCAATCCAGGCCCACCAATGTTTCGTTTAGAATACGAATCCGAAAACCGTTTGTTGCAGCTATCTATTGTAGTTTCTGGCACCTGGATGTGATGGACGGAAGGAGGGACAAAGGAAAATTATAGATGATCATTTTAAAAATTGGCCAGTTTCACGACTAATACAACAATTTCAATTTTTCTACACGATCAGTTAATTTTCTGAAAAAAATGGAAATGTCTCAAAAAAATTCAGAAGCTGAATTTGTAGAAATACCCCGAAGTTATTTCCATACCTCCAAATAGGGTTTACCATTGACTGATAAAGGTTTATTTTGATTAATTTTGACCGGAGATATTCATTGCTCAATGCACATAATATTTTACGAAAATTCAGATACAGTTGTTTACTTTTGGCAGATAGAATTAACGTGTTACTTTTATATTGTAAGATGACGATCTGATTGTAGGCTATCTGACATTGTACGCTGTGAAATGTTATTGTACAACATTGCAAGTCAAAAAATACATTTCCACAGAAAGGGATTTAAAGTTTTTTTCTTTAATTTTTACAATGGAAGCACGATTAGAAGTTTAGAAGGAAAAGTCAAAATTAGCTAGAGAACTTTTGTGTTAAAAAATTACAATAAAGGTTTATATCCCCTCTAAAAAATGTGATTAGTGCAAACACATTTAAACATTTAAAGTACTAATAATTTTAATGTACAGGAAAACTCATAACTGTATTATCTTTGTTGTAATATTTTATTAAACTAGAAATTCAATTTTTTTTAAAGTAGTAGAGGGTCTAATCATTGTTCCATGAATGAAATAAAAAATAGTATAGCCTACTTACAAAAGAATAACAGTATTGTTTTCTCGTTTATCAATGGTGAAGAATCAAGCAGAAGAAAGATTAAGGTAGTTGCTTTTAGGGAAGAATAAGAAATGTGGTTACTGTCTTGTTGGGGGAAAGACAAAGCGCCCCTTCTCATTAAATTCTACCCTTCGGAAACGTATGTACTGCATTATACCAAAGTACTCTAAAGTTATTGTTTCATTTTGCATCTTGGTCAGGGGACACTTCTCACCTAAAGTGGATACATCCTGTCTACAAGGAACCAGAACATAATTCCTCTGAGACATTCTTGTAACCCTAAATAATCTGCAAGTAAGATTGTTCTTGATGTAATACAGTTAATACTAATCATATCTAAAATTTTAAATAAATATGTGATCTGAGAGTTTAAATTGGTTAGTAAAATTAAAGTTAGATAATAACGCACGGATACGTATTGTGACATTCGTCAAATGGTAGTAGTAGTTTATTCGTGTCATTTTTCACTTTTTTGCGAGTTTCTCAAAAACGGTCCTACCATTTTTTTTAAATCGCCTCATTTACTACAATTTTTATATTCTACAAGACAGGGTAGGCACCACGTTTGCTGAAATTTTAGGGGACGCTGTTCATTCGTATAAAAAAATTGTTTTTTTTAAGATTGCGGCCTTAATATGCACTTTAGCGCAAAAATGCATATAATCAAAGTTATAGACAATTAAAAACATCTACAACTTTTATTTGAAACATTTGTTTTGTATAACGCTTCGTTTAGCGGTAATTAGTGATTTTGTTTTTTTTTCATGAAAACCTGTAAAATAAATGATTTTTTTAAGATTTCGGCCTTAGTATGCATTTTACGACGTGTAAAAATAAAATTTATAAGAAATTAAAAGATCTACAACTTTCATTCAAAGCATTTTTCTCTTTTTCTCTACAGCCTAGTTTAGCGTGAAAGAGTGATTTTCTGTTTTATTAAGCCAAACTGAGGTTTGATTTTCATTTTGCATCATTCACTCATGATAACATGAGGTTATATATTTTTATTTCTAATGTTTTATTACCAATATTAGGTTAAATGGTTCATTATTTATATATGCAAGAGAAAGTCGTGTGATTGTTTCACACCAGATTTTTATAATTATTTAGTTTATAATTATAAGAAAAAATGTATTTTAAGGCTTTTATATGCTTTTATTAATTGAAAATAATTGAAAATAATTGAAAATAATAGCATAGTACCAAACGATATACATACCAAGTTTATAAATGCATTAATTAAGCTAATACTGTTTACGAATAGATGTTTTGCAGGTAATTAGTTGTACAGACGCAGAAGGTACAACAATAGCATAAAATAGTAGAACAGACATAAATATTTTTTAATTAAAGCCCGTAGTTTATTATTAATTAATAGTATTTAATAATGTTAATGATAATAATATAAATATTATTATTACACAGTACTTGACAAATAATTAATTATTTGTATTAATACAATTTATAATATAATACAGATACTAGTATGTAGTGAAACAATAGATCATTGTTCTATTATATTTTATAATTAAATGCTGATTAACAAGTCAGGAAAAAAGAATTTAAGTTAAAATACAAGAAAAGAATGTATTGTTTAATAAGTATAAAGTCAGCCCTGTCAACTTTCTACAAGTTTTTAATTTTTAATAGATGTTAAAATCAAGACTTACGGTATCCAGATATGGAGATGTACAAAATCCACATATGCATGTAAAAATTACAATTGCAAAGATTCCAAAATTATAAGAAATACTGTCGAAGCTCTGTGGTAGGCTACATTTGGAATGATTTTTTGGGACCTGAACATAGAAACGATGGGTGAGGAAAAAAGCGAATCGCATAAAGTTACGAAATGATCCGGGAAATCACTCTTTCACACTAAACTAGGTTCTGTAGAGAAAAATGCTCTAACTAAAAGTTGTAGATCTTTTAATTTCCTATAAATTTTATTATACACTTTTGTCGTAAAATGCATACTAAGGCTGAAATCTAAAAAAAAACAATATTTTACACATTTTCGTGAAAAAAATAACAGGCTAATAACCACTAAACTAACCGTTATACAAAAAAAATTTTTGAAATAAACATTATAAAAATTTTAATTCTCTACAACTTTATGATTTTTATACATTTTGCTCTGAATTGGATATTAAAGCCGCAATCTTTAAAAAAAACAATTTTTTTACGGGAAAACATCCTTCCCAAGAATTTCACCAGACATGGCGCCTAACCTATCTTGTAGAACTAAAAAAATTAGCAGGTGAGGCGGGTTTTTAAAAATTCGGAGGACCCGTTTTTGAGAAAAAGTGAAAGTGAAAAAAGGTGAAAAGTTCAGAAAAATGACACGAATAAACTACTACTTCTGGTTAACCGATTTTCATGAAAATGTTTGTGTCGGGTCCGGTAGTAGTATCTAACTAAGTTCAAGTTCGTACATAAGTTTCAAGTTCGTACGATGATCTAGTTCTTGAAATATTATGTTCACAAACACACACACACACACATACACGCGCGCGCGCACACACATAACAATCGCTAAAAACATGTTTTTTGGGTTCAGGGGTCTGAAAACGTGTAAATCCGGTGAAAACTCGATATTTAAAAATCAAAATGAAATACTTTCCTTCGTATTCATATAGGCAAGAGAAAGTAGAAATTTAATAAATGTACAAATTTCACAAATCTTTCAGAAATTTGCAAATTTCATGGTAACACCTGAATGGGGAATAGGTTATGCAATTTTTTAAGTAGGTGATACTTCTTATAATATTCTAGAATAGATATTATATTGGACTGAATTTAGCTATGATTATATTTTTCTAAATTTTTTAAACAACTTTAATTATCAAATAAATCGATTAGCAAATTTCAAGGTTGGTCTTTCAATAAGGTTGACAAAACAGAAATTTTGTTTTCCTTTTTTAATTTATAAAATGTACTTTTAAATTGTAAATTCTAAACCATGTTCAACTAAATTCACAAACCAGAGAAAAAATGTAAAAGTAAAGAATTAATATAGTTTGCATAAAATATAGTCAGCCAAAGTAGCCTTCAAGAGACTTTATCTATTAAGGAACCAAGCACCCACACAAAATTTTCAATTCAGTAAAGCACACCACTACAACAGACAGCATAGCAAACCCCTTACCTCTTCATTACCGGACCAATCCGGTAATTCGATAAAGAAACCCCTTCGGGGGCTTAAGGTAAGCCGTGCGTACCCCAACCTACGTGAACTCTCTATATTCAACTCAGAGTAATCCTCACCGATTCTTAAAATTTATCTTACATAAAATATAGTCTTATATCTTTCGCTCCACAGCTTTCCACGTGTAAGGATTTTCACAAAATGTACATTATTGACAAAAAAATCTATAATTTATAAGAAAACTGATAGATTTTCAACGTGGATGAAGATCTAAATCTTTATTTTATACGAGCTGATATATTTATTATATAAGCTGTAAATTATAATAGAATTGAAACTATTTTTCATACTGCTAAATATCTTTAAATTAAATTGAAAGCAATAAAACAGTATCGTGTTAATAGACATTTTCTACTGTGCGCTACCTAACACATAGTATAATACAATCAAACTGTTTCAATAACCATCCATTTTTTTGTATCGTTTTAATGGAAATTTATCGGTAATAAAAACATTAAAAAATATTATTAGATAAATAATGCTTATTCCGTCAAATCTTAAAACAAAATTCTCCAAAAATATGTAGGATAGATAGAAGTCGAAGTATTAAAATCAATTAAAAAAGATAAATTTATAGAATATAAAATAAAATTGATTCTTTGTTAGTAAATTTAATTCTTTGTTAGTAAAACTATTTTCGTTAAAATATTTTTATTGTTTATAAATTGACAAGTCAATGCCAGTATATGATGAGGAAGTTGCAAGAGAAGTCAATGAAAGATAAGACCTCAGTATAACTGTAAACGAGACTGAACACCTTACTGCTGGTGAGCCAGGAAATGATATTCAGCTGGGTACGGGTGTAGTAAAAAGCTGTGAAAGTTTTAAATACCTGGGTGTCATCTTTAATAGGAGCGGAACAAGTGCAACGCTAGTAAACAACAAGATTTCGCAAGGGCGAAGGGTTATAGGTCAGGTAAATTCTGTCCGTTGGAATGATAAAATATGGAAGGAGAAAAAGATAAATATTTATCATGCTATCTTGGAGTACCTATGCTGCGGAAGTGTGGGTATTGACAAAGAGACAGAAGGATCGCCTAAAAGCGGTGGAGATGGATTTCTGGAAGCGAAACTGTGTAAAATACTGTGTAAAACTGTGTAAAATATTAAGTAGATACAGAACTCGTTTCACTAACTGAAAAGCAAAATTTTTTATTTAAAATCGTTTATCTTTCTGTAAGAACCATCAATTTAGGATAACATTTTAATAGCGTAATAAAAAAACTTTCAATAATAAAACTGAATCATTTCAAATTTAAATTGATATAATTTGTTAAAAGTATAGTACTATATCGTACGACAACTTAACCTAAAATATTTAAATTTAATGGCAAATTATTTCAAGGAATTTAAATCGCAGTGAATGATCATCCTTATGGAAAACAAATATATATCGTTAATGGGCAACCAATAACATTTACTGACTTTTTTATTCCCGTGAAAAAGTACTTAAATGAAATCATAAAGATTGGAAAATTCAATTAAAAGGGTAATAAAGTTATCGTAGAAACCCTTCCGAAAAATAAACGATTTTTTTTTAATTGGCTGAATACTGAATAACAATTCAAATGAATGAGGTAGAAAAAGATTTGGTTGTTCTTTTTTTGTAAAAAAGAGAAGATAGGTAAAACCGTTCTTTGTTGAAAGAAAGGTTTGCTAGCATTAAGGTTTTAAAAGTTTTAAAGAGTGTAGTGCAATTTTATTTTATTCTTTTTTATCTGTTACGGTTCTAATAGGAAGAAGTAGAAAATCTTTTTACACTTACTTCAACTCCTATATCTTGAGTTGGTTTCTCAACTGAAGCGTTCACACAATGTAAGAACAAAGCAATAAAATTCTATTTTCTAATTTGGCGAACACATAAACATCAAGACAGGAAAGGTTGGAGACATTAATTGTTTCCCTTAACCAGTATTTGTTTACTTGTTTATTATACTGATTGGATTAAACTGTAAAATCCAGCAGTTACATTTAAACTGTAAATTTCTTGTCCCCTAGTAATACAATATTTTGAATAAGATTTTGGTAAGAAGGGGTAGTTTCAGATCTAGTTGTAGTAGTGTATTGGACGATGCAACCCTGGTTGTATGTTTGGTGCAGTTATTTATCAACTTGGGGTTTGGATTAACCCCAACTTCCATCCTGTTACCTCCTACATCCCTTTCCTTTATTTTACCAATCCAACTTACACTCTCTGAACCTTAAACCGCAGTTGTGCCCTGTGATTTGAGTGTTCAACGCACATATACGTATCCCATCCTTTATTCACTATACCCTCATACTTACAACCTAAACGATCTGCTTTACCCTTTCACAGTTTTCCCTTTTAGACTCCTTGAAAACCATTCGCTGTAATACATAAATCAACGTTTTTCCCTAATTTAATTTACCTATCTTATCTGATATGTTATGTTTCTCTTTTACTGCATTGAATTCTCATTATGAAAAATTACTTTCTATTGTAAACTATAACACAATACCTTCATTTTTACTTTTAATTCTTATTAATAAAAACTCGAGAATAAGTACAGTAAAACGCCGATTATCCGAACCTCGTTTAACCGTAACACAGCTTAACCGACACGTATCCGATTTTTAAAAAAAATTGGTTATACTGTAACGAATGAGACCATGAGAAAAGATTACTTCATGAAAATTAATAGGAACAAAACGAAAGTGTTGTGCTAGCAGCATGAGTAGTTTTGAAGCGATGGGAAAATTAAAAGTAAGCAACGCAAACATACAGGAAGTTGGGGAAATCTGCTATCTAGGGAGTAAAATAACCAAGGATGGTAGAAACACAAGTGATATCAAAAGCAGAATTGCTCAAGCTAGAAAAGCTTTTGAAATGAAAAACACCTTACTGATTACAAACATTGACTTACAGATTAGGAAAAATTTCTTAAAACACTGTGTTTGGAGTGTAGCATTATACGGGAGTGAAACGTGGGTGAAAGGAGGCTGTAGAAAGGAAAAGGATAGAAGCTTTTGAAATGCGGTGTTATAGGAAAATGTTAAAGATTAGGTGGGTGAACAAAATAAGTAGGTAATTTAGAAGTTCTTAGGCGAGTGAATGAAAAAAGAAGTATATGGAACCATCTTACCAGAAGAATGGATAGGCTAGTGGGGGTCTGTCAATAATGGAGGGTAATATTGACGGAGTGAATATTATGGGGAGGCAAAAATGCAAATAATCAAATTTATAGGAAAGATCGACAACTTTTATTTAAAGCATTTTTCTCCACAGAGCCTAGTTTAGCGTGAAAGCGTGATTTTCCGTATTTTTAAGTCAAACTGAGGTTGATTTTATTTTGCGTCTTTCACTCATGATTAAAATTAAGTTATGTTTTTTGAGGCTAGTATTTCTGTTTATTTCTAATGTTTTATTACTAATGTTAGGTTATATTGGTAATTATTTGCATTGGCAAGAGAAAGTTTTGTGGATGTTTCACACCAGCTTTTTATTGTTATTTAAATTATCATATTATTGATATTTGTGTAAATTTAATTATTTAAAAAATGTATTCAATAATTAAAAAAAGAAACTGTTTAACGTAATTCTTGTACCCTTTTTAGATGTTATAATAGTTTTTTACAGTAGTTATAAGTACCATTTGGGTGCTATCAAAGCGAGAGGAGAGTAGATTGCAATCATATGAAATGAAATGTCTTTGACATACGGCAAGGAAATAAGGAAAGAACTCAACATCATCGCTATAAACGACAAGGTATCTCAGAACAGAATACAGTGGTTAGAGCATGTGAACAGAATGAGGAAGGATAGGATACCGAAGCAGACACTGGGCTATAAGCCGGTGGGCAGGAGAGAAAGAGGACGCCCGAGAAAAAGATGGGCAGATTTGAGATGTTCGGAACAGGGAGAGATGCTTAATTCTTGAAAGGCAGAAGAAGAAGATAAGTACCAAACAACGTCCAAAGACGATTAAGAAGGAAGTGGAGCAGGGACCTCCTCTTTTAGATACGGTTAATGTAAATAATGAATGAATGAATTAGTCAATCGATGGCTTAATAAGAAGAAACATGACGGAGACCAGTCAGTGGATGGTGCTCTACATGGACGTCACTAATGCCATTTCATTCATTCTTTCGCCCACCATGATATTCACTGGTTGTTTATCTTGTAACAGTTGTGAATTTCATAAATAAAAGTAATAAATAAAAAGTATAAGTATTTATGAAATTTTTAAATAATGTTTTATGTAGGCTACTTCTATGCGTGATCAGAACAGAACTTCTCTTTGTGAAGAACAGTTTTTGCATATAAATATATTTCGTTTAAAATATTATACATAACTTAGTATAGTAATAAAACACAAAGTTCATTTAAAATCGGTTAACTGGAAGTAGTAGTTTACTCTTGAAATTTTTAATTTTTGTAATTTTCTCAAAAATGGTGTCTAAGAATTTGATTAAAATTGCCTCATACACAAACATCACTACGTTACTTGTTCAGCCTTAGTGCTATGACATTCTTGAAGTAGTTTTGAATCAAAGATCCAACAACCAGTTTAAATCCTGGTGTTACATTTAAACACTGTTTAAATGTCTAACATTATCTCGTATGTTCTTTAAGGGTACCCGGAAAGGAGAAAATTGAAAATTTTCACATTTCCGGTTTTTTGCGCATTATTAAAGTAAAGTGTTTTTTTTTGCATCTATTGGTATACAATTTGTTGGAGATTTTGGAGTTTTTATTCCTTCCCAAAAAAGACATTAAAAATAATGTTGAACCCTTACGTTATTTTCTAAACGTTACCAATTTTCATTAACATATCTATTTTTTGAATGACAAAAGATAAATTGACAATTATTTTTTTTATATTGTACGCAATTTTTTGTTTTAAAACTTAAAATTGACATTACACCAGCTGTTAATGTAACATATTGAATTCTGTGTATAATAAATCTAATTGGTCACGTTACATTCTCTTTTAGTATTTTCTTGTTCCCCGTAAATTGAAATTTTTGACCCATAAGGAACATTTTCTAAGCCAACTGTGAATGGATTTTAATGAAATTTTTGTACAACCTTTTATAACAAAACTTTAATGTACTGAGTTAATACAACAGTAAAATAATGAGTTTGAATATTTATTTTATACTTCAATAGGCAAAAAATTATAATTTTCAAAATAGGTAATTTCAAAAAATGTTTTATTTCTTCCAAACAATGTATGAAGATGCTACTAACTCAGTATGTGGAGAATAGTCTGAAAAGTAACCACAAAAAAATAGGCCAAGATAACTCTAATAGTTATTGAGAAAATGTACCTTACATTAACATTACTTGTACAATTTTGTAACTAAACGTTAAAATCCGCAGTTATTTAGATACGTTACAAAAAAGTAGAGCTCATAAGATAATAAATTTAGCTTTTATTGAACAAGTTAAAAAAAATCTTTTGCGTTACTCTTCAAGGGAACGAAAAGAAAGTTGCAAAAAACTGAAAATTAAAGTTTCTAAGTCAAAAGTTAAATATACCGACGAAAAACAAAAATTAATTGGATAAACTTTTGGGATTAAAGATTATTCTTTAATGATAACATAACAGACGTATGTAACAAGAAGTTAAATAGAAAAAGGAATTACTTTTTCCGATAATTTACTTAACTAAGTTTGAAAAACTTAAGATGCAATAATAACATTAAAGAGAAAAGACTGCTGAAAATTGTACAAAGAAAAATTAATAAAAGAGGAAAAATATATCATCATAGAATATTGCAAACGAGGTTTGATATTAGAGAAGCGATAAGACTGGAAGAAGTTAAAATTTGAAAACTTTTCCAAAAATAAAATAGTACTGTCTTTAATTAAAACTCTTTCCTATAGTCAATCTGTAGAGAGGGTAAGCAAGCGCCTTTGTTTTAAACTAGTAAACTCATTGTACGGATAATTACAGACATTTGTCTTAATTAGTAAGACACTGATTGAACCAAAGGTGGATAACTCTGTCTTCTGCTGGTACGTAAGGATTGTCTTATTAATATGGTAGTAGAAAAATGGTCGGAAATAAAAATTAGATTGGAGGTGCCACCTCAACCCTAAGAGACCTATCTCTTTAAATCCTAGCGTTTTCTCATTTTTATCCCCTCTTCTAATACTAAAACACTAACTCTCTCTCACCCCTCTCTCTCACTCTTTTTATATCTCTTTCTCCGTAAATTATTTTCTCGATTACAAATCCAATCAATTATTCCACAACACCAATTTTTAAGGTAGGTCTAGTCCAAGATGTTTCTACTTCTATTATTAATTGTTTATTAATTTTAACCTTCGGAGTTTAAGGTTCCTGGTTCAAATCCTAGTAAAGGTAATTAATTTTATACGGTTTGAATACTAGACACTGGTTACTTTGATCGTTGGAGTTCTATTAATCATAATCTCTCAGCAATGGTCGCCCTGAGTCTGTACATGACTACACCTAATATCTGCATCACCCTTATCTCATTTGGGTAATTCGGTAGCTAATTTTTTTTAAATTAAACAGATTACAACGTACTCACATTAACGATTAAAAATTATGAATTGTTTTGTTTTACATCCGACTGTTTTTTATATTAATGATAATGCAGATAATTATTAAAGGTGTTAGATGAAAATAAATGATAAAAAACTTCTAGATCTGATCGGGAATCAAACTCGATCTAAATGTGGAAGACAGTTTCGCTGACCACTACACTATTTGTAAAATAGGTGAGCGAATAACAATAATAACGAACATATATAAGCCATATCATTTTTATTTTTTACTATATTAATGTAGTAATTAACAACTGTAGTACAACCAAAGATAACATATGGGTGCAAAACTCTATTCAAATTAAATCAGGAAAACAGAATAGATAAAATCCAAAAAGTTGAAAGAAGGATCCTTAGAACCTGCATCGGAAAGAGACACCAAGAAGATGGAGAATGGAGATTACTACCACATGAACAGGTCTACCAGGAGACCGAAAGATTACGAGGTCGAGAAGAACTGTACAAAAATGAAATTAACGATTAATAGACACGATTAGAAAATGAAGATCAAATTTTTACGGACATCTGTATAGAATGGATGACAACCGATTGACAAACAAATGTTTAAGACACTATACAATAAACCTAAACTGTCAGATAAATTATTTAAAAAAGTCAAAAGGATATTGCGAAACCCGGAATAAACCTAGAAAACTTAATGAACCAAAGCAAATTCAAAAGAACTTATTACTGACTTACAGGGCTTTCATGAAGAGGAAAAACAGAACACCCGGTGGACGGAAGAAAGGAGAAAAACTTACAGTGAGCGAATGCTGAGAACGTGAGCTACAAAAAGAGCTTCCAGAAACGTTTTAAATCACTTAACGAGGTATAAAATTGGAGAGTAAAAAACAATCTATAATCTATTTTTACAAAACAATATAAATAGATTGAAATGTTAATTTTCTTGAAAACGTAAATATCACGGGAGATAAATGTAACGTATGAATACTGTTCACAGTTTGATATTTTAATGAATATAAATAAAGCTAATTTAAAAAAAATAATAGTTTAAAAAAATAAGTACTTTGAATGCCTCCATTTTAGTCCTCGAATTGTAGTATCACTGGGTATTAAATAAATACATTGCCAAATAAATTTTTTACGATTCTTTCTTTTAACGTATATTTAAATTAATTTTGCAATATTGGAAAAATTATTTCTTTACACACTTATTTCTTTATTAGATATATGTATACCACTTGGTAATTTTTTTATTGATCTCTGGACTGCTTTAAATACTACTGATACATTACTTAACTATTTATCTGACATACCACAGACGTGCATACATGCCTAAGGTTAATTAACATTCCTTGAAATAGTTTCATGCATATTTAACACTTCATCTATGCTTGAAATTTGATAATACTGTTTGTTACTAAAATAATTTTCACTAAGTAATAAAAGGTTAGCTTGTCATTTAAATAATTTATTTTTGAAAGAAGGAAAAATTATTTATATCAACAAATTTCACTATATTTTTACTTTCTCTTGCCTATATGAATATATAGGAAGGAAAACAGTGTTTTCCTGTCGATTTTTCGAAATTAAGTTTTCACTGGAACTACACGTTTTCAGAACCCCTGAACTTAAAAAACATGTTTTTAGCGATTGGACTGTGTGTGTGTGCGTGCGTGTGTGTGTGTGTGTGTGTGTGTGCGCGCGCGCGCGTGTGTGTCTGTGTGAACAGAATATCTCAAGAACGGAACATCGTACAAACTTAAAACTTGAAACTTAAGTTAGATACCACTACCGGACCGACATGAACTTTTCATCAAAATCGGTCAACCGGATTTAGTAGTTTATTCGTGTAATTTTTCACTCTTTTGCGATTTTCTCAAAAACGGCTCCTACGATTTTTTTAAAAATTTGCATTCTTAAAATTTGGAAAAAGAAGGAAATCCTCTTCTTCTTCATTACGCTAATAATCGGATCAAATTCCTTATAAACAGTTTCATTAGGAGGAATTCGCCATACCCCATTTTTGATACCCTAATTCTTTTTAAGGGAGGTTCTGATAAATTTTACTTGAATATAATAAACAGAGTGAGAAGAATTAACTATCGTTACCTATATTCAACGAAATAATGTACACACGTATATTAACTATTAAAAAAATTCATTTTTTTATATTTTGGACATTCATATTATATTTCATTAATTAATAAAAGAATATCTATTTAATGATATAAATCTAATTTAAATCTATCAGAGAATAAAACTAAAACGTACATGAAACACAATAACCAATTTATTGATTATAAATGAGATTAAAGATATAAGTCTATAATTAAATTATAAGAAATAATTAAATCGGTTTAAATAAGAGGTTTCTGGTTACGATGTAAATTGTAAGGTAAAGACTTAAAATGGTATAAAGTGTAATATTTAACATTGTTAAAGGGTATGTAATTAAGAAAATAATTCATATTAAAACGTGCACCTACAAGAACATGTGCGATGCATTCTGAAGAGATTGGGGTGTATTATTCGTATCTGTGTGAAACCGTATACGATCTTAAGTTACACTTACTGGGTGTCCGATAAATTGAAACGTATAATAAATCTCTAACTTTTAGAGGTAACTTTTTAACACGTTCAGTAATTTTGGTTAGTAAAAAAAACATTTTTGAATAATAAGGTTACTTTTTTAATATGAACCACGAACAGTATTAAGAAGGAACTTCTTATGTAAGAAAATTGTCATAGTAAAAAATCAGATGTAGATCTAAACTTAAATTTAAATATGATCACAACCTCTGAACTGCACAATTATATAAACGACACCTTATTTAGACAAATTAAGGTAAAATATCGGCCTACTTTAGATTTTTTAGTATTTTTCCAAATCAACTATCCGATGAAATTTTAGATTAGAAGCGCTATCTCAAACACTTATAACATTAAAACCTGTAGAACTATAATTTTAAAGATTGTTACACGAATTTTTAACTTCCATAAATCTTTTGTTGTCATCAGTCTCTCTCGACTGGTTTGATGCAGTTCTCCACGCTGTTTTGTCTTGCGCAAGTCGTTTCATATCTACATAACTGCAACACCCTACATCTGTCGTAGTTAACTTTAAATATTCTAACCTTTCCCTCCCGTTGCAATTCACTCTCTCAATATTACCCTCCATTATTGATAGACGAATACCTGGATGTCTTAAGAGTTTATATCTTCTTCTGGTAAGAGTTTCCATATGTTGTTTAGGTCAACAGCCGAAAGGCTGGTTTGAACCTCTGGAGGTTTTACTAAGTAAAACGAGGAATGAGGTGGTTTACGATGCCTTCCTCACTGAGTGGAACAGTACACTTATCAGCATGCCGAGCCCTCTGAAAAGCACATATTTTCCACTCTGTAAATGACAACTTCACTTCATTCACCACAGGGTCTGGCTGTACAATGAAATTCATTACTTTCAGAGAAGATAACTCTGATTAGTGTCTTTTACACCTCTACCTCTTCTGTTCTTAAATTATTCAGTCATTTAATTGGCTGACCATGCGATAAGAAACAGAACTATTTATTTTAGCCCTGCAACGAACAGTTTCCATATAATTCTTTTATACACTCTTCTAAGAATAATGGGATGGAATTTTCTTTGAATAGAATGGAATTCATTTAAAATATATAATTTATTATTGAATTGAATTGTTATTCTTATTTTGGAGATGAAGACTTCAAAAAAGTAAATTCTTATGTATTGCCTTGTTGAAAAGCTGGTTTAAGTAAACAAATGTTTTTGTTAGTTTCCTTTTTTAACTGTTAGTTAACTTTATTAACATCAATTTGTGATTTTCCTGTTTTTTTTCAATAAAAATATCTAAGTCAAACAGAAGTTGTTTTAAATGTACATCGTCATTCAAACATGATTAAAATTAGGTTCAGATTACATTTTACATTATTTACTTTATATTGAACATAGGTTTTATTTTTTACAATTTTTAAGATTTTAAGATCAGTTTCTTTTAAGATTGCGGTCATAATATGCATTTTAAGGCAAAAAATAGGTATTATTTTTACAATTTGTAAGATTTTAAGATCAGTTTCTTTTAAGATTGCAGTCTTAATATGCATGTTAAGACAAAAACATCTATAATGTATATAATTAAAGTTATAGATCATTAAAAAATCTACAACTTTTATTTTAAACATTTTTTTCTACAACGCTTAGTTTAGCGTTGATGAATTTTAAGACAAATTGTATACAATATATAAATAAAATAATAGAAAATTAAAACCCTAAATCTATTATTTCAACCATTTTTCTCTACATAACCTCCTAAATTTAGCGTCAATTAGTGATTCTTTGTATTTTTAAGCCACACAGAGGTTGATTTTCTTTTTATGTCATTCATTTATGATTTAAACGAGGTTATGTTTTTCATATTACATTATTTACTAATGATTAGATATAGGTTATATTATATTTTATTATTTACATTAGTAAAAGAGTCATGTGAGTGTTTCACATCAGATTTTTATTCATTGGAAGCCTATCTTCTGCTGGTTAAGGTTGGTGATCATAATATGAATTCTTACTTTAACAATGCTCCCCTAAAATCGTTCCACAGAGGAGCAGTTCAAACACGAAGTTCTACGTTTTATTATTCTCCATAGTATTTACGAAATTCTAAAAAAAATATTTTTTTATGAACAAAATAATAGTTTCGATTAACTAAACAGTTTGAAATGGTTAACAAATTTCTGAGGGGTTTCGATACTTTTCCAGACACCCAGTATAGAATGGGATACGTATTAAGGAGACTGGCTTAATAAGAAATGCCTTGGGAAAAGAAAGGAAGCGAAGGGTTTTGTCCCTTAAGGGAGGCGTTACAGAATGTTAATTGTAAGTGGGTGGTTATGATGTAGTGAACGGGTGTGAAAACACTAAAAGGGGGTGTGAATACATACGTACAGTTATGTTGTTAGTCTTAAACGTACTGGCGACGTCTTCTCGTGTAAATGCATTAATTTAATTTATGATTTTTAGTATTAGATAATGCGTTGTGTTCTCTGTTCTTGTGTTATGATATAACACATTAAAATGTCTCCTTTCTTCCTATATATCGCCTTCTTAGTTCTAGTTTAAATGCAAACATGCAGTTCCAGAAATATATTATTATGTTTTTTCTTAACATTATACTTTGCCACTACTATTATGACGTGTAAACTATAAAACTGCACCAGATGCATGCACATTATGTTAAAATTAACGCTACATTTATTTTTACTGTTTCATTTCAAAGAACTAGGTTTACATAATTTATTAACAGAAAATAAAGAATGTGTTTTTTCATGTGGGCTTTATTTTAAGTAATAACTCATTTTTACTACAGTAGAGCGTCGGTTATCCGAATTAATTGGAATCTGAGCGGTTCTGATAATCTATTACGCTAAATATTTTAATACGATACACTGTACCGTAACAATGTAATATTAATACATATAACCTATATGTTTGATAGATTATTAATTTTCTTTGCTAATGCAGACGGTGATAATATGATAGATGAAGAAGAGGAATGAAAAAATGCCAGACCTGACCGGGAATCGAACACCAGCGTAGAAGCCAGTTGCGCTAACCACTATACCAACGGGATTGTAAAAGGCTACCATAAACTTTAGTTTAAAAAATACACTAATTAATTGCATTTATTGAAAATGTAAAGTAGGTACTTACGATAATAAAAACAAACGGAAAAATACAGAATCTCAAAACTGATTAAATTAACGAAGAAAATCACGGAAAAATCCTTTATAAAATAATATGTTTTAATCCATTTGTATACATAGGCCTACTATACAGTAATTTTTTAAAAAAACCTGAATTTAGCTCTAAACAGTCTCCACTGTCCCTAAATTTCACAAGAAAACTAAACTGTAATATAAATTTTTCATTGAATTATGTCCGTATTTTGGTAGTAAATTTATGTATTTTTTTCTATGGATGGTGGTTCGGATGACTGACGTTCCGATAATTGACTCTCCTGTGTATATTACAACAGTTTAAATAAGTGTTACTTTCATTGTCACTGACGCTATTTCTATTCGCAATAAAAAAAAGTGTAAAAAACACCGAAAAATCTGGTGTTAAACATTCACATGATATTCTCTCTTCAATGCAAATAATGAATTGGCCTATATAACCTAATTTTAATCATAAGTGAATAACGAAAAATGAAGATCAACCTCTGGAGAATTTTAAAATACGGGAAATCATAATGGATGCTAAACTAAGGATTGTAGAAACAAATACTAAAAATAAAAATTGTAGGTTTATAAATTTTCTACAACTTTGATTATATATACTTTGACCCTAAAATGCATATTAAGGCCACAATCTTAAAAAAATTACTACGAGAGCACAGCCTCCTCCAAGTGTTTAAGCATTTATGAATATTAATTAAATTTAAGCATATATTTAAATAATATGATGTGTAATGGCTGGATGAACTCGGGAGCCACAGCCCAAGCCTCCCTTCTGCTGATTGCCTTAGATTAACATGCTATACTAGATTATGTATTCGGTTAAATTGAAAAAATCTGTTGTGAAAGACTCACACGCCTTTCTCTTTCCAATGCAAATAACGAAAAATACAAATATTAAACATAATACAAAATACAAATAATTTAAAATATAACCTAACATTAGTAATAAAGCATTAGAAATAAAAAAAACTAACTTAAAAAAACATAACTTATTTTAATCGTGAGTGAAAGACGCAAAATGAAAATCAACCTCACTTTGGCTTAAAAATACGGAAAATCACTCTTTCACGCTAAACTAGGCTCTATAAAGAAAAATGCTTTCAATAAAAGTTGTAGATCTTTTAATTTCCTATAAATTTGATTGTATACACTTTTGTCTTAAATGCATACTAAGGCTGAAATCTTTAATAAAAATCGATTTTTTTATAAGTTTTCGTGAGAAAAAACAGAAAATTACCAATTACCGCTTAACTTAACGTTATACAAAAAAATTTTTGAAATAAAACTTGTAGGATTTTAAATTCTCTGCAACTTTTATTATGTACATTTTTGCGTTAAAATGCTTGTTAAAGTCGCGATCTTAAAAAAACAATTTTTTACGAGAAAACAGCCTCCCCAAAATTTTAGCAGACGTGGCGGCGCCTATCCTACCTTGTTGAGCATAAAAAAATGTAGTAAATCAGGTTATTTTAAAAGAAACGTAGGAGCTGTTTATGGGAAAATCGCAAAAGAGTAAAAAAAAATTGCACGAACAATCTACTACTTCCGGTTGACAGGTTTGATGAAAATTTTTGTTTCGGGCTCTCTTGTGGTACCAAACGTAAGTTCCAAGTTTCAAATTTGTACGTTATTCCGTTCTTAATATTTATTTTGTTTACACACACACACTTACAGACCAATCGCTAACAAACTTGATTACTTTGGTTCAGGGGACAGAAAACGTGCATTTCCGGTGAAAATTTGATTTCGAAAAATCGACGCGAAAATAATACTTTCCTTTACTATATATAAATTATGCATATAGGGCAAACCAAAAAAAAGTTGGAAAGCCGATAAATAGGTTAAACGCTAAAAATAATTAAACTTTGACATAACACATTTCTGTCATAGATAATAGCTAAATAGATTTTAAATGCATTAATCATTAGACTGTAAATGGAACAGAATGTTAAAGGCTTAGAAGATATATTTGCAGTACTCTAATTAGATTATGACTAACCAGTATTAATTGCGTCTCGAACTAAATAACAGTATCCCTCTACTGTTAAACCCGTTAATGTAAGTCACATTTACTGTTTATTCGAAAACGTTTAATAAAAATAAAGTCATACAAAAACAAAAGAGAGAATTTCACTTAAAATTTTTAGCAATGGTTGAAAATATTTTTAAATATAGTATCTAAAAAATGTGATAAAAAATTGAACAAATTTTATTAGAAAATTTTTGTTACAAGAATTTTTACAGTTAATTAAAAAACACGGAATAAACAATTAGGAAGGAAGATTTTTATTAAAAATATTATTTCAAAAAATAATAAAACAGGGCATACAATAAATTAAAAAAGTCAACTTTGATTAACTTGGTTAGGAGAATAAAAGCTTATTTTGTCCAGACTTAATTAAAAACTTAAAGGAAGAATATTTTTCTTAATTTAATTTTTATCAGAATATAATTACGTTAATCTAATTATTTGTTACTAACTTTTCTTCTTTTTAAAAGAAAAATTATTTATCAGCCACAAAGTTTCAGTATTGCAATTTGATCTCACCATAAATATAGGGGATAATTTTTCACGGGATGTTACTTTCATTCTGGTAAAAATAGATGTGTTTTCTACCTTATCTAACCCTTTAATATGGGGGAAGGAAAGTATTGTTTTAAGTCAATTTTTCAAAATCGAGTTATCACCAGGAATACGCGTTTTCAGGCCCCCTGGACCCTCAAAAAAAAACATTTTTTTACAGATTGGTTTATGTGTGAGTGTGCATGAACAAAAAATGTCAGAATAGATCAGGGTACAAAATTTTAAACTTGGAACGCAAATTAAATCCTACATGGAAAAGCGGAAAGAATATTTTCATCAAAATCAGTCAACCGGAAGTAAACTTAATAGTTTATTCTTTTTTTGTTGTTTTGTTTTACGTCTGACTGTTTTGAAATTTCTGCTAATGCAGACGGTGGATATAATGTTGATAATGAAAATGAGTGATGAAAAAATGCCAGACCTGGCCGGGAATCGAATCCGGGACCCTGGCGTAGAAGCCAGTTGCGCTAACCACCGCGCGAACTGGCTGGCTTAAATAGTTTATTCGTGAAATTTTTCACTTTTTACAATTTTTTCATAAACAGCTTTTTCGAACTTTTAAAAATAGTCTTATTATCTAAATGTTTTATGCTCTAAAGTTAGTAACAAATAAAAGTTGTAGATGTTCTTATTTCCTATAACTTTAATTACCTATACATTTTTTACGAAAAATCCATACTAAGGCCGCGATCTTAAAAAATTCATGTTTTTACAGATTTTTATGAGAAAAACAGAAAAACACTAATTTCCACTAAATTAAGCGTTGTACAAAAACATGATTGTAATAACAGTTGTAGGTTTTAAAATATGTTCTACAACTTTAATCATATTTATAAACGTTTGCTTTAAAATGTTAAGGGCGCAATCTTAAATAAACTATTTTTTTTCTACGAGAGCATAGTCTTCCAAAGAATTTCAATAGACACGGTGCTTACTTATATAGAACGTAAAAAATGTAGTAAATGAGACGATTTAAAAAAAAACGTAGACGTTGTTGAGAAAATCGCATAAGAGTGAAAAATTTTCGGAATAAACTATTACTTCCTGTTGACCGATTTTGATGAAAATGTTTGTGTCGGGTCCTCTTGCGGTACCTAATAAGTTCCAAGTTTCAACTTAGGTACGATATTCTATTCTTGAGATATTTTCAAACAGACGAACAATCACTGAAAACAAAAATGTTTTTTTTTTTTTGGGTTCAGGCGGGTTGAAAACGTGTATACCCGGTGAAAACTCGATTTCTAAAAATTGACATTAAAACAATTATTCTTTCCTTCTTTATTATATTCATATAGGGTAAGAGAAAGTAAAAAATGGGAATTATTAATCTGCGTTAATTAAGTCACGTCGACTGTAAGGAACCTAAACTGGCCACCATTACTTTTGTTTTTAGTGAACTAATTTTTGACCACGATCCCTCCTTTTTGTAACCAGGAGCCTTTTATACTTAATACAATATTATTTTAAGTTGAGTTTCTTCGAAATCAAATATTTTTATATATTTTGGACGAAACTGATAAAATAAAACCTCTTACCCTAAGCAAACAGGTTTTCTTAATGTTTCAGGTGGTAGTAATGAAGGTAGTAAAACAAAATTAACTAAAAATGTAACGGGACCGTTACATTTTATTTTTCCACATTGTTAATTTTAATTGTACCACAGTATAACCATGTACCAAGCTATCCTTGCCTATTACAGAGTAGTTTAGTTGTTTTTCCTGTATAACTTATTTAATAGCCTTTCTGTTTTATAGGGCGTAAAGCACGAGTAAAGGTTGCTTGAAGGGCTTCTAATATTTTATCACAAGCTATTTGTCACTTTTTTATATGTGCTGAAATGCATTTTTAGGCCCGTATTAGACCCTTTGTTTTCTGTTCCTGTATATTTTCCACAATTTATATGTTAATTTGATAGCTTATGTTACCTACTGAGTTAGTTTCTCTTTTTTTTACTCTTAATACTTTTGTATCTTTCTCCATTTTCTCTCTCTCTAGTTAAAAATTAAAATTTATAACATTGAATTTATCCCTGTCCAATCTGCAATCTAAATTATTTTTCCCTAAACGTAATATTGCTAACTATATACCCTTCCTTTACTTAAATTTAGGTTACTTTTCCTCCAATTAACTCGAGCGTTGTTATCGAGTGTTATAAAAAAATATGAATGAAACACCTGCAGATAATTTTTAAGAGTTTAAAATTTTAATTAACATAAAATTAAGAATGTATCTTAATTTTTATTTAAGTTCTACTGTTAATTAAATAGTTTTAGGTACTGTTTAAATTTATTTTTATTTCAACTACAACAAAATATTACCTAATTAAAAAGCTGTCTGTGGGTAATCCGTTGCTGTGCTGCTCTACGTACTGTAGTGCTATTAAAAGTGATTTTGCTGCTTCTGAATGTGAAATACGCCGCTCATTGTTATGTATTTCATCAGATTCTTCTGGACCTTTGCCGGAATCCAGCATAATTACATAAACTATTTCTTCGTCTGTAAACTGAAGACATTCTTCGTGTACTATTGTACGTAAGATACAAATTGCCTAACAATAAAAATTACGGTACGGCTAATTACTAAATTACTTTAATTTCCAGTATTTAAGGTAAAACCCCATAGTTGGAATCAATAATTGGTTGCCCCATAATTGGCGCAGTTGGTAACGTGCTCTCCTCTCATCATGCGGTCTTGGGTTCGAATCCCATTCAGGCATGGCATTTTTTCATACGTTACAAAATATCATTTCATCCTTCACCGTCTGCATTAGCAGTAATTGCAGAACCGTCGGACGTTAAACAAAAAAAAAAAAAAAAAAACAAGTTGGAATCAAATACAATAGCATAGTGATTAGACAATAGGTCGTACATATAGCCGACTCTGAATCATCTAATACGGGGGTGTATTCTTTCGGTGGGTGTGTTGCCCCTCTGTTTTCGGGCCTTTCTTTTTCCTTCCAACTTTCAGCCAATCGCCGGGATGGTTCTCCTTCCTTCTGGCCTTGCAGGTTGTTTTGTACGATTGGCGGACATGGAGGCTGGTTATCCAGAGGTTTGCAGGTTTCGGGTGGGTGTCGAATAGGTCATTTCCTTTCGAAATTCAGCTACGAAGAAGGAGAAGGTAGTACCTTCTATTACGGGTAACCAGGAGGACAAGAAGAAGAAGAAGAAGCGCGTGGAAGCATCATCTTCTCTCTTGCGGGGTCGTCGATGGGTCTTTGTAGGGGTCCGGTAGCCGTAAGCCGACGGTGGATATCCACCATTGGCTCTGCAGATGAAAACTGTAGAGTGTAATGGAATGACGATCTGGCTCAGTAGAGCGCTCTTATATAGTCACCAGAGCGCTCATACTCGTGCCGCCTCTCATCATGCAGTCTTGGGTTTGAATCCTATTCAGGCACGGCATATTTTCATACGTTACAAAAATCATTTCATCCTTCATCGTCTGCATTAGCAGTAATGCAGACGATTAAACAGACGATTAATGCAGACGAACAGTCAGACGTTAAAAAAAGCCAGAGCGCTGCGGTAGGGCCGGTTTCTAGAATTTTGCGGTACCGACACAGGCCTACCGCCCCAGTCGGAACTATTATCGACTTCCTTCTGTTGGTATGACAGAATCTTTGATGACTGGGAACACAGTACCTAATTAAAGGAGGCGACGGGAACAAGTTATGCAAATTTTTTCTGTAATCCGAACAGGTCCCGGTCCCATTTAGTTCGGATTAGCGAGGTTGTTATTTTATTGCAGTTCACTATAGTAGTAGTTAAAGTATAGTAATTAATTAATTTGTCAATCAATACTTAAAAGGGAAGTTTTGTTATTTTTTTAAAAACAAAATCCCGAACGAACCTGAAATAAATAACACAATAGTATAGTTTGTAGTAATTAATTTTATTACGTTATATCAGAATATAAGAAAAATTAATTGTCTAGTTACTGGTTTATGCCCAGGATATTAATTAAAATCACCAAAAAATAGAGCTGGCATTAATGTAAAATTAAAATATACTAAATGTACAAATGGTAGATTGAAGATTCTAAAACAAATAAAAACACGCCACGAAAAAGATAATAAGAGAGAGAACACGCTTGCACGATTTGTACAAAGATGTTTTATTGGAGATGTCAGGATTTTACGTAGAAATTGGAAGAAAAAACAGAATGGAAGAAAGTAATGTAGACTTTTCTTATCAGAGGTTCCAGGTTACTGATACATACATATTTGATGAGACAAATACAAAAGGGTTAAAAAAAGAACTATGGATAGAAGAGAAAGCCAACCTAATATCGGAAAGTAGAAGTGAAAGATCAAGTCCATTTTTATTATTTGTATTTGTGCTTTTGTGTGAGTTTGTGTTTAAAATGAAACGTCCGTTGTTATTGATTTGACAGAATAGTTTCTTGTATATAGGTCTACGTATAAGAAAGGTTTTGTGCAGGAACTGCTCGTAAACTAACCCAGTATGTCGGAATAGCCAAGTCTTTGAAGCCATCACAGTTGGGACCAAGGGCCGATGATTCCAGATAGAAACTACTACAGTAGTGGAATTCCGTATCGAACATGCAGAGAGAGGTTTATTCAACTTTCTTTCTTTTTCTATCTATACTCCCTCTCATTTCTTTTTAGTTTTATCGTAAGTCCCCTCACGTCTGTTATTCTCAATTCTTTTGACATGATCTCCTTGTTTCAATGGTTCCGATTGCGTTTCTACATCTGCAATATGCATAGCTTTCTTCTTCTTGATCATCCTTTGAACATAGCGTTTTCTTCTTCTTCTTTATCCCATCCAAATCTTTTTACTTCAACCCCTAATGCATACATGTTTAAAATAAAAAAATCTTATTTAATTCTGATTTAAAATTTAATTATATTTCAAATAAACCAATATACAGAAAACAATTTTAAACGAGATTTTGCTACGCTTATCCAACATAATATTATTGTTCTTAACATAATGGTATATGTATTTTAATAAAAAGATTCGAAGAGTTAAGTGAAAAACGCCCAGACTTTATTTTATTTTAGTTACTGTCACTGGGTGGCGACATTAAACGGTGTGGGGAAACCTCAAATGTTTGGAGCCCTAAAAAGGGCCGTTTAAGCGGTGGTCACCTAGGCGGGAAGAGTCGGTCGTAATCATCGTAGTACCAGAGGAGGTGGGTGACACGGCGTGTCATCGTTCAGCGGAGACGTCATCTTCTTCCCTCGCAGTAATATGTCTTTAGCTTCTTCGTCAGGATCCATTGAACGCAAGGTTCGGTCGAGGGAATGCTGTGGGCATCGCTCGCGGAAGCATCATCTTCTCTCTTGCGGAGTCAACTATGGGTCTTTGTCGGAGTCCGGTAGGCGTATACCTATGGTGGTTGTCTGTTCGAAGCTGTACAGTGGAATAAATGACGATCGGGCTCAGTAGAGCGCTCTAATGTGGACACCAGAGCACTACGTTAGGGGCAGTTACAAGCCCTCTGCAGTGTCGATCAGGCCTACCGGCCCTGTCGGAACTATTGCCAGCTTCCATCCGTCGGTATGTCGAAATCTTTGATGGCCGGGACCACAGTACCTAATCAAAGGGGATGACATTACCACTACATTAATTTAATTTATATTATCTAAGTAAATTTTTACCACCATGACCAAGGTGTGCCGATAATAGGCAGGTGGAGTGTTGAATTATTTGCACTCAATCTGCTAGTTCCAACGCTACAAAAAATAGTTCTGTTTCTTATCACATGCTTATCATATACTTAGAACAAAAACAATGATTATTGTCACAACTATTTCTTCTTTGTTTTTTAATCGATAATATGTGAACTTCCAATCTGTTCCATTAAGAACAATAAGCAACCCCACGACCCAGTAAAATGAAGATGATATGTATGTTGTGTAAATGAGACGTAGTCTTGTACAGACTCAGGCCGACCATTCCTGAGAGGGTATGGTTAATTGAACCCCAACAATCAAAGTGCACCAGCAACTACTATCTATTATTCAAATCTGTATAAAAATAACTACTTTTACTAAGATTTGAACCAGGAACCTTGAAATCTTATTTAATAAACATTCATCAGAGATTAAAAAAATAATATAATGTCACAACTCCAGTCACATACAAGGTGGGATTCTTCCTTCAACGTTTTACGAATTGCATTTCTGTGACAACTGGCTGCTATTCAATCCCTACCTTAATTGTAGGGTATGAGAGTAAAATTTTTAAATATTTTTTTCAGGATTTAATGAAAAGAAGAGCTATAAGTGAGGCACAAAATAATTTTGCACAATTTAGTTCAACATAAAAAATTATCTTTAAAATTAGATTCATCTCGTAAGATAGTTTTAGGGTAGATCAAGGTTAATAGATAAAGTTTAATGTTTTTTTTTTTATTAACTCGTTTAAAGGTTATTTTAATATTCTTTATTTCCTCATACATTTTCTATTTCTTTTATTCTGTTTCCATTTTCCACAATCCTATAGTCTATCTACCTGGTTGGTCGCAATTCCACTTTATTAATTTGATTTAGGTTCAACTCCCACCCTCTCGTTTACGTTTCCACCTTTTCCCTAACATATACAGTCTGTTGTCCTAACCAACCCTCCATTGTTACTGAGGGGTTGTTTTTACCCTCGTACGCACTTCTATTCTACACCGCGACATAAATATTTATCTACCAAACTCCCAAATACAACTTGAATTGAGAAAACATAAACCTTTTCCACTTTAATCTCAACTCAAATGAATTTCATTAGTTACAAACTTTTTTTTAAACAGAGATAAATTATAATTGGATATTATAAAAACCACTTTGTTCATGTATGTAGGCCGTACTAGCCCAGCCAAGGAATTTAATGTTTTCAGTGAGAATAGTTTATTTAATTTGAAATTTGGCACAAACATTCTTGTCAACTAACTAAATAACACATTAAAAGTCCTCTACTTTACGACTTGAGCTTCTTCCGCTAAATTCGAAAATGGCGAAAAATTCGGGGTTTTCATTTTCGGTTTTAATGACAGCGGCTAAGCCATTGATCTATGTATAAATTAAAAATTTGGAAAACCATTTAGTTCAAAATTAAAATGCTGTACAAAATTTTATAAGATATTTTCATTAATGCTTTTATTTAGCAGTTAACCTATTCGCCATGAAAATATAAATCAATTTAGCGCATAAAAGCAGCTGTACCTGTACCCTCAGGCACCCTTACTTGGTTTCTAACATTGTCACTATGCTCCTGGAATAGATTGCATTAACAATTTTACCTATTGTGTTAATTTTACCTATTGCATTTTTACCAATTTACCAATACATTTTTACCTCTTTTACTTCCAATAATAAAATATGAGTAAAAATTAATTTATTGTGTTACGTCAGACATTAAAATTAATTATGCAATGAGTGGTAGAGTGTAAGTTCTGCTGCTGAACTGCAAGTTTTAATTATATCGAAAGTCGTGAGGTGTTTATTAAAGCAATTGGTAGCTGCAAAATAAAGAATCACCTCATAAAAATGTTAAATTAAAAATTAACTCAGTTTTTATCAATTTCTAATACGGCAGACGAAGCTCAAGCCCTCGGACTGGATTGTTTTCATGGCGATTTTTCGAAATCAAGTTTTCACCGGACATACGCATTTTCAGATCCACTGAACCCAAAAAACATATGTTTAGCGATTGGTGTGTGTATGTGTGTGAACAAAATATCTCAAGAACGGAGTTCTTGATTGAACGGGTTCTTCATCGCACGAAGTTGAAACTTGAAACTTAAGTTAGATAGTACTAGAAGACCCGACGAAACATTTTCATCAAAAATCAGTCAACCGGAAGTAGTAGTTTATTTGTGTCAATTTTCAATTTTTTGCGATTTTCTCAAAAACGGCTCCTACGATTTTTTTTAAATCACCTCATTTACTAAATTTTTTACGTTCTACAAGATAGGGTAGGCGCCATGTCTCCTGAAACTCTTGGGGGCTGTTCTCTCGTAGAAAAAATGGGTTTTTTAAGATTGCTAACTTAACATTCATTTTAGGGCAAAAGAGTATAATAACGGGTGTACACTATTTAAAAATATATTTTTATTTTTATAGGCTTAACGCTTAGTTTAGCAGAAATTTGTGATTCTCCGTTTTTTTTTTCATGAAAATCTGCGCCAGAAGCAAGTGTTAGGCATTTTGACTGGAAGCTTTTTGATATGTTATACATACAGCCATTAGGTGTGTGTGTGCGCGCGCTGGCGGCTTGTTCTATAATACCTAATAATTTTTCTAAAACGTCTAAACATCGACTTAAAATACCAAGCTAATACTAAAGACTCAAATAATTTCAAACACAAAAACGAAAATTAGTAATGACAATTTTAAAACAATTAACAAATTTGTACTATTAAGGTTAACAAATTGAACAAATTTTACATGGTTAGATCATCAATACGTAAACCAGAAAGTTTAAATCTAACATGAATAAATTACTCAGTAAACTAAGCTGTTAAGCTAATGTACACAGTAATTGGCTGACAATCATTTCCAAGCAACAGAATTCTGAACTATTTACAAATTCAAGCTAATTCAACATTCAGTGCGAATGTATAACTTTAACTATGTTTAATTCAGCATGAAGGTAACTTCAATATTAAGCTATAAAGTATAACGTTACTGGAATTTTATTAAAACATACTTTACTTGAAATTTTAACTACATTTTTTTTCCGAGAGTCGTTCATGAGCTTATAAGATTTAGTAAATATTATTGAAATTTTATGTCTTAGAGCCTTAGTAGTAGAATTAAAACATGGATATGTTAATTAATTGGTTAAATTTTGTACAGAAATTACTGTGATATAAAAGGATTTGTCTTAATATTATGTTAATTCGGTTTATATTTTTATTTTAGTCTACGTATGGTAGGCCTACTTTAACTTTCTGGAAAGTCTTATTCCAGTCTACTGCCCATGTGGTGCTATTCTTTTGTTCTTTGTAGAAGCTCGTGAATCTTTAAATCATTAATTCGAACTTGATTCGATCCATTATAATATTTTCTTGGTTTATTTCAAATTTTTAATATGTTCAATCAATTAGGATATGTTATATTAGTATATGTTAATTAGTTATGTTTCAATCAATTTAGTATTAGGCTGAACGTGTAATTATGTTGTTAAAAAATAAATTCTAAAAGCTTTAACTACAAGTAGATGATGAATGAAACTTTAAAAAATATAGCTGGCTAAGAAAGTAGAAATATATTGTGTAGAAATGTCCCAAAGGTTCGTAAATAAAATTCTCTTCAAAAATTCAAAGCTCTTTATTAAAGTTTCTTGATAAATATCATAAAATTCTTAAAAGTATTAAAATTTTTAAAATCTTTTAAAATGTATTAAAACTCCTTTTAAAATCCGCTCCAGCAAATCTTCTAAAATGGTTTATTATTTCTAAATAATATTTTTTAAAATTCGTAAACTTTTTCTATTTTAAAAAATTGTAAATTGCACCTCACTCCTTAAAACTTTTAAAATAGAATGAGTTAACAATCCATTTTATTAATATGTTCTTTTTTTTTTTTCTTTTAAAATATTTTTTTATTATTCTCGTTGCTCGCATCTGAGGGTGGTAAATCATCTGTTGTTTATTTTGAGTGTGTGAATGTGTATGTTTATGTTATACGTGAGCGTATTTAGTTTGTCATTTGTATGTACGTGTGTGTTATTGTTTGTGTGTATAAGTGTCTCTTATTACAATCTTCCCCCCCCCCCCCCGGGGAGTATGCATAAGCAAAAAGGATAAGGGGCGGGTGCTTAAATGTTAAAAAAGAAGGAAGAAGGTGAGTACGTAGCAGTTGTCGGCCTGAGACGGTAAAATTCGTTCATTCGGGGCCCCTTTCAATAATACATTCATACAGCATGCAAACAGCATTTGTTTTTTTTTTGTTACAATCATCTCAAGCTCGAGTATCGCGACAGACATCACCGAAAAAGTAGTTTATTTTTTTTTTTTTTTGAGCAAATTATGTAACCTTTTTAAGGTTAGAAATGTGTTCTTTAGTTATTTCCCCTCCAATAGTCTTACGGAGTAAGGCTGTAACTGGAGTGGAGAAGCCGATGATATAAAATGGTTCAGACCATCGGTATGCCATTTTTGCACAAATATTTTTCCGTTTCGAACTTACGGGGTGAGTTTTAAGCAAAACTTTATCTCCCACCGAAAACGGATTGGGGTGGCGCATAGCATTATATCGGCGCGCCATATCATGATGAGATTTAATTAGTTTTCTTCTAATGTCACACATCATGTTACTTGAACGTACAGGATTTCTATGAAGGATATCTTGGATATTCCATGCTCTATCCAACGGTGTTTGAGCTGGAAAAGTATGCAATATATCAAATGGACATTCCCCATGCGCGTTATGTTGAGCCATATTGAAGGCTAATTGAAACCAAAATAGAGATTTATCCCAGGTTGTTTGAGTAGTTGCATGGTATGCAATAAGAATAGACCGAAGATTTCGGTTTAATCGTTCGGCGTGAGATGGTTGTGGATGGTAGGGGGAGAGAGTGGTTCGTTTTATGCCTAGATTGAAACAAAAGTTTTTAAACATTATTGAATTAAAATTTTTAGCATTATCTGTGACGATTAACCTCGGGATGGAGTAATTTTGAAAAATACGTTTTAATTCTTCTATAATGGAGGATGTATTAGTGTTTTTTAATGGAGCTAACCATGTAAATTTTGAAAAACTGTCTACCACCACTAGAATATATTTATATCCTTGGTTGGTTTTTGGTAGGCTGCCTACCGTATCAATAAACAGTGTATCAAATGGTGTTGTTGGAACTCTGGAACTGAGATTTCCCCATTTATAATTTATTCCAGGTTTGCTGCGTTGGCAGGTTGTACAAGCATTCACTTTTAAAGGAATTTCTCGATATATAGCCGGCCAATAAAAATACCGTGTAATTTTGTGTATAGTTTTATCGACACCTAAATGTCCACCGATTTCCGAATGATGAAAGTATTTAAATACTAAATCTTTTAAGGAATTGGGGAGAACGATTTTGGTTGGATTATTGTTTTTATCTTTTAGACATAGGACTCCTTTGGATAAACAAAATTTATTATCCATTTGTTGTTTTTGTTGAAGGATAAAGGTATCCTGTTCCTGATGTTGTCTTATGTCTGTAAAAGATAGGGGGAACTGCGATAATAAAGTATTAAAATAAGATATATCTTTTGAGATATCTTCATTATTTAAATCGTACATCCTCGATAATGCGTCCGCCACATTATTATCCGAACCACGGATGTGATTAATTTTAAATTTAAAAACAGATAACCGAAGTAACCATCTAGCTAATCTACCCAACTGTTTTGGTCTGGAAAGAAGCCAGGCTAAGGCTTGATTATCGGTTTCTAAAAGAAATTCACGATGTGCTAAATAGGTCCTGAAATGATCTGTTGCAAAAACAACTGCAAGACACTCTCGCTCATATGCAGAAAACTTCCGTTCTGCCTCTGTTAATGTTTTGGAAGCGTACGCTATGGGTCGTCTAGACCCTTCTTGTTCCTGAAGCAGTACAGCTCCTAGACCTGTATCAGACGCATCCGTCTGTAAAATGAAAGTTTTGGAGAAGTCTGGTATTGCCAATACCGGGGGATTAGCAATTGCCTGTTAAAGATCTTCAAACGCGATTTTTTGTGAGTCTCCCCAGATAAACTGAGTATTTTTACGACGCAATTTATTCAGGGGTTCGATTCTATCAGCATAATTTTTGATAAATTTAGAAAAATAATTAATCATACCACAGTATCGATGTACTTGTTTCACTGACGTAGGTTGCGGGTACTCCAATATTTTTTGTGTCCTAGTTGAGTCTATAGAGACTCCTTTGTACGATAATGTGTGTCCAAGAAACGGTATTTCATTTACGGCAAATGTTACCTTATCAGGATTAACTGTAATGCCAGCCTTCCGCAGAATTGACAATACTATTTTAATGTGTTTCACATGTTCTGGAAAACTTTTGGAATATATTAATATATCATCCATGTAATTAAATACAAATTTATATTTAATGTTTTTAAATATTGTATTCATAAGACGTGTTAAAACTTGTGCGCCAGTCGACAAACCAAAAGGTAATCTCTCATATTCGTATAAGCCATCCGGGGTACAAAACGCGGTGATTTGACGAGATTTTTCTGTCAATGGTATTTGATGGTACGCTTGCGCTAAATCTAATGTACTGAACCATCGTGCATTGGAAAACCATCGAAAAGCATGATTTATATTCGGTAAAGGTTGGGCCTCTGAGTCAATTATTAAGTTGACTTGGCGATAGTCTACGACTAAACGACTCGTGCCATTTGGTTTTGGAATCAAAAACGCTGGAGATGAATAAGGCGAAACACTTTCTCTAATTACTTTATCTTTTAATAATTTATCAATTTGTTGTTTCATTTGAAGTGTTTTTATTGGATTTAAGGGATAGGGTCTAGATTTTACAATTTCACTATTTTTAAGTTTAATATCATATTTTAATACGTGGGTACAACCTAATTTAGTAGTGAGTACGTCAGGAAATTCCTTACATAAATTATTAATTTTATTTTTAATATACTCACTTTGTTCCACATTATTAATCTGATCTGGGTATAAATTTATTAGATGAAATTTTTGATTTTTCAACCAGTCAAAAGTTATCACAGACCTTGTGGCGTTAAATATTGCACGTGTTTTTTGTAGGAAATTCATTCCAAGTATTATTTCGTGCTGTATTTTTGTTAATACTTTAAAATTTATTTTCCATGATATATTTTGTAGGTTAATGTTAATCCAGACCTGTTTATTAATTTCTAGAGGAAATCTATCAGCTGTAAGACAAATTGTCTTAATATTTTCCTCTTTTATAATCGCCTTCTTAGCTTTTAAAAGTTTATACATTTGTTGGTTAATAATGTTGTGCGTGGAACCAGAATCAATAAGGGCATTAAATGTATTATTTTTGATTGTTATTGATAAAGTTTTCAAAGTATAATTACTGTTTAACCTTTGTTCTTTTATCTTTAAATGTTTACATGCGTTATGTTTACAAACACGCATCATATGACTATGTTGTGCGCATTTGTAAACATTCAGTTTTTTGGAACATGGTTATTTCCTTTTTGCTGCAAAAGTTTACAATTTCTTTTGATATGACCTAATTTATGACAATAAAAACACTTCAAAGTTGTTGCAGACATTTGTGATCTGATTTTATTGCATGCTGTATCTTTTAATGTGTTTTGTTTACCTTGGGTAGGTACTGTGTTATTTACATTGTTTATGACGCTTGTATTATTCATTTTTGATAAACCGAAGTCATTAAGAGTTCTAGCATAAACTCTTTCATAGACATAGGCATCTAATTTATTAAAATCTTGTAAGTTATTGGGTTTGCCGATTATACCTATGTGTGTGGCATATATTTCATTTAAACCCGTTAAAATTATATTAATTAACTCACCTTCTGTTAAATCTAATCTTAATACATCATGGTTTTCTAAAATTTCTCTCATGTATTCCGCAAGGGTCTCCGTTTGTGACTGGTTTCGGTATAATAATTTTAATTTTAATATTTCTTTCATTTTTGGTGTGATTAATTTGTTTACTAAATCTCTATGAAATTGATCGAAATTATGATTATTTCTAATAGAATTTTCAAAAATTTGTTCGGTGAAACCGGTCATAAACGGAGTTAACAACACCAAGGGTAAATCAACTGCATAACGTTTCTGTATCTGTTTAATAATTTTGATATTTCGTACTAACGTGTCAATGTCACGTTCATCAGTAATAGTCAATTGTTTTAATTCGTTTTCTATTGGATTTGCAATTTTTGTCCAATTAAAGTTCAATTCGCGTTGTAAACACACGGGATTATTGTTACCTACGGGATTTGGTATTAATATGTCAGGGGTTTCGTTTCTAAGAACAGGATTTCGCATTTCTGGGTGATGCATAAGATTAATTTGATCATAATTAAGATTTCCTTGTTGTTGATCAGGTAAGAAATTATTCCCTAAATGTGCCTCTTCAGGATTTAAGTTTTGCTCAAAATTAGGTCCAACTTCGAAATTATGCAACCCATTAGCCTTCCAAATATCAAATCCCTCTCTTAAATTTTGAAAGCCTACGACTTTATCTGGTTTGTTGGGTAATATGAATGTTAATATTTTGTTAAGCCGATCATCAAAAATTTCGGCATTATACTTTTCTAATTCATTTAAATTTTCCACGTTTCGTAACTTTACTAAATAGTTTTGACACTCTGTCAGTTGTTTGTCCATGTCAAATCTATGTAATGTAGTTAAATCGATTTGTCGTCCGTTATCTAAGAGTTTTTGTAATCTTTGCCTTTTTTGTCTTACGTTTCCTGTTGTTGTGCTTTTCCGTATTCTAAGTTGGAAGTTAAGGTTTGTTTCGTCTAGTTTAGTGGGATCAAGAATCGGTGCTACCTGTCTATTCATGTTTCTATTTGTTTTGTTTGTTGATGATGATTATTTATGTGCATGTAATAGATGACTTACCGGTCGACGTCGGTATACCTGTCAGATGCGAGTTCTTTATAATTTAGTTTTTGATAAATTTTAGAAGATTTGTTGTTTTATTTTTGATCTTTCTCTTTGTCTTTTTCTTGGCCTTTGACTAATCTTGTTATGTGTGTTTGATGATTTCTTGTTGATGAATCCTTTCTTTTTGTTTATTATTTTAATTTCTTTCCCAAATATTATATTACTGAATTTATTTATTGGAATTTTTCATTAAGTATCCTGGTCACGGCACCATTTTTGTCCCAAAGGTTCGTAAATAAAATTCTCTTCAAAAATTCAAAGCTCTTTATTAAAGTTTCTTGATAAATATCATAAAATTCTTAAAAGTATTAAAATTTTTAAAATCTTTTAAAATGTATTAAAACTCCTTTTAAAATCCGCTCCAGCAAATCTTCTAAAATGGTTTATTATTTCTAAATAATATTTTTTTAAATTCGTAAACTTTTTCTATTTTAAAAAATTGTAAATTGCACCTCACTCCTTAAAACTTTTAAAATAGAATGAGTTAACAATCCATTTTATTAATATGTTCTTTTTTTTTCTTTTAAAATATTTTTTTATTATTCTCGTTGCTCGCATCTGAGGGTGGTAAATCATCTGTTGTTTATTTTGAGTGTGTGAATGTGTATGTTTATGTTATACGTGAGCGTATTTAGTTTGTCATTTGTATGTACGTGTGCGTTATTGTTTGTGTGTATAAGTGTCTCTTATTACAGTAATTATAGAAAAAATGTGGTGTGAAACACTCACACGACTTTCTCCTGTCAATACACATAATGAACAATATAACCTAACATTACTGATAAAACCTAAGAAATAAACAAAAAAACTAACCTCAAGAAACATAACTTTATTTCAATCATGAGTGAAAGACGCCAAATGAAAATTAACCTCAGTTTGGCTTAAAAATATGGAAAAATCACTCTTTCACGCTAAACTAGCCTCTGTAGAGAAAAATGCTTAAACTAAGAGTTTCAGATCTTTTAATTTCCTGTAAATTTTATTATAAACCCGTTTGTCGTTAAATGCATTCTAAGGCTGAAATTTAAAACAAATCAATTTTTTACACATTTTAGTAAAAAAAGTAGAAAATCGCTAATTACCGGTAAACTAAGTGTTAGGCTATACAAAAATATTTGAAATAAAAGTTGTAGGATTTTAAATTCTCTACAACGTTTATTAGCCCTATATAATTTTTTGCGCTAAAATGCATATTTAAGTCGCAATCTTAAAAAACAATCTTTTTACGAAATAACAGCCTTCCCAAAAATTTCAGAAGATATAGCCCCTACCTTATCTTAAAGAGCATAAAAAAATTTAGTAAATGAGGCAATTTTTTAAAAAAATCGTAGGAGCCGTTTTTAAGAAAATCGCAAAAGAGTGAAAAATGACACGAATAAACTACTACTTACGGTTGACCGATTTTTATGAAAATGTTCATGCCGCGTCCTCTAGTAGTACGTAACTTAATTTTCAAGTTTCAAGTTCGTACGATGTTCCGTTTATGAGATATTACTGTTCACACACGGACGGACAGACACACACACACACACAGACCATTAGCTAAAAACATGTTTTTTGGGTTCAGGGGATCTGAAAACGTGTAGAATCGGTAAAAACTCGATTTCGACAAATCGACATGAAAACAATACTTTCTTTCGTATATATTCATATAGGCAAGAGAAAATAAAAACATATTATAGCCGCCCTTATGGTGCAATATTGGCTAGACTCAACTGAAAAGCTAACCTTCTGGAATTTGACTCTCGACTGGGAACTTCACACCGATCCAAAAAGTACAATGCTATGCAACGCACGCTACAGTTAATTATTACCAAGAATAAATTGAGTATTATCCAATGAAAATGACACTTTCACTTCATTCACTACAAGGTTTGGGGGTATAATGAAATTCATTACTCTCAGAGATGATAATTCTGTAAGGTTTTTTGACACTTTACTTCTTCTGTTCTTAAATTCTTCTTTAGTCATATAATTAGCTGACCATGTGATAAGAAACAGAACTGTTTTTTATAACCCTGAGACTAGCAGATTGAGTGCAAATAATTTAACACTTCACCTACTTGTTATGGGCAAGAAAAATACAATAGTACATGTTTTAAAACGTAAGAAATAAAAGTAAATAACTCCGAATATTTAACATTTTTCAATGTACAAATGGTAGTATTACATGTGTTATATTACAACATGCAATGTTTAAGTTTATATTTAAATTAGTTACAGACATTTTCAAACAGGTAGATTAAATAACGAATATAAATAACATTCCGATAAATGTTAACAAAGAATATAACCATGTAATAACATACTAAAAGTGTCACACAAGAAGAAAAAACGAGTAATTAGAGACAAAATTAAAAGTATTTATTGATTAAAAGAAATGGGAGGCTACACAAAAGCGAAAATAGAATAACAAAAATAGCTGACTTAAAAATGTTCGCGTATAAAGTACACAAATTAAATGATTACACGCCGGTTTGGATACAATCGTGTCTCAACACAATTCATTGGTATAGTTAGTAAAAGAGTTACGCAGGAAGAATGTCCTTTGTACTTTGTATTTTATTTGACATTTGCCAAGAGGGATGTTTTAGATATATTGTTTAAAATGCAATGAAACTCATGTTATAAATACTTAAAAGTCCTGTAACACAAGTCACGTGATTATGCTTGGAAAACAAATTACATTCGCAATTAAAACTTTAATGCTTTTAATAGTCTACGGAATGAAAAAGAAAATAAATAAATTAAAACTGCGCGAAAATATGTGTTGTAGTAATAATAATAATAATAATAATAATAATAATAATAATAATAATAGCTAAATGAGTACACTTTATCTTATTACTTGACATATATAGAGTGCTTCAAAATCAACTTACAAAGAAAAGTCAAACAAAATGTCAGTTAATCTATTATTTTATTATTCAAATTCATGCGATAAAATAATAAAAACTATTGATGTAATTAAATGATTTAATAAAACTTCAATCATACATTATAAAATTTTTAATACACTTTCGTTTATTAAAATATTAATAAATGAGTAACAAAGTTTTAAACAAATTATGCAAAAAATATAATTTCAACGTTTCCGTAAAAAAGTCCAAGATTTCGTTGAAATATCCTACCAGGTCTAAAATTGTGGTAGATGATGTAGTGCTCGAACAAGTAGCACAATGCAATTATTTAGGTAGTGAAATAGGATTTGATCAACTTGGTGACTTGGTGACTTGGATATAGAGAAGAAATTTGGCAAATTCCAATCAGTGTGCGGCAATATTAGCAGAACGCTCGGCAGGAAAAGAAGAAAAGAAATTCAGATAACATTTTACAATGTGATGGCTGTCACACACCTAATCGAAGGAAGTGAGTCGTAAATTAAAACCAGACCACAAGAGAGTAGAGTACAGGCTGCAGGATTCGATTCCTCCGAAGAACAAAGGATTGCAGTCGTAAGGACCAATTAAGAAATGAGGACATAAAAACGGATTTGGATGTTTAGAATTTGAATGGGAAGATTGCAGAATATCGAAATCGATGGAAGGAGCACGTAGAGAGAATACCTGAAGGAAGAATCCCCTGTATTGGTCTGCATTACAGACCTAGAGCAGAAGATGTTGGGAGTCATGCACGAGTTGGCAATAATTCAATAGTTTTGTCGCTGTTGAATCCGAACAAGTAGGAGCCTACTCTTTTATTGAATCAGTCATTTCAAAAAGTCCATAAGTCAAAATTTTACATTTTTTCTTTAGTGCATTTTAGGACTAAATGAATGTAAACACAGCATCCCTACATAAAATCACACAAGTCTGACCTTCCTTAACACGTAGAAAAGGCTTATCCTTAAGGATATAAAATGCTTCCATATAATTAAAAAAAAGACAGTGGATGATCTTTTGAAGCTGTACTTTCTAGTGGAAGAGGCTATACAAAGTTTGTACGCAACCTGTTTGTGATGACGACTAAGAACGTGAATTGTCCGGAAAAACTAACATTTTTCTTTCGTAAAGTTAAGAATTTTACCTTTTACCCAGTATTGCAAAAAGTTATTTTAAGGAACTAATGTAAACCTGTGAAATAAATAAATAAATACTACAGTACAACACAACTTTCTTGTGGTCTAGCTAAGTATTTTACAGAAAATAACCTAATTTACCTTTTTACTGCAATTTTTTTTTCAAAAACACTTTACGACAAAATTTTCATTTGTTTTTAACAAGTGGCTTATGTTTAAGAAGCTCAATCGTTAGCCACTGGTACCAGCTGGTAAGTATCAGGACATCTAAGGTGAGAGGAATCAACTTTTTATTTACAGTAAATAAGCTTCCCTATACGCTTCACCACTGAATCCTACGCAGTCAAGGATTAAGTTCAATGGCCTATTCTAGCATCCATCTCTTTTTAGGTCTTCCCAAGCCTTGCTTCCCTCTAGGTTTATATGTTCATGCTCGCAGAGGAAGTCTTTGAGCTGACATGCGAAGTAAATGGTTGGACCAGTTTTCCTTATATATTCTTAACGTTTCCAACAGTGACTGAACATGTAACTCGGCTTTGATAGCTTCGTTTCGTACTCTATCTAACCGGGTACAACCTTTGACTCCCCGCAAAAATCTTATTTCAACAGCCTGGATACAAGATTCATTCCTCTGTAATGACACCCATGTTTCACTCTCATATTGTGTTATGAGTGGTGCAGCCATTGCTCTATAAAATTTCATTTGGGTGTCCTTCCTCGTTCTCTTTCCAATTATCCTGCGAATAGAACCGTATATGGTGCTGAATTTTTCCAGTGTTTCACTCACGTCATTAATTTGCCGTAGCAACTCTTGTATCCTAAATATTTAGGATCCGTTTAGTGCCTGTTCCTTATATTTAGGAACAGACGAGATAGTTAATAAAATATATTCGTAGCGAGTTCTCCTGTGTTTTCAGAGAAAAGTGTTAAAAAATAATGATAGTTACAATTAGTATGGGTCGCGCTAAAGAATCTGGGTGGAGTTCTAGTCAATGAGAGAGACATTATTATCAACGTTTACTGTATATTTAAATGGTTTTTACTATAATATTATATTGTACATGTATAAAAATATTAATTATACTTTATATTTTATCTATTTGTGGATTACATAAAGAAAATCCATTATTAAATTATAAAGTTTATCGTTATAAAATACAGTACATCTCTGTTGAAATATAATACACAATTTTAACAAAAGATAGAACGCCAGACGGACAACTCTTTTTGTCCAACGTTAAAAATGACGTTATTGTATATTTCCCTTTTTTTTAAAAAAAAGCAACTGAACGTCAATAAGTAATTCGATTAATTAACTGTACTACGTAACATAATAACATATTCAATAAAATTAAAAATTCTTTGTGTTTTGTACGGATAAAAAAAACAGGTCCACATTAAAAATTTTTAAATAAAAGCCTTCACTTGTGTGTATTATACCTTTCTACAACATCATAGGTATTTCAACCTCTACCCACTCCAATACGCTGTGTCATTCTTTTACATTTTCACCCAAATTATCTTTCTCTTTCTCTTCCTTTTTTACAAAATATAAGCAACTGTCTGTCGGTACAACTTGCACATGACATTCCCTTAAAATATAAATAAATAATACATTAAGAATTTCAAAGTAAATAAACATTCAAAGAACATGTCATAATATTTTATTATTAAATGATAACCCTTTAAAATAATTATAGGGTGGTTCCACCTCACCATTATCAAAATACTAGCATTACAATGAATACAATTTACTCGCAGCGATACCATAAATGTTTACAATAATTTAAAAAGAACTGTGTGATCAGAGTAATGTAAATGGAATAGGTATGGTATACACAACAACCCTTTACTGTTGTGTTGTTTAGGTCATCAGCCGAAACTTCTAGAACTTCTTAAGGCTTTACTAAGTAAAACGAGGAGTGAGGTGGTTTACATTTACATTCCTCACCGAGTGGAAAATGGTATGCTTATCAGCAAACCAAGCCCTCTAAAAAGCATCTACTTTCCACCCTGCAAATAACACCTTCACTTCATGCACCACAGGGTCTGGCTGTATAATGAAATTCATTATTTCAGAAGAGTCTAGTGTCTCTGTCTAATGTATTTTACACTTCAACCTCTTCTGTTCTTAAATGGTTCAGTCATATAATTGGCTCAACATATGATAAGAAACAGAACTATTTTTGCAGCTCTGGAACTAGCAGATCGAGCGCAAATAATTTACCACTCCACTTGCCTGTTATGGACAGAAACCAATTACCAAGAAGAAAAAAGTCATTTGACTTATAAATGTATCTAAAATCTCTGCTTCACCTTCTGCGGAGCCGACGATTGGGGTAAATGTAAACAAATTAGAACACGGATTAAACAATAAATCGCTGGTTGTTTTATTTATTTAAGATGTTAATAAGGGAGCTATATAACCTGTCCTCGGTAGTTTTGTTTGAAACGTAATTTAGCCAAAACTAAGGGTTTAACTGAGCCATAAATCTGGTATCCGTACGGCCACATTGGTTTATAAATTACACCAATTTAATTCAATTTTTTATTATTATTTTTAATAAAAATATTAAAAATTATTATGACTTGTACACACAAAACGTTAGACGGTATTTTTAAACCGTAAAGTTTTTAAACAAAACAGAAATATAATGAATAAAGAAAATACTAGTAGATATTCAGAAAATAGCTCTCCAGAGAACGGTAATTGTGTTCATTTTGAAATTGTATTTTTGTGTACGTAATATATGTTACAGTTGCGTTAATACTCTATCGGCGTTTCAGTTGTCTTTGTGCGATTCTTGGTAGGTCTGCAGAATTCATACTGCATATAAAGGGATTGTTATGATTTTGTAGTTATCTCTGAACCTGCGGTATAGTTTTAGGTATGTGTCGTTGACGTACGAAACGCGTAAGTCATCGTGTAGTGTTCTATTAGATACGTAACTCGGACAATTAGTAATCAGTCGTAAAAATTTACTTTGAAAACGTTGTATTTGTGAAATTACTGATGGCTTTGCTGCACCATTAATTTGACTACCATACTTCCAGACCGGTTGAAGCATCGTTTTGTACTTCAAGAGTTTTGAAGTCATAAGTAGTTTTGACCGCTTGGTTAATAGCCTGTATAACTGTTTCAGTGTGTTATTTAGTTGTTGTCGCTTTTGGTTGACGTGCTTGTTCCACGTCGACCGCCTGTCCAAATATACGAGTAGAAAAGGGCAAGAAAACACGGAAACTGTAAAAAAGTCCTGCGTTACAAAATATTTTTTTCCAGAATAATTATTATTTTTCTTTGAATTTATAAACCGAGAATGCATTAAGAGTCAGAATATTAATAATAATAATGCTATGATAATGATATTATATTTATATTGTGACACTTATCGCTAAGGTCCGTTTCGGGATCTAGGTAATTAAATAATTAATACGCTAAAGTTTACAAATTACAAGTATTTATTACAACGACAAGATTTACAAAAAAAATAATAAAGTAATTATACAGAAGTAATACAATAAATAAATTAATAATTTACTTAATACTACTTACAAACAATTATATAGAATGCACATACGATAAAACTGAATAATAATAGTTGACCAACACAATGCCGGGAACGTTGACCTTCTCTAACGCCCGATAGCACTCAATAAACACTCGTCAAAGATCAAACGAATACTGACTCACTAACTGCACTCGGGCTCTCTTTATATAGGTAGGTAAAAGAGATAATTCTAGCAAAACAAAGAAATTCGATACAAAAATCTTTTTTATTGTTTCTGGAAAAATCATAACTAATATAAACGAGTCACAATAGAATAAAAGGTGTTACAGGTAACCAACCGACTCTTCACAAATAGTTGTACAACAAAGACCCTACCTTATTATACACTCCTTTTTAAATAGGTATCCTTTTATAACTAACCCTATTGTTACTTTGTCACTCTATTATCTACTATTCAACACTTTACAAATTTCCAGATCTCTCTTGAACCACACTTCTCTTCGATATTGTCACAATATATTACGTACCTTAAAAATATAAGCAAGTAATTTATTACTAACATATGAAGCATGTACAAATTGCAAAGTTAAGTTATATTAAATTCGATGTAACAAAATAACGTTGGACACAACTTTAATCAACAAACGGATGGGATAATATTTAGGTTATAGCATTGTACGACATTGAGTACACGTCATGTTAATGACGTAATTACACATCTTGTCTACCAGATGTGTCTGAGTAACTTACGTCATCTACAGTTAATGGAATTAAAGTTAAGAAAGTCTGTATCCGTTGTAAAGTAATTTTTCATAAAATCAACTTGATGTTTAATATTAGTATAGTTCCAACCATTTTAATGACCCGCAGAAAGAATCCATACACATAATATTTTGAAAGCTTTTTTTGGTTCTCACAAATTTTAGCTTCCTAGTTAATGAAGAGCGTTCACTGTTTCAACCAGTCACCGTGATCACGGTGACAGTGATTTTGCGTTCACCGTTACTTTTAATAGTTACTTGTGATTTAGCAATAACTTTGTATTTTCTTAGTACATTTTTCATTTGTTATCATGAAACAATAATAATGTTTTCAGTTGTTATTTCATGATAAATAAAGTTTTGATAAATTAAAAAAATGGGCTACATATATAACTAAAATAAAAATTTAGCCTAAAACTAATTAACACAAGGTATCCAAAATTAGTAATAAAAAAAACATTTTGTATAAAAAAGAGAAAGTACAAGAAACAATATTTACAACTGAAAAATAACAACGCACATTATAAATAAAATAGCTAGGTAGAACGCGGCGTGCAATAAAAATAATACTGTAATGTAATTGTTTTACCGCGATCAGAGATGTAAAGGAACTACCCTCGTTTTGTTTAGTCTAGTAGATGACAAACATAACAAGGGGAAGAGACTGAGAGAGGGAGAGAGGATGAGAGAGAGAGAGAAGAGTGCAATAAAGATTGAAGTAAAAAAATAATGGACGTGCCGGTTATCAAAGGAGAGGCGACAAGGAGAGCACTAAGCCCAGTGAAAAGACCAACATATCTTACGTAGCTATCATAGGGGCCTTGAAGAAGAGTAAGCATATTATGTCGTTTTGTCTATTAACTGTGAACAGTGAATGAGCGAGTGAATTTGTCACTAGTTCCTAAGGTAAAGAATTCGTTCTCTCTTAAAAGTGACAGTGAACAGCGAATGAGTAACTGATTATTGTAAAAGTGATTGAAGGAACTGTAGAATTACGGTCGTCCTGCCTTAAACAGTGAATGAGTAAGCGATCTTTGTAACTGTGACTGGTGAACGAGAGGCTGTGCTATATTGTAGAATAGTACGGTGAACAATCGCCGTGTCGACCTGTCTTCCAGTGACAGAAGAGCAAGCGATCTATGTAACAGTGACTGGGGAACGGTTACCCGCCTATCTGAATAACTGTGGTCACCGTGACTTATAAGTAACCGTGACTCGTTCACAGTGACAGTTCTTTTATTTTGTCTCTTCTCTATTCCTAGTGGTGTTTAATAAAACTATTAAATATTAAAGAAGTTGCAGACTTCCGGGAAGGACCTACGAAAATATTCCCCTTTATTGAATATTATAAAATGAAAAATAAAAAGTGGCCGGCGCCGTGATACGAAAATTAATAGTGGTACATTAGGCCTACAGAGGAGGGTCCACTACGCATATTTTTGAAAGATGTCCCTCTTTTGGCCTCGACAGAATGGAGAAATCTGAAAAAATAGGCGTTGCACAGTGGAGTATAGGGGCAGTGATGCTGCGGGATGAGGAGAGCTGGAAGTTGGTCGGGAGGTAACATCTGGAGATCAGCAGGATCGCCCTCTCCCGCAGTCAATCAATCCTGTCCCGATCTCAGAAGGTAAGGTAGACACACTAATTTCTGAGCTGGTGATGAAAAAGATGAATGAAAGTGAGAGAGTGAGTGTTGGTCAGTGACAGCGAAAGGGGAATTAGGCTACGGTTCCCTTCCAGACCTCGCTGACAGTATGTACATTTTTTAACCTGACATTTCCCTTGTAGTATTATATAAACAGTTCCGAGGGAGGTGGAGGGTTGTTTACTGATTTCGTATCAAGTGGCCAGGTGGCGGGTTTTTGGTTGGAAGGCGGTTGCGACCTCCTTGGGGCTGGACGAGGACGCCTGAATTGAGTCCAACACTACTTCGCCGATTGTGAGGGAGTGATCGTGAGTTTTTCTCGCCGCCTCGAATAAATAAAAAACAGCGTTAAAGTTTGTACTGACGATGTGAACATGATTTTACGAAAAATGATAAAATTCCACATTTTGTCGGTCTTGTTGAACGGCGCAGAGATTTGAACACTTGAAGCTTCACTTAGTAAGCTTTTCTTTGCTTAAGTAAACTTTCTAAGCTATGGTTCGGGCATAAGCTTATTTTTAGAGCTTCAGTTATTTAAGCCTTTAGGTTTTGTACTTTCAGCTTCTTTGCATAAGTTTTAAGCTTAAAGTTTACGATTTTTTCGTTTTTTTAGCGTCAAGTGCAGGTTCATTTAAGCTACATATTACGCTTCTTTTCTGGAACAGGGGTTTCTGAGCTTCAATCGTTTGAAATATTTGAGATTTGGCTTTACAGTAGAATGCTTTGAGTACATTGGACAAATCTTTGAGCTTGATGACATGAAGAACGAAAAAGGAAGTATTACAGAATACTCGAGCAATGAGGAAGTTTTTTATTGTAAAGTACAGAACGTTGGCGTACATAAGAGAAGTTCTGTAAGGTTACGAATAGAAAAAGGGTCAAACTAGTATTGACACTTCAACACGTTTCATTACAGTGGGAGTGTTAAATTAATTTAGGTTAAGCCTTCATTAATTTTGTATTTTAGTTATCAATAACAAGTTGTTATTAATGATTTATTGGATAAATACCTCTTGCCATTGGGCAGATGGTAAGAAAAATAAATAAATAAGACTTGAAAGGAAAAATGAAGGTCGATGTAATATTCCTACACGACACATTTGTGATAGAAAACGAAAGGAGTTGGACAAGGATTACCAAAGGTTGAGAGTGGTTTTAGCCACTTTTTTAACAAATTTTAATTCTTTTGTAATAATTTTTTTAAATATAAATATAAACTTTAAGCAAATACGATAAAAGTCTGAATAATAAAGTTCTTAGAATGAAAATATAAAACATTCTCAGAAGTGAGTTAATAAAAAAATAAACTAAACAGAAAACAAAACTAAACTTGAAACTGAACTGTGCATTGCATTAATATCTTGAAACATATAGTTGAAGCTGAAGATGACGATGCCGATGATCAAAACGATAATGATGCCGATTATGAGAAAACGATTATAAGTACCTAGTAGATGTCGAAAAAATTAAATGTCCCTATTAAGCCAAAATTTATCGATTCTAAAAAAAATATTTTGATTGCTATGATAACCATAATTTGAAGAGTTTGTAAAAATAAAGTAAAATGTGGCACAAAAGTAAATATTATTTTTGTTCTGTAGAATAAAATTGCTACAATTAATAACACGTAATTACGTGATATTATAATTTGTAAACAAACTTGTGTACACATAAACAACGTTTATTGAAGAGAACTTTAAAAATCTATTTAATTATCTAGGTTCAACAGAAACACAAGATAGACGTACGTTCCAAAATTTTAATAAGTGTATGAAACCATTCAAGTAGAAATCCTAGTGCCAAAGTTTAAGAGTTTCAAATTTTCCATTTGATAAATTCTTGGTTTAACTGAATTTTTATTTTAGATATTAATTAATAACGAAATTACATAATTTAACAGTTGTGGTGGACTAAAATATTCCAAACAGTAAAATCATATAATTTATATTGGGTTTGTTAGTATGTATATCATTTTAAACAACTACAAGTAAATACTTTTATGCTGACATTTAAAGTAGATTTAAATAAACCATCTAAAAGTATAGAACTAACTTTCTAAAAGAAAGTTTTATGTATATAGGCTAAGCATAGTTGAACGAAAAGTTTATTTTAAAGAGAACATTACCAAGTGCATTTGAACTTCACAGATAAAAAGTCAAACGACGTTATTGAAAAATAGATACATTGTACTTTTTTATCACAATGCTAAGGTTAAGTTCAGGAAAAACTTTTATGAATCTTAGATAAGTTGAACTTTAGTATCCTACAAAAAAGATAATGAATGAAATAGTTTGAATCTTTTTTTGTGATTTAATTTAGTTTAACTAAATAAAAATGTAGCTTATTATTTCAGCTGTATAAAATGAAATTTCTTCAATGTGTAGGTATTATATAAATATTCAGTTATAATGACATATCAACACAAATTGTATAAGATACTACATATATAAGAAGAAACACTCTCAAAACAAGGCAAGATTAAACATTAAAATACTGTGATGAAACCTGTGTGTCTGTACGCGAGTTAGTCCCTTAAAATGACCGGGAAGGCTGACAATGACGAGATCGAGAACTACTCAAGGAAAATCAACAATTAATGGAAAGGTTTTGAAAAGATTACTAAAACTTTACGGGCACCTTTGAGTGGAATGGATGACAACCGGTTGACAAAACAAAATTTTATGATATTAAACAATAGACCTACGGTGTCAAATGGTTTAAAGAAGTCAGAAAGAATATTCAGAAAAACCAGCATCAACCGATAAAACTTTAATTACAGCTTTCTTGAAGAGTAAAACTAGAGCATCGGGTACACAGAAAAAGTAGAAAAGCCTACAGTGAACGAATGCTGAGAATGTGGGCTGCAAAAATAGCTTTCAGAAACATCTAAAATCACCTCAAGTGGTCTAAAATTGGCCCGATACAAGAGGAAAAATTACAAAATATTGTAACCTTGACTCTATATACGCATCAATGTCTTGAAACATAATATAATTGGAGATGACAATGACCATGATGGATATAATAATGATGGCCATTAGGAGATGACGATTAGTAGTAGAAATACAAAAAAATTAAATGAGAAGTTAAAATCACAATCGTAAAAACAAGTCCAATTTTTAATACGTTTCAGTCTGTGAGTATCTTTGCTGTTCTCGAGGAGGTTGACTGTGAAAGGATTTTGATGGGCTTCTAACTTGTTTTCAAAAATTGTTCTCGCTACGTTGCGTAACTTCTTTTATGAAGGGCAGGTTTAGTTCGTTGACCAATATTTTTTTGGTAACATACTTTCGTGCTGCAGTAATATTAGTCTTAAAAATTTTGATTGAAAGCGCTTTAGATTTTCTACATTCGATGAACTAGATGTATCCCATAGACCTAACCTGTAAGTCCATAAATTAGTTCGAGTATTATGTTATATTACTAGGACTTTATTTAGAAAGTTGAGTCTTACTGCTTAACAGCCAAAACAATTAATGTAACTTCAGCACAAGTAGTTTTCATTTCGTCCAATGACTTACGCAGAATCATAAAATCTGCTCAAAAGTGAATTCAAAATATACAGTAGAGAGTGGAAAATCCGAACCGATTGGGATCATAGGTAGTTAGGTTACCGGTTTGTTCAGATATTCGAACATAACCTAGAAATGTAGTTAAGCATTTTAACTTATACAGTTGTAGGTTGAAATAAATAAAAAATTACTTCTCTGTACTTACGGAGATTTAGTTGCTTTTAATGAACACATAATGCCGACCTAGTGTGTAGTGATGCAAAGGTAGTGTAGTACTGTACTTAGTTTTCACCAAAAATTATGAATTTAAATAATAAAAACACAATACTTAGTTTACTGTACATGCAGTAGGTGCAGTATGTACTGTATATTAAATTCAAAACAAACAAAACACTACGTACAGTTAAACAAAATACTTACTATAAAACCTTACAAAATCACTGAAATCTTACTTAATAAATTTGATAATTTTTGATTGGGTGAGCTTCGACACTCCTATGCCGGCCAAATCCTTCATTCGCTTAAGTACCAAGAGCTGAACTTTACTACATTTTGGATGCGTTTCGTACCACGATATTACTGTCTCTAACGCCGTAAAATCTTTAAAAAATGTAACAGTGTAAACCGTGCCTTACTTTTGCCGTTTTCGCACAAATTAATATATTGAAAAAATCTTCGGATGGCTTTCGTTTAATCCACGCTATACTGTACTTCTTTTTTTGCCTTTCAAGGATTAGGCGTTTCTGCCCGTTCCGAACCTCTCAAATCTGCCCATCTCCTTTTCTAGCATTTTCATTCTCTCTTTCCCTTCGGTTTATAGCCTAGTTTTTGCTTAGATATCATATAGTGCCTCATTCTGCCCATAATAGACAGGTGGAGTGTCAAATTATTTACACTCAATCTGTTTGTTGCAGGGCTAAAATAAATAGTTCTGTTTCTTATCACATGGTCAGCCAATTAAATGACTGAATCATTAAAGAACAGAAGAGGTAGAGGTGTAAAACACACTAATCAGAGTTATCTCCTCTGAAAGTAATGGATTTCATTATACAGCCAGACCCTGTGGTGAATGAAGTGAAAGTGTCATTTGCAGAGTGAAAAATATGTGATTTTCAGAGGGCCCGGCATGCTGATAAGCATACTTTTCCACCCAGTGAGGAAGGCATGTAGCAGCCAGTTATGAGGGCTCATTATTGTAAAGCATGATATATATTCTAAAATAAAAATAATTAAAAATTTTCAAAATAAATGTAATTTAAGTTATTAAAATATTATTAAATTATTAAAAATAAATGTTATTTATTATTCCAAATTTAAAATCTAATACTTATGTAAAATAAATTTAATAATTTTTATAACAATGAAAAGTTTAAGAAGAATAAAAGAAAGAGTTAGTCGGAAGCTGGTAACCGATATAGGCAGTTGTGTGTTTTTATTTGCTCTAAATAATTAAGTAATTAGTTCAAAATACTGCACGCTACAGGCAATGGTAAACCACCACAATCCTTGTTTCACTTAGTAAATAAAACCTTTACAGGTACAAACCAGCCTTTTGGCTGATGACCTAAACACAATGCCTCATTCTGCTCACGTGATACAACCAGTGCATTCTGTTCTGAGATACCCTGTCGTTTATAGAGAAATGTTGAGTTCTTTTATTATCTTGGTATTCCAACAACGGCCTTCTCTACTATACCCATACTTACGTCGAAGAAATTTCATTTCAGATGCTTACAATCTATTTCCCTCTTGCTTTGATAGTACCGAAGTTTCACTGCCATAGAGTGGGGTCGGTACTGCTATTATTTTCTCCTGTACTTAAAATCTTTTTACCACGTAACGAGTATTTGTTAAGTATTAGTAAATTACCCTTACAACACTGCTTATATATTCGTTCAATGATACAGATACTGAAGTCACGAGATTGGCTTTAATGTATGGATGGGCTGTACGGAAGGGAAGTGAAAAATTGACAGTGCTGTCAAACTCAACAGTGAGACACTACTCGTACATTTCACAACCGTGCAGTTTCTACATACATTTTGTAAGCTATGGTTTATTCCCAGAAAATATTTTCTTCATAAACCTTATATGAAATAAATATGACCTGTAATATTGCCTATAGTTTAATTACATGACTAGAAATGTTTGATTTCCTATAATTTGGCTACCAGCTACCTTACTCCATTGAAACAAAATTTTCTACTAATGAATCGCCTTCCTTACTATCACTATCACCGGGGCCTTTACTAGTATCTACCTAACCGTTTTCTTTTTTTTTCCAGGTGTCAACAAAACTGTTGATGAATAGCTTCTTCATGCCTTTAATTTTCTTCTTAATTTTCGAATTGTGGAAAGAGAAACATCACAGTAGTTAGCTACTCGCTTATGGCTTTTGTAAAGAGGCAGGGGAACGGTATTTTGTTTAGCTTTAACATCACAGCATTTTATTACACTGCATATTAGATTCAGCACTGTGAATAGTCCTCACATTTTCGAGAGACTAACATTTCTGTTTACGGTAAACCAGTTATATTCGTACAGTTAACCTACAAAAGGTTCCGCGATATATTGTATATGCTCTGGGTGTAGTATAAGTTGTTATGTTTGTTGTACTGAAATTAAAGCAGTAGCGCATTCGCACTGATGCTTTTGCCCCTTTACCCCTCGTTGCAAACAAGGAAAAACTCGTGACTTAAAGTAACTATATCATCTATAATTTCAAAAACTCAATTTCAATAATCAAACGATTTGTAATATTTGCAAATATTGCTTATTTAGGAAACTTTTAATAACTTCCAAAATTATTTGTTTAGGACATAACAGTACATAAAATAACAGGTGATGCCCGATAATGTACATTCCCGAACATTAGGGTCTGTCTGCCCTTTAACAAAGTCAGCAAAGTTTTGGATTAATATCAGTCATGAATAAGATATAGCGTTAGTAAGCGACAGTAATTGGGCATAGATGTAGCACTAATGTAAATATTGTTTTTGATTCAGATGTTTGCATAATTAAAGCAATCAATCAGAGAGTAATGACAGCGTGAAAATGTTTATGCAATTAGGCTACTAAACTGTGTAAGGGGTGAGTTTAGAGCATGAGTCTGGGTTGAATAGAATACCGAACGATGGATACAACCGCGGTTGCGCAAGTTCAGTTACATGCCCTGTCTACATCGAAACGGAAGGGGTTCGTACGTAGCATTGGGGTGTAGGAAAAGGGGGCAGTTATGGAAAGGGGGGACTGGTTGTAAAATGCAAATATTCTGTGTAATAAGGCGAACGACTAAACCTACAGATCGTCATCTATACCCCCCCCCCTTTTATCTACCCTCATTCTCAACAAATCACCCGATGCATCACCTTTAAATCATACGAAAATTTATTACACAAATTCCAAATGAAAATATTTAAATAAACTTACAACCATTATAATATCAATATCTTACATTAAAAAATTTACCCATCAATATCTATCTATGGAAATAAAATTTTAAATTCAAAATACCATATCCATATAAACTATATTACCCTATAAATTTCGATTTTATGTGCATAATATCAAATATTGTTCCAGTAATATATCCAGGAACAAACAACATGAACACATAAAATTAGGTCGACAAACTATTTAATAGCTAAAGGTTATTTATATTCACCATATTTGACTAGCAAATAATTTTATTCCTCGAAGCAATTTTGATTTATACCAAAATCAAATTAAATTTTATAATATTTCCATTGGTTTTATTATTTACTCTAAAATATCGGTATAATAAGTTGGAATTTATTTTGAAAATTTTTAAAAAAATTTAAATTAAAAAATAATGAAATTCAATATCTACGAAAAGGATTTGAATGCTTAGAATTTTTTGAATTGTAAATAACTTAAAATTTCAAATAATTTATTTATTATTTTTAAAATAATGATTTTTCAAATTATTTGAAAAAAAAAACAAATATATTGGCAAATGATATTGTTACTGGAGCAGCTGTTAAACAAACGTTTAAGAGAGGAACTTGAGATGAAGAAAGCATTGTCGGAGTTCCAATTTGGTTTCCGAGAGGGAAAATCAACGACTGATGCAATTCAGGTGGTGATGTCTGTAGTTGATGAGGCTGCTCAAGGGGCAAGACATACCCGATTGATCCTGGGAATCATACAGTTGGATGTTAGAAACGCTTTTTTTTACGAATTTTTTAATAATGCCTCATGGATCTGTATAATGAGGAGTTAGGAGAAGGCGGGAATAAGCCCATACCTCAGAAGGATGATCCAGGTGTACCTAAGTGAGAGAAGTGTTGTAACAGAAATTGATGGCCAGGGAATTTGAAGTTACAAGTGGAGTTCCACAAGGGTCAGTTTCAGGTCCAACTTTGTGAAATTTTGTGAAAACGACGAGGGATTGAGGCTCAGGTTACCAGAGGGTCGACGTCTGGTGGGATACGCAGATGACCCAGCGCGGGTAGCAACGTCTAGGACAAAGGAAGGACTTGTAGGTAAATGTAAATACATTGGCAACATAAAATAAAATAAAATCGTTATATTTTGAAGTATCTTTACAGATTAAATTTCTTTCAATTTATTCTTCGAAGTAAAATTGGTTCAATTTGGAATTACCTGACTGCAAAAGATTTCTTGGCTGTGAAAAGTACAACATGACTTAACCAGTAGTTTCATGTATGTTGAAAACTAAATACCAAATGGATTGCATACTTCTAGTAAATATTTTGTTAAACTTTTTGTAAAAAGACTAAATATTTTTTATAAACTGGGTAAAGAAATATGTCGTTCTGAATTTGTAGTGTTATGAAATTGATAAAGGAACAGATTATAAAAGTTTTTTATAATTAAAAACTAATTAATCTTCTATCGTACTTCGCTTTGTGTCAGTAATTTTACGGATGCTGCTTATAAAAATTTGCCCTAACATTGGTTAGAAAACGTCGGGTGATTGTTTTACGTCAGATATTTTTTTTAATCTGAAATCAAATTGGAAATACTTATACCGTATGAAGGTGCTGATGAAATACAATTACGGTCTTGCAAAGAATCTAGATTACTTGTATATGGCAGAAAGATTCTTACAGCTGTGTAATGTTACATGCATATTTTATTAGAGATAAGATTTAGGAGGGACATGGGTTTTGGTCAGTATACAGTCTTTTGGGGGCTTTTTCTTTTGGTTTGGTTAGGGAGGATAAGGGATATACTTGGATCGTTGAAGAATGATATGATTAATTCAGAAGTCTGAAGGGAACAAGAAGTAGATGTTACTGGGGGGGTCTTTTTTCTTATCCATCACAATATCATTCTACTTTCCCTCTCCATCTCTTTGGTATTTCTATCTATCTATCTTTATTTACGCGAGTCAAATAAGTGGAACCCTTCCAACTTTGATATTCCTCTGTTGCCTCGACACCTCCACTAGTCCCCCAGGTGCCAAGATCTGCGACTTGCATTATTTATTGATATCAAAGAACGACTACAGATGACGCTATGCAAGTGTACCATTCTCCTCTTCTTAGACTACGATACGAAATTGGATGGAGGGGAATCGGATTGATGGTTGTACGGAGATGACTAAAGTAAAATCGGGGGAAGAAATAAGAATAAAGGAGGGTCGAAATTAAAACAGTAAAGAAAAAATATGCATTAGGAGTATCTGTAAACTTCACTCATGCCATTCCAACATTATATTTCTACCAATGAATGGTGAAGTTGGAACTTTTATATTTCCATTTTTTTAGGGAGAAAACAAAGAGCATGAGATGTATAACTTTTCTAAAAAGATGCCTTCTGCTCCGCTTTTTCCTGACGTCAGCAACACTTGAATATTAAATCCGACAGCAAAACGTCTGTTTTAAATATTTTTGTCTGTTTCTTACGGTATTAAAAGAACTCTGTTATTAGTATTATTTTTACGTTTATTATATAAGATTTTTAAGCCAAACAAAAATGGTGCAATCCACTTCCTTTCTTTCTTATGAAAATAAATATGTTTTAAGACTATTAAAAGAATTCCTACAGTTTTTATTAAAATATTTTAAACGATTATTACAAGTCTGAATGAGTAAGCTAAATAAAAACATTAACTTTTTTTAATGAAATTTATTTGCCACTTATGTTTGAAGAGTCGTTTAAAATTTAATTACTCAATAAATAAGATAGATGTATTTTTCTTTCTGAATTAATTATTGTTTTGTTTAACATCTGAATTACATTAAATGTTTAATCTTGAACATTTTGTTTAATTTATTTAATCTACTATCTGGCCAATTAAGAACATGCTGTAAAATTTCAAATATTACATACAAACTTGGCGTTTATAAAATTAATTATTGCACCTAAATTTTTTAAATATAAACTTTTCATGAAAAGCTTGTTGTTTTATTAATGTACAAAGTGAGCTATACATTTTTATGGTAGTTTTTACAACGATTTCAACTGTTATAAAAGATATAAATGATCGTTTTAATGTTAAATATTAACTGTTCCACATGCTGCTTATAGATAAATTATTTTCTTAATTGTTTGAGGTTAAAAATCTGGTGATTCATTTTCCAAGAGTTACAGGAAAACTTTTGGTCTAGGAGGTTGTAGATGAAAAAAATCACGTATAGGCCTAATAAAGTTAAGTTTTGTTAAACTTACAGTTAGTCTAAAAGCTGCAGTTAATAGTACAGCAACATACAGCTCTATGTATTAGTACAGAAGTACGTTGGAAATAGTGATCTATATACCAGTGTCTCACGAAATTTGAACAATAGGCAAACAGAATTGATTTTCATTAATTTATTGATGTTTATTTCCCACGAATAAATGAAGACTTGTTATAATCAGGAATCATTAGAAAATATTCAGACCTTTAAAAGCTATAAATTTTGATACATGTTAAGCTGTAGTTTAGCTTAAGGGAACACGGTAGTCTTATACTGCATCATACTTACTACTTGAGGAACATTTTCTCAGCTTGTAACATTATGCTTAGAACATTATGATTTTTTTCTTACAGCATTATTATGCTCTGATATACTTTTTTAATGTGAATATTTTGTAATATTTTGATTTTTAACAAAGATAAAAAAATAAATTCAGCTCACCTTCAGCCCTATGAAATTTTGAAATATTTATACCTGTAAAAAAATTTAGAAAACATTTTTGACACATAAGAAACTACGTATCCTAATGAAGTTTAACCCTGAAATTTTCATCATAAATGGTTGAGTGGTTTCTGAAGAAATGTTCCTTATGTGCTAAAAAATGAATTTTTTGTAAATGACAAAAACTGAAAAATTTAACTAATAATAGTGCTTCATAGTCACTAAAATTCTCTTAGCAAACTTGCTTAATACAGTATGAAGCGAGCTGTTGAGGAGGCTGTGCTTAAAAATGGATTGATTATGACAACGGAAAAAGAAATTTATCTGCAGGTTTCGACGGAGCCTGGCAAAAAGGGCTATCAGTCACTAAAATGGAGTAGTGTCAGCCACTACAATTGAAACAGGCAAGGCCCTACATATGGCCATACTCACAAAATTAATTCTGTGACTGTCTTGATAACTACTGGGGCACTATTTGGAAATTTAAAACGATTGAAAACAAAAATCAGGCTAGCTTAGTTCTAACCAAAGTTACATCAAAAAATTCGACTTAATGTCACAAATACTGAAAAAGTCTATTTGCAGCACAAAATTTAAAAAAAATACAAAAAAATAGAAAGGTATGTCGTACAAAATAAGTAAATATATCAAATGAATCAAAAGATTTTGAAATATTATAAAATTTAAAAACCAAAAAAAGCCAAAAAATAACATTTTTGGACTCCCGACTTCTCTTAAAATACATACATATTTTGTAAATCGTTCTCTTTAAGTAAGTACTGTAAATTTTGTGAAGTATTTGGTTTGCCTGTCTCGAATAACTGTTAGTTTTGTATTGTTTAGGTAAGGTCAGTTTAAGATTTACGTTTTTGTCATTAATTTTATTGTAATTTGTTAGTATTCTTAATTATAATAACAGTCTATATAAATAAACCGCAACCTTCTATTGTAAATTTCAAAAACGACTTGATGACCATCCAAACCGACTAGCCGGTAATCTAGCAACAAGGAACTTCCCAAATGTGCGGCGTCTAAAGCAAAAATAGAGTAGAGACCTTTTGGTCTGAATATGGGAAAACACCCGTAGTTATAAACGAAGAATGTACCACTGGGTACTTCTTGAAGTAAAATTTCCCACCGCCATTTAAATTTTACACACGGAATTTGTGCAGCTCAATGTACAGTACCGTAATAAAAATTAAAGAAATTACTAGAAGTTTAAAGAAGTTTTCATTCCAGGAAAAAGGATTATCGCCAAAGTTGGGGACAGCACATGACAAATATGTCAGGCCGCAGGATACCAAAGCAGGCACACTGGTATGCTCCAGAAGGTAAAAGGGATGTCGGTAGACCTAGGAGAAGATGGAGATACATGATATAGTTTGTGAGTTCGGAACAGACTGCGGCTTAATCTTTGGTTGGAAGAAGTTTAAAGAAAGTTTGTTCATTATTTATTTTACCCAGATACTTTAGGAACCTAGGTATAATGTCACAATATTTTATCAAAAAACAATTTCACAGTAGGTAAAATATAGTTTTGAAATTAAAATTCTTCAAAATAGAACTTAAGCTAACTATAACGTTAACAGCATTAGTGGTAACAATATCTATAGCTTTGTTTTTTCTTGAATAACTTCCTGAGTATATTTTTACAAAATAATTGATCAGAATAAAAATATTTTGAATTATATTTCTAGATTCGTTGAAAAAATACAGGATAATAAAATGACAATAACAAGTACATTACGTTTGGTGAATTCTGAAATAAAGTACAAAAATACGCATACGTTTGAATAAAAAATGTATAAATATTTCAGTTATCCACAAGTGGAATCTATTGTATTGAAATACATAGAATGGTAGTCATTTTACGTTTATATTTCTAGAATTTTATATCAGTGAATGGATTGATAAGATAGTGAATGTCTACCCCATCTAGATCCAAGTTATTGCTTGTTTTGACATAGAAATCAATACGTTGAACGCCTTTACTTCGGTTGGCCTAGCATAGACTTTATATCTAAGTCATATATATATAGTAATATACAATCATCAATACTTAGGAAAACTTCTTCACTCCCTTTAATCTACTTTTTGAAGCAAAAGAACATACAGTTATAGTTTACATTATTACTTCTAAACACGACAGTTTCTTTCATATTGTTAAAATCCCACATTTTCCTCCGTTATAAATGGGAGTTTTATGATTCATACAATTTTGCATGTAATAAATAAAATGTATTGTATTAGTTTCGTTATATTGCAAATATAATAGGTTGGAATTGCAAACTATATTATAAATCCTATTTTCTAAACATTTTGATTATTTTCTTTGATTTATTAGACCACTGTAATAGAATCTCATGCTATTATAACAAAAACTTTCCGTTATCTTTTACGAAAGTATTTTTAAATATATACCATTCCGACCAAATTTTTTTTCAATGAACTTACGCAATGAGAATATAACGCCAATATTAAACTATAGTTTAATAATTGAGCATTTAAAACGTTGTAAGTGCCATTTCGGGTGAAATGTGTTTTATTGCAAAAATATATCGTAAATGCTATGTTTAACAATGAAACAAGAAATTGTCTTCCTACTACTGATCTTATGGACAAAGATTTAAAATCAAGAAACATCTTGAGTACAAGTCAAAACGTTGTAAAGCAAATGTGTTTATTCCTTCTTGTAAAATTTTGTTTTCGGCACTTACAACGTTTTGCAGATGACACGCTGTTATCCTATCCATGTACACGCAATAACAAGAAATTCACAAATCGAAAGAATAACTTACCACCGGTATTTTTAAATAATATTCTACTAAATTAAAACCCCGATTATCCGTCATAAACGGAAACGGACGACCGGGTCACAAGGATTATGTGAAAGTATATAAAAATACCTGTTCTCTACAACATAAAGTTTAACATTAAAAAATCTTTATTTATTAATTAATAAACACAAAAATAACTGAAGAAATGAAACTTGAAGTATTAGTTTTAACCTTGAATAAGAAACAGATCTGATCACAAAATTCGTAAGCCTACTTTTTGTACATGCATTTAAAATTATCCTAAATACCAAAAAGAAAAACATGTTATCGAAAATAAAAGAAATGACTCTGTTTATATTTTTATACATAGTACCTGAATTTAAAAAAGTTTTTATTTTGTAATTAAATAATTCATCGTTTTTCTTCTTCTTCTTCTTCACTTCACAGTTTAAGCCTTGGGCTGTTCCGATATCACTTTCTTCTGCTCCATCTTTTCCTCGGTCTACCCAGAGCTCTTCTGCCTTGTGGTTTATATTCTCACATCTGCTTCGCTATTCTTCCATCCGCCATTCTGTTCAGATGTTTCTTCCATCTTTCCTTGTACTTTATAATTCTCTCATATACGCATGACATTTCATCGTTTTTAAATAATAAAAATTTTGTAATAAATTATGCCGTTTAGTAAGTTTATATTTTCTACTTCTTATAACTGTAATAATTTGCTACAAGAAATTTTTATTACAAATAATTAGATCCTGAAAGAACCCGGATTAAACGGCACAATATTAATCGAGAATAGTGCTGGAAACACCGAAAATAATCAATCGAAATGTTAAAAAATTACAGATTTACGTAAAAAATGTAATGTGTTAGATATTCCTCTTAGTAAAATTGGCATATAACAGAATACAATTTTCAGAATAAGTACTTTTTTCATTAATTACCTGTTTCTCCTTCAATTTCGTAATCATCATCATCGTCATTGTCTCCTAACTTCACACCTGGAATCAAAAATATATCACATTAGTCTACACCTTCTTTGTAACAATTCAAAAGTTATTAAAGAAAATGTCAAAATTTTTATGTTTATGGCACTAAATTCTGTAAACAGCGGAGGGTTACAACGATTGAGTGAACTAGTAAATTGGAGCTCAAATGTGTAATTTGTACAAAATATAAGCCAACATGTTAAACCAAAAAATTGAAGGATACTAGAAAATTTGCCACATACTGTGAAGCTACATTTTGATCGTCACCCACAACCAGAACCGCCTACTATCAGGAAAAGGTGTAAAATGTGTATTTTCTGTAGTCGGCAAGTCTGAATGAAACTTACAACAGTGGCCCAACAACACTTCCTTGAGGTACGCCGAAATAAATTTTGAATAATGTTGAAAAATGTTCATTAAATTTTACTCTAAAACATCTATCATCTAAATGCGATTTCAAAACTACGTAAAAGTTCTGAGGTAATAGCGTCTTAATTTTAAAGAGTTTGTTAGACACCAGACTTTATAAAAACTATGGCATATATCCAAAAAAGCAGAAAAGCAGTAACGCTTTTCTCAAACGCTATGTTTATTATACAAACCATCCTGTTGATCCGCTGAACGGTACTGAACTGTTCATGGAAGACAAAATAGAAAAAATATAACAAACACATGTTATTTAAAAAATACAATAGTCATTATTAAACCACAAAAGAAAAATACCTTTATAAAATTATGCAATTTTTATGTAAATAAACGTAGCACTTAAAGAGTTCATTCTTTCCCCCATTATGCAATTTAATTTTATTGAATTATATTTTTTTATCGTTCCCCCTATCATTTTAAGGGGATACCTCTTACCACACAATATTATCCACCCTTTTCCTTTTACCAATTCTATTTTCATCCCAATTCTAATTTTCGCTCCCTATTTTTTTTTTTTATAAAAATACGAGTCGTCTGTGGGTATTTTTTTATCGTTGATTGTATGCTAACAAAGTAAGGGGATGCATCTAAACCATATTGTGGGTTTGCAATAGAAAACACTGCAAATAGATGTAGGTACGTTTCTATTATTCTAATGATCACACTATTTATTCAGATCATGTATTTTCCTTCTAATGAACTGTTCTAAAGGGTGTATTGTTTAGTTAAAAGGAATAAAAAACTAAGCAACATTTATCGGAAAACAATCCACTAATATGTAAAGGGAAGAAATACATTACTAAAACTAGATCAATTAATTTTTTAATTATTATAAAAGTTTTCTATTACACACATGTATTGATTTTAGTTTAAAATAGTGTCAAAGTTACAATTACAAAAGTAAAAATATTATTACTATAACAAATCCATTACTTCCCGCAAACTCAAATTATTACTGTATTTTTAGACCTCACAAAAGACTTATAGATTCAAAGACTGTACTTTCTATTTCACTGTATAACATACTTAAGTGTAACATACTTAAGAGAAAAGAGAGAAGTGAAATACATGCTGGTTTTTAGGAACATGCACATTCCGATACCTGACTAACGGAAAACTTTTAAACTTTAAAAACGTTCCATTCTTTTAGAAAACGTAAAATTAATCATTTATATTTATGACGCAAAATCTGGACTACAGTACGTTAAATAGAGATTTGTTTGTCATTAAATATAAAGCGAACCAAAATACCAAACGGATTTAAAAGATTTTTCCATTACTGTACGAATAAAATTTTCACGATTCTGCAAAACATCCGAAAATGAAAATTGGTAAAAGCCGTTAACGAGATTTTATGAAGTAAATAAAAAAATTATTTGTTTACTTGTCTATTTAATTTCATAAGAACAACACTGATACAAAACGTCGCGAATAAGGGAGTGTTAACCCTTCGTGGACTATTGATGGATACATCCGTATACAATTTTGAATCGTTTAGCACATTTAAAAATTAGATAAAAAAATATTATGACTAAAATTTGTCTCTATAGTCATCAAAATTATGCCAAAACAACTAAATACTCCAATTAATTTTCACCAGCGAACGCTAGGTTAAAGCACTGTCTGCCAGTGTTGCCTGGCTGCTAAGAGGTTAATTTTCCAAATCAGTCATGCTTTTGCTCACTACTACTTACTTGTGTTAAGTTCATCCAATTTAACCATAATTTTTTCACTTCAGCGAGAAAGATTAGATGACATGAACAATTTCATTTGTTAACGTTAGTGAAAACTACAATGGTGATTTGGTTCCACCGAGGTAATTGTTGGTACTGCGTGTGAATGTGTCAGAGCGTGTTTGTGTAACTGTGTGGTTTTCCCTTTTATTTTTATTTGTTTCTCCTCCTTTTTTTCAAAAAAGTATTATATTGTATAGAATTCCAAGCTAAGCATGATAATGTTCCTTTCCTGCCTACAGTCAAGATTTTCTTTGTAGGTCAGGTAATATTTTTGTTCGTAATCAACAGAATTGTACATTTTAATTTATTTAATTTTATTTTATTTGGTTAAGATTTATTTCAATTATTTTAAAAGAATATGTTTCTTGTAAATATGTGTAGTTATAAGAAATATATTATGTCTACATAGAATGTATTGTATTATTGAGCAAAAATAAATACATTATTATTGTTATTATATTCCTTTAAACAATATTTTTCCTTGTTGAGTCGTTTTTCCTTTTATTCCGTAATTTGAAAAGCAAATATTTTTTAATCAGTTCTAATTAGATATATTCGAATAAGTCACGTTACTCAGGACTAAAGAAGGATATATTCGCATCCATTATTATTAAGTAAACGTAAACAGAAAAATATAACATGTGATGAAATTTCGTAGATTGTGAGCCTTTAAAAACAGTTTTCCATCCACAAAAACAATTTTTTTACCCAAACCCATCATTAAATACGTCTGCGACATGATACTAATTCCGTCTAGTAAGGGTTAATTTACTTTTGAAAATTATTAAGAATAAATTAGAATTATTGCGTAAATTATTTCGCACGAATCAGCTAATTAGAGTAAATTTTTAGGGTAAGCAATTTTAATACTACTTAAGATAAAAATAATTTAGTATTAAAATCCATACTTTCATCATTATTAATAAAACCAGTCGGTATAGTTTTATGTTAATTAAATGAGGGGAATAAAATAATTCCTCTCATCATGCGGTTTTGGGTTCGAATCTCACTCAGGCTCAGCATACTTTCATACGTTACAAAAAAATCATTTCATCTTCACAGTTGCAACCCAACGTCGTCGCTAATGACCACTGTAGTTGATGCGACGTTAAATAAATTATAGAAAAAAATTCAGTGGCCACCTCCGTAGCGTAGTGGTAGCGCGCGGGCCTACCACGCGGAGGACCCGGGTTCGATTCCCGGCTAGGGTCTGGAAATTCTAACAAGTCATACCCCAACGTCCATAATCCACTGTAGTAGCTAATGACCAAGCTGTTGATGCAACTTTAAATAAATTTTAAAAAAAATCAGTAATAAATTTAGTAAAAATATATTTAATGTTGTTATTATTTTGATAAAAAGTAATCCTGAAAGGAATAATAATGAATAAATGATGATAATACTATTATTTTATAATTCAAACAGTGAGAGTACGAAAATAACCATAAATTTTTAATACGATTTTAGGAAATGTGCCTCCATACAGTAGAAATTTTATATCAAAGAGAATTAACAAATATGTTTACACAGGCTGCGCTGCACTGGTAAATATAAAGGTAAAATTGGGGAGGCATTGCATTTGGTAGGTTTACTCGTGAAAGTATAGGGCTACAAGTAAAAGTAGGAGCATATTGGGAGAGTTTTGAGGGAGTAGAAAATACGTTTACCCAAACCGTTGGGTCGGTCTAATGTTTCACTTCTCTTATTCGGTAGGTAGGCTATATATATTACAAACTTTTACTTAGTTAATTCCATACGACATTTTATTTATTCCCAAATTTCCAGAATTTCATGCTTTGCTCATTCTGTTTTACACCCTAGTTTAGTTTCCTTTACATATTTCCTCCTGTTCAGACCTAACACGATATACTAGCAGTGAGTTCTTCTCTTTGCCTTACACATCCAACAGAAAGCTTTTAAATAAATTGGACTAACCTCGGAAAGTACGTGTGTTAATACAAACGGTATTGCTACTATCTCTTCTTTATACTCTACATTGAAAAACCCCCTCACATTTTCTCTTTGTCGTCTACTATAATAATCTCTCTCTATCTTTTTCTTTATCTCAGCCAACCGTTACTACTACAGTAAAAATCATATCAATGTGAGCTTGAACATAATTACCAACGTTGCTACACTTACGGTAGCAGGGTGTACCATTATTGCTCTGAGGACCAATAAGCTATCAACATGCTGTCTCATTGATATCTGTTTTCTCCTGTTTTTTACAGGATTATAGATTCATGTTTATCGATTTAGTTTTATTATAATAGTAGTCGTAAATAATAAGTACGTAGTAGTTGTAAGTAATTCTAATATGTAGCTGTAAGTAACAAAAGTTGTAAGTATTATTACAACTGCTACGTACTTATTATTATTATTATTTACAACTTTTCTTACTTACAACTACTTATTAGAATTACGTACAACTGCTACGTACTTATTATTATTAAGTACGTAGTAGTTGTAAGTAATTCTAATATGTAGCTGTAAGTAACAAAAGTTGTAAGTATTATTACAACTACTTATTATTTACAACTACTATAACTAACAGTTACTTATTAGGATTACTTACACAACTGCTACGTACTTATTATTATTATTATTATTTTTATTTACAACTTTTGTTACTTACAACTACTTATTAGAATTACGTACAACTGCTACGTACTTATTATTATTAAGTACGTAGTAGTTGTAAGTAATTCTAATAAGTAACTGTAAGTAATAGTATTTGTAAATAATAAATGATGAGATAACAATAATTATCGCGGTGTGTTAATATTTAATTAATTTCTATTTGTTTCGTTTTCCATACTGATTATTTTGTGAAGCCATGATTTTATTACCTTTTAAACAAAATAAACATTTTTAATAAAACTGGATTTATAGTAATTTAATGTTATAACAAAATTATTGTCGTTGATTCCAGTTCAATGGATCACTTAGAAATTATGAATCTGAATCTTCCAGTTTCTTTTTTTCCTTTTATACAAAAAGTATTGACATCAGATAATTTTAAGCGTGTAGTTTCTTTTAAGTCATAAAGAGAGACTCAACTTTCATTGAACCAGTTGTTTTAGTTAAAAAATTTGGTGAGAAACATCCACCAGACTTTCTTTTGACAATGTAAATAATAAAAAATATAACCTATGTTTAATCATGAGTCAATGACGCTACATGAAAATCAACTTCCGTAGGACCTAAAAATAAGGAAAATCACTAATTGACGCTAAACTAAGCTCTGTAGAAAAGCACGTTTCAAATAAAATTTGAAGGTTTCTTAATTTTTTACATTTAATTATTTGACTTAAGCAATAACATGAAAATTAAGGCCAAAATCTTAAAAAAAGATTTTCATGAAAGCACAGCGTCTTCATGACATTTAGTAGCCATACCATTTACCTTGTCTGGTAGAGTACAAAAAATTTTCTTCTGCGTCTCCACCACATAAACTTTCTGCTACCCCCTTCTGTTACTCTTTCCGTCCAACCATCATTCTTTCTTTATCACACCCAACCAATAGTTTAATACTACTATAAAAGTTACTTTTCTAATTTTTTTTATTTTATCATCAGTTAAACTAAATTCAAATGCGAATGAATCGTCAAAAAATATAATTCTTATCACGTATTGTTCGGGTGATGTGTTGCCCTAGATTTCAATTTGCAGTATGCAGTTTTGTTCATTTTTAACAATAGTCTACATATATGTGCGCTGAATATTTTTAAAATATTATTTTTATAAAATTAAATCATGTGTTGTTTTACTTCTACAAGAAGAGCATATGTAGTCATAATAAATTTTCATTTGTTATTCTAAAATTAAAATTGTAAATTGTATTATTGTTTGATAAAAATATTTGCATACGTATACAATGTTATATTTCATCAAATTTGTCAAAATTTATCAAACGTGGTTAAGTCAGCTGTTTAAGAGCTGATTTTCAGAGATGGAGGTTCGTGGTTCATATCCTAGTAAAGATAGCAACTTTATACGAATTTAAATAATAGGCAGTAGTTAGGTGTACCACTTAGATGGTTAGGGTTTAATTAACCATACTATCTCAGCCTGAGTCTGTACAAGAATACCCCTCAATTGTACGTCATACATATTATCATCCTCTCATTGAGTCGTGGAGTTTTTGAAATTGAAAATAAAGTAACGTAAAAACATTTGAAATAAAAATCTGGTGCGAAACACTCACACGACTTTCTTATGACAATGCAAATAATGATCAATATAATTTAACACTAGTAAAAACACATTAGAAACTAGCAAAAAACCAATCTCAAAAAATAACCTCATTTTAAATCGTAGGAGCCTGTTCTGAGAAAATCGCAAAAAGTGAAACATTACACGAATAAACTACTACTTCCGGTTGACCGATTTTGATGAAAATGTTTGTGTCGGGTCCTCTAGTGGTATCTAACTTAAGTTTCAAGTTTCAAGTTCGTATGATGTCCTTTCTTGAGATATTCTGTTCACACACACGCGCACGCGCACGCACACACACACACACATAAACACACCCACACCAATCGCTGAAAACATGTTTTTTGGGTTCAGGGTGTCTGAAAACTTGTAGATCCGGTAAAAACTCGACTTCCAAAAATCGACATGAAAACAATACTTTCCTTCCTATACATTCATACAGGCAAGAGAAAGTAAAAATATTAGTATTTTAAATGTTTCATTGTGAACAAAATTCGATGAGACATTTATTTAAAACAAATAGAATGAATTAAATATTTTATCTAGTGCTAAAGAATCTATTTAGCCTACAAATCTATTTTTAAAATTTGGCACGGAGTTCTACTTTGTAATCAAGCGGAAATAGTTGCAATTAAACAGAAATAATTGGCTTCTATACCATAAACATACGTTTTCACAAACAATCAAAAGAATTCCTGTTCCAATAAACCGTAATAAATTTGTAATTATAGTTAAAAATTATTGCAAACGCGTAAAACGGTTGATGAAATTTGTTTTATTATCAGTCTCTCGACTGGTTTGATGCAGTTCTCCAAGCTGTTCTATCTTGCGGAAGTCGTCTCATATCTACATACCTGTAACACCCTACATCTTTTGTAATTCACTCCCACAATATTACCCTCTATTATTGATGGAGCAGTACCTGGATGTCTTAAGATATGCCCCACTAGCCTATCCTTTCTTCTGGTAAGATGCTTCCATATACTTCTTTTTTCATCCACTCTCCTAAGAACCTCTAAATTACTCATTTTGTCCACCCATCTAATCTTTAACAGTTTCCTATAACACCACATTTCAAAAGCTTTCATCCTCTTCCTTTCTATAGCCCCTATCACCCACGTTTCACTCCCATATAATGTAACACTCCAAACATAGTGTTTTAAGAATTGTTTCTTAATCTGTACGTCAATGTTTGTAGTCAGTAAGCTGTTTCTCCTTTCAAAGGCTTTTCTAGCTTGAGCAATTCTACTTTTGATATCACCTGTGCTTCTACCATACTTTGTTTTTTTACACCCTAGGTAGCAGAATTCCCCAACTTTCTGTATGTTTTCGTTGCCTACTTTTTAATTTGCCATCTCTTCTAAACCACTCTTACTGCTGCACAATACTTTCGTTTTGTTCTTATTAATTTAGGACTGAGGGAAGACGGACAAGATTAAAGGCTGCGTTGTAATGAAAACTTAAGCAAAATACTGAGAAATTGACTAATTCATTAAAAAAGAGAAGGTGCTTTTATGGACAGATCAAGAAAATTTCAATAGGAAGCACACCCACACAAAGTCTAGAATTATATTATAAACCGATACGTTTCATTTGTGTAATAGGTTAGCAAGTTTGAGTTGAATAGCCAACTGAAAGTAGACTGGGGAAACGGAAAATAATGATTTTTTTCGAAGCCGATAGGTCATTATTCTAACTGCTCGTATTTACTGTTCTCATAGGAATCGCCAATCCATTTGATAGATTCGAAGGAGGGGCGGATGGATATATGCAAATCGAATGCAAATTTCAGGTGTTTTATACAGGGTTATGGCGACGATTTTAATGAATCATTAGCCTTGTGCGTATCGGGTGCTTTCCAATGCACTATATATATACGGCGGGTCGGGTTAATATTTTAAAAGTGCTTACATGAATTACGCGCTCCGGGATAACCCCCTCGATGGTCAACAGTATTGGGATACTGTAGGGGAACTCGGGCCAGAATCTGCATTCACAGTGTAAACTGCAATTTATGTAGAGTAGGAACACACTTTCAACTTTCCTAACAACCGAATCCCCTCTTCAGGGGAAGTTTCAGGGGGAAACATTCTAGTTTCCCCCTAAAACTTCCAGGTTATATAGGTCGATATTCAGTATTTACTGAACCATTTTATATATAATGTTGATTGCTATTCTACTAAAAGGCTCATGAACATAAGTTTGTTTAAATTGCCTACATATTACCTTTCTTGTAAGTACGGTACAGACAAATCGTATAAAACTAATGCAGTATTGCCAACTTATAACAATAAATTTCCCTATACCTGAAAAACTTCGACGTATACTTAACTTTTTAATTATTACTATTACCTATATTAATTTTATTAAGTACTAGCTGTTCCCTGTGCACGCTGCTACGCCTTCGGGATATCGTCGGGATATGATAGCTGCGATAAAATGTCTATTCCGTTTCTTTTCAAAAGTCAGGTTGGCTCCGCAGGAAGGTGAAATTGTTCTTGAATTAAAACATTAGAATTTAATCGTAATTTTTAAAAGAATTTGTTGTAATAGGTCTACGCAACATCTGAAAGGTAAGGAATTATGAAATCGGAGTGTAAAATACGATTGCTGATATAGTATGGAACTTTAAATTGTTGACTTAAGAAAAGTTTTAAACAAAATAGCGATTAAAGGTAGGCAATATATTGGTAAATACTAACTAAAACAATTTAAATATATCAGCAGAAGAACAATTTAAAAAGACGAGTACGAACAAGTTAAAGGAAGCTTTACTGAACAATGCTAAAAAGGTGATTGACTTCTTGGCAAGTAAACAGACCATGAGGTTGTGTAATGAATGATAAAATTTATTCCGATAAAATATTAATTTTATTATTGATTAATAATTTTTTTCAGAAGAAACACGAAAAGGATGTTCATACTTCCTGTTTCATATTTACTGAATTACTCAGAATAATCAAATTAAATGAGTAACAAATAAAAATTTTGAAATATTTTTTAACAGAGAGTCCCTAAACAAATATAACAATTTTTTTTACTTTAATGTAATTTGTAAGGACAAAAAGCTATCTCAAAATTTGAAAATATTGATACATGGACTAAAATCTTGAAATTAGGAACAATTGCACAGTCAAAACGAGAAAGTATCGTATGATAAACTTTCATGAAAAAAGTTTATAAAAATGAAAAATTTCGTTTATATGTTATATGTAGGTACTTACCGTACCTATATATTATGATTAGGTATGAAATCTTCCTTTTACAGGTTAAGAAAAAAAACCGCGTAAAAATTAATTAAAAATACGAAAAAATGACGAAATAGAATTATTATACAGTTTAAGTTTTAGTCTTCCACGATTATTTATCTGCCGTAGCATCTAAATTTAGTGTTTAAATAATTTGAAACTGGAACTGTAAGAACAATATAAGTTTCACAAATTTAAAAAATTCCAACTGGGATCTAAATGCATTTCATTTCCGTTTCGAAAGTGCCTACTCCTCACTTCCATTTAGTATCATAGTTATCGACATCATTTTACATAACTTTAAACGTTTGTATTTTCTAGTTCTGTGCTTCAACGTTTTATGTATCGTCCCGTAAATATTTTTAAACTTATTTAGTTTACTGTTACGTCCTGCTTGTTTGCTAAAGTCACATTCCATCCCAAAAATTTAATTTCTTTTTTTCTTTTACAGTCAGCAACATTACAATTGTTAACATGAAATAGAACAATCAGCAATTTTGATAAATGTTAGTTAACTTGATTACAATTTCATTATAATGTTAATTAAATTGAAAATAGTAATAAATAAATAAAAATTAATAATAAATGCAACAATGTTATATAAAATCTATAACCTAAATAAAAAATACTATGTCTTTTCAGTCTTGAAAACTCGGTATCAATGATATTTAGGAGATTCAGAGCCAGGTAGTTAGGATGATGATTGAGTGGTTCTTCATATTTACGGCTGAATTTTGATATAGTTTGTTTCACTGAGTCAATCAAATATTTAAAATTGTATTAAAAATGTTCCCACTGATTTCTATTTTGACCTCACGGTGAATTTTCTTAAAACGCAATTACTTAAAGGAGATATTGTCAAATTGTAATCTGCACAAATATTATTTAGCGTAAACATCCCTCGTTGTAATATTTCCTCAGATTCTTGATTTAAAGCAATATTAAAGGCGTATGGTTTAATGTTAAGCACAAAACCATGACAGCTTAAAAATACTTATGAGTTGATAAAATTGAACCAGTCAGAGTTATCCCCTCTGAGAGTAATAAATTTCATCATTATACAGCCAGACCCTGTGGTGAATGAAATCAAGGTGTCAATTGCAAAGTGAAATATGGTTTTTAAATTTTCAGGAGGCCTAGCATAGTGATAAGCATACTTTTTCATTTAGAGAAGAAGCCGATAGTAAACCTCCTTACTCCGTGATTTACTTAGTAAAGCCTCTTTAGTTAAAATCAGCTTTTTGGGTTATCAGGTCATCTACGATGAATGGAGGAAATTGGATTGCCACAGAAAATTTGGCTATTGGTTTCAGTAAAACGAAGGAAGACGACCTAGATAAAAGTAAACGGATGGAGTTATGAGAGACATAATTGAGGAGAGGTCTAAGATATGTTCTATAAGAAACGATAATTTTGTGAATTTTAATAAACTGCCTAGAGCGGAAGTAGTAGTTTATTGGTGTCATTTTTCACTTTTCTGCGAGTTTCTCAAATGGCCCCAGGATATTTTTTTTACAAAATTTACTAAATTATTATTTACTAATTTTTTTATGCTCTGCAAGATAGAGTAGGTGTCATGTCTGCTGAAATTCTTGGGGAGGTTGTTTTTGCGTTAAAATATTGTTTTTTTAAGATTGCGGCTTTAATATGCATTTTAGAGCAGAAAGGCAGTACATAATAAACGTTGTAGAAAATAAAAAATCCTACAACTTTTAATTCAAACATTGTTTTGTATAACGCTTAGTTTAGAGGTAATTAGAGATTTTCTGTTTTTTCTCACAAAAACGTGTACACATCGATTTTTTTATATATCAGCCTTAGTATGCATTTTACGACAAAAGTGTAATAATTAAATTTATAGGAAATTAAAAGATCTACAACTTTAATTTAAAACATTTTTCTCTATAGAGCCTAGTTTAGCGTAAAAGAGTGATTTTCCGTATTTTTAAGCCAAACTCAGGTTGATTTTCATTTTGCGTCTTTCACTCATGATTAATATTAGGTTAAGTTTATTGAGGTTAGTTTTTTGTTTATTTCTAATGTTAGATTATATTGTTCATTATTTGCATTGGCAATAGAAAGTAGTGTGAGTGTTTCACACCAGATTTTTTAAATATATTTTTATATAAAATTTGATGAATCTACCTGTTTATCGTTATAACCATTATAAAAATAGATAAACATTGCATAATTTCATAATTCATATAATTCCACAAAATACTCCACATATTTTGAGATAAATTAAAAAAATCAAATTTAGAAAATAAAAAAGATAAATGATAAAATAAGAAAAACGTAATACTATAGTAATATTTCATTTTTCATTTTATTCGTTGCATATTATATTTGGTCTACGGATAATAAATTGATCTTTTATTAAGCGTTTGCTCTTCGAAATAGGATTTCGATGAAGAAATATTTTAAGCAAAGTTCACTGCATACCCTATAGGCCTCTATGTAGGTTGAAAATTGTAAGATTGGATAAAACCAGCTGAAATATATAAGGAATTCACGGAATCTTTTTCTCTAAGGAATTCTATTTATTATCGATAGGTTATACATTCATTCTTTTTAACATTTTAATTTTATACATCTTATATACAAAGAAGCTGAAATATTTTCTGTAAAAATAACACTGTAAAAAATTTTATGATATTCATAATGTAATTTAAACTACAGTAATTTTTATTTAAAGAAAATATGTTATAAGTTTTTTCTGTAAGTTCTTTATCGTTCGTCTTGTGTATGTTAAGTTTAGAGAACATCCATTATCAGTCTAATGTGAAAATGGCTTTTCACTTCGTGAAAAATAAATTTTCACTAAGAGTGTAAGCCTAAACACAACTTCTTTACATTGTCAGAACTTCTTTAAGCATACGAAACGAATGAAAACATTCTCGAATATAAATTTTTCTTCTAAAATTATTTTGTGAATAACTTTTTCATGTTTTAAAATAGTTCTTTATGTTGTTCATCATATCAAAGTGTCCCGAATTTTGTTTATTTAAAAAAATATTATTAACAATAATATTTATCTTAAATTTGGAGAAACTACATTTTGTCTTCTTCAAAACTCATTACGTCAGTTGATGTGATTGTTCATCTAAATCTATCCAAAATAGATTTCACAGATCCATACGATTTTGATGAAAATTTTCGTGTGTGGTCTTCTTGTGGTAGCTAACTTAATTTTTAACTTTGTAAGACGTTTCGCTCTTGAGATAATTCAGAGATCAATCGCTAAAAACATGTTTTTGGGGTTCAGGAGGCCGGAAAACGTGTAACTATATCGAGTGAAAACATGTTTTCAAAAAATCTTCATGAAGACAATACTTTCCTTCCTTGTATATTCATACAAGTTAAGTTGTGTATTCATATAAATTAATCTATTCTTAAGCAGAATGATGAGTGGATGAGTTACATGTCATGATCGAAGAAAACCCTCCTATGGGAGTATTTCGTGGATTTAATTTATGCGTTTACTTGTCGCTTTAAAATGAACATAAAAAAGTTTCTTGTCATATATGTAGAGATTATTGATTATTATTTATTTATTATTTATTAAAATAATGTAGCCTAATATAGGCTACATCATTTTCAATGACGTCTATTAGTTACCATCTCCTATACCGGAAAACATTGATTACAAAATAAATTTTATAAAGGAATTTCATTATAGAGCCAGACCCAGTGGTGAATGAATGAAAGTAAGAGGTGAATTTTTTTTTAGGTGAATTTTAGAAAGTAAAAATATACGCGTGTTTTGTCAGCGATATCTAAAAAAACCAAACTCATCAAATTTTGATTATTCCTCAGTAGTACAAAGTTGGTATTTAACCTATAGCAAAATATTCATTAAAAATCATTCCTCATGATTAAAAACCAAAATCATTCCTCATGATTTCTGAAATTAGAAAAAAACAATTTTCTGAAAATTATTGACATTAATATTCTTAAATGGATTATTAAAATGTACAATGCTGAGTAAAATCGGGAAAACCAATAAAACAGCTTATTTAATGGACCCCATTTGTATTATACTTCATGAAATTTTGAAATAAATAAAACTATATTGTTGGATTGACTATTGCATGTAATGATAAATTGATAAGATTTAATAATAAACTTTGATTTCCGGTTAAACGACTGATATTTCCTGTCGGTAGGTCTGTTACATTGTACTAGTGTTGAAAGAAACACGTGCTATATTATATATAGATGAAGTAAAGGGCAGATGGAAGCTAACAAAAGGTACATAAGGTAGGTAGGTAGGTATTGCGATGAACTACATCCCAGTTCGCTAGCGAGCGTAAGCGGAAGTACTGTGTAAAGAAAAGCTCTGTACAAATTGCAGCGTGAACACACCACAGCACACTACCTATCCTGTATACCGACAATAACATTAGTATTTGTAGTATGTACTACACATACACTCTCTCTCACACACACACAAACAAACATAACCTACTGGGTAGCATTATCATCTTTGGATTACATATAAGACCACCTACAGCAAGCTGAAAAGCAGCCCTTTTCATATAGTAATTCCACACCTACTCCCAACCCTCTGTAGTCCTCCCTGTACTAGCCAAGTAAACCTCCCGGAACAGTAACCCAAAACTAACTACAAAATAAATAATGACATTTACATTCACATCTGCTTGCTTACTTTTCTTTGTTATTTTGAAATATAATACACACTAATTAGTTTTACAGAATGTACATAGTACATATTGTAATACATACATAAATTCTAAATTATAATAAATTCTTTACAAAAACAATTGTTGGATAGTATAATACAGAATTTGTGTAGGAATCTTCGTACGCATAAATTGAACAAACAAAAGAATACATTTTTAAAAAACCATAAAAATAATTTATTATCATTGTAATACCCACTGGGTTGGTCTAGTTGTAAAGTCTTGGCTGCGAGTCAGGTTTTTAACAGCTGATTTTCGGAGAAGAAGGTTCCTGGTTCAAATTCTAGTACAATTAGTTACTTTTGTACGGATTTGAATATAGAAAATAGTAAACGGTGTACTTTTATGGTTAGGGTTCAATCAACTCTCTTAGGAATCGTCGGGCTGAATCTGTACAAGACTACTCCTAATAACGCGTCATACAGATATTAAAACATCCCATTTTTACCCATTTTGATATGCATCGTCATCTTTTTGGGTCAAAGGGTTGCTTAAAATTCTCAAATTGAACAGATTGCAACGTATACAATATGTTATGGATTAAAAGAAAAATTAACATTTTATTTTTTTCCATACGTATAAATATTACCCTTTGTTAACGCAATTAATAATTTTGACTCATTTAAATTAAATACCCGATAAAAAGATACTTTTATTTTTTTATTTACAGATTCCTCTTTTTTAATTTATTTTATTTTAAGTCGCATCAACTGCTAGGTTATTAGCAACTATGATGGGTTATGCCTCTGTAACTATGGGTTTTGACTTGTGAAAATTTCCAGACACTGGCCAGGAATCGAACCCGAGACCTCCGCGTGGTAGGCTAACACGCTAACCACTACGCTACGGAGGTGATCAAATTTATCTTTATTCTTAACAGAACAATAAATAAATTTGTTACCCAGATGATTATCATGAAAATATACCTTCCAGAGGAAATACATTTCGTTGTTATTTTTTATCGTGCAAATTTAATAAAAGTTTCTTTCAGTAATTCCTTGGATTTTTGTTTTGTTCGGTACAACACAACGGTGTTCTATTTATAAAATTAGTAATTTTCCTAAGTCAACCACCTAAATTTTTAGTTTGTAGGGGAAAGCAACGTTGTTCTTGATTTTACAAATATTATTTCTAAAAATAAATACATTAAATTTGATTTTTTACTAATTTACTACCGTATTTTTATAGAATAATAACACAACAAACTTTTTACTAAAATATTTCTACGCTTAATAATTTAAAAACAAAAGTGTTAAGTTTATAAATCATTTCTTACAGTACAAATCTAAACAATTCTGTTTAAAATAGAATTTACTTTATTTTTCATTCTTCAGCGTTCCAGATTAAGAAGTTGTAGAGTTAGGTAAGCAAGACACGTTGAAAGTTATCCACTCTCGTCCAGAAAACTCACTTTACATATTCTTTACTGCATAATCCAGCTTCTCCCCACCAAAATTCCAGCTTACCTGTTTTATTCTTCTGCTGCTTCACTTCTTCAACTTTCCCTCTTTTTGAACAGTTTTCTTTATTTTAATATTATAACCACGATAAAAACAACGAACGTTCTTTACTATCTCTCCTTTCTAAAGCGAATAGAGGCAGGTTCTTCCGTAATAATATTTTCATACTTTCTTTATAAATTCCTTAACCTTTGAAATCTTTTAACAGTTTAAGGAAGCTCCTCCATACTTTTTGGATTTAGAAGAGTCACACATTAATTAAAACAATTAAAAATATTAATAACATAAAACAATCTATAATACATTTTTAAAAGTATTGTAGAAATAAACATAAGTTCACATTAATACTTAACTTATTTTTATATTTATTCCTTATTGTTTATTTATTTATTATTGTTTTATTGTTTATTCCTTCTACACAGAAGTCTAGAAGTTTTACTTATTCGTTTTATCTTCTTCTTCTGTCTTACAAAAATTGGACATCTCTGCCTGTTCCGAGCCTCTCAAATCTGCCCACTCCTTTCTCGGGCGTCCTCGTTCTCTTTTTCCCGTCGGTTTATAGCTTAGTTTTTTCTTTAGGTATCTTATCCTCCCTTAATTTGTTCACATGCTCTACGCACTGCATTCTGTTCTGAGATACCCTGTCTTTTATAGAGAAGATGTTGAGTTCTTTCCTTATCTCGGTATTCCTGTAACGATCTTCTCTACAACACCCATTAGTATGTTGAAGGAATTCAATTTCAGATGCTTGCAATCTACTCTCCTCTCGATTTGGTAGCACCCAAGTTTCACTGCTATAGATTAAGATCGGCACTGCTATTGATCTATAAAATCTCAACCTCGTGTTTTTGCTGGTGCTACTTTAAGGTTCAGTGGATAGTTCCGCATATTTGCTGAAATCGGTGCGTCTTATTGTAAGTATCCATAGCCTGTTGGTATCTAATATTGCAACCTAGATACTTAAAGTGGGATATCTGTTCCAAAATATTATTATCTATGACAATTTAAACTGGCTCCTTTCTTCAAAGACATTTCTAACGGCAGAGGAGGCGGAAGAGCCTCGAGCGGAATCTCGAACGAACTGTCCTGTAGACTCGTATGCAGTGATGTGGCAATCCCACTAATGAGCTCAATCTGCGCAGCGCTCGTAACGCGGCCAGAGGATGTTTTTATTACTGGCAAACCTCATGATGCTGATGATGGATGATGGACCGGGATTTACAGACTCGTATTATAAAAAATAAATAAATATCTAAGTAATAAGAATAAGTATATCGAAGAGTACAAGTGAGGACTGGATTCTTAACATTTAGAAAAGTAATTATATGGTAGTTAGGACAGGATACAATATACAAACTAACAAAGAGGTCTTTGAATTGGTGCACAACTACAGATATCTAGGCACACTTTGAACATCAGATAGTGTATGATACCTTCGAAAACGTTAGTAGAGGTACAACCGTCATCAAGATCCTTCATCCTGTATTGCAGATTAATCACAATCTTGTGTGACTTAGAAGAGACTCTTCCATTCTTTCAATGGAAGCTCCTTTATTTATTTCTCAAAAGTTTGGAATCTTAATAAGATTTAAAATCAGAATAATATTTATGAAAATGAATTTCTGGAGATGTTATCGGTTGAAAGTGCTAGTTACAGTTAGGAGTGAAGAAATTTTAAAGAAAGGTGACACAATTGAAGAAAGACAACTTATCTGGTACGATCATCTGCGAATAATAGAGGAGGGTACGTTACCACTAAAGATTCAAAAACTCACTAAAGATTCACTAAAGATTCTTAAAGATAGACTAAAGGTTTCAGCTGGATGGAGGAAACGAAGACGAACGACCCGGAAAGAAGTGGTCGGAGAGTTATCAAGAGAAGTGGTCTAAAGCATCAGATGAGTTCTACAGAAAGTGATGGCTTTTTGCGTTACGGTAAATGGATTAAACCTAACTAACAGCTGATGTATTAAGAAATAAAATCTATATACCGTATTTCAGTTAGTAACAAAAAAATTGGGAAAGTTGATGGCTTCAAGGACCTCGGAACATTAATACAACCAAAAACCAGCGAAAAGAAAGCAAGCAACAACAGATGAGGAAAGATGACCGGTGCACTCCAAGGAACTCACTACTTGTATGAGAAGAAAACACTCTCAAAACAATTTAAGATTAGACATAATACTGAATTAAAACCTGTGTGTGTGTAAGTGAATGAGTGCCTTAGAATGACCGGGAAGGCTGGTCTAAGAGAAGCATAGATATTTGTGAGAAAGATCCTCCGTAAGAAGGCTCGAAGATAGTAGACGGACAATACAAAGTGGGATATTACGAAGTGGGGAAGAACTGTACAAGGAAAATGAACGCATAATGGAAACAATTTGAAAAATAAGACTAAAATTTTAAGGAAAGCTGTACTAAATGGATGACGACGGATTGACAAAATAAATATTTCCGACACTAAACAATAGACCTAAGGTGTTGAATAAAATGGTTTAAAGAAGTCAGAAAGAGTACTGAAAAAACCGGAGTAAACTTAATAAACCGAACTAAATTCAGGTAACTAATAAATTACGGACATTAAGAGCTTCCACGAATAGCAATGACAGAACACCGGGTAGACAGAAGAAAGGAGAAAAGCCAATAGTGAGTGAATACTGAGAATGTGAACTGCAAAAAGAGCTTCTAGAATAGTGGAGTCACCTCACGAAGTCTAAAATTGGTCCAACACGAGGGGAAAAATCAGTTAGTAATGGTGTGCCAAAAAATGTTCTGACTAAATAGTGGTGCGACTATTATACGAAACTAAGAAACATTTAAAACTTTTGGAAAATAAAATCAAAGTTTTGTAATCCGATGGATAATACAAAATGTAAGCGTCCGACTAAGACATTCTTTGAATAATATTCTTCAGGACTGTTTTATTTATTCCCGCTTTACACCCATTGCATCGAATCATATCAATAATAATAATAATAATAATAATAATAATAATAATAATACTTCACCATATTACAAAATGTATACATAAACTCATACGTTAAGTTACTTTTCAAATTCAGCCTCTCTGAAAGCACACCAAGAACTTTAATTTATATTATTTACATTGGAAAAAGAAAGTCGTGTGAGTGTTTCACACCAGATTACCAACCCTTTTCGTATAAACAAAATTAAAAACCGTTTATACTTCTTTTTTAAGCGTAACTTTCCCACAGCTTTCTTTAACAGCATAGTTAAAAAATACTAAGAACAATTTAAAAATCCTGTGTCAAAAAATGTAAAATCTTTTATATGTTATGTAAATATTTATTAAATATTTATATCCACTTAGTACAATATTTATTTGAATAAACAAATTAATCCATTTAACTATACTTCTGTCATCTGTTATTTACTTTTATTTCTTCTAAACTATGAAAGAAGAAAAAAATACAACTCACCATATGGTAACATTTTACTAAATAGAATTCAGTCTCTAATTAAAAAAAACTGTAGGAATTAATTTTTAGTACTTTTTCACAAAGCAGGCATTAAATGGAATTACTAAAAGAAAAGTAAATTAGTATAGTACAAAATAATATAAATAATAATACTGTTAAGAACAAAGAATGATGGATAGGGTTTTTTTAGTACGTATAGTAATTACTTCTTGTATTTTTTATATCTCTCCCGCTAAAGTATAAGTATTAGCGTTTCCTAGCATCACAGGGGGACCAGAAATGTTTAAACTAAGTTATATATATATATAAATAATATTAAAATTGAGGCCATCTGCAGTAGAACTTTTGTTTAAAAATATAAACAAGACTATAAACATGAAGTTTCATCACTTAATAAATACGTGTACATCAGGCTAAACAATTTGAAAACTATATAAGTTTTTGTATGCCTAATTAGTTTACAAGTTGTAAACAAACTAAGCTTTTTTTAATTTATTAATTGTTTTGAAAATAATATTTTTCATCACTATAGAAAAAATCTGGTCTGGAACACTCACACGACGTTCTCTTGCCAATAAAAGTACCAAAATATATAATCTACGTTTAATATTAGTAAACAATGTAAAATGTAAAACGTAACCTAATTTAAACAACCTAATTTAAAAACATGAGTGAATGATGCAAAATTACAATCAACCTCTGTTCGACTTAAAAATTCGGGAAATCATTAATATTGATGCTAAACTAGGTTTCGTTATCCGTTTATTCCAGTCCTGATCCGAGGCTTTATTTAGACGCTTGCCAGTAATATATTAGTCCCCAGGCCGCGATACGAACGCTGCGCTGGGCAAGTTTGGTGGTGGGACCGCCACCTCTCTGCTTCCAAACCCACAGGATTTGTTCTCAGGGTTGACTCCCCCAGGTTCATCCGCCTCATCCGCCGTTGGGAAGCTTTCCTCTTCCGCCATAGAGCCGTTGACCATGCCTCAGTTGATCCGCGAGTGCTTATTTGACCTTCTGTCTTATTCGCACCTGTCCTGTATGTCTACAGGAACTTTCCCTATCAGCCATTGGGACGCGCCGTGTTGGGGTTGAGGCCCCCCATCCCAGTGTCTCACCCCCAGTTATGTCTCACTCTTACTCAGTTCAAAGTGAGACCCAGGAGCGAGCTGACTGGGCACGGAATGTTAAGAATGTCCCAAGATCGCCTTCCATTAAATGCATTGATCCATAATCCGACAGGTAAAAGATGTATTGGTAGACCGAGGAAGAGATGGACGCCGGAACAGGCTAACGCACAGCCTAATCCATGAAGACGACGACGACGACGAACTAGGTTTCGTAGAAGAAAATGCTTTAAATAAAATTTGTAAAATTCTTAATTTTCTGTTACTTTAATTTTTTAAACAATTGTTGTAAAACGGATACCAAGGCTGTAATATTTAAAAAAGTCCATATCTTTATCTGATGAAAAAACTAGGTACTGAAAACCACTAATTGATGCTAAACTAAGCGTTGTAATGGCAGCCCTAGTCCTTTTTTATAGAAGTGAGTCATGGGTTACGGCGAAACGCCAAGAAAGTAGGATCCAAGCAGCTGAAATGAGGATTTTTAAGAAGGATGAAGGGCTGCTGCTGGATCTAATACACAACGAGGAAATTAGGTCTGAGTTGGGTGTACTTAACCTGAATGAAAAAGTGGAGGAGCACCGTAATCAATGGAGGCAACATTTGGAACGGATGCCCGATGAGAGAATACCCTTAAAAGTGACGGAATATGTTCCAGTTCGAAGAATGGAGGTGGGAAGACCTCGAAGAAAATGGCAGGAGTCGAGATGTACGGGCTATAATATCTCGTGTTTGTGTAGACGTACAGGATGATTTGTGAATTGGGAACAGGCTTATGCCTAATCCTTGATAGTAAGAAGAAGAAGAAGACAGCGTTGTACAAAAAATATTTTTAAAAAGTTGTAGGTTTTTAAAATATGTTCTAAAACTTTGATTATATACACTTTCGCCCTAACTAGAATAGCCGCACTATAAAGAATAACTAGGAAGCCGGAATTTTATAAAAAAATTCCAACAAGAGTACAGGCCTTCAAAGAATTTCAGCCGTCATAGCGCTTACCTCATCTTGTAGAGCAGAAAAAATGCAGTTGAGGCGATTAAACAAAAAAAAAACATCACAGAAGCCGTTTTTCGATAAAATACTCTCGGTTACTGCAAGGAGTTGAACGATCGAGGAGTATCGGTTGAACGATTTTGATGAATGTTCTTATCGGGTCCCGTAATAGTATCTAACACGGTTACCGTGTCAAATCGGCGAGCGGAAGCATCATCTTCATTCTTGCGGGCTCATTGATGTGTCTTCGCCGGAGTCCGATAACCGTGTGCTGATGCTCGGTGTCTGAGCGACGCTGCAGAGTAGAATGATGGTCGGGCTACAGTGCTCTTTTATAGTAACCAGAGAGGTGGCTACTAATCCTCTGCATTGCCGATATAGGTCTCTCGGCATGTAGGAATCTTTGTTGGCGGAAACATAGTACCTATATCATGGGGGCAACGGAGACAAAAGATTAAGTTAACATTAGCTTTTTAGACTGAACAATTTTATAATAATTTAACCTCTTGGGACCTGAGGTATTATTTTTGGTTGCATTTACTGAGACCCAACGGTATAGTACACTATACTTGAAGGCTGCTTTGGTTGAGACGTATCAGTAGTGATGTGCATTGATTGAGACCCGTAGGTACAGTATACTATACCTGTGCGGTGCCAGGGTTGAGTCCTGAAAATTTTTTTCCACTTTTGTAGATTGAATTGAAGCGTTGTCCGCCATTTTTATAGGGATAAATAGAATACAAAGAAAACAAGATTTGTAGTACTACAAAGATCCAGTAGATGGAGTGCACAGCTAAAAAGTTAAATTTAATAGATAATATGTATGTGAAATGACAGTGAAATCAAGGTATGTTATACTATACCATCGGTCTCAACCAAAGCACCATAATTTTTTCATCAGGACTCAAACAGTGCAATATGTCTGGTATAGTATACTGTATAGTAGGTCTCAAGCCAGGCACCATTTATAAAACTGCTGGGTCTCAGTCAATGCAACTACATGGTATAACTTACCGTCAGGTCCACGAGGTTATAACTTAGGCAAAGAACAGATTAGAAAAAAATATATTAAAACACTGTGTTTGGCGTGTAGCATTATACGGAAGTTAAACGTGAATGAAAGGAGGCTGTAGAAAGGAAGAGGATAGAAGCTTTTGAAATGCGGTGTTATAGGAAATTGTTAAAGATTAGGTAGATAGAAAAATAAGTAATTTAGAGGTTTTTAGACGACTGGATATAAGAAAAAGTATATTATAGAAACATCTTACCATAAAAAGGGATAGGATAGTGGGGTATATCATAAGACATCTAAGTATTGGTCTATCAATAGTGTAGGATAATATTGAAGGAGTGAATTATAGAGGGAAGCAAAGGTTAGAATATTTAAAGCAAATTACAAAAGATGTTGGGTGTTACAGGTATGTAGATTTATGAAACGACTTGTGCAAGATAAAAAATAGTTTGGAGAACTGCATGAAACCAGTCGACAGATTGATGACAAAAAAACCTAGAACAACCAATCTTCGAAAAGTTCTTACAAAATTATATTACCAAAATTGAGCATTTATTTTAAAAATTTATTCTTATTGACGTATTAAGATAACGATTAATTAATTAACATTTCGTTTGTATAAAATTTTTACTAACATTAATTAAAATCATATCTACACTATTGGATTGTAACAAAAGTAAAGAAAAAAATATAGTAATTGAAACTACGTACGAGAAAATATATACGTATATACTGTAATATTAAAAACTTCTGAAGGGGTTCGGGTGCAATGATAAACATGGATGTAAAGAGGGATGGAGTAAATGAGGATGCAGACAAGATTCTCATTACTCACCCCCGTAAGAGACAGACATAGTACTAAAATTTTAAGGGGTGGAAAGTGGTAAAGGGTTGATGTCATGTGACACAGGAAGGGTTGAGATACTGTCAGCTCGCTCTCTTTGCATCCGTCAGTAAATATCCGTATACTGATGCTACTAACAGTTTTTGGTAAGTAAATAATAAAAGTACAAAACAGAAATATATTTTGTATTATTATTAAATCTACAAATGTATTTAAACTAGAATTTAGTATTGTAAATGAAAAAGGTAGTTACAGCAATGAAGGAATATCAGATTGCACTGTAATATAGGCCTAATGTTTAACGAGTTGACAGCAACGTGAGAATCGTCCAACGCATTTTCTCTTACCCTCTGTTTTTAGATAAGCCCTATTAAATTAATTACAAGAAAACTTTAGGCCTATTAGTATATCAGACGCCCGTCGCTTACTTCCGCGTTTCCCTCTTATATTTTCTCCGAGCTTCTTCTTCATCTTTGCAAAATTACATCATTTATTTAATTGCTAAGTATCCGGTTTTATGCTTCTTTTAAAAACGTATCATTTTTCAAAATAATTTCATACTTTTAAAGAGTGTTACGCTGGAACAAAATACTTAACATTACATTTTAAATAAATTTTTACAGTATTTATCCGCTTTCAATCTGCTGAAAAATGTGATAATATAGACAAGGTATTAAACAAATAATAGTAAAAAGGCTTTCTTCCGAATTCTGAAAGCAGTAATTAAAATATAGATTGCACGAGAAACAGCGAATTAAAGGGAATTTGGAAAATTTTGAAAATAAATCATGAAAATATGGTGTACGCAAATTATTTGTTGTGTGAACAATCACACAACTTTCTCTTGCCACTGCAAATAATGAACAATATAACCTAACATTAGAAATAAACAAAAAACATAACCTCATTTTAATAATGAGTGAATGATGCAAAATGAAAATCAATCCAGTTTGGCTTAATAATACGCAGTGGCGGCCCCAGAAATTTTTTTCTGGGTGGGCCCACTTATATATTTATATGTTAATTTTTTAACTTAAAAAGTAGATGTTTATATTGTACATTATTTTTACCTATGTAAAACATATATATAATTTGTCTATGATTTTATAAATTGAATACATGTAGATAACCGATTGAGTACATTCTATCTTTATTTTAGGATTAGTAATGAATAAACAAACACAACCTTGTAATTTTTATAAGAAATTTACTAAATTGAACACTTTAAATACAGTACATGAGTTACAAAAACAGTTTGAAAATATAAAAATCAAGTCCAAATCCATTATGTTGGTCAAAATTATGAAGAAATAATAACACATAAACTAGTCAACTCTCGATTATTGTTTACTTTAAAACAAACTGAAATGTAGCCGTCTTCCTTTTCGAGCTGCTAACTCGTCCACAACTGGATCTGGATCCAACATTAAAGGAAAACTTAACTCTCTTTCTATGGATACAATCGCCAGGTTACTAAGTCTTTGCCCTGTCATAGATGCCCGTAGATAAGGTTTAATTCGTCTAATTTGCGATACGTAAATATCGTAACCATTATTGTTTTCCATCTTGTTGTGAATAAAAATCCTCGTTGTTTTATTGTTTCAGTCAAGTCATATTAAAAATGGGTGGGCCCGGACCCACCCGGCCCACCCGCTAGGATGATAATACGTAAAATCACTCTTCACGCTAAACTAGGCTCTGTAGAGAAAAATGCTTAAAATAAAAATTGTAGATCGTTTAATTTCCTATAAATTTTATTACATGCACGTTTGTTGTAAAATGGATACTACGGCTGAAATCTTAAAAAATATTTTTTTAACACATTTTCATGAAAAACAAAACAGAAAATCACAAATCACCGCTAAACTAAGCGTTATACAAAGAAATGTTAGAAACAACGATTGTAGATTTTTAAATTGTCTACAACTTTTATTTTATACACTGTTGCGCTAAAATGCATTTTAAAGCCCCAATCTTAAAAAACCATGTTTTTCTACGAGAGTACAGCCTTCCTAAGAATTTCAGCAGACATAGCGCCTACTCTATCTTGTAGAATGTATCAAATGAGGTGAGTGAGGCGAGGAAAGAACTGCATTAAACCAGTCGAGAGTCTGATGGCAAACAAAAAATCTTCACAAAAAAATAATGGGCCTGGTTTGGGTTTGAAGTTTCAATTTCAACCGGAAGTGGCCCAAAATCAGAATTCAAAAATAGTGTCACTCGATTGCTCTTAGATAATACAAAAATCATTAATGGTTTGTGACAAAGGACAAAGGTAAGCCTATTTAAAAAATGCCACCAGCCATGAGTCGCGTCGTCTCATGAAAGGGATTTTTAAAATTTCATTTCCAAACATCAAAGGTTTATTTAGGATATTAATAACTCCAATTAAACTTTTCCAAAGCGTTTATATATTTAAATATTTAAAGTATTTGAAATGGTAAAATGTTTTCTGGTTAGAGATACACGGCTAATTTATTAAACATAATAATTAATGGAAGCAGATGGTTTAGATGTTTCAAATTAAGACTAGCAAATGATGTTTTCGAGGTCGACTCGGTTAAGTCCAAGCCAACCATCTAAGTTTTAGAGTAAGAGGTAAAGGGGTATGATAATTCAATAAGGGTGTTTGGTAACCCTAAAGTTGACCAACTGCTCGCTGGTTAATTGCGAGCCTTAACTTTCAACCAATCCCTGCTGTTCTATCTGGAACACGATTATGCCACGTTTAAACTGTTACTCATAGTAATGATGGTAATATTATTCATTACCTACTGACTTTACTACCATACTTAGACCCTTACTCTGCGTTTCTGTTTACTTGTATACGTTTGACTAATTATTATTGGTATAATTTATTATATCTCAGTTTAAAGTTACTCACAGCTATCCCCCTTTACACTGCTGTATTAATTACTCCAGTAAACATACATTTAAAATATTAATTATGCTCTAACTCATATATTATAATTTACAGAAAATTATATAAAATTAAAAAGTAGGCTACGTTTTGAAACGGATGATTTATATAAAAAAGAATAAATAAAATAATAAAATAACTTTCTCAATTTGTGTACAACATTATATTTGACAACGACGAAAATATAATTATAGTTAACTTCCCTCATTTTTACTTTCTCTTGTCTTATATAGTCTATATTAATATTATAAAGACAAAGCACCCTACAAGATCACTTTAAGAACAAAACTTCTGTACGGAAGTGAAACCATTGCCTGTATGGATGGTCAAGGAATCAAAGAATTCTGCAGAAAAATAGAACGTAGAATTCTCAGAACATGCATTGGTAAAAACACAAAGTTAACAACCAATTCAGACTACTACCGAAGAACCAAGTTTATAAAGATATAGAACCCATCGCAGTAACAATGAGAAAGAAACGGGTGTCCTACTTTGGTCACATCCTCAGAATGGCACATGACCGACTTCTCTATAAATTGGTTAAACACATGTTCAAATCCAAACCCAATACCCAATACGCATGGCATAAAGAAGTACTGAATACCATGAAAGAACTGAACTTAACAGAACAAAGCTTAATCGAAAAATCACCGAAATACAAACAATCAAAGTCCACAACATCCGACTTAACGACGCATGCACCTAAGGAAGCAGTTAGGGTTTGTTCAGAAGAAGTTTGCAAAGACCGTTCGGAGACCCTCTAAGAATACCATCGAAAACTGAAGGCTTCCAAGCTGACAAAAGTGTGGTGCATTGTGACTAAACAAGTAAAAAAAAAAACTACAAAAACAAAGCGTTTTTTTTTGTGCAGGCTAATTTCCAAAACTATTCAACGGATTTTCATGAAATTTTGACAACATATTCGTATTTATATTCACAGCAACATTTTATTTTTAAATTTAAAAAAATTATAACCCTAAGGCATTAGGTAGATGAAGGGGTTTGATGATGTCGAGAGATGTACGCGGGGTAAATTATTAAAACGTCGTATGTGTGTGTGTGTGTGTGTGTGTGCGTGCGTGCGTGCGCGCGCACGCGTTGAAGTGTATATATATATATATATATATACAGTCGATCTAGCAGCTAGACAATTTCTGTTACATATTTATTTTTTTTTAAATATTGATTAGGTCCTACACATGTTTCGCGTGCGAAGCCGCGCGGGCCACGCTAGTAATACATAGGATAGAAAAGTATTGTTTCCATGTACATGTTTAGAAATCAAGTTTTCACCAGAAATACACGTTTTCAGCCCCCTGAACTCAAAAAACATGTTTTTCTAGTGATTTGTCTCTGAATGTCTGTGTGTGTGTGCGTGTGCGCACTTAAATATCTCCAGAACGAAATAGCGTACTAAGTTGAAACTTGAAACTTAAGTACCACAATGGAACCTACCACGAACATTTTCTTCGAAAATGTTTGCCATTTTACGATTTTCTCAAAAACGACCCCTACGATTTATTTTTTTGAAAAATCACCTCATTTACCACATTATTTATACTTTTCAAGGTAAGGCAAGCGGTATGTGTGCTAAAATTTATGGGGGTTATCTCGTGGAATTTTTTTAAGATTGTGGTCTTAGTATGTATTTTACGACAAAGGTTTATAATACTCAAGTTATAAAAAGTTTAAAAATACCTAAAATTTTTCATATCAAGGATTTCATTCTGCAGAGCCTAGTTCAATAACAATTTGTGATTTTCCGTATTTTTAAGTTCTGCAAAGGTTTATTTTCATTTTGGGTCAACTTTCCTAAAATTAGGTTATGTTTTTCATTTTACAATTTTTAATAAAGGCCTATTCTCGCGTCGCTAGTTTCCTAGCTGCTAGTACTAGCAGGACCTACTAACGCGTCGGTGACAGTTTCCACGGAGCTAGTTAATTATTACCAGTGATCTGAAACCATACGTAATCAGTAATGATGTATTAAATAGTTCATTACATGTCATGAACAGCTTTTGATACAGCCTCTAAGTTTCCTTGAAATAGAACAAAATTAGGTAAAATTTATATTAACTGGCCACGGATTCAAAACAAGGGATAATTTGTTATATTGGTTAAAACACCCATGAATTATTTAGTTCAGCAAACCTCACTGTTCCACATTAAGAAATTTGATTAGTGTAAAGTACTTCTGAATATATAATTTCAAAATGATAATTTCCGTAAACTTTATATAAGTTATTTAACTCTAAATTAACTTAAGTTATAAAGTTGTCAAACTTTTGTTCGTATGTACACTTGATACCATTTATGAGGTCAAGCATCACGCTTACTACAGACTGTATTTTATGGTTTATAAGAGAAATGAGTTGTATCACTATAACTTAAAACGAAATACATGCCAGTTATTTCGCAAATAGATAAGTATGTAATCGCATCACGTATACACTGTAAATATTAAACCCTACTCCTCCAGCGTAGCTCTATATAGATTATATCCCAAAATATTTTCTCTATCCATCTTGCGTAGAATATTGTCCACCAGGAATAAGCCTTCTAAATTGCCAAAGTATACTTTAACTTGACATATGGTGGTCATTCGAATATATACTTGACTTCTTAATACGGGTAAAATACTTTCAGAAGAAATTTTTATTTCAGAAATAATTTTAAATTACACACTTATTGTTAGAGAATTATTTTTTATGTCTATTAAAACCTGTGATATTTCATGACGTGACGTTAAAATCCCACAAGATATATATTTATCTCAAAATACGGATATTGTTAAAACGAGACTTTGCGTCATAAGGTACACTTTTTTATGGTTGAATTAACATAATAATTTTAAGGTATAAAATGATATAAATTAAGATGTGTTGGAATATTACTTTTAAGAGACAATATGAAGATGAATCAACAGCGATTTTGTTGCTGTTAAAATGATTTTGAATTAAACACTCATAATAATGTTAAAAGTAAATAGATTTTTTTAAATAAAGAAAAATCTACAATCTATACTTAAGTTAAAAAAATACGTAATTACATCCCAAGGAACTAAAGACTGCAGATGAGATCTAGTTAATAACAGCAAAGGTCGGATGTGAGGTTGATCTTCGGTAAGGCACCCTCTGTTCCACCGAACTCCAGCTGACTTTTTGTTAAGCTGTAATCCAAAGCGGAACCACAACGTGACAACGCAGGATACGATTAACGGAAGTCACTTGGCTCTGTGCTCTGATCTAGGTCACTATGCTCCGCCTTCATCTGCAGTCTTTAGTTCGTTAAAGTATAATTTTCTTTGTTATACCACGATCAAAGAAAATTCCGCCATATGGGACTTCGTGGATGTAAATCATGTGTGCCTTGTCGCTTGAAAGTAAGTCCGTAAGACGTTTTAGTATCTGTCAGTTAGAGTCATTTGAATTTTCAATTTTTTTTTGTTTTGTTTTAACGTCCAACTGTTCTGTAATTACTGCTAATTGTATTATGTACCAAGGTAATGCTGTGATTGTCCTGAGTAGTTTCATTTGGAACTTTTGCGGGATTTCAAAGTTAAAATGTGTTACTGAGCCCCATAATTTGATTCTATACGTTCTAATTGGTTAAGAATTGCTTTGTAAATTAAAAGTTTGTTCCTAAGATTAAGTGTTGAATATTTACCAAGGTTCAGTTAAACTGTTTAAATTTTGTGTTCAACTGTTTATATTTCCTTTTGTTCTTATTTATTCAAAAAGTTTTGTGTATAAACATGTTGTAATTTTTGTTATAGATTTTGCTTTACCATAAACAAATATCATAATTTAAAGAGTCCATATTGAAGAGGATTGAAAGATATAATGAAGGTGGTAACAGCATGTTAGCCGCATGCAAGAGGATCGATATCCGCTACTGACTTAACAATACCGTCCGCAAGGAGTACGGTCGTTGGGTAGACTACGAAGAAGATGGAACAGGCAGTGTATCTAATCAATAGAAGAAGATGACGAAGAAGCAGGAGGAAAAGGATGAGGAGGAGAAGAAGAAAAAGTCCATTTGTATTGAAATTATAATAAACAAAACGATGCACAATAAATTTGAAGTGAATGCAAAACTCTCGTAAATACAAAACAGGTACACTAGAATGATAGCAGGTATTCAGGAAAGAAACTTAAAAAGCTTCTGGCAAAAGGATATTCTTGTGGTGGGGCAAATATAGGATTGTAGTGAATGAAAAAGCTCCGACTAGTAAATAATATTTTGGAACCAAGTAGCTACAAGTTTAGTAATTGTTTAAATATTTTGTGTTAACAGAATCTAAATATTAGGTAAAAATACTCGTATTACAAAAAAATCTATGCGAAACACTGGAAACACCGACCCTAGGTACGAAGCCAGTTGTGGTAACTACTGCCGGCCAACAGTGAAACACATTGAGTTAAGTCAAGACAGTGAAACACTTAAGTGAAACACAATGAGTTAGGTGATGACAGTGAAACACTCAGAGAAACACAGTGAGTTAAGTTATGACAGTGAAACACTGTGAGTTAAGTGAAGACAGTAAAACATAGTGAGTTAAGTGATGACAGTGAAACACTTTAGAGAGACACTATGAGTTAGGTGACGACAGTGAAACACTCAAAAGAAACACAGTGAGTTAAGTAATGACAGTGAAACACTTAAGAGAAACACTGTTAGTTAAGTGAAGACAGTAAAACATAGTGAGTTAAGTGAAGACAGTGAAACACAATGAGTTAGGTGATGACGGTGAAACACTCAAGAGAAACGCAGTGAGTTAAATGAAAACAGTGAAACACGAAGCCTACAAAGTCTGCATCCTATCGATTCATTTTAATTCTATCACCTCAAAAATAAAAAAGCAAATAAATGATTTCCAGAGTGTTATTAGAGGATATTACTCACTTATTGACTCACACTAACATCACAACTACTCATTGTTCTAGAACAGATCATATATTTAGAAAAATGTTAAAAAAATTACTTCTTCAATTTAAATAATTTAATAGATTACGTTGTAGCAGACACTTAACATTACACGCATGTCGAAACATCGATCGACCTACGGACTACGGGTGAATGATAAATCCTCCAGAGTAATCATTGTCACAAAACTGTAAAAAAATAATGAATTTTAAAATAGTTTCAGCAAAATGAATCATATATAACATTTATACAGAGTAATGAAATAATTAAAAAAGTTTCTTTTCAAATAAATAATTCAATGAATTTAAAAATGTAAAGGTTAAGGAACTTAGTTTTAAAAATTTTAAATTTGATAGAAAATGGTTTATTAAGAAAACTAAATACAATTTAAAAGACGTCTTGAAAGATACGTTACTTTTTTCTTATTAGTATTAAGAAGTTAAATTGCAGTGACGTAATAAAATGTGTATGTGGGGAAAAGTTCTTAACTTAAAAAGGTGATAAAAATTCTAAAGCATCCACTGACATTAGCAAGATTGTCAATTTAGATCGAAACCAAGTGAAGCTAGCTGTAAATTTCTTTAAAGGCATGGGATAGCATAAAGAATAAGATGGAATCCGTCGTCTGTATAAATCGATGTATTTCAACAGACAACGACAAAGAAAGAGAAAATACAATAAAAAGAGGAAAAATAAGGTGGCTGGAAAAAGTACGCCGGGTGAAGAATATTCTATTCATTTATCAGGAAGGGTTTAATGTCACAGATTTCTAACTTTTCTGTTACCCAGTTTAATCTGGATAATTTAGTATTAACTCTTTCAATCCATTTTTCAATTTTTCTTTTCTTTCTTTTTTGTTGATAAAAAGGGAGATTTGATTAAGGCACTCCTAGATTAATTTGTATTAATTAAATGAGAAAAAAACGATAGGGTACTGTGTATAATTTTTCATTACGAATCAAAATCCACGATATTTTTCTTCCTTATTCCATTTAATTATAAGGATTGTCAGTCCAGGAAAAGAAATTTTAGAGACAATTAAAAAATTACTTTTTATTTATTATTGTATTTTCGGAGACGAAGGTTCTGCGGTTCAAATCCTAGTAAAGGTACGAGAGTTAATCAAATATAAGCCCAAATCTTGCTATCGAGCATAGAGAGTAGTTCTGAGCTAGACGATGAAAAAGAGTGCGCGATGAAAAGGCATTTTTTGTAAAGTTGAGGAACCAACTCATTGAATTAGATATTCTGTTCTGCCTTCAGTACAGTCTTGAGTGAGCAGAAAGTAACATATGAAGGTGTCATACCATCGGAGATTTTAACACGTTTAAGAGCACAGTTTGTTAAGGGCACAAACTACACTCTCACAAAATCGAGTGTATATTCGAGAGCTCGAGAATTTAAGCGTAAACGTAAAACTGTTGAAAATGACAATCATGATCGAAGCCCAAAATAAGTCTAACGGCTGACATCAGTGCAGTTTGAGAGCTAATCGAACTTGGTCGCCAGTTTACTATTGAAGAAATCACGTTAAAAGTGGGTGTTAGCTATTGGGTACCAATCCATTATCACTAACAGGCCGAAACTTAGCTTCTGAAAAATTTCAGCGATCAAGTTCGATTATCTCTCGAACAACACCGATGTTGCTTGTCGCCAACGCGTGTAAAAGTGTTGTCATTTTTGCTCAGTTAGCTATATTCATCAAGCGAGGATTCGCCATTTACATGTATGTGTGTGTGTGTGTTACAGTTTTTTCTTGATTATTTTTCTGGTTTATTGTGTGCATTTAGCAAAATGTAATGAAAGTATAATAGGCCTATGTTTATACTTTTTGGGAAAATTTACTACAACGAGGAATCCCCGCCCACGCATGTAACGGCTTGGTAAAGAGAGCAACATAGAAATAAATTTACAAACCAATATAAATTTTATCACTTAATAAAAAGTAACTAGATTAGTTCCAAAAGATAATCTGAAATTAAAAATATTTACACAAGTACATATTAGAAAAAGAAAATATCAAATTACTAGAAATAATTTGTTTCTATGTGTTTACACGTTTAATCGTGTTACAATTCATAAGCGTGTAATTGTTACTTCTACATTGTTTACTTCTACGTGTAATTGTTAATTCTTACGCGTGTTATTGCTGATCATAATAGATGTATTGTCCGCGTAAGTAGCCAATAAATAATCTAGAACAGTTTGTAAATCAGAAGAAACCAGAGTATAGAGAAGCGGAGCCAGGACAGAACCCTGTGGTACACCAGCCAAAATCGAACGTACGTAACTGAAACATGTTTTAACGTGATTTTACGATATCAAGTTGTAAATTTAAAACCAATATTAGTATACCAATAGTAGTATACAATGTAATTAAGATGTTTTACCAACATCAAATCGGAAATATAAAACAAACTTACTAGTACAATTAGTAATTATTCCATTTTATATTCCAGACTAAAACTCTTCTTTTTCTTCTGTCCTTCTAGGATTAAGTATTCCTGCCTGTTCCGAATTTCTGAAATTTGCCCATCTTTTCCGCGGGCATCCTCGATCTCTCCGGTTTGTAACCCATCGCCTACTTAGGTATCTTATTCTCGTTCACCCTGTACGCATGCTATATTCAGTGTAATTTATTCTGCAGTAACGTTTCATTTACACGCAGATATTAAGTTCTTTATTTATCTCTACATTCCTACAACAGCCTTCTCTACTATATCCATATGACTACCGTAAACATTTCATTCCAGATGCCTGCAATCTGCTCTCATCCGACTTTACTAGTACCCAAGTTTCGCTGCCTTAAAGTAGGGTTGGTACTCTTTATTGTTTTATTAAACCTCAACCTTGTATCCCTTCTGGTATTTTTTTAAGGTTCTGTGAGTAGTCCTGCATATATGTCAGAATCGGTGCATCTTTTGAAAGGCATTTTTATCTTGTTAATATGTTATGTTGCAAACCAGACATTGAAAGTGGGATACCTGTTCCAGAATATTGTTCTCTATAACAATCTTGCTCCTGACTGGATCCTTCTCTCTGAACGCCATTACCCTCGTCTTCTGTGTTAAAATTGTCAGCTTAAACTCTTTGCATATTTTGTTCAGGTGGAGGAGTGCTTTCTCCAATTCGTCCTCATTCTCCTGTAGTACTGCCAGGTCATCAGGAAACAAAATGCAGTTCACCACCATGTCCATTCTCAGGAGGACACCAGAGTGTACTTGAGATTTCCATCTGCTGATCACGTCATCCAAATAAATATTCAACAGAGTGGGTGAGAGAGCACAACCTTGCCTTATACCTCTATTAATAATTATTTGGTCAGAGTTGGAGTTCTCCGTCGACTGATATTAAGTTTAATACTACCATGTAATTTCAGAAAATTGTTGCGATAAAAATAACACAATAAAAAATGTAATTATTTTAAACTAAATGCTGTATTTGTTTTTAACCTTGAATGACGGTATGCAATTTGTAATTATAGATAGAGATGAATACAAACGGGCGGCATTTTGGAAGTGTGATAACACAGTTAACGAAAAACGGGTATGAGGTGAAAGTTAAAGATTAAGTTTAAAGGGGTTAAAGTTAATTATTAATTAGAATGACTTTTCCAAGGACTTAACCCCCATCCACCTCCAGATTTACCCTCATTATTCCTCACTTTCTAACGATCCTTCCTTGTATTTCCATTCATCATTGTCAGCGAATGTCGTGTGATTATTCTAAATCTTACTATTTTAGCAAAGCTTTAAAAGTTTGAAAAGTAAAGCCTATAATTAACACGTCTTTCAGTTATCAACACAGTTACAGCGTACTGTTAATGTCGTTTTTATTTTTAGATAGGCCCTCAATTTCTTAATGTCTAATTCTTGTTTCTGAAGTCTCCATTAAGAAAATGTTAGTTGTTTTTTCATGGCATTCTCAGAAGTATGTTATAAATTCTGCTTCAGGGTTTTTACAGATGGCCTTTTTTTAGAAATGGTATTCCTATCTAAAAACTTTCTAAGGTAATGTAATAAAAAAATAAAAATCTGGTGTGAAACACTCACACAACTTTCTCTTTCTAATTCAAGTAATTAATAATATAAACTAACATTAGTAATAAAACATTAGAAACAAACAAAAAACGAACCTTATTTTAATCATGAGTGAATGATGCAAAATTAAAATCAACCTCAGTTTGGCTTAAAAATACGGAAAATCACCCACTTCACGATATACTAGGCTCCGTAGAGAAAATTCTCTAAATAAAAGTTGTAGATCTTTTAATTTCCTATAAATTTGATTACATACATTTTTACCGTAAAATACATACTATAGCTGAAATCTTAAAAAGATAATTTCTTTACAGATTTTCATGGAAAAAAACCGAAAATCACTAATTACCGTTAAACTGAGCGTTATACAAAAAAAAATCTTTACAATAAAAGTTGGAGGATTTTTAATTCTCTAGAACTTTTATTATTAAACATTTTGCGCTAAAATGAATATTAAAAAACTATTTTTTTACGAAAAACAGCCTTTCCAAGAATTTCAGTAGACATGAAATCTACCCTATCTTGTACAGCATAAAAAATTTTAGTAAATGAGGCGATATTTAAAAAAACCGTAGAAGCCGTTTTTTGAGAAAATCGCAAAAAAATGAAAAATTACACGAATAAACTACTACATCCGGTTGACCTATTTTGATGAAAATGTTCGTGTTGAGTCCGGTAGTAGTAAGTAACTTAAGTATCACTTTCGTACGATGTTCCGTTGTTGAGATAGTTTGTTCAGTAATGGATGACACTGTTTTTGTTAACAAACACCGATTTTGATTATTTGACTACTGGTTTCGGGCTACTTCCTGTCGAAAAAGTAACTTCAAACCCAATCCAGGCCATTTTGTGTAGATTACGAATTCGAAAACCGTTTGTTGTTTTTTCTTGTAGTTTCTGACATCTGGATATGACGGATGGACGGAAAAACAAAATGATAGATGACAATATTAAAAATTGCAACCAATAAAGAATTGTAGGTAAAAAAATAATAACATAGAAATATGCAATGGTATGAAAAATTTCACCAGGTAAAGAAATATACGTAGTTAACTCAAACTATTATTAGGAATAAATACTACAAAATATGAACGAGGAAATTAGTTATTTAAACAATTTTCGGATCTTTTACATTATCATTTCGTTAGTATCTTATTGGTTGATTTGAAGAAGTCAAGTCAGTACAGCATAAAACTTCAACAATGCAATCTTTATATTTACGGTACGAAATTGTAGCACGTAAATTATAGAAGAAAACGTTCGTTTGGCTTTATCAAATATCCCGAATGAAGACATGTTCTCGATTATTCACGCCCGAAAAATCTATTGATTCCGGTCGGAATCAAACATAGGAAGGAAAAAGAGGGACCCTTTTAGACTATAGGGGAAGGCCACCCTTCACAATAGAAAAACGTATCCCAAAAAACTCTCAAATTCAAAGGAAGGGAAAACTTTTCAAATAAAGGAAAAATAATGACTTCATTCAATTTTCATTGGGTGATTTTTGGTTCCTATAGATAAGTATATCCGATTTTCCACCGGTTTGTTATATTATATTTTACTTTAATTAGTAGAAAAATATTAAAGTACATGTAATTACATTTTAAATTGGTTATATTAAATATATCGTTTATGTCGCAATTGAAACAAATAATGCAATCAATGTAATTATCCAGAATTTCCTTCAATAAATTCTTTATCGCCCATTTTCCATAAGAAATATTTAATTAAAGAGTAATACATTTTTTGGAAAATACAATTATATCAGATGTTTCTATTCGCCATACTAACAAGCGACAAAGGCATCCTCCTTTAGCTTGGACATTTACAAAAAAAAATCATCAAACTTCAATTTCTTCAAATTCAAAATTTACTATAAATTTCAGACTTAAAACTAGTCTGTAATTTAACTTTTCTTGTTGTTATTAACTAAATAATTCCATGGTATATTTAAATTTACTAAATTTACCTGTTGGTTAGGACATCAGCCGAAAGGCTGTTTTGAACCTCTAGAGGTTTTACTAAGTAAAACGAGGAGTGTGGTGGTTTACAAGTCCCTTCCTCACTGAGTTGAAAAGTACGCTTATCAGCATGGCGGGCCCTTTGAAAAGCACATATTTTCGACTCTGCAAATTTCATCTTTACTTTATTTACCACAGGGTCTGGGTGTATAACGAAATTCATTACTTTCAGAGGTGATAACTCTGATTACTGTCTTTTACACCTCTACCTCTTCTATTCTTAAATAATTTAGCCATTAAATTGGCTGACCATGTGATAAGAAACAGAATTTTTTATTTTAGCCCTTCAACGAACACATTGAATGTAAATAATTTGACACACCACCTGTCTGTTATGGGCAGTAAATTTACCTATATGGTTTTAAATACTCAATATTTTAAAAGTTTTTCAGTAGCCTTAGGATTCAAGAGCACTAGGGGGTATCAGGATTGATTTATTTATTTATTATTTTAATTTACTTCAACAATTCGGTCATTATTGTTGTTGTCGATTATGAAATGGTAAGTTTTAATTTGTTCAAATTTTTAGACAAATATTGGTAATCGAAAAGTAGATCATCTTCTTTGTAACTTTCTAGCTTAAACAATACGATAAGATGGTCATTTCATTTCGTATTGTTACCATTTTATTTCATATTACAGGATAGACAAGTATTTTTACCGGGAAGGAGTAAACAATTTTAAACCGACTCATTGGTTTAGTTGGTAACATTTATTTCTATAGCTAAGACCTTCTACGAAGTTATCGTCTGTGCATTTCGAGTTAATTTTACAGTTAAGTACATTCATACTGTATTGTAAAAATCTGATATGAAACACTCACACAACTCTCTCTTGCCAATGTAAATAATTAACAATATAAACTAACATTAGTAATGTAACATTAGAAATAAAAAAACAACCTACCCTTAAAAAAACATAACCTTAGAACAACCAAAAACATAACCTAAGAAGAAGAAGAATGAGGAGGAGGACGAGGACGAGGACGAGGAGGAGAAGAAGAAAAAGTAGAAGGAGGAGGAGAAGGAGAAGGAGAAGGAGAAGGAGAAAAGAAGAAGAAGTAGAAGAAGCAGCAGCAAATTATCTCTCTTTGCCTCACAGAATGTGTAATAAATTTTAAAAATATTTATTTAATTAAATAGAGTGGTTGTTATGATAAATTTACTAGCACTTGAACAAATTCAAAATTTAACAATTTGGTAAGGTTGGATTGAGTAAAGTAACTACTTGGGAACTAGACTATTGTTAACAAAGCAATGTTAAAAAAAACAATTTTGTTAGTTTTTTATTTTCATTTTGCAAAATATCTGATTAAAATTACCCATTTTATATAGATGAAATGTAAAAAAAAACTTTTTTATCAGATGAATATTTTAACGAGTTTTTTAAACTTCAAGGCATTCTTTTATAAAATAAATAATAAATATGGACTATACTAAGGCAGGAATATGTTATGTTGTAACCTGTTGAGAGATAAATATCTGTGGTAAGCCTACAGATAGGAATCTTATTCGAATGAAGGTGTCAACAGATATAGGAAGGGGATATACAATTTCGCTTACACAGAAATGACGTTATCGAATTCCTTTCTTATAACATTACATATACGCCTATGGCATACTCAAAAGCAACCTGGGGTAAAGAAAGCGGAAAAAATCAACGTTATGGATATATCAAAAATATAAAATTGTAATTTTCTATACGTTTCATTCGTATGTTTTGTAAAGGTGATTTTTTCTACCACCCAATAAAAATAAGATTGTTTGGTATCTTATCGTTTTGTTTTATACTAAAAAATGTTAGTTTATTTTGATGTGTTCTTTTATTTTATCGGTTGTAATATCTCATGTGGTAAATCTCCTAGTATATTTACAATTTATTCGATAAAATTCTTTTTTTTCACCATTCTCTCGACTGGTATGATGCAGTTCTCCAAGCTATTCTATCTTGAGCCAGTCGTTTCATATCTACATATCAGCAACACCCTACATATTTTGAAATTTGCTTTAAATTTTTTAATCTTTGCCTCCCCCTACAATTCGCTCCCTCAATATTACCCTCCATAAATGTTAGTTCAATACCTGGATGTCTTAAGAACTGCCCCGCTAGCTTATTCCTTCTTCTAGTAAGATGTTTCCACATACTTCTTTTAAACACGCGTCTAAGAACCTTTGAATACTTATTTTATCCATCCACCTAATCTTTAACACTTTCTTATAATACCACATTTCAAATGCTTCTATATTCTTCCTTACTACAGTCCCTATCACCCACGCTTCACTCCCGTATAATGATACACTCCAAACATAGTGTTTTAAGAAATTTTTCCTAATCTAGAAATAAATAAATTTTTCCTAGCTTGAGTAATACTACTTTTAAAAAAATTCTAATTCTAATGGACAAAGAAACTATATACAGGTGTTTGTTCACTATACGCATATTACAATTATTTTTTATTTATTTTTAATAGTTTGTTTTTAGTTTATTTAAAGACGCATCAACAGCTTTATTTTTAGCAACTACAGTAGGTTCCGGTACTGTAACGTGAGTTTTCACGAGCACCACCTTCAACTATACCGGTGGGCAAATTCTTTAGTACGGATTTAAAACAACGAATAATAAGAAAATATTGGACGCCAGCTCTATCAGTAGAGCATGAGAAAAATGAATAAATAAAGCTACATTTCTTTGCATTCAACTACAATATTTAATGTATCACTTAATAACAAACTTATTCTTAAATTACTCTCACCTATTTTAAAATACCTATAGCCAACATCTTACTGTAGGTAAGGTACTATAGGTACCTATAGCCAACCTTTTTTCTGCCGCAACTTTAATACAAAAACAAAACTTAATAAACCCTTAATAAATACACGAATGAATTTATCTCCAATTAAATATTTTTCCCCTTTCTTCTTCTTCTCCTCGTTCTTCTAGTCACTTCTTCAAATACTGTTCCTTCTTAACTAACTATTCCACTCTTTAAGTCCCAGGGGAACTGATTTTAATTTCCTGGAGCCAAAACAGGAAACCTCTGATTGACAAGCCTTCCTCTCCTACCAACCGTTCAACCAACCATAAGGCCAAAGAGAATTTTTTTTTGTTTAACGTCCGACTGTTTTGCTATTACTGCTAATGCGGATGGTGAAGGATGAAATAATTTTTTTGTAACGTTTGTAACGTATGAAATATGCCGTGCCTGAATGAGATTCGAACCCAAGATCGCATGATGAGAGGCGAGCACGTTACCAACTACGCCAATGCGGTCGGCCAAAGGGAAAGAACACCATCCCAATGATTGGCTGCAAGTTGGCAGGTGAAAGAAAGACCCAAAAACAGAGCGAAATACACCCGCTAATGAATATCAGATGATTAACAGTTAGCTATATTTACAACTTATTTTCTAACAACTATTGTAATGTAACTAATTCTTACAAGGGGAATTTTTCCCTTACATTATTCATTGGCTTCTTACTTTAGTAATGTAAGTTACGGTAATAAGAAATTATCATAACTTCCATTGTTTGTACAAATGTAGTTTTACAACGGTACAAGCGGCTTAAAATTTCCAGAACCTAGTCGGAAATTGAACCTGGGAACCTCTGATTTGTAGTGAGGTCCAGTACAGCGTTCTGACCACTGAGCCATATAGGCATCCTTTTATGTTCATAAATGCTTCAATAATTTAACTGAGCAAGAACCAAGGATCGGAACTGTGTACTGTGGAACTGTGATCGGAGGCTGTGTAAAACGAGAGGGAAGGTAGTTTACAATTGACTTCCTGACTGAGAGGAAAAGTATGCTTATCAGCATGCCCGGCCCTATAAAAAGCATCTACTTTCCACCATCCAAATGACACTTTCACTTCATTCACCACAGGGCATAGCTGTATAATGAAATTCATTACTCTCAGAGGAGATAACTTTGACTATACTAAGAACGAAAGATTTAGGCGGGTCGAGTTTTCTCTCGCTCGTGTATCCCTTCCACAACCTCCTATATACTCATGGACTCCCCTTCCGCTCTTTACACTGTTACAAGAAGTACATTGTTTTTACGTCTTACATTAAATAAAAGTAGGCCTATAAATAGAATTTTTTAATAGGTATCCCGATGAGATACACACAAATTAATGAAACACTGGGAAAATAATCACAGCCGAACCGAATAACTCTTAAGGATATAATAACCGAACTGAACTTCACGTCCAATAATCTTATCAAGACTAAACTAAACACCAATTGACCAAACAACAAGCGTACTTGTAAGCTATAATTGTACTGTTTTGTTCTCTATTTATAATATTTTTAACTATCTATAATACTGCAGATTTATAAACTCATTATCGTGTGCGGCTATAAACTTACATAAAGAAATTGTATCATTATAGCAGTACTGAAGCCAATAAAGTATTGATATAGACAAAACTTCCATGTTAGGGCGACTCACAAATAATAAACAGCCTTCCGCATTTTATTTTCATTTTGATTATAGTCATAACAAACTTTTACATTACATCACATTATAACAATGTTTAAACCCAACTTTGTTTTTTTTTGTAATTTTGAATCCACTCAATTGAATTATTTATTTTAAAAAGTTGTATCATCTACATTAATCGTAGCCTGTGAAACTAAATTTTATTTACATTTTTTTAAATTTATGGACGAAATATAAATTTTAGAGGTAATAAAACATACATGCAGTAGTCCTGTACTAGTTATTATAGGTGGAGTACATTTTCGAGCGTAAAGGGTGAAGTAAACTTTAAAATAAGTTATAAGTTTCAAGTGAACAGGAGCAGTAAGAGAGGAGAAATCGCTTGACTGGGAATGGTGAGGTGAGGAAATGGCGAAGTACATAAACTCCCACCCGCCTAAATTTATCGTGGTTATTATAGTGTATATTACACCTTTACCTCTTCTGTTCTTAAATGCTTCAGTCATACAATTGGCTGACCATATGGTTAGAAACAGAACGATTTTTTGTATCCTTGGAACTAGCAGATCAAGTGAAAATAATGTAACACTCCACTTGACTGTTATGGGCAAAGTTAATATAACACTTGATGGTTGGGGTCGTTGATTAAGTATACAGAGTGGAAATAAATCAACGTCAATAAATCAGTCGCGTTGCTCTAAAGCTCTACTGTTTATATTATTTTCTATCCACATTAATAGGTATATAAAATTTTAACAAAAATATAATTTTTATAAGTAGACAGTATTTTATAGACTTCCTTTCCTCCACATACTTGCCCGTAAATTTACAACATAATTTGAATGCGGTGTTAAAAATATCCACTTTATTAAGTATTCTGAACTGTCAAACTTACTCAAAATTTAAAACAGATTTTTTAGAATATAATAATACAATAAATCACTGAAATTACTTACACGAAAAGATAATTTATAAATATTTTGATAATCATTATTTTTAAATAAAAAAGTAACGAATTTCGTCAGTATACGGTTAAGTTGTTCCTAGTTTGAATTTCAAATTTTATTAGAATTTTTATTTAAAATAGAGGGCTATTAATGAGATTAAATGTGAACATATATTTTATTTTAGTAGTTACTAGTAAATCACTAGTTTATAAAATAGAAGTAATAATGATAGTTATATTGTAAAAATTTAAAACAGGTTTTTTTTAAAAGTAAAATTACTTAAATTAAGTCATAGGACCACCCTGGAGATAATGATAGCCTGAAAGAGTTAGGTGTAGTTTTAACAGGTGAGAGTTTGTTACGTATTAGTTGTTATTTAGTTAACTCACAGGTAAATGTAGTTAGTTTAGAACCTTAAGGTGTTGTCCGATCAATCAGCCCTTTTACTTTATTCCCATTGGTTGAAAATTAATTGGACAAATTGATAAATTACTATCAACCCTCTTATCCCAGAAGGCATTAGGGGATTTTTTTCTTAAGGTTCGGTGAAGTCGTTTGTAGTTTAATAATACACCTGTATTTTACTTGTAACATATAATTATCTCACTCAGATCTGATTCTTCACTAATTTTATAAACTATCAACTTGTTAAATTTACTGTTTCTTTACCCAGTAATATAACTCATCTTTTGTTTAATCCTTTATTTTAAAAATACACGTGTTTACAATTATTATTTAATACGTATTAGATTATGCTTGCTTCTTTTAAATTATTACTTTCCATTTTTAAAAAAATAATTTTTATTTATTGGTTCGTATTAAAAGAGGTAGAATTTTATAATAATATTTCCATCATATCTGTATTTTAACTTTGATAATAAAACACTATAGCCTAAATTAAGACTGTAATTTGTAGAAAAACCTAACGAAATTTTAGTGAATTCCTTTTAAAAACTTTCCATTTCTATATTTTTAAACTGTGAAATAAATGATGTGGCTAGTTTCATAATAATTGTGGATGTACTTATTTGTTTGTAAATAACACTCTGTTCTTTTGGGAATTTGAAAATTTCAGATGTCAATGACAATAAAAAGTAAACAACTAAATAAATAAAATACTGTATTAATTAGACGAGATGATGACAGAGCAATTGAGGCAGTAGAGGAAGATCCGCGAATTACACCATAACACCTACAGCAATACTTAAGAGAACATAAAAATTTAGAAAGAAGAAGTGGCGTGTGGACAGATGAACAAAAGAGTTTGCATATCCCAATTACAAAATAAGAAACATTCCATCAATGTTTCTAAACAACGCACAAATTCCATAGTCCGATATAGCAAAATATCTTTACCTCCACTTGGCTAGACGTCTAACATGAATGTCACAAATATGGAGCAAAAGAAAACAGCTAAATCTCACAATGCACCTCAGGATCTTACTCACTCACAATACATCTAAAGCCTATTCATTGTTCTACACCGGTAGATAGTAGATTCAGTCAAGAAATGCTGTGTCTTTTACACAGTTTAATATGGAGTTAATTTTAACGCTTTTAGAAACTGCTGTTATCGAAGAAAGCTGACAATAACAGAACATTTGAACTGAAATTATAAACGTGGAATTTCTTAATAACATCAAGGAAACGCTGAACGGAAATCCAGGCCTGTTATAAGAAGATGTAAATAATGACAGTTAAAAATTTGAGAAATGTTGAGAGAATACCGTTTTAAAAACGGTACATAAAAAATTCTGGCTGAAAACCCTAAGGAAATGGTCGGTTGGTTTTTAGAAGACGTCTTCTGAGTTTCAGCGAACGGTATTCGATTTCCTTTACTTTTATTAAGTGATTTTGCCTAAATAAGCCTTGGCTTGGTTGATATGTATAGGATATGATTAATGAGGTGATATAAAGGTTAAAAAGTATCAGACCTTTTTGGGAATTGAACTTTGGAACCTTAACAACAATGCCAGTTGCACTGTCCACTACACCAAAGGGGCGGAAAATTGTTGTTTTGATATCGACCCACCGACAGGAGATGAGACAGTAGAAGAAAAAAACCTCAAAAGGCACAAATACATTTATGTATTTATTTCTAAAACCTAATTTAGAGACAAGGAATTTAAACTAAGCGAATCTAAGTACTGAACCGTAGTAAAATAAACCTGATATTTTTATAAATCTTGCACTAATAAGTTAGACAAAAAAAAAATGTAATTGTGTAGTCAGTCGAATTAACCGAACGCTTAGAAAAATGTGTAATATTTTCTTGTTACAAGGAAAATTGAATAACGGTTATATAAATTATTATTGAATACTCTAAGTTTAAATCATAACGTAACGACTCTGCGTATGTCAAGGTATTTACTATTGAAACGTAACGAACTTTAAAATAAAGTTATTTAACGTTTGGAATGCACATTGATCACGTACGGTTCTACATTTGTACAAACCACGTAAATGTTTTCTTTGTTAGGATGAAAAGTTGACATAACATCTCAGCTTCAACGGTATGTTCCAGCCAATCATTTATTAAAATTACGTTCTCCATAAGGAGATTTGCTATCACACCTCGTTATTACTTCCAGATTTCCAATTCACAAAAAATTAATGGTTTTTTAATTTTTTCTAAAATTGTACTCAATTTGTGGCCTCTATGAAGACTACAGGTAAATAATGTAGTTTTACCTTAGTTCCTTGGTTCGGATGAAATTAAACCGTTTTTAAAAATCTGTATACCTTCAACTGTATGCTGATCAACATGGTATTTTTATAAATTTTTAGGCATATAAACGAAAATATCACTGCCGAACATTTGTTTCTAGTTCTTGCCGTAAAAATGCAACCAAAAAATTTCTAACAGCTGTATTTATTCAGGGGTAACTCTATCAGTTTAGCAACTTCATTTTCCGCTCTAACACTTTTAAAATAAGTTGTCTATTTTTTTAAAGTATTTAAAACTTTCATTAACATGTTATTTAAATTATTTCATTATCTACTATTTTAGAACTATTATTTTCTATATTTAATTTTCATCTAACATCTAACATATATCCATCCCCACCCCCACCCTTACCTTTTGAGTTATTAACGAACGTTATTTGGATTGGTTGTGATAGTTTAGTTATTGTTTCGACAATTAACACTATCACTGCCATATTTATAACATTTTCTTCGATGACTACAATGGTGTAATCAACCCCTGGGATAATTACAACTCCAATATTATTGCTAGGCTTCATAGATAATTCCTTCATTAATAAATTTATTATACAATAATTTTTGATGTCAAAAATAGTAACAAGAATGCAATAATTCTGAAGACAAACCAAAGTCAGATACTGCAACGCTGTGATAAAACCTGCGTGTCTGTACAAGAACGAGCGCCTTAAAATGACAGTGAAGGTCTAAGAAAAGAAAAGAAATTGAGAGAAATATTCTTCACCAGATCACACAACAATTGTTCAAAAAAACAAATGATTAGTAAACGATAATATCTACTGACATCAGTATAGAATGGATGATTAATAGTTAACAAAGAAAATTTTTAATACATTAAACAATATAGTCCTTAGGTGTCGGATAAGTAATTTAAAGACGACTAAAGGGAAACAGAGAAAATTGAAACAAACAGAGGAAAGCTAATGGATTAAACAAAATTTATTTACAATGGATTAAACAATTGACAACTGACTTTAAGGGTTTCCACGAGCAGTAAAAAACGAACCGAATGGACGAAAGAAAGAAGAAAAGCCTGCAGTGAGCAAATGGTGACTAAGAGTTGGCTTTAAAAAAAAAGCTACCATATCTAGAGTCAGTTTATGTAGTCTAAAATTGGCCCAATACAAAACAAATTCAGAATAAATAGAAAAAATAAAAACATATAAAAGAAGTAAAATTTGATACTTTTATGGAAAACCAATTTACTATAGTAAAATAGTTTGTTTTTATTTTAAACAGAATATTTTAACGGTAACTGAAGCAAATAAATGATCTTAATGAAGAAGTTAAAAAGAAGAACGAAGCCGAGTAAAAAGCGCGTAGACAAGAGACGGGATAACAGTGATGGAAGAAGTAGAAGAGTCGTTGTAATGGATTAGAGCATCAAAGGGAACATTTTAAAAGCATAGAGAAGACGGGAAAAATCTCGAAAAAAAATATATACTATCCAATTATGATATCTAATCTTATACATCCGACCTACGCATCTTTTAGTTAAAATAGGCAGACATAAAGTAGAAAAAGAGGGATGATGAAAAGGTAAAATTTCTGGTAAAGAAGAAAGAAAAGTCGTAGTTGTTTAATGAAAGCTACTCATACTTAAAGTTAAGCTTATAGAAGAAAATCTTGTTTGCAAACCTTTCCTTGTATGCGTTGCTTATTTTACTAGATTTACTTTTCCTCTTAATGAATTCTTTTTCGTATAAGTTACCTAAACGGGTGTTTCAAAAAGGACACCACCGTAATATTAACTAGATAGAAGTAACGCGTAAGTAAATTTCTCTGCTCGTAACAGGCAGGTGAAGTGGTAAATTATTTTCACTCGATCTGCTAGTTCCAGGGTTGCATAAAATAGTTCTGTTCGTTATCAAATGGTCAGCCAATTATATGTCTGAAGCATTTAAGAACAGAAGAGGTAGAGATGTAAAAGACACAAGTTAGAGTTATCTCTAATAAGAGTAATGAATTTCATTAAACAAATTTATACTTCACACCTTTTATATTTAACATAAATGATAACAAAATTAATTATATGGATATATTGTTGAATTGATTAGATGCCCATGATAGGCAAGTGGAGTGTTAAAAGTTTTGGCACGTCTGCTAGTTCCAGGGCTACAAAAAATGTTCTGTTTCTTATCGCATGGTCAGCTAATTATATGACTGAACTATTTAAGAACAGAAGAGATAGAGGTTTAAAAGACAGTAGTCAGAGTTATATCCTCTAAAAGTAATAAATTAAATCATTATACAGCCAGATCCTATGTTGAATGAAGTGAAGATGTCATTTGCAGGGTGAAAAATAGATACTTCTCGGAGGGCCTGGCATGCTGATACATTTCCACTCAGTGAAAAAGGCATGGTAAACGACCTTCTCGTTTTACTTAGTAAAGCCTCTAGAGGTTCAAATCAACCTTTCGACTGGTGACTTAAACAACAAGAAGTAAATTTCATGTCTCCTTACACGTCAGTTTGCAATACTGTATTCAAGCTTAACATCTTGTTACAACTGACATGTCGTTATTATGCACCAGTGCTATCCGGTATCCATTCCCCTCTATTGTGTCACTGATGTCATTTTCCACGGACGAAAAGTTGTTTATTCTTGAAACTTATTTTGCTTATAAATCTTACGAACGAGTAAAAGTTGAGTTAAATTAAAATTTCCTAATTCTACTGCTCCGAGAAAGTAGGTACTTTGCGTTTAATAAATGAATTTCGTGAGACTGGGAGTGTACAAAATTGCAACAGCACAGGTCGATCATTATTGATAACCTTGGAAGCTCCGGAGGATATAAAAGAACTTTTGATTCGCTTTCCTAGAAAATCGCTCAGGAAGTTATCTTTACACCTGAGATTTCACTATCTACTGCTTTCAGGGCTACTAAAAAATAACATTTGCATGCGTACCACTTCGGTGTCGTATATGAACAGCAAGAAGTATACCTCGAAACAATAAACAGTATTGTCGTTTGTTTTGTTCTCGTGTCGATGAAATCGGTATTGAGGTGTTGAATCGTGTTTGTTTTAGTCGTAATTTCACTTAGGCTATGTTACAAGTTAAAACTTTTAAATTTGATATAGCACGTACATTCGATAAGTCGTGTGCGATCGCTCGAAGACATGTAATATGGTATTTATCATCATCATCTGTCAAGGATTAGGCTCAATGTCCTGTCTGGCATCCATCTCCTTTTAGGCCTTCCCAAGCCTCGCTTCCCTCTAGGTATATAGTTTCATGCTCGTAGGGGAAATCTGAGTGGTGGCATGCGAAGTAAATGGTTGGACCAATTTCTCTTATATATTTTTAGCGTTTCACGCAGTGACTGAACATTTACTCGGCGCGTATAGCTTCGTTACGTAGGGTACAATTTTTGACTCCTTGCAGAAATCTCATTTCAGCAGCCTGGATACGAGATTCATTCCTCTGTAATGACACCCATGTTTCACTTCTATATGATATGAGTGATACACCCATTGTTCTATAAAATTTCATTTGGGTGTACTGTCTCGTTTTCTTTCCTAATATCCTGCGAATAGAACCGCATACAGCGGTTATTTTGCCAGTTTTTCACTCACGTCATGATCTTTTTCATAGGAAATCCTGCGACCTAAATATTTGTAATATTTAAGAAACATATAAAGAATAACATGTTATTTATTTTTTGACAAATCTGTGAACGGTGTGGTTTAGCGCGACTTAATCTATCAGTTTATTGCAATGTTAAATTTACACGAACGAAATGTTGAAGAAAGAAAATCCCATCCAAAAACGAGTTGTGTACTTTTTGAAACACCCGTTATTTTCCTCCCGATGAAGTGTGCTTACCTATTTAACGCGCCTGATGATCATATTTCTAATGGTAATATCTTCTGTACATATTCTCATCGTCTTTGATCGTTCCTCCAAGGAGGTAAATTATTTAAATGTTGAGTATTCTTAGATATAAATATTAGTTTGTATTTCTTATTAAATTTATGAATATCATTGCTAGTCTTATAGTGAAAATTATTTTAGCAAACTGTATGTATATGTAGTATTATTTTATTAAGCTCACTATTATTCATTGTAAATGATTATAAATGTTCTTCAAAGAATTTGCTCAAGTAACGAATGGAAATAAATTGGAAACCATGTTAGTTTGGAAATGAGAGTATGGCATTTTTACATTTTCACGTTGTAGTGCAAAATGTATTCTACTCAACCAAACAATCCAAGGGAAACTGTTGGAAACCTAGATTAAACCAATACAGGTTTATCTTATGTCAGTCGAAGATTCTCCAAGCTCTAACAGCTACAAACAAACAGATATTCATAAAGATCTAATTTAAAAATTTAAGAAGGAATTTAAAATTTTAAATTTTAAAGAGGAAGAATTTTAAATTTGTACCGTACGAAGAAAGATTAGAATCATAAGAAAATTATTTAGCAATCAGTTTATTGGACAACGGTTGTGCGGCCTTTGGGACAGCCAATCAGTCAGCTGGTAGAAAGTCGACATTATTTGTTATGTAACAACGGTTGGCCAAGCGACATCGGATGGTGACCAGCTAACAGCCATAAGTGAACAATATCTACTGGGGGTCCCAGTTCAATTTTTAAAAAGTGATTTGTTCAATTTTGTTCAAGTGTCTAGTTTTTTAAATGGTTTTGACTTATGTCAAAAACCATTAGTAATTTCTGTATCTACTCTTTAAGAGAAATCTATTGACACTATTTTTGTTTCCTAATTCCGACTTTGATTTCTTGAGTTGGTTGAAACCGGAACTTTAAACCTAATCCAGGCCCACTAATGTTTTCCGTAGATTAAGAATCCAAAAACCGTTTGTTGATAACTCTCGTAGTTTCTGGCATCTGGGTGCAACGGATGGACGGACAGAGATAAGAAAATTATAGATCACAATTTTAAAAATTACCAACAATAATTAATTCTATTAATAAAAAATAATTGGTATAAGTTTCAGGGAAGTGTGTTCATTAGTTATTATATCCAAATCTCGAACGAACCTAGGGTTAGGTGTTACAATATATGGGGAAATTCTCATATATTTATTGTTTTTATTGAATATCTCTTTAACGAACGTTAACCTCCTCTAATCCAGCATCAATTGAGTCCCAAATGTGCGGTATTAGAGGATATCATTAATTGTATTTGCAACAAAATCCTTACTTTACTGCCCATAACAGGCAGGTGGAGTGTTAAATTATTTACACTCGATCTCCTAGTTCTAGGGCCATAAAATAGTTCTGTTTTTTATCGCATGGTCAGCCAATTATTATGAATAAAGCATTAAAGAACAGAAGAATTAAAGGTGTAAAAGACACTAGTCAGAGTTATCTCCCCTGAGAGTGATGAATTTTATTATACAGCCAACCCCCCATGTGGTGAATGAAGTGAATGTGTAATTTGCAGGATGGAAAGCAGCTGCTTTCCGAAGAGCCTGGCATGCTGATAAGCAGAGTATACTTTTTCACTAAATGAGGAAGGTATGGTAAACCACCTCACTGCTTGTTTCACTTAGTTAAGTTTCAAGAGGTTGAAACCAGCCTTTCCGGCTGATAACCAAAACAAACACACAACCGTACTTAAAACAGAATAAAATTACATGAAAGGTGATTAATAGATCCTATTTCTGTTTACTTTTTTAACAAAAATTTAGACCATACATACTGGTAAGTACAATTATATTGAGTATATTTGACATTATCGCACTGTCAGAGTATTAACTAAGAGTATTAACTGTCAGAGCAGTAGTGTATTAACTAAAAATATTTTAATTTTTTCAATTCCTAAATTACAACCATGAGTTTGTAGTAAAATTGTTAATAATATTAGTAAACATCACTAATAACATTGTAACAATAAAAAACTGTTACTATATTGAACAACTTTCGCAAGCACCTGATATTTTAACTCTTAGAAACTTTTTCTTCGTTTTTCTCAAAATTTGATTTTTGAGTTAATACAGTCCTGCACTTGCAGCGCGTTATGGTAAAAATTAGAGACTCAAATTTTCCAGAAATCACAATTAATTATAACGTGGCAGGTACGTTAGCATTTACTGTAAAAGTTTTAAACAAACATATGTTTGTAATTTTAGGAACGAATTGTTGTGGAGTAATAAATCCATTAAAACATACGGAAGCTTTACAAAGTTAGGGTCATTTCTCATAAATAATTATTTATTTTAGGGTGAATATTTGAAACACAATTTCCTACTAACGAGGGTTGCGTTCAACTGAAAGGCTTTACGCGTTCTAATTGCTGGACAGGGTTTTAGGATACTTGGGAGCCATTCCATAGCAGTTCACAGTCAAGTGTAAATTGTTGAATTTAATTCAATAGACCACAAGAGACGTTGTGGGGACAATGCTCGCTAACTATGTCCCAGTCTGTCCCGACAATGTACTCGCCCCCTTAACAATTCTCTTTCTGTCTTTCTTTAACCATATTTCTCATCTCGCTCCTTAAGTAGATCGTTCAGGAACCTTTTCTCATTGTCTCATTTCATTCACTAGGCAGTCATTATTAACCATTATTTACACTTTTACCTGGGAACAATAACGATTTATAACCTCTACTTTGCTTTTAACTAGGCTGGTTGTTCAAATCAATTTCTGATCACCTCTTGTTGCAACCATTTTATACCACTAATGCATCCATATTCAAGTTTGGTACAATCTGGTACAGCCAATCGTACTATGAGAATAACCTGTGGCTAATTGTTTCCTCTCGTCATTAGATCTCAATTAACAACATTTTCTCAACAAATGGTCATTTGAATCAACAGGAAATCCTTGAACGAAAAAATAAATAAATTTTTCAAATATTTGGTAATCCTAACCGACTTTTGGATAACGTGTCATCCAATAATCTACCAGGAAACCTACCTCACCGTTTGCAAAATTCATAAAGCAGAAACCTATATACTCAAAACTTTTCGGTAAATGTAAAGAATAATATTTTAAAGAACTAACGTTTGTTTTGTCACCGCATGGCGACATTAAGTGGCGAGTGGAAACCTTTACTTTTTGGTGGCCCTGAAAAGGGCCATATAAACGGTGGTCGTCTAAGCGAAGCGTCGGTCGAGAGACCGGGTGACACGGCGTGTCGGCGTCCAGCGGAGATATTATCTCCTTCCCCCGCAGTAGTGCGTCGATGGCTGCTTCGTTGGATCCGGTGCGCGCAAGGCTCGGTCGAGGGACCGCTGTGTGCATCGCTCGCGGCAGCGGGCGATGACGGTCCCAGTCGATGGCTTATGGTGTCAGATCGGCGAGGGAAGCATCATCTTTTCTCTTGCAGGGTCGTCGATGAGTCTTTGCTGGAGTCCGGTAGACGTGTGCCGATGTAGGGAGTCTCGTCGATGCTGTAGAGTGGCGTGGAATCGAATCACCCGGAATCAGTGGAGCGCTCTTTATGTAGTTACCATCAGCGCTGTAGTACGGGGCGGTTATTGGTCTCGGTCTTGGCAACAAAGGCTTCTGTCGGTACACCGCCACAGGCCTACCACCCCTTTCAGAACTTATGGCGGTTCCCTCTGTCACTAAGTCGGAAGCTTTGATAGCCGGCATAACAGTACCTAATCAAAGGGGACGACGATGACAGTTTTTACAAAATAACCTCAATAACTTTTCAACCGACTTCAAAAATTCTTTTTACTGTTGAAAGCTTAGAACTTCCTGAATAACTAAAGCTATAATAAAATTACGTAAATTTTAACTTCGAAAAAATTTTGATTGACGGGATTAACTTAGGATTAATATCATTTGTTTGGTGACAGACCGATTGGAAAAAATTAGTTCTTTTATCCATCATTATTTTACCACCTATTGAAAACAATGTATTCTGTATTTAAGTACGGTACAGTATATGCCTATTGCAGGGAGGTGGAGTGGTTAATTATTTGCACTCAATCTACTAGTTCTAGGATTACAAAAAAAAATCTGATTTGTACCACATGATGAGCCAATAAATGAAATAAAGTTTTTACGATTATAAGAGATAGAGGTATAAAAGACACTAGTCAGAGTTACACTTAGTAATGAATTTCATTATACATCCAGACCCTGTGGTGAATAAAGTGAAAGAGTCATTTGCAATGTGGAACGTAAATGCTTTTCGGAGCTGGCATGCTTATAAGCATACTTTTCCACTCAATAAGGAAATCAATGATAAAACACCTCACACCTCGTTTTTCTTAGTAAATTTTCTACAGGTTCAAACCAGCCTTTCGGCTGATGACCTAAACAACAACGGTAAAATACCACTCCATGACATTAAAAATAATTATTGAACATTATTTACAGAACAGAATATAATCGAAAAAAATAATGTTACATACAATTTCTGCAAAGAAATTTGTGTAAACATTCCAAAAACTAAAAAAAAAACAGGGTTTACCTACATTATTGTTGTAACAGATATTGAGAACACATTTTCTACAAAGAAATTTTAAAATTAAATCTTAAGTTCTAACTATAAATTTTAATAAGAATCTATATTTAATTAACGTCTTTTCACAGAACAATACTGTTGAGAGTGGTGATCTCCTCCAAGTCAATTAATTGTCACTTTTTTATCCAACTGACTAGTAGTTATCAATATAAAATTTCAGATAAAATAAGAAAAAGTGAAAAAATATATCAAAATTAAATATATTCTATTATTATTATTATTATTATTATTATTATTATTATTTAAGTTATTCCATATTATTTCAAAAAAACGTGATTGTTTATGTAATTTTCATTATTCCGTATTAATAACTTTGTGATAGTTCTTAATTTAGAGAAAAAAGATTAACATAAACATAAATTTAACCTACATAAAAGTTTAATAAGAATATTTAAATGATGAAATGATAGACCTACTGAAAGAAAAAATTTTCTGAATAGATAGTAGGGAAAGTACAACCCTTTTGAAACAGAGTAAAAGTGCTGAAGAAGTACAAAATAACGATGAGTATATTCAAAATTTACTTTCCCTTTTCCTCAAACCATTTCCAGATGCTCATTTCTTGAACATCTCAACCTTGAATCTGGGTCGAAGAAGATATGCGAAGACAAAGAGGATGAACAAAATGTAAAGATGCGTCTATAGAATGAATGAACATTCGCTTAAGAACGAAGATTATTAATGAATCTTCGAGGGGAAATAATTTCTCTGACTGTGAACATTAAAAGGCTATTTTATGTGTCATTTGTAATATATAATGTTCGGATCTTCCCTCTATTGCTGTCTCACTCCCTCATACCTTTCTCCACTTCTTCTTACTCTTATTTTATATCCATTTCTATCACTTTCCTTCTCTTAACGAGTCAAGGAGTAGGAGGATTGAACGTAATCAAGCTTCTTCTACTTGCTCTTTCATCCGTTCAGTTGGACTTTCAGTTCTTCATACCTTCTCATTTTCCTTATTCCTCGTCCTAACATCATCTTGTCAAGTTTTCTTATTACATTTAATTCCCAAGAGAATAGATACCATTTAAGTGAGACATTATAAACTTTGTTAAAGTGTTTTATTAATCTCAACATTTATACGAATTGTTTCTAAGATAGATAACGTTTTTGTTCTCCACCCCATGACCCTTAATCTTACATATTCAATGTTTCTTACATTTTCTTAACACATCATTGTTAAACTTATCAGTATTCCTCCAGTTATTCTTTAATCTAGAAAGTTAACACATAATCCAGGAATTAGAAAAAGAACTTATGCGTAATTTAATATAACGTCAAATGTAATTGTATTTACTACAGACAATCGTGCATTAAATTTTGTCTAATCTTTTATCTATAAAAAATGACTAACTTAGTTGAACATATTGAAGTTTAATAAAATCATATTCAACCAATTAAGTAATGGGATACAAGGATATTACTGGCCGTTCGACATGTCACTTCCCTCATGTAATGAGGGAAATGCCAAAAATCAGTTTTCCGATTGTGTTAATGCTGCAGTTGTGGTGGAATAATAACAAAAATACTGCTGAAGTTCGTAATGACTAAAGTAGTAATTTTCCATGTGTACCGTTACCGACTCGGCAACATTTACAGAAACCTACATATTATGAAATTTGAAAAAAAGAGGAAGCATTGCGAATAGACAAAATTTGGTCAGACTCAAATTATTTGTAATGAAGAAACCCTAATAAAGGTTTCTTAAGCTTTTGTAGCCAGCCTTGGTAAATCGATTCGGAGAGCTTCTTCTGAACTAAGTATAAACACGGACAAGCGAACAAAGAACCTTCAAGATTTAAAATTTAAGCCGTACTGACCATCATTACTCCCCACTCTTCATAAGTGAAATCATGTTAGACAACTGCAGTTCTGTGAGTTAATCCGTGATGAAGCTGATCCACAATTTTTCTGATTACATTTGTGGCATCATGTGAGAATGAAGAGGAATGAAATAAACCTAAAATATAAAAGGATGTAGGCTACTGACTGATTGGTATGAACTCTTCTTTCTCTCTTAAAAATAAGTTATTAATTTACAAGATGTTACAAAAACTATTTTGGTTGTATGAAACCCAACTTTTGAGAACTACCAGCAGAAGTAACATACAGGTAATTCAAATATTTCAGAATAAAGTTATTCAGGCTTTTAACAATGGCGCTATGGTTTGCAAAAGCTGCAGAAATACACCATTGTTGCAACCATCCTAAAGTCATGGACGAGGTAAGGTGACTTATCACAAAATATCACATGAGACTTGAAATTCACGAAAACGATTTCGCCATCTATATCTTCTAAATATTGCAGAAAAAGTTTAACGCCCGAAACATCATGTTTTGGTCTTGTGTGGTGGAGTTTAAATGTGTATATATATATATATATATATATATATATATATATATATATATTTATATATATGTACATATGTACACAATGTACATAATGTAGTTTAAAATGATTTACGTTTATAGTACGCTACTAATAAGAATAGAAGAACAGCATTCCATAACGTTAAATGTAAATATTTACGTAAAATTTGACTTTCTTTTTTAAAAATTTAATAAAGTTTATATATAATGATAGAAACTCAGGGTAACGAGATCTCCACTTGTCATTTTTGCTAGTTTATAACGTTTCTTTTTAGTTCATTAAAAGCTGATTGAAAATAATATTACAGCAAAAAAAGGTTTGTGGAGAGTTCCGTGTTTCAAGTCTAATGGACATATTAATCCGATTTTGGATTTCGAGTGTTACATCAATGGGATCTTATGGTACAATATCAGTGAGTTGTTTTTACAATTTTCCAGATCGTCATCGAGAATCAAATTTCGTTTGGCAGTCTACCATGCAAACCACTGCACCAAAGAGATGGCCTTTTATTTACTTGATGAAAAATATCAAAAGCTTCAGACCGTTTTTGCAATATAGCTATTGCACCCTTTTTTCTTATTATTATCTAGAAATTGGGTAGGAGTGACGACTATGAGTTTATATTAAAATGTACCTTTATTAATTGAATTCACTTTCCAGCAGCTGTAAAAGGTTGTACTGTTTGATGATTTTATTCTAAAATGTGAAACGTGTTAAGTGAATTGTGTTTATTTTGTGTCATTAACATCAGTACAACATGTTGAGTAGTTCGGGTTAAAGTGGGCTATATATTTTTAAATATAAATGATAAATAACTGTAATAAAGACAGGAACAAATGTGACGAATAGTAACTAATGGGTGAAAAAATATTATACAGAATATAAAACTAACAAGGCACAGATGTGTTCTCTGTCATGTTTCTTCTCCCGTGAGTCTTTTTCAGCTGTCTACGTTGGTATTATGGAACAGCGCAAAACGCCCCTCTACTGACAAGACCACGTTAAGTTTTCATAGCGTTCATTTTCCAAGTATTAGGCGGTGTACTCCCGTAGGACGTGCAAAACCTTCAGTTCAGGACTCCTTTTTCGATATACACCTCGTTAAAAATGTACTCGAGTATAAAGCCATGGATAAGAAGATAGCTCGTAAAACTACAGTCGCTTACTACGCTCTGATTGGCCCCTTCTTATGCCGGCTTTGAATCGAAACGTGACGGCTGGTCACAGGTGTCTTAAATGTGGTCCTGCCCCTTACCATATCTCCTTTTCTTTATCGTTCCTTCTTTATTTCTCCGTACAAATATTCCCGCTTCCTGTACGTGTCTCTTTTGCAAATCAACGATTCTAATTTAAGTACTCCGCTACTAATTCAATAGGCCTACAAAGCCCAATAAATTATTTACAGCTGTGATTTTTTCGGGAAAGAAATGATTTATGAACACGTGCTTTATGTATTCATATCGTGGTAGTGTTTTAACATAAATTCATGCTATCTATGACCTGTCAGTTTTTTAAAATTAGCGGTAACTCAAGAATTCAACGATTCTAATTTAAGTACTCCGCTACTAATTCAATAGGCCTACAAAGCCCAATAAATTATTTAAAGCTGTGATTTTTTCGGGAAAGAAATGATTTATGAACACGTGCTTTATGTATTCATATCGTGGTAGTGTTTTAACATAAATTCATGCTATCTTTGACCTGTCAGTTTTTTAAAATTAGCGGTAACTCAAGAATTAAATCATCAAAAAATAACTATTAAGAAGAATAAGTACAACGGGAAGTATAGGTAAATACAAGTAGCCGAAAAGAATGGTGAAGCATACAGGTATGATTCAAAAAATCTTGTTATTCCTAATTTGTGTACATTGCAATCTGTTCAATTTAGAACAATAAGCAACCCCATGACCCAATGAGATGAGGATGATATGTATGACGTGTAAATGAGATGAAGTCTTGTACAGAAACAGGCCGACCATTCCTGAAAGAGTATAGGGTTAATTGAACCCCAACCATCAAAGTAGGCCCACATCGGTAACTACTGTCTAGTATTCAAATCCAAAAATGACAAAATATCTTTGTTGTTTAGCTCATCAGCCGAAAGACTGGTTTGGACCTCTAGAGGTTTTACCAAGTAAAACGAAGAGTGAGGTGGTTTGCCTTGCCTTCCTCACTGAGTAGAAAAGTATGCTTATCAGCATGTCAGGTCGTCTGAAAAGCATCTAAATCTAGCATCTCTAATATTTTTACCATTACGCTAGTTTGCAAACCTATTAACAATGACGAATCTACAAATATCCGTAATGTAATTTGCTTAAACGTTCATAAAATAAATTATTTAAATGAAAATATAATATAAACTAGCATAGCCTGCGCTGCTTCGCATGCGAAACATGTGTAGGACTTATTCAATTTTTTTTTGAAATAAATATATAACTATATAAAAATAAATTTATAAATATATAACAGAAAGTTGTCTAGCTGCTAGATCGACTGTACAATATATACTCCAAATACACACACAAACCACCAACGTTTTGATGAATATGCATATATAACAATATAACAATAAATTTACACACACACACACACACACACACACGACGTTTTGATAATTTACCCCACGTACGTCTCTCGAAATCATCAAACCCCTTCATCTATGTCAACACCAATGCCTACTCACATGTACACACGTACACACATACGTATTTTTTTAAAAATCTCCATTAGGGCCCTCAGGGTTATTATTTTTGAAAATTTAAAAAGAAAATGTTGCTGTGAAAATAAATACGAATATGCTGTCAAAATTTCATGAAAATCCGTTGAGTAGTTTTGGAAATAAGCCTGCGCAAAAAAAAACACGCTTTGTCTTTATAATATTAATACAGATTAATATTTTAAGCATAAATGAAATAAAAAATATTTGTAGCTAATTTTAAAGATCAGTTAATATTTTACACTGCACGCAAAGAAAGTTTGCAGGAAATAGACGAAACTTGACATCTGTTTTGTTAATAATCTAAATTTGACGTTGACCTTTCAAGTGGGTCTAAGCTCTTCACGAGGGCCACTATCCTCACACTACATTAAAATAACAACAAACTTTGATATACTAATTCTCATAATAACGCAATTACGCGCTTCGGTAGATCCTAAAATCATTTATGTATGCTTCTCTTATAATAACAATAATAATATTAATGCTGTTTCCCAACTTGATAATTACTGGCAAGGAAAAGCTCAGCCTTCCTTGCCTTTCGTTGCCAACAAACAATGCTTCCTTGTGCACACCTACCTTCCCCAGTGAATCCTTTCACCCTACATTTCTGTCTTCGTCTATTGTTTTCAACTGAAAGCCGTCAACTTAATCGTGATCCGCTTGTTGTTTACTTAAGTCTATCTTTACACTTCGTCGCGCTATATAATCTACTTACCACTTAGGCAAATTACTTTAATATAAGTCAAATTACCAAATATTTATTGGCAAACTTCTGATTTTATCAGTTTACAAAATTATTAAATTTTTAAATGTTGATTTTCGAAAATATTAGTAAGATTAGTAACATAATAAAATTTTCAAAACAGCTAAGAAATTGGTGTACAGTTAATTTTTTATCTTTAATTATTTGTTTGGAACTGTTATAACTAATTAAAAACTGAAGTGAAAAGGTTTACCATTTTCCTACTTCACTGAGTGGAAAAGTATGCATACCAGTATGCCAGACCCTCACCAAAGCATCTATTTTCGACCCTGCAAACAACACCACTTTATTCACCACACGGTATGGCTGTATAATGAAATTCATTACTCCCAGAAGAAAACTTTGACTAGTGTCCCTTTCACCTCTACCTCTGCTGTCCTTAAATGCTTCAGTCAGGTAAATTAGTTAACAATGTGATAAGAAACAGAACTATATTTTTAGTCCTGTAGCTAGCAGACCGATTGAAAATAATTTAACAACACAGCTATCCGATATGGGCTTATAAATAAACTATATACGAAATAAACTAATAAATTAATGATACAAATAATTATAATAATTAACGAGTAATAAGAAGATTTACATGATCAGAATTAAATACATACGAAATCTTTACCCATCTTCTTCATTTTTAGCAAATAAAACGACTGGATTTATTTGCTTCGTTAAATTGAATCAAGTTAAGTAAAAATAACAAATAATTAATTATTTCTTTTTAGATTAATTTTATAATTTAGACGCCTATCAGTGAAAAGTTATCTGAGATCATAATTAGGCCTGTTGTTGTTTAGGTCATCAGCCGAAAGGCTGGTTTGAACCTCCAGAGGATTTACTAAGTAAAACGAGGAGTGAAGTGGTTTACATTTGCCTTCCTCACTGAGTGAAAAAGTACGCTTATCAGCATGCCGGGCTCTCTGAAAAGCACACATTTTTCACTCTGCAAATGATTCACTCTTCACTTCATTCACCATAGGGTCTGGCTGTATAATGAAATTCATTACTTTCATAGGAGATAACTCTAATTAGAGTCTTTTACATCTCTACCTCTACTGCTCTTAAATGATTCAGTCATTTAATTGGGTGACCATGTGATAAGATGCAGAACTATTTTTATTTTAGCCCTGCAACGAACAGATTGAGTGTAAACAATTTGACACTCCAACTGTATGTTATGGGCAGAATTGGGCACTTTTTTTATTAAAGAACAATTATAAGGAACTTTTTTTATTAAAAACCGAATGTCTTTTTTACATAAAAACCAATTCTTTAACTAGCATTTCTATAAAGCTTTGTGAAACATTAAAATGTACACAGTTTTTTTAGAATCCAATAAAATAAATAAACTTTTTCGTTTATTTGTTTTCTTTTGATGTGTATTTATTCTGTATTTGTTCATGCATTTTTAAAAATTAATGACAACGTATTTAGCGGAGCTTGCTTCAGGTATAAGCGTGTTGTTTATGTAAACTAGTGGGAATGTATGATATTTTTAATATAGAATACTTTCCAGATCAGTGGAAAATTGATCAAATATTTGTCATTCCAAAACCTGAGAAGCCATCTCACAATGTTTCGCCTTATTACATTATTACAAATTTTATCAAAAATACTAGAAAAAATAATATTAAACCGTTATTAAAGGAAGTACAGCAAAAAACAATTTTATTCCAAGCCATCAAATCAATTTAGGTTTACAGTTGGACATTCTACAACAGAACATGTAAATCGAATTGCATGCAACATCAATACAGCTCTGCAAGAGAATAAATTTTGTACGTTAGCCTTTCTTGATTAAGGTGGTAATATCTAAAACTGCCCATATTGGACAGGTGGTGTGTTAAATTATTTGCACTCAATCTGTTAGTTCCAGGGCTTTAAAATATAGTTCTGTTTTTTATTACATGATCAGCCAAATAAATTACTGAATCATTTAAGAACAGTAGAGGTGTAAAAGACACTACTCCAAATTATCTCCTCTGAAGATAATGAATTTTGTTATACAGCCAGACCCTGGTGTGAATGAATGAATGAATCTATTGTAGGGTGGAAAATATGTGTTTTTCAGGGTACCTGACCCACTGAGCATACTTTTCAACTCGGTAAGGAAGGTAAACCACCTCACTCCTCGTTTTATTTAGTAAAACCTCTAAAGGTTCAAACCAGCCTTTCTGCTAATGGCCTGAATACAATATTTAAAAATAAATAACCTTGATCTACATGAGCTAATATCTATCAATATATCCATTGATATTGCATAGCTGATGAACGACCAGTTTAAATACCCTGGGTTCTATAATGAAATTATAGACGGAACACCTAAGTATCAGAACTGACAACAAAGAAATTGCTCAGACGGAATGCATACAAATAATGACGTAGTCTTAGTCCCTACGTCAAACAATCCTAATAATATTTTGACTAAATAAAGGGAGAATTTTACGGAAGGGTTTAAATTATTAACATACTTTTGATACTTGAGACTTTCTTTATATCAACATTATACAGACAGCCTTGGATCTGAATTTTGCTCTTTTAATAAATTTAATTTGTTACATTTACCCTTTTGTACAAACAATCAAACTTTTGTTTCCTCTAATAAAATTTTACTGAAAAAACTTTTTCAAAAGAAACTTTTTCGAAACTTGTTACAGTTATTACGGAAATTTGTTTTTCGGGAATATTAGATATAGTATTGGAATTAATAAAAAGTTTTTATACAACGTTTAATTCAAAATACAATGTATATTGTAATAATTTTTGGTAGACTCATAATGAAAAAAATTGAAATGAAATACAAAACTTGAAATAGCCGATTACAACCAGGTGTCAACTGAACACAGTTTCTTTATAACAAACTCTATCAGTAACTGAGGATATTCTAGACAAAGTTTACCGATTTCAAACGCCTTTAAGCTCCAAAAGCTTTCATTACAAGTAACTTACTGAATTCCGATAGTTTTGTGGCCGACAGAGTTGTGTGAAGGAAGTACTAACTTTCTTTGAAACTCATTACTTGTTTGTTTCCACAGATTCTATTATTTTCTTTACCAAATAATACAGTTTGTACAATGACTTCCAATAACGTTTAAAAACTTTCAAATCAGTTTTTTCATTAATGTTGGATAAATTGAAAGAGTTTTTGCATTATTTTTAACTAAAATAAATTTTAACTAGCTGACTCGTGCTAATTAATTCGCATAATATTATTAGTTTATTCTTAAAACTCATATTAACACTTTTATTCTTATTCCTCGTTGTTTTGTATCAGTGTTATTAATGAATTAAAATACGACCCTTCAAAACTAAGTGAACTTTTTTTTGACACTTTTAATTGAAATTTAGTACCTGTTATTAAATAACAATTTCTAAATGTGAAGCTAATATTCCAAAACTTGATTTACTTGAAGGAGCGTGCAGTCATCACCACAGTCCTACAGTTGGCCAAGAAGATCTCTTGGCCAGAGTCGCTTCAAACGTCTGCGCTGAGTACCCGGTATCGCCCTAGTGTACATGTTTTGTATGAGAGGCTGTCATGTAGTTCAAATTTGTCATGCATCGTCTTGTATAGTTGTTTCGCGACATCAAATACGTATGGAATTTGTAAGTCTTTGTGCAACATTGAGTTTGTGATGTAAAAGGGGCATTGCGTTATCGTTCGTAGAATCTTGTTCTGAATCGCTTGTGTACGTTTCGTGTGTGAAGGTTTAGCAGATCCCCAAAGTTGAACTCCATATGTCCAGATTGGTCTTAAGACTGTCTTGTAGATTGTTAATTTGTGTGACATGTTTAATTTAGAATGTCTATCGAGTATCGAGTAAGCGTTTTAGTTGATAGAAGCGTGTTTTGAGTTTGTGGCGTGTGTGTGTGTGTGTGTGCGTGTGTGTGTATGTGTGTGTGTGTGTGTGTATGTATGTATGTGTGTGTGTGTGTGTGTGTTAGCGCGCGCGCGCGCTCGTGTGTGTGTGTGTGTGTGCGTGTGTGTAACATGTGCGTTCCATATAAATTTTCTGTCTAAGTATAAGCCTAAGAAGCGTGTTTGAGTAGTGTGAGGAATATTATTAATTTATTATTAGCGGAATATTATTAATGTATACGGTTGGGCAGTTTTGTCGTCTAAGAGTAAACGTCATTTGTTGCGATTTGTTTTCATTAATTTTAATTTTCCCAAGTTTAAGACATGACTCTATCTGGTGTAAATGGTTTTGTGTCTTTCGAGTTGAAATTACAGGATCCGCATCAACCGCAAGAACTGGCATATCATCAGCAAACATAGCCATAGTTGTATAGATACAATTTGGTATGTCACTGGTGCCTACAGAAAACAGCCTTGGTGCAAGTACGCTTCCTTGTGGTACACCAGCATTGACTTCGTAGATGCGACCACGTCGCAAGTGAACTTTGCGACGTCATTACCAGAATATTATTGTATCGTATTGTTATTATGATAAAATTGTTTATATTTGTTAAATTATTATAATGAATTGTAATTTATTGTCATTGAAATCTGCTTAAAATATTTTGATTGTAAAACAAATTTTATTTTTGATAAAATTAATACAAAAGAAGGATCAATTTTTTTTTAGTATAATAGAAGTATTTTCATTTTACTTTGAGATGAATAAATGCTACAGGACACACCGTGTTACAAATGAAAAAAATATTGGGTATTTATTTTTTTTTATTTAACGTCCGACTGTTTTGCAAGAACTGCCAATGCAGACGGTGAGAAGGGTGATAGATGAAAATGAGTGATGAAAAAATGCCAGACCTGACCGGGAATCGAACCCGGGACCCCAACGTAGAAGCCAGATGCGCTAACCACTACCCCAAAGGGCCGGCCAAATATTGGGTAGAATGAGAAAAGACAGAAAGATAAGAATTAAAAGTTGTAAGTTTTTAAATGTTCTACAACTTTCATTACACGATTCGTATACTACACTTTTACCCTAAAATTCTTAAGGCCGTTATCTTAAAAAAAACTTCTACGAGACCACAGCCTCCCCAAGGATTTTAGGAGACATAGGGTTTATCCTATATTGTAGGCCTAGAGCTTAAAAAGTGTAGTAAATAGGGCGATTTAAAAAAAATTGTATAAGGCGTTTTTAAGAAAATTGCAAAGGAGTAAAAAATTACACAAATAAACTACTATTTCCGGTTGGCCGATTTGATGAAAATGTTCGTGCCGAGTCCTCTAGTGGTATCTAACCTACGTTGTAAGTTTAAATTCGTATGATGTTCTGTTCTTGAAATGTTTTGTTCACAAACAGAAACACACCCAGACCAATTTGTTAAAAACACGTTTTTTGGGTTCAAGGGGCCTGAAAAAGTGTAGCATATATCCGGTGTAAACTCGATTTCGACAAATCGACGTGAAAACAATACCTACATGCTCCTTTCATATTATATTCAAATAGGGTTAGAGAAATTAAAAATAGGGCTTAAATTAAATATTAAATCTGAATACAACATAATAGTTTTTCATAACATAATTTTAAGAAACAATGAGGGAACAGACAGAAAGTTTTTTTTAACTTCAACATCCATACTAATTGATTTCTTACGTAGTACATAACATTATTTTTCGCAATAAAAAATGACAGATTTACATGACATTAATGTAGTCCGCTTAAACAATTCATTAAAATGCGTACAAAAATAAATTTAAATGTTGATGGTAAAACCGCGATTGCTTTTATTGTTTCTTTTAATTATTTTGTTTGTTTCACTAAATATTCTAAGCTTAATATGACACCGTGATTTACTTCAACTGTATAAACGGGCTCATAAAGAAAAAATCTGGTATGAAACACTCACACGGCTTTCACTTGCCAATGTAAATAATGAACAATATAATCTGAGTTTATCCATGAGTTAATGACAAAAATGGAATTAAACCTGTTGAGAAAAAATACTTGAAACGAAAGTTGTAGTTTTGTTTTAATTTCCTATAACTTTAATTATACACTTTTGTCGTAAAATGCATAGCGTAATAAGGCCGCAATCTAAAAAATGTCATTTTTACCGATTTTGATGAGCAAAATACAGGAAGTCAATAATTTATGCTAAACTAAGGATTCCGCAAAAATATTTAGAAATAAAAGATGTAATTTAAAAAAAATTTATACAACTTTGATTATAATACGCTTTTGCCCAAAATGCATATTAAAGCTTCAATCTTAAAAAAAAAAAATTTACCTCGACACCACAACCTCCCAAGGATTTCAGCAGACATGGCGCTTATCCTATCTTATAGACCACAGAACATGTAAATGAATCGATTTATAAAAAAAATAATTCGTATCGTTTTTTTAGAAAATTGTAAAAGTTGAAAAATCGCACTAATCAACTACTTCTGGTTGACCGATTTTGATGAAAATGTTCGTGGCAGGGTTCCCTAGTGGTATCTAACGTAAGTTCTAATTTTTAACTTTATACGATATTCCGTACTTGAAATATTTTTGTTCACATACGAACCAATCGCAAAAAACACGGTTTTTAGGGTTCAGGTAGGCTGAAAAAGTTTAAATTTTCGGTGAAAAGTCAATTTGTAAAAATCGATATGAAAAAAATTCTTTCTTTCCCTATAAATTCATATAATCCAAGAAAAAGCATAAAGAAAACAATTTTTTAACCCCTTATGTGTGTGATATGTGGCAATCTGTTTTATTTAAGAACAACAAGCAATCCCATGACGCAATGAGATAAGTTTGATGTTTATGAGGTACAAATGAGGTACAGACCTGGGCCGATCATTCCTGAGAGAGTATAGCTAATTTAACCCTAATTATCAAGGTATACTGGTAACCACTATCTAATATTAAAATCCTTATAAAAGTAATTACCTATACTAGGATTTAAACCACGGAACTTTCGTCTCCGAAAATCAGCTGTTAAACAACTGACTCGCGACGATAACTTTATACTTGAGTTCCGGTTTAGTATCAGCACAAGCAACACGTGTATTTTTTGTGTTACTAATATTGTTTGATTATAATTTAATTTTGATCATTGTTGTTCATTGTTTGTGTACAGTGACTCTTAATATGTAAGTGAACTATATTTTGAGATGTTTACCTGGATGGTAAGCAATTACAAATAGGTTTTTTTAAATTTTAGTTTAGTGTAGTTATAATATGGATGGGTTAGAAGAAGAAGCAGAAGAAGAAACAACAATGCGCATGCACCGGCCTTCTGTATTAAGTTGTCATACAGATGTTCTTACAGAAACAGCTGATCCGGCCAAATCGCCAATTAATATATGTTCTAATACCGATTGGCAAAAGGTATTGTGCAAACGTAAGTCATCTGACAACCACACAGATGACAGCTCCATAACAAAACGTATGCATTCGAACGATCCGCGCCGTCACAATTTTGATATTGCAACAAACACAAATATTATAAATAAAGAAAATCGTTTCGAAACTCTTTCAAACTTACCGGATTCATCTTTAAATGATAAGAATAGTTCACAAAATATTCCTGATAAATCGAAAATTCCTCCACCAATTTATTTTAAATCGGATGTACAATTCTTACCGTTCTGTAATTTACTAAAAAGTTTAGTCGGTGAGAATTTTAAGTGTACTTCTACAACCGCCGGAATCACGATTTACCCTAAGAATGCGGAAACCTACCGGATTTTAGTTAAATATTTTAAGGATAATAATGCTGACTTCCACACTTTTCAACTACGTGATGATAAACCCTTCCGCTTTGTTATTCGTGGGCTTCATGCAACGATTGACGTTACTGAACTAGCGCTTGAACTGGGCGCAAAAGGGCACGTGGTACGTTCCATAGCAAACGCCAAGTCAAGAAATAAAGTTCCCCTGCCTCTTTTTTTTGTTGAATTAGAGGTTAAATCGAATAATCAAGAGGTTTTTAAGTTGGACTCATTACTTTTTTCAAAAATTAAGGTAGAATCACCACGACCAAAAAGAAACATGGCACAGTGTTCTCGGTGCCAGCAATATCAACACACGCAGGCCTACTGTAATCATCAGCCAAAATGTATTCGGTGTGCAGGCGATCACTTGTCTGCAAATTGCACTAAACCACGAGACTTACCAGCAACTTGTGCTCTATGTGGTGGATCTCATCCCGCCAATTATAAGGGATGTCTGTTCTACAAAGAGTTACAAAAACGAAGATCGCCTAACGTTACTCGTCCCGCCAAACAAGATAATGTAACTGTACGAGTGCCTACAACTGACGTTCGCTCATTCCCTCCACTTCCAAACAGGATGAATCACACATCTGATCACATCATGTCATCTACGGCTCAATTATCGAATCGCGAAGCGCCACTACAAGTTCAATCGGACAATCAACATCAAATCTCTTACTCTCAGGTAGCCAAATCAAACTCACCAGCCACGTTTCAAACTTCATATCGAGATAATTCATCAAGCCACATAGAAAACACCATTAATCCACCTTCAGACATTGCTACACAATTAACCACATTTATTACAGATATAAAATCCATGTTTACTCCTTTGTTTACTTTAAAGACGCAGCTACTTCAGGTTTTAATTTCACAAAATGCCAGACAATAATGTGACATGTAATTCCTTGACCATATTACTATGGAATGCAAATGGGGTCCATCGACATTTGGCAGAATTAGAATACGTATTACATGAAAAAAGAATAGACATTTGCCTTCTCTCCGAAACTCACCTAACCTTTGGCTCACGTTTTTTTATCAAAGGGTTTATAGTCTACCGGACTGATCATCCTGCCAACCGAAGTCAGGGCGGTACTGCTATACTTATCAGATCGTCTATTCGTCAAAATATTTATCCGCTACAAGAACCTACAATTTACCTTCAGGCGACTGCAGCCACAATTTTCTTAAAATCGATAGAAATTAATGTAGCGGCGGTCTACGTCCCCCCAAGATTTTCCATATCGAAAGAAACTTTTGAAAACTTCTTCTCAACCTTAGGACCACACTTCATAGCCGGAGGAGATTTCAATGCAAAGAATACAATCTGGGGCTCGAGAATTACAAATCCACGTGGTAGAACGTTACTGAAATGCATCGATGATAAAAAATATAAAATTGCAACATCCAGAAAACCAACTTATTGGCCGACTTCCGTAACTAAACTCCCGGACTTATTAGACATTTTTCTTCTAAATGGGCTAACTTCAATCAAATATACGGTAGCGGACTGCAGTGATTTGTCGTCTGATCATTCAGCTGTACTTTTCTCTTTGAGCTCTGAACCAATCCCTGTCCAAAAACGACCGTCATTAGCGAGTGGACTTATGAACTGGTCATATTTTCGGTCATATTTAGAAAATCATACGAATCTACGTCTTCCACTGAAGTCGCCATCTGATATTGATGAGGCAGCGGAAAATCTTCAAGCCTTAATTCAATCTGCAGTCACGTTGTCTTGTACTCCACCAAAGACGTCATCGAAGCTTGAACCAATGTATCCATTGTACATCAGACAAATGATACGGGAAAAAAGAAGGTTAAAAAGAATTTGGCAAAGGTCTCGTCTTCCTGAAGACAAAATTATTTTTAATAGATTAGCCAACAGATTAAAAAAGGAAATAATAAAAATAAATTGTGAAGTTACTGAAAATAAACTTAGGAATCTATCAACCATCGACGGAACGCTTTGGAGAGCCACTAAACGCGTTACTGGACATATTTCTTTTAACTCACCACTACGCAAGGCGGACAATTCTTGGGCAAACAAGGAGGAAGAAAAAGCGGAATTATTTTCTGAACATCTTTGCAACGTTTTTAAACCCTTTGATGAAGATATCAATGCTGAAAAAGAGGCAGAAGTAGAGGATTATCTTGCCAGTCCAGTGCCCTTGTCTATTCCACCCAAGAGAATCAAATTAATTGAAGTGGAAAAAGTAATAGGTATTCTTCCGTCAAAAAAGTCACCTGGTCATGACTTGATCACATCTGAAATTTTAAAAGAATTACCAAAGAAAACCTTAATATTCATCACACAAGTATTCAATGGAATCTTACGAACATGTCATTATCCAATTCTATGGAAACTATCTGAAGTGGTTCTATTTGCAAAACCAGGGAAACCGTCTCATTTACCTTCATCGTACCGGCCAATAAGTCTCCTTCCGGTTATTTCTAAAGTTTTTGAGCGGCTGCTTTTAAATCGATTGACAGTAATCCTTGAGAGGAAGAAAGTTATCCCACTCCATCAGTTCGGTTTTAGGAGGGAGCACTCAACAGTGCAACAACTGCACAGAGTCGTGGATAAAATATCAGCAGGATTAGAAGAAAAAAAGTTCACCTCGGCTGTATTTCTTGATGTGACAGCTGCCTTTGATAAAGTCTGGCATGACGGATTACTTTTTAAACTTAAGAAAATTTTACCGTATTCGTACTATTTTATATTTAAATCGTTTCTTGAAGATAGGTACTTCTTAGTCCGACAAGGGGGTACGTATTCAGACATGAAAAGCATAAAAGCCGGAGTACCACAAGGTTCTATCTTGTCACCTACTCTATTTTCGATCTACACTTCTGACTTTCCTTGTACACAAAACACCTCTGTAGCGACGTTTGCGGATGATACAGCCATTTTATCACAAGATCTTTCCATACAAACGGCCACTCAAAATTTGCAACATCACCTAAATTTAGTAGACAACTGGCTGAAGGACTGGAAAATGAAGGTGAATCCGGCGAAGTGTGTTCACATTACATTCACTCTAAATAAACAACCGGTGCCGTCGCTGTTCTTAAATAATGCACCTATCCCAAAAAATTCTACTGTCCGCTATCTTGGACTTCATTTCGATCAACGCATGACCTGGAAACACCACATTAAGACAAAACGACTTCAACTAAACTTACGTTTGAAACAACTGTACAGGTTTGTTCACACTAAATCACCCATACATCTCAAACAGAAATTATTACTCTACAGTTCTCTCTTAAAACCTATCTGGATGTACGGTATTCAAATTTTTGGTTGCGCAAAGCTGAGTAATTTAAAAACTATTCAAGCATTCCAGTCTAATTTTCTCCGTATAATTACCGGTTCACCATACTATGTCTCAAATTACACACTTCACAACGATTTAAAAACACCATTCATTTGCGACATCGTCAAAAATAGTTATACTAAATTCTACTCAAAATTACCAATCCATAATAATCCACTTATCAGTGATATGGCAAATCCACCAGCCTTCATTAGAAGATTAAAAAGAAGATGGAGCAGAGATCTTCTTTAATTCTTTCTGCATGTTTATGTTGAAAAAAAAAATAATAATGTGAAATATTTGTAATTTTCGTTTTGTTTTAAATGTTTTATTACTCTTGATAATAACTTTTCCGTGACAAAATGAATTTTTTTGTTGTTATTTTTCTTTTCGTACTTTTGTATATTATTTATGTTTATTGTTATTCCAAATTTAACATTGCTGAATGTTGAATTTTATTTCCTGCCTGTTCTTGTCTGTAATTTAATATCGATGTTTTCTCATCTTTTGGTTGTTCTTTATAGTACAGTTAAAGATTCAAAATAAAGAATAAAAAAAAAAATGTATACTTACCGACCGACCCGGAAGATTAATCTTTTACAGCCGAACTTCTATAACTCGAATTCCCTATATCTCGAATTGAATTTCAGTACCTTTAACCTTCCCGTACAATTACCATGTAAAAAGTCATCTACAACTCGGATTCTGCCATTTCTCTACGTCGAACTAATTATTCGCTTCTTTTGACAAAATTGTACATAGTCCTCAAAATAGCGGTTTTGGTCTTTCGAAAAATGAAGGTACAGTGCTGCTTCTTTCATTATAAGAGGATATATTCGACCATATAAGGGAGCAAAGTCAACTGGTTGCCTTTGTACAGGCCTAACAGTCGTAAACCAAAACAATGAATTTCTTCGAAGCGACGAATCTTTGGTCGACCACAGAAAAATAGAACCATAGCCTCTCAGTACAATGTACCGTATTCAGCATGTACTGCGTAATTTTGGAACACTGTATGTAATATAAAAAGTACTTAACACTGTAGCCAACAGCTAAGCTAAATGCAACAAACAGTAGGCTACTGTATTACGAAATTACGCATGTGCAGTCAGTCTACATACTCAAAATCTACGATATTAGCTTATGTGGAATGTGGTTTATTAGCTTATGGTTTTGGTTTTTTTAATAATTGCTTTATTTGTATTTTTCCAAAACTCGAAATTTCTGTAACTCGAATTGTTTTCCCCATCCTCTGAAGATTCGAGTTAAAGAAGTTTGACTATAATAGTAAAGGAATTTTTATTCATTTTATGTATTTATTGACGTAGGTTATTTGGATTTGGTAATTAACTTTTTCAATTCACACTTCACGGTTAAAAAATAATTTTTAAAATCAATCACGCATTAAATATGATAATTGAATTACTGGATTTCTTTTAAGTTAATATTTATCTAGTATATGCTTCTTTGTTATTCTTTCTTTCATATGTAATTTCATTGTGTGAAATTTTGTATAGAAGTGAAATATGACTGACGTTGTTCATTTGTTTGTTTTTGGAGTTTATTTGTTTGAGCTCGTGTCATCGTCCTGTTTTGTTTATTCAGATGATTGTTTTAGATTTTGGCCGACAGCAGAGCAAATACAAACAGAATATTCTACGGAACGTCATTCTGTCTGTTACTAAAAATGCAAGTCATGTTCAGTTAACATTGAAGTTCAACCGGTACGGATCAAACCGTGTCCTAAAAATGTATGCAGCCTCTACTGTATGTATATAAATCTTACAATAATCCTGAAAGGTTTGTCTTCCAGTACAGGACATGTAACCTCAAATTATGCATGAATTTATGTACCTCAATATAGGCTATGTGATATTATGTGGTCTACCGTTTAGTAACTTTAATGGTTGTACTAATCATTATTATTATTTTTTTATCTTAAGAGAAACATTACAAAGAAAACATTACTCTTAAAACGCTTAAAATTTCAAAAAAGTTATATTTTTTGAAATTTTATTTTGCCTTGAACAAATTTTAAATTGTTTAATGATTTTATTTGCACCTATAAAAATAATTCATTGTTATAAAAAAATAATACAAGGCGGGTAATAGTAATACGTTTATACACACGATAAGAAACGACCAGGAAAGGAAGGAAAAAATTTAACAACACCCGTAAAGAATCGATGATTAACGGTTGACAAATAATTTTTAGTTTATTTATTTGAAGTTGCATCAACAGCTCAGTCATTAGCGAACACGGGGGGATGGATATTTCAACGGTGGGTTTTATTTTTGTGAAAATTTCCAGACCCTGGCCGGGAACCAAACCCGGGACCTCCGCGCGGTAGGCTAGCCCGCAGCCATTACGCTACGGAGGGGGCCAAAAACCAAATTTAATACACTATAAAATAGACTTGGTCTATCGGATAAGTGGTTTTAAAAAGTCAGCAATTATAGTAAGAAAACTAGAATAAACAGAAAAACATAATGGATCAAATCCAGTTCAGAGTACTGATCAATAACTTCCAAGGGCTTCATGAAGAACAAAAACAGGACAGATGATGGAAAAAAGGAGACAAGCCTACAGCGAACGAACACAATAGAAAATTTACGAAAATTAAATTTTACAGGGAAGTAATTTAAGCTCATTGATACAAAATTAAACTGGTATAGGCCCTAATTTAAAATATAAATCAAGATTCCTTTGTTTACAATCTAAAAAAAAAATAGTAGCTAAAATATTTTTGTTCATTCTCCTAACAGGACGCAAGCAAAATTTAAGGTGGACCGTAAAAACATATTTTAAAAACCGTGATCAGATTGAATCTCCGCCCCTAAATTTTAAAATACAAATCCCTATTATTACCAATCTGGACTTATGGTGTCCAGCTCTTTTAATTAGCGGCAGAGAGTAATTTAAAGTCGACCCAGGCCTTTCAATCAAAATTCTCAAGACTTGCTTCTGGTGCTCCTTTTTATGTAAGCAATAAAACCCTCCACGACGATTTCAAAATTCCTACAGTAAAGGAGCTGACCGCGTCCTTGTATAGTACATTTCACGAAAGACTAGATGACAATCCAAACCAACCAGTCCGTGATCTAGCTACAAGGAACTTCACAACTGTGCGTCGTTTAAAGCGAAAATGGAGTTGAGACCTCTTGGTCTTCGAAGAGGTCTTCCTAGAGGTTTTCAGACCTCTTGGTCTGAATAACCGACAATACCCGAAGTTTTGAACGGAGAATGTATCACTGGGTACCTCTTCTCCTATAAGTGAAATTCCCCACCGCCATTTAAATATCAAATACGGAAGTTGTGCAGCTCAATGTACAGAAGAGTAATAACAATATATGTACGTGACAATGAAATCATTTTTTAAAAAAAAAACCTTATACAATTATATTAAATTCAAAGGATTCTTTATTGTAAGTTTATCGAAAAAACCTACATTTTATAAAATTCTAGGTTATTTATTATAACATTAAATAATTATACATAATTTTTAATAAAATATAAAAGTACATTGGACTGTAAAACGTAGTTAATAGTCTATAACTAATAATTAAACAGAAATAAATATAAGTATATATATAGTAATAAATAAATATATAACCTACGGTTTTCAACAATAAATACATTTTTTCTTATTTAACCACCAGGTCGACATCCCCACAACTAAAGGAAGTTATAAACGTGTTTGATGCCTTAAGGAACGTTGCTTACCCAAGCGAATTTCTACCCCATAATCGATGCAATCTTTAGGCTGTAGTTAGGGAAGGAAATTGTCTAGTAGGAAATCATTCGACCATAAAGCTCCTTGGGGTTGTCAGGTTTCTTACACGAAAATGGCCAATGTAAATAAACAATTACTCTAATCTTGGTGATTAAAACAAAACACAGGGATAGTTCTATATTATGTAAATTTTGGACGATATATTAAATCGATGAATGTGGATGTGTTAGTAAATATTATGCTTTTGAAAAACGGAATTTCAAATACAAATATCTCATAACGTAAAAAAATTGTAATTTTTTTTAGATATTTCGGATGAAATTCATAATTATACGAGTAAAATAAGTTACTTATATAAAATAAAAACTGAAACCAAACCGTTTAAAATTTTTTATAAAAGAATAAAATGTGAAACTATTTATGTCAACAAATTTATTTTATTTAAGTATCATTTGTGACACTAAAGGAATTCATAAATTTAATAAAGAAATAAAAAAATAATGCAGTTAACTTCAGTATGCAACATTTAATTGAAAAGTTTATAAATTTCGATTTTTGTAAAATCGAACTAAATTAAAATACATTACGAGTACCAACTGGTCGCTCAAGCTAAAAAAACAAAAAACTCAAAACTGTAAAAAATATTTATACAATTTTAGTTATATTATGGTTGAATCAACATTTTTAATTTTAAGCGACCCCATTACAACAAAAAAAGTCATCAAATAAAGGATTACAATAATGTAAATTAGGTTTACAATAATTGAACGATTATCTTAAATATTTTACATTATTCTGAATTGAATACATTTTAGTGTTTGTCATTGACGCAATCTTAGTAAGTGTCCGATAAATGAAATTGTCTCCGCATAGTGTTCAAGATGAGATGTGCTGTAGGAGAATGTGGAGTGTCATGGACGGAGAGAGTGACAAATGTAGATGAATTGCTGAGAAATGATGAGGTGTGTGGTGAATTGGTGAAGACTGTTGTTGTTGTTTAGGTCATCAGCTGAAAGGCTGGTTTGAACCTGTAGAGGTTTTACTAAGTAAAACGAGGAGTGAGGTGGTTTATCGATGCCTTCCTCATTGAGTGGAAAAGTACGCTTATCAGCATGCCGGGCCCTCTGTAAAGCACATATTTTCCACTCAGCAAATGACACCTTCAGTTCATTCACCACAGGGTCTGGCTGTATAATGAAATTCATTACTTTCAGAGGAGATAACTCTGATTAGTGTCTTTTACACTTCTACCTCTTCTGTTGTTAAATGATTCAGTCATTTAATTGGCTGACCATGTGATAAGAAACAGAACTATTTATTTTAGCCCAGCAACAAACAGACTGAGTGTAAATAATTTGACACTCCACCTGTCTATTATGGGCAGTGGTGAAGACTATAAAGAGAAGAAAACTGGAATATCTGAGCCATGTTATGAGAGAAGATTAAGTACTCATTACTGAGGATTATTGTGCAAGGAAAGATTAACGGATAATTAAAGTGTTGAGAGTAGAAGACTTTCCTAAATGCAAAATCTGAAGAAGTGGTACGGGTGTAGTAGGTTAGAACTGTTCAGAGCCGTGGTCGACAGGATCCAGATCGGTATAATGATTTCCAACCTCCGATTGCGGATGGAACCGAGAGAAGAAGTGTTCAAGGAAGGACATTTCACAAGGATGTGTTGTATATTTAATTTCGAGTTGCAGTTTCTACAGTTTTAGACTCTTGTTCGTCATAAGGTAACTGTGAGTCAGTTTAGTGAGATCAATTCGTAGTCGTGTCATTAATGTCACTTGATCTAGTTTGTTATCAAAAATTTCTGGTTGTAAATCTTGAGTTTCAGTCCGTACTATGTATAAGTTAGTTTTTAAAATCTTCCACTGCTCATTCCAAATTAATTTTAACCTGTATTTGAACATCTAAAGTTCCGATGAGAAGATTTATTTATTCAGTCGGAACAAGTAGTAACCCATTTGCCTGCTTGATCGGATTTCTCGTTCCATCTGATTAATGAGTAGAAAGCGATCTATTAAAATTTATTGTTTTACCGACGAAAATATTTATTTTTCAAAATTATGTTTATTTATTTATAATAAATTTATCAAAGAGTACAGATTAGAAGAACAGTACTTTTTTAAAGTTAGTTTTGCTGGAAGTAACTTGATAAATTAGATGACAGTTCACAAATCTATTTTGTACCGTAAAGAAAGATTATAGAAGAATATTCTGTCAACAAAAATAAAATTGTAAAAAATTACTATTGCATTATAATATTATGACATCATGAGAATAAATTAAAACCTTCAAAGGTCGTTTTAGAATCGATGAGGTCGGCGTGCTAAGACTGCAAAGCGGAATGTACCGGATTTGTTTTCCAGTAGTGGTCTCGAATAACACGTAATAAAATACTGATCGTCGTAAAAATCTAACTTTAAAAATATCCATCATCGGTAGTTATTTAAACGTTTTTTTAGACCTACTAAACTTTTACAAGTTTAATTCCACTTCGAATTTATCAAATAAATCTTTATCTATTCGTAAATAGATAATAATAGTTGATAAAACTGAAAATTACGAAAGCTACTTCGTAGTGTACATTAATGTCATAAAACTAATAAAAACTTAAGCTAATTCCGAAAACATAATCACACGATTAAAAGATTCTAATTGGACCTATGATTACAGTAAAAAAAATACCATAACTCAATGTATTATACCAACATAAACCATAATTTTAAAAATTAACTAGGTATCAACATTTTTCTATCTGTTAAATTATTTTAACAGAAAATAGGAAAAATGTTGATACCTAGTTATATCAACATTTTTCCTATTTTCTGTTAAAATAATTTTTTTAAATTTAAAAACGAATCAATAGCTTTGCTATTAACGACTATGTTGAGTAATGTAACAATGGGTTTTAACTTGTGAAAATTTCCAGACACTAGCCGGGAATCGAACGCAGGACCTCCGCGTTGTAGTCTAGCACGCTACTACTACGCTACAGAGACGGTCAAGTTATTATTTTGTTTTGTTTTCAAATACCATTTAAGTTATGATCGTTTGCATTTCTGTGTCAATATTAATTTTATATTTTCTTTAATTTTTCTATTTAATAGTACCTCCGGTATTAAAATTATGTATTTAATAATATTTTTGTCTTAAATTCGTAGAGAAGGTTCGCTTGGGCACTTCTATACTCATATTATTGTTATTAAACAAATCCACGACTATTTACTAAAATTTAATTATAACTGATTGTAAACTCTATCTGAATAAAATTAAAAATTTGAATAATAATGTTTCAGTATTGGCACTTAAATGGGTTTTCACCATTAGTGTAAAAATTTTAAAACAAAACTGTATACATACCGCAATAAACATTACTGTTAATTTATTAGGGAAGAAAAAATTACATCAGTTTTAAAAAATATGGTAATCTAGATTGTACAGAAGAGTTCTGAATTCAAATATAATTTACATTAGGAAATTCAGACACGTTCAGATTTCATTAGTTTTATCTGTACATTTTGTACTCTGAATGTGTTAATGAAAATGCAGCGACATTGAAATCTTGTCCAGACACGCTGGATGTAAAATCTATATGGAACTTCAAATGTTTCTAAATTAACATTTGAAATGTACAATAACATTAAGGTTTTGTATATTAACACAGCTGGATACCTTACAAATTTTGTTATAAAGTTTATATACAAACTAAATTAAATTGAAATTAGAACTAAAAATGTATGTCTGTACAAATTGTAAATGTATGTATACTATCTTTGCCCAGAACGAATAAATTCACACAGAGAATCCTAAAATGGAATCATTATTCCTAGAACAGATTTTTACTATGATACACTTATCATCCAACATTTGTCCCAAATTGTTTACAAAACTTTCTTACGTAAATAATTTAAAACTTTAAATACTCCGTAGTTGCAACAAAAACGAAAATATTAACAGAATTTGGAAGAGAGGTGGTCGCTTAAAGTGGTTAAAAATATATGGGCTTCACGCAAAATAAATTCAGTTGAAGATTTAAAATTTAATGTTTTGTATATTTAATAAAAGAACCCAATTAAGGTAGACTAACTGGTTTTGGCTCTTACAACATATTTGGCTGTAAGGATCCTATCACCGCAACAATATTATTGTGTAAATTATTATTGTAAACTACTTAAAACTTCGAAATAAATATTAGTTAAAATCTCACAAAAATTTAAATATAGGCCTACAGCATTATTTTATTCATACGTTTCCGGTTACTTCTCATAATCTAGGTTTTTAAAAACTCCCTATTTAAGGGTAAACAGAAACTTTTATTTAAATGCGTTGGATCATATTTTCCATTTTAATGGAAGGCACGAATTTGATAGAGTATATATAAATTGAATTCTAATCATCAAAAATAGTTATATTAAATTTTATTAAAACTACAAATTCATGGATAATTCGCTTATCAGTGAATTGGCAAACCCACCACTTTTTATTAGAAAATTTAAAAAATGTATCAGAGATATTTCTTTTTTCTGTCTGCATGTTTATGTCGAGAAAGATAAAATAATGTGAAATATAAGATGTAATTTCTGTTTTGTTTTAAGTATGCTTTATTACTATGGGTAATAACGTTTCTATGACAATATGAACCTTTTATTGTTTTGTTTTCATACTTTAGTATATTTTACGTTCATTGTTATTCCAAATTTAACATTGCTGAATGATGAATTTTATATGTGCCTGCTTTTGTTAATATTGTAATTCAATATCAATGCTTTCTCATCTTTTGATTTTCCTCTATAGTAAAGTTAAAAGATTCAAAATAAAAAAAAAGTTTCGTTGTCCAGTATTAGTAGTTATTTTATGATCGTAAATAAAGAAACATGTTAGAAAATCTTAAATCTCTTATCTATTTTTTGGCACACAAAATTTAAAATTACTATTAAATCCGTATTATAAAAATTACAAATTACTTAAATCAATTCTGTATTTTAACTCTTATCTAAATTTAGCAAGATCAAAATAATTATACAAAATAGAAACATACAAAATCCATCAAAATTTAAAATGTAAATAAAAATTCAAGTAATTTACTTACCAAATGACGTTGAGAACGTTATAAATATTAATATTAACAGCATATTTATTTTTCTCCCCATTTCTAAGTCCTATTTTAATAACTTGAAACATTCACAACTTAATACTAACACTCACAACACTTTTCTGAAACATTTTTTAAAATGTATTTATAATTAATTTTTAAGTCAAAATTAATACTGTACATTTTATTAAGTTTATATTGTTAATTTCGCGGTAATTCGAACATTTAAAAACTTAAATTTAACATGATCAAAATTTATTAGTTACTTTATTATATTAAATTTGATGTTAAGTTTATTTCTTCGTAGATTCTATTAAGATGATGATCAAAGTTGTATATTGTATGATATTTTTTAATTTTAATCTCGTTTTCTTCATTATGTTATTGTAATATAATAATGTTAATTTATAATTTATTTCCCTAATATTATATGGTTAATAAATGGAAGAATTTATAACAATTGTCCGAAGGAATAGGTTATGTTTGTATTTAAATCTACCATAAAATAAATGACCACTTATATTAATTTGATAAACATTGACACTATTATAGAAATGATATTTTGTTACACGTAAATCATTTATATCGTTCTTTTTGAAAAAGATTAAGGATTACTAATGTAATTATTCAGTTCATTACGGAATAATGTTGGAAAATACAAAAATGTATTCCTAATAGTGTTATATTATAAGAAATTGTCATATAAAAATTATACAGGAATTCTAAAAGGATTTGGTACACATTTATATCACACTGATTATATTTTAGTAAAATAATACTGTTTTATAAACATATAATAATATAATTAATTTGTTTACAATAACGTGTTTCGAAACGGAAAATATCGCGTTATCAACTACACAGAGTATAGATGTTCTAACCTCCTCCGCTTACGAAGCTGTACTGATGTATACTGTTCGGCGCCTTGTGTTTCCAACTGTGTAACATGGGGTAGTTGAAGTAGTGGGGGAATATATATAGAACACAATTGGCGGAGGCGGAGATACCACCCTCTTGTCTTTCGTAGGTCTGTGCTCGGGGCCCACGCGACCGCCGGATTTTCTGACCCCGAGTTAAATTCTTATCCCGTTTTCTCTGGTTTCCTTTTATTGTTTTAATCAGATAATTTAGTTTTTTTTATTCATTGTAATCCATTCAGTATTGTTTTTCAACTGATATTACAATATCAAATGGTTCTATTATATTTTGTACCACGTAAATTTTATTTTATGAACTAATAAGGAGATTTATTTAAATTAAAGAACCTTCCCGTTGGTTATTTGATCTACTCAGTTTTAAAATTCACAGAATGTATTATTTTTCAGGGAAATTTATATAATGGTTCCTTCCAATTGGTTAATAACAAGACAAACTAATGAATCTTTTTAGTTGAAACTTTTACTTAAATGATAATCCATGATTTATTTTTTCAGTTTGGCTTAGCCGTTGGTAAAGCTTACCATAAATTCTGGACCCCAATCCCGGACATTTTTTTCAAAGGGGCTGTTTTTTTTTTAGTAAATAACATACAAAATATTTTTTGTTAATTTAATAATTATTTTTTCCGCTAAAATATATTGATTAACAATTAATTTCTGAGTAATTATTTTTGTTATAATATAATATTAACTGAAAATAGGCACTCATAAATAAAGTTTTACAAGGTTATGGCTGCTCCAGTCCTACTCTATGGAAGTGATTCATGGATTAGTACCAGACCACGGGAGAGTAAAGTCCAGATGGCAAAGACGTGATTCCTGCGAAGATCAAATGGTTGCAGTCGTAGGGACCAACTATTAATTAAGGACGTAAGAACGGAACTGGATGTTTACAACCTGATTGGGAAGATTGAAGAATATCGAAATCGATGGAGGGAGCACGTAGACAGAATGCCTGAGGGAAGGATCCCAGTCAGTGTTTTGTGATACAGACCCGGTGAGGGGGAGAAGAGATGTTGGGAGGCCACGCAAAAGATGGCAATGATTCAATAGCTTGATGCTGTTGTGAGTCGGAACAGGCGGAAGCCTAATCCTTGATTGTGAGAAAAAGAAGACTAAAAATAGGCACAAAAACATCCAAATATTCACTTAGAACTGGATTCTGTGATTACAACATCTGTACCATTGGGTTCTTTTTCTTGCATTGAAGTTAGAAGGGTGTGATATTACTCAAATGATAGTCCTTTTCCAAGAAACACCTTATCAATTTTAATTTTTCGTAAAAACACAAGATATCTTTGAAATGAACTTTCAACGGTCTAGCATCTCTGCACATGCCTACAATGTTATTTACTTCTAAAAAAAAAAAAATTAAAACAAAGCGAAATTTCTCGGCCGCCGGTCCTGGCACAGTTATCCAAAAATTCCGGGCATTCGTTAGTCTCGGACACATCCTCAAATCCCGAACTGTCCGGGCTAATCCAGGACGTATGGTAAACCTACCGTTGGTGCAGTGGTCAGTGCAACTGGTTTTTATGGAGGGGCTCCGAGTTCGAATCCCCGTCACGATTGGCATTTTCTCATCTTAATATTACCTTATATCATTACCTACGCACAATCTAAGGTTAGTGTAGACATCATTTTCTTAAAGTGCAGACTCCATTCACGTTGAGTGCCACCTAGAAATGACTAGAAGACTTTTTAAGCCCAACATACTTTTTTAAATAATTAGGTTAAATAATGTATAAAATTTATATTTATCCTTAGTAGGGATTATCTTGTGAAATTTTATAGCAAAATAAATAAAGACGCATACGTGGCGCCAGTGGCCCTACGATTGAATTATCCGACTGAGGGGCCGCTGGACGCACATGTGGCGTCCGCTTTGTCTTTCGTATTTATACACAACTAGCGCATGCATTTTCAGTTTCGTTACTGTTTTATAGTTTACGTATTAATCAAAAATGTATTGTATTAATAGCCTAATATTCGACAAAACTGTAAGTTGCATAACTAATGATCCTTGGTAAAACCGACAAAGAGGATTTATTACCTTACGACGACATCTTGCGAAACATTTTTGTATAAAAACGATTGTTTTGACAGCAGTAAGCAGGAACAGCACCGGATATGATTCATAAATATTGTAAACATTTGAATGCACAAAATCCGCTAGGTCTAATAAAATTGTACCCTAGTATAGTGGTAGAAAGGGGTTTGACTAATAAACAAAGAATGTTTTATTTGTTTTGTGTTTATTAGAAAAATTAAGAACAATGTTGATTTTAATTAGTAGTACACTATAAATATTTTCTGTTTATAAAAATAAGGAGTAAGTTACATAGAAAATAACATTGATGATATAATAATGATTGGTTGTAGTCATTGATCAATAGTAATCCTTTGAGACAATAAAAAAGTAGGTTGTTTAGAAATACTTCCATGATGATAAAATACAATAATGATGTTGATCACATAATAGGCCTAATACTTTTATATGATAATGTTATATGTAGTCTACTTATTACATTTAAAAGTTCGAATAAAAAATTATACAAAAATAACAGAATACAAAAATACAAAATATTTTTACCGGTACAAACTGGAAACTGCTCATAAAAGAGTTTAGTAAAATAATATGTAAAAAAAATAGAATAACAAAATGATTTTCGATTAAAAATACCGTAATTCTATAAAATTCTAAGTTAGTTATATTAGAAATGACTGTATACAACACTAATTATGTTCTTGTGTGTGATACGGCTCGAATTAATTAAAGCACAGTCCTGGGTCATCAGGGCATGTCTTACAAAAATGCATAGTGTCCTTACGTTTGCAACTTTTAGCGTACTTCGACATCGTCATTATCACCGTGAACTGATTCATCATCAGTATCTTCCCAACAATAATCTGAGTCAACAGTCACCGTCGAAATCTTCATCGCTTTTAACATTTTCTAATATTGCCCGCAATTCGTCATCCGACAATAGTTTTTTCGTTAATCGTGTCCTCTTTTGTTGGAACGGGCCACCGACTCCTTCATCAGTTATTAGAAACACATAATATTAAAACAAAAAAACTGAAACCAACAACCGATACACGTTTACTGTAGTTCAATTAACATGCCACTAAAATATAAAGAGCACAACTGAAGAAACGATGATGTAAGAACGCCAGAAAAATAATACTGTGTGGGACGCACACGTGGCGCTCTCGGCGCAGCAGATGAGGTACTGCTTGGCGCCACGTATGCGTCAATGGCGCTGAACGTGTTAATGAAGATAGGTTGTAACTCAGGTAAATCGTTCTGTATCATGAACCACCATCAAAAGAGTGTGCGTATTCATGTTCATTCAATCTCTGTACGTTTTAACATTAAATAATCCTTCCAGGTCAGCGGCTACCCTCAGCTCACCTTCTAAAACAAATCTGGTTACCTTATACTTATCACCCTTGTATAAGTGATCAAGGTTCAAGGTAAGCGTCTTCTGTCTTTTGATTGTTGTTGTTGTTTAGGTCATTAGCCGAAAGGTTGGTTAGAATCTCTAGAGGCTTTACTAAAAATAAAACTAAGACTGGGGTGCTTTACTATTGCCTTCCACCCTGAACGGTAAAGTATGTTATATCGATAATTTAAGCTCATATGAATAATAATAATAATAATAACAATATTATTAGCGTGTTTATTTCCAAATCCAATTCTTACATTTAGTTTCTTAAATTACAAAAACAATTTATTCAGCAATGTGATAATTTTAAATAAATATTATTTAACTAACACACTGCTGGCATAACCATTTTGTCGTCTGCCAGGTTGGCTATGCACATTCTTAATATGTAATTTTAAAGAAAATAAACAAAAGACAAATACATAATAATAGTAAATTAAAAACCAATTAACAACCAATCGTAAATAAGAAGACAATTAGTAAATTAAAATAAAAAACCAAAATCTTTTTATAATACAGTGCTATTATTATAGTTTTAATGTTTATCAGTTGTTTATCTAGTATGTTATAAAAAATGTAAATGATTTTGTTATTTTTTTGGAAGCAATACTATTAGGTATTGTCTTTGTAGTGTAAATAATTTAATAATATTTACCAATAGGTTCTTTAAACTGATTGTAAAGAAACTCAGATGTTAACAAAAAATCACTCACTAAATCTAAAACATGATTTCTTTTCAATCGTCTTACAGTATGTAGAATAGCGGTCTATGTTCCAGTACGTCATTGATCGAAGATCTAATTCAATTAATAAATTGTTGTTAATTCAAGAAGTAATTTTAAAATAACCATAATAATAATAATCAAAATTTAACCATTTCTAATTTAAAATTTAAATATTCTAAACAATAATTAAATATATCAAGATGTATTATAAGAAGAAAATAAAACATTCAAAAAATTAATTCCAGAAACCAAATATCTCAAATTAAAGCAAGAAATTAAAAGATAGTATACGTTTAATTAAATAATTTGAAATAATAAGAAAATAAGTAAAGGAAATATTAAAGTATCAAGAATCTAATTAATTATGGAACCAAACAAAATAAATTTGATTATTTTAAAATATGAAGAAAATATTTAAATAAAATTTATTTAAAACTATAAAACCAATTACAACAATGAGTGGACGCCATATTTGATTCCCCATCAATGGATGGACAAGAAGCAAAAAGCAAGACTCCAAGGATAATCTCAATTAGTAACTATAAAATTGAATAATTTGAGCTCATAGTATAGATTAATCCCTTGGTATCCGCGGTTTTAGCATCCGCGGGTTTCGGTTATCCGCGGACTTTGTCCGTAGGCCTAAAACCTTAAAATACTCACGTAATCTCACCTTATGTACACCGTACTTGGTGGGAGGTTGGGAAGTCATACAATTCCGAAAACATGTGTCACCCTACGTGTTTGAATAAATGTTTTGGCGTTGGTATCAAGTTGAGTCACGCACTAGTATGGCGACAGCCGCCAATACGTACGCCCAGATGCGATACTGTAATTTTTCCCTAGGTTTTCCTCCACGTGTCAGTCTAATTTCTTCGTACGTACTTACAGTTCTTTGTTTGTTTGACGATCCTGAAACAAAGCCAAGCATTTTTCACAAACCATCAACGAGATCCTTTGCATGGCAACGCAGTTCGCTGATTACATGTTGGAGATGGATCCCGTCATGGAAAGGGCCCTTCAATTCAAAAGAGGACTCCAGGAGCTGGTGATGCCATACGAAGAAGTCCACAAGGAGAAGTAGAAGTTCACATACGAAAAAGTAATCTCCACAAGGAGTTTGAAAAGAAGAAGAAGAAGCAAAAAGCCATAACTAACTATTTTAAAGCAACTTAAATTTGTATTACTGTATATTAATTTTCAGTAATAGATATTGCAATACTTAATTAAAATCATTAATTATTAATGATTATAATTATGTAAGTATTATATAAATATAATCTTGTAAGTATTTTAATTTATTATTATAATAAAGATGCGATACTGTATAATAAATTAAAATACTTAGTTTTATATCATAGCGTAATCACTAAAAAAGATCAAGCATTTAATAATTTTTGTAATACATTTTCTTTGTTAATTTTTTCAATTCTTTTTAATTTCATTTTAGTTTTTCATTAAATCAATTTATTTTGTTTTATTTCAATTTTCATTTCTTTATTTAATTCATTATATTTTGGCGCCCAACGTGGGGCCAAAACAATTTATATTGGCACATTACAAGTATAAAAATTATTGAACAAGTTTATAGCCAATGGTTGTAAAGCAGATTTTGATAATTTTGGAACTATTAAGTTATTGTTTGATATGAAAAGAAGATATCAAACAAAAGATTTTGTTTTCAAAAGTTTCACGTTGCTAAAATTAAACTTTGTGAGGTTCGATACATCGGTTTAATATCTTATATTTAAATAGGTTACTTAAATAGGTTTATTGTTTATTTAAATATAATTTATAATGGACATCCATGATTAATGATACTTAGTTCAGTTAAGTTATTTATGAAGAAAGAAAATCGTTGACACAGAATAAAATACTATAAAACAAAAAAGGAAATTCTGTTCCTCCATTCATTTTACCTGGAATTGTATTTTATATAACACGATTTTGATGAAAAACTAACACATTTATATTTTATCAGATTAAATTCCCAAAAGATGATAATAACACAACAAGATTATTTATTAAAATGTAAAAAATGAGATAACTTTTCTGCCATCGGAAGAACATTTGTATTATTATTCCATTTGTTACTCCATTAGCAGTCTGCGTGTTCAACGTATAAATAATTCTAACTGCGAAGCGAATGGGCGATAACGTTGCCTAAGCGGATGTACATTCAGTGCTTGTTAAATTTTTATGAATCGAAAGCCCATTGTAGCTTGACCTATTATCAATTAATCAGATTTTATTAAAGATTGCTTCTGTTAAAAATGCATTATATTATTTTGTTTAAACCATGTAAGTTATATGACGATGTTTTGAATATTTTTAGTTATTTAAATAAAATAATTTTATACATTTTATTACGTGCTCAATCTTTATGTGTTATTGCTTCATATAAAAATATTAATATGTTTCGTATTGGTACATATTTATCGTGTCCATGGTAGGCAGGTGGACCGTTAAATTATTTTTACTCGATCGGCTAGTTCCAGGGCTACAATAAATAGTTCTGTTTCTTATCTCATAGTCAGCTATGAACATACGCATAGTCAGCTCATAGTCATCATAATGAACTAAGCATTTAAGAACAGAAGAGGTAGAGGTGTAAAATACACTAATCAGAGTTATCTCCTCTGAAAGTACAAAACCATTAGGTGCTATGAAAGAATGGCTCCAGATGTGGAAGATTAAACTGGACGTTTCCAAATCACAAAAGGTAACTTTCACTATTCGGCCTGTCGATTCCCCAAATTTACGCATCGGTGATACTAGGCTTACAGTTACAGACAATGAGAAAATGTCCAATATCTTTAAACTAATGATCTCCCTGTTAACAGACGACTGAAACGAAGGTGGAGTAGGTATCTTCTCCGACCACCATAAAACACATTTAAATTTAACTTGGCATACCTGTTTAAAATTATTTCATAAATCTAAATCATCCATCATCATAGTTTATACCATTATCATAAAAAAATATTGGCAACACATTCCTCATATAATTTCACGCCGAAATCGGTCACTTGATCGGTTCACATTCACGCCTTATTTACTAGTTGTGCTTTAAAAAATTGTAAAGTAAATAAAAAAATAAAATTGAAGCCAAAAAAAATCATTTATTGGGGCCTGTAGGACATCCCAATCAGTCAGATGGTAGAAAGGCGCTATTATTTGCTAAGTAACAATGGTTGGAATAGTCTAGAAAATCTAAAGGGGCCATGTTCAAACTCATGCCTAATCCACTTTAAAAATACAGCAAAATGCAGCACTCAAATTGGGTGGTTGTTAATACTGTCCAATTCCCGATAATAAATAAAAAAGCAAAAAAGAATCATATATTTAATTTAAAATTTGCTAAATTTATTTTAAACTAAATATTATTACAAATAAATAGGTGTTGAGAGTGGACACTTAATAGTACTCCCTCTTCGGTAATTGCATTGACTAATATTTAAATTGTGAATATCAAAGAGAAAATAGGCTATAAATATCGTGACATATCAGCTGAAGAGGTGAAAACAACATTATTTTCTGATAATCTCGGATATTGTATGAAGTTTAAACAGGTATAAATTTTACCAGCGGAATGACTACCATTATATTATTTTTACTTTGTCTTGGCTATGTGAATATATAGGAAGGAAAGTATTGTTTTCATGTCGATTTTTCGAAATCGAGTTTTCAAAGCCCCTGAACCCAAACAACATGCTCTTAGCGATTGGTCTGTGTGGGTGTGTGTGTGTCAACAAAATGTCTGAAAAACGGAACATCTTACGAACTTGAAACTTGAAACTAAGATATGTACTACTACCGGACCCGACACGAACATTTTCATCTAAATCGTTCAACCGGAAGTAGTAATTTATTCGTGTTATTTTTCACTTTTTTGCGATTTTCGTAAAAACGGCTCGTACGATTGTTTTAAAAATCGCCTCATGTCCTACATTTTTTATGCTCTACAAGAAAGAGTAGGCGCCATGTCTGCTAGAATTCTTAGGGAGCCCGTTTTCTCGTAAAAAAGTTGTTTTTTAAGAATGCGACTTTAATATACATTTGAGCGTAATTTACCAACAACGTTTATTTCAAACATTTTTTTACATCGCTTAGTTTAGCGGTAAATAGTGATTTTATGTTTTTTCATGAAAATTTGCAAAAAAATAATTTTTTTAAGATTTTAGCCTTAGTATGCATTTTACGATAAAACTTTAATAATTAAATTTATAGGAAATTAAAAGATCTACAATTTTGATTCATAGAATTTTCTCTACAGAGCCTAATTTAGCGTGAAAGAGTGATTTTCCGTATTTTTAAGCCAAACTGAGGTTGATATTCATTTTGCGTCATTCACTCATGATTAAAATTAGGTTATGTTTACTGAGGTTAGTTTTTTGTTTATTTCTAATGTTTTATTACTAATATTTGGTTTATTGTTAATTATTTACATTGGAAATGAAAGTTATGTGAGTGGTTCACACCAGATTTTTATTTTTCTAGTAGAGAGGAGAAGGTTTCATTATGGTTTATTGTATTCATTTCTTTTATTTTTTCTCTAGCTTTTTCTAGTATTATTGTGTATTTAACTATTATCCGGTACATTCTTTGTCGTTCTGGAATTCTAAGGTAAGGCATATAAAACGTCGCCTTTCTTCGATAATTCAGTTGCAAAAGAGTTAGTAACTGGACAGTAATAAGATAAAGTAGTCAGAACGTACACAGTTTAAGTAGGAATCGAACTTATCAGAGTGTTGTGTCAACCGTGACAGATAAATATCTCTGTGATGTGTACAGAGCGGCCCATAGTCGGTTCCCCCAAATATTTACGGAAACCGGAAGAAAGGTTAATGGAATAAGAAACCTATAAACAAAAACAAAAAACAAATTTATTATATGTAGTCTACGTATATATTTCCTTGAAAATGCTATACCAGGTGGTCAAAATGTTCACCATGATTCTCTATACATTTTATACAGCGACTTAAAACTGATTCACAAATTTTCAACAGTTAACGTTTTACTGTCATTTACATAGTCAAATACGATTTCAATTTGAATATTTTAGTTCGTGCAGGTTTTGTGGCTTGGAAGAATACTCTTGTTTCTTTACAATGCCCCACAGTGAAAAATCACATGGCGTTGTCAGGCGAGCTCGCAGGCCATTCGATTTTACCACAAGGACCAATCCGTTCATCAACTTGGGAATTTAAAAACTCACGAACTTTGATACGGAAATGTGGTGGGGGGAAGGAAAAAATAGTAACTACACGGAGACGTACCTCACACTAGCCACTGTTACAGACAACTAATAAATGTTGGAAGTGATGCTGCCAAAATTACACTATTACCAACTTATCACAATGAAATGTCCCATCTCACAGTGAAACCGACATATGGGCCACCCGGTATAAATATATTTAAAAAAATTATAACAAAAAGTTAATAAATAAAGAAGAATACCGTTTAATTAATAAATATAGAAGAATACCGCTAAATTTTGATTACAATACCGATGAGGCAAGATCAAAAAATCTAATCTCATCAACCGAATTAAATTTACACTATTGTCTAATAAATTAATGATTTGCTAAAACGTTATTACGTTTATAAACGTTCTGTATTACAAATCCTAGATAATTTCTTTAAATATTTACCAGTTAAAATTTTATAATGAAAAATTTCCAACGATTACGTTAATACGGTGCAAATACTGTAATAAAATTTGGAATTTTTAGGTAGGCTTTACATTAATTATTATTAAAAATAATTGCAGTTAAATTTTAATAGTTTTTTAATAGAATTTTACAGAATTCCACATAAAATTTATTTTATTATTTTTATTACTTACTAGGTTTGACCAATTAAAATTAAAATTTATATTAACGGAATTGATAATAATTTTTATTAATTATAATAATATTATTGATTTTAAAAGGCCAGAATATCAAAAAATCCGTAATAAAAGGGATGATACACTATGACAAAAATATTTATATTATATTCTGTACAAACGTTAGGCAAGTTAAAACAATTAAGTAGCTACTTTATTCAGCTAGGTCACATAGATTCATATTAATGTAAAACAATATTGGTTAATATTGACTTGCATAAGGTTATACAAGCAAATATTGCATAAAGGTGGGCGCTGCACTGTTACAGTTGATAATCAACGGGTATATTGTAATAACAGATTAATTGAGATTGTTAAATAATGTCCAATATCATCTATTAAATTTTCAATATAGGTTAGCCTGTAAATGAATGATGTCCTAGTCACGTGTGAGTTAAATGTCAATGTAAGGATTTTATGATCCCTAAAAATTGCAATAAAAGTAACAGCGTCAAAGATGTATATATTATTTATAATTTATTTTTCGTTAGTGGGTATTTAATAATGGAATTATTACAGGTTTTTATTACAATCATATTAATTTAAGGTAATAAAACCTCTTGTAGATTGTTCGCTATACTTTTTTTAACGTCCTTCACTCTATCTCTGGCTATACGCCTTTCTAACTTGCCTCGATTCAGTTCTATATATTGTCTAAATCTTCCAATGAATTCTTACTGTGTTTTGAATAAATCATCTGTACTTTGGTTTTGGTATTTCTAGGATTTTCTGGGGAGCCATTCTGTTCTCCCTTGAACCATCTGAGGTGTTCAGTTCTTGTAAGATGACCTACCCGTTTCTATTTAAATTTGGTTATTTGTTTTCTATGTTTTTAGGTTGTTCTAATCATTAGTCCTTTAGTTCCAAATCTGTGAATTCCTGTTAATATAATTTATGTTGTGTTAAAATGAACTATGAAAATTAAATAAATTAACTTTACGTCATTTTCAAGTCATCTGAAAACCAAACAGAAAAAATATAGTACACTCGTACTATAGGTAAAACAAGAAGTAGGGTACAAATTTAAATATTAAATTTAAAATGTTTAAATTAAATAATTAAGTTTAAATTTCAATGTTAACAAATATACTGTACAATAAACAAAATTAAATCTTTTTTTAATACAAAAATCTACAATCTATTCTTAAGTGTAATGAGTAGATGAGTTTTCTTTGTTAATGTTATGATTTTACGAAACCCGCCCCCCACACCAATAGGGGAACTTCGTGAATCTAACTCATGTGTTGTATCGTCGCTTTAAAATAAGTTTGTAGAATGTAAAGGTTTTTTAACGCAAAAAATAGAAGATGTCATTACATTTGTCTCTTAGTTGGAGCATTAAAAGTTTCAATGCGGCCTCATTTCAACGAGGTAACTGAATTTCAGGCGAAATCTTTCACCAGCCGTAACTCGCTAATGAAACCTTTCCGGACTTATGTTTATATGAACATATTTTCTTATTTTTAGCTATATAATCACTTCCTAGAATTGGCCTTAACTTTTAAATACACCCTATATGCAGGTGTCTATATAATTTAAGTCTTCATTTTCTAATCTTTTCCATTAATCGTTTTTTTTCATGTACAGGGCTTTATCTATCTTCAGATGCATGGTTTCCGAAGATTCTTTCTCTCAAAATTTTCTGTTTCTCTTTGCCTTTTTGGTCATTCTAAGGCATTCACTCGTGTATTGACATGCAGGTTTAATCGTATTATTGTAATAACTAATATCAGGTTGTCTAGAGTGTGTTTTCGCTTGAACAGGTTTGTGTTCGTTGGAGCTTGTTGGCAGCCTTTCTTTGTCTTTGTTCGTTTCGTTTTGCTAATTTTTGTTTGTGTTACTTTATCAGGCACTTGAGCTAAATTTTATAACTATTCTAATATTTTATTATCCAATTTTCTTATGTTTGTTCTTTAATTGTATTAATTTTATTTTATTGTTCAAATCTTGAATTATCTATTGGTGTGTATTCGTTAAATTGGAGTAGGGTTAATATTCGATAATTTTCAGTTTAATTTTCCATGTCATTTGTCTTTTTAAAAATTAGTTAAACTTTTAGATGGGTATACTATATTTTATAGTTTATAAAATAAAGATTAAAAGTTAAAAAGTTTTATGAATAGTTTTACAATTAAGAAATTTTCAGACTTCTTGTTATGAGATTTATTATAACAAAACAGTATACAGAGACCTTAACATAGAAACAGTAAATAAACTGTAGTCTACATATTATGTTTCCGTAGCAAACTACACTATCAGACAAATTTACAAATTCAGTCACTATATGCTCCTCACCTACCACACAACCCACCTGGGAGACTGAAAAGACAATGAAATAAATAACTTTTGTGAATCGTCTGGTAGGCTAATACCGGGCGACTTCCTCACACATACGAGGTGTGGCTATTAAATAACGAGACTGACGTTGTAAAAAAAAATATCTTTTTTTATACATAATCACTTATTGTCACCTTCTATATGTACACTCCTTCTCTACCCCTACAACGCTCCATGCGAATTTTCCATTGTTGGAAACAGTGCAGGAAGTCAACTTCTGTCAGCTCCTTCAGGACACTTGCCGCTTTCTTTTTTACAGTTTGCATAGACTCAAATCTTATTTTCAACAATACACTGTTTCCAACAATGGAAAATTCGCATGGAGCGTTGTAGGGATAGGGAAGAGTGTATATTGAAGGTGACAATAAGTGATTATGCATAAAATAAAAATAAAATTATTTACAATGTCAGTCTCGTTATTTAATAGCCACACCACGTATGACAACAAGAAAAATTAATGAAACTATTAACATTATAGCTGCTGCATTTACTAAATTTTTAGATAGTTGTAGTTTCTTTTGCTGAAATAAAGTAAAACCTTTATTTATCAGTTTTAAATCAACACGAAATTATCATAATTTAATATAAGATATTAGTTAACGTAAATTAAATAAATTGAGATACATAATTATTTAAAACTGGTGAATCTTTAAAGTTTTGAGAAACCATTACGTTATTTTAAAAAAAATAAATGGCCTTCAAGATGATGATTACCCAAATTTTAAGTGTACCGTGATACTCTGTAATATAATGTTTTGTCCTTAAACATTAATATTTCTTGTGTAAATTTACTTATAATATATTCAGAGTAAATTACCATGAAGTCTTGTGCCCGAGGAGGTGGAATATTGTGAAACGTTTTGGTGCACTGCTTGAAGGGTACAGATACCCTCCCCTCAACGTCTTAAAGTTGCTAAGAAAACAAACTGCTCTTCTTGCTACGTACCTTCCACCATTTTCTCTAACTAGTTCTTACTTTGTCTGAATTCCCAAACGCCCAATCACAAACTTGCATACCCTAATATGATATGGGTCTAGATGTGAGAATACGAAGTTGTATCTTTCTTTCATATGTCACTCATTCTAGGAAGTCTCACAGATTAATGTTATGTGATTAAGTACATAATTTACAACTTCAATTAATTCCATTTTTGTTTTGTACTCTCTAAACTTCCCAGTCTCTTTCGAATGCAAACATTTAATTACGAAATAGTGATTACTCTAATTCTATTGCATACTCGCAAGAAACTTCAACATAACATCTCTGTATGAACTATTTGAACTCAAACGACAAAATTTTTGTTGTCATAATTATTACAATTAGGCTCTTACACTGTGACATCGATAATAGTTGTAGGCTAAAAAAGTTATGCTAAAAATGTTTGTGTGACTGACCAGGGAGGAGTGGAATGGTGGTGTATCATGTAGACTCATATTGTCATTCCTTGTATTCGTTCGTGATTAAGTTTTATACAATTTCTGGTGTTTTCTAATTTTTGTATTTGTGTATAACCTTTTATATTTTACTGTAAAACTTCACTAATTCGGACTTCAGTTATTCGGAATTCGAGGTAATTCAGACTGTTAACTAGGTACTAGATGGGAGTCATCAATCAGCGTCCTTGGAACAATCTTTTGTACGATAAGCAATGTGAATTTGATCTTGTGGGGCTGGAAGACGAAACTTTCGGAGGAGCTTCCGGTTCTGATGACGTCCAGGAAGTAAGGCAATAGTTAGCAATAGATGAAGATGAATTTGGAGCAAACAATTTGAATGAAGATTAAATGATAGCCCCGATACAAAGAGATCACGAAGAGACAGATGTTGAAAATGAAGAAAGTGGTGGCAACGAAATTAAAGTTAAACAAATTAAGCTTTCTGTAGTTTTGCAATACTTGGACGAACCAATAGAATTTGTGGACTACGATAGTGACTTTCAAAAGTTTTATTTAACGTTACAAGAAATGAAGCTAGAAGTTATTCATAACAATACAAATGTAATCAAACCAAATTTTTTGCATCCCAGTTACCAAAAGGTAAAGTTAGCAAATCTGACAATGTTGATCAACGGTTAACCAGTGGAAGTAAATAACTTTCTGTAAAATCTGTGAAAATTTTAATTACAATAATGTAAGCTACTTTAAACTGGATGTAATATTTTCATATAAAGTAGGCCTATATACTGAATTCTTTTTGCAATTTATGATAGAAGTAGCAGGTTTTTTTCGTAGATTAATCCTTCATTATGTTTCAAGTTTGGACACAGTTAAATTAAATGTTATTTTATAATAAATACCGTAATTAAAATATTAAATGGAGTAAATGTGCTTTAAATTTATTTTTTCGTCCTTTTCCAATAATCTAATTATTAGGTCTAAGTGTGAAATCACAAATCTAACCACTTCATCATAGTACATTCTAGTATACAGTAGTCGTACCGTGTTTCAAAAAATCTCCGAATCGGAATTTTACTAATTCGGACTCGTCTTCCCATCATATTATCCGAATTAATGAAATTTTACTTTATTTTCTAATTTTCTTAGAATCCATTTTTTATCCGAGGCGGCCAGAAAAACTCATGTTCAATCCTTCACGATAAGGGAAGTAGTGTTGGACTCTATTGACTCGTCCTCATCCAGCCTCAAGGAGGCCGCAACCGCCTACCAAACAAAAACCCGCCAACTGGCCACTTGATCCGACATCAGCAATGAACCCTCTACCTCCCTCGGAACTGTTTCTATAATACTACAAGGGAAATGTCGGGTTAAAAAAATTACATACTGTCAGGCGGGCGTGGAAGGGAACCGCAGCAGACTTCTTACACACACACCGGCATGCCGGGCCGGCAAGCCAGCTGTGTAGTCGAGCATTGGCGTCAATGTTGCTTTACACACTGAACCACCCCAATTTCTAGCCGGTTTGCAGCCGGTACTATCGACTAGACTACCCGATTGTCGGCTGCCAGTATGGTTGACTACGGCCAGCAAACCGGCCCGGCATGCCGGTATGTGTGTAAGAAGTGTAATTCCCTCTCGTTGTCACTGACCTACACTCACTCTCTCACTTTCATTCATCTCTTTCACCACCAGCTCAGGAAATTAGTGTGCCTACCTTCTGAGATTGGGACAGGATTGATGTACTGTGGGAGAGGGCGATCCCGCTGATCTCCAGATGTCTCCTCCCTCCGGAGTCTCCCGATCACCATCTCCGCAAACTGAGCGAATCCCTTAATTTTGCTCTTGTGTGAGCGTCTAGCCTTAAGGAGAGGTTTGAAGTAAATAATTATAACTGACTAGGGTACAATAACTACAACAAAATAGTGGGTACAGAGTACATAAGTAAAAGCCTTAAAGTCTCTACTTGTATGGTTTTGACTACAATAGAATTGGTATTAATTAGTACTACCAAAGAAAATTTGTGAAGGGTATTATGTACAAACATGAATATTTAACCATACAGTGGATATTATTTTTCATCCGTTGATTCCACTCCATAAAGTTACCGTGTAAACACAGTATGAACATTTCATAACCTACAAAAAGTTAAAAGTATAATTTTACAACGTACAAATTTTCCAAGAGCATAATTGCCTTACGTTCCTTTAGTCAATATTTACATTCGTGAAGTCATCTGCTATACCAACCGACCCGATTTCAACTAAAACTTCAAGCATAACTAAGTCGTTATTATTATTATTTATACAACAAAACCCGTGACCAATCTTCTAACCAGTTTCATGACATCGAATAGGACATCTGCTTTTTGAAGTTAGGGTAGAGTTTTTACCACGCCTCAGTGAAAAAGATTTTGATGAGGGGGTCTATCAAAAGTTACTACTAGTCAAAAGGGAGTGGAAAATTGAGAAACAAATAAATCAATAGATTGATGGTACCCTTGAGAGTTCAATAGAAGTCTATCGTTCCAACCTCTTGTTCAACTCGGCAAAAAAAAGTTTTTGTTTGTTTACCTATCATTATGATTTCTGGTTTTTAAATGTAAAATATTTTATGTTATTTGTCAAACAACAATACTAGAAAATATTAGCATGGTGTAACTTAATACGTTATGGTTTTTTTAAAAATAATATTTACATGTTAAAAGTTCAATACAGTTAAAGTAAAAAATAAATTGATTGTTTAAAAACATAACGGTCTCTTCATTCTGGTGTTTCATGTTGAATGTACAGATGTTCGAGAGTGGTTTTATATTAGTGGTTTTATGTACATTACCTAAAAACAGTTGAACGGAAGTTAAAATTAACTAAAGTAACCGCGGAAATATTATGTGTAAGTGAGGAAGACAAGCTTCCTTCAGTTTTCGTACAGTAGAGCGTCAAAAATCCGAACCAACTGGGACCTTACGCATTTCAGATTATCGATTCATTTGGATTTTCGAAGAACCTTTTAATAACATGTATTGCCGTTACGCATAATACGAAAAGAAGGAGAGAAAATAAAAAAAATGTAGTGTGAACTTACGTTTTATTGACGTATGTATTATGGAAATAAAAGTGCACTTTTGTTAATGATTATTATACTCATAAGATTTGTGCACTGGTAAAACATAGCCTACACTGAATCACAAGCTAAAATATTAAAACTGTAGGTACTGAAAATCACAAGTAAACAACAAAGTTGGTTAATTTTACAGCATTTTAAAATTCAGTAGGAAAAGTTACTATTTGGTGCAATATTTTAAAATTGTCATGAATGATTTTGTTTTGTCCGTCCGTCACACTCAGTAATCAGAAACTACAAGAGATAGCAACAATTTACTCTTAGACGACAAAACTGCCCAACCGTTTACATTAATAATATTCCACAACCTCACACTACTCAAACACGCTATTTAGGCTTACACTTAGACAGATGTTGTGGCACTATAGAGCGAGAGGAAGAAGAAGAAGAATTGGGAGACCGAGGAAGCGATGGGAGGACCAACTGTAGGAACGCATCGATCGGAATGGACTCGAACTTTCCAATTAGGAGCAATAATTTATGTAAAGACGCAGGTTTCGATGATGAATTTTACTAAATTACAAAGTATACTTTTAAAATATACAATCTTTTAACAAATGACAATTTCAAAAGAAAGCAACAAAAGAAGAAAACAACTACCATTGCAACGGAACAGGCTGGGTAAAGCCTAAGCCGTATAGTTGATGATGATGATGATGACTTAGACAGAAAACTTACATGGAACGCACGTTATACACGCATGCCATAAACTCAAAACATACTTATATTAACTGAAACGCTTACTCGATAGACGTTCTAAATTAAACATGTCACATAAATTAATCTACAAGAGTTCTTAAGACCAATCTGGACATATGGAGTTAAACTTTGGGGATCTGCCAAACCTTCAAACACGAAAAGTATACAAACGATTCAAAAGAAAATTCTACGAACGATAACGCAATGCCCCTTTTATGTCACAAACTTAATGTTGCACAAAAATTTACAACTCACATACGCAAATATCGTCGCGAAAAAACTATACAAGACGATGCACGATATATTTGAATTACATGACAACCCTCTCATACAAAACATGTACACTAGGGCGATACCGGGTACTCAGCACAGATGTTTAAAGCGCCTCTGGCCAAGGGATCTTCTTAGAAAATTGTAGAACTGCAGTGATGACTACAAGCTCCAGAAAGTAATTAAAGTTGTGGAACTTTTAGCGTCATTAGAATTATTATATTGTAACAGGAACGAAGAGGAGACGAGATCGCGCACGAAGGTTCCAGAATTCTATTCATAGAGATAATTAGGGAATAATAAAAATAACAACACAATAGCAGCAATAAATGACAGTTTTAACCAAAAGGGTACGCCTATTATAAAAGGGTATTGTGTGTTATAAAAAGGGTATTTTTATGAAGTTGTTTATGAGGTTGTTTTCGTTTTCTATTTACAATAGTTGACTTGTTAACAATGGGATTTTTCTAGCATTCATTAATAAAGAGTTATTTTTGTACTTGAGTAGATTTCACTACTTTATTCTGGAACAATCTTTATGAATGAGTAGGTATAAAAAGAGACCCCCGAGTGCGGTCAGTCAGTATTCGTGTGATCTTTGCCGAGAGATTATTGGGGTGTGTATTTACAGGTTACACATCCGAGTATTGTAGTGATTCAAGATTGTTATACCGTCTCTTTGTTGTGTGTGTATTGTAAAGTTAATGTGTAGTTTTGTGAATTCAGTTTGTGTTGTATGTTAGTGTAATCTATAAAAGTGATTGTAAGTAGGCTAAGTAAGTTATTAAGTTATTTATTGTTTGTTATTTATTTTAAGTGAATTATTTAATCATTTATTGTATTTCTTAATTATAATTAGTTGAATTATTTATTTTGTGATCTTTTAGTGTAATAAATCTTTGTAATTGTAAACTTTAGTGTATTAGTTATTTAATAACCTAGATCCGGAAACGGACCTTAGCAAAAAGTGTCACAATATTATTGTAATAACATATACTAAATTTTCAATAAAAAGTGTCAAAAAAAGTTAGCAACAAATGGTTTCCGGATTCATAATCTACACGTAGCCTAAGTTGGGTTTTAAGTTCTGGTTCCGATCGGAAGTGCCCCAATCCCGGAAAACGAAAAAAACAAAGTTAGAAACTACAAGAGAGTAATCTACACACAAAGTTAGTGGGCTTGAATTGGGTTTTATTTATAAATAGGAAACTTTATGAAGGTGAATGGTTTCAATAGTTTTACAAAACAACGAAACCAATTTTTTTATAATTTACACATTAGAAAAACTTCTTATAACTGGCCGTACGATAATTCGATTGGTTGTATAACTTATTCGTTAATACGAGTATACCCTAATTACAATAGTTATTATAATTCAATACCAGACAATGTTCTAAACATTTATGTTGATTGTACTATTATATTTTATTTCAAAAATAAGAGAAGGCCTATGTTATGTTATAAAATAAGAAATTTGTAGCCTATTAAGAGAATAATAAAACCAATATTTATGTTCCGTAAAATATTTTGTGTATTTGTGTTGAATTTTATAAATTTTGTTTTATTTCTTAAGTGATTATGTAAATGTATATATTATAAGTAAGAGTAGTTATATAGCTGCACTTAAGTAAATTTACCATGGTAAATATGAATATGAAAAGGAAATACTAATATTTAAAAATGAGAGTAGCTCCATAAATTATTTGTTTTTGTTATAAAACAAGAATAGCCATTTGGTTTTATTTTTTCTTATGTTAATGTAATCCTTAGGTAGTTTAAGATCGTATAAAATTGTTTGTTAGTCTAAGAATAGTTACAATAAATAAATATAAAACAAATAAATTTTTGTTGATATTCTATCGCGCAATAACCCGTCCCTGTTTTTCAAATTCTTATGTAGTACAAAACGTACAGCTTTCCATTTACAAATCACAGTAAAACTGGGTGAAAAATTGATGTATACAACGTTTGACAGGTCTATGGAAGTAGACATTGATGGAGTATTCGCCTGCATATTTCATTATATACTTCCCACAATACATAAGTGTTGAACATATATTTGTATTGCCTACCGTTAGTACGGAAGGCGTAACACACAAAACAATGTTAATCTCTATGAGATTTTGTACTGTTTTTAGTGAGTTATTATAAAATGGATGTTATGAGCGTACAGTATAATTAATTATTATGACCTCTTTTAAAATATAAATACATCATCAAAGAATACACAAACAAGTACATTACTCTTTTAATTATGTAATGTTCCTAAATGTTTCGGAACTTATCAGCTGTTATTACAATAACATACAACATTGAACGTAATATGGTACAACTGTTGTACTCTGTCACTAACCCTATCGTTCAGTAAGTTGATTGGGCGATAGCGTACTTCTTTGTTTTTTTACTTTCTCTTGCCTATACCATTATACAGGAATGAAAGTCTTGTTTTCATGTCAATTTTTCGAAATTGAGTTTTCACCGGATCTACACGTTTTCAGACCCCCTGAACCCATAAAACATGTTTTTAACGATTGGCCTGTGTGTGTGTGTGTGTGTAAACAGAATATCTCAAGAACGAAAGATCATACGAACTTGAAACTTGAAACTTAAGTTAGATACCACTAGAGGACCCAATAGGAACATTTTCATCAAAATCGGTAAACCGGAAGTTGTAGTCTATTCAGGTCATTTTTCACTTCTTTCGATTTTCTCAAAAACGGTTCCTATGATTTTTTTTTTAAAAATCGCCTCATTTACTACTTTTTTAAGCTCTACAAGATAGAGTAGGCGCCATATCTGCTGAAATTCTTGGAAAGGTAGTTTTCTCGTAAACAAATTTTGTTTTTCAAGATTGCGCTTTAATACGCAAATCAGCTCTAAAATGTATATAAACTTGTACAGAATTTAAAATCCTACAACTTTTATTTCAAAAATTTTTTGCATAACGCTTAGTTTAGCGGTAATTATCGGTTTTTCTGGTTTTTTTCACGGAAATGTGTAAAAAAGCAATTTAGTATGCATTTTACTACAAAAGTGTATAATATAATCAAATTTGTAGGAAATTAAAAGATCTACACTTTTAATTTCGGGCATTTTTCTCTACAAAGCCTAGTTTAGCATGAAGAGTGATTTTTCTTATTTTTAAGCCAAAAAGAGTATGATTTTAATTTTGCGTCTTTTACTCATGATTAAAATAAGTTTATCTTTTTTGAGGTTATTTCTTTTGTTTATTTCTAACATTTTATTACTAATGTTAGGTTATATTATTAATTATTTGCTTTGGCAAGAGAAAGGTGTGAGTGTTTCACACCAGATTTTTTAATTTCTCTTGCCCACATGAATATATGAGAAGGAAAGTATTGTTTTCATGTCGATTTTTCGAAATTGAGTTTTCACCGGATCAACACGGTTGCAGACTCCCTGAAACCAAAAAAACATGTTTTTAGCTATTGGTGTGGTGTGTGACCCAAATATCTCAAGAACGGAACATCGTGAAAACTTGAAACTTGAAACTTAAGTTAGATACTACTACCGGACCCGACAAGATTACACCTCCTTTACATGTCATAGATAGGCTATTCCATACATTACTTCTGATTATTTCAAACATCCTCATTTGCACTTCATACATATCTCCCTCATCTCTTTTAATCAAGGAGTTGTTTATTGTTCTTAGATATTTTAACATATTGAAACATACACTAATTAGGGATTACGAAACATAACATCGGGTACATTTACAAGTTTTTAGCGAAATTTTCTAAAAAATTCTTTTGTATTTTTCAACGCACTCTCTCATCTTACAAAGTTTATGTAGTAGCTAAGAGCTAATAATAGTAAGATAGTGTATTATATTATACTAAAAAAATATCAGTAATTATTAATTATCAGTAATTAGTGATTAATTACAGTATTATCAAAGTTAACACTGCAAAAACGTATGACGTTATATTTACCCTGAGTAAACGAGTTTGTCCTCCTTTGTATCTTTATGACACTCAACTTAACACTTCTGAATCTATCCGTTATCTAGGTTTATATCTGGATAAGAGGCACACGTGAATAAAAAAAGAAAGGCACTCTAAGACAGGTTCAAACAATTGTACAGACTTCTTTGACGCAAATCCAAGTTACCAGCTACATCTAAATTAACCATTTACAGCTCCTGCCTTTGACAAAAATGGAGCTATGCCAGCCAACGTTAATGCTGTGCAAAACCATCGGTATTAGCAAAAATTCAGCGTTTTCAATCAAAGCTTTTACGGAGAATAGTTAACGCCCCCTGTTACGTAACCTATGAAACGCTACACTCAGACTTAAAAGTACCCTAGATAAATGACGTTTTATTAAAACTCTATTCAGAATTTAGGATGATACTCGTGAACCACCACAGCCCATTGATTTCAAATCTGGCTACGCAGACTCTCCCAAACAATCTAATAAGACTGGTATTTTCTGGTTTTTATGAAGGGTATGATTGGTTACGTAAAAAGGTGCGTTTGTTATTGCTCTAAGTGCCTTTTAGTGGTGTCTTTTACTGGAAATCGTCGATGGAGCCGGGATCTCATCGATTAACGTAGTGATCTAAATGTTGCACTTGCATAATCACGTCGGAGTTCTGTCACTGGACTGTGCTTCACTCAAGTTTTTTATCATGTTAATTTTTTCATATTTTGTGTTATCACATTCACTGATTGTGCCTAACAGACTGTGTATTTCTTGAATAATGAAAAAAAAGAAAAATAGTAATTGTTGATAAGTTTATAATAATTTGGCTATATGGTGCACCAATTTTTGTAGCCTGTCATAATACTGAATATTCTTCAAGGACACCAGTAAAAGGCACTTAGAGCAATAACAAACGCAACGTTTTACGTAACCAATCATACCCTTCATAAAGACCAGAAAATACCAACGGTTCGAGACGTTGCCAAAGCAACTTACAACTCATTACACACAAAGACAATTGACCACATAAATCCAAATGTCCAATCTCTTTCAACTAAAGATCTCCCTGTTAACAGACGACTGAAATGAAGGTGGAAAGGGATCTTCTCCGACCACCATAAAAATAACAAAAAAACCATTTCAATTTAACTTGTCATGCCTGTTCCATTTTATAAAAAAGAAAATCATCTCCAAAAAATCATCCATCATAGTTTATAAATCGTTATAATTAAAAATTGGCACCACATTCCTTGAAACATTTCACGCCGAAATCGGTCACTGGATCGATTCACATTCACGTCACATTCCGGCGGGAATGTGACAGTTTTAATTTAAAATTAAATTGAAGCCAAAAAAAATTGATATTTTTCAACAAATTCGAATTTTCAATAATTTTTTTCATATTAATACAATAGAAATAAGGTATAAAAACAAAACAATATTAAGTGAAAAAATTTTGTAAGAAACAGTCTTTTTTATTAGGTACAAAAATGTTATTGTGTTAGCAAAGTTACCAAATAAAATAATAGGCCATATACGTGTATAACTAATGACGCATTTTTACAATAAAATTTTGTACAGTATCTAATTTTTTTAAATATAATATAAAAGTAATAATATATCTAAAATTCTATTTATTAATATGTTAATTTATTTTTATAAAATTCAATTAACCTAATAAAATTTTATTTAGCTTTATTTTTTTGTAAAAAAAATTGTATAAAAGTTTAGTTAAAATAAATAATTTTACATAATATGATTCAACAAGATTAGTTTTTCGACTACAGATATATTTTTGTGTATTGTTATTATATTCTCACAATTCGAATGAGTTATACCTAAATAGATAACTGCAAATTATATTTTAAATAATCTATATCGACATTATTTTAAAATTTAAATCATTCTCTACAATTTTTCTGTTCAAGCTTGGTCTTATAAATCCTTCACTCTTTATAAGTTACAACTTAAAAGACTTATACATTTAAATACTAATAAACTTTGTTTTTCGTTTTAGAAACAATAAATTTTTTTTATATAAATTACAATTATTTCCTATAGTATTAAAATCAGTTCATAAAAATATCGAATACAAAATAAGAGTGAGTAGATTAGACTAAGAGAACAAAATATATTCATAACACTTAAAAAATGTTTTACAATCACTTTCCTAATTGAAAAATATAAATAAATTGAGCATAAACGAGCTTAGATTTTTGTAAGTTCACTTATTCTTGACGACTTTATTATTATTATTATTATTATTATTATTACTTCGTATTTGTCACTGCACTCCTATTTTGTAATAAATACCAAAAATGTCTAACTTATGCTTAATTTCTTCATTTAAGAGTGTCATTAATGATATGTAGAGATGGTAATTCTTCCCACTTCTTCCTTTCAGGTACAATAATATCAGCGTGGCAAACTGCTTTAAATTGTTCATCGATGTATCTTGGAAACAATCTGAAAAAAAACAAGAAAAATTAGACTATAATATTTTTTTTCATTTATTTTGCTAAAACTAAAGTGGTGAAAAACATTTTAATGTTAGATTGGTACCCGTGAGAACCGTGAAACGTACTAACGACGTAGGAGTTATCTTGAAGGAAATACCTGTCGTTATAACTTCCATGTTGACTCAGCACTATCTCTGGGCAATTACTTGCTTACTCCTTGGTTGTTAATATGACCCCAAATTAATCAAATTAATTAATTAATTAATTAAATTAAGATGTGGTGCTGAATAACATCCACAATTCCCAGGTGGTAGAAGTATGTTATCGTGGTTTTTCTTTTACACTGTTCAGTGTTCAGTACCGTTTCCAAAATCGTAGACAAAAAGGGATTTCAATGATTGAGAAGATTCAAGAGTTTACATGGACAGGTATAAAAATTAAATAAATAAGTGTTAATTTCTTTCTTTTGGCTTACATAAATAAATATAGGGAAAGAAAGTAGTATTGTTTTCATGCCGATTTTTCGAAATCGAGTTTTCACCGGAAATACACGTTTTTAAGCTCCCAGAACCCAAAAAACAAGTTTTTTGCGATTGGTTTATGTACCTGCAGATGAACAAAATATCTCACGAACTAAATATTTTACGAAGTTGAAAGTTGAAACTTAATTTAAGTACTCGTACTACAAGGGGAACCAATACAAACATTTTCATCAAAATCAGTCAATCGGAAGTAGTCGTTTATTCATACGATTTCTCTCTTCTTTCCCATGTTCTCAAAAACGGCTCCTACGATTTTCTTTTAAACCACCTCATTAACTACATTTTTTATGCTCTACAAGATAGGATAAGTACTATGTCTTCTGAAATTAGCCTTTTACTTTATTACTTACAAAGAAAATACAAATATAATCGCTTATTAAAGGTTTCTCTTGATATATATGACATACGCATTTTTTAAAAAAGGGAAAATGCACGTACCTGAACAATTGGATCATGTAATACATATTTTCTGGAATGCAGACAGAGAAATATTCATGTTTGATACCCTTAATTGTTTCCTCAACTACTTCATCAACGGTCAATTCCGGAAATCTGTAACATAAAATGAGAACATAAATAAAAAATGTAAGTTTACATAAATGGTTAGACTTTTTATTTTTGATATTATGACAAAGAGTTTGGCGGAACCATCCATTTGGCTTCCATACAGCCAAATGGGCCAAGTGGTATACAGCAATACAGCCAAGTGGTAAATTCAGATCGTCAAGAAAATAGAGCGACGTTTTTTTCTCAAGTATTTCCGTCGTAAAGCATAAGATTTTACAAGTTTCTCAATATTTTGTCGAATTGATTTTTTTCTGTAGATAAAACTTGAAATATTTTTTACGGAAGAAACTCATACAGACTGTGGTTATTGTAATTAATAATAACGTTATTTACTGGAGAAAAACCCACCGGGTTGGTATATAGGTAAGGTTATTGCAACAAGGCAGCTGTTTAACAGTTGATATTTCAAGACAAAGATTCCATGGTTCAAATACGAGCAATAGTAATTACTTTTATAGGGATTTGAATAATAGATCGTGGTTACCGGTGTATTTTGATGGTTGAGGTTCATTTAACCATACTCTTTCAGGAATGGTTGGCCTGAGTCTGTTCAAGACTACACCTCTTTTTCATGTCATAGATATTCTCATATAATTAAGTCAAAGGTTTGGTTATTATTTTTTAACCAACAGTTGTGAACAGATTTTGAGGTAAATACATTGGACATTAAATAAATTTTCAAAAAAGTAGAGAAAAAATTGTTGCCGTTTTCGTTTATTTATTCTAATTTCACTACTAAAATCTTCAAATTTTATTAAATTTACTTTTATCAGAATAAAATATCTGTTAAAAATACTTTTGCCCAACAAATAAAACTACATACCAGTAGAATAATATTTATCGTAAATGTTTACATGTAATTATAGATTTTATTATTTTTTGTATCACCTTGAATATACATGTTTTATGAAATTAATAATAAATACAGAAAATTTCTAAACAATTATGGATAATGATGTTATGCTTGTAATATAAAATTCAGCCTACGGCAAAAAGCTCTTTCAGGAAATCCCTAAGAAATTGTTTTGTAAGCACTGCGGAACTAACCGATATATTACGGTTGCTCGAAAATTTTCCCCCTCGCAGATTTTTAGTTTAGCTAATAAGATAGGCATATTTGTGAGTTATTGTTGGTAAAACCAAGAAACAAACAATAGATGATGATGCTACATAATAAATAATCGCATGATAATCTCAATGCGGGGAGATACAAAAGAAAATCGTAATTAAGTTACTCAATTTTATTAAGATTAAGTTGATGAAAGAGTACAAGAGTGGCCTGGATATTGAAACTAAATAAATGATCGTAGAGATCTGTTTTATTTAACTGTTGGATGGTCAGGACACAATATAAAAACCAACATTAACTGGCGCACAACTGGCGCAATATTGTAATTTACACCTTTGGTGTTAAATCAATTACTATTTAAGATTCTGAAATAGCGTTCTTACAAAAAATAATCGATTAATATTTAAAAATATGTTATAACTTAACTCAAGTTTGGTATCCATTTGTTTGCCATAATTAAAACAATAAATACAATGATATACGTATATAGCTGTCGTTTATATTTGAAATATAAATATTTAGCAAAGTTATGGTCTCATGCCGTAAATATTTAGGGAACAAACGAGTCCTTATGATGGTTGGCATCCAAAAATTGAAGTCTTAATATTTATATTTTTTTAAATAAATCGACAGTTAGTAACAATAAAAATAGTTAAGGACAATATTTAAACATAAAAAAGAAAATTTCTATAAATATTTTTTAACTGTTAGTATAGATAGATATTAAATTTCATTGTAAATAGAAAATGAAATGAAATTAATAAATTATCACATAAATAACTTTGATATATCGATATTAAATTATCTTCAGGAGTACTGCTACAATACTTTTAACATTAGATGTTACATCCTACAATGAAATTTTAGAAAATATATTTTAGAGAGAAATAGCATATCTTTTAGCACTAAGAAAAGCATCCTACATTCTATTGTTAAAAGATCCACCATCTGTTGCTCAGAAGTTTGAAATTACGATTTAGAAAAGCAGAATAACAGATTTAGAAATAAGGTTCTGGAGAAGTTGTCAGTTATCTGTGCTAGACCACGGGGGGTATAAAGATATTTTGAAGATAATGGAAAAAATTATTATTTGGCCAAATTAACTCAACTGGTACGATCATCTGCAAATATCAGAGGTTGCTTCAGAAGATTTGTCAATGAGATTCATTTAGACTATGGAGATGAAAATGTATTCAACAGAAATGCATTTTAAGTTGCGGAAAATGGCCCTGTACTGTAGAAAAACTGATTTAACATGACTAATAAGCTACTTGTTTCCAAAGTAGTCTTAAGTAAAATGAAATTGAAATAAGTATGTCTAATGCCAACCTGAGAATTAATTGGATTCCTTAAATTCACATGAGATAAAATTTACCTTGCAATATTAAGCAATATAATACCTATGCAATATTAAGGTAGAAATCGAATAATAGATTTTTATTCTCCGCTCTTTCATATTATACAAATAGCTAAGTTACAAATCTACCAAAAAATTTAATTTACAAAACTTTTTTGAGACTTAATTTAAACTAATTTAACTTTTCTAATTTGAACTTATAAGGTGCAGCTCTTTGAAACAGCAGCAGAGAGTAACTTAAAATCGATCTACGTTTTTCGGTCAAAATTCTCAAGACTTACTTCTGGCGCTCCTTTTTATGTAAACAATAAAACGCTCCACGATGATTTTAAAATTCGGACAGTAAAGGAGCTAACCGTGTCATTCTATAGTAATATATTTTGTACCCAACTGGATAACCATCCTGACCAACTAGCCCATGACCTAGGTACATGGAATTTCTCATGTCCTACAAGTAAAGCGAAAATGGAGCAAAGACCTCTTGGTCTGAATAACGAACAACAATCGTAGTTCTAAATGGAGAATGTACCATTGGGTACCTCTTCTCCTGAAAGTAAAATTCGACATTAAATATCATAAACGAAAATTGTGCACCTGATTTTACAGTAATTACCGAAATAAAAATTAAAGACAAACATTTTGAACATATTGATTATATCTACAAAAACTGTATTTTTCTAATAATATTCGTAAAATTAACAAACCTGATATGCCAGCTGTCAGTATAATCGTTACTAGTGTTGATAAAATATGGATGAACACATGTAACATGAATATTTTTTTCTCCTTCTTTTTTAAGTTCATCTCTGACACTTTCCATCAGTCCTGTAAATATAGAAAAAATAGTTATTTTTATTAAGTTTTTACAATCTAATTACCCACCTAATAGGTAAGAAATTCAACGGTGTTGAAATTTTTTTGTTTTTTATTATCAATCAGCAAAATTACAATCTGTTCTGTTATAAAGGAACAAGAACAAAACGTAACAAAGTTAACATAGAAAAGAAACATTTCCAACAATATAACACAATAATAATAATTTTTTACAGATAACATTTTTGTAATTTTTAAAATTAATTATGAATTGATTCAAAATTGAAATAAAAATATATACATAGATAATACATTTTGTTTAGATCAACAGTCGAAAGGCTGGTTTGAACCTCTAGAGGTTTAAATAAGTAAAACGAGGAGTGAGGAGGTCAACCTTAGACTTCCTCACTGAGTGCAAAAGTAGCCTATGCTTATAAACATGCCAGGCCCTCCGAAAAGCATCTACTCTGCACCCTGCAAATGACAACTTCACTTCATTCACCACAGGGTCTGGATGTACAGTGAGATTAATTACTTTCAGAGGAGATAAATGTGACTAGTGTATTTTACACCTGAACCTCTTCTGTTCTTAAATAGTTCAGTTATATAATTGGCTGACCGCGTGGTAAGAAATAAAACTATATTTTGTAGCCCTGGAATTAAAAAAATTGAGTGCAAATAATTTAACACTCCACCTGCCTGTAATGGGCGAATATATAGCCTACATCAAAATATTAAAAAAATCGTGTTAAAATTTGTTACTTAAGTCCAGCTCATTGTATCTATTAAGTTTTGTAAAAGTATAGTTACTGTTGTCCAGTAAGTTTTTCGCGAGATGATTCGGATCTCCTTTTAGTCTTTGTTCGTATTTTCTGCTTAATCGTGTAATTTCCTGTCTTACTGAGTTACGTCCTATGTCCTTATAAACATATTTGTTTCCTATGTACCATGGTATTGTAAGAGATGATCGTAAACATTTTGTTTAAAGAAGTTCTAAAATGTCAATATTGGTATTTTTTGTTGTCCCCCAGAGTTGTAACCCGTACGTCCACACCGGCTTGAATATTGTCTTGTATAGCGTCAGTTTTGATTCATTTGACAGTTGTGAGCGTCTCCCACTTAACCAAACATATTTCTCAATTTGAAGTCCAATTGTCTTCGTTTCGTCAAAATATGTTTCTTCCACGTCAGTCGGCGGTCCAGTTGAAGCCCTAAGTACGTCACATCTTCTGAATGTGGCAACACAATTTCATTACGTACTACTGGTGGGCACGTTCGTCTAAATTGACTGAACATTTTGATACATAAATTTTATACTTGTCACTATAGTCTGATGAAATTAAGACTTAGAATCAGTAGGTTAAGGAAATTGTTACAAGTTAAAAACATACTGTTACTGAGGTTAACCATGTGATTCATATGTATGTTGACAAGTCCATACTCAACATCTATAAATTTGTAAGTACGGTCATAGATACACACACACTTTAATACAATAAATTATTTTCTTTTACGTAAGACTAATATGGAGATTAAGGCTAATGAAGTCGGTGAAAGATAATAGGAGAAAATGAGTTATGAAAAAATTCAAGATCAGACCAAAATTCGAACCCGGGGCCCCTGGCATAGATACCAGTTTCGCTCACCACTATAACAACGGGTAAGCAATACTACGATAATCTCCTGATAAATCAGGTATTTATTTGAGTACAGAATTCTTCTCGGTTCCACCGAGATTTTGTTTTAAAACTCGTACTTTGGTTTTATTAAAAAAATTCATCAATGCTCTCATGATATTTATTTTCTGTAGAAAGAGCAGTTTTTTCTCTAAACATAATATGTTTAGGGTTAGCTCTCCAAAACCATGTATTTTTGGTACTTGAAACATTAAATAATAAATAAGTAACAATAAAAATTAATTACCTCTTAATCCCCATTTGCAGGCAACATATGCTGAGCTATAAGCTAATCCAGTAAAAGATGACATTGATGCAATGCCAACGATATGTCCTTCATTTTGTTTCCTCATATCAGGAAGAAAAGTACGAATCATCTGAAATAAAATTATCATTACATATTTATTTGTTTTATTATGTTGAAAATTTATTCAAAATAATTTTATATTCAGTAATTTTAAAAGGTATAAAATCACTCCGAATTGCATCCAAATTACTATGTATAAGAATTATTAAACATACTGGACTTTATTTTCATTTTGTGTGTAATAGATCAACCTTAATTTAAGTTTATAAAATTTATTTATTTATGATAATTACACGCACTGGAATTACTAATAGCCTACTCTATGGTTACTTACATATTGTTCAGTTCGATTTAATTAGAGGTTTTCCTAGATTGGTTCAGCTTTACAACAGCTGATATTAACTTAATTGTTCTTTTTTTGTTAAAGTATACACGTAAGTTTATTACAATGTCAGACATATAATCCCTTTGAAAGAATGCCTTTGTACTTATATTGTATCAGGAGTTCTTAAATTATCTTAACAAGAGTGTTCTTTAAAATTTAGAGGTCACATTTAATGTAATCAGTGTAGAATTTAGACATACATAACATTGTATAGTGTAAATGACAAACCTAGAATTACAATACACAAAATTTTAGTAGTATTTAATGTAAAAGTTATTTTTTGGTTTTTTTATGGTGACTATTTAAATTATTAAATGATAAACACAGACCAGGGTGGTGTGATATCTTAGCTTATGGCTTGACAGGCGACTAACTTGGAAGCATCATCTGCGTACGAAACGTTTAAAACTTAACCGAAGCTACCTTCTGCCCAATTAACCCTCGATCAAGATTAAACCTCCACTCCAAGATTTTAATATACAAATCCCTTTTAAAACCAATCTGGACTTACGGTATCCAGCTCTTTGGAATAGCGGCAGAGAGTAATTTTTAAAGTCGATCTAGGCCTTTCAATCAAAATTCTTAAGACTTGCTTCTAGTGCTCCTTTTTATGTAAGCAATAAAACCCTCCACGACGATTTTAAAATCCCGACAGTAAAGGAGTTAAAAGCGTCTTTGTATAATACATTTCACGAAAGACTAGATGACCGTCCAAACCAACTAGCCCGTGATCTAGCTAAAAGGAACTTCCCAACTGTGCGACGTCTAAACCGACAATGGAGTACAGACCTCTTGGTCGGAATAATGGACAATACCCGTAGTTTAGAACGGGGAATGTGCCACTGTGTACCTCTTCTCCTTGAAGTGAAATTCCCCACCGCCATTTAAATATCAAACACGGAAGTCATGCAGCTCAATGTATAGTACCGTAATAAAAAATAAAGACAAGAAAAGATGGTAAACAAAAAAAATTTCTTGTTAAAATAGATTTAAATGTACGTGTAGACTCGTATATTTGGCGATGTCTTTTTCTTTTCGGTCGCTGACACATAAAGGTTTGTTTATTCCTACTAGAAGGCTAAAAAACGTAAATAAGAGTTAGCTCCTTTTGTCTGTCAGTTAGTTGAATTCAGTCACTCAGTGTCAATCAGTGTGAATACATTGTATAAATTTTACATTAAGAAAATGTCTGCGCGGTGTACACGTAGTGTTTGTTTGTGGATATGAGTAAATGTTATATGTAACGTTATTGCTACTGTAAGTATTGTTGTTGTTTAGGACAACAGCCAAAAAGTTGGTTTGAACCTCTAGAGGTAAGTAAAAACGAGGAAAAAGGTGGTTTACTATTGCCTTCCTCACTGAGTTGAAAGAGTATACTTATCAGCATGTCAGGCTCTCGGAAAAGCACCCACTTTCTACCCTGAAAATGACACCTTCACTTCTTTCACCACAGGTTCCACAACTTCTTACTCTCTGTACAGTGAAATTAATTACTTTTAGAGGAGATAACTCTGACTAGTGTCTTTTACACCTCTACCTCTTCTGCTGTTAAATAGTTCTGTTATGTAATTGTTTGACTATGTGATAAGAAACAGAACTATTTTTTGTAGCCCTGGAACCAACACATCAGGTGTAATTAGGCCTAATTTAACACTCCACCTGTCCGTTATGGCCATATACTGTTAGTTAAGTCAGTTTAATCTTCATGTTTTTGTAATTGATTTAATATACGTAACTCGATTGTCAAGTGTTAGTAATCTAAGTTTAAAAAATAATTGTGCCAGTAAATAATTCTTATAAGTTTAAGGAAGTCCGTTTATTATTTATTACATCCAGATCCCGAATGAACCAATAAACTAATTAAATGATTGAAGATGCAAGGTGAAATTACTTACATAGAAATGGCTGAGTAAATTAACATTGATAACAGCATTGATTTGTCGATCGTCTACATCGCCATCTATTGCATGTCCCACAATTAATGATGCATTGTTAAGCAGGTAAGAAACTGTTCCCAAATCAGTTGTTACTTTCTTATGTAATTCTTTGATTTCTTCTATTCTTCCAACGTTTGTGCGGTATGCAAAAGCTGTACCTAATTCATCTTTTATTAATTTCACTGTTTCTTCAGCTCCGGGTAAGTCTATATCAACGCAAGCTACTTTACATCCTTCTCTTGATAATGCTAAAGCCAATCCACGTCCTAATCCTCGACCGGCTCCTGTTACCTGAAAAACAAAATTCATAAAATTAGGAAATGTGCATTACTTGTGTTATTGTAATAACTTATAAACAGGATGTAGATAAATTATAGAACCTAGAATAATATATTGTTGTAGATTCTTAACAAAAAAACTAATGGTAATTTTATAACAAATTTAACACAACGAAATATTATAGTGATTTTAATACTCCTAATATTTAGATCTAACCAGCAGTGCTTTTATACCGGATGTCCCACGGAATTTGAACCATTGGGAAATAGCATTGCTTTTCATTAGTTTGTTAATATTTTCTTTCCACGAATTAATGAAGACTTGAGTATTCTTCTAATGAGTCGGTGCTCTCAAAAGTTTCAAAGTAATATGAAATTAACAAGCTGTAAAAATATTTACTGGTTGTGCAAAGGTGCACATTGTAAATTAAAATTAATTGCAAAAATAACAATTTTGTTAAAAATATGTTCTCACCAATTGATTTTGTTGATTAAACAATTTCATTGGATTTACTTCACGCTAAATCTCTGTATGTTTAGAATGAACGAAACAAAAAAAGTTTGCAAGATGTACTTTATTACAAAATTCAGCTGTAGCTGATTGAAAGAAAAAGGGTAGTCAATATACGAGGGCAGTCCAGAAAGTCTGTCACGTTTTGCGTTGCAGCCGCTAGGGGCGGAGCTATCGCGGTCATTTTGGTGCCGCTGCGTTTCTCCGTTCAGTGGCTATCCAGCCGTGCTAGCGAGAGGTCTGTGTCGCTCTTCGTTGTTTTTCAACAACAATTTAAAATGTGTCCCGCAATTCAAAATCCCGCCAGTTGTGAAGTACGGTCGGTAATACGGTTTTTGTTGTCTACCGATTTCTTGGAACGTGGCACAACAATAACCTCTGCAAGGTATTGTGAAACATTAGAAAAGTTAAGAAGAGCGATCCAAAACAAGCGCAGAGGAAAGTTGACTGGAAAAATTCTCTTTTTGCATGACAACGCCCGACCACACACGGCAAATCGAACACGAGAAGTCCTGAATGCTTTCAAATGGGAGGTTTTCCCACATCCGCCATACAGTCCGGACCTTGCGCCCAGTGATTATCACTTGTTCCCGACAATGAAGACATGGCTTGCGACGCAGCGCTTTGACGACGACGCGGAGCTGCAGGAGGGTGTTACTAACTGGTTAAAATCACAGGCGGTAGAGTTTTATGACGCCGGCATTTCAAAATTAGTTCACCACTATGATAAGTGTCTTAATTTGTTCGGTGATTATGTAGAAAAATAGCATTTTAGTTGCACTTTCACATGTATATAATAAATATTTTTCTTGCACTTAGTTTTTTTATATCAAAACGTGACAGACTTTCTGGACTGCCCTCGTATTAAAATATATTATTTATTTTAACAGGACGGATCGGTTCGTTTATAAAAATATACCGAAATTAATGACCTTTTACTATATTTTTTAGCATTTTTAATAAATAAATAAATAATTTTCTAAAGTTTTATAACTAAGTTTGAAATAAATATTAATAAAGTTATATTTATATATAAATATAAAACCTGATCTACTAGAATATCTAAAAAAAGTAAACAAATCTATAAAATAAGGTTATTGAACTACATTTTACGATTATTTACATAATGTATTACTTAAATTAAGTAATTACATTACTTAAAAAATACTACAAAGAACAAGTCATTAAAATATATAATATTTATATAAAATTACAAAAAACTATGACTGGTGTAATATTTTATATATATTTACATTTGGTAATAAAGAGTTTATTTACTTTTAAAAATAAAAACCATTTAATATGTAGAAGTTAAGTTATTACTTAACGTAAAAAACTAGTCTAGTTTAAAACTGCACTGCTAGATATATTTTAACGTTTCATAGAGTATTTAACATTTAAATATCATCGAACATACGAAAAATCTAAAATCATAAATATATAAAAATACTTTTAATTTGTTACAAAAATCACGCTAATTTTTTTGTGAACCTTATGCACCAGCTGATTTAAACTAATTTATTCTAATTTATACAAACGTCCTTCAGAATTTTAAAAATATTATGGAATCATGATGACCTCATTCATTGAGTAAGTACATCAAGTTTTTTTGTAGCATTAATATACCATGAATATTAATTATTTTTTTCTAAAATTGGGAGTACGAAAAAATTGAGACTTATATTCTTATAATATCATATTTTGTACGTAATTTAATCATAAAAATAGTTATATAACATTTTGGTTTTTGTAAGATAGATTACTGTGCTGCCCATAACAGACAGATTGCACAGTATTTAAGAAAAGAAGAGGTAGAGGTGTAAAAGATACTAATCAGAGTTATTTCTTCGGAATGAAATGAATTTCATCATACACCCAGACCCTTTGGTAAATGAAGTGAAGGTGCCATTTGCAGGGTTGAAAGTACGTGCTTTTCAGAGGTTTTGACATGCTGATAAGCATACTCTTCAACTTAGTGAGGATGGCCATGGTAAACCACCCCATATTTAGTTTTACTTAGTAAAACCTCTAGAAATTCAAACCAGCCTTTCGGCTGAAGACCTAAACAACAATAGCTGATAGGCCTAACTGTGATCTACGGTAAAGTAGAGAGTACAAATTTTGACATTCTTTTGTCTAATGTAAGACCAAATACTTAACTGTTTCTGTCTGAAGTATTGGGGGATCGTCATAGTATATGGGTGGACAAATTTTCCGACCAAGTCTAAACGTAAGGTAGTGTGATTTTTGTTCATTCAATTTAATTTTCCGTAATTTACACCAGTGAGAAATTAAATTTAAACAATGTTGCAAAGTTAAGGTAACAGCGTTGTAATTAATATTCTTGGTCATAATAGCTGCATTGTACTCGTATTATCACTTTTGGTCGAATAATTAAAGTCAATGAATATAAAATTACTCAATGGGATGAAAACGATGCTAACTGAAGTTTTTAAGAAAAGAAACAAGCTCATGTTTACTGTTCATGGGGACCAATTCATTCGAACTCTTTTCACTACTAAACCTGTTATAACATCCGATTTCGAGCGGCCAGGCGAACTCACAACGTTCCGTATTTACCCTACACGAATCACCCGTTAAATGTAAGATTAATGTTTTTCAAGGTTATTTTTTCATTAATTGTACTTTATAATTAAGATTTAAAAGAATTGTTTTTATTATTCAGATAATAATAAGGAAAATTATAGGATAAATGCTTGGTCCAGGTGGTGACTGCATAATTATAGTAGGGGGAGAACAAATTTGCCAAAAAAAAAAAACTGTTCGACAGTTTTAAATAACTAGTTGCAGTCAATTTTATATTATAAAAATGAATAATACTGTTTATAATACTAGTATGTAGGCCTATAAATCATGCGTATTGTTTTGATATAATGTTATTTTCATTAATAATTTATTAATTTTTGTGTTTAACATAACCTGTTTGTTCTTTATTTTTCATTGTTTTATTTAAAAAAATAATGATCATGTGATTATAGTATTTGCGGTGGGAAAAATATAATGAATGAGCCTGACTGTCGCTTCTTGTTTTCGGCGTGGCAGCAGCGTTTAAGATTTTTATAATTTGTTTACAAATTATTAACATTTTACACAAATTATACATAGTGATATTTTAGTTCTGTTACCCAATTGTTAATATCCGGTAAGAAAGGGAAATGTTTTTATAAGTTTTTAATTATGTTTGTAATATAAGATTATACCGGGTGTCCATTAAGTCTGGAAACGGCTGAATTATAGAAAAGTGAGCATGACTAGGTGACCAGAATGACTTTAATTGCTAGTTGCACCAAAAAAACTATTCTGGGTGACATTTGAAATTTTTGTCCGCCATCTTGGATCCGCCATATTGGATTTAACTTTCTTAATTTAAATAGGACGATGGTCATATGATAAATGATTTCGAATTAAAATTTCAAAATAAATTCAATGGCGAAAACCGGAAATCGATATTTTTTTTCGTTTTTGAGATATTACCATTCAACTATCCAGATCGGGGCAGAACGGCCATTCCTCCCTCCTCCGTCTTTGAGTCTACATAGACAATTTAGGTAGGAAGTGAACGACTACACATAAGATTATTGAAAATAATAAGTTTTTTAATATCTCCACTCGTTCATAAATAGGAAATTATTGTCATTAAGAAATACGGAAAAACAATTTAACGGCTGATTTATTGCATTATGAAACTACAGTATTTAATTTGTTACCTTTTTTAATTTAATTTGTTAATATAATTTGTTGATTGTTGATAAATGAATGACTTTCAATTTTGTGGACTTTCACAACAACGGACATCGGTATCCCTCAAAATCAGTTCGTTAAATCGAGCATTGACGTACAAATAAACAATATTGTTTATAGGAATTAGAAAAATTAAAAGCGGATACCAATCAGAATCATCAATAAAAACATAATTGAGGAAAATACATTTTTTTATTATAGATTTATAGAAATGTAACCTGTTACCGGACGAATAAATAAGGTCAACTGGTAACTATATCATTGTTCTTTATAAACCAGAAGTATTAGATTCCCTTTTATAAAGACTTCTATACCGATAGACAGCCTTTATACTGATGACCTTCACAATAAATAGTTGCGATAAAGAACATGTGATTGCGCCTAGTTTAACAAGTATAAATTTTCTTCCACTGCTGCATTTAATATTAATAATTAAAACCACTTAAGAAATACTTAGAGTAGCTACCTATAAACACTGAAAACCATAATAGATATTGGTAATCGAACAAGTTTTTGTAATACTTCAATATAATAATAATGTATAGATTGTAATCCTACGAGAGCTCGCCAAATTTTCCTTTTTTTATCTTTTATTTTAAATATTTAACTGTACTACATAAAACAACCAAAAGATGAGAAAATATTGATATTAAATTACAAATAACAAGATCAGGGTATGATATAAAATTCAACATTCAGCAATGGTAAATTTGAACTAACAATGAACGTAAAATATACTAAAGTATGAAAAGAAAAACAATAAAAAGTTCATATTGTCACAGAAACGTTATTACCAATAGTAATAAAGTATATTTACAACAAAACAAAAATTAAATCTCATATTTCACATAATTTTATCTCTTAATTTAAAGATAAATGAAAAGATAAATTTTCCTTACAAACCAATCTGCGTCACGGTTTCGATTCCCGGCTAGAGTCTGGCATTTATTAAAATTTAATAAAATAAATAAATAAATTGATTTGAGATTTCTTAAATATAAAAAATTCACTGCAGTCGTCAAAAATTATCACGTTGCTTCAACTTTAAATAAACTACAAAAATTAAGCTTTAAATAAATATCAAAATTACTTTGTTAATCTTTGGGTAAAATATTCTGATGTAGTTTTCGTTTGTATTAGCAGTAATATTGCAAAACATTCGGATGTAAAACAAAAAAAAAAAAAAATGTATTTTTTACTTCCTCTTGCCCTGTATGAAATATTGGCAAGGAAAGTTATTTATTCATGTCGATTTTTCGTAATCGAGTTTTCACCTAAAATACAAGTTTTCAGGTCCCCTGAGCCCAATTACCCACTGGTATGTGTGCGCGCGCACGTGTATTTGTAAACAAATAACAGAAAAAAATCGTTTGAACTGTAAACTTGAAATTTTAATTAAGTAGTGTAAGGGAACCCAACACGAATATTTTCATCAAAATGGGTCATCCGGAAGTAGTAATCTTAGTAGGAAGTTTTTCTGTTATTTTAACATAAATTAAAAAATTCTAACTGTTCATGTATGAACAATAAGAGTAATTCAGCTAAATATTAAAAATTTATCAGCGGATAAGTTGCTAATCCACTGATTAGCAACTTAAATGCTAACAAAGAACGAACAACACGTACCGGAAGTACCAAAAAGTACCGGAAAAACTATTTCCTACTAGGTGCACCGTTTCACCTATTCATGCACTGTTTCCCTTTTTACGATTTTCTCTAAAACGGCTTCTACGATTGTCGTTGAAATTATGTTCTTCACACAGATATTTTGTATTCCGAAAGACAGCGTTAGTAACGTCTGCTGAAATGCGCGGAGGGACTGCGCTTCTGTGGTATTTGTTTAAAGATCGCGGCCTTAATATACATTGTAGGGTAAAAACGTATATAATTAAGTTATAGGAAATTATAAAACCTACAAATTTTATTTCAACTATTGTTTTCTACAAATCATTGTTTTCTACGCTTAGTTTAGCGTCAATTAGTAATTTTCAATATTTTTTTAACAAAATTAAAGTACAAGAGATAGTGATTTCCAATATCAACGTCATTTACTCAAGATTGAGATTATTATAAGGTCATAATTAAACGTAGGTAGGCTATATTTTTCATTAATTACATTGGAAAGAGAAAGTCATGTGAGTGTTTCACAGCAATTTTTTATAATGAAATCACAGACTGTTTAGTAGTTTTTGATGTATTATCGTGTCCGCAATAATTTAAAAGTGAAGAAAATAGTATTTTTGCGGAACAATTTTATAGTATTAAAAAAAATCAGTTTTCTTATACACGGAAAAAATGAATCACACCAAAAATAAGAAAAAATAAAATATAATTACTCCATGAGGAAAACTCGTTTTATTTACCAAGAAACTAAACGAAAAATTACTCAAAATTATGAATGAATAATTACATTTTGTTTGATTCTGACGTAGAAAGGACAACTAAAAATACAAAAAAGATTCATTAAAAATTAATAAAAGAATTGTGGTCAAATAAAAAAGTTAATCAGAAGGAAATTGGTTGTTAAATATTTAATCATTATAACCTGTATGAAATTCATGATTATTATCAAGGATGATTATGTGAAACATTGATTTTGGTACCTATTTAAAACTTCAGATTTACTTGATACTGCTATGATATAGTAAGAAATATAATTTTGACGTAGTCAAGGCAACCCCATACGTAAATAATTTGTTTATTCATGGTTGGGTTTGACCTCGCCAAGGTCATTTTGTAGTAAGCTTGAACTGTGATAAACGTAGGGCTGGTTCAAAATAATTTTAATTTCCTAAACGGAACTAAGGATAAAATTGACGTAAATTTTTTTACTAACTTCTTAATTTATTTACTGAAGTACATCATCGGGTTTAGCTGTATATTTTCTCCAATTAAAAAAAATTATTATTTAATATACTATTGGAGACAACATATAATATTAAAAAGACACATATAATATTAAAATATAATATTATTATTACACATATAACATTAAACATATAATATTGTGAAAAGTTGGCTACCTATTTAGATAATTGGCTTTTTTGTTACACCTTTTATTCAATCCTAATTTGTTTACAGTTGTTAAGATTTATCCAGAAGCCGTCAGAAGAATTTTATATTTTAATTATTATATCGAAAATCTCTGTCCTCAAAATCTCCGTAGCTCACTAATAAAAGGGAGCACGCTTGTTTTTGAGTCAGCCTCGATTTGCCTGTGGTTTAGTGAGCGAATTGCGAAGTGCGTAAAAGTGCTTTAGAGAAGGTCACCGTTATCGTGAATTATTGCCTAACGTTTAGTATCATTTGTAAGTAGTATTTAGTTTATTTATTGTAATTATTAATTCATTGTAATAATAATTGTGATTTACTTGTAGATTTAAGACACTTTAAGAATTGTAATATTTAGCTTGTAATAAATACTTGTAATTTTAAACTTTAAATAAAAATGTAAATAAATAAATGTAAATTATTTATTTTACCCAGATCCCAAAACGGACCTTAGAGATAAATGTCTCAATACTATATTATTCCGAAAAATGAATAAAATATAAAACAAAAAACAAAAAACATACTGCTCTGATTGGTTCAACAAATTTAAGAAACTATAAATTACATGATGAAATCATGGAACCTTAAATAACTTGAGGTATACGTTTAAAATCTGACTATTATGAATGAAAACTCTTCAGCACAATTCACGTATCAATTAACTAACCAACGTGATTAAATAGATAATTTCCATATTGATGTAGAACAACCACTAAATTAATAAAATTTTGAGACAACTAAACTCTAGATACTTTTATTAAGAATCTAAAATTAATCCAATTTGAAATAAAACATGATTTTATTAGAGGAATATTCTTTGAATTCTATAGAATAGTTAATTAAACAAAAAATACTAATAGATTGAAAAAAAAACACAAAAGTAGAAATACCTTTTAAATTAAATGAAGGGTCGGTATTATCATCTAACAATATGTATTATGTATGATTAAATTTCTATCGTATGATCAAATTCTGAAAATTCTTTTGAACATAGAGACTAACAACACACAACCAAACCCAATGCAATTATATTTGTGTAATATTGGTTACGCAGAGGTCGTATAAATTATTTAAAATTGAATTATATTTCCTAACTACATTATAAGCTTGTTTGTTATAACATATTTACTATTTTGGTCGCTCTTTGACAATGGGTTCATACCGATTGCGTACTGACCGCTTCTCATATTGAATTAACTGACAGGATAAAATGCGGGAAACCATGTTGTGTGTGCGGATGAGGGTGTACGTATTATTATTTTTTATCAAAGTGGTTTATACATTTTTTCGGTTTATCAATATGATTTTATTTATTTAATTTTCAATGCGTTGTATTTTTAAATTGGAAATATAATAAAAATGTAATTATTTCGGTTTAGATTGATTAAAATATGTATTTTATAACTTTTATCAAATAATCCAGAACTGTATCATACGCTAATAATTTTTTTTTAGTATCTTCATAGTATGAAACTTTTTGTTATTTAATTTCGTTTGTTGTGTTTTAAAGGTTAATTACAAATGAATTTTTGACATAAATATTTTGCCAATAAAACGAGGTGTAGATTAGTTAACGAACTGCCATTCTCATTAGATCGAGGAATATGTTTATCAGTAAGTAAGTATTTAATTATCTGAATATGAGACTCTACAGTTATTCGTACGTTCTCCAAAAACTTAATCTCTTTGCTAATAAAGAAACGATTCCAGAACTTTCATCTGATCATTTTTCCATTCTATTGACCCTCAGTGATTACCCTGATTGTATCGAACCACCACCATCCTTGACTCGAGGTATAGTCGACTGGCATAACTTTCGTTATGAAGTAAATAGTAACTTATATCTTAGTGTGCCGTTGAAAAATGCTAATGAAGTAGAATCTGGTGTTGAACACTTTGTCGGTGTAATACAACAAGCTGCATGGAACTCGCGTACAAGAACATTCACTCCTACCCCTCTATTCTCTTTTTCACGTTCAGAATGCAGGCTCTTATAAGAACCCGCTGTGTTATCAGGCGTACGGAAAACATTAGAGTTTCGCTTAGCTCATTTTTAATCAAAAAATTCTGAAAAGTAACTTTCGCTTCCTAATGAATTGTATTTTATTATGCTGTAAATGTTATTATTATACTCTGGTATTTAGGTAAGAGACCGTAAGTACGTTTAAGAGAAAGGGTTATGACGTCTCTCTCTTTGTCACCCTCACTGTCGGGCCAGGAGAGTTTTATTACCATTTTTAGAAGTTTTCGAGATACTAATGACTGTTATTCAAAGAAGATTTAAACAATAATTGTTCTTTACTTTAAAATAACTTAAAATTCAATAAAATTGATAAACATTACTGTCATAATTGTCGGTACCTGATCTTTAAAACGATACAAATATTAAGTATATTTTCGTATTACGTAATTCGATAGGACTTTGTAAATGAGAACGTGTTGTAGCACGGAGTCGATATTTTTAATTAGTGTAGTAGCGCTCAAACTTCCATATGAAATGCATTGCTTATGACTTTTTATACTGCATTCTGAACGTGAAATCAATTATACCAACGTACCCATCTTACATTAGAGTACTAATAAAAAAGAACAGAAATGCTAGAAAATTATGGCAGGTTTCTAGAAGGTCTTCCCTTAGAAGAATCTTTAACATGCTTAATAACAATTTAAAATCCGCAACACAGGATCATAAGAAATTTTACTTTGAAAATTACGTAGCTTCTTTAAACCGGCAAGACAAATCCTTCTGGTTTGATACCAGGAGACTGTTAAAGTACCACACAGTTTCCTTCCACTTCGAGCACATGACGGTACATGGGCGTCCAGTGTTCGCGAAAAAGCAACATTGTCCGCTAACTATCTGTCACAAGTGTTCAAACCTAGATATTTTTGACGCGCAACACAATTAGTTGGTTATAGATCAGATAGCTGAGGTATTGCCACTTCAATTGCCACCCAAATTGTTCACCCCTGCTGAAGTTAAACAACGAATTCTGAATTTACGAAATATTGAATCAAAGTTTAGACTATTAAAAAAGTATACAATTATGTAACTATATCTATAAATATAATTATAATAAATTATTTTTTCCATACGGAGCAGAATAAACAGAAGTTTTGATTTTGATACATTTAAAATAAAAATATAACAATTTAACAAAACTTTTCTCAATTTGTTTTTATTTCAAATTGCATATTTATGGGATATGATGGTTTTATTATGGACTACCCTGTATCGTATTAGAATGTTATTATTGCAGAAAGAGAATACAGCACAGGAATAAGTTAAAAAAACAAATAAATTTTCATCCGAATTGTTTTCGATCTATACTAAGTACTTTTGTATATTTTAAAACCACATACGTTTTGAAATTTGTTCAATGCAGTTTGAATTTAAATAAATTGGGTGAATTCATTATAATACATTTGATTTGACCGTAACGTATATTCAGCCGATAAATTTATTTAAATTAATCTCTTATATCGTTGTTGGAATTTCTATGATAATCCCTATTTATTTCAACTATTTAATTCGAATCACTATTTATTCCAGGATATAAAATAACATCTTTTTAAGTCTATGCACATTTTTAATCAGAATTTTTTTCGATATTTTTTACTGAAATCAATTTTCTGACAAACTGAAAAACCTAATTACATTGATGGTTAAGTTTGAGATTCAGAAATATTCTGATAATAATTTTTGGTCAAAGGTGATGGTTGTGGTTATTATAGAGAATTTGTAAGAATAATTAAATGGACTTGACCATGATAAATAAGTTTCCGATATACTTTTATTGGCAATAAATATAAGTTAATAGTAACCTTTCATATAAAAAAATGAGGTTTCCGAGGTAATCGCTTAAATACCAGTTTAACTGCTATGAAATTGCTCTAAACAAAATGAATTAAATATTCTAACTTCAACGAAATGGATTTTAAAATTGGGTGTAATAAAATTCTATTTAATTTATATTTTATAAGATATATTTATAATAAAAAAGTATGAATGATATAATAACATGGATTTAAATAATCTTTTATTAGCAAGGTAATATTAAAATCGCTACAGGCCCCATATAATTTTCTTAAAACCTAAAAAAATTCTTATCCATAAATTAAAAAGACAAAACTGAAATATCCGGTTCATAAAATTATGGGAAGTGTAGTTAAATTTTTTTTCAAGATCTACCGGTTAAAATGGTAAAAGCCAGATAAAAATTCCTTACATCAAAGTGTTACAGTCAAATATAGGTATTCTTAGAGAAAATGTACAATTCGAAGCCTATAATCTTTTTATAATTACAATTAATAACCAAATTTGCAAAGAAACTGGCCTGGTTTGGACCAGTTAAAATAACCCACTAACCAAAATTGTAATGACTCACATAATTTGAAAATAAAGGACATTAAGACTTCTACCAAATGATAAACATTTATACGAGTTCACTTTAGATATTTTAGTTTACTTATTTCCAAAATTTTTGTTAATTTAAAGAAGAAGTTGTTTTATGGAAAAGTTTTGTAGTTATAAGAAATTTATTTTACTAGAAATCTAAATTGTTGACCCAAAATACTATTAATTTATACAACAAAACCTAAACCTACGTGAACATGTTGGACATAGCTCTGGGGTACAACAAGTCACAGTGACATTGAAATAATTCAAAGGTTTCAGGCAAAAATACTTCGAAACAACAAAGATTTATTTGGTACTTAACCAACACTATAATACAGTAATAGTAAAAATTACAGGAGACAAGTAAAGGCCACTCCAAGACAGCTTTTATTAAGTTTAGATTAATATTAGTTTTGCTTTATAATATTACTAATTTTAGACTAATATCACATATTCTTATAAATTCTTCTTTCTTCGGACATATACAAACATTTTAATTTATTTTAATATTCAATTGATTTTTGTCATTATTAAGAGCTAACAATCGACACACATCATAAACAACGCTTATTTCATCATTCATCATTTGTCAATTTCACTATTTAAATCAACACAAGTAATAAAACACCCGGACGTAAAAAAAAAATTAATAAAACGGATAAAAATACAAAACAATACACATGATTCTAACTTGGTAAGAAACGACTGATATCTTCAACAAATGTAATTGTATTTGTACAAAAATTATATTCTGAAACCAGTTATTAAAATTGTTGAAAAAACTCGACCCAGATTTACTTGTGTTTAAGTAAAAATTGTTTTAACTCTTATTAATTTTCTGAAGTAGTCATACAACAAAACACATATAAAGGTACATTAGACTTGTCATTAAAAAGCAAAGGTACTTGTTTCGTACGTTAACCTTTTCTATGCGGATATTATACTACAAATTAGTTTTGTATTGTAATTTTTAGTAAAAATTTTATTTATTAATTTTAAGTTAGTTGACTGAATAGCTATAAAATCGACTAAACTGGAAAAAATAATTTAAAATAATAGCTACTTATAAATTATGTTTTGAATAACATAAATGATGTAGTCTTGAATCGACTTAGTAATCATATTTTGTGTTTTTTTTTTGTTTATCTTTTTTCGGTTTTACGTCCGACTGTTTCACAATCATTTTGTATAGCTGCTGCGTATTAATTTGTAGGTATGGAATTCTGCGTTGTTCGCTCGTAGGCACTGCACTAATGTCCTGTAATCATCAGGTTGTGATGTTATAAATGTGATGTATACTCCATCCCATGGAACCGTGCAACACGTCAAAATATAAATGTATTAAAATTGTGGTTAAATTTAGTGCGATCCATTCGAGTTACAAAAATGTTCTTTGCTTATCAGATGAAACTTGCTGTATAGTACTTTAATTGAAATATATAATAAATACAATACGACAGTACCAGTAGAAAAAATTCATACGGTAGGCCAGTTATAAAACATCCGGTCTGTCGCCGGTTGTTTTGAACGTCCACCATCGGCACATGGCTACCGGACTCCAACGAAGGCTCATCGTCGACCCCGTAAGAGCGAAGATGATGCGTCCGCTCTCTGGGCCAACAGCGTGGGCCGTCGACCGCTGCCGCGAACGATGCCCTCAGCGGTCCCTCGACCGAGCCTTACGCCCACCGGATCCGACGAAGCAGCCATCGACGCCCTACTGCGAGGGAAGAAGATGACGTCTCCGCTGGACGACGACACGCCGTGTCGCCCAGCAAAAATTAAAGGCCAGGGCCACCAAAAATTAAAGGTTTTAACTCGCCAATTAATGTCGCAATCCGGTGACACTTTTTATTAAAAATCTAATTTTTAATGTAAAAAAATCATTAAGAATACTATGTTACTTTGATGTGTAAAATAAGTCATTAAGGACCGATATGACTTGCTTTTGTATTGTTAACCTGACAATGGTGAAATTGTATAAATAATTCTGCAACGTATGTTTATGAATACGACACGTGTATTAACTCTATTTACCAAAGGCATATTCCTGTCAGGTGTTTGTTTACAGCTATTTTACTACAAAACAGACGTTGCTACCTATGTACATATGTTATGTTAATATTCTATTACATTTTGTTATGTTGCAATACAAAACATAATTTTGTACGTTGTTTCTAAAATATAGCGATATACATAATTGTGTTTTGTCAAACCAGTTATAATAACTGATCTTGTTTGAATGTTTTGTGTCTTTGTATTTTGTTACAAATTGTCACCTAATTAGGTTATTTATTTTTTTGCATTTATTATTGTTTAATGTATCCATTTATTTCTTATTGGTGGGATTTTTTTTAAGTTGTTACCTATCATTTTCCTTTCTCCGTCCGTCTGTCACACTCAGATATCAGAAACTACAAGATAAAGCAAAAAATGGTTTACAGATTCGGAATCTACACAAAAAGTTAGTAAACCTAAATTGGATTTGAAGTTCCGGTTTTGACCAGAATTGACCCAAAAACCGGAAGTCAAAATTCAAAGTCAGAATTTGGCAACAAAAATAGTTCATTCGATTCCTCTTAAAGAGTAGATACTTATACCACTTATGGTTTTTGCCATTGGCCAAAGGTAAGCCTTTTTAAAAATTGCCGCCAGCCATGAGACGCGTTATCTCATGAAAGAGATTTTTAATAATATTAGTAAATTTTGAATGAATCTTCAATGACCAAATCCGGATGTTTTGTTTTCAAATAGTCTACTATTAGAATTTAATTAAATTGTAGTTGTCATTGAAGATTTACTTGTTTCTACAAAAATGTAGGATATTTTTATGAGTCTACAGTTAACATAAGTAAAGTTATTTTTATTACTTTTGTTAAAAATTAAAAAAACACAAAATAGTTTTGACCCTATAAATTTAATTAATTGTTTTGTGGTTTGATAGAAACACGTTTTTATTCGTTAAAAAATACTTACTTAATGGACGTTTATATTAATATGTCATAGTGTTGTTTAGGTCAACAGCCGAAGGGTGGTTTGAACCTGTAGAGGTTTTACTAAGTAAAGCGAGGAGTGAGGTGGTTTACCATTGCCTTCCTCACTGAGTGGAAAAGTACGCTTATCAGCATGCCGGGCCCTCTGAAAAGCACATATTTTCCACTCTGTAAATGACACCTTCACTTCATTCACCACAGGGTCTGGCTGTACAATGAAATTCATAACTTTCAGAGAAGATAACTCTGATTAGTGTCTTTTACACCTCTACCTCTTCTGTTCTTAAATGATTCAGTCATTTAATTGACTGAACATGTGATAAGAAACAGAACTATTTATTTTAGCCCTGCAACGAACAGATCGAGTGTAAATAATTTGACACTCCACCTGTCTGCTCTGGGCAGAATATGTCATATATAATTAATAATATTAATAATAATATTAATATATTTTATTTTTATTACATAAGTAAATGTTATATACAGAGCATTTAAAAATAATTACCGAAATTACAATTTGAACTTTACTTCATGTACTAATAAAAAACATACTGCATTTATTATGATATTCATTATTAAAATTAATTAATTTTTAAATAATTTAATTAATTAATTATTAATATTACTCTGATAATTTTTGAATATTATTATTAACAAAGTTACGTGTCATAATTGCTGAAGATATTAATGAATACTACATAATTAATGAAGAAAATTTACAATAGACCCCGTTCGAACAAAGAGATGTGCACAAAAACTGAAAATATAACCCATGTAATGAGGAAAAGGAGATTTGTATTTTCCGGATATCTGGCAGAATAAACGATAGCAGATTGACAAAAAACATTTTCGATAGAATAATAAACCTGAAAACCAAACCAGCATGTTTCACAATAACATTGAATGACTTTAAATATGCAAAAATCGACAGAGAAAATACATAATGGGAAAATGTTTATAAAAAAAATCCAGAGAGATGGTCTACAGAGGAAAAGTATGAAAAGAAGAAAAGAAGAGATGTGAACCCCCACGACAACTTAAGAAGGAAAAATCCAAAAGAATGAAGATACTTCAGAAGAAAAGGAAACGTGAGTAAAACATGAAGAAGTATTTAAAATATCGATTTAGCGTACTCTCTCTAAGGCTATTCCTCGAAATTATAAGTAATTAAAATGATAGAAAATATCAAAATAAAACATAAAACTTTTATTTCACGTTTTATATATTCTTCTTTCAACTGAAACGCTTAATCGATAGACGTTCTAAATTAAACATATCACATAAATTAAAAACCTACGCGACAGTCATAAGACCAATCTGGACATATGGAGTTCAACTTTGGAGATCTGCTAAACCTTCACACACGAAAGGTACGCAAGCGATTCAAAACGAAATTCTATGAGCGATAACGTAATGTCCGTTTTATGTTACAAACTCAATGTTCCACAAAGACTTATATATCCCGTACGGAATTGATGTCGCAAAACAACTATGCAGATATCAGAAACTACAAGATAAAGCAACAAATGGTTTACAGATTCGGAATCTACACAAAAACTCTCTATATGTATGGTGACGATGTATGACAAATTTGAATTACATGACAACCCTCTCATACAAAACATGTACACTAGGGCGATACCGGGTAGGTACTCAGCACATACGTTCAAAACGCCTCTGACCAAGGGATCTTCTTGGCTAATTGTAGGACTGTGATGATGGCTGCTAGTGGTAGTTGATGGCGGCAAGTAAATCAAGTTTCGGAAACTTAGTTTCATATTTAGAAATTGTCATAATATTATAATAACAGATACAAAATTTTCAATTAAAAATGTAAAAAAAACGCTCATTTAGCGTCATTCACATTTTATTAAATTAAATATAATTTTAATTATAAGTAGATATAATTTTTTTCATTATTTACATTGACAATAAAACGTCATATTAGTGCTTCGCACCAGATTTTTTTTTAGGTAAAATTTTCAACAAAAACTTTTGTTCTATACTACGTATCAAATATTATATTTTACAACTTAATTAACATAAGGAAATATGTTGTATTGCTTATGCAAATTATATTTGCTCTTTTTATATTTGTGAAATGGAAGAATGGTGCAATAGTTATAGTTTGGTGTCTGATGTATATGATATATATTTATATTTTACGATTTGTGCCATAAGTCAAGTTTTATGAAGCGTTTAAATCATATTTTGCATTCTCTACGTTATTTATAAAGGCGAGTAAGCATTAATTTATTTTAGTATGTGCTACACGAATATTTAGATGAACAAATAATTTTTTATTATTTTTATAGCAGTAAAATTTATATATTCTTTCAACAATTTATCTTTAATATATTCTAATATTGTTTTTATTGCGTATGATTAATTTTTTAAGTAGACTTCATATTGTTTTACGATGAAAAATTATTTCAAGTAAGGTGTTAAATTAGAAATACACTTGTTATTCTCGTATATACGTAAAATTGGCTGTAACGATGTATTTATATTAAATATAAAATGAACATATAATCAAATTTTCTGGCCTCATTGGGAAATATTTTTTTAGCCTGTATAAGTTATTTTAAACTATTGTATCGTTTTTAATTAAGTAAAAAGAAAATATTTTATACGTTTGCTCAGAAACAATTCTAAAGTTATAAGAATTTCACTCAAGCCGATATTTCCCTGAGAAAGTAAGGTTAATTGAACCCAAACCATCAAAGTACACCGGTAATCGCTCTCTAAAATTCAAATTGTTATATTGTTTAGCCCGACTAGATCCTCTAGAAGCTTTACTAAGTAAAACAAGGATTGCGGAAGTTTACCGTGTCTTCCTCACTGAGTGGAATACAATGCTCATCAGCATGCCAGGGCCCTCCGAACAGCATCAAATTTTCACCTAGCAAATGACGCCTTCATTTCGTTTACCACAGGGTCTGACTTATAATAAAATTTATTCTCAGAGGAAATAACTCTGATTAGTGTCTTTTACACCTCTACATCTTCTGTTTTTAAATGACTGTTAAATGACCTTCTTAAGTCATATAGTTACTTGAGTCGCGAGTTTGCTTTTATTTGCAACAAGAAGTAAAGGGATAAAGCATCACTGCGCATGCGATACTGCTTTAATTTCAGTACAACAAGCACAACAACTTATACTATACCAGAGCTTTTACAGTATATCGCGGGCTTTTGTACGTTAACTGTACGGATATAACTGTTTGTTACCGTTAACAGAAATGTTAGTTTCTACAACGTGATCAGACTATTCACAGTGCTAAACGAAATCTAATATGCAGTGTAATAAAATGCTGTGAAGTTAAAGCTAAACAAAACTACCTTTCCCCTGCCTCTTAACAAAAGCCATGAGCGAGTGGGTAACTACTGTGATGTTTCTCTTTCCACTATTCGGAAAATAAAAAAGGAAATTAAAGACGTGAAGAAGCTATTCTTCAACAGTCTTTTTTGACACTTGGTAAAATAAGAAAACGGTTAGGTGATACTAGAGAAACTAATAGTGAAGACGCTGGTGACAGTGTTAATAAAGAACGCGATTCATTCGTAGAAAATTTTGTTCCAATGGAATAAGGTAGCTGGTATTTACAGTAAATCAAACATTTCTAGTCATGTAATTAAGCTACAGGAAATATTACAGGTCACATTTATTTCTTATAAGGTTTCTGAAGAAAACATTTTCTCGGAATAAACCACAGCTTACAAAATGGATGTAGAAACTGCACGGTAGTGAAATGTACGAGTAGTGTCTCTTTGTTGAGTTTGGCAGCACTGTCAAATTTTCACTTCCCTTCCCCACAGCCCATCCACATGGAAAAGGCAATCACGTGACTTCAGTATCTATACAATTGGCTGACCATGAGATAAGAAACAGAACTATTTTTTGTAACCCTGGAACGAGCAGAGTACAAATAATTTAATACTCCACTTCCCTGTTATGGGGGGATTTAAATCCTTATAAAAGTTAACCTTTAACATTCAATAACAGGATTTGAACCACGGAACCTTCGTCTCCGCACATCAGCTGTCAAACAGCTGATTTGCGGCGACGAAATTACCACTAGACCAACCCGGTGGACATTTAAACAATTATTGTAGTAATTGAAACATTGCTTATGTTGGAAAATGAAATGTCTTATTACAAAACTTTTCCAAACAAAATTACTGAATAACTTACAAAAAAATAACTAAAATTAATAATAATAATAATAAAAATAATAATAATAATAATAATAATAATAATAATAATAATAATAATACGTAAGTAAAAATTATAATAACAGTGTTCTAAAACTCGGAAGACGAATCCTAAGAACCTGCACAGGAAAGAAAAACAAAGTAGATGGGCAGTGGAAAATTCTAACAAACAAACAAGTCTATAAAGAAAACGAACGCATAACAGATACAATAAGGAAGAAAAGGATATCTTTTCTTGGACATCTTATCAGAACACCTAAAGACAGAATTTTGAACAAGATGATTAGAAAACTCTTTCTAATGGTAACATCAGGAGCATAGATCCGAAATGTCGAAGAAGACATGATCGAACTCTGATTAACTTTCGATGATTTAGAAAACAAAACAAAATTATTAAAAATCTTAAGAAATAAGGAAAGTAGATTCGAAACAAAATCAGATGGCAGAACAAGCCCAAGCAGGAAGAAACCGGTCGTTTCAGAGGAAGTTGGGCAAGCAAGATCAGGCCGAATGAAGGGATACTGGCAAAACATCAAGCTAAAGAATATGAAAAGAAAGAAGCTTTCTAAATTTGACTAAAGTGATCTATTGTGGTCATAAAAGACAAAAAAAAAATAATAACAAACGTACGATTTATTTCAGTATCAAACCGATTTACTGATAGCTAAAGAATAAAGAAACATCTTTATAATGAAAACAGAAAATATTCTGAACGAATTTAAAGTGAAATAACAGTGTGTAAAACCAATTTGTATATCTGACAGTTAGAGAAATAAATAAAATTAAGTTTTGAATGAGTTATAACGCGTATAAATGAAGAGATGATTTATCTTTGTAACTATTTCATAACACTATGAGAAAAATGTTATAATTTAGTTGAATCATTAGGATGTTTGTATAAATAATAATGTATACAGGTAACATAAATTTCATAAATGAGTGTCGTGTAAACTGAAATGTAAGAACTCAGCAACTTTCAGTGAGTTAAGTAGGCCTAGGTCACACCATACGTATAAAAGGTGATCAGCTTTAGAGGTCAAGTTACATTTTTATACAACATTATAATGAAAATGAAACTTTATAAGTCGGCACTCAAGTTTTTTCTAATTATATAATACATTTTACTTTTATTCTATTTATTGTATTTTTTTGTAAATTAATCATAATTAATTTTCTACAATAAAACCATTTTTTTTATTAAATTTTATTGATATACTAAAATCTGTTAATTTATTTTTACTTTTGTTTTTTTACGTCTATCCTTAAATTTCTCCGCTTCCTCATTCTACAACCCATCATCTCTTGTTTTCCCAGTCACCATTCCTGAGATTCCGTATTACCGTTTTGAATTCCCTGTATCCGTTTTTATACTCTTGATGTACTAATATGAAACAGAACTTTTTTTTGTAGCCCTGGAATTAGCAGATCGGGTGAAAATAATAATTTAACACTCAACCTAAGCTGGTTAATGCAAAATTCTGACTATTATGTTATCTTAAAAACCGGTCCGTTGCCTTACATCTGCATTTCTCACATGCTTAACAGTGGCAATCTTTGTAACCAGTATATCTTTAAGGTATCCTACCTTTTGCATACTGGAACAATGTGCAGTTAATGGCTCTAATAAACATATTGCCGCTAACTTAATTTTACTTAGTAAGTATTTTACTAAATCAGAGTATTTATTTTTAACGATTAGAAAATTTTTTAAGTGTTTTCAATATTTAATTTACGTATTGGAGCAAAAGTTCAAAAATTGATCGTCCCTTAATACGATCTTTTGGAAAGAAACTTTACTTAGTCACAGTACCTTTATAGCAAAAATGTTTGTATAATAGAAATTTTTTTAATGTGATTTAAATCTATCATACATCATTTTGTGCAGTTATTTCGCAACGTCATTTATGTATATTTTTATGATTAAAAATATATAATACACAATGATTTGTGTAGGCCTACCTTCACGCAAAACGTTCACGCAACAATCCATGTTATAAAATTTAAATTCGATTGTTCTGTGTTAAGGTTAAGTTAGTAGTGTTCTCAAAGTGTTAATGTAATAAAAAAAGAAAATTGTAATAAGAATGAAATCTTTAAAAAATCGATTTTCACACGTTTTGGTGAGAAAAACAGAAAATCGCTAATTACAAATAAACTAAGCGTTATAAAAAAAATGTTGGGAATAAAAGTTATGGGATTTTAAAGTATCTATAACTTTTATTATCTACATTTTTGCGCTGAAATGCATATAAAAGCCGCAATCTTAAAAAAACAATTTTTTTTACGCGAAAACAGTCTCCCGAAGAATTTCAGCAGACATGGCGCCTACTCTATCTTGTAGAGCATAAAAAATGTAGTAGTAAATAAGGCGATTTAAAAAAAATCATAGGAGCAGTTTTTGAGAAAATCGTAAAAAGTTAAAAATGACACGAATAAACTACTACTTCCGATTGACCGATTTTGATGAAAATGTTCGTGTCGGGTTCTCTAGTGATATCTAACTTAAGTTTCAATTTTCATGTTCGTACGATGTTCCGTTCTTGAGATATTCTGTTCACACACAACACATACACACACAACAAATCGCTAAAAACATGGTTTTTGGATTCAGGGGGCTGAAAACGTGTAGATCCGGTGAAAACTCGATTTCGAAAAATCAACATGAAAACAATGCTTTCCTTCCTATGTATTCATATAGGCAAAAGGAAATAAAAATACACCGTAAAAATTTTTACTGGTGGTGCAGAAATGTACAGTTACAGATTTAAATAAATATAATGAAAAAAATACAATAGAATTATTGTAGAATTAAACTTGGGTTGCAAAACATAAATGTAATAAAACTGAAAAAGGAGATACAAAATAAAAACAGGATTTTAAATTCTGTTGTAATATTAGTAAATGAAAGTAGTCGATTGGTCAATTTAAAAATTGACCCTGATGAAATTAGATAATATTATTTATTCGACTGATTAATTAATTAGCAAATCGTTAATTAAATAAACATCCTTTAATAATGATAAACAGAATAAATTATATAAAGCAAAAACCATAACCTATATAAAATTCTCAATTATGGTCACTCTTGAAACATTTACATTGATGTTTCATGAATGGATATACAAAACTAGTATTTAAAAAAATATAAAAACAAAAAATAAAAGAAATAGTAATATGTAGGTTATAGACCTGATTAATTAGTTTTTCTATAAGGTTAACTATTTAGTCAATTGATCAAGTCGTTTCCTGTAGAAATAAACATTGAATAGCTTGTACTTCTGTAATCTTTTAAGGGAATTTACTATGAAAATTGTAGTGTTCATTAAAAAATTAACACAGAATAAATTTATTTATAACAAGGAATAAATTGATTGTTTCCGCTAAGTTTTAAGATTTATAGTGTAAATAAACGTTTATGGTGTTATTTTAGATTACTTTTACTTTTTAACGGTATTTATAAAAATAGTTTTACGGTTATTAGTTTATCACTGTTTATTTCTAAATAAACTTTAAATGTACATAAAACATTATGTTATTATTTACAAAATACTTTTTTATTCACACATAGCCCTACATATTTTTCTTTTAAGCCTACATTATGACAAATTTATTTATCTTTAAAATTCTAGAATAGTTTACAAATTACTATATTTATATATTGTACATGTCTAAATTATTAAAAAGTTTAAAGTTATTTTTTGTTTACTTATTTTATTTAGGATCTTAGAGGGAAACACTAGCAGAAATGACCAGAATGTATAAATAATAAAAAAGGCGTTAATCTCTTAGAAGAGAACACCATTTATAGTTTAATAATGATACATGCATTCAATGCATTCAATTTTAATGTTCGTACGATGGGAGTGTTCCAGAAAATTAAAATTTTGTCACATATTAATTTTTTAATTAAATTTCTAATTTCAATGTAGAGTCATCATATTGTGTGCCCTATTCTATCGCCAGATCAGTCTTCTTTGTGCGATTCCTGGAAGATCGGAATAATTAATATTGCACATTTAAAGAAGGTCTTATGGTTTTGAAGTATGTCTCTGAACCTGCGGTACAATTTTAAAAATATTTAGTTTACTTAAGTGACGTGTAAGTCATCGAGCAATATTTTATATGACGAGTCGCAAAAGTTTACCTTGCAAACGCTGTATTGTAAAATGAGTGATCGCTATACTGCACTAACATCTTTGGCTAACATACATCCAGTTCGGTTGGGACATTAACCTGTATGTTAAGAGTTTTAAAGTTCTGGGTAATTTTTATTGGTTGTAGAAAAATCTGTAACTTTTTCTTTCTTCTTTTTGAAATTATCGATTTTATGTTTATGTTCCACCTTAACGCCTGTCTAAGTACAACCCGAGACACCAGCATTATTTACTAAGGAACCGGCCGCATTGGCGTAGTTAGTAACTTGCTCCCCTCTCATCATGTGGTCTTGGGTTTGAATCCTATTCAGGCACGGCATATTTTCATACGTTACAAAAAAATCATTTCATCCTTCACCGTCTGCATTAGCAGTAATTGCAGAACAGTCGGACATTAAACAAAAAAAAATTTACTGGAGGAAGAGGTTGGTTGATAAAAATGATTGTGGATACGTTTGTCGTCGAAGGGTAAAGATCATTCGGTACGTTTGTTTTTGTTAGTTTTGTTGGTACCCTATCTTTTAAACCATACTTAATTAATTTCAATATCATATCGAATGTTGTTTGAAGCATAGAGAAAGTTATCAGAGGATGAAAAAACGATTTCAAAATTTCTTTAAAATGATCATGTAAATATGTAATGTCATTTCATAAAAAGATTATTATTTTCTTAATTCAGAAAATGTCAATTATGCTGTAATAAAACTGGAATTTGATGATTACAAAATATTTAAAAAATCTGTTCGTTTAGGAAAGTTGATTTTAATCTCTTTGGATAAGACTTTAGGCCTAACATAAGTCATTCTAGTTAAAAGCTTTAAACATCCTGCAATCGTATAATATTTTGTAATTACGAAATTGTTTTGCAATACAACAAAAATTCAATTATTAACACCTTAAAAAGTTTTTATAATTTTTTTAAGTTTACATTTATACAGACTTTTCGCCTTTTCATCGAAAATTTTCATGATTTTGAAACTCTTCACGTACAGAAAATGTTCTAATCAAACTGGACGTATTATAGTCAACGAATTATGGCCAGTCATTTCACTAATGTAGCGTTTTCAATTGTAAACTTTTGTAACTCATTCCCCGAGTTGCATATTAAATAAAACATTACACAGTGATTTACGCGTCCCTTACGTCAACAATATATTTTAAAAATTTTAACTTAAGTTCAGAAACCGATTTCAAAGCTATAATAACCACCTAATACGCAACATAATTTTCCCTGCTCTATCAGGAATTGCACAAAGATGACTGAAAAGCAGTTGTAATGGAATAGAGACAGGACACATTAACACAAGTAGTAACAATTTAATTGAAAATTTGGTTTATTTTTTACTTTCTCTTGCCTATATGAATAAATATAGGAAGGAAAGTATTAGTTTCATGTCGATTTTTCGAAATTGAGTTTTCACCGGATCTACACGTTTACAAACCCGCTGAACAAAAAAATGATGTTTTTAGCGATTGGTTTGTGTGTGTGTGTGCGCGCGAGCGTGCGCGTGTTTGTGTGAGCGGAATATCTCAAGAACGGAACATTGTACGCACTTGAAACTTGAAACTTAAGTTAGATACCACTAGAGGACCCTACACAAACATTTTCTTCAAAATCGGTCACCTGGAAGTAGTAGTTTACTCGTGTAATTTTTCATTTTTTTGGCAATTTTCTAAAAAATGGTCCATACGATTTTTTTTTAAATCACCTCCTTTGCTACATTTTTTACGTTCTACAAGATAGAATAGACGCCATGTTTTCTGAAATTCTTGGGGAGGCTGTGCTCTCGTCAAAAACGGTCTTTTGAACATTGCGGCTTTAATATGCATTTTAGCTCAAACATGTATATAGTAAAAGTTATAGAAAATTAATAACCATACCACTTTTATTTCACACATTTTTTTGTAAAATGCTTAGTTTAGCAGTAATTAGCGATTTTCTGGTTCCCCCCCCCCAAGAGTGTAAAAAAAATGTTTTTTAAACTTCAGCCTTAGTATGCATTTTATGACAAAAGTATGTAATCAAATTTATAGGAAATTAATAGATCTACAATATTCATTTAAAGCATTTTCTCTACAGAGCCTAGTTTAGCGTGTAAGAGTGATTTTCCGTATTTTTAAGCCAAACTGAGGTTGATTTTTATCTTGCGTCTTTCACTCATGTTTTTTGTTTATTATTAATGTTTTATTTTTAATGTTAGGTTATATTGTTCATTGTTTACATTGGAAAGAGGAAGTCGTGTGAGTGTTTCACACCAGATTTTTTTTTAACTAGGTAGTTTTAAACTAAAGAACAATATTTTATTGAGTCCACCTCCATCTACAGTCTACCTGAAACTGTAAAACTGTCTGAAATTCAGTCTATCTGAATATTACAAAATTATTATAATAAAAATCCTAATGGCTGATCTTAGTTTCTAACGAATAAAAGTAAGGAATGATGCCATCCTTTTCAATCTGTGGGAAGATGTTAACGTATTGCAGGTTGGTACTGCACTGCATCTGATACCGTAATGTACTATGCCTAACTTCTAACGTCATAAAAAATACATTGTATGGAATATATGAGAGAATAGAATTTATCAACGAACTATCTTAAACAAAATTAAATTAAACCTTACGTAATGCCATACGGACAATGTTACCCAGGAAACTCTAAGCCTTCTAACACTGAAAGGATTCTTGAAATTTGTAGAATAGTTTCTGAGATTACCTCGTACAAACAAACAAGTAAACAAATGTTACTTACCTATTTATAACGTTGGGATATTTTTTGTCATCAATCACTCGACTTGTTTAATACAGTTCTCCAAGCTGTTCTGTTTTGCGAAAATCGTTTTATATCTACTTACCTGCAACAACCTACATCTTTTGCAATTTGCTTTAAATATTTTAATCTTTGCCTCCCCCTATAATTCTCTCCTTCAATATTATCCTCCATTTTTGATGTAACAATACCTGGATGTCTTACGATATACCCCACTAGCATATCCCTTCTTCTGGTAAGATGTTTCCATCTGCGTATACTACGTAAGCCTAACCAGAATCATACATGAAGGAGTTTCCCTACGATATATTAACAGTCAGACAGAAAAATTGTAGTTTACTGTTGCTTGCATATTCGAAGCCACTGTGGGAAGCGCCAGGGTGGGATGGGCAGACCTTCCAATTTTGTTCACCATGAGACGGTCATCATGCTGATGAGCGATCACATGGTTACTAACAGGGCATGCAACTTGAATGTATGGATAAGACACTAGCCTTCTATCCCGATCGCTTCCTTTAATTTTTTTGTAAACATAGATAAATTTATAAGAAATTACTGAACTTTATTTCCATACTGTACAGTTAAGGGTACCCGAAACAAAAGAAATTGAAAATTTTCACTTTTTCGGTTTTCTGCATCCATCGATATAGGTATAATTTGTTGAGACTTTTGCAGTTTTTTTTATTAATAATATGTTGAATTCCTACGTGTTTTTAAACGTGACCCATTTGCATAGCATCTCTTTTTTTGAATGACAACAGATAAATTTGTATTTTTTATTTTGTGCGATACTTTATGTTTTAAAACTTAAAATTAGCACCCGACCACCTATGAATGTATTATGTTAACCTCTGAACTGTATTTTTTTTGTCTTGAATTTTTATTACGGTACTGTACATTGAGCTGCACAATTTCCGTAAATGATATTTAAATGGTGGTGGGGAGTTTCGCATTAAGGAGAAGAGGTACCCAGTGGCACATTCTCCATTTGTAACTATGGGTATTATCCGTTATTTAGACCAAGAGGTCTCTACTCCATTTTCGCCTTAGACGTCGCACAGGTGGAAAGTTCCTTGTAGCTAGATCACGGGCTAGTTGGTTTGGATGGACATCTAGTCGTTCGTAAAGTTTACTATACAAGGACGCGGTTCGCTCCTTTTGTAAACTTTTGTTTACAAAAATCCCTCTGAACTGTAGAACATAAAATATTGAAGTATTTAACTTATAATGTGTTCTATTTATTTTCTTGTTTCCCGTAAATAGCAATTTTTGACGCATAAGGAACATTTTCTCAGCAAACTGCAAATGGATTTTAATTAAATTTTTGTACAGCCTGTTATACCTACCATAATTTCAATTTACTGAGTTAATATTACACAGTAAAATAATACAGTAAAATAATGTATTAAAATATTTATTTTCCACTTAATTAAGCAAAAAGATATGATTTTCAAAAGTACTAAATTTAAAAATGTTTTTATTTTCCTAACAATATATCAAGATGCTACTAATTTAGTGGGTGTAGAATAGCCTGAAAAGTAACCATAAGAAAATTGGATAGGCTAACTATAATAGTTTATGAGAAAATGTATCTTAGTAGACTATAAACAATATTAATAGTTATTTATGAATTAAATAAAATTATGACTTACCACAACGACTTTTCCTTTAAGTGATTTTCCTTTTCCTGGAAATGCCCAGCAGTAAAGACTATATAAGATAGCGGGTATTATTTGTATAAAAAGCCATGTCATTTGCACGAGTAACAAATATTTATCACGAATTTCTTTTTTCAGTGCTCCTGGAGGTCTTAATGAAGGTAAATTGGCTTTGTCATCTGCTTGAATATCTTTACCTCCATTTAGTCTTGTAATTGCTTCCTTTACCAATCCACTTCCACAAACATCTGTGTCGGTTTCTTTTTCTAAATTGCCAATTTGACATACTGGTGCATTACCATTTTTATTGATATCCTTTTGAATATTTTTACCTATTTCACCGTTTATTAAATTATTTACCGCTTCCACCGTCGTCATTTTGTCAAGAAGCACTATCTTTTTATTTCTTGCAGAGATCCGTTTGAAACTTTAGCCTGAAAAAATAAATTAATAAAAATAAATATAACGCTTATTAAATTAATTTATGCAAACATAGTTTGAATTATTGTTACAGAAGGAAATATTCTGAACCGGTTTAGTATCGTGTTTTTCCTTGATATTACCTATAATTTAAAAATGGGTTTTCATAATGAACTCAATAATTTCTTTTTACTACCAGTTGAATATATCTGGAGTTAATTTTTACCATAAATATTAAAACACGAAAACTTCTCTAAAATTAAGAAATTAGATTAACTTACTTTTACATTTTATGTAAAATTTCATCATGTCGAAATATTTGATGGTGAAGGTAAATCAAAAATGAAGTCGTTGATGGGGGTAATTTTACGCTTAGGCTTAAACATAGGTATTTTTAAATGTTCCTTCGAAAGTTCTGCAAATATTTGTTACTGTAATTATTGTTAATAATAGGATTATTATAATTATGATTGTTAAGTTTGATTCGAATTTGTTAAAAATTTTGAAGTAATTTTTGCTTCATATTTAGTTACTGTTACTTTTCTTTCTAGAAATTTTCTTATGGATTCTGCCGTCTGGCATTTTATATTTGTAATGCCAAATTTCTAATGAATTGAATTTGTTTTAATATTTAAAAATTTAACTCTTCTACAACCCAAACTAGCCAAATTTGCGTTTACAGGCTGCATTTTTGTGCATGAAATAGATAAATAAACGTGAAAAGCAAAGGTTTAGATAGTAGTCGCGAACACCTATGTAGTAAAGCTGGGATATTCTGCTAAACCGCCATAAAAAAATGTTTTCAAGCAAACAAGAATGAATTAACACAATGTCCCTACTGCATCAATAACAAAACATTAGAAAACAACTTAATTTTTATCATACGTCTCAATTATAGTTTTAAAATTGTATTCACATTAAGGGGATAGTCAACCCAGAAAATGAAAATCAAAACTACTGGCTATAATCTATAATATATTTTACATGAAAGAGTAATTTACTAGTAATGATCTACTACTTGAATTATCTATATATTATCTGGTCTATTATCTGCTGTTTTTCTTACAATAAATAAATTGCAGAAAAACCATATTTAAAAAGAAATTATTTTATGTATTCACAAATTATTTTTTTATCTAAATCCCTATCAAGTCTTTAGTGATAATCATTCAATAGATAAAAGAGTAAGAAATTTTGAACATAAAAAAATCATCCAAATATCTCCAATGCAAACCAAAATATTTAATTCCCAAGAATGTACAATCATGCAAAAACAAATTTTTGGAAAACTTGGGGATAATTTTACTCGCCTTGCTAGTGAGTTTTTGTTACAAAATATTTATTTATCTGGTCGTTATGTAAATAAATAGTTTATATAACTTTTGTCTTTGATTAATTTTTTTTTATTACTTTTTGTCAACTACAAACATAAACACATAATTATTACACACATTATTAACGTAAGTAAACACATTATTTAAACTTTAAATAAATGATAAAAAATTGAAATTTAAAAAGAAATATCATCTTGAGTTGACTACCCACTTAAACTTCAAACGCGATGAAATCTGTATTCAAAATAGGCGATGACCAAGAGATCTTCTCGAAAAGAATTTTTGTGGAGCTAATGTTAATTTTGTGGAGTAGTGATTTCAGCCATCAATATGCTTTTAAAAGTAAATAATTTTATCAATGTCTTCACGTTTACTGTTAGTTTTAAAGTAAAATAAAACGAATACGCAAAAAGTTAATTACTGATGAAACCTGATTTTTATGACTCAATTCGGAAATTCATTTCCTCGGTCACGAGGTTGAAGAATAATTATGAGAATTCTGTTGTACATGCGTAATTAATTTACAATTAAAGGCAACTATGGTGACGTTTAATGGTGACAAGGAAATTCAAGAGGGTTACAATTACTTTTATATTTTCTAATTGTTTATTTCATTAACGGATAATAAATTATCACTAAAAATAATACAGCATAACGCCTAAGAGAGCATTAGTATATTTCTATTTTTTTCTTATTGGTTCTATATTCTTTTGAAATCGTGTAGGCTATAAATGAAATACTATATGTTTGGGAATGAGTAGTTTTTAATTTATTGCTTTAGGACATATTTACTATTTTAGTGTAAATGTTCATTTGTACGTATTTATTTTCAATAGGTTTAATTAATCAAACTTTCTGACAACGATCGATGTTGTTTAGTTCTTGAATGTATTATGATGCAGATTCCGGTGTTTCACGAATTGTTTGAACTGCTTTGTTATCAACTTTGTTATCGAAATGTTGCAGTGTTTGTACTTTTTTTAAGTAGGAATAACAGAAATGTACAAAATATTTAAATGGACTTTTTTCATTGTAATAGATGATAAACATTTAGAGAATTTATCAAGGAGGAAAATAGTGTCAAATATTTATTTTTTATCAAGATTTTACTGAGCCTCTCCTAACGATTTATCTAATCCTACTGAACTGTAGACTAGAATATGAATTATTTTCTTGCTAATATCAATGGTATACAAAACCTATGTCATTTTTCTTCCTTACATAACAAAACATATAAATTGCTCTACAATTTTCTTAATAGGAACAATTTTCTAAATTATCGATAGAAATAATTTTACACGTATTACTTAAATATAGTAAACTGTTACATAATAATATTTAATAAAAAAAATTCACGCGCTTTGCAAGTTTTTATTGCAGTATTTTGCATATATATTATTCACGCGAATTTAATTGGTTACGAGGTTTTGACACTAAGGTTTTTTCAGTAAAAATTTTACTTTATTTTCTAGTTATAATACCAACTTGCCTTGAATCTAATTTCTTAGTTTTTTTACAAGAAATTATCTTTTACCCAAATATTATAATACCTGTATGATCTATAAATTAGTTTTAAAAATATAAATTTTGAAATAAATTTTTATTATATTAAATTATTATCTATTTTTTAAACTCTTTTACACTATTCTATTTTTTCGTACACGTTATAAAACACACAGAACAAATATGTGCGCATTCACATTATTTTTTCTGGTTTTTTCCTGCTGAACTTGTTCTTGTTAATATTATTTTAAAATGAAAAACAAGTCGGTAAATATATTTAAAAAAAATACAATAAAGTAGCCTACGCATGAAAATAGTCTATTAATTTATACAAAATATTTATTTTTTGTAAACTTATTTTATTTCGTTTTGAAATTGTAAAAAAATGTATACCAGTAAAACTGTTATATTGTGTATTAATTTAAAAATAAACGAGTTAAAGGCTTTGAGGAGGAAACCACCCAGAAAAAATAAAACTACATTTACTTTTATATGATTTTGTAAAGAATAAAAGAACGTTATTTTTATGTCAAGCAATATTTTATTTATAACTTTTATTTTAGTACTATAATTTTATTTCCTTTTTGTAGTTCCCTATTTGACTAAAAATTAACTAAAATGTACTAAACTCCAAATGCACTGACCGGTATAATTCTCTTCGTTGGAATTTTTTGCATAAATAATAATTATAACAATGCTTTGTTAAAATATAAGTTGAATAAAATATGGTTTTTAATATACAATAGAATCCTTGATCTAAAAATTTATTGCAGTATTCTAATATGAAATGCTTTAAAGAATGGTTCAACATTTTTCCTCAATATTTAGATAGTTATATTATTGGTTCAACGATTACGTCCAATACTAAATAACGAAAAAATTATTCCAAATTTCCAGTTTGGTTTCAGGGAAGAACATGGCACGATTGAGCAAATTCACAGAGTGGTCAACAACATTTGAAAACCTCTAAAAGATGATATATATGTAGGTCTATATTGCTCCATAACCTCCCTCGATTATATGAAAATCTTTGAGAAAAAAAATGTGTAACTGAGATATTCGTTTTCAAACTCAACAGAATCTTCTCCAACAAAATTATTCAATTATTACATCTTATTTGGAGGAACGATACATTACATTGAAGTATAAAACGAACAGTCATGTTTAAAATTTATCCATGCTGGTGTTCCACAAGGGAGCGTATTTCATAATGGATTGTTTCCTATTTTATACTCCACATACACTTCTTTCAAAAAATAACAAACGTTTACTTGTAATTCTTATACTTATACAGTAGTCTCGATTATGCGCCATAAACTGGCCAGCGGAAGGGCGGATAATACGGAGGGTTGAATAAAATGCAAATTTTAGAGCACAAGTAGAATAGTTATACACTTACAAAAATGTGGAGTGAAACACTCACACGACTCTCTTACCAATGCAAATAATGAACAATATAACCTAATAGCAATAAAACATTAGAAACAAAAAAAAAACTAACCTCAAAAACATAACTCAATTTCAATCATGAGTGAAAGACATAAAATGAAAATCAATTTCAGTTTAGCTTAAAAATACGGAAAACACTTTTTCACGCTAAACTAGGCTCTGCAGAGAAACATTCTCTAAATAAAAGTTGTAGATTGTTTAAATAAGCGGTATTTAAAACAATATTTGGCATAAAAGTTGTAGGATTTTAATTTCTCTACAACTTTTTTTATATACATTTTTGAGCTAATAAAATGTATATTAAAACAGCAATCTTAAAAAAACAATTTTTTACGAGAACACAGCCTTTCCAAGAATTTCAGCAGAAATGATGCCTACCCTATCTTGTAGACCATACAAAATTTTAATAAATGAGGCGATTTTTTTTAAAATCGTAGGAACCGTTTTTGAGAAAATCGCACAAAGTGAAAAATGAAACGAATAAACTACTACTTCCAGTCGACCGATTTTGATGAAAGTGTTCGTGTCGGGTTCTCTAGTAGTATCTAACTTAACTTTCAAGTTTCAAGTTCGTACGATGTTTCGTTTTTGTGATATTCTGTTCACACACACAGACACAATCGCTAAAAACATGTTTTTTGAGTTCAGAGGGTTTGAAAATTTGTATATCAGGTGAAAACTAAAATTCGAACAATTGACATGAACACAATACTTTGCTTCCTATATATTCATATAGGCAAGAGAAAATAAAAAAGAGAAAAAAATACCCAGGTTTACTGTAATACTTTACACTTCAATTTTAAGAATTTGGTACATTTGAAGAACGAAAAATTAATTAAATTAAATTTAGAATCAAAATAATGCACAGTACAGTGTACATATAATATAACCTTACGTTGTCATAAATTTTGAAAATTAGAGTTCAGTTCATGATGAGTGAAAAGAATTAGTTATCTTCGACTGCCTCCCTGATGATTTTGCTGCTTCTTTGCTGCTACAGTCAGTAGCAATCACAAAGAGGGAACTTACACTCACGCGTCAATCATTGGCACACTATTTCCGTTGCATTTTTCCCGCCGTTGAGAGGGTGGATAACACGGAACGGCGGATAATCGAGAATCTACTGTATAATTCTTTCACAACAGAAGTAAAATTTACCAGCCATTGAATACACGAATTGCATTAAAACACTTACAGGAACACTTACACAGCGTACAAAATTGGGAAAAGAAGAATAATTGGCGTATGAAAACAAATGAACAAAGAGAATGCACTACACTAAAACGAGAATATGTCCACAAATATTTTTGAAAAACTTACAAATTCCAGAATTCAATGCAGCAAAATATCTTTGTCTCAACCTGCACAGGCGTCTAACGTTAAGGATTCAGATATGAAGCTAAATAAAAAACACCTAAATCTCAAATTCCAACATCTGTACTGGATATTTAATGTAAAATCTAAATTATCGGCCAAAAATAAACTATTAATTTGTAAAACAGTACTCAAACCTTTGGGGACGAAAGATAGAAATAACTCTGGCGTACAAGTCACAATAATATAGAAATAATTCAAAGGTTACAATCAAAAATATTTCGAAACACTACAGATTCACTTTGGTACATAACCAATACTATAATTCACAGATACACAAACACTACCACAGTACGAGAAGAAAGTCAGAATTTTTGCACCATTACCAAACATGACTTGAAAACTTTTAGAACCCACAAGCGTTAATCTCTTAGATAACACTGAAATACACAGAAGACTGGACCCACCATTCGTTGTAATACTCTCATGTTATAAACAACAAAACAAATTTTTAATTTGTTTAGTGTACTAGTGTGTATTACTCGCACACGACTCATACTGACATCACTTCATTGTTCTACAAGAGCAGATTGTAGGTTCACAAAAAAACAAAACCAATTATATATAATTATTAAGATAAACATATTGTCATTCAACATGCGTTCTGTCATAACTCAATGTTATAAAATTTAAGTGCAAGGGTTCTACAAATTTTGGCGTTCTCGTCAAAAATTTTAAAATAAATTAATCTATATACCGTAAAGATATTTTAATGTCTGTATAAAGTTGCACGGTTCTAAATTTAAATTTATATTTGAAAACAATGTCAAGGAATTTTAAAAAATGTAACACAATTTTTTTTTGTAACACAATTTTTTTTTTGTAACACAATTTCTTTTTTTTGTAACACAATTTAAATTTTTTTAAACGAACCAATGCCATTAAATCTTATTTACTTTATATGGTTTCATTTAAATTTATTTAATTAATTTCTTTATTTGACTGAATTGTACATTTCACCTAATTTGATTTAAATGTAGTATCTATTGTATTATTGTAATTAATTTATATATAGTTTGTAATTTCTTCGATAATCTTCTGTTTTTTATTGTATTTACGTAATGTTTTCCTTCTGTTTAATTTTTATAAATAATTTTAAAATCCTAAGGTTGTTGTGTTAACAATAATTTATTTCTGTTAAAGTAATTATTTAATTACAATTTTCTATCTTTGTTGTTTTTCATTATATTTATATAAATTATTTTATAATAATTTACAAGCTAATGCAAAATATTTATGTATTTTGTACTCTGATCGCTGTAACCTCGTTTTTTGATCCGATTTTAAATAAACGCTAAAATAAAAACAGAATTATGCGGAAAGAAAACTTAGTATCTTTTAAAAGAAAAAACTTTTCTTAAATTATTAACAGTTGTACTTTTAAATGCACTTTTTCTGTCAGTTATTAATACCCACCAGGAAATAATAACCGATAAAAATTATAATTTAGCATTAAAAGTTTTCTAATTTCACCTAATTGATATTATTTAGTATTCGAATTGTTTTTTGTTTGTAAATACATAACCAATTAATCAGTAGGTTTTTAATTATTAAAAAATATGTTAAGTTCTTTAACTTCTTCCCACAATAACTTACCTCGTAATTATTTAGTCTTTTATTAATTTCTAAAGAAAAATTGGTAAAATTAATTTAAAAAAATATTCCCGGCAGAATTTAATATATAAAAGTAAACCGATTAATTATATATTTAAAATAGTTGTCATATTTTATATATAATGAATTAAATTAAATTAAATTATGTATTTAATTAATTAATTTAACAATTACTTACCGTATTAGGTGAACGCGGGCGATACCGATATGACAAACCCCAAATGCCGACTGTTTAACATGTATATTTTAAAACAAGTATTTTGCTATCTTCTTTAGTAATAATGACAACAGCAATCTGTTTAATAGTGGTGGTATCCTAAAAGCAATTCGTAGTGGGGATATGTATAGGTTCTAAACTTCCAAGTATCCGAGTTAGAAGCAGTTTTTTTAGTTATCTTGTGCAACCAGTTTTCTAGTCTGTTTAGAACAAAGTTCAGTTTAATGGCATTGGTCACGTATTTGATACTGAAGGTTACTTTCGAGATATTTGTGTTTGTATTTTTTTATACACAGACATGCGTGAAATTACACCTGCTTTACACAACTACAGATTAAGAATAATTGAAGTATTTTACTCCAGTTATCTCATTCAATATCAATTTCAGTTTATGATAGATCTCGAACATTACAGATTATCATTTTTTCTAAATAATGAAACAATTTTATGTGGTAATGTTCTTTAAAACCCACTGTGGTTTAACTAGAGGTGATGTCGTCACCGCGAGTAAACTGTTTATCAAATAATTTTCGGAGACGAAGAATCCTAGTTCAAATCCTAGTAAAAATAGTTAATTTTATTTATTTTTATTGTCGTCAGTCTCTGGACTGGTTTGATGCAGTTCTCCAAGCCGTTCTATATTATATTACCTGCAACACCCTACATCTATTGTAATTTGCTTTAAATATTCTAACCTTTGTCTCCCCCTACAGTTCACTGCTTCAATATAACACTCCATTATTGATAGAGCAATACCTACATGTCTTAGGATATCCCCCCCACTAGCCTATCTCTTCTTCTGGTAAGATGTTTCCATCTGCATACACTAAGTAAGCCTAACCACAATAATACATGAGGGAGTTTCCCCGCGACATTCTAGTCAGACAGAAAAAGCTGTAGTTTACAGTTACTTTCAGCTATTTGGTTGTCAGACTGAATGCCTTATACCACCGTCTGCCAGGGTGGGATTGGCAGACTTCCCAGTTCCTTTCACCATGAGACGGTCATCATGCTGATAAGCGTCACACGGCTACTACCAGGTCATACAACATGAGGATAGGACACTAGCCTTCTATACAGGCCGGTTCCCTTAAGCATTATGTAAGGATAAATTTGTAAGAAACTTAACTTTATTACCTTATTGTAAAGTTAGTTTATTAACTTATTAAGTTTTATCAAATACTGTATAATTATCAAATATTCTCCCTCAATATTACCCCCGTTATTGATAGAGCAATACCTGGATGTCTTAAGATATCCCCTCTAGCCTATTACTTCTTCTGATAAGAAGTTTCCATATACTTTTTCTTTCATCCACTCGTCTGAGAACCTCTAAATTACTTATATTTTCACCTAACTAATTTTTAACATTTTCCTATAACACTACATTTCAAAAGCTGGTATCCCCTTCCGTTCGACAGCCCCTATTACCCACGTTGGAAGTAAAATCAACATTGATTTCACTTTTATACAGATTTGAATACTAATCAGTAGTTATCGGTATACTTAGATAGTTGGGGTTCAATTAACCATCTCTCTCAGGAATGGTCGATCTGGGTCTGTACAAGACAACACCTCATTTACACGACATACACAATCATCATCTGAAGCATTTGAGAACAGAAGAGGTAGAGGTGTAAACGACACTAGTCAGCGTTATCTCCTCTGAGAGCGATAAATTTCATTATTTATAGACTTTGGGATGATTGAAGTGAAGGTGTCATTTGAATCATGGAAAGTAGATGCTTTTCAGAAAGCCTGGTAAGGGAATAAGTATACTTTTCCACTCAGTGAGGAAGGTATTTGTAAACCACCTCACTCCTCGTTTTACTTAGTAAAGCCTCTAGAGACTTTACTAAGTGGGATGTGTCTTTGATCCAATATGCAAAACCCATAAAAATAGGTTGAATGAAGTGATTGACAAACTATTGGGTGAAACATTGTTAACCAAATTAAAGAAAAGGAGGTTGCAGTATTATGATCATCTGATGAGATTGCGTGACGAAGAAAACGAGACCGATAAACTAAATAAATACCAAGAGGAACTGAAAACAAGAAAAAAAGGTTCAGAGAAATCGAAGGAGGAACTATGAACATTTATAAAGAAAACATTGAGTATAAAGACTTTTATGAAATAACTTAAAATATTTGTAAATTTTCTGGTTTCGAAGGTGCAGAGAGTTGGGGAGGCCTGGACTGAAGAACGAATACAGAATTTTAGTGTTAAAATGAAGGAATTTCATGTCCAAAGTTCTGCAATCCTAGTTAAATTTCTGCAATAAAATCTTCAATTTGTAGTTCCGCATATTCTCTGGAATTGGCTTAATTTTTGATGTATCTCCAAATCACAATCAAATCCCACATTACACCTTAAATAACGAAAGTGAGATACTCTCTCCGTACCGGTATAAACCACAACTATTTTCGAACAAACGGGATATTTGCCCTTAAAAGCCATTATTTTGGTTTTATCAATGGAAATTTTTAGCCAAAATCTTTACACAGTTCGTGTAACACATGGACCGCCCGTTGAAGATCATATTCTGTCTCCTGCACAATCCACACGTCATCAGAAAATAAAAGTGCATTCAAATAGCTACTGCCATTTAATCTAATACCAGGACTAACGCTGCGTTTTCACATCTTAAAAACGTAATCAATGTAAATGTTAAGTAATGTAGGTGATAGACTACACCCTTGTCGTACACCTTCGTTTATAGTAAATTCTTCTAAGCGTTTTGTCTCCGTGTTTATAGCAATCTTAGTATTGGCATAGAGACTTTTAACTGCAGAAAGAAGTGAGAGGGTACCTCAACTCTGTCATAATCCGCCAAAGAACATTACGATCCGCTCGATCGAAGGCTTTCTCAAGGTCTACAAAGGCCATATGCTTCTCTCAATTAAACTCTCTATGTCTCTCTATAGTGCTTGTGACCGTAAATATAAGGACACCAGATTCTTGTACTTAACTTTACGGTTAAATAATTGTTTTCTTATAATTGGCTGTTTTTAAATTGTCATCTACCATTTTCCTTTGTCCGTCCTTCCGTCTGCCACGTTTGCTTTTGGTTCTTCTGTTAAAAACGGACTGTTTCTGAAAACAGGACCAGTTTCTTTATGGGTTTGCTAAACAATTTTAAGCAAGAAGTAAATTTTGCTCTTATTTATTTAGGTAAAACTCCTTTGCAATCTACAATGTACGTTCTACACTCATTCAGCATTCGAAGACTTTAAAATGTATGTTTCCTACCGTAATCACTCCATAATTTTCTTTCGATTATTTTGTCTGAAACGTTAATTTTATACTTTTCAGAACAGCTGAAATTGGTTAATGATGAGCAATCATGCTTTAAAATGTAATAAGGAAAACATTGGTGCGTACCACCTCATTTTAACTTTTATTAAATAAAAGCCCTACGGGTTCAAACCAGCTTTCCGGCCGTTGTTCAAAGCAAAAATACAACGACCTCATTTCAGTCTTACCCTGAACTTAATTTTCTTTTCTAGTTTAACCTGTATTCAAGTTACTTTAATTTTCAATTTAAATATTATTAAAAAATTTAATTATTCGTAAAAGGCGTATTTCCCTCGATATATGCGTCATGAAATCAAACTGCTTCGAACATCTTTTCATTTACGTAAGTGTTGAGCCTACGAACATAAGGTAGAATCTAGTTTGTGGGCTGATAGCAAGTTGTTGTGTATTGGTAATTTAAATCAGTAATATTATTGAGTTAAACTAAAAGAAAACAAAAAAACAAACAGTTTTATTGGTTTTAATAAAGTAGCTTACTAATTAAATAATTAAACTCCATTTAATTCTGTATACTTAGTCAAATGTATAATAAATTTGAACTAGTTGATTCAATTACATAACAATTGAATAAACATGTGTTTATCTCTAGTTTTTTGTTTTGTTTTTGCGTCTGACTTTTCTGCAATTTCTGCTAATGCAGACGGTTTTTAATAATTCTAAACTATCATTAAAATTAAATAAACAACTCTAAATTTGAATAAGTTTTCTCTATAAACTCCGACGTAAAGGTTATGTTTTTTGACTTACATTCCTACATTCAGTGCAATTTTAAGAACTTCCAAATTTCTAGCACCGTGCAAACTATCATTGGTTAAAATGTTTCACAAGGAAGGCAAACCTTCAGATCAGCTAGTTATTTATCGACTAATAATTCTCTTTTCAATCTGGTCAAAAAGTTTTGAGAAATTTCTGTACTAGTAACTCATCCCACTCTTTTTTTTCAACATCTTCCCTGATCATCAATTTGGTTTTCGTATCAAAGATTCCACTGTGTATCGCGTTATTCATTTTTTCAGAGAAGCACTTGACTTAAAAAAATATATATTGCAGCTGTCTTTTTTTTTAAATACGTCAGGTTTTTGATTGAGTGTGGCATGTAGGATTTTTATTGGTATTATTGGATTGTAATTGTTATGAGGTGGTATAAGCACTTAAGCTAAATAAACCTAAAGATATCTTTTTAACGGAAGCAACACTTAATGAAAATCTGCTTATTCATTCATGTTCACCATCTTTCGTGATCATACTTGCCATTATACAGGTATTTTAATAATGCAGAAACGGTTCATTAATACAGAGAAAACAGCAGAAAATGCAGTAAAAAAAGTAAACAAGTGAAATGTTTACGAGTTCTCCTTAAATTCTAAATAATGCGTGTAGGTCTTTATAAAAAACATGGTATAAGTGGAATATGGATAAAACATTAACAGTAGTTCAACAAGAAGCAAATATTTAGTTTTCTTTCTTTGTTTTTAACATAATAATGTTTCTTTGTTTTAATATTAATTGATAAATTTCAATTCTAAAAATATTAACTGTACCGTAATTTCGTTGATTTTTAACAAATTATTGTGTTGTTTTTCAATAAACCTTATTTAAGTTAACAATATTTTAATACTTTTTGCTCAAAACTCATAAAAATAAAATTGTTGATTTTGTGTGACATAAAGTCAGATTATAGAACGTTGTATTCCGCATATATTTAAGCATGGAAAATTACTTAGGTCATTAGTTTTCATTCTGCTATTTAAACATTGTGTGTGAATAAAAGGTTTTTAGAGCTACAATAAATTTCCTCAGATATATTTATGTATTATTGAAAATTTTGCTCGATACAAAATAAAGTAATAGGATTACTAATTATGGAATGATGTGACACTTGATGGATCACTACATTTATACGTGACTGAAATGGATCAAAAGTTCATTTAAGCTAAAAAGCATTTGTCTGTTCAACTGTCAATTAACACGTTTTTCCGTGGACCATTTGAAGAGTGAAATTTAGTTGAGATTTCTGATCAGAAATTTGTATTTATGAATCGCTGGTTGTCCTGGTCAACAGCTCATAGTCTTGGTTGAAATATTAGACGATTTACTAAATAAAACAAACAATGAGGTGGTATAATTTTTTTCCTCGGTAGGTCGAAAAGAATGATTTTTTGGCAGTGGGCCAGGTCTCCTGAAATGCACTTAACCTATCAATCTTATAATTGACACCGCTTTTCCTTCAAAGGGAAATGGCTTGGTGGTTAAAATCAGTTTTCATAGAGAAGATAATTCTGATTAGTAGATTTTGCAACGTTGCATCCTTTTTTCCGAAATTATTCGGTCATTCCATTGAATAAGTACCAGAAATTATTTTTCATAACCCTGAAACTGTTTTTTACTTTCTCTCGTCCTACATGAGAAGGAAAGTAATGTTTTCATTTCGATTTTCAAAATCGAGTTTTCACCGGAAATACACGTTTTCAGGCCATCTGAACAAGAAAAATCTGGTGTGAAACACTTACTCAACTTTCTCTTGCCAATGCAAATAATGAACAATATAATCAGTCTAACATTAGTAGTAAAACATTAGAAATAAACAAAAGAACTAACCTGAAAAATCATAACCTTATTTTAAGCATGAGTGAATGATTTAAAATGAAAACCAACCATAGTTTGGCCTAATAAGACGGAAAATCAGTCTTTGCCGCTAAACTAGGCTCTGTAGAGAAGGATGCTTCCAATGAAAGTTGTAGATCTTTTAATATCCTATAAATTTGATTATTCCGAATTCTGAAATTAGGAGAAGAATCGGCGTTCAAAGAAATATTATGGATACCATATACCGGAAGCAGTTAAAATGTTTTGGCCATTTGCAAAAGATGGAGGATGGTAGGTGGCCAAAGATGGTATGGGAATGGATGTAAGCTGGTAGAAGAAGGAGAGGTAAGCCGGAAGTGACATGGTTGGATGGAGTGCAGGAGGTTTTGCGGCCGTTCTTCGATAGGGACTGTTGTGATAGAGAGAGGTGGTGCTTCGGAAGCGATATACGGCTGGGGCTGTAAATCCTCGGATGAACATAATAATAATAATAATAATAATAATTTATTTATTTATTTATCTGAATTGTCCAGAACCCAATAACAAATTTCCAAAAATTCCACCAGAAATAATAGAGAATAACTGCGTACTACCCTCACAAGAAGAAATTTATTCACATATTAAGAAACTGAAGAATAACAAAGCATCGGGGGAGGATGGAATTGTAGCTGAACTTTTGAAAAATCTAGGCCCGAACTCTCTTAAGGAATTTACAAAAATAATTCAAAACATTTGGCAAACCGAAATAATCCCAGATGACTGGAAGATTGCACTTATTCACCCACTACATAAAAAAGGCAGCAAATTTGATGTCAATAACTATAGAGGGATTTCTCTTTTACCGGTCTGTTACAAAGTCCTGTCATCTATACTGTTAAGCAGAGCACAACAACAAGTAGAACCCAAACTAGCTGAATATCAAGCGGGATTTAGACCAAATAGGTCAAGCTCAGAACAAATAATGAACCTCAAAATTATAGTCAAAATGCGAGCCCTCAGACAAAAACCTTTGATATGCACATTTGTGGATTTTAGAAAGGCGTACGACTCAATGGATAGGTCCTCCCTATTTGACGTTTTGGAGGAAAGGGGACTTGATACTAAAACACGAAGACTCATTGAACAAACGCTGACTAACACAAAATCTAAGGTAAAATTCATGGGAGAAATCTCAGAACCCTTTGAAATTCGAACAGGTGTAAGGCAGGGTGATGGACTCTCTCCGCTTCTGTTCAATGTCGTTCTGGACAAAGTCATGGAAGAATGGCAGAAGGAGCTGAAGAGATGTGGACAGTGGAAGCCAGTACAACTTGGTTTTCCCAGAAACAACCTTTCCATACCATACCTCGCCTTTGCTGACGATCTAGCTATATTAATGGATGACGAGAAGACCGCCATCAAGCAGCTTGAGACATTAAAGGAATGTGCTGAAAAAGTAGGGCTACAAATCTCATTTGAGAAAACGGAATTTATATCCTCAAAAATAGATATCATAAGCTTGAGGATAAAATATGGTAGAATGAACAAGGTTCCATACTTCAAATATTTGGGGGAATTCATTGAACCAACAGGTCTTGAAAGAATTTCCCAACAAAATCGTCTCCAAAAAATGAAAAAAGCTCTAGGATTAGTTCAAAATCTCTACAACAAAAAATCCATGTCAAGACAAACTAAAATTCGGCACTACAACACAGTTATTAAACCAATGGTCCTCTACGCAAGCGAAACACTAGTACTTAGCAGAAAACACGAAATCGAAGAAATCAAAAAGGAGGAAAGAAAAATTATTAGAAAAATTCTAGGGGCTCGACTTACAGAAGATGGGTGTAGGCTGCAATCCAACAAAACAACAGAGAGCTATTCAAACATTGAAATTGACATGCGTAAAAGGCGGTTGAAGTTCTTTGGACATCTTAACAGATTGCAGGAGGATAGGCTAACAAAAAGAATAATTGAATATATTACAAAACTTAAAATTTCAACACCTTGGCTGGACGAAATTCGTAAGGACCTAAAAAGCGCAAATATACATCAAACTGAAATTTTTAATAAAAACTTATTCCGTCACAAGGTAGACAAGTGGAAAGTTTCAGAGCCCTCAAGAGAGAAGCAGTTTAGACCAAAGTGGTCTGAAAACCGCAAAAAAGCTTTCTCGGAAACAATGAAGGCCTACTGGACCAATAAGAAAAACAAATGACGAAACTGAGTCATGATGCTTAACGTCTTCTATCCAAGGAGAATTCGCCAATAATAATAATAATAATAATAATTTATTTATTTCCATGATACTACATAAAAAAGAAATTACCATAATACAAAATTTCTTACGGTAAACTACTAACCTATTACGCTAGAGGTGGTGGAAATTATCCCATCCAACTATGGACAAAACCATGTACGATACTAGGATGTGTTGGAAACTTTTAAATAAATATTTTAAAAAACTGAAGTATTATTAAGTATAAGAATAAATATTTATACCCATGATATTACATAAAAAAAGAAATTACCATAATACAAAATTTCTTACAGTAAACTACTATCCTATTACGCTAGAGGTGGTGGAGATAATCGCATCCAACAATGGACAAAACCACGTACTAGGATGGGTTGGAAACTTTTGAATAAATATTAAAAAAAAACTGAATTATTAACTATTAGCAATTGAATTTAATACCTAATATTTATATTTTACTTACTACACTAACTTAACCAATTTGCTATTTACTAAGATTACGGTTGTATCAATTGTGATACATTACATATTAATAATTATTATTAAACTTACACTATTTTTAATAAAATAAAGATAATTATATACAACCTAAAATTTTTTTCTTTATTTAAAAATTAAAAATAATAACAAAAACAATAAAAAAGTAAATAAATATTTTATTTTATTTTCCTCCTGTCTCGTTAGTTACATCTACATTATTGAATATTGCTGACCATTTTTGCTATTTTCTCTCTGCCTGTTATGGCTATCCATTTTTTTAGTTCCTTATAAAATTTTAAACTCTTTAAATTTTTAAAACTAACGGGAGCAGATTATATATTTTGGGTGCCAAGTAGACCTACTCAAAATGACGCCGGTAAAGAGCAAGTCTCGCTCTCTCCGATACGAGCAGATCTCTGTTTCGCTATAAATATATATTATTATTATTATTAATTTATAATAATTATATAAACAAGTTGTACAAATTTTTGACTTGCTAAAATTCAATGAATACAATTTATCCAAACATAAAAATATAGTTGTATTCATTAAACTGGGAAAATTGATGTTATTCTTTAAAAATATTAGTTTACATGTAATTTAATTGTAGTGTACCAGTTTTGATCTGGTTTGAGATTTTTAAAAAATACCTGTTGAAAAATGAACTGGAAAATATTTTTGTACAGTACCTGTACCACTGACTGTGAAAGTACCGGTTGTTATTTATTCATATTATTAAAAGTATATACTGCCAAATTAACTGGATTTAAAATAATTTTTTTTAACTAATCATATATATTGTAGTATAATGATTGTGTACTAGAAGAAATTTTTTTATCAAATTATTTTGTAACGTTATGTTTTAGCAAATAAACAAAAGGACTGTAATACAAGAATAAGCATCCTCGTTTCTCATCCTACTTTACGTCAATTTAGGTAAAACATTTGGGAAAATGATTTACCAAGCCGGTTCCTAGAACATTCTGTGTTTTCCATAAATATCTCATATTTACCACTAAATAAATTTAAATCATTTGTCCAGTCTACGTCTATCATTAAAACTACCTATAGTTTTCAACAATTTGATATAAAATTTACTATGTGGAAAACCAGTCTATGCTCCAGTATATCGTTGATCTAAGATCCAGCTTAATAAATGAATTGTGGAAAATTCAAGGAAATAATTTAAAATAATAATCAAAAAAATTTCTAATTAAAATTTACATTATTTTATACAAAAACTAAATATCTTTATCAAGATAAATTTTAAAAAGAAAATATAATATTTTAAATAAAAACTCAAGAAGCCATATCTTAATGTGAAGCAAGAAAACAAAAGATAGTATAATTTTAAATAAATAATTTGAACCAGTTAGAAAAGAATTAAAAGAAATGAAAAGAATATGAAGATTCAATTAAATTATGGGACCAACTGGAACAATTTTGATTGTTTTAAAATGTGCAGGTAAAATTTTAATAAATTTGTTAATGACTATGAAACTAAGTGCAATAATGCGTAGAGGCCCCATTTGAATCCCGATCGATGGATGGACAAGAAGAAACCAGAGGACTGCAATCTGTCCAGAAAAATTCGTAATTATACTTCTTATTCATTATAACTGAGCTCATTAAATATTATTAAAAAACGCTTTTTCTCTCTTTATTTAGGAAATTCACAATCTGTTGGAAATAATAAGTGAATGTGGTAACACAAAATTTGGAAAAATAATCATGATAAATAAATGTGAGTGGAGACGCAGTGCAGTGACAGAACTCCGACATGAATAGATAAGTGTAGCATTTAGTCGTCTTATTGGATTGTTTGGGAGAGTCTGCGTAGCCAGATTTGAGATCAATGGGTTATAGTAGTTCACGAGTTTCTTCCTATATTTTGTATAGAGTTTTAAGAAAACGTCATTTAAGTATGGTACGTTTAGGTCTGAGTGTAGCGTTTTGTTGGTTACATCATAAGGAGCGTTAAGTATCCTCCGTACAAGCTTTGATTGAAAACGCTGATTTTTTTCTAATACCGATGGTTTTGCACAGCAGTAAAGCTGACTGGCATAGCTCCTAATTGGTTGAAGGTAGGAGCTGTAAACGGTTAATTTATATGTAGTTGGTAACTTGGATTTGCGTCAAAGAAGTCTGTACAACTGTTTGAACCTGTCCTGGAGTGCCATTCTCGTTTTATCCATGTGTAGCTACATTCAACGTGAGCCTCTTATAAACCAAGATTAAACAAACTTAAATATTTTTACTTTTTAGATCACATTTTGCGATTATTATACAAGTAAATTTATTAGCATAATTAGCATTACAATTAAAAGTGTCATCAATAATTAATTTGCCCAACATGGGCAGTTGGAGTGTTAAATTATTTGCACTCTATCTGCTAATTTCGGGCTAAAAAAAATAGTTCTGTTTCTTATCACGTGGTCAGCCAATTATATGACTGAACTATTTAAGAACAGAAGTGGTAGAGGTCTAAAAGACACTAGTCAGAGTTATCTCCCCTGAAAATAATGAATTTCATTATACAGCCAGACCCTGTGATGAATGAAGGGAAGGTGTCATTTGCAGGGTGCAAAGTAGATGCTTTTCAGAGGGCCTGGCATGGTGATAAGCATAGGCTACTTTTGTATTCAGTGAGGAAGGCAATAGTTAACCACCTCACCCCTCGTTTTACTTAGTTAAACCTCTAGAGTTTCATCCAGCCTTTCGGCTGTTGACCTAAACAAAAATAATTAATTAAACAGAATACAATTTTCAATTTTTTTTGTAACTTTCAATTTTTTGTTAATTCAATTAATTATTCGTTCATTAAACATTTTTAAATTTCAAATTTCAATTTCATTTCGTTTTATTTAATATTACAACTACAAAATTAAAGTGATTTTTAATCTAGCATATCGTTTTTTATGAAAACAATTGCAGTTCGTTAATAACCGTTAATAAATTAAGATAAATTATCATTAATAAATCGATAATATAAGGTAACCTGCAGCCTATAAGAGAATTCAACACTACTGTAAAAAAATCACTTTTATGAGAGTCGCGTCTCATGGCTGGTGGCAATTTTTAAAAAGGGTTACCTTTGACCTATGCTAAAACCAATAGTGATTTCTGTATCTACTCTTTTGGATGAATTGAAAGACATAATTTTTGTTTCTAAATTCAGAGTTTCATTTCTTATCTTCCAGATTTGAAACACTTCCGGTTGATCCTGGAACTTCAAACCCAATGATTTCGTAGCTAATCCTCAAGAGGAGTAGAATGACACAATTTTGTTTCCAAAATTCGATTTTGATTTCTTTGACTTACGGTTTTGTTCGAAACCAGAACTTCAAACTCAATCCAGGCTTACTAACGTTGTAACGTGCTCGCCTCTCATCATGGGGTCTTGGGTTCGAATCCCATTCAGGCACGGCATATTTTCATACGTTACAAAAAATCATTTCATCCTTCACTGTCTGCATTAGCAGTAATTGCACAACAGTCGGACGTTAAACCAAAAAAAAAGGCTTACTAACTTTTTGTGTAGATTACAAATCATAAAAGCGTTTGTTCCTATCTCGTGGTTTTTGTCATCTGGGTATGATTATTAATTTGTAATCTGGGTCATTAATTTATTTTAATTAGTTTATTATTTATTATAATTATCAATTAAATTGTTCTTTTTTGTAGATTTAAGTAACATTATCATTTGTAATTTATAGTTAGTAATAAATATTGTTTGTAATAGTTTTTTAATTATTTATTTTACCCAGATCCCGAAACGAACCTTTGCGATAAGTGACACAATATTTACTTTCCACACTGCAAATGACACCTTCACTTCAATCACTACAGTGTCTGGCTGTTTAATGAAATGCATGACATTTAGAGGAGATAACTGAACTAGTGCCTTTTACACCTCTACTTCTTCTGTTCTTCTTCTTGAATGCTTCAGTCATTCAGTCAGTTGGCTGAGTATGTGATAGGAAAGAGAACTATTTTTGCAGCCATGGAATTAGCAGATCGAGTGCAAATAATTTAATACGTCACCTGCCCGTTATGAGCAATTTATGATATATAAAATCGAATTGAATTCAATTTGAACAATACATTATAAACATTCATTTAGTAATATTGTTAAAATATTTTTGTATTAATAGATTCTAAAATGTTTAATAAAAAGTTACTAAAATTGAAACAAAAGCATTGGTTCCTTTTTTATTTATACTGCCTAACATTTTTCAATAACTTTATTATAGTAAAACCTCCACAAATGACCACCTCTTCTAAACGACCAACTCTATAACCAACCAGTGTTTTCGGGAACCAAAATATTAACTATCCTTCCCATAAAAATTTACCTCCGCTAAACGACCACTCTCTAATCCAACCGCGACAGGTAAAAACGAGCAAAAGCGACCACTTTAATTTAATAATATAATAAAAATTAAAGGTAGATGGACAAACGTATGTAATACAGAATAGCCATGCGCTACATACTGATACTGCCACCTCGAGTGTTGACAAATTCAAAAGCTTATACAGTTTATACAGTATAACACATACTGATACTGCCACCTCGAGTGTTGACAAATTCAAAAGCTTATACAGTTTATACAGTATAACACGTACAATTTAACAAGCTTCAAATTCTATTGTATTAGTAGGAAAACCACAAAAACTACATCAACATTTTCGGCTCTTCCCCTTCCAGAAATGTAATGTTGCACGTACGCCGTTGACCATAGATGACGTTATGTACAAAACCCTACAAACATTCATACAGTTCAGTAGTGTAGTTTATTCATTTCGGTCTGTTTGTAAGTACGTCGGATGTAGTGTTACAGTATAAAAAATTAAAAAATTTTAAACAATATTTTTGGGGTAAATAATCATACACTTTTCATAATAATTAAGTTTTTTTAATTAGGGTCTTCACTTTTCCAAAACAACCACCTCTCAAACCGACCACTTATTGAGTTCACCGTACTTGGCCGTTCTAAAGAGGTTTTATTGTATTAGAAAAATATAAATATTTATTGTTCACTTTGAAAAGTTAGTACTTTTTATATTGAAATAATAAAATTGAATACAATGCTAATATATGTATTCATATTTAGTCTATATAGGTATACCGTTGGTAAATCCATATAACAGCATTCACATATTTCAAAAATATTGATATGCAGTCGTAAATATAAATACAAAAGTCGAACCAACTAACCAATTCAGAATAGATTTACTGATGCAAAGCCAATTGAAGAGCCCTTAGAATAGAGAGGTATGAATTGGAAATACCATGAAAATGAAGGGGTTCGGTAGGGAAACTCCTTGCATCCGTATTAGACTATACATCCCTTTCTTAGGTCAAACCCTTCAGGGTGGAATAATATTAGCACACATTAGCATTCCCTACAAAACTCTTACAGAAACCTCTTGAAACCACCAACAAAACCTAGCCAACAGACTTCACTCTTACGCTTCTTCAAGACCTCATATAACCGTTTCATTAACATGCACTGTTACCCCTAAGAAGGCGGTAAGGTACTGCATCTTTTATTATTCTTTCGTTTGGTTACATAGTATGAAATAATGGTTGTTTAAAACAATAATAATTAAAATAAATATTGATTCATAATTATATATTCTCATTTAAAATACTAGTTTAATAATTTAAATTGTAAATATATTTTAAATTTATTGAGATCGTATTTAATTATTTATATTATTTTATCATAAAATCAAAAGCCCGTTTTATCTGGATTTTAGTTGTATATTAATTAAAACGCATAATAAAGAAACAGGTTTCATCTACATACAAATTTCGTTTAATATTCCAGTTATAAATTAACAATTTTAATTTTAAGTAGAAGTATCTTTACCTAAAAATCTTTTTTTTAAAACATCTCTTGCAACCTATCTAGAGATACGGAGTAAATCTATAGACCAGCGAAATGTTCTAACGTAAAAATAATCAATCGTTCCAGTCTAAATATTTAAAATTAATAGCGGGTGCACCAAAATATGTCTATAACAAAACTTTACAATTAGATCGTCAAATTCCCTTTGTTTAAGATATCGTTTTAAACTATTACTCAAATTTCTTTTTTAACCTTGTAAACACGCTAACCCTTTTGCTCAAAAGGTGGCAGTACGATAAATCCCGGACACAAGAAGACTTCGTCGCTCTTGGAGTAGAGATCTACTGAACTGATTCATTATTAATTTTTGTTTACTATAATCAATCATCTGAGAGAAAGATCCTCCGTGAGATAATGGGTCTGAAGATGGTAGACGGACGTCGAGAAAAATTTTACAAGAAAATGAACGATTATTGGAAACAATTATAAAAAGAAGACTAAAATATTTGACGGACACCTGTTAAAATGAATGATAACCGGTTGATTAAAGAAATTTTTAAGAGCCAAAACAATAGACCTGTGCAGATAAATCGTTAAAATAAGTCAGAAACGTGATTGAGAAAACTGGAATAAACCAAAAAATCTTAATGAACCAAAACAAATTTAGACAGCCAATCAAGGACTTTAAGGGTTTCCATGAAGAGAAAAATTGAACACCGGGTGGACAGAAGAAAGGAGGAAAGCATAGCCTACAGTGAACGAATGATGAGAACGTGGGCTGCAAAAGGAGCATCCAGAAACGTCTAAAGTCACCTCATGTAGTCAAAAATTGACCATATACGATAAAAGAACCATATTTACCAACACTATCACTGTCATCGTCAAATTTTTAAAATTTCATTTTCATATTTCTTTAATACTATAAGCTGTTAATACAACAGCTATAAGCTGTTGATACAACTTTAAATTAATTAGGAAAAAACAACAAAACTTTTTCCTAAGCAAAGCTTTAACGCGGTTTTTATTGGTCACTCCAAGTGAATCCTTAGTCAGTCTCCTGTTGCGTTCTGTGCAGTTAAGTTTATTAACTTCATATCATTTTATGTGATAATAAAATTTATTTATGTATGTCAAAAACAAATTTTATGAATTTTAATTATTTCAAAAATGTTAATGAGAATTGTATTTTATTTGTAATCTTAATTATTTACCTTAATTGAAATTAGTATAATAAATATCAGCTGTTCACATTTTTAAGAACTTACTGCTATTGTTGTAAGTACTCCACCATGACCTAGACATACCTACGGTGAGAGAAGAAATTATCAGTCGGAGAAAAAATTATTTAAACAAGTCAGACATTCATTCTAATCATTTGGGTATAAATCTTCTCGAAAACAATATTGAAAATCACAGACTTTAAAAGGCGAGAATATTAAATCTTCCATTCCGGTTCATCTGATCAAAAATGCTTAACCATCCTTAAAGATTAAAAACACAAAATTATACTACGAATGGTATACCTGTACTATTATTGCTCAATAAACTTAATCTTCTCTGTTAAACGAACCATCAGTATCACGTCTTCATTCTCTCCTTTTTACACCTTCATTCACCTCGACCATTAATTTTAAAACGACAACTACGTATTTCTCAGTATAATGAAAAGTTGTAAATTGCCAGGATCTAAGAAGGAACCCTTCATCACTTATAACTAAACGATCACACGGAAGCAACTCTGCTGAGTGCTGTCTTCTTCAGGATATATTCAAAAATTGTTAAAACATTTACTGAAAGTTTTTATTAAACTGTTTGTAAACAATTCTTAACTGTTATTAAAAAAATTATTTTAATGATTCTTTCAATCCAATATTAATACATATTGGACAAATAATATTAGGTACCTCGCTGTCGTAAATTATAAAAAAATCAACATAAAACACATTAATTTTGTGATTGTGATGTGATTTTGTGATGTGTATACTTAAGAAAGGAACTAAGAGTTTAGTGAAAAATAAAAAGGTTTGGGAAAGACAAAAATATACTAATGAAAATGAGTAAATATCTGGTGAGAGAGAAAATATTAATTTAACGTAGTTGTTCGTAGATCAAAATGGTGAAAGAAAACAGAGATACACGAAATATATGTAAATCAAACTAAGAAAGTAATTTATGAACGAACTTGAAAGAAATACAATCAAAATTAATCTGGTATCAACGTAGGAATTAGGAGAAAACGAAAAAAAATTACTTGTAAAGAATCGAGTAGAATGAAATACATTTTATCATAGTTTAAAATAAATGAGATAAAGAAATCATAACACTAGATCGATAAATCACGAAGAGAGATGATAATAAATTAGACAACATTTTCGTGGTAATAAAGAAGCTACTGAATGAACTACCGAAATGCATATTGAATATTCCAGTAGGTAAAACAAGATAAATTTCTTACGACGCAATACCAAGCGTTGTTAGTCATTTTCAATCAGGTCCAGTTACCAAACACCCTTCAATTTTACGTCTCTTATGACGGCAAAATTAAATGTCAATCAGATAACCAGATAAGAATATTATAAGGAAAACCTAAAACAGGTTCCTTATGAACACAATGATATTTTAATTATTTGTAAATTTTCTCTAAAAGATTATAAAGTGTTAATATTATATTAACATCTAACAGAATTGATTAGTTGCCAATACAATTTATTATCAACGATTACAGAAAACTCTGTAATTTTTACTATTTATGTGCTGGTCAAGGTTGTTGCACAGTTTCCTCTTGACCGTTCTAAGTGAATACTGTGTCAGCCTGTAATTTTCCCGTCTTCTTTTTCTTCTTCTTCTTCTTCTTCTTCCTTCAAGGCTTAGGCAGTCGCCTGTTCCGAACTCACAAACTTGAAACTCTTAGCTTATATCCATTCTTTCCGAGGTTTTCGCACATCTCTGTCCAACCGGTGCATAACGGCGTACTTTGAGGAGAATTCTGTGTTCCGGCATTCTGTCCAAGTGTCCCCTCCATCGCCCGTAATACCCCTGAATCTCCTCATTCAGGCAGTAGACTTGGAATTCCATCCTTATATCCACATTTCGCACTTTACCCAGTTTCGAGCATCCCTTAACTCTTCGCAGGAATCCCATCTCCGCTACTTCAATCCTTTGTACATTCCGACGGATTTTTTCCGTTCTGCGCTGGCATATTCTAAAGTGGTTCAAACGGGACAAGAAAACATTTTCATTTTGAGTTATTTAAAATGAATAATACAAAAAAGTTTTTCTTCATAAACAAAACAAACTGTAAGAAGAAATAACATTTTATTTGTAAAGAAATCGAGCATAAAAATAATATAAATCTGTATTTTACATTATAAAAACTCAAGAGGTTGGTGTGTTTATAAAGACGACAATTAAATTGATCATTCATTACGTCATACCAGCGGTAGAAATCACCTCAGGGTGTGTTCTGAGGTTTAGTACTACGTCATAAGAATTTAAATTAAGCATTAAAAAGAAGATGAAAAATAAAAAAGTTATATCTCCGATTCAAGCGGTAAAACAATTTATACGTTTCTGTATATTATAATTCACTACACAATTTATCGAATTGTGCAAGATTATAAACCATTAACGTTCGTAACCATAACTGGTAAATTATTTTCTTGCCAATAAAAAATAAGCCTTTAAAAACATGATCAAAAATTTTCAGTTTTGCACATTGATTAATATTTGATTGTTGTAGATTGTAATTATGCAAATATAAATTTAACACTTCCAGTTATAGTTCTTTTAGTCCATAATTCGTCACAACAGATTTAAATAATAATGTTGTGTTTTTTAACTGATACGTTCTTCATCAACAATTTGGTTGTTGAAAAAAACAACTACAATATTTAGAAATAAACTCAAAGAATTTTTCTCTTATTTATTCTCTATCAAATCTTCCACTACGACAGAAACTATTACTTTACTATTTGGGTATACGGATATTTGGACACGAATATATTTTGGGTATAGGCTATTATTTTTTCTCTGTATTTTATGAAAGCGACACCTGTGCAGTTCTGCACAACCAGTAAATATATTTGTAGCTAATTATGCATTACTTTACCACTTTTGAGGGAAAGACCATTCACTATCATGACGCTAACGTTTAAGTTCTATGACGATTATAAAATTGATGCGTAAAAATTACAGATTAAATATTTTTACTAAGATAAAAAACCTGGTGTCAAATACTTACACGCTCTTTTCTTGCCAATTAAAATATTGAAAAATATGACCTACGTTATATCATTGGTAAACAATGTAAAATGAAAAAAAAAACATATCCTAATTTTAATCATCAGTAAATGACGCAGAAATGAAAATCACCCTCTCTAGAACTTACAAATACGGTAAAACACAAATTGACGCTGAACTAGGTTTTGTAGAAAAGAAAACTTGAAAGAAAATTGTAAATATTTTACGAATTTTTTATAACTTTGACTCTGTATACTTATATCGTGGAAAGCATACTAAAAAATATTGCGGCTCATTAAAAGTCCCATTTATTACGGTTTGAAAATTTATTTAAAAAATTATCGTATAGTAAACATATTTACTTTTTTACTGACTGGTAACAGCTGCAGTATCACTTGTTTTTTTACATTTTTTTAAATGAAACTACTTAATGTTGACATGTTTCGGTGGATCCACCATCACCAGAATACAAAAAATTGAAACTAAACTTTTTTAAAAATTTATTAAAATTTTAGAATATGTATCTTCAATTATTCGCATAAAAATTTCATTACAAATGACTGAAGATATTTCTACTGAATTTTTGAAATATTTTGTTTGAAATTTCCAACGTAGCCTACACAAATATTCGACCTCTATAATAAGGACGATAAATTTAGGCGGCTGGGAGTTTGCTGTGTACTTCACCACTTCCTCACCTCGGCACTCCAACCAGTCGAGAAATTTCTCCTCTCTTACTGCTCCTGTTAACTTGAAACTTATACTTTATTTTAAAGTAAGGTATTGGGTACTGTATATCATAAATACCTCATCGGCATACCTGTTATACAATTGTATTTGTACCTTATTTATATTAATAATATATTATCCAACTGCAGTAAATAAATACAATAAATCTTAAATTTAATACAGTGATTGAAAAAAAAACAGTGAATAAATTACTTTTATTTAATCTAACACGTAAAACCAGTGTACTTCTAACACTGCAAAGAGCGGAAGGGGAGTCTATGAGAACATAGGAGGTTGTGGAAGGGATACGCAAGCGAGAACTCGACCCACCTAAATATTACGTCCTTTGTATAGAAAACGTGATAAACGTTCATAACAAAATAACGTGAAAAAAGGAAACACAAAGACAGAGATTGTTATCCGTTAGTATATTATTATGTATTAAATTTAAATAAAATTATAATAGTAATAAAATACATATAGGCCTATATATTTTCATTATAATTAGTGAAGCCTATTTAATTTTTTTTTTAATTGTTTTTAGTTATAACTCAGAGAAGATCTGTAATCCATCTTCTTTTTAGGCGCCGGGTTGGATTCACAGTAATGTAAAAGCGATGAAGTTCTTGAACTAAAAAATTCGGATTTAGTAGTAATTTTAAAAACAATTTTTTATAATAGGACTGCGTTACCTCTTAACGGTAGGAATCTCTAAATCGAAGTGTAGAGTGTCATTGTTACGGAGCTCTTGATATAAAATTTAGAAATGTTGATTGGAACGTCTGTAGATGATAAGAGTTACTGAATTTAAGTAAATATTTAAAAGGTTTTGTTTCAATTTGATATACTCTGTTGATGGCGGATCCACCGAAACATGTCGGTAGAAAGTAAAATTGTATAAAAAAAGGTAAAAAAGTGATAAGAGCTGTAACAGGCCAGTGAAAAATTAAATATTTTCACAATATAATTGAATTATAAGCTGCAGGATGCATTACTTTTGTTGCCGGCCGCATTGGCGCAGTTGGTAACGTGCTCGCCTCTCATCATGCGGCCCTGGGTTTGAATCCCACTCAGGCATGGCATATTTTCATACGTTACAAAAAATCATTTCATCCTACATATCACATAAAGTTCCAACCCAACGTCGTCGCTAATGACCGTTGCAGTTGATGCGACGTTAAATAAAAAAAAAGAAAAGAAAAAAGATTTATTTATTAATGGAGATTACAGTAATAAAAATATTATTATCGTAAAATTACGATGGTACGGATCTGTAATACGTTTACATTATACACACATTTACGTATACATTTATACGTTTTCATTCATTAGGAAGAATCTAACCTGAAACTTTTACTCAGTGGTTGGTTTTGAGTTGTGTTTTGATTTTACTACATGGTCGTTTCAATATTTACAAAAAGAAAATGAAACAACATATACATATATTTTTTGTTACGAATTTTATGAACTGGCATTCTTTAAAGGAAAAAACGATTTGATTTAAACTGATTAAATTATAAACCAGACGACCTCCATTCTTATTTTTTATAGCAAATAAAGTAAAAACAAACACAGAATTACTTTATTTATTGCTATACATTTTTTATAAAAATAAAAAATTACAATTATTGACATTTTTATAAAATTAATTAACGTTTTATAAAAACAATAGTCTGTACATTTTTTATTAATAAAAACATTAAAAAGTAGATTACATTCTTTTTAGAATGTCTTAAAACGTTCAGTATTGAAGTTTTTGTTCTGTTTAGTTTTAAAACAAGGACTTCAAGTTAAAATAATTAGGCAATGTCAATTTTTCAGATTTATGAAGAGTATATTACCGGAAAATGGAATTTTTATTAGAGATCAACATGTTTTGCATGAATTAAAGCTTCCAGGTTAACGTAGCGACATCTTTTATTAATACAGGACTGGCTTACCCTTCCACGACCCGCTGACAGTATGTAAATTTTTTAACCCGACATTTCCCTTGTAGTATTATTTAAACAGTTCCGAGGGAGGTGGAGGTTTGTTTGCTGATGTCGGATCAAGCGGCCAGGCGGTGATTTTTGGTTGGTACGCGGTTGCGGCCTCCTTGGGGCTGGACAAGGACGCCTCAATTGAGTCGAACACTACTTCCCCCATCGTGAGGGAGTGAACATGAGTTTTTCTCGCCGCCTTGGATAAAAAAAGGACTGGCTTACCCATTGCCGTATTGAGGTGAACACAAATAAATCAACTCAGGTTACGCTCACGTTACGACGTCAAACTTGTCCACCTGTTGTGCTTCATATCCCCCAGGCAAGAGTGGTGCAATATCTTGGCTTGTGGCTTGACGGGTGACTAATTTGGTAGGATCATCTGTGAACAAAACGTTTAGAACTTAACCCCCACCAGAAGCTATTATTATGATTAATTAACCCTCGATCGAAATTGCACCTCCGTTTCAAAATTTTAATATACAAAATTTTTCTGAGACCGATCTGGACTTAAAGTGTCTAGTTCTGTGGAGCAGCGGCAAGAGTAACTTAAAGTCGATCCAGGTCTTTCAGTTAAAATTCTTAAGAATTGCTTCTGGTGATCATTTTTATGTAAAAAATTAAACCCTCTGTGACGATTTCAAAATTGCCACAGTAAAGGAACTAACTGAGTCCTTCTATAGTAAATTTCTCAAACGACTAGATGACTAACCAAACCAACTAGATCGTGATCTAGCTGCAAGGAATTTCTCAACTGTTCGCCGTTTAAAGCGAAAATGGAGTTGAGACCTCTTTCTCTGAATAACGTACATACCTGTAGTTATAAACGGAGAATGTTCCACTGGGTACCTTTTCACCTTAAAGTAAAATTCCCCACTGCTCTTTAAATATCTTATACGGAAATTGTTCAGCTCAATGAACAGTACCGTAATAAAAATTAGAGACAAAAAAATTAATTGACTAAAATATAACAACAAACTAAACAATTTATGTCAATTTAGATTAAAAAGAGAATTTAAACATTTTATTTATAATAATAAAACGGTTACAATCATAAAGTCGGATGTTTGCAAACAATAGGAGTGCAGAGTAAATTTCAGTTAGGATTGCAAAAGAAAGAACCTTAAAAGGAAGAATTTGGACCTCACAATTTGGAGCTAGAATACAACCATGGAAATTAAGAGGTGGTTGTATAAAGTAGTAATTAAAAGTGTTGCTGCCATTGGAGTGGTGGTGTGGAAAATGATAGAAATGTAAAACGCCTGAAAGTAATAAAGTTGGATTATTGGCATTGGAGTTAAGAAGAAAAGAGATTAAACAGACTTAGAAATGAGTTTAACCAGGTACTCAGAAAAACGGTTAAACCACCTCTGGCCAAAGAAATATTTTTGGAAGGACGGTGAGACAATTAAAGGAATGCAGTAATGTCTGGTAGCTCCCATTACATAAAATTTTGAAAAAATTTAGAAATTACTAAATATGTATGAAGTAAACCATAAGGTGTTCCCAAAAAGTTAATGCATATTTTAATACGTAAATCACTTGTTGTTTAGTTCAACAACCGAAAGGCTGGTTTGAACCTTTAGAGGTTTTACCAAGTAAAACGAGGACTGAGGTGATTTACCCTGCCTTCCTCGCTAAATACAAAAGAAGCTTATGCTTGTTATCATGCCAGACCCTCCGAAAAGCATGTACTTATATGCTTTTATACTTATATACTTATCTGCATTCTGCAAATGACACCTTCACTTCATTCACCACAGGGTCTGACTGTAAAATGAAATTCATTACTTTCAGAGGAGATAACCCTTGACTAGTGTCTTTTACACCACTACCTCTTCTGTTCTTAAATAGTTCAGTCATATAATTGGCTGACTACGTGATAAGAAACCGAACTACTTTTTGTTGCCCTGGAACTAGCAGGTTGAGTGCAAATAATTTAACATTCTACCTGCCCGTAATGGGCGTGACGTAGATCACATAAAATTGAAAACAAAAATAAATTCATTTTTTGTATTGTTTTCGTGATAACGATAAATGAAAAAGGTTTTCCAAAGCTGGTTTTAAAGTATTTTTTCAAAAACTCATTGTTAATGTATTTTCCAAGAGAAAGCAATAAATAAATCATAGGAAGAATATGCGATGAGGTGGAGGGTTAGACTGAAAAGAAAAGCGGTCCATGTCATGAGGAAAATGCGATTTTAATGACAAAATCGCTTGGTGTCGTAGAATAGACTAGTAGTTGGTGTTGGGCAGAGGAGGTGTCTGGAATTTACTTAGATGCAAGAGCTTCTACTTTGGATATTTTCCTTCTCTGTTTTACTCTTCATTCTATAACGCTGTCTTTCTCTTATATACTTCTTAGTTTCTCACACTCTCCACTTTCAAGCTCCTGTACTATCACTTTGTGGATAACTTCACTGTTAGCTTCAGGATTTACATTTCAAGTACATTTGATCATGACCCTCATAAATACCAATAGGGTTTTTAAAAAAATACCCTTTAAAACTTTTATAAAGTTAAAACTTTTCTTCCCAGACTTAGCTCTATTGATATGGTGTTTTTAAATAAAAGAAAAAGGTTCTCATATTTCATATCTTCAAAATGATAATTTAAACCATAAGAAAGTTTTTTATATAAATTCATGATATCGATTATTGAACAGTTTGTATTTATATAAATCAGAAAAAATTAAGAAGTTATAAAGCATTTACTGGTTTGTCACCTCATCACTAAAAAATGGCTTAAAATATTTAAAAATTTCAATGTTTTTGAGACAGCAATATTAAATTGCTAAACTATTTCACTAAAAATCATCTCCAGTGCCCCTTTTAAGCGTATTGCGGATATCCAGGTAGATACAAGACAGAAAGTGAACACACAAGTGGGTTATCGTGTTCTTGTGACTTGTCGCGAAACCTTTTGTAATGTATTTTTGATGGAATCGTAGACGAAAGTATTTGCAAATCTGTATTGTGTTTTTCGATTTTGTCACAAACGTAAAGGGGTACTTGCACTATAAGGTGTAATATTTTTGACTGTATTCTTAGTACATTAGATTATTTAGATGAGCCGTAAATTTGAGTGCCTTACATCAATAAAAGTTCAAAAATATATACTCTAAAATATTTAAAATATATAAAATATAAATAAAATAATTAAAATCTACAACTGACAATCTGCAAAATATTTATTGACGAATATTTAAAACCATTCTCAACTTTAAGCATCAGTCCTGTGGAAAATGGTGGCTCGTGCCGAACAATACACTATACCAGGAAAACGAACAGATAACAAACACAATGAGAAAAAGAGGATTATCATTCTTTAGCTACTTAATCAGGATTCCAGAAGCAAGGCTTGTTAAGAAACTACTCAATCAGCTCGTGCAATACAAATCACAAAATGGCAGGAGATACACAACTATCTTGACACCCTGGGGATTACATACAACATTATGCTAAAATGAAAAGATTGACTAATACTCAAGGACCCAAAAATTCAATTGCCACTAATAACCAGATAACCAGAACTTGCGACAATAAAACGTAACTGACAAGCAGAGGAGAGGGAGATCTGAGAATACGAAGAAGATATAAAATACAAGAAAAAAAATCAAACGATCCGCTAAAGACTGAAAGTTGAATGTAGTGCTCCATTTGGGGCTTAAACAACATTTTAAAAAGAAATATATTTAAAAATACATAAAAAATGAAATAAATATTGTCCTTACTACGACTTCTGTAAATCTGAAAAAAATGTCCAAATAAATTAAATTTGTAATTGATATTACCATTATATGAAGGTTATCATGTCGTCTCTCAGTTATTTTTTGTTTCTACCCGTATATAATTACGGGAGTATTTTATTCAATTAAACCTTATAAAAACCAATTAGCTAATGACACAACGAAAGTTTCTCACAGAAAAAAACTTGTTTATAAATATGCGTGTCATAAAAAGTGTGAATTTTATAGTTTTTTATACGGCAGTGATTCAATAACAGAGGAAGTTACTACTGTTAATTCCGGTAAATTACTATTCAGTGAATGAAAATAAAGATTTTACGATGGCAAGTGGCAAATTCAGCAGTTTGCAGCTACAGAAGGAAACCTTGTGAAGGTCGCATCCGCATCAATCAGTGTCAAACGTTGAACTGAACCTCGTCTGCTCCTCTCTAGAAATCTTAATAACAAGCAGGTACAGATTGGCCCATTCAGGCCACGTTATCGGCGTCCTAACCGTCTCTCTAACGCCCTTAATCCAAGTCTCTACCCCTCTCTATTACTTGACTTCAACTTTACTGCTGCTCATTGAACACATTCAAGTTTAAGTAGCTCAGCAGAAAAGAGGGTTTCCCGGAAGAAACTCCTTTCAACAATTCGTTTTCCTCTATTTTATTATATCCTGGTAATCCTTTTTAAGAATATTCAACAAAAAATTGGAAAAGTTAAGATGACATGTTTTATTAATAATCGTCAACGAAAGGATGTTTGTTTAATCCTTTCTCTTTTTTTCTTTTTACTCTACATTTTCTATGTAAGGTTATCTACTATCCTTTTCATCAGTCTTTTCTGTACCTTGGATAAGAAGAAATATCGGTGCAAAAAACCTTCCTGAAATTCCGTAAATTTATACTTTTATTCACCAATTTATTATTTCTATAATATTATTCATACTTTATTTTAAAATTGCTCATACAGGCGGATGGAGTATTAAATTATTTGCACTCAGTCTGCTAGTTCCAGGGCTACAAAAAATAGTTCTGTTTCTTATCACGTGCTCAGCCAATTAAGTTAAGGTGTCATTTTTAGGGTGGAAAGTAGACGCTTTTCAGTGGGCGTGGCATGCTGATAAACATACTTTTAAACTTAGTAAGGAAGGCAATCGTAAACCACCTACTACTCGTTTTACTTAGTAAAGCCTCTAGAGGTTCAAACCAGCCTTTTGGCTGATGACCTAAACAACATATTTTTAAATACCATTAAACACATTTTAACTTTCTCTTGGCTTACACAAAAAAGAATTTTTAAATTAGGGTATAAGAAAAATCAAAAATACGATTTACTTATTTGTAAAAATCTGATATTTATTTCTGAACATGTCCACCAAATTTCAGCCACCTACCTTGTCCGGGATTTAATAAAACAATATTGGTTTAAAGGTTGAACACTTCAACCCCTTTGAAAGTATACTTTAGCAAACTTTAAGAAGTAATTATTTTAGGTGCACTTTAATATCTCCACCGAATTAAGCCACCCAGCTTTGTAACTGAGTAAACTGAAAATTATGATTTAAGGGTTGAATACCTTTTCAACCCCTTTTTGGGTAAAATTTTTAAATCGTTTAGATGTAATATTTTGACCGTCACTAAACATAATAACTACAGCGAGTTTCAGCCATCTACATTGTCTGGAACTTGGTAAAAAAAAATTTTGGTTGAAGGGTTGAACGCCATTTTCATTCTCTTAGGGGTAAATTTTAGAAATGATTAAGGGGCAATTAATGTAGTTGAACTATTCATAACATCTCCACCGAGGTTTAGCCATCTAGCTTGTCCGAAATGAAGTAAACGGAAGAAATTGGTATAAGAACTGTACACCCGTTTCAAGTCCATGTCGAAATCTTGAAGGAGATGGTCCAAGTCAGTGTTTTACTTTCTCTTGCCTATATGAATTCATAGGAAAGAAAGTACTGTTTTCATTTCAATTTTTGGAAATCGAGTTTTCACCGGATCTACACGTTTTCAGTGGGAAATAGTAGTTTATTCATGTCATTTTTTGCCTTGTTACGATTTTCTCAAAAATGGCTCCTACGATTTTTTTAAAAATCGCCTCATTTACTACATTTTTTATGCTCTACGAGACAAGGTAGGCGCCATGTCTGCTGAAATTCTTGGAGAGGCTGTTTTCTCGTAAAAAATGGCTTTTTTAAAATTGCAGCTTTAATATAGGATACATTCTAGTGAGTAAAACACGCAATATGAAAATCAACCTTAGTTTGGCTTAAAAATACGGAAAATCACTCTTTTACCCTAACTAGTCTCTGTAGAGAAAATGCTTATAACAAAATTTGTAGATCTTTTAGTGTCCTATAAATTTGATTATATGCACTTTTGTCGTAAAATGCATACTAAGGCTGAAACATTAAAAAAATTGACTTTTTTACTAATTTTCGTGAAAAAACAGAAAATCGCTAATTACCGCTAAACTAAGCGTTATACAAAAAAATGTTTGAAATAAAAGTTATAGAATTTTTAATTCTCTGCAACTTTTGTTATATACAGTTTTGCGCTAAAATGCATACTATTCGCAATCTCAGAAAAACAATTTCTATACGAGAAAACAACCTCCCCAAGAATTTCAGCAGAAATGGCGCCTACCCTATTTTGTATAGCATAAAAAATTTAGTAAATGAGAGAATTTAAAAAAATCGTAGGAGCCGTTTCTGAGAAAATTACGAAAAATGAAAAATTACAATAATAAACTACTACTTCCTGTTGACCGATTTTGATGAAAGTGTTCGTGTCGGGTCCGGTAGTAGTATCTAACTGAAGTTTCAAGTTTGTACGATGTTTCGTTCTTGAGATTTTGTTCACACACACACACACACAGACATACAAACAAATAGCTAAAAAAATGGTTTTTTACTTTCTCTTGCCTATATGAATATATAGGAAGGAAAGTATTGTTTTCATGTCGATTTTTCGAAATCGAGTTTTCACCGGATCTATACGTTTTCAGACCCCCTGAACCCAAAAAACATGTTTTTAGCGATTGGTCTGTGTGTGTGTCTGTGTGTGTGTGTGTGTGTGTGTGTGTGTGTGTGTGTGTGAACAGAATATCTCAAGAACGGAACATCGTACGAACTTGAAACTTGAAACTTAAGTTACATACCACTACCGGACGCGACACGAACATTTTCATCAAAATCGGTCAACCGGAAGTAGTAGTTTATTCGTATAATTTTTCAGTTTTTTGCGATTTTCTCAAAAACTGGCCCTACGATTTTTTTTTAAATCGCCTATTTTACTCAATTTTTTATTCTCTACAAGATAGGGTAGGCGCCATGTTTGCTGAAATTCTCGGTGAGGCTGTTTTCACGTAAAAACGTTGTTTTTTTAAGATTACGGCTTTAATATAAATTTTAGCGCAAAAACTTATATAATAAAAGTTGTAGAGAATTCAAAAACCTACAACTTTTATTTCAAACATTTTTTTGTATAACGCTTAGTTTAGCGGTAATTTGCGATTTTCTGTTTTTTTTCTCACAAAAACGTGAGAAAAATCGATTTTTTTAACATTTCGGTCTTAGTATGCATTTTACGACAAAAGTGTATATAATTAAATTTATAGAAAATTAAAAGATCTACAACTTTTGTTTAGAGCATTTTTCTCTACAGAGCCTAGTTTAGCGTGAAAGCGTGATTTTCCGTATTTTTAAGCCAAACTGAGTTCGATTGTCATTTTGCGTCATTCACTCATGATTAAAATAAGGTTATGTTTATTGAGGTTAGTTTTTGTTCATTTCTAATGTTTTAATACTAATGTTAGGTTTATTGTTAATTATTTGCATTGGCAAGAGAAAGTTGTGTGAGTGTTTCACACCAGATTTTTTGAGTTCAGGGAGTCTGAAAACTTGTAGATTTGGTGAAAACTCAATTTCAAAAAATCGACATGAAAACAATCCTTTCCTTCCTATATATTCATATAGGCAAGAGGAAGTATAAAAGTAAATACTTTCACTAGGAATTGAACCAGGAACTACTGTCTTCGAAAAGCTGCAGTTATAAAGACTGCAACGACTTTACCACTAGGCCAACCCGGTTGGTTAGATAAATTAGTTGTTATAATTTGACGTTTTTATCATTATTGGCAGCAGTGCAAATTTTGATTTATCAGACCAAAATTGTGTTGACCCGTAGTATAATCTTGAACCATACCAATAGAATTTACAAAGATATCCTTATAGCTTCACTTTGATTTTGAGTCGCAAAAATATTGATTTTAGCAAAACAAAATACATATATTTTATTGTGATGATAAATCTCAAAATCGATACGAATTGCTTTATTTAAAATAGATATTATCTGATGTAACGATTCAAAAATGAGTCACAGATATATCTGTTAATATTTGGTCTAGTAGTGAGTATAAATAAACCCAGCTGGTTTAAAATAAATATTTAAAAATTATTTAATTTGTCTAAACAAAGTTTCGTTGCTAGGAAACCAAGTAGAAGAAGTAAGATTTGTGAAATTTAATGGGAGTGAGAGGCTGAAAATCAACCAAGATGGAAGGTCCTCACATTTATTTCTGAGTTATAAAAAATGTACTTATATAAGGAATATTTTAGAACATGTACAAAATCAACAGTGAAAAGAACTCTAAAGTTTAAAAGTTTATGAAGAAAAAACAAATTGATTGAAAATAGAATGTAAAAAAAAACTTTATACATATAAAAACAAATTAACCTAGGCTATGAAAAACTTCGAAATTTAAATAAAACAATAACTATTTCATTAAAATTATCATATGTCTGTTTATTTCATAGCACTGAAAGTCTTTTACAACGCCTACGTTGTACATTATTTAGTACATCCAATACAGTTCTTATTCTTCTTTTTCTACCTTTCAAGGATTAGGCATCTCTTCCTTTTTCGAACCTCCAAAATTTACGCATCTTATCGGGTGTCTGTAGAATAGCAGTCTATGTTCCGGTACGTCGTTGATCGAAGATCTATTTCAATTAATCAGTTGTTGTAAATTCAAGAAGTAATTTAAAAATAATCATAAATAATAATTAAAATTGAACAATTTCTAATTTAAAATTTAAATATTCTAAACAGTAATTAAATATATCAAGATGATATTATAAGAAGAAAATAAAACATTCAAAAAAATTAATTCCAGAAACCTAACATTTCAAATTAATGCAAGAAAATAAAAGATAGTATAATTTAATTAAATAATTTGAAATAATAAGAAAATAAATAAAGGAAAATATTAAAGTATCAAGAATCTAATGAAATATGGAACCAAACAAAATAAATTTGATTATTTAAAAATAATATGAAGAAAAGATTTCAATAAAATTGATATTATATAAAACCAATTGCAACAATGACTCGACGCCCCATTTGATTCCCGGTCAATGGATGGAGAAAAAGCAAGAGTAAGACTCCGAGAATAAAATTCAAAATTTAAAAAAAAGTTAAAACAAATGATCGGTCAGTGATTAAAATTAAAGTAATTTGTTCTGGATCGGAGAAAAAATGTTCATTTTGGATACTCAAACCCAGGATATCAGTGTAGTAAATTGTTTATGTGATACCAAATTTATTACTGAGGAGTAGACATTAGAGGTTATGGTTTAGAAGAACGAATGAAACCTCAGAATGTTTATTTTACAACGAATACCATTCACTAAGATTAAACCCGTCGTACAAAATAATACAAAAAATCTAATTTCATGGTACAATGTTATCTCATTTTTTCCATGGCTGTCTTAATGAAAAGAGAATTACATGTAGAATGAAACATAATTTTTTATGTTCACTCATTGTGCAAATAATAAGCCAAATAAATTTTGATAAAATTGTTTTAACAATTCCTTTGGCAGAACATAGAAAAGGTAATTTTCTATTCTAAGGAGACATTATAGTATCTTGTATAATCTTGTAGAATGTTAAAATGTTGAAAATAGTAGTAGTATTCAATGGCACAAAGCCAAATCCATAGCAATGCAAAACATTCATCCCTTGATATTTTTAATCCTTTTAATCCTACAGATTTTTTATGCTTTAATTTTTATTTTTCTTAGATTAATATTTTTTATGTGTATTAAATGTAGACAAATATTTTATAAAATTAAAGAAAAATAACAATAAAATAGATTTTAATGCTAAAGGAAACTGGCTAGGAACCTCTTTCGTCCTTCCTGTGAAAGGACAAATCATGGGTTTCCCAGCAAGACAATGCGCCAGCTCATTCCGCGTTATCTGTCAAGAAGTTCCTAGCCAAGTGCAGCATCTCAGTGTTACAACATCCATCTTATACACCAGATCTTGCACCATGTGACTTCTACCTGTTCCCTAAGGTGAAATCTGCATTAAAAGGGACAAGATTTGAGTCTGTGGAAGCTGTAAAAGAGAAAGCGGCACGTGTCCTGAAGGAGCTGACAGAAGATAACTTCCAGCACTGTTTCCAACAATGGAAAATTCGCATGGAGCGTTATAGGGATAGAGAAGGAGTGTATAGTGAAGGTGACAATAAGTGACTATGTATGAAATAAAAATAATTTTTTTACGTCAGTCTCGTTATTTAATAGCCGCACATCGTATACGTTCGATACATTTTTGAATTCAAATACTCCACTCTTTTTAGAGTTATTATGTTATTCCGTACGAAAAGACATGATTTGACTAATTAACGTCTTTTTAATGTATCATATCATATTCTTTTCAAATTTGTAATGTTAAATTACTATTTGTCCTCTGTTATACGAGTAAAACATTTTGTAAATCCTTTAGATCCTCATGCGCTTACATCACACATTAGGAATTCATATGTATTAGGAATTTACATTCTCTCTGTGAATCTTCAGTGACATTTTAGAAGGAATAAACATCCCAGGATAGGATGTCTCTCTACTTAGTCCTCTTTTAGTAATCCTTTTTTGCTTCTCACATAATAAAACATAGTATTTATTCATGTTATTTTCATCTCTAACCTTTTAAAATAATGAGTAGAGCCTAGTTACCTACAAATAAAATATGGAGTAAAAATATTGTATTTTTAACTCCTTGTGACAGTCTAAATTTGTCTATTTATGTATTATTAATACTGAAATATGGAATAGAAGATGTTGTCATATGGAATTATTATAATTGCATTTATTTTTAGAGATCTATTTATCAATCTTTTTAATATGAAGTAAAATAAACATATTCTTTATGATTACAAATTCCATAAATTTGCTGAATTTCTACCAAAGCCCTTTAGTACATCTATGTATTATAACCTAAGCCTAGGTTTTTTCGAGATTTGGTTATAAATTTTATAACAATTATTTTTATTTACACGTTTAATAAATGAAATTAATTATTTACCTTCTATTACTAATATAATAAGATTACATCAATCAAATTAATTATTACTTAACTTATAGAAATTTAATTTAATTTCGACTATAAATAAAATATTGTCACTTAACAATCAAAACAATGATTTACCTGTCCCCAAACCCTTCCACTGATGCACACGCACTATTAACGTAATTAAGAACCAATTTCGTAACGACATTAAATCGAAATTACACAACTATTTCTGTCACTATTTTAGTCACAATCAGAATACTAACTACACACGCGCAAACTGTTTTTCCTGCACTCTGATAGTTTATTTCAAGCAATAGAGAACCTTCTATCACTCTCTCAGCTTGACTGGAACGTGGTAGCAGGAATCAAAATTAAAACAAACGTTCTACTATTTTCGATTTCCGAAAATTACTAATAAAAACATTTCATTCATTGAAATTCATTATCCTTGTTCAATACACTCCATCTCATCCAATAAATAATTTCTTACAATGAACAATTTAATTGGTTGACTATTATGAGAATATATCTTAATAATATTACAATATAATCTTTAAAAAAATGTAACCTGACATATATTATGTTTTATTATAGTTATATTATATATACATTCACACACTTTGTAGTAATTATTATATATTGCTGTTTGTGTTGTGTTAACTGTTTGGAATGTTCTAGAATATTTTGTAAGGTTAGCTTAGTTACCTATAAATAAGTGTATATTGGGTAATTTATTATGAATCTTTTGCGAAAACTGATACTGGAAAATTTAATGAAGTCTTTTGTCGTTCAGAACTGCGATTCCTTGTATTTTATAAAAATAAATTTTACTGCGATGGCGTTAAACCTAAGGTATTTTCTTATTTACGATAAACTTGAAAAATTGTCACACAAATAGTTCAACGAGCGCTGCATTAACTGAAATTTAAATTTGCATGTTGGTAGGCCTAATAAGATGTTTTCAAGAGATGAAAGGTCCAGAGAAAAATATTTTTGTGGAACCAACGATCACGTGAAACAACTCTTCAGGGTTTATAAGTGAGTCACGAAATGTAAACAGAGAAATGATAAAAACCTAAAATTAAATATAATTATTGTGAACTGAAATTTGCATAAGGAAGTTAATATGAACGTTAGATGAAAAGGTGAACAACCATATTAATGTGTTATGAAATCATGATTTATAATGTTAAGTCCTTCTACCAGTACCAATCTGGTTTTATGCTGTATTAAAGTGGTTATTTTTGGAATATTATAAATGTGATATAGATTTACAAAACTAATAAATTCGTACTAATCAAAATAACTAATAATTAAATCGTTTGAATTGTCTAAAAGTGAGATGGCGTGGTAATTTGTGTGTGGTGCGAGTCTTCTTTGGTATTTTGTACCAAAATGTGTTGATTTCTTGTTGAAATGCAGGAATGTGTAAATCTGTGTAATATACTTTTTTATGTACCAGGATGATGGTGTGATTATCCTGAAGTTTTGATTGGAACCTTTGCAAAATTTCGATGTTGGAATGGCTTGCCAAACCCATAATTGGATTCCATATGTCCAAATTGGTTTATAAATTAAAAGTTTGTTTTTAAGATTGAGTGTCGAACGTTTCAAGCCTGGCTGAGAATTGAACCGGGAACCCTTGGCATAGAAGCCAGTTACTCTGTTCACTACACAGCCTATAGATTGACAAATCATTTTTGATAAAAACTTTATGTAAATGACATTTTCACAGAAACTCACAGATGTTGTATTCGATCATTTTGTTAAAAACTGTGCATTTTGTTTGTCTACAGAGGCAGAACAAGATATTTTTGTAAAGTAGTGGTAATATCAAATGAAGTTTTATTTTTATTTTACATCCGACTATTATGCACATTATGGCTAATGTAGACGATAAAGAGAATCGAACCCTTGACCCTCGAGATAGAAACCCGAGAAAGAAACCAGTTTTGCTGACCACTTACTAATTAACTAATCAGAAGTAATGAAGAAATGCAGGTTTTGAATAAAAATAAAACATTCATTCGTTGATTTAGTTTCAAAAATGACTGAAATTTGGTATCACATAAATATAGATTTTTAAAAATGGACTATACGATAACAAATAAGCTTAATATGCTTTTGTATATAATTGTGAAAAACATAAATGCGTCTGGTCAAAATACACAGTAACTGAATTACAAAGAATTTAATTATTAACGTTGCTATTTATGAAAATTTAATAGAGAGCTGAAACATGAAATAAGCTAAAACAACAAGATACATTTCCTCTCTCTTGCATTATTAAATATTGTAATGAAATGGACGTAGAATTTATATTCAGGAAGTTAGATATCAAATTTATTAAAAACATTTACCTTAATAATACATTCTGTTTTATTCATAATCTTTTTATTTTTTTATATTTTAAGTAAAACTATTACATTTTATTAAAAGCTTTTTTAAAGTATCTACAGACTTGTAATTACTTCGTTAAATATTTTTATTATTATTTTCTAATATGCACTTAAGTTACCAAAATAGTATTACAAGTAGGAAAAGAACCAAAAAAGTTCAATAAAATTTTTGTTAATAAATATTTAAAAAATGTACCCTAGCTCTCTCCAAAATAGTTCTCTTTTCTCCACGTATTTGTTCCACCAGTGCATCTACTGTAGGTAGCTTTTCTGGAAAGCTTCTTTAAGTAGCCTATGTTGCTTAAGCCAATTGTCGCAATATCCATTAACCTTGTCTAGACTCAAATTTATTCGTTGCAGGGCTACAATAAATAGTTCTGTTTCTTATTACATGGTCAGCCTATTAAATGACTGAATCATTTATCGACAGATAAGGCAGATATATAAAAGACACTAATCAGAGTTATCTCCACTGAAAGTAATGAATTTTATTATACAGCCAGCCCTGTGGTGAATGAATTGAAGGTGTCATTTGCAAAGTGAAAAATAAGTGCTTTTCAGAGGGTCCGGCGTGCTGATAAGCGTACTTTTTTACTCAGTGAGGAAGGCAATTGTAAAGCTCCTCACTCCTCGTTTTATTTAGTAAAACCTCTGCAGGTTCAAACTAGCTTTTTGGTTGAAGACCTAAACAACCTAAACAACACAGACTCAAATATTTGGCCTATTAAAGGCGTTTTGAGTTAGTGAAGAGCCAGAAGTTAACATTGGAACATTAGATTATGCCAAAAAGATAGTTTTTTGGGATATAGTGTGACAAATAAGCAGGAACATTGTCATGTCTAAGCTTCCAAGTCTATAAATTTCGTCGCTTACGTTGTAAACCACCATGAAGACGTCGGAGGACTTCTAATTAGTATTTTTAGTAACAGTTTGATCATGAGAAGCATATTCATGGTGTACGCCATCTCTACAGTAAAAAAACACAGTCAGCATGATCTTCACATTGCTGCGCACCTGTCTCATTGTTTTCGATTGAGTGGTTGAAGAATGTTACAATTGTGAAGACTGCATTTGAAATAAAATGTTACAGTGGTTCGACAACCACCTTATTCTCCAGATATGGTAAAATGAGACTACTGGCTCTTTACCGAGCCTAAATGCTTTGAAAAGGAACGATTTGAATATAGAGAAGTTAATTATGGAAAATACAACGAATGGCGTAAACGGCATACCTGAAGCGTTTTCCAGAAATATGACTATAGCAGCACCGCTGCGACATGTGCGTGGAGAGTTTATAAAGAATACGAGGGTACGTTTTTGAATACGTAAATACTTTTTCATTTAAAAAAGTCGGATTATTTTTGAACACACTTCGTGTATTGAACAGGGTTCGGGCACGAACAGATAAGTAGATATTAAATTTTCGTTTATCAAAAAGTTAATTTTTGGCTAAGGCGGTCTGTAAAACATAAAATATATTAATTACTGTACCTTCCATGTATTTTTTATAATTTTGCAGAAAATGTTAATCAGCTGCCAAGATTTTTGGTTTATCATTAATTTTGGATTAATTCCAAAACTTCATTACAAACCCAGAAGTACTTTCAATTGTAAGCTGGATGAAAACCTTCATTTAAAAAATCGTATTACAGATTCATCGTTTACTCATCAGATATTTTAAAAAAAAATGAATTAAACTTTAACTATTCATCAAGAAAATAAAAATAAATAAATAATTGCAGTATACAAATTGCATTAGAATGCACTTTTGCATTTTCATGCTATATCTGTACAATTGTTATGTTGTCTTTTTGGTTTTAGATTACGGAAATATAATTATAATTTCTGTTGTTTTATAATTAATTATGTTTTAATAATAATCTACGTAATTATTTTCATTTATTATAATAAATTATTAAAATAAACAAAAATTTTTATTTTTACAACACTAACCTTGCAGTAAAAATAGTCCATAATTTTTCGTAATAAAACGTAATTTAATATGATTATTGTTAACAGAGATAAAAATTAAACTGTATTTCATTTTTTAGGACTTTGGGAAAACAAACTTTAGATTATTATTAGATTATTTTAGATTATTATTGTAATTATTGATATCATTCAATAGATAATAACACGAATATTTTCCAGACACCTGCCGAGTATAAAATTTTAAAGCTTCGACATAATTTTTTTACTAATTGAATTTATCTGTTAATTACAGAAAATTCTGATGTAAAACGCTCACGCGACTTTCTCTGGATAATGCAAATAATTAATTCTATAACCTATATTTAATCATTAGTGAGCAATGTAAAATTATAAATATAACCTGATTTTAATCATGAGTGAATGATCAATTATAAATATTTAATGATTATGTTTAAATATTTATGATGAACTGAAATAATATTTAATAGTTACTAGCTCATAATATTTATTTAAGTGCTATAAAATGAGTTTCATATGTCTTATAACCAGCAAAACCCTAAAAACGACAAATCATTAATTTTATCGCAATTGTTAACAAACTTACTACGTCTTTATTTTCATTTTGTTTAGGTCAACAGCCAAAAGACTGGTTTGAACCTCTAGAGGATTTACTAAGAAAACGAGGAGTGAGGTTTGTTTACCATTGCCTTCTTCACTGAGTACAAAAGTAGCCTATGCTGACCAGCATGTCAGGCCCTCTGAAAAGCATCTACTCTGCAAGCTGCAAATGACACCTTCACTGCATTCACCACAGGGTTGGAGTGTATAAAGAAATTTATTACTTTCAGAAAAGATAATCCTGATTAGTGTCTTAAACCTGAACCTCTTCTGTTCTTAAATAGTTCAGTCATATGATTAGCTGACCACGTGATAAGAAACAGAACTACAAAGGAGCGTCAATTATTCGAACGTCAGTCATCCAAACCATTGATTAACCGAAACAGCATTGATAGAAAAAAATACATATTTACTTCCAAAATACGGACATAACAATTCAATTAAAAATTTATACAGTTTAGTTTCCTTGTTCAATTCAGGAACAGTAGAGACTGTTTAGAGCAAAATTCAAGATTTTTAAAAAAATTACTGGACTGTTTGTACAAATGGGTTAAAAGATATTTTATAAAGGATTTTACCGTGATTTCTTTTTTGTTAATTTAATCAGTTTTGAGATTCTGTATTTGTCCGTTTGTTTTTATAACCTTTAGTACTCTATATTTGGAATATACGCAATAAATAAAATTAGTGTATTTTTAAATTAAAGTTTATGGTAGACTTTTATAATCCCGTTGGCGTAGTGGTTAGCGCAACTGGCTTCTACGCCCGGGGCCCCGGATCAAATCCTGTTTAGGTCTGGCATTTTTTCATTACTTATCTTCATCTATCATCCTTGTCACCGTCTGCATTAGCAGAAAAAATTAATAATCTACCAAACGTATAAGTTATAAGAGGTGTTTCGTATCAAAACCAGCCACATCAAAAACTGTTTTTTCTTTTTTTTGTTTCTTTTACAAGTATTCAATGTTATAAACATAGTAAATAGGAGAATCTGCATCATAAAGAGATATATCCAATGAAAATGCTCAAAGAAATCCTGAAGTTATTTTCGAAACAAGCCCCACCCATACTTACAGAAATAGTCAGTGAACTAATATGAAATAGTCACTTCTGTGGTGAACTAAATTATAGCCTATTCTATCAAAAAAGAATGTAGTTTTGTAGTTAACGCAAATATGTTAAGACAATTTTATTACAACATCAATAAATTTTGTTATTATGACAGAGTAACTATTCAAGTGATTAATTTTAATTGCTTGAAAAATATCGATGTTGAACACTTTAGTTTTAGCACGACACAGTACTTAATGAAAAGTGTATTTTTTGTATAATTTATAGTTACTTTATTTAATTAGTTCAAATGATCAATATCATTGCTCACCTTAATAAATAAAACCATGATTTTTCACAAAAAAAAGTAAACTTTTGTTTCAGAACCAGCAAAGTCCCCGAATGAGTTTTAAAACCAGCTACATTCAAAAGAAAAATTACTTTTCCTAGATTTTGACGAGACATTTTTTTACTATATTTATACACATTAATGTGGAATTTAATACTTATAACTTGAACTATTAACCAAGACGGTAGATATTGTAGTTTAAATTTAAACAGTTTTTGCTTTCCTGAAAAATTTTATGAAATGGATGTGGCTGATTTTGATACTAGACTCCTCATTTATGTATTATCATTACATTGTTACGGTACAGTGTATCAAATTACAATAATTAGCGTGTTTGATTATCTGATGTATTTGATTATGAGAACCGTACTAGTCCCAATTAGTTCGGATACCTGACGCTCCACTGTATTTTTTGTAGCCTTGGAACGAGCAGATCGAGTGAAAATAATTTAACACTCCACCTGCCTGTTATGGGCGATTATTTTTATTATTATTTTCATTACCAAGATATTTCCCAACACAAAAATTTCCTGTTTCAAATATTAAGTGTGCAGAAATAAATTTATAAGACCTTTATTTTAGGTTCAACTTAAATACTTTTTCAAAAATATATTTTCTATTGCATTAATGTTTTATTAAAAATATAAAATGTAATTTATGCAATAATTAAAATGATAAATATATTTTGTTATATACATGGAATTTTTTAAAAAGTAACCTGATGGTCTCAAGGTAGTTAAGTTGGTAGTCTAATAGTAGTTATTTTAATTTTGAATAAATTACATAATTATTGCTATGGTTATATAATTCTTTTTAATTTCAATTAATTATTATAGTTTTTGATAGTCTAATTTCAATATAACAAAATCCAAAAGCCCATAAAAAATTTGTTAATAGGAATTCGTTGTATATTTGAATTCACAAGAATACCCAGTATATGTTTTTACGAATATTCTTTTACGTTAAATGGTGAATTAAGTTGTTATTTTCTCTTAAGAGCGTTAAAAAAATCTAGACTAGTGTATTTTGTTTATTTTTTATAAATCATAATTTATGCGTATTTCTCAGAATTAAATTCTCTACGAGTTCTGATACAAAAATTTAAGGGTTTGTCACCAATTTTCTTAAGTTATTTGCTCCCAAACCTAGAGTGTCATTTTCATCTTCGATTATTTGCGGTTTTTACCAATTTTTTCAAAAAAACCGGAAATATTACAGTTTTTGCACTAGTTTAATTTAATTTTTCAGGCTAAAAAAGATAAGAAACCATAACATTACCGCTAAATTTGTGTTTCGAGGTCCAATGACGTGTTATTTCACTGCAGGAGCTGAAATCCGGACGAAATCTTTTGCTAGCCATAACTCAGTAAAGAATGGTTTTCGGACCCATGTTTATTGAAAACGTTTTTCTTATTTTTAGCTATAGAATCAGTTTCCGAGAGATTAGCGTGGAGTTTAGATACGCCCTGTATAATTACGTTAAATATATGCAGGTATAATATTTCAAGTAGGAACTTACCTCGTACGTAGATGGAGATGGAGGTTGGCAATAATCCAAAGCATGTCGAACTCATTTGATGCTTGTACTGTATTTTTATTTATACCACAAAACTTCTTCATAATAGTTAACTTGCTCACTTTAATTTATTTTAAATTTATTATAAAAAACAATTGTAAACGCAGTTTTGAGTTATTGGTATTGATAATGACTAGAGTATTTAAATTGTTTTATGTAAGTACTAGTCAAGTTCGTTTAAATTTAAGTTTTTTAATTAGTTAAATTTAAGTAATCTATTTAAGTTATTGCATTTGTTAACAGGTTAAGTTTAACCATTAATAACTATTAATTTTGTCAATAAATAATTATTGTAATAAGATTGGTAAACCCAGATCCCGAACGAACCTAGACTTAATTTTACAATATTATTATAGCCTTTCTCATGCCATTCTTGTCATACTCTAATCTTATCACTCAGCACATTATTGTAGTTGTTTTATTAAACAGGAACAAATGAAGAAATGTACGAAATTAAATGTTTTTGTATTGGTCTCGATTTTGTACTAGCAAACGAATGTAATTTTTTTTTTATAATCGTTCTTTGCAACAACAAATTATTATGAATAACTCTTCTGATATTTAATCATAATATAAAGGTCCAATTTTTGTACCATTTAAAATATTCTCGGGGTACAACTGTTTTAAATTTAGAACATTTATTAAAACAAAAACAGGATCTAGTAAACTTTTGTGTTTAGGTCATCAGCCAAAAGGCTGGTTTGAACCCGTAGAGGTTTCACTAAGTAAAACGAGGAGTAAAGTGGTTTACCATTGCCTTCCTCACTGAGTGGAAAAGTAAGCTTATCAGCATGCCGGGCCCTCTGAAAAGCACGTATTTTCCACTCTGCAAATGACACCTTCACTTCATTCACCACAGGGTCTGGCTGTATAGTGAAATTCATTACTTTCAGAGGAGGTAACTCTGACTAGTGTCTTTAACACCTCTACCTCTTCAATTTTTTTTTCCACGTAACGGACCAATTTTACTGACCGATGTGCAATATCGTGTAGCAGAGCTATGGGGATTTCGTGTAGTACAGTTCAAAGAATTTTGAAAGAAAAAAGAAAAAAAACCCTGATGTGCTAATCAGAACACCAAATATGAAAAGAATGAGAAGGAAAGTGAAGAGTGAAGCGGACGATTTTGATAAGTATGTTGTGAGATGTAAACTCACAACATAAGTAACTTAACAACATAAGTAATTGTGAGATGTAACTCACAACAAACAAGTAAACTTGTTTGAAACAAAACAAAAAAAATTCACCTGGTTTATTATAGCGTAATCATATGTTTGCAGATTATCTAGTAACAGATTATAGTATTATTCAGCTGTGTACGACAACTTCTAAAATGGTTTTAAGACGTTTATTATTAACTTATTATTTTAAACTTAAATTATATATTATGTAATTTTTGGACACACTATTATTATAGACAGTAAAAATAGTAGAACAATTTTTCAAGATCAATGTTTTTTTAATAATACTACTACTATTTTTTCAAAATATTTTATTTGTTTAGTGACTGCAAAGCGAAAATACTTCCTGGTTTTTATAGAGAAAATAGAGGTGATAGGTTTTAGGGGTAGCTTACTAATCCCGGAACTTCCGTGCCACGTTAACTTCATACCTAATATCTTCAATTTTTTACGGTCCATCAATCTACGAGGTGTGGCTAAATAACGAGACTGACGTTGTAAAAAATTTTATTTTTATTTTATCCATAATCACTTATTGTCACCTTCAATATACACTCCTTCTGTATCCCTGCAGAATTCCCTGTATTCGCTTCATGCGAATGTTCCATTGTTGGAAACAGTGCTGAAAGTCATCTTCCGTCAGCTCCTTCAGGATACGTGCGGATTTCTCTTTCACAGCTTCCACAGACTCAAATTTTGTCCCTTTTAATGCAGATTTTACCTTAGGGAACAGGTAGAAGATAATAATAAGTGCTCTGTCCACCTCGGCGGACACACACATGAACGGCCCTTTTTAGGGCCACTAAACAAATAAGTTTTCAACTTGCCACTTAATGTCGCCATCTGGTGACAAAGTATTAAATATTAAATTGCGTCGGAGACATTGGACGGCCTTGTCGTACGCCTTTATTTATTTTAATTTTCTCTGGTTTCTTATCATTGCCAAAAAAGCTGCAAAATTCAGCAGTGCATGCGGTTCTATTCGCAGGAAAATAGGGGAAAAACGAGAAAGGAGACCCAAATGAAATTTTATAGAGCAAGGCTGTACCACTCATAACATATGGGAGTGAAACATGGGTGTCATTACAAAGGAATGAATCTCGTATCCAGGCTGCTGAAATGAGATTTTTGCGGGGAGTCAAAGGTTGTACCCGGTTATATAGAGTACGTAGCGAAGCTATCCGCACCCAGTTAAATAATCAGTCACTGTTGGAAACGTTTAGAAAATACAAGAGAAACTGCTCCAACGATTTACATCGCATGCCAGCTCACAGACTTTCTTTACGAGCATGGAAATATAAACCTAGAGGGTAGCGAGGCTTGGGAGGACCTAAAAAGAGATGGATGCCGGAACAGGCCATTGAGCCTAATCCTTGACAGATGATGATGATGAAAAATAGAAAAAATAAACGCTCTTACACGTAGTTTATCTATTAATCGTAATTATTATTCTAAATATTAAATAACTCATAACAATTGAATCAGTTTTGCTTTAATATTTATGAATTATTATTTTTATTAATATTGTCACAAGAGGACCGTTTATTATTTCAACAAAGGTCCTTTGAAAAGAATAATAACAATTATTGTTAAAAGTATCAAATATCAAAGTAACCCTACTTAGAACCTTTTTTTAAATGACACGAGCTGAAAGAGACATCTGACTACAACTGCATTCAGGAAAAATAAATAGAACCTATCTTGATTTGCGTAAATAAACAAAATTACCATGAGGGGAAATTTTATTCGGAAATAATATAGGTATATCGTAACGTGGTAAGCAGTACACTGCCTTCTGTATTCGGTGTTCAATGAACAGAATTCTAAATTGAATTTCAATAAGCTTTGTTAAGGGGTATAAGAGACCCCCAGCATCATCACCCTCTATAAAATAGCGTAGGACCCTCTATCAAATGTTTCAACCTTGGTTGAATTAGTAGTATTGTTTGTTATTTTAAGTCTCTCTATTGGAAATAGCAGCTGGCAAAGGGCGTATAACATAGTATCGTCATATTCATCAATAGCAATATAAGAGTAGCGAATAAAAAGAGGGGCCATCGATTCGCCAAGTCGCACTTCCGATAAGAGTTCCCTCTCGATTGCTTATCATCCATCAATCGACTTCTTTCTTTTAACTTGCCTAGAACCGCCCACAAATCTGCTAAGTTATTAACTTCTACCCGTGATCAGAGTGAAATTTCATGTTTCGTTGTCTTGTTTAATGTTAAACTTTTAGTCTGTGATTCATTGCTATTTTTTTACAAGACAATTTGTTATAAAACTGGACATCGCTTTAAGTATTCCATGTTTTCTTGGGTATTAAACAGTTGGTAAATTCACTAGGGTTAAATTCAATTATAAGTGTTACAACTGTTGTCCGCCCATAACTGGCAGGTGGAGTGTATTAAATTATTTGCACTCGATTTGCTAGTTCCAGGGTTAAAAAAATGTTCTGTTTCTTATTACGTGGCCAGCCAATTATAGGACTGAACTATTTTAGAACAGAAGAGGTAGAGGTGTAAAAGACACTAGTCAGAGTTATCTCCTCTGAAAGTAATAAATTTAATTATACAGCCAGACCCTGTTGTGAATGAAGTGAATGTGTCATTTGCAGGGTGCAGAGTAGATGCTTTTCGGAGGGCCTGGCATGCTGATAAGCATAGGCTACTTTTGTACTAAGTTAGGAAGGCACTGGTAGACCACTTTACGTCTCGTTTTACTTAGTAAAACCTCTAGAGGTTCAAACCAGCATTTCGGCTGTTGACCTGAACAACAGAACTGTAGTAAAAAATGTTATTTATTGTTTACACCATTATTTCCGTTTCGCGATCTGGGTAAATTAAATAATTAACACACTAAAGTTTAAAGTTACAAGTATTTATTACAACTAAAAAAAAAAAACAAAATAAAGTGACTGAAATCTACAAGTGAATTAAAATAAAAATACTTAATAAATACATAATTAATTATAATAACTAATAACAATAAACAACTTAACCAATTTACTGAATACTACCTACAAAAGATACAGAAATAACGTTTAACAATACACAGTAATTCATAATAACATCGACCTTTTCAAACGCACTGTTACAGTTCACTCACTGGTTCACAGACAAAAACTGAACTAAACTAAACTAAATAACTCGCGTCCCTTATATAGATGGAACAATGGAGATTTCGAGAAAGACAGAGAATTTTGACAACAATAAAAAAACAAAATCCTTCTGACGGCTTCTGAATAAATCTTAACTGCAAACAAATTAGGATTGAATAAGAGTTATTATAAAAAGCCAATTATTAAATAGGTACCCGCTCTTTCATAATACCTGTACAACAATAACCAGGCCTGCTACCTTTTCTATCTTAGAAAATCCTATTATTACTCTATTACTCTTTTATTAGTCTTATTGTTTACGTTAACATTTTTAAAGTCTCGGCCCTTCCGGGAATTCTACACTCTTTCCTTCTTCATATTGTAACAATAACAAATAATACTGTGACAATATCGAAGAAGGTTCGCGAAATCTCTAGCATTTCATGGTAAAGAGTAGATAATAGGGTGGAAAAGTAACAATAGGGTGGCTATAAAGGGATGCCTATTCATAAAAATTATTTAATAGGACTGCGCTATTGTGTGTGATAAAAGGTTATTGTTGTGCAAATGTTTATAAAAGGGCCGGTTGATAACACTTTCTATCTACAATGGGTCTATTGTTGACTTGTTTACAATGGATTTTTCTAGCACTCATTTATGAAGGTTTTTTGTGCTTTATTGTTTGCATGGAATTTCTCTGTTTTGCTAGAATTTTCTTTTTGAAATACCTATATAAAGAGCGCCCGAGTGCGGTCAGGGAAATATTATTCGTTTGATCTTTCATGAGTGACTGTCGGGCGTTATATCAGGTTAACGGTTCCGAGGTATTGTTATACTTTCTTTGTGTGTGTGTGTGTGTCGTATAAAGTTATTGTGTATCCGTATTAAATTCAGTTTTGTGTATGCAGTTTTCATTTTGTATGTGTATTCTATAAAATTGATTGTAAGTAGTGCTAAGTTAATTAGTAAGTTATTTATTGTTTATTATTTATTTTAAGTAAATTATTAAGTTATTTATAGTATTACTTCATTACAATTAGTTTATTATTTATTTTGTAAATCTTTTAGTGTAATAAATATTTGTAATTGTAAACTTTAGTGTATTAATTATTTAGTTACCTAGATCCCGAAACGGACCTTAGCGATAAGTGTCACAGTATGATATTTTGAGTTTTTCGTTTTATCATGCGACCTGGGGTAGCGACCTGAAAATTTTCGGGTTACCAAATTTAGTAGTATATTTGATCAGTATTTTTTCTTTAAAATGCTGCTATATTAATGGCACTGTTTTAAATACGTTCGATAATCTAACTTTATCCGGGAGCAAATTATCTTAAATTATCGAGGATCTTGTCTGTCATAAAAAGGTATTGACAACTATTCGTTGAAGGATAAAGAAAAATATCCGATTTAACGCTGTGGGGGGAACAGATAAGTCCATTCAATATCAGAATCTGTTAAAAATTGTTATTTTCTTATCACTGAAACTATTGTATAGTTCCAAATTGCCTATACAATACGTAACACAATGCTAGTTAATTACAGAAAAGCCTATGGCGGCAGGCTTGCCATCTGTGTAGCCCAGTTCACTACAAGCGAACCCGAGTGTCAGCACTGTCAACATTCTCTATTCTTAATCATACAAGGCACAGCGCTCGTGGGTATCATCTGCTGTACGAAACTACAACACCCCAAGTACCCTTAGCGTTATTATAAGGGCTCTTATGGTGTCGTATATATATATGCAATGTGTAAGCCTATGTACACACTTACGCATATACAAACAAAAACTCTTCTTTCTTTTATAATGTTTGGTACGAGATATGACCTACATAGAAGATGTGGTTGAATGTACACCTGAATTTTTTCTTGACTACCTCACATACTAGGTAAATGCATATTTAAAAAAATAATTATCTTTTTCAAACTTCAGTTTCATACAAATTGAAAAATTTCAATCTTTGTTAGGAATAACAAACTTGAAAACTAATTGTTAAAATATTTACCCTAGAAATATATTAGTTTCAGTTAAAAGTTATTGTTGGTTAGTTCATCAGCCGAAAGACTGGTTTAACCCTTTCAGTAACAACGTCCGGAAAACAGGATGTCTATTATATTTTACGTAGTGGCAACATCCGGTTTACCGGACGTCCGTATGTATTATGCGCTAACGTCCAGATAACCGAACATTTACAAAATAAAACTTTTAAACAAAAAATTAATGGAATAATATATTTTGAAACCGCCTCCGTGGCATAGTGTCTAGCGCGCTAGCCTGCAAAGCGAAAAGTCCGGGTTTCGATTCTCAGTAAGGGTCAAAACCGTTAAGGTACCAAAACCCACAATAGTTGCTAATGATCAAGCTGTCGATGCGACTTTAAATAAACTAAAAAAAAACTATTTTGAATATTTTTATTGTTTGAACGATTTCTTTTTTTATGAACAAAATAACAATGAATTTTTAACATAAAATTTTAGTTTTTGTTACGTCGAAATTTTGGTTGGCAATGGCAGGCTTACGTCTGCAAGTTTTCGAAATAAAATTGGGCACTTTTTGTACACCCTTATTCAAATTAAATGGCTTCATATCAAACTTATATTGTTTCGTCATTGCAAGGGTTAAACCTCTAGAGGCTTTACTAACAAAAACGTGAAGTGAGGGGGTTTACGTTGCCTTTCTCACTGAATGGAAAAGTATGCTTATCAGCAAGCCGAGCCCTCTGAAAACTATTTACTTTCTACTTTGCAAATGACACCTTCACTTCATTCGCCATAGGGTCTGGATGTTTAATTCATTTTGTGACTCTCAGAGGAGATAACTCTGACTAGTGTCTTTTACACCTCTATCTTTTTTGTTCTTAAAATTATTTTCATTTAGTTTTAACTTTATCTCTAACTAAAAATTCAAGCATTAACGATCCCTTTAAAAAAATTTAAAAAATATTCATTTTTGAAACTCAAAGTACAACGTTCACTTCTCGGATTTTATTGCAGGAGGTACCTTTATTTTATTGCACGAGGAACAAATTTTGTTTTCATGGTCTGTAACCTGACAAAATATTTTATACATAAAAAATTTAAAAAAAAACTTGTTGATTAGACAAGTTCACATCGGATTTTTCTTGAAAATTGAAGGATTTAATGCGTAACTAAATATTTATAACTCATTGTTTTAAATTCCCATGTATCTGAAAATAAAACTTTTTAGGACGTCTCAACACAGGTGTATCAGTTTACATTCCCCAAAGCATTTCAATTTCGTTGTTTGTGTGACATATTCATGACGAATAATTTTGTACGTCCGAAAAACAGTGACATTTATTCTCTTGAGTGCATAACTCACCACGGGTGGGAATAAAACATTTTCTCTTAGAACTTCTTTTTTTCTTGTTAGTAAGTTCAATACATTTTGAAATTGACTAAAAATCTGATGTGAAACACACAACTTTCTCTTGCCAATGCAAATAATTAACAATATAACCTAACATTGTAAATAAACAAAAAACTAACCTTAAAAAACATAACCTTATTTTAATCATGAGTGAATGATGCAAAATGATCAACCCGTTTGGCTTAAAAATACGGAAGATCACTTTTCCGCGCTAAACTAGGGTCTGTAGAGAAAAATGCTCTAAATAAAAGTTGTAGATCTTTTAATTTCCTACAAATGTAATTATACATTTTTGTCATAAAATCCATACTAAGGCTGAAATCTTTAAAACATCGATTTTTTACACGTTTTCGAGAGATAAAACAGAAAATCGCTAATTACCGCTAAACTAAGCGTTATACAAAACAATGTTTGATATAAAATTTATAGGATTTAAAATTTTCTACAACTCTTATTATATACATTCTTTCGGTGAAATGCATAATATGCATTTCATTTAATATTATTAAATACGAGAAAACAGCCTCTTTAAGAATTTCAGCAGAAATGGTGCCTATCTTATCTTGTAGAGAATAAAAAATGTGGTAAAAGTGGCGATTTTTAAAAAAATTGTAGGAGCCGTTTTTCAGAAAATCGAAAAAAAGTGGAAAATGACACGAATAAACTACTACTTCCGATTGACCGATTTTGATCAAAATTTTTGTGTCGGATTCGGTAGTAGTATCTAACTAAAGTTTCAAGATTAAAGTTCGAACAATGTTCCATTCTTGAGATATTCTTACACACACACATACACACACACACACACACACACAGACACACACACACACACATTTAGGGGGTCTGAAAACGTGTAGATCCGGTGAAAACTCGATTTCGAAAAATCGACACGAAAACAATACTTTCCTTCCTATATATTCATACAGGCAAGAGAAAGTAAAAAGTATGCAATACAGAAGTATTGCATATTTAAAAATTGAAAGAAAAAATTAAAAATTAAATTTATTAAATTACATTTTTATTATAAAAATTTTGTTATCTATAAAGGGAATTATATCGTAGAAAAGGGATAGTTTGTTCTTATTAGATTTTTCAACGGCGTTTATTTTGTTTTTTACCTTTGTTTTTGAACAAAAGAAAAATTGATGTTACTTTGAAGTTTTTAAGTGATTTCTGTAGAAGTTCAACACAACAGTGAATCCCGTATATAGGCTAAATCTTTGCCATATTAGACCTAATATCTCATACTATTGAAGATATCTAGCTGTAATTTTAGGAACACCTTTATATTGATTATAGTACGATTATTAAAAGTATTTATGATTTACTTGGTTTTTAAACATTGATAAAATTGAGACTTTTGCGAACCTTTTCAATTTTTTTTTTTGTATTACGATTCCAAAAATATATCTATAGTTTGAAGTTGTATTTAAATATAACTTTAAATACCTTTTTACAATAAAAAGAATCAACCACAATTTTAAATATACTTTTACGATAAAAAACGACAACCACAATAATAAATATTCTGTTGTTAACAAATAAAATAAAATAAATTTGAGTATCTAAATTGAAGATATGTGAATCGAAGGAATGCTTCAATGGAAGTCTTTTCTAAAACCACTCAAAGTGAAAAGTTACTGAATCTGCAGGTTGTGCTTGTGTACAGTACTAGTTATAAATTGAAGACGATATATATAAATATATAACTTATATCCGGTTTTTCACGTTGTGTAGAAAACTGTTGTAAATTTATCTGGCCTTGGAAACTGCTTTTGAAATTGATTACTTTAAAGGAAATAATTTTTATCAATTAAATAGTTAGCACTATTATATTAATATAATTAATTTTGTAGAACAGTAAACAATCTGTCAGTATTAATAATTATTATAATTTAATTTATTTTTAAGGTTAGCATCTTTTAAGGGAAAACAGTAAATATTTTTAATTAAAGAAAAAAATAAAGTATTTTTAGTAAGAATGTTCATGTAAAAATATTTTTATGACATTACAATTAATTGATAAATAATGTTTTATTATTACGAAATATTACAAGGACGTGTCCTATAAAGTAAGGAAGTTAAGTTTTTATAATTTAAAAATAAAATCGTGACAATAAAAATAAATTGCGAAGCATGTTATGTTGACATTTCATTCTAAAATACTATTGGTTATATATGTATATTTTAATATAAATAAATTAATAATTTTTATTCAGAATAAAATTTTAAATTTATGCATTTCCGGAATTCCTTTTGGTTCGTTTAAACTTAAATTTTTAACATGGTATTTTTAATTCTAAATATATAAAAAATATGATACGAAATAAATGTAAACGAAGGTAATTTTATCCTTAATAGACAAATACCATACAAAAAAATAATATTCAGTTTACTATTTTTTAATTCACAGCTAATTATGAATAATATTCCATCCATTTAAAAAAGATGGAGGTCACGCACCCGTACTGAAACTAAAATTGTATTCAAGTAAGTTAAGTATATTATCCAGCCGCATTGGCGTTGTTAGTAACGTGCTCGCGTCTCATCATGCGGTCTTGGGTTCGAATCCTATTCAGGCACGGCAAATTTTTATACGTTACAAAAAATCATTGCATCCTTCACCGTCGGCATTAGCAGTAGTTGCAGAACAGTCGGACGTTAAACCAAAAAAAGTTAAATATATTAATAAAGATAAGTAATTTATTCGGTAATATATGCTTTCATTATAAATTTATAAATATTTTTACTATATTGTAAACTATGAGTAAGGATATTCTTTACAATTCGCAGGATACCATCAAGTTGTACAATCTTCAACCTAGAGGATTAAGACTTTTCTGTAAGGGTTACCATACCTTAAACGAGAGAATCCAGTTTTAAGTCGCTGGATTTTGGCCTTTAATCGTCTGTTTCCAGAAAGGATTTGTCAGAAGAGTTAGTGACAGATAAAATTCAAGTAAATATTACATCGATTTTTTTGAGACAAAAACTCACTATCAGTACTTCCTCCATGGTTATTATTGCATGCAAGCGGTATGGGGCCGAGCATTGTCATGGAGCCACACATTGATTTTCACATTCACATTGATTTTCTCTCAAGAGGTGAAACCATTAATACGGCAAGGTATAGCATATGCGAAACCTTAAGAAAACTAAGGCGGGCAATTCAAAACAAACGGAGAGGAATGCTCAGTAACGGAATTGTGTTGCTCCATGACAATGCTCGGCCCCATACCGCTGGTGACACTCAAACATTGGTTCGACAATTTCGTTGGGAGCAGTTCGGTCACCCGCCCTATATCCCGGAGTTGGCACCGCCTATCTACCACTTGTTCCTGCACATGAAGCGCGAGCTAGGCGGCCAACGCTTTGAAACCGACGATGAAGTGAAAACTGCCGTGGAGTCGTGGCTACATTCGTTGGCGGGAACCTTCTACGAAGAGGGTATAGACAAGTTGATCACCCGCTACGACAAGTGTTTGAACATCGGTGGAAACTATGTCGAAAAATAGTTTAAGGTTTGGGCTTTCATGTAGAAATAAAATAGTGTTGAAAAAAAATTGACTTTTTTTTTAAAAAAACGGTACTTACTTTCTGAACACACCTCGTAATTTATCATTATAATTTTATTAATTAAGTAACATTGTAACAAATCAGCGATTTTTAATTGTTATGCAAATAAAATTACTTTCCGCCATTTATCAATGTGAATGTGTCAGTTTTAATTAATCATAAGTAAATGAAACTCGAGGGTATTTTTTTACATATCTATTTATTACAACTGTACAGTTTCTAGTCTGTAGAGTGTGCGATACATCCGGCATATTAATTCAAAAACATCAACCTCTTCGTGGGGCACCCGGTATATAATTTTCAGTAAACTAATACCAGTGAAAAAAGGAACAACATGTCTACCGGACAATACATTAAATGTTATGCATACTTGAATAGCATAACGTAAAAAATAAGAAAGTAAAATAATATCGATTAAGTCACGTTTTAATAATCCAGTTTAGGAATAGCCACTTAAAGGACAAGTCAATTATTATACAATTACAAAGAAATAGAAGGCCAATGTTTATCGTACAGAGTAGAAACTGCGTAATTGATAAGTGTATTACAGAAAATGTACTCCTATCACATGGTGCACTTGCAAAGTTACTTCCAGCTTAGCAACCAAATTATGAACACGTAAAGGCATTTTTTCCTTTTATATATTTCAACCTTATAATCTATTTATTTTCGTTGAACAATAAGTAAATGATCTAGTAAAGGGAGTGAAAAAACTAAAAGGAAGTCAAACATCTATTCATCTTTGACCTCTGTAATTGGCCTACTAAAAATAAATATAAGATAAATGAAAAGTAAATATTTGAGTTTGTGTAAAAATTTTCTCTGGTTAACAAACTATGAAGAATAATTATATCATTTATTAGATATGATACATTGGCATTGGTAAAATTACACGGTATCTAGTATATCTAACATTATGATAGTGAAGTTAGGACCCAATAATCTAACAAAAACTACGGAAAACTACGAAACTATGAGATTATTCAGACGGAAGACCAATCCTCCTGTGTATTATTATAATCTACAAATTAACAATTAATTATCCACTAATCATCAAGGGTTTGTAAGGTTTTCCAGTAGTTAAGAAAATCCTCTGGCCGCGATACGAGCGCTGCCCAAATGGATTGCAACTTCACTGCATATGAGTCTGCAGAACAGTTCGTTCGAGATATCTCTCAAGGCTCCTCCATCCCATCTTTAATTTGAAATATCTTCCACCTTCGCCTCACGTATCCCACTTTCAGTATCTGGTTTGCAATGTAACATATCTACAAAATAAAGATGGTTTCAATAAGGCGCACTGACTCCAACATACATGCAGGAATATCCACAGAACCTTAAAAAAACAACAAAAGTAGGGATACGAGGTTGAGATTTTATACAAGAATAACAGTGCCAACCCTACTTTAAGACAGCAAAACTTGGGTGCTAGCGAAGACAGATGAGAGCAAAAATGAAATTTTTACGGCAAACTTATGGATGTAGTAAAGAAGACCGTTATAAGAGTGTAGAGATAAGAAAAGTTCTTAACATTTTTGCCATAAATGTTAAAAAGCACTGAAAAATAAATGACAGTGAATAGAGCATGTGGACAGGATGAGCGAGAATAGGATACCTTAGCAGGCACTGGGTTACAAACCGGTGGGAAGGAGAGACTGAAGAAACCCGAAAGAGAGATGGGCAGATTTTAGAGGTTCAGAACAGGCAGTGTTGCGTAGTCCTTGAAGGGCAGAAGAAAAAGACTAACAATGTTAAACACTGGCAATTGTTAGTGTTACATAACACTAATAATGTTATATAACACTAACAATCCAAGAGAAATCAATAAACAAATTGGACAAATATAAAAAATACAAAAAGGCGGAGTTAAGTAATGTACCTAATATTATAATATAAATATTATAAGCGTTGATAGATGTTAAATATTCGTATTTACAATATTCATAATCGTCCTTGGATTTAACTATTTAAAAAAAAACCGAACATTTATATTATATTAAACTGCGGCCTCTATACCTGGTAATTATATTAACGATTTATAACCTTTTGATTTCAGAACAGTAATAAAATAATCTCGAATATCTAGAGTTTTTTTTATATAGTACTAAATATCAACAAAACATGATTTTATACACAACGATACACGATATTAAACTCAATTAACACATTGATAATTAGGAAGTAATTAGTTAAACCGCACAAAAACGATGCTTCAAAATAGAGCCATAAATACTAATACGTGCAATGAAATAGGTTTATTTATTGCATTTATATGTAAATCACTGTTTTAAAAATAAATTTATAAAAAATAAATATTTAATCATGTTGATTTCCTTGTTCTAAATATATAATTTAATTAATTATATTGTTTGAAATATGAAGTAAATTCATTTAAGTAGGTTGTAGGTTAAGGAGTTTAACATAATTTTCCAATTATTTCAAGCTACTGTTTTATATTTTCAGGAGTAAATTGGTGGTAGCAATTTCTGTTTATGAATAAAATAATTTAAAAAAATTATTTTATTAATTTTCTGTGAAAACTATTAATTAATGAACAAAAAATAATCTTCGTGGCCTAAACGTCAACGTGCCCAACTAGTTACTAGAGAGAAGAACATTTTTCGTTTTCGAACTGAATCTAAAAAATCTTCAAGAAATTTTTAAGAAAAATAAATTCAATATTTAAATAATCGAAACTTATGTCTTAATAATTCTGCTACCATAAAATATTTGGTAGTCGTATTAAATAGTTATTGTTACTTTGTTTCATTAAATGTTAAGAATATTGACAATCAGTTTTATCAAAAGTTTTTAGTAAATATTGTAACAATATCGAAGAAAAGGATGGTTCGCAAAGGTTCTAGTGTTTCATTCATGAAAATAATAAAGAGAGGATAATAGAGTGAAATAGTAACAATAAGTGACAATTGGACAATAATGACAATATGACCGCGCTATTGTGTAAGATAAAAGGTCAGGTATTGTTTGTTGTACAACTGTTATGAAAGGGACCCGTAACGACTTTTATTATATTTACAATGGGACCTGTTGTTGACTTGTTTACAATAGATTTTTCTAGCACTCATTTATAAAGGGTTATTTTTTGTACTTTATTATTTGCATGAAGTTTCTCTGCTTTGCTAGAATGATCTTTTTAAATGAGTAAGTATATAAAGAGACCCCCGAGCGCGGTCAGAGTTAGTATTCGTTTGATCCTTGATGAGTGGCTACGGCGTTATTCAGGTTAACGGTTCCGAGCATTGTGTTGGTCAACGATTGTTATACTGTCTTTGTTCGTGTGTGTATTGTGAAAAGTTAATGTGATCTGTATTAAATTCAGTTTTTGTGTATTTAGTGTCATTTTGTATGTGTAGTCTATAAAATTGGTTGTAAGTAGTGCTAAGTAAATTATTAAGTTATTTACTGTTTATTATTTATTTTAAGTAGATTAACAAGTTATTTATTGTATTACCTACTTTATTATAGTGTAATTAGTTAATTATTTATTTTGTAATCTTTTAGTGTAATAATTATTTGTAATTGTAAACTTTAGTGTATTAATTATTTAATTACCTAGATCCTGAAACGGACCTTAGCGATAAGTGTCACAATATATTAAAAAGTTTACAGTATATCTTGAAGAAGACAGAACTCAGAAATAGTGCTACCGTGTAATCTTCTCGTTTACAGATGATAAAGATGATTCTCGGGTTCTGATGATGTCAATTTTTTTGTTACGCTAGAGAAATACGTTATTTTTCTTTTCATTTATAAAGATGGAATGAAAATTAAGTTTGCTGATGAAGTTTAATTCATGATTAATAGCTATTTGTTTTTACATAAATGAATTTTATAATACCTATTAATTAATTTAGTGGTTACTCAAATGGGGAATTGAAATTTATTTATTTTTATATTATTTTACTTCTTTACTGTTTATAGGATTGTTAAAATTGTTTAATTCAGATGATCCCATAAGAAAGAACTTATATTTTGTCTTTTTGAGTTTTTGAACTGCTCTATTATCGTCGAGGAGATTTATAGCCATATCCAGTTAGATCGTGTGGATGATTTGTAGTTTGTCAATAAAACTGTCTCACTACGTATTTTACGACGGAAATTCAAAGGTCCGAATTAAGGGTGTCATTTATGAAGTAAAAAGTGTTCAAGAGGCAAGCCTTAAGTATTTAGATTCAAACATCGGGATCTTGTTTTTAAATTGATTCGTGTGGTAGAAACAAATATCTGGAGTCCATACAACCACAATGGTTCCAGCAAAGTGCTGGGCTTGTTAATAGTGATTATTTTAAATTAATAAAGAAAATTAATAAAAATTAAGAAATTAAGAGAATTTAAAATTGAATAGGTGTCCGGAAGAAGGGCCAATGTTATAAAATTTTGAAAACGCGGTTTTCGCCGGATTTATGGTCTATGTAATGCACTCTAATAATTTATAACAGTTTTAGTTCTGTAAGCTATCAACAGATGTCAGCATCATCAAAACTTAAGAAAATGTTAAAGAAAGGCCTAAGATGGAGGGCTTTCATTACTCTGTTGTCATGTATATGGCCAGCAGTGTCTAGTTTAGTTATTTTTCACCTTTATCACACACATAATCATCTTTATCATACATTTTATCATCGTTTTCCAAATTCTTTTTTATTCAAAACAAACCGCGGACATTGAAATTAGTTCACCGTTAACACAGAAAACGGTAACAAAAACCAGGAACCGCGAGTACGGAAAGTTGACTGTATTATTAACCGTAGCCTATATCATTAACTGTTTCTCGTTTATAGTTTCGTTTTAAAAATAAAAGATATGTTAATTTTTTTATTGTAAAAATAAATAAAGTAATGTGAACTAAAAAAAGATAAAACATAACTTGAATTTCAGTAAACAAGGCTCCTACTCTATCTTGTTGAGCATAAAAAAAATGTAGTAAATAAGATGTTATAAAAAAATCGTAGGAGCCGTTTTTAAGAAAATCGCAAAAAAGTTAAAAATGACATGAATAAACTACTACTACTTCCGGTTGACCGATTTTGATGAAAATGTTCGCGTCGGGTCCTCTAGTGGTACCTAAGTAAATTCCAAGTTTTAACTTCGTACGATGTTCCATTCTTGAGATATTTTGTTCGCACGCGCGCGCGCGCACACACAGACACACACACACACACACACACACACATACAGGTAAAAATTAAGTGATTTCAATATTCGTTAGATGGAAAAGGGCCTATGTTGAACAACGACAATTTCATTTTGCTCTGCCTTAAACGTGTTCTCCTGTGAAATTTACAAAATGTAACGTAGCCTCTTCTGCCGGATATCAATTTAATTAATTTTTGAAATAGGCTATAAAGAATGTATTTATTTATAAACTTAAGGAAAAAATATGTGAAAAAACTTTTCTTTATAGGCCTACCTTTAGATATTATTACAAATTTACAAAATATAAAAAATATATCACTACTAACTATTACAAAATTAACCATTGAAGACTGAATGAAATGTCGCTAAATTGAAGAAATTTTGGTGTGAGTTGAAGTAAGGGAATGAGAAACCCTGGTAAATATTAGTATTCCGGTTATACAGTGAATGCTTCTATATAATGTAATACTAGTATTAGTATTATTGGTATTGTTATTACTAGTATTTCATAAAATACGTTGCAGGACACAACTAAACTGATTATGAAGAAACAATTGCTGGGTACTGTTAAGGTTCTCACTCCTTCGCAGCTTCCTCACCCTCTCTATTACATAACTCGATTTTGTTACTTTTATAAGACATCTCCCAGCATCATAATCGGATAACTTTACTTCTCTCCAATTAGAGGAACCGATGAGGAAAATTTACTCTTTTACTTTATTTTCATCCTTTTTTCTGAAAATTCTTTTCTTCATTTTGTTTTAAGAAAAACCGTAATACCTTCTCAGTTTTTTCGATCATTTTCGTCTTTTATTTATCTTTTAACGTAAATTTCTTGAAAAAAAGATAATATTCTCTCCTTCAACAATAATGCAATGTAATTATATGTAGGCCTAATACAATTTAAGAAATTTATATTAAATTTATTTTAAATTCAAAAGAATTCCTATTTTATAAAATAACCATTAATATACGTAATTCTAAAATATTTAATAAAGTTTTAGGGCTATATGGTTATTTTATAATTATTCTTTTAAAATAGTAATCGTACAGAATTGTTCTTAAAGTTATATACATACAGTATAATCATAATTTAATGAACCGAGGAAAACATTGTAACACCAGTGGGAGTTAGATTCTGACCCACAATGATAAAAATGAGATTGATGAATTTTAATTGCTTAAATAAATCTATCTAAATATACATATTTACTTTATATTGCCTGTATAAAGGAAGGAAAGTATTTTTTCATGTCGATTTTTCGAAATCGAGTTTTCACATCACACATTTGGATCTACACATTTTCAGACCCCCTGAGCCCATAAAACATATTTTTAGCGATTGGTGTGTGTGTATGTGTGTGTGTGTGTCTGCCGGTCTGTCTGTCTTTGTGTGTGTGTGAACAGCGTATCTCAAGAACAGAACATCGTACGAACTTGAAATATGAAATTATAGTTAGATAATACAATCAGACCCGACACGAACATTTTCATCAAAATCGGTCAACCGAAAGTAGTTGTTTATTCGTGTCATTTTTCATGATTTTGCGATTTTCTCAAAAACGGCTCCTATGATTTTTTTAAATTGCCTTATTTTTTTATTTTTTTTTCATAAAACTTTTTATTTAATGCGTAATCTGTTATAAATAACAATAAATGCAACTTATCAATTAGACACAACTTATGAAAAACATTACAACCCACTGGTGTAATTAACAAATTATAACATGAAAACATTTCATACTGTTCTTAATTAATATTTACAATCAAAATTTTATAGTGATTTTTAAATAAATAAACAAAAAATAAATAAATAAATAAATATAAAATAAAAAATAACCAAAACCTCCTTTAAAACGAAAAATAAATAAGAAGTAATAAATAATAAGCACATGATTCCGAATATATGTACACCTAACTTTTCCGAAAATAATTCGAAACGTTCATTCAGTAATTTACAACATTCACACTCAAACACGACAGTCATCTACAAAACACTAACATTATATTATTTACAACTTTAAAATCACACTATCAGAATCGCCCTGGGAGATCCAGTACCGTAGCACGTTTTAGCCTATTGACGTCATTACTGTTGTCTAAGAGATTCAGTGCTAAGTGATTTACGTGGTTGTTTAGACGTTCGATGTATTTAGAACTGAAACTTCGTATTTCTTCTCGTACCGTCTGCACATCCATATCACGATGTATATCGGCATTGGTAATATACCACGGTGCATTCAGTATGGTCCGTAGAATTTTTGATTGAAACCTTTGCAGAATTTCGATGTTTGAAGTTGATGCTGTCCCCCATAACTGAATTCCGTAGGTCCAAATCGGTTTCAGCATGGATTTGTACAAAAGTAGTTTGTTGTCAATCGAAAGCTGAGAACGCCTACCAACGAGCCAATACATCTTCCAAAATGTTAAATCCAGCTGTTTTCTTTTCATCTGAATGTGTTTGCGCCAAGTCAGACCTCTATCTAAGTACATTCCTAAATACTTTACATCTTTTGCCTGTGGAATATTCTTGCCATTCAGTTGGACAGGAGGCCTTATTTACTAAATGTTTCATGCTTTACATAATAAGGTAACACCACGTCTGCTGAAATTCTTAGCGAGGCTGTTTTCTTGTAAAAAACTTGTTTTTTTTTAAGATTGCGGCTTTTATACGATTTAAGCGAAAAAATGTGTATAATAAAACTTGTAGATAATTCAAAATCCTATAATGTTTATTTCAAACATTTTTTTTATAACGTTTAGTTTAGCGGTAATTAGTGATTTTCTGGTTTTTTTTATGAAAATCAGTAAAAAATCGATTTTTAAGAGTTCAGCAGCCTTAATAAGTATGCATTTTACGACAAAAGTGTATATCAAATTTATAGGAAATTAAAAGATTTATAACTTTTGTTTAGAGCATTTTTCTTTACAGAGCCTGGTTTATCGTGAAATAGTGATTTTTCGTATTTTTAAGCCGAACTGAAGTTGATTTTCATATTGCCTCTTTCACTCATGATTAAAATTAGGTTATGTTTTTTGGGGTTAGTTTTTTTGTTTATTTCTAATGTTTTATTACTAATGTTAGGTTATATTGTTAATTATTTGCTTTGGGAAGAGAAAGATGCGTGAGTGTTTCACACCAGATTGTTTTCTTTATACCCAACGGGTTGGTCTAGTGGTGAAGTAGTCGCCGAGAGTCACGTGTTTAACAGTTGCAAGTTCAATGGTTCAAATCTTAGTAAAGGTAGTTACGTTTATACGTATTTCAATACTAGACAGTGGTTACCGGTGTACTTGGATGGTTGGGGTCCGATTAACCATAATCTCTTAGTAACGGTCGGACTGAGTCTGTATAACACTAAACCTTATTTACACGTCATCCTTATCTCATTGAATCATAAGGTAGCTCGTTGTTCTTAATTTGAACAGATTGCAAAGTACTCATATTAAAGACTAAAAAAATTATATTATAGGTATATTTTGTTTAAATTTTTAACAATTTATAATTTTAAATAGTCAACTTGTATTTTACTAAGGACGTATACCTCGGGTGTATGGACTTTTTAAAATCATGTGATTCATGTTACTTTGTTTTTAAATTTATCGTTAATAAACGATTAAATTCTGTTGTACTACAGTTTCGCATTAAGAAATAAAATAAAGAAAAATGAAAGGCATATCTACTTACTTTTATATTATACAATAAATTTTAATCCTTCGTTCAGAACTATTCCCAATACTATTTTTCTTCAACAACTACACACAAAAATTAAAAAATTAAAATATTTTTCAATCAAAATTCTAAAGTAAAAATGAAATGTAGGCTACTAATTTACCTATGTTATATATTCTGTAAAACGTTCTTAACAATCACATTTAGTATTTCTTATAATGTATACCCACCGATGAATTTTAAGAAACTGCTACAAAATTTTAAGTGATGTAAAAGTATAGTTATTTAAAATAGTAAATAATGATAATGATTATAACATGAAATAGTCATTTTAAAAGGACAGAGTAATTTTGTCAGCAAATAATATTACAATTACATAAATTATCGGTCTAGAAATAATTTTTGGAACCGGTTTTATTAACCTAGTTAATTAGTTTTTTGTAGAATAATTTTTGTTATTAATGCACATGTAAGTTTTGTTACAAATGAATGGTATTTTGTAATTTTATATTTTTATTATATTAGATAAGTAAGTTTTGATGTTTGTTATGGAATTGTAATTATTTTCTAAAGCTTCATTGTTACAAGATCACAAGTAACCAGGTTTACTCTCATAACTGATTAACCTTTTGTAAATTACAAGTTGGTTGAAATTCAGGTATATAGTAATTCAATAATATTTTCTTAATTACCTCAGATAAGTAATCGTTTTACCGTTTCACTGAAAATATTGTGACAATATCGAAGAAGGTTCGCGAAATCTCTAGCATTTCATGGTCAAGGGTAGATAATAGAGTAAAAAAGTAACAACGGGGTGGCTATAAAGGGTTGCCTAATCATGAAAGTTGTTTGAAATAACTGCGCTATTGTGTATGATAAAAGGTCGGGTATTGTTGTACAACTAGTTATGAAAGGGACCTGTAACACTTCCCATTAACAATAGATATATTGTTACTTATTTACATCAGTTCATCAGTTATGACTTTTCGAGAACTAATCAAAAAGATTATTGATCGAATCTCTGTGTCGTTCGAGAAGTCTCTTTGAACCCTTCGTATATAAATAGACCCCCGAGCGCGGTCAGTGAGTTAGTATTCGTTTGATCTTTGACGAGTGTCTATCGGGCGTAGTGCAGCCGCGTTCCGAGCATTGTGTTGGTCAACGATTGTTATACTGTCTTTGTGTGTGTATTGTGAAAAGTTTTTGTGTATCTGTCTTAAATTCAGTTTTTGTGTATTCAGTTTCATTTTCTATGTGTAGTCTATAAAATTGATTGTAAGTAGTGCTAAGTAAATTATTAAATTATTTATTGTTTATTATTTATTTTAAGTAAATTATTAAGTTATTTATTGTATTACTTTATTATAATTAGTTTGTTGTTTATTTTGTAAATCTTTTAGTGTAATAAATATTTATAATTGTAAACTTTAGTGTATTAATTATTTATTTACCTAGATCCCGAAACGGACCTTAGCGATAAGTGTCACAATATATACAGTCGGACCTCTATTTATCGAACTTCTATATATCGAAATTTTCTATATATGGAAGTATTATCTGAGTACCGTGAAATTTTAATAGAAAAATGTTTCTGTATATCGAAAACAAATTCTGTACAACGAACTTAATTTTAGTGAAAATATAAATAGAACTCCATATAGCCCTTCCATCACACACTAGTCAATCCGAAACATTGACAGAGAGCAACATGACAATTCAGTACGTTGACCACTGTGGTCAACGTATAAGAGTAGTGTGATACTTTTATACTATAATACTCGCCCCTCCAGCGGTGCTTCGAGCCGCTTACGTGTCTCGGCCTCAGAGGGGTAGGTGGATCAGAATTCATGAGTGGATCAGAACCATTTGCCATAAGGTGAATTTCAGCCGCCAAAGGGGTTGGATGTATCAAAATATTTTCAAATTTAAAGATATGGAAGTTTAAAGATTAAGTTTGAAGTTTCAAAATTTAAAATTTGAAGATTTTGAAGTTATAAGTCAATGTTTAAAGTTTCAAAGTCTCAACTTTGAATGCTGAAGTTTGAATGTACGATACTTTGAGTTTTTCATTTTATCATGCAACCTGGGGTAGCGACCTGAAAATTTTTGGGTTACCAAATTTAGTAGTGTGATACTTTTATACTATATACAATCAAAAATATGTAAATACGATGATGTGAACGGAGCAGTTTTCAAATGGGTAAAAATGGAGATAAAAACATGCCTAAGCAAAAGAGAAAAGTTGTTTTTTTGTAGACAATTGCCTTGCACATCCGTCTTCATAATAAAACAAACTTTATTGTAAACAAATACTGTTTTTTAAAGCAATATGGATTCGGTCGAGTAATCTCACTTAATATCAGTAGCAGTCATAATGAGAAAAAAACAGCGTTTCTCTTTATCGAAAATGCTGTATATCAAATTTTTTATAAGGAACCTACAATATCGATGTAATATGGAGGTCTGACACTATTATTTCTATTTAAGTACATAATTTGTTTCAAATTACAGAATTAAGTAAACAATATAGCCTGAACATCAACAGAAGTAAGTCTAAATTCATAATCCTCAGCAAGGAAGTCATATGGTCCATAATGTGTTAAAAAATAGAGCAAATCTCACAATATACCTACACATCTGGGTACCATTATCACGAGTTTCAAAATTAACATTTCTTTATACGTTTTTGAAAAGTATGATATTCTTTGAATTGTTAATAACAAATTAAATCGTTTTAACACTCAATTGTTAAATCTACGTCTATCGATATCTCGTAAAATTTAGTTAACTGTTAATGTACATTTTCATTAACCCTTTATAGGACAGTAATACGGAGAAAAATATATATATTGTAAAATATTAAATTTTGCTTTACAGGGACTTAAACAATGTATTTCTGGTGCCAAAACAGTAAGATATTTCTTTTTATTATGTTCAGCCCTGTTATACTTACCAAGGAACGTTTATTGAAATGGGAATCACATAATGTTTAGGGCTAAGAATGCTTATTAAAACAACTTGTAGTACTATATAACAAAAAATGTGTAGAATAACTTATCTTAACTTTATATTAGCAAGAGTGCTTGCTTTCCCGTAAATACTTGAATTTTCTAAGCACTGTATAAAAGTAACAACAAAACAACACGGTAGCGTACGCTGGTATGAATCCTTACCACATTGGTGCAACTCACGAAGCAAATGGACGCTGCGTGCTAATGTAAAAAAAATGTAGATAGCCTACTTACCAGAGAATATCTATAACACCATAAAATGACAATAAGGTTCAATTGCTTAGCTTATTCTTAAACAAACTGGACCTTATTGCCATTGGTAAGTATACTTACCAATGGCAATAAATGGTTAATGGCAATTTTTACAATTTTGTCATCTATCATTTTGTGTGTCAGTCCGTCCGTTACAACCAGATGTCAGAACCTTCTAGAGATATTAACAAACAGTTTTCGGATTCGTAATCTACAGAAAAAGTCGTTGGGTCTAGGTTGGGTTTGAAGTTTTGGTTTTGACAGGAGTGGCCCAAAAGTGGAAGTCCAGAATCAGTGGAAAAAGTGGAAATCATTGGGTTGAATTTCCGGTTTCAACTAGATGTCTTAAAACCGATGTAAAAAAACAAAGTACGTATTTGGAAACAAAAATAGTGTCATTAAATGCCTCTTGGTATGTGCCTAATAAAGTACTCCACCATGACCTGGGCATACCTACGGTGAAAGAAGAAATTAGCAGTCGGAGTAAAACGAATTTAAATAAGTTAGACATTTATTTTAATCATTTGGCTATAAATATTCTCGATGATAATATTGAAAATCGAAGGCTCAAAAAGGAAAGAATATTAGATCTTCCATTTCGGTTCACCTGATCAAAAATACTTAACCATCCTTTAAAGATTAAAAACACAAACTATATTATGAATGGTTGACGCATATTTCTCAATAAACCTAATCTTATCAGTTAAACAGACCATCGGTATCACGTCTTCATTCTCTCCTTTTCACACGTTCTTTCACCTTTTCCATTAATTTTAAAACTACAAATGCGTATTTATCCGTATAATGAGAAGTTGTACATTACCAGGCCCCAAGAAGAAACCCTTCATCACTTACAACCAAACGATCGCACGGAAGCAACGCTGCTGAGTGCTGTCTTCTTCAAGATATATTCGAAAATTGTTAAAAAATTTACTGAACGTTTTTGTTAAACTGTTTGTAAATAATTCTTAACTATTTTGTAAAAATGAGTGCCTCTTAAAGATTAGATACAGAAATCACTAATGACTTTTGCCATCGGTCAGAGGTAAGCCTTTTTAAAATTGCAATTAGCCAAGAGACGCGTCGTCTCATGAAAGGGATTTCTGTAATTTAAGATTCTACCGCCATTTCCGTGCGGGAAAATACATCTTATCATATTGTACAGAGAGATTTTTTTGTCTTGTCACCCAATAGATAATGTCTGGTAATTTCTTTCTAAGAAAGGGAAATTTTGTTTTGAGATACGAAGTTGGTAGCCCTACTCAACCGGTATAGATACGGCATTATTAGTTGATTCTCCTTGAGCTGTGTAAAATTTTATGCCGTTTCCGGTCATGTTACGAACAGATTATCTTTTACCCTAGAACAACGGATTTTCATTCTTGAACAATATTTTACTACGAAATCGTACGCAAATGTAAAAGAATCATTTCAAATTAAATTTGTTGGTGTTCTTCTACCAGAAAAAAATGTCAATTTCTAGGCTAAAAAATCGATTTCGAGAGACAGGTAGTGATTGCGTCGGAAAACGTAGTGGTCGACCAACTCTCTTGGCAGATGACGTTTTAGAGAATGTTTTTCGACCATTACGTATTCTGTCGCAAACACTACCTGTCTCTCGAAATCGATCTGTTAGCCTAGAAATCGACATTTTTTCTAGTGAATAAACACCAACAAATTTAATTTTAAACGATTCTTTTACATTCGCGTACGATTTCGTAGCAAAATATTGTTCAAGAATGAAAACCCGTTGTTCTAGGGAAAAGACATTATGTTCGTAACACGACTGGAAACGGCACAAAATTTTACACAGCTCAAGGAGAATCAACTCACACTACCGTATTTACCAAATACGAACCCAAATACGAATACGAATATACAAATTTACAAATACAAATATATAAATACGAATATACAAATACGAATATGAATATGAACGGTTGAGTAGGGCTACCAACTTCGTGTCACAAAACAAAATTTCCCTTTCTTAGAAAAAAATTACCAGATATTAACAATTGGATAACAGGACTAAACAATCACTCTGAACTATACATAATTCTACTTAACTTTGGAACTGATTTAAGCAATATTATGAATGTACGGATGGAAGAATAAGGCTAATGTGACCATCAATCTGCATCGAAAGATCAGGTGCTCGTGATAAGTCTTAATATTATAATGCTTATGTATGCTTCTGAAAAAGCAGTAGGATATTTCGGTGCTTCTTGTGTATAGGTCAGTGCTTTGTCGTAGCTGAAGATGATTTCAATTGTTACGAGTTTTCTTTCGCCATTGGAGTGGCCCTCCCTACGTATTCTCACAACAATTACGCATCCAGTCAATAGCGGAGAAAAGTGTTACAACAACACCAAATGTATGCGGGATAAAATTATAAAATTTTTAAAAGAAGATCCAGTTTGTTAAAGTATTTTAAACCAAAATGTCCTTGATAATTTATTTACCTTTTTATAATGTTTAACACAATGTTACGTCAAATGTCAAATAATGTAGGTAGGCTTACACACTATTTTTTTATCTTATGTTTATAAAATATAACTGACAACTCTAGATGTAATTATTACAAATTAGAAACGATATCAACAAATTAATTTAAATTTTATTAATTCTTGATTTGTGCTTACGTTCAAAATGACATTAACAAGTATGCCAACAAGTTTAAAACTTAAATGTTGGTTTGCGGATGAATTAATTATCATTGAGAATTAAATATGTAACAATTTATTAATAATTGCGATAAAATTGAAAAATACAACCGTTTTGATAACATCTTAATAGAATTAAAACGCGATCAGTATATTGATGTAAAATTTATATTTAAAAATAACGAAAATTAAAATTTGATTGATCTAATCTGTTTTAATACTGCATGTAAAACATGAATATTTATTTTAAAATTTATACAAAATTTAAATATTATAAGGTTAGAAATAAATAACTCATAATTATTTCTTAGTAACAATATTATTTTTATTAAGTGCCTAATGGAATATCTCTCAACCGGTTTTAATCATAAATTTATAACTACATCAAATTATTCATCCTTGTAATTTTATTAAAAAATTATAGAAAACTCAATGTCATCAGGACAAATTTTAACTTTAGTGAAAATATCTTTCATCCGAAAAATATTTTTTAATAGACAGCATCCTTAAATCCCTATTAGTGAAATGATATGATAAGAATATTTATGTACTTACGCAGTTTCTTAACTGTGAAGTTATTTGTTAGTTTGTTTTATTAAACGGAACTTCTTTCAGGCATATATAGTAATAAACAGTGAGAGAAATATATATTTTTTAAATGTAGTAAAATATATAATCTATTCTAAAGTAGAAGATTGAGTAGATGAATTCACTTTGTTTTGTGTCCCGATTGAAGAAAAACCCCCAATGGGGGACCTTCGTGGATGTTAAGTCATGCGTTGTCTTTTCACTTTAAAATATGTCCGCAGGATGTCTTAGTTTCATTCTACGAGTATTGTTTGACTTGTCTAAGAGTGAGATGCTGAGGTGATTTGTGTGTCATTCGATTCCTCTTTGGTATTTTTTACTTTCTCTTGTCTATATGAATATATAGGAAGGAAAGTATTGTTTTCATGTCGATTTTTCGAAATCGAGTTTTCACCGGATCTATACGTTTTCAGACCCCCTGAACATAAAAAACATGATTTTAGTGATTGGTCTGTGTGTGTGTGTGTGTGTGTGTGTGTGTGTGTGTGTGTGTGTGTGTGTGTGTGTGTGTGTGTGTATGAACAAATATCTCAAGCACGGAACATCATACGAAGTTGAAACTTAAAACTTAACCTCTTAAGGGACAAGTTAATTTTGAAAATTAATCATAATCTCGCTCTGAAAACCATGCAATAACATATGAATAACATCCGATGATGCGACAAGAGAGCAGTGCAACCTACAAAGGTTTTTGACAACATATATGGGGCAATTGGGCGTAAAAATTATTTAAAAAATATCAAGCTGTGGTGTTATATGTGTTGTGGTGTTAATGTCCACATATGTGTCGATATCATTCAAGAGGTTAAGTTAGGACTACTAGAGGACCCGACACGAACATTTTGATCAAAATCGGTCAACCGGAAGTAGTAGTTTATTCATGTCATTTTTAACTTTCTTTCGATTTTGTCATAAACCGCTATTACGATTTTTTTTTAAATAGCCTATATTTTTTATGCTCTACTAGATAGGGTAGGCGCCATGTCTTCTGAAATCCTTAGGGAGGTTTTTTCTCGTAAAAAAGTTGTTTTATTAGGATTGCGACTTTAATATGCATTATAGCGCAAAATTGTATATATAAAAGTTGTAGAGAATTTTAAATCCTACAAATTTTGTTTCAAACATTTTTTACGGTTAATTCAGCGGTAATTAGCGATTTTCTGTTTTTTTTTCTCTGGAAAACGCGTAAAAAATCGATTTTTTAATATTTCAACTTTAGCATGCATTTTATGACATAAGTGTATAGAATAGTGAATGATATGAACGTAAATTAACATTTTAGGTTATTCGGTAAATCTGAACGGTAGGTAAAGTAGCCTAATTTTATTCTTTTTAGTTATGTTAAGTCTTCGCTATAATCAGAACAATTGCTAAAGAATTCGTTGTCAAAGTAGGAGAGTTACACGTTTTTATTATGTCCAATTACGCACGATTCTTTAACAGCGAGTCTTCAAAAAGATTTTGAGGCATTTGCAGGACTCTACAATATAAATTTAAAAATATTTTACGAATGATTCGATGTTCTACCTATAACGTAGTTCTACGGTGGTAACGAACTCGCCTCTCATCATGGAGTCTTGGGTTCGAATTCCATTCAGGCACGGCATATTTTCATACGTTACAAAAAATCATTTCATCATTTACCGTGTGCATTAGCAGTAATTGCATAACAGTCGGACGTTAATATACCAAAAAACTGAAAAATAAAAACACATTGAAAAAAGATGTTTTAATTATATGACGTAAACGACTACATTTCAGATTATACTAAATTATGTTACTACTATACAATTCATTCTTAATTATTGGTAAAACTGATATGATTTTGTTCGTGAATTTACTGGTAGTTACAATCAGCGTAAAAATAACAATACGAGCTGAATCAGGTTTATTATTATTATTTTGATTCTTTATACCTTATGCAGACGCACAAAACTTGTGACGCAAGAGAATCCGGTTTAGTATTGTAACGCAACTGGTTATTTGTATGGAATTAAAGTTCTTCTTTATTCCTTTGTAACAAAACTGCTTCTGCTCAACCGATTTCTTGTTAATAACTCGTGTGAGTTATTAGTGGGAGTAATTCAAATAAAACGAAAACTGTAATATTAAAAAATAAATTAATTTTTTTAATTATAGAATTTTCATCCTACAACATAAAAAAGTATTAAATACTGGAATTATTATATTTTATTGCCAATTAGATAAAACTTTAGCGAAACATGAAATACACACCTTTGCACATAGGTGTGGACTTGTCTTGTAAGTTTAGATTATTTAATAGTTTTACAAAAAAGTATATGTATATAAACACACCTAATTTTGGTAAACCAAGTTGTTTTACAAAATTATAAATAAAAAAAACATTATGTTATATTTAAAAAAATTGTAACGTTACAAAGTTATAAATAGATATTACCTACATGAATACACTTTTTATGTGTATCAGTCATAAAAATAGATATAAAAGTGCAAAAATTTGCATTAATAATGAAATTCAAAAACATTAAAAATTTTGTTTATTTTCAAAAGATTTAAGACAAAACCAAAGTTTGTTTTATTAACGAATCTCCAAAATTACAACTGTTTTTTTAGAATATAAAAACAAGTAGGGCCGAAGCCTAGTTTTGTTAACAGTAGGAACTCACGATACTAGAATCAGAAGTCCACTGAATCTGATTCGACTGATACAAATTATTAATTTTTTGTTTGTAATATACAAATGTTATTTCAAATGTAAACAACATCATTTCAATCTCAATCTCTTACACGAATGGTGTAAAACATGGAAAATAAAACTTAATACGGCAAAATCCCTTCACGTAACTTTCACACTCCGTCATGGTGATTGCCCACCAGTATACATAGACAATGAACCTCTCACAAAAACAGATACGGTCAAGTATCTCGGTCTGACTTTTGATAAACGACTAACTTGGAGCACACACATCAAACGGAAACGTTTATTACTGAATTCCCGACTTAAACTTCTATATTCCCTACTTTACAAACGATCAAAATTACCAATGGCACAAAAATTACGCATATATTGTTCTCTTTTAAAACCTATATGGACCTACGGGTCCCAAATTTACGGTTCAACCAAACCCTCTAACTTGCAACGGATTCAAGCATTCCAGTCAAAAACATTACGCCTTATAGCAAAAGAACTTCTTTACGTTAGCAACAAAACCTTACATACAGATTTGAAAACACCACTTGTACAAAATTCCATCGAATACCTATACAAACGCTTTCACAACAAGTCACACGAACATGAGAACCCACTGGTGCGTTCACTTTCCACCTTCCATTTACCTGATAATTCCTCTAGACGCCTTAAAAGACGTTGGAGTAGAGACCTGCTAATTTGATATACAAATTTCATTCTTGGAGAGGCACCAATGGGGGCCCTACCCCTCTCATGCCTATCATGTCATTTACATTATTATCTTAATCATCACATTTGCTTGTTGTAAAATTTTACTGTTGTAAATAAAGAATTAAAGAGGAAAAATAAAAAAATGTAAACAAGAAATAACCAAACTACAATGTAAATGGTTTATCATACATAATTTATCTTTTAAAAATTGAGAAAATTAAATGCCAGATATTCAGGAAAACATATAATCTTTTATTGGTAATGTTCATTGAACAATTTAATGTATTCTTTAACTGTGTTTACATGTAAATCATAATATTTATGTATTTTATTTTACTGATGTACGAAGGGATGTACATACTGTGTGTTTTTAACTTGATGGCCTCCGGCAGAGGAGAGCAATATGGGGATTGTAAAACCATTTTAAAAAACCTTTCTAATATTTTAAGTAGGTAACTAAAAATTCGGAAATGACGCACTTTTATAAAACAAAGTATTTCGCATGTTTTTTGTTCTAAAAAAATTATTTCGAAAAACGCACGCGTAATGAGATAATGTTTAATTTAGTAAAAGTTTTGATTTTGAAGAAAAATCCGTATTTTTTAAATCCATAGTCACTGAAAATTCTTCTCTTTATTTCATTTCCTACATGTGTACAGTTATCTTTAAAGGCAGAAAAGTTTCTCACATGCTGAATTTTTTTAATGTCATGTTTCGCGATTTCACAAAATTTATTTATGAAAATACCTCGTAACTTAAAACGTAATGATTTTTTTGTCACATTTTATTGTATCATCATTTTCCATAATTATTACAGAACAAACCTGCCAAATATTTTGTTAATCCGTGAAATAGTTGTTGAGCAAGGACGATGTATTTGAAAAAATACGGTTTTTTCTTAAAAAACAAAACTTTTACTATATTATACATTATATCATTAAGCGTGTGTTTTTCGAAATTATTTTATAGAACAAAAAACTTGGTTAATACTTCATTTTATAAAAATACGTCATTTCTGACAAGTTTCAGTTATTTAAAAACAATAGATGTATGTTTTCTGAAATGGTTTTATAATGAGCATATTGCACCCCTCTGCCGGAGGCCATCAAGTTATAGACATACAGTAGTTTGTCTTGTTTCTTTTGACTGGAACCTATCTAAAATATCAAAACTTGACGTAATTGTCGTTCCGCACAGCTGTAATCCATGTGTTCAGACAGGATTTATGTATTTATTTAATAGAAGTACATGATTATTCCGTCCGACCGAAGTCTGATGATAGAAAAAATAAAGTAAGATTTTTTAAAAAATTTAATATAGAAAAGTAACTAATTTAATTTTTAATTTAACATAAAAATAACTATAAATGTCTCACAGTTTCTACAAATAAAATAACAAAAGAGTCGGCATATCAAAAACACAATGAAAAACTTAAAAGTATTTAGAAGGCTAAGTAAAATGCTTTTTAGATTAACTAAAACCAAAGTAATCTAAAAAGTTGTTTACAACCGTGCTCGAAAATATCATGTATTGAGTTGTGAAATGATTTTGCTAGATAAGATACAGGACAGACGTGAGTTTAGAAATGAACAATTTAAATGGTTCTATAACAAAAAATGATGACAAATAGAAACAAGAAATGATCAGAAAGAAGTAAAGAAGAGTATAATGAAAAATTGAAAAATGCTTAGGAAAAGAAAAATAGTATACTGCCTAATGAAAATGAGAAAAATCAAGTGTAAGGAAAACCCATTAAACACGGTCCTTAGTAGGTAAAAAAGGTAAAATAAGAAGAAGGAATAGTAAAGTGATTTCCTTAAAATCAGGACGAATAAAACAAAAATCTGCCGGCCGGCCGCATTGGCGCAGTTGGTAACGTGCTCGCCTCTCATCATGCGGTCCTGGGTTCGAATCCCACTAAGGCATGGCATATTTTCATACGTTACAAATAATCATTTCATCCTACATCGCATAAAGTTCCACCCCAACGTCGTCGCTAATGACCGTTGCAGTTGATGCGACGTTAAATAAAAAAAAAAATAAAAAAAATAAAAAAATAAATAAAAAACAAAAATTTTCTAATTTTTCTAAAACATATACAGTAGTATAACGTAGGTTACTGATAGAAAGAAACAAACCATTTTAAAACTTTGATAAATTTGTTCAAAAATATTTTAACTGAAAAGTGTATTACGATGGTTATCAATTTATTTATATAAACAACAGTTATGTAATTATCAGTGAATCTGGTCTTCAAAGGCAGTAAGATTTTTTCCTCCCCAGATCTGGTATTTCAAGATCACGGACTCAACAGACGTCACATATACACATTAGTACGCCTAACCACAAACCACCTCTTTTACAGAATATTAAATATTTACTAGGGCCTATATAAATTATTTATTTCAATATATAATGATATTTCTAGAAACTTATTAAAGTAATAAACTAAATTAGGATGACCAAGTAAATTTTTGAATTGCGTTCTACAAAATCAAGACAAATTTAACAGTAGCCTATTTGTTATAGTAAATGAGAATAACCAAGCACCTGAAATGCTAAACAGAATAATAAAAAGAAACAAATCAAGATTGTTTTTTACATTCTCTTGCCTATTTGAAAATATAGGAAGGAAAGTATTGTTTTCATGTCGATTTTTCGAAATCGAGTTTTCACCAGATCTACACGTTTTCAAACCGCCTGAACCAAAAAAAACCTTGTTTTTAGCAATTAGTCTGTGCGTGCGTGCGTGTGCGTGCGTGCGTGTGTGTGAACAGAATATCTCAAGAACGGAACATCGTACGAACTAGAAACTACTCCCGGACCCTAATAGTTTGTTCCTGTAATTTTTCACTTTTTTGCGATTTTCTCAAAAACGGCTCATACTATTTTTTTAAAAAATCGCCTCATATACTAAATTTTTTATGCTCTACAAGATAGGGTAGGTGCCATGTCTGCTGGAATTCTTGGAAAGGCTGTTTTCTCGTAAAAAATGTTGTTTTAAGTATGCATTAATAAAAAATTGCAATATGCAAAATGAATATAATAAAAGTTGTAAACAATTAAAAATCCTACGACTTGTAATTCAAACATTGTTTTTTGTATAACGCTTAGTTTAGCGGTAATTAGCGATTTTCTGTTTTTTTTTTCAGGAAATTGTGTAAAAAAATTGAATTTTTTTAAAGATTTCAGCTGTAGTATGCATTTTACGACAAAACTGTATAATAAAATTTATAGGAAATTTAAAGATCTACAACTTTTATTTAGAGCATTTTTCTCTACAGAGCTTAGTTTAGTGTGAAAGAGTGATTTTCCGTAATTTTTTACCAAACTTAGGTTGATTTTAATTTTGCGTCTTTCAGTCATGATAAAATTAGGTTATATTATTTGAGGTTAGTTTTTTGTTTGTTTCTAATGTTTTATTACTAATATTAGGTTATATTGGTCATTCTTTGCATCGTCACGAAAAAGTCGTGTGAGTATTTTACACCAATTTTTTTTAATGTAACATTAATAAAAGGAAATATCCTCTTCTAAAGATAAGAGGAAAAGAATTCAGAAAAGGTAAAATAACTGAGTAAAAAGGATAATTAAATAGTTGCTCAAGGGCATTAAGTAAGAATTTTTTAACGATAAGGCTGCTAAATATAAGGAAAATAATATATTTAGTTAGCAGACAATATGATTTTGATAATTTCAAATTTTCGCGGTGAAGAAAACTAGCTGCATTATTATAGAATAAATTTCAAAAACAAGTAAATATCCATTTTAAACATAAACATTTAGTACTTCAGCTAGAAGTAACTACGTAACTCTACAATGTCCAAAACTGAAATTGAGTACCATCGTCATTCCATTCCATTACACGGCTACTATACTGTGGTGAAGATCCATCGACCACCCTGCAAGAGAAAAAGATGATGCACACGGCGGTCCCTAAACCAAGCGTTGGGTCTCGATGAAGCAGCCATTGACGCAATAGAGCAAGGGAAGAAAATGACGTCTCCATTGGACGACGAGATACCGTATGGCCAACCTCCTCAACCTTCACGTCGACTACGACTAACTTTTCCCGCTTAGATGAACACGCTTTAAACGGCTCTTTTCAGGGCCTCAACATTTAAGGTTTCCGCACAACGCTCATACTCACCATACGGTAACAAATCTTATTCAAAATTAAGGAAATTTTTAAATAATAATTTTTTGGAGCCCCACCCCTCTTAAGCCTATCATCATCATTGCATTTACTAGTTGTATACTTTTTACAGTCACGTACAAATGATTAAAGTGAGCTAGCGAGTGTGTGTGAGAGAGAAGGACCGGGCGAGGGAGATTTTTTTTTTGTTTAACGTCCGATTGTTCTGCATGAACTGCTAATTCAGACGGTGAAGGATGAGATGATTTTTTGTAACATATGAAAATATGCCGTGCCTGAATGGGACTCGAACCCAAGACCGGATGAGGGAGAGAGAGAGGGAGATTTTATCTAAACGAAAGAATGATCGAGTTTTTATGTTTGGTGGTTTATTAGGTCATCAGCCGCATTGGCGTAGTTGGTAACGTGCTCGCCTCTCATCATGCGGTCTTGGGTTCGAAACACATTCAGGCATATTTTCACACGTTACGAAAATCATTTTATCCTTCCTTCACCTTCTACTTCAGCAGCAATTGCAGACCAAAACAAAAGAAAAAAGGTGATCAGCTAAAAATCTCATTTGAGGAGTGAGGTTGTTTAGCATTGCCTTCCTCACTGAGTGAAAAAGTATGCTTATCAGCATGCAAGACCCTAAAAAAACAACTACTTTTCACCCTGCAAATGACGGCTTAACTTCATTCACCACAACAGTGTAATGATAAAATTCATTACTTTCAGTTTTGAGAGTTGACTCTGGCTACTGCCTTTTACACCTTTACTTCTTCTGTTCTGAAATGCTTCAGTCATATAAGTGGCTGACCATGTGATAAGAAACAGAACTATTTTCGTCTCCCTGGAACTAACAGATCGAGTAGAAAAAATTCAACACTCCACCTGTCTGTTTTGGGCAACTGTTGTTTTAATAGGCTGTTACTTGTTTAACCACTAAAGTTTTATTACGCATAATTAGATAAAAGTGTAATCCATATTATATTATTTCTAGTTTCAGACGTTGCCGAGATAATGAATTTATTGAGAGTGATATTTCCAGTTTAATAGATAGATGAATGATGTAACTTTTAGTTAGTAATTAATTATTTGTTAATGAGCATTATAAAAATAAATTTAACAACATTTGTACGCAGCACGACTAAGATATTATTGCTGGAAAGTACTTTTTAAATGGAAGCCATTAGCTGCTTCCCTTTTTTTCTAACATCAACACCCGCCCACGCTAAGTGTCTGTAATAGTGTCACCAGACATTATGGATATCCCTGAGGGGTGTCGGAAGGCGCCAAGTTGGACAAATTGCTACAGCGTAAAAACATTATTTTTTAATGCGGTGTTTTATCTTCAAATTGTCGTTTATATTTGCCAAGTGACTATAATATTTACTTTTATTGCGTATTTGTCAACATTACTTTTATTTTAAGTACTACTATGTTATTAATATTGATGCATATGTTCGTGACTTAGATGTCAACTTCTTTAAAACGTTACAAAAAAATCTAACATTCAACTTAAAAAATAAATTGGAAATAATACTATCTAAATTAATTGCTATTTTCTCGGTAATAAATTATTTATTGGTTCCATTATCCACTAATTGATGGCAGTTTTAAAAAAATTGTAATCAATTATCTCGTTCTCCATCCGTCACACCCAGGTATCAGAAACTACAAGAGATAGCTACAAACAGCTTCCGGATTCGTTATCTACACAAAATGTTAGTGTTCCTAAATTGGGTTTGAAGTTTCGGATCTGACCAAAAGTAGGTCCGAAACTGGAAATCATAGAATAAAAGTCAGAAAACACACGAGATATCAACAGACGGTATTCAGATTCGTTATTACACAAAAATTTAGTTACTTGGTTTGAAGTTCCAGTTTCGACCGGAAGTGGCCAAGAAACCGGAATTTAAGAAATCAAAGTTCTAAGCTACATGAGATAGCAACAAAAGGTTTTCAGATTCGTAATCTAAACAAAAATTTAGTGACTGGGTTTGAAGTTCCAGTTTCGACCGAAAGCGGCCTTAAACCGGAAGTCAAGAAATCAAATTCAGAATTTGGAAACAAAAATAGTGTCATTCAATTCCTATTATAGAGTAGATACAGAAATCATTAACGGTTTTTACCATATGTCAAAGGTAAGCCTTTTTAAAAATTGTCACCAGCCATGAGACGCGTCGTCTCATGAAAGGGATTTTTCTTATTTGACTTTGCCTGTCCAGTTCATTATTCCGATCCTAATCCGAGGTTAACCTTTGATGCTTGCCAGTGATAAAAGTTTTATAGGTGATAAAGGTGAAACATGGGTGTCAATAAAGAGGAACGAATATCGTATCCAGGCTGCTGAAATGAGATTTTTTGGGGATCAAAGGTCGAACCCGGTTAGACCGAGTACATAACGAAACTATACACGTTGAGTACGATATTCAGTCACTGTAAGAAACATGAAGATTATATAAGAGAAACAGTGGTCCAACCATTTACTTTGCATGCCACCACACAGACTTCTTCTATGAGCATGGAAATATACACCTAGAGGGAAACGAGACTTGGGAATACCCAAAAAAAGATGAATGCCGGAACAGGCCACTGAGCCTAATCCTTGACGAATAGTGAACAAAAATTATTAATTATTTCTGTTATAAATATAAAGGTAGGCCTACTGTTCTGTTCTTTAATTGAAAGCTCCTTTATTTATGGCTTAGAGGTTTGAAATTTTTAACGAAGGTCTAAAAATTTGGTGTGAAGCAATCACACGACGTATCTTGGAAATGTAAATATATTTTATATAAACATAATCTACCATACTTACGAGTGAATGACGCTAAATAAAAATTAACCTCTGTTCGACTTAAAGACAAGGGAAATCACTAAAAAATGTAACATCTGTTTACAGATTGTTACGTGTTTTAGGGTTTTGTCGGCGTAATTTATTGTGTTGGTTTCCTTAACTGTTTTGCTTGTGATGTAGAACTGTCTGCCGTCCGGTGGCGCGCTCTTCGTTTCTCGTACGAACTGCTTCTGCCCCTCGCGACAAGCTGCCTACATGAGTTGCCTGGCTACACTCTTTGTCGTCGCTTCACCGAGTATAGTGATACCGTAATGTTGTAATTTTTACGTGAATAATTTATCAGTTTATTACTTTTGGCTAAAGTAAAACGTCTGCCCATTCATTGAAATGGTAAGATTATTTATTTTTCTTTGTATTCCAAAAGTTGTGAGTTTTGCTACGAGCTGTTTAATATCATATTTTTGTAAAAGTAAGCTACTCTGTCTGGGCTTGCTTCAGTTTGCTGAATACGTGTCACATCCAACAAAACTAAATTTTAATTTCGATTATTTCATTTGTAAAGGTTATTATGTTTTCTAATTAAGATCATTTGCAATAGTAATTGCTCAATTGTATTTTGTCTTGTACCTTTAATTTTATTGTATTACGGCTCGTAGAAATTCTTACTTCTTTAAGTTACTTAACCTAATTCATAAAAACTACTAAATCTTATTGTATAACTTATGACTTGTGCTGATGTTAAGATCGTTTATTTTATATAAATTATTGACACTGGCCCGATCTTTGCTACAGGGTTCAAGTACACAGTTCGAGTGTACGGTTCGAGTGCACGGTTCAAGTGCATGGTTTGGAGTACCGGGTTCGAGGTAACAAGTTTTAACCAAAATAAAACTGCAGTCCAGAATTTCAATGTCTACTACCTTCAGTTTACTGATCATCATTTGGATATTCGATTCTCGAATATGATTTTCATCATTCGCCAATATTCTGTGTATTGATGGGATTTTCAAATGTCTGGAGCTTTTCCAATACTGTTATGTCTACCATTTTGAGAATAAAATTACCTGTGGGATTCGTGAGTGTTTTTTTACAACATATGTGTTATTAACATGAGGTATGTGACCATCATCTTTTTTATATTTTTGTGAAATCCTCAGTTCCGGTCAACAGTTAATCGGTGAAATGTTTAATTATCTTGCATGAAAGATTCTGTAGTCGAAACCTTAATATAAATTGCAAGTAATGGACAAGAAAATCTTTGTCGAGACATTACCTTATATATATACATATATTTTCATGTCGTTTCATAATCTGTAATTAACTAATTTAAATGTTAAAAATTAAAATATTTTCGTTTGCACAACCTAATGTAACACAAAAAAAATTTTTTATATATTAAAATTTAAAATAACTAGCTTAGTTCTAGTTTTGTCTTTCTTTCAAATTCTTATGTAAATCTAAATAATCTTAAATTTTACTGCTTTATTTAACGTCAATACGAAAGCAATAATGATCCTAAATTATTTATTTAATAGTTATGTAGTAATTCTGAAAATTAAACATAATAGTTGCTAAGTCATTAGAAAACCGAATCAATATATGCATATGTTGGCCAACAAAACAAATGCTATTATTAGTTTGTATAAAAGCATTACTTTACAACTTATAAAGTTATTAATTTTGAATTACCCATATTGTGATTATTGGATTTGTTGCTAATGTTCGGTCTTTACCGATTTTAAAATTTTGTTATTGAAATATTTACTGTTTAATACTTTATAATATGATAGTCTTATTCTGTTATTAATTAAATTTTTTTGCAACCTACTGTGAATGATTTTATTTTTCACTCATGCAACGATCCCCGTGTTTGTTTACCGCTTCCTAAATTTTTTTATTTTATTTTATTTGTCTACACCCCGTCCGACCTGTCGCTTGTTTTTTGTGGCCGTGTGTGTGTTATCGGCGGCGATAGGGGTGTTTACAAATTGGTACCAGAACAAGTGGTTTTATAATCAGGTCGGTCTATTTTATTTATTAGTATTTTGTTTCATTAACCTGACATATTACTGTAATTATGTAAATCGTTGCATAGTGAAATAATAACTGAAATAAACATTGTAATATTTTCAAAATTTACAGCTTTTGGAATACCATATCTTATATTACGTTTTCTTCACTTGTCAGTTTATTTTATAAACTTGAATGTCTTGTCAGGCAGCCATGGAGTCAGCTGATGACAATATTTACATTGATTATCTGACCAAGGACGACCTCTTGTATGAATTACGTTGTAGGGGAGTAAATGTATCCGGGTCCGTATCCGAACTGAGGGTTAAGTTACGGAGGGTCATTGCCCAAAATATAAAACCCGCCCCTGAATATCTTAAAATTTTTCCTCTAGAAAAAGAAATTCAACTATTAACCTTGCGCTTGCATACTTTTGTCTATGAATTGGAGAATATTGAAGCTCAGATTACTGTTAGATATTATAATGGCCTGAAAGGCCGGTTATCTTCCGTTACTAAACGTTTTAACATGTTATTATCCTTATGCGGCGAAGATTTGTTGAACTCCGATAAAATAAAAGAATTTGGCGAACATATTTCAAACCTTGAAAGCTCTATTAAAGCCGTAAGCAGTATGTGTATTGATAATGATCCTCCCGGTAATACTACCAATACGGACGTTAATAAAAATACTAATAATGCCATAAATAATATTGATAGCAGTCCTTCTTCTAATATTGTTAATAACACTAACAGCGTCACTGTGCTGGAAGGAGTACGACCTACATACTCCTTATATGGTAAATTGCCCCACCCGGCTGAAAAATTTTTAAGCAAACTACCGGTCTGTAATGGTTTTAGTGTGGACGATTTATTAAAATTGTTTCGTATAGGAATCAACTTACACGATTCATTTCCTGATATCCGGAGAAGCATCGTTTCCCTACTATTGCCTTACGCCGTAAGTCCATTACGTGACGTACTAATTAAACACACTTCTTCACAAAACTTTAGTGAATTTCAACGTGAAGCTATCCTTACTTTTATACCTACCCGGCAGTTCGTCGAGTTAAAGCAAAACTTGTTTTTTAGGAGTCAGATGGTTGGAGAGGATCTGCATAGATATATCTCTGAAATCAAAGAATCTGCCGCTATTTTGCAGTTAGGTTTGAGTGAAGCTGAAATTGTCAGCAATATTGTGGATGGTTTGTCGCCAGAAACGAGGTCTTGTCTGGTCATGAGCAATCGGCCGCGTGATTTCACCGAATTAAATTTATTATGCGTTCAAGTCATGAACACATTGTTCACCGATCACAGGCGTCTGAAAGTGAACGAGAGTATCAAATTATTAACACGTGATAGTAATGTACCCGTCTGTCATTTTTGCCATAAACCAGGGCACATCGTTGCGAATTGTTTTAGAAAGGCTGCAATTGGGAGAAATGTTTCTTCGTCTTCAAATAATAATAACAATATTCCAAAAAACTAGAGTGTAGTGGGGTAGATACGGTTAGCCTACCTCACTGTTCGAAATTTAAGTCTAACTTTAATAATAAGTTTCCTCCTCAATGTTTCTTGTGTAATGTTATGGGACATTACATATGGGATTGTTCTCGTTTCAGGTGCAAGCGAATTTATACCGCTCGTGTTAGTCGCAATTATTCTAACGATGTTAGGCGGAATTTTGTTTCCGATTCGCACTTTGGTAATAATTATTCAAGATTGGTCCGTTGGCCTAAAGCTGTTGATGGCATACTGCAGCCTAATCGTAGTAATATTATAAATGTTTGTCCTGTTAGGAGTCGCCCCAGAGTGAATCTCAAATTTAATTCATGTGACATTCCTGCTCTTCTTGATTCCGGATCTGTAAGATCGTTTATGAGTTTGAATACCTTTAATTCTTTGAATAACTCTCGCAACTTCAAATCTGTAAAAGTGTCAAACGTTGTGTGTTCATCAGCTACCAGCTCCAAATTGGACATTATGTATGAAGTCTTATGTAAAATAAAAGTTGATTGTTTTACTTGGAATTTTCCCATCCTTGTAGCAAGTAATCTGGCCTGTTCTTTTATTCTTGGATCAGATTTCTTCATTCATACTGGTCTTGTACTTGATTTATCTTCTTGTCTTCTTCATTTCAAATTCCGTCCCAAATATAAAATACCCTTATTCGGTAGTCCGATTTCTGCTAATTCTATAGATCACCAAGTAGAATCTCTTGATTCTGATAGTATGGACTGGGGGAAACTTATTTCTCATCTTAACATTGAACAACGTGAACGCGCTGTGGAGTTGTTTAATGAATTTTCCGAGGTACTTACGACTCGTTTAGGTCTGACCCACCTTGTTGAATATGACGTCAAATTAGATAGTAAAGTTCCCGTGAAATCACTTCCTTATGTTTTAGCCCCACCTAAGATGTTGCTTTTGCGCAATTTGGTCGACAAATTGCTCGAACAGGGTATAATCGAGCCGAGCAATTCATCTTACGCTAGTCCCGCTTTTGTCGTTACTCGTGACGACAGGAAACCGCGCATGGTGATCGACTATAGGAAACTCAATCAGCATGTTGATGTTGAAGCAGTTCCCCTTCCCAATCTCCACTCCTGTTTCGATTGGTTCGGTAAGGCCAAATTTTTCACGATACTTGACCTTAATTCCGCTTACCACCAAATCCCTCTTTCTCAAGAATCCAAGCATGTGACTAGCTTTTGCACTCCTTGGATGTTATATCAGTTCACACGTATTCCTTTTGGCTTAGCCACCGGCGGTCAAGTATTGTCTCGACTTTTAGACAAAATTTTCCATGACGTCAAATTTCAGTATGTGTTTAATTTCTTGGATGATGTTTTGATTTTTTCTAAAGATTTCGATGCTCATGTTGAACACGTGCGTGACATACTTCAACGTTTGTCTAAAGCAGGTCTAACTGTAAATCCGGATAAGGTGAAGTTCGCTGTTAGCGAAGTTGGTTTTCTTGGGCACCTTATTTCAGCAGGTGGTGTTAAGGTTAACCCCGACCGTACATCTGCTATTTTAAATTTTCCTACACCTAAGAACGCCAAGGCCGTGTCGAGATTTGTGGGCATGGTGAACTTCTTTAGGAAGTTTATCCCAAAGTTTGCTGAAATTGCCGTTCCTCTGAATGCTCTTCGTGGAAAAAGGAGCAAGTTTTGTTGGAGTGAAGATGCACAAAAGGCGTTTGATACCTTGAAAAGCGCTATTAGCAACCCGCCTGTGCTAAGGATACCCGACTTTGAAAATGGTTTCATTTTGCAAACCGACGCCAGCTCTTGCGCTTTAGGCGCTGTTCTTCTACAGGAAATCGACGGCTCACGTCAACCCGTGGCGTATGCATCCAGAAGTTTAACGCAGCAAGAAAGAAAAGCTTCCGCTTACGAACTGGAATGCCTCGCGGTGGTGTATGGCATGGAGAAATTTCGCCCCTATTTGGAACACCGCGAATTTGCTCTGGAAACGGACAACCAAGCGTTATCCTGGTTGTTAGCTCGACCCAGATCTCTTGGAAAGTTAGGGCGCTGGATCGCAAAAATTATGTCCTTGAAATTTACTGTAACACATATAAAAGGAACGCAAAATGTGATCGCCGATACCTTGTCTCGAATGTTCGAGGAGAACGAAGCTGTTGGAGCTGAAGACGATATAGAATGTTTCCCTATCCTCAATAATTTCCCTTTGGCCTTCGGTGATATTAGCTCCTATCAAAACCAAGATCCCAAGCTGTTGTCTATTATTTCTTCTCTAAAGGACGGTGTTGTTTCATCCAAATTTTACCTTTCTAAAGGTGTCCTATGTATTAAACCTTTAGGTACCTTCCCTTCGCGTATTGTTCTCCCTTCTGTATTAGTTGACATGGTGTTTGCTTATTTTCACGACTCTGTGTTAGGAGGTCATTTCGGTTTCATGAAAACTCGTCGTAAAATTTCACAGTATTTCTATTGGCCCTCTATGTCCAAAGACATCGAAAATCGTATCAAGTCCTGTAACATCTGCGCCACTAGTAAGCCTTCTCGCAACACCAAAATAGGTCTCTTAGCCTCCACCGTCCCCACTCGCCCCTTCCATGTTCTTCACATCGATTATGTAGGTCCTTTACCCCGTACCCGTTGTGGGTATCGTTATATTTTGGTCATTGTCGATTCCTTTTCGAAATTTACCTGGCTTTGTCCTGTACGCGACGCTACTTCTGCTAACACTATTAAATCCCTTAAGGATCACGTTTTTCAAAGTTTTGGCTTTCCTGATATTGTTATCTCCGATAACGCTACCTGTTTTACTTCCCATCTTTTCAGAAACTTTCTGTTCTCGCTGGGTATTAAGTTTTCTACTCTATCCCCTTATCATCCCCAACCTTCTAATGCCGAGAGATTCAACCGAAATCTTAAGGCGGCTCTTATTGCCTTTCATTCTGATTCTCAATCTAATTGGGACCAATCCCTCACATGGTTACAGCTCGCCTTCAATTCTTCTTTTCACGATTCCATTAAGAATTCTCCGTTCAATATTATTTTTAAAATCCTTCCCTCCTGTCCCCTATCCAATATTTGGAAAATAAATGATTTATTGCCGCACGATGCTAGCTCTGCCACCGAAGTATGGAAAAGTGCCAAGGATAATTTAATAAAGGCGCGAAAGCGTTTCGCACAGAGTTATAACAAAGGAAGAACTGAGAACAATTTTAAAGTTGGAGACCTGGTATGGTGCATGAAGCATAATTTGAGCTCCGCTATTAACAAACAATCGGCCAAGCTCATGACGCGCTGGTTTGGGCCGTTTACTATTTCTAAATTCCTTACTCCCGTCACAGTGGAATTGGCTCGTCCTGGCTGTTCCGAGTGTGTTCGGAAAGCTCATCTGTCCCAACTCAAGGTTGCTTATGGGCCTGTGCGACATAAGGACATTCCCGTATCTGATGAAGAAGTTTCCGATTGCGACGATTTGGACGTATCCACTGTGGATTTTGTCCGCTCTTGTTAAATATTTGTTTTGTTGTTTGTTTGGATTTACCCCTGTTTATGTCTTGGATAGGTATGTTTACCTTTTCTTTTGACTTGTCTTTTATTTCCTTTTGGAAAAACCCTTTTTTCCTACTTTGTTTTGTTGCCCTCGTTTTGTTGGGTCACCCTTGTAGGGAATTACCTCGTTTTACCTGATTTGTCTTAGCTAGGGTCTTTGTGCCCTGTGTTTGGTGCGTTTGGGGTTGGTGCCTCACGCATTTTTGGGATACTTCGGGGAGACGTCCTCGCATCCCTCGCCTTGATCTTCTGATCAATTGGCTTTCTCAAGCCATGTTTGGGTTTCTTGCCCGTCGGACATAGTGAGTCCTCTGTCTTAGGTTAGTTTATTTGTGTCTTGGACTTAGGTTGGTTATGTTTTTGGGTTTTGGTGATGGTAAGGTGTTTGGTGGTGCTGTATTTGCCGCATCTTCCCTTAGTTGGGCGGATGTGTCAGTGCAGTCACCAAGGACTTGTGGGGTCTCTTGAGCCTTCGGTCTCTTCCCTTAGCTGGGCGGAAGATGGAGGGTTACGGAGACCTTTACGGTCCTCCTTCTTTCGATTTTGTCGGTCACACGAAGGAGATGACCTTAACTACTCCTGTGGGGTTTTTGGGGGGTCGATGTCGGTCACGCGAGGGAGATGACCTTAACTACTCCTGTGGGGTTCTGTTGGGGGGTTGATGTCAGTCGCGCTAGGGGACGACTTTAAACTCCCCGTTGTTGTTGTTTCTCCTCTCGGCTGGGGCAAACAAAACCTTTTCTTGGTTTTGTTTGTCCTTGGCGGGGGGAGTCTGTAACATCTGTTTACAGATTGTTACGTGTTTTAGGGTTTTGTCGGCGTAATTTATTGTGTTGGTTTCCTTAACTGTTTTGCTTGTGATGTAGAACTGTCTGCCGTCCGGTGGCGCGCTCTTCGTTTCTCGTACGAACTGCTTCTGCCCCTCGCGACAAGCTGCCTACATGAGTTGCCTGGCTACACTCTTTGTCGTCGCTTCACCGAGTATAGTGATACCGTAATGTTGTAATTTTTACGTGAATAATTTATCAGTTTATTACTTTTGGCTAAAGTAAAACGTCTGCCCATTCATTGAAATGGTAAGATTATTTATTTTTCTTTGTATTCCAAAAGTTGTGAGTTTTGCTACGAGCTGTTTAATATCATATTTTTGTAAAAGTAAGCTACTCTGTCTGGGCTTGCTTCAGTTTGCTGAATACGTGTCACATCCAACAAAACTAAATTTTAATTTCGATTATTTCATTTGTAAAGGTTATTATGTTTTCTAATTAAGATCATTTGCAATAGTAATTGCTCAATTGTATTTTGTCTTGTACCTTTAATTTTATTGTATTACGGCTCGTAGAAATTCTTACTTCTTTAAGTTACTTAACCTAATTCATAAAAACTACTAAATCTTATTGTATAACTTATGACTTGTGCTGATGTTAAGATCGTTTATTTTATATAAATTATTGACACTGGCCCGATCTTTGCTACAGGGTTCAAGTACACAGTTCGAGTGTACGGTTCGAGTGCACGGTTCAAGTGCATGGTTTGGAGTACCGGGTTCGAGGTAACAAGTTTTAACCAAAATAAAACTGCAGTCCAGAATTTCAATGTCTACTACCTTCAGTTTACTGATCATCATTTGGATATTCGATTCTCGAATATGATTTTCATCATTCGCCAATATTCTGTGTATTGATGGGATTTTCAAATGTCTGGAGCTTTTCCAATACTGTTATGTCTACCATTTTGAGAATAAAATTACCTGTGGGATTCGTGAGTGTTTTTTTACAACATATGTGTTATTAACATGAGGTATGTGACCATCATCTTTTTTATATTTTTGTGAAATCCTCAGTTCCGGTCAACAGTTAATCGGTGAAATGTTTAATTATCTTGCATGAAAGATTCTGTAGTCGAAACCTTAATATAAATTGCAAGTAATGGACAAGAAAATCTTTGTCGAGACATTACCTTATATATATACATATATTTTCATGTCGTTTCATAATCTGTAATTAACTAATTTAAATGTTAAAAATTAAAATATTTTCGTTTGCACAACCTAATGTAACACAAAAAAAATTTTTTATATATTAAAATTTAAAATAACTAGCTTAGTTCTAGTTTTGTCTTTCTTTCAAATTCTTATGTAAATCTAAATAATCTTAAATTTTACTGCTTTATTTAACGTCAATACGAAAGCAATAATGATCCTAAATTATTTATTTAATAGTTATGTAGTAATTCTGAAAATTAAACATAATAGTTGCTAAGTCATTAGAAAACCGAATCAATATATGCATATGTTGGCCAACAAAACAAATGCTATTATTAGTTTGTATAAAAGCATTACTTTACAACTTATAAAGTTATTAATTTTGAATTACCCATATTGTGATTATTGGATTTGTTGCTAATGTTCGGTCTTTACCGATTTTAAAATTTTGTTATTGAAATATTTACTGTTTAATACTTTATAATATGATAGTCTTATTCTGTTATTAATTAAATTTTTTTGCAACCTACTGTGAATGATTTTATTTTTCACTCATGCAACGATCCCCGTGTTTGTTTACCGCTTCCTAAATTTTTTTATTTTATTTTATTTGTCTACACCCCGTCCGACCTGTCGCTTGTTTTTTGTGGCCGTGTGTGTGTTATCGGCGGCGATAGGGGTGTTTACAAAAATTAACGCTAAGGCCGCAATCTTAAAAAAATTAGAAAAGATATTAATGAGAAAAATACAGAAAATCACTAATTGACCCTTAACTAAGCATTGTAGAATGCGTAGACTACTTAAAATAAAAGTTTTACGATTTTTATTTTCTACAACTTTTTACTCGTTTACCCGAAAATTCATTTTATTAAGCCGACAATTTAAAAAAAAATTTCTACGAGAGAACAGCCTTCTGCTTATTTCAGCAGATAAGCCAACTACGTTACCCTCTAGAGCATAAAATCGGTAGGAAAATAAATAAGGCGATTTTAAAATATAATCGTAGAAATTATTTTTAGAAAATCGTAGAAAAGTGAAAAATTGCACGAGTAAACTGTTATTTTCGTTTGAACAATTGGAACGAAAATGTTCGTGTCGGGTTTCTTTATGGCTTAAGTTCTAAGTTTCACCTTTGTATGATAATTTTTTTCTTGAGAGATTTTGTTTATACGCGCGCGTGCACACACATACTTAAATGCATGGAAAAAAGGAAAAGTGATTGGAAGGAGGGATAGCAAGAGAGGGAGAGAAACACTCAGACTTAGTGAGAAAAAAAGAAACACCCGCGTGTACAAACACACACACACACACACACACACACACACACACACACACAACATATCACACCCTAGACCAATCTGTATAAACATGTTTTTGGCTTTAGAGAACATGAAAACATGTATTTTCAGTGCAAATTCGATTTCGGAAATTATCATGAAACATAACTTTCATTCTCTATAATTATTTAATTTAGGACAAAAAGTAAAAATTTGTCTTTTCATGATGTTGCTCTGTGAAAGATATAAATGTTATTTTTAGGTTGGTAAATAATAAATTTCATTCTCAGTTAACTTTTTTTTAATATTGAGATAGTAATTGGTAAAGCATGTTTTTTAAATTTGTTTGCAAAGAATAACTAGAGAAATTTTCTTTTATAATTTTATGCGTTTTATCTTAACGTTTCAAACAATATGCAGAGGAGTTGCAGACGTTCTAATCCGTACACGAATGCATGCGGTTTCTCTAATGCACAGGTTTATTATTACATCCCAGCAGCACTGCGGTTTAATTTCCAGCAATATATCGTTGCAGCTAAGCAAATTTCAGATACTAAAACAGCATGATCATAATGGTAGTTCACTTTTAGATATAACTATTATTTTAAGCATATTTTATATTATGTAATTTCTGTCGTCATTTCTTTTTTCAAAGAATATCAGAATGAAAATCATTAAAACAGGACAAATTAATACAAAAATATTTTTAAATTTTAGTTTGAAAATTTCTTGAACGAATATGGTAATGATTTCACAGATCAATGTATAGAAGTATTTTAAATGGTACATTTGGTTTATTTTATTACATTAATTACAAAATTTACATATTTTAACTTTTTACGACTTTTGCACACGTTTGTACCAAAAACTTAACGATAATGCTTTTTACGGTTGATAAGCTCTACTGTTTCACGCGTTTTGAACGTTACAATCAGCGTTTTGAACGGTACAATTAGAACGTTTGCCAGCGTTGTCAGAATGTACGAATGTATCAGCTTGTCAAACATTATACGCATGCGTATAAGAGCCGCAGTAGTTCACTCGTGTCTTGTATCTCGTACTGAACACATCGATTTAAAGCGCGTTAACATGCAATACTTTATAATTTATAATCAGCTGGTTGTATGTTCATAGGTTATAGGTCTATTGTTATTGAAAGACCAAAAAAGTGGGTGAGGAAATACATAACGGAGCTACGAGAGCAAAGTACTAGCAACATTGCTGGCAAGTCATTGGCTAGCAATGAAAAAGGTAGGGGGCAATGCATACGTTCAGAGCTCATCAGCTTTGAAAAATAGTGTAGTGAATATTATGAAAAACTTACGACTTTACTTATGAAGGATTTAAGAAGAACACTTTGATCAAATAATTAAAAAACTTAAATTAAAATATATAAATACCTATATCCGATACTAAATTAAATATAACATTAAAACAAAATAATAGCAGTGCCGAACCTTCGCTATAGCAGTGGAACTTAAGTGCTACCAAAGCGAGAGGAGAGTAGATTGCAAGCATCTGAAATGAAGTTTCTTCGACATAAGCATGAGTGCAGTAGAGAATCGTTACAGGAATACCGAAATAAGGAAAGAACTCAACACCTTCTCTTTTAACGACTGGTTATCTCAGAACTGAGTGCAGTGGTTGGAGCATGTAAGGAAAATGAGGGAGGATAGGATACTTAAGCGAACACTAGGCTATTAAACGGAACAGAGCCCTAAGATTTTAAAGTTACAGCGGTAGGCTTCTAAGGACGCAGCGGAAACTGGCTCTGAAAATATGTAGTGATTATAGAACTATATCTACGGAGGCAGCCCTGGTAATTTCGGGGATGCCTCCATGGCATGCGGGAGGGAAGAGCAGCGAGCTGGTGCTGATATAGAGGAATGTTGGAGTCGATTAATCAGTAGGTGGCAGAGGAGATGGAGCGAAGCTAGGGTCGGAAAGTAGACAAGAAGGTTCATTCCAAATATCGAGATGTAGATAAGGAGGACATTTGGTGATACCACCCACGAGCTGACGCAGTTGCTAACAGGGCATGGTTCCTTTGGGGCATATTTGACGAGGTTCAAACTTCATGAAGTACCAAATTGTCGACTTTGCGACAGTGAAGAGGAGGAGTCCATTGCGCATATTTTTGAAAGATGTCCCTATTTTGGCTTAGACAGAATGGAGACATCTGAGAAGATAGGCGTTGCACAGTGGATTCTAAAGAGAGTAGGGGCAGCGATGCTGCGGGGTGAGGAGAGCTGGAAGTTGGTCGCTCAGTTTGCTGAGAGGGTGGTCGGGAGACTCCGGAGGGGGAGACATATGGAGATCAGCGGGATCACTCTCTCCCACAGTGAATCAATCCTGTCCCGAGCTCAGTAGATAAGGTAGGCGATTAAATGGAGAGAAAGAGGGAACGAAGACGCCCGAGAAATAGATGGGCAGATTTGAGAGATTCGGAAGAACCAGAGATGCCTAATCCCTGAAAGCCAGAAGAAGAAGTAAAAAACTCATCAGTAGGACTTCAACCGTATTTTGTCTTTTTTTAAGACAGTATTTATATGATATTAACTTAATTTTTGAATTGTACGTTTTAACTAAGTATTATATTATTGGTAACAATTCTGACTTTATTGTGAATATTTATGTATTTTTATAATTATGGGGCAATATTTACTTATACACCAATTAATTGTTTTTTAAAAATTTATTTGTACTCACAACTGTATAATTTAAATAGGCATGTACAGCTAGCCGGTGAGATCAATGGTTTACGATAGTGACTTGTGTATGACATGAAGTGAAGCCAGCCCAATGGCCAATTTCGGCCAAAGTGTGAATTTGTTTTCGTGCGAAAGGAGCTGTATGTGCTATTAACGATATCAAATCTGTAGGCATTTTTAAATCTGTGTGCGGAGTACAATTAATTTTATAAAATGAGGTATTGTGATGATTCGAAGAGCTTCAGATCCCTTCAGATGCCTTTAAAGAAGAAATAACCAAATAATTAAAACATAACTTTTTTGTAACAGTATTTATTTTACTATCAGTTTATAAATACAAAAACTTTAGCAAAGACGAGAAAATCTGAGTAATGTATTTAGAATTAAAACAAAAACTACACTCAGTAGTGTGTTTCAAGACTAAATGTGAAGAAAAATATATATGTACAAAGCTAAACGTGATGAACTGTGAATCAACACCTCGAAACCCAAAGCTGTTGAGCTGGAGATGATGACGATAATAGAGATGATAACGATATTATGAGACGACGGTGATTAGTAGTTTAACAAAATCGTAGAGGTAAGTCTAGTGTTTTAAAACGTTTCAGTCTGTGAGTATCTTCGCTGTTGTCGAGGAGGTTAATCGTTAATGGATTCTGATGGTCTTCTAGTTTTTGTAAATGTTTTTCGCTATGTCCTTTAATTTATTCCTTTATGAAGGGCAGGTTCAGGTCATTGTGTAGTATTTCATTGGTTACGTACCATGGGGCTGCAGTGATTAGTCTCAGGCATTTTGATTAAAAGCGCTGCAGTATTTCTATATTTGATGAACTAGAAAACACAACTTAAAAACAACTTTTAAAACACAAGTTTTTTTTTTAATTCCTAATATGTATACGTTGCAATCTGTTCAATTCTGAACAATAAGCAACCCCATGACCCAATGAGATGAGGATGATGTGTATGCCGTGTAAATGAGGTGTAGTCTTGTACAGACTCAGGCCGACCATTCCTGAGAAAGTATGGTTAATTGAACCCCAACCATCAAAGTACACCGGTAACCACTGTCTAACACAAGTTAAAAATGTAAAAATTCAAACAGCTGGTACTAAATTAAGTAACAATTTTAAATAATTAATGTAAACAAATACATAACCCTAAATAACATGTTCTATAACATGTTCTTAAACATGCTAATACATCCTAATATTGTACAACAAGCAACAAGTTACTCGACATATTTGATACTCCTGCGAGGAATTTGTATAAGTAATCATTATCATGACCAATAATTTTTCTACTACAATATACATTGTTTCTATTAATACAATCATAATAGAATAATCAGTTTAAAGTTACATATTTTTTTTAAAATTTACTTCTTTATAAACGAAATCAGAATTAGACTTATTTTATTGTAATAAATTAGAATTTTTTTATACAATTTTCTTTTATAAGTAAATAATTATCCGGTCTGATATTATTAAGTAACTTTTGAAAGTTTGTTTTGTCTTTTTTAACGAAAATATCAAAGTTTCTTTTAGAATTAGGACAATGTCTTTACCACAATTCCATTGTTTACATTCTTCTGATTTTATTTACTTTTGATATAAATTTTATAAAGCCACGACTCATATTTGCTATTTAAAAAAAAAATTATAATTTTCAATAACTCTATAACAATAAGGTCTATTCGTAAATGAGATTTTTCTTTTCTAAAGTAATATTTTGAAACAAGATTTTCTTTACTTTGAAAGACTTCTATTAGCTAAATTGACAGCTTTGACATCGTTGTGTTCAGATGAAGACTAGGATAGAGGGGGTTTTCCTGTATACATTTTTTCAGAAATATATTATTTCTTACACAAAAGATTGTTCTTGTAATTACAAAATAAAATGATTTTTATTATTCTATGATCATGATAAAATTATACAATTGTAACGGTAACGAAAACAAAAAAGGAAGTTAATTTAAAGTAATTTAATTTGTTATAATTCATTTTGTTAGGAAAATTGAACATTTGAATTTTTGAACGTTGAACCATTTGAATGAATACACAGGAATTGAATTTAGAATTGTTTTTTTGTTGTATTATTTAAAGTCGCATCAACTGCTTGGTTATTAGCGACTACGGTGGGTTATGAAACATTAACTGTGGGATTTGACACGTGAAAATTTCCAGACCCTGGCCGGGAATCGAACCCGGGAGAATTGTTTTGAATTAACAAATTATCCATTTTAACATAGAAATTGAACATTGGAATTTTAAAAGTTGATCACGGGAACATAATCTCTCAATGGAGGAATTTTAATTTTAATTTCAACAACCATAATTTAAGATCCCTGAATTATTTCATTTGTTTATTTGGTAATGTATATTCTGTATTGTGTAAATTATCTATGATCAAATATATTTTATTTCTAAATTAAACAATAGTATTTTTAAAATTTGTTTGTTAAATAAACATGGTTTAAATTTAAATTATGTAAAATTAATATGGTTTTTAGATATTTAGATATAACGATTAAGATACTGTTTTATCAAAACCAATTTCATGATTTTTTTAAATTTATGTTGAAGCTTCAAAACTAATATAAATTTTAATTGAGGGAGTAATTTTTTTGTGTAGGCTAAACAAAAGATGTAAATTAAATTGATTTTTTTTAACAATGATCAAAGTGTATTTTATATGCATAATTAATTTGTTGGATTTTTCATTGTGTTCTTTAGGTGAACAGCCAAAAGGCTGGTTTGAACCTCTAGAGGTTTCACTAAGTAAAAACGAGAAGTGAAATGGTTTACTATTGCCTTCCTCACTGAGTTGAAAGGTTATACTTACCAGGATGCCAGGCCCTCCGAAACGCACCACTCTCCACTCTGCAAATGGTACCTTCACTTTATTCACCCCAGGGTCTGGCTGTAATGTGAAATTTTTTTCTCTCAGAGGAAAGAACTTTGACTAGTGTCTTTTACACTCTACCTCTTCTATTTTTAAATAGTTGTATCATACCAGTCGGTGAATATGTGGTAAGAAAAAAAACTATTTTTTGTAACCCTGGATCCAACAGATCGAGTGCAATTAATTTAATACTCTACCTGCCCGTTATGGGCAATAATTTTTCAATAAAAGGTATTTAAGAAAACAAACACTTTATAATATTTTTGTGATTATTTTGCTCACTATTCACAACCTTTGGGGTAATTCACTCCAAACCATAAATTAGTTTTTTTTTTATTTATATTGTAACTTCACGTTACACAATGAAGATGTAACTCAAGTGGTGTCATATTTATTGGTCGGATGAGGATTTTTGTTAAGACTTCGTTATATATAATTCGGTATGTTCCCACACGTTCGCAGAAAGTTAGGATATGAATTAAAAATATAAAAATTCCAAATTTTTATTGTTATAAATGTTAAGAATCACATTATGAATACATGTCTTCAGGTATACTCAGATATTGTTTTCATTTTTTCCTTTTTTGTGTAAGGGAATATTTTTATTCGTTTATTTTATTTATTTTATTTTAGTAGATATAAAAAAAATTGTTCATTACAATGAGTGCATCGATTTTAGACGATTTTTTCAATAAATTATTATTCGTTTGATATATGAGATGAAAATCTGAAAATTTAAAGAGCGTTAATTTTTTTTATAATAAAGTATTTTATTTGTTTTCAACATTTCTGGGTGGACATATTTTTTCACAATTAAAAATTATATCGTTCCCAAAACGTACATACACTTTTTTATTTAGCATTTTTTCTCATCGTAGAGAACAAAACAAAATCACGTACAATGTGTACTGTATAATGATTTACTTTCATGGATGTTAGAGATTAGTCAAGTTTAGTTCGCATGAGTTAAGTGTTGCTTTGCTTTTTTTCTTTTTTGTGTAAGGGAATCTGTAAAGGAAACTTTACGCTCGCTTGATAATCTCTTTAGATTGGTACACCTGTATTACTTTGCTGATCCACCAGTAGATTCCTGGATCACGTTTTATATAGTTACTCCCAGAAGAATCGCTAAAACTTTACTCAATTTATGTACAGCACTTTCTCTCAAGTTTTTATACCTGATGGTATATTTTTATTCGTTTATTTTTTTATTTTATTTTAGTAAATATAAAAAAAATTGTTCATTAATAATTAAAAGAATATAAATTTTATGTTTCCATTACATTGACTTTATTGTTGCAATAGGGAGTAATAAATTACTGTCAGTACTTATTTGTGTTACACATTAGAGTTTTGTATGTAAGAAAAAACTCAAAAGAGGAGAGAGGTTGAAAGAAATAAGGGAATGTTTAGGCTTTCCTAAATATATAAACACAGAAAAGCGCATTGTAAGACACATCCATTCCTCAGATTGGTGTCGACAAAACAGAAACTACGGTGGTATACTGCAGTACGACCTCCTGTTTAGGATTCTCTACGGCACGCTTCAGCTACAAAGTTGGTTGAACGTCAACAATAGCTCGCGTTAGTATAGCCTTCTTCCCGTTTTTTTCTCTTTTTTTCCCTCAATTCTTCCTTTTACCATACCCATCATCCCCTTCTACCTTATTCCAAACTACCACCCACAAAATTGTTCTAACGTATACAAAAGAGTCAACATTAAGAATTCTTAACATTTTAACAAATCACGAACCATTACTTCCCTAAATCTTAGAGTTACTTCCAGTGAATACTACACTCAAAAACAACCATTACCAAGTAAAAATGCAACAAAATAAATTTGAAATTATTTTATTTAGAAAAGAATTTAAGTACTATTTTTGTAAAACTACGTAAGTGTTCCACCACCCTTATATTTAAAACTCTAGTATTTATGTACATGTATTCTTCCTCTCTTCACATTAGCCGGCCCGTTGGCGTAGTGGTTAGCGCAACTGGCTTCTTTGCCGGGGTCCCAAGATCGATTCCCGGTCAGGTCTGGAATTTTTTCATCACTGATTTTCATATATCATCGTTCTCCACCGTCTGCATCAGCGGAAATGGCAAAAGTCAGACGTAAAAAAAAATCCCCTCATCACTCCTTCACGCATTAGCCACTTAACTCTGTTGTGACTTTAAATTGGTCAGCCCATCTCTTTTGTGGCCTCCAAACTTTCGGGTACCTCAAGGCACGTAAGATAATATTCTTCTCGAAGGTTCCCTTTCTTCCATTATACCGATATGGTCACACCAACTCTGATGATTGTAATGATTCTACGCACGTCGAGGCTGTCCTTATATCCGAGTTTTTCATATAGTCCCTTTCTGAAACACCGAGGGTTCTATGTGCAAAGCGTACCTCTAATTGCACTCGGTTCATATTTTTGGATGTTAAAACCTAAGTTTCTCTCCCATAAAAATCTTCAGGACAGCCATTGTTGTATAAAATTTCAGTGTTCTTGGTTTTGAACTCTTTGTCGTTCCTCATAATTTAAATTATGTAGGCCTAACACACCGTAATGTACTATGACAAAGACTGCATTGAACCCAAAAAACTGTTCATAAATAAAAGCAAATAATCTGGTGCTTAACACTCACACGACTTTCATTTTCCAATGTAAATAATAAACAATATAACCGTTATTTGATCGTGAGTATATAATATAGAATGAAAAACTTAATCTAATTTTAATCTTGAGTTTTTGATTAAAAATAGGGAAAATCACTAATTGACGCTAAACTCACCCCTGAAGAAAAACTGTTCAAAATAAAAGTTATAGGTTTTGAATTTTCCACAACTTTAATTGTGTATACACTTTTGCCGTAAAATACATATTATTATGGCCGCAATCTTACAAAAGCATTTAGTACGACAGATCAGCTCCCACGAAATTCAGCAGACATGCCGTTTACCTCATCTTGGTAAATGAGGTAAATGCTGTTTTTTTGAGAAAATCGCAAAAAAGAGTAAAAAATCGCACGAATAAACTACTATTTCAGTTGGCCGATTTTGATAAAAATATTCATGTCTGTTCCACTTGTTATTGAAATATTTTTTTGTTCACACACTCGGGCGCACACACACACACTTTCACACGCGCAAACACACACACAACAATAACGAAAAATAATTTTTGTGTTTCAGAAGTCTACAAAACGTGTAGGGCCTATATCTGGTGAAAACTCGATTTCAATGAATTGTCATGAAAACAATACTTTACTTCTCTATGAACTTATTATTATAGGACAAGATAAATTAAAAATATATTAATTTAATTTGTATTTATTTAATTTAGTTTTGTGTAGTACGTGATAATACTAAATATCAAAAGCAATCTATAATAATTAAAAGTTTTGAAAAACCAGTTCAACATGAAATGCTGTATTAGTCTAATGTAACATACATTTTAATAAACAAGAGGGTGTAACGGAATTGAACAAAGTATGATTTATTATTAACTCGCAATAAACGTTAGTTAATTACAACAGTTTTTTTATTTCAACTACTGTATTAATTTGTAAAAAATTAACTTAATAAAAAATTAGTTCTAGATTACATAATGATAAGTTACTTGCTAAATAAATTTAAGTTTAATATTGTCAATTGTATTCATTAATCTTAGGCTACAATTCAAGATATTAATTATGGTTTTAATTACACTGGAACGTCAGTAATCCGACCTAGTTGGAACCAGGGCAGTTCTGAAAATCAAATACTCTAAATACTGTAATAGGATACATTGAGAATGTAATGAGAGTGTAAGAATGTTATATAACCTTAATCTTTAATATATTAATAAAGGCTAACATAAAGTTCAGTTTAAAAGAAACACTAATTTATTACTTTTTTCCAAATGTAGAGTAAGTAGCCTACTAAATATTATAATACTAACAAAAAAACACAGAATTTCAAAACTCAATAAATTAAAATAATAAACTACAGTAAAATCCGTTATTAAAGATTTTTTTAACACTTTATACTATACTACCATGCCCATAACGGGCAGGTAGAGTCTTAAATTAATTGTACTCGATGTGTTGGTTCCAAAGCTACAAAAATAGTTCTGTTTCTTATCATATAGTCTGCCAATTATATGACTGAACTATATAAGAATAGAAAAGGTAGAGGTGTAAAAGACACTAGTTAGAGTTATCTCCTCTAAGAGTAATGAATTTAACTATGCAGCCAGACCCTGTGGTGAATGAAGTGAAGGTGTCATTTGCAGGTTGGAAAGTGGGTGATTTTTGGAGAGCCTGGCAAGCTGATAAGCAAATTCTTTCCATTCAGTGACGAAGGCAATAGTAAACCACCTCACACCTCGTTTTTCCTTAGTAAAACCTCTAGAGGTTCAAATCAGCCTTTCGGATGTTGACCTAAAAAACACGCTATACTACCAGAGTCATGACCTGACATTGGGCACCAAATTGCAGTTTCACTATGCTACGTTTTTCTGTTTTTCTAGTTGGTGTGGAGACTTAGACCTCGAACAGGGCGACTTCACGCCGGCTTGAGGCTTTTGAACTGTGATTGTATAGGAGAATATTAAGAATTTCGTGGACACAGGAAGTCACTAATGTTGAAGTTTTGTTGAGATTGAACAAGGGTCTGGAATGGATCATAATTGTTAAGTGTAGTAAACTTCAGTACTTCGAGCATATTATGAGAAATAAAAATGATGTGATCTAATGCAGCTCATTTTCCAGGTAAAGATAGAGAGAAAGAGGAATCCTAGTTGAAGAACAATTTCCTGGCTCGCCAGTTTGAGGACCTGACTCTGTAAGAGCTCCACGGAATTGTTTATTTTGCAACTGATATAAATACAATCAGCAAAAATGTTTACAAATTTTTAAAAAATGAACCACGTTAATGGCTTTGAGGAGGACACCACCCAGTGATAGCTCTCCTGGTAATGATAAATGTTTTAACATATAATTTATACCTTTATGGTAGTACTGTTAGAGTTGCGTTAATGTATAATGTTTCTACTCCATCTGCGATACAGTCGTCTTTGTGTTATTCTTAGTAGTTCTGCAACCTTAAATAAATAATTATGAAAATACACTTAATATAATGTACAGAGGCGAACATGAAAATTATATGTTACCATTATTAAATAATTTCTACACAGAAACATAAAACATAACATTTTAATTAAATTACATTAATATTGGATAAAGTTAAATTTAATTAAATTATAGAAAGATTATTAATTTGTACAGCAGTATGACAAGAGCAAAGGAGAAATTGAAGGAAGTTTATATAGAGGTATAAACGCCCGTTTAAACTTTGTATGAAGTACTTTGAGTTAGTTCAATCAATTAATGGAATACAGATATATAATAAAATATAGTGTATATAGAAGAAGAAGGTGAATGAGAAGGACAGACTGAGAGAGAGAGAGAGAGGTTTGGTGAAGGTGGAAGCAGAAAAGAGAAAGATATATTACAATTCAGAATGAAAGCGTTGATAGAAGTAGTGGTCGAGTCCATAATAGGAAACACAAAAGGATTCCCGAGTGTGACTTAATTAATTAATTAATCTAGGTCCACTCTACGTGGAACTATATTGTACACTGTGTTGATGTCCATCTAGGGCACACAGGCGTAAGTTACAGGTCAACACCAGCTCCATCCCCATGTCTCTCTTTCATCATCCCTATGGTATTTACCCTAACCAACCCCCTACTGAATCCACAAACACCACCTTCTAACAAACCGACCTCTGGTCATTTTCATTACTCAAAGTACCATTTTATGTACATGTGATCTCGTCATGTTTTAACTTACAGTGTATTTTATTTCAGCCCCTTTCCTAACTTTTCACTTTTATCTCTCCTTGTTTATTTGTATTATGTTTTGATTCTATCATGACAAATATTTACATTACTTGAAACATATTCTCCTTTCATCGTTTATATCATAGGCAATATATATTATTATGATTGTTTACATTCTTATGGTTCTAAATTTATAACTTTTCTCTACATGTACGATTACTCAAATTAACTTTAAATTATATTAAATCATATGAAATAGTTTTTTTAATTTTCATTAAACTATTTGTAACATAAAATGGATCCGAATATAATAATGGGTCTGAAGATATATGACAGACAATATTAGTTACGATGTGAAGAAGAACTGTACAAGGCAAATGAACGATTAAGGGAAATGACTAGGAAAAGAAGGCTATCATTTTTTATTAGACTAAACAATAACCTAAGGTGTCGTAAATGGTTTAAGGGTACCCGGAATGCCTATCTCCGTAATGTTAATGTAAGAAACATTTTCTCAAAAACGATTACAGTTATCCTCCCCAATTGTTTTGTGGTTACTTTTCAGGCTATTTCTTACCCACAGAATTAATCATAATGCTTTTCACGGTTGATGAGCTCTGTTGTTGGATGCGTTTAGACCAATCAGAACGTTTACCAGCGTTGTCAGATTGTACAAATGGTTTTAACTGTTATTGAAAGACCAAAAAAAGGCTGCCAAAATATACAACAGAGCTACGAGAGCAAGTATTAGCAAGTCACTGGCTAGCTATGAAGTGGGTAGGGAGCAATGCGTCCGTTCAGAGCTCATCAGCCCTGAAAAATAGTATAGTAGCATCTTTGTATATTGTTAGGAAGGTAAGAAAATGTTTTCTGAAATTACTACTTTTGAAAATTGTAATTTTTTCCCTATTTAAGTGAAAAATAAATATTGAAACACATAACTTTACTGTAATATTAACTCAGTACATGGCAGTTATGATATAAAAGGCTGTGCAAACATGTCATTAAAATCTGTTCACAGTTGGCTGAAAAAATGTCCACTTATATTTCAAAAATTGCTATTTACGGGAAACAAGAAAAAATTAAAAGAGAACACATTATACATAGCCTACTGCAAATTAATTACCTCTAATACATTCCAGGATCATAATCTGGAAATTCCTCAACTGTTACATTCACAGCTGGTCTAATACCAACTAAAAGTTTTACAACAAATACAAAATTATAAATTTGTCGTTTGTCATTCAAAAAGTAGTGATGCGTTTGTGCAAACTGGTAACGTTTAGAAAATACAGTGAGGGTTCAACATATTTTTTTGGGATAAAAACTACAAAAACCGCAACAAATTTTGCACAGTTATGCTAGCTATGCACCAGGATGCAGAAAATTCTGAATTTTGATAATGTGCAAAAAACTGGTTATGTGAAAATTTTTAATTTTCTCTGTTCCGGGGACTGCTAGAGAAATCAGAAAGGATATTGAAAAAATTGGAATAAACTGAGCTAATAAACTAAATGAACCGAATCAAATTCAGAAAACTAATTTCGGACTTTAAGGGATTTCATGCAAAGCAAAAACAGGACACCGGGTTAGCAGAAGTAAGTACAAAAGCATAAAGTTAACGAATGATGAGAATGAAGGTTGCAAAAATAGCTACTAGAAACGTCTAAAATCACGTCCATTCTAAAATGGGCTCTGTACGAGAAAAAAAAATTGTAACAGATTCTAAGTATTCATATTAAATTTATATAAAATCATTTATATTTTTTTCGGGAACTATAAATGTTTTCAATGTCCCAATTTGTTTCCTGCCCTGCTGATTTTTTTGGCATAATTAGTTAACGTTTATAAACCCAGAGCTAATTGGACGCTGTTAGTTTATGCCATCCGAGTGTCCGATCGTTGAACTTGAATAAATTTAAATTAAAAATATGACTGTTTTAAATTTCCAAGTGCTGTCTCCAACGTTTACGATGGCGGTTGAAGACAGTATATGAAAGGATGGCAGCTCAAAGGATACCTCTGTACGTCTGATTTATTTATTGTTACCAGTCTCTCGACTGGTTTGATGCAGTTCTCCAAGGTGTTTTATCTTGCGCAAGTCGTTTCATATCTACATACCTGTAATACCCTACATCTTTTTTATTACTATTCTCGTGCTCTGCTGATAGAGCTGGCGCTCAATTTTTTAAAATTTTTATTTTTGTTCATATTAAAGTATTTGCCTACCGGTAAAGTTGAAGGTTGTGCGCGCTTTACAACTCCGACCAGACACCCACCATCGGGACACGACTACCTGACTCCGATGAAAATCCATTAACGACCTGACAAAAGAGAAGAGGAAGCCCTCAACTGAGTGTTGCGCTCACCAGGTTTCGACGAAGAATCATCGACGTACTACTGCGAGGGAAGAAGAAGTCTCCACCGGACGACGAGATGCCGTGTCCCCTATCTCCTTAACCATTACGACGACTACAACCCGCTTAGACGACTACCGCTTAATCGGTCCTCTTTAGAGCCCAAAATATTTAAGGTTGCCCAATTTCACTCATGCTCATCATCCAGTGACACAGGTTTAAGAGGTCACCTCAAATTTATTAGCGCAATCCAAGCGGCTACTTACAAATTTATCCTTTATGTAAATACATTCATTTAAAATAGTTAGTATATTTAAATGTAGTAGACTTTGAAATATCTAATTTAAAATACATTTAAATTTTTAAAAATGCAAGAAGTATTGAGGTACTGTATGAAACGGAATTGATAGAAACAGTTTTAAATATTTAATTTTAACTCACCGTTTTCAGAAAAACTTACTCCCCTCTTACTAATATCTATATTATGAATAAAAGCTAAACGGCTAAATTTTAAATTATTTAAGAGCAGGGTATTTTAATTTTAATTTTTTTTATTAACCTTACATTGATGTGCATTGAAATAATCTTTGCTTCATAATTTATAAAGTATATGGCAATATGATAAAAATATGTATTTTAAAATAGCTTCTTTATTTTTTGAATTTCAAAACAAAGTAGAAAAACTGGATGAAATAAAAACGGTTTAGATGAGCACTTTATGAGAAATGATCACCATTTTTTATTTTTTGTTAGTGTTAAAATTATGTACATAATTTTTTTAAAAGTTATTAAGTTTCATAAATGAAGTGTTAATTTCCATAATATTTCTATCTCATCGCATATTTAAAAAAAATTACTTCCATTCAATAAAAACTGCATAAATTTACAAGAACTTGAACAGTTTTTGTATTTAAAAATACCTACATAATACTAATAGGCTTAAATAAATAAGCAGTTAATTTTTTTAAATTAATTTATTTAACGTCACATCAACTGCAGCGGTCATTAGCAACGGCGTTGGGGTGTAACTATATACAATGAAGGATGAATTTTTTTTTGTAACGTATGAAAATATTCCGTGCCTGAGTGGGATTCGAACCCACGACCGCATGATGAGAGGCGAGCACGTTACCAACTTCGCCAATGCGGCCGGCATAAGTTTTTATTAGTTATAAAAAGGGTTACTTGTAAAAATGTAAGTAAACGTATTTTCTTTGTTTAATCAAGTATCTATGTTATAATATTTCTGTACAAATTTAACCTATTGAAATTTTCTTTCAAGTAGAACCTTGGTAATCCGAACTAGAGGAAAACTTTCTTATACAGATATTCGCGCACACACACACACACACACAGACCAATCGCTAGAAACATGTCTTTTTCGTTCAGGAGGGTCTGAAAACGTGTATACCGGTGAAACCTCGATTTCGAAAAATCGACATGAAAACAATGCCTACTTTCCTTCCCTATATATTCATACAGGGAAAATAAAGTAATACAATGACAGAATAATTTAATTCTTACTGAAGAATTTAATTATGGAAGAATGAGAGAAACATTAAACATACGAGTTTTAGAAGAAGTGACGACGTCCCGGGTTCGATTTTATACTTGAATTAAAAATTTCAACTCTCCAAACCCCGCTGTTCCCATTCAATTACATTCAGGAGTAGGTTTACGACCGAACAGTTGATGAAATTTTAAACAAAATAGCAAACAGAATATGAAATATTTGATTTTATTACAAAAAAATTGCAATAAATTATTACATTACAGTGTAGTATTGTCGACAGATAATGCGTAATGTACACACTCTGTTTGACACACATAATGCACTAATTGACGTTTGTGTAGACAGCCTGAGTGCATTGTGTTGTTACCTAACTTACCTCCCCTCTATCATTCAATACACCCCTTCAATCCTTCAAATCCATAAATAGGAAAGGGGTTCAAAACCAAATACAAAACTTTTTCTGTCTGTTAATAATAAGTTACAATCAGATATTAACAAGCAAACTATTTTATATAAATTTTAAATAATTTGGATAATTAAATCGATCAGTTTCTAAACTTAATAGTTTATCAAATTCAGTTAAATGCATCGAAATTTCACACATAGCAACCTTATAGAACCTAAACGGTATGTATAGAGCCGGTATGCTTGTATAGAGCCTAAACGGTTTGTACAACGTCAAAACTTGCAGTGTAGAGTAAAGGTATCTTTAAACAAAGATTATTGCACATAACTTACCTAATAATCAACATTTTTATGAGTAATATAATAACTTATACTCTCTCTTTGCATTGTAAATAATGAACAATATAACTTATTTTAAATCATACGTAAACAATGCTAAATAAAAAACATAACAATTTCTAATCATGAGTGAATGACGTCAAATTAAAGTCAACTTATGGGACATAAAATACTGAAAATCTTTAATTGAGGCTAAACTAGGCTTTTTAGAAAACATTGTTTGAAATAACAGTTGTAGAGATTTTAATTTTCTATAACTTTGAATATATACACTTTTGTCGCAATGTGCATACCTAAGGCTGCAATCTTAAAATACCATTTTTTACCATGAGAGCCCCTCCATGAATTTTGTCAGACATGGAGCTTATCCTATTTTGTAGAACATAAAATGTAGTAAATGAGGTGATTTAAAAAAATTGTATGAGTGGTTTTGAAAAATCACCCGAATAAACTACTGCTTCCGGTTGACTGATTTTTTTGAAAATAGTTTTGTCCGGTCTCCTCGTGGTACCTAACTTATGTTCCAAGTTTCAACTTCGTACAATATTATGTTCTTGAGATATTTTGATCACACAAAAACCAATGACTAAAAATATTGTGACACTTATCGCTAAGGTCCGTTTCAGGATCTAGGTAATTAAATGATTTTTACACTAGAGTTTACAATTACAAATATTTATTACCACTAAAAGAGTTAAAAATAAATAACAAACTAATAGAGTAGTGATACAATAAATAACTTAATAATTTACTTAATGCTACTTACAACAATTATATAGAATGCACTTACAAAATGAAACTGAATACACAATGCACATATACAAAAACTGAATTTAATGCATATACACAATAACTTTACACAATGCACACACACACACACACACAAAGACAGTATAACAATAGTTGACCAACACAATGCTCGGATACGTAACTATACTACGCACCGTTAGCCATTCAATAAACACTCGTCCAAGATCAAACGGATACTGACTCTCGACCGCAACCAGGGCTCCCTTTATAAAGGTTAGATGAAAGAGGTTTCTAGAAAGACACAGAAATTCGATCAAAAAGATAATTCCAGAGTGGCAGAGAAATTCCATGAAAATAATAAAGTACAAAAAACCCCTTTAACTGGAAAAGTCATTAACTATTGTAAACAAGTAAATAGATTTATTGTAAATAGAATAAAAGTTGTTACAGGTAATCAGCCGACCTTTTCATAAATAGTTGTACAACAAAGACCTTTTATAAATAGGTATACTTTTAGTGTTACTATTGCTCTATTGTTACTTTTTCACTCTATTATCTACTCTTTACCATTTTATGAATGAGGTACTAGAAATTTCGCGAACCATCTCCGATATTGTCACAATATGCTTTATTTTGTTCAGGAGATCTAAAAACGTGAATTTCAGGTGATAACTTGATTTTAAAAAATCGAATAGACATCAATACTTTCGTTTTCTATATACACGTAATTATCATATAAGGCAAGATGTTCTATCTCTGATATTTTTAACCCCGAGAATTTCATTTGTCTACATCTGCGCCTACCCTTAGAAGTCTACCTTGAGAATAACTCAGAAAAGATCATACGTTTCACTCCGTGTGCCGGCCCGTTGTTGAAATCATCGGTGCAACAGGTTTGTATTTCAGTGTCCTGCCTATAACAGATAGGTGGAGTGTCAAATTATTTACACTCAATCTGTTCGTTGCAGAGCTAAAATAAAAGTTCTGTTTCTTATTACATGGTCAGCGAATTAAATGACTGAATCATTTAAGAACAAAAGACATAGAGGTTTAAAAGACACAAATCATAGTTATCTCCTCTGAAAGTAATGAATTTCGTTATACAGCCAGACTATGTGGTGAATAAATTGAAGGTGTCATTTGCAGAGTGCAAATATATGCTTTTCAGAGGGCTCGGCATGCTGATAAGCGTATTTTTCCACTCAGTGAGGAAGGCAATTGTAAACCATTTTACTCCTCGTTTTACTTAGTAAAACCTTTACAGTTTCAAACCAGCCTTTCGGCTGATGAGCTAAACAACAAAAACAAAAACAACATTTACATTTCGGTGTCCCGGGTTTGATATATGGTTAAGTTCTAGCAAGTTTTCATCACTTATTTTCACTTATTACCCTTCATCGTCTGCTTTAGCATTAATTTTCAGGACAGTTCGGCGTAAAACATAAACTAGAAATCACCCTTTCATAACTGACCAAGGTTGGCAGTTTTCTTTCTTATAATTATGTCATTTTATTCATAATCCACACCCATACGTCTTAAAGTTTCAAATATCATCGGTTCACCAACTTTTAGCCGTTTTCCTGATTGCCCACATGTTGAAGATGGCTAAATTATCTATGTACTCTACAATCAGAGTCAATTATCTCCTATCATACAGTAAGATAGAGTAAATGTAGTATTAGAAAACTTTCTTACAGTAAGTGACATTTAACTGTTAACAGGCATATGCTTCATTTTAAGAGCCTCGTTATTTCAAATCCGCAGCTCGCTTCAGATCTACTATAAACCGACTTACTACATGTGTAAAATTCGAATTTGATGAATACAATTTATATCATGAGCATGATCAAATCAATACTGAAACTTGTAAAACTTGACATAAATAAACTCACAATTCCTTAAATGCAAAGTAAAAATAAATTAGGGTTGGTATTAAAAAAAGGAATGGTAATGGAATTCAAAAAAACTTAAAGAAAGAAAATAGTTTTAAGAATGTTCCCTTTATCTACGAGATGAAGGGTGTTTTGAGATTAACAGCCTCGTCTTGAAATTTTATGTTGCCTTTAGAAAACAAAGCGGTGTTGAACCAGTGAGTTGATGTTCCCGTGGGATAAGGTACACTATAGCTACTTGTGTTTTATTACTGTTTAGTTTTCGTTCGTTCTCTTTGTGGGATGAATCATTGATGACATCAGCAAATATTAACTTGTCTTCTTAAAAGAAGATTGAAGGATTCATTCTTCTAGAATGAGGACTGTCTGCACTTTTACCCTAACCCCTCTGTTTTACCCTATATTTGTATTTTGTTTCGTCTATGGGGTATAAATGGTTGCTGTTCATTTTTTTGTCATTTCACACTTGGTTATTTGTTGCATTAAAGTTTAGATGTTTTACAATTTTAAAATAATTGAAAGATAACTCATTCTAATGTCAAAATATTGAAATATCTCAATTATGTAGTACTATGGCTTAATTTTTTGTAAAATTGGGATTTGTTAGTTTTTGTATTGAGAAGGTAGATAAAGAGGTAATAATTCCTTGATAAGATGATTTTTATCATTTACTTTTTCCCCATGTAACAACAATCAAAAAGACATCAGGAAGTTGAGTTTGGCACTTACAAAGGTTGTCTTTGCAAAAAACTGAGAGTGACGTTCGTATGGGCAGAAGGGTTTAGCTGGAGGTCGGGGACAGTTTAGATCTATAGAATAACTCATTAGCTATCTCTAGAGTGCTCAATGAGCTAATTTGGTGAAGAATTCATTGATTGATGATGTTTTTGTGAAAGGAGTAGAAAAGCACCCTCCAGATTTTAACATTATTTTATTTAAAATAACAGTTACAAGAACATAGTTTTATTTTACAAGGTAAGTAGCAATGCCGAGAAATGCAGAGATAAATGCACTGATAAATGTCGATTGTCACGAATTACAGCGGGTTCACTACCTACGATTTCTCCAGTAATGGCAGTTGACGTCCGACCGCGATCTTCCGGATTTAACTCTGCTACTCTTGTCCTTAAGGAACGCTTTGTGCCAACAGAAAACAGAACTGGTACATAAACAGTCTTCTCCATACGCATGTTTTATCTCATTCACGGTATCAATAGACAAACCACGGCGAACACAATAGCGAACTATATCGTTGCACTCATTTTAGTTCTGGACTGGTAGTAAGAAAAGTGGATGATACCGCAAAACATATTTGAAGAATATGATTACTGAACGGGTACTAATGAAGGAAAATAATTCGACGCGACTAGACACGGTTTCATAACGAGTTAAAGTTTGCATTTAAGCAAGTTCAAACTTGTTCAGTAGAGTCGATTGCTCTCAAATGCGGACGTCACTATCGGTTTATTTTTAAACTCTTGGTACCTGAGGTATTTTTGTGGGTGCATTAACTGAGACCCAACAGTAAAAAACACTATAATTAAAGATTGCTTTGGTTGAGTCCTGACGTATCAGTAGTGATGTGCATTGATAAAGAGCCGTAGGTACAGTATACTATACCTGTACGGTGCAAGGGTTGAATCCTGAGAAATTTTTTTCTCTTCTAGATTGAGTTGAAGCGTTGTCCGCCATTTTGATAGGGATAAACAGATAGAAAGAAAACATCATTTGTAGTACAACAAAGATCCAATAGATAGAGTGCACTGCTAAAAAGTAAAATTTAATAGGTAATAATATTATATATGTGAAATGACAGTGAAATTAATGTACGTTATTGGGTCTCAACCAAAGCACCATAACTTTTCTCATCAAGACTCAAACAGTGCAATATGTCTGGTATTATACTATACCATAGATCTCAGGCCAGGGCACCATGTATAAAACTGCTTGGTCTTAATCAATGAAACTACATGATATAGTATACTATATTGTCAGGTCCAGGAGATTAAGTTTTTTCCTTGTAACATAATAGTGTCTAAAAGATGTAATATCAACAATACCATACAATTTAATTACACAATTACATTTATAACATAAAAAATGACACAGATACGTTTTCACGATAACGAAATTTTAAAAAAGCAATGAATAAATTTTATATACTTTTTAGGAAACGTCTACTAATTACCTCATTAATGAAAGCTAATTTTTTACTTAACATTTTTGTTATTGCTATTTAAACTTTTCTTTGAGCTTACACTTGATAAGAATAAACTGGTTTATTAATTATTTTTTACTCTGCATCAATCCAGTATAGTAGAAACATTTCAAGGTTACACTCCAGTAAATATTGTTCTATTACAAATTTTATTAATTTGAATAATCATAATTAAATAATTATTTTCAACTTCAGGTCAAATGTTAATAATATATGGTAAGTTTTAGTGAAAGGAAAACATTAGTGGTAATTAACCTCTTTGTGTTCATATTAACAACATGAGAAAAAATAAAATAACAATGACCTTCTACAGCCGTCGACTTCCATAATTATTTTTACTTTTTAAAACAGAAGAGTTAAACTAAATTAAAAATGATCGAGACAACAACAACAATAACAACAACAACAACAACAACAACAATAATAATAATAATAATAATAATAATAATAATAATGATTATTAATATTATTATATTTTAATGTTTTTATTAACTGATTTTTCTATAATCTGTTCTTAGACGAAAAATAAACAGAATTTTTACTAAAATAATTTATCACGAAAAAATAAGCACTGTTCTCACATGTTTATATGTATTAAAAAATATATTAATTCTTTGTCTTTCAAAGTTATTACGGTACTTTACAATGAGCTGAACAATTTCTGTATATGCTATTTAATATTTAACGAAGGTTGTGGAAGTTTTGATTAATTTCCAAAGAATTTTCATGTAATGCAATCTGTTTGTTCGTATGTTATACTACTAAATTATAAATTCTTAATTGCTTTAATTGTTAAAGGAAAGGTTGGCTTAACGTTATTTTAACTTTGTATAATAAGCCAACTTGCCAAATTTTGTCAAAAGCTCGTTCAGCCTCTAAAAAACCAGCAGAACAATACATTCCTTCCTCCAAATTGTCTGTAACCACTTTTATAACTCTATGTATTTGTTCAGTTTTTGAATGACCCTTCCGAAACCCAAACTTATGGTCTGGTATCAATTTACATTTAGTAAAAACTGGTTGCAGTCTTTTTAAAAGTAGCTTTTCAAAAACTTTAGATAATAATGGCAATAAACTAATCGGTCTGTATGATGAAGCTAAATGAGGTGGTTTATTAGGTTTCAAAATCATTAATATGGTGGAAAACTTCCACTGTGATGGATAATGGGTAATCCTGAGTACACTGTTAAACAACGAAGTTATAAATACATGTCATAACCGGATGCTTTTATTAATTTTAAACTCTTTATAAATGTCATAACTTCTCTCACTCTAAATGGTTTAATTGGCATGCTCATTGGAAGTCGACTGTCTGAAAATTCATTGATTTCAGTTTTATCTACATTAGGATCAGCCTAGTATGGTTTTAAAAATATTTGTTGAAATAAAGAGGTCTTTATGAGTGTGACTGATTGCCATGTCTCAGGGCACAGCTGTAAAGAGCTTTGAGGATCTTTGACCAAGCCGAAAGCATCTATCTAGGGGTACCAAGCTGAAGAGAAGCACTAGTTACGGCAAGGAAAGAGGCATAGCGCCGCAACAGTCTTCTTTCTCTACGCCTCGTCTGTCTTATTTCCTATCATAAAGAATAATTTGGATATATCAGTTACTGGATATCCCATACTTGGAGACTATAGGTCCAGACTGGTTTGAATTATAAATTAAAAGTTTTTTGGGTGCGATAATTTTGATGTTGGTCAGAATAGCCAAAAGGATTGTTTTAGTTTTAAGTCTAGCTGTTCTCGTTTCCGCTGAATTTGTGTTTTCAAATTTAGGCATCTGTCTAATTGTAATTCAAGATACTCAGCTGCGTCTGTGTGGAATTTGTGTGATGTTAAAATATATGTTTGGAGAAATTGATTAGAAAGAGTGAATGTAACATGTGAGGTTTCATGTTTCGTTTGTCTTCAAACGGTATTTCTTCTGCCAGTCTTGTTATCACTCTATAGAAGAAGGTTTAGTTGGTGTTGAAGTCTTGCAGTTAACCTGGCTAGTCTAACTGTATTGTATGCAGGAATGGCTGTTTTAAATGTTAACACAAAACTACGTGTGCTACTTCTAAAATAGGTTCTGTGTAGACCAAAATCATAGAGAATTATTTAAAGGCTAGTTTAAACGTCTCATACATCAATGATATGTTCACACGCACATACACACGATAAAAAATTACCCAATAATCCTAACCAGCTCATTGTTGACCTAGACACACCAGATTTACCAACTGCCCCTATACAAAGACTAAAACTACTCTGGAGTCGGGATACCATGAGACGTCAAAATTAAAGAAAAACCAAATAAAATAAGTAAATAATTAACATAATAATGAACTTAATGATTACGGTTGGAGTATACTGTCAATGGGCAGCGATCTCCTCAATGTCTTTAAATTTGTATCCTTTTTTTTATCAAATTTGCTTGTTGTTAATTGTATACTGTTGCAAATAAAAAACTCTTGTATAGTCAAAAAAAGTTAGTTTGTAGCTGTTATAAATACATACATTTCAAATTTTTTATGTATAATTGAATAAATTTACGGTGTACTAATTGTAATTCTCTTATTTGTTTTTTAACTTTTGAAATTTCTTATAAATGGTTTCAAAAAAATACTTCATTAGTTATAGAATTTCGTCGTTAACGACGTTGATAACTGAAATAAAACTATATTTTTAAATTTAACCACAAATTTTAATCAGTGTAAGTATTGTGAAAAACCTAAAATTGTTTCGGGCTAATTTAAGTAATCTAATATGACTTAATTATAAAGGAACTGTTCAACTTAATAACAGTTTTTAAATGCTTTCATTAGGGTCAAGTATCAATCATTATAGTTAAGCCTTTTGTAGAAGAACCTTCCTGTTATAATAACAATAATAAAGCCATAACCTTCCCTTTAATATTAAAGATAATTAAACAAACCTGCGGCTTCTAAAGCAAATTAACGCCTTTAATAAAACAAGGGGTAAGTTGGAAAGAAGGAATGATTTTTGGCTTTTAACCAAGTGGGGTTGTACTCTGATGAATGAACGAACGTCCTTTCAAACTCCCTGAGGGGAACTTCTAGCCCTTAAGATCCAAGGTGAAAACCTTTAGGGACAACATTGCCTAACATAAGGCATGCGTCTACCAAGTCGAAGAGAAGCACTAGTTACGTCAAGAAAAGAGGCATAGCACCGCGACAGTCTACTTTCTCTACGCCTCGTCTGTCTTATTTCCTTTTAATTCTTCTTCCTCTCCTCCTTCTCCTTCACTATCCCCTCTCATTTTCTTCATCTTCATCGTTATATTAATGACTTTCCTTAACCCCTTTAATGCATTTTACTTTTCATACATTACCTTCTGCCAAGTTCTAGTTGAGTAACTACATAGCATTTATCATTTTCTTGAACTTTTAAATGTCTTTCAAGAAAATTAATGCTTTTCATTAAACTAACAATTTATTTGATATAACGACATTAGGCTTATAATATCAGAATTTAATCTCTGGTTAATTAATAAATTGTATGGCAGGGTTAATATACAATAACATCATTTTTCAAGGCCCTAAATATTATCCTAGATCATAGGAATATGGAAATTGAAATAACTTCAACTAACTTATATTAAAACTAAAATTCATTTATCTTGTAATATAGATATGTAATAGTGGTATTAAATTGATATATTTTTTAAAACATCCTATAGAAGATTCCTGCAATTTACCAGCAACTTAATTACTAAATATAGTACAAAGTTGCTCTTGCATCAATTTCCGCTACGAAAATCGAAAACATGAAGACCACAGAAGAAGAAATATTTATGTCACATTTTAATTTTGTTTAGAAAAGAGTTTTTAAACTTTTAAAAGCTGCACTAAGTCATTTATAACGAATTGGTTTTAAATTTTATGATTTGGATAATACCGGGTGTCTCACGAAGAGGTTTCTATTTTTGAATTAATATGCCAGCCGTATCGCACACTCTACAGACAGGAAATTTTACAGTTATAATAAATTACTTTTGTTTTGTTATGACGTATTCTAGAAAAACTATGAGCTATGTACACAAGTACACCCTTGGTTATGATGAAAGCATAAGAAAGACCAGCACTACGGACCTTGGTGTGTTGTTTGACTCCAAGCTACTCTAAGCTCGTATTATTCCGTGAGCAAGTAGCTTCAATAGCTGCAAAAGCTCGAAGGAATTTAGGACTCATAGCTTGGATTAGTCATAATTTCAAATTTGAGTCAGTACGTAGACTTTATAAGAACCTTGTGCGTCCTGTCCTCGAACATTGTTCGACGGTGTGGACTACAGAAGAGACGTCACAGAAAAGGAACTGGAGAGTGTGCAGAAAAGACTAATACATAAGTTGAAATGTAGATGTGGGATCAAATTTGATAACTATGAGGATGCTCTCTCATTCTACGGGCTTCAGAGTCTGAACACGCGGCGTAGAGAGTTGGAAGTTCTATACATTTACAACTTTTGCATTTACGAGTTGATGTTCCGGATATCTCGAAGATTTTTCTGAGGGTACTTTGCACAGCTTTACGAAGTTTCAGGCTGTTTGCTGGAGCCACAAGAAGTAAAATAGCTCCAATCAATAGATGTATAACTACAGCAAATTAAATAAATGGAGAGGTAGATCTTTTTCACAGAGATGTTAAAATTTAAAAAAAACTATACAGGATACTGTGAAAGAAGGCTGTAAATGTTACGCGATCTTTATGTTATTTTATGTATTTTTATGCTATTCGTGTTTGTGTTGTGTATATTGGGCTCGGCGGCTGACTATTTTCTAGTGAAGAAAGAATGACAATGTTAAGTTATAATGGTGTAGTATACTGAGGCGATATTCTATTGCTGTTCTACTGTACCACCTCGCATCCTTGCGACCAGCCATAGTATAGGGTGGAGACGGCGGGGTGTAAGGAAGATTGGGAGCCCCCCCCCAAAAAAAAAACTCTTGGTAAATATTCTTACTCATTCTTTGATCGTTTTTGGTGGTTTTTAAGAATTTTCTTTATACGAGGGTAGGCTGATAAGTAATGCACACATGCTTGTAGAAGACGAACAAAAAGAAATAGCAAGATGGGGTAAATAACAAATTAAAGTACAAATCTTAACCTACCAAATTATCTATTTATTTTTCAATATAGTCACCGTTAAGCATTACACATTTCTCCCAACGTTTAACAAGTTTTTTCATTCCGTCACTGAAAAATTCTTCCGACTTTCCTCGAACCCAGGACGCAATAGCTGCCTTCACCTCATTGTCCGAGCTGTAATGATTACCCTTAAGGTCTCTCTTCAGTAGAGGAAAAAAATAAAAATCGCAAGGCGCAAGGTCGGGAGAATACGGAGGGTGTAAAATTGGTTGAAACTTCAGGTTTCTCAGAGCCTCTCCAGTTGCACGCGAAGTGTGTGGACGAGCATTGTCGTGTTGCAAAATTATTGGCGCCAGGTTGCCTCTAACACGACAAACTCGACGTCGGAGGTGTTTCAGAGTCTGTATATACTGAGCAGAATTTACCGTTGCCCCTCGTTCCAGATAATCAGTCACATAAACTCGGCGAGCATCCCAAAACACAGTCAAAAGAATTTTTTTTGCGGACGGTTGTGTTTTGAACTTTTTCACAACAGGAGAATGTGGATGACGATATTCAGCGCTCTGCCTTTTTTCTTCGGGATCGTAATGATGAACCCATGACTCGTCCCCCGTCACAATATTCAAAAGAAAGTCGTCTCCTTCGTCACGGTAGCGCTTCAAAAGTTGTTCAATTCGCGTTGTTTAATTCTCGTTGACATAGCACCAGAACACGACGCCATACTTCCACTACTCAAAACAAACTGAATGAAAGCAACGCCTTCAAACTGCGCAGACTTGTAGAGGAGAAATAGTACTTCCACATGCCACCAGGCGCGCTACTGAAGTTTATTTAGTTGTCTTCTACAAGCATGTGTGCATTACTTATCAGCCTACCCTCGTAATAAAATAAGAAAAGTAAGTTTATGTAGGTACACTAGACAGTACTTTGTAGCAAAAACATAATTATGTTCAAAGCAAACAATTTGTTGTAACAGAGTACATATTTTATAATATATCCGTAGGAGAATGAAACTACTGAAATGAAACAATTCATTTAAAATTCATTGTAAAGAAGAGAAGAGCGTTTATAGATGGTTCACAAGTATACCGTGTCGCACTTCCACATCTAAAAATGTTTCACCTACTAAATCGCATTTTACTCCATTTCCTATTTTCTCTCCCCATTTCCTTTCTCAATAAACATGGCTCTCTTACCATCTGCACTACTTCTCTAATACCCATTCAATGTTGCTTTAACGGAATTTATGATACTCATTTTCAAAGTTGTAATGAAAACGGTGTGGAGAAGGTTTTTCGTAAGATAACTTCACTGGATGCGTGCGGTAACGCTCTACACGTTATTTTGTTTCTCATCCAAGAAAAAACTGATCTTTATCCTGGAAGAATTCTAAAAGACTTACTACTCACTTTATCTACTTCAGAGATAATTTTAAAATGTCTTGACTTTTAACTTTTCTTTTTTAGAACTCTTTTAAAAATAAATAAAGTAGGTAAACAAACTCTTTTTTACATTATTTTTATACATAATACCTGCTATAATTAACTTTTCTCGTGAAATAATAAACTGATTCATTAAATGTCAACCGTTCCGTTTTGTATTATTGATCATTTTTAAATTACAAAGAAATCTTTGTTTTAGTATAATATTTTTGAAACAAGGGAATTTAAATATAATGAGAAACTTGTTTAAAAATACATTATGTAAGTCGTTAAATTTATTAATGGATACTTTGTCGTTGTTGCATTAACACAAATGTTGACATCATAGCCTCCTTAATAAATCATATACATTTAATTTAGTACATTTTATTTCCTAATGTATGTTACAAGTAATTACACCCGCACTTTACATGGAGGTTATTGCCATCATTAATGGAGCTCTTACCAAGAACTACCGAACTGTCTAAAAATAAAATCACTTAACAATACTTTACTTATATTTATTTAGCATGCCTCTTTTCTAAATATGTTGAAAACATTAATAATGTAACATTACTCTAAAAATGGTTGATGAAGTAGAATGTTTATTGTAAGATTTTATGTATTGTATGGGATGAATTGTGTTGAACAATACGAGGTGTGGCTATTAAATCACGAGAATGACGTTGTGAAAAATTTAATTTTAATTTTATAGACAATCACTTATTGTAACCTTCAATATAAACTCCGTCTCTATCCCTACAACGCTCCATGCGAATTTTCCATTGTTGGAAACAGTGCTGGAAGTTATCTACTGTCAGCTCCTTCAGGACACGTGCCGCTCAAAAATGTTTGCAATGAAGCTTGCAAAAATGTTTGTACTGACACTTTGTCCGCGATTGAAAATGACCCAAGTTTTTTAAAAACGATAATAACATGTGATTAAAAGTGGATTTTACTTATGATCCGGAAACGAAGCGCCAATCCATGCACTGGAAGAGCCGAACTTCACCGAGAGCCAAAAAAGCTCAAATCAGCAAACCAAAATTTAAAGCAATGATGATCGTCTTTTTATATCCATGGGATTGTGTACCTTCACTGGGCTTCTGAAGGTCTAAAAATTAATCAATATTACTACCTTGAGGTAATTCCTAAACTACATCAAAGAGTAAGGAAAAAACGTCCCGACATGTGGAAGGACAAATCATGGGTTCTCCACCAAGACAATGCGCCAGCTCATTCCGCGTTATCTGTCAAGAGGTACCTAGCCAACTACAGCATCTTAGTCTTAGAAAATACACCTTATTCACCAGATCTTGCACCATGTAACTTCTACCTGTTCCTTAAGGTGAAATCTGCAATAAAAGGGACAAGATTTGAGTCTTTGGAAGCTGTAAAAGAGAAAGCGGCACGTATCCTGAAGGAGCTGACAGAAGATAACTTCCAGCACTGTTTCCAACAATGGAAAATTCGCATGGAGCGTTGTAGGGATAGAGAAGGAGTGTATATTGAAGGTGAAAATAAGTGATTATGTATAAAATTAAAATAACATTTTTTTTTTACAACGTCAGTCTCGTTATTTAATAGCCACACCTCGTATTGTAGATTTCAATGTATGAAATATTTTGAATAGTGATTCTAAAAAATTGAAAATAATAGATATATTTGTTTTTATATTTATTTCTTCTACGAGGTTCGAGAATAGTGAAGTTTTTGTAAAAAAAATTTCGTTATTGTTCGAAGGGATCGCATGTATAAAAATAGTGAACGCCTTTGCAGTCAGTCAATACCTTAATAGTGAATTGAAAAAGTCTTCTTCTTCTTTGAGTGCCTATCCGCTACGGATGTGGGTGACCATCATGGCTATTTTGACTTTATCCGCTGCCAACCAGAACAATTGCATGGAGCTCCTACCAAACCAGGTTCGCAAGTTCCCAAGCCAGGATATTCTTCTCCTACCGGGCTTACTCTTGCTATCTATCTTTCCCTGCAGGATGCGTTGTAACAGTTCATAACGTTGCGAATTCCTCATGATATGACCCAAATATTGCAGCTTCCTTGCTTTCACAATATTAACAAGTTCTATGGTTTTCTTCATTCTTTGCAGAACTTCAACGTTGGTCACTTTATGGGTCCATGGTATTTTCAGAATCCTTCTGTAGAGCCAGAGTTCGAAGGCTTCTAGTCGGTTGGTCGTTTCTTTTGTTAGAGTCCAGGACTCCACTCCATACAACAAGACAGAAAAAATATAGCACCTCAGAAGTCTCAGTTTGGTCCCCAAAGTAAGATCATGACTTTTGAAAGCCGCACCCATAGAGCTAAAGATGTTCCTAGCCCTACCAATGCGACTCTTGATCTCCTGTGAGTTATCCCATGCCTCATTAATGACTGTTCCGAGGTATTCGTACTTAGAGACTCTTACAATTCTTTCTTGATTTATATACAGGTTAGCACCCCTAATTTGTTTTTTGCTAACTACCATGAATTTAGTTTTGGAGGTGTTTATGTCAAGCCATATATGCTGCTTGTTTCTTGGATTCTGTTCATGAGCGTCTGCAGTCCTTCTATTGAATCCGCAAAAACAATTGTATCATCCGCATACCGCAGGTTGTTAAGCCTGAGTCCATTAACTAAAATGCCCTCCTCTAAGTTTTGTAGAGCCTCTCGAAAGATGTGTTCGGAGTACAGGTTGAATAATATTGGTGATAATATGCACCCCTGTCTAACCCCTCGCAGGATTTCCACTTCATCTGTATGCTCGCCATCAACCCTCAATATGGCCGTTTGATTCCAATACAGATTTGATATTATTTTGAAATCTCTCCCATCGATTCCTGTCTGTTTCAATATTTCAATCATTTTCCCATGTTTGACACGGTCAAAGGCCTTCTGGTAATCAATTAAACATGCAAACACATCACAACTGACATCCCTGCAATTTTGAAACAGGACCTGAACACTAAATAGCGCCTCTCGTGTTCCGACTGCATTGCGAAACCCAAACTGATTCGGGGCTATTTCTCTTTCGCACAAACGGTATATTCTTCTGTGAATAACTTTGAGGAAGAGCTTCAACATGTGACTCATTAAACTTATGGTACGATAATCTCCGCATACTTTTGCCCCTGGTTTCTTTGGTAAGGCTACGAATTCCGACTTCAACCATTCGGAGGGAATTTGATCCGATTCATAGATGGAATTGAATATTGCTGTGAGCCATTGCAGTTGTTCTACATCAAGCATTTTGAAAAATTCAGCTTGTATTTGGTCTAATCCATCTTTTTTCTCCTCCTTTATCTGCCTAATTGCCAGTTCAATTTCCTCCTTTAAGATACGTGGTCCTTCATTATTTGCTATGATGGGTTCTTGCCTCTCTCTAGCATCATAGAACAGCTTTTCTAGATATTTTCTCCATACATCCTTTTGCTCATCTTTACTGACCACTAAGTTACCTTCTTCATCCATCAGTTTTCCCCATCTCAAAAAAAAGTCTGGTCGCTTGAAATAGTGTTGTTACGGGACCGGTTTTGTTTTACTATAATTTGTGCATGCCAGTTGTAACAAGTGTTCGTGGACAAGTAACATTATTTTTTTTACCCTTATGTGTGTACGCTGTTCAGTTTAAAACAATAACTAACACCACTGCCCAGTGATATGGGGATGATATTATGTATAACTTGTAAATAAGGTGTATTCTTGTACAAAATCAGGACAAAAATTCCTGAAAAAATTATGGTTAATTACACCCCAACCATTAAAGTACACTGGTAACCATTGTCTAGTATACAGATCCGTATAAAATTAACCATATAGCTGGAAATTACATTTTTCTAAACCGGCAGAGAATTTTTAGCAGGTGGGTCATTGAACCGTAAAGAAATTATTAATAACGTTCTTTAAATCACAAACCTTATCATATTAGACTAGGCTGTACACCAAATAACAAGAAATTCAGGAGAATAACGTATATAATGTTATTAAAATTTTGATATGCCACTTAAGGATGTGAAGCTATTTGAAGACAATTCTGGGACATAATGTTCTTCTAAAATTTCAGATGTTACTACTGTTTAAAACTGTTATATGCTCTGCTTTTAAAATCCGTAATACAATTATTTCATAATCATAATGTTTACTTCAAAATAAAACCAAGAAAAAGATTTTGTGTTAAAAACTAAGCAAAATATATACAAACCTCATCACGTAAACAAAGACACATAACAAAAATCAGCTCTAGAATAGCGTGATTTCAACAGAGAAGTACAGGCAAAATATGCAACTAAAACAGCTTTCGTACATGAGACAGATTTAAAACTAAAACAATATTGCAATACTATGAAGCAAATCCGATTTTGCGTCGCCACTGGGTCAAAAAGCGATAACATCGTTTCAAAATCGACGATTGTTGGCTCTAGGGTTAATTACCTTTACTAGGATTAGAACCATGGAAATTTCGTCTCAGTACATCAGCTGTCAAACAACTGATTTGCGAAGATGACTTCACCTTTAGACTAACACCGTGAGTTCATAATATTTTTTTTACCCATATGACTTTTGCACGTTGTTCAATTTAGAACAATAAGCAACCCCATGACCCAATGATATTAGGATGAAGTATAAATGAGGTGTAACTTGTACAGACTCAGCCCAACAATTCCTGAGAAAGTATGGTTAATTAAACCACAACCATCAAAGGACATCGGTAACTACTATCTAGTATACAAATTCGTATAAAAGTACTTTACCTTTACTAGGATTTGAACCACGGAACCTTCACCTCAATACATCAGCTGTCAAACAGCTGAATCACAGTGATAACTTATCCACTAGATTAACCCGGTGAGTTTATAACATTAATAAACATAAAAAATGTAACCCACCAGGTTAGTCTAGAGGTAAAGTCGTCGCCGTGAGTCAGCTGATTAACTGCTGGTCAGCTGGTAAAGTCGTCGCCGTGAGTCAGCTGATTAACTGCTGGTCAGCTGGTAAAGTCGTCGCCGTGAGTCAGCTGATTAACTGCTGGTCAGCTGGTTCCTGGTTCAAATCCTAGTAAAGGTAGTTTTACTTTTATACGAACTTGAATATTGGACTGTGGTTACTGATGTACATTGATGGTTGGGGTTTAATTAAATATACCTCTCAAGAATAGTCGTCCTGGGTCTGTACATGCCTACACCTTGTTTACACGTCATACACATCATCCTCATTTCATTACGTTCGTTATAGGGTTGCTTATTGTTCTGAAATGAACAGATTTCAACGTACACACATTAGGAATAGAAAATAAAAAATGTGAGTATACAATACTTTAAGGACAGGTTACTCATCTGAATACAAATTATCATGTGAATTCTAAATCCATTACCTAACTGTACATTATTATAGGTTAGCTATAACATAATGTAAGTAATAAAATGGGTAACAACGAATTACAGTTTATCATGAAATATGTTCACCAGTTCCCTTTCATTACATCATTACAGTTTGTTGTTCTAATGGAATTGATTATGTAGTATAATAGAAGACCCTTTATTCCTTTTGATAAGATGAGATACTGTTGCTTTTTATAAAAATAGATGACGATCTCACCCTCTTTATCTTTTGAAGTTGTTCTCTAACGATAAAAATATATATCTACCTGATATCTAAGGTTAAGGGAAAACCCATGTCATCAAATTCCTCAAAGATTGATAAAGTTACTTTATGTTATTTTTTCACCTTTTATTTCAATACTTTTTATTTGATTTCTTTCTTAAGTATCTAGATAACGTTACACTATTTTGTTTTATCAATTAATTATACAGGTTATCTTATAATTTATTTATTGTTGTTTTAAATAATAGCCTAGATTTCTTTGTTTTTTTAGAATTGATTAAATGTATATGCATATTAAAAGAAAAGTATTTCTTTTTAAATGACCATATTAATTTTATTATACTACTAAAATATAAAATTAAACTTTTAAAATTCGAAATTATTGAAAAATATTTAATCAGTTGTAAGACCCATTCTTTAAATACTTAATTTTGACGATAAGTAATACTGTTTCATTAACAGATAAATTAAAACGGTTTTTAATTAGGTTAATTATTATTTAACGTAAATAAAATACGTATGTTTATTTTTATTTACTTTTAAATATCACTGAATAAATAACAGTTTTTCTGGGAGTTAAAAAGATTCGACTTAGTTTAAAAACAGACTTAGTTGAAAAGAATATTAAAATGGACAAGGAATAAACTAAATGTTGATGTAAACTAAGTTTTGTATAATATTCTTATTGAATCTCCACAAAGCATAGACTGTATTCAATTGAGTTGGTGGAGAGCGAAAGCACATGCAGCCAATCTCTAGAAAATATCAAAATACACAAATAATTTTTGGAGAATTTTCTAAAAACTAAAGTTTTTTTTGTAATCGTATTATCACGTTTAAATAATCCTTTACAAGTAGCCTATTTAAAAATTAGCTTCAATGATCATTGTAGTTTTGATGAATTAATTCTTTCAAACCTATTCTTTTGTGAGTTTTTAATCAAATAAAATTCTGCCATACTAAAACGAATAAAAACAAAAAAATTGGTTTAATTCAGACGTTTTTAAAGTATGACAGCTGACAGATGGCCCCAATGAGGTTCCATTTCTATTCAGAAAATAAATGAAGGCTCTTTTCGGAAAATATGGATGCAGGGATTTCCAGAAGATACGGTATGAAGTAATCTTAGAGAGGGTGACTACGAAGACGGTAGTCGATGGACTATAGTTTACGGGAAGCGGGAAATATGTATGTTCCCAGCATAAAAAATAATCCCTTCGAATTAAGTAATTTTAAGTAATTCATAATGTAACATTTATTTTCCGTAATTTTTATCATATTTTATGTTTTATAATTAAGTTAAATTAAATTTACGGATGTATTCCTTGAAAATAAAAGTTGGAATTTCCATAAAATTTTCATCTAAGGTTTTTTTAAATATTTATTTTTGAGCTAATCTGTTAAGTTTTTGTCAATATTTCTTGCTCGTTTTTTTTTAAAAACGGATTTCTGATTGGGATGTGTTTAAAGATCGCCCAAGCCAATGTTTAATGTGTTCTTGTGTGATGGTTTTAATGAACCAGGTTAAACTACCTCCATCTGTTCTCAGGTGACTTACCATAGTATTGTACATAGAGGGCTTTGGTGACGAAACTTAGTCGTGTTCCTAGTAGGATGTTTGCAACAAAGAAATATGTATATTTAAAAAATATATAAAAAAACAATTTGTCCTGATTCCAAGGCTGATTTTATGGATTTTTAATCAAAGAAAATTCTATCATACTCAAATGAATAGAGACAAAACATTTGGTCTGGTTCAGACATGTTTAAGGAATGACAAAGGACATATGACCCCAATTGGGTGTTCCATTTGTATCCAGAAAATAGAAGTCGGATTCGGAAAAAATGGATGCAGTGAATTCCAAAAGTTACATTATAAAAAAATCTAAGAGAGGGTGACTAAGAAGATACAAGTTGATGAACTATAGTTTACGGAAAACGGAAACTGTAGGACTCAAAAGAAAAAATTCACAAAAGAAAAAATAATCCCTTTTAATTTAGAATTTTTTTAGGAAATTCATATGTAACATCTATTTTCCGTAATGTTTTACCGTGTTTTATGTTTTGTAATTGAGTTAAATTAAATTTTACGGAATTTTTATAATATATGCTTTTAGCTAATCTCTTAATTTTTGTTAAATTTTTGCTTGTTTTCTGAGAATGGGTTTCTAATTAGGAGATTTTTAAAGACCGGACAAGGCAATATTTTTAATGTGTTTCCGAATCATAGTTCTAATCACCTAGGTTACACTGCCTTCACCAGGTTCACCTGTTACTTACCGTAGTACTGAATATTTTATTATGCATGGAGGGCTCTGCCTGGTTCGAGAACTTAGTCTACTGGTGGAATTTTGTATTAGACAAGGAATATGTGTATTTCTTTAAAATTTCATCGTGAATCGACTGCCATTATAATTGGCACTATAAAAACAACTACAAGGAATATTATCTACAGAAACTAATTTCGTAGAATTTTTTTGAAGTTGAAAAGTTTACTAACCTAATTGACTAAAAGATTTAAGTTTAAACCCAGATATGGTTCCATAAATTTTATTAAAACGAAACCTAATATAGTTACGTATATTCTAAAAACTAATGAATCCAAAAATGAGGAATTCTGGGTCTTCAGTCAATATAAGTACTAAGATATAAATAAATATATAACTTACCATACTGGCCTGCATTTGCCGGTATAAATTCCATTACATATTTTAATCCTCGATTTGTTTCAAACAACACACACTGACACATCACAAATCATGCACTTCACTTAACTAGAACACACTTTTGAACTAGCACTTCACTGCCAATACACAGAACAACGTTTAGAAGGCAACTACATGATAAAATTTCCTTACTGTTATTTGTTTAATTGTTCCAGACGTTGATTATACTAATGGATTTATCTCAATTCCAGCAATGTTTCTGCCTTTATCGCATAACAAAAAATATTAATCTAGAACGACTGTAATGAGTTAATTTATTTTAATTCACAGAATTGTTTTATTTTGCCTGTCTGTATTAATGCAGGTGTAAACTGTTTTATTTGCTTAACCAAATATTTTAATTTTGCATTGTTATTTAAATTAATTAACGAGAGAATTAACTTATAAAATTTTTGTTTCCAAATGTATTATTAAAATGTTTACAGTATCTTTCTTGAGAAATTCTTGAAAGTAATAAAAAATTGTTGTGAAATACCCAAACGACTTTCTCTGGCCATCATAAAAGTAATTGGGAAAAACCGCTCATAAATAGTGAGTAATTATGAGCTATTCGAATAAAAATTAATTGAAATAATTTACCAAGAGTTAACTTTTTGTTTTTATTTTTTTACCAACTATCAGAGACTTTTTGGGACTCTGTATCATGTTTAAGCACAAAAATGTAAGGTCAAAACAATAATAATCTTGTGGAATTCAAATTTTTTTAAGTGTATTTGAATGTTTTCAACCACCTTTCTTACATAAGTACAAGAATGGAAATAAATAAAGCATGGAAATAAATAAATTTAACTTAATATCATATGCTTTTTTTATATTTTAATAAATATTGTGTTTGTTATTGTTTGTTTAGGTCATCGGCCGAAAGGCTGGTTTGAACTACTAGAGGCTTTACTAAGTAAAACGAGGAGTGAGGTGGTTTACAATTGCCTTTCTCACTAAGTGGAAAAGTATGCTTATCAGCATCTCAGGCCCTAAAGAAAGCACGTACTTTCCGCCCTACAAATGACACCTTAACTTTAGTTACCACAGAGTCTGGCTGCATAATGAAATTTACTGTTCTTAGAGGCGATAATTCTGATTTTAGTATCTTTTACATCTCTACCTGTTCTGTTCCTAAATGCTTAAATATAATTGGCTAACCATGTGATAAGAAACAAAACAATTTTTTGTATCCTGGAATTAGCAGATCAAGTTCAAATAATTTAACACTCCACCTGCCTGTTATGGGGTGATAAATATTGTAAGCGATTAACTTATATTATAATCATTAATACCTTGAGTAGAATAATTAGGTATGCATGTATTATATTAGAATACATATTACACAACTACGTGGCTTTCATCGCACGTTGTAGAAAAATAGGAAAACCTTGAATAAGATAAGAAATCTGTCATCGATCTAATTCTAAAAGGAAATACAAATCAAACCTGATATGTTGCAAAAACAATTCCCGTATACTATTTCAGTAAAACTATCTACTATAAGTTTCGAGACAGAATGATAATTTAACATTGTAATATGTATGTACAATGAAAATTTCACATCCGTATATAGTTGCAGAAGTTTTAATAAACTATAACAAGATTTCTAAGACGTTACGATAACAAGTAAATTTATCTTAACCTAGAATAGAATAAATCACAATATCTTACATCTAATAGTAAAATAATTTGGCCATGAGGTACAATGAATTAAATGTATTTGGAAATCCCCTAACTGGATCCCTGTGCATGAATGCATTAATTAACTTCATTGTCATGATTCAAATATTGCCAAATATAGTACTCTGCCAATTTGTTGAAGCCTGTTTTGATTTACAACATCTAACTGTGTGGCATTACTAGTAAAAGTAATATCAAAACGATCCTGAGATTTTAGGATAAATATTAATGACTATAACTGCCCGAGTGTAATAAAACAAGAAAACGGTTTCGTTCCACACCTTACAGATTAGCGTTTTTTTTAAATTGCATATCTTTGAAACTTTGAGACTTATCCAGTTTAATTTATGCATTACATGATTGAACATTAGATAAAAAAAATTCGTTTTTCAAAATTATTCTTACATTATTAATTAAACAATAGCTTCAATGTAAATTACATTATATCTTCAAAAACAAGTAATATTGGTTGCAAATAACATATTTTAATATTTTGTTAATGAATTATCTGTTGATTTACTGGTTTATTCAACGCTTTAACAAGTTTATTTGTATTTATCGGTCATTTAAATAAAAACTCGATACTCATTAAAAATGTTTAGTAATCAGACTATTAAATATTTCCAGCAATACATTCAAATAAAACCGAAAAGTCCAGTAGATTTCATTTGTGAACGACTTTTTATTTCGAAAAAGCAACAATACACATTTCAACATATCCTTGTAGAACAGCAACGATTATAAAAAAGATCATTATTTTTTACCAAAATAATAAACCTGTTTGGTAATATACCAGTTAATGGATATTTATAGTGTTATTGTAAATTGGTAAAATTCTGATTAAATTTTACATTAGCCGGATTTTTGTTTAAAGCAAAGTGATCTCCTACCAGTAGGATAGACGAGGATGAATATCGCTGACCAGGTTTTGAAAGAATTGTTTACAAAGTTTATAAATTGTCTCTTTTGAAAGAGACTAAAGATTTAAATTTTATTTTTACCTAATCGTCCTTCAAGACCGGCCAGATACTTCATGCAATATCTTTCTGAATTAAATTACACCGGTTATGCAAGTGACTTAATATGGTGACCACGTGACGACTAGACTTGAATATGCGTCAGTGGGTACCATTATTTAAATTCATCCATATTAAATTCAGCATAACAGTAGGGTGGTTATTCGAACAAAAAAACTTTACTGTAATAAATAATATAAGTTATACGTTATAATAATAAAAATACTTTTTATCATTAATTAATAATACTTTATTTATCATGTTAAATATTAGTAAATAAGTCATGTCGATAACTAGTTTTTGGTGACTTAAGGAAAGGTTATGTTAAAACATAAGCAATAAAAATTAATAAAATAATATTAAAAACTTTATATAGGCCTAATAAAATAATATAATCAAAAAAATAACTATAATAATAATATATTTAAAATAATATATATATAAAAAACAAAACAATTATCTTCTACCAATCGTGGATTATGCCCCAAGATCTGTTCCAGTATCTACCTAGCTGCTGGTCACCCCGGATTACGCCTTCCAATTAGTTCTCAATTGTTGGCCATTCATGTAATTTTCTGTGGAGACATGATTTAAGACAATCGTTTCATTCCCAGCATTACTCCATATTTTTCTTTATGAGAGATCTGATACCTAATTCTGCTGTAGAACATACATATTTCTAAACCTATTCATTCTACCACAGCCCGTAACGCTTCTCAAAAAGCACATATCTACGACTGAATGGAATTCTCGTACTTGTTCTTTCGTACTCCAGCCTCACTGACATAATGTTAGTATTGGGACAACCGCTGTCCTACAGAATTTCATCATACGAGCTGTCAGTTCGGGCCTTTCCTTTTAAATGCCTATGTTTTATATCATAAATTCTATTAAATTATTGTACTTTCTGTGGTACATAATTAACCTCTTCATAAAAAATATCTCATCCGAAGTCACTGACCTGAACCAGATTTAAAAACACTCACACACACACACGCACGCGCGCACACACACACAATAATGGTAATCGCAACAATAAACAATTTAACGAATATTCACAATCCTACAATATTAACAATATTTAATCCTTATACAATGTCTAAATTAGTTTAGTTCGGGTGTGAGTATTTTATAAAGTCTATTGATTCAGACGAATTGTAGATGTATTTAAAACATTAACGTAAACTGGTTGGTGGTAAGTTGCTCAGCAATTTTTATTCAGTATAGATGTGTTAAATTGTGATAAGAGTGCGCCAGTGATTGCGGTTGTTATGAGGTTTTCTTGTGGTATGTGTACATAAGTTAAAAAGATTTATGTCATATATGAATCTAACCCACAGGGTTGGTCTAGAGGTAAAGTCGTCACCAAAATCAGCTGTTTAACAGCTGATTTTTGGAGACGAAGGTTCCTGGTTCAAATCTTAGTAAAGGTAGTTACTTTTATACGGATTTGAATACTAGACAGTGGTTACCGGTGTACTTTGATGGTTGGGGTTTTAATTAACCATACTCTCTCAGGAATGATCGGCCTGGGTCTGTACAAGACTACATCTCATTTACACGTCATACATATCATCCTCATCTCATTGGGTCATGGGGTTGCTTATTGTTCTGAATTGAACAGATTGCAACGTACACAAATTAGGAATAAAAAAAAAATATATATATATGAATCTTATTTGGAGTGTTGATCATATGTATAGCGGTTTTTGAAGTGTTTTTTGTTTGTGAAGCGGTTTTGCAAAAATATTTACTCTGATACTGTCAGATTTACAATTTGGTCGGTTTTTCCAAGTGCGGTCAAATTTTGAAGTCAATTTTCGTTCAAGATGTTATTAAATATCTTTGAATGAGATTTTTAAGTATGACCATTAATGAGGTAGTGTTAATAAGTGTTAAGTTTAATGTAAAAGAGGGTTAAGATAATGATTTCTTGGCAACTTAGTCATACCCAGATAATTATATACTTCTTGTTTACCGTTAAAAAGAGTTCAGTGCACTATGAAAAAAGTTTTCCCAACAATAAAAAATGTATTATTCAATATTGTTATATTTTCTATCATACTTAGAATCAGAAACAAAGATTAAGTATTTCAGAAACAAAAAATCAAAAAATACAAATTTTTGTATAAATAATATTACCTACAATCTGTTTTTTTACAGAACAATAAATTAGATTTGTGATAATAGAAATAAAATGAGAAGGTAACTCATCGTAAATCTATCTTTAATCCTAATTTATTTAAGAAAAAATGTAATGAAAAATTTATTTAAGGTTTTAATCAATTGTATCATCCTGAAAGCCAATTCCAGCGGTTTCAACAAATTTTAATTTTTATGCAAATGAATAAAGGATAAATTAATTTCAGTGCGTAAGCCTAATTTGCATTTTAGTCAAAACATTTTTTAATTGAATTAATTTATAAGCAATTTCCGTTATTAAATTTTTAATCTCTTAAGAATACACGTAATTTTAAATTTTTAATCAGTAATTTATTCTTTTTTGTATGAACATCTGTTAGATGCAGTAAACATTTAAAATTAACAATCAGTTTGTAAATATAGTAGTTTCAAATGTAATTAAAAATCATTTGTAAGACTAAAATAATTATATTATTATGAAAAAAAATAATTGAAGACGTTACTCATTACGTAGAGACAATATTAAAGGCAACTTTCTCCTTCATATTGCGATGATTTACAGTTTAATACACTTAATTGATTTAATTTTGGTTTTTAATGATTGAATTTTTTTGTTTATTTTTAAAGTCGCATCAACTGCTTGGTTATTAGCGACTACAGGCAGTTCTGTATCTAGAACAGTAGGTTTTGACTCATGAAAATTTCAAGACCCTAGACGGAAATCGAACCCGGCTTCTCCGCTAGTACGCTACGGAGGCAGTATCAAGAAGTAAGTTAATGAAACGATTATGAGTAAGAAACGATTCGGAGGCGGCCGTAGCGTAGTGATTGCTGCAATTTATTTTAGACTTTATGAAAATAAAACTTTAGAATTTATTTTATTTTCATAAGGTATAATTATCTATTTTTTTTTTTATTGGGGGATGACACCAACAATTTTTTTCTGCTTGTGCTTATGTAATATGAAGAGATATAAAAATAAAAAATTTCCAAACCTGACCATGAAGTAAAACCCGGGATCTCTGGGATAGAAGATGTTGTTCTGACGACTACACCAATGGATTGGTTATTGTTAATAAAATAAAATTTAGTAAATTGCTAATTATAAAAAATAAATCCATGTGTAGACTTGTTGATGGAGACACTTTTGCAGCAACCACACAAGTTCCTTTGGAGATGGTGTCTCGACTATCAAAGCTTGGCCTTTTCTACGGATTACTTGGTATGTCTCGCATACGAATCTTTTGTATGTGTTTAAAATTGAATGTAAAATGATTTAGGTATAAAAATCTTTTAATTACTTTTTAAGGTACTCAGCTAGTCCAGCCTAATCTTATGATTGCTAAATTCTTCTTGTTTACAGGGCAAGTTTTTATTTTTATTTGTTATTATTACGTATTTCAATGTTTCTTAATATTGTAAGTGAATCACTGCTTGGTCTGAATTTGAATTTAAATATAATTTTTGTGAGATTTTTAGTATCATTTAGTTCTAAGACACCTGTTCCTTTGCAAATATATATAAAAAAAACATTTTCCACAGTATTAAATTTTTAATGGTTTTAAAACATATATTTAGGGTTTCTTCAAGCTATGCTGCCAGCCAGCCATTTCATAACCGGATTTCAGCAGTACGCCGAGAGAAGCAAATTTATCTGAAGGATTGATAATAATAAATTGTCAACAACCACCCGGAATGGCTTTAATAGCCAGGATTTTATTTTACGTAAATTAGTTAGTTTTCAGGTTTTTTTTACACACGCATTTTTTCACTGGTAGTACTCACTGCAGCAATATAACATATCCCATTTTTGGGATGAGTTATCGCTCTCCAATATCTCAAAATTTTGATACTTGAAACTATCAGTTTAGTCTCATAAAATACACAATTTTTTATTTTTACGAGACAATTGAAAAATTTATAATGTTTAATCCAACAAAAATTAAGTCGTTTTTTATTCTATCTTTATTAGTCATGGTTTTATAGATCATTACAATAATTACAAAATAAGATTAATGGTTAACTTGATTGAACAATGGTAGCGTGGTAGACTGCAAAGAGTCGTATTGATTAGTAAAATTAACGTATACATTATTACTCCGTATTGCTGTAGATAATGACTGACCAATGTATGCGAATTTAAGTAAGATTATATGATAATAATAGAAATAACAATAAGATAAATAAATATTATAAAAAAAGTTTATTATTTGTACAATAACTTAAAGAAATTTCATCAAACTTAATAATTTTAACTGTATTATGCAGTCTTGTTTACTGAATTTTCAATTATGTGTAAATGAGGTAATTTCTGGAACATTTCTCTGGTAGGTACCTTGATATTAACGTAACATACTTCTTTAAACTGGTCTGATATGTACCTTGGGAATAAACTGGAAAATAAACAAATATGTATTGATAAAATTAAGCAGTTACTTATAGTAAACAATATTTATTTTAAATCATAAATCTAAAAACTAGTTCTTTAAACTGCTGTTGTTTTGGTCAAGAGCCGAAAGGCTGGTTTGAACCTTGAGGTTTTATTAAGAAAAACGAGGAGTGAGGTGGTTTACTACTGTCTTCCTCACTGAGTGAAAAAGAATGCTTATCAACATGCCAGGTTCTCCAAAAAGCACCACCTTTTCATTCTGCAAACGACACCTTCACTTCATTCACCACAGGGTCTGGCCGTATAATGAAAATCATTACTCCTTTCATTCATTTAACCTTTTGAGGAACAAGTTGGTTTTTAAAACTAATCATAACCTTGATTAAATTACCAATTTCATAGTTATTCACAGAATTTCGTAGTTCATAGCATCTACCTAATAATGTTGTTGTTTAGATCATCAGCTGAAAGACTGGTATGAACCTCTAGAGTACTAAGTAAAACGAGGAATGAGTTGATTTACCATGCCTTCCCCCACCGAATTGAAAAGTATGCTTATTATCATACCAGGCCCTCTTCAAAGCACATATTTTCTACCCTGCAACTGACACCTTCACTTCATTCACCACAGGGTCTGGCTGTGTAATGAAATTCATTACTCTCAGAAGAGACAACTCTGTTTAGTGTCGTTTACACCTCTACCTCTTCTGTTCTTAAATAGTTCAGTCATATAATTGGCTGACTATGTGATAAGAAACAGAGCTATTTTTTGTAGCCATGGAACCAGCAGGTCGAGGCAATTAATTTAACACTCCAACTGCCCGTTACAGGCATCGTTAAACTACCATAAGAAATTTAGCTCTGAAATGACACATGCTAGGCCTAACTATTGATAAATTTGTTATTTTTAAACGTTAATGTCAGTTCTAAGTAAACAGAAGCCCACACAATTTTTCATGGAATTTTATTAAATTACAAAATAGTAATCAAAATAGGTAATCTGTTTACTAAATACAATATTTTTTCACTATGGCTTGTTTACCCCGTGTTATAGCCTACTTAGTTTTTATTTTTTGGTAAACAAAAATATATTTTAGAATCTCGTAAACTGACGCAGCAGTTCGTCAGGGGATACGCATTACAAAATTGTCAATAACTAGGCCTACGTAGGATTGCAATTCATAAAATAAATTAAAACTACTTACTAGTAAGAATAATAGGAAAAATATCGTACGTATTTAAAAAGCAAAATAAATACGGCTTCTAAATGAAAAATCTTAACCAACAAAATACAAATGTAAATAATTAATAAAATAAAATGATAGAAATTAAATAAATAATAATCCAAATTTATTTTTGTTTTGGTACAATTATATTGTAGGTTAAGTCTACAGGCGAAAAGCTGGTTTGGACCTCTAGAGGCATTACCAAGTAAAAAGAGGAGTGAGGTGGTTTACTGTTGGCTTCCTCACTGAGTGGAAAAGTAGCCCATGCTTATCAGCCTGCATCCCTCCGAAAAGCATCTGATTTCCACCCTGCTAATGACATTTTCACTTCATTCACCGCTATGGCTGTGTAATGAAATTTATTTCTCTCAAAGGAGATAACTCTGGCTAGTGTCTTTTACACTTCTACCTCTTCTGTTCTTAAATGCTTCAGTCATATAACTGGCTGACCATGTGATAAGAAACAGAACTTTCTTTTGTAACCCTGGAACTAGCAGATCGAGTGAAAATAAATTTGACACTCCAATTTTAATACATAAATACAACAACCAGCGCGTAGTTTACATTATTTTTCTCAATTATTATACCTTGCCTATTAGGTATAACTAGTTACGCCGTCTGTTCGGTTAAACCCTGTTGCTTTTTTTACAGTACCATCCCCGATTAAAGGTTGGAAATCAAGATGGTGAAGCTGAACTTGGATACGGCTGCTCTAAAAGTGCAGACGACTTGCAGTAAAACCACTCTTGCAAGTTTTTTACTTATATTCTTTTTCTTTCGATTTCATTCGTGTAAAAAAAATAGTTTTAAAAACATAACCCACGTTAATAATTTCTAAACATTTTTAGTTTTTTTTGACCATGAGGTTATTCTGTATTTTTTTCGTACCACTACATTGCAATCTGTTGATATTATTTGAAAAATAGTAAATTGATAAAACAACGAGAGTGAAAACTATATAAAACCAAAATGCATAGATCTGTGATATTTAAGAATCAAATAAAGTAAATTTTAAAATAATTAAAATACAAAGATACGTTACGATTGCAGTACCTATTTTAAAGTAATTTTAAAAATTCAAATAATGTTTTAACCTTGATTTTTGAGTTAAACTATCACCTAGTATATACACTTCTAAACATTTTTACATTTCTAAACATTTTTAGTTTTTTTTGACCATGAGGTTATTCTGTATTTTTTTCGTACCACTACATTGCAATCTGTTGATATTATTTGAAAAATAGTAAATTGATAAAACAACGAGAGTGAAAACTATATAAAACCAAAATGCATAGATCTGTGATATTTAAGAATCAAATAAAGTAAATTTTAAAATAATTAAAATACAAAGATACGTTACGATTGCAGTACCTATTTTAAAGTAATTTTAAAAATTCAAATAATGTTTTAACCTTGATTTTTGAGTTAAACTATCACCTAGTATATACACTTCTAAACATTTTTACATTTCTAAACATTTTTAGTTTTTTTTGACCATGAGGTTATTCTGTATTTTTTTCGTACCACTACATTGCAATCTGTTGATATTATTTGAAAAATAGTAAATTGATAAAACAACGAGAGTGAAAACTATATAAAACCAAAATGCATAGATCTGTGATATTTATGAATCAAATAAAATAAATTTTAAAATAATTAAAATACAAAGATACGTTACGATTGCAGTACCTATTTTAAAGTAATTTTAAAAATTCAAATAATGTTTTAACCTTGATTTTTGAGTTAAACTATCACCTAGTATATTGATTGCTAGAAAATTTTGATGCCCTTGTAGTATATTCATTTATATTTAACGCTGACATTTGTAATTTCTTGTTTTAATTATTTCGTTCTCTTACCCCATGCGAAATATAGAGTAGGAAAGTATTGTTCGCGGGTAAATTGTTCAAAAAAGAATTTTCACCACAAATACACGATTTTAGTTCCCCTGAACCCAAACAACATGTTTTTACCGAACGGTGTGAAAAATAAACCTTCTCAAGAGAGAAATATCGTACGAAATTTAAGTAACTTGGAATTTCTGTTACATATCATAAGGGAATCCGACACGAAAATTCTCATTAAAATTGGTGTACTGAATGTAGTAGTTAATTTGTGCAATTTTTCACTTTTTTTTGCAATTTTCTCAAAAACGGCTCTTACGATTTTGATTACGAATAACGGTTCATTTACTACATTGTTTGTGTTCTGCAAGGTAGAGTAAGCGGCATAACCGTTGAAATTCGTGGAGCTGTGGTCTCGTGGTAAGAATTTTGTTTTAAGACGATTGCCTTAGTATTGGAGGGCAAAAGGTATAAATTTACAGTTGTAGAAAATCAAAAACAAGTTTTTAATTATAAAAATTGTCAGTTATAATTATAAAAAAGGTATTTGCTTTTATATAGACTGAAATGCGTCACGTGCGCTGAGAATTTTCGTCCGCAAATTTTTTAAAAAATAAAAACGTTTCTCCGAATTGCGTTTTTTGTAAGGGTCAACATACAGCCAGTTACAAGGACTGGCTGTGCATTAAGAGCTGCAAAGTCGCCGAAGCATTAAAAGATACCTACTTTTAAGTCGTCGTCTGATCATACCAATAATACTTTATTTTTTCCTACTACAGCAAATAAAAAATACTTCTTATTTTAGTTAAGTGAACAGCTCAAATAATTTTTATTTACTGTGAACTAAGCAATATATACCACATTATACTTACTTCAACATATTTAACATGTAGTACAAATGATTTGGAATGGAGACTGAAAAATAATTATGCTTTATTCCATCAATTGTTGCTTTTGCAACTTCATCAACCGACAATTCAGGAAATCTGGAACAAAACAAAATAAAATGTAAATATGTCTAAGTTTTTTTTAACGAGGAATAACTTTTTTATAAATGGATCTACGAGTTATATCATTGCATTACGCTTAATTTTCGATGTGAACAAACGTTATTTTGAACATGATCATCAAAATGATTCTTCTTTATGTGTGGCCATCATCAGCTATTAATCACAGCAATTCATTCCCCTAACATGCTATTTTTTTTTTTTTTTGAATAACTGTAAATCTACGATCTGCTCTCATAGAACAATGAGTAGATGTGTTATAAGGATAAATCTTGAGTAAGTAATACCCCTTGGTATTACTCTATAAAATTTCCCATTTTGTTGAATTGATCTTGCCAGGAATGTAAAATAAATTACACAATCACATATTAAATTAAATCTGTAGGGTGTAGTCTGCATAGTCTTCTGTGTGTTCCACTGTTGTCTAGGAGATTGATGGCTTCTGGATTCTGATGATTTTCAAGTCTTGTTTGGTAACTGGTGCAAAATTTCTGTATAGCTTCGTGTACCGTGGGAGTGTTCGTGTCTCTGTGCAATATAGTGTTGGATATGTACCAAGGTGAGTCCATGATGTTTCGAAGTATTTTTGACTGAAACCGTTGAATTATTTCAATGTTACTGTGACTTGCTGTGCCCCAGAGCTGTATCCCATATGTCCACACAGGTTTAAGTACAGTTTTATAAATTAACAATTTGTTTTGTGCCGATAATTTACATTTTCCATTAAGCATCCAATACAGCTGTTGGTATTTAAGATTTAACTGTTTTCGTTTGTTCCATATGTGAGTCCTCCATGTTAGACGCCTGTCCAGGTGGAGGTTATGCTATTTTAAAAACAAATTCTACTAGATGACTGACTGGCAGTAAGGAGCTAACGGTGTCATATTGGTAACAATAATAATTTAACATTTTTAATTCACCTAATTAATTTCAAACCTTAATTTTGGTCTCCGGGCCAGCCCAGTCAGTCAGCTGGTAGAAAGTAGCTATTATGTGTTGAGTAACACCAGTTGGGAAAGCGACTTTGTATGAAGACCATATGACAGCCATCCATGAACAAACTCTACTGGGGGTCCCTGCTCAAACTCATGTCTAAACCACTTCAAAAATACAGCGAAAAGCTGCGACCATATTGGGTACTTGTCAATAATGTACAGTTCCAGAATCCAGAAAAATCCAGAAAATCTTAATGTATGTGCGTTGCAATTCGTTTTATCTTAGAACAATAATCCACCCCATGACCTAATGAGTGAGGATGATATGTATGTGTAACAATGAGGTGCAGTCTTCTATTGACTCAGGACAGTACAATCCTGAGAAAGTATGATTAATTGAAGTCCAACCTTCAAAGTACACCGGTAGCCATTGTTCAGTGTTCAAATTCGTATGAAAGTAACTAACTTTACTAGGATTTGAACCTCGGAACCTTCATCTTTGAAAATCAGCTGTTAAAACCTTTAACTAAGTCATTTAGTCACCTATTTGACCACATTGCAAATGCTTTTGCTATCCATCGATGTAAATTACAATTTCTTTTGAATCAACTAGAATACCACATATTACCGCATTGGCACCTATTTTCAGTTAATTGGAGTGGTCGTAATGACAGTAAACTGGATACAAGAATAAAAGTCACTTGAATTTGATATCAGTACATCGGAGATGCTACAACAGTTACCAATAAGCAGTTTACTCTTCCTGTATTTACAATTAAATTATTCCTATAATTATATTGAATAAATTTTTAAGAACAAAGGATTTTTTTGCTCTGAAATTGTTTATAAAACCTAGAAAACGTGTTACTCGGCCTTATAGTGTTATTACATATGTGACCAACCTACGAAAGGAAACATTCTGAAACCCCTGCTACTCCCAATTTTCTAAACTGAGAATTTCAACACCATCCAGAAACATGGATTCCGGGTACTATCAATTGCACCGATAGTTAATATTTTTATTTTAAAAAAATTTCTGAAAAAGGAATATTCTACATTTATAACCTTTAATATTATAACAAAAAGACGGATAATAATGTTTGACAATAGCTTTTGTGTGGGTTTTGATAGGTAAATGTTTTTTGCCGTAGGCAGTATTGTTCTTTTCTAGAGAATTTTGTTACGTTGAATTCGATTTACCTTTGTAGGACAATCATCGATGATTTGTGATTATATGAAGCCGCTATCCTTTTATCACACGGTAGGGTTGTAAATGCATGTTTAGTCGGTGTTATTATTTTGCCAATTGAATTTATTGTTCGTTAAGTTTCATGGAATATTTAGTTTTTTTTCTTTATATTATGTTTTGGAATTATTCGAAGTACATTTATAACTCCAAAAGTTTCCCAAAATATCAGAGTACAACTAGCTTGTTTATTAACTGTTTAACAAAATAAGTAACCTGATGGGTTGGTCTAGTGGTAAAGTCATCGCCACGAGTCAGCTGTTTAACATTTATATGATTTTCGGAGACGAAGGTTCCTGGTTCAAATCCTAGTAAAAATATTTACTTTTATACGAATTTGAATACTAGACAGTGATTAAAGATCTACGTTAACGGTTGGAGTTCAATTAATCACACCGTCTCAGTAATGATCGACCTGAGTCTGTACGAGACTACATCGCATTAAAACGTTATTCTCATCTCATTGGGTCATAGGTTTGCTTGTTGTTTTTCAATTGAACAATTGAAATACAAAGTAAACACATTAGGGATAGAAAGAAAAAGTTATATTTAGAAATTTCCAAAAATAATGATTAACAACTTATAGGAACTTATGTGATTATTATTACAACTAGTCAATATTAAATTGAAAGAAAGCTCAATTTATACTATTTTATATATTTATACTATTTGTTTATTCTTATTAAACTTTTCTTTCTTACCTTACACTCCAATTGTCGGTATAATCTCTGCTAGTATTGATAAAATATGGATGAACACATGTAAGATGAATGTTAAGTTTTTCTTTCTTTAATTCATCCCTCACACTTTCCATAAGACCTAAAAAATATAATTTTTTGTTAATCTTGAATAATGTATGCATCATAAACAACATTAATTATACGAGGAACGTTTAATAAATTATTGCGACAAATTGATGTAAAGTAAATAATTATATTTAGTTATTCAATGTCATTGAAACTTACACTAGCCGAATCTTTAACAAAGTTTTCGGCAACACCTTTGTCTCACAATGCTTTTTTAATTCTAGCATTGTAAAAATCTTTATTTTGATGTTTGAATAATTCGTGTTCCGATTTTTGACCTATTCGTTGTTACGGAACTTTTTTCCACCTAAATTTTCTTAACTTTGTTAGTTAATATACTTGAAACCATAAAGAAAACAGTTTTCCAAGAACAAATTTGGTGTATTTTGTCAGATATCACAAAAACTACTCTAGTTAAAGCTCTGGGATCTGTTTCATTCAAGTTTTTAGCTAAATTTATATATTATAATCTGTTTAGTTTTACAACTTAATAAACATTTCTGTAGGGCTTTATTTCTGCGGGGACACTGAAACCCGGACGAAAATTTTCACCAGCTGTAACTCACTAACGCAGCGATTCCGAACTTTTATATATTTATATGAATTTTTTATTATTTTGATGAGTGGAATATTCATTAGATGTATGTCGGATTACTAATGGGACACCCGTACATCGATGTAACTTACCAAAAATGATATACGTTATATTTTTTTTTCATGTACCTTTTTTCTTAATGCATAATCTGTTGTACAAACGTAAATACAACTTATTAATTAGAATAAGGACATGAACAAATTACAACCCACTGGTGTAATTAACAAATTATAACATTAAAACATATTATACTGCTTCTAATTATTATTTACAATCAAAATTGAATAATTAGTGTTTTTAAAACTAAAAAAAAATAACCAAAATCTCCTTTAAAACGGAAAAAAACAAAATGAGAAGTAATAAATTAGCACATGATTCCAAAAGATATGTACACCGAACTTTACTGGAGATAATTAAAAATGTTTATTTAGTTATTTACAACATTTACACCACACTTTCATCCACGCCACTCTTTTACAGAATATTAACATTATATTATTTACAATGTGAAACCACACTATCAGAATCTCCCTGCTGGGTGATCCAGTACTGTAGCACGTTTTAGTCTATGAACATCATTGCTGTTGTCTAAAAGATTCAGTGCTAAGTGATTTACGTTGTTTAGACGTTTTAAATAACGAAAATTTTATACAACTACATTCTCCGATTTGGGTGTAAATTAAAGAAAGAAATTTAAAGAATAGTACAAATCTAAATTAACTTTTTGACTATTTTATTGAGTATAAGGTTTCCCTAGTTTCTAAAATTGGGTAACACCTGCTGCTTTCAAATAATCAGAAGGGAGAAAGAAATGAGTAAAACGGACTTTTTGACTTTTTTGGATTTTGGTGGCTTTTTTTTCTAAATTGCCGATAAAAGAGTATGATTAAGCAATAAGTTCAATTCTAAGTTAATAAAAGTGATTACTTTTTGTGTTATTACATAAAAGATGTATGTAGGCCTATTTTACCTTAAACTAACACATGTATACAGAACTAAAATTTTTATTTACTTTCACCTTGGAATGTTTTACATTTTAGTTCATAAAAATTTGAATAAATAATTTTAAAAAGTTATTTCTATTACTCTAGTTTTGATAATGAGAATAAAGTAAATAGCCTAAGTACCTCTTACAGCCCATTTACTGGCAGCGTATGCCGAAACGTACGCAAGTCCGCTGAATGAGCTCAATGATGCTATAGCTACAATGTGACCATCGTTCTGTTTTCTCATATCTGGAAGGAACGTTCTCATCATCTAATAAAACATATGAAAGAAATACATGTAGAAAAAACTGTAAATATTTCGTTCTTGATTAGGAATTGGTAAATTAGTAGTCATAAAATTGTTGTAAAGGTCAACAGCCGAAAGGCTAGTTTAAACCTCTAGAGGTTTTACTAAGTAAAAACAGGAGTGAGGTGATTTACTATTGCCTTCCTCACTGAGTTGAAAGAGTATGGTAATCAGCATGCCAGGCCCTCCGAAAAGTACCCACTTTCCATCCTGTAAATGACACCTTCACTTCATTCACTACAGGGTCTGGCTGTATAGTGAAATTCATTACTCTCAAAGAAGATAACTCTGACTAGTGTCTTTTACACCTCTACCTCTTCTGTTCTTAAATAGTTCAGTCATATAATTGGCTGACTACGTGATAAAAAACAGAACTATTTTTCTAGGTTGGGAACCAACAGATCGAGTGCAATTAATTTAACACTCCAGGTGCCCGTTAAGAGCAAATTCATAAAATAACTAACCAATATATTATTTTACAAAAATATAAGTAAATCTCATGATTTAATGAATTTTAAAAATTATTTGGCTGATATATAAATTTTAGAAGTAAACATTTTTAATGGAAGTCCATCCACTGCATCTTTATATTCTATTTTTCCTTCCACGATTAGGCATCGATTTGTGCCCTGTCCTTCTATAGCTTCAATTAACAAACTGAATTTAGCAGGTAGCCTACGTTGAATAGCAAATGCTGTTCATGTCACAAATGTCTAAATATTCTTTTAATGTGTAAGCGGTAAATATAAATTATAATATACAGTAATTTTATTTGAACGAGACTTAAATAAAATTACACTGCTCACATTATCGAGACTTTCTGCATCAGTTACTGTTTAACATTAGACAATATTATTTTAATGCAGTTGCATATGTGTTAATAGTAGTCGACTGTATCTTTGAAGGTCATCCAAGATCTTTAATTGTCTGCAATTATCTGTAACTCATGGCTACCATAAAAACAGTTCTACTTAAAATTTATTAAAATATAAATAATTTTGAATTTAGATAAACTCGTATTATGGAAAAATATTCTCATTATTTTTACCGTATACGACTAATTTTAGATTTACGGGAGGTGACTTCATACGCTTCTGAAAGCACTTTTTGCAGCCTACATTCGCAGCATTTGTTCATTGTAGGCCTTTTTTTTCTTATGTCCAACCAGTGTTCTGTGTTCCCTCTTCATGGAACCCCTTAAAGTCCGTAATTAGTTGTCTGATTTTGGTTCGGTTCATTAAGTTTTCTCGGTTTATTCAGTTTTTCCCGATATACTTTCTGACTTCTTTAAACCATTTTATCCGACACATTAATTTCAGTCTATTGTTTAGCGTCTTAAAAATTTTATTATGTCAACCGGTTGTTTTATTATATTAAATTGGTGTTAATAAAATTAATTAAATTAAAACTAACTTGAACAATGTGTAAAAGAAAACTATAATAAGACTACATATCACCTCTTTATTCTATCTACTCATAATCAAACAAAAACTTGCGGTTTTTTCCATTTTAACAAAGAATTGGACATACTGAAGCAACTGAGTTCTGTCTTCTTCTAGATAAATAAAACGTTCAGAAAATTTACTAAAAATTTTATTAAACAAATTGTAAATAATCCTTAAGTTAAAACTATATAGTTCATCTAATGAATAACCTGACTAATGTTTTTAAGTCCCAAAATGATTCGAGTTGCCTACCGTCAATATTCTTGCCCTGTGTGATCTGTCCTTATTAGTTTTTTTTTGCTCAGCACAGGACTACTCTAGTTAATTGTGTTAAGGGAATTCCAAAATTTCTTATTTTCTTATTTTTCAACGAATGTCTTTTTATCCAATACCATCTTCTTTTCCATCCTTCGCGTGAAAATGCCTTTTTATTTTCTATTCTTCGTTTTTTGTGTTCAGTGTTATTTCTAAGTGATGTTGTTGATAATAAAATTATTTTAATTTATCAATTTATTAATAAATAATTTAGCAAAATTAAGAAAAAAATTACGTGTTAGTGAATTCCTGTTTTATGGTAATTCGGGAATGACTCTAAATTAAATTAATTCAAATTAATAAAAAAAAGAAGCATTATTGAAATATTCACTGATTTATACTTAATATGATAATGTAATATAATGTTTACACTTACGTGAAAGTAGCTTAGCAGATTGACATTAAAACAACCTTCATAATGTCTGTCTTCTACTTTTTCGTCAAGAATTGAACATGCTAAGATTAAAGCGGCATTGTTAATTAAGTAAGTAACCGGACCAAGATCATTTGTAATGTTTTTATGTAATTCTTTGATATCTTCTATCTTGCCAACATTTGTACGGTAAGCATGAGCGACAGTGCTACCTATTTCTTCATTAATTAATTTTGCAGTTTCTTCAGCACCTGGTAGATTAATATCAACACACGCCACAGTGCATCCTTCTCTTGCCATTTCTATTGCTAACCCTCGACCTAATCCACGAGCTGCTCCTGTTATCTACAAAGTTAATATAACAACATAAAAATTACTAGAGTTTATTCAGGGTTAGGTTATATCTATTTGCTAAATAGCGTATTCGAGGATCTGCTAAAAGGATATTCTAGCTTCCTAAACTAAGGAACAAATATGGTGTAGATATGATAGGGTGTTATAGATTAGCTGTCAATATAGTGTAAATTGCTGTGATAGTTATCAACGTCTTGAAAGGATCTATGAAGAAGAAAATTCTGAGGAAGTAGTTTGGTGTTACCTCAGTGGATTATTTTTCAAGTAATGGTTAACAAAGACTGCTTCGCTTTGATGATCGCCAGCGTTGAATAAGGCAGTAAAATTTTTACATACACAAGTCAATTTTTTGAAATTATTGTAGTAATTACTACTAATTTCTTCTTTATTTCCTTTATAAACCGATAATATTCGGTTTCAATAAACAATACAAGGAGAAAAAATAATGTTTATTTACTTTTTATTACTCTTGATCTGGTAGATCCAAAATATAATTTCGTTTCGATTATCGGTTGTCATATTAATAATCAAATATGTTTACAGCTAAATTTCAAGTATGATAGAGAGACTAAGGTTATTTCTGTTCTGCAAGATTTCGCAACGGCAAAGGGTTATAGAGCAGTTAAATTCTGTCCTTTGGAATTTTTTTTTTATATTTTTTTTTGGTTTAACGTCTGACTGTTCTGCAATTACTGCTAATGAGGACGGTGAAGGATGAAATGATTTTTTTGTAACGTATGAAAATATACTGAGCCTATATATGATTCGAACCCAAGACCGCATGATGAGAGGCGAGCACGTTACCAACTACGCCAATGCGGCCGGCTTTTGGAATAATAAAATATGGAAGGAGACAGAGATAAATATTTATCGTGCTATCCTGGGGAGTGTGTGTACCTATGCTGCGGAAGTGTGGGTATTGACAAAGAGACAGAAGGATCACCCAAAAGTGGTGGAGATAGATTTCTGGACGCGGAGCTGTGGTGTGTCGCGTATCGATCGAATCCCGAATTCCGAAATTAGAAGAAGAATCGGCGTTCAACGAAATGTCATGGATACCATATTCCCGAACCAGTTAAAATGGTTTGGCCATTTGCAGAGGATGGAGGATGGTAGTGGGTCAAAGAGGATATGGGAGTGGACGCCAGCCAGTAGAAGAAGGAGGGGTAGGCCGGAAGTGACATGGTTGGATGGGGTGCAAGGACAAGTCTTTGCGACGGCTATCCGATAGTGTCTGGCAAAACAAAGAGAAGTAGTGCTTAGGCTGGGGCTGTAAATCCTTGCATGAATATTTATATATTTATGTTAGTAGAGGGCTACTAATAAACAGTGCTGACATTTTTTGAGATAATTTAAAAGGTACGTAAATTTGGTAGGGGGTTATGTCAGAGTGAACCATATACAAATTCATAATTTTTCCAGTATTGGACTTTTTAATTTAATTTGGAATTATAAATTCCCATTTTACAAGACTAAAACTATCGTATAAAATTATTTTGCGAGCTACTTTTCTCTTGGTTTATTATGACATATGGGAATCAACTACTTTCACATTTTGGTCATGGCATTAACTCAAAAGTGAAAATTTTGTAGTTGGTTCACTCTGGCATAAGCCCCTCCTAGTCGTGTACTTCATTGTTTGTCAAGAAACATGATGCGACTTTACGATATGTTACAGAATATGTTAATGTTCTTCGTTATAGTAAAAATATTTATTTAATTTTTATTATTATTATTATTATTTACATTTAATTTATTTACAATGTTCTTCGAAAATATAATAGAAATCCCTGAAATATGAATGCCATTTATACAATATAGACGTAATAACGTCAACAATTTTAACAAAACTCAACTAAATATATAATATTTTAAAAGAAAAAAAATCGGCTGCACATAAGATAAATTAATTAATTTAGAATTCAAAATAATTTAGGTTAGTAAGAAAAAACCTATTGGAATGCTTAGAGTTGATTTCAATTAGTTCGGAGGTAATTAAAAACAATTAATATGTTACAAAGTTGTTATTATTACAGAAATTTTTAGATTTTCAAGGATAAGGTAAAAACTGTAATTCAAAAACACCATATAAATTTTAAATAATTATTAAGTAATTGTGTGAATATTGTTGAACACATGCATATTTGACAATCAGAAAAAAATCTAATGAACTGAGTAATATTGTTTTCATGTTATTAGGGTTAATATTATTTCACGTAGAATAAATTATTGTTCTTGGTTTTAAATGATGTACCCAGCTGAGTTAAAAGTTAAATAAATTCATAAATAAGTCATAGATTACGGCTATTAAATAACGAGGCTGATGTTGTAAATATTTTATTTTAATTTTATAAGTTATTACGTCTTCTCTATACCAAAAACTTTCCAAGCGAATTTTCCATTGTTGGAAACAGTGCTTCAAGTCATTTTCTGTCAGCTCCTTCAGGACGCGTGCCGCTCAAAAATGTTTGCAATGAAGCTCGCAAAAAAGTTTGAACTGACACTTTGTACGCGATTGAAAATGACCCAAATTTTTTAAAAACGATAATAACATGTAATGAAACGTGGTTTCTTACTTATCATCCGGAAACGAAGCGCCAATCCATGCACTGGAGGAGCCGAACTTCACCGAGAGCCAAAAAAGCTTGAATGAGCACGTCAAAATTTAAAGCAATGATGATTGTTTTTTTGATATCCATGGGATTGTGTACCTTTACTGAGTTCCTGAACGTCAAACACTTAATCAATATTACTACCTTGAGGTACTCTCTAAACTACGTCAAAGAGTAAGGAAAAATCGCCCCAAAATGTGGAAGAACAAATCATGGGTTTTCCACCAAGACAGTGCGCCAGCTCATTCCGAGTTATCTGTCAAGAGGTTTCTAGCCAACTACAGCATCTCAGTGTTAGAACATCCACCTTATTCACCATATCTTGCACCATGTGACTTCTACCTGTTCCCTAAGGTGAAATCTGCATTTAAAGGGATAAGATTTGAATCTGTGGAAGCTGTAAAAAAGAAAGCGGCACGTGTCCCGAAGGAGCTGACAGAAGATGACTTGAAGCACTGTTTCCAACAATGGAAAATTCGCATGGAGCGTTATAGGGATAGAGAAGGCGTGTTTATTAAAGGTGACAATAAGGGATTATGTATAAAATAAAATAAAATTTTTTACAACGTCAGTCTCGTTATTTAATAGCCACACCTTGTATATAACTAATGACTGAAAAATTATTTTGACATACCAGAGCGACCTTTCCTTTCAGAGATTTTCCTTCGCCTGGATAAAGCCATCGATAACTGAAATAAATTATGGCTGGTATAATTTGTATTGAAATCCATATAAATTGTAAAATCAATGTCCCTTTGTTGCGAATATGCTTATTGATTACTCCAGGTGGTCTTAGTTGAGGCATTTTGTATTGCTTTAAACGAACCTATAATCTGAAAATAAGTAGATAAATATTAGTATTACATTTCCATGTCAGTTAAAGACAGAAAATCAATGAATTCACATTAATGATCAATCGGTGTTTCGGTTATTCTCAGATCTTAGTCTGGAATCGAACCCAGGACTTTGTAGGCTACAACTGTAACTTTTACCACGGAGACGAACCTTTTAAATTACAATCAATATATTATATCTAATTTTCATTGTTTAATTTAATTATTTTTTTGTTGACGGTACACAGATCATAATAAATATAAAAAATTATTTTATTTCTTGGTTAATATTAATAAACAATTTCATACTGGACCATATTAACATACGAATTAATATGCAGTCTTTCCGAAATAGGCCAGCCGCATTGGCGCAGTTGGTAACGTGCTCGCCTCTCATCATGCGGTCTTGGGTTCGAATCCCATTCAGGCATGGCATTTTTTCATACGTTACAAAATATCATTTCATCCTTCACCGTCTGCATTAGCAGTAACTGCAGAACAGTCGGACGTTAAACAAAAAAAAAAAAAAAAAAAAAAAATAACTAATCATTTGGTGGGGATAAATTCGGTAGCTTCAGGAAAAACTACTTACGTCAGCAAAGGTAGTTTTTAGAAGAAGAAGAAATGTTTACTTCTCATATTTTTAAACATAACATTTTATTGTTCTGATCATTCTGTTATAAAATATTTTTATTCTTTTTATATTTATATTGAACATTGAGGTTACGTATATTATGTATATAACATAATATGTAAACAAAAATTACTTAATTTATGACTTATAAGTGTTTTCCCCTGGAGGTAAAGAATTGTGTGAATGTGTCTAAAATATCAAAGTTTGGATACTGCATTTTTTGCACCAATCCTGTATTAATTATATCAATTCGGATTTAGAGAAGGACATTAATAGTAAAACAAGTACAGTGTTTGAGAGATATAATCCGTGCCACGCTAGAATTTAAATAGTTCTGTTCCGCTGTGTTTTATCATGTTGACCAAGGTATAGTGATCTCTTGGACAAAATTAAAACCGCCCTCTGCACTCATTTGCCTTACTTTTTATATCATACCTACCAGACAGATTTATCAGATTAAGTATGACGGTACGCTCTCTTCTCTATACCCAATACAAAAATGAGTACTCAAGGCTGTGTAATTAGTTCTTACCTATGCATATTATACACATGTCACTTTCCCACAACTCAATTAACTACAGCAGCTGCCTTGCAGACGACACTATTATTCTTGGTACGGGCTTAAATGCAGGTGGAGCTTTAGATAAAATATAGTCATCGTTATATCTTCGGTTATTATTTTTAGACTTATGTAAGAAACTTATCCAATAGTGACTTTAAAACATAACATTATACCACAAATGGAAGACGTTAGGTACTAGGTATTCACTTAGACAGACGAGTTACATGGACAAAACACATTTGGATGAAACGTAAACAATTGGGCATTAAATTTCGCTAATTTGTATTGGTTTCTAGACAGAAATTAGCATATTTCCTCGGCCAATAAATTACTTATTTATAAAAAATAATAAAACCAGTATCGACGTAAGGAATCGAACTGTGGGATCAGCAGACTCATTTGACATTAGCGTCTTGTAGCGTCTGTAATCAAATACCTTATAATTATTACTGACTCCCGTGGGTTCGTAACCAGTGATGAAATTCACGTTGACAACATAAGCCTATAAATACTGTTCTGGACGAAATAAGACAAAGAAATAAATAAATACCAAAACAGACTTGAACGTCATCAAAACATTTTGGGATTAACCTTTCAGATAATACTAACCACTACCATAGACTGAAACGTTTGAAAATAAAAATTTACCGTACAGACCAAATTAAAAAATAACAGTGACAAAAAACACCGATATAATTTTTATTCTTTTACATTTTTTAACCAGCGGACAGTAATTTCTGAATTTTTTATTTACAGTAAACACATTTAATTAACCTGAAGAACAACTACGGTTGATTTTTAAGCTGGAGTTAGACAAGTGGGCGTAATCCCCAGCAAGATTTAAAAAAAATATTTATAGTTAAATTATTTAACTGATTGTAAATAGTATTAATAGAAGTTAAAAAATCCTGTATTCTGTAATTGAATATTAAACAAGTAATAAATAAAGTCCTGAGAACAAGTATTTAAATTATAGTTTACGTAAGTAGAGAAAAAATGGCCTTCGGCGTGAAATAATCACACCCCAGTAGACAGGGAAAAGCAGTTTGATAGGGTACCAGACTGCAAAGCAAAATGCCTTGGTATTTATTCCTACATTTAATATTCTAAAATTGTAAATATGTAGTTAAAATCTACCCTTACTCTTCCATAACACAAAACAGGTGCTAGTAATTAAAAAACAGACACGACTTTACACTACATCAAAGTTAATTAATGTAAAAATAGATAAGTCAATATCATCGTAAATTATCTTTTGTTTTATAATTAAAATGTTGTCATAAAATACTCACATTGATTACTATGCTATATAAATTTAATGGAACGTATCTGATTCGTAAAATATAATAAATAAATAAATTTGATATAAACCTTTTATTGAAAATTTTGATATACGAGTATACTCATTGATTGTTGGATTCGAAATAAAACTTTCACAATATTTATAAAGCTCATCAATATTAATATATGTCAACACTTCATAATTTAATTGCTTAAAAAAATATCACCAAAAACAACAAGGATGTATAAATCCTCTAGTGCAGACACTATCACACTACATACGACACAAAACTTCCAATGACCACTGAAATTACGTTCGACCAGAGATATCCTAGTTCAACATGATGTGTTCGGTGAATCGATTCAGAATTGGTGACGTAACACTGGACAAACTTCTATTAGGAGCCCTCTCTCCTAAAAACCTGTCTTGCCAACATAGTATTATTTTTATTTCAATATTTAAAATTTTCTGGTTTTAATCTACGTTCATGGTTGCAAACAAAAATTATACAAATAAGCAAATGTATTTATATTATATTAAATGATTTTTATTGTAAAAAAATTAAAAAAATTAACAATCTTGCTCTCTATAAAAATTCTAAAAAATATTAAATTTAATAACTGTTCTCAAATTCATTTCACATAATTATATTAAGTGTGAAATACACTTTATAAACAAATGTAAGCCTAATATATTTGTTATTAGAATATATACATAATAATAATATATATTTAATAAAGTATAAATTATATATTTTATAATATATTTTTTTAACAAAATGTAATTCTTTTGCGATCTGTTTATAAAAAAATACTCATAAACTTTAAGTTAAGACGATAAAAGTTTGAATAATAACGGTATAGAATAAAAATATATTATAGCACAGTCAGTAGTGTGTTTCAAAAAAAGAAGGCTGAATTATAAAACACGCACAATAATGTGTATTAAAAAATATCTTCTTCTCCTTCTTCTTCTTACTATCAAGGATTAGGGATAAGCCTGTTCCGAACTCACAAACCATCCTGTACTTCTACACAAACACGAGATATTCCAACCCGCACATCTTGACTACTGCCATTTTATTCGAGGTCTTCCCACATCCTTTCTTCCAACTGAAACATTTCCGTCACCTTTAAAGGGACTCTCTCCTCTGGCATCTGTTCTGAATGTTGCCTCCACTGATTACGGTACTCCTCCACTTTTTCTTTTAGGCTGAATTCACCCAACTCAGATCTTATTGCGTCGTTATATATTAGATCCAGAAAATTTTTTTATTTAAGATAAAACTCTAAAAAACCAAACTAAACTTGACTCTGAACTGTGCGTCATCAACTAAACTACTAATGTCAATATTTGTTTTAAATCAAAATTTAAGTTGTCTTGAAACATGAAGTAGTTGAAGCTAAGGATGAAGATGACCACAATGGAGGTGAAGAGGATGCCAATTATGAGATGATGATGATGATGATTAGTAGAAGAAATAGAAAAAATTAAATGATACTAAAACGTAAAGGGTATGTCCAACATTTTAAAACGTTTTAGTCTCTGAGTATTTCCGCTGTTGTCGATTTCGTTAATCACGAAAAGTTTTGATGGTCTTCTAACGTTTTTAAATGTTTTTCACTGGATTATATAAATTTCTTTCTTTATAAAAGTTTAGACTGTTGTGAAATATTTCATTGGTTACATTACCATGGGGCTGCAGTGATCAGTCGCAGAATTTTTTATTGAAATCTGAAGTCTTTTAGCTCTACTGGTTTGAGAAATACTTTGTATAATAGAAATTTATTTTTAAAAGAAAGACTAGATTTACTACCAAAGAGCCAGAATAATTTAAAATACCTTCGGCCCATTGTATTTTTAGTGTTGTCCATCTATGATTCCTCATTAAATAATTTTGTTAGTCGGTTTTTATATGACGAATGATAGTAAAATTACAATGATAGATTTTATAAACGAGTCACTTTTACTATCAATTGTTAAGCAACACTTTCTATTAAATAACTCGATCTACAATTTGTGTCTGACATCAATAACTGTCTACACATCATTTTCACTCGTATTTCTCTATTGTGTATACACACAAATAGTTTTTTTTATTGTTACACGTACCTTTTATTATAGTAAAACATTATTATACGTGACGAGTCACGCAAATATATTTCTTATTCACTTTCATTTATTCAGAAAATAAATAAATCTGAGAAAAGGTATTAAATTTAATATTTTTTTTTAATATCTGTAGAAAGTAAGATTTTTTTAAAAATTTTATTCACTAGTAACCATTTACTTCTTTTATTTGTCACGTATTTATTTTTACTTCTCTAAGTTAGTAAGTTAGTAAACTATTTTTATTTATTTACTGATATAGTTTAGTAAGTACTAATTAAGCATTAAGTAGTTATTTAATAGTAGAATTCCGCGCGGCTTCGCATGCAATACATGTTCGTAATAACTTAAAAAAAAAAATTATGTAACAAAAATTGTTTAGCTGCTACATAGATCGTCTGTATACTTCAACGTACGTACGCGCACACACCACACACGCACGCACGTACGTGCGCGCGAGCGCACACACGAGTTTTGATAAATTCCCCCGTGTATGTCTCTTGATAGTCCTTATACGTATGTACAATTACACTGTCTTCAACTAAATAATACACACACTCAAAAACGATGTTTGGATAAATTTCCTCGTACGCCTCTCAATATCGTTAAACTCCTTCGTCGACTTCAACAGCAAATACGTACTCACATGTACACACATACACACACCTAAATATTTATGAAAATTTTCATTAGGGCCCTTAGGGTTATCACTTTTTTTAAAATTCATAAATAAAAATTGCTGCAAATATAAATACGAATATACTGTCAAAATTCCATGAAAATCCGTTTAATAGTTTTGGAAATTAGCCTGCACAAACAAAACATGATTTTTCTTTGTAATACTTTATTATAATAAATAAGAAGAAAATAGGTGGCCAGAACATTTACCTTCTGGTCAATAGAAAGTGCAGATAGATTTTCGTTAGAAATTTAAAGTATTTTATTAAAAAATGTTTCCTCTTTATAATTTTTACAAATAAACTTTTAAAAATCTCAACTAAATATTATTAACTTAAAAAGATGAAAATTATTTTTATTAAAGAATTAAAATTATTTATGAAAAATATTATTAAGTAATTTGACTTACTGGTGTTTGTATGCGAATACCTTTGATGACTACTGTGTAAATTGAATTCCCCGAATTAATATTGAAGTTTAGTGAATAACGTAAATTTATATCTTGGTTAACAATCTTATTTCACTGAGGCAATATTGGTGGGATAATTTTACCAATTAAATTCATAGTCTGGCACGAAAGTAATTAGTAAAAATACAAATATGTACATTATATTATTACTTTTTATAGTTCCTCAATTTAACCTTGTACTTTAATTAACATACATTAAAAAAAATCATAAAACACTAAAGTAAGCTTAGCCTATAGACAGTGCTCTATGAGTTAAATACTTCGATACTGTGTATTTAGCCTACAATTTTAAAACAAAAGGCCACCAAATGTACTTAAAGTTAATTAAATAATAATAAATAAATTTTATAATTATTACCTAATAATGCTTTTTATTATTTTTTTACAGATTTTTTGATAATATAATAGAGCTTCGATACCTTGTATTGTTGTTTAGGTCATCGACCAAAAGGCTGTTTTGAAACTCGACAGGTTTTACTTAGTAAAATGAGGAGTAAATTGGTTTGCAATTGCCTTCCTCACTACATGGAAAAGTACCTGGCCCACTATAATGCATCTACCTTCCACCCTGCAAATGACACCTTCACTACATTCACCCCAGGGTCTGACTATATAATAAATTTCATTACTTTCAGAGAAGATAACTCTGACTAGTGTCTTTTACATCTTTACCTCTTCTGTTCTTAAATGGTTAAATTTTATAATTGGATAACCATGTGATAACAATCAAAACTATTTTTTGTAGCCCTGAAACTAGCAAATAAAGTGGAATTAATTTAACACTCCACCTACCTGTTATGGTCATATTTATACTTCGTAACATTTATATTTATAACACTTAATATAATGAAATTATTTTAATGAATATAGAATTGATATTCTTAATGATTGATTGATTGATAATTACCCATTACAGGCAGGTGGAGTGTCAAATTTTTGCACTCGATCTGCTAGTTTCAGGGCTACAAAAAATATTTCTGTTTCTTATCACATGGTCAGCCAACTATATGACTGAAATATTTAACAACTGAAGAGGTAGACGTGAAGAAGGCACTAATCAAAGTTATCTCCTCTGAGAGTAATGAATTTCATTATAAAACCAGACCCTGTTGTGAATGAAATGAAGTTATCATTTGCAAGGTGGAAGATTTGTGTTTTGAAGAGGGCCTGGTATGCTGATAAGCATACTTTTCAATTTAGTGGGGGAAGGCAATGGTAAACCGCCTCACTCCTCGTTTTACTTAGTAAAACCTCTAGAGGTTCAAACCAGCCTTTCAGCTGATGATCTAAACAATAACATTCATAGGCAGTGGCGTGTTTTTGATAGCAAGGATAAGATTAATTTTCAAAATCAACTTGTTTCTTAAAAGGTTAAATAAAAACGATTGAACGAAAAATACATCAATTTAAGTATGGTAATTTTGATTAAAATTACACAAAAGTTTATTCATAATCATGTTGTGTATGAACCAATTTTGGATGTAACGAGAATAAAAAAATCTGGTGTGAAACACGCACACGACTTTCTCTTGCAAATAAAAATAATGAACAATATAACCTAAAATTAGTAATAAAACATTAGAAATTAACAAAAAACTAACCTAAAAAAATATAACCTTATTTTAATCATGAGTGAAAGACGAAAAATGAAAATCAACCTCAGTTTGGCTTAATAGTACGGAAAATCACTCTTTCACGATAAACTAGGCTCTGTAGAGAAAAATGCTCAAAATAAACGTTGCAGATTTTTTAATGTCCTATAAATGTGACTCAAAAACATTTTTACACTTTTGTCGTAAAATGCACACTGAGACCGAAATCTTAAAAAATCCATTTTTCACAGATTTTCATAAAAAAACGAACAATCGCTAATTATCGCTAAACTAAGCATTACAGAACAAAATGTTTGGAATAAAAGTTGTAGGATTTTAAATTCTCTACAACTTTTCTTAAATACATTTTTGTGCTAAAATATATATTAAAGTCGCAATCTTAAAAAACAATTTTTTTTACGAAAAAACAGCCTCACAAAGAGTTTCAGCAGACATGGCGCCCTATTCCTATCATGTAGAGCATAAACAATGTAGTAAATGAGGAATTTAAAAACATCGTAAAAGCCTTTTTAATAAAATAGCAAAAAAGTAAAAAACGACACGAATAAACACCCGATTTTGATGACTTCGTGTCGGGTCTTCTAGTGGTATCTAAGTTAAGTTTTTAGTTTCAAGTTCGTACGATGTTCCGTTTTTGAGATAATCTGTTCACACACACACGCACGCGCGCGCGCGTACACACAGACCAGTAGCTAAAAACGTGTTTTTTTGGGTTTAGGGGTTTTGAAAACATGTAGATCTGGTGAAAACTCGATTTAAAAAAATCGACATGAAAACAATACTTTCCTTCCTATACAGGCCTAATTCATACAGGCAAGAGAAAGAAGTAAAAGCTACGAAGGTTTATAAATTTCTAAAAAATATATTAGGTGAAATATATTTCACTGAATGGTAAAATGAATAATTGACGAACTAAAAATAGATTAGTTTTAGTAAACTATAATTTCTTGTTATCTAAAAGACGGACGGGTATAGAAAAAAACCGTTAAGGGAAACAATATAACACCGACTAATCTTATATTCGTGCTTGCGATAACACAAAAATAGTTCTGTTACTATATTCTACGATGTCGCTTCTTGTGCGTGACGGAATGTCATTTGACCTATTACAGTACTGTTCTATTAGGTCCGACTGAATAAACCCTTGGAAAATATAGATAATCACACAACTTGCTGACATGGTTGATTTTAATGTAGTCAACCAGGTGTCCCCGCTATGTTGTTATATTTATTTATATGCTTAGCATTGTGTTTATCTAATATCATAATGTTTCCTCCTAATTTCCATTTTGGATTATTCTTTGTTTGTGCTTCTTATATTACAGTATTAACATTTTTATTGGTTACTTTTATGGATTTGGTTATAGGCTAATGAATTTCACTTATATTATACGAATCTAGTATATATTTTGCATAAAGAACTTGACATTTCCATCTACAACGTATAGCAATTTAATATGTTCATTACATAATTTAGCTGCCCATAACAGACAGATGGAGTGTAAAATTATACACTCAATCTGTTCGTTGCAGGGCTAAAATAAATAGTTCTGTTTCTTTTCACATGGTCAGCCAATTAAATGACTGAACATGTAAGAACAGATGAGGTAGAGGTGTAAAAGTCACTAGTCAAAGTTATCTCCTCTGAAAGTACTGAATTTCATTATACAGCCAGACCCTTTGGTGAATGAAGTGAACGTGCTATTTGCTGAATGGAAAATATGTGCTTTCCAGAGGGCCCGGCATGCTGATAAGCGTACTTTTCCATTCAGTGAGGAAGGTTGGTAAACCACCTCACTCCTCCTTTTACTAATAAAACCTCTACAGGTTCAAACAAGCCTTTCGGTTGATGACCTAAAAAACATAATTTAGATCGTAATAATTATATTACATTATTCTAGAAATGGTTGTTGGAATAGATTGTTTATTGTAAGAATTGTGTATTGTATAGGAAGGAGTGTTTTGAACAAGGATATTTTATTGCGATGAATGAGATGTTTTGACTAAGAATTGTAAGAAATCGAAAAAAGTAGAAAAATGTTTGTTTTCCATTCGATTCCTTCTATAAGCTTCCACTATTCTGCATAGTCAGCCAATTATATAACTGTACTATTTCAGAACAGAAGAAGTAGAGGTAAAAGACACTAGTCAGAGTTATCTCCTCTGAGAGTAATGAATTTCACTGTACAGCCAGAACCTGTGGTGAATGAAGTGAACGTGCCGTTTACAGGGTAGAAAGTTGGTGATTTTCGGAGGGCCTGGCATGCTAATAAGCATACTGTTTAAACTTAGTGAGGAAGGCATAATAAACCACCTCACTCCTGGGTTTTACTTTGTAAAAACCTCTAGAGGTTCAAACCAGCCTTTCGGCTGTTGACCTAAACAACAGCAATCTTTCACTAAAGTGAAGAAAGTGTTAATAGGGTCTAGAATAACTTTTAGTCCACAGGTATAAAAATGGTTTGCACATTTGTAGTTGTTCAGTCAACATTTGAATTGTGAAAAATATTATTTTATTGAAAAAATATCGTTACGGGACCGGTTCTAAACTACGTTAATAGTGGTTGTCGTACGGGTAGTAGTAAGTGTTTGTGAACAGTTAAATTGATTAGTTTGAATGTTTTTTGTTACTGTGGCTCTAAATATAGTCAAGTTTGAATTCATCTTTTTTTAGAATGCCTACGCTGTAAATGAAGATTGACTACAACTTTGGTAACTCGGTTTTCATCATAAATCACCCTCAAAGGAGTTTTCGTATTTGTTTGTCCAGTGTCTTGGTTGAAAAAACCATGAGCATTTCTTTTGCTCAGTTCTGCCCCAGCCCTTGAAAAGCTGCTATAACTTCCATAATTCTCCAGACAAAAATTTAAATTTAGTATAAAATTGTTTAGAATTTTGTGCTAAGATTGAAAATTTCCTTCTTTACCAATGAAAGATTAGATCACAAGATCTGTTCCAGTTTCCACCTAGCCATAGGTCATCTGGGATCGCGCCTTCCAATTCGCCTGTAGGAATTCTGTATTATTCTGTGCAGTCTAGGAATCCTGTGTAGAGACATTCTTACAAGATGATTGGTCCATTTACGCCGGTAATCCATAATTGTCTTTCTAAAAAATACAAATCTAACTCTCGCCAATTTTAAAAATTGATTTGTTGTAGCCACTAAAAATTTAATAACCCAAAATCAAAATACAGTCAATTCCGGATAATTGGGGCACATCGGGACCGGAGCATTTTGGCCCAATTAAACGGCTGGCCCTAATAAACGACTTCGTAAAATGTATCGTATAAGTTACTGTATTTTTAAAAAATTATCACATACTTACATAAATTTTACATGCAAGTTCTATCCATATGCACATGAAAAATATAAAAGTGTATCAAAGCAATGATTAACGTTTTAACAAAACCTTTTGCCTTGGTTTTAAGCAATGGACCATTGACACTAACGCCTTGCGATGTTACAATGGCGAAATATTAATTCAACGCTTTTTAACAAATAGATCCTACCTTCACGTTTTCTTTTCTGAGATGTTCCATGACCTTTTAATGCCCACTCTTGGCATATTTTCTTTTCTTGGAGCACGATACAAGCTATCGTAATTTTCAGTACACTGGTTATTTTCGATAGTTTACGTTTGCTTAAGTTAGGCGGATACGTTATTATTTTGTCGAGAAGCTTCATTCCTGTGCATAAAAGTGACAACAAACCATAAGTTGCAAGGCGGCTTAACAGCTTGTAAGGTTGGGTATAACTAGTGGATATTATTCACTGAAATTTGTGCAATGACGATTATGTAGCCTACACATTGTACAGTAAATAACATCTTTATTATGACTGATGTGTGATTACTATTGTTTACCTGTCGAAATGTTTACAACCTCTATCCTGTCCATTATCTTATCTTGCCGCTTAGAACCACGTAATATTCGTCACTGGCCTGTAATGGTTTTAATAAAACATATATATACATCAGATTGGCTCCAATAAGCGGCATTATGGACCGAATAAGAGGAGTACTTATCAATGTAAAATCTCGTTCTGTTTTCGTTCATTAAAAAACCGGCTATCCCAATTAGCCAGTAGACCAATAATCCGGAATCGATTGTATTTCAAAAAGAGGTCCCTTTTCACATTTCGGCTCACAATTGAGTTATATTTATGTTTGGTTATTGTCCCAAATTATCACAAGACTTTAAAGGAGAAATGTACTTTGACTTCAGTTGGCGTTTAAATGAAGTTCCTTTTAGATTTCAGTTGATTAGATTCATCCCCATCCTTTTGGTCATCTAATCTCATATCAAAAATCTCCAATAGAATGAAACGTGTTTAGTCATCTGTAGAAAACTATTTTAAGTTGATTTCTAAATATGCTACATATTCTGTAGGTTTTCAAGTTTAAAATCATTTTTTGTGTACGCTGATGATGTGGATCCACCGAAACACGTTTATGCAGATCATAAGAATCAAGCCAATTGAAAAGGTTAGTGAAATTTTAAATATTACTGCCATATTGAATATCGATATTTTGCATTTTGTTAAATAAATATTCCTCATTAAATATACTCTTCACCTCTTCTCTTAAGGTTAATTCCTCTTTTCATTCACCATCCTTAAAAGAGACAGGGGACTCAAATACTATTAATTTAGTTTGAATTGTGAGATCGTAACAGACTTTTGAGGGAATCACTGTGAAAGACTAGAGTGAATGAGGTTGTGAGAACGTGCCCCATGTTTGAAATGTCGCATCGAAACTATAGCAAATACAACTGTGACTGTCCGTCCCCTCGTCAGCTTGTTACACAACAGTCAGTACCTTACAAACCTAACCTACCCGTGATGAACCTCCCTTCCTCTTTACATTAAACGACCGACTAACGTACTTCTCCATGTCCCAGGAGACATGCTTTGTCCATCGGTAACATGCTTCGCCTAGCAGAATAATTACTTTGATGAATCAAGCTACCATTTCATACGGTATAAAGGTATTGTGTGTAATAGCAAATATGTTTTATAGTTTCTTATCATTTACTTTGTGAATCAATTTATTGTACTGTAAAAGCTAGCAATTCGTTCAATTACTATTTCATTATTTACTTTTAAAGATATATTACTTAGTTGGTTTTAATTCATCGTTGTAATTATGAAATTGTACTCAAATTCTTTCTAAATTACAATTTTGTAGTACTTTTAAGTACTTTTAACTTTGAACTCCTGTTTCGAGCCAAAAATCACAAAATTTCACAAAGGAACAAATAATGAATGATTCAATAAAAGATTTACTGCGTATAAAGGAACTTTAAAAGTTAACGGAGAAGCTGATACTACTATGGAATAGTAACAATAATGCTTTTTACAGTTGATGAGCTCTGCTGTTCCACGCGTTTAGACCAATCAGAAGGTTTACTAGCGTTGTTAGATTGTACAAAATGTATCAGCCTTATAAAAATTACGCGCACTTGCATATAAAAGCCACAGCATTTCACTCGTGTCTTGCATCTCGAACTGAACACGTCGATTATTGAGCGTCTTAACATGCAATGTTTTATAATATAATAAGCTAGTTATATGTTTATAGGTTATAATTATTGTTATTGAAAGATTAAAAAAATAGCTGACGAAATATATTACAGAGCTACGAGAACAAGTAATGGCAACGTTGCTGGCAAGTTATTGGCTAGCTATGATGTGGGTAGGGGGCAACGCCCCCAAAGTTCAAAGCTCATCAGCGCTGAAAAATAATATTATAACTATAGTCTTCTTAGGCATGAGAGCGTCTTAGGTCTTGTGTAACAAGACAATAGACGAGGAATTTACTGTCGGATAGTACTAGTGAGCCGTTGACTACTATCCTGGTCACTTTTCTCAAAAGTTGAATACGTTCGACATTGCTGAACAGCGCGCTTTTTGTTCTCTTCACAGACGGACATTACTATCCTTCTGTACTACCCAGTGTTTTTAGATAAGGCGTCAACGGTTGCTTCTGTTTGGCTTCCTCTCCCATCATTTTTAAGCACTCTTAGTGCTGGATTATAAGAGACACATATTTGTTATTATCCATAATAAATAATGCTTACGAAAAATTATATTTCACTTGTTACTTATTTGTTTAGTGACGTATTCATAAATTCTGTAATGGTCATCCGTCTATTCACATTACAAAAAGCATAATGATGCAACGAAGTGTAATACTATTATATTATTGCATAGTTCTTATTACAATGTATTAATTACTACACTATTAGTTACAATGATATTATATTATTATGATTTTAACTTAAATATTACGTAATACTATCATATATATCATCATACTACTACTATACTCTCGTAATATTATTAAAATTAGATAACTGATGTAACTCTGTAAAATTCTTAGAACGGCTCTAATCTCGTTAGAAAAATTGTTTTATACTTTATTTTAATATATTTAAAAGTGAATTTTATAAATAATTACGTATTAGTTCTATAAACATTAAAGTAAATAAAACACTACAAATTTGAATAGGCCTACACTACCTATATATTTAGGTCGAGGAAATTTATCATTATTTGGTAAAGCTGCATTTGACCTGAAGTTTTACTTTATAAAATTAAAAGTATTATGAAAATATCTAAAGGGAATGTGGGTTCGAGAATTGTCGAGGAAGATTAAGAGATTAAAAATGTAAACGTAAATAACAATAGTAATAAATAGTGTTTTCCGAGAAATAGTTAGAAATATTATTTGTATAGTCCGTTCGCTCTTAGAGCTTGCCTGAAGTAAACAAACCTCTCTCTTTGTAGTAGTGAGTAACAGTGTACATGTGTCCTTGTATTGCTGTTGGAGTCGTGTGTGTTAGTACACAGTTGATATAGGATGACTAATACATAATAATGACATTTGATGGCTATTCATATAACTGCGCGTAGCCTAAATAAAATTGAAAATAGTTTATTGAAACATTATTGTTTTCAGTTAAAATTATGAAACAATTCCACCATGATCGTATATTGTATTGCTCATTCCATCAGTCTCAACTCTCAACTTGGTTGTTGTTACATAAACATCCTACTTCATGTGTATATAGTTTGTATTTAGTGCTATTTGTAATCAGTTTAAAATATTTTCTTCCTTCTTTTATTAATATTGTTTTAATCCGTGTGACTTTTTCCTTAACTTCGTTGTTATTGTGTATGAGTATATCTTCTTGTTTTGTTACACTAGTAAGTTATGATGAATGACGGCGCTTCAACTTCAGTTACAAAACATAAACGAGGACAACTTCTAAAAATTGTGGGCAAAAAATTATAATTTACAATGTTATTTAATTCTTTATCCGTAAAGTATCCTACTATGGCTTTAAAAGACGTAGAAAAAATAGGATCAGAATTGACGGGCGTGTGTACATTTAGTGTACACGGTATAAGAAAAGAGATGAAAGAATGTGGCAAGTTACAGACACCTAGCAAGAAAAGGAAACGAAGCAAACGATTTTAAAAGAACGTCGCTCTATCATTTACTGAAATCAATCGGATTTGAGTATTTGAAAAGAAGACTATATGTCATAATGAAATAATTAAAATAAGTAAATTGTATAACATTTTACTGGTTATTAATGATTGAATGGAAAACTTTTCGGGGCAACCTGTACGGTATCAGAGCGGTTTGTTTACTTCAGGCAAGCTCTTAGCGCGAACAAACTATAATAATAAATGGTCTTTTACAGTACAGGTAGCTATTGTTGTAGTACAGGTATTGTGAAAGCCGGGTACCTATTTAGATAGTTGGTCTTTTTGTAACAACTTCTATTCAATCCTTATTTCTTTACAGTTGTTAAGATTTATCCCAAAGCCGTCAGAAGGATTCTGTATTTTTATTGTTATGTCGATATTTTCTGTCTTTATCGAAATCTCCATTAGCCCAGCTATATAAGCAGCCTAAGGCTTAATGTTTATTTGCTCTTTATCATTTCTGTAAGTAGTATTAAGAGAAATTAGTTAAGTTATTTATTGTATTCTTCTTCTTCTTCAGGTGCCTTCTCCATTACGAAGGTTGGCTATCATCATGGTCAGTCGCACCTTGTCCACTGCTGCTCTGAACAGGTCATGCGACGAGCAGTTAAAGGCTTCTCTCAGGTTTCTTAACCAGGATATTCGTCTGCGTCCCACCGAGCGTTTACCAACGAGTTTCCCTTGAATTATGAGATGCAGAATCTCATATTTAGGCCCCCTCATGATGTGTCCAAGGTATGTCAGTTTTCTTATCTTTACGCTCTGCAGGGTTTCCATCTCCATATTTATTATCCATACTTATTGTATTAGTTAGTTTTAATTAGTTGTTATTCATTAAGTATTTTAATTTTAATTTACTTGTAGATTTTAATCACTTATTTAATTGTAGTTTTTATGTTGTAATAAATACTTGTAATTTTAAACTTTAGAGTGTTAATTATTTCCTTTACCCAGATCCAAAAACGGACCTTAGAGATAAGTTTCACCGTACTATAAGAAACGTTCTATATGAACCAAATTGACATAATTTTCATTTTGCTTTTATTTTTAATTCTTTTATTTTTCATTATTGACAACCATCAAATTTGATTGCTGCTTTTTGCTGTATTTTTTGACGTGGATTAGCCATGAGTTTGAACAAAAAACCGCCAGTAGAGATTGTTAACGGATAGATGTCATCTGGTCACCTTACAAAGTCACTTGCCCTACCGGTATTATTTAACAAATAATAATGACTTTTTACCAGCTGATTGATTCGGCTAGCCCAAAGGCTATTGTTGTAATTAAAATTAAAATTCTGTACCAACAAAATCTATTAAAATTTGGGCAGCAACTATCTATTTGGTAAAAACTCGCGACAAATACTTATTGATAATTATTTCCTAAGAAATGCATATACATATTTACTAGGCCTACAAACAGAAGAAACTAATAATAAACTTATTATTTTGTAAAAACATAATTGATTGTCATTTATATATTATAATTAGGTATTATTGAAACCGAATCTGTAGCATGTTAATTAGAGAATTTGTTGATTACTGAAGGGTTACCATAAGTTTTAACTTATTTAAATCTCCAGTACTTAGTCGGAAATCAAACCATTAAACGATGGTTTATAATTTAGTACGTTTTCCGTTGCGCCACCGAAGCTGCCACACATTTCAATATTGTTATTTATTTACGTACTTGTGATGATGTGATGTGAATAATAGACTTCATTTTTAAAATTTGGAACGCTAGAGTCAAGCCTGTGCGAAAGCAGCACTGTGGTAAGTTTAAGGGTAATTGTAGTTGAAATTTATTAATATATTTATTTTAAAATAGCCTACATATAAATAAAAAATATTAATATATAAAATATATAACACAAAATAAAATACAAATAGTACAAACATAATAAAATAAAAAGTAAAATATAATAGTTAAATAGAAATATAAATAGTTTTATATAAATAAAATATATCAAACATTAAGATAAATTTAATATAATATATAAAACACAAAATTTGGTTCAATGTATGTTAAAAGGAGATTCTGTGTGTCCTTAAATAGATTTTTTTTTTTTGGTTTTATGACTGACTATTTTGCAATTGCTGCTAATGCAGACGATTAGAAGGATGATACATGAATGAATGATGAAAAAATGCCAGACCTGACCGGGAATCAAACCCGGGACCCCAGCGTAGAATCCAGTTGCGCTATGCTAACGGACCAGCGTAAAATTCTGTATTCCTTAAATACAGAATACTATTGAATGGATTTTGATATTTTTTTACATGTAGAGGAAACTTTCAGGATTTTGCAAAAAAATTTAAAACTTAATATTAGTAAAGGTGTAACGAAATTTGTAAACTAAAACACGAAAATAATTGAGTAAAGTTTCAACGGTGCTACTATCCTGGCGTCGTCGTAGCAAAGTTTAAATTCTCACAATACAATTATTACAACAGTATGCTACGTTCGAGATTTTAAGAATTAAATAAGAATTTTGTAAATTAACCTATACTGTATTTACGTATTTGTATTTTAATTTTTAAGCAATTTTAACACGTTAATATTTTTTGAATTCTAACAGGTCACTTTGAACGATTCTTGCGGTGATAGGATCCTTATGCCATGCTGATTTGTTAAGAAGTGTTAAAGTATCGTAAATCTTGCTGGTTTACTAAATTTTTGTAAAACAAAATAAAAATAAAATACTTAAACCATAGATTTGATGGTTGGAAATTTCACTTTGCCAAACAACCTGTTCACTATTTTATGCTACGTAGCCTACAAACGTCGTTATCCAGTGATCATTCCTATTTACAACCAATTTTTTGATGAATCTATTTTACTTGCGTAAGCTCCACGTGTTAATGCGCTGTTAGGGAACCACCCATCATCACGGCTAAAGACCGTCATGCTGTTGGCCTTTCATTTTTCCTACGACTGTACAATATATAATATAACGTTTAAAATTTATTGAATGAACAAAATTTTGTGAACAGTTTAGGATAAATCATAAAATAATTCTTGCTCATCGAATTTACCGAAGCAAACTCTGTTCTATTGGTACAGGTGTCACTTAGAATCATTTTCGTTAATTTATTCACACCGGAGCTAGCTAGTTATTTCAATAATAGCCTAATATTAATAATAATACATATTGTTATTCTTAATAATAATAATAATAATAATAATGAAAATAATAATTACAATAATAATAATAATTTTATTACAATTTATTCCTTTACCTGGTGATGTCTATTATTTCTTTTTTTAATAATTTATGCAACATAATTGTAATTACTATATTGTATTTTAATTTTAGCGAATATATAAATAAATAAATTAGCTGAATTACAAGAATGATTACCGTATATCCCGGCGTATAAGTCGAGGTTTCAGAAGCAAAATATATGTTTAAAAAACAGAGGTCGACTTATACACCGGGTCTACGAAATTTAATTTTTTAAAGTTCAGGGTAGTTGACTGAGAAACAAAATACATTGAGGTACTTAACTGAAATAAGTAACTACATAACACTATATTCGTTAGAAATACGTAACTATATTCTTTTTAAAAGAAAAAGTAATAGAATAAAAAATTACCTAGGTAGGTATCATAAAATACATACAGTTATAGATCCGTGTCAGAAATTTCTGACTCTCCATTGTCTATTCCTGCAGCGTCATATGGATCCCACAAGTCTTCCCTTGCTTCATCACTATCCTTGTCAGTATCGTCATCGTCGTCACCTACGTCCCACAGTACGTCGTCTTCTGATGAATCTAAAGCGTTAGATATCCCGCATTTTTTAAATGATTTTACCACAGTTTGTATTTTCACTTCATCCCAAGCTGTAATTACCCACTGGCAAATAATGTCTAAAGACGCAGGACGCATATTTCCGCCCGGAGTAAAACTTTTCTCTCCAATAGCCATCCATTTATTCCACTCCCGATAAACTGCACTTTTAAATGGCTTGTTTAAACTAACATCCAATGGTTGTAGCACTGACGTAAGTCCACCCGGGATTACACATGTATCCGTATTTTCGTCCTTTAAATTTTTTTTTGTTTTTTCCGTTAGATGCGCACGAAACATGTCCCACACCAATAAGCTTTTTTTCTTTCTTAAACCACCAGGTCGCCTATTCCAAATATTTTTTACCCAAATGTCAATACCGGCCTCATCCATCCACCCCTTTTCTTGGAAATGTACTAATATGCCTGATGGAAATTTAATTTTTGGCCTAATTTTTCGCTTAAAAATAACCAAAGGCTTAAGTTTTGTTCCGTCTGCCATACATGAAAGAACCACAGTAAAACGAGTTTTTTCGTGTCCAGTTGTTTTAACAATTACCGAATGTTCACCTTTTACGTTCACTGTGCGATTACCAGGCATGTCAAAATTCAGCGGCGTTTCGTCCATATTTCCAATGTTAGCCAGCTCATAGTCATGTTTTTTTCGAAGGTTTATAACAAATCTATGATAATTAATAATCTTGTTATCTAAATCTTTTGGTAGTTTTTGTGCGATTTTAGTTTTTTGTCGCAGAACTAGGTTATGTCGATCCATAAAACGGCTACACCAACTTCTAGTTGCCAGGAAACTTACCGAGTGTTCAGGATTATCTTTTGCCCAGTTTATTGAATGCAATCGAATTGCGCAACGTGTGATAATATTGCCGCTCAATCGGTTTTGAAGCACCCATTCCACTACATGTTTCTCTAATTCCGGCCAAAGTACAGTTCCTGTTCGCATAGCGCATTTAGAGCGAGGCATTCCTCTAATCTTTTCTTCACTTTTCCGCCAATCACGCACAAGTTTTTCGTTAACACCGAACTTACGACCAGCTTCACTGTTGTTTGTAGTTTTTGCCAAACCGATAACTTTTAATTTGAATGAAGAGTCGTATTTCATTCGTTTAACCGCACTCATTGTTACAGGTAGTATTGCACGCACGAATAGGCCTATACAAAATGCACTAAATAAATAACCGAAAGCAGGTGGATAACCTTACTCGATGATTGTAGTCACGGCAATGAAGACATAATAATAACCTATAGACTGTACTGTACTAGTAGCCTGTGAAAGTCATTCACACGACATATTGGGTATTCCCAAAATGTAACATTAGGTAGGTAGCCATAAAACCTTTTGATTGACAGGTGGAATTCGTCAACAATATAATACTTCCCCATTTCTGTCCCAAAATAAATATAGTAATGTAAACTGAAATGTATAATCTTATACCTATCTATCAAAACCTAGTAGCTAGGTATTTTCATTCATTGTGTAGAACAGATGGCTAATTAAAGAGTCGTTTTTAAATAATCTGACGTACCAGTGGGTTATCAAAATAAACTTCGTATGAATTACCGGTACCTTACTTTTCGGATTCGACTTACAACGGGTCTTGCTTAAATCAACAAAAACACTCTTCAAAATTAGGTTCGACTTATACGCCGGGTCGACTTGTACGCCGGGATATACGGTATCTTCTTTTATTAGCTCTTTTAAAAACGTTCGCTTGGTATGATGTACGATTTTCGTATTCAATTATAAAACCTATGTGACATGAATAATGTACATTTTATGAATTATTTAATTTTATTAGGCATATAGGCAAGCTTTTTTTATTTTATTTATTTTGTAACTGTATAAAAACAACTAGCAGATAAAAAACATAAATAAAAAAACCAACCGCTTTAATGGCTTTGAGGAGGACGCCACCCAGCGATAGCTCTCCAGATAACGATAATTGTGTTCATTTTTAAATTATTTTTTGTATACGTAATAAATGTTACGGTTGCGTTAATGTATAATGTCTCTACTCCATCGGCGTTCCAGTCGTCTTGGTACGATTCCTGGTAGGTCTGCAGAATTCATATTGCATATTAAGGTATTGTTATGATTTTGAAGTTTGCCTCTGAACCTACGGTACAATTATAGATATGTATCGTTGACGTAAAGAACGTGAAAATCATCGTGATCTATTAGATACGTAACTCGGAAAATTTGTAATGAGTCGTAAGAATTCACTTTGAAAACGTTGTATTCGTGAAATTACTGATGACTTTGCTGCACCATAAATTTAACTACCATACATCCAGATCGGTTGAAGCATCGCCTTGTACGTCAAGAGTTTTGAAGCCATGGGTAGTTTTGACTGCTTGGCTAATAGCCTGTACAGCTATTTTAGTCTGTTATTTATTAGTTGCCATTTTTGGTTGACGTGCTTGTTCCACGTCAACAGCCTGTCTAAAATAGCCCAAGGTACCGAATATAATTTGCTTCCGGGAGAGGTTGGTTGAAAAGAAATAATTGTGGCATAACTTACAATTTTAATAATTCTCTAATGTACTTTGTAACCGAAAACTGTATTTTAACCATTTAAGTTTTTTTGTCATTAATTTATATTGCAATACTCTACAATGAGCTACACAATTTCCGTGTATGATATTTAAATTAACGAGGGGTGGGGAAGTTTGCTTTCAGGAAAATAAGTGGTATATTCTTCGTTTTGAACTACGGTCTTTTCCGTTGTTGTTGTTTAGGTCAACAGACGAAAGGCTGTTTTGAACTTCTAGAGGTTTTACTAAGTAAAAACGAGGAGTGAGGTGGTTTACAATTACCTTCCTGAGTTGAAAGAGTAAGCTTATCAGCATCCTCCTTATCTGGTCCTCGGAAAAGCACCCACTTTCCACCCTGCAAATAACACCTTCACTTCATTCACCACAGGGTCTGGCTGTATAGTGAAATTCATTACTCTCAGAGGAGATAACTCTTCTAGTGTCTTTTACACCTCCACCTCTTCTGTTCTTAAACAGTTTGGTCATATAATTGGCGGAATATGTGATAAGAAGCAAAACTATTTTTCGTAGCCCTTCTTGTCCATTATTCAGCTCAAAAGGTTTTTCCTTCAATTTCGCTTGGAAGGGTCCTTGTAGCTAGATCAAGAAGGCTAGTTGGTAGGGATGGTCATCTAGTTATTTGCAAAATTTACTGCAGAAGAAAGCAGTTAGTTCCTTTATTGTAGGAATTTTGAAATCGTCGTGGAAGGTTTTATTGCTTACATAAAAAGGATGTAGCAACATAACCTATATAATATTTACTGGCTACGGTCAGACTAAACAGGTTAGCCACTACATCAGATTCTAGACAGAAAATATGAATCTGTTAGATTAGTGGACACGATCGTAACAGGTGTACCACTACCTAGTTTTTAACACAAAGATATGAACTAGGTAGATGCTGGCTATTAATGTTTGTAAAAACCTTTAAATAGAGCTATTAACAATGTAAACGGTAGAAACTGGCGGAATAAACATTTTTAATCATTTTATTAATATATCTCAGTTAATCTCAGTTGAATTACGTTGTATTTAATCCGTGAACGAAAAGATTTCAAGTTGATACTACGTTATTGAAGTTAACATCTAAATAATATTTACCAAAAGAGGAATTAAAAATCGAAATCAAAACAGAATAACAAACTAAGAACATCGATAATTAAGTTAATAAATAGTGCATCTTTTCATATACTGATCCGAATTTTAAGAACATTCTTAAATTTAGTGAATCAAATTTATTATCAATATACTAGTAGTTGATTAAAACATGGACTCGTGGAGCTGTGTTATGATGGCAGCGGTATAGTGAACATTGTAAACAAACGCTGTGACAAATTTCAAAATTTAAATATTAATAATTAATCAATTAAATAAAACATACATATATTTCTGACCATCATTGTTTAAAGTTATCGTCAATCACTAAATTGAATCGGGAATCCGGGAAATAAATTAATAAACTCATATTTTAAATTAAATCAAGAACAATCGCGAGACGCCGACCTCCATCAACAGAAAATATTCAGATTCAAGCAAGAAGAGTCGGTAAATCATTAATAAATTCGTTTATATACAACTGAGATAATTTTAAATTCATTTTCTTTTCAAAATTTATTTTCCAAATTATTTAAATAAAATATATTTATTAAATTCAAAAGCCAGTAGGTGAATTTCATTAGCGTAAGTTGATTTTCATTTGTTTGTTGTAGATTGTCAATTGTTTTTTTTTTATTATAAATAGCCATTTAATTTAATTCAAGCTATAAACAATTATTCATTAAAACCCTGAGAATAAATTTAGAGTCATCATATTTTTGTAAATTATAATTAACATTTAATTATTTTTTATTATTTAATTAAACTAACAACGAATTGTGTTTATTTATTTGCATCATTTAGTAACGTTACAAGGAACGTCAGAAGAAGGAATTTCGACTGAAAGCCCTGGATTGACTTTAAGTTACTCTCTCTTGCTCTAAATATCTGGACTTATCAATCCAGATTGATCTCAAAAGGGTTTTGTAAATTAAAATTCGTTTTCCCATTAAACTAAACCAAATTTTATGTATTTAAGGGCAGCAGGGAAGGTGAAAATTTAAAATGTTCACATATCCGGTTTTTTGCATGTTATTAAAATTCCGAGTTTCTGCGTCTAGTGATGTATCTTTTGTTGGAATTTTTTCAGTTTTTATGCCCCCCAAAAAAAATTAAAAATAAATTGTTGAAATTTTACGTTATTTTCTAAACGTTACCAGTTTGCATAAACACATCTATTTTTTGAATGACAAACGATAAATTTCTATCTTTTTCTAAAAAAAAACTTTACTTTGGCACATTAGACCAGCTGTGAATGTAACACTTGAGTAATTTCCAGATTATGATCCTGGATTAGAAGTTACTATTTTGCAATATTTTTAATGTATTCTCTTTTAGTTTTTCTTGTTTCCCGTAAATAGCAATTTTTGACACATAAGGAACATTTTCTCAGCCAACTATGAACAGATTTTAACCCTAGAGACATCAATCGTCGATTTTGAGACGACGATGACGAGGCTTCTTGAACCGGTTGCATTGTTACAAAATCGAATTTTCTTCATAGCATTGCAATGCTGTAGTTTTAGTTTTAATTCATCTACAGACAGCGTTGCTGCTTTGTACAATAGTTTAGTAATGTATAAAGTAAATTTTTACTTATAACACAATTGTTTTAGGTGCGTATTCTGCCTGTGTTTCTCTTTTGAAATAACGCTACCCTACAAAAACAAAAATAACACAGAAATAACACAGAAATAAAACAGAAATAATCAAATTCAGCGGTTATTTCTTGATTTACATGATGTGTTCTTGTATGTATTTTCTTCAGTTTTGGACATAGAATCTTTTTTTTGTTTTATTTTGAAATACACATTATAAGTAACGATTCATATGTAATGAATTTTGAAAGTCGAGCATTAGAAAGTTTTAATCAGTAGTATCATCTGAATTTTAGACAAATATTTGTCTGAAAATTATTTTCAAATAGCTTCAGCATACCTAAATCAGATTAAAATTTCAATAATGTATTTATTATCATTCCTAAGTAAATTTTTATGATTTCTTTACGGTTCGTTTACCCATATGATAGAAATTCTCTGCCGGTCTAGAAAAATGTTATTGGCGGCTATAGGTTAATGAAATTTTGTCACAGCCTTTTATACCATAATTAGCAATGTACTGAGTTAATATTACAGTAAAATAATGTGTTTGAATATTTATTTTCCACTTAAATTATGATTTTCAAAAGTGGAAATTTCAAAAAACATTTTCTTACCTTCATAACAATATATTATAAAGATGCTACTAATTCTGTGGGTGTAGTATTAATAAATTATCACGAAATATATGTACAAACAACCTCAAAATAAATGTTAAAAAATATTCATTCAATTTTTTCAACATTAATACCCTGAAAAGTAACCACAAAAAATTGGACAAGATAACTGTAATTGTTTTTGAGAAAATGTTCCTTACCTTAACATTTCAGAGATAAGCATTCCGGGTACCCTTAAAATATTATAAATTATTAATTACAGAACTAAACAGTGAATTTTTTGTAAAAAACAAACAATACATTACCAACAGAGACAAAAAATGTTCATAAACTGTTTCCAAATAATGACTGAATAACACTCATCCAGACGACGTCTGACAATATACTAGTGAAAGGAACAAGAATATTATTGTTTTATTTCTTCATTTTATGTTAACTTTCAAATCTTTAGTCTATTTAAAAGCAATCGGTCTTTACTTATTTCTAAATCGTTACTTAATTCTATTGAAGTAAGCAAAACAACTTTTTGTTGATACAACTTTGGGTGAGGCAATTAAATTCCGATCAAGTTACTTAAAATTACAAAGATATAAGGTTTTTAATTTATACATTATTAAAACAAATGTGTTTACAAAATTTCCTTTTTATTTTTTCCTGTTGTAACACATTTTATTAATTTCATTGGAATTGATGGTTTTTATTAAGTTTCAATTAAATTTTCTCATTTGATGTAGTTTTACTTTCTCTTGTTCCATATGAACCTATATTTAGGGAAGGAAAGTATTGTTTTCACGTCGATTTTTCGAAATCAAGTTTTCACCGGAAATACACGTTTACAAGTCCCCTAAACCCAAAAATATGCTTTTAGCAATTTATCTGTGTGTGAACAAAATATCTCAAGAACCGAATGGCGAACGAAGTTGAAACTATAATGTTGCAATATTTAGCAAAATAACTGATAGGACTTTGAAGGTATAACAGTTTTCTAGTATCTTAATAGTACCGTTTTTACTCGTGTATAACGCACACCCGTAATTAATTATAATATTTTAGGTAAAAATATTTCATACATGAAAAAAAATAAGTAGACGATTTTCATTTGAAAAAAATATTCATTGAACTATCAAAAATCGAACAATTTGAAACAACTTAGCTACTATACAGTTTAAGTATTTAATTTCAATGTAATTTTTTACTCATCATTGTTTTCCGAAGATGACAAAATTTCTTCGTTCCCGGGTACATTTTAACTGTCACTGTTATCCCAGATAAGTGCACAGTCCTCCATACCGTCTAGGTGGTTAGATATTTCACACCTCTTGAAGCTCTTCCCGACTGTTCATATTTAGCTGCATTCCAGGCTTTTAGAATCCACTCCAGTATAAGTGACAGTGGTGGTCTTTTCAGTTTTCCAGATGGTGTATACAAGTGTTCACCATCGCACATGCACTGGGTGTAAAATTTCCTAAAACTGCCTTTGAAAGGTTTATTAACTGACACGTCTAAATGTTAAAGTACGGGTTCCTACTGGAATTACTGCCAAAACAGTTTTCATACCTTTTAGCTTTTCCTTTTAACGGTTTCAGTTAAATGCGCTTTGAAACTATCCAGGACTAATAAACGTTATTGCTTTAACAAAGCACCTGGTCTTCGATTCCACACTGTTTCAATCCAGTCTAAAACTAACTTTTCCCCCATCCATCCTTTCTCTTGGACACGAACAATAACATCGTGCGGAAGCTTTTCTTTAGGCAGAGTTTTCCGTTTAAAAACTACATACGGAGGCAACTTGTGATCTTTAGCGGTAATTGCAAGCATTACCGTGCAACGTTGTCTCTCGTATCCTGTTGTTCTGATCGGTACAGATTTGGCTCCCTTGTGTTCATTTGTAGTAGCCATCGGCATATCCCAAAACACAGGGCACTGGTCAGCGTTCCCAATTTGAGACAAATCGAAATTATTCTTACCCCTCACTTTTAAGATAGACCGATGAAACTCGATGATTTTATTTTCATATTCTTCAGTAGTAAACGATGAGCTAAATTGGTTCGTCTTCGAATCGAAAGACCGTGTCTGCGAAGAAACCAACACACCAACTACAGCTTGCACCAAATTTTGTATTTTCGATGTTAACACGTTCAGCAATTCGCCTTGCTTGAATTTGTATCATTTCTGTAGTCACAGAAAAAGCTCCGCTTCTTTTTTCTTGTATATACTCGACTAGCTGGGTTTCTACGTCTGGATGCATAGCTTTCTCACCACGAAAAGACCGCCGATCACGAGTTGTAACACAATTTTCCTTTTTGTTTTTCCACTCCCGGACATTTGTTTCTGGTACATCAAATTTACGGGATGCGGCCCGATTGCCATTTTCTTCTGCGTGTTTTATTACTATCAGTTTAAATTTTGCCGTATTGGAAGATCGGGATATCTTTTCACACATTTTAAATAAAAACGATATCCTGAAATCAGTAAAAAGCTACGTTGGTACTGGATCAAGCCGACTAGCAATTACGAACTAAACCCAAGTAAGGTAGGTAGTGAACCGCAGCAACACCCGAATGGATAGGGATTTCCAGGAACGACTATCTATTGTAGGTATTTATGAAATTTTTCTGGCAAAAATTGAATCGGCAAATAATAATGCCAAACGTGCCATAAAAAACATACCATATTACTGTTTTTGCCATTATTTTAAAATAAAATTTTTATTTTAGATGATTAAGCAAAAACTTATTTTATACAAAAATTTATTTTTAAAATAAAAAGAATTATCTGTATTTTTTAATTTAAGCGGTTTTTGTTTTAATGAGGCGTATTCGTGTATAACGCGCACCCCCATTTTTGGCAAGAAATTCTTGGAAAAACAGTGCGCGTTATACGCGCGAATATACGGAATATATATATATATATATATATATATATATATATATATATATATATATATTTAATTTTCAGATACAGACTTTTATTATCTTTTGCAAGAAGAAATGCAATTTCCATTTTCTTTAGTTTAATTTTCATTCTAAAGTAAATTTCATTTATTAAAATAATTTATTTTTATTGTTTTTGTTCCGGGACTTTGATTCCCTGGTAAGTTTTGGCAATTTTACAACCTAACTTTTATCACAGGTTTTTCTAATTTTTTTAAAAATTAATTTATTTAACATCACATCAACTGCAAGGTCATTAGCGATGACGTTGGGGTGTAACTAATGATGATGGATGTTGTGGCTTAATGAGGATGAAATGATTTTTTGTAACGTATGAAAATATGCCGTGCCGTGCCTGAGTGGGATTCGAACCCAGGACCGCATGATGAGAGGCGAACACGTTACCAATTTCGCCAATGCGGCCGGCATTTTCTAATTTTTACTTTAGTAAAACTTTCTTGAATTATAGTATTACCAACAGGCTATACCGTACAACATTTTATGTGCTCTACCGAAATTTACCACTAGATGTTAGAATAGGTCAATTCTGAAACACATATTTTTCCCATAAGTGCGTAAAATTTCGTAATTTAGTAACAAGAAACATGTACATCTGAAGTAACGAGCAATTATTTCAATTATTACATGACAAAGTAAATTTAATTTGTTTTCATGATGAGATTAATAACCCCTTTTTGAAATTAATTTATCTTATAAAAATATTGTTTAAGAAATTAAAATATATCACCACTTAACGAATATATTTTTAAAAGTAAATCTGTAATTCGTCAATAAAACTTCACGAACGATAAATGTGTTCTTTTGATCTCCGTTTTAAAAATAAACTAACACAATTAAATAATTATTTCTAGTCTGGAGATTTCATTTCATAAGTTTGTAAACATTAGTAAAGTTATACAAACGTGTCATTTGAGAGGGACTTTTATTGATTTAAGTAAAAAAACATATATTTTTTGTTAGGTAACTTAATTTTTTAAAAGTATTTATTTTGTTTCATAGTTTTCCAATCAAAGCCACAGGCTTTTCCTTTACTTTTAGTATATATATATTTTCCCAAAGATTTTCTGAAGAAGAAAAGGAACGTGAATTGATTAAGCTTAATTAAAAGAGGGCCACCCATCTTCCAAGAACATTTTCTCTTTTGATCAACCCACAGAACTCGTTATCTTACTTCTGCTCTAAACTATCTGCTTCTCTATTCCCTACCCGGTAACTTATTCAATTATTGCACATCTATGCAGTTCTTTTTATTATAAAGTAAAACTTTTACAGAAAGGTTGTATAAAGTTCCTTATAATCCTTTCTTTAAAATTGTTCATAATCTTATCCTTCAACTTTATGATATCAACTCGAAGAAAGTTGATATTTTTTAATAGATGATACTCTACATAGCAGACTACTCTCTACTTTTAGGAAAAAACACTAAAAATAAAGTTAACTTGATATAATAAAATGCCATTAAGGATGCAATGAATAAGTTACACAGAATTTTAATATTACGTTCAGTAGGAAAACTTTAAAATCAGAAAATTAATTTTTCATTAATTTCTAGAATTTTATTTTAAACTTTCATCTATATCATTTCTAGAGTGTTTGGTAAAAAGAGTATAAGTCAAAAATTGGTCAAAATGAGATAAGTCAACAAGCAGATGTAAAAAAAAAATCTAGATTTTTTTGGTCTAGTTAGTATAAGTCAACAATAAATACTCGAAGAGATAATTATTCAGTTTGGTTTAAATAATATAATTCTGAGCCTTACATTTGTGTTTGGTAAAAACAGTATATGTTGACTTATACTATTAGAGTCACCATTACGAGAATTAGATATTGGTCATAATAGTATAAGTCGTAAGTTAGGATAGGTTGTGCTTGATAACAAATCATATGGTAATCAGCTGTTGCATTGTTTTAATCTGTTCTGTGTGTATGTAAGCGTTTAATATTGTAAACGTATTTTGAATTCACTGTTTATTAAAAATAAATTACGTAATTGTGCTTTGTAGTTCAATAAGTAAAATGTCTTTTCGGGAAATAACGCAGTTCAGTATGACATTAGCAAACCTGACAAATGAAGGTATGTATTGACATTAATTCAAAGTTAACCTATAAAACGTTATTAAACCTTGTTAGGAAATTTGGAAACCTTATAATAACGGGTTTGGTTATTATTGTCTTCTGAAATAATTTCTATGAATAACTGCATACAATATATTTTTATTATTTCTGATGGAAGATCAGGTTTTTTCATACTGCTTGCTTATTTCATAATCATAATCAAGCCCTTTATTTTCGTTTCTTATAACCTCAGTTGTTTATAAACACTCAGTTGTCTTCTTTTATTTTGTTGTTATAAAACTAATAAAGGTTCAAGAAGTTGTAAACATCCGCAATGAACTCTGAAAACAGATTACTTTGTGTTTTTGGTTAATGTATTTTACTGATTTCAGAATATTCTAATAAATTTGCTTTCCAGTCCAATAAATAATTATAAAGAAGCTTATTATTACTATCATTGTGCTATGATCTAACTAAATTATCGTCCTTTTCTGAAAAACAAATAATTTGAAGCCAACAAAATGAATATTATCTAGATAAAATAGGTAATTGTTTTCCTCCTATTTTAAGAAGGTTTAAGTTCTTGGTCCCAAATATCTGTTCATCATGTTTATTTATCTTAATTTATTTTCAGATTCTGATGAATCTATGTCTGACAGATCATCTGATCTTAATGATGAACAGATTAAGATGGCTTTATTATAGAAGAATCCATTGTCAGTACGTCAGAAATTAGGGTTAGTTTTATTGATAGTGAACTGACTGAAGTAGGAAGAATCTTTTCTGAAAGTGATGACATAGATCTTGATGTAAATTATATTCCCTCAAGCGACCAAGTTACAAACAATTCTGAAGATGAGATTCCATTACAATCAAATAAACGAACACCTAAGAAATTAAAAAGAAAATTGTTACTGATTAAAACCGCAGCTGATACTTCTGATGGTAATGAAATTATTAATAACAATCATGCGGAAGTAATTGAATTATCATTAGACTCTAAAATTTCTAAAAATCTGAGAGAAAATCAGACGGAAAAAAATTCCAATAATATTTTAAAGAAAAGAAAACGTAGTGCAAAAGGAGAAGGTGTTTTCTGCCGTAAAATTAGGTTAGAAAGAAAATATTGTCGTAACAGTGGCAAAGAATACATTACTAGTAAGGGGAAAGTAGTTGTCGGTCGAGTCTCTAAAGATATTCGTATGTGTAGATCAAAATGCAAGGAAAAATTGGAAAAGCAAGTGGGAAACAAAATGGTCAAAGAATTATTGTTTGACGAGTACTGGTCTATGGGAGAAAGGGACAGGACGTGTGGCTTACTTATGTGGTCTAATTGATACCAAATCTCCTGCAACAAGCCGAAAAAGAACTAACGACCCAGAAAAACAGCATAATAGGACTGCAACAAACTCATTTCATTTTTGTATTAATGGGGAACGTACAAAGGTGTGTAGAAAATGCTTTATGGACACTCTGGGCGAAACCAACATGTTTATTACTCAAGTTATTAAAAATAAAGTTCTTTAGTTGTCAGGGATACCTGAACGTGATAATAGAGTCCGAAGAACTCCGGCAAATAAAATTAGTGATGCTAGATTACTTGAGCCAGAACAAAGAACTGCAGCCAGAACAACTGTACAATTCTCCTTTGGCAATTTCTGAAGCAAAGAAGAAGGATATACTTCAGTTACTTGAACATATCCCTGATGTGTTTCACCAATTTTATAAAGATTTAAAATCATCAAAGGGAACACCAGACACTTATCCGGATATTGAAGGACACGAAGAAGATGATTAAACTTTTTAATTCACATAAGGTTTATCAGTTAAATTGAACTTTATATTTTATTTATTTTAAATTACAATTATCACTATCTTTTATTTTTATTATTTTACAATATTTTTAAGATTTTTATTTAAGAAAATATTACTATTAAACAATAGTTTTACCTTTAGTAAAAATGTGTATCATTCCATTATTTTATTGTTCTACAAAAATGTACCTACTTTTATTCAGTTTCAATAAATTTGTGAACTTCTAATATGATAGATTTTTTTAAATAATAGGCGATTTAATGATTTTTTTGTATTGTTTCTTTAGTTTTAAACGTTAGGCTTGGTTTAGTTTAGTTAACTAGGTCAGAAAGCTGAAAATACATTAGTTATGTTTCACGCACAAAGACATATTTTGTACTTTTGTTAGGCATCTTAAATAAAAAAAAGATTAACCAAATTTTATTAAATTTGTATGATAAAATTCATAAAATTATTCAACAGCTGAATTTAGAGCACAGGGTCAAATAGTATAAGTCATGTAAAATTTTTGATCAAAATAGTATAAGTCATGCATCTCTGTAAATATTAAAATTTTTATAACTTCAGTCACACACAACAATTCATTGTTAAATAATCATATTAATAATCATTAAGTTAAATGTAATTGATGTTTTTAAAAAATTAGAATCAATAAAATGTCTCCTGAAAATTATGAATTTTTGACTTATACTCCTTTTACCAAACACTCTAGATTTGAAAAAAGAGATTTTTGTAATAAAACGATGTAGCCTATTTAAGTCTTTCAGTTTATGAGCTATAATTTATTGTTTTCTGGACTAGCGGCTAGTCGTAGAAAAAAATATTTTTTTTTAAGAATGCGACCTTGTAGTCTATGCATTTTGAAGCAAATGTGTAAATAATTAAAGTTGTCAAATATTTAAAACCTATAACGTTTATTTCAAACATTTGTTTGTACAATGCTTACTTTAGTGGTAATTTGTGATTTTAAGTTTTCTCGTGAAAATCAGTATTGGGTCATTATTTACATTGGAAAGATATTGTCGTGTGAGTATTTCAAACCAATTTTTTTTCTATGTCCTATTGTTAACGTAGTGTTAAATTATTGTTGTTTACTTAGTCTAGTATAAATTTTTAACAATCTATTATGGATTTATCATTAAAACTCGATTTCGAAAAATCTACATGAAAACAATACATTCGTTCCTTATGTTGGCCTATTTATATACTGCAACAGAAAATAAAAATATTTGATAAGTATATCAATAAGCTGCATTTTTTACTTTTACGGCCACATGGGAACACTTAAAATCAACCTTTTGAGTTAAATTTTCTGAGCTGTTTTTTGTCTTTGCCCAGTATCTTTGCATATTTTCAGATCTTGCTTTTCTTTCCTCATCTGAATAAACCCTCTTTCCACTTGTTTCCTTTTTAAATTTAAATCTTGTAATTTTATCGTTAAGCGTTTTGATTTTTCTGTTTTATTTCTGAGATCTTAGTCTGCTATTTCTAATTCCTGCATATTATCTTCCTTTACTTATCTTATCCAACTTGGTTGGGTTGCTGGTGTGCTTTGATTTCAATTATTTGTCTTAACATTCATGTTTTCGGTGTTCTTAGTAAATGACCATAGTATGAACCTCTCTTTGTTTCTCATCACATGTTATTACGTCAATATTTTAATAAAATTTATAATTTTTATAAACAATAAGCTGTTTATATTACAAGATAATAAATACATTGTAATCATACTTAAATTCTATTAAGTTATTCATAAAACATTGATACAAGGTATAAATTTAAAGGTATAGAAATAGGTACAATAAAATTTTTAGGTGATTCCTTGTAAACTTTGCTTTTAGACTTCATAAATGAATCCATGAAAGTTAATCTGAATGCTGAACATTTAATTCTCTCTGTTAGGACCTATTTTCATTTAAGCTGAGAATTAGAATTCTCCTATGGGTTTCCCAATCCTTTTGAACAAAAGCCAGAGCTTCAAGCTGGAGGCAATAATAGGAATATTATTCTACAGTTCAAATTCAACTATTTCTTCCGCGGTTCCTCTCCTCTTCTTGTATCCCTTGCTGTTAACTCACTTACTTCCTCTCACACAAGTACTTCGGCCGTAAACGATGTGAAACAATTCTGTGTAAACACATATAAACTCCATTTTGGATTTAGTTCTTAAAGTTATAAAATTATATAATGTTCTAACTTTTTAAGCTGATTTAAGTAGCTGATGTATGCAATTTGATAATTCCATATTGCAGCCCAGAGAGATTAAAATTTTGTTAATATATTTTCGTAAAGTAGTAATCTAACTTAGTACGCCTATTTACTGTACTGAGAAAACATATTCGTAGTTCCTTTAGTATCACATAGTATTTTACAATACCGAAATTGTTAGTTGTACAATTGTATTCAAAATTTGTAATTTACACAATAATTTTGTAAATAAAAATATATTTGTTATACTATTTCAAAGATAGTACCTATCAGGAGAAGGTTTATTTTATAGTCTAGCTGCAATACCTGTTTAATAATGTACTTTATCAACTAGACAGAATAAGGAATGATGAAATAAGAAGAGTTCTGTCTGTTCCACCACTACGTGACAAGATATTACGGATTCTAAAAAACTGGTGCAGTCACTTTTGAACAGAATACCATATGGAAGGATGCCAGTTGGGGCTCAAAATTATAGACCAAATGGGATGAGATATGTAGGAAGACTGAGGAAGAGATTGGGTACCGAAACAGGTTCAGTAAAGCTAGATCTTGAAGTGAATAAAAAAAATTATATTAGTGAATATATTATGTTAATTTTGAAATAACTTTGATTATAAAATTCTGATAAAAAGCCTTTACAAATTTTATAATTAAATAGGGCTAAAAAATATGTTTTACTTCAAAATTTAGGACAATGACCTAAACAACTTTTTTATTTTTTCTCAGTTCAACCAGAAATCAACACATACTGATCATTTGGAAAAAATGCCAAAGAATACTCGAATTTAGAGCCCCGTCATATCACTCTTAAATAACTTAAACGACAAATGAAGGTATCCTACGGACTTATTTTAAAGCGGCAAGACAAAACAAAAATAAAATTCACATAGTTCTCCGATTGGTGGGTTTTTCTTCGATCATGACATAAACAAGTAAAACTCATCTGCTCATTATTCTGCTTAAGACAGGTTGTAGATTTTACTTTAAACAAAAAAATTCAAGACCTTCACATTCAAGAATAAATTTAAAGTCAATTGTCTACCGAATGTTTTTGAGATCAATTTGGATGTATGGGACTTAAAATTATGGTTTAGCTAAACCATTATTCATAATAAAACCTATAATAATAAAATGTTACAACAATCTCCCACGTTTTATCGATTAGCGTATTCCACAAGGTATATCTAAGTTATGCCTTTTACAAATTCTTCAATTTCTCCAATATTTTTTAGATACCTATTTAGTTCTAAATAAATGAATAATTCAAAATAGATGTAGAAGAATTACGAAAAGTTTGTAGAGGAAATAATAAGATCAGAGGTAAAAAAAATGAAGAGCTAGCAACGAAGATGAAAAGGAGAGTATATTGTAACATTGACAGTAATATTCTAGAAACTATTGATGAAATAGATTGTTTATTTAAGAAATTATGAATTGTATATGGTGGAGTGTGTGGCCATAACGGAAAGGTGGAGTGCTAAATCAATTGCACTCGATCTGTTAGTTCCAGGGTTACGAAAAATAGTTCTATTTCTTATCACATAGTAAGCCCATTATATGACTAGACTATATAAGAACAGAATAGTAGAGGTGTAAAAGACACTAGTCAGAGTTATCTCCTCTAAAAGTAATTAATTTCACTATACAGCCAGACCCTGCGGTGAATGAAATGAAGGTGTCATTAGCAGGGTGGAGAGTAAGTGCTTTTCGCAGGGCCTAGTATGCTGATAAGCATACTCTCAAATCAGTGAGGCAGGCAATAGTAAACCACCGTACTCCTCGTTTTTACTAAGTAAAACTGCTAGAGGTTCAAACCAGCCTTTCAGCTGTTGACCTAAACACCAAGGGTGGAGTGTGTTAAACAAGGATAGTAGATTGCGATAAATGAAATGTTTTGAATGGAAATTCTTGGAAACGATCTTTATTTTGCCAGTGTATTGATCATTTCTACATGTTTTTAATTTTCCTATTAGAGCGTAGGTAGGTATCCCATTGTGTCTTATTATGTAGAAAATCTATAAATTCTACAGAAACCCACCACATGTATTTAAAGGCGGTAGCCCTTTATACTGTAGTTAAGTTCAGTTTAACTCGGTTATGAATCTTCTTCTTATAGTGCATCTCCTATCGGAGATTTGCTATCATCACAGCAATCCGGACCTTGTCGACTGCAGCTCTGAACAGTTGAACACTGCCACAGTCAAACCAATCCCTCAGGTTCTTCAGCCAGGACACACGGCGTCTTCCGATGCTCCGCCCTCCACTAATTTTTCCCTGGACTATCAGTTGAAGAAGTTTGTATTTCTGTCCTCTCATTATATGACCCAGATATTGAAGCTTTCTTCTTTTTATGGTGTTAATGATTTCGCATTTCTTCTGCATCCGGATCAGCACTTCAGCATTACTAACTTTATCCGTCCAGGGAATACGCCACATTCTACGGTAACACCACATCTCGAATGCTTGTAGTTTGTCGATGTGGTTCTTCTTGAGGGTCCATGCTTCAACCCCATACAAGAGCGTGGAAAAAACGTAACAACGCAGCATCCTCATCTTAAGTTCCATGTTGATATCCCAACTTGCAAATAACTTCTTCATCCTTACAAATGGTGATCTGGCTATCTGGCTATCGGTTATGAATGACCGAATACTATTAGGGTGTTTCTACACACGGTAACATGTACCTACGTTAGTAAAAGGTCTTTTTACTATAATTGGTTGTAGGTAAGAGGTCATTATTAATTGAAAAATCACTGTTATTGTTGGTTAAGTTAATTTAATCTTTAAATTGGGTAATTCATTTTAGTTAAGTAATCTAATTATAGTTTGTTATTAGGTTAGGTTCAATAATTAATTGAGAAAATAAAAATTGTAATAAGGTTAAGGAAGTCTGTATGTTATTTATTATACCCAAATCCTGAACGAACCAAGGCTTAGGTTTTGCAATATTATTACATAAAGGGTAGAAGAAAAAGAAGATAAAAATAGTGAATATGGGGAAAAGGATGTAAAGAAAGAATACTACCATTTATTTTCCATTGAAGTATTTCTCAAAATACAAATATCTGTCAAAATTTTATTTAAATTCTATTAGTTAGATTTAAATATATTTTCTTTAAATCGATTTCATGGTTCATTGAATAACATTCTTAACAGATAAGCCCATACTTGAATAGAATATTAGATTTGCTGTTCTATTGGACAACATTTCCTACGTTTAGGCAGTCCTATTCAACATCGATACTTTCCACTATATAATTTGAAATTTCAGTTGCCGAATATCAATACCGGAGGATTATGATATTATCCATTTTAGTATTCGACCTGTGTATCTAGAAGCTTCTCCATCGTAGTTCCCCTTCACCAATCCCCAATGTTACAGCTACTACTACCGTTCGAAACCTTCATTTACATTTTCATTCTACTAAAAAGGGTGTAATTTGAACACAGAGTATGGTTCAAAACCAGTATAATTACAAAGGGAGCACCTTACATTAGTTTAACCAGTATTTATCGCATTGGAAGGTGCCGGGGCTCTTATTAGGCTTTAGCAATATTCCTCCTCCTTCTAATCCCTCCCCTCTAAAGGCTTTAAATCCTTTTACCCTACAACGGCTGATATATTCTCCTTGACTACGTATCTGCTTCGGTGGTTGGTCGGTCTGTACCTAACATAACCTCTTCCTCTACTCTTTGACTTTATCTAGGTTTATATTGTAAACCAAAATCCGATTGTATATTAGACATACATTGACACTGAAACAATACAATTTTATAGATACTTAATATTTTTTTTATAAACGTTCAAATATTTAAAAAAACCTTGTGGGAGACACTCTCACATAACGTTTTCTTTACAATGCAAACAATGAAAAACCAAACATTAGTAATAAAACATTAGAAATAAATTCAAAAACCATAACATTATTTTAATCATGGGTGAAAGACGAAAAATGAAAATCAACCTCAATTTGGCTAAACTTACGGAAAATCACTCTTTCACGCTAAAATAGGCTCTGTAGAGAAAAATGCTGTAAATAAAAGTTGTAAATCTTTTAATTTCCTATAAATTTTATTACACACTTTTGTCGTAAAATGCATACTAAGGCTGAAATGTTTAAAAAAGCGATTTTTACACGTTTTCGTGAGAAAAAACTGAAAAATCGCCATATACCGCTAAGCTAAGCGCTATACAAAAAAATATTATAAATAAAAGTTATAGGATATTAAAATTTAATAATAGTTAACCTGTAGAGAATTTAATTCTCTACAACTTTTATTAAATGCGTTTTTGAGCTAAAATACATATTAAAGGCACAATCTAAGAAAAACAATTTTTTACGAGTAAACAGCCTTTCCAAGAATTTCAGCAGACTTGGCACCTACCCTATCTTATAGAGCACAAAAAATGTAGTATATGGGGCGATTTTTAAAAAAATCGTCAGAGCCGTTAATGAGAAAATCGGAAAAATTGAAAAATTACACGAATAAACTACTACTTCCGGTTGACCGATTTTGATGAAAATGTTTCTGTCGGGTCCTCTAGTGGTATCTAACTTAAGTTTATAGTTAAAAGTACGTACTATGTTCCGTTCTAGAGTTATTCTATTCACACTCATACACCCACACAGACCAATCGCTAAAAACATGTTTTTTAGGAATCGGGGGTCTGAAAACGTGTAGATCTTGTGAAAACTCGATTTCAAAAAATCGACATGAAAACAATACTTTTCTTCTTATATTCATATAGGCAAGAGAAAGTAAAAATTAGTTTTGTCAGTTACCTCTTACCCATTGAATATTAATGTGGTCGATAAGATTCCTCACAAACGGTGCGATTTAAAGGTCAATTTATTGCACATGTTAAGAAATTCAAGTATAAAACAACCCTGCAAATTGTAATTGGGTCTGAGACTTGTTCTGATTTTATAATGTTCGGTATAGTATGTGTAATTAACATTTTCAGATGTTTAGTGTACATTATTTCCTTTTTTTGTCATCAGTCTCTTGACTGGTTTGATGCAGTTCTCCAAGTTGTTCTTTTTTGCGCAAGTCGTTTCATATCTACATACCTTGAGTACCCTACATCTTTTGTAATTTGCTTTGTATATTCTAACGTTTGCCTCCCCTACAATTCACTCCCTCAATATTACTCTCTATTATCAATACCTGGATGTCTTAAGATATGCCCCACTGTTCTATCCCCTGTCTGGTAAGATGCCTCTATATACTTCTTTTTTCATCCACTCGCTTAAGAACCTCTAAACTACTTATTTTTTCCACCCACCTAATCTTCCTATAACACCAAATTTCAAAAGCTTCTACCCCTTTTCCTTTCTACGGTCCCTATCACCACCGTTTCACTCCCGTATAATGCTACACTCCAAACATTGTGTTTTAAGAAATATTTCCTAATCTGCAAGTCAACGTTTGTAGTCAGTAAGCTTTTTTTCATTTCAAAGGTTTTTCTAGCTTGAGCAATAATTCTACTTTTGACATCATTTGTGCTTCTACCATCCTTTGTTATTTTACTCCCTAGATAGCAGAATTTCCCAACTTCCTGTATGTTTTCGTTGCCTACTTTTAAATTCCCGATCTCTGTTAAAGCACTCTTACTGCTGCGCAACACTTTCGTTTATATTATATCCTTAATATTTCCTAAATATTGAATTAATTCTTTAAATAGCTGAACTAATAATTATAAGTGGTATACTAATAATAAAAATAAATTGACACCTAAATTATGAAATATTGATAAATAAAACCCTTAAAAACGAATATAGATTATAACTTTCAACGATATTGAGTTTTTCAGCGCTATCTATATCATATTATATTTATTGAAATAATAAATTTAATACAAGCGGCAGTGTCATTCAAACATTTTCGTTTGTTTAGCCGGTCTCTAAATCTGATGACAGTTCTCTTTTATTAGAATTAAGTGACGTATTAAATCCTTTTATCTAATTTTTATGACCTTTCAATCATTTTACTTTAATAATTTGATTTCAAAACTAATTTGAAAGGATTAATCCCTGCGTGTTTCTGTCGTTAATAACAATCATATCCATGAAATTGATTTTACTTTTATATAAATTCTTTCTTGTTTTTGTAATTTTGTCTAATTAATTGCTATTTCATTTTCTTCGATAAGCTAATAAATGTATATTTTACACAACCAACATTATCTAGCATTAAAAAAGTAATTACAAAAAATCGGTTTTCGAAATAAATAACATTATTACATTCAGGAACGACATTTTGTATGGCGTTTTATTAAATCGTCAATTTTTATTCAAATTTGCTAGAACAAATCAAAAATAAAAGCTTTGTTTTGAAATTTATAAACTTCTTGAGCAGATTACCAACTATCAGAAACAAATGCATACAGAGTTTTATGTAAATTTCACTTATTATGATGATGCTTTAAAGCTACGTAGTACGCCGGAGTTCTACAAAGCTGTTTTGTTCGTTTCCAACATTTTTTTTTATATTTTTAATCAGCTGTTAATTTTGTTTTCGTCTTTACTCAGAAGCAACTACAACTGTAAGTAGATACAACCAGCCGTATTTATATACCAGCTATTCCACAGAATTTGAACCACAGGCCATAGCATTGATTTTCTTTAGTTTGATTTATTTCCCACGAATAAATGATTACTGTTTTTATGCAGGAATCATTAGGAAATGTTTAGACCTTCTACACATATCAATTTTGATACATTTTAAGCTGCATTTTAGCTTAAATACAGAAATAAATAAATTTGTAACCGTTTTCCATTTAAGTATTGTAAATTTTATCCACTGTTATTTTAAATTTTATAAATTTTATCCATTGTTATGTTTGGAGTAATGGTAACGTTCTGGTTAGGAGATGTAGAAATAGGTGGCTCGAATCCAACAACGGTATAAAATATTTATTGTTCAAAAAATATTGGAAATGTTAAAAAGATTATTTATTTTTTAATTTTGTCAGTTTGTTGTATCATCAACAATCTAGATCGTTGCAATAATCAACAATCAGCTGTCTCTGAAATTAAATGTTACTGAAGGAAATATTTAAGTATTTAAAACAATACTGAATTTGCTTAAAAAATACACATTTTTAAGTCAAAAATTTTAGATGATAAAAAATATTCAAAATTAAAAAAATAAATAATTTAAAAAAAAAATATTTCCAATATTTTTGAACAATAAAAATTTTTCCGCTGATGGATTCGAGCCATCTATCTCTATATCTCCGGACCAGAATGTTATCATTACTCCTAACATGACAATGCAGCAAGTTGATAAAATTTACATTACTTAAATAGAAAACGGTTACAAATTTATATATTTCTATATTTAAGCTAAAATACGGCTTAAAATATATCAAAATTGATATTTTTTTAAAGGTCTAGACATTTTCAAATGATTCCCCACTATAACAAGTCTTTATTCGTGGGAAGAAAAAATTAACAAACTAATATTAAAATCAATGCTATTCCCCTATGTCACGAAACGAATTAGCCATAAATCTTCTAACCGATGCAGAAGAAGTTAGGCTCCAGAAACGTTACCATGTTTTGGACTTGTCTGAAAGAGTTTAAATGTACATAAAATTGTTGTGAAAAGTATTCCATATTGTAACATTTAAATATCTTTGTACATAATAATTTTCTCTTTTACATGAATCATTGATATAATGAGAGGTATTCAGGGTAATGAGGCCTTAACTTGTGATTTGTAATTCAAAAGATTTGCTTATAGTGCTATGAAAGAAACAGACGTATGATAATTTTAATGAAATAGTTATTGTTTTATTTAAATTTCGAAGTTTTTCATAGCCTAGGTTAATTTGTTTTTATATGTATAAAGTTTTTGGGTTTTTTTTACATTCTATTTTCAATGAATTTGTTTTTTCTTCATAAACTTTTAAACTTTAGAGTTCTTTTCACTGTTGATTTTATACATGTTGTAAAATATTCCTTATATAAGTACATTTTTTGTAACTCAGAAATAAATGTGAGGACCTTCCATCTTGGTTGATTTTCAGCCTCACACTCCCATTAAATTTCACAAATCTTACTTCTTCTACTTGGTTTCCTAGCAACGAAACTTTGTGTAGACAAATTAAATAATTTTTAAATATTTATTTTAAACCAGCTGGGTTTATTTATACTCACTACTAGACCAAATATAAACAGATCTATCTGTGACTCATTTTTGAATCGTTACAATAGTTTATTTTTACAAAAATGATTGCAAATAATGATATTAAAAAAAATTCCCAATGGTTTAAATTCCGTGGGACACCAGGTAGATGTATGACGTAATATTGTATGACGTAATATTGTATAGTCTTAATTGAGGGAATGTTCCAGTGGTGAGCAAAAGCTGGTTTTTTACCTATTGTCATAGATAATAAAAGAAAGGATGTAGGCTGTCTAGAAGCTCCAAATTGAAAAGAAGTGCACAAGAAGTCCTTCGAGGAATCAAATTCATACAAATTCAATTGCCTAAACAACACTAATAAAAATATGTACCACATTTAGAGGTTAAAGCACCAAAAGCCAGTATTGAATTATTCAACAAAATAATGTACTAGTACACTTCAAGTGCAGAATAACTGGTTCTTTCAGAAATACCTCGTTTTTTCTATGTCCAATGCAATTTTCATTTTTAACCAATATTCATTATTTAGACTAAGTATAGGTCAGGAATCTTACGTGCTGAATATATCCATGGATCGCTAATAAGGCCATTCTCTAATAAGAATTACAGTAAACCCTCGATTATCTACGAGCGGTTTATCCGCTTTTCGGATTATCCGCGGCGCTTACAGTAAAACGTTTTATGTATAAAAAAAAGAAAAATACACAAAAATAAGTTTTGAAACTTAAAATTATTTCGTAAATACGGAAATAGGTTTTCTAATTACTTTAATGTAATAAAAGTAATAATAAATAATAAAATACATAATAAACTATTACAATGTACAGTACAACACGTGCAGTATAGTATTTAACATAAAACAATTGACGTATTAAAGAAATATTTAACATAAAGCAAATTTAACATAAAGTAAAAGCAATTGACCGATTTTTTTGTAAAAAATTAAACATAACTTCCTGTTAAACAATAATGTGCAAAACGAATATTTAGGTTTTTATCATATTCGTTCTTCTATAATACAATAAATTGATTTAAAACACTTGTTTGTGGTTTTTTCGTACCTTCAGCCATTTTAACCACTATCGGCAGTTTTGTGGCTTATCCGCGAAATTCGATTATCCGCGGTATCCACGTGAGTCAATCCCGCAGATAATCGGGAGTTTACTGTATCAAGCATTATGATATGATCTGCCCAATTCTAATTAATTGGTTCTTGGCTGCTTTTAAAGGTACGCATTTAAGTGATTTTAAAGAAAAATGAAACAATACCACGTTAAAAAATTTAAAAATGTTTATTTGTGGGTAGAAAGAAAATTATTAAGGTTTATAAATAATGCTTATTTTCCAAGGCTACAGATAATGTATTTAATTTAGTTCTATAAAAATGAAACTAGTGTAACCAACATAACTCAGGTGATTCAGAGAAACGAAATTAAAAAATTTAATATTCTTATGAAAAAATGTTTTTAAATAAATTTATTTATGTTATTTAATAGACAAAACATTTATTTTAAGAATACATACACTAAATTTATTCCTGCAGTCTTTTAGTTACATTGTGCACACGGTTTGACGTAACATTTCAACAGGAATTTCGGCAATTGCTTCATGGATCTTAGACTTTAATTCTTTCGTTGTAGCATGTATACCAAGATACAATTTTCTTTTAGAATGATCTCACAAGAAGAAATCGCACGCTTACAAATCAGGGGATGTAGGAGGCGCCGGAATGTCAACATTTTTTTTGAAATTACACGTTCGACAAACAATAACTGGGGAACAACACCCATCAATATTCGTGCTCTGTGTGACGTTTTGTTGAAACGTGTGATTTTGTTGAAACCAGGAAATGACATTAATTTGTGGAAATGTCTGTAGCTCTTGCGCAACAAATCCAGCTCGTGACTTACCGATCCGAATGTGTAATTAAGCTTCATTTTTAGAAACTTGTAACTAAAACTAAAGATTCATCGTCTCCTTCTTCTTACTATCAAGGATTAGGCATAAACCTGTTGTGAACTCACAAACCATCCTGTACTTCTACACAAACACGAGACATTCCAACCCGTACATCTCGACTACTGCCATCTTCTTCGTGGGCTTCCCACCTCCCTTCCTCCAATTGGAACATATTCCGTCACTTTTGAAGGTTTTCTCTCCTCTGGCATCTGTTTCAAAAGTTACCTCCATTATTTCCGGTACTCCTCCACTTTTTCATTCAAGCTAAATACACCCAACTCATACCTAATTTCCTCGCTATGTGTTAGATCCAGCCTCGAGCAGCCCTTCACATTTCTTAAAAACCTCATTTCAGTTAAATATTCATATTCTCTGGAGAAAGTAAAAATCACTTAATACTCCTGAAAGTCTATACTGTACAATGTTTTATCAAACTTTTGGTCAACCGATTTTTATGAAAATGTTCATGTCGGGTTCTGTTGTGGTACTTAACTTAAGTTCAAAGTTTCAACTTTATATGATATTCCGTTCTAAAAGATATTTTATTCACACACACACACGTGGCGCGCGCGCGCACGCACGCAAGCACACACACCAATTGCTCGAAAAAGTTGTTTTTGGGTTTAAGGAACATGAAAACTTTATTTCAAAATATCTAGATGAAAACAATTCTTTCCTTCCTTATAAATTAAGTAAAAATTAAAACTGAAAGCCATTTTTTGCTTTGCTGTAATCGTCTTTCTTCTTATCGTCCTTTTTGTGTTCTTTTTGCTTGAATAAATTAGCCTCGTATTTAAATTTTGGGTAGAAGTGACTAACTTTACCAGATAATTAAAATAAAAATATTACAAAAGTAGATTTTAATGAATATCTTTTAATAAACAAAAATTATTTACAGTAGGCATATTAATTAGGTTATTTAACTTCATTTAAAGTGGATTGCAATCTGGAATACTCGCAAAAGAACTTATTTCTTATATTTAATTACTGTGTCTTGGTTTTGACGGTATCGTCAATGATGCCTAGAGTTGGGAATGAATTCCATTTTTCTGCCTCAGGAGGTTTAATATTCGTGTAGCAGACCGAAAAAAATTGATCTTGAATGTACAATGGAAGTAACCTAAAAACAGACACATTAATATTACATCATTAATATTACATGTGGTCGATGTGGAAGAGTAGACCACCAACCTTCATGACAGTTCGAAAAAAGAAAGGCCGTATTCGCCAAAGCCAAAATGGGCAACAGGACCGGAAATTGGAATCAAATCGGAAAATGCACAATATGGATGGAACGGACCACGAAAAATCAATTAACAAAAAGAGAAATATTAAGGGAACAAAACTTAACATACTGACACATAATGTAAGAACACTAGGAACAGACGATAGAATAGAGGAATTGGAATACGAATTGGGAGGAATTGAATGGAGTATTCTGGGCTTAAGAGAAGTGAAAAGACTGGGAGAAGAGGTAGTTACTCTCAAATCAGGAAATGTTTTATTCTGGAGAGGAAGGGATGACACCAGACAAGCTGGTGTAGGATTTATGGTGCACAAGAGTCTAGCCAATAAAGTGACTAAATACATTGGAGTTACAGAAAGAATTGCTTACATCATACTGGAAATCAATAAAACGTATTCAATAATGATTGTACAGGTATATGCACCCACTTGCGACCACGATGATGACGAAGTGGGAGATTTCTATGAGGGCGTCTCTCAAGCGCTGGCACAGGAGAAAGCAAATGTAAAAATAGTCATGGGCGATTCCAATGCTCGGTTGGGTAAACAAAACAGAAATGACCGAGATGAACTGATTGGAAAATTTGGGCTGGGTGAAAGGAATCCAAGAGGAGACATGTTGATAAATTTCATGACACAGAACAAACTATATGCTATGAACTCCTTTTTCAAGAAGAAGGATGGCCGAAGATGGACATGGGTGAGCCCAAATGGAAATACAAAGAATGAAATAGACTATATCTTGACTAATAACAGGAATATATTTGAAGATGTCTCTGTACTGAGCCAAGCAGGAATAATATCAGACCATAGAATGATCAGGGGAAAAATTGTAATAAACGAGCGAGAGGAGAGAAGGAAAATAATAAAGTCAAAAAGGATGAGAGTGGACGCAAACCTCCTACAACAGAACAGCACATTTTATAAAGAGGAAATTGAACGAGAGGTCAAAGCAAGAGTCGGAAACAGTATAGTTGAAAGAAGTGTGGAAGAGCGGGAGGCAGTGATTAGAGAAGCGATGATGAAGGCTTCAAAGTTGATTGAAAGACCAAAGAAAAAATGGACTGATAAGCTGTCTTCAAATACCAAAGATTTAATTCAAAAAAGAAAAACACTGATTGCAGAGGGTAAAAGAAACACAATAGAATTAACAGAACATTAAACAGAAGTTTTAGAATTAACAAAACAATAAAAAAAAAGATAAAAGAGGACATGAAGAGGAGGGAAGATGAGATTGTTCTAAATATTATAGAAAACAATAAAGGCATGAAGGTTTTGAGGAGAAAATTAAGTATTGGACAAAAGTGCATTAGAGTCTTGCTAGGCGAAAATGGAAAAGAAATTCAGGATACTAATAGCATCTTAAACAGAGCAAGGCAGTTCTATATGAACTTGTACAAATCCAACTTGAGAGACCCAGTACCAAACGGAGAGATGAACAGAAACACTGGAGAACAAGAGAAAATACCTGACATAGAGATATTCGAGATAGAAAAAGCATTGAAAGATATGAAACGTGGCTAGGCACCCGGAGAGGACGGCATACAGATTGAAATGATTGAAAAAGGCGGTAAAATAATCCTCAATGAGCTGAAGGAATTATTCAATCTATGCCTTAGAAGTAAGTCCATCCCAGAGAAATGGAATAATGCCATAATTATTTTAAGATATAAAAAAGGAGATAGGAGAAAGATTAAAAACTACAGACCAATAAGTCTACTATCCCAAGTCTACAAACTATTTACAAAAATTATAACAAATAGATTGCAAAATGAATTTGACTCTATCCAACCATATGAACAAGCAGAATTCAGGAAGAACTTCAGTACAATGGATCACATCCATGCCCTTAGCGTTCTGATTTCCAAGTGTAGAGAATACGACATACCTCTACATCTAGCATTTATCGACTATGAGAAAGCCTTCGACGCAATCGAATTCTGGGCCGTTGAAAAAGCACTCAAATTCTATGGAATTAATGAGACATATATAAGCATTCTCAGAGAAATATATAGTAAGGCAACATCTTGTATTACAATATCAGACACCAGCAAAATTTTTAAGATTGAGAAAGGAGTAAGACAAGATGATACAATATCACCAAAGCTTTTTACAACTGGTTTGGAATATGTAATGGGAAATCTGAATTGGAGAGAGAATGGCATAAGGGTGAATGGGAAATGGCTGAATCACTTGAGATTTGCGGATGATATTGTGTTGATTGCTGGCAGTGGGTTGGAACTGATGGAGATGATTGAGGACCTGCATAGGGCATCAAAGGAAATAGGGCTCCGAATGAACCTTCAGAAAACTAAGATAATGGGCGGAGAAGATGACCAGGATGAAGTTACATGTGATAGGGAAACTATTAATAAAGTCCAAGATTATGTTTATTTGGGACAAAATACACGCCTTGAACGGGGAGGTGTTAAAGAAGAGGCAAAGCGAAGAGTGAAATTGGGATGGGCAGCTTTTGCAAAATTGAGAGGAGTACTGAATAGTAAAATAAGCAGAGAAAACAAAACTAGGATCTTCAGTCAGTGTATCACTCCAGTAATGATATATGGTTCAGAGACGTGGCCGCTAACAAAAGAGATTGTATACCAAATGCAAAAAACGCAGAGAGCTATGGAAAGATCTATTTTGGGTGTCAGGCTGAGAGATAGAAAGAGGAATGAATGGATAAGATCCCAGACTGGCCTGGAGGATGTTGGCAGGGCGATGGCTAGAGGCAAATGGAGATGGGCGGGACGCGTGGCGAGAATGGAACCAGAGAGATGGGCAAGGAGGATCCTTGATTGGCGACCATATGATGGAAGAAGATCAAGGGGAAGGCCGGAGAGAAGATGGGAGGACGACATAAAGAGAATCGCTGGAGAGAGCTGGAGGAGGACGGCGCAGGACAGAGAAGACTGGAGGAGTCATGAAGAGGCCTACATAGCTAATATTTTAGCTTTTTAAAAAGGGCTAAGAAAAAAAAATATTACATCAAAAAACTGCAATATTTTTTTTATATTCACACTCATAATTTCCAAGTTACAAATTTTACATTGGTTTTCGAAACAATAAAATAAGTTAATTACTTATCCACACACAATACATATTCTAATTAAACTAATTTTATAACACAATATTATTATAAAACTTACAGCAACATTATTATAACGCTAACTGGGAAAAAATGCGATTAGTTACTTCATTGAAAATCGTGTTGAGGCACCATAATTATTTAATATTTATAATTTGAAATAATAATGACTTCATAAGGTTAATACAGCACAGGATGATGAAGTGTTGAGAATGACACGTATTTATCAATCAAAAGAATGAAGATAAGTGCCGAAACTATTCGGAATATAAATTCTATCACATAAATGTTGAATTACTCTACTGAACTTCATAAACGAGTAATATACATATTTTTTTAAGATTAAGTTTTCTTGTCAAGTTCTTGTCAAGTTCATCCACTGGGCCGATTCTAATTAATGTGTGTTTTTTTAATGAACCTTTTCTTATGCAGATATTCTATTATCCATCGATTTTTCCCCAGATATCCCATTAAAGTATAAAATACAAAATTAAAGTTTTGCTTTTATAATAACCCGGTTCTTAAAAGATTTATCGCACCAAAACCATGCCTAATCAATCTGTGGCCTCCATCAAGACTAAATGGCGTAATTTTATGAAGGTTTTTCTTACTTTCAGATGAAATTATCTGTTTTGAAAAATCTGAGAGTCGTAAGCTGTTCATTGACGCATTCGGATTTGGAATTTTTATACATTAATTGAGCTTAGAAAACGAAAATATCCTTCATGAGCTCGTGTTTCGAGTTCTCGTAAAAAATGCGATAGGAATATTTCATATAGCTTTATTTATATTGTATTATTTTAGTTATTAATCCAATAATTTATACAGTATACCTTTGATGGTAACTGAAATATATATTTAAAAAAATACATTAGTATAATTATTTTATAAAACAAATATAATTAATAATATAGATTATTTTCTAAACAGGTTCAAAGGCCAAATGTATAAAAAAATAACTAGCTGATATTTTAGGCAAAGTTGTAGTACTCGTATAAATATGAAAAAAATGAGTATGGTAACTATTAGCTATTATAGAAAATTACTGTAATTTAGGCAATTTTACAGGTAGCTGACCTAATATACTGGTTTACGATTTGTAATTTGTGCTCGTTTATTAAATAATAAAATTTAAACTCTTTGGTGTTTAGTTTTTGGTAAAAATGCATGAAGTATTTTTGTTTTATTTCTATTTAGGAAATTCACAATCTGTTGGAAACAATCAGTCAATGTGATAAAACAAAATTTGGAAAAGATTAACATGGTAAATAAACGTGAGTGCAGACACAGTCCAGTGACAGAACTCCGACATGAATAGATAAGTTTAGCATTAAGTGCAACATTTAAAACACTGTAATGGATAGTCAATTACAGTACTACGTTAATAGATGAGGTCCCGGCTCCATCGACGTTTTAGGCATCTTATTGGATTGTTTGGTAGATTCTGCGTAGCCAGATTTGAGATTAATGGATTATGGTGGTTCACGAGTTTCTTCCTAAATTTTGTATATAGTTTTAAGAAAACGTCATTTATGGGAGGTACGTTTAGGTTTGAGTGTAGCGTAGGCCTATTATTGCCTACATAATAGGGGGCGTTAACTCTCCTCTATATAAGCTTTGATTGGAAATGTTGAATTTTTGCTAATACCAATGGTTTTGCACAGCAGTAAAGCTGACTGGTAGGCCTATAGTCCATATTGGTCGAAGGTAGGAGTTGTAGATGGTTAATTTATGTAGTTAGTAACTTGGATTTGCGTGAAAGAAATCTGTACAACTGTTTGAAGTAATTGAATTTATTTAAATAAATCATACAACAAAATATTAATATTATGACAATATCTAAAGGAAATGTGGGTTCGAGAATTTTCGAGGAAGACCGCGAGATTAAAAACGTTAACTTAAATAATAAGAGTAATAAATAGTGTTTTCCGAGAAATTGTTAGAAATATTACGTGTAATAATAAATGGACTTCTATAATAAAGGTAGATATTGTTATAGTACAGGTATTGTGAGAGCTGGGTACCTATTTAGATAATTGGCTTTTCTTAATTGGCCCTTTACAGTTGTTAAGATTTATCCAGAAACCGTCTGAAGGATTTTGTATTTTATTATTACATCGAAAATCTTCGTCTTTTCTCGAACTCTCCATTAGCCCACCTATAAAAAATAATCAGCCAGTTTGTTTACGGTCGGGTCAGTCTCGATTTTTCTGTGTTTGAGTTAGTGAATCGCGTAGTGCTTAACGGTTACGTTTGAAAGATCAACGTTACCGTTTATTGTTTAACTTAAACTTTATTTCTGTATCTTTTAAAGTAGAATTTATATAAAATCGGTTAAGTTATTTATTTTATTAGTCGATTACAATTTACCATTTTTTAAGTAATTTAATTGTACTTAACTTGTAGATTGTAGCCATTTATTGAATTGTAATTCTTAGTCGTAATAAATACTTTTAATTTTAAACTTTAGTATGTTAATTATTTAATTTACCCAGATCCCGAAACGGACCTTACAAATAAGTGTCGCAATATTGTTGTTGTTTATGTCATCAGCCAAAAGGCTGGTTTTAACCTCTAGAAGCTTTACTTAGTAAAACGAGGAGTGAAGTGGTTTAAAATGATATTATAGACTATAAATCGAATTGATTCGATTTGTCAGTGACTAACTTTTTAAAACGTACGATCAAATTATGACTAAATTCGAAAATTTTCATTTTCTGAGCAGTTATTGGGTAAAAAATGGAGCAGCTTAACTGACAACACAAAAATATTTTCATCCAAACGACATTATAGTTATTTTTGAAGTACCTATTTCTAAATAAAAGTCGTGTTAACATTAATTTTCCAAATTTGAATTTTTTTGACGCCCCTAGTTGATAGGTTTGGTATTGTAAATTTACTAAAAAAACAAGGACTTCTTTATTAAGAAAATCTATTTTTTTAAACAGCAAAATCTACAATATATTCTTTTGTAGAATAATAATATAATTTATTACCATAATTCGTGATTAATAATAATACTCGCCACTCCAGCGGCGCTTCACGCCGCTTACGTGGGGCTCAGAGGGGTAGGTGGATCAGAATTTATAAGTGGATCAGAACCATTTGCGACAAGGTGAAGTTCGGCCGCCAAAGGGGTTGAGTAGAACACAATATTTTGAAATTTGAATATATGAAAGTGTAAAGATGAAGCTTAAATTTCAAAATTTAAAATTTGAAGGTTTTGAAATTTTAGGTTAATATATAGAGTTTCATAATTTCAAGTTTGAATGTTGAGGTTTCAATGTATGATACTTTGAGTTTCTCGTTTTCTAATCAAAAGATACTCTGTAATAAATATTATTAGTTACGTACATAAAGTATAAGTTTATTATTGTAGGAAAAAGTCTGTTTAATTTCCTAATTTTGACTTTCTTTATTGTACCACCGTTGCCAATCAGAAAAATGTCCAAGTATTTTCAATTGATTCAAGCCATTTTTTGAATGTTACAATAAAATTGTAAATTTCCTCCTTAGCCGTTGACTAATGATTTAGTAAAATAGTTGTTTGTAATAAACCAGGGTTAAGCTACTACAAGCTCAGAAAATCTATGAGTGAAAACACTAAATAATTTGGATACTCGAGTTCATAGATACGGCCCATAACTGGAACTGTAAATCTGGACTAGTTTGAAAACGATTTTATAAAACAGAATGTTGTTTAGGTCATCAGCCGAAAGGTTGGTAGAGGTTTTGAACCTGTAGAGGTTTTACTAAGTATAACGAGGAGTGAGGTGGTTTACCATTGCCTTCCTCACTGAGCGGTAAAGTACGCTTATCAGCATACCAAGCCCTCTGAAAAGCACATATTTTTCACTCTGCAAATGATACCTTCACTTCATTCACCACAGGGTCTGGCTGTATAATGAAATTCATTATTTTCAGAGAAGAAAACTCTTAATTAGTGTCTTTTATACCTCTACCTCTCCTGTTTTTAAGTGATTCAGTCATTTAATGTGATAAGAAGCAGAACTATTTATTTTAGCCCTGCAACAAACAGATTGAAAGTAAATAGTTTGACTCTCCACCTGTCTGTAATGGGCAGAAAAACAGAATACAAAACTTATATTTCAAGCGATAATTTTGATTTCAGTACGATTAGTCAAAAAAATTTATGAAAGCAGAGATACTTACCTATTTAACAAAAACATTTAGAAATCACTGTACTTACTTTAGAAAATTTATGGCATAATAAGCCACACTTGGTATTGTGACTGTAAAGTACTCGTATTTAATTCCTTTCATAATTTCTTCTACGACTTCCTCAATTGTTAATGGTGGAATTCTAAAACAAAATAAAATAGAAAAATTTTTTTAATACAAATATTGTTTTAAATAACCTAAAATTGTTCTCTTCTTCTTCTTCTTCCAAAAAAGAATTAGGCCACAGCCTGTTCCAAACTCACACACGATACCATCTATCTCCATCGTTTCTAGGTTTACCGTTATCCCTTTTACATTTTGGAGAAAACCAGGGCGCCTATTAGGTATCCTGTGATCTGACATCCTTTCCATGTGGTGTCTCCAACTATGGCTATAATCCTTTATCTGCTGTAAACACTCGATTCTGATCATTTATTTCCTCATTCTGGAATGGACAGTTATGTGTGTGCGTTCACACCATAATTTTTTTAAATTTAGAACATCAATAGGCCTAAACTATAAGTTTTTTGTTCAATTTTCTTGTTCTTTCAGTTTTGTAAATAAAAAATTTCAGTTTTTCTCAAATCAAATAGGTTTCATGAAATAGTCTGTTGTTCAGGCCATCAGCCGAAAGGCTGGTTTGAACCTCTAATGGCTTTACTAAATGTAACGAGGGGTGAGGTGGTTTACCAACAATAATTTCCTTCCTCACTAAGTGGAAAAGTAGGCTTATCAGCATGCCAGGCCCTCTGAAAAGCATTTACTTTTCATCCTGCAAAAGACACCTTCACTTCATACACCACAAGGTCTGTCTGTATATTGATAAAATTCATCACTACCAAAGTAAATAACTCTGACTAATGTATTTTACGCCTCTACCTCTTCTGTCTTTAAATGTTTCAGTAATATAATTGGCTGAACATGTGAAGAAACAGAACTTTTTTTGTTGGAATTAACAGATCGAGTGCAAATAATTTAACTCTCCACCTGCCAGTTATGGGAAACACAGTCTATAATAGTTTTGAATATAAATAAAATACAATACCTGAGATCCCAGAAGTCTAAGTAATCATTACTTGTGTTGATGAAGTATGGGTGAACGCAAGTAAGATGAATGTTATCATCACCTTCTCTCTTTAACTCTGCCCTGATACTTTCCATCAGCCCTTCAAATTAGTTAACATTACATTAATAAACAAAGTCAAAAATACATTTTTATTTGAAAAAGTGTACATTGTCAACACTTTATGCTCCTAAGTCCAACATTAATGTTATTCAGGTCACCGTTTGCACAGTTTTATCTTGTTACCTGTTTTAAATGTTTTAATTTATAACATGTCCTCGAATTTATCTACGCAGAGTTCATGATGTACCCATTACAGTTATCATTGCTGATTATAACATTGGTTTCATCAACAACATTAAAAGTTAATTGCTAAGAAAACAAGCCTTGTAACTTTTCTACTGTATACTAGTAATCAATTAGGTGTATCTGTATCTAAATTACATTTTTTAAGAAACGAACATTGGCCATTAACTTTATTTTTTTTAAATTTAGCATAACCACTTAAAAAATATATTTCTGTTATTTGAAGAAACTATTAAAGCTTCTTTATAAACGACTAAGACACACTAAACCCGTAAAAATAAATGTTATACTTGCAATAAATAACAGGTTTTCCGTTTAGAAGACTTAAACGCTGATGGACAACAAGGCTTTCCTGAAAAACTGTTGTGGATTCTACCGTGAAGTTTAAATCATTTTGATACAAGCGGACGGTTTTTTCTTTCTTCTATTTTTGTTAATTAATTTCAAAAATAATATAAAAAATTTAAATAAACATATTTTTTAAATATTTAATAACTTTATTTGCAACTATGTACTAAAATACGAGTAAATTTAAAGAAAGTAATGAAAGGATGAAAAGAAAAAGAAATGAAAAAAAGAACAGTGATGCTCATTTGATTATGTTCTATGAGATTAATGTGCATATTGCATGAATGAGACATATCAATGTTAGGAGAAATGAAGAAAGAAAAAGAAAATTATAAAAAAAATCACGTTATTGAAGATCTCGGGCTCATTGACGTTTCAACCGGCGTTGCGGATTCCCTGGTAGTGATGCATCCAATAGTTTGGTGGTCAATTCGTTGGGGTGGTCATGCAATTTTATGTGAAAAACGCTGTAGCTGGACTTTACTTATAAACGGAATTTTAAGGTCATCATGTAGAATTTTTTGTTGAAATTAAAAGGTGCGCAGGTACTTACAGGTTGAAATTTTGATTGAAATGCTTGTAATTTTTGTCGGTTACTTGGTTTAGCTGAGCCATAAATTTGTAGTCCATATTGGTTTAAAATAAACTTTGTAGGCTGTAGTAATAGTTTAGATATTAGAGTCAGTGTAGAGCGGTGTTCAAATAGTCGGGATACTTCTTTTAGTTTGGAGTTCAAAGGCAGTCTTTTAATTTTTATATGAATCGCCCAGGTGAGTCAATAAACAGATTTAAAGTAAATATACGTAGATTTTTTAAGGTTCAGTACGGTATTGCTTACTCTGAGTTGCACAAAATTAACATCAGAGTGCACCAAGGGGCAATGCTCTCTCCATTTATGTATCTCCTGGTCCTGTTGGTCTTCTTGATTTAAGACCTCTTGGTCTGAATAACGGATAACAAACGCATTCTATATGGAAAGTGTAACACTGGTTATATCTTCTCTTGAAATTAAAATTCCTCTCCGCTCGTTGAATTAAAATATCGTATACGGAAACTCTGCGGCTCGTTGTACAGTACCGTAATACAAATTAAAGACAAAGATATATATTTACTAGAACTAATTATTATATTAAGAAATAAATACAATAGAAGTAAATGGTAAATGCTTAACCATTTACTTAGCATGCCAGCACATAGACTCCCTCTACCAGCATGGAAATATAAACCCAGAGGAAAGCGAGGCTTGGTAAGACCTAAAAAGATATAGATGCAGGAATAGGTCATTGAACCTAATCCTGACAGATAATTAAGATGAAATACAATAGAATTAGCCCGTTTATTCGTAGGATACGAATATTCCTGAGAAAGAAAATAGACATAATGTAGCGTAAACATAACCTATATTCAATATTTACTGGCTACGGTCAAACTAAACAGGTTAGCCACTACATCAGATTCTGGACAAAAAAGATGAGTCTTTAGATTAAGTGGACACGGTGAGAACTAATGTACGATTAACAGGTGTACCACTACCTAATTTTTAATACAAAAAGATGAACTAGGTAGATACTGGCTATTTATCATTGTAAAAACCTTTAAATAGAGTAATTAGCTATGTAAAGGATAGGAAGTGGCAAAATAAACATTTTTAATTATTATATCTAAATATCTCAGTTAATTTCAGTTGTATTATGTTTTATTTAACCCGTAAACGACAAGATTTTAAGTGTGTACTACGTTATTGAAGTGAACAACTAATTAATAATTATTAAAAGAAGGATTAAAAATCGAAATTAAAATAAAATGTTAAACTAAAAATATCAATAACCAAGTTAATAAACAATGTATCTTTCTATACAGTGATCCGAATTTTTTTAACATTTTTTTATTAATGAATCAAATTTATTTATGAATATAGTGGATTGAAACATGGACTCTTGGAGCTGTGTTATGACGCCAGCCGTTAAGTGAACATCTTATTAGAACGCTCTAACAAATATTTAAAGTTTGATAGTAATAATTAATAAATAGATTCAATATTATACATAATTGAAAACATCAAGATTTAAGCTATTATAATTTACGAAAATCTAACCGGCAATCCGGATATTAAATTAACAGTCATTTTACTTAACATCAAAATTCAAGATTTATCGCCAAACGTCGACCGACATCAACGTAAAGTTTCAAACCAACACAACAAGAAAAACAAACCGGTAATCATTAACTAATTTATATTAAATACAACTCAGATATTTTTAAAAGTTTTTTTTCAATTTATTCGTTTCAAAATTCTTTTTCAAAATTATTTAAATTAAATCTCCATTTAGTAAATTCAAAAGCCAGTAAGGGGATTTTAGTAGCATAAGTAGACTATAGATTGTCATTTGTTTAGTTTAGATTGTCAATTGCTTTTTTTTATTTTATAAATTATTTTAAACAATAAACAATTATTTTTCAAAAGCCTTGAGGTTAAATTAAATTAAGTCATCATTTTGGTTTTGTTGTAAATTGTTGATAATATTTAATTTTTTATTTATTTAAATTAAACGTCTTAAAATAACAATTTGTGATTATTTAGTTATGTATTTCATTTCTAAAATAACCCATTCTAAGTGTTTCTACAAAACCATTGTAGATCTGCCTGTTTCAAACAATATAATGAGGCTACACTTATTTCATCCAGGGCAACAAAAACATAACTAAACAATTCTTTTTCATATTGATGCTGAACAATTCTATTTGATTTCATTTGTGTTACATGCATAAAATAAATTTTAGTAACTAGGAGAATGAATTAAATATTACAAAAATGATAAAAGCTTACCTCTGATGCCCCATTTACAGGCACTATAAACTGTTGCGTATGCTGTTCCCATGAAAGATGCTACAGAAGCTATAGCTATTATATGGCCTTCTTTTCTTTCTCTCATATCTGGGAGAAAAGTCCTTATCATCTGAAATAAAGTACATCGTTAACTATGTATATTGGTTTATTACAAGTAACTATTACAAGCAAATTGTTACCTTCGCATTGAGGTGTTTGACAAAATCCGAAATACAATTTTATCAAGTGCTAAACAAAATTATGTTGCAGGTCAAAGCATCACAATATTTAACAATTTTACAACTATTACATTCTATCTAATTTAGAAAATATAATTATTATTCACTTACACTTTCTCAGTGAATTTTATCTTTGCTTAAAAAAATACCTTAGTTTTCCATCCATAATATTAAAGCCGTAGGAATTTTTAAAATGTTATAATAAAATAATCAAAGAGCATAACTTTTATATTGAAATATCCGCAGAATTATCATGGGTTGATGGTAATTACTTTTTTAAATGAGTCATTGAACTAGCTTTTAAGACAATTTTGAAGAATAAGATACAAATTCGAAAACCGACTAATCATGTTCTGAAAACTAGGGACTGACTGACAAACATTGTTTTTATAGTTACATATGAACTAGTTTGCCATCGATGATTTCTTTTTATGTTTTAAAAAGATTTAAAATAGCATCAACAGCTTGGCTAATAGCAACTACGGTGGGTTATAACTTGTGAAAATTTCCAGACCCTAGCCGGGAATTCAACCCGGGACCTCTACGTTGTAGGCAAGCGCGCTACTACTACGCTACAGAGGTGGCCTCATTGTTACAAATTCCCTTGTTGTAAATAATTTTTAAAGGTTTCATTTAGTTTATCGCACAATACCATTTTTTTTTTTTAATTTACAGTAGTACTTCTTGTTATATGTTTTCTATATTATTTTTCTTATGTGGATTTATGACCAGATTATTCATAATTTTTTCTCTTATAGTAATTTTCTTTTTGCTCAACTCTTGAATTATCCACTGGGATGTATTCTTCAAAGAAATATACTGTTTTTTTACATCATTTATTAATTCAAAAAAAATAGTTAAACTTTTCGATGGTTATAACATCTTGTTGTTTTTTAGGTCATCAGCTGAAAGACTGTTTTGAACCTTTAGAGGTTTTACTAACTAAAACGAGGAGTGAGGTTGTTTACCATGCCTTCCTCTCTGAGGTAAAAAATATGCTTATCATCATTTCAGGCCCTCTGAAAAGCATATATTTTCCGCCCTGCAAACGATACCTTCATTTTATTCACCACAAGGTCGGGCTGTATAATGATGAAATTTATTACTCTTAGAGGAGATAACTCTGATTAATGTTTTTACACCTCTACCTCTTTTGTTCTTTAATGATTCAGTCATTTCACATGGCTGACCATGTGATAAGAAACAGAAATATTCTTTTGCCCAGGAACTAACAGATTGAATGCAAATATTTGAGCACTCTCCCTGTCTGTCATGAGCAGAATATGATTTCTAAATAAAGAATTTAAAAAAAATCTTATTTGGAGGTAGTTATAAGCACTTTTTCATGATTGCTTGGTATGCGTTTGTAAAAAAAAAATATTAAATTTCATATTATTTTGTTATATTATCACCTCACTGCAGGCTTAAAGGTTTGGGTTAAATTTCAAGAAAATATTGTACTAAATTACGTAAAACATGTACTTACATAAACATAGCTGAGTAAATTGATTTCAAATGCAGCTTTAACCTGCAAGTCGTTTACTTTATTTTCATTAATTTTACATCCTACGATTACCGACGCATTATTTACTAAATAGGTAACTGGCCCGATATCAGCTGTTACATTCTTAAATAACTCATTAATTTCATTCACTTTTGCAACATTTGTTTTGTAAGCAAAAGCAGCTTTATAGCATAATTCATCGTTAATTAATTTTGCAGTTTCTTCAGCTCCTGGTAAATTAATATCAACGCATGCTACTTGACATCCTGCTCTACCTAATTCTATTGCGATTCCTCGTCCTAATCCTCGAGCCGCTCCTGTTACCTAACAAATGAAAGCATAAAAACCATATTTAGCTGACCGGTAATAAACTCAAGTTGATATTTATATACTATTATGAATTGGTATTTAATGAAATGTCATCCAGTTTATCAGAAGATTTCAAAATAAAGTATTCATTTCATTTTCACTATAACCTGATTTTCACGACATTACACAAAACACGTGAGTAGAAATCAGTATATACACTATACAGTGAGTAAAGAAAAATAATGAATAAGTCCAAAATATCTTAACAGTTAAGAAAACCATTAAAATACATTATTATCTGCTAGACAATAGTAAAGACATTAGACGTTGAAAGAAAAAATATTGTGACGATATCGAAACAAGATGGTTCGCGAAGGTTCCAGAATTTCATTCATGAAATGGTACAGAGTACATAAAAATAGTAAGAGAGGAATAATAAGACAAAAATAACAATAACACAATATCAACAATAAATGACAATTGGACAATAATAACCATAAAGGTATGTCTATTCATAAAAATTATAACTATCGTGTAGGATAAAAGGTCGGGTATTGTAAAACTGTTATGAAAGGAACCCGTAACAACTTTTATTCTATTTAAAACAAGACCTATTGTTGACTTGTTTACAACGGATTTTTCTAGCATGCATTAATAAAGGGTTATTTTTTTGTACTTTATTATTTACATGAAGTCTCTATGCTTTGCTAGAATGATCTTTATAAATGGGTATATAAAGAGACCCCGAGCGTGGTCAGAGCAGTATTCGTTTGATCTTCGACGAGCGATTATCGGGGTGTTATACAGGTTAACGATTCCGAGCATTGTGTTGATCAACGATTGTTATACCGGCTTTGTGTGCGTATGTGTATTGTGTAAAGTTAATGTTCAGTTTTTGTTAAAGTTAAGTTTTTTGTTGTTTTTTAAGTTAAAGTTAATATGAATTCAATTTCTGTGTTTTGTATATTTGTGTAGTCTTATAAAAGTGATTGTAAGTAGTGCTAAGTAAGTTATTAAGCTATTTATTGTTTATCATTTTTCTAAGTAATTTAGTAAGTTATTTATTGTAATAAGTCATTTTAATTAGTTTATTATTTATTTTGTAAACCTTTAAGTGTAATAAATATTTGTAATTGTAAACTTTAGTGTATTAATTATTTTATAACCTAGATCCCGAAACGGACCTTAGCAATAAGTGTTACAATATGTTTCAAAACTATCATATTAATAAAAATTCGTAGAAGTATGTATAAAATTAAATGAAAGTAAAATCGTATTTATTTCTTCTTTCTTTTCTACCTTGAATAGAAAAACATGTCTGTTCCGGTTCACACCGATGAGAAATCTACTATGACCATCCAATTTCTGGGGCTACAAATTTTTCTGCGTTGCTGCAGGGAAAAATTGAAGGAATTAGGAGTTCTGACCAAAGGCAAATATCCTAGCTTGTAAATCTAAGATACGTTAGATGGACTTAATGATCGAAATCGTCCACTGAGGATATTGAAATAGAAGAAGATACGATAGCACCGGAAATCTTAATCAAAGTTTCAAAACAATTAAATGTCTCAATTCAAATCACCTTGAATATTAAGAAAATAAAGTTCTATGCCGGCCGCATTGGCGCAGTTGGTAACGTGCTCGCCTCACATCATGCGGTCCTGGGTTCGAATCCCACTCAGGCATGGCATATTTTCATACGTTACAAAAAATCATTTCATCCTTCATCACATAAAGTTCCAACCCAACGTCGTCACTAATGACCATTGCAGTTGATGCAACGTTAAATAAAAAAAATAAAAAAAAAATAAAGTTCTATTATTATACAAGTCACTCAAATTAGGAAGTTATATTTCAAAATTTTAAAAATTGGTAAAACTCAATGGCTAAAAATTCAATATTTGTGACACTAAGGTTCACAATTAAGTTTTTTTATTATAAAATCCTAGGACTATAAAACCGTTCAATTTTATGTTAAAATATATAATTTATTTATGACAATCAGTTTAGGACAAAGAGTATAACTAAAAGTATAAATTTATTATATAAATGTAAGTTAATTTGGACAAAAGGTTCGAAGTAGGATCTTCTTCTTCAGGTGCCTTCTACATTACGAAGGTTGGCTATCATCTTGGTCAGCCGCACCTTGTCCACTGCTGCTCTGAAAAGGTCATGCGACGAGCAGTTAAACGCTTCTCTCAGGTTTCTTAACCAGGATATTCGTCTGCGTCCCACCGAGCGTTTACCAACGAGTTTCCCTTGAATTATGAGATGCAGAATCTCATATTTAGGCCCCCTCATGATGTGTCCAAGGTATTTCAGTTTTCTTATCTTTACGCTCTGCAGGATTTCCAGCTCTTTCTCTATTCTTCTGAAGACCTCCATATTTGTGACCCTGTCTGTCCACGGTATTCGAAGCATCCTCCGGTAAATGGAAGTAGGATAAACTCTTAATATTATGTACAAAAAACTAAATTGAAATTGTAAAGTATTGAAAAAGTTGTAATTTCGGTCGGTAAACGTTTTGTTTTCTATTTTCTTGGCGGAATAAAAAAGATTATCAAACAAAAAAATAAATGTGGTATAATTTTGGTCCATTATGTTTTCCTCGTTTAAATTACTTAAACTAAGAAAATATATTGAAAACACACAAAGATGCTACAAATATATTTATAGGAAAATTGTGAAAAATCTATCAAACAGCGCTAAGACAACGTGGTTCCACTGGTTTATAAAAATCGGATTCTCTTTTCAAATATAACAATTATGTCTCGGAAATAACTGGATTCTAACGATAGGCTAAATATTTTACTAAAAATTTAAAAATTACTGTTCAACAATTTTTTTAAATCACAGCGAAAACTGCAATCTATTATACAGAATAAAAAGCAGATGAGATTACATTTCGTATGTCTTGACGGAAGAAACCTCCCAATAGAGAACTCAGTATTTATTCATTTCATGTGTTGTATTGTCATTCACAAACAAATTTTTGAAATGCATCCTACCAACCATCAAACTAATAGATAAATTAGATTGAATGAAATTTATCTTAAGTTATTCTTGGTTGCCTTTTTAGTAAAAACAACTTTCGGGGGATTCATTGATACCATCTTCTTCAGAAAAATATTAAACTAAAATTAAAATTTAGAATGGTGTTTCCATTCAGTTATATCGAATAAAACTCCTCTTTTATTGTCTTCGTTTTGAAGACCCTCTACCTTAGTCGTACGAATTATCTAAAAGTGAAATGGCGTGCTGATTTGCGAGTGATTAAATACCAAAGTCTTTTTTGGTATTTTGTACTAAATGTTTAGATATTGTTGAATTGTAGAAATCTGAGTAGTTTAGACTGAAAAATAATAAATGCAAGATTTTTATGTTGGAGTAAGCCGTCCATTACAATTGTATCCTGTAACTCCAAATTGGTTTTAAAATTATTTTGTATAAAGGTCATTTATTGTTTAATGAAGGTGTAGATCGTTTTTCTAAAATTTATTAAAATTGTTTAAATTTTGTGTATAGCTAGTTCCTTCTGTTGTGTATATGTATTTTGAAGTTCAGCGTTTGTCAAGATAAGTACCAAGGTGCTTAGCGGAGACTGCTTCAGGTATATATACGTTTTTTCTATAAGATAAATAAATATGTCTTATTGGAATAGCTCTTTACACCTTCTATATATAGAAGGTGTTATATAGAAGAGTATAGAAGAGTGTTATATAAGAGAAGGTGCTATATGTAGAAGGTTCTATAATAGAAGGTGTAAAGAGGACTTACTTGAGGGAAGAGAAAATGGAGAGAAAGACGTGGATGACGCAGGAAATATTGGATCTGATGGAGCTAAGAAGGATAAATAAGGGAAATTCTTTGGAATACAATAGAATAAACAGGGTCATCAGAGGAGAAATCAGAAAGGCAAAGGAAAATGAACACAAGGAAAAGTGTCAGGAAATAGAAGCATATTTATTATTTTTATTTATTTTACTGAGTGATGGCCTACATAAGCCTTGGGCTTGTGCGTAGGTAATGATATGTGGTGATTTACAGATGAGAAAAATGCCAGACCTGACCGGGAATCGAACCCGGGACCCCGGCATAGTAGCCAGTTGCCCTGACCACTACACCACGGGCCGGCCCGTGGTGTAGTGGTATATCAAAGCAAATATGATGATTTTAATGTACACCGGAAGGTCAGAGAAGTAACAGGGCAAGGAAGAAGAAAAATTCATGGGAAACTTCTAAATCAGAAAGGTGAAATCATGGTGGATATTGCAGAGAAGAAAAATACTTGGATAACGTACCTTGAAAAGCTGTTTGAAGATGATAGGAGGCATTCTATAGGACAGATGAATGGAGGAAGTGGGCCAACCATCTTACTATCGGAGGTACAAGCAGCAATTAATGGAATGAAAGAAGGCAAAGCAGCGGGGCCAGACAACATTCATGTAGAGTTTGTCAAACTTTTGAATGAAAAAGGACTACAGAAGATCACAAACCTCTTCAACAAGATCTACTCTTCGGGCAATATACCACATAACTGGTTGGTCTCGCAATTCATTGCTCTTCTTAAAAAGCCTGGAGCCAAACAATGCGAAAATCACCGCACCATTAGTCTCATGAGCCATCTTTTAAAAGTTTTCCTCAAAATAATTTATAGGAGAATTTACAAGAGATGTGAAGAGCAAATATCTCGGAATCAGTTTGGTTTTGTCAATGCAGTTGGAACTAGAGAAGCGTTATTTGCTGTGCAAGTCTTGGTCCAGAGATGCAGAGATGTAAACTGTGATGTTTATTGCTGCCTAATTGATTACCAGAAGGCTTTCGACCGTGTACAACATGAAAAAATGGTTGAAATAATGAGACAAACTGGTATTGATGAAAAGGACATGAGAATAATCACAAACTTGTACTGGGGCCAAACAGCAAAAATGAGGGTAGATGGCGAAACAACAGTTGAGATAAGAATAAGAAGAGGAGTCCGACAGGGATGTGTCTTGTCGCCGTTGCTGTTCAACTGCTATTCGGAACAGATTTTTAGAGAGGCATTGGATGGTGAAGAGGAGCATGGAATACCAATTCAAGGTGAGAGAATCAACAATATAAGGTATGCGGATGACACCATAGTACTTGCCGATAGTGAAGAAGGTCTACAGCATCTAGTGAGCAAAATAGCCACAGTAAGTTGCAAATATGGCCTTGATATCAACAGTAAGAAAACGAAGTTCATGTTGATCTCCAAGCACAGAAACGACAATGCCAAAATTTTCGTCAATAACCAGCAATTAGAACGTGTGAAACACACAATGTACCTGGGAACAATGATAAATGAAAATTGGGATATGGCACTGGAGATTAAATATCGCATAGCAAGGGCAACAGCTGCTTTCAATAAAATGAACAGAGTTTTCAGGAGCCATGATCTAACATTGAAACGAAAATCAGACTTTTGAGGTGCTACATCTTCTCTATTTTGCTGTATGGAGCAGAGTCATGGACATTGAACATGAGTATGATTAAACGTATAGAAGCCTTTGAATTGTGGTTGTACCGGAGAATGCTTAAAATATCATGGACAGAGCATGTAACAAATGAAGAAGCTCTGGGACGGATGAAGAAATCCAGAGAAATATTGAACACCATCAAGATCCGTAAACTTCAGTATTTGGGACACGTCATGCGGAATGAGTCCAGATACTCTTTGATACAGCTCATTGTGCAGGGGAGGATAGATGGAAAAAGAGGACCAGGAAAAAGAAGAATATCCTGGCTACACAACCTCAGGGAATGGACCGGAAAGACATCTGCTGAACTTTTCCGTATTGCTGTCAGCAAAGTGAGAATTGCCATGCTGGTCGCCAACATCCGAAACGGATAGCGCACTAAAAGAAGAAGATTGGAATAGCTAATCTATTAGGTAGTTCAATTTTTACTAAAAAAGAAACAATAATTTAGATTAATAATATATGTATAAATTAAATTTAACGTACCAAAGCGGTTTTTCCTTTAAGACATTTACCATCTCCTGGAAACAGCCAACAAATACAGCTGTAAATTATGGCTGGTATAATCTGTATGATAATCCATAAAATTTGTAACAACAATGCTCCTTTATTGCGAATTTCTTGGTCAAAATCTCCAGGAGGTTTTAACATTTTATTATCGGAAAAATTTCACCTATATTGAACAAAGTAAGTATATATAAATTAAAGGTATAAAAAAGTAGGGAATTAAATTTAACTCCCATAAACAAAAAAATGATTTACACTCAGAAGTCTTATGTGGAACGTACATGTCAGCATGGAGCGCAATTCCTTAGATTGCCGATGTGAACAGTTAAACAGTCTTATGTCCCGAAGATCAAAACCTCCTCATAGGAAAGTACTTCTTTATAAATCCTTAATGAAACCAATGTAAATGTACACTAACATTAATGCCAGATCTATCGATCTATGTATGTTTGTTTTATCTATTTTAGCTAAACTACAATATTTTCAATGAAAACTGCTGATGACAGTTGTTAACACTTCATTTTATGTTTCCAATATACTGCATACAGATCTTAATATCCCTTACACAAATGAAACAATTCACCAGATATACCGGCTATTTAATTTAAATCAAAATTAAAAAATGATAACAACCCACTAATGCGCGTTCTAATCAGTTCACATTATCGAGTAACACCAGTCGTCGGCTCCACAGAAGGTGGAGCAGAGATTTAGGATAAATTTTACAAAACTTCAGAAATTTTTTGTTTTTCTTAGTAAACATATATTATAAAAAATTATTTACATAATCTAACCTGTAGTTTTTACGCATCAATTTTATTGATGTCATGACTTTTAAACGTGAGGCTCCTGCAAATGAGTGGTGTGCTTTCAAAAGTAACAAAGATATATTATAAGGTTCAAATATATTTAATGGTTCTTCCGAGCTGCAAAGTTGTAGATTTAATAAAATAGAGTGAAAAAATATACCGATATGCCATTACCAAGGTAACCAGCATCAGCTCTCTGTTTCCAGTATGTCATAATAATAATAAACTTCATTCCACATTATTATAGTAAAACCGGTAAAAGAAAAATAACAAATATTTAACTTAAATTAAAATAAACAAAATAGGAATTTATGCAAAATGTGGAGCTAAGTATCTGCAGTAGCAAAATTTAAAGATGCAGTAACATACTTATAATATTAACAAAAATATATTTAAAAATACAACACAGATAAAAAAACAAATAATATAAAAATAAATATTAATATGAAATGAAATTTAATTCCTTTAATAAATAAATAAATAGTACAAAACATAAAAACAAGTGCATGTAACATTAAAAATTAGCGTTTTGTAATATGGGTGATATTGAATAACATCGAATTAGAGTAGGCCTAATTACTTTAATTTTTACTTTCTCTTGCCTATATGAATATATGGGTAGAAAAGTATTGTTTTCATGTCGATTTTTCGAAATCGAGTTTTCACCGGATCTTCACGTTTTCAGACCCCCTGAACCAAAAAAAACATGTTTTTAGCGATTGGTCTGTGTGTGTGTCTGTCTGTGGGTGTGTGGGTGTGTGTGTGAGCAGAATATCTCAAGAACGGAACATCGTACGAACTTGAAACTTGAAACTTAAGTTTGAAGAAACTTGGAACTTAACCACGAGAGAACTCGACATGAACTTTTTCATCAAAATCGGTCTACCGGACGTAGTAGTTTATAAAAAGTAGTAGTACAAAAAAGTTAAAAATGACACAAATAAACATTCGTGTCATTTTCACTTTTTTGCGATTTTCTCAAAAACGGCCCATTAAAGTTTTTTAAAAATCGTCTTATTTACCCAATTTTTTATGCTCTACAAGACAGGGTAGGTGCCATGTCTGCTGAAATTCTTGGAAAGGCTGTTTTCTCGTAAAAACCTAAAATTGCGGCTTTAATATGAATTTTTGCGCAAAAACGCATATAATAAAAGTTGTAGAAAATTTAATATCCTACAACTATTATGTGAAACAATTTTTTTTTATAACGCTTACTTAACTTAGCGGTAATTGGCGATTTTCTGTTTCTTTTGTAATATGACAAATTTGATGTACATCTGGAGTTGTTTATTTTTGAGTCTATTGAAATAAAAATAGATATCTCCAGCTGATTAAAATAAATATTTTAATAAAATTATTTGATTTCAATAACAAAAGTATGGTTACTAGGCAACTAAGAAGAAGAAGAAGAAGAAAAGAGAATTGTAAAATATTTTAATGGGGGACAGGAGGCCAAACCAAACGGGTGGGTCCCTCATTCAGTCTTAACAAAATACTAATAAAAAATATAATTAATAGTAAACGTGAATGCATAATAATGAATACAAAGTTCATAATGTTAAAGAGACACTAATCATTCTACTTTTAAATAACTGTGATTATCTGGAAGCTATTAAATAGTAGACGTATTAAAAACAACAACAACAATAACTTATTCGTAAGTTTAAAATAAATAAATATATGTGATGAAGAATAAATAAGAATAACTATTTTTTAAATGACTTGCCTGTGATTATTATTACTTATGATAATTATTATTTAAAACGAGATTCAATAATTACGCTACAAACATAACATACGTGTTTGCATGATGATCATTTAGTAATGTTCAAAGATTTTTTTTTATTACACAACAAATTTGGCATTCTCTTGTGAGGAAAAAAATAGTTTTTCTTCAAATTTGGCTGATCCCTGGCGGGGATACTCAGAGGAGTAATTTAGTTTCTTTCACTTTCTCACGAAAACGTGTAAAAAATCGATTTTTTAAGATTTCAGCCTTAGTATGCATTTTACGACAATTGTGTATGATAAAATTTATAGGAAATTTAAAGATATACAACTTTTTATTTAGAGCAGTTTTCTTTACAGAGTCTACTGTGAAAGAGTGATTTTCCATATTTTTAAGCCAAACTGAGGTTGATTTTCATTTTGCGTCTTTCACTCATGATTAAAATAAGGTTATTTTTTTGAGGTTGGTTTTTTGTTTATTTCTAATGTTTTATTACTAATGTTAGGTTATATATTGTTAATTATTTTCATTGGCAAGAGAAAGTTGTGTGAGTGTTTGACACCAAATTGTTTGCATACTGAAGTGAATTACTGGTATAAAAAGTTTTCCGTAGTTGTACTTTAACATAATGGTTAGTGTTAAGAGTAAATACGTATAAAATATAATACTAAAATATCCAATGAATTCTGATAGTAATAATATAATTTGATGCCATATGAGCTATGACTCATAAAAATCATTATCCCTTAAAGGGTATCTACCAATAGAATATTGAATATTATGAAACCTAATGAGAACGAAGGGGATTGATGGATTGCACTATAGAAAATGATGTGGAAGTAATATTAAAAGTTCAATCTCTGAATTCAATAGCATTATTCAGAATTAGGTGAATAATTTTATTGTAATGATTGGAACGTTTTCGATGAGTAACTTACAAAGGGAAAAATAAAAAAACTACCAGTGAATTTTTTTTAGAAATTTAACGTTGGATGAATAAAATTTTATGGTATCAGATAAAAATTTGGTACAGTGTATTTAAAGTACATGTAAAAGTATTTTGTGAGTGAAACCATTGATGCGAATGTATTTGTAAAGGTTAGAATAGAAGTAATTAACTGAAATTGATTTTATCATTAGTCTAACAAAAGTAAATCTCTGGCTATGCTTCCTATTCAATCCAATCTCTCTGTCGGTCCATTCTTCCCTGTTTTTGAAAATACTTCCTCCCCTTTTCCCCGTTTTATCCACTTTCCGTCACCCCTAATTCTTTACTAACCATTCCAAACTTCTCTTTTACGCTCTATTCATCAAATCTATGTGATTATTGTGTAATGAATTACTCTAATAATGATAATTGGAAATGTGTTTCATTATTATCATTAGTCTCTATATCTGTTGACAAAATATAATTTCATCAATCAGTTTCAATATAATTTATTACTTCTCTGTTTATATAACAGGTTTATATTCTATATCAATTTTAAACCCGATTAAATTAGATGCATTTCAACAAACACTAGTTCAATAAGTAAGCTACATTACCCTTAATATATAATTAACTAAAATTTGAAGTATTAGTGTTTCAAAATAAATTTTGCACAAAAGCTGCATTCCGATATTTAATTTAATCAAAAGTTTACAATTATTGAGTCAAATATTACCGTGGTAAATATTTCTAAATATTAGATTACATTTGACAAAGTAGTTTAGATTTGTCTAATACGAGGTAGGGTCTAAAAGTTCCCGGAATTGGTTAATAGAAATTCATTGAAAATTTGTATAACACTTTAATCCTATTTTCCTTCAAAATACTTTCCTCCTGCATCTACGCTTTTATTCCACCGTTCATACAATCGTTAGAAACATTCCTGAAAGCCATTTTTCGAAAGTTCTATCAGCTGTTTCGTCACATTTTCCATCACCTCTAATGAATCAGCAAAACATCTCCCTTCATGTCACTTTCAGTTGAGGAAACAGGTAAAAATTCGCTAGTGCAAGATCGGAAGAATATTGGAGGTTGTTCCTGAGTGGTGACATTGTTTCTTGTAAGGTATTGTTTTGCAAAATAGTCAGACGTAAAACAAGAAAAAAGTATTGTTTTACAATAATTAGAGATCGAAGTGATAGGGCATTGTCATGCAACAGAAATGAATCATTCCCTGCCCATTTGCCCATTTTCAGACCGTTTTCGTCGAATTGCATCTCGTAACCGTTTTAAGATCTCTGTGTACAATTCTTTGTTGATTGTTTTCTGTGTTGTCGCCTGTTTGCACCGACAAATTGTAGAACGCGCTCAACATTCTCATCTGTGGGAGAACTGGAAGGCCACTCAGTCCGAACGTGATCGTTAATTGTTGTGCGACTGTCACGAAAATGCTTATGCCACTCGTAAACTGCCGTTTTCTTTATTTCATTACTTCTGTATGCTTTCTTCAGCATCTCAAGAGTCTTCGAGGGTTATTTCTCCAGCAAAACGTAGAATTTGATATTGGCACGCATCTCTGATTATGACATTTCACAATCCGACGAAAGAAAAAAAACTACGTCTAAAGTATCATACACCGCACGCAGGAAACCAACTCTAACAGCCTGCTGAATGGCACAGCATCTTCCGTAGTAGTGATACCAACTTCCCAAACAAAAATGTCCCTTCCAGCAAACAAATGCTTGACGCATGTGAACATTCAGGGAACTTTTTTACCCTACCTCGTATGTATTTACACCGGACATGCCGATTTTAGACACATCAGTAACTGCGACATATGCTGACGACAGATCAATTCTTGTAGGGAAAGAACGGTGGATAAAGCTTCCAGGATGGCGCAGTGACGTCTGTAATATGACAAATTTACCGGACACATGGAGTTGTTTATTTGCGAGTCTATTGAAATAAAAATAGATATCTCCAGCTGATTAAAATAAATATTTTAAAAATTATTCAATTTACATTAACAAAAAATATTTTAAAAGAATTATTTATTTGGTTACTAGGCAACTAAGAAGAAGAAAGGATTTTTGTAAATTATTTCAATGGGCGGTATAACATTAAACCGATAACATGTATTAATTTCACCGTCCCATTCAGTTTTTATTTGTTAATAATTACTTAGAAAGATATACATAAAGATAAAAATAGTTTGTTCACCAACGTTTAGGTTATTCAAAGAGACATAAATTATTTAATTTTATAATGATAATGATTAACTAATAGCTTTTCAAGGGCAGATGTGTAAATAAAATAACAAATAAATTTCAATGACGGATACACAAAAACATTGATGGAGATATCAATGTGTTGTTACGCAAGTGAGTCTTAAATATTTTTACGTGGTATTGTTTTTATTATGTATTTGATTGTCATTTACAATATTGAAGTCATTTTTTCAGACTATAGTCCCATTATTATTATTCGTTACCAACAAATGTTATTATGATTAAACTGAAAATAGCTGTCACTGGACATGTTAACAGTAATAAATCAACTGTTGCTAACTTTCTATCAGATGCAACTGACATTAGCGGCAGTGATCACACTACAAATTTTAGCTCATCCTGTGTGAGGAATAAGTAATCACACTACAAATATTTCAATTCCATGTGGGAATAATAATAGTTTTCTTAAAATTGGCATTCTCTTGTGTGAGGTATAAAGTTACTCTTCACGTCTTTTACTAATACAGGACTGGCTTTTCCCGTTTCTGTAATGAGGTGAACCAAAATAAATCAGGACAAAAATTATGTTCACCTTACGAGCTCTATTTGTCCACCTTTAGTGATGTATAATAACATTCACATCCCCTTGGCGAGAATGGTTGGATGTCTTGGTTTGTCCCTTCACAGGTGACTAACTTGAAACCACCATCTGCGTATAAAATGTTTAAAACTTAACCACCAAAAACTACTCTTCGGCTTCATTAACTCTCGATCAACATTGAATCTCCAATCCAAAATTTTAATACACAGAACCTTTTTGAGACCAATCTTGACTTATAGTGTCTAGCTTTTTGGAGTAGCAGCAGAGACTTCAAGTTTTGGAACTACTTGCTGGAGCTTTCAGTCTATCACTACAGTTCTACGATTGGCCAAGAAAATCCCTTGGCCAGAGGTGTTTTAAACATCTCTAGTGATTACCGGTACTACCCTAGTGTACATAGTTTATATAAAAGGGTTGTCATGTAATTCAAATTTGTCGTGTATAGTCTTGTATAGTCGTCACGAGGTTACGTATGGGATTTGCAAATCTTTATGTAACATTAAGTTTGTGACATAAAAAGGGAATTGCGTTATCGCTCGTAGAAATTTGTTTCGAATCGCTTGCGTACGTTTCGTATGTGAAGGTTTAGCAGATCCCCAAAGACGAACTCTAAAATTATAACACAGTCATAGAATTTATGATTGTGTTGCAGTTTTACTATCTTTCTAAATGTATTTTATTTGATTTGTAACATTTATAAAATGGATGATAATGTTTTGTATTTTTCACGTTATCTCTATTGCTTATTGTTTTTGTTTTTGATTTTAATTCAGATTTTTTTTGCTGTCTAGATAATAAAAATTAAGTTTTACACAAATATTATATTAATACGACTTTACAGGTTCTGAAAAATTAATTCGTTTTAATTAAATAAATAATAGCTCTCTTTTTATTTAAAATATTTATATATTTTTTAACGAGTTTAATTGAAATTTCAGTCCAAACTATTTACATTGTATTAAAGAAAACAATCAGGAATAAAGGCAGTTTAGTATGTTAGTTGATTAACGAATGGGGCGAATGGGTTATCAGAGTGTCGATCTAAACTAACTCAATTGGCAGAAGTCTCCTGCAATGTTTACTTTACTTCACTATCCAACCTTTAACGGCGCAGCACTGGGATCCACATGGGACGACGGGAAACGTTGTTTTGCTGCCAAAAGCTCTCGGAGAAATACAGAATGGTACCAAAGCATGTACTGTTAGTACTGAGTTACTGCAGTCTCGTTTTCTGTTCGTATATATAAATTCCAAGTCGCAGTTTCAGGATATGAAGCCTATCCTTCATCACATACCCTCTTCCCTTTTCAACCCTTCTCAGAAATTTACCCATCGTTTCTCTATTCTATTTGTCCTATTTTCCACTTTATATTCCCACCGACCTCTAACTCCGTCAACCAACATAAATATTGATTTACCTGTACATTTAAGTCTTATGTACATAACTAGTACCATCACCATCTACATGCTTAAATGTAAACTTAAACGTCTCTAAAACGAAATAACATATTTTCACAAAACCATCACTATTCAAATTGTTAGCAACTTTTTGGTTTACACATTCCAATTAATACATATTAATTATAAATATAACCTATTACATAAACGTAGAGTTTCTATTAAATAATTTTATGTACTAAATATTAGAATTTATAAAAATAAACCTCAATCAACCATTTTTAAAATACTTTCTCAAAAATTAAAAAAATTTAACAGCCGCCTCCGCAGCTTAGTGGCAGCGTGCTAACTTATAACGCCCAATAGACGTCCCGGGATAGATTCTTGGCTAGGGTCTGGAAATTTTCAAATTAAAACCCATCATTACGTAACACACCGTAGTCGTTGATAACCCAGCTGTTGCAACTTTAAATAAACAAAAAAGTTGATATTTTGTGAAATAAAATCGTATTCCCGCTCCGTCAATGTTTTAATCTGAAAATGGCACAAGGCGATGCGATAATGCTGGGTTTGAAGTTTATTTATTGTTATTACGTAATTATTAGTTTTTTATTTATTTTAAGTAACTTAACTGTAGATTTTAGTGGCTCTATTAATTGTAATTTTTAGTTGTAATAAAAACTCGAATATAAACTTATAATTTGTTTACAGTAACTGTAAGATTTAAGTTTATTTAAATTTAAGATTTATCCAGAAACAGTCAGAAGGATTTTGTAATTTATTATTACAACGAAAATATCTGTCTTTTTTCGAACTCTCCATTAGCCCACCTATATAATCAGCCGGTTTGTTTACGGTCGGATCAGTCTCGATTTGTCCGTGTTTCAGTGAATCGCGAATTGAGCGAATCGCGAAGTGCTTAACAGTTATGTTAGAAAAAGTCAACGTTACTGATTTTATTGTTTAACTTAAAACGTTATTTCTGTAACTTTAGTAAGTATTATTTATGTAAATCGGTTAATTATTTTATTGTATTAGTTAATTACAATTAGTTTGTCATTTATATTAAGTAATTTAATTGTAGTTTACATATATATTGTAGTCACTTATTTAACTGTAATTCTTAATTGTAATAAATACTATTGTAATTTTAAACTTGAGTGTGTTAATTATTTAATTTACCCAGATCCCGAAACGGACCTTAAAGATAATTGTTACAATATTATTTCTTTATGTTAATTAGTTTTCTGCACATTTTTGTGAGTAGACGTTTTCAAGTTATTGTTATGTTTGTCAGTGTTTCTGTGGAATTGTATGTAGTTTTCCTTTTCACATGAATTCAGTCGCAGTAGAATTGTCGGTAATAATAATAACTTTTTATATTTCTCAACTACAACAGCACATTATCTAACTTTCTTTACAGTTCAATAAGGCTTCGTTTTATTGGATTTATTCTTTCCAGATTTTTCTAAAAATACAGTCTTATTATTTGGTGGTTTCGTTCTCTTTATCTCCTGTTTTCTCATATTTTTTATGTTTTCTGACCTGGACTTTTTTTTCTAGAAATTTCCGTTTCTCTTGGGTGGTTTTCTTAACTTTTGCACGTATTCTTTACTTAAAGGCTAATAATACCTAACATTTGCCCATACAAGGCGTGGGGAGTGTTAAATTATTTACACTCGATCTGCTAGTTCCAACACTACAAAAATTAATTTTCCTTCTTATCACATGATAAGCCAATTATATGACTGAACCATTTAACACTTTCAGTGGTAGAGACTCGCCTAGCGGGTCATGGGTGGGTGTTACCGCCAGGCTGCCGTCTCGCCTAGCGGGTTCTGTTTTATTATCATTTTAAGTAATTCTGGAGAGACACCGCCTGTCGGATATCAGTTTGTTACTATTATACAGCCTTCAGAATTTTTTTTCCTTGTAACCATGCAGTTCGTTTTTTAATTTTGTTACACAATCTTCTACTCTCGTATAGTATACTCGTTCAGTATTTTTAAAGGATTTTCAGGGTACAGTTGAAGCCGTGAATTTATTATCTTTGCAGATATTGATTCAAAATAGCTTACACTTTTGGATTTACTTTAAAAATAAATTATTTGTAGTTTAAAATTATAAAAGAAATTACGCGTAAATCGTAACAGTAAATGGAAAAATTCAAACAAGAAATACATTCAATATAACGGGCGAAAATAAACCTAAAATAAACTATGAAGTGTTTACTTTTATGTTATTAGCAAACATAAATCCATGTATAAGTCGAAAATAAAATAAATTGATTAAAAATGTTAGTAACATAAGTTGTAGGCTCTACATAAGGCAAGCGGAGAAAACGTTGCACTAGTAATCAGCCCGACAGGAGAGATACCTCATGATAGCTCAGTATTGAATATGTTAAAAAAAGAAGAGGGTGAGGTGTAAAAGACACTAGTCACAGTTATTTCCTCGAGATTAATGAATTTCATTATGCACCCATACCTTGTGGTGAATGAAGTTAAAGTGTCTTTTGCAGGGTGGAAAGAAGATGCTTTTCGGAGGGTCCACCATGCTGATAAGTAATCTTTTTTCATTGAGTGAGCAAGGCAATCGTAAACCATCTCACTCCTCGTTTTACTTAGTAAAGCCTCTAGAGGTTCAAACCAGCCTTTTGGGTGATGACCTAAACAACTATACCTAACATAAGAAATTTAAAGTCAGTTGAACAAACTCGCTTCTATCAACTGAAACGCTTACTCGATAGACGTTCTAAATTAAACATGTCACACAAATTAACAATCTACAAGACAGTCTTAAGACAAATCTGGACATATGGAGTTCAACTTTGGGGATCTGCTAAACCTCCACACATGAAACATATACAAGCGATTCAGCACAAGATTCTACGAATGATAACGCATTGCCCCTTTACACCACAAACTCAATGTTGCACAAAGACTTACAAATCCCATACGAAATTGATGTCGCGAAACAACTATACAAGACGATGCATGACAAATTTGAATTACATGACAACCCTCTCATACAAAACATGTGCACTAGGGCGATACCGGGTGCTCAGCGCAGACGTTTGAAGCGCCTTTGGCCAAGAGAGCTTTCTTGGCCAACTGTAGGACTGCACGCTCCTTCAAGTAAGTCAAGTTTTGGAACATTAGCTTCACATTTAAAAATTGTTGTATTAATATAATAACAGATACTAAGTTTCAATTAAAAGTGCCAAAAAAGTGAGTTGTATTATGTGTCATTTGGTAGACTATGTACCATGAGAAATTAGTGATAGTCTGATATATCGTTGCTTGAATTATTTTGTAAGCGAGCCAAATCGCAATATTTTTAAATTCAAATTAACTTCTAACATTTTTTTACGTTATATTAATATTATTTGAAATCTATAAATTGAAAAATTGATAATAGTAATCATCTTGCTGAGTAACAAGGTACTCAATATTGATTTTAAGAGTTAAATTTTTGTAATTAAATTAATTGAAGTAATGAATGGTAATATGTTAGTAATATAAATTTAAAGATAAATTGTGTCAATAAATAATTGTTATAAGTTTAAGGAAGTCTATTTATTATTTATCATACCCAGATTCCGAACATACTTAGCCGTAGGTGTTGGAACACTGACAGAGCAGTTTTCCTATTTATATTATAATGAAACAATTACTTGGTATTTTCTTACAAAAGAGATAATCCATAATCTTTTTTTCACTGTTAACGTTATTATACCAAATGTAATGTGCTCTGGTAATCAGATTTATTTTGTTAGGACCTAAAAAAGTGAAAAAAAATCTAGGGAAACAATTTAAGCCCTATTTTAAATACAATCAGTGTTGGAAAAAGCCCAGATTAAAGACCATTATAGTATTAGGTGGAACACACTCTTATGTGGCGATTGGACACTCTCCATTTTATCTACTAGCGTAAAAGTTCATACATAAAGATGAGATACGAATAATATGTGTTAGTACGTGCGTGTGTATGTTTGGGGTCTTTCCATGGACACGCCTTTCCTTTATACTGCTAAACTATTCCAAATCCCTTAATTAGACGTATTGGGAATTCCCTCTTTCCCTTCTCCAAAAAACCCTCTTATCGAATCGTGCATCCCTTATCTGGGACAAACGGGAAGCAATCCGGACCCACCCTCCATTTAGTCCCGTTCCGGTGCATCTGTCTCTAAATATGACGTCATCTGTTACATATACATAATATCTTTTTCTTTTTTCATCTTCTTCTTTTAATATCTCTGTCTTTCTCACAATATTGATTTACTATAGAACTGTATAAATGGGACATTCTTTAATGGTTGTCCTATAGGCCTACTGGGATATAGATCAATACAAAATATTGTTTCCTACTAACTTACTGTAGATCAAATACGTGCGGTAACGGATAAACTTTTATCCCAAAATCTTATCAGTATATTTTATCATAAGATTAATATTGATTTACGATGTTTAATATATAGTTTAACATCTGGTAGAAATAATCTATTCCGCAGTAATTCAACGCTTGATATTTCTTTTTCTATACTTAACTTGTTATGTACATGAAACTTTTAAGAAACACTTTCCACTATTTAACTTCCATTAAAAATGATAAATGATATTAACAATATTGTTATAATGGAGCGGCGGAAAATGAAATCAGCTGTTCATAAACAGCTGACTGATTAAATATAAAACGAAGGATTTTGGGGCGCGGCCGCGGTTTGAATGGCTGACGTGTTAGTGATCTAAACATTGTACGGGATTTTTCGTTACGGTGAAGTTTGTTATTTTGTCAACAGACATTGTATTATTTAATGTTTAATTTGGTAAGGGATATTGTTTATTTTATTTTATTGTTAATAAATTGCGTGAACTGCATTGTTTTAAATGTTTAATAACTTATTTTCATAAACTTTTATTCATTGTTGTCGTTTGTAAAGGTTAGTTCATTTTTTTTTGTCAAATAATTTTGTTAAATAAATATATGTGAACTAATTAAATTAAAGTTTACAATTTTACTTTACTATAACGAGTTGTAACAATATAATATTGTATGTACTACATTAACCTGAAACGTATTTTATAAATACAGTATTTCTTTCATAAATTTAAAATGAGTGCGTCGTTTTCACAGGCGACAAAGTACTTCAATGCATAGCTGTTCGTACAGGATTCAATTCCCGGATTTGAACATATTTGCAACAGTCCACAGAAATACTTGTATAAAGTGTTTCAAATAGTTTTCGTATTTAGACCAATAACCAAGTGGATGGAACTGTAAATACGTATACTTTTTTTAATATAAAATTTATTTAAATGTATAATTTGTTAAGAAATAAACTCAACATATCGGTTTGAAATAACGCATTAAAAATTACAACTCAGTGGTGTAATTAACGAAATATAATATAGATTATGTAACATTCCACAAATTATTTACAACATAGGCTATAAAAGAAGAAACCAAATAACTTTTCTAAATAAAAAAACTGTAATAAAAGTAAGTATTAATAAAAATGATAATGAAATAAATGTACACCAACCTTTCCTCAGGATAATTTTTAAAAAATTAATTCAATTTCTCCACTGTAGTTCAAAATTACCTATTAAGTATGCCCTTTTCCAAGTTTGGTGTGGTAAAAGTCAATTACTGCTGTATTATATTTTTAATTTTTGTAGATTATATTTTGATTTATAGTTTATATTTAGTTATTGTGTATTTTGTGTAGTTGTTTATTTCATATAGGTTAAAAACAGTCAACTATGAAAAGTCAAAAGTGTTTTTTTCATCCAAAAAAGTAAAGTGGGTATTATATTTTACTCTTTATACCTTGCACATCGTTTCCCGTAACTTTTGATTTTTCATGTACCTAAATTTTCAGAAAAACGTAGATTTGTTAGTTTTTGAGATAAATGAGCAATTTTTTAAAAAATCTGGTTTGAAACACTCACACAACTTTCTCTTGCCAATGCAAATAATTAACAATAAACCTAACTTTAGTAATAAAACATTAAAAAGAAACAAAAAACTAACCTCAATAAACATAATCTAATGTTAATCATGACTGAAAGACGAAAAATGAAAATCAACCTTAGTTTTGCTTAAAAATAAGGAAAATCACTCTTTCACGCTAAATTAGGCTCTCTAGAGAAAAATGCAATAAATAAAAGTTGTAGATCTTTTGGTTTCCTGTAAATTTGATTATATACACTTTTGTCATAAAATGCATACTATGACCGAAATCTTCAAAAAATCGATTTTCCCACTTTTCGTGAGAAAAAACAGAAAATCACTTATTACCGCTAAAGTAAAAGTTATACAAAAAAATGTTTCAAAAAAAGTTGTAGGATTTTAAATTGATTACAACTTTATTACATACATTTTGCGCTAAAATACATATTAAAACCGCAATCTATAAAAAAAAACAATTTTTTCCGTGAAAACAGCCTTACCAAGAGATTCAGCAAACATGGCGCCTACCCTATCTTGTAGAGCATAAACAATTTAGTAAACCAGGCGATTTTTAAAAAAATCGTGGGAACCGTTTTTGAAAAAATCGAAAAAAGTGAAAAATTACACGAATAAACTACCACTTCTGTTTGACTGATTTTGATGAAATCGCTGAAAACATGTTTTTTGGGTTCAGGGGGTCTGAAAACGTGTAGATCCGGTGGAAACTCGATTTCAAAAAATCGACATGAAAACAATTCTTTCCTTCCTAGATATCATAACCAAAAGAATATAAAAATATTCAGCAAAATATTTTATATTGTATGGATAAAAAATTTGCTGTTAATAAAGAATTAATAAAAAATATCCAACTTGATAAAACTAGGTAAATATTATAAAATTTTTAAAATATTTATTTAAAAGTTTTAATAAAATTGTTATTTAATATTTATAGATTTAAATAGTAGCTAAATTAAAAAATCAGATATTTTGGTCCAACACCAAAAACGATAGGATTTTTTTTGAAATTTGTACCATTTTTTCAATTTAACCCCCGTATAAAAGGTTGGGGTTAAAATTTTGGTTTTATTTTCATGTTACAATATAGGCCTATTTATGAGTTATTTGCCGAAATTAAAACTCTCTTGCATTTCAGAATAATTTTTTTAATAAAGGCTTGATTACTCCCTTAAACAAAATCTAAATTTTTACAACTACCTAATTCGTCCGACATGGATGTATTGAGTCTTGATATGTTAGTCGATGAAATCAGGATAAACAGGATAAAAACTTATTGAAACAAATTTTCACGTTTAATAACATGTAATTTGTACACGTACGAACTCTTATCACACACTGGGACCTCAAGGCACGTACAGTATAATTATACAACTAACAAATTACAGAATCGTGTGTGTGTGTGTGTGTGTGTGTGTGAGTGTGCGCGCGCACCTGATTGTTTTAAAGTGTTTTTGATTCAATTAAAAATAATTGTTGGTGTATAAAAAATTATGGATATGATAGACCTTGACCAGGGATGCATTCATTTGCAATGTCAAAAGTTCCAAGTTGATTGCCCATGTATCATCATTTATTCAATTGTTGACATTCTTCATGTTTATTTAACAATAAAATCAATTTATTTTCTAAAAATCCTTTACATGTAGAAAAATTCATATGTTTATACAAAATAAAAATAAATAAAGAAATAATAAAGATAAACTTACGAGAGCAATTTGTAGCCGATCCTCAGTGATGCAGTCGCCCCAATAAGAAGGTGATAAAAGAATTATATCAGAAAGTTTTCAGAGACGTTTGGAGAACTATAAAAAATAATTTAAATTTGTTTGAAAATATTTTAATAATTAAATACTAAATTATAATGCGCATTTAGTATTAATTATGTGAAAATATATTCGACGTAGACTAATAATATGATAATTAACAATCATAAGCATTGTACAACCTTCATAAACAAAGTGATTTTCGAATAATTATTTATTAAGCAATTTTTTTTACGCGATGTAGATTGCAACAAAAATACCAATTACTAAATTTCTCAGTTAAAAAAATTATCTTATATGCTTTATTCTCTCCTGTTCTATTTTTTAATTTTTTTTCTATTATTGCAAAACTGCAGTTTTTTTCACTTTATTTATTTTTATTTATAATTGTGCGATTTTGCACAAGGAAATATGCATATAATATATATTTAAAAATGACGTTACATGTTAAAGGATGATACCACTCATTAGTAGGACTCCCGCAGTTAATTACTACACTTAGCCTTTTCACAATTAAATCATTGAATTATTTCATTTATAATGTAGCTCGAAGCTACATTTGAAGCCGATTGCGGAGATACATTTTTACAGATTATTACATAAGTTGAAACACGACTGCACGCGTACCCCTCCGCCTAAGAAATAAGGCTAAGAGCGATGGTTGCATGCCCTTTTATAGAATATTTCATTCTTGTAATATTGATAGTAAGTTAGTTGTTAATAAATTTGTTTCAGTTAAATTAATAAAATTAATCTGATTTCAGTTTATAAATTCTTCCTCAAATTCTCAAAATTTTTATTATTTTATATTAAACTTAGTTATGTATGAACAGTTTGTTCGAAATCCTCATTTTTACAAAATCTGAAATCTGAGACATGATTAAAATTCAGATTTCTGTATTTTAAATAAACTATTAAAAGTAGATATTTTCCTCCCTTTCTTAGTTACTATCATTTATATTACATTTGGAGTATTATAAAACTTATTTAAAAACTGTTTAAATTTAATTTTGGTGTATTAATTTAACTAATTTATTAAATTTTCAACAATGTCTCTACACTAACTTACTTTCCGTAGCGACGATCAATCTATAATACATAAACAATCTATTCTACAAGTTTTGGAATAAATTTGTTAAGAAGAGGGAAAACTAACTTAAAAATTATTTTTCATTATTTTCTGAAAAAGTTGGTATATTTTAATGTTTCCTCCTGCCCTATATAAAATATAGGTGAATATAGGTATTGACCGAACAGGTAATACTAATTATAATAAAATGTTACTGAAAATTTATCGGTATTTTTTTTTAGTTTATTTTAAAGTCGAATCAACTAACTGTAGTGATTAATAACGACTACAGCGGAATCGACGAATTCAAACGTGGAATAACTTCAAAGCCGTAACCACGTACCGCCCGGTTTAAAGTGTACTGTGCAGTCTACCGCTTTAAGCACTGGGCTGGAATGGCGACCAGTCATTGAATTAAACTTTAACCATTAGACAAAAAATTAAATACTTATCTATCCTACATACAAGTCACTTGAGACTGTGCGAAAGATAGGCGATTTAATGTTGGTTGTATAGAGCAATACGCTCTCCGCTACTATTTGTCCTACAAAGATTTATCTAGTATTTTAATATTAATAACTTATAAGTTTTAGAGATAATTTTAATTTAAACTAAACGCTTTCCTTTGTCTTACTTGTTCCATTTTATTAATAATATCAATAAACACGTATTATTAATGAAATGCAGCACTGAACCAATAAATACTTACAAACTATACTCCTTAAATTATTACATGCGCAACAACACTACTTCACACGACAAATTGTATCGCAACACTGAACAATAATTGGAAACCAACGTGGATGTGAAAAAGAAAGTACAGGTATATACATTTACAGTACATAATACTGTAGTATTATTTATAATGTTTATAAATGGATGGCAGCCTATAGGCCTATGGCGTGTAATAGATAAATATCGATTTTGAAAGAATAAAAAAAATAATGTTCGATTTAATTTTATCTTTTCATAACATTTTATGGTTTTACAAACAAAATGCTGTACATTACAGTATAAATAGTTATATTCAATATTACAAATGCAATAACAATTCTGTCACATAAATTTCAGATAACGTAAACATTTTAAATCGTAAACGTAATTTGTTTCAATATCGTAAGTATAATAAAGCCTGCAAATCATATAAACTTTTATATTCATAGTGTGCGTCAATGTTTTTAACACAACATGAAAACTTTTCATAACAACACTCCGGCCATAATAAGCAATGGTATCTTCAAGTTGTTGAAAAAAGTATGTACCTTGTCAAAAAGAAAATAGTTGTAGAATTTTGTGTAAGCCTACTGCTAAAAAATGTCCAACACATTAAAAATTGTAATTTTTCTCATTATGCTGATATATAATTTAATTTAAATCTATATTACTTTTTACTTAGAATTCAGGAACACACGTATTTGATTAAAAAATGAATTTTTGAATGAAACAATAGCTTATTTAAATGTTGTTCGTATCATTTAGTTTCACCGAATTGTGATAATACAGAATTTTTGTTAGATATAACGTTAAGAATTATTTAAAAATAATTAATTTACATTTTGTATTAGGCTATATATCCACAAAAAGTTTCCAGCTAAGGTCATTTTAATCAATAATATTATAGCAAACGTAACCTAGAAGCTTTAAAACCAAGCGTAAACCAGCTTTAAAATAAAGCTAGAAAATTAATTTGTAATATGGGGAGTGTTAGTATTTTCCTAATTTAAATACCAATCTATTTTTTTTAAATTATGAAAATTTTATCCGTTTATTAAAATCTGATTGATTAGATTAATAATTTTGTAAAATAATAATGTATTACGCAGTGTAGCTAAACTAATTTTCCATACCTGTAGCTTAAAATATTAGGAGTAAATATAATAGGTCTGACCACCACAATAGAATTAGCTGTCACTACCAAATGGAAAAACTTATTCGATTGTAGAAGATATTACATTGTGACCTTGCCTTTTGTTAGGTATTGATAATTTATTAATCACAACTGGGGGGAAAATGATTCGGCAATCATGAAATTATAAAAAGTGCAACTAAACGTACTATTATATAAATTAGAATACAAGAAATTAGATTCGATTCTGTCCTAATTAGCATAATCTTTGTACCGTGTATTTCAAAAGAAAGCAGACAAATACAAAAATACGTATAAAATATGTTAAAATTATGTCAGTTGAACAAATTAATAAGAATTCTTATCAGTAACGTTGCGTTGCCATTAAAGCTATCAACTATCTTGAATCGTTTTTGTTGTAGTTTGTAAATTGACGTATCAGCTTGGCGTTAGCAAGTAGTCTGTTCCATAAACATGAGCCGAACCCGAAACTTTTCACTTTATAGGCTAGATTTTAGTATCTACCTCACAAAGCCAGTTATCTTGAATTTAATAATATTTTTCTCTATTGTAATTTAAAATAGTTACATAATCTAATGATTTGAATGAGACTTTGACGAAAAAATTGTTTGCATTCAACTATTTTTTGATTTAACAATTTTTAAGCTTCTTCTAAAGAAAAATTTTAATTTAAAATTAAAACACCTAATTTAAAAATAAACTCTTCAAAAACTGCTCAGTAATTTAAAATTAATTATATTTAAAAAAAGTGTTGAAGATATAAACTTTAACAAATTAACCAGAAAATATTAAAATTATAAAAACCTCCTTTTTCAGCTAGAAACGTATGTGCCAGCTGCACTGGCGTAGTTGGTAACGTGCTCGCCTCTCATCATGTGATCTTGGGTTCGAATCCCATTCAGGCACGGCATATTTTCGTTACAAAAAATAATTTCATCCTTCACCGTTTGCATTAGCAGTAATTGCAGAACAGTCGGACGTTAAACAAAAAAAATAAAATAAAATAATAATAAACAAAATACGAACGTACGTCTAGAAAATTCTTTTTTCAGTTGAGAAACTTACACTGAAACTTACTTACAAATAACTGGAAAACGTTTATGACAACTAATTAATTAAAAATCTTATTTTATCCCTAATGTCTGTGCATTCTGTTCAATTTAGATCAATAAGCAACCTGTATACCTTACTATTTATAACTATTTCTTGGAACCCTATTTATCACTTATTATTTACGTTAACATTTTTAGAATCTCGGTCCCCCTAGAAAATTCTTGAACACACCTTCCCTTTTGATATTGTCACAGCTTTTTTGGTAAAAATAGATAAAAAAACGAAGTTATAGAAAAAAATATTTTGTCAGGCGTGTAGTTGTTGTGAAATCCTGTAGATTAATGTTTTCATCAACGTACCGTTAAAAAAATTACTTAAAATATTTTAAATTGTTTGGTAAACCAATATTTTAATTGGTAAATGCAATAGAGCTACCATTTATTTCATATCTGTTTTATTAGCCTATATTACATTCACCATATTTTTGAAACACCCGGTGTTTCCTTTCAGATATTTTTAGGTAACTATTAGGTACTACCATTGAGGTAAATAATTATAACTGGAGAACCTACCACTTGAAACCTAATACTCGAACCGGTCTGAAATTGTACTGTTCACGCCCACTCCATCTGCGCATGTAATAAAAACTATTTCTGCCCATAACAGACAGGTGGAGTGTCAAATTATTTACATTCAATCTGTTCGTTGCAGGGCTAAAATAAATAGTTCTGTTTCTTTTCACATGTTCAGCCAGTTAAATGACTGAATCATTTAAGAACAGAAGAGGTAGAGGTGTAAAAGACACTAATCAGAGTTACCTCCTCTGAAAGTAATGAATTTCATTATACAGCCAGACCAGGTGAATGAAGTGAAGGTGTCATTTACAGAGCGGAAAATATGTGCTTTTCAGAGGGCCCGGCATGCTGATAAGCTTACTTTTCCACTCAGTGAGGAAGGCAATGGTAAACCACCTCACTCCTCGTTTTACTTAGTAAAACCTCTACTGGTTCAAACCAGCCTTTCGGCTGATGACCTAAACAACAACAAAAACTATTTAATCCCCACAAGGAATTAGCCAAATTTGTAAAAAGATTAATATTAAATTATTCCTTCATAGGAATTAGCCAAATTTGCTATGAAATAAACAGACGTATGATAATTTTAATGAAATAGTTTAATATGTATAAATTTTATATTAATTTTTATATGTATAAAGTTTTTCATTTACTTTGTCTCCTATTTCGTTCAATAAAAACATTATTCACATTAAATAGTTTATTTGTTACGTAAATCTTTCTTTTATGTATATTTATAATCATATATAAAACAACTTAACAATCGTTAATTTATCAATAAAAATAAGTTACTATTTATAAACAAAATTCAACTAATCTTTGTAAATTTATCATTTTCTCATATACTCAATATAATAAGCACACAACTCCTCTTCTAATATATATTTTTCTAAATAATTATGAATGAATGAATGAATGAATAAATGAATAACTGAATGGGACGTTTAATAAAAACCATGTTGTTATCTTGAGGTTTTACGCCCCATTAAAATAATTTACAATAATATTTCTTCTTCTTAGTTGCCTAGTAACCATATTTTGTTAATGAAAATTAAATAATTTTTAAATATTTTATCTTAATCAGCTGGAATTATTTATATTTATTTCATTATACTCAAATATAAACAAATCGAGATGTCCACTAAATTTGTCTCATTACAAAAGCATAGCCGGTTACATGTACTGTCTTCATTTCGGTATCATGCTTTGGTTTTAACCTTAGTGTTTATTATTATTTAAAATTATAATTTTAAATAGAACCAATGTTTTTCTAAGAAATCCCAATCAATAACGCCACACGTTAAAAAAGGGTATGCAGAATTATGCTAATAATGTTAATGCTATGATACATAGGAACGTTACGGGTGACAAAGAAGTCAAGTAGGTCAAATAAAATGAGAAACCAGGAGGAGAAATGAAAGAAAGATTTTTTTACAAAATACAATGTAACAGATTGCGGCGGCCTTTAAGGTTATTGAATCGTGAACCCGACTGACATTGTTTTGCGTTATAATCCCCACCGGCTATAAACAATGCACCAAGGGATTGAAAGAAAGTATAAAGTTTTCAGAAGGAACTCGGAAACGTGGAGGACAGTATACGGAAGCTAATGTCAAAGATCTAACTATGCACGCCAAAGATATGGCTGCCCTCTGTAAAACGGCACATTCTTCCAAAGCAAGGAGGTTATGTTTAAGCGATTTTCTTATAACGACAGCAGTGCCACCTTGTGGAAAACCATCAGTGTGATCTGAGTGATAAGTAACGTAATTTGAAATAAAAAAGACGTGCCTCGGGGTTAAATGAGTTTCGTATATCAAAGCCACATCAATATGTTTAGCGTTTAACACAAGTTCGAGAGTACTTTTCTGCTGCACACCATTGGCATTCCACAGAAGGATGAGCAGAGTTTGTGAATCAACAGTATTACTGTACATTCCTGTTAAAAAGGACTTGGGTCAGCTGAGTCATCAGTGAGATCAGAGGTAGAATTAATTTTTTTATTTCTGTAATAAAAGAGTATTATTCTGTTATAAAAAATGCCTGTCAATCAAAACCAAAATAAAACACTACAAAACGGTCGTACAACCAAAGATAACATATGGTTGCAAAACTCTATTCAAATTAAACCAGAAAAACAGAATAGATAAAATACAAAAATCTGAAAGGAGGATCCTTAGAACCTGCATCGGAAAGAGACACCAAGTAGATGGAGAATGGAGAATACTACCAAATGAACAGATCTACCAGGAGACAGAATCGGTAATCGAAACGATACGAAAAAAGAAAATATCCTTCTTTGGACATATAATCAGAACACCCAAAGAAAGAATCACAAACCAAATAATCAGAAAACTGTACCAGAAAAAAACAGAAGTAATACAGTTAAGAGAAATCAAGAAAGATATGTAAGCATTAGGCATCACCTCCGAAGATCTAGAAAATAAAACCGAACAGCTGAAACTATTAAAAGATAAAAATATTAGCTTCCAAAGAAAAAGTAAATAAAAGAGGAAGCAGGAAAGTGTTCTTTTTAGAAGCAGAAAGGCAAAGGAGATCTGCCAGAATGAAAGAATAGGCTACTAGAGGAAAATCAAAGAAAAGAACAAGAAGAGAGTGCCCAGAAATTAACTCAAGTGATCCAGTGCGGTTTCAAAAGATAAAAAAAGATTCATTAAATTACATTAAAATCATTTAGGTAACCTACATTATTAGAACTATTGTTAACGTCACGAAGACTTGTACCATTATCACTAAGCTCACTAGCCAAATTACATCTACCAATATTATTACTACTGTCAAAATTAAAAGTACCTATTACTACGGTTTTGACTTGTACTATGTGCATTCCCTGAGCGGTGTCCACCTTGTATAGTTGATGCATAAGATTTATTTGAAGTTACATAAGTTAAATATGAATCATTTGCATTTCCGTGACCTTGAAACTAATGACTACTTTACTCTGCTGCTGCTGATGGAATTTGATGAGAAGTTGATTTTTGGGCTTTGGATGTTTGCACAACTTGATTACCCCGCTGTTTGCTGTTGGACGAATTATGGCGCCTTTGTTGAAATTCCTTGTACACGTTACAGCCTCGGTAATTTACAAAGTGTAGCATACCACAATGAACACATGTTGCTGGACTATCTCTAGCTTTTTACAGATTAAGAACAGTTTTTTTTAAAAAAACTTTACAGATTTTCACAAGTTCGTCTAGAATTAATTATTCCTCTCGTAAACAATGGTCAAGGGGAGTATGGAATAATAATCCTAATACATAACAATTAAACGGGCTATTGGAAAATTGTTGTTTACAACAATTTTAGTATGGTTGCTATTTGTTATTTATTGTTGTTAAGTTAAACTAGCATCAAGGTAAATGAAAACTGTCAGTTTTTTGAGAGAACCATGTCCGCTTTTAGAATTTCGATCAAAAAAGATCCATCATCGACAGCACTGATGATGGTGGTGATAATATAACATTCTAGTGAATTAAATAATGGTAATACTTGATTCTCCGATAACATTATACTACATTGCCGGATTTATTTTAAATAGAATACTACAAATTATAATTTCTGACGAATGTATGATTATGTTGTATGTATAAGTTACGATCAGAGCAAAGTGCTTGCGAGTGATGATAGTTATTCGTCATTCCCAAAATTTGTTTTGAACGGTGGGATAATATTCGCATCAAATGATGTATTTAGAATAATTGTATCATGTGAAAGGTCTTTTAATTATTAATTTATCCAAAATGACTCAGTTAAAGAAAGTGACCTTAAAAGTATTTTATTAGACACGATTAAACGGGTATTACTACAACAGTACGGTACACCGTTCCAACATTATTATCATTAGTTATCTTTCGAGTATGGAAGTGCACCTCATTCTTCTTCTTCTATATGCCTGCTCCGCGTCGGAGATTGGCGATCATCATCATGATTCTAACCTTGGAACCAGCCGCTCTGAAGAGTTGAACTGAGGCGGTCCCAAACCACCCCCGCAGGTTCCCCATCCAAGAAATTCTCCTTCTCTCCGGTCTTCGTTTACCTTCAATTTTGCCTTCCATGATGCACTGCAGTAGGTGGTATTTTTTATTCCGTACTATATGGCCAAAATATTGAAGTTTCCATCTTTTGATATTGAAAAGAAGTTCTGTATTTTTGTTCAAACGGCATAAAACTTCCCCATTTTTAATTTTATCCTTCCGTGAGATGCGGAGCATCCGCCGGTAAGTCCACATCTGAAACGCCTCCAATTTCCTTTCCAAGGACTTAGTCAATATCCATCCCTCATGACCATAAATGAGTACAGGAATTACATAACATCTGAGTATGCGAAGTCTTGTATTGAGGTTGAGTTCTCTATTGCAAAGCAAATTTTTCATTTTTATGAATACAGCTCTTGCCTGTTCAATGCGGGCCTTGATCTCCTGACTAAAGTCCCATCTTTCATTCAAGAGACACCCAAGAAACTTATAGAACTTGACTCGCTCAACCACACTACCATCAACCGAAAGGACAGCATTTACTTCATGTCTACTGACAACCAGGAACTTTGTCTTGCGGATATTCATTCTCAAACCATAAGCGTTGCTGACCAAATTCACATGGTCCAACAATGTCTGCAGATCCTCAGCACTTCCAGCCATCAGGACTGTGTCATCTGCATATCGCAGGTTGTTGATTTCCAAACCATTTACCCTGATGCCACGTCCACATCCCTCCAGGGCCTCTGACAAGATGGCTTCCGAATAAAGGTTGAAGAGCATTGGAGACAATACACATCCCTGACGAACTCCCCGCCGAATTAGGATCTCCTCCGACCCGTCATCGCCAATTTTTATGTTTGCACGTTGACTCCAATATAAATTTGCAATTACTCGAATGTCACGTCCATCAAGACCCACCCGCTGCAAGATTTCCAATATTTTAGCATGCTGCACTCGGTCAAACGCCTTCTCATAATCAATGAAGCACATGAATACATCTCTGTCGACATCCTGACACCTCTGAGTGAGAACCTGTATAGCAAACAATGCATCTCTAGTACCAAGTCCTCCACGAAATCCAAATTGAGTCTCAGTCATAACCTCCTCACACTTTCGAAAAACCCGATCATGTATTATCTTTAAGAAAAGCTTAAGTATGTGACTCATCAAACTAATTTTGCGATACTCTTCACAACGTTTGGCATTTGTTTTCTTTGGCAGTGGAATGAATGTCGATTTAAGCCAGTCCTTGGGAATGATACCAGTCTGATATATCCTGTTCAACAAAGATGTCAGAGTTCCAAGCTCCTCCTCATCCAAGGTCTTCAGAAGTTCTGCATTAACTTCATCTGGTCCTGGAGCCTTTCCAGGCTTCATTTTGTTAATGACATTTTTCACCTCCTTTCTAAGAATACTTGGACCTGTATCTGGTGTGGTAACACCATGCTCTTCTGTACGGTTGTCTTCAAAGAGTCCTTCTAAGTATCTCTCCCAAATTTTCAATTGATCAGAGGTAGAGGAGATCAAGTTACCGTCTTCATCCAGCAAAACACCAGTGTTCCTCTTAGGTCGTCTGTTCGCCAATTCATCAATTTTCCTGTGCAGATTGAAAGTGTCATGTTTGCTCTGGAACTCCTCAATCTCCTGACACCTTTCATTCATCCACTTTTCTTTAGCTACTCTTATTTTAGAACGTATCCCTCTCTGCAATGCAATATACCTTCCTCGATCTTGTCCCTTGCTTTCTCTTCTTTGATCCATTAGATCAAGAATTTCCTTTGTCATCCATACTTTATGTCGAGTTTTTTTGTCTGCTTCCAGTTGCTTTTTTGTTGTTAAGAGTGTCTCCTTTATCACTAACCACTGAGAGTCAATCTCTGCATTCTCGTCCATCTTCCTAAATCCCCTAATCAATTCCTGGCGAACACTCTTTCTGAGATTAACCTGTTTCAACTTAGTCACATCTATCCTAGTTTTCACTGAATGCTTTTGTACTGCATGCAATCTGACTCTCAGGTTTCCCACTAGTGGATTGTGGTCTGATGCTAGGTCAGCACCTGGATAAGTCCGGACAGAAACAATGCTGTTTCTGAAACGCTTACTTACTAAGACATAATCTATTTGGTTTCGAACTATATTATCAGCCTTATCCTGAGGTGATTTCCATGTGTATAACCTTCTACGTGGTAATTTGAAACACGTATTCATGACAACCAGATTGTTTTCCTGGCAAAATTCCACCAGTTTGTTGCCTCGCTCATTCCGTTTTCCTAGACCAAACTCACCTACCACTCCCTCCACTCTCCCTTGACCAATCTTAGCATTGAAGTCGCCCATTATGATATTGATGTCATGATTAGTTGATCTCAGGGCCAAAGCAACTTCCTCATAGAATGTCTCTATGCTTGCTTCATCAGCATCTGTTGTTGGCGCATAAACTTGAATTATGTTTATGTCGATTGGTTTAGCATGTATCTGGAGCAGCATTACTCGGTCTGAAAGGGGGATGAAATTTTTTGATGGCAATGTTCACTTTCTTTGGCACAATTACACCTACTCCATGGCGATGTTGCACCTCTTCGTTTCCAGAGTAGTACACGGTGTGATGGCCACTGTTACACTTACCATTGCCTGGCCAGCGCATCTCACTGACCCCCAGAATGTCCACTCCCATCCTATCCATCTCTCTCGTGGCAGTTACTAGTTTTCCTGCTTCAAACATGCTCCTAACGTTCCATGTTGCAAACTTCACTTCAGTATTTCTTCTCATAAAAACGTTCAAGACTGTCCCCCCCCCCCGGAGATCCGATTGGGGGACTTGACACTCCGGAATATTTAGAATCAAACGTCTCCATGATGACTATACTAGGGATCGATAATGCGGTGGTTTCCCGGGGCCTTCCGCATCCATATGCCGTTGATCCATTCTGGATTCCTCCGCCTTCAGGACCTATTTCCCGGTCCTCGGACAAATGAGTGCCCTTTCACTTATAAGTTCTTCCGCCCGAAGCCGTTGACCTTTAAGTGGATGGATTACTTATACCGGCAATCATCGGTTGGATCGTTATATCTAACTACCCTCACTTGGTTTAGTCTGTAGGCCAATACAGTTTACCAGGGTGTGGCGCTTGGAGCCAGCAAATGAGAGTTGGGTGCCTTGTGAGGACCAGTTACTCCAAACCTCCACCAGTCTATGACTTGTAGAGTGACCGTCCTTAGTAAAAGGTACTACCTCTCCAACGCAACCCCATACACCCCGCACCTCATTAACAAATTTAATTTGTAATATGATTGTAATTTACGACTTTATACCTATAGAAAACTTTATAAGGTAACTGAAATTTTGATAAGTAGTTCTTTAAGAAGAAAATTAACGAAATTATTCCAAAATGTATAAAGCCAATGAAAATACTGCACATTCGTTAGAACAAATTACAATTTAATATCATTTAGGTATTAACATTAGTTCACACTTAAAAATGATTGAATTTGTAAAAACATACAGAAAAATAAAAATGGTATTTTATAATTATAAGTTAAAGATAATTATACTAATTGGTATTCTATAATGCATTTTTGTTTATTAATAAATCCTATGTAGTGAGATACTAATAATTTGCGTATTACTTAAGAAGACAGATGCCCGCATGAGGTGGGGGTAAGGAAAAATGAGTCGGCTCTTTCCTGCGCCTCATGTAGTTTCTCCAGTAGTTATATTGGGTACTACCTTTCAGACATAAATAATTAGGTACTGCATAAAAAATTAACAAAATAACTTAATGATATTATTGTTTTCACTTTAAGTGTAAAATATAGGTATATATAACACAGTTAATAATGAAAATAATGATTACATCTGAAGTTTTTATGTATTCGTTCTCCTTTGGAAATGGTGCTTGTTGTTTATTTATTAATATCTTTGTTTTTATATAGTAGTTTGCAAAACCAAGGTATATTCAGTCAATAATGTAACTAAATAAAAATATAGTCAATAACTAAATAACCAACAATTTATTAATTTTTTGTTTTTTATTTTTATTTAACGTCGCATCAACTGCAAGGTCATTAGCGACGACGTTAGGGTGTTACTGAGTGAGAATGAGAAGATTTTTTTTGTAAAGTATGAAAATATGCCGGGCCTGACTGGGATTCGAACCCAGGACCACATGAAAACCCAGGACCAACAATTTATTTTAAAATTTACTTATCTTTTGTTACGTCAACTGTATTATCCACTAACGAACTTCAAAAAGTTATTTTTTATTGAAAATAAAAATGTGATATTAAATAATGTTTTTGCGATTTCTTTAGCAAATTATTGTCGTTTTCCGCAACCTAAACTCCAAGTTTCTCTTTTCATCTAGTCACCCTCTCGCAGACCTCTATTGGTCTACGTCTCCGTCACTTCACTTACCCAATGATTTGGTGTGCACCTTTATTCCCTTATAAGATCCAGTTTTCATATTTTGCTCGCCTGTCTTTATTAACTTGAAGCAGGTATCCAGACTACAATAATATAATTACATTTTTATAATCGGAATAAAAATTATCTTTTCTGATATTTTTGTAACATAGTAGCAGTTCGTGATTTTTCTGGAAATGGTTGATGGGATTGATTCCTTATTGTAAGAAATTATGTATTGTTTGGGGCGCAGTGTGTTGAACAAAGGTAGTAGATTGCGATAAATGAAACGTTTTGAATTCAAATTCTTGAAAGATTATTTTTACTATGTTTTAAATTATTCTGGTAAAGCTTAAATTGGGTCTCCCATTGCCATATTAGCCTATGCAAAAATCTTTGCTTTTCTAGAAAACCCTCACAGGTATTTATAGGCAGAAGCTCTTTATAATCGAGTTCAGTTGAAGTTGAAGTTGTAAGCTCAGTTGTAATTAATTTAAGTGAAGTAATGTAACTTTATTTGTTATTAGGCTATTTTTAAAATTAATTGTATTTAAATTAATTGTGTCAATTAATTAAGCTAAGTTTAATAACAAATTGTAATTATTAGTTTTGTCAAAAAAAAAATATAGTTTTAAGTTTTCTATAACAATCTGTTCGTTTAATTTACATCCGCCGATTAGGTTTAGTGATAAAGTCTTAGCCGGAAATAATCTGCTTAACCGCTGATTTTCAGAGATGTAGGTTCCGTGGTTCAAATCCTAGTAAAGGTAATTTACTTTTTACGGATTTGAATACTAGACAGTAGTTACTGGTTTAGTCTGATGGTCGGGGTTGAAATAACCATACATACTCTCCCAGGAATGGTTAGCCTCAGTCTGTAGGTACAAACTACACCTCATTTACACGTCGTATATATTATTGGGTCATGGGGTTGCTTATTGTCCTTAATTTGAAATTTTTGCCATGCACGTACATTAGGGATTGAACAAAGAATAGGTAATCATTTACAAAAAAAATAAAAAAATAAAAAATAAAATAAATAAAATAAAAAATTAAACTATCTAAAAAACGTTTAAACTTGTAAAACTAAGTTTTTGAAGAAAGTGAGTTACTGTGTCATTTATTTATTTTTTTAATAACCGTTAACAGGTTTATAGTCAGAAAATGTTCTTATCAGTTAATAATCTTTCACAATATTAGCGTAAAAATCTAGGTAATTCATTCTACTATTTTACAGAGAATTATCTCAAATTTTTTACAGAGAATTAATCGAAAATATTATTGTAAATCAAATACATACATCTGAATTTTATTGGGTTTTGTATTATTATGTACACAACATAAAACGTACTGAAAAATATAAAAATCTGATATGATAAAACTATTTTCTGGAATACAATATACCACCGCTGATATTCGTTTGTATTGTGAGGGGCGTCAAAAAATATGAATGAAGGAAATCTACACTTTCCACAGTGGTCTGATAAAAGAAGTTGGGAGTCGGTTGAGTTATGTAGGGGATGAAAATGTCCAGTCAAGGTCACAATGATTTACAATAGGGGTGGCCCAATAACCAACCCCTTATTTTGCTTAAAGGGGTTGAGTATGTCATTATGAAGCCTATCTATCAGTCTAGTCAACTTTCATTCTGATCTAGCTTGTAATTTATTCTTTTCTTCTCTCTTTGTTTATTTCTGAGTTTAATTATGCCATCTGTTACATAAAATGTTGAACCGTGTGTCGAACAATTTATAGTTGTTCATTTTAATGACAGATTTTAAATAGTAATTACAATTTAATGCTACTGAATAATGTTTACCGATAACTCGTTCAATTTTAATAATTTTTACTACAATACATACTCATACAATTCACAATTAATTTCAATAAGCAAAAAATTGGACATGAGCAAATCGGTGAAACGAAGGCCAGTTGCCAAAAAAAGTATTGTAGGCCTACCTAACATAAAGAGGTTAAAATACCTCAAGAGTCAGACCATGAATGAAATGGATGGATACAGTAAAGAAGCAATACGGTGTTAGAAGAGAGATGAGAGGCAATTGATTCATGAACAAAGAAAAGTGATGAGATGTTACGGAGGCTCGATCTAAAGAAACTAGTAAATCTTTCAAGATTTTGATGATAATTGTTATAATTTACTCGAGAATCCTTTGTGTATAGAGAAATTTAGCTCATTTTTACTGATTGCTACGTTACAATATTTTCATATTATTTGAAAAATAAGCATAACTTATTAGTTATACCTATTAGGCTTATTAATGAGGCCATAATAATGGAGTAACAATAAACAAACTGGTGAATCTGGTGAACTGGTGAAACTGGTAAGTCAAATTGGTGAATGTTAAAAACATTTACCAATCTTTGATTTCTATGAAATTTACGAAAAAATTAAACAAAATAAATCAAATACAAGAAATGTTAATGTTAATTTGGTTTACAATATCTTAAAGGCAAGTTCAAAAATGAAATCTTTTCAACCATGAAATTTGAGTTAACTATTGTTCAAACGATTACTAGTGAATTTTATGTATAGTACACTCTCCCCCCCCCTGGGGTCAATATAGTTTAATCTATTCAAATATTTAACAATAAAATATAAAAGCTGCCCTTTAGTCACAGTAAACAACATTCTCCTCCAAGTGTCTTGGTCTAAACCTTGATAACCTTACTTGGAGAACTCATATTTAAAATAAAAGAATTAGATCTCAAATTTTCCCAAATACACTAGATTTCCGCTAAAAAAACTAAATTATCTCTCAAAAAAACTAAAAATATACAAAAATAAGTTCTAAAATGTATCTGTACACGCGGAATCCAGATATAGGATGCAACACTACTTATGTATCATTTCACAACGATCATTGTAACATTTCACAACGATCCAATCAAACTTTTACCGCCCTTTAATGACTTACATGAAAACCACAACTCTTCATCATGACCTTCATAAACCAACAGTTAAAGAAGAAATATCACGATATGCCACAAATACAATTCAAGACTTCAACAACATTCAAACATTTTAGTTATCAATTTACTAGACAACAGAGAAGAAATCCGACGATCAGGATGTCCCTTCATCCCCTTCATCCAACTGACCTTTTGTACAAAAATCTTCAAATTTAACATGTAAATAGTTCATTAAATTAAAACAAAAAGTTATGTATGTAATTTTTAAGTAAATTTTATTGAAAATTTCTAATCAAGTCATTTTTCTCGTCAAATTATTTATATTGACAGATCTATTCATAGTTTCATGTGAAAAGATTGTAGATTTTTTGCTGTAAATAAAAAAAATTTAAACGTGTTGTTTTACCTTTTTTAAGTTGGATCTCCAAAACAAAATATTGTTTTTATACTGGGGTATGTTCAACATGTTTATAATAGTTTTTGACTGAAAATTTACAATAACAAAAAAACTGAAGGGGATAATGATATAAATATCATGAACGGAATATCATCACAAATTTTGATGGATGATCTATATTTTACTTTCGATTTAATTTTTTTAACAGTTCATTTTTAATCGTCGGAATTTTAAGAGGTATAACAAATATATCTTTCAACCCTCTTTAGTCATTATGAAGGGTTGTCCGGTATAATTTTACTGAGCTCGTAATTGTTCTGAATACATCGTTTTCTTGACCAGAGAAATACATCGTTTTTACAGGCAGGTAGAGTGTTAAATTATTTGGACTGCTAGCTCTACGGTTACAAAAGTAGTTCTGTTTCTTATCTGATAGCCAGCTAATCTGTTCTTAAATGCTTCAGCATTTCCTAAAATTTCATAAAAATGGTATAAAAGGCTCTAATTAGATTTATCACCTATGAGAGAAATGAATTTCATTATACAGCCAGACTCTGTGGTGAATGAATTGAAGGTGTCATTTTCAGGGTGGAAAGTAGATGCTTTTCGGAGAGACTGGTATGCTGATAAGCATAACCTACTTTTCCAGTGAGAAAGTCACTGGTAACCCATCTTGTTTTGTTTAGTAAAGCCTCCAGAGATTCAACACAGCCTTTCGGCTGATGTCCTTAACAACAACAACATTGTTTTTATGTCTTGGTAATTTTCTGTGTAAACGTTGATAGTATTGTTTGACTGCGACGAATAAGTAACAAACTAACAGTAATATTTACAAGTCTATTTATTGTTTTTTTTAGAAAATAGATTTTAGGTAAAATTATGTCAATAAAAAACCGATAAAAGAAAGAAATATCTCTTCACTTACATGGTTTTAATTAGGTTAAAATTACTTAACAATCATTATGTAGGATCAATACGTACGAGGTAAATTTATTATGTATGCAACACGAAATAAAAGGGTAAATTTAAAATAACTAACATGATATTAATGTGATAAATTAAACAAAGGGGTGTATGTTAATATATTTAATTTAAGAGGCTGTTTTTATATTTGTTCCTATTTTAGGGTGGACATAAGGACAATTTTGTGTGTATCCAGTGAAGTTCCATGTGTGTGTCCTATACTAACAGGACAGCTGTGTATTTTAAACTTTGTGTGTTACGAATGGTTAGAGAAGCATGGGGGGGGGAGGTGATAAAGAGAGAAAAAATAGTAGGGATAATGAGAATGGAAGAGAATGCAGGATTGTTGAGTGAACATTAGTGGCAAAGAACTCTCACAGGCTGTATACCTGTCGGCAATGAATTACGTGGTAATACCAACGAAGTGATGCTGTTAAGCGTACTTTAAAGGGTAGACTAGTATTTACTTCCCCTAAAACCTAAAATAGAAAAGAGAATTTCAAAAACACTTAAATTCTGCTGTCCCTTGTTACTAACTTTAAAAGCATCAAGTATGAAAACAACTGATTAATATCATACACTAATGTTTTAACGTTTCTATTTTTAATTGGTTGTAATTTCTAAAGAAAATTATATAGGTTTATTGAGCTTCAAAGCATAATAGTACCCTTTTAAATCTCACTCATTACCGTGAGTTTTTCCCTTGTACCTGGTGATTGTTATGTAATGTCCCGTGACTGACAATTGATTGCCATATGTGGATTTCACTATCTACCTATTATGACCTGACTGCACGTAAAATTGATATTAATGACTTAGTAAATCTTTTAATGTAAAAAGTAATTATACTTAATTCTTTGGTTCATTATCATTAAAGCTTCCATATTGTTTTTCTTCTTCTAGTGAATTAAAAATACTGAAAGAAAACGAGACAGGACACCCAAATAAAATTTTGTAGAGCAATGGTTGTACCACTCACAGCATATGGGAATTAAACATGGGTGTCATTACAGAGGAATGAATATTGTATCCAAGCTGCTGAAATGAGATTTTTGCGGGGAGTTAAAGGTTGTACCCGGTTAGATAGGTACCCGTAACGAAGATACGCGCCGAGTTAAATGTTCTATCACTGTGTAAAACTTTTAGAATATAACAAAAATTGGTTCAACAGTTTACTTTGCATGCCATCACGCAGACTTCCTTTACGAACATGGAAATATAAACCTAGAGGAAAGAGGAGATTGGGAAGACATAAAAAAGATGCATACCGAAACAGGCCATTTAGCCTAATCATTGACAGATGATGATGATGATGATAATGATAATGATAATGAATTAAAATTTGAATAAGGGGAGTAAGTGTTCTCCTAATTTTTCACTGAATCAGATATATAAAGTTGGACGAAGGAATCATATAAAATTGTGTGTGAAATTTAAGGGAATTATGAAAAAAGGATTGGTTGTGACTATTTTTCAGGGTCTCAAGAAAAAAGAATGTGAGAAATTAAGGCGTAAGGAAGTAGACTGGTTCTCATACCACCAAAGTATAAAGAATGGTGAATAGTCAGTTGGTATAGTATGACATTTCCATTTTAAAATATTTTTAATATTTCTGATCATATTTTTTTCCAACGTACGTTCAAATGTATTTGTACCACAATTTGATGCAAACGAAATTTACTTATTCTGTTACAAAATGAGAGTTTATCAAAATTAAAAATCAATCTTTCGTTTACTTGTAGATTAACCCACAGCGTTGGCCTTCTAGAGGCAAGTCGTCGCCGCGAATCAGCTATTTAACAGCTGATTTTCGGGACGAAGGTTCTTGGTTCAAATCCTAGTAAAAATAGTTACTTTTATACGGATTTGAATACTAGGCAGGGGTTACCGGTGTACTTTAAAGGTTGGGGTTCAATTAACCATACTCTTTCAGGAATAATCGGTTTAATTCTGTACAAGACTACACCTCATTTTCACGTCTTTCATATCATTCCCATCTCATTTGGTCATGGGGTTGCATATAGTGTTTCAATTGAACAGATTGCAACATACACGCAATAGAGATTAAAAAAACACTTGTAAGATATACAACACATTACAATTGTAAGGCCTCCGTATTCAAAAATATCTCTCACTTACATAGTGATCCGTTTGAGCCTTCCATCTCGATTACGTAATTATAAGGAGAAGAATTATTCTTCTCCTATAGGAGAATTAATCCGGCCACCTATTAGGTGGCTCCTCATTTACGTGGAATTAAACATTTATTATTGTATAACCCACGAGACGCTAGGCAAAATAAATAAAATTAAATAAAAAAAATCAGAAAATTAATTTATTCCAGTTTTATGTTTATGTTTTTCTTCAGTCTGGTGACTAAAAGTAAGGTCAACGAATAAAGAAACTTTTAATATTTAATCACTCAGTAATTACTGAGTAACCAGTAAAAAATGTATCAGGTAAGGCGCTAGCATGACATTTTCTTTCATATTGAACTGCTTTTAAATTTTATTTAGTTTTTGTGGAAAGAATAACTTGATATATTACTATTTATTACATTTTACTCTAATTTAGTAAATTTTTTGTATAAATTTCGAAGATTAATCTGCAAGATCTAAGAAATTATATCTCGTTAAACGTCCGGCTTATTTACAATTATCTAGTAGTTTTATGTGGTTGAGATTTCGGACAATATTTGAAAAATATCTGATCAGAAATCAATAAAAATTTGGAATTATTTTATTGACTTTTTATATTTTGTTCTTAAGTTATATTTCTTTTCCTTAATTTATACCGTTAATTACAATTTTTTGACAATATTTTCTACTTTTGTTTGGGCCTTTTTTGACATAGATTTTGAAATAAATTAAATAAGGATTCTCAGAAACAAAATTTATTCATGAAGTTGATCACCCAAACAAAAATTTTGTTCAACTTAACTTAAAAGTTAAGTTTTAACATGATTGGTAGATTATCATTGGAATACAACAGTAAAAATTTAAATAGGATATACTTTGCTGAAAAATGGTAAAACGTAGTTGCCCATTGTTTAACATTCGGTCCAAGTAGTGAGGAGGTACAACTAAATCAATCTTTTTATCTTTAATTTTTTATCACGGTACTGTACAATACGCTGTACAATATTTCTATAGGCCTACATCTAATTTAATTTAAGGAGTGGTGTTTAATTTTACTTTCAGGAGAAGAGGTACCCAGTGGTGCATTGTCGGTTTAGTACTATGGATGTTGTCCGTTTTTCAGAAAAATATATTTCTGCTCCATTTTCGCAAAGTGAAAATGTCTTTCAATTAATAAATACTAGTGCATCGTGCCAAACTTTGTCGAACGCAGAACTGATATCTAATAACATGATTGTAGCGTACTCCTTTCTTTCTATACTCTGTTTTACCTTCAGAATGCAGTACAGCTCTTATGAGAACCCGTTTTGTTATCAGGCGTACGGAAAACATCAGGCACAGCCAATTAAATTACCCTCCTACGCCGGCACCAATTAAAAGTCACGGGGAGTTTCCTTACCGTTAGTTTTCCTTATCGTTAGAGGGCTTACCAGCCTCTAACAAGCTCATTTTCAATCAAAAATTTCAGAGAAAATAACTTTCGCTTCCTAATGAATTGTATTTTATTATGCTATAAATATTATTATTATTATTATTATTATACTCTGATATTCAGATAAGATACGCTCGTACAAAGTTGGACGTTTAAATCTCGTCACGTTTTTTTTTCATTTCACATCATATAACGTTTTTCTTTCAACGGCGACCATATGGGCCTATGTTTTACCGTTTTGTTATAAAATGTAAAATTTTATCTGTAATTTCATTTATGATAAGTCATATGTCAGTAGGAAACAGAAATAATAGATGAGTTTTAAAAAAATTGCTGATGTTTTTGCATTACGTTATTCAGTAGGAGTTTTTAAATGAGAACGTGTTGTGGCGCGGAGTCCATATTTTTACTTAGTGTAGTAGCGCTGAAACTCCCATTTGAAATACATTGCTTATGGACTTCCCGTACTGCATTCTGAACGTGAAATCAACTTAGACTCTCCAAAAAGAAGTTTACAACTCAGAGCAGTTGTGTTGTCGAGTTTAGCGACCGAAATCCAAATTTTATTGATGATGCGGAATATTGGAGTAGCCTATTTACTTTAAGCAGTGGCGATTTCGTAACCAATGAAGTTCATCTGATGTACAATATAAATCAAACAGTACTCTTTTTGAATAAAATAAATTAAAGTTTAATGAGAAAAAATAAAATATTCGAAAAACTAATAGAATTTGATGACGTAACTGAATGAATTTAAGGCTCCCTCATAATTTAACTTCGTCTATCCCGTTATTCATAATTCAGTTCACCATTTCATAACAATGATAGTATGCTAAGACTTCAATAGTTTTTCTTTTACATCACTAGCATATAATAAAACGTAACCCAATGTAGTGATTTTATGTCTCCCTCTATTATTATTTTTTCATTTAATTTTTTTCATAGAATACTGTATACTATTACTTGTGACTATTGATAAATATTAGAAGAAGGGTGTTAATTCAACTTTACCAACCCCTTTCGGCTATTGTTATCTCATTACAGTTGTACTACATTTCATATATTACGATTTATGTAGCGTTGGTGCATAGAGTAACAGGGTTATTGTATTGTGTGATGTTTGATTAGAAAACTATGACATAAGGGAAACCAAAATAGGAACAAAAAACAAATACTGCAACTGTAGTAGTAATTATTCTATAAATCATAATAAACTAGTATAGTTTAATGAATTCTAGCATAAAAAATAAATTAAAGTCCTGAAATATTAAAGAGATTGATATCGCTTCGGTTCGTTTTCTTTAACATCACTGTTTTTAATTTTGGTCAATATTACTTAACTCAGAGCAGCACTTGCTAAAACTAAATTATAATAAAGGTATTTCAAAAATACCCACTCGTAACGTTAAGAAGGTAAAAGTAACGCATAAATGAATTTCATATATCCTTAGGCCGCTCTCACACCGGTAAACTCGATGTCGACGCGATATTCGCATCGAGGAGACTCGACCTCGACGCAACTGTTCAAGTTTTTTTCGAATCCACCTGCAATTTGCAAAATGTCAAGTGATGAAGATGACGTAGTCGTTGCTCATTATATTATGTAAGGAGAAAACAGAAAAAAAACTCAGCTGTTGGGTATCACCGTATATAAGTAATAATCGTAATAGGATCGTATGTGTGTGCCCAGGAACTATCCTGTGATGAATACAAATTTAAGTCTTTTTATCGTATAACAAAAGAAAATTAATTAAAATTGTACAGACAAGGTTATTTTTCAACTTCAAGCACAAAGGCTACGTTGGCTGCTTCGTCTGCCTTGATTATACGCAACCTGTCGAGCAGATGTTGGACAAACTAAGTCGCATGAGATCAGTTTGATCGAGATTGCGTTGAGGTCGTACTGGTGGGAAGACGATCACATAAATTTAAGAGTAGGACTCGTATCGGACGTCGAGTCGAGGTCATGTAACAGTGGATTATCACTGGTGGAGAACACCCTTACATGTCATTTAAAAACACTGTATTCAAGTTTAACAGCTTGTAACAATTGAAATATCGTTATTGTGCACCAGTGGTATTCTAGTATCCGTTCCTTTGTATAATGTCAACGAAGTCGTTTACAAAGATGAATATAAGCTTATTCTTTAGACTTGTTTCGCTTCTAAATATCACGAACAAGTAAAAAACGAGTTTTAGTTAATACCGAAAAAGGTTATGCATTACGTAAAATAAAAAAACAGATACAAATTACAATTACATACACAAGATATAATTTTCTATAGATGACTGAAGATGTAACATCTTCTATAAATTTTAACCATTTTTTAGTTTTAAACAATATTATTTTATACTCTGATGATGGTGGATCCACCGAAATACATGTAAATTATAAATTAAAAACTCATGGAAGCCTAAAAATGGATAGTGAAATTTACTGTACAAATTTGTTGTTGTTTATATCATCAGCCGAAAGGGTGGTTTGAACCTATAGAGGTTTTACTAAGTAAAACGAGGAGTGAGGTGGTTTTCAAATGCCTTCCTCACTGAGTGGAAAAGTACGCTTATAAGCATGGCGGGCCCTCTGAAAAACAAATATTTTCCACTCTGCAAATGACTTCATTCACTTCACTTCATTCTCCACAGGTATAATGAAATTCAATAATTTCAGAGGAAATAACTCTGATTAGTGTCTTTAACACCTCTACCTGTTCTGTTCTTGAATGATTCAGTCATTTAATTGGCTGACCATGTCATATGAAAGTCTCCTGTTTGTTAACGGCAATGTATAAATTTATTATATGAAATAGATCCAAATTATTTACTTAACGGTTCCTTGATTGAAGATACCCTAGAAATCGGACCTACAGATCTTTTCTCCATTTCTTAAAGTTTTCTGACTGTTACATTATGGATGTACGAGTATATTCCAAGTCAACGTTTCAACGAAATACACTTCCAAGGCAACTGTTGTGTCTCTACTCTAACTGGAGAAGCTGTTGATAATTTTCTTATTCTAGAGCAGAGTTCGCAAATTTCATTAACAAAGATATTCATTGAAGTTTTTGTGATATGATTGTTGTTTGTAAACTACTGAAGTGTGATTGTAGAATTGTTTTTATATTATTTTATACAAATGCTAATTTATATTATTGTACTTTAGACTAATCTACTTATGAGAAATAGGGTAAGTAGCAATACAAAAGCTTTGAGTGAGTAGGTACTTTTAATGGAGTGTTTGAATGACAATTGAATAACTGTGATCCAAGTACGATAATATTTTCCCATTAATGATATTTCAACGTGATAAGAATACCTTTACTACCATATCAATTAGTTTTCCTTTTTCATCTTGAAGATCTAAATCGAGGGAGTACATTTTTATTGTTGTATAAATCCAGTGTTTTGTTGTTCATATAATACAAAACCTCCTATACTTCAGTCCCTCTCTTTCAATACATTTTTTTATTTTGAAGAAACGACTTCATTCACATAAGAGATGTTTTCTCCTTCAACTAACCGTTAAATTTTGGGCCTGATCAACTTTTGTACCAACCAGACCAAATTATTGTAGTTAGATTTTTTTAACCGTATATTTATATACCTGTATTTTTATTTCCTATTGTTATTATACGAGGCATATTTGTAAATAAACTGACAATGGGATATATAAAAAAATATTTTGTTAAAAAAATGTTTGTTGACGGTTTTAGTTTCGTATATACTACTTCACTTTCCTACGTAGTCGCCGATCATTTCTTAGCGCTTTTCATGACACTAAACCAGGTTCTTTAACCTCTTTTCATGAAAGTTTACCCGAATGTATTGTTTCGAACATTTTCAGAAGAATAATCATAAAAAAGATCAGAAGATCTGCATAAAGACGCGAAAAATATTTCACCAGCATAACTTTGAGGAAATCCTGCTGCTAGATATCCATGGGCTGTACAGAAGCCAGAAGAACTATGTAAAGCTTAAAAAGTGGTTGTTTAAAAGTGTGAAAGTAGAGTTTTTCTTTTTAATGTTTTCAATTATTGCAATACAATAGTCTCTGATTGCACGTTATATACCGGTGTCCAACGAAAAGGTTGCTATTTTTGAATTAATATGCCGGACGTATCACAGACTCTACAGACTGGAAACTTTACAGTTGTAATAGATATGTAAAAAAATTACCTACAGTTTAATTTAAGATTTTTTTCTTTGGAAATTTTTGAAGGGAAAAGTTTATACCCACACCATTGCAACAGACGATGAATTAATGAGGCTGATTGAACAGGAACTGCTGTTGATACCTCGGCAATTTTTAAAAAACGCTTATGACCCATTTTCGTTTTGTTTCTATCAGTGCATAGCTATTGATGGACATCAGTTCGAATAAAGGCTTATGAAACAAAAATTTTGTTCATTAATAATAATTAATCACTTTCATATTATTACTTAAATAACATTGTAACTAATCACCAATTTGAAATGGTCTTGGAAATAAAATTACTTTCCACCACTTTGTTTTGATTAATCATAAGCAAATGAAACTCGAGGGTAGTTTTCTACATAATCTATTTATTATAACTGTAATGTTTTCAGTCTGTAGAGTGTGTGATACGTCCGGCATATTAATTCAAAAACAGAATAATTTGCGAGACATCCGGTGTAAGTTTATATACAACCTGTTACCAATATAAAGGTCAATATTTACAAATACACTTTAAGCCAGTGAGAAAAATCTCTGTATGTTACATTTTTAGGAATTCAGGTTAGATAAATTATTAGCCAAAGATTATTTGTATTGTCTTAAATTATTAAAATATGGAAAATTCCAGAAGTAATAAGAAATTTGAGTAAATTAAGTTTTTCTTCTTCAACTCAGCAAATTAAGTAAATTAAGTTTTCCCACACCGTAGCTGAAGGTCAAGTACGACATCCGGCTTAGCATTCAAGTACACTATTAGTGACGCAGCAAAGACGGATGAGATGTTGAATAATACAATACAAATTATTTCAGAAAACAACTTAGAATATGCACTATAACTTAAGAATATTAAAATTACAGTGCATATCAGTCTTTGAAAACAAGTGTTTTTCCACTTAAAAAAATTGTTGCAATATCTAACCTTTTTAGATTCCCATCCAATTATCATACTTATTTCCTCCTTAAATAATTCTGTATGTAAAAATAATTATGCCATTCATTAAAAAGACAAAGAAATGAAGTAATCTAGAATCAGAAAATTCCAATTTCAACGAGAAGACTTACTACAGTACCTTAACTAATTTACAGGATAACATAAGTTTGATTTACGTTATAGTTGGTTCCGTCTAGATAAAAAATACAAAAAATTTAATTTTCAGATAAAGGCTAGATTCTGAAGTACAAGGAAAATAAATATAAATAAAAATACAATACAATTCTACAAAACCCTGTAAAATCTCAATAACTATCTAATAGTGACATTAATGAACAAGTAATCAAGTGGTTTATTTATTTATTTTTTTTTTGCTGAGTACAATAAAAAACTCTGTAGAGCTTGTTTGACGGATCGAGTCGGTTGCCTTACGAGTGAGATAAGCCTTCACTTACTATCGGTTTCATAATATCTACACCCGAGTTTGAACCTTGCATCTCCAAAACGACGAGTCGAATTTCAAAATACTTAATATAAATATTAAGCTCATTTCATTCTGCGTTGACCGATAATAATCCTATACTTTTTGAATTGTTTAAAAATTGCTATATCGAGATTGGAAGACAAAAATACCCGGTTTTTTGCTACCACAAAAATTGATGCGTTTAGAGGCGTACAACTCGAGAATTATTTGACCGACAAGTTTTAAATTTTAACACAATTCAGCAAATTACATTTTTACAGCGTGTACGCAATTTCAAGTTCGTACGTTACTTAAATTTTGATTTATTAACAGTATTCTGAACCCTGGCTACCGCGGTAACCGCTCAATCGTTCGGCACGAGCAAACTGTTGTTTTAATCAGCGTAAAAAAATTGGAGAAAAGTATTAATAACATGAAATATTGATTGAATAATGTTGTGGTAGAATTTTTTAAATTTCACAAAAATAGACCTTCCCATGAGCGGGTTTGCGCTACTACACGTAGCCAGATAGACAGCCCGACCGGATGTCATGTACACAACCTGGCAACATGGATAGTAGCGCTCATCCCTTCATGCCAAGTCTTTTTTTCAAAATTCAAAATATTCTACACAACATTGGGCAATCAATATTTTATGTTATTAATAGATTTGTTCACATTGTTTTACGCTGAATAAAACGATAGTTTGCTCGTGCCGAATGATTGTGCGGTTACCGAGATAGCAAGGGTTCAGAATATTGTTAATAAATCAAAATGTAAGTAACGTACGAACTGAAATTTTGCACACCCTGTATAAATATAATTCGCCATGTCGTGTCACTATGGTATTGTGCACTGTCTCATAAACCATTATCTTATTTCATAATAAATGTGCTACAAATCACAATCTCGTAATCGTTAGTGTAAACAAAATTTTAAAATTACTTGAAGTGTTTAACATTGCCTTTCAAAATTGTTTTTATTTTTAGTCTCTTTTCTGATCATTGCGGTACAAAATAATATAATACTACCGAATTGATACCACCATGGGTAGTTAGTTGACAGTAACATATAAAAATTATTAAAGTGATTGTTACACTACAGAATTGCTGCCTCTTTAGAACAGAACTCTAGTAAGAAGGTAAACAAAATATCTCCCATTATTCGTGAACCCGGCTCGAGATAGTCACACAAACTTTACCGATTGTGAATGCAATGTTTATCTTTTTAAATGTAGTTGTTTGTTAAAGGAACTTTACTTTGCCTTGTTATATTGTACTTATTTTGTAATAACATGAACTTTGAGTATGCAGTCCATGAATCGTTTTGAAGCTTTCTAGATGTAAGTGTTCAAAAGAATGCTCAGTATTTCCCGGAACGATCATGCTACTAACGTCAATGTTTTGTGACGTGTGGGTGTGGAGTGTGAGTTTATGTGAATAAACAAAAGAAGGACGACTACATACCTCTGTTGTTTATACAGGGTTGTTAAGTATGAGTTTTTCTTCTTCTTTTTCTCACAATCAAGGATTAGGCTCCCGCCTGTTCCGACTCACAACAGTGACAAAACAATTGAATTATTGCCATCTCTAGCATGGTCTTCCAACATCTCACCTCCCCTTTGGTCTACATTCCCAAACATTAAGGGAGACCCTACCATCACCCATTGTCTGTACTTGCCTCCTCCATCGATTTCAATATTCTGCAATCTTTCCATTCAGGTTGTGAACATCCAATTCCATTCTTACGTCCTCATTTATTAGTTGGTCCCTACGACTGCAACCCTTTGTTCTTCACAGCAAACGCATCTCAGTGTCATGAGTATGAGTTTCTTAAACGAATTCTCAGGCGTAAAGTTGAGGGCAAGCGCAGAATTTTGTGAAAGAAAGGCTCATGATTGAAAAATATTAAATACTAGACAAAAATGAATAAGCGTACTCTTTCGAGGGTAGTTCATGATAGAGGGCGTTTTACGGAGTTGTGGCCAATTTTTATAGATGGAGTCGGCACTACAAGAAGAAGAATAATATGGTTCCTTAGTTCTCCTTATCCTTGGAGAGAATTACTTTTCTTCCTTTTGTGCGTCTTGTAAAAATCCCGAGGAAAAATGAATGAGATAACATTTTGGTGCTAGTAAGAAGCTTTCGTTTAAAACAATAAAATAAATAAATAAATATTATTATCAATGACCCAGTACAAAATAGGACATCGTAAAATACAATGAAATACAAATTAAAAAAGGCTATAATTTTAAAAAATATACAAGGACGTTTTTGTATTTATTTTCTGTTAATTTTAGATTATTCTAGTTTGACCACCTCCAATGTTATTTACTTGTAAATTTCACACAGTTGCGTTATTTTACGTTTAAAAAACATAAGAACTCTTGCTCACAATAGAATTTATGTTTTGTAAAAACATCCAATCGAAGCTATCTATATTAAAAAAGTTTAATTTAGATGGTACTTTGACGAACAACCGAATAAAATTGTAGTTAATCCCTTTCAAGGATGCTGTCGTTTTATATTTTCAACTACATTGTTGCCGTTGTGGTGATACTCATGATTATTGTTGTACGGCTTCATATAGAAGTTTACATCCACACGACTTCAAACTTTCAAATTTGTAAAGAGACGGTAAGGGGTTAATTTAAACAACAATTTTTTAAAATTAATAATTTGGAATCTCTACGATAATTATAATTTTATATATGTACTATTTTTTACCTTATTCATAAAATCTTAAGATTTTTGGGTTAAGTAGCTCTGGTTACTGATGATGTGAATTTTTATATTTCTGAGATTTCCGATAACGTATAAAATTATTGTACACGAATTTAAAAAATCTTGTGCGAAACATTTAAACGACTTTTTCTTGAAATGTTACTAATGAAAAATAACCGAATTTATGTGGCCTACAAGTAAACGATTTTAACTCAAATTTCTAATTTTCCATTAGAGTAAAAACAAAATAACTAATAATAATGTACCATTTACAAAAAAATTCATTATAGCTAAAAACTGAAATTTTAACTGAATTTGGTTTTCAGCATATACGATCCAAACCAATATAATTAATTAATTAAAATTTTATCTTTTTGCACCTCTCACTTTTACCTTAAAGGACATAACACTTTTTACTCAAATAACAAGGTGCTGTTGACAGGTGATTGCTCTCTGAAACTGCAATATTATCTCCATAAACGTAATAAGAACTGTACATTTTCGGTTTTTGTAGTCTACTAAGAACTACGTGCTAACTTTATCAATCAGGATTTATTCTCAAAAACATTCTCAAACGAATACAACTGCAGTCAATTCTGTCGATGACTAATAATTTTTTAGTGTGAATTCTGGCAGTTAAAAAAATCATATAAAAATATCAACATATTAAGGATGCATTTTTAAGTTCTACTTGTTGATCTGGCGACCGCAGAGTACGGCAAAAAGATCGCAGCACCAAAAGGAAGGTGCTGCGGGCATAACTTAGTGGTCATCTACAAGTGCGAGATGTGACGATGAAAACAGAGTAAGGGCGAATCCTTGCAAGAACTCGCCTTCAAAATCTACCAGCTGGTGCAGAAAGCTCTTCCGGTGCTTAACGCTAAATTTATTCAAGAAGAAGCAAATTATGCTTTTATTACCGGGGTCCAAAATTTTGAAACGAGGAAATACTTTCTCCTGGGTGGCCAGAAAACACTCAGCGATTCTCCCACTAATACTATAAGAAAGTAGCTATAACTACATCATCACTTCCATCGACGACGAGAGTTTGCAGGGAGATCATCCTCTTTGTGTAACTCCTTCTCCTTGAGGTTTGGCTTGCTGTATAGGGAATGACAGTCAACGGATAAAAGAAAGCATGTTCCACAACTGGTTCTTCCGCGTTCTACAACCAAGGAAGTTATGACTGAATTACGCTGCTATATTTCAGGCGGACACATCTGCGTCCAGAACAGGCTGGAGAAGATCCACTTTACGAATTGGCTCCATTTACGGAAGGACATCAAAATTTTTGCTAGTTGAGTGATAGTTGTGCAACTAATACCCTTGGATTAAAAGCAAGGAGAACATTAACAATTAGTTTACATTAGTGGGGTTATTTTTTTACTCAACACCTATACGCTTTGTAACACTGGAAATATCTAAAATGTATTTTACGTAATTATACAATAAATACTGTATCGGTAGAAGCTAGAAAATTAATTTATTGGAGAACTAATATTCTACATTCAATACAGAGAAAACCAGAAATAATTTCACTGAATTTAAATGAAAATGTTAGTTTCCGAACGTAATTTAGATTTAAAATCTCAAGAATAATTACAGCAATTTTCCTGTAATAAATCACAATAACTAGAAACCTTATCTGAAGTGAATTTAGAAAGTCAGAAACAGAATTCGAGATTACTGGCTGCGGTAAGGATCGGTTTATTTTAATCATTATACTTAGTTTACGTACTGTCTATTACAGTTGCAATTTCCTCAGGTGTTTTCCTGATTGGAAAACGGTTACACTATATGAAATAGTGTGGTATAAGGAGTTATCTTAAGATTTATATTTGATATGAAATAACGATCGGAATAGAAACATTTTCATATCCTATAAGTTTAATTAACTTGAAATAGAATTTGGTGGAATAAATTTGAAACATTTTGACTATCCTCTAATATTACGTATTGGTGCAGTATAATCCAATTTACTGATGAGTTTCCTGATAATGGGATGTTTGTATCTTTAGTCGATTCGTTGAAATAACTGTTCAGTATTTCCTGAAATTCTCGATTGTTTAAAAGCATTTATTTTAGTTAACATAAATTAATATATCTTATTACTTTGGCACATCTAAATATTCTACAAATTTATTTATTTTATAATAATAGATTAATTTATAATATGTGATCTTTACAGAATGGGTTATTGACCGTTTTACCGAAGTTATTGTACGACAAACATTAAAATACAGAGGGTTTTACCCCTATTTATTTCCATTGTTCTTCAGACTCCTCAAAAACTATTAAATATTTTATGGTTCTGGGACATATAGGAAGAAAAATATTACCGTTTTCTTCCTATACTTTGCGTCAGTACAATCAAAGTACAGAGTTTTTTAAATCCTTGTAACTCCTATACGGTTCGTCAAATTTAAATACTTTTCACTAAAAATTAATTGAAAATTTTCTAGTTATTTCTAGTTATTTATATTTCTTACATGTGAACAGTTATCTTTAAAGACCGAAAAGTTTATCGCATGATGACTTTTGTATGTAATGTTTCGCGATTTTACAAAATTTATTTATGAAAATACCTCGTAAATTAAATAGTAATGATTTTGTGTTAAATTTCATTGCATTATTGTTTTCCGTAATTATTACAGAACAAACCTACCAACTGTTATATTAATGTGTGAAATAGTTGTTTGACAATGACGATGTATTCGAAAAAAACTGCTTTTTCTTTCAAAAATAAAGCTTTTACTATAACATTTTCTCATTAATCATGTGTTTTTCGAAATAACTTCACAGAAAAAACATGCAAATACTTATTTGTATAAAAAAATACATCAGTTCCGGCAAGTTACAGTTACTTAAAAATTTATATTTTGTTTTCTCAAATGGTTTTACAATTCGCATATTGCTCCTCGCTGCCATAGGCCATCAAGTTACAATTAGACCGTATGTTATTCGCTTTTTCGGGTTAAAACCTAAGCAACTACCAAATCTGTAGAAAAAATATTGATGATAATGATGACGGTCTTAATGTAGATGATAGTGACGAGCCAATAAATTGAATTCCAGATAATTTTCTCACTATCCAAGCAGGACTTTGTGTGGGAAAAAACAGAGACCTGTCCAACGCTGTGTGATGAGGAAGAAGAAGAATATAATTTTGAAATAGTAACTATGACAAAAAATTCATAACATAATAATGATAAGATTATAATACAAAAGCCCTACAATTTTTGTATTGTAGTCTAACCTGTATACAATAATGTTAGTAAGCGTCATATTCTGTTTACATTATGTTCAATTTGACATGTTTCTCGAAATACCTGTAAAGTGAAGGATATGTCAGTAATAACAGTGACGTGTATTTTGTATCATGTCATTGGGTTAAATCGGGAATGCTTTGGGTAGTTTGGGAATTTCTGGTTAGTGACAGACCTGCAATGCAATAATTAGGCTTATTCTGCGTGGGTTTGGAAGTTGTGTTGGTTGTCACTAAATACCCAAATGAAAATAGGAGTGAATAAATTTAACCCGAAAATAGCAAAGTGGTTTATAAAACGTTGTTAGTATAAAACGCATAATATCATACAGTCAAAAATGGAGGTCCATTGTAAAAAGTGATGCATTGGTCTTCATTACTTGGACATTAATCCCGGGAGGAATTATAGCCGGGAATGAGTCACAAAGCATGCCGGGTAATGAGGTCACGTGACCAGTTTTAAAGAGTATCCTCGTTATAGCTGTTTTCTAGTGGTAGTAAAGTGGGGATAAAGTAGTAGGGGTTTTAGATTTTAGAAGGGGGTAAAACCCCCACCAAAGGTTATGGGTTTCATAGAAGGGGGCGAGTAGAAACAGACCTCATCTGTTTGTGGCGGGCCTGTGGGGCAGAACAATTTAAATTGCGAAATTGTTCCTTGCTGGATTACTCTCCGCTTCCCGTATGTCTGTTTGCTTGTCGGTTCATTCATCCTTTTTCATTCCTTCAACGCCGACAGACAAAAAAGTATTATTTCTTCTTCATTTGCTTTCCAACGTTAGTAGTGCTTCATTTTAATTTCAACTTATGCAACTTTCTTATATTTTAATTAAACTGATAACTCTGTGGAATATGAAATAGTGTCTTGAGACTTGGAATGAAATGAGGAAAAACTGACGTTTCCTTTATTAATTTTTAACGCCTGGTTTCATATCTTTTGATTACGAATTAAATATATTTAAAATTTATTTTTATTTGATGTGTGTTACTATGAATTTAAAAGAATAGCTTTCGTTGGGTTTTCTATATTCATTCTCTAAAATTGTTTGTATGTTTTTTCATGAACCATATCTTATCCATCGAGTATTTTGTTTTAGTATAATATTTAAGTTTTGTTTCAAATAACGAAGATGTAGTCTAAATTATTTGATAATTAAAACAAAGTACATAAATTAATTTAAAAAGCGCAATTAAATTATAAGAAAAATTTAAAAAAGTATTTTTATGAGAAAAGCAGAACTAAAAACAAGAGCCATTATTGAGTAAATAAGTTTTTTTATACTTATACTCACACGGAACCCTTCTAAAACGACAAACGCTCACAACAGAACAAAATGTTTATACAATCCAATTGTAGAAATCCTTGTCTCCTTGTATCAAAATAATTAAAGCCGTATCACTAGTTTCTGAAACCGATTGGGACATAAATGGTTCTTAAATTTTACGGATCCTCTAAACCGAGTAATGTAGCTCGATTACAGTTCACATCACTTCAAATTTCATCGGAAACCGCTTGATACGTACAAAAAACGACTATCCATAATGAACTACAAGTTCGTAACATATTCGAGACAATGAAACAATACTATTCATGATTCTACAGTAAATTAACAAAAAAATGAATTTGAAAAGACGACTAGCTCAATTACTTACTAGACAACTCTTCAAGAAAGCTAAAGAAAAATAATTAGGATAGGATTAATTGGTGCTTCCTTATAAAGTTAAATTATCTACATAGAACTACAAAAAACGTGGTAATGAAAAATTAAATCATTAAAAATATAGAAACTCCATCGGCGAGTGGACGGTTTCTTCAAGTCATTCATCTTATTATTCCGTCGATACCATCAGGTCATTTGTTACTGTAAAGCAATGTACAGCCAAATATTTAGAGTAAAGTATAAGAAAATCTTTGAATATACAACATGTTGTCATTTGATCAAGGTAACAGTCGTTTCTTAGACATCCTAATTGATCGTGAAAATGTCTTGCTACCGTTGGCGTTTAAATTTCTACTTTTTATAGATAAGTCTAAAATCTGATATTGATTCCTGAATTTTTTGATCAAATTGATGAAAAAAGAAGCAGTAGAACAAACCTCAGACGTGGACATTTAAGAAGTTGTATTGGGCAACAAAACGTAATTTTTAAAGTAGGCAAATTACCACGAAAAATGTATATAATACCATACTCCGTAGGTGTGTTATAATTGGACGACTTATTAGGCTGAACTTTGGGTAATTAACTCAGAAAACAAAAGTAAAATGATTGTAACGGAGATGAAATTTGTAAGGAGATGCCATAGAGTTTCTAGAATGGAGAACATAATCAGCGAGGAGATTACGAGATGAATGTAGTTAAGGAAAGGTATTGTGGAGTGAATTGACGAGAAAATGCTAGAGTGTTATGGGCATGTAAACAGAACGAATAGTGACATATGGATTCAGAGTCACTGAGTGGTGCCCAACAGGTTGAAAGAGAGTTGGACCCGGGTGATCATGAAGGGATGAAGTGGAAGAGGCAGTGGACGGGCGATTACTTGGAGACAGATTGGTGAGTTAGAGGAGGGAAGATGTGGGTTGCAAGAAGGCAGCGATAGTTGTAAAAATTCTTATACTATTTTTTATTAGTAAATTTTTACTTTCTTTTGCCCTTTATGAATATATAGAGATGGAGAGTAGTGTTTTCGAGTAGACTTTTTGAAATCGACTTTTAACCGTAAATACACATTCTCAGGCCCCTTGAATCCAAAAACTGTTAGCAATTTGTCTGTACGTGTGTGTGAAGTAAATATCTGAAAAAAGTTGTACACTGTTGAAACGTGTAACCTAAATATGTATCACATGCAATTTCATTTAAATTCTAAAATATATTCATATGTTTCTATTTCTGGAAAGAAAATTGAATTAGGTACGTTTTATCTGATTATGTCAAATTACGTGCTTTTGAAACATTTGATGTTTGTAAGTGTTCATTTAGAAAATTAAGCGAATGAATATAATTAATTTAATTATACATGTTCTGTCGCGGTTTAGCTTAGACATAAATGAGAATTTAGATGGAAAGGGTAAACGACTAGTAAAGGTTCTTAAATGAGAAAGGGTTATATAGGAAAAAGGGGTGAGATTTGCTAAAAGGAAGAAGGGAAGGGAAGTTCAAATGACGTTCTAATTTCAAACAGTAAACTCAAGTGTTTCCGCTGCATGCTGCTAGGGTGCTGTACTTGAGATTTTTAAGAACTGTTTTCAAGTTGTTTGGGGTGTATTTATAGTTGGGGGTAGTGGTGTTTAAAAAGAAGGGAATGAATTTTATAATGTCAAAAGTTTCTACGAGTTAGATGATGAAACGGACAATAAAAGATTTTTCTTAATACCAAACAAATCCCATTTGTTAGCTTGTTCACAAACATAATTTAATTCGAATGGACATGGACTTTTATCCTATCAAAGAGACATATTAATAAAATTTTAATTGTTTTATATCTGGACATACAATCACAAATTGATCTGTTTGTCAACAGATTCAAATTAATGAATCATACATTGATTTTTGCCCATAACGGGCAGGTGGGGTGTTAAATTATTTGCACTCGATCTTTCGGTTTCAGGGCTACAAAAATAGTTCTGTTTCTTATCACAAAGTCAGCCAATTATATGACAACTACTTAAGAACAGAAGAGGTAGAGGTGTAAAAGATACTAGTCAGAGTTATCTCCTCTGAGAGTAATGAATTTCACTATACAATCAGACCCTGTGGTGAATGAAGTGGAGGTGTCATTTCCAGAGTGGAAAGTGGATGCTTTTTGGAAGGCCTGGCATGCTGATAAGCTTTCTCTTTCAACTCAGTGATGAAGGCAACAGTAAACCACTTCACTCCTCGTTTTTACTTACTTAAACCTCTGGAGGTTCAAACCAGCCTTTCGGCTGTTGACCTAACACACACACACACATACACACACATACACACCCACACATTGATTTTCTATTGGGTTTACGTCCGTTTTATTAACATTAAATATTATACAAGTTTAAGTTAGCTAACTTACTCTAAACCTGCAAACGTACTTTTTGCACCCAGATATTCCATATTTTATCCCGATTTTCTAAAAAAACAATACAGTATATCCAGTTTTGACACTAACGAATTGAATTTTAAAAGTTAAAATCCATACAATGCCACACTATTTACGCCTAGAATATACACTCCTAGGATCTCAGTACAGCTTAATTTAACTGGAGGATTTTTTCGTTTCAGTTTTATGTTATGCACATTAAAAATAATGCAGAAAGGGGCAAGGTAATGGATGAAAATAAATGATGGGAAACTGCTAGAGTTGACCAAGAATCGAACCCGGGAGTCTTGGTAAAGAAGCTAGTTACTACACTAACCAAAACTTAGTAGAGGAGCAGGAAACATGACGAAATATTTCGATGGACATAACTCGCTAATGAACCGCTTCCAGACATATTTTTGTACCAACTCGTTTTCTGATAGGTATTAATTATAATGTCGAACCACTCCCGAGAAATTGTCGTCTCCTGTTACAAAATGTAGTTATGTAGACTACGACAATAACCAACACCTACAGTAGTAGGAGCCATGATGAAATCTTTGCTGAACTTAACGCATTAATTAACCATTTTCAGAAATATTTTTATATCAACGCGTTTCCAATAATAATTATTTGTTGTATCCCGTGAGATTGCGGTAGAGTCTAAAACCCTCCAAATGAAGTTCAAGTTCCGTACTTATGTATCTTTGCTGAAAAGTCAAAAACCGGTATTCTTTCCGTTAAGCCACCAGAAAGGTGTTCAACATAAATTTTTCTATAATTAACTTTATTAAGAGATCAGAGATTCAAGTTTGAGTAAAATATAAATTTTGAAAAGTTACCTAATGTTGAATGTAATGCAACAAGTAAGTTTAAACTTTACGGCAGGATTATTAAAAACAATGTAGTTTCCTTAAAAAGATAAATTAAAAATTTAAACTTTTTATACAGTCTTATGCTTTTGTATTCAATACTTCTAACATCTTTTTAAAGAGCAAATTAAAAATTGTATCGTATTAAAAAAGGGAATGTTATTAAATTCTGATATTTTTTTTTATTATAAAACCATGTAACAACATGTAAAACATATTACATTTTACTTTTTTATCTGGTTGTTTAATCATGATTTTATAAGAGACGGTTTACTTCCCCTTCAATAAGGGAAAAAAGAGATGAAGATGAGGAATGTCTACGTAACGAGGAGGATATTTTCAGCAGGGCGGTAGTGATTTTAGATGAATCACTACCAATTGAAAGTTATATACAAGTAACTTATTACTTCGTCTTTATCATGTTACTTTGTAGTACCAGATTAAAACTATTTTAATTAATAAATCTCCCTTGTAAGAGATTCAATAAGCTTTTAATCTTCTTATCTAATACATAATAGTAAAGGTGAGCCTACATTGAAATATGACTCACCTAGCAACTATTATTTTGTGAATAAAATCTTCTTAATTAATATCAAATTGATATAAACGTTACTACTTATTTGTTATGAAAGGTAGTACGCTTTGATTAAAAATGGATCGTTAGACCTAATAATTAAAATGAAATGTTTTTTTTTTACTTTTTCTTGCTTATATGAATGTAAAGGAAGGAAAATATTGTTTTCATGTCGATTTTTCGAAACCGAGTTTTCACTGAATCTACATGTTTTCAGACCCCCTGAACCCGAAAAACATGTTTTTAGCGATTGATCTGTGTGTCTGAGCAGAATATCTTAAGAACAGATAACCGTATGAACTTGAAACTTAAGTTACATACTACTACCAAACCCGCCACGAACATTTTCATCAAAATAGGTCAACCGGAAGTAGTAGTTTAATCGTGTAATTTTTCACTTTTTTGCGATTTTCTCAAAAACTGGTCCTACGTTTTTTTCAAAATGACCTCATTTACTTAATTTTTTATGTTCTACCTACATGAAAGACAGCATTTTCTCTACAAAGCCTAGTTTAGCGCGAAAGAGTGATTTTCCATATTTTTTAATTAAACTAAGATTGATTTTTTATTTTACGTTTTTCACTCATGATTAAAATAAGGTTATGTTTTTTGACGTTAGTTTTTGTTTATTTGTAATGTTTTATTACTAATTTTAGGTTATATTGTTAATTATTTGCACTGGCAAGAGGAAGTTGTGTGAGAGTTTCACACCAGATTTTTTTATTCATTAATCTCTCTATGCAATACAGGGGGGGACTGAAGATTTTAAAAGATTGACACGGTTTCAAAACAAGACTTTACGCTCATTCAGAAGGTGACAGCTCAATAAATTATTATCAAAATCGGTTCAGTAGGTAATTATTTACAGGATCTTAATTTATTTTGTTATGGATAGCGTTTAAAGTAAATAATTACCCTCTACTTCGTTCTACATTTCTATATAAATGTTATTTTTAATTTGTTCAATTTATATTGTAGGCCTACCTAACTAAAAATGATTAATGTTGTTTTTATTAAATAATACGTAGTAACGGGTGATTCAAAAAGAGCGCCGGTTTTTAAACGGCTGGTAAATTTTTGTTTATCGGTTGGCAACATTGTTAGACCTCATTTCTATTTCGGAGAACATTCCGATTGACGATTCAGTTGTAGTTTCTCTTGTTCGCAGTGTAGTACTCTCGCAGTCTGTGTCTAACCATGGAGAAGTTTACTATTGCACAACGAGTGTTAATCGTCAAAACATTTTACCAGAGTGGAGAGAGTTATGCGGCTACTGTCAGGCGACTTCGCGGTACTCTAGGACGTAATGAAGCCCCGAATGAATCAACAGTTCGCAGGCTCATGAAAAAGTTTTTTGAGACGGGTTCAACAGTCGACCTTAAAAGTTCTGGACGTCGTCGTTCTGGCCGAACTGAGCAGAACGTTGCGTTGGTTCGTGACAGTGTGGCTGTTACCGATACCGTACGATGATTAGGGAGTTTTTGTGGCGTCATTTGGATGGAATGGACATTGACGAGTTGTGGTTTCAGCAGGATGGTGCCACCTGTCACGCTGCACGAGAAACAATGTTGTTGCTCCGTGAACGGTTCCAGGATCGCATCATTTCTCGTAATTCCGACCATCAATGGCCACCAAGGTCGTGTGACTTGACGCCTTGTGACTTTCATCTTTGGGGTCATCTGAAGTCATTGGTGTATGCCAATAAACCCCGAAACATCAATGACTTGAAGGAGGAAATTCGACGGGTTATCGGGCAAATGGAAGTCGAAACTTGTCGTGCAGTAATATCCAATTTCATGGACAGAGTTGATGCGTGCCAGCGCAGTAGAGGAGGACACATGCATGACATCATTTTTCATACATGAAATCGGAAGGTAAGATGAACTTGTTGATGTATTTATTTTCAGTTTTTCAATAAAATAAATCTCTTAATTTGATATATCAAAAACGGCGCTCTTTTTGAATCACCCTATATATTAAAATTATATAATTTTCTATTTTAAACTAAAATTTTTAATAGTTGATTACCTCCAAATATAATTTTTATGAATTTCTTTAGTATAATAATAAACAAGTTCATGATATTTAAATAAATATAGGTGTATAAAGTTAGTTAATGTAAATTTTTCAATTTATTTTTAAATTCTATTAATAATTTAATAAACGTCATTAAATTTTATTGATTACCGTTATAAGATATATTATATATATTTGATGGTCACATTTGAATCACCTTTTGTACGCTCGCCTATTTTTCACCATATAAGTAACTCTAAAAAATGATATTCCGAAATAATATAAGTGAATATTTATGTTAAAAAGAAGACCATGTATGTACAAAATATGCTTTGATTTTAAAAAAGAATTGAGTATGCAGTACGTTAGTGTAAATATTTTTCTAAGTATTATTTTTGAATTAATATATTGTGATACACGGAGCAAAAATAGGCTGAAAATAGTGTGATAGGGACAACAATTGTGTTTTGACATAGCGGAATCCTGAATCCTGAATCCTGAATCCTGGTTGAGAGGGCTAAGAAGCCCTATGATGGCGACATCGTGTTAAGGAACACCTGGTCGCTCGGGGAACAATATCACAGAATAATTGCAACCTCAAGAAATTTAGGGGGAATTTTATAGTTTAAATAGGAAATAGGATTTTGGTTCTTGGGACATTGGAACTGGGACTTGAAAGGAGGTAATGTATTTTTAGAAGTTATTTGTGGAAAATTTAAATTAAGGGACAAGTGGGTTTAAGAGCGGCTCTTTTATTTTATTTTATATTTCAGTGGCCTTTTTCAGTTTTGTGGGAGTCCTATTATCTTGGGGAGGGAAAGGCATGCATTGTACTGAACGTGGACTAAAGGTATAATTTAAGGTAGGGGTTAGTTTATGATTTCAGGGGAGACGGAAAGGGTAGAGTTTGGTATAATCACCGGCCTTTTTATTTTCTGAGTGTTTACTAATTTAAAATGGCGGCTCTTTTCACCGTAGTGGAGTGATTATGCATAGGAACATAGGGACAACTACCAACTGGGGGGAGTGAGTCATACAAGTAGAAGGGGCATGGGCATATAAGAGGAATACAGGGTGGAATAAAAATGTGGCAACTCTAAATTTTGTTAAGTGGGTCATACTGGAATTTAGATAAAGTCGTGGAATGGTAATGGCATAGAGACTTCAGGTGGATGTGGGCGTCGGTACAAGTCCTGGATGATCTGGGGTCCGTCAGTTTTCCCAGCGTCGTGTAGCCGTTTCGAGGTATTGTAAATAAAGTCCTCCATAGAAGGGAAGAGAAGGTGTTCGTGTATGATGCGATTGGATATAAGATAGTGGAACTGTGTGATGCACCGGAGGACTTTATTCTGGTATGCTGAAGTACGTCTTTTGTTGGACTTGGAGAGAAAGGGCCACCATACCGGTGACCCGTACAAAAGGAAAGGACGTAGGATAGAGGAGTACATCAGAAATTTCAGTTTTGGGGAGTATGCAGTAGAAATGAACAAAGGGATGAGTAAAGCGAACAAGGCCCTACCCTTGCTAAGCTTGCTGTCAATGTGCTGTCGAAGTGTCAGTCGTTTATCTAGGTCAACCCCTAGATGTCTCACCCTGTTCTGCCACGGGACGAGTTCCCCTTCCAATCGTAGAGGCGGAGGAACATGGCGTTTTAGTGTAAAATGAATTGCTTCGCATTTTGTGGGGTTAAGTGATAGTCTCCAGACACGACACCAGCTAGTGATGTCTAGAAGCTGAGTTTGAAGCGCGCGGCAATTGAGGCGGAGGCATCTGCCGTGACGGTACAGAATAGCATCATCGGCAAACAGTCCGAAATGGATTGAATCACGAACAGGAAAATCGAAGGTGTACATAAGATAGAGGATGGGCCCAAGGACCGAGCCCTGAGGTACACCCGCGCGAAGGGGTGAGTGGGGACATGGCCATGTGAAACTGAGGAATAGTGACAGAGACTTGGAATTGTCTTCCAGTAAGATAGGAATGGAGTAATCGGACAGTTGAGGGGGGAAAAAATTGTGCCAGTTTGTAAAGGAGGCCCATATGCCAGACGCGGTCAAATGCAGCCCGAAAATCAAGCAGCACAGCCGTCGTGTCACAGTAAGAATTTCTGGCATCCACAAGTGCCGTGACGATGCGGAGGAGTTGGGTAGTTGTGGAGTGTCCTTGACGAAAACCAAATTGCTCGGGGGGAAGAACAGATTCAACAACAGGACGCAGGCGCGGGAGAAGAAACCTTTCGAATAATTTGGACAGGATCGGCAAAAGGGAAATTGGTCTATAACTTTCGGGATCAGTCGGACGTTTGTGGGGTTTCAGAATAGTAATGACTTTGGAAATCTTCCACGAAGAGGGGAAATGTTGCAGCGCCAACACTGCATTGAAAATTGCCAAAAGATGAAGCTTTAGATCTGGCGGGGAATTCAGGATGGCGTATCCAAAGACATTATCAGGACCAGGGGCCTTACGCGGATTAATCGAGGAAATTACAGAGGTGACATCATCCTCCGTGAAGGGCTGTAAGTTACAGGGCGTAGGGTCAGAGAGCGTTGAGTTGACTTCATCATGAATGAGTTCATCCTGGTCATGATGAACGGGCGGAGGGGCAACAAAATGTCGTTCAAAATGCGAAGCGAAAGTGTCAGCAATCGCCTGCGGAGAATATGTCAAACCATTAGGTGTCATCAGAGGATGCGACTTCCTCTGGGTCGACAACAAACAACACGTCGTTTGTTGTCGTTTGTTGACGTAGCGGCTATTGTTTGATGTTAAAACAAGTGTACCTACTGGCGCACTAACTTTTATCCATTTGTTTTTTACTTTCTCTTGCCTATATGAATATAAAATAGGAAAGAAAGTATTGCTTTCATGTCGATTTTTCGAAATCGAGTTTTCACCGGATCTACACGTTTTCAGACCCCCTGAACCCAAGAAACATGTTTTTAGCGATTGGTGTGTGTATGTACTCGTATGTGTGTGTGTTTGTGAACAGAATATCTCAAGAACGGAACATTGTACGAACTTGAAACTTAAGTTATATACCACTACCGGACCTAACACGAACATTTTCATTAAAATCGGTCAACCGGAAGTAGTAGTTTTTCGTGTAATTTTTTTTTACTTTTTTGCAATTTTCTCAAAAATGGGTGCTACGATTTTTTTTAAAATCGCCTAGTTTACAAAAGTTTTATGCTCTATTTTTTTTAGTAGGCGCCATGTTTGCTGAAATTCTTGGTGAGGCTTTTTTCACGTAAAAAAATTGTTTTTTAAGATTGCGGCTTATAATGCATTTTAGCGCAAAAATTTACTATATAATAAAAGTTGTAGAAAATTTAAAATCGTACAACTTCTAGTTCAAACATTGTTTGTATAACGCTTAATTTAGCGGTAATAAGCGATTTTCTGTTTTTTTCTCTCGAAAACGTGTGAAAAATAGATTTTTTTTTAAGATTTCGGCCTTAGCCCCTCCTAGGGAGTACAGGACCTTGTAGATGGTGGAGGGGCTTGCGTGCTCCCAAGACCCGGAGAGCTATGCCGGCGGTAGTGTAACTACCAGCAGGGCCTCCCAAGCCGGACAGGTCAAAGGGTAGGAGCCAGACGAAGAAGTACTCCAAAAACGACGTCGTTGGGCCAATCACCCACACGTTGAAAAAGCGGATTCAAAGTCACATAAATAGCCTCGGACAGGACAGGAATTTTCGGAATAAAAGACTGGACAAACCTAATTTACGATTTGGAAATTGGAATATACGCACTTTGACTGGAAAGGAAAAGGAAATAGTAGAGGAGATGAAAAGGTATAAAATGAGTGTTCTAGGAGTTAGTGAGATTCGGAAAAGAGGATGTGGAGAGAGACAATTGGATGATGGATATGTGCTCAGATATTCAGGAACGACTGATGCAGGACGGTTAAAAGGAGGAGTTGGTGTCATACTGGACGAGAACACTAATAAATTAGTAAGTGGATGGGAAGCCAGGAGTCCCAGGATTATAAGAATTGATCTAGAACTGTCAGAAAATATTTCCATTATTCAGGTCTATGGCCCAACTGATGATGCAGATAATAGAGAAAAGGATTGTTTTTGGGAAGATCTAGGTAGAGCAATGGCAGAGGTAGAGACAGGTCGAAAGGCATTTATAATGGGTGATTTTAATGGAAGAATAGGAAATGATGAAACAAGATGGCATGGTTGTATGGGAAAACATGCCGGGGAGTCAGTGCGGAATGATAATGGAACACGTCTGTTGGAGTTCTGTATTGGTCACCAGCTGCTGATTGGAAATACGTGGTTCATCCATAAAACCATACACAAAGTCACTTTTGTGGCTGAAGGCAGAGATACTCAAAGTATTATTGACTACTTTCTGTACCCATCTACTATGAGATATGCAGTAAAGGATGTGAAGGTTATAAGAGGTGCAGAGATCGATACAGATCACAAACTTCTTGTTGCAGACACCAGTTTTCAGAGAAAAACCACAATGAAGCAGAAAGTCTATCAAAGGATTAAAGTAGAGGAATTGGAAAATATTGATAAACAGAATGCATTTCAGGCTGAAGTGGAGAGAGAATTGACTCTAGCTGAAGCTCAAATGACAGATGAAGCTCTGTCCACAAATATTGAGGTTCAGTGAAAAAACATAAAGGAAACCTTATTAAAAGCAGCAAATAAGGTATGTGGAAAAAGAAAAGTGGGTCAATTCAAGAGGAGAACAAAATGGTGGACAGAAGAAGTGAAACAGAAAGTTAAAGACAAAAAGAATGCATATAGAGGATACATTAGATCGGGAAGAAATGAAGATTGGCGGAAATATATTGAGTGCAGAAACCAAGCAAAAAAAATAGTGAAGGAGTCGAAGGTGAAGGCTTGGGAGGAATTTGGAAATGAAATCGATAGAAATTTCAAAAATAATGTAAAAAAGTTCTGGACAATTTGCAAAAGTATGCGTGGAAAGTTTGGAAAACAAGTGAACTCAATAAAGAATAAAGAAGGGAAACTGATGACGGCTACGCAAGATGTACTTGAAACCTGGAAAAAGTTTTTCGAAGATAAGTTCAAAGAGGATAGGTTTGAGGAAGCTATCACTGTAGATGTGGTCAATGATGCAAATGTGGACTATCAAATGAATTCTGATATAACAAAGGAAGAGGTTAGGGATGCAATTCGAAAAATGAAGGTAGGGAAAGCAGCAGGAATAGATGAAATACATGCTGAATACCTGAAGAAAGGAGGTGAATGCATAGTGAATAGCCTAACAAAATTATTGCAGGAAGTCTGGAAACAGGAAAAGATTCCAGAAGAATGGGAACAAAATATCATTATCCCACTGTATAAAAAAGGTAACTCAACTGATTGTGAAAACTATCGCGCAGTGTGTTTGTCATCGGTTGTACTGAAAATTTATACCCGAATTCTAGAGAAAAGACTTCGTGCGGTGGTGGAGGACCAGTTTGAGGAGGAACAATGTGCCTTCAGACCAGGCAGACAAACTCAAGACCATATTTTCTCGCTGAGATCAATCTGTTCGAAGTCTATAGAAAAGGGAAAACGGGTTTATCTGGCATTCTTGGACCTCAAAGCAGCTTTCGATACGGTCCCAAAATGTGTTGTATGGGAGACGCTGGTTGCCAAAAACGTATCACCAAAATTACAGCGAGCAATAAAAAGTGTTTTTAATAATGTGACTGCAGTGATCAGAACGGGTGGAAGGATTTCAAGACCGTTACAAATGGAAAAAGGAATTAAGCAGGGAGACAGTTTGAGTCCACTACTTTTTGTGATGATAATGGACGAAATTAATAAAATCTGCAAAAGAAGAACTGACAGAATGATGGTGGGACGTTGGAACTTGAGGCCCATATTTGCTCAAGCTTTGTTATTTGCAGATGACATAGTTCTTATTGCTGACTCTGAAAGAAAGCTTCAAACTGCAGTAATTGAATGGAATGAAGAGATTAAAAGGAAAGGCATGACACTGAATATCAATAAGAGTAAAGTGATGGTGGTTAATGGCTTGGAAGGTGAAAGAATTAGGATAGATGTGGAAGGACAGGTAATGGAACAGGTGAGGTCATATGAGTATCTGGGTACAGTAGTAAGGGACGATGGGAAAATAGATGATGAACTAAGAAATAGAATCTCTAAAGCTAGTCGGGCCTTCTATGCAACCAGAAATTGTATTTTTGGAAAAAAAGAAGTGGGTGCCACAGTAAAAAACAGGGTCTATAAAAGTATTATTGAACCAATAGTCCTGTATGGTGCAGAAAGCTGGCCCTTGAAGCAACAACAAATGAGCAGAATCAGGGCAGTTGCAATGAAGTGCCATAGAAGGACAGCTGGGAAGACATTGAGAGATAGAGTAAGAAGTGAAAGAATCAGGGAGGAAATAGGAATGAAGGATGTGAAGGAAGTAATAGATAGAAAACAATTGGGATGGTGGGGTCACATACAAAGAATGGATGACGAAAGGAAAGCCAAGCAGTATGCAAACGTGATCGTTGGCGGGAGTAGGAAAAGAGGACGTCCACGATACTCATATGATGAGCACATACGAAGATTGGGAGAGGAAAGAGGCATGGCCCTAGGACAAATGAGACGATTGGCGGCGGATAGAGTACAATGGAGGAAGTTGTCCGAGACTACCCCGACGCTGTAAGGCACATGGGGAGAGAGAAAGAAGAAGAAGAAGATTTCGGCCTTAGTATGCATTTTACGACAAAAGTGTATATTCAAATTTATAGGAAATTAATAGATCTACATCTTTTCTTTAAAGAATTATTCTCTACAGAGCCTAGTTTAGCGTGAAAGAGTTCTTTTCCGTATTTTAAAGCCAAACTGGTTGATTTTCATTTTGCGTCTTTCACTCATTATTAAAATTAGGTTATATTTACTGAGCTTAGTTTTTGTTTAATTATAATGTTTTATTTTTAATGTTACGTTTATTGTTAATTATTTGCATTGGCAACATAAAGTTGTGTGAGTTTTCACACCAGATTTTTTTCTAGTACAAGGAGGAAGTATTCAGGTTTTCTCAGTTGTTATTTTATTCGCTAGATTCTCTAGTATTCCTTTTGTGTTTTATTTATCTGGAATAATGTATTTGTTAACAAGTAATCTATATGTAAAAAGAACCTGTTTGGGCGTTCGGTCATTTAGTGTCCGCAATGAATAATTAAAACTCACTTGTCTATATTTCTGAGTGTTGGATAATATTATCCTTGGCACAGCAAATGCGTGCCTTTTATTTGCATTTATTCGTAATATTTAGTATCTTCAAACAAATAGTCTGCACTTTTTAAATTAAAATATAATTATAATGATAGCTAGTGAGTCATGAGATTTCCTTGCTTCCGTGAGGATAGGAAGAGAAATCTGCCAGTGCTGCCACCCTCAACAGTGAGGCACTATATTTTACTATCTTTCAGCACCGTTCGTTAATCACAGTTTGCCTTTCAATTACTATAGGCCTACTTCGTTGTAACTGATATTTTTTCCACGTAAACCCCATTTCCTTTAATTTCCTTTTAAAAAATCATGTACAAAATCTCCTACTAAAATTTAGCCTTTCTTTTAAAATCGGTAATAACTTTTCACATGTCGGTTACAGTTTCTTATTTATACAAAATCCATCTTTATACTAGGTGACAAAAATCTGTTGAAAACTAAAGTTGGTTTTCATTTTGCATCATTCACTCATGATTAAAATTAGTTTATGTTTTTTGAGGTATGTTTTTTCTTATTTCTAATAGTTTATTACTAATATATTATGTTATATTGGGCATTATTTGCATTGGCAAGAGAAAGTCGTGTGAGTGTTTTAACAACACCAGCTTTGTAACAATACTTTCCTTCCTTCTATATTATTAAGTAACAGTCTTTGTATTGTAATAAAGATAACGTTTAATACCCGGAACACCAATAATTTTATCTTTCAGATCTCTTTAAAATTCTTTGTTGTACTTCAAAAAATATAAAACATATATCCATTCACGAAATATGAGTCCCAATGGATTTAATGGCATTCGTCGTCTGATTTGAAAAAGAACTGGTGCCATGATCATGCGTTGTCGTCAAATGTGTAACTTCCGTATGTATGTGTGTTGAGGCGTAGTTGAGGGGGACATAACTCTGATTATGTCAGCAGTGATTCATCCTCAGGGGTTAAAGAAGAGAAGGAGTAAAGAGGGTAGTGCTGAGGGATGAAATGTTGGGGGAGTAAGAGGGTACAAAACTCTTTGCTTGCATTTAATTGGTGAAACTAACTGGCACTTAACAACGTTTGTTATAAATCCGATAAACGCTTCATCGAATTGATTAAATACCAATCTTATGCCGACATAACTCATCACTTCGTCAAGGGTCTTTCAGTTTTTCTGTTGCCATCATTACATCAGTTTTTCTCCCTTTTTAATGACTTCGTCTGTCCATCGTTTGCACAAACCATTTATTCTGTGGTCGTAATAGTTATTTCTGCCAAAAACAATTACCGAAAGCTGATTTATGTTATTTTACTTGTTTAAACATTGTAAGATAAAGTCTATTAAATTATTTATTACGGATTTTATAGGTTTCATAATCCTTCCCCCGCGCCAAAATAAGTTTAATCAGCTTACTTTCATGACTAAATCTGTGATCACACTTATCTGAATGTTTTAAGACCATTCGAATAAAAATAGCGGATTTATTTATACCGGTTTTAAATGAAGTTGATAAACTTGAATTAATGAAACAGTTATATCAAATTACCCAAATGTCAAGATACATCGAGAACGGTCAGATTAAAATGTGTTTATTACTTGTCACTAAATATCCAGGGTCTACCCTTCACATAAATTTGATCAGTCATTGACTTGCTCTTTGACACAATGAAGAAATTATCAACATACCCCAGGCTATGTTTGCGTGTTTTATTTTACATGAACGTGTACCGTTGTGAAAGTACAAACATAGTGATTCCTAATTACTATAACTTCTATTACTCAATAACAACCCATTAAAAATGCCTGAGAAAAACCTTCATTGTTAGCATAAGTTACATTAGAATAGTAGTTAGACAATAGGTTGTAAATATAGCCAACGGTCAACTATCTGATATTCATCAGGCCGGTGTATTTTCTCCCTCTGTGTTTTTGGGCCTTTCTTCCAGCTACCAAATTTCAGCCTATCACTGGGGTAGTTCTCCTCCCCGTTGGCCCTCCAGGTTGGTTGAACGGTTGGTAGGAGAGGGAGGCTTGTCAACCAGACGTTTCCAGTCTGGAAACGTCTGGTTTGGATCCAGTAAATTTGCAATCAGTTCCCTTGGGACTTAAAAGTGGAACACAGGAGTTTGGAAGAAGGAGCAAAATTTGAAGAAGTGTTAAGGAAAACGAGGATGGCCAGGAGAACGAGAAAAAGGAGAAGAAATGGGGAAACAAATTTAATTTGAGGTAAATTTATTGGTATATTTATTAGGAGTTTTTAATTTTTGTTTTCGTATTAAAGTCGCGGCAGAAAACAGATTGGCTATATTTTTAAATAGGTTAAGGATTCACTTGTTAGTAGTCGATTAATTAAATATTTATTTAAAAGCAAGGAAATATAGTTTTTTATTTATTTTTATCATGATCTGCTGATAGAGCTGGCGCCCAGCGATAATTCATTATTTTTTAGTTCATAATTCAAGTTTGGCACACTGGTAACGTTGATGTCGGTGCAAACGATTCTAATTCTAGTACGTTCTGCTTTATTAAAAGAAACAATTCGAATGAGCAGTTGAATATTTTTAAGAAAATAATTAATCTAAATTCTTTAAAACTCATAATTTTTACCTCTAACGGTAAAATATTAAGACAATAATTTATTGAAACCTTCTAATTTAAACTTTAGCTACAAATATGTTCTAAAATTAACGTTTCCGATTTAATTTCTACTACAAAATTTTGGAAAACAATGATGTAAAATTTAATTGGCTTTTCTTTTGCCAACAATCTGGTAACTTTTACTATAAAATAAAAACAATGGTAGAATACGCTAAAAAACGTAGACAACAGTACTGTAGATTTTCATAAAACATAAAAGAGAATATAAGATGAACACCAGAGCAGCCCCACTTCTATTATAATAGATTACTAGCTATAAGTATCTCGGCGAATTGACACATCAGAGAAAATAAAAAAGAAACCAACAGTTCATGAGAAAAGATTCCCACCGATGTGCCTTCTTCTTCTTTACGTGCTTTCTCCTCTGAGATTATTGGTTGCCATAAGGCTACTCGAGTTTTGTCAACTGCCTGACTAAAAAGGATAACTGAACACGCACCATATTATTCCCAGAGATTCCCAGTCATGGTGTCCTATGTCAACCTGGACCACGCCCATATTGCACGACATTCTGCAGAATTTTATTATTCTCGCCTCATATCACACACCAAAGTATTCCAGCTCTCAACGTTTGACATATTCATGACTTCCATTGTTTTATTTAATTTCATTAAGAATTTCATATTCCTCATTCTGTCTGTCCATAACATCTGCAAAAATCATCTATAACACGACATATTGAAAGCCCCAAGTAGTTTACTTCATTATGATTCAAACTAAGACAAACTGTAAAAAAATAAGTCTAGAAACAATGTACGCTTAGGTATTTAACGAAATATGGCCAAACTTGGGAGTTAGTACACGAAGAATATTTCTGAATTAATAATAATAATAATTTATTTATTCCCCTGATATTACATAATACATAAAAAAGAAATTACCATAATACAAAATTTCTTACAGTAAACTACTACGCTAGAGGTGGTGGAAATTATCCCATCCAACTATGTACAAAACCATGCACTAGGATGGGTTGCAAACTTTTAAATACATATAAAAAAACTGAAGTAGGCCTATTATCAGCAATAGCATTCAATACCTACTATATTATTTACTTTATAAAACACTAACTTAACCAATACTATTTCTAAGATAATACTATTTACTAAGATTACGATTGTATCAATTATGATACATTACATTTTAATAATTATTAAACCTACACTATATTTAATAAAATAAAGATAATTAAATACAACCTAAAATTTATTATTAGTACATTTAAAAATTAAAAATAAGAACAAAAACAATAAAAACGTAAATAAATATACTATTTTATTTTCCTCCTGTCATTTTAGTTACATCTACATTTGAATATTGCTGACCATTTTTGCAATTTTCTCTCTACCTGTTTTGGATATTTATTTTTTTAGATCATTATAAAATGGTAAACCCGCTATTAGACTTTTTTTCAGATTTAGATTTTTTGAATCTAACGGGTGCAGGTTATATATTTTGGGTGCTAAGTACTCAAAATGACGGTGGTAAAGAGCAATTGCGTGTAGTACTGATCCCCTCTATTTTGCATTGTACATGGAAAACGATCGACTAGTGCCGCCGATCAAATTACAAAAATTAAGATTCTAAACACAAACCGATTAGACACACAAAATCGATGGCGTACGATTTACTGAATAATGTTTTTAAATAATAAATACTTTTAAATTTATAAAACTCAATAAATTTGATTAATAAAGAAACAAGTTCAACTAATAAACCACCTTGAGTTATATTTTCCAAACGGATTCCTCAAACGTCAGTTTGTAGATTTAATAATTTATAAAAAGTAAATAGACCTACGCAATTTATTAAAATGAATACATTACCGTATATTTATTATTCATAAATCTTTGTTAACTAACAATAAATTATATTATTATAACTTATTCGGCCACTAATGTTATCAGAAATGTCATTGGATAGTTATTTAATATTTAAATAAAATAGCTTTAAGGTGTATTTAATCCTATGAAACTGGACCGGTTGAAATAATTTATTTGGTCTGAATAATCAGCCACTGCTTTTTACTCATTGTTGTATTTATATTTTCCTTAGTTGCATAGTCATAAATTTAATGACTGGTAGACATCCGTGAATTATTACTTCATTCTTATATTTATATAATTTTTTACTGTGTTTGTGTTAGTGGTAACAAAAATTTAACTCCATAATAAATGCAATTTATTATAAATTTACATATACAAAACAAGTTATATATTTTTGTTAACGTAGTTACTTCCTGGTTTTCACATATTTATATTTTCAAGTGAATTACATCTACCGGCCATTTTCTCATCCTAATCTTCATTTAACCCTACCATGTTGTCATTCTCCCTCAAGTCTTTAAGCCTCATTGCTTAAACAGAACAACCTCGGTGTCTCTCTCTTGCGCTTCATCTTCAGCATCCATCTCCATATCACTGAGGTCATCTACCATCAGGCATCCTCTTCATAGTCCATACGTATTACGTTCCATAGTTATCGTAATGCTGACATCAAAAGTCATAAAAAATTAAAAAATTATTATAAAATTATTTTTAGTTTTCTTTTTGTAAATAATTAACAAAAATTTGTAAGAAAGTAAGCTCAATTTAAAAAATAACCGTTACAAATAGTAGAAAATTAAAAAAGTAACACATGGACGATTATTATTGTATTCCTAAGTTGATTGAAATAAAAACAAATAATAAAAACACCCCCAATCGACTTTTTGTATTACAGTTCTTAAAAAAAGTATATTTTTTGATTCAACATTTTAAAACAAACAAAACTTTACTTTATCAAAAAGTAACAGAGAATATTTCCAGATCTTTGTAATAGTTAAAAGCAATTCTAAATTAAACATTATCTCGAAAGCGGAGCGTTTAATTTTTTAAGTGTTATCTTACGTTGATCCTGTCAAAATAAACAGTAAGAACGGAACATTATTGCAATAAAGTGAATGAAATTCTTCCATCGTGTGATTTAAAAAGTTCCATTGAAGTGCAGCGGGAGCATAATAGGTGAATAGTATAAGGTGTTGAAGGGCATGATGGGAAGATTTTTTTTCAATTTGAAACTCCAACATTTACAAAATTAAAAAGTCTTCTTAACTGTAATAAACTAAATGTACTTTTCTTATAGTTTGCACTAAAATAAAATACATTTAGAAAATTAATTTAAATTATTTCTGCTGTACGTAGAATTAACTTTTAATTCATTAACATAGATGCTAATATAAATGCAAGCTACTTTATTTCCTTATTATTAATATTTAACTTAATTAATTTAAGTTCATATCTGTAGAAACCATGAGACGCATTTGTTTTAATATTAATTACTTCTAATTTGATGTGTAATATTTATTCTAATTAAAAACTTGTTAGAGTACCAGAAATATTTTTGAAATCTTGTAAAATAAATGATTTTACACCCTTAAGGGAAGACTGTACTTTGTACCCCGCCAATGTTAAATTTGCTATTTTTAGGTACATTTTTCACAGAATTGGTAAACGATAGGGAAATGAAACTTTACTTCCTTATAGTTGTTGGGTGTCTACTGACATTTTTGCAATTTAATCTGTTGAACCATAAAGTTACAAACAGAATAACGAATAACAAAAAATTTTAACAAATATTTTCTACAGAAATACATAGCCTATTACTAATTTTTGTAGCATTTGAGAAAGTCATAAAAATGCCGGAATATGTGCATGTGCAAGATAAATAACTGGTAAAAATTCCAGCCTGGTAAGTTTAATATTTTCCGAGAATAATGTACCTAAATGTTAAAAATCTAAATTTACGGAAACAGGCAAAAAACAAAAAGGCACAAATCAAAAACAAAATGTACACAAACAAGTAAATTCCCCATCAACGATTGGTTAGAAAGCTAAACCAACAGCTAAGAGTATTAAAAACAGTAATGCAGATATTTTAAAGTGCTAAAATTCCCTTTGCTCTAAAACGATCCGTATAAAATTATGAAATACGAGTATATTCGTTCTTGGTGTCATGATAATTTTTCTGGATAAAACTCCTGAAAACTAAATTTTTTCATAATAATTTTCTTCACGTATTTAATGTTTTTGTGGTTGATCTAGGTCTGAACTGTTGAAAAACATAATAACCCGAAAATCGAAATTTTTAGTTAAAACCATCGTTCAGTTTCACCTTAAAGACACAATACGAAAAATTTAAAAACTTGATAGTTTCAGGTAGTACCTCAAACAAATAATACAAATATAGATACTTTATTAGTCTTTCAGATTGTTACAAAAAAGCAAATCTATCTGTAAGGTGGATTGTTAAATTAATTGCACTCGATCTGTTGGTTCCAGGGCTACAAAATAGTTTTGTTTCTTATCTATGGTTAGCCAATTATACGACTGAACCATTTAAGAACAGAAGAGGTAGAGATGTAAAAGAAACTAGTCAAAGTTACCTCCTCTGAGAATAATAGATTTCATTACACAACCAGGCCCCGTGTTAAATGAAGTGAAGGTGTCATTTGCAGGGTGAAGAATGGTTGCTTTTCGGAGGGCCTGGCATGCTAATAAACTTACTCTTTCTACTGGCTTTTCAGCCAGTTTGATATCTTATTGCTGAAATCCGTGACTGATAAGTCTGGCAGGTGGTGGCCAGTCTAGTTATGTAGCAAGTGTTGTCTAGTGTTGCGGTCATGTTTGACGCTTCTAGTATAGGTAGCAGTGCAAATTATCTTTAACTGCGACACATACAGCTGAAGACCAGTGAAAAGGACGCCAAAAATTGCATGCAGATGAGTAAACATGGCGGCTGCTTTCCGAATAGTTCATCCTCTGTATAAGAAAGCACTCTCGAGACAAGCAAAGTTGAGACACTGCAATACTTTAATAAAATCTGCGTGTCTATACACAACTGAATGCATTAGAAACATCGAGAAGTCTGTTCTCAGAGAAGAAGATAAAATTTCATAAAAAGATAATTACCAAGATAATTCGATGATAGCAAACGGAAAGTACATATCACGAGGACGAGATTTCTGTGCAAGAAAGAGAGCGGTTAATGAAAACGAAGATATACGGTCTACTGAATGGATAACAAATAATTAACAACAGAAATTGTTGAATCACTTAACAATAGACTTAACGTGTCTAAAAATGATTTAAGAAAATCAGAAAGGATATAGAGAAAACTGAAATAAAGGCTGGAATATATTAGAGTTGAAACTACCGAACAGCTACGTATGCTTAAATTTAGGTTAATAAACTTATGCATAAAAACCTGATGTGAAACACTCCCACGACTTTCTCTTGCTAATGCAAATAATAAACAATATAACCTTAGTAACAAAACATTAGAAATAAACAAAAAACTAACCTCAAAAAATATAACCTAATTTTAATCATGACTGAACGACGCAAAATGAAAATCAACCTTCGTTTGGCTTAATACGGAAAATCACTTTTTGACGGTAAACTAGACACTGCAGAGAAAAATGCTTCAAATAAAAGTTGTAGATTTTTTAATTTCCAATAAATTTAATTATATGCATTTTGTCGTAAAACGGATACTACATCCAAAAGCTTAAAAGAAATTGATTTTTTTACAAATTTTCATGAAAAAAAAATAGAAACTCATTAATTACCGCTAAACTAAGCGTTGTACATACAAATCTATATAATAAAAGTTGTATATTTTTAAACTGTCTACATGTTTTATTTTACATACTTTTGCCCTAAAATGCATATTAAGGCTGAAATCGTAAAAACCCGTTTTTTCTACGAGAGAACAGCCTTTCCAAGAATTTCAACTGACATGACCTACTTTGTCTTGTAGAGAATAAAAATTGTAGTAAATGAGGCAATTTTTTAAAAAGTCGTAGGAGTCGTTTTTAAGAAAATCGCAAAAAAGTGAAAAATGACACGAATAAACTACTACTTCCGGTTGACCGATTCTGATGAAAATGTTCTGTTGGGTTTTCTGGTGGTATCTAATTTAAATTTAAGTTTCAAGTTCGTACGATGTTCCGTTCTTGAGATATCTTGTTCACACAAGACACACATACACACACAGACCGATCGCTAAAACCATGTTTTTGGGGTTCAGGGGTCTGAAAACGTGTAGATCCGGTGAAAACTTTATTTCGAAAAATCAGCATGAAAACAATACTTTCCTTCCTATATTTATATAGGCAACAAAAAGTAAAAATTATAATCGGGTATGTGGAAAGAATTTTCTAATTCTTCTCAGATTGTCGCAATAGCTTCCTCAACATTTGTTTATCTTTTTCCATACCCTCCTTTCTCTTGCTACTCTGTAATTTCTCCTTTACATATCTCCATAATTCTATAACCTGTCGATTTAGCGGTCTTCCTACAGCCCTCTTGATTCCTGTTAAATACCTATTCGATTCTTTTAGTGTCCAATTTTATTTTTTGTCCCTATTATAATATGGCCCACCCAATCCCATTTCCTTTCTAATACAAAGTCAACCTTTGTACCTCTTTCAATTTTGGATTCTCCTAGTTAGATATGGATATCTAACTGTAGCACTTGATATGTAATTCATTTAATTATATGATATTAAATGTGTCCTTATTTCAAATTAACAATCAAAGATTTAATTCCCAATAATACAGGATTTGGAATATAGTATTAAACTTCAATTCTCTCCGTGGTTTTCAATTGAAATAGAGTGTTTAAAACCCTATTACAATATGAAACTGATACGTAAAGACGTTATTATTCATGGTTTTCAGTTCAGAACCAATGTATCTACTACATGTATGGGAGTGAATTAATTCTGAATTGAATTGTTAACTTAAACAATGAAATGTTTAAAACAAAGAATTGCATATAGTAGAGCCGGCAACAATTGAAATAGTGAATACGATTGGAATAGTAAAAGGGTGTTGGACATTTCATTCAAGTACAGTATTATACGTGTATGTGTGTGAAAGGGTTGGTTGGTACTAGAGGTTAGATTGGCGTGGCCTGTGCCAGCGAGATAGTGCAGACGCGTCGACAAACGGCCTGGTACCACTGACTAATTGGCATTGTTGATAATGTGCCGCCGCTAATCTCAGAGAGCGCGCGCTCTTTAATCATCCTCGACAGAATAACAACGTTACTATACACTAACAGGGTGGGATACTCGCTGTCTATTATAAACCCCCTTCCAGTGCATTTATATCCATTGTATTACCTCTTACTCACTCTGTCTCTGTCACTTGTTATATGTTGCTACTATTAACACTAATGTGATGTACTACATTAACCATTAGTTGTATTGGGACAAATTGCCATTACCTGTGACAATATTACTCCTACTCTGTCCGTACTATAATTATATTAGAAATTAAAACTGTATGAAATTTCTGTTTCATATTACAATTTTATATAATTTCATAGCCAACCAAACCCATATCTGACTTCCTTAGTATAACAGCTAACAAGAAGAGACGTAACAAAAATAAGAAGACTAAAGCGAAGATAGCGGGATCCGTAGTGCAGTGGTAGCCTACAACTCGGAGGTCCCGGGTTTAATTAACCGGCCAGGGTCTGAAAATTTTCACATGTTAAAAACCCACTGTAGTTGCAAATGACCGGGTTGTTGATGCGACCTTAACTAAATTAAAAACAAAACGACGATGAAAATTAAAACTTCTTGACGAAAAAAATTAACCTTTGTATAACGTACAAATGTAAAAAAAAATCACTAATTGAAGTTATAATGTTAATAATATTAACATCATCTACATCTACAGAATATTATTCAGTAGATGACTGGCGTGTTTGAGTGATGTTGGAAATAACAGAGTGAATAATTTTTTTATCTCCAGTAAAGTTCGGTGTACATATATTTTGGAATCATGTGCTTATTATTTTATTACTTCTCATTCTGTTTTTATCGTTTTAAGGCGGTTTTGGTTATTTATTTTTTTAATTATTTTTAATTTTTTAAACTATCTAATTTTGATTGTAAATAATAATTAAGATATATATAATATATTTTAATATTATAGTTTGTTCATGTGTTAATTCTAGGTAATTGATTAGTTGCATTTTATTGTTATACAACCGATTATGCATTAAAAACCCCGTTATATGAAAGAAAAAGTTGTCGCGAAACTAAGCTTTGTAAAAAAACATAGTCTACTTTAAACGAAAGTTGCAGACTTTTATGTTTTTATCTTTTTGATTCTACACTTTTTCCTTGAAATGCACATTAAGTTGCAATCTTAAAAACAATTGTGGTAGCCGGTTTTTATAAAATGCAAAAAGATAAAAATCGTACGTACAAACTTCTACTTCCGGTTGACCGATTTTTATCAATTACACAGTAATTACAATTATTCTCTAATGGTACCTACCTTACGTTTCCAGTTTCAAATTTGTACGATACCGTTATTGAGATATTTTCTTCGCACACACACACACATACACACACACAAATCGTTAAAAAATTTGGTTTAGAGGCTTGAAAAGGTGCACTTCCGGTGAAAACTCGATTTCGAAAAATTAACTTAAAAAAAAACTTTTCTTTCTTATGTATATACATAGGCCTATAGGGGAAGAGTTAGTAAAAATTAAACATCAAGCTATTCCAACCCTCATTGTTTGATTTCGTAGTTAAATCTCTACCGAATTAAAAAGGTTCCATTTTATTCTATAATATTTTATATAACAACCAAAATCAATGTCACAAACAAATTGAGCCCATACGTACTTCTTAGCTTCTAAATCTCATAATTAATGAAGAAACAATCAAAACAGTTTTATATGCACACTATTTTCAACAAATATCATTTTACATTACACAGGAAGCTATGAATGAACTATTTTATTAAAGACTGAAAAAATTGTAGCCAGAAAAATTATCTTTTTATATATTTTTTTTTAATCTATCACTTTTAAATTTTAACTACTGGTTTTAGAGCTAAAGTGGCCATTAAAAACGTTTCCTAAGATTTAATAAAAATAGACAACTCTAGAAAATTGAGACAAATTTTTTAAAATCGGTGAATACCTAGATCAGGATATTTAAAGGTCAGTCGATCATATAAAACAAATCAGGAGCTAGGCAATCACTGACATCATGAGGAAGAAACGAATTTCTTTCTTCGGGAATTTACTCAGAATACCAGAAATCGAGTAACTAAACTGATTTCTATAAATAACTTGTGGAAAAATCCTCCAGTGTGGTTGGTTGAAATAAAGCAAACTATGCAAGAACTTAACATTGGAGAAGAAGACCTTTTAGAAAAATCTGAACAGCTTAAGTTTTAGATAAAGACACAAGCTTTGTCGAAAAACTCGAGTTCCATTATCGGCAATGATTTTGTACAGATAAAATCATTCAGATCTGATCCCAAAATATAAAGAATCATTGGGAAAAACGTAAGAATCGTAAAGCCAAACTAACAAGGATTTCCAAATTTGATTCATGCGGCCAATAAGGCCGTAAAAGCAAAAATGAGCTTTTACATATTAAGTTAGTATGGTACATACACTACCTATATCCATGAGTATAGCTGCCTTAGCTATTATAATAATATAATGCTAAAAATAATAAATTTCGGATGTGACTGTAGTAAAACTTTTTTAATAGTATTTTATGCTTTCGTAATCAGCATAGTAATAAAATAACTATTTCAAGAATAAAAGTCGCGTTTAAATATTTCAAGGAAATAATTAATGAATAATTGTACGATAAAATAATTTTAATAATCATCGTGAAATCGTTCTGTTTTACTGTTTTAATATTTTATACCTAACATGAAGAAGCTCTATTAAGTGGCGATAAAACTAAAATGATTTCTGTTTCAGTTTAAGTAAAAATATAAGTCTTTTTATACTCATATCACGTACTCCTTCACTGTGGTAAAATATACATTAAATCTTGAATTCTAATACAGTAAGAACATTATACTAAAAGTTTGCATTAAAACTAACGAGTGAATATATTTTAAATAGTTATTTGTTATGATTTTGCTTTTTCAATACTTCAGTTATTTTTTTCGTCTTGATTAGTAACAACTCCAATATTGTACATTTACAATCAGCCGGTTTTTTATGTAAGTTTTCTTTGTTCATTTAACGTCACATCAACTACAGTGGTCATTAGCGACGACGTTGGGTTGTAACTGTGAAAGATAAAATGATTTTATTTTGTAACGTATGAAAATATGCCGTGACTGAGTGAGATTGAACCCAAGACCGCATGATGAGAGGCGAGAACGTTACCAACTTCCCCAATGCAGCCGGCAAGTTATGTATTGTTTTCGTTTTGAATGAGGAAATGACACAATGACAAACCTTTTACGCTGTTTTATATAAGATTCCTTACTCCATCTTTTTAATCTCTTTTGTGGATTTTGTGGTAGGTGTGCGTGTGATACTGTTTTCATTTCAGGATTCGCGTGATTTATTAATTTTGAATGGGAACTAGTGTATAATTTGTTAATCGCAGAGTATACGACGATTGATCTAAAAATAACTGAAATTTCTTTCGCGGGTTTATGTAAATCCAATTTCCAAATTTTGTTTACCTTGTTGGTAAACCTGTTTCTAACATATGTTCGCATTTGCAGCTATTTTTAATCTATAGTTTATTGTTAGTAGTCGGTAAGACGTTAATTTTGAATGGGAACTAGTGTATAATTTGTTAATCGCAGAGTATACGACGATTGATCTAAAAATAACTGAAATTTCTTTCGCGGGTTTATGTAAATCCAATTTCCAAATTTTGTTTACCTTGTTGGTAAACCTGTTTCTAACATATGTTCGCATTTGCAGCTATTTTTAATCTATAGTTTATTGTTAGTAGTCGAAAAGAGTAGCCTATTATTGCCGGCGTATAAAATTGCACTTGTATATGCAATCGCAGAACGTGTGTACTACTGTGCCTTAGCCGTAGTATAGTACTGTGTACTACTTAGCCGGCCGCGTTGGCGATGTTGGTAACGTGCTCGCCTCTCATCACGCGGTCTTGGGTTCGAATCCCACTCGGGCATGGCATTTTTTCATACGTTACAAAAATTAATTTCATCCTTCACCGTCTGCATTAGCAGCAATTTGCAAAACAGTCGGACGTTAAACCACAAAAAAAATACTGTGCCTTAAAGCAACATTTAAAGGAAACAGCTGATATAAATTTAGATAATATGTCATAGTTGTTATTGACAGTGTGATGACGTGTAAAAAATCAGCTGTCAGCATTACTATACTAATACTATGTTATTAGAAAGGCATGACTATTGCACCGCGTACATCACCCATTTATCTATCTCTCTCTAGCAGAAGTGCAATCTTATACGCCGGCATAATACATGCGGCGTATTTGTTGTATTAACTACTCCTTTAATCCATTTTCAATCCTTTTGAAAATAATTAAAGTATTCCACCCTTATCAAACAAAATCAGTGTTTTTAAAATTACAGAAATAAAATATAATTTAGGAAAAATTAATGGTTCAGAAATTAAGCAAATCAACTAAACTACAACTTTTGAGTTGTACTCTACTATTTTCATTTAAATAAAATGTAGTTCGAAAAAAGTAAAATGTAAAACGAAAAATCTGATTTATTCTTAATGACAGAGTTTTACGAAATGTACGTACTACCAAAAAATTTTTATATGGTTGTAAAGAGACAATTTTTGGAATTCTGCGAAAAATCCGAAAATGAAAATTTGGTAAAGCCGTAACAAGATTTCACAAAGTAAATAACATAATAATTTAATTGAAATTTTAATGGTGCTAATATCCTGATGGTGGCGTGGCGAAGTTAATTTTGTTTGAACTGTCGTTATGGTGATGGAAATTTGTATTTATGTGCATATCTATTTCATAAAAATTATTACAGAACGTCGTGAAATAAGCCGGTCTTCTTCTTCTTTAAGTACCATGCCCGACTATCGGACGTTGGCAATCATATTGGCTACCATCACTTTATTCACTGCAACTCGGAATAGCTCAGTGGATGTTTTGTGGTACCACTCTCGGAGGTTTCGTAGCCAAGACGTCCTTCTTCGTCCCGGTCCTCTCCCTCCGGCAATTTTACCCTGTATCACTAGATGCAGAAGGTTATATTTTCCTGGGTGTCTCATCACGTGGCCAAAATATTCGAGCTTTCGTATTTTTATTGTTTTGATTATTTCTGTGGTCTTTTTTATTCTCTGTAGGACCTCTTCATTTCTTACTCGGTCCACCCAACTTATTCGGAGAATTCTTCTGTAGACCCACATTTCAAAAGCCTCCAGCCTCCTCATTAAAGTAGTCGTCAGCGTCCAGCTCTCCGCACCATATAACAAAGCGGAGAATATGTAACAGCGTGTTAATCTGATTTTTAGTTTTAAGGTGATTCCTCTGTCACATAGAATTCTCTTCAATTTAAAGAAGGCGGTCCTGGCTTTTTCAATACGGATCTTTATTTCCTTACTCATTTCCCATTTGTCGTTGACACTGGCGCCCAGATAAGTGATGTTTTCAACTCTTTTTAGCTCGTTCAAAGGAACAAGCTCGTGGAATGTGGTTTCAGTAAATGCACATAATCACGTCTCTGTACGTGCAGTTTAGATCATTCCTTTTAACAGTGTTGTGAATTATTGCTGGTACTGTCCTTTAGTTTCCTATTTGTGCAATTAGCAAATTTGTGCAAATAAGCCGGTAAGACGTAGTAATGTATTTGCGAAATTGGTTGTTGTTAAAAGAAATTAGTAATGTGTTAATAAATTACAATCGGTTAACTAGTTACTTATTACTATGTAATAAAACAGTTTACTCAATTTATTGAATATGCAATAAATCATTAGATATATAAATCAATATAATATAATATATAAATATAATATAAATATACTATAAAATATATATAAATATAAATATAATAATATAAATATAATATAATATATAAATATAAATCAATAGATTTTTTCATGAAAAAATATACAAAATGTTTCTTTTCTATGCAAAATATTTTTACCATGTTTCCAGTTTAAAATCAAAAAATTATTTCAAATTTTTAAATATTTTAAAGGGTTGTGTATAGTTTCTTAAATATTGAACCATAATATTATCAGTATCACAAGAAGCACGTTCCTTTCAGTAAATGCAAATAATCACGTCTCTGTACGTGCAGTTTAGATCCTTCCTTTTAACAGTGTTGTGAATTATTGCTGGTACTGTCCTTTAGTTTCCTATTTGTGCAATTATTCCTTTCACAAACCCCTTCACACAGACTGTTGTGTCGTGGTTTAGTTAAAGGAGGGTGGTATGTTACGATTAAAACATAAAACATACAACTATCAGAATTTGCGGAGCAGTTTCTGAGCAGAATTAACCGTACGAGAATATTGTTCAAAAAATTTATAATAGTTATAAACTGGGATATTAATAATTTTTCTACCTCCAATTCAAAGTTGTATACAAAAAGGCTCTCAGCCGTATTATTCTGTTTTCGTTTGTTTTTTTGTAATTTTTTCCGTACGTTTATCTTCTATTTTATAAAATTCCCAAAAATATGACATAATAGTTTAATCATAATATGTCTGCGACTGAAATAAAAGTGATGGCTTATCGAGGAGCTTAACCTGTGAGACTTAATATTATACCATATGGGAAAATGAATAATCAATGATACTGCTGGTTCTTTTACTTCTGCACAGACATGTATATCTGAAGGGTATTAGGCAGGTTTAAGGATTGTTGTTCAGGTATTCAGCCAAAAGGCTGGTTTGAACCTCTAGAGGTTTTACTAATTAAACGAGGAGTTAGGTGGTTTACCATTACTTTCCTCATGAGTGGAAAACTATGCTTATCAAAATACCAGGTTGCTGAAATCATCTACTTTCCACCCTGCAAATGACACCTTCACTTCATTCACCACATGGTCTGACTGTTGCACCACCTTCAAAATATACCGCTGGGCAAATACTTTAATATGAAATAAAAAAATAATATAAAAAATTGGGCGCCAGTTCTATCAGCAGAACATGAGAAAGATAAATTAATAAGACTAATCTCGTCCACCTACGTTCCACCCTGCAAATGACACCTTCATTTCATTCACCACAAGGTCTGGCTGTTGCACAACCTTCAACTATACCGCTGGGCAAATACTTTAATATGAAAAAAATAATTTAAAAAATTGAGCGCCAGCTCTATCAGCAGAACATGAGAAAGATAAATTAATAAGACTATATCTCCTTGCTTTAAACTAAATATTTAATGAATAATAAACTAATATGAAACTACTAACAAAATCATCCGCAACTTATTTAAAAATATAGCCAACCTTTTTCTTGCTGCGACTTTAACACAAAAACAACTTAACAAACCCTTAATAAATATGTGTATAAATTTATCTTCAATTAAATATGTTTCCCCTTACTTCTTCTCTCCTCCGTCTCCTGGTCATTCCTTTAAACACTGCTCCATCTTAAGTAACCACTCTGTTCCTCTCTTATGTCCCAAGGGAACGGATTTTAATTTCCTGGATCCGAACCAGGAAACCTCTGGTTAACAAACCTCCCTCTCCCACCGTTCAACCAACCTGGAGTTCCACTGGAAAGGAAAACCATCCCATGATTGGCTGTAAGTTGGTAGGTAGAAGAAAGGCCCCAAAACACAGAAGGAGGAATATACCCGTCTGAAGAATATCAGATTATTGACAGTTGGCTATAATATTTCCAACCTATCGTCTGACTACTATTCTAATGTAATTTATTTTAACAATGGGGGTTTTCCCAGGCATTATTCAATGGGTTGTTACTGAGTAGTGGAAGTTATAGTAATAAGGAATTACCATAACTTCCATTGTTTGTATAATTGTACACTATATAAGAAATTTATTATTTTCAGAAAAAAAACTCTGACTAGTGTCTTCTACACCTCTACTTCTTCTGTTATTAAATGCTTCAGTCATATATTGGCTGACCGTATGATAAGAAACAGAAATATGTTTTGTAGCTCTGGAACTAGTAGATCAAGTGCAAGTAATTTAACACTCCACTTGCCTGCCATGGGAAAATTTAAGGATTAATGGTAAAATAATGAAAAGAAATCAAAATATAAGGCCTATATCAACAATTTAGCCGAAACTATGCTTGCTTCTTCTCTGTTGTATGGGTGTTAGGAAGTATTCAACTGATTCCAGCATAGTTCAAGGTTGGAGACCTCTTTTGAGACGTTTTAACGTTTAAACCAGAATAAATAGGATTCCAAATAAAAGAATTAGAAAATAACTTTTAAATTTTATAATTACTAAATCCATTAGGTTTGTCTAGTGGTAAAGTCGTCGCCATGACTCAACTATTTGACAGGTGATCTACAGAGACAAACTGTGGTTCAATTTCTTGTTAAAGTAGTTTATTTTTATACGAATTTGAATACTAGACAGTATTTACCGGTGCACTTTGTTGGTGTGGGCTCAATTAACCACACATTCTCAGGAATGCCTGAGTCTATACAAGGCTGTCTCTCATTTACACGCCTTATCATCCTCATTTCATTGGGTCATGACGTTGCTTATTGTTCTAAATTGAACAGTTGCAACATACATACGTTAGTTTAAAATATATAGTATATTTTTATTAGATAACTAGTCCATAATTTTATGACGTCTTAATCTTGTTCAAATCCAGATTTCGCAATCTAACCTGTAAAATCGATTTATGTAAGTTCTGGCTGACTTTTGTTTTCCTTTGCTTAAACAGTAATGAGTAACATTTCTTCCTTGAAAAATTTCTGGTACAATAAGTCCTGATTTTAGAATTGTATTACTTTGTAACAGTGAAGTAATTTTTCTAAAGTTTGAAAATGTATAAATTCTGCAACATGCATAAACTAATGGTCTTAAATCTCCTTATTGTGACATCATCAAAAATAGTTTGTTATTTAAAATTTCTTTTTGAAATTACAAATGCTAATAATAACACATCATTGTTGTTTAGACTGACCTATATTTACTTTGTTACTATAAGTAGAGAATGAATTATTTTCAGCAGAAAAGGCATTTTGGTTTTAATCACGGTATTGCATTTTATGTTGGATATTACGCCGTAACTTTATACTCACTATTCACAGAAACTAAGAAAATGTATTGACAAAAAATAATGAAGAATAACCAGTATAATTAAATAGCTAGAGGCATTTTTTTCTATGCAAATAAAATCAGAAGAAGCATTTGTGGTATTCTTTATAAGAGTAATGAAAAGTCTAGCTTTGCGTAGAATTAAGACTTATATCCTTTAGCTGTATCTATAGCCCACAGCAAGACAATTAATGTACTTGGGGATGCTTATTTGTAGACTTCTTTCACAAGTGTAAGGGTTGTCACTGCTCTGCGTTACAATGAGTCATCTTCACTTCCCGTTATTATGTACATGACATTGAGGGGTGAAATATTTGACTGATGGTTTTTCAATTACTCCACGGGAAGTGATTTCAAAAAGGGGTGATTTTTGAAATATAATTAACGCTTTTTATTTTAAAAAATTGATAACTTTCGCTGGATGAGCACGTATCCATTATTAAATATACATTATACGAATAACGAATTTATGTTTCGATTTTTATTAATCACTTTTTTATGATTATCTTGTGCAAGTTACCCATGTAAATTTATAATTGAAAAGTTGCACACTTTTAAGTTTAAACTTCATAAAAATGAAATTATAGAGAATTTCTCCATTACACTGCCAACTAATTTTGTTTTTTGTTTTAATTTATGCACGAATTTTATTGATGAAATTAAAAAACATCTATAGTCTAGAGAGTTTTTGATAGAGGTTGCTCCCATTATTATCATAAATTATAAAAGATTTGGGTCATCGATGTTTCCCTGCCCCACCTTCACGTAAGATGTCTTTCTCTTCTTCGATATCCAGAAGGCTGTTATCCGTAGAATAACTTTTCTATTTTCTATTTCAACAAAGAAATAGAAATACTAACATAATGCGATAAACACGAAATTTGCTACAACGGACATTTCAGCATGCCAAACACCAGACTAATCAAGCAATTGCTAAACAAACTAAACGGATATAATAAACAAGCCAGATGATTAGAAGAAAATAAGAAAGACATGAAAGAACTGAACATAACGGAACAAGATCTATTGATGAATACCGACTAACTAAAAATCTTACGAAACTCAAGTATCAGATTCATCGAAGTATACTAAACCAAAAGCCTATAGTAAAACGAAATTTGACAGCTAAGATCACAACGCCTTAAAGATTACGGGCAAAAAATAGACTACTAAAACCCAAAGTCTCCAGAAATTGATATAAAAGATTTTCCAACATTGATTAAAGTGTTCCATTGCCACGCCTCAAAACTAAACAAAACAAGTAGTATTTTTAATATTTTATTGTTAGAAAATAATAATAGGCCTACCTGTAGCACTGTATCTTATTCCCATCAGCAGCAGGTACACCAAAAACAAATCAATTTTAATTACGGCTATCCTACATTAAGTACATAATATGTTTCTTCTTATCTCTATAGCTTTGCAGATATCACCCTACATTTGGATTTGTTCCATTTAAAATGAAGTAAGATTTCATGACAATCATATAAGTATATTAATAAATTTTATCTAAATATAAACCTCAAGGAGATTTTGACGTATGGTTCACCCCTTTACGTTATGTGTAGAAGTGTACATTGGAAAAAAAATAAAAATATGAAACCAGATGAAATTGTTGATATATTAAGTAGTGTATTGTCACCACTAAGATGTTATGCCTGAGGGAAATTTTGAATTTACGTTCGTTCAAACGAATCTAACTCCCCTACCTTACATCCAATAGCCTTACTAGCGAAGCATTCCGCACAGAAAGGATCTGTGTTCACTCACTGTAACTTAAAGGGGTGTTTCAACCATTAAAGTTCCATCAGCATGGTGAAACCATTAACACAAGCACATAATACAACAATATTATAATATTGCAATATGTCTGTGTACGTGTAACAGTCAGCTTGTCTGTCATTACATATTCCACCAAGAAACGCATTAATTCCTTCCAGATATTTAACTTAAAACGTCTACCGATGTTACCACAGTACATTTCACGTATGCCGTGGCTGTTCCCATTTTAGCATTTCACTTAACAAAATTCATTTTCATTTTTAAGTTAGATACCTTGTTAAAATATAATGCGTGCTTGAATCTTTCTTTCAATTTAAGTTTATGTTCTACATCTACTTTTTCGTTAAGTTTTAATTTAGTAATGTATTTTAAAATATTTATTTTACATAAATTATAATTTGAGTGTTTTAAAAAGGGCAACTTCGTTTATAGTTGACATGAATGTTGAACAAAATATAAATATATGATTATGCGAGGATTTACAGCCCCAGTCTTACCTCTCTTCCTAAGAACCACCTCTCTTTATCTTTCCAACCACCATCGGAGAGCCGCCGAAAATACATTGCCTCCTGCACACTATCCAACCCACATGACGTCCAGCCTACCGATCCTTCTTCTACAAGCTGGGGTCCACACCCATACCCTATTTGGACACTTACAATCCTCTTTCTATGCAAATGGCCAAATCATTTATTATTTCTGGGATGTAGTAACCATTATATTTCCTTGAATGCCAGTTCTTTGCCTAATTTTGGAATTTGGAATTCGATCAATGCGCGACACACCACAGCTCCATAAGTCCGTCTCCACCGCTTTTAGGCAATCCTTCTACCTTTTAGCTAATACCCACCTTCCACGCCATAGGTACACACTCTCTAGGATAGTATGATAAATATTAACCTTTAGAATTTAACTGCTCTATAATCCTTCGCCCTTTTGAAATATTGCTGTGTAATTCCGCTGCACTTGTTTCTTTTCTATCAAATATGACTCTTAGGTATTTAAAACTTTCACAGCTTTTCACTACATCTGTACCCAGCTGAATATGATTTCCAGGCTCACCAGCAGTAAGGTGCTTTGCCTGAATTTTGTCGCCGACCGGGCCGATGACAAGTGGCGAAACCTTGCTTGCGTAGTTGGTGGCCCTGAAAAAGGGCCGGGTGTGTTTTATGGTTGGCCCTGAAAGAGCCGTTTTTGGTGGTCAGAAGCGGCAAGCCGGCGTGTTGGAAGCGGAGCCCAAAGAGTGATGGCTCGGATACCGGGTTCAGGTCTAGCCTTCCCTCAGCGGCAGTTGGCTCCCCACTCCAGCGTGACAGTGTTGGCCCCCAGAGCCCCGCAGTGTCGCGCCGGCTTAGGCCGTTGGCCGATAGGGCGGCCGAGGTAATTCTCTCTGGGTCGGCGAAGGCTGAGCGGTGCAGAAATGTGCGTCCGGTCTCGGCTGAGCTGTTCTTCTTGCTTGTTCTTTTCTTTCTTCTTGTTCTTCGTTTTGAAGCTGGATTACGAGTGTCACTCGCGGTCATTGTGGCTACTTGAATACTTCTCCGGCGAGTCCACTTCATTGTGAAGAGGAGACACTGCTGGCTGCACTCCACGCGGCAGGCAGGTTCTGGGACCGTCTGCAGGCGTTTATATTGGTGGGTCTGTCGGCGACAATTTATACTGAGCCCCCATCTTTCATAGGAACTCCTCTTCCAACTTCTTCATTATATAGCTGTACAAAAATATTGAATTAAAAAAATAGTTATTGTAATGTTATGCAACAATATTCAATTTAATATGAAACTTACAATAATGAATAACTTTATAACAGATGTTGAAAATTATTAACAGTTATGGTGTGATGGTGGACCTGTGCTTTTGCGATTTTGTACACTCCCGTCTTACGAAATTTATTTAACAAACCAAAATTGTTGACTTACTCGGAACAGTAGAATAGGGAAATGTTAAAGCTGAAAATCATCATTTACTCGTTCGTAAGATTAAGAGAAATAAGTTGCTAGACTAAACACAATTTCGTCTTTGAACTGTTATATAAACTCCGGTTTCTTCCATTCACTTATTATCTTATCATTCAATCCATTCTTCATGAACGCATTTTTCTGTTGTTCAAGGTCAATCACAGTCAGATTCCTTTGATTTTAACAATGACTATTTGCACAATGACTTAAAAATTCCGTACGTAAACGACTTATTTCGTAAAGTTTACCCAAGATTCCGTAAGAAATCATCTTATCACAGCAACGAACTTGTACGTAACCTCTACCTACCATACCTCCCCAGAAATCCCCGCGGACATATACGTCGACGATAGAGTAGGGCCATCTTTTTGTAATAAGTAATGTAAAAAGTAAAAATTTCTGATAGTACACACAATTATGTAAACCGTTCACAGAAAATTTCCAGTAGGACCCGCTGTTGAGTGGTGATCTCTTCTAAGTCTTTAAGCACATTTTATCTCATTTCATCATCATTCATTCTCTCGTTTTTATGTACAGTAGTGAATATGCCTAATAAAGTCACGAAAAATAAAATAAATAAAATTGTTATTATCTGTTTTAAACAATTTTGCAATATAAAATTTACAGTATTGTTTTGTATAAATAACTTGTATAATACGTACAATAAATACAAACAAAATGTTTTAAAAAAAATATTTCTTGTTTTAAATTCAAAGTCTAAAGTTTATAAGTGACTAAAAAAATTAAACTACAACAGCTTTTACAAACATTTTTGGTACTTAGAATAGGAAAAAATTTTGGTAAATAGAATGGTATTATAGAATAACACATTAGAGAACAAAATAGAAAAGCCACAATTTTTAAAGTTCATGTCCACAGTGATGTATGGAGCATTATAGTTCCTCTAAATTCAACAAAAATTAAAATACAGGATAATTATACTGAAATTAATGTTAGAGTTTATAGAAGTAACTAATTTTTAAAATATAAAATTGTTTGAGATAATATCATTAAATTGAATTATCAATTTAGATCTCACAATAGTAAAAATTAGATTTACTATTATTGACTAGAATGAAATTTCTGCGATTTTGAAATGGGTTTTATGACACTTTATAAAAAACTAGTTGCTGAATTATTACGAACGAGTATTTTATTATATTTAAAAGAAAAGAAAATCGTTTTATTTCTAGTTCTGTTTTTGTTCTTTCATACAGTGATATATTTTCTATAAAATAAGTAGGAAAAATACAACCCCAAATCGCACGTGCACTTTTGCAGACAAACGAAATATATTTTTTTGGTCTCAATTGTATCATTTATCAATAAGGCCGTTTGTCATGCCATTACAATATGTCACGTCTCTCACAAGACTTGCATTCTTTACTTTTTAAACAAATTTTCGTTTTTCTTCACTTTTCTTTAACGATATTCTCTATTCGATGACAAATTTTAAAATAATTTAATTCAATATATAAATTAAATATGACGTTTCCAAATCGTATGCAATGATAATATTTTTAAAATTGATAATTTTATGCAGCTAAATGTATCTTTCGACTTCCTGCAATATTTTAATTCTAAGTCATTTCCATCAGTCGCAATTGCGATAACACACTATAAAAAGAAAAGTACGACGTTAGTACTTTCTTATATTTCTAATAGAAATGGAAGATAAATAATTTAGTAATAGTTTTCACAAAAACATATTTTCTGTTTCTTAAAGAGGAAGATTTTATCGACACCAAGAAAGTTGATAGATAAATTGTTTTCAGAATGTATAGTTATTAATATTGTTATGTACAAGTTTAATTAGGTACAGATCTTACCTTATAATTCTACATCTAGATCGTAGGGTATCGTGGAAGAGGCATAAACTGAACCTAAAAGTAAATTAACATGTATTGTTGTTCGACAGAAAATCAAGTATTCTTCTTTGTTAAAGTTGATACTATACAACAGTGATAACGATCTAATAGATCGCCGACTCATATTTTGCGGACCACGAGCTCTAAAGGAATAATTTTTTTGTATCGAAATCTTAGTTTCGGGTGAATATTTTTACGTTTAGGCTATGTGGTTGCCGAGAGAAACTGGTGATATCAACACGACGTATACCCGAGTTTCTCTGAAGAGATTTGATGCTTGCTGGACAAATTTACGCGACAAGCTGAAAGCAACTCGTGATAGCGCCACGCTACAAATTACAAAAAATACGACTTCTGTAGACGGGCTTTCAGTAGTTTAAAATGGTTGTATTTTATTGCTCAAACCTTTTAAAAATAAATAATTACTATTACGATTTAGCATGATTTACATAAATGAATTTTTACTGTCAGCAAGACCAGAGTAAAACGTTTGCCGAGTGGTAGTTCCATTATTTTTTAAACGGACTTTTATTAAATTTAGTTGATGATCACTGCTTTATATATTTATATTGAAACCAGTGGGAAATTATGGAAATTTAAATCTGGGGATCTGCTAGCAATTTAAATACAGAAATAGTTGAGCGTTTCTTGGAAAAGCCATCAGAAACGTCTTTAAAGTCTTTAACATCTTTAGTAGGTCCGCAACAGATTTATGTCTCTGCTGACATACTAGTTTAAATATTGAAGCAGGGAAAAATCAATTTTCAACGAAAAATATCAACGTACGCTTCATGATCAATCACGTTTCTTGCCTTTCAAACAATAACAACATTAGTTTTAACGGACTCAAATGAAATAACAGACCTGACCTGTCGTAATATTATTGTTCTATGAAAATTTTGATAGGTGGAATTTATTACCTTCCAGACAAATGTTTTCTTTCACTAACACCGTTTCTAGGATCCTCGTGTTGTTCTACTTCTTCTTGTATTTTGCTGTACTTCTGTAACTTATTCTCCTCTTATGATTTTTTTATTCTTTTTGAAGTTCAAAGATTTGTTAGTATAATAATATTAAAGCCGTCATTTTGTCGAACAGTCAGTACACAAAAAGTTTTCAAAGTTATTAGGGTGTTTTGTCACAACTCTGCGTTAAACCGGTTTGTAGCGTATTGTAAATAGATTCGTCCTTGGAAAGTAATTACTAGTTTAATATTGTTATTATCGTGTACATTATAAATAAGAGCTCATTCATTAATACGTTGATAGTAAAAGACCTTATTTATTTTTAATTAAAAGTCTTGGTTAAGTTTTTAACTAATATTTATGCTAAATTTAGTTTGTTTTAATTTCATAGTTATAACAATTTGATGTAAATACATTTTTAATAAATACTTGTTATAAGTTTAAAAAGAAAGTTTTGTGTTTGTAAAGAACCATATCCCAAAAGAACCTTACAATGTAAAAGATCTACTGGAAAGCTCTTACAGGATAGATAGAATTTTTGTAATATATTTGTAACTGTATAAAAAAAATCATGTAATTTAACATCTTTTAATTTTATATTTAGTATTTTCATTATATTTTAAATAGAAAAACGTAATGTTTCAACTGATTTTTACATCGAGTAGAAATAGCCTACTTTAATGTAATAGTGTGAAACTGTATTATAACTTTATCGAACACAAAAATATCTTTGTGGAAGGGTTTTTATGAAATTAAATAATTTATTAAAAAATAAGTTCGTTCACTGATTATTTACGACTGAAATCAATACTTAGAAATACATACTATAAAACGATCTACACAAATCGACTAAACCTAACGATAGTACTATTTCTTTGAATGGTATTTCAATTCATATGAAGAGTGGATATTGAAACACAGGTTTTTAAAGGTGTATTTGCATATATTTGTTTATAGAGTACTTAAAAAGAAACCTTTAAATTTTAATCAGTAACGTCGTAGCTACTGAGCAGCGTATTTGGCTGTGGACGAGATGTAAAGAGCAAAAACGTGGTCAAAGCTTGGCGCTTTGAGTACCTACTACAGAAAAGTGTCGTAGTACCTCTTCAGACCACATCCAATTCTCGTGATGTACTGTACTTTCTAAAGCTCTTAACTGTCTCTCTCACTCTTTGTACGTCTACCTTGCCTAAGGGTCAGAGGATGATGACGACGAACTCTCTAAGGTAGGCACTATTCATTAATAAACCTCCACTGAAAATAAAAAATAAAATACCTCCATTGCAATTAAAATAGCCCATCAAATAAATGAGGTTTTTGCTTAAAACTGCAATAAATTTTAATGGTCCTTTATACCCCATATAAATTTTAATATAATTCTAGATAAAATAATTTTATATGTGGTGTAATTTTTATCAATTAATATATTTTTTATGGGACAAATACTCCACAATAAGTATAAAGAAATTTAATTAATTCAATACACAATTTAAACAAAAAGCAATGCTCATTTTGAAACTAAAAACCACCAATTCCTTTTAAACGAAAATCTTCAAATTTGAAACGTTTATCGCTTTAAAGATTCAATAATTGATAGTTTTATTATTTTTGTCACGAAAACAGAACATATCTGCCGACTGAAACTAACTAGATGTAATTTTAGTAAAAGTATTGGTTTTTCGGCAGAAAATCTCTTCTCAGAGATTCAGAAGATTAAAATCAGAAAAGATATTGAATAAATATAATACTCTTAGGTGAGTTTTATATTTAATTTGTTTTGTTTTGGCTGTTCATTATCATATATGTAATTGCATTAATATCTATTTTTGTACGATTCATTTATAATTTTTAAAACATCAAAATTGGTTCCTGTTAAAAGAAATATTTTTCACCATTTTTATGTAAAATGAATTTATTTAGTTAAATTTATTAAAGTTCTATTTGATAATAAATAAGAAACGTTAACTTAGCTAACTGCTAAAAACAAGATATCAAGACGTATGTAAATTACGAATTTAATCTAGCTTTTCTTGAAAATAGAGATTACCTTTTACCTCTTCACTTAATTTATGTTCAAGTTAGGTTCTTACATTTCTACAAATCTAGTTTAATTAATTTTGTACTTGTATGTGTAAATGAGTTCTACTTAACATATGTAAATTATTGAATTACTAAATAAGTACACAATGTTTATAATGTATTAGTTGAAAATTGTATTATAAAAAAACATAGACACCTTTAAACTTTTTTAATTTTAAATTAATTTATTAGAATAAATACCACCTAAACCGTTGAAGAATTAGTAAGATAACTAACTAAATTGGTAGCTCTTTCGTAGTATTCACCACATGGTCAAACCTTTAAAAAATGAAAACTACACATAAAACTTATACAATTACAAAAATCCAATGCCTCCTCTGATTGCCATGCAAATCAGCTATTTAACAGATAATTTTGGAAACGAAGGATCTGTGGTTCAACCCTACTCAGAGTAGTGAGATACTAAATTGTACTAAACTACACCTCATTTACACGTTAAAAATCATCAGCATCTAATTGGATTATGAAGTTGCTTACTGTTCTTAAATTGAACATACACAAACTACTCGAACATATACTGTATTAGAAATAAAAGGAAGTGTTTAAATTTAATATTCTTCAAAGACACCAGTCAAAAGCACTTAAAACAATTACAATCGCACCTTTTTACGTAATCTATCATACCCTTCAAAAAGACCTGAAGATACAAACGGTTCGAGACAAGGTAAACGCAACATACAACTCATTACACACAAAGATATTTGACCCCATATATCCAAATGTCCACTCTCTTTCAACTAACGATCTCCCTGTTACCAGACGACTGAAACGAAGGTGGAATAGGGATCTTCTCCGACTACCATAAAAAAACATTTCAATTTAACTTGTCATGCCTGCGTCATTTCATAAAATTAAATTATTCATCATAGTTTATAAATCATTATCATTGAAAAACATTGGCACGACATTCATTGTAAAATTTCACGTCGAAATTGGTCACTGGATCGATTCTCATTCACGTCACATTCCCGCAATTCCTCATTCATTCCATCTCATTTACTAGCTGTTGTACTTTATAAAAATGTACAGTTGTAAATAAAAAATAAAGTTGAAGCCAAAAAAATTACAACTTCCCGGTGGATAAGGGTAAACTCTTTTTTAATATGATTGCTCAGTTTTAGACTTTTGAATTTTATGTAAATGCTCCACTGTAAATGGTTTATCTAGTCGTAAGCCTAGGTACTTTACTTTATTGTCGTGTAGAATACTTGCGTTATTTAGATAAAAGATGGGACGAGCTCAAGGTCAAAGTGAAAAATTTAATTTGAACGAATTAAAGGTTCCAATTTTAATGATTTTCGAACGATTTCCACAGAAAATAGTCTGTAAAAATTTCGTAAAACTGATAACATTCTTTCCTAAAATTTTATTTATTTTATAATGTGAAAATTATTCCAGGAAATAATAAAAAAAATAATTTATATTTTGTAATAATAGTTCTGTCAGTTTATAGCGATTTAAAGAAAAGTTTTGCAAAAAATATAAAATATGCAGATATTGAATTTTTAGTGGAACAAATATTACTGGATATTTGAAATTATAATAAATACAATTTTAATATTAAATTTTTATAATAGTTTATGACATCTCATTGATAATATTATGTATTATCCTTCAGTGTCACTGTCACACTAATATCGTATCAAATCCATTAGTTAACCTTCTTCACTACCAAAAACTAGGTCAACCATTTCTACTCGTATTTGACATAATATAAAATTTTATAATATGACAAGTTCGAGGATATACTGAAATGTATAAAAATTATAATATACTGTATTTATTAAACTAATATTTCTGTATATTATTTACATTTCTGATAAATTAATATAAAATGTAATTACTGTCAAAGCATGAAAAATGCATAAAATTTTGTATACAATAATTTTAATAATAAAATGTGTAAATTTTATGAACAAGTGTAATTTGTTATATCTTAATTTCATCAATTTATTTAATTTACAAAATAATACATTATATTTTTTGTAATATATTTATTTTAAAATATTATATTATGAGTCGTAAAAAAGTGATTCTTCCTATGTATATTTCTCATTATTTATTACATTTTTCTCTCATTAATACGACTTCTAACCTGCTATTTCTGTTGGTTTATGTAATAAAACGGTCGGCCCCTTGGCGTAATGGTTAGCACAGCTGGCTTCTACGCCGGGGTCCCGGGTTCTATTTCTGGTCAGCCATAAATATTTTAATAATATTTCGCCATATGACAATGTGATAGAGTATGTGTTTTGACAATAGTGTTTTTTATGAAATACGACATGTGTGGTTTCTTATCGTACGGGCACCGATTAGCGATTAATGTTTGTTCTTGCAGTAAAAGGTAAAGTTATATAGTAATATATTAATCTGTTATGTTCTTTCTATTGTTATTTATTTTCTAGTAATCTTTTGTGTATTTACTTATCCAATATATAATTTTTACTCTATTACTGTTTAGTAGCAATAAAAAAGTTTCAGTTCATGAAAAGCAATAAGTACTGTATTGTTGTGATAATGCTAAATTGTTGGTTTGTAGTCCATTCAGTAACACCGAAATATAATGTAATCAGTAAGGAATCAGGTGATGGAATGCATTGGTTAACCAATTCAACTTTTTTGCCTTTAATTTTATTACGGTTCGGTACAATGAGCCTATTTCGTATATTTTACTTTATTTAACGGATGTTGAGGAACTTTACTTACAGAAGAAGGGATAACAAGTGATTATCTCCGTTTGGAACTACGGGTGTGGCCCGTAATTCAGTTCAAGAAGTCTCTACTCCATTGTTTTGCTTTAGATGTCGTACAGTTTGGAAGTTCTTCGTAGCTAGATCATGTGCTAGTTGGTAGGGATTCTGGTCGTTCAAAAATTTACTACAGAAGGACGTGGTTAATTCCTATACTATCTATACCTTTCTCTTGCCTATATCAATATAGTAAAGAAAAGTATTGTTTTCATGTCGATATTGTATGTTGTATTGCATATCGGTTTGTGTGTGTGCGTGCGTACGTGTGTCTGTCTGTGTGTGAACAATATATCTCAAGAATTGAACATCGTACGAAGTTAAACTTAAGTTTGATACCACCAGAGAACCTGACACGAACATTTTCATTAAAATCGGCCTACTGAAGGTAGTGGTTTGTTCGTGTAATTTTTCACTTTTTTGCGATCATCTGAAAAATGGCTTCAACGATTTTTTAAAAATCGCCTCATTTGCTACATTTGTTTACTCTACAAGATAGGGCAGGCCCTATGTCGGCTGAAATTCTTGGGGAGGCTGTCCTCTCGTAGAATTTTTATTATTTTTAAGAGTGCGGCCTTAACATGCATTTTAGCGCAGAGTATAATCAAAATGTAGAAAATTTTAAAATCTACAAATTTTATTAATTCTATAACGCTTAGTTTAGCGGTAAGTAATGATTTTCTGTTTTTTCACTCATGATTAAAATATAAGGTTATGTTTTTGAGGTTAGGTTTTTGTTTATTTCTAATGTTTTATTACTACAATTAGGCTGTTTTGTAAATTATTTGCATTGGCAAGAGAAAATACGGTGAGTGTTTCACACCAGATACTTTTCTGTTAAAATAATGTCCATAATGGATATTTTTCAATTAATAATACTAATTAGTTTACAGTGAAATGAAATAATTTACTTCGTTATTGACATTCATTATTTTCATGGTCTCTGTTCAATGGCATAATGCTTTAGATAATGCTATGATATATGTAATACTTCCTGAATCATCCTTTTATGTTTACTGCTTGCTGGACAGTAGACTACATTTATTCTTCTGCTCTCCCTTTTAGGACTTTACTCCTATCTACACCGTCTCTTTTCTCTTATCTGTCTACTGGTTCACATATCCGTTCCACACCATTTATTTTAACTAACATAAGATGCAAAGGAAATAAGGGTGGAATATTCATAGGAGGAAAATGTTGAGGTATACAGAGACGGGATGTAAATTTTAAATGATATAGTGTAGTGTTTTTCTTGTGAAATCATCTAGTTCATGTGTTATAGATAGTATTTTTTTTGCAAAATGTTAATATTGTACGATGGTACAGTGATATTCTAAAAATAGATGAGGAAAAATTATTCATTTTAAGAAATAGTGCATTGAACAAGTATAATGGATTTTGATTAATGGAATGTTTTGAATAAAAATTCTTGGAAATCGAAACTAGTAGAAACGTTTGTTTTTATTTTTATTCTTTCTACTTTGTTCTTGTAAAGTGGTAAATTGTTAGAAGTATCTCAATAGTATCTCATTTGGCCGATCGTAGTCAAAGGTGCTTCATTCATTAAATACCTTTACCCTTTGAACCCCAGAAATGTTTTCATGGTAAGTGTCAATAACCCCAGTCATAGAAGTAAAGTACATACGAAAACCTCAAGGCAAACTATGGTTATTTTGCATGCACTCAGTAAAACATCCATAACTTCGTTAAAAATCAAGATAAAATGTTTTTAATTTTATTTTGTAGACGCTGAACTACTCAGCAATATACATATTTTGTTATGTTACATATTTTTGCATATACATATTTAGTTATGTTACTTTATTGATATCATATATAATATGAGTATTTTTATATAAAATTACTTTAAGGTAGTACGATAACCATGTATTAAAGATGTTATGTAAACTGAACTACAATATTTATTTTCTTTATGTCATTGTGCATAGAACCTGAAAGTTTAAAAGGGTTCTAAATATAATTTACTGATATACAATTTTTTTTGTAAAGGAGCTTGTAATTGGCGCCATCAAGAAAATGGATAACACAAATATCATACGAGTACCCATGGGCTATTACTGACTACTATTTTCTTGTTGTTAATAAAACATTTTGTTAATTAATTGTAATTTTTTTAAATGTTATTTAAGTTTTATTTAAAGTTGCATCAACCGTAGACTGTTATTAATTAGCGACTACGTTGGGTTATGTGATAGTGGATTTTAGCTAGAAAAGATTTAGAGACCCTAGCTAGGAATCGAATCTGGGAAATCCGTACAGTAGGCTAGCACGCCGCCACTATGCCACGGAGACTGCTGTTTTAATTTTTATTTATTTTTTTACATGTTTTATCCCTCATTTACATGTCATATAAATAATCCTCATCTCATTGGGTCATGGGATTGCTTGTTATTCTGAATTGAACAGATTGAACGGTACACATATTAGGGATTTAAAAGAAATATTGTGTTAATTAGATATAAATATGTTTAAAAATAAAAGCATTGTAATAAACATTGCGCGAGCCGCTATATCGACTAGTGGAGCTATTCGACATACATCACGTAAGTTGATACGTCGGCTCGTGAGGCCCGTGGAGTTTTCGCGTTTAACTAAAGAGCCGATATATGGGACCATGGGGTTCAAAGTGTGTTAGCTAATAAAATAATTAATGAAGTCAAAATTAACGTAGCCTACCTTATAAATTGTGTCATTAAGAAATAGCGGAGAAAATTGGCCTGAAAATCTCCTTTGAAAAGAAGAAAATTCTGGTACGAGATCCACTTTGTATATCTGAAGTGAAAATTAGCGATCAAAGCATTGCACTGAGAGAAAGTTTTAAATATTTTGGAGAAATAATCACCAAAAATATTGACGAGAAAGAAAATTGGACAGAAAGAATCAGTAAGCTTACAAAATCTGCAAAATTATTGCATAATGTCTACAATAAAAAAATGTCTCTCAATAGAGTAAAAATTGTGTCACTACAATACGGTTATACTACCTGAAATAACGTATGCAAGCCAAAATCCGGAAAATAAACTCAGAACACAGAATTTCCAAACTGGAGCTATGGGTCATTGGAAGATGTATCAATAAAAGGCGTTTATCAGACGGAATTTGGAAACCGATGCACAAAGAAAAAATCTACAGGAACATGGAAGAGCTTGCGGATCAAATAACGAAAAAAAACAATTTTATTTTTTGACCATAACCCACCGGATTGGTCTAGAGGTAAAGTCGTCGCCAAAATCACCTGTTTAACAGCTGATTTTCGGAGACGAAAGTTCCTGGTTCAAATCCTAGTAAAGGTAGTTACTTTTATACGGATTTGAATGCTAGACAGTGGTCACTGGTGTACTTTGATGGTTGGGGTTCAATTAACCATACTCTCTCAGGAATGGTCGGCCTGAGTCTGTACACGACTACACCTCATTTACACGTCATACATATCATCCTCATCTCATTGGGTCATGGGGTTGCTTATTGTTCTGAATTGAACAGATTGCAACGTACACATATTAGGAATTAAAAAAAAAAAAAAAAAATTTTTGACCACATCATGTGGACGAATTCCTCTGGAATGTCCAGACAGATCATTGAATACTTTTTAAGTAAAAAGTCCTAACCGCACTGGTTTCGCGAAATTAAAGAAGGCCTACAGGAACTTCAGATCTCACTTGAAGGGTTATTAACCACGACAAAAAATTGTCATAAACTGAAAAACAAGAGACTTCAGCAAAAGAAACCAACCAAACGTCCAAAAGCGGTGTATTCTTAGGTAGAGAGGAAAAGAAGATCTAATCGTTGAGGCTTAAGAAAAAAAAATTCTATAATTGAAATGTCACGTGCAAAAAAATTAGCGAACATTTTGAAATTATCAGATTGATTGTAATAACTACACTGGTTTTTTTAAACATTACTCATAACTTATATTTTTAAGCATTTTCAACGAAGACAGCATTAAGAAGGTTAGGTGAACATATAAAATGTATTTTCAGATATGAATACCACAAATTGTTCCATTTTTAGTTTTAATGGTTGTAAAATACGTGTACGGAAACATATAAGGGTAGAGTAATGAGCGGTAGCTGAGCTAATTGTAACTTCAGACAGATTTCATGAATGCCAAGTAATTTACTGAAGTAGTCGTAACAATCGTCTTATGACGGCTGAAACTCAAGTATCATACTACATCTACTTATTTTGTCCTTGAACTACAAACATACTCGTGTTCCTTTTAAAGAAATGCAGTTTTTACACCGCAACAATGTTTCAGTTTCTTTTTACTTCATTCTTTATGAATTTTCTACGATTTATATTTTTACAAAGAAGATGCTTAAATTAAAAAATATAATAATTAGAAATTATAAAATTACTTATTTTTGGCTATAGTAAATATTTTTGAAAAGTATTGTAAAATTTTTAATTTATATTTTTGCAGCTTGTCACGATACAATACTGAATATTCTTCAACGACACCAGTCAATAGCACTTAGAGCAATAACAAACGCACCTTTCTACGTAACCAAGCATACCCTTCACAAAGACCTGAAAATACCAACGGCTCGAGACATTGTAAACTCAACATACAACTCATTACTCACAAAGACAATTGACCACATAAATCCAATGTCCAATCTCTTTCAACTAACGATCTCCCTGTTATCAGACGACTGAAACGAAGGTGGAATAGGGATCTTCTCCGACCACCATAAAAATAACAAAAACAAAACATTTCAATTTAACTTGTCATGCCTGTTTCATTTCATTAAAAAGAAAATCATCTCATAAAAAAAATCATCCATCATTGTTTACTAATCATTATCATTAAAAATTGGCACCACTTTCCTTTAATCATATTACGCCAAAATCGTTCACTATATCGATTCACATTCACGTCATATTCCCGCCAATCCTCATTCATTCCATCTCATTTACTAGTTGTGCTTTAAAAGTTGTACAGTTTTAAATAAAAACAAAGTTGAAGCCAAAAAAATATATATATTTTTCATTCTTCGTATACAAATGAAATTATTAAAAGTATGTAATATAATTATGGAAAACTCAGGGTGTCAAATGGCGTTGTATTTAAAAATGCAAATTTGGAGAAAGAGCAGAGGAGGGAAAAAGAAGAGTAATGAGGAGGAGGTGGTGGAGAAGGTGGTGGAGAAGGTGAAGGTGAAGAAGAACGAAAAGGAGGTGTTTAAGGAAGAGGTGAAGAACGAGAAGGAGGAGAAATAGCACGAGAAGGAGAACAAACAATTAAACGAAGATAAAGAAGAAGCAGATGTAGGTAAAATATGATCAGTCGGATATGACGAAAATGTACAAGTAGAACTAAATAAGAAATAAACAATCGGAAATTGAAAAAAGTACACAAACGTCAATTCATGGATGAATAACAATAATAATAAGAGGAAAAGTCGTGACTTATGTAACATGGAATTCATCATTAAATCACAATAAAGAAGAATCACTTAAATATAACGACCTTGATCTAAAATATAAAAACAATATTGTAATATCATATTCTTATCTGATATTTTTAACTACATTTTTTAAAAATTAACTATGGAATTCATAGAGGAAAACTTACTTCAATTTTTTAACCTTACTATTCGAATCACCTATATGCAAAAACACCTTATACTAAAACCTCAAATAAACAATATCATTTTCTGTTTTAAAAATTAATTGTAGCACTTAAAATATTACTCGTACGGTGAATTATTGTTTTTTGTTTTTTAGTTGTTTATTATTTTATTTATAGAAGTAGAGCCTGCATGTTTTCAAAAATACAAGCAACCTTGAAGAAACAAAAACTGTAATTCATTTACAAGTAATTTAAATCAACAAAACTTATTTGGAAACAATATTGTGGTTACTAGTATAATGATTGTGGGGAATACATAAATGTTATGATTGGTTCTTCTTTATTTTCGTTCCAGGCTTTTTTAACGATTTTAATGATAAAATATGAAAATCACAATTTAACGCTGAACTAAGCGGTAGAAAAAATGCTTAAATTAAAAGTTTTAGGTCTTTCAATTTTCTACAATTTTGATTACGAATACTTTATTAGGTTTGCCCATAACGAGCAGGTGGAGTATTCAATTAATTGCACTCTATCTGTTACAAAATATAGTTCTGTTTCTTATTATATATTCACCCAATTGTGACTGTACTATTTAAGAAGAGAAGAGGTAGAGGTTTAAAAGACACTAGTAAGAATTATCATGATATGATAGAATAATTTCACTATGCAGCTAGACCCTGTGGTGAATATAGTGACGGTGTCATTTGCAGGGTGAAAAGTGGGTACATTTCAGAAAGCCTGGCATGCTGATAAGCATAGTCTTTCAACTCAGCGAGGAAGGTCAGCAGCTTTGGCTGCTGACCTAAACGCTTTAGTAGAAAAATTCATATTAAATCTGCAATCTTAAAAACACAATTTTTACCTCAAGATAAAGGTCCTACAACGAGTTTCTGCAGAAAAGCTCTTATTCTATCTTGTAAAGCCAAAAAAGAAGTAAATGAGGCTATCTTAAACAAAATTGTAGGAGCCTGTTTTGATAATATTGCAAAAGAGTGAAAAATTGAACCAATAAACTACTACTTCCGATTGACCGATTTTGATGAAAATGTTCGTTTCGGGTCTTCTCATGGTACCCAAACTTACGGTACAAGTTTCAACTTCCCATGACATTCCTTTCTTGAGATATTTTGTTTACAGACAGACAGACCACATACATAGACCGATCGGTAAAAACAAGAATTTTTGGTTTCAGGAGGCTTGAAAACATGTATTTCTGATGAAAATTTGATTTCAAAAAATTGACATGAGAACAATACTTTCCTTTTGTTTAGCTTGTATTAATATAGAGCAAAATTTACTATTTTAATATAGTAAAAATAAAAACGCGTATTTAAGGACCCAAAATTGAGTTAGCACCATTTTATTTGAAAAAAGTGAAAAAGTTTACTTTTTCTAAATACGGTAGTACTGAGAAATCACGTATCTGTAGTTGTTTTCAATATTAACGTATTTATGTTTCTTTTTCCGACAATTTCATATTAGCTTATCACAACTACCAAAATAAAAGTTCTAACCGAATATACAACTCCAGAATAAAGAAAAAACCTATTTGGAAAGTACATAGATACTCAGAGTGAGAATCGTATAGAAAGAGTTGGATATAATTTGATTTTTCTTGTTAGAAAATGTTGGACTAACTCTAGAAACACCTGCTCTTCTCTTAAATTCAGTTGCAAAATGTAGGACACAGGACTCGAGACATGTTCCCTTGCTAAAGTGAAATAGGTTAAAATTTCGTTCAAAATGTAACACAGAATGAGGAAAATAATTCTAAAAAACACCTCAGAATATCTCTTTCTTTCTTGTGTAATTTATTTTTACAAAAGTTGTAAAAAAATAACATAATTATATAAATGATAATATAATGTCGACAAATGCAAGAAGAAACCTTTTGTCTTATCATCAAAAATGAAATAAAAATTTACAGAGATCTGATAGAGTATCTAGGTGGGCAAAGGCATGAAATTTCCCTCAAGAGCTGTTTGCAGCGATGCGCGACACCCTTCACTTTTCTTTAGTAGAAGAACAGGTGAACTAAGCCCTCCTATAACTTTCTATTTCGTTATATAAATTACTTTCCATGATAACAAACCATTTTTATATAAAACAAATGCCAAAATTGTCGTTGTATTTAATTTATCACTAGATTTTTTTGTGCAAAACTAATATTACTTATGTCATGATTTGACTTGCATAGGAAATTAACAGAAAATATTTTTTCATAAGATAAATTAAATTTATTAACTAGGCAAATTCCTTCTCCGCATCCAATGTTCAGTATTGGGTTATTTTTTCAATGAAAAGCTTTTTTTCTGAAGAAAGTATTGTCTCTTACATCTGTTGTAACGGGTGAGGCAGTAAATCGGGTGATTTGGCAACACTGCATACAGTCTCCTGTAGTGTGGCTAGGAGAATGAGACTACCGCCATCTTAAAGCGTCTGTTTTACCATTTAGTTCCAATGGAGTCGTGGAGCGGTGCACAACGAGCATACGCTGTTAAAGCGTATTATAAAAATAATGATAGTTACGTGTTCGCGCAGCGTGCATTTCGTAATTATTTCAATATTCCGCGTAATGATCCGATACCTTCAGCCCATACAATAAAAATTAAGGTTAAAAACGTCAAAGAAACAGGCTCAACTCTGAAGACACGAACTGGAAGCGTAAAAAGTGTCCGTACTATTGGTCCGTATTATTGGACATGATGAATGACAACGCAGATCTTCTCAACAATCTTTGGATGAGTGATGAAGCTCACTTCCATCTTTTGGGCTTCGGAAATAAGCAAAATTTTAGATATTGGTCACGCAAAAATCCACAAAAAGTACACAAAAAACCGCTTCATAGTATTAAAGTGACAGTTTTGTGTGCATTGTCCACACAGACTATCGTAGGACCATATTTTTTTGAAGATGACAATGAACGTGCAGTTACAGTGAATACACAGCGCTAAGTTAACATGTTGGAGAACTGTCTTCAGCCGGAATTAGTTCGTAATCCGGCTTACCAAAATATGTTTTTTTTTTAATAAGACGGTGCTACCTCCCGCACATCCAGGGCTTCAATTAATGTTTTGCGACGCTTGTTTCCCAATCGCGTCATTTCTAAGAACGGAGACATTTCATGGCCAGCCAGATCACCAGATCTCTCTGCATGTGATTACTTTCTATGGGGACACTTAAAATCACGTGTTTTCCAATTTCCACCGCCTCGAAAAGTACGGGAACTTAAAGAACGGATACGTGAAGAAGTGGCACAAATTCCTACAGCCACACTACGAAATGTGATGAATAACTTTCTTACACGAGTTCAGGAATGTGTGCGACAAAATGGAGGACATCTTTATGATATGATTTTCAAGTAATTTATAAAAAATTGTAAATATATAAGTATTACTTGGTATACGCTAAATTAATTAAAATACATTTTTTAACTTCCTCAAGGTGTTTTCATAATCGCCCGATTCACTGCCTCACCCGTTATTACAATAGAATGTACTAGGAATTTTACATCCTGTACTGCAAGTGTATGAAATTATAAACAGATATTCGAGGTAAATAAATATCTATAAATAATATATCTAAATTATAAATATAAATATATTATATATACATACATATATGCGAGGATAACGGTCCCAGCCGTATCTCACTTCCATCACATCTCTTTGTCTTGCCAGTTACCATCGGAAAACCGCTGCAAAGAGTAAGTAAATGAGACGATTTAAAATAAATCTTAGGAGCCAGTTTTGAGAAAACTGCAAAAAAAGTGAAAAATGGCACGAATAAACCACTACTTTTCATTGACCGATTTTAATGGAAATGTTCGTGTCGGGTCCTCTAGTTGGGTCTCCAATGGGTCTAACCTAAGTCCTAAGTTTCAACTTCGAATAATGTTTCATTTAAAATATTTTATTCACACACAAACACACGCACGCACGCAAGCACACACACCCACATACAGACCAATCGCTAAAACTTGTTTTTTGGGGTTCAATGGGGCTTGAAAACGTGTAGATCAGGTGAAAACTCGATTTTGAAAAATCGCCATGAAAACAATGCACATTCTTTCTTATTCATATAGGGAAAAGAAAGTAAAATTACAATGGACAGAAGTAGATTTAGATAACTGATTAGTGTCTTCAAAGGCTTCCACGAAGAAGAAAAGCAAACAACGTATGAAGGATAAAGAGGAGAAAAATGTAGAGTGAAGAACTGCTAAGAATGTGGCCTGTAAAACAATTTTTCAAAAATTTTACAAAAAAACATACATTAATTAAATCTATACCAATATTTTAAAGACAAAGCGTGTTTTTTTTTTGAGCAGGTTAAATTCCAAAAATACGTAACAAATTTTCTTGAAATTTTAACAGCAAACTCATTTTTATATTCACAGCAACATTTTATTTTTAAATTTTCAAAGACCCACCGGGTTGGTCTAGAGGTAAAGTCGTCGCCAAAATCAGCTGTTTAACAGGTCATTTTCGGAGACGAAGGTTCCTGGTTCAAATCCTAGTAAAGGTAGTTACTTTTATACGGATTTGAATACTAGACAGTGGTTACCGGTGTACTTTGATGGTTGGGGTTTAATTAACCATACTCTCTCAGAAATGTTCGGCCTGGGTCTGTACACGACTACACCTCATTTACACGTCATACACATAATCCTCATCTCATTGGGTCATGGGGTTGCTTATTGTTCTAAATTGAACAGATTGTAAATTACACAAATTAGGAATAAAAAATAAAATAAAACATTATAACCTTAAGGGCTCTGTTTTTTATAAATATGTATGTGTGTGTGTACATGTGAGTTTGTATTGCTGTTGAAGTAGATGAAGAGGTTTGATGTTGGTGACGTACGGGGAGGATTATCAAAACGCCGTTGCGTGTGAGTGTGTGTGTGTGTGAGCGCGCGTACTAATGTTGAAGACGGTACAGTACCTACATACGTATAGACACTGGCGAGAGACATAAGCGGGGGAATTTATCAAAACGTTGTGTGTGTGTGTATGCGCGCGCGCACGTGCGTGTACGTTGGAGTACAAGTCGATCTTGTAGCTACACAATTATTGTTAAATGTTTATTTAAAAAAAAAAAATTGCTGACCGCATTGGCGCAGTTAGTAACGTGCTCGCCCCTTATCATGCGGTCCTGGGTTCGAATCCCACTCATGCACGGCATATTTCCATACGTTACAAAAAATCATTTCAACCTCCATTGTACAATAGTTACACCCCAACGTCGTCGCTAATGACCGTTGTAATTGATGCGACGTTAAATAAATAAATTTAAAAAAAAATGTGATTACTCATGTTGCGCGTGCGAAGCTGCGCGGGGCATGCTAGTTGGAAATATTAGTGAAAAATAGTAAAACAAGTACAGTAAACAGAATACTGAAACAAGCCCTTCCTCGATGAACAAAAATCAGTAAAGGAATTCAATAAAATAAAATGTAGGCCGAATTAGATAATAAGATTAAATTTAAGAATTTTATTATAAATAATTTTTATTAATGTTCTTTTTGTGGAATTCACTAAACCAATCCTTATTTTTTTAATTTTCCACGTTTACAAATAAATAATAATACTGACAAATCATTGGTTCTTTATAATTTTGTCAAATTAATTTGTTTTTATTAAAATATATCATACGGAATTATTTTTTGTAAACATTATAATTTGCAAAGTAATATAAACCACAAACATTTTATGTTTATCTTTTGTATTGATACCATATCAAGTGAAAGTATCGCTTCAGTTTTTTTTTCTTCTTCTTCTTCTTCTTCTTCTTCTTTCAAACAGGGATTAGGCCATGGCCTGTTCCGACTCACATTCAGCTTATATTATTAATTGTAGAAAACAGTTCCCTCAATATTAAATATGTAATTCAGTTTGATTCCTTTAAACTGTTTAAATTTTTAAATTGACATCACTGTAATAAAATCTTTAACTGGAATTACCGTAATGTTTTAGTGTATGTATTGCAATAGTATGGAAAATTTTTCGTCTATTATAAATGCAGACCACGTTCACGAATCCAAAACGTAACCTTATCGCCCGACCATTATTTCCCTGCTAGCTTTCTTCCCTTTCTTACAATATCCTCAACGTTTATAGCCTTCCATCTTTATTCTAAGATTTTGATCCCTTCTGTTGTTTTGGTCCCTTTTCTATTTTGTTGTTTTATATAATTCTTTAAACTATTCCTGTTTAAATAAATTGGTATGATTTCCTAGATCCACATATTGTCTTCCTAAATTTTAAAATACTATACGCATTTTTAATCAATTGCTTTTAATATAAATTTCATATTATCTATATAGAAATGAAAAGGTCATACTTCTTAAGATTGTTTGCTCTTTATTTAGTAATAACTACTTGCATGCTGTACAATGTTTGGTGTCCTATACTATATTTAATAAGGAAATCACCCAATAAGAAACCTTCGTCGCTGTTTTATATAAGATCTCAATTCCAGTATCCTTTTAATATCTTTTGTGGATTCCGCATAGGAGTGGGCGTGATACTTCATAACTCTGAATTTATTTACCTTTAAATTTAATTTTAAATTATTAAAATTATGAAATATTTTCTTATAAAGCATACCCATAGTTAATAACTTTTTGTTTCGAATTGTTGGCCAGAAAGAATTTGTCCAGCTTTAGTTTTGATTAAGTTCATCAAATCATTAAAGAATGAAGTCATTTTATTAAAATCGAATCACGCACGATTATACACACGACAATCCTAATGAACTAATACAACAAATTGCACAACTTAATCTTTCTGGAATTCCAACAAAGCGAATGCGGTGATTTTGGAATAGAAACATGATTTGACATAAACAAATCTTCTTCTCTTCACAAGTTATGCATTTCTACCTGTTCCGGCACCCATTTTTTTTCGGCCTGCCAAAATCTCTACTTCCCACTAATTTGTATCTTCTTGCTACACTAGGCAAGCGGCTTTCTGGTATTATATATCAATGATCAACTCATTGGGTATGGTATAATTTTATATTTTCGTTGAGTGGAAAAATTACCAATTCTTCCCTTAGATATCTTCATTTCTGATCCTGTCTAGTCTTGTACAACCCTTGTCAGAACTTAAGTATTTCATTTCTGCAGTTTGGATGTTTCTTTCCCCCCTTTTCCTCATCACTTCACTACCGTATTCAAGGCTGGAACTGCCACCGTCTTATAAAACTTTAACATAAATTGACAACATTATAAAAAAAGAAATCAAAATAATAATTTCTCTTTTCTCTAACTTATTTTTCCCAAATTTAGTGTCATAAAATTGTAACATTTTTACCGCTATAACGTATACCACAGGGTGTCATATTTATTTCATATCCCAATAAATTTACTTGCGGTTATTTCGCAAATGTAAATAAAAATAATAATAATTTGTCTTCTTCTTCTGCCGTTCAAGGATTAGGCATCGCTGCCTGTTCCGAACCTCTCAAATCTGCCCATCTCCTTCTTGGGCAACCTCGTTCTCTCCTGCCCTCCGGGTTATAGCCTAGTGTCTGCTTAGTTATCCTATCTTCCCGCAAACTGTTTACATGCTCGAACCACTGCATTCTTTTCTGAGATACCTAGTTGTTTATAATGAAGATGTTGAGTTCTTTCCTTATCTAGGTATTACTGTAACAATCTTCTCTACTACACCCATACGTATGTCAAAAAAATTTCATTTCTGATGCTTGCAATCTACTCTCCTCTCGCTTCGTTAGGACCCAAGATTCACTGCCTTAGAGTAGGGTCGGCACTGCTTATGTTATATAAAATGTTTTATAAAATATTAATAATAATAATAATAATAATAATAATAATTATTATTATTATTATTGTTATTATTATTATTTATTTATTTCTATTCAAACATAACATAAGTTCAATACACCATTTTAAAACATAATAAAAATATTAAACTATTTAAAAATAATATCATACTGTTCAAACGATTTGTAACAAATACATAAAAAATACGCAAAATAAATAATATATTAAATACATAATTTATGTATCATAACAAATGTGCTTTAAACCGTTAGTGATTGAATTCAAGTACTATATTAAAATTTTAAATATAAAAGTAAATTCAGTTTTCAGAAACATAAACATTTACATAAAAAAATAATGTATTGTGAAAATTTACAATGCATTTTAAGTATTAGAGTCCTATGTAATAATAGCTGGTGGACCACCAGTGAATAATAAATATAAGAGAAAATATATTACAGTTTTTACGACAGAAACACAAAAATATTTTTCCTTTAAAATAATTTTATTGCGTCTTAAAAATTTGGAAAAGAGCTGATAATTTCTTAGAAAAGAAATAACTTTTTAAGTACCAGATGTTTTAAAAGGTTCAAACTATACTACTTTTGTTTTGTTGGGGTAGTTTAGTCGTTGAGACGTGAGTGTCTCAAATTATAGTAATAGCGTAATAGGAACACACGAAAGTAGCAGACGCCTGAACACGCGCGCACAACCCCTCTATTCCTTTATTCTACCCTAAATTACGATCACTTTTTGTACTATCCTGCTTGCTTAGGGGTGACTCCTTCGATAAATCTCTGCGCTTCGGCCGAAAAGGATTTATACTTTTCCCTTTATTGGATAAGTTCGGAATCTCATAAGAAGGAAGCCATCTGGTGGCCGAGTAAACTCGAGTCGATACTATTGCCTAAATCTGACCGGGCCTTACTTTCGCCTCATTTTTTCTTTCCTTCTGTACAATTGTAATACTTTTTATTATACCATCAAAGTCACAAAAAATAATAATGGTATCTCATATCACTAAGTAAAAATTTATAAAAAGAAGGTTTCGGGTTCTTTCCTAAACTGCAAAAGTTTCTATAATAATAACTTATAATTTCACTTGCACCGGCAAAACCGTTAAAATAAGTTGGCAAAGAAATTTTGTTAAAAGAAAAACTATTTTAAAACCTTTGTTTTCTTATGACGATTAAAAACTTTTGCAGCAAAAATATTCTCCCATAATGTATAGCCTACACAAGTTCAGCTGTACTGCCTCAGGTTAACACAATATTGTCGATGATCGTTTTCTGTAAAACCATTCTTATAGTTCAATTTTTGGGAATGATATACGTGGAACTTGAATTTCATTTTTTTATAAACGTTAGATGGAGCTTCAGTTGCGATCCTCGGTAATTTTGATCGAAAAGCCTGAATTTTTTATGTTACTTTTTGCTGCTGTCCCAAAAATCTGTAGACTGTACTCTCAAATTGGTTGTAGATTTATACAATAAGTTTTAATCGCAATGGAAAATGAATCCGATACAAGGCAGAGTTGTTTGAGCCTGTCCTTAATATTTGTAGTAACTTTTTTTTATTTCGGTGCTCCAAGTTGTTATTGTCTTGGTTAGTTGTTATTTCAGTTCATATCTGAACTCTCATTAATGAAATGCTTTCTGAAGAGCTTTTAACCTGGTTAGTATAGTGCACTGTCATCAGCGTAAATTGCAAACAGTACGTTATCATTTACTAGAATTCGAGGTGTAAATAAATAGTATATCGTGTAGGACAGGAGAAAATCCAACGTGTGGATTGTGCAGGAGACAGAAGATGATCTTCAACGGGCGGTCCATGTGTTATACTACCTGCACAAAGAATTTTGCTTAAAAATTTCCATTGATATATCCAAAATAATGGCTTTCAAGGGCAAATATCCCGTTCGTTAAAAAATAGTTGTGAATAATACCGGTATGGAGAGAGTATCTCACTTTCGTTATTTAGGATGTAATGTGGGATTTGGATATAGAGTAGAAATTAAGCCAATTCCAGAGGATATGCTTTGGGTAATAGAGCGAGAAAGATCACAAAACTTAAGTTCTACAAAGTTATGGCGGCTCTAGTTATTCTGTACGGAAGTGAGGCGTGAACAACAACAAAAACCCTAGAGCGGAGAATCCAGACGGCAGAGATGAGATTTCTTCGAAGAACTAAGAGGTGTTCATGTTTGGACAGAATAAGGAATGAAGAAATCAGGTCAGAATTGGGTATTTACTACTTGAACGAAAAGATAAAGGATTATCACCAAAGCTGGAGACAGCACATAACAAGGATGTCAGATCACAGAATACCTAAGCCAGCACACTGGCATGCTCCAGAAGGTAAAAGGGATGTCGGTAGATCTAGGAGAAGATGGAGATAGATGATATAGTTTGTGAGTTCGGAAGAAGTTGCTGCCTAATTCTTGGTTGGAAGAAGAAGTAAAAGAGAGGAGCAAATATAGAACTTTGCGGAATTCCAGTTTTTGAATGTTTTTAATGTCCAAATTATGCGGTATGTAAAACTTAAGAAATTATGAAATTTTATTTACGTTTGATGTTGTAAAATCTCAATTATATTTCGTGATATTAAAATATTAATATAATATATTTGGTTGTGACAAAAAATTTTGAGATTACTATAAAGAAGTTTTTAAAATCCAACAGAAAATTAGATTTTTTTGAAAACATTTTTGTTACTAGGAAATTAGTTATCAGTGATTTACAGCAGAAGTTGTTTTAGGACGAAATGATAAATTAAATGTGAGACAGTAATAGAGAATTCGTTAAAGGAATAGAAAGAGATGGGGGGGTAAGTCGGGTGAAAATAGGGTGGTATGAGGTTGGGTAGAAACAATACGGTTTTAGACCGCACCACGGTAATTAGTGCTGCAATTCGTCTCAATTATCCGGCCATCTTTGATCTGGAACTTTGATGTCTCAGTGTTCATCCCTCGTTCTATCTTTGTCTATTATTCTCTGGTCCCTTTTATACATCACTATCCTTTTCTTTCTGCCTTCTGACCAGTCAGACGGTGAGCAGCTGTGGTTGTCCGCTTTCTCATAATCAGATTAGGTTCACAACACTGGTTGGTATTTCTCCTTTTGCCAAACTCCTCTTCTCTCAAAATTTACCCTTCTCTTAATTTCTCCCTTCTATTTCTCAGTAATTCGTAAAGTCTCACATAGTTTCTATATCCCTCTTGACTTCCATCCTTTGTTCAATTGTTCTTAACCCTTTCCTTATATTATATTTGTGAAGCTTTAACATTTCCTTAGTTTAGTTTACAATCGAGTACTGTTCTCTTATGCATATAGTTCCTGCATTTCTATTTCTAATCAATATTTGTTCTTTGATGCATTATTTCCTAAGATGATAATACAAATTTAAATTATATTACATGGCATATCTGATTAAACAAAATATACGGGTTTGAATTTATCAAGATATAATAACAACCAACGTAATTTGCAACCCCTCACAAATTATGAAGTTACTGTAATGTTGTAAACTTCTATTTCTTCCAACAGAATTTTCTCATTTTAAAGTTGCAAACTGAAAACTTTAAAATTTATGGCTCTTCTTTGTATTGTTGTAAAGTTTTAAAAATGTATAATAAATATTTTACGTAGTATACAGGATTTTAGAGTCAAGTAACAGCGAAACCTGTTTTTGACAACCACATAAAGGTTGCTCAATAAGTTGAGGAATAGAGGAAGATCACAGAGAATATTGAATAACGACACTCTCTCAATAAACGTGTAAACGTGGATCAGAATGATACAAAATAAAACAAATTGGAGAAGTTTGGAAAATACCTACTTAAAGAATGTGATTAATTTTTGTTACAATAGATATCAAACACACAAATTCATACATATAGATAACCACTAATAACTTTGCCTTTTTAAGAAATGTATGGAATGTGTTATGCAGTGTGCACGGGACGGCCGGGAGGTTAGTACACTTCTACTACTACAAACAAAACATAGTTTGTTAAGGCCGTGGTAGTCAAAAACAGATCACGGTTGTGTACTCTAGGGGCTTAAGCACCAGCCTATTATTTATTCTACAAACAAGATCAGCGATCAACTAATAAAACAAGTATAGAACACAAGGCAAGACGGGAACCGGCGGTGTTATTTCTGCCAAACGACGAGGGCAGAATGTCGTGCCGTATGACATGACATCATTTGCACTGGGAGATCGGCAGACGAAGGAATCTTTTCGTGGTAAATAGTAAGTAGGTAGGTAATAGTAGAAGTAGTAGGTAGTATTAAGTAGTCATGCTTACTTATAACCTCACGTACTTTAAAGTAAGTTTGTAAGTAAGTCATGTTTCACTGTGTCAAAATCCTGTATAAACGGTATTATTCGTGTCATTGTAACGGACGTCCATATTTTAACGTGATATGTTTTTTTGTATAAATAACATTAGTAAGTACCTAACTTATATGAAAACAGGCTGCAAAGGTTGGGCTCCAAATAAATACATGACCAATAATAAAGATGCCCCGAACAAACTGAAATAGAGAATAATACAGTAGCGAAAACAGAAAAAAAATATCTCGGAGAATAGATCGAACCAAACAACAGCGAAAATATACACTAGAAAATAGAACGATTAAATTAGAGAAATCTCTTACCTTACAAAAAATTATCTACAACAAAAACTCCCTGTCTTGGAACACAAAAATAAGACACTACCAAACAGTAGTCAAACCAGAAATTTGATATAAGCGGAAACTTTAAAAAAAAATTAAAACTAGAATTAAAAAAAATATGGAAAACTAGAGAGAGAAAAAAGAAAAAAGTTACGTAAAATTTTAGGATACAAGAAAAAAGGACTGAAATACAGGTTAAATCAAACAATAAAATCTACACAAGCGCGGAAAATCTTTCAAATACAATCAAAAAAAGAAGATTACAATTTTATGGCCATATTTACAGAATGGACGAATCCAGGCTAATCAAACCAATTTTCAACATTTGCATAAGTACAAAGCTAAAATCTAGTGGCACTAATAAATAAATAAAGAACTGGGAATTAACAAAATTACACCAGAAGTCATGTACAATAGAGAAAAATATAAGAGTTTAATGAAAAATCCTTGAGTTTCAGGAGAAAACCCAACAAAAAAAAAACGCTAAGAAATGGTCTGAAGTAAGCAGAAAAGTATTCAGGAAGATGAAAGATGGACCAAACGGTTGATTAAACATACCCTTTAAATTGGGCTATGAAACAACAGAATATAAAAAGTTTGTGCTGAACATTGTTGATTTACAACAAAGTATCATACCCGAAATTGTGATTGTAGTGTTGAGTTAATATTTTAGGACTGAATTATCATAAAATAACCAATATGGAGTACACATTAACTGAATGAATAATTAACGGAGTTTCAATAAATCTGGAACGGTTTAAGTAAAGTGTTGATTTATGTAAACTGTATAGCCTACTGTAACTGTATGTGATAAAATAAGAACATTATTTTAGTATAAATTGCGTTAATTGATGCAAAATGTCATCCAGTTTCTAAATTGTTATATACATAAACAAACTGTACACGCAGAAGTTAGTTTATGTGAAAGTTTACACGAGTTGGTATCGTCTATCCATCAAAACGTATAAAAGGACTTGATTTATGGAAGTTGCCATTTGGTGCTTAATGGTTTATTTTAAGCACAGTAAACTCAACTATACAACATATTACAAGAGCGTACTGCAAAGCACTCCACTCTTGTTTCGTTGTTAAAAGCAGTTAAGAACAAAGAACTAATAGCTTGGTCATTGTTACCCACCGTAGTCGTAATACTCAGTTATTATCCTGCCAGGTGTTTTCATTACATTTAATCCGGAAAGTTGTATTACTGTACTAATTTACAATATTAAAATAAAACAAAATTAATTTTTGCTTTATTGAGTTTGCAAAACAATTACAAAACTATAATTCATATTAATTTATACTTGTACATTCAAAATCAATTAAATTAATTGTAGAAGTTTGTGAGATAATTATGTACAAAAATTTCAAGAAACTTCAGATCCGTGTTAGCTACTTAAAGAAAGTTAATTTTCGTAAGCAAGGTTCTCAACATTTCTAACTCTGTGTCCCTCTTGATGTTTAGCCTCTTTTTATACATGACCGTATTCACAAAACTTTAATGATTATGTTATTATTTGTGTTGTGTTAACTGTTTTTAACATTGTGGAATATTCTATTTTGAACCTTCTAGAAGCCTAGCTTATCTATACTATGTTTTTATATGGGTATTATATTGAATTATATTTCTCTAAACCACCGGAATACGATAACAGTAAACAGTTACCTATAATGGTTTAAAGCACTATCGTTTATCTTGTACACATTTTCAGTACTGTATCTTATGAATTGACACACACTTAAAATTTAAACTTCCTACTCCTACCATGGCAGATAAGGAATATTCCTTAGTTTTAAAACTAAGTGTGTGTAAATTTTAAGATACATTACTGAAGATGTGTTCAAGATACATGAAAGTTCTTAAAACATTGGTAAGTGTTCACTGTTACCGTGATCTGGTGGTTAAGAGACATATATATATATATATATCAATTCAAATAATACGGCTTTTGATATAATAGTTACTTGAGTCACGAGTTTGCTCTTGTTTGTAACGAGGGGTAAAGGGGGAAAAGCATCAGTGCGCATGTGCAACTGCTTTAATTTCAGTATAACAAACACAGCAACTTATACTTTATCCAGAGCATATTTTATACAGCATATCACGGAACCTTTTGTAAACTGTACCAATATAACTGTGTGTTACCGTAAACAGAAATGTTAGTTTCTCGAAAACGTGAACAGACTTTTCACAGTGCTGAACGAAATCTAATATACAGTGTAATAAAATGCTGTGAAGTTAAAGCTAAACAAAATGCATTCCCCGCCTCTTAATAAAAGCCATGAGCGAGTAGCTAACTACTGTGATGTTTCTGTTTCCACAATTCGGAATATAAAGAAGGAAGTTGAAGACAGTGAAGAAGATAATTCTTCATCAACAGTTTTGTTGTTTGGAAAAAAAGGAAACGGTTACGTATTTACCAGAGAGACTGTTAGTGAAGACGCCAGTGACAGCGATAGTAAAAAAGGCGATTCATTCGTAGAAAATGTTGTCCGATGGAATAAGGTAGCCGGTAAGTAGAGTAAATCAAACATTTTTAGTCATGTAATTAGACTATAGGCAATATTACAGATCACATTTATTTCTTATAAGGTTTATTAACCAAACATTTTTCTCGGAATAAACCACAGCTTACAAAATGTATGTAGAAACTGCACGGTAGTGAAATGTATGAGTGGTGTCTCACTGCTGTGGTTGGCACCACTGTTAAATTTTCACTTTCCTTCCTCACAGCCCATCCTTATGCAAAAGGCAATCTCGTGACTTCACTATCTACACCTGCATAAGATTTTTGTTATAATTATATAAGTGTGCACTAGTTAATAATAGGACTCTTGTCCGAGAATATAAATGTTGTCAATTTGAACATAACCTACCGGGTTGGTCTAGCGGTAAAGTCATCGCCATGAGTCAGATGTTTAACAGCTAATTTTTGGAGACGAAGGTTTCTTGGTTCGTATCCTAGTAATAGTGCTTCATACTTAATTTGTAAACCCTTTGTACCTTTAACTTGCCTTCCACTTAGTAATGAAGGCAAGGGTAAACCACCTTAATTCTCATTTACCTAAGAACAACAACAAACACTTTATAAGGATTCGAATACTAGATAGTAGTTACCGGTGTACTTAGATATAGTATTCAGATGAATTGAAGTCCCCTAGCCGTGGGAGTGACAGAATGCATAACGCTCTCACTCACACAAGCCATACGCACCATCCCAATAATACTGTGTAATTTTACTCTTTGTTGTGAGTTTATGCATGCAGTAAACTAACAAGCAGTCTTATTCTTCTTTCTTCATCTGTTGAATTGCTTTACGGAATGTTTTACAATATTTTGAAGTTCTTTCAACTAGTTTATTAATAGGGACATTAAGTCTATTAAAATAACTAAATAACTATTAATTAAATAACTATTAATAAATAAACTATTAAATAACTATTAATTAACTTCCTCCTCACAGCACTTTAATACAGTAGTATCAAATTTCTTTCTCCTCTATGGATTGTTTGCCTAAGTTTACGAACACTAACTATATAAGTAAGTTATCTTAGCGTGATTTCTGCGCAGGTAGTAGGGATGGATGTTATTGGAGTGGTGGAGAAGTTGAGTGAGAGAGATTGAGTACCTGAGAGAGATAGCATTATGAGTAAGGAAGGAAGCGTGTGTGTACAGTATATCTCTCTCTGTTCAATTTTGTTTTTCTTTGGATACGAATGCATTAAATGATTAATCATTCCGTTATTACAGCCTACTTTTTTGTTCATAATCATAAGTATTATGGTAAATTTTATTAACTTAAAATTCAATATGTAGGGCCTTTCTGGTAGCCTATTAATAAATTAGCTTATATATAAAATCCCTGCACTACTCAAGTGGTTGAATTCCATCCATTATCTGCTCATCTTCGGCTTCGCTATCTCCATTTTCGGTTTCCGATTCTGACAATTCTTCCTCACTGCTGTCACTACCAGTAGTTATCAGTTCGTCCGTTTGCATATCCATTGCTCGATCTGCATTGTAATATTCTTTTTCATACTTCAACGCGTGGTCGCAACATTTCTTCCAGAAGTCAGCCGTCAATTCTCTGAATTTCTGTTCAACCATTTGTTTCACATCGTTGATGTTGTTACTGGTATTGTGTGCTGCAATATCATTTTTTACTTTCGCCCAAATCAATTCAATTGGGTTGAGCTCTGGGTGGTACGGAGGTAACCTTACTACACTGTGCCCAGCTTCTTCCAGTATTTTATCAAAATAGTATTCTTCGTAGTTTGGTTTATGCTTTTTTATTAATTCATACAACTCCGGTTTGAACATGCTATCAGAGCATGGAATATTTCTTGTCCTCAACCACGTAAGCATTTCATTCTTTCTAGTGTTTGAATTAGGGGCCGAATACAATTATTTATTATGATATGTGGCATTATCAATCACTAACACTGATCGTAGCGGCAGGTTAGGGATCAATTGTGTTTTTAGCCATTTTTCGTAATTGTAAGCGTTCATATCATCATGATAATCTCCAGTTTTCCGTCCTGATTTGAAAACCAACTGAGCATTCGGCACCTCTCCTTTCTCCTCTCCTTTCACTGCCGGCGTGTGTTATAATTAATCTGGACCCTTTAGATAGTTTTTTCTTGTAGCCGTTAACAGTCCCATCAGTCCACGCACTACTCTTCACATGTGTTGAGTGGATGTATGACTCGTCTGAATAAATTATCGGTCTTCCTTGTGTCCTGTACATTCTAATTTTATTCTAATACGAAATTCGTTTGAAGCGAATGTTCTGTTGTTAAATTAAAATTTTTCTATTGTCGTCTGTCTTCTTCCACTTAAAACCCATATTCCTTAAAATTGTTCTTAACGTTTCATGAGTGAAATCTAATCCTAATTCCGGATTTTCCGTTTTTAAAACACACAAAACACTTCGTAATGTGGGTAATTTTTTTTGCGTTTTCTGAAAATTATAAATTAACTTATATTTCGTAATGCACTTTTTTTGAAAATTGTTGATGTTGACTTTTTTGTTTTTTCGATTTCGATGCTTTCCTGGTGTACTGAAAGTTTCATTTTTGCCCAGTTTTTTTGATTCAGTTAAAACTTTTCTTTACGAATGAACCGATATTCCGCAAAGACTAGCAACACGACTCTGAACTTCTGGGCGTGACATTTCGGGAGTTTCAGAAGAGATATTGTTATAAATATTCATTATCACGCATTTAGTTTCACTTTTTAAAGAAATTCCTTGACCAAGTCGACGCGCAGATCTCGGCTGAGGCATTTTTGAAAAACACTCTTTGGTGACTGCAGTATTAAAAAATACTGTTAGTAGTAGTATTAAAAAATACTGTTTGTAAGTAGTATTGAAAAATACTGCTTGCAGTAGTATTAAAAAATACTGTTCGTAGTAGTATTGAAAAATACTGTTTGTTGTAGTATTAAAAAATACTGTTTGTAGTGGTATTGAAAAATACTATTTGTTGTAGGCTAGTACTGAAAAATACTGATTCCAATAATTGTATTGAACATACTAGTGAAGCGAAACTCTTCAGTGTTAACAGACCGAAGGTTAGAATGTGACTGACGTGGGCTAGGCTATTAGTTCGCTTTGTACCCCCACTATAACGATGCCTTGCCAACTAACGCCACGAGATGTACTATTGCGCATTCATACATCACGCTAAGATAACTTAGATCCAGTATACATCAGTAGACATTATTTTTATGCCACATAAAAAGCACCGCGAAATCTCTAGTTCAGTTAAAATTATATGCAGGCTAGTAAGAAATCAAGAGTCCCAAAACAAATACCGATCGAATGAATATTTTCGCAAGAGAACTGTGTACCTATAATATGAAAAGAACAAACACACACGTACCTACATAGTACGGGCCAAGATAACGATTGAATAATGTTTTCAGAACTGGATTATAACGGTAAAAACCTTTGAGCGCATACGTAATTATGCCACATATCTCCTTCTCACTCGCTCGGCTATGGGACTTCAAATCATTTGAGATCGTTAGTTGGGTTTCAATCAGCCATACCGTTTCAGGAATCGTTGACCTGAATCAATAAAAGACTACACCTTATTTACACGTCATACTTAAATTGTCATCATCTCATAAGACTATTAAGTTTTTTATTGTTTTTGATTGAACACATAGCAATATACATACGAGGTTGGCTATTAAAAAACGAGACTGACGTTGTAAAAAATTTCATTTTCATTTTATCCATAATCACTTATTGTCACCTTCAGTATATACTCCTTCTCTATCCCTACAACGTTCCCTGCAAATTTTCATTGTTGGAAACAGTGCTGGAAGTTATCTTTTGTCAGCTCCTTCAGTACACGTGCCGCTTTCTTTTTACAGCTCCCACAGACTCAAATCTTGTCCCTTTTAGCGCAGATTTCACCTAAGGGAACAGGTAGAAGATAATAACATGTGGTTAAACGTGGTTTTTTACTTATGATCTGGATATGAAGCGCCAATCCATGCACTGGAATAGCCAAACTTCACCGTGAGCCAAAAAATCTCGAATGAGCTAGTCAAAATTTAAAGCAATGATGATTGTTTTTTTTATATCCGCCTTATTCACCAGATCTTGCACCTTGTGACTTCTACCTGTTCCCTAAGGTGAAATCTGCATCAATAGGGACAAGATTTGAGTCTGTGGAAGCTGTAAAAAAGAAAGGCGCACGTGTCCTGAAGGAGCTGACAAAAGATAACTTCCAGCACTGTTTCCAATAATTGAAAATTTACATGGAGCGTTGTAGGGATAGAAAAGGACTGTACATTGATGATGACAATAAATGATTATGTTTAAAATTAAAATAATTTTTTTTACAACGTCAGTCTCGTTGTTTAATAGCCACACCTCGTATATAAGAGATTAAAAAATATTGAATACACAAACAGATACGCGAGCGAAAACTACAAATTTGTATTTCGGTAAAAACTCGATTTTGAAAGTTGACGTAAAAACTTAAATCTCCTATAGGATACGACAAAATTACAAAAACAAAAACAGATAATATTTAGTAACCGTTCAAGATTTAATATTGTATTTAAATCTTCATTCAGTTGTCGTGCAGATGCTGAGCTAGATCTTAAGTGTTGTAAACGATTTAACGTAGCTGATTGTGTTTTATGCATTAAATCTTCTCTTGACGAACTGAAGCAGTCTACATTAATTTCTTGCTGAAAAAAGCTATATGACATTACTGACTTGAGCACTTACTTAATAGTGAATAACTAGCAATTAAAATAGCTCTCAGATGAGCAGTTGATTATTCCTAACAATTTGTGTTTAGAAGGGAATGGATCTAAAATTCATTCTCCTCTTAAATTGGTAGAATTTAGTACACATGTGAAACTTATCTATTATTCTGGTTATTAATTTGTTCTATAACAGTTGGATAGATTAACATTTCAAGATTGATAATAAATATTCTTGAAAAATTGTATGGTTATTACCTTCTTCAAATCGCCTTTTAAATTCCTGTATGGTATCAAACTAACACTTTTCTGAACATCGTAAAAGAAAATACTACTGGGAAAACTTTCCCTATATAAGTCTTATTTCCCTCTAATGTAGCATTTATAATTTATTATGCAGAAGTTTTTTTAGCTCATTCTTAACTTACTAAAAACTTCGTTCGATAGCAGTCAATTATCTTTGTATTCCGAAGTCATTAAATTAAGTAGATTTGAAAAAAATCCTTATTGTGTCGTATAATGATTATTATAATTAACTAATTATAATAAAAGTTGTAAATAAATTTGAGTACATTTTTAATTATTTAAATCATTCGGTTTTCTTTCAAAGTAAAAAAGAAAAGAAATGCGCAGGAATAAATAGACTGATATAAATTAAATTAGAAACAAGAAAATACTCTATTATTTCTTTTCTTTCCCCAAAGTTGATTATTTGCTCGTTTTTATTTAAAGAAAAAGTTTAATTTTAAATGAGCTTTAGTGGACTTTTCAAATTAGTGAATGATCTTTAAAAAGAGGGAAGGAAGTTTAACTTCTTATAAAGCAAAAGAACACTTATGATGGGATCATTTGAATACCCCTTACTCATAGTTCCTTCTTCTTAGACGTCATTTATTGAGAAATAGTTAAACAGAAACCAAAGTTTGTTAGAGAAAAGCATTAATTAATTTAAAAGCCATGTGCCCCTACTGTTTAGTACCAAAAACAGCCAATAGGGAGCTATTCAAAGAAGTATTCATTCTCTCATACAAAACCTTCCCCCTTTCTGGATCTAACACTTTCACTTCATCTTCACCAACCTCGAAGGTCTATCCCCCGTTTCGAATCATTGCTTTAACTTCCTTTCGGTTGTAGTACTTTTCCTATTCTGACTACAATGTCTTTCGTTTTACGCGTAGTCTACAACTAGAAACAGTAGTCGAACGAACCCCGCTCTTTCTCTTCAAGTATTGTTGTAGAACCCCTCTACATACTGGATGTATACGAAGTACATTACTTCCTTGAAGGTGACTTGCCTCCAGACGTTTCGGCTTATCAGAAAGTACCGATCTTTCATTTATATAGAACGTTGTTTGCTCCGGCAGACACTTTTGTCCCAGAATTCTTTCCCCTTCTTTTCTCGCTTTTCTTTCTCTCTCCTCTTCAAGACCCCTCTTTTGCCCTTGTTATCAAGACTATAAAAAATAGTCGACAAAAGAAAATGTTCTTAACAGTATTCTTTTTCAAACCTCCTCCTTTAAATTGCGTTTCCTTTTCCGCTTTCACAAGACCGAAATGACAAAATAGAAGTAATTTAATTTTCACTCATTTATCTTATTCCTTCCAATAAACTTTTGTTATAATGACAGTCTAAATGTATTATAATTAATAACTATTGCAATAACATCGATTATATAAATTACAGAAAAGTAAATGATGCTCTCTATAAAGTGCTCATAATCGATAATGCCTTTACAAAAAAACCTGCAATCCAACTTGTAATTACAAAATTGTAACAACTTTATCTTGTTTTTTGTCATCAATCTCTCAACTGGTTTGATGTACTTCTCCAAGCTGTTCTATCTAAAGCAAGTCGTTTCATATCTATATACTTGTAACACCCTAATTCTTTCGTAATTTGCTTTAAATATTCTAATCTTTCTTCCTCTACAATTCACTCCCACAATATTAATCTCCATTATTGGTAGACCAATATTTGGATGCCTTAAAATATTCCCCACTAGTCTATCTCTTCCTCTGGTAAGATGTTTCCGTATAGTTCTTTCATCCACTCGTCTAAGGACTTCTAAATTACCTAATATTTTCTCCACCCACCTAATCTTCAACATTTTCATATAACACCACATTCAGAAGCTTCTACCCTTTTCATTTCTACAGCCCCTATCACTCATATTTCACCCACATACAATGCTCAAATCATAGTGTAAAGTAATTTTTTTCTAATCCGTAAATTAATGTTTGTAGTCGGTAAACTGTTTTTCATTTCAAAGGTCCTTCTACCTTGAGCAATCCTACTTTTGATATCACTTGTATTTCTACCATCCTTTAATATTTTACTACCTAGATAGAAAAATTTCTCAACTTCCTGTGTATTTTCGTTGCCTACTTTTAAATTTCCGATCTCCTCTAAACCACTCTTGCTACTGAACAACACTTTCGTTTTGTTCTTATTAAGTTTCATAAAGTAATCCGTTCTTACGATTTCATCCATTCCATTAAATATATCCTCTAGTTAGTTCTTTGTCTCGGCTAATACTACGATATCATCGGCGAATCTTTAAATTTGAAAGAAGAATTGATCAAAAGTTAAATAAAAAGTGTTTTTAATCGTAAACAAGAAGTTCGAAAGCAATTTTGTTATAACCTCATTTTTAATTTGAAACTAAAAATCTGTACAACCAAATTTTTAAATAAAAAAAATATAAAATTATACGGTTTAACTTATTTAAAATTAATGTGGAGCAGAGTCCACTGACGAAATTTTAATGTCCACAAAACCGTGAAATAATATAAAAAATATTTAAGAAAATATTCCCTACCTTTATAAGAAATGATACGCAAAAATATGATAGCCTAAGAACTTTGATGACACCTTTATTATATAATTTAAAGAATAATTTTATTAAAAACAAAGATCCTTTTAGGAGATTTCTATTTATTTCTGTCTTCATTTTAATTTTCGGTGTACAAATCATTCTGCATGTATATTTTGAACCAATTAACTTACTTTAATATTTTTTTTAGAATTTGATGTGAGTGTTTACTAATGTCTCCTAGATGTTAAGGTTATACTGTAAAGTTGACTGTTGAACTGTAGTATGGTGCATTAATCAAACGAAGTCATTTAGACTAAAATAAATTGATATTTTTTAAAATTTTTATGATTTTCACTGCTAAAAAATTGTAATTCACTTATCAAAATGAGCACTGGAAGGATTTTCCAACAATGCTTATTTCTTAAAGCCCCGACACGAACATTTTCATAAAAATCCGTCAACCGAAAGTAGTAGTGTATTCGTGCCATAAATTACTTTTCTTGAATTTTCTAAAAACAGCTTCTACGATGTTTTTTTTAAAAATCACCTCATTAACTACATTTTTATGTTACACAGGATAGAGGAGAGGCATGTCTGCTGAAATTCTTGTGCTCCGGTGGAAAAAATAATCTTTTTTTTAAGTTTAAAGCCTTAATATGCATTTCAGGGGAAAGCGTATACACTTAAAATTGTAGAATTAAAAACCTACAACCTTTTATGTAGAACATTTTTTGACAAAGTTTAATTTAGCGCCAGTTAGTAATTTGTCGTATTTTGATCATTAAATAGGTAAAAAATTGGATTTTTCAAGATTCCATCATTATGATGGATTTTACACACAAAAGTGTATTATAATCAGAGTTATGAACAATTAAAAAACTAAAACTTATATTTAAAGCATTTTTCTTTACACAGTCTGGTTTAGCATCTATTTGGTGGGCTGTCTTAAGTTTTACAGACATTGATTTTCATTTAGCATAATTCTATCATGATTAAAATTAAGTTATATTTTTAATAATTATGCATTGATCACTGATGATTAAACATGGGATATGTTTCATTGTTTACATTGAAAAGAGAAAGTTGTGTGAGTGTTCAACACCAATTTTTTTCTTTAAAGTAGATCTAATTACAATTTTAAATGGTCATAGAGTTACTTCAACTCAATAGGTACTTGTTTTAAATTTGAATAGCAATGCAGATACTTTAGTTGATGAAAACAGCATGAATCACGTATAGTAACGACTCTCAAAAGCAATGCTAATTGATTATTTATTACTTATTTCCGAGGCGAGAATGCCAATCCACCCCTTATCTTATTCAATGACCGCTCGTGATGGTTCTATTGAAAAATTCACAGTTAACTTCCTTCCTATTTTATTATAACGCATAGAGAATCAATTTCACATATAAGATGACGTCAGATGAAGGGTGGGTTCACTTAGATATAAGGTTAAAGTGGGTGGTGATCCGTGGGTATTAGTTAGGTTTGAAAAGAGGGGTAAGTTATTTTAGAATACGAGGGTAGTTGGTTGTAATTCATACTGTCATCTACATGTATGTGTAAATGCATGTTTATGTGTTGTGCTTGTATGTTAGGGTTGAAAGATCATTAAAATACTGGGTGAACAAAAGTATCTTTCTTAAAATCTTAAAGCAATAATAATTAAAATACAAACTGAACAAAAAGTTATGCTTATGTATTTGGTTAATGTATTATTTTAATCCGTGTGGTATAACTTTACGTACTAGTAGCCCAATTTGTAATTCTTTTCCATTTTTTTCAAAAATGGGCTGTTTGGTCTATTGTAGCGGCAAAAATATACCTGTATGATTCTTGTAAACCTTTTTTACCGATCTTAGCAATTTAAGGGGACCGGGGAGTCCTATACTTCACCATACATTTTCTCAGCTTGTATTGCTTAGAACATGGTGAATTTTTTATAATAATGTGCTTTAATAAATATATAACATTTTGAATGTAACAATTTTATAATATTTTGATTTATAACAAAGATAAAAAATTAAATCGGCTCTCCTTTCAGGCCTACGAATTTTGAAACATTTATAGCTGTAAAATATTTAAGTTATTCAAAGAAACTATGCATCTGTACAAGGGTTAACTACCCTGAAGTTTTCATTACAATTTGTTGAGTGGTTGCTGAAAAAAAGTTCCTTTTGTGCTAAAAAATGAATTTTTCGGAAATTAAAAGAAACTGAAAAATTTAATCTAGTGCATCCCAGCTTATTTTTAATATGTAATAATGTAAATAATCAACAAACTTTCGGGAGTGTTTGCTCATTATTACATTTACTTTGTTTATAAAAATGTTTGCTGAGTGATGAACATTTATGTAGAAAAAAAGAAAAATAATATGATTCATAACATATTTTTGTCCTCCCGACTCCCCTTAAGTCTACCCTTCATTTATATTTACGAATGTTGTTTATTTTGATACTGTACTATTTTTACGCCGGTCCGTCGTTCGTGTTTTGCCCGCTTTTGGCGCTGTGACGTGGTTGCTGCTGCCGGTAGATAGCGCAGCGAGCAAAACTCTCGCAGTGCGTGTGCCAGTGTTAAGAGATACCCGAAAGACCGGTGGTAGCGATAGTTGAAGGTGAACAGTCAGTATCGATCCGATCATTCGAGAAGGCGATACCGAGAAAGATTTAGCACTCAACATTGAGTACTTCTTGCCCCGTATGATCACTTCCCTTCCCTACCCTGCGCTTCACCAGCGACCGCTCCTCTTGTAGGGAGCGGTAAAAGGTGCTCGCTGCATCGGCGATCGCTCATATTTCTTTTAGGCAGTGGTGTTGACGACCCTTCCCCTTCGCTTCACCAGCGGCCGCTCTTCTTGAGACAGCGGCGAAGAATCTTCCCCATTAATCTTTTCCTTTTGAAATACGCCGCCGGATGCCATGCCGCTCCAGCCGGTCCTATGTCAACTTTACCGATTGGACTACAACAGCCGGTGGCGACAATTTCTAAAAAAATTACCACCTATTTATAATACAAGGATATTTATTCAAATCAGACTGCGTTCAAAAAAAAATTTGTTTAAATCAACACTACGCAGCCTTCTACGGGGAAGTGCTTTATCACGCCTCTTTATCAATAATTTTCCTCAGAATTTAAAGGAATTTTTGATCAGATTTTCAAAATTAAATTTTTTCACTTTTTTGTCAATTTTTATTACGGTACTGTACAATTAGCTGGAAAATTTCCGAATTAGATATTTAATGAACGGGTTAAAGGGAATTTGACTTTCAGGAGTTGTACACAGTGGTACATTCTCCGTTTAGAACCATGGGTGTTGTCCGTTATCTAGACCATGCGGTCTCTGATATATTTTCACTTTAGATGTCGTACAGTTGGAAAGTTACTTGTAGCTTGGTCACGGGTTAGTTGGTTGTGATGGTTATCTAATCGTTTGCGAAATTTAGTTTAGAATCTTTAATGTCGGAATTTTAATAGGGCACCAAAAGAAAGTTTTAATAATTTTGATTTAAGACTTATTTTTGAATTAATATTAAATTAAAGAACATTTATTAATCAAACAACATTATTTAGTAAAAGATTACAACGAAAAATCATTCATAAATTCTGATTTTTGACACCTAATAAATAAAATGTTGCTTACAGTTTAGGAGTCCAATCAAGGTATATTATCATAACGGTCGAGGCCATGAGTGTGTTTAAGACCAGTTGGTAATATATAAAGAAATATATATAAGAAATGTATTTTAATTTCTTTATTAAAATATAAAGACAATTTTTAAAAGTATATAGTATATTTTTTTTTAACGTTCGACTGTTAAAAAGTATAAATAATAAACAAACAGAAATATTTATAAAAATATTTAAAAAAAATAATGAAAGAAAATTAAAATATAAAAAATATGTAGCCTACATATATTAAAATAGTCTAATAAATTTTATAAATCTTTTTTTATATTCTACTTTCTATTTGGAAATAGTTTTAATACTTTTTAAAATTTTATTGGAACGACATTATTATAAATCAATATTTTGAATATCTCTTTAATGACAAAATTCTCTTTGGCGTAAATATTAAAAAATTCATGTCTAAATATAATTTTATATAATTATAATTTTACAACATATAATTTTACAAAACTAATATAATTAACAATATAAATATAATTTTTAAAAACAGCCTTATCACGGACATGAGCTCTCGATGATTTTTGTTTTTCTATGTATAGCTCACTATTTATTTTTATTTATTAGTAATTTTTTCAGTTTTGTCTTAATAAACATCGCTCGTTAATTAAATTAGCTATCGTTTTTGCTATTTTAAAACTATTAACTAATCTATAAGAAACAGTTCAAATTGATGATTTGTTAAAATGAACGTTTCGTGAAGAAAATTAGGAATTTTTTTGTAAGTAATTTGTAATAGAAATGGCTGCCATGGTCAAATTTCTTCCACAGTTAGCATTGACTACCAGAAGTTAATGCCTGGTCTGTCTCCTTTCTGAAATTTATAAAGTTGAATAACTTTCCCAATCCTTAAATTCTAGAATTAGTTATAATATATATGATTTTACGTTACAATAAAAGTTTATTTATTTTATTAGAATATTATAAGTTTAAAAAAAATTCAAAACTTTTTGAACACCCAGTACGTGCGTGTTCTGACAATTGCAAAACTCTAGTCTAAATTATCTAAAATACTGACCTTACTCAACAAAATAAAACGTTGTACCATATATAACTTTATAGAGTTATTTCGTCGTATCTTTCCTTATCACTTCTTTCCCCAAGTCGTTAAGTATTATCATTTAAACTGGTGCTTGGAATAAAAAGTTTTGTCTAGTGCCGTGTAAAGGGTTACGACACACGTAAAACTGTTAGATCTTCCTCAGTAGTTGTTACTTCTAGAAACAACTACCTTTTCCACTACCTTTGCTACCACAACATACTGAAGAAAAACGTTAGCAGTAAATGTCTTGAAGAACCTCGTAGAATAAACTGTTTTGTACTATCATAGTACTAAAACATCTAACACGTTTCTACTGCATGAAGAAAAATATATATACATAGAAAATAAAAACATTTAATCAAAAAAGAAAACTGCGCATTGCAGTTACATACAATATCGTACATATTGCCGGCCGCATTGGCGTAGTTGGTAACGTGCTCGCCTCTCATCATGCGGTCGTGGGTTCGAATCCCGCTCAGGCACGGCATAATTTCATACGTTAAAAAAAATCATTTCATCTATCATTACACACAAAGTTACAACCCAACGTCATCGCTAATAGCCATTGTACTACATAATACTTAATGCGATGTTAAATAATAAAAAAAAAATATCGTACCTACGTAAAATCAATTGAATATGATATTCAAATATTAAGTATAACTACAATTTAAAGGCCGGCCCTTTGGCGTAGTGGTTACCGCAACTGGCTTCTACCCTGGGGTCCCAGGTTTGATTCCCGGTCAGGTCTGGCATTTTTTCAACACTAATTTTCATAATATTCATTATCCACCACCTAATTTAGCAGTCATTTCAGAACAGTCAGACTAAAAATAGCGACAATTTAATATTCATCAGTAATGTATTCGATGAATAAAATTTTATAAAAATATAATCATTTTTTAGATTATGTAACAATACAGCTGGAACAACTTGTATATCGATGTATTATTGAAATGAGTTATTTTATTAATTAAAGATATTTTTAAAATAATTGTGAATCTATAATAATATAAAAGAGACCCTTTAATTAAATACATTAAAAATATTAATTTATTGAATGCTTATCATTGTTAGAAAAATATTGGTTTGTAAAGAATAAGACACTTTTTTCTATATTTCGTAAATGCTTCAAGAGCAGTTAAGGTTCCAGACCAAAGGCCGTAAAACATTATATTTGATTAATTGAATACAACTATTAACCAATATATAACTGGATATATTTATTCATAACACAGACAAGTGTTACTATTTGTTTACTGAAATAATAAAACATATTTATTTTTTTATAAAATATTATTTTAGATCGAACTAAAGTAACCAAGAGATCACCTTAGTGAAAATTTACATTAACTAGAAATTCTAATAGTTCGTTTGAGAATACACTATCTATAAAGGTATATACATCTATCTATAAAGGTATAAGGGTACTGTATATTATAAAATAGTTGAGTTTCTTATTAGGTATAATATTTGTTCAGAGGGCCATTTTTTTTTTTGTATAGGGTCTTTTAAATCACGTAAAGTAAATTTGAGCAGTCTCTCAGATTTCTTTTACTGTAGTTTTTCCTGTCTATTGGCTATTAATGTACTGCTTTTAGTTTTTGTAGAAGCCCTTGGAGTTACTAATCAGAATGTCTGAATTAGGTTCGGTTCATTTTTTTCAGTTAGTCCCAACCAACTGAACTTCTTCATTCTTACGCAACATTCCTTCAACATTGTCATTAATATCCATAAAAATTAAAATAGAAACTATACCAACTCTATCGGTTTTCAGTGAACGCTTGTTCTACCAATTTCTTGTAAATTATTACTATACAAATTACTACAAATTACTACAAATTATTCACAAAATTATAACTAAACCCAAACCCTCTAATTCAAGAACACCACCGTTTTCACCTTCCTGGGAATCTAACCAGAAAATTTTATTAAAACAAAAGATGAAATACATACCATCACTAAGCTTTTTTAATAAAATTACAATGAAATATTCATAGACCACCATGTAAATAAATTACTTATTTATTTTCCTTTAATTATACTCAAATTTTTGTCATACATCGTATTGTATAATAGTGCGTGAAGTTATTGACGTATGGGATTTGTAATTATTTTTGTACATTAAGTTTGTGACGTAAGAGAGGTAGAATCTCATTTTGAATCGCTTGTATAGGTGAATTACATGACAACCCTCTTATACAAAACATGTACACTAGGGCGATACCGGGTAATCAGCATAGACGTTTAAAACACCTCTGTTCAAGGAATCTTCTTGGCCAATTGTAGAACTGTAGTGATGACTGCAAAATCCAGCAAGTAATTTAAGTTTTGGAATCTTAACGTCATATTTATAAATTGTTATTATATTGTAATTCTTGTTGTTTAGGTCAAGAGCCAAAAGACTGGTCTGAATCTCATGAGGGTTTACTGAGTAAAACGAGAAGTGAGGTGGTTTACAATTAATTACCTTTCTCACTGAGTACAAAAGAAGCGTTCGCTTATCAGCATACCAGGCCCTCCGAAAAGCATCTACTTTGCACCCTGAAAATGACACCTTCACTTCATTCACCACAGGGTCTGTACTGTAATTATTTTCAGAAGAGGTAACTCTGACTAGTGTCTTTTACACCTCTACCTCTTCTGTTCTTAAATATTTCAGTCATATAATTGACTGACCACGTGATAAGAAACATAACTATTTTTTGAACCCCTGGAATTAGATGATCGAATGCAAATAATTTAACACTCCACCTGCCTATTACGGGCGATATTATTGTAATTACATGTAATTAGGCTACATATACTAAATTTTTAATTTTTTTTCTCTTTAATTCTTTATTTACAACTGTAAAACGTTACAACAAGCAAATGTGATGATTATGATAACGTAAATGACATGATAGTCATGAGAGGGGTAGGGCCCTCATTGGTGCCTCCCCAAGAATGAAATTTGTATATCAAATTAGCAGGTCTCTACTGCAGCGTCTTTTAAGGCGTCTAGGGGGATTATCAGGTAAATGGACGGAGGAAAGTGAACGCACCAGGGGGTTCTCGTGTTCGTGTGACTTGTCGTGAAAGCGTTTGTATAGGTATTCAATGGAATTTTGTACAAGTGGTGTTTTCAAATCTGTATGTAAGGTTTTGTTGCTAACGTAAAGAGGTGCATTTGCTATAAGGCGTAATGTTTTTGACTGGAATGCTTGAATTCGTTGCAAGTTAGAGGGTTTGGTTGAACCGTAAATTTGGGATCCGTAGGTCCAAATAGGTTTCAAAAGAGAACAATATATGCGTAATTTTTGTGCCATTGGTAATTTTGATCGTTTGTGAAGTAGGGAATATAGACGTTTAAGTCGGGAATTCAGTAATAAACGTTTCCGTTTGATATGTGTGCTCCAAGTTAGTCGTTTATCGAAAGTCAGACCGAGATACTTGTCCGTATCTGTCTTTGTGAGAGGTTCATTGTCTATGTATACTGGTGGGCAATCACCATGTGAAAGTTACGTGAAGGGATTTTGTCGTATTAAGTTTTATTTTCCATGTTTTACACCATTCGTGTATAAGATTGAGATGATGTTGGAGTGTCAGTGAAGCGTGTATATAGTTTTGGTCTCGGGCTAATATCGGTGTGTCGTCAGCGTAGGTAGCAGTGAGGGTCTGGGGTAGGGTCGGTAGGTCTGAAGTGTATACAGAATATAGAAGTGGGGCTAAAATTGAGCCCTGAGGCACGTTGGCTAAGACAAGAAAGAAATTTGAGTAGGACGATCCTAAACGAATTCTAAAGAATCTGTCAGATAGGAAGGAATTCATGATAAGGTAGTAGGTAAATGGTAGTATTTCTTTCAGTTTCTGTAAGAGACCTGTATGCCAAACTCTGTCAAAAGCTTGAGCGACATCCAGGAAACCTGCGGACACATAGATCTTTTGTTCCATAGACGAAGCTATGTAATCAGTCACCCTATGCAGTTGTTCTGTGGTGGAGGAGTGAGTGCGGAATCCGAATTGATGTGGAGGTAGTGTATCATGAACCAGCGGAAGAATGCGCTTGTAAAGGAGTTTTTCGAAACTTTTTGAAGGTACTGAGAGGAGGCTTATTGGTCGGTAGGAGGAAGGTAAATGAAAATGTTTGTTCGGTTTTTGTATCATTACTATTTCTGCATACTTCCACTGAGTGGGGAAATGTGCGCAATATACTATTGAAGATTGTAGTAAGGAGAACGAGCGCTTTCCGCGGTAAATGTTTAAGTATTTCAGCTGTTATTAAATCATATCCCGGTGACTTCTTACGTGGTAATCTCGAAATTTCAGATTTTACTTCGGAGGGGTGAAAGTATTTCGGCGGAAGAGATAATTGAAGCGGTTCATCTAGTGACTGAGTAACGCGTTGGTGATGTACAGATTGGATGTCATTATGGGGAGTGAATGTTTCAGAAAGATGTCTACCAAAGCATTCAGCTTTGTCGTCATCAGTTATTAGCCAGGGTCCGTCACCCACCCTAAGGGGCATCGATGTCGTGTGATGCCATAGTAGGCGTTTTGTGCTACGCCAGAGACTACCATCCTTCTCGTTCAGAGTTCAAGTATAATTTTCGCATAAGCGGGTGTTGTGTGTTTGAATTTGCTGTTTCAGCTCGTTTGTCAGCCGGTTTAAGCGACGTTTATCAGATGGTAGGCGAGTTCTCTGCCAAGTGTTACGGGCGCGGCGTTTTTCACGAATAAGTTTTCTGATATGGGTGGGATAGTGAGGGGCGTCTGGGACATTTGGACGGTATGGCAGTGATGTCTTCCATGCACACTGTTGAACAGAGGGAGTAAATAAATCAACAGCATCATCTACCTCCTTGTCCGTTTTAATTGATAATGGGATATCTAAGGCGTGTTCTAAATTGGACTGGAAGAGATCCCAATCCATAGGCCCGGGAGTAAGACTGGGTCTGCGTTCTGTAGAGACTGGTTGGTCTGAAACCGTTAAAAGTATGGGGGAATGATCTGATGAGAGGTAATTTACTGTGGTTATTTCATTAGGAAGGTGTGATAGATTCTTACAAACAAAAAAGTCAAGGAGGTCTGGTAATTTGGTACGCGCGTAGGGCCAGTATGTTGGACTATCTGGAGAAATATAATGTAGATGATTTTCTGTTACAGCTTTTAGTAAATTTCTGCCCCTGGGAGAACATACACGGGATCCCCACTGTATGTAATTACCGTTCCAGTCTCCTCCAATAAGAAACCTAGACTATTAAAGAAATCTCTAAACATTTGGGAATTTATGATGTGTCTAGAAGGACAATACACTGATCCTATGGTAAAACTTATGCTCTTGCATTGCAAATTTATCAGGGTCGCTTGGACATGAGGAGTGGAAAAAGGTGTTAAAACATTGTGTGTGATTGAGGATTTGACTAGTATGGCCGTACCCCCATGGCTTGTACCATCCGGATGATCGGTCCGATAGATCCTATAGTCGCGAATATAAAATCGAGACCTAGCTGCAAGATGTGTCTCTGAGATTAGGGCTACGTCAATACGGTGAGAATGTAAATATATGTCTAACTCAGTTTTGCGTTTCGTCAGACCGTTTGCATTCCAAAGGAGAACTGTCAGTGAATTTGCAGTGAGTAAATTAATGGCCATAACTGTTACTTAAAGACTGTGTAATGTGGGATATGTGTGTAGCGAGCGAGAAAAGAGGCTGGAGGAGTTGATTTAGTTAAACTAATAAATTAAAAATCTGATCAACGTTAGGTAACTGGGGAGGAGATTGAGGCCCTACCTGTGAAGTATGAGGATGAAGATGACGATGATTATATGTCCATGCATGATGTCTGTTTCTCTCCTGTGAGGTGGGTGGTTGTGGTGTTGAAGTCACTGAAACCGGCGATTCATTAGGTGTTAACTGATGAGTTGAGTGTTGGCGTGATGATGGAGTTATGGTAGGTGTTTTTGTTGGTTGTTGCGGCAGAGGTGGAAAATCTTCCGGTTTCGGTGTGGCTGGTTGGTTGGAAGTATGTTTTGGTTGTGGTTGTGTGAAACGGTTTCGACTAGCTCACAGGTGTTTATGAACTTTGCAGCCTCTGTAATTTGCTGGGTGATCTTCTCCACAGTTTGCGCAGGTGGCCGGTGACTGTCTTGTTTTACAACAACTGCCAGATTCGTGGCAGTTAAATACTAAATTTTAAATAAAAATGTGTAAAAATACAGGGTGATTCACGAAGATATGCAGAAACTTTGGGAGCCCATTGTACATGTAAAAATAATGAAAAACGTTATAACAAACATGGGTCCGGAAATGCTTCGTTTCCGAATTACGGCTAGCGAAAGTTTCGCCCGGGTTTCAGCTCACCAGGTGAAATTAGGTCTTCCTGAAATTCTGGTAAGGTAGATTAAGGGGCGAATTCAGTCGGTTCTTATGGTTTTTGACCTGATAAATTGAATAAAATAGGTCCCAGAACTGTAAGTTAAATAACTTTTGAGAAAACCAGTGTCAAATGCAAAAAAATAAAGTGAAAAAAACACATTTTTTCATTTTAGTTTTCCGGTTAATTTTACTTTGTACTCTTATGAATAAAAATTCATTTAATCAAACATCTATTCGCTTTCTGTGTACTTTATTTACATCGGTTTGTTCAGAACAAAATTTTCTACATGTTATATTCAAAAATTTTAACTGTTTCTTGGTGAAATAACACACATACACACACAGTAACACACTGTGTTACTGTGTGTGTATGTTATAATTTTGATGTATGAAGAATTCTGTTAATTTAATGAAAATTTGTTTTAAAAAGCTTTTATCATGTTTCGAATTTTAGTTGTTTCTTATTTAAAACTTATGCTAGGTTTTCCAAATTATTTCTTCAAATTTCTTTCTTTCTCCGTATCTGATACAAGGTCCATATCGCCTGAAACCCTAATGCAAGGACAAGTAGATACTGGTGTTACTTAATTAATAACAATAAATTTTATACCAATCAATAAACATTTCTAACTGGAGGGGAAAATCACCATAAAATTTCTAACTTTTACAATTAAACAAACATTAAATATGACATAAAATAAATTATGAAGAAAATTGTTAAATTTATAGATCTACACATGAAAAATAATTGTCAAGTAATATATTTTAACAATCTATAGTATGTAATTAAACACCCTCGTGGTTGTTAATTTCCACCCTTACTCTTTTTAGTAACAAATGTTTCCGATGGGAGAACGATTAAATAAATCAGACTGGATGGATGGTTTCCTCTAAAAAACGAGATTGGAAATCTCATCGCTCGATACAAATCCGTTCGTGATCGGCATAACTCGAACGTTATTATCATTAATTTTATTTACTTCACCTTAAATTTTATGACTCTTTTTTGCTAAGAAAGAACTTTAGAACTGTAATAGTAATGAATTGTTTTTCCATTAGCACAATTAATTAAAGTTTTCTTAATAAGAAATTAAACTATTTATTTCTTTTAATTATAGTAACCCAAAAAGATCATCAATACGAAAAATATCCCTAAGAAATTTAGCCTACGCTTTGTTTTTTCCAAAAACATTGCTTATTATTTTCGAAATTCTACCCTTTAATGTATTTTATGGTAATTGCATACATAAAAAATTAAATATAATTAAAACTACCACAATATTTGAATTAAAAATGTGTTTTTTTAAGTTTAGTTTAATTTAGTTAATATTTTTCATTTTTTTTTTTTATTTTTTTTTATTGAGTGTTGATGCCTACATAAGTCTTGGGCTTGTGCGTAGGTAATGATATGTGGTGATTTACAGATGAAAAAATGCCAGACCTGACCAGGAATCGAACCCGGGACCCCGGCATAGTAGCCAGTTACGCTGACCACTACACCACGGGCCTACTTTAATATTAAAGTACGAATTAGAATTTTTATTTCCATATTTTTATAACAAAAATACAATAATTATAATTTACTCTACTTTATACTCATCAATCTAATAATCATTGTAATTAGACAATCTTACAATTGATACATATACATACCACACATACAAACACGTAGGCATACTTGCTGAAGCTTGCAGTCATCACTACAGTCCCACAATTGGCCAGAGGCTTTTTAAACGTCTGTTCTGAGTACCCGGTGTCGCCTTAGCGTACATGTTTTGTATGACAGGGTTGTCATGTAATTCAAACATTTGTCGTGCATCGTCTTATATAGTTATTTTGTGATGTCATTTCCAAATGTGATTTGTAAGTCTTTGTGCAACATTAAGTTTGTGATGTAAAAGAGGCATTGCATTATCGGTGCTACAATCTTGTTTTGAATCGCATGTATACTTTTCGTGTGTGAACGTTTACTAGATACACAAAGTTAAATTCTGTACTACGTCCAGATAGGTCTTGTGACTGTTTTGTAGATTGTTAATAAATTATGTAACATGTTTAATTTATAACGTCAATCGGTAAGCGTTTCAGTGGATAAAAGGTTGTTTTGAGATTGTGGCGTGTGTTTGTAACATGTGCGTTCCATATAAGTTTCCTGTCTCAATGTAAGCGTAAATAGGGTGTTTGAGTACTGTGAGGTAGCGAAATATTATTATTGAAAAGTTTGGGTAGTTTTGTCGTCTAAGAATAAACGTCATTTGTTGCGATTTATTATCATTAATTTTTATTTTCCATAGTTTAAGGTATGGCTTTATCAGGTAAATGGATTTGTGTCTTTTGAGTTGCAATTTTAGGATTGGCATCTACTGCTAGAATTGACATATCATAAGCAAACATGTCCATAGTCGTAAGGATATTAGTTGTTTTGTTACTTTTGCAAACAGAAAACAAGCTTGGTGCAAGTACGCTTCCTTGTAGTACCCCAACATTGACTTCATATATTTCAAAACGTTCATCACCTAGCTATACTCTAAAGTTTCATTACTAAGCATAGGCTACTGGAAATATTAGTTTTTTTTTTGTATAAGAGTCATCATTCCAGATTTGATCGAAGGCTTAAGGGATATCAAGAAATACGGTCGAAGAATATTGACTGTTTTCGAGAGCTGAAGAGATTTTTTTCAATAGGTCGGTGACGTTGAAGTGTGGAATAAGATAACGAACCTGAACTGATGATCAGGAATTGTGTTTGAAACATTGATAAACGATACTAGGCGTGATAGAAGGAGTTTCTCAAATAGTTTAGAGAGAATAGAGAGTAAGTTTATTGACCTGTAAGAAGTTAGTTGGTGAGGCAGCTTGTCTGGTTTTAAGAAGAGTGAATGAAGTTTGAAAAATGAATAAATAAAATAATATGTAATATTGATAAGTGATGCATCTTAACATGCCTCCTTATAAATATTAAAAATAATTAATATGGTAAGGAAAACGTGGGTCCTCACTTTACTAATTAAAATCGCCAATCGTTTAATTACAAAAAATTTTAGCTAATCGAAAAATTACAGACTTCATTTAAAAGCATGTTTCTAATTCTGTCAGTTTATAAAACTTAGTAATAGGTGTTTTAAATTGAACAAATACGTATACTTGTATATCTTAAGGGGAAATGAACCACGCTTTGTTAGTCTTTGTATGTATTTTATAAAACAGTATTAAATTTTAATGGGTTGTTATAGAAAATGTCGAGTATTTCAATACGAAGAATGCTCCACTCTAATGATGTACTTACTTAATTGTGAAGAGCAATATGAAATCATAAGAAACGTAATGTTTTCTATATTAAATATAAATATATGTACTTTCGTAATTAGTTTTCCTGATATGAACCATTAAATTCGTGAAACATAACAAGGATTTACTTGTAGTACTTTGAATATAGTTTTTAAAATAAAATTCAATTTTTAATATTAAAATGTATGATTCCAATCTTTTATAAAAGTTAATGAACAATTTTGTGTAAAGTTTTCGTTTTAAAAAAATAATGTAAAATACAGGTATTACTATAATGCAGTGTTAGTATACTACGAGGTTCTTAAATTTAAACTATTTAAATATAGTCATACTGAATGGTTTTTACAAAATTTAAAACTCATCCAAATTAAATTAAACTATACATATTTGACCATGTTTTTCCTTCTTTAAGGTTGTATTTTGCTCTTAGAACAGTTTCGAAGGAGAATCAATTTTTCAAATCAAATAACTACTGTACTATACTGCTTGCGCATTTCTGATTTGACTACTTCAAATAGCAGAACCATTACCGCATTTACTAATGAATAACAGTTCTGGCAATACACGAAAATCTATAAAGTACATCGCAACACCTAACACCTACAAGAACAACTAACAATATTGATCACAGGTAGAAAAATTGATAAAATAGATGTAGTGTTCACTGAAAAATTGAACCCAGAAATTTTAACATTCTATGTGTGTTCTTTAAATTGTTGTGTCTTATTTTTTTAATTAATATTTGTTGTTTACGTCATCAGCCAAAAAGCTGGTTTGAATCTCTAGATACTTTACTAAGTAAGGCGAGTGAAGTGGTTTACAATTTCCCTTTCTTATTGAGTGGAAAGTATGCTTATCAGCGTTCCGAGCTCTCTGAAAAGTATCTACTTTTCACCCTGCCAATGAGACTTCAATTCATTCACCACACGGTCTGGTTGTATGATAAAACTCATTACTCTTCGAGGAGATAAGTGGCTAGTGTCTTTTACATCTCTATCTTTTCTGTTTTTAAATGCTTCAGTCATATAATTGCCTGACTATGTGATAAAACATAGAACTATTTTTTGTATCCTGGACCTAGCAGATCGAGTGCAAATAGTTTAACACTCCACTTGCCTGTTATGGCAATATTCGTAATTATCATTCGTTAGTAGTCTTCAAAGCTCCATTTCGGAAAATATCTGATAATAACTGGACTTTTTACATTATTTAAAACAACTTTTACTGTATTTGTACTTGTTAATTTTCCTCTGTGTTGCATTTTAATATTAACTTTTGAAAATATAAATTTTGATGCATTTTTAATTTTATAAACCTGCGCATTTCCACTCCTAACGCACCTATCTATTTTTTTAACTTACAATTTTCCTTTTATTTTTTATTATCAATTTTTAACAAATTTTTATCTGAAAGAATTAAGCCTGAGATTTTTTCTGGCCATCAATTGAAAGCGAATAAATACGGAATGTATCAATCTCAATGCGGTTTTTAGAGAACACTCGAATTGATACTAAATTAAGAAGTGGATAAAAAATTCGGCGTATGAAATTTCTACAATTTTAAATTTTCACAATAAATTACTAACGTGCAATTACTAATATATATATATATATAAATAGTAATTCAAGTTTTGGAATTTTTAGCTAAATTTATTTAGAAATATTAAAAATATATTGTAATAACAGATACTAAATTTTCAATAAAAAATGTTTCAAAAATTAACTCGTTTTACTTTATACAACCGTTCAAATAATTAAAGAAAAATGTATAACTTATTTGGTAAAATTATTGTGAGTGGTGGAATTTTATTTTATTTAAATTTTAAATAAAATGTTAGTTAAATAGTGTGTAAATAAAATAGTATCAAAGCTACATAGAACTACTATTAAAAGTATTAATGGAACTAAATAATTTTCTTTTTTCCACATTAGAGAAACACTATAAATTTCGTACTGAAATAGTTTAAATTTAACTACTTGAAAATGATTTTGTATTGCGTTTATTATTATCAATTTAAAACAATTACATTCACTAATAGGTTAATATTTTAAGGTAATTTATGTGTACAATTTCAGTTAAATTGACTATAATAAAAGTAAAATTTCATTGAATTTAAATGAAATTAATATTAATATTTAAGTAGATATATTTTGAATACTCCTATGCTGCATGATATTCAGTAATGGTTTTCGATATTTATTGAAGTTTAAGTACACATACATGTACCAAATGGGCATAGTAAATTTTATTTTAGTTATTTCAACCTCCCTATCGTATTATCTTTTATATATAATGTAACCCCATTCATATATTAGAATTACCTAGTGTGTAATACTGAATTAATGGTTTTCAGAAAGCTTATTTAGCTTTTTCGCTACATCTGATAACTATTATCTTCACCCCTTTTCACTTCTTTTCTCTGTTTTCCCCTTCGTTGCTTTCTTTGCGAGATCTCCCTTTTACTCCAATTTCTGATCTTCAATCTCATAAATCTTTTCTTTTTTTGGTGTAAGGTTTAATAGAAATAGAGATTTTTCTAATGAAGTAGCTTATAGATATTATACTTTAAAATGTTTTTAAATTACACTCTGAGCCAGAATACATGGTTTTAAATTTTTTTAACAGTATTCTAATTGTTTAATTTATACTATAATATAGTTCACATAAAGAAGTAGATATTACAATTTTTTTTTTGACACTATTAGGTGAACATTTAGTATCTGTTATGACAACAATATAACAATTTCTAAATATGACTAAATTTGGCTAAGGTTTCAAAACGTGAATTACTTGCCGGAGCTTGCAGTCACCACCACAGTCCTATATGTGGCCAAGAAGATCCCTTGGCCAGAGGCGTTTTAAACGTCTTAGCTGAGTACCCGGTAACGCCCTAGTGTACATGTTTTGTATGAGAGGGTTATCATGTAATTCAAATTTGTCATGCATCGTCTTGTATAGTTGTTTCGCGACATCAATTACGTATGGGATTTGTAAGTCTGCCCAACATTAGTTTATGACGTAAAAGGGACATTGCGTTATCGCTCTCAGAGGAGATAACTCTGACTAGTGCCTTTTTACACCTCCACCTCTTCTGCTCTTAAGTAGTCCAGTCATATAACTGGCAACTTGATGAGAAACAGAACTATTTTTTTTGTGGCAGATTGAGTTAAAATAATTTAACACTCCACCTGCCTATTACGAGCAAGTTAAAATGTATTACATGTAAAATAATTATTATTTTGTAGCAAAGAGTAGATAATACAAAGATATGTTTATAAAGTAATTATTCATAAATTTATAATATTTGTTAATATAACATAAAATATGCTTCCACGTCTTGCATCAATTTATTAAATATTTGTATTTATTCTTGAGCATAACGAAATTCAACAATCTGTAAATATTTTGTTTTAAGTTAATCTAAGTTGTTAAAATTAGGTCACTGTGGTAGAGATGATGATAGAAATGAATTATTTAATCCAAATTTAAGTTTTGTATAAGGATAGATGAGCTGCTAAGCCAAAGTAAGAGGTTGAGTTTTTTCACAGATGGGGTAACAGCGACAATATGGTTGGTATAGGAGAAGGGTGTTTGTTGCAAATATGAAGACGAGAGGTGGATTTAAGGGTGGTAAGATAGGGTAGTTTGAGTTGTTGGTATGGGGGGTGGTTTTTGAAGAAGGAGGTTTTCGGTGTGCAAGTCATTAGGGGAAGAAAAAGAAAGTGTTGTGAAGTGTAGTGAAGGCAGACCTAGGCTCTCTTGCTGTTGGATAGGCCACTCTGTATGCAAAACATGTTTCTACATGCCACACTCCTAGCGTTCCTAGCTGGAATTATAAGGAGCACCAACACCACCTTCCTCTCTCCCCCCGCGGTCTTTTAACCCCTCTCCTATTCTTCAACCTCCTCAATAACCTTTATTAGCCTCCATTTACTTTATTATTATCTTGAGCAGCTTCTTTTTTTTATCGGTTTTCCGTCATGCCAAACTTTTCCCCTCCCATTATTATCCCACGGGATCATCTTAAGAAAAATACGTTAGTTGGAAAGCATTACTTCACTGCCTTACCCATAAATATTTTAAATTCGTTATACATTCTGTTAGCATAAAGCTTAAATTTAACAAAATAGAAGATATTCGAAATTTAAGAAGGTTTTACACGAGCGCAATATGTATATTATAAAATGAAAATGTAATTTTAGATAGTTTTAGAGTAAAAGCCTTTAGCTTAATTAGTGGAATTGAACATCACCTATGTACTTAGACCAAGTGAAAAATTTTAAAAATATTTATGCTATTGTGTTGGATTAAACTCAATATGAATCCTGGTGATAATTTTATCAGTAGATAACGACAATGCAATTTTATTTTTTATAGAAAATTTAATTTCGTTTGAAGAATTGCATTTACTACTGATAAATTCGAAAGACAATAACTGATACTGAATATTAAATTAAAAAACCAAATAAGAAATGATAATAATTGCTGGAAAATTAATAAAATAAATAAATCTTTATTTGGCAGCGAACAAAAAGGAATAGATATCGTCAAATATTGTAATATACTTCTCGTATATTAAAATCTACTTTAACAAACAATTTAATTTTTTTTTACAATCTAATGTAGTATCTACTTAAAATATACATTATAACTTACTATAAAAAGAACTTTATCATTACTTTTTTGGTTTTTAATAACTTTATTTTCAACTATATACTAAGATACAACGAGCAAATTTGATACAAATAAAGAAAGAATGACAAGAAAAAATAAATTAAAAAAACAGTGATACCCATTGGTACATGTTCTATGAGATAAAATTCATAATACATAAATGATAAAAAACAACATTACAAGAAAAAAGAAGAAAAAAATCAATCGCTCTTTAGAAGATCTCGGGCCCATTGACATTTCAACCTGCGTTGTAAATGGTAGTGATGCATGCGATAGTTTGACGATCAAGTCGTTCGGGGTCATCATGCAATTTACTGTGAGAAACGCTGTAGCTGGACTTAACTACTTCACTTATAAACGGAATAATACGGTCATCATGTAGAATTTTGTTGTTAACGTAAGAAGGTGCGCAGGTAATTAAACGTAGGAATTTTGACTGAGAGGCTTGTAATTTTTGTAAGTCAGTCGGTTTAGCTGTGCCATAAATTTGTAGTCCATAAGTCCATATTGGTTTAAAATAAACTTTGTATAGTGATAGTTTAGATTTTAGAGTCAGTGAAGAGCGGCGTCTAAGAAGTCGGAATAGTTCTTTCAGTTTGGAGTTCAAAGCCAGTCTTTTTGTTTTTATATGAGTCGCCCAGGTGAGTCTCTTGTCAAGGTTAAGTCCAAGATGTTTAACTTGTTGTCGCTATAGCATCGGTTTATTATCAAGGAATAATTGAGGACATTCGCCTTTCCGGAGAGAAAAGGTGATGTGCACTGATTTTGAAGCGTTGAATTGGATTCTCCAGATTTTCAACCAATAATTTAAAAAGTTGATGTGACTTTGTAAATTATTACTCCCTGCTTCTGGCTGTACACATTAAATTACTACTTAAATTTTAGTAAAATTTTAAATTGGAATTTCAAGTTTGTCATTTAGTTTATACAATGTGAAATCTAAATTCTACACAGATTACATTTCAAGAGCATTAAATGTAAGATAATTTAAAAACTCCTGATCAGAATAAAATGCATGTTTTGTTAAAATGGAGTGATACAATCAACGCAAAGTTTTACTGTAAGACGTTTAGGAAACTGTATCGCGGAATACAGAATAATACCGCCGAGCAATACTAACAAACAGTTTTGTATTCATTCATTAAAAAACCCAGACTGGTCACATCGAACAAGATACGACAACCCTTCGAGGCTTCAACTAGACCCAATTTGGTCACACATCGTACAGCCCTGACCTCTACCCTACCCCCTTTTGGCATCTGAAAAAAATGTTTTTTGGTAGACGAAAATTCAACAACGTTGACGAACTAACAGGACATATTACTAAGTAGTTGCCAACACAGGCAATAACGTTCTATGACGAAGGCATAAAAAATCTTTTTGCCACGCTATGATAAATGCCTCCAAAATGGTGGACAAGATAGTAAACTAATTTTAGTTTGTTTTGCAATAAAAATTTTGTCTGTGTACTCTATTGTTATTATTAGAAAATGGACCTTTATTTCTAGAGTACCTTGTACGACATTGTAACCATAAAATGGTGAATTTTAACGTACTTACTTACTCTTACTCCCATGGCCATCTATATCGGAGTTGATATTTAGCCGCACCAACAAAAAGCCTCCATGTCGCTCGATCTTCAGCATCTCTTTCCGTAGCTCCAAGTCTCTCCATGTCGGTCTTAACCTGCTTCCACCATCTTTGTCTAGGTCTTCCCCGGGGGCGCCTTCCTGTGGGGTTGGGGTCTAATATTTTTTCAGGTTGAATTCTTCTCCTCTTCTTAGCACGCGCCCAGCCCATCGCATTCTCCTACATTTTATTTCACTTACAATGTCTGGGTTACTGTAGAGGTCCCTAATTTCTTTGTTGTGTTTTCTTCTCCATTCTCCTTGTTCATATGTGGGCCCATATACCTTGCGCAGGACTTTATTTTCAAACACTATCAGCTTTTTTTCTTCCTTCTTGGTCATTCTCCACGTTTCAGAGCCATACAATAGAACTGGACATATGATTGTTTTATATAATCTAATCTTTGTTTTGTGGGACAGGGACTTTGAAGATAGTAATTTGTTGCAGGCATACATACATTTGTTTGCTGAGTTTACCCTGTTTTGTATCTCCACAATATCAGAATTTTTATTTGAAATGGTTACTCCAAGGTATTTGAATTCATGGACTTGTTCAAATTCATGCTCATTTATTTTTAGACTGCCCAGCCTTCCCCCTTGGTTCCTTGTAAAGTGTATAAATTTGGTTTTGGAATCATTTGTAACTAAACCAATTTTCTCTGTTTCTTCCAGTAACAGTTTGGTAAGGGTTTTCATGTCCTCCAAGTTTTCTGCAACAATTGCCACATCATCTGCAAAAGCCAGCACATTAATCTTTGGTCCGACCTCTACACCTACAATTTTAACGTGGTGTAAAAAAAATTTGTTTCCTCGTAGTCTTAAGACAAACAGAATTATTTTTTTAAATTTTTTTATCACATTGGATCACTTTAGTCAATTACTTCTTAGATCTCTTTTGAAGTTTTTGTTCCCAGTATTTTTTTCATTCTATCGGACCTTGATTTTCTTTCTTTGTCTGAAAAACCCCTTTCCGTGTATTTTCTAGTTTTACCTTGTAATATGGTGTGTTTGTCTTTTAGAATTTTATTTTTTTTTTTTTGGTTTATGTTTTAAATCTTCCAGTGTAATCTGTATTGCCTCCATGTCCTTTACAACTTCCTTGAACCGTTTTATATCTTATTTCTTATTCTAAATTGCGTATGATTTTGTTAAGTACTCTGTTTTCCGGTGTCCTAATTATATGTCCTAAGAAGGAGATTCTGTTTTTCTTATGTGTGCTTATTTTTGGTTCTATTTCTTGATAAACGGATTTATTAGATGCTATCTTCCCGAGGCCATTTTCCCTTATTTTCTTGTCAAGCATGCTCTAATTATTTTTCTTTCCTACTTTAGAATTTTACCTACTTTAAAATTGAGTGGTTAGTGCTAAAAATGGTTTCACTTGCATTTCTTTTCACTGGTAATATTGCCGTTTTATAATGCCTTATTTAGTGGCTATGGATAAGCTTTTCTTGTTTTAGGTTGCTGGTTATATAAACGGAATTTATATATATATATATATATTAAAGGAATAAAATTTCTACTAAAACATTTTGATTAAACTCTACACTCTTGTAAAATATGTTTTATTTATTGAAAAGTGCGTCAGAAAATGCCAAGGTAAAGTAATTCTCTAAGTATTGCAGTTTTTGATATAAGTATTCTAACAATCATATTTTAAAACACATTGCATTAAAATTAGATAAAACAACCCTATATAAAGAATAATATTGAAAGTTGTACTATACGCTTCGATTCTCGTCATATACGACCTACTTGAAGATGTTCCAATAAAGTAACATAAACTTATTCCCCCATACTCTGTTGACTGAACAGAGTGCATTTTGTTATTTCAATTCACAAATTTCCGTCTTAGATATTTTTTTAAGAAATTCATTTTTACCTCTTCAGATGAGGAAAAAACAGAGGGTGACAGTCTTTATTTTCTTGTAACAAGTAACCAATAAATATTATTTTAATCTGAAAATTATTCTCAACGCAAAGGAAATATTTTTATTACAATTTTTTTTAGTTTTATATAACTAATCATATATAGCCTATTTAAAGTAAAGTTTATTATTTAAAAAAGATAATATAAAATATATTTAATTAAACTAATACGGAATCCCTTTCTTACACCATGTTAACTTAAAGAACATGTTCTCTAAAACTACTAAACCAATCTCTTTCAAATTTTTACAGCGGTTTCACTAAGCCTTTTCGGATAAATTAAATCTTTTATATATAAGTTTACCATAACTTAAAGAATTTTTTTTTCATTTGAAGATTCGAAGAACAATTATTTTTGCTCTAATATTTTATAAAAACATAAATAATATTATGTAGTTTTAATCGTATTAAAAACCTTATCTCATTTCCACATATGAATTGAATATTTTATAAAAATTTCAGAAAATTTGCGCATGATTTTTTAAGAAAATGATCCTTATGTATAAAAAACATATCTTTTCAGAAACGAGCAAAAACCTTTACGACAAACTGAACACTAGACGAGTCGTATAGGGCAATAGGCAGAACAAAAACTTTTTTTTTTAACAGTAGGCCTATAGTCAATAAAATTTTAATCTACTCATATAATAATGTATCCTAATCGCATTGGGCCGTGGGACAACTTATTGTTCTTCAATTTAACAGGTTACAACGTACACACATTAGAGATTAATTTACTGGACAACAGCGACATACTTTTAGAAGACTTAACAAATGCGATGTTTTTGACGTATCATATTTGATTAACTTTGAAATTGTATTATATAAATTATTGTATTTCATTTAAATTCTTTTAAAATAAATTTTATTTTCATTTTACCTGTAACATTTATTATTGATAAATGATAATGTTTTATTTTGTGTTTTCTGCGTTAACTGTAGTAGCTACTACTTATTGTTCTTGATTGTAAGAAAAGATGATTTTCATGGTGTCTAGATAAAAATCATTAGGAAAATGTATTTCACTACTACAAATTTGATTCACAAACATTACAACTTGTACATACCATCAGTCGAATGTTGTTTTTCAGCAAATATTAAAGAACTCATTAATATTATAAAATTGTTTTTCTAGCAGAACGTGGTTGAATTTATTTTTAAGACAATCAATAACTAATCTGCTTATGAAATATAGACGTATTCAGAAACTTTTCAAGAATCTTTCATGAATGTTTACCATTAATGTTATGTTATAGTTTAGGTCATCAGCTGAAAAGCTGGTTTGAACCTCTAGAGGCTGAACTAAGTAAAACGAGGAAAGATGTGGCTTACCATTACCTTCCTGAATAGAAAATTATGCTTATCAGCATTCCAGGCCCTCTAAAAATCATTTACTTTCCACTTTCCAAATGATACCTTCACTTTTTCCACCGCAGTGTCTGGCTGCTATAATAAAATTGATTACTCTCAGAGGAGATAACTCGGAATAGTGTCTTGCACACTTCTAGCTCTTCTATTTTTAAATGCTTCAGTCATATATATGTGACTGATTATGTGATAAGAAACAGAACTAGTTTTTGTAGCCCTGCAACTAGCAGATCGAGTGCAAATAATTTAACTCACCACCTCTCTGTTATGGGCAGATTTATGTTATATTAATAATAAAATACCTTTTCTTATTTTTACCCTAATGGGTGTAAGTTGCAATCTGTTCAATTTATAACAAAAAACAACCTTGTGATCCAAAAAGATGAGGTTGATATGTATGAGATGTAAATGAAGCGTAGCTTGTACGGCCTCATGCCAATCAATCCTGAGAAAGTGTAGTTAATTGACCCGCAACTACAAAGTACATCGGTAAAACACTGTCCAGTATTCAATTCCGTATAAAAATAACTACCTTTACTAGGATTTGAACCACGAAACCTTACATCAACCTGTGAAAGAGGTGACTCTTGGCGATAAATTTACCGCTAAACCAACCCATTGAGTTAAATATTATACTAATACATAAATTTTTATTAATAAAACAACCATACAACCTAAAAACAAAGAATGCAATACATTTTGTAAGATAAAATATAATAAAAAATGTAATACAACAATGGAGATAGTATCAATTGATCTTGACGTTAGACGGGTTACGTTCAAGCAATCTTTTCATGTCAGACCCAATTGTTTCTTGGTGAAAATCATTTTCAGAAAATCCATTTTTGTTCGTATAGTACTTTGTTCAATATCAAATTTCTATTCTTCATTAGATTTATCTTACCTTTGTAATTTGATAGATGATTTTATTGTATCGTAATTTAATAAAACTTCTAAGTGATATAATTTTGTGCACTTCTTAATGATATAGATTACTTAAAATTTTTATTTATTTAGCCTGGTTCTTTGGTTTTAATAATACTTTCTGAATAATATATTAAATTAATTTCTATTTTTACTTTTTCTTCCCCTATATGAATATATTGGGAAGGGAAGTATTGTTTTCATGTCAGTTTTCGAAATCAAATTTTCACCGGAAATACACATTTTCAGGCCCCCGAACCCAAAACTATGTTTTTTTTGGAATTAATTGGTCTGCGTGTGTGAATAAAATATTTCAGAAATGGAATAGCGTAAAATATTGAAACTATGAATGTAAGTTAGGTACTACAAGGGTATCCTACACGAAAATTTTCATCAAAATCGGTCAATCGAGTTTAGCAGTTTATTCGTGCAATTTTTCAATTTTTTTGTGTTTACGTCATCAGCCGAAAGGCTGGTTTAAACCTGTAGAGATTTTACTAAGTAATACGAGGAGTGAGGTGGTTTACAATTGCCTGCCTCACTGAGCGGAAAAGAACGCTTATCAGCATGCCGGGTCCTCTGAAAAGCACGTATTTTTCACTCTGAACGTGACGCCTTCTCTTCATACACCACAAGGTCTGGCTGTATAATGAAATTCATTACTTTCAGAGGAGATAACTGTGATTGGTGTCTTTTACATCTCTACCTCTTCTGTTCTTAAATGATTCAGTCATTTAATTGGCTGGTCATTTGATAAGAAACAAAACTATTTATTTTAGCCCTGGAACGAACAGATTAAGTGTAAATAATTTACCACTCCACCTGACTGTTATGGGCAGAAAATATTTTTACTATATATTCAAAAAAGTCTCCAACGATGTCGTTTAAGATCGCTTCATTTATTACATTCATTATGCTCTACACGATAGGGTAAGCGCCATGTCGGCTGAAATTCGTAAAGGGCGTATCTCCGTGGTAATTTTTTTAAAAAAAGATTGCGGTCTTAATATAAATTTTACGACAAAAATAGTATATAATCAAAGTTGTAGGAATTAAAAGACCTGTAACCTTTATTTCAATTTTTCTATATTTTTTATAGATTTTCCGGTTTTTGCTCATCAAAATCTGCATAAAATGGGATGTTTTACGACAGCAGCCTTAGCACACATTTAACCGCAAAAGTTTATAATAAATGAAGTTATAGAAAGTTAAGAAACCTTATATAATTTTTATTTACTTGAGGCAACATTCGTATCCGGGGGAAATTACTTGTTTAATATCACGCTTCAAACTAGCCTCAATTGTAAGGCTGGAAAATGTATTATATTTTTACATCAATAAATTATCCATTTTTCATAATTATAGGGTTCAAATATCCATGTTTATATATTTTTACTTTCTTTTGCTTATGCGAATATATAGGAAGGAAAGTATTGTTTTCATATCGATATTTTGAAATCGAGTTTTCAGCGGACCTACACGTTTTTAGACCCCCTGAACTCAATTAACATGTTTTTAGTGGTTGGTCTGTGTGTGTGTGTGTGTGTGTGTGTGAACAGAATATCTCAAAAATGGATGATCGTACGAACTTGAAACATGAAACATAAGTTAGATACTACTAGAGGATCAGACAAAAACATTTTCGTCAAAATCGGTAAATCGGAAGTACTAGTTTATTACTAGTAAATAGATATATAGTAATAGATATGTAGGAAGGAAAGTATTGTTTTTATGTCGATATTTTGAGAAATACAATTTTTTAACAGAATATCTATTACGTTAGGGGGTAGAAAGTTAGGAGAAGGGGAAGTAGACAGAAACACTGAAATGAGAAGCACCTGTTTGTTGTTTTTTGTATGTATTTTTCTCTATGTATGTATAGGGATTTTCTTTGAAAGTGTATCTAATTAAATTTATAGGAAATTAAAAGATCTAAAACTTTTGTTTACAGTATTTTTCTCAACAGAGCATAATTAGTGTGTACATCATTTTTCACGTTTTTGTGATTTTTTCAAAAACGGCTCCTACGATTTTTTTAAAAATCGCCTCATTAACTACATTTTTTACGCTCTACAAGATAGGGTAGGCGCCATGTTTACTGAAATTCTAGCGGAGGCTATTTTCTCGTAAAAATATTGTTTCTTTAAGATTGCGACTTTAATATGTATTTTAACGCAAAAATGTACATCATTAATGTTGTAGAAAATTTAAAAACCTACAACTTTTAGTTCGAACACTTTTTTTGTATAACGCTTAGTTTAGCGGTAATTAGCGTTTTTCTGTTTTTTTCTCACGAGAACGTGTAAAATAACGATTTTTAAAAGATTTCAGCCTTAGTATGCATTTTACGACACAAGTGTACCTAATTAAATTTATAGGAAATTAAAACATCTAAAACTTTTATTTACAGCATTTTTCTCTACAGAGCATAGTTTAGCGTGAAAGAGTGATTTTCCGTATTTTTAAGCCAAACTAAGGTTGATTTTCGTTTTGAGTCTTTCACTCATGATTAAAATAAGGTTATATTTTTGAAGTTAGTTTTTTGTTTATTTCTAATGTTTTACTGTGTTGTTCATTATTTACATTGGCAAGAAAAAAATGTGTGAGTGTTTCACACCAGATTCTTTTCTTTAACTATTTTTATTTAAGGATAAATTTATGTTTTAATAAAAAAAAAAATCTATAAAAATACATAACATTTTTATTAAAGTGTCAAAATAAAGTTCGGAGAGTCAAAAGTTGTAATACAGGTGTAATAACCCATAACACAAGTGGTAGGTTCAGTAGATTTTACAATAATTTATATATTTTAAAATAAAGTAATAAATAATGAAGGGAAACGAAGTAGCACAATGTTCATACAGTATGAGAAGTCGGCTACAACAGTGTACTGTGTTTAGCTACATCTGTGTCAGTCTAAATTGAACAACATTTTTCTCTTATATTAAAATGTGTCGAAGTGGAGGGGTTTATGTTATAGTAAGGGATGTATTAGGTGCAGGGTATATGTATGTATAGGGGTGAACGTTAGGGGGTAGAAAGTTAGGAGAAGGGGTAGTAGACAGAAACAATGCAATGAGAAGCACCTGACGCATTTTGGCGGCTTTGAAATTTTGCAGTACTCCAACCCCATCCTTTACCGACACAAATTTACTTCAATTTTCTCTTTACTCTTAAAATTATCTCTTTCCCCACATTTTTAGGATCGACTCGGGTACGTTTTAAACAATAAATATCGCAATCAAGGTTTTGTGTCCTAATGAACACCATGTGGATTGTGAATTACAATACCCGTTTTTCATTGTGATATACGCACATTGAAACCCATAAACACACCCCTTCTTTCTATACCCAAATTCGATTCTATTTTTTTAACCCTTTAAAATTATTCTCTCCAAAACCATCCCACTAGATAACATCAATTGCCTTTATAAAACAGGTAGCTTCTGAACCGCGGTTACCTTACTATCCAATAACGTATTTAAAAACAAAAACCTACGTATATAAATTCACCCCAAATAAATGCTTTACTAATTACTAAATCTTTCGAGTTAAATTTATATAATTACTTTTACATTGCTTCCTATTAGCTTTAATAATATTAAAATATTCAAATCTAATATAACTTAAATTATTTTTTATCTTTTTAATGAAGGTATGTTAAATTTATTTTTACTTCAAAGAAAACACTTAGGCTATATTTTCTGCGGGGTCCTAAAGGTTTCTGTTTCAACAGCCTTTCGTTAACCTGTATTCTACGTCAGCCTCTCTAAGAACTTTTTTTGCCATAGCGTCTTAGATTCACAGTAATTATGTTTGCCCATTTTTTTAAGGCGTTGTCTTCAGTCGCATCAATCAGCTAACAAAACAAACAAAAAAATAATTTACGTTTAGATTTTTGGGTTATCCAAAATAAGTTAAACTTTTGTAACTCCAAACGAACTACTTTTTTACTAAAAAATGTAATTTAGTTTCTTAACCGCCAAATGACGTGAAAGAAACGCATTCTAATGAAGACTGTTGATTTGAAACTAAAAACCAAGTTTTGGTTAACTGATATACGCTTACAATATTATAAACTGATTCACAACTTACGATGTACAAGACAATTTTGAAACCTGTGTAAAAGTACGGGATACAACTCTGGGGGACAACAAAAAATTTCAATATTTATATTATAAAAATGTTTACGTACAGCTTTTAGGTTGCCAAAGTAGGACATACGAAACTGATATTTATAATGACGTAGGCCTTAACTCAGTAAGACAGAAATTACATGTTTTAGCAGAACATACGAACAAAGACTGAACGGTCATTTGAATTATTTTACGAAAATCTTACTGTACGAAGAGATTGTAGTTTAACAGCACTTAGCAGATACGATATTTGAATTAATTTGCAGATTTGATAGTAATCAACATATTTTGAAAATTATTACTGAAATTTTATTTAAAATTCTTTTATTTTTTCATTTCATCTGTAGCATTTATTATAAATTGACGATAATGTTTTATTTTGTGTTTTTCTACGTTATCTCTATTACTTATTGTTTTTTTTTCAAATATAAGAACAGATTGTAATTTTGTTGGCTAGATAATAAAAATTAATCTTCAGATATATTTACGAACTTTATAATCACCTTCTTACAAATCGGCATCATGTGTGCTACACATTATGTATAAGTATATTTTTATTTTTTTACGAGTCTATTAAGCCTTATTTTGCTCATAAAAGGAAGATGAAGGGTTAAATTATTTGTACTCGATCTACTAGTTCCAAACGTACAAAAAAAGCTTTTGTTTCTTATCACATAGTCAGCCAATTATATGACTGAAGTATTTAAGAACAGAAGAGGTAGAGGTGTAAAAGACACTAGTCTGAGTTATATCCTCTGAAAGTAATGAATTTCATTATACAGCCAGACGCTGTGGTAAATGAAGTAAAGGTGTCATTTGCAGGGTAGAAAGTAGATCATTTTACTTGTATAGTTTCTAGAGGTTCCAACCAGCCTCTCGGGTGGTGGCCTAAACAGCAATGGCTAGAGAAAAACAAGTTTTGTATTATAAATTTTTAACAACTTATTGTTTCTTAAAAAAGTAATCGTTAATTTTACTTTCCAAAAAAATTAGTTTAAAAAATAGTCGAAATTTTAAATGTAATTAAAAATTCATTATTATAGGCAGTCAATTTAATTTTACTTGCAACAACAATAAAGTTTATTCTAAAGAAGTCAAACAGTAATTATTTTAGAAATATTTTTCAATCAACTATAATATTTATAGAAAAGTTAAAGAAAGAGAAGTTTATCACATACAAAGTAGATAAAGATATTAGAACAGTTGGCAGGAAAAAGGCGGGATATGCAAGAATCCAAGATCCGTAAAACGCATACCGTGACCCAGGATGGCGTAAATCACTATGGTCTACACCGGTATCGCGACAAGGAATCCTCACTCGATCTTTTAGCGAAAAAAGGAGAAAAAGAAAGAAAATCCGGAAATAAAGTAGAACGTCGGCCGCTATCAGATTCAATTATCTGCCCTTGTCACGGTGTGATTTATGGCAAGAAACAGAACTTCTGTAACGAAGAGGAGAACTTTGGAGAAGTTTTGCTTAGTGAAATGAAAACGATTTACATTTCCTAAATGCAGTGGACGTGTGCCAAGCATGAAAATTAGGAGATACGATTATTATGTCCATAATAAATTAATATTATGTTCTTTTTAGATTTTATTACATACATTTTTATAGGTTTTAACTAATACTGATCATTATTAAAGTTGTAAAACCTTATTTATTTTTGTCTGCACACTACATAATTTATTACAAATATATACAAAAGCTTTTAGTAATAAATTTTATTTAATTATTTACTTAATTTCTTCTCATTACTTTTATTCTCGTTATGTTTGTTTATCTTTTATAGAAATGTATGTTACAATAAAATTAGTCAATTTATTTTTAAACCCTCACTTACACTTCCATTAGTATACTTTCTTATTTATATTTTAATATCTTAATCAGAACGCATTCATATAAATAGCTGACATTTTAGTAATAAATGCAAACGTATAAGAGGTAACCATTACACTAAAATTTTTAAACCTATCATTTCAGTATAAACGTTAAATACATTTAAAGTTTATATTGAAATTATAATTGATTTACATGTTAGTAAAAACGGTTTTACACTATTTTGTTTATAACTGTTAAACTTTTAAATTTGAACGCCTCTATGGCCCAGTGATTAGCATGCGGCGCTGCAAAACAAAAAATATCAGGTTTGATTCACAGCTCGGGTCTGAAAAATTATTACACATAAAAACCTATCTTTACTTAACCGAACGTAGTCGTTAATGACGTAAATGGTAATGGAACTTTAAATAAACCGACAAAAACTCGTTAGGAAATGTTTTTAGCACTGTACAATCTATTCATTAAAGAGTATTTTTTTAAATTTTGTTTCTGTTGTGAGCAACTAAAAATGTGATAATTAGTTTGATAAAATGAGACATGAATTACATGAGGATGCTGATCATCAACGTGATGTTTTATATTTTTATATGTAGGCCTGACTATGTCCGTACTATAGTTTATTTAAAAATTAAGTGACTACTATTTTCATGTGTTTACTTATGTTAAATTCTGTAGTATATTTCTACTCCATTTACTCTTCAACCTCTTCTGGGAAATGTCAGGTAGTTATGTTGTATTCATTATTTAAATTAGGTGGTTTTTATGTTTGTTGATTTTTTTATGGTATCGTCCGTAGTACTCCTTGATGACAATAATGTAAGCGATTCGCAAGTCGTTGTGTAAGTAATATATAAAATTGTCATGTAAAGAAAGCACTAGAGATTCATTTTAAAAAGAAACTGCTCACGTAGTTCTTTTTATATATTTCATGTAGTTCTTTTTTATATTTATTACAATACTATAAAGATAAAATTTCAAAATATAAGTAAGAATTTAATTTAATAAACAAATAAGTTCTCGTTGGATGTCTTCTTTGTAGCCATCGTATTACTTAATGCAGTGAATTGATTACCAAAAACAATCTTGCAAATAAAGTCGGTTTTCGAATGTCAAATACAATATAAAAATTGTACTTTAGAAATTAAAATAGATAGATGTTTTAGACTATGGGATTTTGTGATGGTGTAGCTATGAATAAGTTGAATTTCTAACTAACTGAACAACTGTCCTTAACTGAATAACTATCTACGGAACTGGTCGCGTCGCAAAATCGGATTTGCTTCATAGCATTGTAATGTTGTCGTTTTAGTTTTAATTTCATCTGCAGACAGCGTTGCTGTTTTGTACAAAAGTTTAGAAATGTATAAAGTAAAATTTTAAGTATAATACAAGAGTTTTAGTTGCATATTCTGCCTGTGTTTCTCTGTTGAAACCACGCTATCCTACAACTGAATTTATTTATTTCTTGGTTTACATGACGTGTTTTTGTATATATTTTCTTTAGTTTTGAACACAGAATTGTTTTTTTTTTGTTTTTTTTTTAAATAAACATTAAAGTAGCGATTCGTATATAATGAATTTTGAAAGTAGAGGATAAGAAAGCTTTAAACAGTAGTGTCATCTGAAATTAAAAAAATATTTGTTTAAAAATTATTTTCAAATAGCTTCAGTATCCCTAACTGTCAGATTAAAATTTCAATAATGTATTTATTGTATTTTACTAAGTTTTCTTGTTATTTTGATACGTTACGTGAATCGGTTTGTGATATAGGTATATATAAATGTACTACAGGCCTATTTTAATCCTTAATGTGTGTATGTTGCAATCTGTTCAGTTCAGAACAATAAGCAACCCTATGACCCAATGAGATGAGGATGATATGTATGATGAGGTATAGTCTTGTACAAACTCAGGTCGATAATTCCTGAGAAAGTTTGGTTAATTGAACCCCAACCATCAAAGTATACCGGTAACCACTGTCTAGCATGATAATCCGTATAAAAGTGTGTACCTTTACTAGGATTTGAACCAGGAACCTCCGTCTCCAAAAATCAGCTGGTAACACTTTAACTGAGCTACCGGTCTCTCAGACCGGGAGGGATATTAAGTTTTCCACAGTTTCAGCCCTGTTTGTTCAAGGTTGTTCATAGGCTCAGTAGCTGACTTCTAACTCCCCCTCTTCACTAAACACTAGCGTTAGTTAAGTTTCCGTTAGTCGTTCTCTAGTGACAACCGCTTTTTGAAAACCACCCGGTCTGTCATACCGGATAGCTCAGTTATCGTGTACTAATTAGCCGGTCCTGTATACCGGATAGCTCATATAAGTGTTAGTGCGTCAGTGTTAGTGAAATGGATCGACCTTCTACCAGTCGATCTGCACACGTGGAAGACGATGATTTTGCCGTTTGCGTACGTAGAATGCTGGATGATGAGTCTAGTTTAGATGATTCAAATATTCAGAGTGAAATACACGATTCCGATGCAGATCCAGACTTTGTGTTGCTGAATGAAAGTGATTCCAGTTCATAAAGTGACTTCACGTTTTGAAATTCGTCAAAGCCTTGGGCTATGACCTTATCAGACCTCACCTTCAGAGAAGACTACTAATTCCCAATCTCCGGTGAGATTTGAGGCAAACTATTTTGATGGTGTTGGCAGAAAATAACCCAGTTCATGTAAGAGAGGAAGAAGTCCCTTCCGACCGAATGGAGAAAAGAAAAACGTGCAGCAAGTGTCCATCTATTCCTGAGAGGAAAACCCAATATAAATGCATTAAGTGTTCTAGTCCCATTTGTTTAGAGTCCAGTCGCAAAGTCTGCTATAAATGTGCAAAATACTGTGTAAACTCATAAACTGAACTGTTATTTCTTTTGTTAATTATTATCATTCATTATTATAGCAAATTACTCAAAAATATCTTACAAAGTATTATTTTATCATAATTGTTCTTTTCAAATTAAATTTTCGATGTGAGCAAGAGTTTGTTTGTTTGTAGTACAACGGCAGCAGTATTTCATTTTGTAGTTTTCTATATTTAAAGGTTTGCAAATAAAAAAGTAAAAATGTTTAATTGTTTTTATATACGTTCCCCATTAAATATGTTTACTAAAAATATGTATTAAATAAGAAATAGTTAATAAATTGACCGGTAAAAACCAAAACACACTGACCGGTCTCAGAGACCGGATAGCTCAAATAACGTTTCTACATCCATAGCTCAGTGAAAGTGTTAAACAGCTGATTTTCGGCGACGACTTTACCTCTAGACCAACCCCATGGGTTGTTTGTGGTATACAGCAAATTTTTAATGATTTCTTTACGGTTCGCTGACCCATATGCTAAAAATTCTCTGCTGTCTAGAAAAATGTTATTGCCGGCTATGGGGTTAAGGAAACTGGCTGACGGCTTCAGCAAACTAAATTCTGTTTGTGGATTCAAGTTAAAAATGTATGAATTATTTTACAATAAATTAATGTGATAAACAACCTGTTATGTTTTTCCATGAGACACTTAATTCCTGTAGAAAGGTCAAATCATATTAAACTAAATGGAGTAAATCTAACTCTAAAAACATCGAAATGAACTTAAAATGAAAATAACTTGTAAGTATAAAGATGGAATAAATTCAATTTAGTAAAACTGAGAAACTACAAATAGAGATTTTTATTTATTATGAGCTTCTTTTAGTCCGATGGTTGTTACAAGAATAAACAGAAAGATAGACGGGTAGGTTGAAACTGAAAGAATACTAGTAAAAAAGTAACTTGGAGAAAATGGAACGTACTGATTTCACTTAGAAGATAACCCTTGATATTTTATTAAAAACTAGAACCTAGTTGTAAGCCAATGGATGTACGAAAAGAGTTTCTTAGAAGACTCAATATTGGAACCGTAATAACTTCAATCTTATCATAATTTTCAATTCCTTTAAAATTCTATCTAAACGGAAACTTAAATAGATTTTCTTGAACCGTATTACATGTACATCATGTAGTGTTATATAAATATTTATCTGGTAATACAAGTTATTTTGTTCTCATAATCTGAAACTTCCATCTCACTGTTAGATACATCTTGGAAATATCAAGATTAAATTTCAAAAGATATTTTTTTGTGTTTCACTATAATTATCCAGGATGCGATATGAGCTTTGATAGGGACTTGGATGTAGAAAATAAAATAAATAAATTTCAAGCTATTTGTCGTACCAATAACAGGACACTGGGTAACAGAGCTACAACTGAGACAATAGTGAAGTTCTATAAGGTAATGGCAGTCCCAGTCCTTCTTTATGGAAGTGAGTCATGGGTTACCACGAAATGCCAAGAAAGTAGGATCCAAGCAGCTTAAATGAGGTTTTTAAGAAGAGTGAAGGGCTGCTCAATGTGGATCGAATACATAAGAAGGAAATCTGAGTTAGGTGAGTTTAGATGAATGAAAAAGTGGAGGGGTACCGCAATCAATGGAGAGTAACATTTGGACCGGATGCCAAAGGAGAGCGCCCTTCAAAGTTATACTTTTCAAAGTAAAGTAATACCCTTCATAGTTACGGAATATGTTAGAGTTGGAAGAAGGGAGGTGGGAAGACCTCGAAAAAAATGGCAGTAGTAGAGATGTTGTGCGGGCCTACTACATAAATTATTGTGCTACAAATTCAATGGAGCTAAGTTAAAAAAATAAATAAATTTAAGTTATTAAACAAATAAACCTCACAGATGCATTGTTATTTATGTGCCTTCTTATTTCAGCACTATTATTCAGAAAATTGATGGGTAGTAAATTTTATCCAATTCAAGACGGTTTTTTTCTCCTAACATCTGAGTTCATTTACAGTCAGTTTAAAAACAAAAACTGTAAGTACGTTTTCTTTGATATGAAAATATTCACATGACGAAGACAATACTCCATGGTATTTCTTCCAAAAAAAAAAAATTATAATTTTTTAAAATATTAAAATCTAGATAAAAGATTAATAACAGTAATAGGTAACAAAATCAATAGTGATGATAGTAGAATACGTAGAGGAAGAAGATTATGTTGATAGAGATTTATATGAACGTCAATTGTTTACAGTGTAGGTTAGTCGGTAAGTCTAAACGGAAGGTCAAGCCATTTTATTCTTTTAAATCGTATTACGTCTTCGCTATTATCAAATAAATTAAGCGCCAAAGAATTTGGATGATCTGCTAATTTTCTTGATATTTAGAACTGAGCTACGTAATTTCTTCTTTCATGGTGTTGATACGTAAGTACTTATGCAACGCATCATTTGTCACATACCATGGAGCACATTTTACATTCCGTAAAACTTTTACTGGAATCGTGGGATGATAGCAATGTTCGATTTCGCGGTTGATCCCTAAACCGGTAACCCATAAGTCCACAGCGGTTTCAGTATGGCTTTGTACAGTAGGAGCTTGCTTTCTGATGACAGCTGTGAACGTGTGTTCATCATCCAATACAAATCTCTCAGCTTTAATCCTAGTCTTTTGCGAGTGTTCCAAATATTTTTGGACCAAGTCGATGTAATGAATTCCCAAATATTTCCCATCATTTGACTGAGGAAATAGTCTGTCATTTATTCGTATAGGTGGACCTGTGTCTTTTCTCAAAGTAAATGTAATATGTCTAGATTTGTTGTCATTTATCTTTTTAATTTTTTTTCTTTGAGACCGCAGTGGATCACTTGAGTCACTTTTTGGGCACACTCTTCTGCTTCTTTTCTTTCATTTTCCTCCAGAATTCTTTTATTCTGGCAGAACTTCTTTGCATTTCTGCTTCTGAATAGATCACTTCCTCCTACTTCCTCCTTTATCTACTTTTCCTTAGAAATTAATATTACTGCTTCCTCTTTTATCTACTTTTCTTTAGAACTTAATATTTTTATATTTTAATAGTTTTAGCTGTTCGGTTTTATTTTCTAGATCGTTGAAGGTGATACCTAATTTTTCCACATCATTCTTGATTACTTTTAACCATATTACTTCTGGCTTTTTCTGGTAGAGTTTTCTGACTATTTGGTTTGTGATTCTATCTTTAAGTGTTCTGATTATATGTCCAAGAAAGGATATTCTCTTTTTCCTAATCGTTTCTATTACCGATTCTGTCTCCTGATAGACTTGTTCATTTGGTAGTAATCTCCCATTCTTCATCTACTTGTCTCTTTCCAATGCAGGTTCTAAGGATCCTCCTTTCAAGTTTTTGGATTTTATCTATTCTGTTTTCTTGGTTTATTTTGAATTAAGTTTCGCACCCATATGTTATCTTTGGTTGTACGGCCATTTTGTAGTGTTTTATTTTGGTTTTGATTGATAGGCAATTGAATTGTAGGTGTTTTTGGTGATTAGTTTTGATGTTGTGAGTTTCTTGGTTCGTTTCTCCCATTTTCCTTTTCGTTGTTGTTGTAAGTTATTTCTCCCAAGTACGTAAAGGATCCTACGAGTTTTATATATTGGTCGTTAATTTGGACCTTGTTTACACATAGTGGGTCTGTTTCCATTATTTTAGTTTTTCAAATGAAATTTTGAGGCCGATTTTTCCTGTTATCTGTCCTAGCGTTGTAAGTTGGTTCCTAGCCTCTGCGATGTTGTTTGCTAATAATGCTAGATCGGCGGCGAACCCCCGGCAGTTGAGTTTGATGTTATCTTTCTTGGTGCCTATTTTGATGTTTTTTTGGATTTAGTTTGTACCATTCTCTCGTGATGTGTTCGAGAGCGCAGTTAAAAAGTAGGGGGGGAGCCCGTCACCTTGTCGTAGTCTAGTTTTTATATCGAAGTTTTTTAAATTACAACAGTTCGTATTAAATGTTTATATAAATATTTGAAAATATAAAATGTCATAAGATGTTTATGATACTATCAAAAAAATGAAGCAATAGTTTCTATTTTCCATTTTTCTAGAACTGTAGCATATAAGTGAAGTTTAGAAACTATGAATTTACGAGCTGATTTATAATAAATCAAATTGACTTTTTTTGTAACCTTGAAGCAAATAATAAAAAAATTTAAAAATTTCACAATAAATATTACGTTTCTTTTTAATTAATGTAACGGATTTTATTTTATGGATTTGTTGTAATATTCGCATAGTTATCGTTTGTATAAACGTATGGTATGAAATGCGAAAGTTTTTAGTAAAGGAGGGTAAATAATAAGAGAAAGGGATGAAGTGAACTAAAGGGAGAATAGTGGATAAAGTTAGGGTGTTGAGCTTAACAATGAATGCCTCTTGTGAATAATTGCTGAACAGTTTTGGGTTTAGGTTCACTGTTGCAATGATCAGCAACCGTTATCAGCAACGTGTGTCCTGCCGCTGCTGCTGCTACAGTTGACCGGAAGCTGTGCGGCCGGATCTACGCACACTGCATCATCATCATCAGCGACCCTGATACGATAACTCTCAACTCATTAAGGAAATGAACAATACCAATACCTCTACCTATAATCTCTAATCTCACCATTGCCTCCCCTCACTTTAAATCGTTTATGCCCATTACCCATTAGCCATACGTTATGTCTATATGTGCCCTGTTATATGTATGCACTGTTGAAAACTTAATCATTTATTCCAATTTATGTTTCTAATATTCATTTAGAATAAATGATTCAATACGGTATTTATATTTCCTTACTAGTTTTTGAGATGTTTATCACGAGAATTTATTACAATTTTCGTAATCCTTTTTATATATCGTTTTATTTTTCAATTAATATACTTTCATCTATGCCAAACTTTAATTCAATATTGGATATTAGTTTTACATTTTCTTCACTCTACTGTCTTGCTATTAACTCAATTTATTTTTATAAATTATTTATTATAAAGATTGTTGGCAAAAAACACTAAGAAGATGGGGAATGGAACTCTTGCCCAATAAAATTATGTACCAAGATAATGAGCCAATAATAGACTCCATGAAAAAGAAAAAGAAATCTTTCTTTGGCCATTTAATTAGAACACCAGAAGACAAAATTATCAATAGAATTGTATGGAACTTGTTTCCCAAAAAAAACCGCACCAATCTGGATCAAGGAAATCAAAGAGGATATAAAAGAACTAGGTTAAACTTTTAGGGATCTGGAGCTAAAGAGAGCTGCTTAAAGACAAAAACCTTAGATTTAAAACCAAAACCAAAAACAGAGGTACTAAACGGTTGTTCAGATGCAAAAAGACAGGCCAGATCGGTTAGAATGACCGAATATTGGCGAAAAATCAGAGAAAAGAATGCAGAGAGAGAGACAGAGCTTTAAATAGCTGACTAAAGTGTTCCTTTGCGGTCTCAAAAGTAAAAAAAAGGTTGATACAACCTACTGCATGATTATGGGACTTCTTTTTCATTAATATAGGGTTTTCTGTGATTGGTCTGTGCGTGTCAGTGTGTCTGTGTGTTTGAGAGTGAACAAATATCTCCTGAATGGAATATTTTATTAATTTGATTAATCAGATGAAAGAGTTTTTTTTCAAAATACCAAAAAGTAATGTTTACAGAAAATTAGTTATTCAATTATTACTAATCTTTTACTTTTGAATTTCACAATTAATTTTTCAAAGTTTAGCGATGTTAAATTTTTTATTATATTACGACTATTTCCTTCCAATTATTTGAATTAACTACATTTGAAGATGATACTACAGCTCTATCTTAACACGAAGTTCGATTAATTTTCAACGAATATTTGGAGGAATTTGTTTTGACAGATTGCAGACGTCAGTCAGTAAAATTAATCATGTAACCTCCACGTTGAGACAACAAAACCGCCCGGTGATGTACCAAAGCAGGAAATTGATTCTTATGTTGTTAGATTTCCTGGTAATCATCTGGATCGAAAGAAACCGTGGAAGAGGCAAATTTAAGCTGAGAACCATCAAGTAAACCTCAAAGTAAAGAATATGTACTGGTTGTTAGACAGAAAATCAAGTTTGTCTTCTTATAAATTGACACTATCTGATCCGTATTGAAACCAGTGTGTACTTAAGGGATTTAACTCCGGGAAACTGCTATGAAATTTAATATGGAAAGGCTTAACTTACATTTCTTTCTTATTTTACGTAATAATTATTATCTAAAACAGATCAGTTGGATGAAGTCGTCGTAACCGTTGGATGTTGTCGCTTTTGTTTAATTAGTTGATGGCTAATAATTTTGGATGATGTTCAAATCTTGATTTGTATTTTGAGGCGTAATTAATTGAAGGAAATTTGACTGAACTTTCAAGTTATTATGTTTGTCAATAATTACTTTGTTCTATCTATATGAATATATATACATATATGGGAATGAAATTATTCATTTTTTTTCAATTTTTTTGAAATCGAGCTTTCACTGGAAAAGCATGTTTTCAGGCTTTCAGGTCTCTGAATCCGAAATAACGTTTTTGCGTTTAGTCTGTGTGTGAACAAATATCTCAAAAACGGAATATAGTATGAAGTTGAAACTTGAAACGTAAGTTAATTACCGTAAGAGAACCAGAAGTAAACATTTTCAGTTTCTCTTTAAAAGGTCTCATTTAATACATTTTTGTTCTTATGAGAAAAAGGAAGCGGCATGTCTGCTGAAATTCTTGAGACTCTCGAGGTAACGAATTTTTTTAAGTTGCAGCCTTAAATGTATTATATCTAGTAAAAGCGTATTATAACAAACGTAGGAAATTAAAAACCTACGACAGTTATTTAGAATATGTTTTCCTACAACGATTAGTTTAGCAACAATTAGTGATTTTCTATATATTGCTCATTATTAATCGATAAAAAATGTGATTTTTTTTTAGATTGCACCCTAATATACATTTTACGACTAAAGTGAATGTAATCAAAGTTATAGAAAACAGAAAAACAAGCATTTTTTCTATAGAGCCTAGTTTAACGTCAAGTGATTTAAGTCTTACAGAAGTTGATCTTCATTTTCCGTCAATTACTCATGATTGAAATTAGGTTATGTTTTTCATTTTACACTATTTACTCGAGATTAAACATAGATTATGTTTGTTTTTATTTACATTGGCGAGAAAAAGTCGTATGAGTTTTCATACGAGATTTTTTTATATCATATTATCTATTCATTATTCCATGTGAATAAATTGTAAATTTTTTCTGTATAAAAGAACTTTATATATTTTATATCTACAAGTATAAACTGATAATAGAGAATATAGGCCTACAATAAAATCAACTAAAACACGTTTTAAATAGAAATCTTCCAAGACAGTGTCTTAAAAATGAAGATAAGAATAATGATTTCTTTTGTCTACGATGTTCTCTTTAGATTTATTTTACATCATGTAATTTTCTTTCCTGTAAAAGAAAACATAAATTAATTTTTCACCCTTTTAATTAAAAATGAATATTTTTGTCTACATTATACAACACTTCAAAATTTCCGGAATGCTTAATGGATTACTACTCTTTGTGATCCTAATGCAAATCGTGTTGGGGTGAATAAAAATGAAGTATTTATATTATTACCGAGAAACAAGATTAATTTAATCCTCTCGGTTACATTATAAACATCCATCCTAGAATCTTTGTGCATATTTTAAATAAACAAAATAAAATGTAAGAAAATTTGTTTTTATGTATCGTGTTAAAATAATTTTCACCTATATTCATTTCCTTTTAAAATTATTTAATATATTTTTCTAATATGAACCTAGTTCACAATATCAATGAATAAGATAAATAAGATAAAAGATCTAATGACAAAACAGGTTTACGTCAACGAATGATAATACTCTGTACTTATTATTAATTTATCGAATACATATGATATTACTTTTTTATAAATGTTCCGAAAGTAATTTCAAAAGTTCCGGAAACAGAACAAAATTAAAGGATAATGTGTAGCAGAGCGGCTCTGTTTCGTACCTAATAACTGACTGTACTAAAATAAAAAATACAACAATGGTATAATATCGATAAATGAAAGAATTAACAATCCCAAATAATCTTGCACCGAACAACTAAATAAAAGTTAATTTATTTTTAAGTACCACAAAGATTTTCAAAATTAAAAATGACGTAATGTCATTTTATAACCTATGTTACTTAAGAAGTTCGGAGCTATCCAACAGTGAAAGTTTTTTTTGAACGGTAAGTTAGTTTCTGAGATTATCTCTTGCTATCAAAAAAATGTTACTGGTGTACGATATTATTAAAAAATAACTTTTTTTACTAGTTAATCTTAGAAACTGACGACCAATTTCAAAATAATTTGACTGTTGGAAAGCTTAGAGTTCTCTACTGTAAGTAACGTAGGCTATATCTTCTTCTTATTGTGCCGTCTTTGACTAGAGGATGGCAATAATATCGGCTATTCGAACCTTGGACACCGCAGCTCTTAACAGCTCCACTGAGGTAAAAAACCCGTAGCGAATATTCTTCAACCACGAAATTGTTCTCCTTCCCACATCTCTTTTCCCCTGAATCTTGCCTTTTATTATATGCTATAATACTATTACGTAATATTCATTTTTGAAAAACATATACTGTTGAAGTAAAATGAAGCCATCGTTTAAATTACGTTATTTGTTGGATGTGTCACCTGACGGTGAGTATGAATGGCGTGGGAAAACCTTCAATATTTGGGGGCCCTAAAAAGAGCCATATATATGTGTGCGTCTAGGTGGAAATTTGTTTTTCACAAGCTTTCATTCATTAGCAGAGAGTTAAAGTTACACAAAAAATCTCTTAGTAGCATTGAAGCATGAGCACATTACAAAATTCCTTCTGTTCTTTATTCCATTCAAGTAATACTATCATGTTATTTTGAATGAACTGTACGTTAAGTGTTCGAATCGTTTCCATAAACCGTTTTCCAGTACAATTATTGTAAAAGAATTATACTTATAAAAAATTCAGATTTTTTGTGTAGACACATAAAATATTTTTGTTCTTTCAATGATTTTTTTTAAGACTTTCATTTATCTAATAAATTAGATAGTAAGCTGACTGGTTTTGTGTAGTGAATGGGTGGGTCTGTTTAATAGTACTTGAGTACATCTGGTACAGATAAAGGGACGGTACGATATGAGAATATGATTCCATTTTAACGCCCAGTTACAAAACATGACTCCATCAGTTCTCCCAATATGTTGTACATAGATTTTTACATATTTTATTTTTTATGGTTAAAATTACATTAAAAACAAAAACTATTAATGTTCTATTATATTAAATAATTGTTTTCAACAGAAATTTTCATTGTAGTGTTGAATTCAAAAATACATTTGAATTTTTATATAAATTAAAATGGCCGAAGAGAAAATAAGAAAGAGGTTGACTTAAAATACATTTATTTCTCAGTGACTGGGGTACAGATTCTTTTTCTTTTCTTTTACACAGTCAGTCAATTCTGGCTAGCAAACAAACCAACAAACCACAAGTGAAATAAAAACTTCTCCAGGTGAAGTTCTCTAGACAAAGAAGGAGAATTTGAGGGGCAGAATGAACAACGTCAAGAGACTTCCTAAGTTGTCTCAAACAACGTGACGAGACGTCTTGAGATCTAAGAAGCGTGTACCTCGTGTATATACTACACAGTATAGCTACACAAGCTAAGCAGACTCGTTAAAATTTCAAAATGACAGAAAAAAGAACGTCAACAGTAACAGAACAGTAAAAACTTAACAAAAGTAACTAAAAACAACATTAGCCTTATCAAAAAGAAAACTTTATATTATAAAAAGATGTGCCTTACTTTGGTCTAATAGAAGAGAAGCTGTGTACTATATGCTTTGTTGTTATAATGTTGCCATAAATTGGTTCGATTTTTACTTTCTCTTGCCTATATGAATATATAGGAAGGGAAGTATTGTTTTCATGTCGATTTTTCGAAATCGAGTTTTCACCGGATCTATACGTTTTTAGACCCCCTGAACCCAAAAAACATGTTTTTAGCGATTGGTCTCTGTGTTTGTCTGTGTGTGTGTGTGTGTGTGTGTGTGTGTGTGAACAGAATATCTCAAGAACGGAACATCGTACGAACTTCAAACTTGAAACATAAGTTACATACCACTACCGGACCCGACACGAACATTTCCATCAAAATCGGTCAACCGGAAGTAGTAGTTTATTCGTGTAATTTTTCACTTTTTTGCGATTTTCTCAAAAACTGGTCCCACGATTTTTTTAAAAATCGCCTGGTTTGTTCAATTTTTTATTTTCTACAAGATAGGGTAGGCGTCATGTTTGCTGAAATTCTGGGTGAGGCTGTTTTCACGTAAAAACATAGCTTTTTTTAAGATTACGGCTTTAATATGCAATTTACCGCAAAAATTTATATAATAAAAGTAGTAGATAATTTAAAAACCTACAACTTTTATTTCAAATATTTTTTTGTATAACGCTTAGTTAAGCGGTAATTTGCGATTTTCTGTTTTTTCTCACGAAAACGTGAGAAAAATCGATTTTTTTAACATTTCGGCCTTAGTATACATTTTACGACAAAAGTGTATATAATTAAATTTATAGAAAATTAAAAGATCTACAACTCTTATTTAGAGTATTTTTCTCTACAGAGCCGAGTTTAGAGAGAAAAAGTGATTTTCCGTATTTCTAAGCCAAACTGAGTACAATTTTCATTTTGCGTCTTTCACTCATGATTAAAATTAGGTTATGTTTATTGAGGTTAGTTTTTTGTTTATTTCTTATGTTTTATTACTAATGTTAGGTTTATTGTTAATTATTTGCACTGGCAAGAGAAAGTTGTGTGAGTGTTTCACACCAGATTTTTTTTTATCAAATATACCCGTGTGAAGTGGATCTTTAAATGAACCTTTTGGGAAATTTTTTTAGAAATTATTTTGTATTTTATTTTTTGTAGTTTTTATTTTATAAATTTTAACCGACTTTAAAGAGATAGAAAATAATAAATCAGGTAAAACTAATAGCAATTTAGTAAGCTATGTATTAGCATGACCTTCCTAATTCATAAATAATTTCAAAATTTACATGGCATAATGTCATTATAATGTATGTTTTTACGTGATAATAAAATGTATTTAATATTTTATTCATACTAAAAGTATTTTATGATAGAGGTTGTAGTAACTGCGATAATTATTTGAGAAAAATAATTTTTAGTTGGCCGGTCATAGAGAACGACTGCACATTGTTTACACTCTTTCTACATCCAGGAATCGAACCCGGGTTTTGCCACTTTGCTACCTAAATTGCTAACCACGTGCTGATCAGTTGGTCTTTTACGATTATTAATTGTTATTAGAAAATAAGAATAGCAAATCTTCACACAACATATTATTATAATTTAATTTTATCAAACTCCTCAATATTTAGCTATTTACGAGTTGGCATCAAAAAATTCGGTGAATAATTTTATTACGAATAAATTAATAAGCTTACATCAAATTTGAATTAATCTCCTTCAAAGTATTCTCCTTGGCTAGCAATGCACATATCTGAATGTTGATTCCATGATTGGAAGCATTTCTGGTACGCTTATTTTGGAAAAGCCTTTAGCTGCTCTGTGGAAGCCCTCTCAATGTCGGAAAAGGTGTCAAAATGTTTTCCTTTCAGCACAGTTTTTATTTTTGGGAAGAGCCAGAAGTCGCATGGTGCTAAATCTGGAGAGTAAGGCGGACGAGGTCAGACAAGAATATTTTTTAAACGAAAACTCTGGATCAAAAAGTGAGGTGTGGCAAAGACGTCAAAAGTCGGGGAATGAATTTTGCACTCGCATGTATCATTTGAAAATTATCGATTAAAATGCTTTGTTTGGATTCGTACGAGATTTTTAGTTCTCCAGTAAGCTCTTGCACAGTCAATCAGATGTTTGAACGAACCAATTTCACATCTTTTTGCATGTTTTCGTCTGTTTTTGAGGTCGAAGGACAACCCAACCATTCTTTGTCTTCAATAGGCTCATTTCTGCTGTTAAATCGCTTGTAACACTTGCTAACAGTCTTCAGAGTTATCGTATAATCACCATACGCTAATTTTAACATTTCATGAGCTTCTATGGCACTTTTTTGGAACTTAAAGCAAAATTAATGTTAACGCGATGTTTGAAATCCATGATGCATGACAGATACGGTAAACACGATCTCACTATTCCAGCTCTGGAAGCCGACTGACAAGTCGCAACTTGTACAACCTTGATATAGTTATCTCGAAGAACAAGGCTATTGAACTTTTTACTTCAAATGGACGTAGTGTCTGCAGTTTATTCGTAGTAAAATCATTCACCGTAATTTTTGATCACACCTCGTAAGTAAGTAAAGTACTTTATGATCTTTGCTTAAAGTTTATAATTATATAAAAATATTGGTGTGAAACACTCACACAACTTTCTCTTGCCAATACAAATAATGAACAATATAACCTAATATTAGTAATAAAACATTACAAATAAACAAAAATATAACCTTAAAAACATAACTTTATTTTAATGAGTGAATGATGCAAAATGAAATCAACCTCAGTTTGGCTTAAAAATACGGAATATCACTCTTTCAAACTAGGCTCTGTAGGGAAAAATTCTCTAAATAAAAATTCCTATAAATTTAATTATAATACACTTTTAACGTAAAATGCATACTAAGGCTGAAATGTTAAAATCGATTTGTTTTAAACATTTTCGTGAAAATGTAAGAAAATTGGTAATTACCGCTAAACTAAGCGTTATACAAAAATTTTTTTTCAAATTCTCTACAATTTTTATTATATACCATTTTGTGGTAAAATGCATAATACAGCCACAATCATAAAAATCCTTTTTTTTCTACGAGAGCTCAGCGTCCGAGGAATTTCAGCAGACATCGCACCTACCCTATCCTATAAAGCATAAAAAATGTAGTAAATGAGGTGATATTCAAAACAAGCGTATGAGCCGTTTTTTGACAAAACTGCAAAAAAGTTCAAAATGACACGAATAAGCTACTACTTCCGTTTTACCGATTTTGATGAAAATGTTCGTATCGGGTTTGGTAGTAGTACCTAACTTAAGTAAGTTTCAAGTTTCAAGTTCATACGATGTTCCGTTCTTGAGATATTTGGTTAACACACATACACACACAAACAGATTAATCGCTAAAAGCATGTTTTTGGGTTCAGGGGGTCTGAAAACGTTGTAGCAGCCAGTTTTGAGGTTTCATTATTGTAAAACATAACATTTATTCTAGTATAAAAATAATTAAAAAATTTTAAAATTATATGTTATTGAAATTACTAAAATATTATTAAATTATTAAAAAAAAAATGTTATTTAAAATTATAATATTATTCTAAATTATAATATTAAATTATAAATTATTTTAATTTATAATTATTTTAAATTATAATATCATTATAATTATAATATTATTCTAAATTTAAATCTAATATTTATGTCAAATAAATTAAATAAATTAAAAAAAATTTTACAACAATTGAAAGTTTAAAAAAAGAAAACAATAAAAAAATTGTTTGATCGGTAGCTGGTTACCAGTAAGTGCAGTTGAGTTTTTATTTGTTCTTAATAAATAATAAGTTTAAAATATCACGCTACAACATGTAGATCCGGTGAAAACTCGATTTTGAAAAAATCAACATGAAAACAACATTTTTCTTTCTGTATATTCATATAGGCAAGAGAAAGTAAAAAAGTAACTGATTGCTAAAGGATTACACTTAGTTAAAAAAATGTTTTTAAAATTAACTAAAAATACTGTTACATACACACAATAGACTCTACAAAGATCAGCCATTTTCACTGAAATAATGATAGAACTTTGTCAAAGATACAAAAACACAGATAAAAAAATAAAAAAGCAATTAAACATTCCACTCTATAATAGAAAAACAAGAAGTGACGGGGTAGACTACCGGCACCAGAAAAATAATTAATTACAGTGTCAAAACACGTTACCTTTACCTTGAGACGGCAGACTTGTCCAAAGTTGTCTTGTATAATTCTCCTCTACCTCAAGTTCACAAAATTCGGTACCTCGGTCTACATAAATAGACAGACGGCTTATATGGAATGAACATGTAATTATTAAACGTAAACCATTAGATGGTAGGCGTAAACAGCTATACAGCTTTCTATCTCGTCGATCAAAATTGCGTATTCCTCTAAAATTACAGTTCTGTAAGACTTTACTGTAGCCAATGTGGATGTACGGTTGTCAGACCTATGGTTTATCAAAACCATCAGCCATAGCTCTAATCTTCAGCGGTTTAATCAAATTTGCTTCGTTTGTTAGTTAACGCTCCATTTTTTGTGTCGAATCACACACTTCACTTGGACCTAAAAATCTCATTTATTAATGACACTATACACGAAATGTATCAACGCTTTATATTAAAATTAAATAACAACTCCAACCCATTGATTCGTGTACTAAGTTCTCCACATTTACAAGGTAATCCATATGGTTGGCTCAGCAGGAGGTAGAGCAGAGACTTGGGTTAACCTTAATCAATACAGTTTAAATTTAACTACGTTGAATAGAAAATATAACCATCTAACTTACTATTAATTATACAATCTTATTAATTTGCCTGTGAAAAGGCTAAATGTAATACTTAATTGCGGGTGTCCTACTGAGTGGTGTCCTCCTTTCACGTGAAACGTCATTTTTTTAAATATATACAGGGTGGACCAGGAGGAAAGAAAACATTTTAACAGGTTATTAGAGACCTAAAAACAAGACAAAAAGTTCATATAAACATATGTCTGGAAATGCTTCGTTAGCGAGATAAGTCTAGCAAAAGATTTCGCCCAGATTTCCACTCCGAGGATTAAATGAAACCGGATTGAACCAATTAGAACGGTAATTGAGACAAAAATTTTATCGTTTCATATGAGTTTTGACTTTAAAAATTGATTAAACGAGGTCCCAGAACTGTAAGTCCCTTAGTTTGTAAAATAACTTGCTTAAAACACAAAAATTTACTGTCAAAAAACACGTATTTTACGTTTGAGGCGCTATAATTCCATTAAATGGATAACAAATGTATAAAATCCATGAACAACAATTGTAGAGAATTTAATTCTTTAGTTTAGTTTAATCAATTTTTCAAGTCAAAATTCACATGAAACGATCAAATGTTTGTCTTAATTACCGTTCTAATTGGTTCAATCCGGTTTCATTTAATCCTCGGAGTGGAAATCTGGGCGAAATCTTTCGCTAGACTTATCTCACTAACGAAGCATTTCCAGACATTTATGTTTATATGAACTTTTTGTCTTCTTTTTAGGTCTTAAATCACCAGTTAAAAGGTTTCTTTCCTCCCGGTCCACCCTGTATGTATTATACGCGTATTTTCTGGTTGTGCAAAACTGCACAGTTGCAGATAAAAATAAATAAAGTGAAAAAAATTACAGTGTCAAAACGTGAAAATCGTTTACACTCAGCTTTCGTATTTAAAACATTGGGATAATGCCTTTCTTAAATTTCTAGAGTTTACTGTTTTCCATAATTCCAAAGAAGCAGAACATTTTTGTGAATAAGACTTCTACAGAATGCCATCAACGTTTATGACTGTTAACGTGTGGACTTCAGTTATGGCAATAAATTTTAATTACTATTTTCCCATTTTTATTTTACAAGACGTATATGTATTTGACAGTATTTATTTCCCCCCGTAAATTTATGTATATACGTATAAGTCAAATTTTGTGTTTAAATCCATATAAGTTATCCTGGTAACAGGTTAACTCTTTCAGATACGAGATAAAAATTTTGGTTTTTGTATATTGTACACATATCTATTGTGGTTATTAATTATTCAAAAACATGGGAAAAATCTCATTTTAGGTTATACGTGATGTGAATAACAATAAATTGTAATTATACAGTGAAAACATTTAATTTAAAATACACAAAATATTACCTAGTTGTTGAGAATGTAAAAAATGCAAAGTAATCGTCTAATATGATGAAACCATTTACATAACCCCTTTTTAATACAAGAGTATAAACCAACCAACTGGCTAAAACCAAAATTGTTGATGAAAATGGATGTACCGAACATCGTGTTGTATATGTAATGGTTGGATGACCATTGTGTCAATACAGACTGAACATAAATATTAATATGACCACTCATGTGACTCTAGTAATACTACATCTGTCTTTCTCTTTCACGTAATAGTACTATCATATATCTTACTCTCTTACCATAAATGTAAATAGACGTATCCACGCTAACACCACATACTACCGTTGTGATACAGTCCTTGATTCTAGTTTCACGTGGAACCCTTCTTCCGTGTCACTGTTTTCCAACAAGTTCAATAAAAATGAAAACAAAGGGTATTGAATATTCATTCAGATTATTAAATAAATAACAATGAATTTGTTTTCTTACTCGTTATTGAAACGGAAAGTACATCAATAATATTTTTTATTCCTGACATTTATTATTTATTTATTTGTTTCCTGTTTATTTTTTAACAAAAATTACAAAATTTCTATAATTCGAATAGCAATGTGTGCATTTGAAATTAAAACTTTTACGAAAGAATTTATGGTTTCTAATACGTTTATTATTGTAGGCCTCGAGTTTATATACTGAGCCCACTTTTATTTTGATAAGTATATATACTTAGATCGATTTAAAAAAAACAATTCTACATTATAATAAATCTACTATATTCAATAAACTCACAAAATCCACAAAACAACCAGAAAATGTTTACAACAAAAATGCCTTTCAATAAAATCAAAACTCCAACATTACAAAACCGTAATTCTTCAGGAAAATTACGTATGATCTTCAGCCTCAGGAGAATTAACACGGAATACAGAATCTCAAAATTAGAACGTCGGATGGTCAAAAAATTCCTGAACAAAAGATGTTTCTCTAAAGGGATCTGAAAACCCGTCCCAAACAAAGAAGTCTACAAAAATTCAGAACCTCTAGCAGACCAGATTTGACCATAACGGGCAGGTGCAATGTTAAATTAATTGCACTCGATCTGTTGGTTCCAGGGCTACAAAAAATATTTCTGTTTCTTATCACATAGTCAGCCAATTATATAACTGAATTTTTTAAGAACAAAAGAAGTAGAGGTGTAAAAGACACTAGTCAGAGTTATCTCCTCTGAGAGAAATAAATTTCACTATATAGTCAGACCCTGCGGTGAATGAAGTGAAGGTGTCATTTTCAGGGTGGAAATTGGGTGCTTTCGGTGGGCCCAGCATGCTATTAAGCATACTATTTCAACTCAGTGAAGAAGGCCTTCTCATTTTTACTTATTAAAACCTCTAGAGGTTCAAAACAGCCATTAGACTGTTAACCTAAGCAACAACAGCAGACCAGATGAGAAAAAGAGAATTTATTTCTTTGGACGTCTCTTAAGAATTAACTCCACCAAATCTCCACACAAATCAATTTTTTCTTAAACAGAACATCTTAGCTCCACTGGATCAAAGAAATTGAACAGGAAATAAACAAAATCCAAATCTCACTTGAAAACCTGAAAAAAAATTCGGAAATTACCACAAACTGAACAACACAAGACTAAAGCAGAAAAGACCAACAAAACGACAGAAAATCGTGTATTCCGGCGAAGAATGTTAAAAGATATCAGGAAGATTGAAGGAATATTGGAAAAGAATCAAGGAAAGAAACGTCTGGAAAAGTACTCAAACACCAAAAAATCGTGCTAAGGTTTTTCTTGTTTAACGAAGTTATTTAGCCTTATGTGGCTTAAAACGTTAACAAAAAAACACCCCTCCTATACTATTAGTAAATAAAATACACCTAATAACCTCAACCATTGGTTTAGCGCAAAGCTTTAAGATAGAGAACACAAACAGCATATCAGTTTCCTGTTTCAACTGTCAAAATTACTCCCTCATTGAAAAGTACTTCTTTATAAATCCTTACTTAAAACAAGGTGGAATAATTTTATGAGATAAACACTCGGCAATAGCCACACAAGAACGTTTTCAATCAAAAATACTGCGAAAATTTTTTATCATTTATTCAACTTTCCAGTCACACAATCAACACAGACGTTAATATACCTTACATAAATAAAGAAATCTACCAGACAAAACAGCAATTTAAGCCACTACCGTGATTTGAAGTGTCCGCACTTCCAGGCTACCCTAATCATTGGCTTTGTGGTGGAGCAGATAATATTTAGGCTCAATTTAGTTGTAGCTGATTTATTTTTGATCAAATAGAATGAGGTCTCTAGAATCAAAACCCGCCATATATAAATATTTAAAAAAAAGTTATGAATGTAATTACTACGTGATTTGTGCCGCTGAATTCGACGGATAATTTGTTTCCGTTCAATCACCACTATTTCTCCTCCAAAAAGCTGTTTAACGATTGTATTTATTTTCAAAACACACCGAATAAAAAAAATGCACTTCCTCCATTTTATAAGTTCAAAACCCTCCAACTCCATTTCAACCAATGATACATGACATTGTAGTCACATGACATTTTTACTGTATTGTTTTGTAAAATTTATTTAGTCGGCTAGTTATGCCTCATTGTAAAATAATGTTTTGGTAAATAAATTGTAATGTAATATTAAGTTGTGTAATAATGCGTTGAGAAAAAACAAGAAAAATGCGTTGTTGTAATAATGCATGTAATATTACGTTGTGTTTTAATAATGATTTCTCTAACTTTGTTAAGTTTTTACACCCTTTACCGCATTATAAAACTATATCCCAACGAACTTAAGACTGCAGATAAGATTTAGCCAAAAACAGCCAAGATCGGTTGTGAGGTTGCCCCTTCACTAAGTCACACTCTATTCCACCGCACTCCAGCTGACATTTTGTTAGCTGGCAGCACAGCGGGACAACGCAGAATCCGATTAACGAAATTCAATTGGCTCTGGCTGTGATCTAGGTCACTATGCTCCGCCTTCATCCGCAGTCTCTAGTTCGGTAAGCTATAGAATGCATTGTACTATGTTTGTGTTTCAATTAATAAAACATTACAGGTAAGTATCTTAATAAATCTTGAAGTCTAGTTACCAGCTACAAGATCGATTAATACTTTTTATGTCAATTTAGACCTATTTATTACTAATATTATTAATTTAATTCAATTTTTTAACATTTAAACAGTGCCATTACATTCATATTCATTTGATATTCTATTTGTAACATTTTAACACTTCATCATAACATTCATATAACATTAAACGTGATGCCTTGCTAATGATTGGTGTTTTCCTAAAAAGCTTTAAATAATACAAAATAATCTATAAACTGTAGAAGTATTTACTGGTCGTTCAAAACTGTACAGTTATAAATTTAAATAAAGTGAATAACACAAAAAAATTCAATAAATTTATTGACATTTCTGAAAAACATAACGGTGGGTATTATTGCTTTCCGTTTCGTAATCAATACTGTAAGTTAAATAATCCACATGAGCTGGTATTAATCGATTATACTCTTATCTCTCTAGAGATACGCCGACAATATCATGTATTACATAATCAGATATTGTATTAATAAATCAAACTGCGGATTATTGACATGTATGCATATCCTGTTGGAATGTACTTGTGTATGTATTCCCGCAAATTGAGCTAAGTAGGATTATTCTCTTGTTCATATTATAGTAATTATCATAGTTAGAATACGTTTACCATAATCCGTATACGATAGACCTACTGCACATAACAATCTCGCAACCAAAATTGTGCCAATGCTTTTTTAACTTCGCATAGTTCCTGTTCCTAAATATAATATAAATTATATTATACTGGGTGTTTCAAAACCCTTAGCGCTTGCTTCGATTTCGTATTCTATATACCATAATAAAACAAACTTTTTCGAATAAATCTTCGTTCTTATTCTTTCCACCATTTTTTCAGGAATATTATTATATCACGGGAAATAATTAAAAGCGTTTATTGAAATTTGGTACAAATATTTGTACCCTATGTACTCCAAAACATTAAACAAATAGGATACATGCATTTCTATATTTTTAAAAATTGTGGCCAAATAACATTTTAGAAACGGATTTTCTCGAAAATTATTTTTTTTTTATCCGAAGCGGCGAGAAATACTCATATTTACTCCCTCACGATAGGGAAAGTAGTGTTAGACTCAATTGAGGCGTCCTCGACCAGCCCCAAAGAGGCCGCCACCGCCTACCGACCAAAAACCCGCCGCCTGGCCACTTCATCCGACATCCGACACCATCAAAGAACCCTCCAGCTCCCTCGGAACTGTTTATATAATACTACAAGGGAAATATTCTGAGATCAGGACAGAATTGATTTACTATGAGAGAGGGTGATCCCGCTGATCTCCAGATGACTCGTCCGCAGTCTGCTGATCACCCAGTCCGCCAACTGAGCGACTAACTTCCAGGTCTCCTCATCGCGCAGCATCGCTGCCTCTACTCTCTCTGAGATACACTCTGCAACGCCTATATTCTCAGATGTCTCCATTCTGTTAAGGCCAAAATAGGGACATCTTTCAAAAATATGCGCAATGGACTCCTCCTCTTCATTATTGCACAGTCGATAATTCGCTACTTCATTAAGTTTGAACCTCGTCAAATATGTATAATCGAAAACCATTAATTTTGCCTAAAGAATACTTTATAATCTAAAATGTTAGGCTTATTGTTATGAACAAAACGATATTTAATTTTTGAAAATCGGGCGGTAAACAACCGCGATATAGCGGAAATTTGGTGTCTTAATTTACTGGCCGGTGTCATCCTCTCCAGTTAAAAAAGCTTAAAATAAAATGAAGCTAGACATTTTGAAAATGACAGATTTGAAAACACCACTTGTACAAAATTCCATTGAATACCTATACAAACGCTTTCACGACAAGTCACACGAACACGAGAACCTCCTGGTGCGTTCACTCTCCTCCGTCCATTTACCTGATAATCCCCCTAGACGCCTTAAAAGACGCTGGAGGAGTAGAGACCTGCTAATTTGATATACAAATTTCATTCTTGGGGAGGAACCAATGGGGGCCCTACCTCTCTCATACCTATCATGTCATTTACATTATTATCATAATCATCACATTTGCTTGTTGTAACATTTTACAGTTGTAAATAAAGAATTAAAGAGAAAAAACAGATGACATTTTATTTATTAACTATTAAAACGATAACTATCATTTATAATACCCAAATCCCCGAGGAACCCATGCTTAGATGTTACAGTACATTATATCTAATCTAAAAATAATCAATATGTGTAATTTACATGGCCAAGCTACAAATTGCTAAATGTCAGTACGTACAGTTAATTAGGTTTTTCCATTATTTCTTTTAACTATGACTCAATTAATACTTTTCAATTGTTTATAAAAAAGTAAATTAATAAAAAACTAATATCCAATAGCAATTATTTTATTTTATTTCATTTGGAAAATTGGTTTTTCATTTCATATTAATAATTTTCCTATATATTATGTGCCACACATTAAACATTGAGATTTAACTAAAACAATGGTGAATCAGTTTTCCCGCAAATATGAACAAAAACAAACCAATTATGCATTCGTCCAATTATAGAATAATTACAGTTAATTTTCAATTGAAATGATTATAATAAATGAAAATAACGTTTTCAGTTCGTATTTCACATCAACCAGAATATCAAAGCAAGGTATCATCAGCTCTTTATATATTAATTTACCGAACGATGTTTGTCAATTTCATTTTATGAATATATTATTAATCATAAATACAAGCTATTGTTATTGTAATTATACGTATAAACTAATTAAATATTTAAAAATAAATTATAAAATTATTTATTGTAATTAAAAAATTCATAATTGTGTTGACGTCAATTTATTTTGTTATTAATATATTAAAGGTAAATTATTTCATAATCGTAAAAGATTAATATGAATATTAACTCCAATACGCTAAATAGAGTTAGTGAATCGTATAGTTTATGTATTAATTAAATTATTTTCCTCGTGTCTACTGCTCTATCTATTGATTTTCTTTTAACAATAAGTATAGGCTTTCTTGAAGCAAAAAACTGTCTCAGAAGGCTGATGATTCAACTCATCAAAAACATAGAATGAGAAAGCAATTGCAAACCATTTTATCAAATTATCCCTAGCGATTCCGGTAGCATATGTGAGGTGTGGCTATTAAATAACGAGACTGACGTTGTAAAAAAATTTATTTAATTTTATACATAATCACTTATTGTCACTTTCAATATACACTCCTTCTCTATCCCTACAACGCTCCATACGAATTTTCCATTGTTGGAAACAGTGCTGGAAGTCATCTTCTGTCGGCTCCTTCAGGACACGTGCCGCTTTCTCTTTCACAGCTTCCACAAACTCAAATCTTGTCCCTTTTTAATTTAGATTTCACCTTAGGGAACAGGTAGAAGTTACATGGTGCAAGATCTGGTGAATAAGGTGGATGTTCTAACACTGAGATGCTGTACTTGACTAGGAACTTCTTGACAGATTACGCGGAATGAGCTGGCGCATTGTCTTGGTGGAGAACCCATGATTTGTCCTTCCACATTTCGGTGCGTTTTTTCTTACTCTTTGACGTAGTTTAGAAAGTAACTCAAGGTAGTAATATTGATGAATTTTTTAACCTTCAGAAACCCAGTGAAGGTACACAATCCCATGGGTATCAAAAAAAACAATCATCATTTCTTTAAATTTGACTTGCTCATTCGAGCTTTTTTGGCTCTCGGTTAAGTTCGGCTCTTCCAGTGCATGGATTGGCGCTTCGTTTCCGGATCATAAGTAAAAAACCACGTTTCATCACATGTTATTATCGTTTCCAAAAAATTTGGGTCATTTTTAATCGCGCACAAAGTGTCAGTACAAACATTTTTGCGAGCTTCATTTCAAACCTTTTTGAGCGGCACGTATCCTGAAGGAGCTGCCAGAAGATGACTTCCAGCACTGTTTCCAACAATGGAAAATTTGCATGGAGCGTTGTAGGGATAGAGAAAGAGTATATATTAAAGGTGACAATAAGTGATTATGTATAAAATAAAAATAAGATTTTTTACAACGTCAGTCTCGTTATTTAATAGCCACACCTCGTATATTTAAATAGATCCACAATTTAATATCCGAGCCGTTTCATCTGAAGAGAAATCTACGTAGAACAATAACCATCTACACAGGAAGAGTTTAGCAAAGAACTGCTTAACGTAGAAATATGGAATACTGAAAGTCATTTTACATGGTATGTTTTATTAGGAACAAAGCCAGTATATCTAGGGTTTCTTACACGTGGTGCGATCTCATGATTGAACATCAAATTATTTAAGGAAAAATCATGGTTGAAGAATATTAGAGATTGTGCAGACATAAGTACACACTCTTATGAGGGTATTTCATGAGAGAGAGCGATTTATTAGGGTTGTAGTCAGTCTTCATTACTCGGCACTCTAAGAATATGAATAAAGGGATTGATATGACAAAGAAAGTAAAAAATTAGAAGAGAGGTCCATATGAAGATGAAAAATATATCTTGCTTTAAAAACCTGCGGTTTTAATTTTGTTTAATACAGGACAGCAGCGTCATAAGAATTTCTGTTATGATTACAAATTTACAATAGGAGAAGCCATCTAAAAACGTGGCAGCGACAGTTAAAAGCTACAACCAAAAAGTTCAGAACTTTATTACTTAAATGTACGTATACAAGTTAAAATCACTATCAAAATTATGCAAGATCGAAAAAAAGTAGTTGCTAAGGATTTTTTAATTGAAATATTATACTTTAAGACCCCCTCTATTTTGGACTTCTGTGTTTCGAAATTTACGATAATTCGGACTGCTTTTAGAATAAAATATGTATACCTAATACGAATGTAATACAAAATGAATATTTGTATTAAAATTTCATTAAATTTAAAAATTGATCGGTTGTTGAATATAGTGTTCTTATACTGTATTCTTTCAAGTTTTCTTTGAAAAAAAAAAATCAAAATTTACTTAGAACAATTACTCCTTTGGCTCAAATTTTACCGAAGTATTATACAATTCAGATTATTTTTTAATTGGGGCTAGGCTCCGCCCCATATCATCCGAATTAGAGGAGTCTTACATTATTTTGCTTTATTAAATTATTTTATTAACAATAAAGTTTTTCTATTACGTATAGGGGAATGCGCGATAGCATAACTGGCAAGTTCAAGGCGTTCTTTCCTCCACAGAGAACATTGTAAGCAGCTCGTATTAAAAAAATTATTGCAATTGGACATTTTAAAATTAAAAAAAAAAGAAACCACTCTTTTAAAGTTAATGACTTTAAATTTGTCTAATAAATATTCTGATTTAATATTGTCTAAATTTTCATTGTTTGTTTTATCTATGTCCGTTTTGTGCATCCGTTTTGTCGTTATGTCCTTTGTACGCATTTGTGTAAAGTGGTCGCTAATGACCTGATATTCGATATTAAAATAAATTAATAAATTAAAAAAAAATTGTGATATATTTTAATTTTTTTTTTAGCTATTGTACTATTAGTTATAAAACGTTGCAAGGTATAAAATATCGTTTAAGAAAATTGTTCGTTATTTATAAATCACTTATATTTTAAATAAAAGAACGTATTTACAAGAAAAGTAGATTTTTCGAAATCGAGTTTTAACCGAAAATACAAGTTTTCAGGCCCTCTGAACCCAACAAACAAGTTTCAGTGATTGGTGGGTGTATGTGTTTGTGTTTGTGTGTGTGTGTGTGTGTGTGTGTGTGTGTGTGTGTGTGCGTGCGTGTATGTAAACAAAATGTATCAAGAACGGAATATCGTATGAAGTTGAAACTTGAAATTTAAATCAGGTACAACAAAGGAACCCTACACAAAAATTTTCATCAATACCGATCTACCATAACAACTAAATTTTTTTTAGCTTTTACGATCTCATAGTAAAAACGACTTCTTTAGATTTCGGCTTTGGTATACACTCTCCGACGAAAGTAGTTATATATAATTAAAGTTATAGAAATCACAGAAACCTCCAGCTTTAATTCAAGCATTTTTTTCTCAAGAACCTAAATTAGCATCAAAAAGTGATTTTCCATATTTTAAAGTCCTACGTACGATGATTTTAATTTTGAGTCATTCACTCTTCATTAAAGTTAGGTTACATTTTTCATTTTACATTGTTTACTAATGATTAAACATAGGTTAATTGGACATTATTTACATTGGTAAGAGAAAGTCGTATGAAAGTTTCATACCAGATTATTAACAAAAAGTAAGGGCGTACATTTTTAATACTATTAGTCATAAAAAATAAATGTCGATGTTTCAACCGCATAAACAAAAATACAAATGTATTATTATTGAATTTATGTTATATACTCCTAGGTGTAATAGATTACTGTTGTTTATTGTCTTTTGTTACAATGAGTCCCTTATCAAACGCTATTAGTTTATCCTCCGTTAGTTACACTAATTGAAATAACACTCTCCTTACAGCTTTCGTAGCCCTTGGAGTAATAATTGGGTCATATTATTGTACACACAAGTACTATTTACAATAATTGATTGAAATGCGTTCTGAGCACCATTAACTGTAATTACAAAGGTAAACGAATTAATTCGTTACTTAGGGGTTAATTAATTAAGACAGAGAGTAACATTATTATATTCATTATAATTATACAATATTATTTTATAAAAAAAGTTCAATCCTTTGCGCTCATTTGTAAGTTAAAAGGAATACCTCTTTTCATTTTTTTCATTATTATTTTCTATAGGCCCAATGAAAGAAAATCCCATAATAGGTAAGTGGAATATTACATGGTCAGCCAATTATATGACTGAAGTTCATATAAGAACAGAAAAGGTAGAGGTGTAAAAGACACTAGTCAGAGTGATCTTCTTTTATTGACACTTTCAATTGAAATTTAGTATGTGTTACTATATTAATACAACAATTTCTAAGTGTAAAGCTAATGTTCCAAAACTTGATTTACTTGAAGGAGTCTGCAGTCATCACCACAGTCCTACAGTTGGCCAAGAAGATCTCTTGGCCAGAGGAGCTTCAAACGTCTGCGCTGAGCACCCGGTATCGCTCTAGTGTACTTGTTTTGCATGAGAGGGTTGTCATGTAATTCAAACTTTCATGCTTCGTCTTGTATAGTTGTTTCACCATATCAATTACGCATGGGGTTTGTAAGACTTTGTGCAACATTGAGTTTGTGATGTAAAAGGGGCATTGCGTTATCGTTCATAGAATCTTGTTCTAAATCGCTTGTATACGTTTCGTGTGTAGAGGTTTAGCAGATCTCCAAAGTTGGACTCTGTATGTCCAGATTGGTCTTAAGACTGTCTTGTAGATTGTTAATTTGTGTGACATGTTTAATTTAGAACGTCTATCGGTTAAGCGTTTCAGTTGATAGAAGTGTGTTTTGAGTTATCTTCTCTGAGAGTAATTACATTACACAGCCTAGGAGTACGCTAGGCCTACACTAAATTTTTTAATGGAGTCAAAACAAAATTAAATTATTAAATAGTTACAAATATTTTAGATTAAGACGTTTAATTAATTTAAATAAAAAAATTACAAATAAAAATATGTCAAGGTTTTAATTTACAACATTTTTATAATTTTTTATTGTTTTATTAATAGAAAAACTTAATTGCTTACCATTAAATACAGATAAAGAAACAATTGACATTTTATAAAGAAGAACAATTGAATGTTGATATTGAATTGAATTTGGAGTACTGGCTTTAATTTTGAAAAGATTTAAATATTAATACTAATTTAGAAAAAAATATTAAAGAAAATTGATTTTAAATATCATCTCAGCTCTATTTGAAGCTAAACTTTGTGTACAATCGGATTTCTGTTCGTTTAAACTGTTATAAAAAAAGAAATTGTAATAAAAGTTTCATAAAATTTATCAGCTATTCCATTAAAACGAACTTTATTCTTTTTTAATTTATTTTTTCGAAACCACCACAGAAAATTATTATTATTATTATTATTATTATTATTATTATTATAGTTTGGTTGTCAAGATACTCACCCAATTTATAAATAAATATATAAACATATTAAGCTTAAGAATAGTAAATAGTTATTTTCTTAAAAGCAATTATTTACCATTTAGCAGCTTATGATAGGATATAAGGAGTATAAACAGTAAATTTCATTTATATTAAATGAAGGACTTAAGGAGGGTTTTTCAAAAAGGATACAAGGTGCTGAATGAAGGGTTAGAAAGGCAGTGAGGAAGTAGAGGTTACGAACACATTTCATTCAGCTGTTATTGCATTTTCGGGACCGGGGTTTTTAGGCGACAATAGGATACCACAATAGCTGAAAGAAACCTTCCCATTCCTCCAGACTCCGTCTCCTGTAAGCTTTTCTTACGGGATCAAGAGATTCCCAACGAAAATTTAACTTTATTACAGGAGTCAAGCACGCCCTAGGGACCTACCAAAGTTCTTCTGTTTGTGCAAATAATGCTAAACCACTTCTCCGCTTATTTTCCTCACCACCCCCGAAATATTCCCCGTATCCTCACTTCTTCACTGTCCGTATACGCTCATAATATTTCCCCTTACTCGCTCTCTCTTTTTATTTCAGTCATACAATACGTAACAATTTAAAGCCCATAGTATTCATTACATTACACAACAATAAAAGGTTCATTTCTGATTTCGTTTCTAGTGACTGGTTCTTTCATACATCAACATTATGAAGTTATAATATTTTTTAAAGAAACGACAGGTAAGCCTGTCGTTATTGTATCTTTAAAAATTAAATATTTATAAAGAAACTGTAAATTGAACCTACATCGGAAAGTACATTTATTACTTTCTCTTGCCTATCTATATAAATAAAATTGTGATTTTGTCTGTACAATTTTTCGAAATACCCCAAATTTTGTTTCTACGCCAAATCTCTTAGCAACCACAGAAAATAAGTTCAACTGAATTTTTGTCTGTTTGTCTGTTTGTATGTCACGGCATCACGCAAGAACCGCTGAACCAAATTCAATGAATTTCGCTATTTAGGTACTGGACACTATCGAAATGAAAATAGGGTATAATTTTTTTTAATATCTCAAAGGGATGGGATAGTTTAGAGGGAGGGATAAACAAAAAACTATGAATATAACCGTTAAAAGTCGATCTATCAAAAAATGTTAAAATATAAAATGTTAAATCTGTTAAAAAATGTATAATCTAAATTACGAAACGTTTAAAGGCAAATAAGTTTGATGATGTAAAGTTTTAAATTTTTATGCATAATAACGGAGATATTACCAATTTTATAAAAATAAACATAGCAATATTTTAGAAAACAAAATAAACAGAACTATAAACATAGGTCTTCGCACCGCTGGTATTCATTTCGAAGCTCTGTACCCTACCCCTTCCACCACTACCCAACCTTACACGACACACCTGTTCTCAGTCACATTGCCAAAAATGAATGACAGTCACCTAAGTAGTTAACCATCGTGGAGTGTTCCAATTGTGATTTACCTTTTCTTTCAATTTTTATTGCTCTGTAGCGAATAATGAAATTACGTACAGTTACATTATACACAGATTTGTGTGAGTTAAACTTCAAAACTTCAATTTTCATTGCTCTATATAAATCGTAAATTTATTTATTTACGTAAAATAATTAACTACGCTTCTAAAAATAATAAAGTGCTGCGTATCTTGATTTAAAAATACCTGATCTCGCTTTTATTTTACGTCCAACTATTTTGTTTTGTCATTAATTACTTTGTCATTAATTAATGACGCTGACGTTGAAAGAAGGTACGAATGGATAGCAATGAATGATTAAAGAATATGAGACCTGACAGGGGTCGAACTCGGTACACCAGCAGACTGTACACAGCACCAAAAAAACCGTTTGAAGAACGGACATTTTAGCTAGTATGAAAATTATAGGAAGGAAAGTATTGTTTTCTTATCAATTTTTCGAAATCGAGTTTTGACCAGATCTACACGTTTTCAGACCCCCTGAACCCAAAAAACATGTTTTTAGCTATTGGCGTGTGTGTGTGTGTGTGTGTGTGTGTGCGTGCGCGCGCGTGTGTGTGTGTGTGTGTATGTGTGTGTGTGTTTTCTTAGATCTTAGGATGCTATAGTACATACAAAATACTCGTATATCTAATACAAAATTGTACTTCTCTAAATGATTCGTCTCTTTGAACTTTTTACGTGGATTATCAAACATGTCTACAGATATCAGATTAACTGATGCCCCATAGCGATATGAGAGGGAGTATGTGGTAAAACTACGCATGCGCCCGAAGGTCTTCACCATTATAATCTAGATCTGAAAACATACTACAGTCATTGTCTTGGCCCGTGCTAGTGTATACACCGTATACACGGGTTTGTGTGTGTGTGTGTGTGTGTGTGTGTGTGTGTGTGTGTGTGTGTGTTATGAACAACAAACACATTATGATTGCTGAATAAAGGAAGGTAAGCAAATAATAGAATAAGACTGCTTGTTGGTTTACTACATGCATAAACGCTTGCTCACAACGAGTACAAATTATACAATGTTATTGGAATGGCTTGTGCGAGTGACAGAGTTATGCATTCTCTCGCTCTCACGGCTAGGGGACTTTAGATCATCCCAATACTATACATACATACAATGCTTAGATACATACAATGTTGTTAGATTATTATTGGTCTACAAATTAAGTGCAAATTTATTTAATTAATTCTGTTTTTTAAAGCATTAATTTCTTTTTAGTCTTGTTTCAACGAATTTACATTTACTACTTCTTAATTAAAAACATTTACAAGATAAAATTTTTATCAAAAAATTTAACTTAAAAGGTAATTGAACTGTAATTAAACGACTTGATTAAAACGTGTAAAATAGTATCCAGTAAATAACGTTAGGAATGTTACTAAGTAGACAGAGTTTGGGTTACCTACGCTGAGATATAGGTAGGTGTAAGCTGCTATGTAAGAGAATGTTATAGTGAAAACATAGGGAGAATGGAAGACTTTGTGTTGTATAATTTAACACAAACATCCCTCGCCATTTTCCCTTTACACTTATTTTCGTAGGGGGGATTTTAACCCCCCTTACAATCCTGAAATGCCGTAGTCTATTAGCGTACCCTTCAACTGTCTAATTAAACAAGACATATTTTTTATATCAAATATCTTCCAACTTCTATGTTTTGTTTATCTCATTTACCCTAAAGCAACTGTCGGATTTATTACCTCGTGTTAATAATATATATATTTTAAGCTTGTATTTTTACCGTAATTAATTAGTTTTAATTCATTAACATTTTTACTCTATATATAGATAAAAGTAAAATCCAATCACTTACTCCCACACTCATAACGAAATACGGACATCCCTTTATTTACGCGGTTAATTCGTTCCAGAAAATGAACGCGTAATCCAAAACCGCGTTAATCAAGATCACGTTTTACATAAGATTTCATTGTTGTACTAATGTAATGACTCATTCCACAGCAAGAATAAAAATAATTTTTAAACGTTGATTTAGCTTTAATGATTAATTTGAACTAAAGTAAAAATATTACACATCGAGCAAAAATAATTATAAAAATCTGGTGAGAAACACTCACTTGACTTTTTCTTGCCAATTAAAATAATGAACAATACAACCTAATATTAGTAATAAAACATTAAAAATAAACAAAAATCATCACCTCATTTTAATCATGAGTGAAAGACGCAAAATGTAAATATCAACCTCAGTTTGGTTTAAAAATACGAAAAATCAGTCTTTCACGCTAAACTACGCTCTAGAGAGAAAAATGCTGTAAATAAAAGTTTTAGGTCGTTTAGTTTCCTATAAATTTAATTAGATACACTTTTGTCGTAAAATGCATACTAAGGCTGAAATTTTAAAAAAATTGATATTTTACACGTTCTCGTAAAAAAAAAAACAACAGAAAATTGCTAATTACTGCTAAACTAAGTGTTATACAAAAAGTGTTTGAAATAATTGTTGTAAAATTTTAAATTCTCTACAACTTTTACTATAAGTTATACATTTTTTGGCTAAAATGCATATTAAAATCGCAATCTTAAAAACTCATTTTTTCTACGAGAGCACGGCCTCCCCAAGAATTTCAGCAGACATAACACCTACCCTATCTTATAGAGCATAAAAATTTAGTAAATGAGGCGATTTTTAAAAAAATCGTAGGAGCCATTTTTAAGAAAATTGCAAAAAAGAGAAAAATGACACGAATAAACTACTACTTGCGGTTGACCGATTTTGATGAAAATGTTCGTGTCAAACTCTCTAGTAGTAGGCTACCTAACTTAAGTTATAAGTTTCAAGTTTGTACAATTTTCTGTCCTCGAGATATTTCGTCTCACACACACACACACACACACACACACACACACACACACAGACCAATCGCTAAAAAATGTTTTTGGGTTCAGTGGGTCTGAAAACGTGTAGATCCGGTAAAAACTCGATTTCGAAAAATCGATATGAAAACAATACTTTCCTTCCTATATTCATATAAGCGTAAAAAATTGATTCTGGTCTTGTTTAGAGGACAGAGAAAATTGGTACTTATGCGCAAAATACACTAACCAGTTATAATTTAATTTGAAAAGTCATTTCGGCAAGAATAGGATGTTAACCTAATTGTTAATTACTGTTTTAAGTAGAAGTGTTAAACATAAAAAAATATTTATTTGGAAAAAAGTTACGAAACAATCTTATCATTGATAATTGAAACTGCAGTCTATCAAAGAGCTACGTGAGCTCTACGTGAGCCATGAGCTATATTAACAACTAATCATGATTTGCTTAAACACGTAGACAAATTATACAATATTAAATGTTTGAATTATTATAATAAGTGATTTATGGCTGTTATAAATAATTCAAAAATTAAAATGTTATTTTGGTGTTTTGAACGAAAAGTACATGGTAATAAGTTATAAATCAAAACCTTTTTTGAGATTTGGTTCATTCCTTCAGGCATTGCACCAGACACACATCTTAAATCTTAGACTACGTTACATTGTTATACTGACTGCTACTGCAGGTGTTTAAAATTCTGACTGCATGTTTGAACGATATATTTCGCGGACATGTCGCAGCATCTTTATTTATGTCAAGACATTAATCTTGTTCGGCGTGGAAACGACACCTTGTTCGTACGTTTCTCTTGTCCTCCTGTCGTTTTTTCTCCCCTTTTTGGGAAATGAGTCTACTTCCTTACGTATTACATTGGGTTTTCTTATTTTATTTCTATCTTTTTATTTTTGTTAAAAGTACCATCAAGAAATACGTTTTACTATCACACAAAACAAAGGTTGTATCGTTATTGGAAATAAATTACCGTTTGCAAAAGTAAACGTAACTATTACTAAAAGTTCTGTCATAATAAGTTTACAGAACTTTACTTTTGATTATTCTTAAATGTTATTTGACATTACAAATATAACAATTTATTTTGAAAAGTTTGTTCCAATTTTTTTTTAATTTCTCTTGTCCTATCCTACATGAATATACTATACAGGTAAGGAAAGTATTGTTTTCATGTCGATTTTTCGAAATCGAGTTTTAAACCTTTCAGTGCCGAAACACTATTTAAAATTTTGAACTAAAGTGCTATTTAATTTAAATAAGGGATGTACAAAAAGTGCCAGCCCTTATTTAAAATTTATTATAAAATTTGCACGCTTAAGCCTGCCATTGCCGAACAAAATTTTAACGTTACAGGAAAAAAACATTTCCAGTTAAAAATTAATTTTTATTGTGTTAATAAAAAAAGAAATCGTTCTAACACCAAAAATATTCAAAATGGTTTTTTTTAGTTTATTAAAGTCGCATCGACAGCTTGGTCATTAGCAACTACTGCAAGTTTTGGTACCTTAACGGTGGTTTTAACGTGTAAAATTTTCAAACCCTATCCGAGAATTGAACCCGGGACCTTTCGCGTTGTAGGCTAGCGCGGTAGTCACTACGCCACGTAGACAGTTTCAAAATAAACTATTCCATTAATTTTTGTTTTAAAGTTTTTTTGGAAATTCGTGGTTATCCGGACGTTGGCACTTCGTGCATATTTTATGGACGTCCGGTAAACCGGATGTTATCGCTATGCAAAATATATCGCTGTCCTGGTTTCCGGACGTTGGTACTGAAAGGGTTAACCGGATACATACTACATTTTCAGGCCCCCTTAACCAAAATAAAACAATTTTTTAGCTGTTTGTGTGTGAACAAAGTAGGCCACTATCTCAAGAACGGTGTAGCGTACAAAATAGAAACTTGGAACGTTAATTAGGGACTGCAATGGAATCCAAAACAAACATTTTCATAAAAGTTGGTCAACCAGAAGTGGCAGTTTATTCGTGCAATTTTTCACTTTTTTGCGATTTTCTCAAAAACCTCTCCTACGATTTTTTAAAAAAATTGCCTCTGCATTTTTTATGGTCTACAAGCTAGAGTAGGTAATTTCAGGTGAAACTCTTGTGGGGCCTGGGCTTTTGGTGTAAATAATTTTTTTTGTAAGATTGCGGTCGTAATATGCATTTTAGGGAAAAAGGCATTTTTAATTATTAAAGATGTAAAAAATAAAAACCTTGCAACTTTTATGATAAATATCTACTGAGGATTTGAGAACATTAGGGTTTTAACGTTTCAAATTTTTGAAGCCCTAACTGGGAATCAAACCAAAGCCTTCTGCTTTGTAGTCTACTACGTTAACCTCAACGCCAGAAAAAATATCAAGAATATGGTAAAAAATAACACAGAATTTTAAAATATAATTTTCAAAACCAACTCTTCATTTTTCTTTAAAAGAACTAATCTTGAAAGAAACACCTTTGGGCAACAAGGTAGTAATTTTAACCAAGAAGGAAGTGAGCAGAAATGGTGTTGTCTAGGTTGTTTATTATTGATGCAACGTATGAATAATTCCGGACTGACAAAAAGTGTTCTGTGAAGGAAAATATTATTTCCCTACTAAACACCTGTCCTGAGATTCATTTCATAAATCAGTTTAATAACCTGTAATATGTTTTCTATTTCATAATAAAAATAAAAAGGATAAACATAAAATACATAAAATTTATTTTATTATTACGTTGGACTTCCAATTTGTATAAAAACTTCATGGTGTACTCTGCAAAAATTTATTTTTTCTTTTCATAGATTATTACCATTTTCCTGCACGATTAGTTTCCAAAGAATTTTTATTTTAAGTAGGGAATTAAATAATAAAATAAGCAACTTAAAATGTTATCAGTTAATTAAAATTACCCTAAGATACATTGTATCATTGTATTTTTCCACAAAGGTTTGTATTCGTAAATCAGCTTTTATAATACCCACCGGGTTTTTCTAGAGGTAAAGTCGCCAGAACGAGTCAGTTGTAAAACAGCTGATATTTAGAGTCGAGATTCCGTGGTTCATATCCTAGCAAATGTAATTTTATTATGTACGGATTTGGATACTAGACAGAAGTTACCGGTGCACTTTGATGGTTGGGGTTCAATTAAACATTGCGTTTCAGGAATGGACGGCCTAAGCCTGTACGTGACTACACATCATACATACTGTATCATCCTCATCTCATTCGGTCATGGGATTTCTTATTGCTCTTTGATTGAACAGATTGCAGTGTACAAACATTTGGGATTAAAAAAATTGTAATAGTAGTAAAAAAGACGTAAATAATGACTACAATTTGAATTGAAATGTTTCGTTAAGCGGTTATTTTTATTGGGAATAGTCTTTATTTTCAGTAAGTATATGTAATTCATTTGCTGAATTATACTAATTGTTTTGTGTGGGTTTGCGTAGAAACACACCCAGTTGTGTTTTTTCATGGCTGGCAACTGGTTATTATACAAAGTCCTTTGTCCAACCGGTGATACTTAGCAGTTTAAAGAAATTTTCTGCCAGCTAACTGACTAGAAAAATTAAAAATAATAGAGAACGAGTGCCTTGAACGTGACACATTCAGGGAACGAATTTTCAGTTTACACAGTAGTTGAGCCCAGGAAAATAATTTTCTCTCAGAAAGGAGAAAGAATATCTAGTATGTTCATGAAACAAGCGTGTGCAAAGGCTAACGAATCAGGAAACATCTGGGTCAAGAAAAATGAATGTTTGGTTCAATGTGTGACGCAGGTCTCATCCGCAAAAAAACCAAAAAACCTGAAATGAAATGTTAGGAATCAGGGCATTCTCATTAGTCTATGATTAGTTTAAAAAAGCTCATAGTTATCAATTAAATGTTGAATAACAGATTAGCAAGTCTCTACTTAAATATCTTTTCAGTTGACGTACGGATTGTCACGATATATAAAATAGAAAGTGAACTTACAAATGGATCATCATGTTTTTGTGACTTGGAAAAATGCTAGTAAGAGTTATTAGGTAAAATTTTTGATTTAAGGTAAAATATTCGGAAATTTGTGTAAATGGATATTCAATTTTTTTTATATCACTGCTTACGAATATTGTTGTCAATATTTATTGCACTACATATTGAATATTGTTACATAATCAAAACATAATTAATAATTATAAGATTTTCGAAATATCTTTAGAATTTAATGATATAAATTATTAATGAAATGAGAAATTATTTTGAAAAGTTTTGTGGATATTCTCTCATTGTGTAGCACTTTCTATCAATCAATTTGTATTCCATCAAATCTACTTCTACAGTAATTAACGAATTTCACTTCAGATCTTCTTAAAGTTTCGATTTCTATGTAGAGTACATATACCATTTTGAGAAGGGGAACAGGGATTTTTACGGTTCCTTTGGGATCTTTTAATGAGACTTACAACTTTTCCCAGGAATACCATCCGCATGTCACGTACCCGACTACCCCCAGCTACTGATCCTGTTTCCTCTCCCCCAACTGTACCTAACTACTTTATACTTCTTTCCCTACCGTTTTCTTCTTCACTAACACTTCCACCCAACTACTTATTCTCGTCTTACTTGTGTGATCCTAGTCCGTGAAAATCCTTCTTCTTTTTTTTGCAAATCTTTCCCTCCACTGTCTTCCCCGATTTCACTATATCACCTACCGCATTCTAACACTCTTTTATTTTGTACTATACTACTCGGAATACCGAAAACCCTTGGCTTGGCTTAGCTAAACCTTTTTCCTACTTAGTATGGATCATTGCGCGAGAAACTTAAGATTAAGTCGCGAGTTTTTAAAAATAAAAAGTATGCTGTATACGCGTTAAGAAAGTTGACTTTTTCCCCTTCAAATACGACATTATTTCACAGGCAATGACACTAAATTATTGTTTAATACAGCTTTAATTAATAAAATAAATTTAACTGTCATCTAATTAACAATGTAAATCAATATTAGTATTATCAATTTAACACCGTAGATTGCCAGTAATATATTTTTTCAGCCAATGACTTGATACAAATTTAATAACACCAGTACGTAAATTTATTATGTATATAATTACACGTTTGATTAAAAATTATTTTCCAATAGATTGTTTCAAAGAATCGCTTAATTTTACGACTAAATGGTTTTCTTTTCGATGAATGGATTCGATGAATCTATGGATTTTCACTTTCTTAGTTAATTGGAATTTGCATTAGCAACTTGGTTATTATTAACTACTGCGTATTTTTCATACTGTAGTCGGAAACTGTGACACTATCGCTCCACATAAATCCTCTTTACGGCCTTATGTCAAGTGGAACATTAAATTTATTCTGACCCACAGGGTTGGTTTAGAGGTAAAGTCGTTGCCACGAGTCAGCTGTTTAACAGCTGATTTTCTGAGATGAAGGTTCCTGGTTCAAATCCTAGTAAATGTAGTTACTTTTATATGGATTTGAACACGAGATAGTGGTTACTGGTGTACTTTATTGGTTGGGGTTCAATTAACCATACTCTCTCAGGAATGGTCGGCCTGGGTCTGTAAAAGACTACACCTCATTTACACGTCATACACATCGTCCTCATCTCATTGGGTCATATGGTTGCTTATTGTTCTGAATTGAACTGATTGCAACTTACACACATTAGGGATAAAAAAAATTTATTCTAGCTGTGACATTTGCTTAAAGTTTATATTTCCATGTTTGTATGATTTTTGTGGCCCTTTGCAGCCTTTGTTTGTTATTTGTTTTTATATCAAATTTATTTCCATCTTTGCGATATTACGAGTAGTTTGTAAAATTTTAGTGTTATGAGAAAACTGCACTCTGCATTTGAGCCCTCTACACTTTTTTGGAGTAACAGGCGATAATAACCATCCTTGTTGTTTGCTTAAAAGAAATAATAGCTGGGAACTGAACCCAAAACCTCCGTCTTATAGGCTAGAACGGTAACCACTACGCTATGGAAGCGACCATGCATTATTTTTTAAAATATCTGACATATAAAAATTTACTTACTTTAATAGTACGCAGATCGTGAGTTCTTTTTAAAGAATAAACCAGTCGCCGATCAAAAAATATCTAATGCAAAATTATTTGGATATTACTAATCTTAACGAAGTAACTACGAAAAGTAAAATATTACAGATTTTAATTAAATAGTATAAAAAATAAAATACTGCTACGGACAAATATTTTTTCAGCATTTTAATTTTACTTTTTAAATTTATGGGTTTAAGACGAAAAGTTTTGATGTATAGTCTGATTGGGTATGGTTCTTTCAATCAATCTTTCAGGTTACTTACTTTAAAAAGGTTTCAAAGAATGTGATCGAAAATATCTTTTAGATGAGCATTTTACAATTTGGACAACTTCAGGCTAAGCCATTTCATGTTGTTACAAAAACAGTATTAAAAATAAAAACTGATCGCCAAAATCCGGTAATTTTGTGGCATGCAATGAGGAAATATCTGGTACCATTTCATGGCTTGTAGTTTTTTGAATAATTAAAAATTTTCGTTTTTTACTGTAGTAGGTTTACAATAAACAATTTTTTTAATACTGCAGTTTGTTGTTGTTTAGGTCAACAGCCGAAAGGCTGGTTTGAACCTCTAGAGGTTTTACTAAGTAAAACTAGGAATGAGGTGGTTTACCATGCCTTCCTCACTGAGTGGAAAAGTACGCTTATCAGCATGCCGGGCCCTCTGAAAAGTACATATTTTCCACTCTGTAAATGACAACTTCACTTCATTCACCACAGGGTCTGGCTGTACAATGAAATTCATTACTTTCAGAGAAGATAACTCTGATTAGTGTCTTTTACACCTCTACCTCTTCTGTTCTTAAATGATTCAGTCATTTAATTGACTGACCATGTGATAAGAAACAGAACTATTTATTTATTATAATACTGCAGTTATGAGCCGATTATGTAGAGATGTAAACATCAAGCCAGACGAATTCATTTAGTATTCCTTCGTAGTTAATAAAAAATAACCTGTAGAATTACTAGATATAAAATATGGTACCGAATAGTACTTCCAAAAATGAAATGTTACTGGCTCATGTAATCCTAGTCCGTCTGCATAACAATATGAATTCGTAAACATCCATATTTTTACCCTCACTATGTTTCGTCTTGTCTTCCAACGGTTGCAAACAAATCAAGGTAATTGAGAACCTCTCCGCTTATATTTTTGACATCAAGCTTGTGTTATAACCTTTGCCCCTAAACAAGCCCCTATTTATGAATTTCCCTTCCTAAGAAAGATTTTCTTCATTCTCTTTTATATACCTGTTCTAATAAATTTTGTTCAAAATCAAGAATTGTTTGTAAAAGTTTATCATGCGAATTGAGTTTCAAATATTATAATTTAATTTATTCAATTCAATTAGGTTTCAAAGTTTATAACTTGTGAAAACCTTTCGATGACGTTCGTCAATCCAAAGGCAAGACTTTAAATTGGTAAGATTTTAAAAGATAATAATTTTAGGCTATAAGTGAAGATAAATATGGCTCGTGTTCAACTTGTTTTCATGTGTACGAATTTTATGACCTTATATTTGGAAAATTCGCCTAACACTTACAGGTAAAGTGTTAAATTATTTACACTCTATCTGCTAGTTCCAGAGGTACAAAAATTAGTTTTGTTTCTTATCACATAGTCAGCTAATTAAATGACTGAATCATTTAAGAACAGAAAAGGTAGAGGTGTAAAAGACACGAACCAGAGTTATCTGTTCTGGAAGTAATGAATTTCATCATATAGCCAGACCCTGTGGTGAATGAAGTGAATGTGTCATTTACAGAGTGGAAAATATATGCTTTTCAGAGGGCCCGGTATGATGATAAGCGTGCTTTTCCATTCAGTGAGGAAGGCATGGGAAACCACCTCACTCCTCGTCGTACTTAGTAAAACCTCAACAGGTTCAAACCAGTCTTTCGGCTGATGACTTAAACAACAAGGCAGGAGAAAGTAAAAAGAAAGGGATATTGAATTCATTTTGAGACAAAAATTTAGATGATTATGTGCAGCATATTTTTTTTGCTGTTCTGTTGTAACACATAACTTGCACCAGTAATAGTCGTGTGAGTGCCCCTAAAGCAGGAACTCTCCATTTACAGATGTCTCTTGAAACGCATTTGCACATATCTTGTCAAATTATGGCTGCATAGCTCACAGCAATTTATCTTGCTTGTAAGCTGTCCAATCAGAAATTCTAAGAATCATCACAATCTTCCCTTGTTACATACATAAGAAAACATTACGCAATGGCTTACAAATCCCATACGTCATTGAAATTATGAAACAGCAGTTTTACAAACGATTTTACCGAAAAATTGGCAAAAAAACGACCTCATAAAAATTATGTGCTCCTTGCGCTTACCTGATAATTCAAGTAGAAGGTTAAAGAAAAAATGAAACTTAATAATAAGAATAAATGTACAACTCCATTTTAGAACTTAACCCTAGAGCCGGCAATCGTCGATTTTGAGACTATGCTACCGCTTCTTGAACCGGTCGCGTCGCAAAATCGGATTTGCTTCATAGCATTGCAATGTTGTCATTTTAGATTTAATTTCATCTACAGACAGCGTTGCTGTTTTGTACAATAGTTTTAGTTGCAATATCTGCCTATGTTTCTCTGTTGAAACCACACTACCCTAGTGATGAATTTTGATTATTTATTTGTTTACATGATGTGTTTTTGTATATATTTTCTTCAGTCTTGAAAATAGAATCTTTTTTTGTTTTATTTTGAAATAAACATAAGTAACGATTTGAATTTAATGAATTTTGAAAGTAAAGCATTGGAAAGTTTTAAACAGTAGTGTCATCTGAAATTTTAGAAAAATATTTGTCTAAAAATTATTTTCAAATAGCTTCAGCATCCCTAACTGACAGATTAAAATTTTAATAATATATTTATTATGTTTTCCCAAATTTTCTTGTTATTTTGATAAGTCACGTTTGATAAGGTTTGAGATTTATATCAAATTTTTAATGATTTTTTACGGTTCGGTGACCCATATGGTAGAAATTCTCTGACGGTCTAGAAAAATGTTATTGCCAGTTATAGGGTTAAAACAATCCCATAATAAGATAAAGTTAATCATACATATAATTCAACGGGTAAAAATCAAGTTAGGCTTAATACATTAACACAAGACGAGAGTCGTTATTATGGAATCAGCTACATTGCATCATTCCATGCTACATCCAATCTCATTTTCAGCAAAAATATAGTAAACATAATAGTAAGTATAAATAATATATATAACCCTTTCAGTGTCAAGTCAATATTTAAAAGTTAGAGTTATTTAATTTAAATAAGGGTGTACAAAAAGTTCCAGCCCTTATTTAGAAAACGTGCAGACCTAAGCCTGCCATAGCCAACCCTAATTTCATCGTTACAGAAAATTTTCTGTTAAAAATTCATTTTCGTTATGTTCATTAAAAAAATAAATCGTTCTAACACTAAAAAAAATTCAAAATATTTTTTACTTTATTTTAAGTCGCATCGACAGCTCGGTCATAAGCAACTACTGTGGGTTTTGGTACCTTAACGGTGCTTTTGACGTGTTAAAATTTCCAGACCCTAGCTGGGAATCGAACCCGGGTTCTTTCGCTTTGCAGGCTAACGCGCTAGTCACTACGCCACGAAGGCGGTTTCAAAGTACTACATTATTCCATTAGTTTTTGTTTAAAAGCTTTTTTTGTAAATGCTCGGTTATACGGACGTTGGCACTTTATGCATAACTTATCCAGTAAACCAGATGTTGTCACTACGTAAAATATATCGACGTCCTGTTTTCCGGACGTTGGTACAGAAAGGGTTAAAGAATTAGAAATTTTCAAATGTAATGAAATGTAATATTTAATTTTTCAAGAAATTCCATTAATTAAAATAAATAAACTTGAGAGTAAAAAAAAGTCACGTATATATTATTACGTGATCCAACAAAATACTTGATCAAGATATAGAAATAAATTTCCACGCCATCGCAATATGTTTACGCCTTAGAAGTAATCTTAACGAAAAGATGGACCAACACCCAATATCTGTTTGCAATATCTTTTAGATATATATAATAACTTACTCTGATCCAAACACACTGTCAACATATTATATCTGGAAAATTGGTAAAGTTAGGGAGTAACAAGCGGGTGTGTCAATACTTTCAGATTTAGGGGCAACTCGTGATGACACGTACGTTGTCCTTTTCGTTAAAGTCGCACACATATAATACTACTTCAATGTTTCCTGACTTCTAGTTTAACTTTTATTCGTTTACCAAAACTCTTATCATAAATAAGTATTTCATATAGAATACAGACCCAAAATGATTTTGAACTGTTTAATTATTTAATATAATTCGAGTAGTTAATTTTCTTGCATGGATATAAACTTTTTTGGATTTTATCAATGCAGTAGGATCTATTAGTTAAAAAATTCTTCTTTATTCTTCATCTTCTCCTCCTCCAATACCCCCTGCTTCTTCTATTTCTCCTCCCTTCCTTGGCCTCCTTCTTCTACCAAGTGATCCAACAACAAATACGAAGGAAGTAATTCTTTACAATTGCTTCCTTTTTCTTCCACTTATTCTCGTCTTGCTTTTCCTCCTCCTCCTCTTCCTCCTTTTTCTTTTTCTTCTTCTTCTTATTCTTTTTTTTCTTGTGGGCAGCATAACTGGTTTCTGCGGCGCGGCGAGGGACCCGGCTTTGATTCCTGGTCAGGTCTGGCATTTTTCATCCTTCTCATCGTCTGCATTAGCAGTAATTCTTGCAAAACGGACGGAAACTGGAAGAGTAGATTTTAATTTTTAATAATTTTTAGACCCTAAGCAAGTATACATCCCGGAATCTTCCGCTTTGTAGGCTAGGGCGTTAACCAGTACGTCACGGAAGTGGCAGATACTTCCTGTATATTTTTAAATTATTCCTGTGGAACATTTTCATATGATTGCCTCGAAGACATGAGTAGCAGCAAAACTGACTGCTGCTACAAATGTCCCACGTTCTATAATATTTAATATTTTTCAAACTAATATAACTCCATAACTCCACTGCGGTTACTAGTAATTAATGAATTATTACTACTTCATTGTCTTTAGAATTAATCATTTTCATTGTTCAACTAAATAAATATCCAATAATAATATTAGTTAAAGTCTATTTTTTGATATAGGAGATGATATATGAGATTTTTTGTTATGGGAGGTTTGCGGTGCTGTAGGAAAATGTGTACAGTGTCACGGACGGAGAGAGTGATAAATGTGGATATATTGTTGAGAATGGGTAAGGAGTATGAATTTGTGAGGACTATAAGGAGAAGAAAATAGGATTATCTGGGCCATGTTAGGAAAGGCATAAGTACAGTACTCATTACTGAAGCTTATTTTCCAAGGAAAGATTAAGGGAAAAAGAAGTGTTGGGTGTAGAAGACTTTCATAGCTCTAAAGGAGTTGTACGGGTGTAGTTTGGGGAACTGTTCAGAGCCGCGGTCAACAAGATTCAGATCGCTATGGTGATTTCCAAACTCCGATAGAGGACGGAACTGAAAGAAAACGATTTTTTGAGTGTGAAAAGAAAAATGTCTTTTATCAATCTACATTCTTACTAACTTAAATAAATACAATATACGTCATTTTATTACACTACAATTATCACAGATAATTTTCTGGTACCAGAAAATTATTCATATTTTTTCTGACTCGTAATTTATAAATCAGTAAATTTACAATACATTTCTTCTAGAAACTGTGTTTTATGAAACCTGTATTAAAAAAGAGATACATAAAGTAATATGACAAGAATTTTTATGGACAAAGTGTCAAGCAAGTATTACTATATAAAATAGAAAAAGAGCAGAACAGTTTTTCTTATATCGTAACACCATACTACACCGTATATTAACGTCTCCCTTGAGAAAGACCAACTTTGTACCATAAACTTTATGGCCCTGATAATCTTAGAATCAAATTAGTATTTTTCTTTCTTTATTTAAACGTTTACTTACAGGTAAGTCGATGATTTAATGTACTTTAAATATATCACAATTTTTTATAAGTAAGTCATAATTTTGTTTTCTGATTCAATATGTTTATTTAGTAAAATAGTAATTTAAGGATTTAATGGTGGTTAATTGAATGAGTGTTGAATAAATACACAAAATAAATGAGTCAATGTATGAATTTTGAACAATGTTTTATTGAACGCACACGAACACAAGCGGACTGTATCACCGTTCAGCACACACTCACTCTCACCTGCGCACTGGTCCACGCCCTCGAACTAGCTCCGCGCATGGCAGTAGCCAGCGCCCATTCCCGGCCTTGAAGGGCATTCAAGAGTTACAATAATTAAATTATGAGTACTAAAGTTTTTTTTTTTTAAACAAAAGAACAGTTAATCTCTTTTATTGATTGAATTTGTCATATCTGAGTCACTTGGTAATACACATAATTTCACAATAGGTCGTTTAATAAGACCATTTGAAGTCTTGAGAGTAACCACACGAACTCTGGCATCTCGCCCTGGATGAAGTTCAATGACGCGAGCCATTTTCCATTGGAGTGGAGGAAGATTGTCCTCTTTGATGATAACAAGATCACCAACGTTGAGGTTTGGAGGAGATGTTGTCCACTTCCTTCGCTGCTGCATGTTGTTTAGGTAATCTCTTGACCACCGCGACCAGAAATGTTGATACACCATCTGAACATGCTGCCACTGATTAAGTCTACTGGTTGGAATTTTGAGTAGGCATGGTTCAGGATAGTTTGTGAGGACATCACCAATTAGGAAATGTGACGGGGTCAACGGATTTAGATCAGTAGGTTCATTTGATAATGGAGATAAGGGACGAGAATTTATACATGCCTCAACTTGAGTTAATAGTGTGACAAATTGTACGTAGGTTAAAATTAAATTCCCTAAAAATCGTTTTATGTGTGGTTTCACTAACTTAACTGACGATTCCCATAGTCCACCAAAATGTGGAGCCCTAGGAGGTTGAAAATGCCATGTAATTTCGTCGTTTGATAAAGTTGTTGACACCTTGTCATTAATTCTTTTGACTTCCACAATCTTAGAAGTTCATTTAATTCACGATGTGCTCCTACAAAATTGGTCCCGTGGTCTGAGTATATGTCCTTTGGTTTTCCTCTTCTTGAAATGAATCTGCGTAAAGCTCCAATAAAAGATTCTGTAGTCAAATCTTCGACTAACTCCAAATGCAGAGCCTTGACACTAAAACACACAAATAGCGCAATGTAACATTTAGCTGGAATGACACCCTTCTTCTTTGACATCTTCACATAGAAAGGTCCACAATAATCTACTCCGGTATAGTAGAATACTCGAGGTGGCACAAGAACTCTAGTTTTGGGCAATTCACCCATCATCTGTGTCCGAATCTTAGGTCTCGCTCTGAAGCAGGAAATACATTCGTGGAATACCTTCTTGACTAATGAACGACCGTTGATTGGCCAGTATTTCTGACGAACGATGTTTAATAACAGTTGGGGTCCTGCATGAAGATTTTTTATGTGCATATGTTTCGCAATTAAATATGTGATGATGTGACCCTTAGGCAATATGATTGGGTGTTTCTGGTCAAGACTTAAATCTGATTGTTGTAAACGTCCACCAACACGTATCACTTGATTTTTGTCCATGAATGGATTCAATGCCTTAAGTTTACTGTTTCTTGACACACATTGTCCTGATTGTAAATTACAATATTCATGAAGAAATGATTCTTTTTGCACAAGTCTAATAACAGCAGTTTCCGCTAATTGAAGTTCTGTGAGAGAAAGATTGCTGTCAAGACGAAGATCACGTGTTGTCTGACAGTTACGCATAAATCGAAGACAGTATGCAGTAACACGTACAAATTTGGTGAAACTAGAAAAATTATTAAAATTAATAACATTATTTGTTGAGACTGCACATGAAATATTATTCTTCCGTCGTTCTGGAATATCATTATGATCCGTATCTGGTTCTTCCGAAATTAAATCTACTGATGAGTAGAGAAACGATGGTCCCTTCCAATATAAGCTGGCGTTTAAAATTTCTGAAGGAAGTAACCCTCTTGATAAGAAATCAGCAGGATTGTCTTCGCTTCTGACATGTTTCCAAGAACTGGTCTCAGTATTGTCTTGTATTTTGGACACTCGATTTGCGACGAATGTTGACCAATGAGATGAAGGTGCTCTTATCCACGCTAATGTAATAGTTGAATCAGAGTAGTAGGTGATTGAATCTATCTGAATCTGTAAAGCAGTCACAATTTTCTTGCACAATTCCGACAATAGCAAAGCTCCACACAATTCGAGTCTTGGCAAAGATGTCTTCTTCAGCGGTGCAACGCGTGATTTGGAACTAACTAAATTTACTGAGATATTACTGTCAGTATCAACTGACTTGATGTAAATACAGGCACCATATGCAGATTCTGATGCATCTGAAAATCCATGCATCTCGATTCTTGTAATGTGTGTTTCTTTAGGTAAGATATTTCGTTGAATATCTATTTGCGATATAGATTGTAAAGATTCTTGAAAGCTAATCCACTGTTTTAGCAATTCTTCAGGAACCTCTTCATCCCAACCAATCTTACAACTCCACAGTTGTTGCATGATTATCTTAGCCCTCACTATGACTGGTCCAATAAGCCCCAATGGATCAAATATTTTTCCTATAGCTGATAAAATTGTGCGTTTTGAATGTTTCACACTTGTCTTGTTGTAATCACCTAATAAAAATTGAAATATGTCTTGCCTTGGGTTCCAAATAAGACCAAGAGTACTCACAGTTGCATCGTTATTGATCATGAAACAATCGTCACTTACATCTTGATGTAGTAAATTTGATAAAATATCAGGATGGTTTGCACTCCACTTTCGTAAATTAAAACCTCCTCTACGTGCTATGGTCATCATATCCTTTTGAAGCTGTTTAGCATCCTCTAAGGTTTTTGTACCAGTCATAAGGTCATCAACGTAAAAATCTTCTATGAAAACCTTTGATGCTTCTGGGAAATCATGTTTTTCATCTACCGCAAGTTGTTTCAGTGCTCTCGTAGCTAAGTACGGAGCACTTGCTGTACCATATGTCACTGTTGTTAATTCAAATGTTTTGATTGGCTCATGTTGATGTTCTCTCCACAAAATTCGCTGTAATTTCCACTGTGATGGATGCACTTTAACTTGCCGATACATTTTCTCAATATCTGCAGTCATGACGTAGGAATGTGTTCTAAATCTTGTCACTATACTAAACAGGTCTGACTGGATTGTAGGTCCAACAATTGAAATGTCATTTAGCGAAAGACCTGAAGTGGTTTTTGAAGACGCATCAAATACTACTCGTAGCTTTGTTGTCTTAGATTGTTCCCTTACAACCGCGTGATGTGGAATGTAATAACACTGGGTGGATTGCGATTCATCCAATGGAACCTCTCGCATGTGACCAAAGTCTATATACTCCTTCATAAACTGCACATACTGTGATTTCAATGCTGGGTTGATTGAAAAACGTCTCTCAAGTGTAAATAATCTTCGCGATGCGTTCTTCTTAGATTCGCCAAGATCACTTATATCACCTTTTAAGGATATTTTCACACAATATCTTCCATTTACATCTCTGGTTGTAGTGTTCACGAATAAATCTTCACAAAATTTGTCGTTTCCGGTATGATGTTTTTCACCCTTGCACTCTTCTAATTCCCAAAATCTCTGTATATTTCTGTTAATTTCGTCTAGTGTAGATAAAAAACACGTAGTTGCTAGATTTGATGTAGTGTTTACTTTAATTTTTCCAGAAATTATCCATCCAAACACTGTATTTTGTAATGTATAAGAAGAATTCGAAAATTTCAATTTACCTTCATGTAATAAATCAAAAAATAATTCTGCACCAATAAGCATGTCAATGTCATTGGGCTGATTAAATTGAGGGTCTGCTAATTGAATGGTTTGCGGAATGTTTAAGTGAGCTGTTTCTATTGTGACCGTAGGTAATTGTTGAGTGATGTTTTTGAGAATTATACAATCAATAGTAGTCGAATATGAAGTTAATCTAGATTTAATGATACACTGAACCATATTTGAAGTTTGAGTGGATGATTGGCCTATGCCATGGACTTCAAACATACTATTCTTGATAGAGAGATTTAAAGTACGCGCTAATCTTTCAGTTACGAAATTTGATTGAGAAGCACTATCAAGCAATACACGGCAAAGATGAGGACAACCTCTATGATCTAGTACTGAAATTACTGCTGTTGAAAGCAAAACAATAGATTTTTGTTGATCAGATGTCACGTTTGAAGTAGAAACAATGGTTTGTTCTATAATTGGTTTAGAAGGTTTGTCACCTTGAGTAGAAATTTGCTTTTCTGAATCACTTGAGTCAGATTTATTATGATGTAATAACGTATTGTGTCTCTTGCCACAAAGTTTGCACGAGCCTGACTTACAATTATTAGATTTGTGAGAGCTCTGAAGACAATTAAAACATAAATTGCGTTTCTTTACTTCTTTTTCACGGTCTAAGCTTGGAAGTCCCTTGAAGACCTTACACATATAAAGTGGATGTTCTTGTTCACTGCACAAAGAACAACCTTTTGCAGACACATGACAGTTCGTGGAAAATGTATGATTTTTAAATGTTGGCTTGAATTTCTGAGCCTGGCTGTGGTTCACAAAAGGTGGATTAACGGGTGTATGTTTTTGCAATTTGTTGTATTCAATTGATTCTAATACCTGACACTTATGTTGTAAAAATACTTCCAAATTGGACATAGTAGGTAACGCATCCTTTTTTAGTGTGTTTTCCCACTCACGTAATGTTACTGGATCTAATTTGGTAGTAATTAAATAAATTAAAAGCGTATCCCAGTGATTTGTGGGTTGCCCTAAACCAGAAAGGGCACGAATGTGTTTTAAGGCACTATCTAAAAGTTTGCGTAAAGAAATTGAATTTTCTTTATCGTTTTTAGCAAGACTGAACAAAGCATTTACATGTTTGTTGATTAAATAACGCTTGTTGCCAAATCTGTCATTTAACAATTGCCAAGCAATGTGATAATTTTGTGCGGAACTTTCTAAAGCTTGAATGACTTCAAAAGCTTCACCCTTTAAAGAAGCCTTTAAGTAATGAAACTTATGGATATCCGGTATTTCCCTTAAGTGAATGAGTGATGTAAATGTGTCACGAAATGAGAGCCATTCACCATAGCTGCCATTGAACGTAGGAAGTTGGATATCTGGGAGTTTCACTGATATTGGTTGCGTAATTACTGGCTTGTTTTCAATATTGTTGTGATTGTTGCTAAGCTCATGATCAGAAATGAAATCTTGAGCCGCTGACATTAGTGCAAAATATTCTGCCTCAAAATTGTTTCTATGATCTGACTGATCATCAGATTCGTCAAGTAATTCAATTTGTAATTGTACTTTATCGAATTCACACCAGCACTCCTCTAATTTTGATAACCGCAGTTTTAATTGACTAATATCTGCTGCACAAGAAATTCCACTAAAATATGTTTTAAATCTAGTTAATTTTGCTTTAACTAAGCCACGTTCCTTCACTAATAGTTTTAAATCACTCATGATTGTTGATCACAATTTTGTATTTTGAATGACTGTTAATGAACTGATTCGATAAAAATTAATTAAATTTAGAGAATGTTTGTTAATATACTAGGTGTAAAATATGTAGCATTAAATGAATGTTAATAACACATAAATTGGGTGAGTATAAGAAATGTAAATAGTAGCAACAATGTAAAATAAATGAATTAAATACTTATCTATTAATTCCAGCAAATTATGAGCTAGGCCCTGAATGTTTTATGATTTGGTAATGCTGAATTTGTGAATTTATGAATAATTACCTAGCTATATTGTTTTTAAATGTTATTGTGTATCAGTATATTAATTATAAAATGTGTTGATGTTGTAAAAATCAGCTGATTAACAATGCTTTAAAAGGTGTTGTTTTGCACAAAAGTAACAAATTTATTACAAAAATATGTTATTTACCACAGTTTGGATCCGGTCGGAGTAACCAAAAAATGGTTAATTGAATGAGTGTTGAATAAATACACAAAATAAATGAGTCAATGTATGAATTTTGAACAATGTTTTATTGAACGCACACGAACACAAGCGGACTGTATCACCGTTCAGCACACACTCACTCTCACCTGCGCACTGGTCCACGCCCTCGAACTAGCTCCGCGCATGGCAGTAGCCAGCGCCCATTCACACACACGCATTTTCGCAACTAAACACATTCACACACAAATAAAACATTAATTAAATATTAACCAAATGGAAATTAATTTTTTTGAACTTATTTATTTTGATTAAAGTCACTTCAACAGCTTAGTTACTATCAACTGCGGTGGGTTATGGAGTTGGAACGTAAGGTTTTGACTTGTATTAATTTCCAGACTGCAGCCGGGAATCGAACACGGGACGCACCTCCAGGTTTTAAAACAGTGCGTTAACTACTAAGCTACGAAGACGGAAAATTAATGTTTAACAAAAAAGAAATATCAAGTGTTTTACATTTCAGTAAAGGTAGTAGTTTGGTAGTGGTAATTTAATACTAGTTTACAAAGTAGAAACGTCCAAGATACTTTTTCAGTGTGAATCTAAAAAAATTAGGCCGTAGAAACCCTCTGTTAACAATAGTTCATCTACATCGCTATTGGTCACATTCCTGATATTAACTGAAAAAGAGATTTTTAAAATTGCTAAAAATTAACATTGAGCAACGGTTAGTCAATAATTGCACAACAACGTTAACATCATTAGCTATATGATCAGCTATATGCAGCTATAATCAGCTATATGATGAGGAAATTGCAAGAGAAGTACAAAAGATGGGGGCTCAGTATAAATGTAAACAAGACTGAACATCTTTCTGTTGGTGAGCCAGAAAATGATATTCAGCTAGGTACGGGTGTAGTGAAAAGCTGTGGAAGTTTTAAATTCCTAGGAGTCATCTTAGGAGGATAGAAGTGGAACAAGTGCAGCGGTAGTAAACAGGAAGATTTCGCAAAGGCGAAAGGAAGAGGTTAATTCTGTCATTTGGAATGATAAAATATGGAAGGAGACAAAGAGAGGAGGTAAATATTTATCATGCTATCGAATGTGTGTACCTATGCTGCGGAAGTGTGGGTATTGACAAAAAGAAAGAAGGATCGCCTAAAAACGGTGGAGATGGATTTCTGGAGGTGGAGCTGTTGTGTGTCGCGAATTCAGAATTCTGAAATTAGGAGAAGAGTCGGCGCTCAAAGAAATATCATGGGTACCATATCCCGGAAGCAGGACTAGCGCAACTAGCTTCTACGCCAGAGGTGCTGGTTTCGATTCCCATCTATCACTTTTCTCGAAGTTTGTATTTGCGATAATTCCAGAACAGTCGAACGTAAATATAGAAGAAAAAACCCGCATCTCACTGGGTCTTCGGGTTGCATCTTATTGGTCTTAATTGAACTGATTACAACGTAAACACGTTAGAGATTTTAAAAATACAGTATAATAAAAAATACTGATTTACAAGTTTTCAGTTCTGACTTATTTGTTCTTCACATCCTCTTCTGGTGGGAGCTTAGAAAATTTCTTTCTATAACTTATATGGAGTATTAAACCGCAGTTGCTGAAGAAATATTTAAATTCTGTTTACTATTGATATTAAAGTTTAAAACATTTGAAGAACTAATGTTTTTTCTTTAAATTCAGTTTGTCTAACTGAATTCAATTCGTGCATTTTTTCTAAAGTTTCAAATCTAAACCAAGGAATATAAATTTATAGAAAAATGAGCAGCAGATGTAGGCCTATTCCACTTTTCTACTTTGTCTTTTGAGAAATATGTATTTACAAAATGATTATTTCATCTAAATTCATGTTGAGGTAACATATACCTTTATTCAAAGGTATATGTTACACAGTTCTGTTGTTCGTAAAACAAAAACTAAGCTTAAGATTTTTACCGTATAAGCCGGATCAGTTTTCACACCACGTGACGTGTATTTGTAGTTCAACATCCCTTACAAAATTTCCCCTAGTTGTGAAATACACAGGGGGACAAGAGTATTCGAAGGGCATTCCTTTAAGAGATGAAGGAGAAATCGGAGGAAGTGCTAAGTGCCCTGCAACAGCTGGTACACTGAAACAAATCACCAGTGATCATTCAGCTAACGAGGTTTTGAGCTGGCATATTCCCACTTTTCATTTCTTCAGATTTCTTCACTGATTATTTCTTAGCTTCTTTATATATCTGTTCGTTTCTTTCCCTCTTTTTTCCAGATATACTCTTGAGATTTCTAAACGAATCAAGTAATACGGAACTTCGATACTTACGATGGAAACACGTGGTAAGAATATAAAAAATAAACTGAAGAATTATTCAGATTTTCCTAAAATTACAGACGTAAAGTTTTTGTCTTAAAATTTTACTTCCTAGTTCATGTTTCTACGTGAGAATGAGCAAATTGTGTAAATGTCTCTAAATTCATTCGATGAACTGCAATAATCCACATACGTTAAGATCAGTACATCTACAAAAAAATCTGGTAGTAAATATTTACACGGCTTCTCTTGCCAATGTAAGTAACAAAATGTATAACCTACGTTAAATCACGAGTAATCAATGTAATATTTAACACATTACATAATCATGAGTGGATTACGCTAAATTAAAATTAACCTGTTTGACTAAAATTACAGAAAATCACTAATTAACGATAATCTAAGGTTTGCAAGAAAGATTTAAACAAAAGTTATTTTTATTTTTTTATGTTTTTCTTTCTTTACTTGCTGTTGCGTTAATATTATTAGTTTAATATTAAGTTAATATTACTAGTTTATTTATGCGTTAAAATTTTACGGATCCTCTAAGGGTAACTATCGTACCGGAACCTTTACAGTTTATTTCTCTACTACTACCGAGGCTGTCATTTACGATATCTTTATTCAAGTTCAACTAAAAATGAAATCCCAGTAATATTATTTGGGTCCCCTATATTTTTTGCCGTCCTTATATTATAGACTGAGAAAGAATTGACAATAAAGTGGTCTATCAGACAAGTTTAATGACGTTGATTACAAGAACTTAACAGTGTTTCAATATTATTATGTTAATTTTTTAAAGTACATCATTTAGATTCAACTTAGAAAACTGACAAGGATACAACACCAAAACACAAATATATGTAATTTTTAGTAGATATATTCGTTGTAGAACAAGTACCAACATACGTTTACTTGGGCACAGTGTTAAATGAGCGGTGGGACCATTCTCAGGAAATAAAGGCCAGGATTGAAAAAGCCAGATCAGCGTTCAACCAAATGTCAAAACTGTTCAAGACACACAACTTGAACCTTGAATTGAAAATTAGACTACTTCAATGCTATGTATTTTCCATCTTACTATATGGAGTAGAATCTTGGACTCTTAGTGAAGCAGCGGCAAAGAAACTGGAGTCATTTGAGATGTGGACCTACAGAAGAATCCTGAGAATATCATGGACAGATAAAATATCCAATGAGAGAGTTCTTCAAAAACTAAATAAAAAGACGGAAATAATGTACACAGTCAAAAGAAGAAAATTGGAATACCTAGGACACATCATGAGAAATGACACTAAATACAAGCTGTTGAAATGCATAGTGCAGGGGAAAGTGCATGGCAGGAGAGGCGTTGGGCGAAGGCGAATATCCTGGCTGAAAAATTTAAGGACATGGTTTTCAGTATCCACCCCTGAATTGTTTAAAGCGGCTGTCAACAAAATCAGCATTGTCAGAATGATTGCCAACATTCGGTAACGGATAGGCACTGGAAGAAGAAGATATTCGTTGGAAATTGTAGCAGTGCATCATCTCCAGCTGGAGCTATTTTATTAATGTGATAATTTATTCATTTCATTTCATTTTTTATTAAGAATGGACTTTCATAATTATCTATGACAGCTAAAAAATATTTAAACACATTTTCTCTTATGTGTAAATATTTCTTCCTTAATTATTTTTGTTACAAACTGTAAATTTATTCAGAAAAATAAATACTACTGAGACTTGAATTTATAGATGCCAAGCATCAACAAGGATTAGTTTTATTTTCCTAAATATTTACGGCCATATTTGTATTAAATAATTACATTTCATAGATAAACGACAATTTTATACATATGTTATTGTATTTATTATTTTAATTTTGTCAAACAAACGAGTTAAGTTATAACCTTTTTATAAAATATTAACTATTTTCTGGAAGAACACCTTTTCAGAATATTAAATATTGAGGTAAAACCAATGATGTAAATTACTAATAAAATTTAGTGAAATGTGCCGTTTTATTTACTTACTTGAATCGATTGTACTTGTATACATGAATACATAACATAATTCGTCTAAGGAGAGGTAGCTACACAAACGATGCGAATACATGTTAAGGAAGACCATGGTTATATGTAACATAACATTGTTAATTGGTTTTGCCATGTAAGCTTATACATAAGTACATGTACATGAAATGCCCAAAGCATATTAGGGGAGACTGGGGTAATGGCAGTCACATAAGAGAAAATTTCTATAAAAGTTGCAATTTTAATATGTTAATAAACGTGGCCACCTAAATCATTTACTTATAATATTTTCTAACCACTGAACACTTAAATTGAATTATAACTAAACATAGTTTCTCAGTATGATAAAAAAAATAAAATATCAGCTTTGATCGGTATTACCCCTAGCCTGGGGTAATGGCAGTCGGTGAGGTCAGACATTAATTACTAATTAAAAAATTATGAATACGGGAAGTTTCAATGACAAATCCAAGTTTTAAGTTAAAATTTAATATTTATATTTGCTACACAATGTGAGTTTTGTAAAAATAACATAAAATAGACCAAGTCCCTAGACATAAAAGTAGAAAAAATAAACAAATCATCGGCATAGTTAAAAATAGGTTTAATAAAGTCTAATTTTTAGCTTTAGAACAATTGTCACATAAATATCCCTCAGGAGTATCCCAGCCAGAACATTCTTGATGTGCCCGTATTCCACAGGAAGTGCAGCGGAACCATAATTCTCCATCTTTTCCTAAGTCTTGGCAATAAAAACAAGTTTCTTGAACCATTTCCTTAAGGGTTGACTCATTTTCAGACTCATCTTCGCAAATCTCGTCTTCATCAACGGAGATATCTGTGTCAGAATCAAAAAGTTTCCTCTTCATTTGCTTCTTAGTTTTCTTTAACTTAATTTTTTCTTCAGCAACAGCAGCTGTTTTGCTTTTCCTTTTCTTCCTTTCTTCCCTCAGTTCTATCTTTGTTAGTTTAGTCATTCCCTCGTGTTCTTTTCTTTTTCTTTTTTCTATAATCTTTCCTTCTTTTTCTGCTTTCTTTTTTCTTTTTTCTTCAAGCGTAAATTTCATTGGCGTCGAAGTCAAGATCTCAGAATGCTGCTTAGGTCTTGTTCGTTTCATTGGCATATCAGGCCTAGTACTGCATCCTGGTACAGGAGAAATATCGTGTATGGGAACTTTAATTACTAAGGCAGACTGGTTATGAACATCAACAGGCCGTGCAGGTGACCCTAACTCTTGATCAGTAACAACCATGGCTTCTTTGCTTGAATGAGCTGTTACAGGAATGTCCACACAAACGGGCGTTAAGTCTTTATTCGTCTGAAGGATGTCTTCTACCAGAAAATCTTCGTTCGTAAAGATTCCTGGATTAAGAGGATGAATCCCAGTGCTCTTAAATCCACTTGTTGCTTTGGCAATGGAAGCAACTGATGAGTAAGCCTTGTTAAAGAGCTCTGCTACATCGTAAGGGGTTATTTTCACTAAATTCTTAGATTTCATAAATAAATCGCATTCCCTTCTGTATGCTGCCTTCAGTGGTGAGTAAAATACTACGTCTAAAGGCTGAAGCCTGTGCGATGTATGAGGGGGTAGGGAAACAATAACAATTCCATTGGCCCTACAAAAATCGTAAGCCTCAGCAGAGCAGTGTGTACTGTGATTGTCAAGAATTAGGAGCATTTTGTTGTCTACACTGGCATGGGTAAATTGTGCAAAATGATTTAACCAAGTTAAGAACAGATTTTCGGTTATCCAGCCCGTCTTTGAACAAGTGTAAACTGATCCTGGTGGCCCATTTCTTTCTAACAATTGGGACATGCGAGCCCGGGGAAATACAAACATCGGTGGAATGTATAGCCCCCCTGAACTCATTGCACAAACAACAGTTATGTTTTTACCCCTTTCCCAGCTTGTTATGGAGCCTACACGCTTTTGCCCCCTTTCTGCTAATATATGTCCAGGGTCTTCTTGCACAGTAGTGATTCCAGTCTCATCTACATTCCAGATATTAGTATCTTTAAACTTGTGCTTATCAATTGACTCTTCTAAGTTATTGAAAAACCGATTAACTTCTACTCTGTTGAACCCTACAGCTCTTCCTACGCTTGTAGCTTCTGGTTTCCTCACACTAATCTTATGCCTTCTCATAAATCCATACATCCAATCTAAACCAGCCATTTTAGTTTCTTTATTGAATCTATGATTTAACTGGTTTTTTTCTGCATATTCAAAAGCAATTTTTCTTAATTTTACTGCTGTGATACCATAAAAAATTTTTGATAATATTTTCACGTGATCAGCTAGAGCTTGTTCGTATGCAGGAGGAAAGTCACATTTTCTGCCTAAATTCGGGTCAGAAACAGTTCCACTCTTTAATCTATTTTGCAACGTACTAAAAGGTATTTTAAATTGTTCCGCAGCCTTTCTTATCGACAACCCTCCATCAACCGCCATTTTTGCTTTCTCTAAATCTTCTGCAGTCCATTTAGTTTTTTCTGTCTTCCTTATATAATTTCTGGGCATCTAAAACATAAAAAATATAAATGGATACTAATGGGGTAATGACGATCAGTTGACATAGTGACTGCCATTACCCCGAACTTGGTGACCACCATTACCCCGAACGCGTGTTTTTGTTCAACAAGTAAAATAAAAAAAACTGTGCTTAAATTTGTAGTAAGAAGCTGTCTAATACAAAAGTAGGGCTTACCTTGTTATTGTATGATCAATCGTATGTCAGTAGAAGTAGCATAACAGGTGAATAATACGGTTTGAAGAATTTAGTTTCTTACAACGCACAACGCAAAAACAATCTTTCTCGCGCAAAGAGCAAATAGTAACTGACAAGATGGCGTGCGCTGATGTAGAAGTTCCAGAAAGAGGTAAGGTATGGCAGCACCCATCAGTGGCAATCTGCGCTACCCACTTTACGAGAAATCTTACTGACCACGATTACCCCTTGATTGTCATTACCCCAGTCTCCCCTACTATCAGTTACTGATACCAACAGTGAATGAAACACTCCAATTGAAGATCCATTTATGTTAATTAATTGTGAATCAATCTATCATTATAGTAATAGCATATCAATTGATTCTTCTACAATGAATGACAACAGGTAACTGCGCTCTATAATAGACCATCTGTGCCCAAATTTTAGTCTCATTTATTTGGGAAAATAAATAATATGGTTTCTTCATTAATTTACCTAAACACCTGAATATACCTAGGATTTCCTAACTGACAACTGCGTCTAGAGCATTGCACTCTTTCACTAAAAAGTAAAAAAATAACATCATTTCTAACAATCTCACGTTTCTCATGTTTTTAATAACAAGCTTTCATAGTGGCTGGGGTTTCTTTAGTAGTCACTTCAGTAGTCAGTGTAACTGGCTTCTGCGTTGGGGGTCCCGGGTTCGATTCCCGGTTAAGTCTGGCATTTTTCAATTACTCTTTTTAATCTACTGCATTACTTACAAAACAGTCGGACGTATACTACATCCAACAGTCACTTGAGACTGTGGGAGAGATACGTAGGCGATTCCAATTTAACATTGGTTGTATAGAGCAATATGCTCTCCGCTACTACCTGTTCTACAAACATACGAAGTAGAAAATAAATGTAAATAGTTTCATTTGTAGAACATTTATAGAATTTATAGGCCTATGGGGATGAAATGGATAAACATAGATTTTGAAAGAATAAAGAAAATGTTTAATTTTATTTTATCTTTTCATAACATTTTATGGTTTTACAAAGAAAAAAGCTGTAGATTACGCTATAAATAGTTACATTCATTTACTAATGAACTAACAATTCTGTCTCATAATTTTATAAATATTTGAGATAATAACGTAAACATTTTTAATCGTAAACGTTGTTAGTTTCAATATCATAAGTATAATATAGCCTACAATAGCTAAGTTCACACTCGTGCGATATCACATGCGATGTAGTATGCGATATTGCATGCGCTTAGAGGCATACCGTTTTACCTGTCCACACTTGTTTGAAGAGCTTTATCTCAAAAAACCATAAAGAATATTTCTGAACACTATACTAAATTAAAGCCTGTTCTTTCCTGCGTTGATTGGTTTGACTTAGATTATTTTATTTTGGAACTAGTCGGAGATGCAGCAATTTACGCATAAAGAATACTCAGATTTTAGCCGGTTTTCCTTTAATATGGTTTTTAAACGTCCTTTACTCCGTCCAGACTTTTCATAAAAGAACGGCGTTTAAGTACGTTGAAGATCAGAGTTTTCTCTATATGAACATTTAAAAATAGAAGTCTGATGTTCCATTTCAAAATGCCGGCCATTTTATTTTTAAAGTGTATTTTGGCTTCACGTAAATATAGGAAATTATTTTGGACTGAACCATGCATTTTTACAGCAGTATCGTGCCATGTATCGTATTTTGAATTTGTTATTAGAAATAGATAAGTGGTGTTAATAGAAAATTATATTAGCCTCTAAACTACTTGAGAGGAAACTGAGCTTTATAGAGGTATCCGCTCCGAGTATAGTCGTTTAGAAAAACAAATCTGTGTTTTTCCTGCTGCAACTCACTCCATAGCTCATTTTGAACTATTTAACAATTTTTTTTATTAAAAAATAAACACTTTGCTTGACACAATACAGTTGTGAAAATGCATGGTTCAGTCCAAAAATTATTCCCTACCTATACGGGGAGCCAAAAAAGCTATTTTTTAAAAAATGGCCGGCATATTAAAACGGAACATGAGATTTAACTTTTAAAATATTCATGGTATAGGAAAAACTCTGATCTTCAACGTACTTAAACGCCGATTTTTATGAAAAGCCTGAACGGAGTAACGGACGTTTAAAAACCACATTAACGGAAAACCGGCTCAAAACTGAGTACTTTTTTGCGTAAATTGCTGGAGTTATCTCCGATTAATTTCTAAATAAAACAATCTTAATCAAACCAATCAATGCAGGAAAGAACAGGCTTTAATTTAGTGTATTGTTCAAAAATATTCGTTATGTTTTTTTTTAGATAAAACTCTTCAAACGAGTGCAGGAAGGTGGTATGCCTCTAAGCGCATGCGATGGAGCATGCGACATCGCAAATTGAAAAAGAAAGCGCACGAGTGTGGACATACCAATAGAGATAAACTTTTATTTTCATAGCGTGAGTCAATGTTTTTAACACAGTACGTAACAGTGCTCTGGCCATATAAGCAACGGTATCTTCCGACTCATAGACAGAGTATAGAACTAATAGGAAAATATATTTTTTTAATATCCCTAATGTGTGTACGTTGCAATCTGTTCAATTCAGAATAATAAGCAACCCCATGACGCACGAGATGAAGATAATGTGTGTGCCGTGTTAATGAGGTCTAGTCTTGTACAGACCCAGGGCTGAGAGAATATTCCTGAAAAAATAAGGTTAATTGAACCCAAACCATCAAGGTACACCGCTAACCTTTTGCATTCAAATTCGTATAAAAATAATTGGCTTTACTAAGATTTGAACCAGGAAACTTTGTCTCCAAAAATCATCTGTTAAACAGCTGACTTGCGGCGACGACTTTACCGCTAGACCAACCTAATGGGTTGAAAGGAAAATATAAATAAAAAAGGAAACCTACTTATTTCTAAACTTTTAGTTTTTTAAACGCTTTTATTTATTGGCTGTCATCAATATTCACCTTTTAAATTACTTAGTTAATTAATTAACTGAGATAAAATTCAAAAGGTGAGGAATGTCTTTGAAAAAAAAAGATAAAAACATTTGCTCCAAATCTATAAAAAAAATCGAGTAAACCTACTTAACAACTTCGCTTGAAAATTCGGGTAAAAATTAAAATAGTGTTAAATTTAGATGTAAAACATTTTTATTTAAAACAATATCATTATTATAGTCATTTATCAGCCACTTTCGAAGATAGTTTAGAAAACCCTTATAAATTTTGTATTACCGTATGATAATATTTACATAAGTGTTCTGATTAGAACGTATTCTACACGTAAGTTCAGTTTTCTGTGCTTAACTCCGTATGGTATACAAATTGTTTATATACTACTTTCCCTCGTGCATTCAAGTTCTTAGGTTCGCAAAATTACTAGTTTATGGTTAGTAATTTATGAACTGCACCTTTGATTAATGAATTTTGTTTACTCTGCTTAACCTCAAGAGATTAATGCGTAGACGCATTTGTTTTGCTTGAATGTTATTGATTAGAAGAGTACAGAATGAAATAGAGGAGAACTGTTAAAGAGGCCACCGTTGAATTTGTTGGAGAGAGATGGAGTGGAAGGAGAATGGAAGAGATCCGCCTCTATGTGATCGTGGCAATCACAGCTTATAGGGGACTGTCTGCCATCAGTCTTCTTGGAGGCGGCACCCAGTATGAGGCTGTCGTTAGACGTCAACTTCTCCAATTTCGGTAAATCTTACCGGCAAAAGAGAGAGAGACATTTAAAGTAAATGTAAATCCATAGTTGACAGCATACTCCTGCGATTTTCGTTTGGTTATTTATTTAACATGACTAGATAAACCTGTCGTTTTTTTTAAGCAGAATAAAGTTATTTATTTTTTAAAATAAATGTTGTTTTACTTTTACCTGGAAGAAAAATTTACTACCCCCGTATTTAATTACCTGACTTGTGTACTCAACGTGGTGTACTGAAATTATAATCTCTAAATGAAATAGTGTGACTGTGTTTGATAAACAAATAGTGTGGTTGGTATTTAAAGGTATTTAAAAAAAATACCTTTAAAACAATTTTATTTAGTGTAGTAAATAGTGCCTATGTATTATGAACTCTAAAATCAATTTTATAATAAGGACGGTATCAAATTTATGTAAATTACATCAATGAGCTAATTAATTTTTCAAGTTTATGTTACACCGTAATTGATATCGCGAAACAACAATACAAGATGCACGACGAATTTGAATTGCATGACAACCTCTTTTACAAAACATGTACACTAGGGTGATACCGGGTACTCAACAGAGACGTTTAAAACGCCTCTGGCCAAGGGATCTTCTTGGCCACTTGTAGGACTGTGGTGGTGATTGCAAGCTCCGGCAAATAATTCAAGTTTTGGAATCTTAGCGTCATATTTAGAAATTGTAATTTTGTTGTAATAACACAAAATTTTACCAAATTTCCGATCGACGGAGGAAACCTAGCATGCATAGTGTCAGGAGAAGGTTTCATTAAAGCTTTCTTAGAATGATCAGTGAGAGTGGAAAAAGTGAATGAAAAGTAAAAGTGACCAGTAATGAAAAAACGTGGACTTCACGTCGTTGAATAAAGGTCGTTGATATGAAAGGAGTTTGATATGAAAGGCGGTATAAGAATCCTTTTCTTCCAATGAAGGATTAGGTCCCAAGACCTGTTCCGCCATCCACCTAGCCACCGGTCGCCCCATCCAAACGGATTGTAACCTCTGTCTAGTCTAGTAATCCTGTGTGGAAACATTCTTTCAATATTGTCGGTCCATTTTCAGTAATATTCCTTAATTGTCTTTTTAAGAAAACACACATCTAGCTCTAACCATATTTCTGAATCGATCCAGTCGACTACAGCCACTAATGCATGCAAGAAGCGCATCTCTGCCAACTGAATGAAATTGTTATATTTATTTTTCCACACCTAGGCTTCACTGCTGTACGTCAGTGTTCGACAGCCACTGTCTGATAAAACTTAATTTTTTTTTTCAATTCCTAATATGTGTACGTTGCAATCTGTTCAATTTAGAAAATTAAGCAACCCCATGACCCAATGAGATGAGGATGATGTGTATGACGTGTAAATGAGATGTAGTCTTGTACAGACCCAGGCCGACCATTCCTGAGAGAGTATGGTTAATTAAACCCCAACCATCAAAGCACACCGGTAACCACAGTCTAGTATTCAAATTCGTATAAAAGTAACTACCTTTACTAGGATTTGAACCAGGAACCTTCGTCTCCGAAAATCAGCTGTTAAATAGCTGATTCTGGCGACGACTTTACCACTAGACCAACCCGGTGGGTTAAAACTTAATAAATTTAATGTACCAGTTTATGTAGCGATCAGCTGTTGTATTAGTTTTTAATTTATTTATTTAGAACAGATGGCCTCCGGGGCAGCCCAGTCAGTCAGCTGGTAGAAAGTCGCTCTTATTTGTTAAGTAACACCGGTTGGGCAAGCGACTTTATATGGTAACCAGTTGACAGCCATCCATGAACAAACTCTATTGGGGGTTTCCTCTTCAAACTCATGCCTAATCCACTTCAAAAATACAGTAAAGAGCAGCGATCGAATTGGGTAGTTGCTAATAATGTACAGTTCCCGGTAACAAATAAAAGCTTAAAAAAATTAAGAACAGCTTAATCATACATTTAATTACTCAATTACTCAAGGCAAATATTTAATTATATCAAATTAATTTTTTTTTCTAAATTTCAATTTAAATAATTTATAAAATTACAAATCATAGTTTAAAAAAATTCAAGTTTGTTTTACTATTTAGTAAAACTAACTTGTATTTTTCAAAATTTAATATTTCATTTTATTTTATATTTTTTCCAAAGTCATTATGTAACATTCCGGATTTGTAAACGCAACAATGAAAAATAAATTTGTCATGGACCAACCATCAAACAGTATGGATGTTTTTTTTAGTTTTATTTAACGTAGCTGTTGAATTTAATTATTAATTTACTTATGTTCGCGGGAGTATTAAATTATTATTTATAAACGCGTTACATTCGGGCCCTTCCTTTTAAATGTCGATGTACTGTACCTTAAATTCTATTAAATCTCTGAATATTCTGCAGTTCATCATTGTCTTCTTCATATGACACATCACATCCCAAATAGGCAAAGTGGCTGACCTGTTCCAGAATCACTCAAAATCAAGTTTAAAAATTAAAACAAGTTTTAACAAGAAATTAAGACGCTGATGGAGAAGATAAAATTTGTAGACGACCATAATTTGCAGAGGTCCGACTGTTCTGCAATTACTGATAATGCTAGACGGTGAAGGATGAAATTATTTAAGTAACGTATGAAAATATGCCGTCTCTGAATGGGATTTGAACCTAAGACCGCATGATGAGAGACGAGCACGTTACCAACTACGCCAATGTGGCCGGCCCATGATGTATGAGACCTGTTTGAGGACAGATAACTTTATGATGATGAGGTTTTATATTTTTAAGGATAATCAGAACCAATGTGAAGAATGTAAAATATGTTTATATTTTATTTTGGAAAGAAAACACACAAGGAAAAACAAATAATGGTGAATCCTTGACATGAAGTATAACAGTCGCGTTTTCTTCTACCGACTTAGTAAAAAGCACCAAGATACAAATGGTGTAGAATGTTGCGGTAGTTTTTATTCTTGCTGAAGATTGCCTGAATCCGTCACTGTCCATTGTATTGCATCCACCTGGTATCGCCCTTCATTATAACGGCTCGTTGTCTTCTTTCCTATTTTATTTTTCTTCTTTTCCACCCATTTTCTTTCCCCTTTTTGCATCTTCAATTGTCATCTCAACCATTCCAAACTTGTTTTACTAAATCTATTTCGTTTTGTTTCATTTTATTGCTTTATTCTGTTTTCTTCGATTTACTTTACCCTGTTTTAAATCATTGAAATTGGAATCGTTCAATTCAGATCACAAACGATATTTCTTGAGCTGTTTATTCGAATGTAACTTATACTGTATACCAAACCATATTGTGGAGGCAAGTATTATAATAAATTCTTCTACTTTATGTACAGAATATTTTATCTCTCAACGATTTTTACATCAAAAAACAAAATTTTCATACACGCAAATTCGTAATTTTATTTTTACACAATTTTCATATTGAAGGTTTTTTTATACTACGAGGGCAGTCCAGAAAGTCTGTCACGTTTTGATATAAAAAAACTAAGTACAAGAAAAAAAAATTATTATATAGCCTACATTTGAAAGTGCAACTAAAATGCTATTTTTCTACATTATTACCAAACAAATTAAGACACTTATCATAGCGGTGAACTAATTTTGAAATGCTGGTGTCAATAAAGTCTACCTCCTGTGATTTTAACCAGTTAGTCACACCCTCCTGCAGCTCCGCGTCATCGTCAAAGCGCTGCGTCGCAAGCCATGTCTTCATTGTCGGGAACAAGTGATAATCGCTGGGCGCAAGGTCCGGACTGTATGGCGGATGTGGGAAAACCTCCCATTTGAAAGCATCCAGGACTTCTCGTTTTCGATTTGCCGTGTGTGGTCGGGCGTTGTCATGCAAAAAGAGAATTTTTCCAGTCAACTTTCCTCTGCGCTTGTTTTGGATCGCTCTTTTAAAGTGTTTCACAATATCTCGCAGAGGTTATTGTTGTGCCACGTTCCAAGAAATCGATAAGAAGAATTACTGACCGTACTTCACAACTGGCGGGATTTTGAATTGCGGCACACATTTTAAGTTGTTGTTGAAAAACAACGAAGAGCGACACAGACCTCTCACTAGCACGGCTGGATAGCCACTGAACGGAGAAACGCCGCGGCACCAAAATGGCCGCGATAGCTCCGCCCCTAGCGGCTACAACGCAAAACGTGACAGACTTTCTACACTGCCCTCGTATTAATAATAATTTATAACCAATAGTTTTGGTTACTCACAAAACTTTCTCTTGCCAGTGCATATAATAAAATATATAACCTATGTTTAATCATGAGTAAAAAATGTAATAATTATGAAAAACAATCTAATTTTAATCATGAGTAAATGATCCTTGAACACGGAGTACGTGGAAAATGGAAATCACAGATTGACGCCAAAATATCTAGTTTAACCACTCACACGACTTTCTCTTACCAGTGTAAATTATGAAAAATATAACCTACGTTTAATCATAAAAAACTGATGCAAAATTACTACCGTAACCCATTTCTAATTATGAGTGACTAGTGCAAAATAAACATCAACCTTTGTAAAACTTAAAAATATACGAAAAATCACTAATTGATCCTAAATATGCTACGTAGAAAATAGCTTAAAATATAACTTGTAGATATTTTTATTTACGTAAAACAAAACAAAAAATATTTACTATATTTTTGACTATATCAGTCCCAAAGGATCAGAACTGGTAATCTCCTCTGAAAAACAGTTTTGGTAAATGACAAAAACTGTATGAAGCAGTGTTGAGTTTTTAATTCAAACAAAATATTAATATGATGTAGCATGGTATACAGAATCATTCTTGGTATTTTAAGATTATTACCAGTAATAGTTCTTTTATAATAATTATTTAAATAATAAGTTTAAAGGTTTCCACTTTTAATCCTCACAAGTGGAGATTTCTACTTATGTACCAAAATGCTATGGAGAAAACTAGTTTCGTTTAAAAAACAAATTAGGTGGAGAAAACTAGTTTTCATTTCTGTTCACAGTTCTAGTCTTAATAGTTTTTTCCTAGCTTTAGTCGGTGTAACTTTCTGTGGCTTTTCGGACTTTATTATTTTTTATAAAACAAAATCAACAGCTTTAACTATTATCAATATTATTATTAAACTTAATATGAAAAATGAGAATTGCTCTACCATCGTCAATCAAAACAACAAAATAGAACCCTCATAACATCACTTAGCGAAAGCACAGTCAAGTGACCTAAATCCTCTTCTCTGGTTAATTGGTTGGAGAATTGCACTTTTGAATCAGAAATAGTATAGGAGGTTCCCAGTTTTGATTCAAAGCTAGATTTTTGTTAAATAAAAGCATGGGCAGACTGCTACTTTTGAAACAAACGGACCATATCACCTTGTAAAATATAACAAATTTTACAAAATGCTCACATAGCCCAAAAAGTGGAGATTACCACTTTTGATCCTCAGTTATTGTTATATACTTTTGTCGTAAAATCCATACTAAAGCCGTAATCTTAAAAATACCATATTTTAAGGATTTTTATGAATAACATACAGAAAAATCACTAATATTGATAATTATTTCCATTGGAAAGACAAAGTCATCTGGGTGTTTTACAGCTGATTTTTAACACTGTAAAAAAATTTTTCTTTTTTACTCATAACTAATATTATATTTTTGCCTACAAACCACTGATTTTTATCATTCAAGATTAGACAAAACTCGATTACGTAAAGGTATCGAGATGAATTTGAAGTAGACTCTAAAGATTATAAGGTGCCCCTTAAAAGGGGTGTGAAGTAAAGGTATCAGTAATGTGTTTGTGTGGGTTCGAAATAAGAAAGTAAAGTTGGATCAAAACTGGGATTAGATACTTTCTGATATAAGTTTTCTGGTAAGCTATCAACCGTAATCTATATAAGCTTATATAATGGTGTGGGGATAAAGTACAACCGATAACTAGGGGTTGGCTGATTTTTTTTTATCCATTAAAAGTTAAATTACATTGTAACTTGTCGATTACTGTATTAAATAAATTTTACTGTGGCAATTAATATTAAACAGTAACCGATTTGAAAAAAAAGTCTGGTATGAAACACATACACAACTTTTTCTTACTAATGCAAATAATGAAAAATATTACCTAACATTAGAAATAAACCAAAACTAACCTCGAAAAACATAACCTTATTTTAATCATGAATGAACGACGAAAAACGAAAATCAAATTCAGTTTGATTTTAAAATACGGAAAATCACTCTTTCACGCTAAACTAGGCTCTGTAGAGAAAAATGCTGTAATAAAAGTTGTAGATCTTTCAATTTCCTATAAATTTGATTATACACACTTTTGTCGTAAAATGAATACTAAGGCTGAAATCTTAAGCAATCAATTTTTTTCTAATTTTCGTGAGAAAAAACAGAAAACCGCTTAATATTGCTAAACTAAGCGTTATTCAAAAAAATGTTTGAAATAAAAGATGTAGGATTTTAAATTCTCTACAACTTTGATTATATACATGTTTTTTGCTAAAATCCAAAAAATCGCAATCTTAAAAAGCAATATTTCTACGAGAAAACAACCTCCCCAAGAATTTCAGCAGAAATAGCACCTACCCTATCTTGTAGAGCATAAAAAATGTAATCAATGAGGTGATTTTTAAAAAAATCGTGGAAGCCGTTTTTGAGAAAATCGCAAAAAGTGAAAAATGACACGAATAAACTACTACTTCCGGTGGACCGATTTAGATGAAAATGTTCATGTCGGGTCCTCTAGTGGGATACATAAGATTTAAGTTTTAACTTTGTACGATGTTCCGTTCTTGAGATGTTCTGTTGTTACGTACACACACTCACACACACACACACACACACACACAGACCAATCGCTAAAAAAACATGTTTTTTGGGTTCAGGAGGTCTGAAAACGTGTAGATCTAGTGAAAACTCGATTTCGAAAAATCGACATGAAAACAATACTTTCCTTCCTATAATATTCATATAAGCAACAGAAAGTAAAAAAGACTAAAATTCAATGAATGAAAAATATTTTGATTTTGGTTTGAACTTTTTAAAAGCCTATGGAGTAGAAACATGATACATATCTTTTAAAGTATGATATGTATGACGTATAAATGAGGTGTATCTTGTACAGTCTCAGGCCGACCATTCCTGAGAGAGTAACATATTTTAATTGAACTCCAACTATCAAAGTACACCGGTAACCACAATATAGTATTCAAATTCGTATAAAGTATTTACCTTTACAATAGTTTTAATATATTAAGACAGTATTATTTAAAATAGGGAACGTATGATGCGGTTCAGAGGGAAATGTTTGTTGCAATACTGCATTCATTATTACTACAGGGATTTTTTCATAATTTTGTAAATTATCATATCAGCTGTTTAAAGTATAGAAATCGATCGATTTATACAGTGTATTACAAGAATTTGAAGTTACTATTGTAAAATATAGTTCAAATCTTTCTGGAAACTTTATTGACACTGAAAATTAAATTAATAATGACCGAAAAATTGACAATATAACTTAAATGTTAAAAAATACACAATTAAAAATTGTAATAAAACAATTAAAAAACTTGTAGAGGGAAATTTTTCATATAAAATAGGGAAATTGTTTAAAAAAAATTTAAAATATCCCTCAGGGGAAAACTTACTATCTTCATAAATTTGAAACAACGAGGATTTCTTTTGTTTTCTTTTTTTTAAGGTTTTATTTGTTATTGGGAACTGTACCTTGTTGACAACTACCCAATTTGATCACTGCCTTTTGCTGTATTTTTTTTTTGACGTGGATTAGACATGAGTTTGAACAGGGACCCCCAGTAGAGTTTGTTCATGGATGGCTGTCAGCTGGTCACCGTACAAAGTCGTTTGCCAACCGGTGTTACTGAACAAATAATAGCGACTTTCTACCAGCTGACTGACTGTGCTGGCCCGAAGGCCACAACGAAGATTTGAATACGGAAACTTCGCCTCCGAAAAACAGCTGTTAAACAGCTGACTCGCATCGATGAGTTTACCACTATATCCGGTTTATCTTAAGATATATATAATATATATATGTTGAGTAAACAAACAGTGGTTACCGAATCAGCTGCTAAAGCGGTGACTCAGAAAAATACAACACTATTAATGAAAACATCACAATGATAACTGATACGTGCTTTTAACCATAATATGCAGAATTAAAGGATAAATAGAAATGGAAAAAAAACAAAAATACTGAAACACTAAATTCCTAATTGAAAATAAATTATAATACTCGTAAGTACGATGCGAGATGCGATATCAAAAGCGAACTGGTAGCATATAACGATGACAATTATTCTCTGTCAGATTTTTCAACCAGGAATACGTCGTCTCCCCACGCTACGTTGCACATTATAATATTTCCTAAATATTCAAGCTCCCTAATCTTTATTGTGTTCATGATAAATTAAAAATCATAATAATCTCTAAATATACAAATACAAATTCTTTCGAACTGCCAGAAATCGCATAGCCCACTGAAACGCCAAAGGAGAATATACGAGTAAACATGTAACAAAACTACACTAGCAGTGTACAAATTTCATTAAAAATTTAAATTCAACACAACTGAAACCCTATCCTATTATGCCATCTTTGAGCTTTTAATGGCTTCTTTTTATTTGCTCAGTTAAAAATTTTGTTTTCTTTTTAAATTTAATTAGCCTTCCCATTCAAAAATTTTTTGCCAATTGTTTTTGCACAGATGTAAAATTAAATTATGTAAATAGGAAAAAATATAATTATACATAAGCCTTTTTTGGGTCAATCCAGTCGGCCTGTTGGTGGAAAGTTGCTATAAATTATTAAGCAGCAATTTTTGGTTGAGCAGAATATAATTATTGTATAGTGAGCAGCAGAAAACCACACTTGAACATACTCAGATTTTAGCAGACTTATCTGCTCAGATTTACGTCTACCTCAAGTCAAAAAGTCAGTAATAGCAGCGACAAAACTTGTCGCTGTTTTCTTTGTTTACAGTAAATAGTTTAAAGATAAAAGCTAAAAAAAATAAGAAATATAAATATAAAATATAAAGCACGTAAATTTTTCGATGTCTAACAATCTAGAACTTGTAAAATAAGTTTGAAAATTTATGCTGAATTCTTGTTAAAGTTAAAAAATGTAAGACAAGATATAAGAAAAACTTAGGAATGAAGCAGTGGAATGAAAGAGAGGCTAAGCTTATGAGATTGGTCGTTGTCGTAGAGTATAGAACCACCACATGCTGCATTTGTAGCATACCTATATATGTATGGGGGATAAGGAGTAAGGGTGTTAAAATTCTAGAGGGTGTTTGGCAAGGTAATGAAGGATGGAAAGAGTAGGGATGTGATCTGAGTTAAGAAGTGGTAGTCGTCATCATGGTAGTGCGATACGACGTGGTACCTACCACTTCTATAACGAGGATGACAACAAACCTCTTCTACACCACTACTTTACTTTTCTACCCCTATCACCAGAAACACCCGTCCTACATCTTTTTCTCCTCAACAAAACCCCTTAAGCGCTCGCACACACTCATCACAAACAAACCCCTTTCCTTAACTCTTACTGTCCCTCATGACAACCGACACTCAACGAACTTCACTACTGGGCATGTTCCTAGTCCACCCGGGTACTAATTGAATTTCTTCTTTTTCCTACCCTTTACAGTCAGGTTCACAATATTTTTATTAAATTAGTTTAATTAACAACATGGCCGTTCTGCTGAGAAATGGAATGTAAGGTTATAACACCCTTGCGTATTTCATGTTTCTGACAATATTTTACCAGAATAAAACCAATACCTAGGGTTACATAAACATCTTGAACAATTTGGATGCATTACGCTATAATGAACCGGAGTATAAAGTACAGTAGCCGCTACTTATTATGATCACTTGCTACTCCGTACTTTTGATCATAATAACCGAAAATCGCTTTAGTAACGGCTTGGCCAGGTAACTGAAACTTGATCACCATACAATATTAAAAATGATTCTTAATTTTATTGTGATTATAATTATTATAAGAATGGCTAAACAAATTTCGGTTAAATTCCATTTTATCTTCCACAATATCTTCATTTTTTGGGATCTTTCTTTCTTACGTTATTCAATATTATAATAGGGGTTCACTTCTCTTCCTTTTATTCTCTACCCCAACGATTACTTTCTAGGCTTTTTTTCTACGAATATCCCTATTACGTATGTCTTCTGTGTCGATTTTCGCATCTTTAATAACATTCAATGTTTCTGTAAACCATGCCTGGTTTGGTTTTTAAGATTATTCTATCGAAAACTTGGGTTAAATTCCGTTTTATCCGCAACAAGATCCCGTTTTCTGTCTAGTCAATTTTTGTAACACCTGTTTTAAAATAGATCCGCTAGAAAGCATTAGTGTTATATTAAAGATGGCCGGTTTTTGGCTTGCTTTACCATTTTATATTTTTGTAACAGTCCAAACTTGTTGTTTTTATTATTTTATACTTCTGTCGATTTCCTCTTCGTAATTTTATTTCTTTCATGTCTAAACTTGTACTGTAGATTAGTTTAATTATTCATTAATAATTAAAATGAAAGGCTTTGTGGTTTTATCACTATGTTCCAAGCCTCGTATTTATTTTCACCAGAAATTTGCTACTAGATGAATGTTTAAAACGTTTGTAACCTTAATAACTTACGATCTTAAGATTTATTTGAGAGTTTGTATCGATGATGTGTTGTTATTTTAAAAGTCAGTTATTTAGACAAACAACGGCCATCTTTAATATCGTTAATAAAACACTAACGCTAACTAGCGGATCTATTTTAAAAAAGGTTTTACAAAAATTAACTATAGTCGTTTGCACGTTCAGTTGACACAATGGAACAGTATAGAACAATGTATTTCTTATGGGGCTCTTACTGCTACTAGCACGTACACAAACATCGGCTCTTTAGATCAATCAATGCCATCATAACCAATAACATTCCCCTCCTCCTCGTACGTTCGATGGCAAACCTTTGTAATGTAGAATAGTCTATATGACTATTAATTAATAATTACCACTATAAGTTTTTACTTAAATTCATATGTGGATTCCAAATGTGAAATATTTTTCGATATCTGTACTGGGAAAGATTTTTTAGATTTTGTAATAAGAGATTGTGTCATTTGTTTACATTTATCCCGCAGTATTTAAAAAGTGTGGCGAGGGAATGTGGAGAAGACATTAGTAGGTCTGCAGTAAAATAGATAAGATATTCATTTTAACCCCCCCCCCCCCACCACCACAAATAGAAGAAAATATTTTTCTACGCTTTTTCTAAGCTTGTCTTTTAGCTTCTACTTAGTTTTTAAAAAACTGTTTCTATTTAAGAACAAACCATTTGAATGCTGCTTTGTTTTCTTGTGTATACCTGAAAAGTAATGCCTAGTGGTTTTTCTTCATGTAGGCCTATTACAGTGAGATAGTCACCACACTAAGCCATATACTGAACCAGTACAAATTTAAAGCAGCTTTCTCCCAGCTGACCAACTAGACTGGCCCAAATTCCTCAAACTTAAGATTACCTATAAAATATTTAAGTTATTGAGAAAGAAAAGAAAAGGTGAGCGAAATATGAAGAAGTAATTCAAAAACTAATTTGGAATGCTCTCTCTCAAGAGCTATTCAGAGGAAAAATTAAGAATAGGCTTAGAGGTATGTCTATGTTTTTTTTTTTACGAAACTGCCATTCCTATTTATTTCCTATATATTATTCATTCCTATTTATTTATTTATTTATACATTTTCGTTTACGCTTTAACAGTATTTTCGGGTGTTTTTCTTTTTTCATATAAAACATATCTAGACCGCCACACGTATCACCAGAAGATCAGGCGGACGGTATACGAGTACGTGGAGGATGGGGTCGGGCCTCGGAGTCGGAGGGACTGGACTGTGGAACAACGCCAGGCACACAGCCAGAGAATGAAAACCTACCGGGCTGACCGGAAGTTGAGCGCTCTGAGAACGCGCGGTCCCAAGAGACCAAAACGTAATGCTCTAAATAAAAAACCAAGTCTGGTGTGAAACACTTACACGACTTTCTCTTGCCAATACAAATAATGAAGAAATAGTATCTAACATTAGTAATAAAACATTAAAAATAAACAAAAAAAACTAACCTCAAAAAACATAACTTTATTTTAATCACGAGTGAATGACGCAAAATAAAAACCATCTTTACTTTGGCGTAATAATACGGGTAATTAATTGGAAAATAATACGGAGGCATGGGTGCTTTCAAACGAAGACCGAAGCCAAATCAGAGCTGCGGAAATGAAATTTCTTTGGGCAGTGAAGGGATGCACTCTTGAGGACATGATAAGAAGTGACGTTAAGAGTTGCAAATATTTAGCCTGGAGAAGAAGAATCGATGAGTACAGAATCAACTGAAGTAGTCATTTCTGGAACGCATGAAAGGAAACCGTTTGCCTACATTGGGAATGAATTATAAGCCGAATTGTCAAGGATCATTCCATCACCTTCCATCATCTCGTTCGAGGGGAAGGTAGTTTCCGGAACAGGCAGTACTGCCTAACCCATGAAGTGAAGAAGAAGAAGACGTGTACGTACTACGGTGATGCTGTGATTGCCCTGAAAAAATTTCGATTGGAACCTTCCAGGATTTCAAGGTTTGGATAGCTTGCTAAGCCCAATAACTGCAGTCAATTCGTTCAAATTGGTTTAAGAATTGATTTGTATAGTCTACTATTGTATACGAACATTATAAGCTTATTGTTTAGACTGAGCGTCTGCCGTTTACCTACTATCTAATAGGCATGAGCTGTCACCCAAGCTCACTAAAACGGTAGATAACAAATAACAACAAATTATAACGCAAGGACATCAACCCACAGCAAATGATATAAGTAAAGAAAAGTTGAAGCTATAAAAAAACATAAGAGATACAGCCACTGTTAATGAAACAGTGAGATAATCTCTATTCTTTATTTGGGTGATAAGTGACCTCTGTTACTACCCGATGGTTAAGTACAATACGTTAAGGATAAGTTTTTACCGGGTATCAGTTTTTGAAATGGTTATTTATAAAATGAAATTATATTATATCCATTATAAATATCAATAAAATAGTTTATCATCCATAAAATCACAAGAATCTACTAAAATATACGGTAATTATTTTATGAAATCGGTCTGCAATAGTTATTTTGCTGTAGTTTCATAAAAATAATGTCTAATGAATAAAAACAGTGCATTATGCGCTACCTATCGGATGATCGTAAAACTAACTGAAATAAACAGCTGTAAAGCGCTATAAATAGGAAAGACCCTTTTTAGGTTATTTTAATTTAATTTGTTACTTCAATAATAGTAATAATTAATATTAAAACAAAATAAATACTAACAGACCATAAACAATCCTTTTCTAATATTAAAAATATCAATGTTCTTTCACTCCAGAGATCTTTATAAAAAAAGTATTTCGTGAAACGCTATAATTAGTATAAATTACACAACAATGTTAAAACTAATTAATTCGTCTACGGAATGGAAACAATAATGGCATAGAAAACACAAATACAAGGTCTAGAAACCATGGGGAGTTAAATTCTTGGTAACCTTTACGGTTTAAACATTAACTGACACTGGAGAAAGACGAAATAAACCAAACTTTAGAAAAACGTCGTTGAGACTTTAGAAAATAATTGTAAAAAGAATAGCAATATTTTTTTAGATGTTTGAAAGATATTAACGACAATTTATTTAGACAAAAATATAAATTTAACATTTGCAGCGGCAAAAACAAAACCAGCTTGCTACATTAAAAACCGAAAATAGGAAAACTGGGATTCGATGAAACTGCCGGTACGCGACTAAAGTTTCAAGTTTTACAATATTCCGTTCACAAGATATTTTGTCAAACACACACGAACACGCGCGCGTATATCACTAGCAACATACCCCGCGCGGCGGGTCTTTTCTGTTATCCCCCCCCCCAAGCATAATTTTTCACATTTTTTGTGGATATTTCGTATGTAGGTATTCTTACAGTATTTTTAACGATAAAAACGGGAAAAATATTTTAAAATATCAAATATAATATTTTTCAAGTTAACGTTAAAGTATTTTTTCCTTTTTTTAACTATTTGTTGACAATAATTATTAAATTATTTAATAATATTTCATTTAATTATGTTAAATTAATTTAATATCATGTACTCAATGAGTTCATATTCGATTATTACGCACAGTAACAATATTGAGAAAAAACTATGTATGTACCCTACATGTAACCTTAACTTGAAGAATATTGATGTAGGATTTTTTAAAACATTTTTCCCGTTTTTATTGTTAAAAATACTATTAAGTTGTACACGAAATATTCACAAATTGTGAAAATTATACTGACAGGGATAACAGAAGAAATTACTAATAAATCCTAATCCTCTAATTCAAGAACTTCATTGTTTTCACCTTAGAAAATAGAAGTAAGAAAATCACCTTAGAAAATAGAAGTAGAAATAGAAGAAGACCTTAGAAAATAGAATAAAAGAAGATGGAATAGAGATCTTCTCTGAGTTCTAACTAAAATAACAACAATTAACTGAACAATAATTATCATATTTAATACTTACTTATACACCCAGAGAAATACCAATGGGTATCAGTCTTTTTCTTTATGCTTCCTTTCATGTTATTTTCTTAGGTACGTACAACACATTTTCTAGTAGTCATATTTGTGTACTGTTGAAAATTTCAAATAAAAGATAAAAAAACTTGCGATGTTGCATGCTGCATCGCATGCGCTTAGAGGCATACCACCTTTCCGCACTCGTTTGAAGAGCTTTATCTAAAAAAAAACAACGAATATTTTTGAATAGTACACTGAATAATTAAAGCCTGTTCTTTCCGGCATTGATTGGTTTGATTTAGATTGTTTAATTTTGAAATTAATCGGAGATAACTCTAGAAGTTTAGAGGCTAATAGAATTTTTATTAATACGACATATCTATTCCAAATTACAAATGAAAAGTACACAACAGAAATGCTCGACTTGCATGACACAATATTGCTGTAAAAATGCGTGGTTCAGTCCAAAAATCATTTCTCTATCTTTACGTGGAGCCAAAAAACACAAAAAAGTGGCTGGTATTTAAAAATGGAACATCAGACTTCTATTTTAAAATATTCAAACAGAGAAAACTCTGATCTTCAACGCAGTTTTTTTATGAAAAGCCTGGACGGAGTAACGGACTTTCAAAAACCCCATTTACGGAAAACCGGCTAAGATCTGAGTACTCTTTATACGTAAATTGCTGTATCTCCGACTAGTTTCAAAGTAAAATAATCTAAGTCAAACCAATCAACACAAGAAAGCACAGGCTTTAGTTTTGTCTCTTCTTCTTCTTTTTACTATCAAGGATTAGGCATAAGCCTGTTCCGAACTCACAAACCATCCTGTACATCTACACAAACACAAGACACTCCAGCCCGTACATTTCAACTACTGCCATCTTCTTCGAGGTTTTCCCACCTCCCTTCTTCCAACCGGAACATTTAATTTGGTGTAGTGTTTAAAAATATTCGTTGTTTTTTTGAGATAAAGCTCTTCAAACGAGTGCGACCAGGTGTAATGGCATGCCTCTGACCGCATACTACATCGCACGAGTGTGGACATAGCTAATGTACTTCAACAATAGTAGGTATGCACACACCCACACACAAAACGACTTTTTTGATCATTTCCTCCACGGACGTCTCTCGTTGTCCGTATTTTAATGAAAATTATAGAAAAATTTTCATAATTTTTTTTAAAATGTTAAGTCACATTACAACATCATTAGCGACTATGGTGGTTTAAGAAACTGTAATGATGGGTTTTGGCACATCATTTCCAGAACCTAGACGGGAATTGAACTCTGGACCTCTACTTAGTGGGCTAACGTGCTAACCACTACATCACGAAGGTGGGCAAAGATAGTATTTTCATTCGAAAAGTTACAGTACTCTATAATAATTTCTAAAAGCCAATAATGATTGGTAATTAATTCCTTTTAACTTTATTGAAATAAATTATGAAAACATACAAAGCTTTAATATTATAACCATAACAAATTACAGCAACCAATTCATAATCATAATTACATGACAAATGCATTCAATAAATAATAACTTTTTTAGTTTTATACAGGTTCAAAAACAGACAAAATCACTTTATTAATTAGTATCATTCTTTGTAAAAGACTTTTTACCCTCATCTGAAGAAGTAGGCTTGTAAAATTCAGGATCAAAATACTCAGGGTGGCTGTTCTTACCTTCCTTTGTTACATTAGAAGCCTCAAAAATATTTTCTGATGAAGTTTCAAAATCAATATCATCTTCTGTTTCCAGTATTTCATGTTGACTAGAAGACTCTTCATGAATACTACCAGATGATCTACCAATTTGTTCCAGGTGCTCTTCTAAATATTTCTCAATTTCTTTATCAAAAGCTTCTTCATCTGATAGTTCTGCCATTTCTTTTTCAACATTTGTTACTTCTTTTTCTTCTTCAGTCATTCCTTTTCCCATTCTTCCAAAATCTTCTTTTATCTCGTAAAACTCATCAAAATGCACTGGTTCATCAAATTGTTGCGTTGATTCTTTTTGTTTTGATTCTTCATTTTGTTTATTTTCCTTTGTTTCTTCACCAGTTTCTTTATCTTTAAATGCTTGTGGACCTTGTTCGGCTTTAATTTCAGCCTCTGGGTCAGGAGACTGAGGAGCTTGTTCCTCTGTAGGTTCATTTTTGAATCCAGGAAACATTTTCAACAGCATATCAAGAATATCAGGAAAATTAGGAAATTCCTTCTTTTCAACATCCTCGTCTTCTGCATGAGTTCTCTGCGGCGGCGTAGGCGGTTCAGCTTCTGTTTTACTACCATCATTAAATTTAGATGACTGATCTTTTGTACTATCAGATGTTTTATCAAAATGTTTATTATCTTGAGTAAAGTCACGTGTTTTATCATAAAGTCTGTTCTTAGAATATTCATCTAAATCAGATGACTCTACTGGTAATTCAGATCCACTCATTCCCGATTCTTTAGGATGTGCATGTCCACCATCCCCTCCATGGCCTCCATGACCACCATCTTTTTTTCCAACCATTGACAAAACCAATTCGCCTATAACTGTAGCTGCAAACAATCCGAACCCTGGTATAAAACCTTTAAACACTCTTTGGATTCTGGCTTTTCTGGTGCGTGGCTCAACAAGCATAAAACGCCACACTTCATTTCTGTAAAAATGACAAAATATACAACACAAACCGAACATAATTTTGAAGTAATTCAGTAAAAACTATTTTATATAATTTTACAATACAATGTAGATTCAGTAAAGTCTCACAAACTCAACCGTTGGATATTCAATTTTTACATTCCATATTCCTTGACAGCCTCACCAAAATTACCTTGCTGGACGAGGGTGAATGACATAATACTGAGAAAAAATCTCGGTGTCACATACAATTTTTTTTTTTTTTTTGGTTTAACGTCCGACTGTTCTGCAATTACTGCTAATGCAGACGGTGAAGGATGAAATTTTTTTTGTAACATATGAAAATATGCCGTGCCTGAATGGGATTCGAACCCAAGACATACGAAGATGATAAAGAAATTTTGAAAAGGGTAAAAATAAATTTGAGACGGTTTGTGGCTTCATTAACGAGGTCGTAGAAAGAAAACAAGGAACGATACAAGAACATGTATGTATGACGTGATAGCAGTTTCCCTGCTGCTAAATGGTACAGTCATGGGTGCTAAGAACAGCCCAAAAAGAAATAGAAGCCTCTGAAATGAGATTGGTGGAGGGATGCTCCCTGCGAGATCAGATTCGTAGTAGTGACATCAAGCGAGAACTAGATATAGACGAAACCATCCTAGAGAAAATGAGCATATACAGGACTTGATGGAAAAATCAAGACACACGAATTACACGTGAAAGGGTTCAAACATTGCAATATTTGTCAATTGGAAGAAACTTGGGTAGACAAAGGAAAAGGTGATTTGGAGTCGGAACAAGTGTAATGCCTAATCTGTAAGCGGTGGAAGAATAATATTAATTACCTATAAAAATAGGTAGTGAATACTCAGGAATACATACATACTGAGTTGCTAATAAATGTATTTATTTCGTTAAACAAAGAGTTGTTAAAGATTCCCATTTTATTTATGTAAAACCCAACTTCATAAACTCTACAACCTCTTGATTCACATTAAGATGAGCTTGTGAGTCTTCAATAAATATTAGAAATTAAATATGAGTAATATTCAGAGAATATTTATCATAACAGTTAGAGATTGCGACATGGATTTTTTAAATATTTTCTTTCTTGGGAAGTTTAATCTGTGATCCGTAAAGAAATAACTAACAGTCTTTTACGATAGTTTTGATTCTTCTAATACACATAAGTAAATTTAAATTTATCTAGGTTATTCAACCTTACAAATTCATGATTTACTTTTATTGTTGTAGAATTGTACTGCAGAATAGACTGAAATGCCTAATCCATGAAGTGAAGAAGAATATTGTACTCTTTACTGTTTGATATGATAGAAATTTAAAATTATTATTTTCATTGAATAAACTTCAGTTGTTGTTATTGTTCAGGTCATCAGGCCCGAAAGGCTGGTTTGAACCAGTACTGGCTTTACTAAGTAAAACGAGGCGTGAGGTAGTTTACAACGGCCTTCCTCACTGAGCGGAAAAGTATGCTTATCAGCATGCCAGGCCCTCTGAAAAGCATCTACTGTCCACCCTGCAAATGACACCTTCACTTCATTCACCACAGGGTTTGGCTGTATAATGAAATTCATTAATGTCAGAGGTGAGAAATCTGACTAGTATCTTACACCTCCATTTCTTCAGTTCTTAAATGCTTCAGTCATATAATTGGCTACCATGTGATAAGAATCTGAACTATTTTTTGTAGCCTTGGAACTAGCAGATCGAGTACAAATAATTTATCACATTACCTGTGTGTTATGGGCAAACACTTCACTTATGTAAACTTAAAAATTAATTAAAAAATTAAATGAAGGTTTTATTGTCGCATGATCCTATTATTTTAAGAATGAGGATACAAATTTGAAATACATTCTTATTCAGTATTTGAAAATAGGAGAATAGTTGAATTATGAGCATAAAAAATTATAAAAACAGATTTTTTTGGTTTTTTACCTTGACTTCCTCCTTGTTTTCAGCACCAAGCCCTTTGTTTTCAGACTACCAAATCATTCTTTATAAATTAATTATAGAATTATTTTTGTATAAAATATATGAATAACTGAGTTTCCTTTAATGTATCAAAAATATTAATAATCCGAATAGCTCTTTAGACAGAGCATGTGTCAAATCAATATTTTAATGGCTACTCAAATTCATTTTTTCCTAAAATCTCTTCATTCTTTCGAATCTCTAATTCATGAGTTGTTCACATTTTTCTTTTCATTCTTTCCCCCGAAGATCACTCCCTGGCTTTTGTTCTAAAAATGTTCCCTCTTCCGTGTCAATTTTTGCATCTTTAAGGTCACTCACTGTTACAGTGAACCATGCTGGTTTAGTTTTGAGACTTATTAATTAAAAAACATTATTTTGTCAATCTGCTATTGTTCTTCTCGCCACATGTCAAAAAAGACAAGTCTCATTTTCTCTGTGTGGACTATGTTTTCAGTTACTTCATACATCTCTTTGTTCAAATGGGGTCTATGTTTAATTGTCATTGGGTGGCGGAGTGAAGCTTCACCAGGTTCCATGTTTACTCTACATAAATCGTTCATTTGAAACTACTTATTAAAACATTTTATTTTATACAATTATACAAATTACTAAGGACATAACTATATCTAAAAAGGTATTAATAGGTAATTAGTAATGCTCAAATTTTGCATACTTTGCATAACTTTTTTTTAAGTTCTAAAATAAGTTTATAATCTGTTTTGAGTGTTTTTGAATAATTTGTGACCAAACAACTCCAATTTTATTTTGAATATTTGTGCATATTTCGGACCCTTTTGCATATTTGTGGTATTTTTGCATATTTTAGACAATATTCCAGAAAACTTGTAAAAATACAAAAGTATTTGTGAAGGCACCGAGCAGAATAAGGGCATTCAAGAATGCTTATCCTAACGTTCCTCTCCCACCTCAACCTATAATCACAACATGGGGTACTTGGATATCTGCAGCCAATTACTTTGCTGAACACCATGAAAAAGTGAAGGAAATAATTGGAAGTTTTGATGAATCAGATAATCAAGCAATAGCTCAAGCTAATGCTGTACTAACCAGGTCTTCAGTGCTTCAACAACTTGCTTATGTTCATTCCAATTTTGGATTCATTCCTGATTTAATTACAGCATTAGAATCAAAAAGAATGAACCAATGTGATTCAGTTGGCCTCATTGATAGGTTAAAACAAAAATTAGAGAATGGGGAGGACCTGTCGGCGAAAAGTTGAGGAACAAATTGGACGCTGTGTTGAAGAGAAACCCAGGATGGAAGGCAGCTCAGGATGTTTCTAGAATTTTGAAGGGAGAGCTTACGGATGAAATGGAAATGCAAATTAGTGACCCCCTAGCAATTTCAGCTCTGAAATTCCTACCAACTGTTTCATGTGATGTTGAACGCTCCTTTTCAGCAATGAAAAATGTCCTGTCTGACAAAAGACGAAGCTACAAAGTGGAAAAAACTTTGATTATTTTATGCAATTAACATAATTTATTTATTTAAAACTTCAATTTTTTAAAATGTGATGATTACGTTAAAGTGGTTAAATTATGATTAGATTAGCGTATTCATCATTTAAAACATTTTATAAATATAATGTATTTCAAAGTTAAATTAATTAAACAAAATTATTAAAAATACCTTATTTTTGCATATTTCAACTTTCTTGGTGCATATTTTCTCTTTTTTTGGCATATTTTGGGTCAAAAAAGTGCATATCGATCCGAGGACTAGTAATTAGATTAAATTTAAATGATTTATATACTCTAATGATGATGGAGCCACCAAAAATTTTTAGTACAAATAAAAGAAAAATCCGGTGTGAAACACTCACACAACTTTCTCTTGCCAATGCAAATAATTAACAATATAACTTAACATTAGTAAGAAAACATAAATACACAAAAAACTAACCTCAAACAACATAACCTTATTTTAATCATGAGTGAAAGACACACACTGAAAATCAACCTCAATATGGCTTCAAATACGAGACTCACCTCTTTCAAGCTAATAGGCTCTGTAGAGAAAAAACGCAGTAAATAAAAGATGTAGATCTTTTAATTTCCTATAAATTTGATAATTTACACTTTTGTCGTAAAATGCATGCTAAGACTGAAATCTTTAAAACAAATCAATTTTTTAACACATTTTCGAGAGAAAACAACAGAAAATCGCTAATTACCGCTAAACTAAGTGTTATACAAAAAATGATTAAAATAAAAGTTGTCCGGATCAAATAATAACATTAAAATTAATCATGTCGCAGTATAGGAATAAACAGATGATTATATCCTTTATCGATTTCAAAAAGGCATATGATTGTATCCATTGACCATCCATGCTAAAAATTCTGAGAAATTTGGGACTCCACCCTAAATTGGTTAACTTAATAGGACTAACGCTAACAAACACCCATTCCAAAGTGAGGTTCAAGGGGAATTGTCAGAAAGTTTTGAAATAAAAACAGGATTGAGGCAAGGAGACGGACTTTCACCATTGCTTTTTAATTACGCTTTAGAATATGTGATGAGAGAGTGGTATAAGGCAAACCCTAAAAATATCAAAATTGGACGCGAGAAGGAGAATATTAAACTTAACTGTTTGGGTTTTGCAGATTATTTAGCATTTTTAGCTAAAGATATAGAAGAAGCGAGAAAACAGCTAACAGATTTAGAACAGATAGCTGGGAAAATTGGCCTGAAAATATCTTATGAGAAAACTAAAATGATGGCAATGGAACCACTGTGCATAAGTAAAGTGAAAGTTAACAACCATTACATAGAACTAGTAGAATCTTTTAAATACTTGGGAGAAATAATAACATACAATAATAATGAAAGAGAAGCCTGGGAGGAAAGAGCCAAAAAACTTGCTAGATCCCAACATCTGACAAAAGATACATATAACAAGAAATGCCTGTCAATCCACACTAAAATCAGACATTATAAAACAGTAGTACAACCAGAAATTACGTATGGGTGCGAAACGCTATTTAAGCTAAACCAGAAAAATAGAACCGATAGCATCGAAAAACTGGAAAGAAGAATCCTCAGAAAATGTATAGGAAAAAACACAAAGTAGAGGGTGAATGGAGATTATTACCCAACGAACAAGTTTATCGAGAAAACGAACCAATAATAGACTCCATGAGGAAAAAGAGAATATTGTTCTTTGGCCACTTACTTAGAACACCGGAAGATAGAATAATTAACAGAATAATAAGGAATCTTTATTTCAAAAAAACAGCACCAATTTGGATTAAAGAAATTAAGGAAGATATGGAGGAATTGGGAATGACAGTGAGGGATTTGGAGAGTAAGACACAGAAATTGAAAGCATTGAAGGATAAAACCATCAGATTCAAACAAAAGACAGACAACAGAGGAATAAGAAGAGCGATTGTTTCAGATGCAGAAAGACAGGCAAGATCTGTCAGAATGAAAAAATACTGGGAAAAGATCAAAGAAAAGAACCAGAACAGAACTTCCAATAAGCAGACTTAAGTGATCCATTGCGGTCTCTTATAAAAAAAAAAAGTTGTAGGTTGTTAAATTCTCTACAACTTTTATTATATACATTTTTGCGCTAAAATGCATAATAAAGCAAAAAGTTTAAAACAAACCATTTTTTACGACAAAACAGCCTCTCAAACAATTGCAGCAGACATGGTGCCTACTCTTATAGAGCAAAAATAATAGAGTAAATGAGACAATTTCAAAAAAAATCTTAGAAGCATTTTTGAGAAAATCGCAAAAAAGTGAAAAATGACACTTATAAATTACTACTTCTGGTTGACCAATTTTGATGAAAATGTTTGTGTCGGGTCTGGTTGTAGTATCTAACTTAAGTTTCAAGTTCGTACTATGTTAATGAAGTTTAAAGTTCGTACAAGGAAGTTAATGAGATATTCACACACACACGCACGCACGCACGCACGCACGCACGCACACGCACACACACACACACACACACACACACACACACACACACACACACACACACACACACACACTCACAAACACACACACACACACACACACACACACACACACACAAACAAACACAACACACACACACACACACACACACACACACACACACACACACACACACACACACACACACACACACACACACACACACACACTCACAGACCGATTGCTAAAAACATGTTTTTTTTGGGTTCAGGGGTCTGAAAACAAGTAGATACGGTGAAAACTCGATTTCAAAAAATTGACATGAAAACAATACTTTCCTTCCTATATATTCATATAGGCAAGAGAAAGTAAAAATAAGAAGATTAAAGCAGCATTAAAAGTAATACAGATTAGTCAATGCTAGTAGTGTTTTTCATTAAAATTAACCACAAGCTGCAGTTTTCATTAAGATCTGTTCACCTAAAATTACAAGAAATTACTGTACTGTATCACTGTTACAGTTGACTGAAGACAACTCATGTAATTCCTTAAATCTATGAACACATTAATTTGTAATAAAGGAATAGTTAAGGAAGCGAGGATAAAAGGAGAATCATACAGAAAGGTTTGTAATAAAATTCTACCATTAAATATATCAACGAATTCATTATATTTACGCACGATAGAAACTATTTTACATGTTTGTTTGTGATTACTTTACAACCAAAACAAATAACAACTGCTAATAAAAGTAAGAGATGCATATTAAATCGCTGCCTCTTAATGATGGCCATGAGATGATTTTGGATTTGCATAATCGTATACATTTTCCAATAGAACTGTTAAAGCAAACAAACCAAAACCATACTTGAATCCACGAAAGAATGTAAGTTTCATTCTTTCGCTCCTACTACCTAATGATGGATGAAATCTCCACACCTCATTCCTGAAAATTAAAACTGATTTAGTTTCAAAAAGAAGAGATAAAATACATATTATTGGATGATGGAATAAGGAGAACAGAAAAGATTAGAAAAAGGGAAATTCATAAAAAGGTTGCAATAGGAGAGGGAACAAATGAAAACTGAATGGTGTATGTAGTTAAGAATTTAATCTTTTAGAATGTTTAGAGATTTGGAAAGGAGATGATGAGAAACAAAACATATAAAGAGAAAAAAACAATTATCCATAAATTTGATGTAAAACTAAACTGTTATTTTGGTGAAAATCTTTCTCCTCTATTCAGATGTCAATGTACACAAATAATTACTCCAATCAAAGTTGTTTTTAAGTGTACGAACCATGTATGTTCTTCTTAAATACAGTTTCAACACAACATTAATATCAGTGGCAGGTATTTTCACTCAAAGAAGTCTTCAGTTAATTTTTGTTCTGTGCACATTTTTTTTCTTATTTATGATATACTTTTATAATAGTCTGTGGTAGGTAAAAAAAATAATTTATTTTAAGTAAAACGTAAAGAAAAACACCAGAGAAGCCTTAGTACACTACTGTACTCGTCATTTTTAAAAAAAAATAAACGTCATAGTTGAATTCATGTAGGAGCGAAACTCTAGTTATAATAATAGAAGTTTAACCCTTATGAAACGGACTGTTTCTCATAAAACAGAAGAATTGCAAAAATCAAAACGCGCTCTCTAAACAACTGTTTTATCTAACGTCATTACTGATGAAAAATTCGCAAAAAATTACAGTTGATTCATATAATATGTATGCGCCTTTTGAATATAATTACAAGAAAATCGCTTTATAACTGTTTGTGTTTAGGCAAGCAAAATTTTCATCCGTGAAAATTTTTGAGTTTACTTTAGATTCTTTACTATAACGGGATTAAATTTTAGTTTAGCAAAATAAATTATAAAACATGTTTTATAGACTAGAGTTTACTGAATAAATCTTATTTTTTATTTGAATTTCCGTAAATATTTGAGGAAGTTACAAAATGTTCAACAGAGTCCATTTTTCCATCTCAGGGAAGCATGAAGGGATGGTATTTTACATTCTTTACGGTGACGTCACAGAGCCAACATTATATTTAGCCTACAGCTGTAAGCAAAGCAATGTAGGAAATCCTTTTCCTTATAACCACGTGTTTTGAAAATTTCTGTAGGTGCGGTTAGAAGGAAGCTGTTACACGTCCTTTGCAACCCTGCAAAGTGTCAAATTTTTTGTCTTTGTGATGGTAAACCCCCTCCTGAACAGTAAAATGGACTCGTCTTCCCCCTTCAAGGGCGAATTCCGCTATAGAAATGTCATAGCTTCAACAGAAACTAAAGAACAAGCATGTACGTTGACTTACACACGAGCTGGATGGACTTCCATTCAAAACAAACATTCCCAAACCATCAATGCTACCTACACACTATTAGATGCATTAAAGAACTCCCTACTAGAAAAGAATAATATTTAGCGGTTACTGGCTTATACTTAACTAGCTGCAGCACGTTTTGTCGCCTCCCCCACCATCAATTGTGCATGGCCTAAAATTAGAACAACAGTTTGAACTGGGTTAACATTGACATCAGCCATACACGTTTCCGCACAAAAAATACATACGAGGTAGGGTCAAAAAGTTCCCGGAATTGGTTATTAAAAATTTATTAAAAATATTTATAACATTCTTACATTATTTCCCTTCAAAATACTCTCCTCCTGCATCTACACATTTATTCCACCGTTCATATAATTGTTGGAAACACTCTTGAAAGCCGTTTTTTGAAAGTTCCTTCAGCCGCTCCGTCGCATTTTCAATCACCTCTGACGAATCAGCAAAACGATGTCCCTTCAATGCCATTTTTAACCTTGGAAACAGGTAGAAATCTGGTGGTGCGAGATCGGGAGAATATGGAGGATGTTCCAGAGTGGTAACATTATTCTTGGCAAGGTATTGTTTCACCATTAGGGATCGATGTGCTGGGGCATTGTCGTGCAACAAATACCAGTCATTCTCTGCCCATTTTTCAGGTCGTTTTCGTCGAATTGCATCTCGTAGCCGTTTTAAGATCTCTGTGTACAATTCTTTATTTACTGTTCTCCCTTCAGGAATAAATTCATAATGAATCACTCCACGGTAATCAAAAAACACCTCCAACATCACCTTACCCCGGCTTCTGTCCAAGCGAAATTTTTGTTTTCTTGGTGAAGTTTTTGACTTCCATTCAGCGGACTGCCGTTTTGTCTGAGGGTCGTAAAGAAAGCACCATGTCTCATCACCTGTAACAATTTTGCGCAGGAAGCTGTCATCTGCATCAGCCATTTCAATCAAGTCCCTGGACATGGTCACTCTCATTTCCTTTTGCTCAGGGGATAACATTTTTGGAACAATGTGCAAGCAAACACGGTGCATGTTCAAGTCATTATGAAGAATGCTGTGAACACTCCCATGTGAAATACCAACTTCAGAGGCAATAGTATTGATGGTTGTTCGCCTGTCCGCACGCACAATTTGTCGAACGCGCTCAACATTGTCGTCTGTAGTGGAAGTGGAAGGCCGCCCAGTCCGAACGTCATCTTCAATTGTTGTGCGACCGTCGCGAAAACGCTTATGCCACTCGTAAACTGCTGTTTTCTTCATCGCAGAATTTCCGTATGCTTTTTTTAGCATCTCAAGAGTCTCCGAGGGTGATTTCTCCAGCAACACACAGAATTTAATATTGCCACGCTGCTCTAATGACGACATTGCACAATCCGACGAAAGACAGAAACTACGATCTACAATATTAAACACCGAACGCACGGAACCAACTACAACTGCCTGCTAACCTCAAAAGCACATTCACTACCAGTTATGCCAACCTCACAAACAAAAATTTCCCTTTCAGCTTACAAATACGTGACTGTAAGCGACCATTCCGGGAAATTTTTGACCCTACCTCGTATGTACTATCTGGCAACCCAAGTCATTAATATCCCTGTTAAATAAAACACCATCAAGATCAGGAAGCTTGCATATTTCGGCCATGTCATGAGGAATGAAGAAAAATATGGCCTGCTGAAATCCGTTCTCCAAGGAAAGATCTATGGCAGAAGAAGAAGAATGTCATGGCTGAAGAACCTGCGCACCTGGTTCTCCAAGACTACAACAGAACTTTTCAGGATGGCTGTAGATAGGATAGCCATAGTCAGACTGATCGCCAATATTCGGAACGAATAGGCACTAACAGAAGAAGAAGAAATAAAGCTACAGCTTGAAAAAAATCAAACCACTGACAAGTGATGTACAACGAGCATATTGGACAACAGATTTACGCTTGTCATACTTAAACATCAGAAAATCTCTGATCTGGTGACAAGGAACTCTAATCTCAAAACCAGCTTCATTATGAAATTCCATACCACATAAATAAGCTCGTAGAAGAAGTCTGTAATAGGTTTTATATCAGAAAGTTTAGAAATATCCAAATATCTATAACTTCTAACATAATCCTTAATTTGATCTCGAGGATTTTTTTTGCCACAGACAAAACAAATTTTTTATCTACAATTCAACGATATTGGTAGTAAATCCTCATTAGCTATTCTTTACTACACTGCGATATTCCAAATTGGATCTGATCAGAAACTTATACAGAAAAGACAAGAGTAGATAGATATGTCTTGGAAATAACACCCGATCCATTTCATTAGACCCAAACTCCTCTTTGCTTTGGCTACCTGAGAATCGACATGTGTTCAAAATACAACTTTTAATTTAATCCAATAAAACTCTATACAGGGTGATTCATGAAGTTCTCCCCCCACTTCTACAGCACATTGTACTAGTAAAAATAATGAAAAAATGTTATATAAACATAGGTCCGAAAACGCTTCGTTAGCGAGTTACAGCTAGCGAAAGTTTCGCCTGGATTTCAGTTCACCAGGTGAAATGAGGTCTTCCTGGAATTCTGGTAAGGTAGATTAAGGGGCGAATTCAATCATTTCTTATGGTTTTTGATCTGATAAATTGAATAAAACAGGTCCCAGAACTGTAAGTTAAATAGTTTTTGAGAAAACCAGTGTCAAATGCAAAAAATGGAGTGAAAATCACATTTTTTCATCTTTGGGCAAGAATAACTTTGTTATTTCACCAAGAAACAGTTAAAAATTTTCAATAAAAAATGTAGAAAATTTTATTCTGAACAAACCGGTGTAAATAAAGTACACAGAAAGCGAAAAGTTTTTGAGAAAACCAGTGTCAAATGCAAAAAAATGGAGTGAAAAAAAACACATTTTTTCATTTTAGTTTTTCCGGTTAATTTTACTTTGTACTCTTATGAATAAAAACTCATTTAATCAAACATCTATTCGCTTTCTGTGTACTTAATTTACACCGGTTTGTTCAGAATAAAATTTTCTACATGTTTTATTGAAAAATTTTAACTGTTTCTTGGTGAAATAACACAGTTATCCTTGCCCAAAGATGAAAAAATAAGTTTTTCACTCCATTTTTTGCATTTGACACTGGTTTTCTTAAAAACTATTTAACTTACAGATCTGGGACCTGTTTTATTCAATTTATCAGATCAAAAACCATAAGAAATGATTGAATTTGCCCCTTAATCTACCTTACCACAATTCCAGGAAGACCTCATTTCACCTGGTGAACTGAAATCCAGGCGAAACTTTCGCTAGCTGTAACTCGCTAACGAAGCGTTTTCGGACCTATGTTTATATAACATTTTTTCATTATTTTTACTAGTACAATGTGCTGTAGAAGTGGGGGGAGAACTTCATGAATCACCCTGTATATAATCCAATATCTAGCCAATCCAATCCAATATAAGCCTTACATTAATACATTAATAGTAGTAAAAGTCCTTCTCAAAAAATCTGTTGTGAAACACTTACATGAATTTCTCTTGTCAATGTAAATAATGAAAAATAACATATATTTAATCATGAGTACATATTGTAAAATAAAAAACATAACCTAATTTTAATCATGAGCGAATGACACAAAATGAACATCAACCTCCATAGGACTTAAAAATACGAAAAATCACTAATTATTGACACAAAACTAAACTCAATAGAAAAAATACTTAAAAACAACTTTAATTACTCTTTTGCCCTAAAATGCATATTAAGGCCGCAATCATAAAAAAATAATTTTTCACGAGGCCATAGCAACATAAAGTAAGAAGTAGTAGAAAATTATAAAAATGTTTCTTATTTATTAAAAAAATTTGGTAATTAGAGATTGATTTATGGGACTTTGTATTAAATTGCAAATTATAAAAGCAATGCATGACTGCCACATTAAACATCTGCCATGGCAATAAAAGCAGTATATCAGCTTCTACTCGTACAGTAGAACATTTTATTTGGAATCGTTGTGGAATGATTGAACGTCTACATGTGTGTGTTTAATTACTTCACACTTTGGTTGCTGGCGAATTAGATTTTTAACTAATTTTGAGTAAAATTGCAAAAATTACATTAAAATCGTCTGTTTAGTGTTAAAAAATTTTATCAATCTAAGTAGCTTATTTTTTTGTAATCACTGAACACTATAAATAGTAATACCATACAATATAAATTGAATTCTTACTTCAAGAGGCAACATAAATTGTTAAATTTACCAAAACACGTGAAATATAAAAAAACTTTTATCTAAACAGTAGCTGAATTGATACAAGCGACAATAATGGTTAAAGACACATATAGGCGTAAGTTTTTTTAAACCAACTTCAGTAAATAATACACATCAGGGTACAATAGGTAGTAAACTATTTTATAAAATATACAACAGGGTTGTTGCTACAGTAATATGTGGCTTACCGTGTTCTGTTTAGTGAAATTTGTATTTGTTGATGTTGTAGCACTGTCCACTAGCACGTTTCATGAGGAAAGATTGACATATTTTATATTAAGGTTATGTCTTAACTACTGTTCGATTATAAGTTAATTAGACGTAAAATATTGTTAAAAGATCTTAATCGAAATGTACTTGCTAATAAAGAAACACCTTGGGTTTTTTGAGGCAGCACAACCTACTCGACACAGTGCAAACATACATAAATCTAAACTATTGAAATTGAAATATACATTTCTAACCACCAGAATACGGTTAACAGAAAACACTTACCAATGTTTATAGCTCTTTCATGTATCTTGTACACATCTAGTATTACTGAAGATACACACATCTTCTTCAGTATTACTGAAGATGTGTACAAGATACATGAAAGCGCTATAAACATTGGTAAGTGTTTTCTGCTACCGTATTTTTGTGGTTAGAAATATATATTTCAATTTTAAATAATATGGCTGTTTATAATCCTCCATAGGAAGTTTGATAAAATAATAATAAAATGTAAACTATATGTACCTACCTATAATATTTAATATTTTTTTCGTATTATATTATTATACAAGGCGTTTCATAATGTAGTACTTCGGGGTTAGGAAAATTCAGCAAAAGAAATGTATTTCACTTATAAGAATGAAACAAGAACCGTACGAAAGAGGACTTCAAATAGTTTTTCCACATAATCTAGTCAGTTAGTAAACAGTTTGCCTGCTAGGCGTAGACAGTAGAGAAAATGGCTGCCACGGAAAGCGAGAAGTCGTTTTGTGTGATAGAATTTCACGAGAAGATAATTTTCAGTGATGAAGCTACATTCCATATTAGTGGCAAAGCAAACAGTCATAATGTGAGAGTCTGGGGAACTGAAAACCAACACCTTATGTGGAAAATGTTCAGGATTCTCCAAAAGTAAACGGTTTTTGTGTGATCTCGTGAGGCAGTGTATGGGCCATTCTTTTTCACAGAAACGACAGTAACCGGCATGACTTATATGTTACAATTATGGCTTATGCTTCAGCTACTCAATGACTTCATTTTCCAGCAAGATAGTTGTCCTGCCTATTTTCATAATGAGGCTCGACGGTACCTTAACACAACATTGGCTCAGCGCTGGATAGGATGCGCATCTGAAGAAGACCAACACATTATGCTGTGGCCACCGAGATCACCAGACCTCACGCCATGTGACTTCTTTCCCTGGGGTTACGTGAAAGACAAGGTGTTTATCCCACCAATGCCAAACTATATCGCTGAGAATGACGGATCACATAATCAATGCAATCAACTCAATCAAAAGGGGCACGTTAGAAAGTGTTTGGCAAGAGCACGACTTTTGTGTTGATGTGTGCCGTGTCACCAAAGGAGCAAACATTAAACAATTACAGATGTTTAAAAAATAACTGTTTGAGTCCCTGCATCGGTCCAATAGAACTATCATTTAGGTAAGTGAAACAGTTGTTTTGCAATGAATTTTCGTAACCCCCAAAGAACATTATGAAACGCCCTGTATTATTTGCTCTTGTAAATTATTGAATTATTATCCTTTTCTATTTAAACTATCCTTATATCATAAAAGTATATATTAAGAAAAGTGCTACCACGTATCAACCAATACACAATTCACCGAACATAACGTGGTAGGCTGCAACTATAGTAGCACCAACCTGTTTTTCCGATGTACAATTAAAATGTTGGTATTAAACATTGTGCGACAAATAAGTTTTAAAATAATATCTCTCCTAACACTAATCATGAGATCGCGCCGATAAGACTTGGGCTTTTCTTATTCATCTTTTATCCAAAAAATTTCAAATTTTTGTAGGACGTTAAGAACACTTAGAGAGATGTTTAGAAAAAAAAAACATGAAACTCTGTTTTCTTTTACACCAGTTTTACAGCGAATTTATGAACAATTATGAACGATTTTCTTCAGCCTCACCATTCAGTGGTACCACAATATTAAATTTTGCAAAGTCACGCGTATTTTGTCAATAAATTAGTTTTATTTTTTTTAATCTCGTAATATGGAAAAAGTCTAGCGAAAAATTTGATATATCAAATGCCCTAATATATCGTATTTAAAAAAAAATAAGGTAATCGTTTACCACACTATACAGCTATTGTCCGGTAAAAGGAAGGCAGAGAAATTTGCTCTCTTTGAGCTGATGTCATTGGCCCATTCCTTTAGTTATTTTATGAAAGCACAGAATTTTGTGAACACATGCACAGAAAAAATAAGACAAAATAACGCAGAAAATTTTAATTGGAATGCGAACAAGTATCTGAAAATTGCCTGTTCTACAAATCTCAGACAGTTTATACCCTTTTCAGGTCATTTTCAACTCAACCGGCGTCGTTAATAAAAGGAATACTATTAAACAAAATACCAACCCCTACCATTCAACCTTTCAAACACAGATTTTTTTTTTTGATTCCTAATATGTGTACGTTGCAATCTGTTCAATTGAGAACAATAAGCAACCCCATGACCCAATGACATGAGGATGATGTGTATGACATGTAAATGAGATGTAGTCTTGTACTGATCCAGGTCGACCACTCCTGAGAGAGTATGGTTAATTGAACCCCAACCATCAAAGTACACCGGCAGCCACTGTCTAGTATTCAAATCCGTATAAAAGTAACTACCTTTACTAGGATTTGAACCAGGAACCTTCGTCTCTGAAAATCAGCTGTTAAACAGCTGATTTTGGCAACGACTTTACCTCTAGACCAACCCGGTGGGTTTCAAACACAGTTATAACTCTATTTTTAGATGAGCTATGGCTCTTACACGATTTTCTTCAGCCTCACCATTCAGTGGTACCACAATATTCACAAATCAATAGAAAAATTCCCACTAACCATACGGTGTTTCTGAATACCTTACTTTTTCCTCATACAAACAGCTACTATTTAACTATAATGTTCACTGCTATGTGCGTTCATTGACCTTATCTCTTACACACAAACTTTTGAGTACTTACACACTCGTCATCTAACAAAAATATATTGGCTATCAAACAGATAAGGGTTAATACACTGTAATGTCAGTAAAATGCAATTTTAGACAAAACAGTATTATGCTATATATCACAAAAAATACACCAGGTAGTTCATAATGATTTAAAAACACTAAGTTTCAAATTTGATGTTCTTTCTAGGCTACATCTTACCCATAATAGCTTAGAAAATAAATTATAAAAGCATTTTGTTTATAAAACTCTATCTAAAATTCCATAGTATTAAACATAATTTGTTTTTAGCAAATAATGATATTGTGAAAACGAATAACAAGCATAAAAATTACTTTTTATTTTAAACCTAATCTAATTTTTAAAATAATTATTTACCTCAACCATGGGTCTTTCAATCCTCGAGCAGCAAGTTTTTCTTTTAATAGGGCTAACTCTGGCACATCCTCAACTTTATATATTTTGTAATCTGGTATTTTAGCTAAGTGGTGGTGGTGGTGATCATGATGTCCATGGCTGTCTCCTCCCATTTCTTTACCAACAATAAGGTTTTACTGAAAACTGAAAATAACATTATATGTAGGTATAATTATATTCAATGTACTTAATCAAAAACTCTTTAATTACTTTGAAATTAGTGCCACTAATGAAAAAAACAATGTTAAACAAATTAATCAACACAGTACTTTTAATCTCAGTGAATTAGATCTCTTAATCACAAATTATAATTAGTAAATACACTTACAAGTAGGCCTATCCTGAACAAAACACCACAGTATTTTCATAATTTTACATTTCTTCTTAGGTTATTAAATGTATGCATGGTGTACTAAACATTAAATTAATAAAAGTAGCAAATTATCCTACAGGCCAACCTAACCTCTCTCCAGTCGTTTTTGACACAGCAAATTCAATCCTAGTTTGTTCCTGTTATTTAAAAGTAAAACTCAACGTGAGGCGACACTTCGAATAATCCGATAAAAATCAAATTGAAATTTCACTATAGTAAACACATAATTATTAAAGTACGATATAAAAGAACGGTAGTTATATAGAATCAGGGCCCGTCACTGATTGTAACATTTTTTTGAGGTTATATCGGTAAATAGAAAAAGGATTATAATAATTCATTTCATGGATTTTCTGACAAAAATAAGAACATATTCCGAATCAGCACACTAAACAGTATCAATTTCAAAAAAATGTTACGAACAGTGATGGGCCCTGAATAATTACAAAAAAAATTTCAGCCTACAAATACTAAAGTCACTTATTTATCTCGAAAAGTAATACCGGTAAACCTTTACATTTGCTTTGCAATAAACTTTCTAAAAATTTAGTTTTAATTTCCCAAACAAAGTGGAATTAGCATTACGAGAGCATTTTTAAGATTTCATTTGAAGCAATCCTGCGAATTTTACAAGATTGTAAATTCGAACCACAACATTAACAAAATTTAAATAGTCTGTTACTTACTGGAAGTAGTTTACCAAATATTACGGTGTTCTAATAAACAGTAATTAATGTATTTAATTTACACCCATACAATTCAATTGCAAAGGTCAAAATAACCTATATCAAAATCAACAATACCAGGCCAGTCTGATTTACATTGCAGCCAACTAAACACGTAAAATTAATGAAATTATTCAACGTTCAACTTATTTAAAATTATTTATAATTGATACAGGTTTGTCTGTTTTTTATTACTATTATTTATAGTTTTCACGTGATTTATTAATTAAAAAATATATTATATAAGTTCTCTTACTGTAGTTGTAATTTAATAGGTACAAAGCGATGGCGAAGGCTGTGGCTATCATCAAGATTACAAGTGGCGGGGGATTGTTTACAAGAATAGTATTCAAATTTTATTTCTTAATCCCTGATATGTATACGTTGCATCCGTTCAATTTAAGAACAATTACCAACTCCATGACCCAGTGAGATGACAACGAATTAAAATAATGAGGTGTATTCCTGTAGACACAGACCGATCATTCCTGAGAGAGTAAATTGTATCCCAAAGTCAACCAAGTACACTGGTAACCACTGCCTGGTATTCAAATCCATATAAAAGTAGGTAACTAATGAATTAACCACATTAGTGGACTTTTTTTATATTAGGTGCTTTCTGTGATACTTAGCATTTTAAATAAACTGGTATTATAAAAATTAATTATTATTATTATCAGGTTAGTGTTGGAATTTATTCAGTTTAACTAGCATTCAAAGGCTTGGTGTTGACTCTGAAGTGTAAAAATATGAAATTTTTATGGCTTTCTCCATTTTAAGTTACTAGATAGGCATACATATTTCAGATAACTTTTTAAAATTTTCCTTGTTTTCTTGTCTTTTTAGAGTATATAAGATTCTATTTTGAGTCAATCGTTGCAATCATTTGCAAAATGTAATTATTACCATTCAAAAATTATTATCTGTATTGCAAAATAATTTAATATTTTTATTATAGTAGTAAACTCTTCAATGCCTCTAGATATAAATTCTTTTTTTTCCACCAATGGAAGAACAACATTAGTTTAGAAATAACGCTAAACAATGACAGCTACCTGAATGCTTTACTGTTTGCATATGATTTGTGGATTGTGCAAGAGAGTGAGGAAGAACTTCTGAAATCGGTGTATGATTAAAATGAGCTATGCATAAAATATAATTTCAATGTTTCTAGAAATTGTCAAAGGTGATGGCATTTACTGGTAAATATCCTACCAGGTCTAAAATTGTGGTAGATGATGTGTAGTCCTTGAACAAGTATCACAATGCAATTATTTAAGTTGTGACGTTGGGTTGATCAAGACTTGGATAATTATAAAGAAGAAAGTTGGCAAATTCCAACCAATATTAGCAGAATCCTAGGCAGGAAAACAAGAAAAGAAACTCAGATAAAGTTTACAAGGTGATGATTGCTCCAGTCCTACTCTATGAAAGTAAGCTGTGGATTAGTACCAGTCCACAGGAGAGTAGGGCACAGCTGGCAGAGACGCGATTCCTTTGAAGAACAAAGGGTTGCAGTCATAAGGACAAACTATGAAATAAGGATACAAAAACGGAATTGGATGTTTACAACCTGAATGGGAAGTTTGCAGAACATCAAAATCGATCAAGGGAGCACGGAGAAAGGATGCCTCAGGGAAGGATCCCCCTCAGTGTTTTGCAATACAGACCAGTGAGGAGGAGATATGTTGGGAGGCCATGCAAAAGATGGCAAAAATTCAATAGTTTTTTGTTGTGAGTTGGAACAGGTGGAACAGGTGGAAGCCTAATCCTTGATTGTGAGAAGAAGAAGAAATCTTTAATGATTACAAGTGAAATATTTGTATTATCAATTTTAGATATGTCTATATTCCTAAAACAATTCTCATCAAGGGTGTTCTTTCCCTAGTAAGCTGATATTTTTCTGGAAGACTACGCAACTATTTGTATTTTGTTTGCCTTTCCCCCACCTTTCATCTAATCGCTTTATATACACTGTGGACAATTCAAACTGGCACAACTTTTATTCTTTGTGTACACACAGTTCCACATAAAGTATATCCATAACCTATCCTTTCATCAAGGTCTTTAAATTTTAATGTACGCAAATGCCTACAACCTTATTCAATGTACAAACATAATAAATAATTTAATTTAATTTATTTAATTTTAAAATATGTATTTATTTGTTCCAGTAAAAATTAAAATTATAAATTACAAGAACTAAACTGCAAAAACTCACTAAACTCTACTTTACAGACGCACGCAACAAACTAAACAAATTTGTCTGAATATATAATGAACAGAAAATCATATTATATGAAAACAAATTAGTCACATAATAATGTCTCACAGATTATTAATAACAACAGTGAAAACAAAGCGTAGTGACCATACGCAAGTTGCACATTACAGTAGCGATTGTATACTTTTGTGACTTATTTGACAACTTATTTGTGACTTTTTCATACAACAATAGTACTGTTGTTGTATGGCAAGGGGCGAAGAATGGAGTAGATAAACACAGAGGCTGCTTGTGCCTATTCGAATTGTCCTAGTTATACCCTAGTACATTCTATTTTGTCTTTGAATAAACTAAGATAAAAAGTATCATTTTTTTCTACTGCTACCATTTCTTGTATACCAGTACCTAATCATCTACAAGTTGAAGGGTTAGCTTTGCTATTATTGTTTTACTTAACATAAATTTACTGAGGATATCAATGAGGAAGAATAAAGGACACTGAAATACAGTGAAGAAGATAATGTAGGATTCATATCATTTCTGAAAATGATGATGACTGCAATTAGCTCTTACGAAGACCCGCGGGGTTCAAGCAAAATCATATTCCAGTTATAATTATGATGAAGAAGTTGCTTCTGCTAAAGATAAGGTTAATTAGTTTGATACAACTAATCCACATAAAATTTGGCTTAAAGCCACATAACATAAAATCATAAAATCCACATAAAGTTAGGTTAAAAATTTATTTTTTGGGATGATTAACCATCATTGGTTTTCAAGTCCTTGCATCATCAGCCTAACACCAAAATTCATGAAATTATGATAGTGAAATAATCGCTCAATCATTCCGGCTTTAAATTCTGTACAAAAGCAAAGCAAAGAAAAATAAATGATATATATATCTAAAGAGATTCTAACACTCATAAATATTTTTGTAAAAACATATTATTGTGGTGTATTTCTAACCAAAGAAGTAGTAACCTTTAACTACCATCACTGTGCCTCTCAGGCACGGCCCTGAGCTGTGGTTTCTTCGCCTTTTACTCGTGTTAACTCTTTCTGTAGCTTCAAATTTAGTTGCAAGAAAGGTATTGGCAAAGAAGCTTATGTTATTTACTGCGTTATATTTTATTTATATGTAATAAAATATTGCTTGTGACAGGTACAACGACGATATTTGTGTAACGTTTTTAAATTTTCACATAAAAATTATTCATTTATATTTTTCTGTTTTTTGAGTATTTAAGTTTGGGATTTATTGATATTTTGTTAGAAATCGCTATACCAAGACCATCTGAAGTAAGTTAGAAGGAGCAGAATTCAAGATAACGCTCTACAGATTTACAAAAACGTAGGCCTATCATTAACACCTGTTCCAAAAAATATACAATAAAAATATTCAACTACTGTTTTATTGATTTCGGTTATGATACCAGTAAAATACACCATACCAGTAAAATAGTTCAGTGAAATCAGTGCGTAAGAACACGACGTGAACATGGACATTTTCAGCAAACGTCTTACAGGTAAAATTATACATAGCGAAGCATGAAAAATGGCGAGTGAAATTATTAAGGTATGTGACAAAAAACTGCGCTTGCCAATTGCGAAAAACACAGAAGGAGAGAAGTCACAGAAAAAACAAATAAAAGTGGCTATTGAGCCTGAAAAGAGTGTTTCCATTACAGATTTTACATTGACAACAGATCCAGGTCACGATGCACCAAGCATATCTGGTACTATAATCTATTTCACGTTCAGAATGCAGTACAGCTCTTATGAGAACTCGCTGTGTTATCAGGCGTACGGAAAACATCAGGCACAGCCAATTAAAAAGCCCTCCTCCGCGGACACCATCTGAAGGTTAAGGGCAAAAATATTTATAGTTTAGCTTACCATGCTCTAACAAGCTCATTCAAATAAAAAAATTCTGAAAAAATTACTTTCGCTTCCAAATGAAAATTGTATTTTATTACGCTATAAATGTTGTTATTATACTCTGATATTTAGATAAGATACGCTGGTACAAAGTTGGATGTTTAAATCTCATCACTTTTTTGTGTTTCACATCATATAACTTTTTTCTTTCAACAACGACATATATGTGTTTTATTATTTTATTATAAAATATAGAAATTTATCTGTCATTTTATAAATGATGTCATATGTTGGATGGAAACAGAAATAATAAATGAGTTTAAAAAAATCACTGTTGTTTTCATATTACGTTATTCAATAGGAGTTTTTAAATGAAAACGTGTTGTAGCGTGGAGTCAATATTTTCACTTAGTGTAGTAGCGCTCAAACTCTCACATGAAATGCATTGCTTATGGACTTCCTGTTCTGCATTCTGAACGTGAAATCTACTATTGTAATGGTACAAGTACTAACACAGCTTAGATTATTGGTACAAGTACTAACACGGCATCAGAAGACTCGGACTATTCTGTTCAAGAGAGTGATCCAGAACTCGTTCTGACTGTCTGTTCTGCAGACTCAAAATTTTTATCTCACTCTCAAAAGCTAGAACTCAATAGTTGCCTGTAACCTGATGATTTTGCAATGGTTAAAGTTTATCGTAAATCTAAACATACATGTTACACATATACTCGCAAAGTCTGTATACAAAAGTCATTTATTGTTTTTCATTTTGTTGGTTTTGCAATAATTATGGGTGTCAGAATGATATTCAAAAAATTTTATGTTTATTCAGAATGGTGTTTCTGTTTACCTTTCAACAATACTGATTGTTTCTTTTGTCCCAACAGATTTTCTTAATAGATAATAGATAATAAAACAGATGAAAAAACTATGGCTGTTTCTATTAACCCCACACTATGGAGTGTCTAGAAACAGCAATTTTTTAATTTTTTAAAATTTTATCTTGGGTTTAAAAGTAAAACCAATGTTGTGGGCTTGTAGAGGGTGGAAAGGCCCATAAACCATACAAGTTTAAATTCCATGTGTAATAAATATGGGTAAATATTTATGATCAAAGTTCAAAACTGTTTTTATTCACCCCATTTTATGGTACTTAACAAATGTTACATCCAACACTTACTTTAGCAGCATTTTACGATTTTCAGTTGTCAGTAACGTACAGTTAACAAATAGAAAATAAACTCATTATCATTTTACCCGAGTAAGGTTATGCAAAGCGAGTCACTACGACAATGTAAACACCAAAAGAAACAGCGTATTACATTTTTTTAAATTAGTTATCAAGGTTCTAATCTGCGACCTATAAATTAGCAACCAAGCATGCTTCAGCAAAGCCTAAATTTGCTAATGACAAAACATAGCTAATTTTAGTATTCAAATCATGACAGAGAATTTTTGTGGGTTTGCTTGTCACAATTTTTTTCCAAAAAGGCTGAAACAATTTTCAAACAACTCTTCCTTCAATATCTGGTCATGCAGGGGAGGCCAAGTTTTCAACCGCCATAAATGTAGGCATAGACAAAATGATTATTTAAACTTTACCAATTCTTTTAAGTTATCAAAAGTGTATGGTGCATGCACACGTCTGTGCGTGAATTTACTGTTACATTTTTTTGTAATTTCAATACGTTATGAGGAAAATAAATTAAAAATCTATCTATATGTGGATAGCTATTAAAATGTGAAATAAAAATGCAAAATTTCTATTTGGCTGGTATTAATCTATTTTTCCAACCAGTAGTGATATCTGTACAAGAAAACTTAGAACTTCAGAACACGCTGTCTGTATGGAAGTGACATCTGCAGGATGTAATAGGAACTTAATAGAGAGTTCTGTTAAAAGTAGAATTTTGTACTTTTGTTTTCCCAGCAGTGGTAAGGTATACACAATATAACACCATTTATAACACTTTTAATAAATTGTAATATCTGATGAAACACTCACACGACTTTCTCTTGCAAATGTAAATAATTAACAATATAACCTAGTATTTTTAATCATTGGTGGACAACATAATTTGAAAAACCTATTCTAATTTAATCATGAGTGAATGACGCTAAATGAAAATCAACCTCTGTACGATTTAAAAGTACGGAAAATCATTAATTGACGATAAACTAGGGGCTCTGTAGAAAAAAAGAACAGTTTGGAATAAAAGTTGTATGTTTTCTTTTTAAATTTCCTATAACTTTTATTAAATAGGCCTACACTTTTGTCGTAAAATGCATACTAAGGTGACAATTTTTAAAAATCCCGTTTTTTCACTGATTTTGATGATAAAAATACAGAAAATTACTAACTGACGCTAAACTAAGCGTTGTAGAAAAATTGTTTCAATTCAAAGTTGTATCATAACAAAAATTTTTTTTTCATATAACTTTTTTTTAAATGCATAATCTGTTATAAATAACAATAAATGCAACTTATCAAATAGATACAACTCATGAAAAAATTACAACCCACTGGTGTAATTAACAAATTATAACATGATAACATATAGCTACTGTTCTTAATTAATATTAACAATCAAAATTATATAGTGATTTTTAAAATAAATAAATAAAAAAAAACAAAAAAAATAGAAAAACAAATAAAAAATAACAAAAACCTCCTTTAAAACGAAAAAACAAATAAGAAGTAATAAATAATAAGCACATGATTCCGAAATATATGTAAGCCTACACCTAACTTTTCTGGAGATAATTTAAAACGTTCATTCAGCTATTTACAACATACACACTCAAATACGACAGTCATCTACAGAATACTAACATTATAATATTTACAACTTTAAAATCACACTATTAGAATCGCCCTGGGAGATCCAGTACTGTAGCACGTTTTAGCCTATTGACATCATTACTGTTGTCTAAGAGATTCAGTGCTAAGTGATTTACGTGGTTGTTTAGACGTTCGACGTATTTACAACTGAAACTTCGTATTTCTTCTCGTACTGTCTGCACATCCATATCGCGATGTATATCGGCATTGGTAATATACCACGGTGCATTCAGTATGGTCCGCAGAACTTTTGATAGAAACCGTTGCAGAATCTCGATGTTTGAAGTTGATGCTGTCCCCCATAACTGAATTCCGTAGGTCCAAATCGGCTTCAGCATAGATTTGTACAAAAGTAGTTTGTTGTCAATCGAAAGCTGAGAACGCCTACCAACGAGCCAATACATCTTCCTAAATGTTAAATCCAGCTGTTTCCTTTTCATCTGAATGTGTTTGCGCCAAGTCAGACCTCTGTCTAAGTACATTCCTAAATATTTTACATCTTTTGCCTGTGGAATATTCTTGCCATTCAGTTGGACAGGAGGACAAGTTGCCCGTCTGGTAGTAAACGTTACATGCGTAGATTTGCCCTCGTTCACCTTGATCTTCCACTTTGTCAGCCAGATTTCCAGCTCACTTAGATACATCTGCACTCTGCGTGTTGCAATAGTTGGGTCTGCATCACATGACATTATTGCTGTATCGTCAGCAAAGGTGGCAATGATTACATTTTCAAGAACAGGCAAACCAGCTGTGAACAGAACATATAAAATTGGTCCCAGAACGCTTCCTTGCGGAACACCAGCCTTGATCTCTTTCAAACCCGTTAAGTGATTGCCAACCCGGACTTGAAATAACCGTTTGTTAAGATACGAAACCAGAACACTGTACAGATTCCCCGGAAACACAGCTTTTAATTTATGGAGTAGACCAGGATGCCAGACTCTATCAAATGCTTGAACAACGTCTAACAGCACAGCCGAACAGTACTTCTTTTCCTCTAAACATTCACGGATGACGCTTGTCAATCGATGCACTTGCTCTATGGTACTATGCCGCTGCCGAAACCCAAACTGATGATCCGGAATAAGATGACGATCTTCTATAACTAGTTTCAACCGCTTCAGACATATTCTTTCAAAAACTTTGACATCACCGGGAGTAGACTAATAGGACGATACGAGGAGACCTCATTTTCCGATTTACCTGGCTTCAATATCATAATAATCTTTGCTACTTTCCACTGGCTAAGAAAATACCCTAAGCGGAACACAGCATTAATTATCATAGTAAGCATTACTAGGGCTTTTCTCGGTAATTCCTGCAACATCCTCCCTGTAATGAGATCGTACCCTGGGGCTTTCTGAGGATGCAATTCAGAAATCGCTCGCGTAACATCACGAACTGTAACCCGTTCCAAATGGTGCTGTCGCTGCTGCGGATCCATAACTACCGACCTTAAAATTTCTGCTTCCTGTACCGGATCACATTGTACATCATGGGGCTGAAAACGCTACTCCAAGTGATCTGCAAATAGAAGCGCCTTGTCACCATCACTTCTAGCCCAATCATTGTTCTCCATCTTCAACGGCGGAATAGGCCGGCAAGGTTGTTTAAATCTTTTAGTCGCCTTCCACAGGGAGTAATCTGTATCAGCCGTGGGACTTAGATTCTGAATATAATCATTAAACGTTTCTTCTTTTACATTCAGGATCATCTCCTTTAGTTCACGTGCAGCTCTGTTGAAGTTGGTTCTATCCTGTGGGTGACGAGAATACTGCCATAAACGTCTTAATCGGCGTTTCTCCACAATCATCTCCTTAATCGCTGTAGGATAATCCAAGTACTTGGTCGTAGCTTTTTCTTCAGGTGTTGACTGCCAAGAAGCGGTCTGGATGGCCTCATTAAGGATTTCTACAGAATTTTCAATATCATCTGACGTTTGTAGAGGAATATTAAGTTGAATGCCTGATTGTAATAAGTTACGAAAATTACACCAATCAGTTCTCCTACTACAAAATTTAAAAGGTTTTTCAGAACACAGTACTGTTGTGCTGACCGTAACTAATATAGGCGTATGATCTGAAGACAGGTCCTGACTGGATTGTACCGCAAGATAATAGTGAGAAATACCTTTTGTAACTACAAAGTCTAATAAATCTGGTAACTTACGTCTATCAGTCGGCCAATATGTAGGCTCACCAGAGGATAAAATGTTAAGGTTATTAATTTGAATTGTTTTGTACAATTCCCTGCCTCTTGGATTGATAAGTCTCGAGCCCCAAAACGTATGCTTAGAATTATAATCACCTCCAGCTAAAAATCTTGCACCTAATGTGTTGAAAAATTCTTGAAATTGATCTTTGCTAATGTTATGCCTAGGCGGGCAGTAAACAGATGTTAAAGTTAAATCTCCAGCCCAGTCTGTAATACAAACGCTTGTTGCCTGAATATGATCTGTTCTATATTTAGGAAGCTCGAAGTGTTTAATCGAATTTCGTATAATTACAGCCGTTCCTGCATGCGCCCTATTATCGGGATGAGTGGTGACATACAGGGTGATTCATGAAGTTCTCCCCCCACTTCTACAGCACATTGTACTAGTAAAAATAATGAAAAAATGTTATATAAACATAGGTCCGAAAACGCTTCGTTAGCGAGTTACAGCTAGCGAAAGTTTCGCCTGGATTTCAGTTCACCAGGTGAAATGAGGTCTTCCTGGAATTGTGGTAAGGTAGATTAAGGGGCAAATTCAATCATTTCTTATGGTTTTTGATCTGATAAATTGAATAAAACAGGTCCCAGATCTGCAAGTTAAATAGTTTTTAAGAAAACCAGTGTCAAATGCAAAAAATGGAGTGAAAAACTTATTTTTTCATCTTTGGCCAAGGATAACTGTGTTATTTCACCAAGAAACAGTTAAAATTTTTCAATAAAACATGTAGAAAATTTTATTCTGAACAAACCGGTGTAAATTAAGTACACAGAAAGCGAATAGATGTTTGATTAAATGAGTTTTTATTCATAAGAGTACAAAGTAAAATTAACCGGAAAAACTAAAATGAAAAAATGTGTTTTTTTCACTCCATTTTTTTGCATTTGACACTGGTTTTCTCAAAAACTATTCGCTTTCTGTGTACTTTATTTACACCGGTTTGTTCAGAATAAAATTTTCTACATTTTTTATTGAAAAATTTTAACTGTTTCTTGGTGAAATAACAAAGTTATTCTTGCCCAAAGATGAAAAAATGTGATTTTCACTCCATTTTTTGCATTTGACACTGGTTTTCTCAAAAACTATTTAACTTACAGTTCTGGGACCTGTTTTATTCAATTTATCAGATCAAAAACCATAAGAAATGATTGAATTCGCCCCTTTATCTACCTTACCACAATTCCAGGAAGACCTCATTTCACCTGGTGAACTGAAATCCAGGCGAAACTTTCGCTAGCTGTAACTCGCTAACGAAGCGTTTTCGGACCTATGTTTATATAACATTTTTTCATTATTTTTACTAGTACAATGTGCTGTAGAAGTGGGGGGAGAACTTCATGAATCACCCTGTATATGTTGTAATTTAAAAGTCGCATATAGTGCCGTTCAGTAAAATGGGTTTCTGATACTAGCAACACATCTATTTTATTTTCATTTAAAAATACTTCTATTTCGTGACGGTGTTGTATCAAACCGTTTGCATTCCACACTGCTATAGTATAAAAATATTTCATTTTTATTTATTTATAACGGCAGTTAATAAGTTAATCAATGTTGTTATTTGTTCCGCCTGCTTTGACAAAATTAATTCAAACCGTGTAAACGCACCTTGCATAACGGATGCTATATCAGGACCCTGCTGATTGTCATGAGAACAATTGTCAACAGAATGATTTTTCCTGACCGCTTGAGAATAACTCATACCTGAAACTACTGAACGTGTTCTGGTATCCTTATTGCCGACCTCATTAACGGGAGTTTTGACGGCATTAGATCGTTTGGCAGGTACCGCAGAAGATCTGGACTTAATAATCTCCTGAAAAACCCGGCAGCCCTTATAACTTGCAGGACAATTATTTCCACAATGAATATATGTAGCTGGTTCATTTTTCGAAATAGTACAGCAAATCGTACTGTGGTTGTCTCCACACTTAACGCACCTCGGTTCACGCTGACAATACTTTTCGGTATGGAAAAAGCGTTGACAACGCTTGCACTGTGGAATATCGTTTCGCTTTTTGTAAGGTGGTTTGAACTTAACTTTCATATTAAGCAAAAATTCTATTTCAAAAATGTCTTTATTATTATTTTTAGGTTCAAGTTCCACATAAAACAAAGAAAGCGGTTGTCTTGTTTCCCTGTGTTTAATGGGGGAAATATTTCGAACGGTGTGCCCGTACTGAGTAATCGCTTCGGCAATCTCATCAGTTGCTACCGAATGATGCACATTGCGTAAGACGACCCGATACGCCCTTTTCTGACGTGGTTGATAAGTGTGAAACTGTATTTGGCGCTGCTTAAACATGTAAACAACATTCTCATGAGCTCTTTGTATTTGCTTTTATACTATCACGATTAATTATTTTCAAAAAGAAATCATCTTTTGCAATTATATTTTCAAGTTCTCTAACTAAATCATTAATATTTTCTACACCTGGCACAAAAATTGGAGGCGGATTAGGTTCACTTTTCTTTGAGTCAGATACATTGTTTACGTTATCAATGTTTAATTCAGTCAAGACACTGAATTTATTTCGACTTAAAATAGGGCTACCACTATTTTCGTCTAATTTCGTTACTTTATTTTTTTCATTAATTTTGTCACAACTAACTCTCTTTCTATTAGTAAATTTATTTTTACCAACTTGTTGCCAAGTAGCAATTTCAGTCTGAGAATTTATTAAATCACAGCTGTTAACATCAAGTTGCATATTGAGAGAAGAAGCGCGAAATCTAGGATCTCTAGCAGCTGATTTCTTTTGAATTTGATCAGCTGACAGGGCCGACTCAATTTCAGCGTCAAACATGTCTTTTTCGCCATTTTGTCCATCTTCCATATTGGAAGGTTATGTTTAAACTAAACCAATTTAAAAAAAAAAAAAACCTATTAGTAATTGCTTACCCTCCCGGTAAACATTCCAAAATACAGTTCACCTACATATTAAAGTCACTCTGCACAAACAATTAACGACAACAAAATCAAAATTAAATTATAATCGAACAATCAGTAGCGCAAAAAAAACACACGTGTTGTCAGTGCTAAAACTAAACCGTCATAACAACATGAACGTTTTAATTTAATTTTTTGATAGTTTTACTTTATTAATATTAGTGATAAAATAGTTAAGCGTTAATATTTTTAAGTGGAGTTTCATCAGCATTTTGGCCTCCTGCTTAAGTGGAACTTCATCAGTTACAAACAAAGTATGTATCATGTATTATCAATGCACGAGAAAGTACCGGGTGTCCTACTAAGAGATTGCTATCTTTCATTATATGAGCCGGACGTGTCGGACACTCTACAGACTGGAAACTTTACAGTTATAATAAATAGAGATGTTAAAATATACCCTCAAGTTTTATTTACTTATGATTGATCCAAACAAAATGGCGGAAAGTAATTTTATTTACATAACCATTTCAAATTGGTGATTTGTTAAAATGTTACTTAAATAATAAAATGAAAGAAATTTGAAAGTGATAAATTATTAATGAACATAAATTGTTTCATTAACCTTCATTCGAATTGATATCCATCAATGGCTATGCACTGGTAGCAACGTAACAAAAATGAGTCATAAGCGTTTTTGAAAAATTGCCGAGGTGTCAACAATACATTTTGATATTATTTTCTTATTCCGTCATTTTGTTTTAATTAATCATAAGCAAATGAAACACAAGGGTACTTTTTTACATATATATTTATTATAACTGTAAAATTTCCAGTCTGTAGAGTGTGCGGTACGTCCGACATATTAATTCAAAAAACCTCTTCTGTATATAAATACTCCAGTACGCCCTGCAATCCACAATGCTGTGTTATATTGCATGTTGCATTTGCTGTTTCAGTAGGCGCTCTAACAGAGTGCGGCTGAACAGAAAGGACCCAATAAATTTGAACATACGCAGAATACAACCGTAGTCGAACCCGAAACTTTTACCTTAAAAATCGAATATGGATGAACCACGGATTTCTCTTCAATGTTATTTAACGAAACACGTTTTCTTATTAATATTGTCATTGCAAATATAAAATACATATATAAATATAAACAGACCACACTAACCAAGCATCAGCCATAATGCCCTTTTGCTTTTTCTTTCAGCCGTTAGAAAGCTGTTTCTTCCTCAGCTTTCTCCAATGATTCTCCATCGTTTAAGACTTTTTTCTTACTTTATCTCAAGGAGCAGTTGCATGATCACTTGTGGGAACTATTCTAAGAACGTACATTTTCTTTCAAAAATAATCTCCATCCATGCAATTTATATCTTTGATATAAAATTAATAATTTTCAGTAATTTGCTTTTTCAAGATGCTTACCATGATTTCAATAAGTTTGATTGCGTAAAACATAGGCGTAGCCACAGTGGGGAAGGGTGGGGTGCTTGCCTCCCCACAACACGATTCAGTTTAGTAAACAAAAATTTATAAGCATATAGAAACAGAATTGCGTGGCAAGAAACCATGTAATCGTCGTGGTGGGAAAAACAACATCTTGTTAGTTTTTCTTGTCAATTTGAATATATGGGAAGGAAAGTAGGCTATTGTTTTCATGTCGATTTTCGGAAATCGAGTTTATCTACACGTTTTAAGACCCCCTGAACTCAAAAAAAAACATTTTTATACCATGTTTCAAAACATTGTTTTAGCAAAAACACGTTTGATTGGTCTGTGTGTGAGTGTGTGAAGAAAATATCTGAAGAATTAAACACCGTATGAAGTTGAAACTTGGAATTTAAGTTAGTTACCAACAGAAAATCCGACACGAATATTTTCATCAAAATCGGTAAACCGGTAGTAGTAGTTTACTCGTGTCATTTTTCACTTTTTTGCAATTTTCTCAAAAACGGCTCCTCCGATTTTTTTAAAAATCGCCTCATTCACTACATGTTTTATGCTCTACAAGGTAAGGTAGGCACCATGTCTGCCGAAATTCTTGGAGAGGCTGTTCTCTCGTAGAAAGAAACGTATTTTTTTAAGATTGCGGCTTTAATATGAATTTTAGCACAAAAGTGTGTATAATAAAAGTTATAAACAACTTAAAAATCTGTCAAAATATGTTTTTTAAGATTTCAGCCTTAGTAGGACTATGCATTTTACGACAAAAAACTATAAAGAAATTTTTAGAAAATTAAAAGATGTGCAACTTTTATTTTAAGCATTTTTCTTTACAGAGCCTACTTTTGCGTGAAAGAGTGATTTTCCTTATTATTAAGCCAAACTAAGGTTGATTTTCAATAATTTGCGTCCGTCACTCATGATTAAAATGAGGTTATGCCTTTTGAGATTAATTTTTTTGTTTATTTCTAATGTTTTATTACTAATATTAGGCTATATTGGTCATTATTTAAATTGGCAATAGAAAGTCGTGTGAGTGTTTCACACATTATTAATTTTCTGTTTCTGTTCCCTATGCAATCAGTGCAAGTGAGTCAGTTGCGAATCTGAACTTTGGTACAACCATGGAAAGGAATAAATATCCCAAATGACTACTTATCGATAAAATAGCACTACTTATCTCGCTTGCACAGCCCTGCACGACGTGCACTATCAAAAGATCCTTCAGGACCTTACGCAGGGTAAAAACTTGATTACAATCAACAATGACAGAAAACGACTTGACGTTTTTTGTATGATAAGTGTGTATAAAAAGAGGGTTCTGGAAGCTAAAAATAAATTTGAGACGGAAATTTTGTCAAGATTTACCCAGAACTCCCGTGATGAAATAAGATTTAAATAAATTCTAATAGCATTGCAATTAATTACTTTTAGCGTTTTCATTTATATTAAAATAAAAAAGTGTTTAATAAAATCTTTTAACTTATTTTTACTCTCTGCAGAAATCCTGACTACGGCTGTGGTAAAATATCTGCTGTGTAATTTTTTCTCACCCATTCCCGCTGTTTCAAATTTAAGGCACCTCTTGATTTTTGTTTTTTCAGGAATTTTTATGTTATGGTAAAGCGTTCCTTTAATTGATAGTTTCTTAAATCTTGGTTTCCCTTGTAGATATTTTACAGAACAATCAATCTTCAAAGAAGCTTTTCTAATTCGAATTTTTAACCTTATGATTTAAGAACACTGTTTGTCGCTCTCCATCTGACAGGTGCACTTGTATTAAAAATGTGGAATGTCAATGCATTTTTAATCATTAATTGCTTTTGTTTTTAATAGTTACAACAACTAACTCTAAAACGATTTAAACGTAATTGTACAAAAATATGTAAGAATTTTATGAAAAAACTATGGGATATTTATACGCTATAAAACAGAATTATACTATTGCAAGTTGTTCTGATTTTGGCTTTTAAAGAAAAAGTAACAATGGTAAATTTACAACTTTTTAAAAAAATTTTAATTTGGGATTTTGAAGGGCCCTTTAGAAAGAAATGTTATATATTCTGCTAAAATTTGGCGAGGATCAGACAACCCGTTATGATTTTACACAACTTCAAAGTGGGGATAAAACAACGGGCAATTTTGTTGTTTAAACCGCAATAACACAACTTAAAACCGTTTCAAAAATTTTGACCTTTGTCTAATCAACGTAGATTTAAACAAGTTAAATGTTGATGTGAAGTGCATTAATATCCGGCTAACCGCTCTTTTACAACTTGCTTTCCAACTCGAGTCTTTATAGTTTTGAAACGACTATTAGTAACTCTTCTCTAAGAATCAAAGTTATTAAAGTAACAAATAAGACCAGTAAGTAAATTCATTTAAACACTAAAATGTTTTATAAAAAAAATTAACCTTCTAAACTTTTTTTTCTTAAAGACTCGTACATATACAGTTTACACACAAACCGCTTTGTGGCTTAATCACAAATAATTTTGACATAAACGTATGAAAAAGTTAGCGAAACATTATGATGGTGAAACGTTTCCCGATCGTGCTGCCTTTGATTGTCATAAAAACGTAAAGCAAATAATCATAAATTATACATTTCAAAAGAAAAATAAACGTTTATAAAAATATTTCCATAAATGAACAAATCGTAGTGAGTTTCTTTCCAAAGAAGTATAAATTAACAGAAAGTTTTCCCATGACATTTTGATTTTATTGATCTTTTATGTTTCCGATTTATCTGGATTTTCGATTTTCCGGTTTGCATTTGGTCCCAATTAGTCTGGATAAAATTAATAATGTATTATGATTAGTATTAGATAAATATTATTCAGAAAAAAATGATAGAGTATTAGTATTATCCTATACCTGCAACCCCCTACATCTTTTATAATTTGCTTTAAATATATTAACCTTTGCCTCTCCCTACAATTCACTCCCTCAATATTAGCTTCCATTATTGATAGAACAATAGCTGGATGTCTTAAGATATGACCCACTAGCCTATCCCTTCATTTGGTAAGATGTTTGCATATACTCTTCTTTTATCCACTCGTCTAAGAACATCTAAATTACTTATTTTGTCCACCCACATAATCTTTAACATGTTTCTGTAACACCATTTCAAAACTTTCTGTCCTCTTCCTTTCTGCAGCCCCTATTACCCACGTTTCACTCCCGTATGCTACACTCCAAACATACTGTTTTAAGAAATTTTTCCTAATCTGTAAAGGAATTTTTTTAGTCATTAGCTGTGTTTCATTTCAAAAGCCCTTCTAGCTTGAACAATCCTACTTTTGATATCACCTGTTCTTCTACAAATTTGTTATTTCAGTGATATAAACAGCTTAAATGTTAATGTCTATTTAAAAAAAAAAATAATAAAACTTTGGTTTGGAGTAAAAGTTTAAAGTAATTAATGCTTTTTTCCGAATCCGTTTATTTTTTCATAGTTAAAAATGGGGAACGAACGATGTTTCGTAGATAATAGTTTTGCGGAAATTAGTTTTACATTGTTCCATTGTGTACAGTATGAAGACAGGAGAGACTAGACTATCACAGTTAATTTTCTGGATACAACGAAAACCTTTTGTTAATAGAAAGGATAAATAATGGTTCTTGTATGCAATGGAAAAATTAAAATGGGAAACTATGTGTTTGTTGTAATATGTTATACTAAGTACTGTGATTCATTTATACCATTTCTTTGTCACGGAATAATTTTTGTTTGTTTGATATTGTACTATCTTTTTCATTTCAGTACATGCATTAATTTAGAAATGTTATATTGTGTTTTCTACTACGAAAAGATTCATGTTTTGTACTATTTCATAATGTACAGCATTTACATGAGTCGTTAATTCGGGTTTAGAGCGGGTTATTTACAATTAAAAGATTCAATAAAGTCGTATGAAACATTAACAGAGCTCTAAAAGATAAGTAATTCTTGAACAGTACCTTTTCTTGACATAAAACAAGCTTTCGATAAGTGTGGTATCGACTTCCTTTTAGCATGCCTGTTTGTTTCGGATGCTGGTGATCATCATCGATATTCTGAACTTGTTATTAGCTATCTGGAACTCTAATTAAACCAGCAGGGTTCTTTATAAACCAGACTCTCTAATTTGAGAGCCGAAAAATTGCTCCTTGACAAATGCATTGTAGTATTTCATAACTTACTTGATTCCTCATGATGTGTTTGATGTACTGAAGTTTACGACACTTGAGGTTGTTATTACCTTTGCCTTTATTCATTCTTCTTAAGACTTCCATGTTGGTGACTTTCCCATTCATGGAATACTCAAAGTTCTTCTGTATGGTCAGAATTCAATACAGCCGGAGTTGTGGTCTAGGTGTGGCAAACTAAGTTATTAAAATAAATTCAAATCTTTCTCGTTCACTCATTTTATTATTGCAGGAACATAATTGTGACAATATCTAAAAGGAAAGTGTTGTTCCAGAATTCTCTAGCAGGACTGAGATTTTAAAAGCGTTTATGTAAATAATAATAGGTGATATGTCTGGTAATTTCTAGGAAGTGGTTAAAAATTAGTGTATAAATAGTTAGGTATAGAAAAGGTCTATTGTTGTGACCGGGTCGGTGTACCTATTTAGATAATTGGCTCTTTTGTAACCCACTATTCAATTACGTGTTTGTTTACCTTTTGTAAAAATTTCCAGAATCCGAGAGAAGAACTTTGTATTTTATTATTTTATAGAAAAATCTTTGTTTATGAACTTTGAGCAATTCTCTTATTTGAGGACCAATGAATATTTCTATTTTAATTTTTACTTCACTTACATTCGGAAATTTTTGCCTTATGTACAAAAATCCTGGACTTTCCTTCTTCATTGTTTTTACAAAATGTTTCATTAGTCTTAGCTTGATATGGAGAGGAGGCAAAAATATTTTGTTGGATTAAACTAAGGGCTCATGAATTACATTTTTCTCACCTGTGGTTAAATTGGCTCGTTTCTTCCACTCTTTGGCAACATAATGTTTATCCCTAGCTCGACTGTCCCATTCGCAAAGAAAAACATGTATTTAGTATAACCTAACTGCATTCCTAACAAAATAGCTGTTACTTTTAAATCACCGCATATGTTCCAGCTATGGTTTTATAATTTATTTTTTCAAGAATATCTTTCATCACAATGTATGTTTCTTTCAAAGTAATACTATGAGCGGTCTGTATCGAAGGTGGTTTGTTACCGTTGTGTAGTAGAACCAATTTTAAACTGTACTTGAACGAATCCATGAAAAGGCGCCAACCCTCAGGTTTATGAACTTCGAAGTCCAGGAACAACTCATCAATATTTGTGCAATCAATCAAATTATTTAGATAAACTTCTTTTTGTCAACTGCGAAAGCCCAAACTTTTTGCATTTGTTTGAAGTATTTCCAACCTTGCAGTAGTGATCCTAAGAATTCAGCTTGAGTTTTTGATAAAATTAAAGTTTAGCAAAAAATATTAGCTAAAAACATAAATACAGAAGTTTAAAATTCTGGCTGTGCATTGAAAAATAAAGAAATATTCTTTAATTAAAATTTAAAACCCACCGGGCTGGTCTAGAGGTAAAGTCGTCGCCAAAAACACCTGTTTAACAGCTGATTTTTGGAGACGAAGGTTGCTGATTCAAGTCCTAGTAAAGGTAGTTATACGGATTTGAGTGCTAGACATGGTTACCGGTGTACTTTCATGGTTGGGGTTCAATTAACCATACTCAGGAATGGTCGGCCTGAGTCTGTACAAGACTACACCTCATTTACACGTCATACATATCATCCTCATCTCATTGAGTCATGGGGTTGCTTAGCTTATTGTTCTGAATTGAACAGATTGCAACGTACACATTATAGGCCTATTAGGGATAAAAAACAAATTAAAATTTAAAATGTTTCTCAAAAATGGTGGGTGATAGAAAGATTCTGAGTACATATTCGTTTTCTGCATCAAAAACCAGTTTAAAATCACGTATCGCATGTTAGGAAACAAAAATTATGTTTATCAGTGTTTTCGAAGCCAATATTGTATGATTGCAGGTTAAACTAATGTTTTGGAATTAGCCATTGGTTTACACTCTTATTATCTAATACTGGTATGTGAAAAATAAATGCATTTTTATTTATAAATCATCAGATTTGATTGAGAAAAGCGTTTGTGTAAATACTTGTTAACTTTTGTGGCAGAGTGTTGCATGCGCATTTAAATTGTTAACGGTGTTATCGATCAGTCTTTTTGTACTTTGTACAAAAGTCATGTTCTTTCTGAAAACCTACAAAATTGTAATTTTGATAAACTCGTACTTATATATGTACATTTGTGTGTAAAGGAAAGCAGGGTGGTGGGTGGAACAGGTACATCGCATCAAAAGGGTAAAGCGTTGTGTTTGCATGAGCTATGGAGTTTGAAAATCAAATATGAAAGTGTTTGTGCCTGGAGGTCGAAGACAATGAAAGGGTTGCATCGCTCGAACCAGATGGCGTTCCCTTAGGATACTATACCTCCTCTATTAGGAGTTCCTGTGGGATGCACACATCAAGCTCCTTTTCCTAACCCAAAAACACTCCATATCCCAAAACGATAACCTTTTCTTTCAAGTGTATTCAAAAATTCACTACTTTTATACATGTTACATACACACATTCACAACCACACATAATATGTGTGTACTGTATACAGAAATTCAAGAAGACTATACCATTTACAACTTTTACGCTTCGTTACTTTTTCTTGTCTTTGTGTATTACAATTTCATATTTTTCTTTTTAAAATATATCTTTTGAGGAAGAATATTTTAAGTATGGGAATTCTACATCAGAACTTTAATAAATTACAATTTTTAACCCCAGAAGACTCTAAGAAATAAGGTTTTTAAGGTTAATTAATCAGGATTCGTACGGTATATTATTCTGAGGATTATTTTATATTATCCGTAAGGTTGCTCAAGAGTATTTTATCAATTTTACTTTCTCTTGCCTTACATAAATGTACCGGAAGGAAAGTATTGTTTTCATGTCAATTTTTCAAAATCGAGTTTTCACCGGAACTCAATTTTTTTTTTTTTTTGAATAACTGTAAATCTACGATCTGCTCTCATAGAACAATGAGTAGATGTGTTGTAAGTATAAATCTTGAGTAAGTAATACCCCTTGGTATTACTCTATAAAATTTCCCATTTTGTTTAATTGATCTTGCCAGGAATGTAAAATAAATTACACAATCACAAATTAAAATAAATCTGTAGGGTGTAGTCTGCATAGTCTTCTGTATGTTCCACTGTTGTCTAGGAGATTGATGGCTTCTGGATTCTGATGATTTTCAAGTCTTGTTTGGTAACTGGTGCAAAATTTCTGTATAGCTTCGTGTACCGTGGGAGTGTTCGTGTCTCTGTGCAATATAGTGTTGGATATGTACCAAGGTGAGTCCATGATGTTTCGAAGTATTTTTGACTGAAACCGTTGAATTATTTCAATGTTACTGTGACTTGCTGTGCCCCAGAGTTGTATCCCATATGTCCACACAGGTTTAAGTACAGTTTTATAAATTAACAATTTGTTTTGTGCCGATAATTTGGATTTTCCATTAAGCATCCAATACAGCTGTTGGTATTTAAGATTTAACTGTTTTCGTTTGTTCCATATGTGAGTCCTCCATGTTAGACGCCTGTCCAGGTGGAGGCCAAGATATTTTGCCGTATCGGATTGTGGAATTTGTACGTTGTTTAAAAACACTGGTAAACATGTTTCCCGTTTTAGTGTAAATGTGATGTGCAGACTCTTGTGTTCATTTGTTTTTATACGCCACTTTTTTTGCCAATTTTGTACGCTGTCTAAGTGTTGCTGCAAGTTATGAGATGCAATTTGTGCATCTTCGTGTATTGCCTGAATGGCTGTGTCGTCAGCAAATGTTGCCACTGTAGTGTTGTCATTTCGCGGAAAATCAGAAGTGTAAATGGTGTACAAAACAGGAGACAGCACGCTTCCTTGAGGAACACCAGCTTCAATTAATTTTAGAGATTATTGTTCGTCCTTATATTTCACTGTAAAGTATCGGTCCTCCAAATAAGATGCAATAATTGAGTAATACTGATGGGGAAGATTTTGTTTAATCTTAAAAAGAAGACCCGCATGCCACACTTTGTCAAAGGCTTGCTTGATGTCAAGAAATGCCGTGGAGCAATATTTCTTTTCTTCAAGTGCTTTGTAGATGTTGTTTACAACTCTGTGAATTTGCTCAATCGTGCCATGACCTTCTCTGAAACCAAACTGGCAATTCGGAATGAGATTTATGGTATCCAGTACTGGGCGTAATCTCTGAAGCAATAATTTTTCAAATACTTTTGAAAGAATTGGCAACAAACTTATTGGTCTGTAAGATGATATTTCGTGTGGTGGCTTCCCAGGTTTTAGGATAATTATAATTTGAGCAACTTTCCAGTAAGAAGGAAAGTACTCCAGACGTAATATTGCATTAAAAATTATTGTAATCAGCCTAAGGGCCTTGTCAGGAAGTTCTTTCAAAATTTTCCCCGTGATGGGGTCAAAACCTGGTGCTTTATTCGAACTCAAATTTACTTTAATGGTGTGTTTTATTTCAGACAATTTAAATACTTTTATTGGAGGACTCATTTGAAACGGAGAACTAAAAAAATCAAATAATTCTTTTTCATCGTCTGGATTGCATTCAGATGGGAAAGGTTTAAAAACCTCTGATAGGTACTCGGCAACCGCTTCAGCCTTGTCATGATTACTTTTAGCCCAACCAGTTGAAGTTTTAAATGGATATGTGTGTTGCTTCGGACGTTTAGCTTTCTTCATTTGCTTCCACAAATAATAGTTTGTCGTGTTGTCAGGAGACAAGAGTTCCAAATATTGTTGTATTGAGTCGTTAGTAAAATTCCGTAACATTCGTTTCAAAGTTTGGGCAGCGTTATTGAAGAGCCTTTTGTCATGCGGGTTCCTAGAGCGTTACCAATTTCGTCGAAGTCGTCGTTTTTCAGTAATGGCCTGTTTTAAGTAACCTGGTAGATATGCGGTTTGTTTTGAGAGCCTAATAACCGGTGTAGCTTCCCAGCCAGCAGTTTGAATCGTTTTAGTTAGATGTTCTACAGCGCTGTCGATATCGGTCGTGTCTTTTAATCTCAAGTTGCAATCAAGATTTGCTTCCACTAAAGTTCTAAACGAATCCCAATCAGTATGTTTATTGTGTAAGGCTGGAAGAGGCGATTGAGTTTGCAGGTTTTGACTGAGCGAAACGATGACCGGTGAGTGATCGGATGACAGGTCGAAACTTGACTCAATGTTCGCATAAACGTCTGGAATACCTTTCGTCACGAAGAAGTCTAAAAGATCTGGCACTCTGTTTTCATCAGTCGGCCAATATGTGGGCTCACCTGTAGACAAGCATGATAACTGAAGATCTTGAATCACAGTAAGTAGAACTCGTCCTCTTGGAGATGTTAGTCTAGAGCCCCAGTATGTACTTTTGGAATTAAAATCAGCTCCAACTATAAACCGTCTTCCTAATCTGTTGAAAAACGTGACAAGAATTTCAGGAGACAGTCTATATCGTGGCGGTAAATAAGCAGCGGATATGTGAAGTGGACCCATCCAGTCTGTTACCACAACACTACTGGCTTTAATCTCATCCGTTTGATATGGAGGTAACTGGTAGTGAACAATAGTACTCTTAATGAGTAGAGCCGACCCTCCATGTGCTCTTCCATCCGGAGAATTTGTGTTGTATATGTCAAAACCAGGAATTTTAAATGTGTGTTGTTGCGTAAAATGCGTTTCTGAAATCAATATTATGTCCAAGTTCTGGTCTATTATAAAGGCGTGTAGTTCCTGTTTGTGCTGCATGAGTCCGTTGGCGTTCCAAAGTGCAATACGAAATCCCCGTTCCATTAATGCAGTTTTGTCAGAAGTGATGATATGATGTTTAGAATAGTGCATATGTCTTCAGATAATTTTAATTGGTTCTCTATTTGACGTTCAAGTAATTGTTCCAGTTTTGAAAGTCTTGTGTCCATATAAGTGACATTTGACGGGTATCAAAAAATTAAGAAATTTTTAACGATTGATTTGTGGGTATGAAAAAATATTTCACGAACGGGTTTTTTATGCAGTTGAAACTTGAAACTTAAGTATGAACAGACATGAACATTTTCATCAAAATCGGCCAACCGGAAGTAGTTGTTTATCTGTTTAATTTTCCACTTTTTCGCAATATTCTCAAAAACGGTTCAAACGATATTTTTTTAAAAATCTCCTCATTAAATCTTATCTGTTAGACGCCCCGCATTCTGTTAGTACGCCTACAAAAACTACAAATGCAACATGCAATACAACACAACTTTGCGGGTTACAAGTGTTAAGGGACTATTTATATACTTCACGTGCATTAATGATTCATGATACATAATACCTTGTTTGTATCTGATGAAGTGGAATTCATTGGTTTTGCAATTGTATGAGTGGGTTGCGTGTGTATGTATGTGTATATTGTATGTGTTACAACACACTCTTCTTAACGAGTCCTTTAACTGATAATTTTTCAAACTGTTGCATTTGCAGTTTCTGTAGACGCGGTGACAGAGTGCGGGGCGTCTAACAGATAAGACCCGCCTCATTTACTAAATTTTTTATGTTGTACAAGATAAGGTAAGCGCCATGTCTGTTGAAATTCTTGGGGTCTGTGCTCTCGTGGTAAAAAATGTATTTTTTATGATTGCGGCCTTAATACGCATTTTAAGGCAAAAGTGTACTTATAATTTTAACTTAAAACTCTGTTCTTGTCGTTGAAAATGTTAAACATCTGTTTATTTAACTTATTATTATGCCTACTCATTCCGTTTAGATGACCAAAAATCTTGGTCTTCTCTTTATGGTTTATTATTCTATTATTTCGATGTCTTTCTATAATTCTTTATTTTATTTTAACCTTTTCCCCTGATTCCAAAGCATTTAATTCAAATATTTTCTGAGGGAATATCTCTCGGTTTTCCAAAGTTCTTGCATTAGACCTTTCATTGTTAGTCATTTCAGTTCCCAAGAGATTTGTTTGAAAAAATTCATTTATTGCTAAAAATAATAAAATTTGTACTGTTATTTTGACGTTAGGCAGAGCCTGTGCGCTAACGAATGGGTTTTTGAATATTATGAGTATTACAAAATGTATTTAATATAATAATTTAGTATTGGTACAAGAGTTACATCCACTTAATACCAATTAATTATTATGTACGTTTGTTTATATTATTTGTAATTATTAATTTGAAATTGTGTTGACTTTTCATGTGTAAAGAATATTACTGTTGAATATTACGGCAATTAATTATTATATAAATCTCTGTTCGTTCATTCATGATTATAAAAAAAATTTGTTTTAAATCTCCTTTAGTTGATTTATTACTTATTAATGAATCCGTGATTTAGTTTATCAATGCGCTACGGTAACAGTTAATTTGACGTCTACACACATACTGTTAATTTAATTTTCTTTTTCTTCTTCCAATCATGGATTAGGCCGCAGCCTAATCCGAACTCGCTCACTATATCATCTATTTCCATCTTTTCTTAGGTCTACCAACATCTCTTTTACCTTCTCGAGCATATCAGTGCACCTGCTTAGGTATCCTGTAATCTGACATCCTTTCCATATATTGTCTCCAACTTTGGCGATAATCTTTTATCTATTCGTTTAAGTTGTAAATACCCAATTCTGACCTTAGTTCCTCATTCCTTATTCTGTCCAAGCGTGTATGCCCCTTAGTCCTCCACAGAAATCTCATCTCTGCCGTCTGAATTCTCCGATCTTGGGTTTTTGTTGTTGTCCATGCCTCACTTCTATACAGATTAACTCGAGCTGCCATAACTTTATAGAACTTAAATTTTGTAACCATTCTTGCTCTATTCCTCAAAATTCTGCTTATAGTCCCACATATCATCTGGAATTTTCTCAATTTCTGCTCTATATCCTAATCAGAATCAAATTTCACGTCACACCCTAAACAATGAAAGTGAGATACCCTCTCCATACAAGTATTATCCACAAATATTTTTGAACGAACGTGATATTTACCCTTAAAAGCCATTATTTTGTTTTTATCATTGGGAATTTTTAAGCCAAAATCTTTAATAGTTCGTGTAACATATGGACCGTCCGTTTAAGATCATCCTCTGTCACCTGCACAGTCCACACGTCACCTACAACTGTTAATTTAGTAAAGTCAAAATTCTTTTTCATGAAGTGGAAGTTATGACTTTTTTATTGATTTTCCCGATTTCAGCGTTAGCACATCAACCCTCCCAACTCTACATTAATTAAATTGAGTTATAATGCTTCTAGCAAATTATGTTGTTTCGAAAAGATGCAGAGAGATACTTGCTTTAAATATGTTCATGTCAATTCAAATTTTCACCGTTCCAAGTACCCATAGGGTTCTTATTAAAATAATATTTTGTCTATCCATACAGAAACACAAACCAAGAGTCTGAACTATCAATCATCAAGGCTTCACACGTGGTTCATAAATGAAGTGAACAGCGTTTACTTCACGAGGACCAGGAAGAGACCCAAAAATAATATTTCTATTAAAGAAATATTATTTCTTGTTTATTGGTTTGGGTGTCTTTTAACAATATCAGTTTACCTAGAAAAGTTTTCCGTGAGCCATATCGGCAGATGAATCTACCAATATACGGACAAGGCTCATCTGGAAACGATAAAAAAATAACAGTGACAGAATTATATCAAAAAGTGACTGACGATATCCCAAAGGAAACCAGGAGTGATTTCCCGAAGGATTTCGTCGAGAATATTTTACGCTTAGTTGGTAGTTATAGCGATATTCTAAGGATTTGTTTAACGCACCCCAGTATATCCGACGCTTATACAGAAAAATTCTGTTTTAGTTCCAAGAAAGAACCGCTCCACGACAGAAAGATTTGTTACAGAACTGAAGCAAAGAAATTGCGTTACTCTTCTGTAAGTGTGAAGGAAATATGACAGTGATAGTTTAAAATTAAACGGTTATAATTTAGTATCTAATTGAAATTAATAAAGGTTCTGTTAAAATAAATAAAGAAATATTACCATTAAAATTGAACACGTATTAAAAATGAGTGCATGATAAAATTTGGGTCTGATGTATGATTCGACCGCAGATCCACTGGAAGCAAAAGTGAATGCACTAATTCCATCCTGAGCAGTTAACGCTACTCCATTCTACTATACAGGGAAAATTATTTATGGAAGTGTACTTAAATTGTCATATAGTAGAGTCTCGATTATCAGACACAAACGAGACCAAGAGATGGTCGGATAAGCAAAATATTGGATAATCCTCCACCATAAGATAGTTTATATAAATAGTACATATATGTTAGATTTTAAAAGTAAATTTAATGAAACAAAACATATGATAAGTTTTGCAAAAATTACGATTAATATTAAGTTGGAAATACTATAGGTGAAAAAAACAAGTTACATTAAGTAGGTACCTCAATACTATCCACGATTTAAAAAATAAGACCTAATATAATTATAAAATACATAGAATATTTTTAACACAGTTAACATAATAAAACACATAAAATGTTCGGCAGTAGGGCTACTTACGAGAAGATTTACTAAATACTTTTGTAAAAAACTCTGTTATAGACGATTGCTAACGTAACGTTTAAGTTAAAGACATATGCCCTTGTTTTGGTAGCAATATCAAGTCTGTGCTGCATCCCATTATGTCAGATGGGGTTGTTTCTTGTTGTTTCTCAACGTAGGAAATATTATGCCCTCGCTTGTCAGTTCATATTCGTTACAGGCAGTTAGTCTCATCGGATAATTCGAATTTCGGATGAACGAAGGTTGAATAACCGGGATCATCTTGTAGTTACTATCAATAACTTAAAAATATACATTCTAATTTATCTGACTTTAATTTATCTTTAAGTCCTGATGAAAAATGCTACTCGATGCCTTTATCAAAATTATTACCTGTTTAAATTTTAATGAGTAAATTAATATCATTTTCTGTTATAATCGTTATTCTGGATTAATTTTTGTTTCAGAACTTTCACGGCTTTGCCAAGTTTTATTAACATTAGAACTCTGGATCAGCCCAATTGATAGAAAGGCGCTAGCAAGCGCTTTGTGCAGTCACAAATTCACTGTAAAAAGAAGGCAAAGTCATTATTGAGACAGCCTTGTCCTAATATAAGCCAAACAAAATTTAAAATCACTAAGGGAACAGATAAAATGGTTGTCAATAACGTACTGCAAAAAAATATCTCGTTAGAAAAATTATGCTATTGATACAACACGATATGAAAATTTAAAAACTCTTCAATAAACAACTTCTTATACCGTAAGGATACTGGTGTAATGATCATGGCTAAGGTTGAGACCGCTGAATTCGGTTTCGCTTCCAAAAAGTCTGCGTTTAAATCTTGCTCTAGACTCCTAAATATTTTTATTGGGATTAGATACTAGACGAATGGCAGGTAATGAACCACACCTGTCACGCAGAACGCAACAACACAATAGATAAACACAATAACCATCTACCATTGCCTATCCATATGAGTGTTACAAATTGTAATGTGAGATTTGGCCAAGTAAACTTTTATAAACATTTCTTGATTGAATTTAAAACTGTTTTTAAGCGTATGGAATAGAGATTGAGAAAATACCTAAATATAATAAATGTGAACTTATTACAGATTACAAAATGCTTCTAGATATTTTATTTCATTCTGTGTAATTGCATTCTTAATTTAACTTTAATAGTTTTGTTGTAGTACTATATACAAACGTTGAGATTAAGTGTGTTATTATATATTTGTTAAGCAAGTAATTCAAACACGTGGTTTGTAAGGTATGTTGTACAAACATTTTGTTAAGAGTAGCTACAAGCATGTAACATAAAAGTAATCTCAGAATATTACTGTTCTTTCAATAAAGAGGATTAGTTTGACTGACCGCGCAAACTAAGGTTTTAAAGTCGGTCACAGTAGCGACACGAGCGTCTATTTTGTGAACTACTACTTACACCCAATAGATGGAAAGAGAGAGACTTCATGGGTCATAGAACCGTAATAAATAAAGACTGGTGGCGGTGGGTCTGTAGCTCTAGTTCGGTTCCCTGGAGTCAGAGTTTGCTAAGGGAAAACACAGTCTTACAAGGGCTTTAATACCCAGCTTAAAATGGACAATCAACGTTCAGTTTAACTCCCCTGTACCCCTATATAACCACCCTCTTTACTCTCAACCCTAAAACTCGTCTTGGTTTTCTGTTACCTCTTACTTCAAATATCAACCCCCAGAAGCGCATTCACGCTTTTGTCTCCCGAATAGTTTTTTGTCCAGCGCAATAATAATGCAAAATATCCTTTTTAATTTTAAACTTTATTTACTCATAATCATCAAAATACTGAAAATTAAGTACATAATTCTAAAAAACATAGAGAATTTATCGATAGATTTTTCTCAAATAGGCTACTTCTAAAAATCGCTTTCATGCTAAGTATTCAGATTTCAAAATTTGTAATCTGTTCATAATTAATTTAATGAAGTCATATTCATAAACGATCAGGATTATTCCTTCTTGCTTGTTCCAACTTTAGGCTTAGTATTCTGCTATTTTTGTTAAAGAATTTGAAGTAGGCATCTCTTCCGAGGTCGTCCAATACCACATTGGCTTATACTACCCTTCTAAGAAAAAAGGCAGTAACTGCAAATTTCTTGATTTTGAGTTTTATATGTATTCTTATGTTTAGGACCTCGAGGAATCTAGTGAACTAACTAAAAAACCGTATGTACAACGGTGACTAAGATATCGAGGTATTCAGAGACAGTATCTACATGTTTTTTCCAGGCTTACAAAGAAAAAGAGCAGTATAAACACATACTAAGGGAAAGGGCAGTATCTGCACTGTAGTTACTGCCTTCTTTCTTAGTATGCTACAGATAATGCTTTTTTACTTAGTAGAATTTGATACTGAATTCATTTTTCTGCTTTGTATGTCTCTGTCGATATTAGTCATAAAAGTACATCGGTTTTAAAAGTTTAAGGTTGCACCACCTTAAATATTGACTTATGGGCAAATTCTTGAATATGGATTTTAAAAAATAATTAAAAAATATTGGGCGCCAGCTCTAGCAGTAGATCATGAAAAAATTAAATAAATAAAACTATGTTTCTTTACATTCAACTAAAAAATTTAATGCATGAATTACCAACAAACATCGTTAAATTACGCTAACCTATTTTAAATATAGCCAACCTTCTTCTGCCGCGACTTTAATAAAACACAAAACTTAAAAACCCCTTAATATTGTAATGCTCCTGTGATTACACCAAGGGAAAAATTTGTATGATTTAGTAAAAATTGTCATTTCAGGTTAAAGTTGAGTTATAAGTAAAATTCAAAAAGTGTTGTGCTCTGGAAACACCGTAGAATAAGCTGGCAATCTCCAAATACGGGTTTTCGGGAATTTTTATGTAATTTAAATTTAATGTTTTATATGGTCTTACCTATATTTTTATTTAAGATTTTACGTGTAACTGAGAATTTTACCTCAAATTACGATTATCTTTGTTGAAAAATTTTTAGGCTTAAAGTAATATTTCATGTCAAAGGAGTTGGTCCGACGAATATCGGCTTACTAGCAGACAATAGATGTAAGGGTCACTACCTGACTTTTGGATCCAGCTTCTTTAACTGAAATTTTTGTTACAGTCCTCGGACTGAAATTCTGATCACAGATTCGTGATCAGGCTGAAATTCTATTTATTTTTTTGGGTTAACGTCCGACTGTTCTGCAATTACTGCTAATGCAGACGGTGAAAGATGAAATGATTGTGTGTAACGTATGAAAAGATGCCGTGCCTGAATGGGATTCGAACCGAAGACCGCATGATGAGAGGCGAGCACGTTACCAACTGCGCCAATGCGGCCGGCGGCTGAAATTCTAATTAAAATAAGTCTAAACAGCACGAAAATCCGTAAATTTAAACCGTTTTTAGCTGAATAAGTTAATAAACCTATGTTAAATACAGCAATGTTTAGATCGCTAATTATAAGAGAATGAATGATATTTTTGTAAATCAATTCACACTAGCCTTTAGATACTACTCAGATGAGCATATTTCATTAAGGGAAATTTTAAATTTAAGGCATTTCAGCGGCTGAAATCAGCCAAAAATGTTATAAAAATCATTTACATGTTATTCAAATGGGAGAACCCTCTCCAACATTTAATTTAATTACTCATTAACCGATTAAGATATGGTATGTGTGAGTGTGGAATCGAAGGGTCCACATGTTGGGAAATGGAAAAATAATTTTAGATTGTTAAAATTCGTCGTCGTTCAGATTTTATTAAAGTTTTATTTTGACGTATTTTTCCGCATTTTGCAAATTTACTAATTAGTTAATAATTAACGAACCAGTTACAATTTCCACATGGGACTAATACTCACATGTGTGTTTTCAGAATCTAAAGTAATTTCGTGCATCACTTTAGTTGCACACGCTAAATTTCAAGTTATTTTTTACAAATTTCTCGTCGGCATTAATCCGACTTTATGGATACATTTATTGGTGTTTTTCAAGACGTGATAAAATTTGAACCGACGAAGCGATTTACTTCGGATAAAAAGCATTGGATTCAGCAGAAAGAGCTGAAAATTTTGACACCACTCCGGACGCTGAATTCCAAAATTTTCGATTTTGATAAAATTAACCGGTTGGTGGGGGATGAAATTGGTTCTGAGTGTATGACCAACCTATAAATCTTAATTTTCCCGATAAAAGAGGGTAGTTTTTAAAATCTGTAATTACATTTTAAAAATATTTATAATGTTTGTAAGTGCCAGAAACTTTACCCATGATGCCTTTCTAATATTTTGAAGGTTAGTTATAGCGTATTCAATAATCTAAAACATGTTTTAAGCAAATTTGTTAAAATTATCAACCAAGGTAAATACGAGAATTCGGGTGCTAGAATTGGTATCGTCAGGGAATTTTTAGATCATAAAACTGTTTTGCGCCCCGAATCTCAGGAAGTCCGACTTGAGATCTAATGCGTGCAACACGTATTTTCGATTTTGTAATTTTTCTAACTTATAGTGAAGTACTTAGTGGAAATTTCAACATGGCAATAGTCATGTCGTGCCGCATACGCGTGATATAGTGCGATACTTCATTGTGTGACTTTTAGTGCATTCATTGTGGGATACATAGTGCTGCGATCGATTTAAATTACTTATTTTTATTTTGAAAACAATTCCCGAGGATATTTTGTAATATTTTGAATATTCTTTGTATTTTAATTTGCATTTTGACCTTAAAAATATCGCCGTAACGTTGAACAGTTTGCTTTCATGTAAATAAAAAGGTCGGAAGATAAATTTAAAAATAATTAATGTTAATGTTTTCATTAACACATTAGTTCAGCCGGTGCTCGATCAAATTAAAGTCATTTGAGAACTATAACAAATTTTTACATGATGTGCTAAACGAATAATTAAATATTGGATTTGATAAAAATTACAAATAAATAATAAATAATGACAGTAATAATGATGAAGTATTAGTCTGAAAAGACAGCGTGTATAGCGTATAGTGAAACAACGAGGTGAAATCGCTAAAGCCACGTTCATCGCCATCACCACCGAATTGTCGCCCATACCGAGGACGACAACTACATTATCCAGGTCTGCGCCGAAGAGTCCCTGTACTGCGGGATGCATCCCGATCACCGAGTCCCTCATAAGGATTATGTATAGTGCGCGAAATTTTCATAACCCTTACTCAATGGATTATTAAAGAGATAAGTAACAATTTTTAAATTATTTTGAGCTCAAATAATTTATGTCTATGTCCATGTATGTTATTGTACTTTTCAGGAGCTATTAGTTGTAAGAACTAGGTTATATGATTGATCAGTATGTTTATGCGACGCAAGTATACGGCAGAAAGAATCTGCAACCCTGAGAATAAAGAGTAAACATTGTGTTGTCTCGAAATTCATGTTAACTAGTATTTGTCGTATTTTTCAATTGTTTACGTTTTCAAATGTAGCGATAAAATTTGATGGCGCCCACAAGAATAATGTAATACTTGGTGTTTGTTTTACGTTAAATAAATTCTCATTAATTTTGATTTTGCGTATGATTCTTGTTAATTTAACACCTAATTCCATTGGTGATAGTTGGTCAGATAAAGTTTGGGGTTTTACTTGTTTTTATTTTATTTTTACAAACCAGTTGTCGATAGGACTAGTTTCACGATTAGCCCCGCTAGTCGTGAGCTGCGCATCGTTTAACACTGTGCACTGATTTAGGGACAACACAGTTCAAATCTTATTTAAAATTTTGTCTTTCAAAATTGTGAAGGGTCTTACTTTCATTTTATGCTTTATTTTAGTGAATCCCGTTTTTATGGCGTTGTTGGACAGCGTGGGGCTAAATCTACAAATTTTGTAAATTTGACAGTTTTTTGGAAAATTTTAGTTTCTGGAAAGTTTTTCTTTTGTTTGTTTTTTATTTCGCCCACGTTGAAAAGCGACCGTTACAATATATACGAAATGAATTTAACTCACACTAAATATCTCTGCTATTTCTTCTTCTTCTCCTCGTTCTCCTGGTCACCTCATCAAACAATTTCTCCTTTTTAACCAACTGTCCCAAGCTGAATTCCCAATGGAACTGATTTCGGTCTCAGATATCCGAAATCAGCAAACCTCAGGTCGACAAGCCTCCCTCTTCTACCAACCCTGTCCAACCAACCAGGTATGTTTACTAAGCAAAAAAGTAGTATCTGGTTTTTTTCCTTAGTATTTATATAATCACTACTGCTTAATGTTAAAGCAGTATCTGCATTTTTATTTGTTGTAACGACTTTTTAAATTTTTAACTTAAAAATAGTAACAAAACTTCCTTTTTTAACATATATCACAAAATCATGATGTGACATTAATAATTGTGTTACGTCTGCCGAAAGTACTTTAAATCCATTTTTCCACACTTAAGCTTTTTGAACTTACTGCCTTCTTTCTTAGTAAAGCAGTATAAGTAAACACTTGTTTGTTTGTTCAATTATCTGACGACCGTGACAAATGATTTTACCAATTGTGCTATATTTCTGAAAGTTAATATTACTCGTGGAATAGCCTATAACAAAAGGATCCCAAACATATGAATTTATTTTTTGATCCAGTAATCGATACTCTGCTAAAGTCTTAACAACTTCATTCTCTAATCTTCATACCTGCTGAACAGTCTGGACCTAAAATTTTGAACCAAAGCTGGCAGAACAAAAGTTTTGTAAAAATTTAAAACGCTTTCTTTACCGACCAGAGTTTTCTCTAGAGTGCACGAAAGTCTTTCTTACTTTTCCAATTCAATTTTTACATCTCCTGATTGCACATAAAAGGCATAATATCTAAGTAAACTAAATCAGCAAGTATACTTGACCTAAGGTTTTTCATTCGAATTTAATCGTAAGGTAATCTGTATCACCTAAAATCCATCACCTTTGTCTTTTATAAAGAAATAAAAAGGCTATATTCGTGAGCAGTTTCACTACTTAAATACCATGACCTCTGTAAATCATCCTCAGATTTCACTAACATATAAGCCTATAAGAATTATAACTAAAATAAGTCAGACCGCCTGTTAGGTGTAGTGACTTCAGTGCTAGCTTATAAAGTAAAAATTCAGGGTTCGATTTCCGGCTCTACCTCTTCTGTTCTTAAATTGAAGAAATAATAGTATGAGAAAGATATAAATAAAAGATAGAATAGATAAAAGATTAATATTAGTACGAAACATAAATAAAATCAAAGAGAGCACCACAAATTTAATTTTTCAGCGTCTATTTATCCTGATCAATCAATAAAATCCTGTTCATTAAGAATAATAAATTGTCCTAAAATGACACGAATGGTAATTCTGTCTTATTCTAATGTAATTAATTGGTCTCTTGGCATTTATGAGAAAATATTGCTAACCAATATTTCTCTTGAGCGCTTCTCTGTAGGGAATTTTGAATTTGTTGGATTGGGTTGACAATTAATGCTGTCATTTGACTCATATTTTTGACGTTGCTTTTCATGGAGAATTATTTTTTTAAAATACCAAAAATCTTTACTTAACTTTAATGTTGTACGTAGTCCGTTCACATCCGTATCTATTTAATGAATCAAGATAAATTTAGAAAAAAAATATTTGAAGGGAAAAACCGGGCTAATAACCATAGCAGTAAAAATCTAAAAAAAGAAAAATATTTTTTGGGGCTTGGAACTTTAGTGTAAGGCTAACGCTAAAAAAGAAAATCAGGTGTAAACACTCACATGACTTTCTCTTGCCAATACAAATAATTTATAATAATTTTTAACCTACATTTTAATCATGAATGAATAACGAAAGATGATATCTACTTTGACTCCTAATACCTTTACTTGTTCTATATGAAAGTATCGGAAAGAAACTATTGTTTTCCAGGTTTTTATATTGAGTTTCACCGAAAATATACGTTTTTCAAGTAGATTCAGAAATAATTTGGTTTGAAGTTCTGGTTTTGGCCGGAAGTGATCCAAAACCGGAAATCAAGAAACCAAAGTCGGAATTTGGAAACAAAAATAGTGTCATTCGATTCCTTTTAAAGAATAGACACAGAAATCATTAGGTTTGATGTCCCGGTTTCCAACGGAAGTGGCTCAAAGTCGAAAGTTAAGAAATAAAAGCCAGAGTTTGGAAACAAAAATAGCGGCATTCAATTCCTCTTAAAGAGTAGATACAGTAATCATTAATGGTTTTTGCCATAAGTCTTTTAGAAAAGCTTTTAAAAATTGCCACCAGCCATGAGAGGCGTCATCTCATGAAAAGAATTATTACCTGGATATTTATTTTTTATTGTATATAAAATTATTATTATCAATTCTTTCATAAATATTTAACACAAATAAAATGTACTATTAAGAAACTAAAGAAAGGAAATATAAATTTTATGTAGTAAACATGAATTGCATAAAGAATTTTGGTCGTTGGACAAATTTACATGCAGTGCAATTTCCTCTACAGGAAAGGTTTAAGGGTATTTTGTGTAGAGATAGAGATGGTTAGCGTACGGGTTAAAGCAGTGTGGGGGTGAAGTGTTGCAGGACGGGAGAGAAACGCTGGGGCTGGGTGAGCTGGAAGCTTGTGGCTGCAGTGGCCTACCCAGCCACAGATGTGTTTTATTCAAATATGCCTACTACATAGGTAGGCTGGGGTACCAGTTGGCACACATACTGTTTGTCATTTACAAACAACTGATTTTAATTTCATTCTTAGCTACTCGCACAACCAAACAGGTGAATTTGTTACCTCAACAACATGATTTATTTTCATTTTTGTAACATTTATTTACAAAATCAAAATTATATATTTATTTTTGTTTGATAAAAATGTCAGAGTCACTGAGAACCTTTTATAAATAACCAGTTTAGGCTTGTTGGTTAAACAAAACAACGCATCCAAATTTTTTTACTGTACAAAAATTATTATGTTTGTAACAAAACGTCGATCAGTCTTTACCGAAAAAAGTATTAATTTTAATATTACAAAAAATTGCTTTGGGTGCATCAATAACCCATTTTATAACCCTTTTTATCCCAGCGTACGATTAACTGGACATCGATAGGGGTTTCTAGCGTCCTAACGTCCCAGCAACCCATCCCTCAAACATCAAATCAAATACAATTTAATATTAATAATATCTAATACTGTTGTTTAGGTCAAAAACCGAAAGGCTGGGTTGAACCTCTAGAGGTTTTACTAAGTAAAAATAAGGAGTGAGGTGGTTTACTATTCCCTTCCTCACGGAGTTGAAAGAGTATGCTTATTAGCATACCAGGCCCTGCGTAAAGCATCCACTTTTCACCCTGCAAATGACACCTTCACTTCATTCACCACAGGATCTGGCTGTATTGTGAAATTTACTAATCTCAGAGGAGATAACTCTGACTAGTGTCTTTTACACCTCTATCTCTTTTGTTCTTAAATAGTTCAGTTGTACAATTGGCTGACTATGTGATAGGAAACAGAGCTACTTTTTGTAGCCCTGGAACCAACAGATCGAGTGCAATTAATTTAACACTCCACCTGCCCGTTATGAGTATTGTCTAATATTAATAACATAAATTATGTAATTTTATTTGTTCTTATGTTTTACTAGTTGGCTTGAAAACTATAAGATTTCATAATTTTGTGACGTTTATTCCGGGTTATTTTAAGGAGCTGACTATAAAAATAATAAAGTTTCTTTTATAATTTTTTTTAAGAAAGATTTATTAAAAATATATTATTTACATTAAATAATATTATAATGAACAGTAACAGAACAAAATTACCTCAGAGTATTTCATTATCGAGATATCTTTCGTGTCTCTCGGAGACATCATCAGGACGAAGATTACACAAATCACACAAAAGAGAAACCAAAAAATATGTCTCGATAATGTAATATTCTGAGGTGAGTATTACAAATAATTTTTTTTTGTTGGGCTGTTCATCATATTATTTATTGTATGCAAACAAAGGAAATAATGTTTAATAAAAAATAATATAATATACAATATTTTTTTAGCTACTAGTAAATTACATAAACTACATAACCTAATAAACTAAATTTATTTCTAAATCTTTAAGTATCCTAAGACTTGGACTAAACTTAACATAAATACGGATAAATACAATCGAACAAACAGATTAATGAATGAATTTTTACTTACAAACCAAACATAGTACAATGCTGCTCGTTAAGAAGAACTGCTTCAATCGCAACATGTTATGTAAAAAAAATAGTTTTAACACACTGTAATAACACTGGCTTTACAACCGATTTACTAAATACTTTTTCACAAATGTGTCTGGTTGGTTTCATGTACGGGACCTATAGAATTCTAAAATGGTTAAAAGGATTCCACATAAATAAATACACAATAGCAGCAATAGAATATTAACAAGAATAAATAACCATAGAATTTTACCGCAATCTACCCTTCATATGAAAAACTACAGCCAGCCACTAGTCGGCGCATAACAGGTATTAAAATACACCTGTCATAGGGCCTACACAATAACACAATAACCGCGTCTACCATTGTTAAGGGGAGTCGGAACTGCTATCTTCGCCCATGTTAATGTTTGACCTGTTTTCTCTGTTATCTATGCCCAGAAAATTTTCAAATTTTAATCAGTTATTCATTGATATGTTCCTGACAGATCGACGGAGTCATTTTAAAATATATAGACTATTAATTTTTTTATAAATTTTGTCCGTAAATGCCTACTCCAAAAACAGAAATTTTATAGAAAAAAAAATTATATTTTTTTATAAATTAAAATAACATCAAATGCCCCTGTCTGTTAATGTAAATACATGTAAGGAATGTGCCATTTAAATTTAGAGGAAGAAGCTTTATTGGTTTTTGAGAAAACAGGTCATTTGAATGAAAAAAAAACACAGTGGTAAATGGTGATTCAGATTTAAAAACGCATTTCTATATAAAAACGTATTTCGTGCATTTTTGCTTCATACGAGCAGGAATGCAATAAGTAATTTATGCAACATAAATTGCATAACCTTAGAAACAAAAGTGCCTTCTAGATTGAAAGAGAAATACTAAAAAAGATCATAAAAATTAGAGACAAAATAACTAAAAATCATGAACGCAATATGACTTGTTTACGAAAACAGGAAAATTTTCATAAGACATGTAGGCTATTTTTATAAAAAAAAAAAATTTCTAGTGGTCGTAGAAACGTAATTTTGGTACCATTAGAAAGCGCTAATTTCAAATTGTATAAAACAGTTAAAACCTTAAAATCGATTTTTTTTTCATTTTTTTAAGTCCGACTCCCCTTAAGCACTCTGTATGTCACAATATGTTCATAAATAGTGTTGTCAAAGTTTATTATTTCATTAAAAATTACAAAAATAGGCCTAAGTGTTACGTTGGAACAATGACATGCCATTTTCATTTGTGACTGTCACTGATGAAAGTTTAAATAAATTTATCAAATTTTTCTGAAAATTCTATGGATTATAAATAGGTTTTTTAGCAATAAATACTCATTTTGGTAAGAAGATGGGTGTTTTTGGAAATAAATATGTGTTTTTATAAATAAATAATATGACTTCTTCTTCTTCTTTAAGTGCCGTGTCCTCCTAGAACATTGGCGATCAGTCGCATGACCTTCACTCTGTCCACAGCCAACCGAAATAGTGTCGTGGTGCTCACCCCGTACCACTGGCGAAGGTTCCTAAGCCAGGACGTTCTCCTACGTCCGGGGCCGCGCGTCCCCTCTATCTTCCCCTGGATCGTTCCATGTTGCTATCTTTCTCATGATCGACCCGGGGATAATAATAATATGACTATGAGATTTTAATTCGTTTAAAATTTTATAGATTTCTTTTATTTCGTTTTATAAAGATAATGTTTCCAAATTATCTTGAAAAATGAGCGGGTTTTTTGTAAACACTCGTTAAAAAAATATCGCTCGGATCAAAAAACTAAATCCTAGAAAAATATTTCTAAAGGTACGAACTTATTTCAGATCATAAATCACGGATATCTTTTGAAAAAATAATTTTTGTTGTAAAAGAAAATTTCAGGTAATTTTAATTCCTTGTAAAGGAAATTCATAATTATTGTTTTATGTGAACTTACAATTTAATTAAGGATAAATACACGGTAAATTAGCTAGCCTGTAGATAATGTAGGTTCAATATTTGCTATGAAAGGCGGGAAATGATGCCCTTGAGGTGGGTAATGAACATATTACCCGTAATCAAGATCAACATTGCTAACGGAATCAGGTCAGTTGTTGTTATTAGCTGAGATCGATTCGGCCAAATATTATAGTCTTTTAGACAGATATAATTTACTGATTTTAGGTAGCTAAATACAACTTGAAATTAATTTGGTTACTACTTTATTGTCTTGAATTAAATTCTTACCCACACTACGGCATTTTAATGGTCGTTTTTTATCTTGAACACTTTCCTTTTATACTTATCTCGGTTAAGAAATATAAACTGGCGAAGTATTAAAGATGTTAAAAAAAACGTAATTATGTAAAGCTAAAGTAGGCCTATTCTAAAATTGTCTTGTACTTCGTTGTTCTAAGTCATAAAGTACGAAGAATATCAAAAGTTTTAGCAGGAAAATAATTCTGGAATTTTTCTCTAGGGTGTAAAAAGTCTAAACAAATACCTTAATTTTCACTCTATGGTCTTGTGTTACGTGACAATATAAACAGTTGACAATTTTTACCTGTTGAAAGATTTCTTTTAATGATATTAATTAACATCCTCAACAATTTAAATAATAAATAATGTAAAATACTTTTCAAGATTGGCCACCACCGTTGCATAGTGTTTGGGGCATTGGCCTGCCACGCGGAGATCCCGGGTTCGATTCCCGGTCAGGGTCTGGAAATTTTCACAAGTCAAAATCGACAGTTACAGTCACATAATTCACTGTAATCGTTCATAACCAAGCAGTTGATGTGACTTTAAATAAATAAATAAATAAATAAAAATTTGAGATTAATCCAGCAATGGTTAATGTGGTAGTTTGTTTATTCAAGAATAAGTTTTTTATTTATTTATAGGTTGCCTTTATTTCTAATAAATTGTGTATTTTAATGGGTGAAGTGTGTTGTACAAGGATAGTGAATTGCGATACATAAGATATTTTGAATAAGACTTCCAAGAAATCGAATATAGCAGAACTGTTTTTTTGATTTTGATTCTATCTGCTGGGTTCGAGAATAACGGTTTTTTACTTTCTCTTGTCTACATGAATATATAGGAAGGAGACTATTGTTTTCATGTCGATTTTTCGAAATCAAGTTTTCACCGGATATACACTTTTTCAGACCTCCTTAACCCAAAAAACATGTTTTTAGCGATTGGTCTGTGTGAATAAAATATCTCAAGAACAGAACATCGTACGAACTTGAAATTTAAAACTTAAGTTAGATACTTCTACCGGATTTGACACAAAGATTTTCATCAAAATCGGTCAACCGGAAGTAGTAGTTTATTCGTGTCATTTTTCCCTTTCTTCGATTTTCTCAAAAACGGCTTCTACAATTTAAAAAAAAAATCGCCTCATGTACTACATTGTTTCTGCTCTAAAAGATAGAGTAGACGCCATGTCTGCTGAAATTCTTGGAGAGGCTGTTTTCTCGTTTTTTAAATTTCGCCTTTAATATCCATTTTAGCGCAAAAAAAAAATATATATATAATAAAAATTGTAGAAAATTCAAAAACCTATAACCATTATTTCAAACATTTTTTGTAGAGCGCTTAGGTTAGCGGTAATAAGCAATTTTCTTTTTTTCACGAAAATGTGTAACAATCGATTGTTTTAGGATTTCAACCTTGGTATGCGTTTTACGACAAAAGTGTATATGATATTATTTATAAGAAATTAAAAGATCTACAGCTTTTATTTACATCATTTTTCTCTACAGAGCCGTTTATAGCATGAAAGAGTAATTTTACGTATTTTTGAGCCAAACTGAGGTTGATTTTCTTTTTGTATAATTCACTCTTGATTAAAATAAGGTTATATTTTTTGAGGTTAAATTTTTGTTTACCTATTTCTAATGTTTTATCACTAATATTAGGTTATATTGTTAATTATTTGCATTGGCAAGAGAAAGTTTTGTGAGTGTTTCACACTAGATTTTTATAGATGATCTCGTAATTGTTCGAAGGGATCAACTGATAAGATTGCAGGTGTAAAGGAATAAGTGCTGTTGTAGTCGGCAGTCAGTGGCTGAACTTGTGAATGAAAGTATAGAACTGTTTTGGGACCGGTTCTAAGTAGATAGTTTACAAAGTAGAAATAATTACCGATTTCCATTACTTTTAGAGGCGAGACATAAAAAGTTCTATCCATTTTTATAGATATTCTTTTAGTTCGACTAGACGATATAAATTTTTACTTATATTTTAATTTTTTTTTTTTATAAGTGTAAGTATTGTTTATGGACATGCATGTATAGTTTGGTGTAATATAATTTTGTTTTATTTTGATATATTTTAATTTAAATAATGTTGTTTTTGAGATATTTTCTTGACAGGTGAACAGAACAAATTGGACCTAAATAAGTAACAGTTTGTACTTTCAAAGCTAGACAAACGCCACAGAGTTGTGTTAATATAAGCGATCCTCGGTAGAAATGTTTTACTGCTGAATTGTCTTCAATTAGTAAGTTAACCGAGTTACTTAGAACATAGCTGAAATAATTGAAAATCTTGGTGGACAGTTGAATGTTCCAACTGCATGTAATTACAAACATTACTAGTGCATTCTAATTACATTACATTGAACTACATTGCAACTACATTCGTGTAATTATGTACATTGTATTTAATTACGTGTACAGCAGTACTTATAGAATTTGTTTAGGAATATTGTAGTTTAGAAAAAAATGTTTTGTTTAAATGTATTGCGAGGTTTATGCTTGGTTCATTAAAGATCTGGTTATTTTTTAAACAAGTGAACATCATTTTATAACAAATTTTTATTTAGAAATATAATTTACTCATTATTATTAACGTTAAATTAACTAGAGAATTAAAATAAAATACGTATTAAGAGACTAAACTTAATACAAAATATTATATAATTTAAGCAAAAATTAACTGAAAAGAATTTATTACGGATATTTAAAATCAAACAATTTATTCTTACTTACAAACTGATAATAACTGTGTATTATTTTCTCGCCATGGAGACCTGTTTCAATAAGCGACTCCCAAACTGGTTTTAACAAAACACTTCACACTGTCCAGAATCACACAACTCTAATTCTACAAGAAACGATAGCCGCTTTTGTAATAATTGAAATAGACTTTATTGAAGGATTAAGAATAAAAAGCATATTACAAATAAATAAATACCCAATGGAAAAATAAAAAATTCTTTCTCATACTACCGAAACAACGATTGAAGATAGACTATTTGCTAGTCTTGATATCTGAAAAAGGTTCCAGTCAAAAGTAATAAGACAAATCATGAACATTACTTGGTACATCATTTTTAAAAATACGTGTATCATGATATACATGTCAGCACTGTTAAAGAAGACGTTTTATAGTTCAGCGAACGTTACCAGCAGAGACTAAACCGTCATCTTAATTATCTGGCTATTAATTTGCTAAAAAATCAAGACTTCTATAATCAAAGACTAAAAAGATTTAAAGTATAATATTTCCCGTATTTATTGTTTTTATTCAAGATTAGACCTAATTTTATTTAAAATTTAGATGCTCAATTAATTGTTCACAATTTTTTATCGGTTGAATCAGATTCAGTGTATTAATGTGAGTTCCTGCTGTTAGCAAAATTACTTATTATTCTTCTTTTTAGAATAGATGTTAATGTTGCAGATATTTTATAAAAAACAATGTGTATTTTTTGTAATATACTGTATTTTACTGAAAATAAAAAACAAAGTTTGTAGGCGTAATGTATTTATTTTACATAAAATATTTGAGACAAAATATTGTTTTAAAATTACGGATGTCTAAAAAAGGAAATAAAGAGAAGAGGAAATGAAGTGATGAGTGTAGTATCTGATGAGAAAAGTAGAAATATATGTTAAAGAATCTTGATCTCTGAAATGCAATCCATCAAAATCACATGTACTGTAACTAAAAGGGATGTAATGCATAAGTATTTTTTCCATTTTCATAATTCATCTTTCATTTCACAACATTTATTTTCTTTCTGAACGAAATATTACAGTCGTTATGTTTCATTTTGAAGCACACAGATGTTTACATAATGCTCGTAAATGTACTATGAATTAATAATTGAATGAAACGTTTTGGTTCGTTATCCTCGTCCAAGAAATTCTTTCGTTTTAGAATGTTAAATTTACAGCGCACGCCACCGTTTCTTTCTGGAAAGGAAAATATCCTTAATTATTTCTTGACAATAAACCGATACTACAACAACAAGTTAAATACCTTGGACTTCACCTAGATAAGATACTCACCTGGGCGTCTCATATAAAAACCAAAAAACTAACTTTGAATGCAAACTGAACGAACTATTCGCTGCTCTTCTCTGACCCTAAAATCTAAACTATTACGATACAAAGTTTATTTAAAACCAATATGGACATTGGGCTACAAATCTATGGCACAGCTAAACCGAGCAACCTACAAAATATACAACCCTTTCAGTCAAAATTCCTATGTTTAATTACTTGCGCACCTTTTTATGTCAACAACAAAATTCTATATGAAGACCTTAATATTTCGTTTATAAGAGAAGTATTTAAGTCTGGCTACAGCGTTTTTCACAGAAAATTGCATAATCATCCCAACAAATTAATCACTAAACTATCGGATGCATCACTACCAGGGAATCCTCAACGCACGTTGAAACGTCAATGAGGCCGAGATCTTCTATGAGTGATTTATTTTGTTTTACTTTTTTGAAAGGATTTTTATTTAATAAAATACAGACTTTTTTAATTTTGGCTTAAATTTTAAGCTAAATATAGAAAAGATTTACAAGTTTGACTTACTTTTGAAGTATTCCGTACGGTTTTACAACCGTTTATAATACCGTAAGTAATTACAACACTTCCCATTAGATGAAATTAATTTTAGAAGTAATTAAGAGTTTCTTAGAAACTCGTCATATATGGAGAAAACCAGGCCCGAATATGTTGAACAGTTAAATTTTAATTGTTCATGTGTCATAGCTAATAAATTGATAAACCATCTGGAATCAGCTTATATTATTTTGAAACTGAATGTTTTATAAGAACTCCTTCCTGTTTTGGCAAAAGACAGTTTTCGAAATATTTAGCATTTCTAACGATAGGTTATTGATCTAACAAATTTTCAGATTTTACAATGTACAATACCAAATACACATGTTAAAATACTATATAATAGGTCTATAGACATGCTGTGTTATCCGATTGCGCCTAAATTTGTAGATATCAGTCCTTATGATTAGACTATTACTTAAAATATTTATTTTTCAGTAGGAATTAAATATTGATACTGCGCTAATTTTAAGCCGGTCCGTCGTTCATATTTTGCCCGCTGTTGACGCTGTGACGTGGTTGCTGCTGCCGATAGATAGCGCTGCGATGAAACCTCTCGCAGTGCATATGCCAGTGGTAAGATATATCTAAGGTACCGACGAAAGCAATAGTTGAAGGTGATCGGTCAGTATCGATCCTATCACTCGAGAAGGTCGATATGGAGAAAGATTTCGCACTCAACATTGAGTATATCTTGCTCCACACACATCCTTTCCCTACCCCTCACTTCACCGGTTCACCGCTCCTTTTGTAGGCAGCGGTAAAAGGTGCTCGCTGCATCGGCGACTACTCCTATTCGTTTAGGCAGCGGTACATATGACCCTCCTTTCGCTTGCCAGCGGCTGCTCCTCTTGAGGTAGCGGTAAAGGCTTCCCCAACCATTCTTTTCTTCCTTTTGAACTATGCTGCTGGATGCCCTGCGACTCCGGGCGGTCCTATGATGACTCTACCGATTGGAATACTACAAGTTGGTGGCGATAAAATTTATTCACACACGTAAACACTAACAGTTGAGAACTACTCAGTAATATACTTTTAGGTGCTACAAAGTAAAATGACTACGGCAGTTTATCACAAAACTTATTGTATAATTTTTTTAGGATTTTCGAAAGTTATTTAATTTTTATCCTAAATATCCCTGAAGTTTTAGTAAATTTAGTACGACTTTTATTAAAATTCTTTTACACATGCTTAAATCCGCCGAAAGTTCCTGTTCAAACTCACATTTACTGTAGGTCAAAAATTCATCGACACAGAAAATCAAATTGGTTAGGGGCCAACAGTGTTCAGTTTCTGACAACAGTTAGTAAAATAAAATCGAAAAATATTTGTTTGGCACCTATTATTGTTAATTAGCTTTTTTAAGTCAACATATCACAATTTTTTACATATTAAATTAAACCATTGGTAATTTTAATAAGATATTGTGACGTAATTGTCATATTCTATATATGGTTAAGAAACAAATAATTTATTTCTTATTAACCATATAAAACAATTATTGTTTTAATTACAAGGAATTACGTGTGTTGCAAAAAAGATAAAGGGTTGCCGATGAACGAATACCTACTTCTGAATAGAAGTTCTCGAAAATGCGGTCGAAATTAGAAAAACCTTTACTACTCTCTATTTCTCTTTATTACGCCTAATATTGATTCTTTCTAGTGCGTTGTAAATTGTTCTGGTTAAGCGGTAAAGATTTTACAAGGGTCTCTATTGTATCTTACTATATAGAAATGTACCACACTAATGTACGTTACTATATACCGTTCTGGAAACTACCACAATCTTATGTATTTTACGATGCTTGCCGCTTTATTAGCAAGCATTTTAATCATTTCAGTTCAATCTGCCACACATTTATGAACTGCCGTTTATGAGTGCCGCCAGGAAGTGTTTGTTTGTATTGTAACAAGTATAGTAAATAAAAGATGTTCGTATTGTAACGTTGATTGTATGTAAGAAGGTATTATTACTTGAAAATAATTGTCATTGTAGTTAATTTTAAGTTTTGTAACTAATTTAAGCAAGTAATTTAATTGTAATTTGTTAGTGTCTAAGCATAATAATTAAAATTGTATTATATAATTCTGTAAATAAATAACTGTTATAAGTTTAAAGGAAGTCTGTTTATTATAACCAGATCCCGAAGGATTCTTGACTCTGTTATAATATGTTCATTTAAGTTCTTATAATTTCATCAGTTGCTGAAAATATCATTGGGGTGTTTTCTTCTACCACGACATATATGAAAAGGAAAACTCATCTACTTATTATTCTGCTTAAGAATAGATTGTAGATTTTGCAGTAATTTAAAAATATATATCAGCTGATTTGTGAGTTTTTACAACTTTAAGTTTATAGTTTCTCGCAACTCAGACTCCACTTTCCTCTGTCACGCCAATCCTCCTCTGTCAGCCCTTTCCTGTCCATAGACTCCATGACACCATTAATTCACCTCCTCACTAATTAATTCTATTTGGGGGGAAAACATACTATGGAAAATACAACAATTTTTATACATATTTAAAGGTAAAGTATTTTACAGTTGAAGCAAACTAAAAATAATTATATGATCCGTTGGATTACATTTTGTGCAGTGAAATATTTTAACAATGAATTAACATAATTTAAATTAAACAATAAAAGATTAAATTCACAAAGACTTTCAAAAGTCATAATATATGGCTAGTTTAAACAAAGGCAAAACTGATTTAAAAATAAAATTGTAAATAACGTTAATTAAACGTACACGTGATGTAATTCAAACAATATATCATTATTTACATCTACAAACAAGAATTACAAATGTCATGTACAGCTAAATAAGTGCACTGCAGCGGTGTGTAATGCATGTAATGTAGAAACAATACATGAAAATGACAAAGCTGTAAGGAAAGCGGGTTACACAAAAGGAATGCATAATTAATATGGTAATGTTCCTCCTCCTCTTACCCCCTTTTCAACCCCATCATCCCGTGTTAATTTAGAAGGATAATTTAGAGCAGTGACGATGTGCAACAATGTTTCCTTTCCGCCAAGCAACCACCGTAACAAAGACAACAAGACATAAATAAATACGAACGGTGTGATAAATATGAATAGATATTCTGGTAGCTTGGTTGTACTTAAGATCATCAAAATATAGTTTATTATAATGGATAAACTGAGTTTGGTTTCTTAATTAAAACTTCAGGGTATGTATAGTTTCTTTCATTTACCTGAAGTTGGACAAAGTTGTCTTCCAATTCTTTTATATTTCCAAAGTTCTTATGTTCTAAACTATACAATATTCATTGAATGTTGGAAGAAATAGTTCATGTGAACAATATTGTTTCAGCCAATGACTGTGGCACTGCAAACCAGTTCACATGAATACCTCTTTGGCCCCACAAAAATCTGTAACGTTTAACATTTTATTCATAAATTAATTCATTATTAAGAATACGATTTCTTTAAAATTTAAAGTATATCAATAATTTGGAATGTAGTTACCTTGGCGTAGTGATTACCGTGATAGCCTATCAAGCGTAATTACGCGGATTCGATTTCCTGCTAGGGTCTTTTTTTTATCCGAGGTGGCGAGAAAAAATCATGTTCATTCCCTCACCATGGACTACGTTGGACTGAATTGAGGCGTCCTTGTCCAGCCCCAAGGAGGCCGCAACCAAAAACCCGCCGCCTGGCCACTTGATCCGATATCAACAAAGAACTATCCACCTCTCTCCGAACTGTTCATATAATACTACAAGGGAAATGACGGTTAAAAAATTTACACACTATCAGTGCGGCGTGGAAGGGTACCCTAATTCCCCTCTTGCTGTCACTGACCAATACTCACTCTCTCACTTTCATTCATCTCTTTCATCACCAGCTCAGGAAATTATTGTGCCAACTTTCTGTGATCGGGACAGGATTGATTTACTGTGAGAGAAGGATCTGGAGCTGATCTCCAGATGCCTCCTCCCCCCGCAGTCTCCCTATCTCCCTCTCTAGAAACTGAGCGACCATCTTCCAGCTCTCCTCATCCCACAGCAACGCTGCCCCTACTCTCTCTCTCTCTTGGATCCACTGTACAGCGCCTATCTTCTCAGATGTATCCATTATTTCAAGGAAAAAATAGGGACATCTTTCAAAAATATGCGCAATGGTCTTCTCCTCTTCACTATTCCTCTTCGTTATTGTTTGATTTGTGTCTTCAATTGTTTTGTTTCCCCAAGGTACTTGAACGTTTCCATTATTTTTTTGTATTTTGTTTTTAAATATTGTGCGGCTGTATTTAGTTTATCGACGGAAATCATTCATCTCGCTTTTCTGCATGTTTTCTTAGCAATATTTCTTTTTTTTTGTAAAAATAGTAAATTTTTTTATCATTTTAGTATGGTTTTAGGAAAAATACTTTTTATTTTCAATTTAATGTATTGTTTACTTCCTTGAATATAGATACGATAAAAACGATTTAAAATAGTGCGAAAGTAAATAAATTATGTAAGATTGTATTTCGTTTTCTTGAATCTAATAACACATAGATACATATATAATTTCTTAAAAAATTAAATACATAGTATTTTGAAATTGTATTTTATGGAGTTGGCTGAAGGCCACAGTTTTGTCTTAGATAAAACAGTTATGTAAATCTGCAACATTATAAATTTTATATTCTTTTCAAGCTGAAACGCAGAAGAATAATGTACGCTGAACAGAACAGAGCCCCTACTTGTCTTGCCTTCATTGATTACATTCTTCAAAAGTAAATATACTAAAATTTCGGGCGGTTTCTTTATAGAATATTAATATAAAATCGCGACACACGTACCGTTTTAATATTGTTTGAATTTTATCTTTGTGAATTTAACTTGAAAAGATTGTTTATTTAATTCTAAATGGAATTTAAATAATCAATACTTTTGAATAATGATGAACTTGTGGTGCACAGTTTGTAACGACCTCAATTTATAATTTAAACTTCTATTGGTTTGTTCTATTTATTTATGTTTTAATAAACGTAGTAATAATTCCATAATGTTCTGAAATGCTTTCAGCGTTTTATTATTTCTTTTTAATTTAATAAAAAAAGTTTTTTTGTAAAAGTCTTGTTAAAATTTTGATAATATAGTATATTTTTTATTTATCTTTATTTAAAAATATTGCTTTGACTATTCTAATTGTTTGTGATAAGGCGATTTAAAAAAACCTAGGAACAGTTTTTGAAAAAATTGCAAAAAGTGAAAAATGGCACGAATAAACTACTACTACCGGTGACCGATTTTGATGAAAATGTTCGTTTTGGGTTCTCTAGTGGTACCTAAATTAAGTTTCACAGTTCAAAATCGTACGATGTTCCGTTCTTGAGATATTCTGTTCACACACACACACACACACACACACACACACACACACACACGTACATTATTTATGAATTAGGGTTATCATTTTTGAGAATTTTAAATTAATATGTTGCTGTGATTATAATTAGGAATGTGATGTCCAAACTTCATGAAAATCCGTTATATAGTTTTGGAAATTAGCAGGTACAAAAAATACGCGTTGTCTTTATAATATTAGTATAAATATAGGCTTAATAAAAAATGAAAACAAATATCAAGGAAACTTCTGGCCTGTACTGCCCTTAACTTTTGGGAACGGGGAAAACCATACATAAAAACTAATTTAAGAAAATATAAAGTCTACGAATTATTTTAAATTTTCTTTTTATCGTTTCCCTTATTCAAGTATTAAATTTTCCTTACGATAAATAGTTCAATTTTACATTTACAACAAAAACCGTTGAACATTTTTTAGTGGCTAATACTCTCTGACTCTCCCCTAAGTTTTAATATTTCACCCTTATGTATATGTAGTGAACTTAAAATTCGTAATCATCAGGTTCAATATGTAAGTTTATAAAAGGAGTGGGGGTAAATTGTGAAAAAACCCTCCGCCCTAAGAAATCTCATAATAGTTTAACGCCAAGAAGTTTAGTATTTATCAATCAATGTTACGTCAAGGAAAATTGGAAATTGGAAAAGCAATCTTTTACTGAATTGTATGGCTCTTGTAAAACAATATCACTAAATGAAGGTTATATACAGTATTTTACGTTTGATCTGATTTAAAGTTAGGGTTCAAGGTTGTTTATTTAATGAATGAAATGGATTGCTCCCAATATTGAAAGGAAAGGGTAAAATGTTGGTGATGTGGTTTTAGGTAAAGGGGAGGCAAGTGGGGTGCTTAGGGGAGTAACTTCTCGGCAATCCTCTTGGGATAGGATATCCGGTCGGTCAGTATTTTATACTGTTCACCCATAACTCTTAAACTAAGGCGCCTACGTACTTACAAGAAAAGGTCCCCTCCTTCGGAAGTACGACGTGCTTTCCTACTTAACATCTAACTCATAACGTTTTCTTCAATTTGCCTCCTTACAGATTTACTGGTTTGGTAAGGAGTATTTATTTTTCATTCTCTTATTTTCTGTCTTTAATCGAAAGTACTGTTTTCGAGGTGTACATTTCGTTTAACTGTGTTCATAAAACAATTTCTGTATTTTGATACTTGTGAAAATTGTCTTGTAAGAAGTGATAAAAGTATGTTTAAAAATTTGGTGTGAAACACTCACACCACTTTACAAAAAACTAACCTCAAAAAACATAACCTCATTTTAATCGAGTGAACGATGGAAAATAAAAATCAACCTAAGTTTGGCTTAAAAATACGGAACATCACTCGTTAACGCTAATCTAGGCTCTGTGAGAAAAATGCACTAAATAAAAGTTGTAGAGCTTTTAATTTCCTATAAATTTTATTATTACTTTTTGTCATAAAATTCATAGGCCTACTAATGCTGAAATCTTAAATAATCGAATTTGTTTACAGATTTTCATGAAAGAAATCAGATAAATGCTAATTACCGCTAAACTAAGCGTTATAAAAAAATTATTGGAATGAAAGTTGTACGATTTTAAATTCCCTACAATTTGTATTACATACATTTTTGCGCTTAAATGCATATTAAAGCCGTAATCTTAATAAACAATAACGTTTAAGAATTAATATTTGAAACAGAAGAAACATTTAAGTAAAATTTATTATGCTTAATTTTTTATATTTATATAGAACAATCTTTTTAGTCATTACTTTATTTCGGAGGTCGGTATTTTCCAAGTATAAATATTGTTAAACGGTCAACGGCTAAAAGGTTCAAAATTAATTGATTTTGAATAAGGGTTGCATTAGTTTATCTTATTCACTGGACCCAGTTATTGATTGTAATTCAATTGTAGCTTATTCAAATAACTTATCCAGGTACTCTACTTATTGGCTAATTTAATTAACTAACCATTGAATACTAATTTATACTGGAATAAATGATTGAGTATTATCTGATAACCTCCAATTTATCTCGAAGTTTATAAATTGTTTTTCCAACAAATCATTACGTTCTTTATCTAATTAACACGTTGACTGCCGCACTAAATTTTATGACACTTACAGCGGGGGCATCGTACTTTTTTTATTTTACACATTTTATTCCTTTTTTTTATTTTACTTCATTTATTAATGAAAATAATAACAGGTATTTTTTTTTTGTAAAATTAAGTTGTGACATACTTTTGGGTCACATGGCCTGCTGGAATGATTTTACATTTCAGAGCCATGTGACCCATTTTTGCGTCACAATAAAAACAGTAATTAAAATAAATGGGTTTAGTTCCAAAGTATTCTAGACTATTTCTGTTAACAAAAATAAGCAAAATAAGTAATAAAATTTAAAATAATAGCAACATTCTAGTACAGGATAACAAGGAAAACTGCCTGTATACGAAATATCCTATTATTTGAAAAATACCAACTATTTAAACAATCTTAAGTGTATAATGTCGCTCTCTGAAGCTGTGGATTTTGAAACCACAAAACACGGCTTAAAAATCAGTCATGTACATGGACTCATGTTTGATACACGTGACTCATTTTTAAAGACAAGTGTGACACATATTTGGGTCACATAGCAGTCAACGTGTTAAAAAAAATGTTTTTTTTTTTAACTTTGGAGACCGCAATGGATCACTTAAGTCCGCTTATTGGAAGTTCTGTTCTGGTTCTTTTCTTTGGTTATTTAAAAAAATGTTTTATTAGAAGAAAATAAAAAGTTATCTTGGACAGCAGTTTAACTAAACAAAATATCAACAGTTTTTCTACCTGTAGGTTAAAAACTGGTAGACCAAACTTTACTGAATCAATTCCAAACGGTCAGAAGTAATTTAAAAAATTTTACTTATTTTCAATACATCTTATTTCTGAACTGCGAATTTGATACAGAAAATTTTGTATTATACTCGTACGTATTTTTGGTAGATAAACAATGTAGCTGGAAATAGAAAACGAACATAACCAAGTTCTTAATACAAGAAATACTTATTTTATTAATTTATTAAATATTTTAGCATATATATCCACCATTTACGTGAAAGAAATAATTAAAAGACTTCAAGTGACATGCAAAATAAATGGCATTATTACGACACGCGAAACTGAGATCTGCTCTTATCCTAGAGAGCGAGAATTGCTCTTTACCAGCGTCATTTTGAGTACTTGGCAAAAAATATATAATGGCCCAAAATATATAACCGAACCATTTAAAAAATCTAACGGGTTTAAAATTTTATAAAGAATTAAACAAATGGATAGCCAGAACAGGTAGAGAGAAAATATCAAAAAAGGTCTACAGTATTCAAATGTACTAAAGAGAGAGGTGGAAAATAAAATAGTATATTTATTTTTTTTTATTATTTTTATTTTTTTAAATTTTATAATATTAATTTTAGGTTGTATTTAATAATCTTTATTTTATTAAACATAGTGCAAGTTTAATAATCATTAAAATGTAATCTATCATAATTAATACAATCGTAGTCTTAGTAAATAGCATAGTATTGGTTAAGTTGGGGTAGTAAATATAGTAGATATTGAATACTATTGCTAATAGTTAATACTTCATTTTTTTGACATTTATTTAAAAGTCTTTAACCCATCCTAGAGCATGGTTTCATCCATAGGTGGATGAGATAATTTTCACCACTTCTAGCGTAATGGGATAGTTGTATAATGTAAGAAATTTTATATTATGGTAATGTAAGAATATTTTTTATGTAATGTGTAATATCATGGGAGTAAATAAATTATTATTATTATCATTATTTACTTACGTCTTATTATGTTAAAAACCACCTCAAACGACGTAATGAGTAAGAACACTTACCAATTGAAAAGTGCTTCCATGGCCTTACCACAATGTCAGTTCATCACAATTAAAATTATACAATTATAAATTTATTTTTTTAGAATTATAAATCTCCTTTGTATGTCAGAACAATTACAAAAAATTAATTCATGCAATTTTCATGACATACAGAGGAGGGTTATATTTCTAAAAATATTAAAATTATGAAATTTCAAGAGTTGTGATGAGCTAACGATGTGGTAAAGCCACTGAAATACTTCTTTATTCAGTAAGTAATCAGAGGCACTTTTTGACCTTTCCTGGTGGTTTTCAATCATTTTATATAATAAAATAAAAAATAAATAAATTAATTAAAGAAAAATAATAAATAATATATATATAATATATATATAATAAATAAACAGATTTTTAATAAACTCTGGAATTACAAGATGTTAAACATTACAGAAACAATACTGCCTAGATCAAGAAGAATATAGAAACAAAATTTTTGAACTTAAAGTTCTTGTGAATGAAGCGACGAATCTCAACGAGGAGAATGGACTGATGAAAGGAGAGCCGAACAATCGGAGAGGATGAAAAACTTCTGGAGGAAAAAGAAAGGAGCCTGCATATGGTGATATTTGCGTGGTCCTTGAAAGCCTGACCGCGATGAAAAATAAATAAATAAAAGATACTTACTTTTGTATAAATCGCCGTCTGGTAAAAAAAAATTTAGTTCATCTGCAATTAACAGAAATTATACGTATTTACTTCTACTGGGCTGCATAAAATTACTATCACTAATTGTTTGTTGTCTTAACATTGAAAACCTGGATAATAGCTCAATATTGGACCAAGACCTCATAAACATGACGTCTGGGTGCTTAGCATGTTGTGTTTTTCTACGTAATGCAGATTTATTTCCAGTGTTTTCGCTAATGGTAATTTGAAATAAGCCGCTCCATGTTACATGTTTCATCAGTTTTTGGATTATTTTTTATAATTACGGAATATTATTGGTAAATCAAAACAGATTAATTTCAATTAGCTCAGATTAGCGGGGTTGTGTATTTAAATATTTATTTATTTATTTACACTAAATTGTTTACAACATGTTATATTTGTTGAATATGTTCGTTGAAACATGTCTCTATAATCATAAGCCCTAAATAATGTAATAATCTGTAATCATAAGCCCTAAATATCTTTTCTTCTTCTTCTTACCCACAAGGTTTAGGCCTTCTTATCCTGTTCCGACTCACCACCTTTATTATTGTTTTTATCCTTTAATTTTTCAGCACTATTGCCATCTCTTGCGTGGTCTGCCAACATCTCCCCTTCCATGAGGTTGATATTTTAAAATCTCCAATGATATTCTTCCCGCTGGCATTCTCTGAATATGTTCGCTCCATTGTCGACGGTATTCTGCAACCTTTTCATTCAAATTGTAGACATTTAATTATGAGTGTACAATGTCTTCATTTCTTATTTGATTTCTACGCTCACATCCTTTAATTTTGTAACGAATCTCATTTCCACCGCCTGTACTCTACTCTCCAGTGGTTTTATGGTGATCCACGACTCACTTCCGTATAAGAGCACTGGGATAGCCATTACTTATTAAAATTTTCAGTTGTTTCCTTCCTCACTTTCTTGCTTAAGGTCCTGCTTATAGTCCCACATATTGATTGGAATATTCCTACTTTCTTTTCAATGTCTATATCTTCATTAAAACTAATGGTACATTCCAGTTAGTTATATTGTGACACCTGTTCCAGTATTGTATCATCAATCACATTTTAGGTCTGTTAGGGAACTTGCCAGTGAATGCCATTACTTTAGATTGGATTAGAGAGATTTTTCAATAGTATAACTTGGATAAATGATTTAAGACGTACATTGATTTCTGAAGCTCATCCTCATTTTCTTGTACTACCTACAAATCATACGCAAATAATAGTGCATTCAGGCAAGTGTCATCACTAATTTAATGCCTGAACCTTCTCTATATTTCCACTGCGTGAAAACGTGGTCAATATAGATATTAAATAAAACAGGTGATGAACTACACCCTTGTCTCACTCCCTGATTTGTGTCAATTTCTTCAAGTTTATTCTTGCATGTGTTTATCACTATTTGTGTGTTCTGAACAATTTTCTTAGTTCTTCAACAATATGAGGTTGAAGAGGCCCTGAATGTTGATCTACAAGTTTGAAATATATTTAGTTGAATTTTAATTTATATTACAGATAGAATAACCGGTCACTTACGAGTAAATACTCACATTAAAATTAAATGAATTAACAAGGATGAAAATGAGAGATAAAATGTAGGAAATAAACAAGCATATGACAAACAATGAAATAAACAACAACAAATTTAATTTAATTGAAGAAAATCAATTTGGTAAAATTAAAATAACGACAGTACATTAACGTTTCAGTAATTCTACCCTTTTAGCGGGGCCTATATTTGAATTAATTTTATGTTAATCCATGGGACGTACTGCAGTTAGATTTGTCCCATTCGCGTTTTAAAGCACTGTAAATATATTAGATTAAATGTAGAGGAACTAAACTAGTGTTAGCCTAACACAAAATAATTGCTATATTAAAAGAGAAACATAATTGTATATCGCATAGGATATAAGGGTTGTAAAGGCGTTAAAGCGTGTACAATAAAGGGTGGTTTACTGTATATTTTGGGCGGTTTGGTTGGCATAGTAAGAGTACAAGGATGACGGGGGTAGGTATCATGACAAGGGTGAGGATAGCGCTTCGCTTTATGATTTATAGTCTTTGATATCAACTAACTGTTCAACCCTTGTTCTAGATATTCTGCTATATTTTAGAACACACTTTATTGTGTGGTACCATTGTTTGTTGTAGTAGTTTGTCTGACCAGTGTTATTTTTTACCTATTTTTTTATGTTTATGATATTATCTGGTTTGTTTGGTGTAATATTTCTTATGATATTGACCTATTTACATTGTTATGTCGTTATCTTTCCCTTATTTAATTTAGGAATATTAGCTGCGCTATCGAGCCTCTTCTTGATGAAATATTGGGGGAAATCTACGAAATAAATACCAAAGATGAAGGACGTTCGACGAAAACTTTTGTTTTATATTTACTTTACATTTTTCTTCTTATATTGCAGACTCCATTACTGTAGATTGGCTACAATACTTGCAAATTATTGCTCTCTATCATGAGACACCCTCAAAATAGTGTTAGTAATGTCACCGCCACCCCTTTAATTAATCATTTACTGTGTTGCCGGCCTTCAATACTTATTCCGGTCCTTGTCGGTGCAGCAGACCCTTTGGCGGCGTACCGACAGAGGGCTTTGTTGCCAAGGCCGAGCGAGTAACCGCCTCCTACCACAGCACTCTCTGTAAAACTATATAACGAGCGCTACACTGAGCCGGGAGATTCAGTTCCGATCCAGATACAGAGATTCAATTTCGATCCAGACATAGAGGGATTCAATCCCGATCCAGACAGCAGACAAGACATCCACCACCGCACACGGCTACAGGACTCCAGCGAAGATTAATCTACGACTCCGCAAGAGAGAAGATGATGCTTCTGCTCGCCGACCTATCACCGTTAGCTGTCGACCGACCGTCATCGCCCACTGACGCAAGCAATGCCCACAGCGGTCCTTCGACCGAGCCTTACGCCCACCGGACCCGACGAAGCAGCCATCGACGCACTACTGCGAGGGAAGAAGATGATGTCTCCGCTGGACGACGACTCGCCGTGTCGCCCAGCTCCTCGACTGCCACGACGACTACGACCGACGCTTCCCATCAAGACGACCACCACTTAAACGGCCTTTTTCAGGGCCACCAAAACTTAAAGGTTTTAACTCGCCACTTAATGTCGCCAACCAGTAACAGTACTCAAGTTTGTCCAGTGTTTAATGTTCTTCAACCATGAGTATTTCTTTCCCTCAGGCCTATGCTAGCCCTCAAATTTACCCTCGAAAATTAGTCTGAGAAAATCATACTTATCAATCCTTTTTCAATTACCAAAGTAGGCACGCTTTCTTCTTTTGATTATGCCCATCATCTCACGATACGCACCCGCTCGTCTCAAAACATCGACGATGATAATACGACCGGTTCACAAAATCCGGAGAATGCTTCAAAATACCTACATTTCGAAAGCTTCTGAACGTACAAATCAAAATCGTCTAATAAAATAACGAATTCAAAACCATCGGACGTAAAGCAATAATTAAAAACAAATGTAAAATTAAATAGCTGTGTATCTTCAAAACCTTTAATTAATAAACGGTAGTAAATAAATCAAAAAATGAAAGTCTACAACAGTCAAAACTTATTTTTACTATAGTTCAGCAGTTCTTTTTTTGCTCCTATAGTCAACAAACCAAAGCCAGGCACTACAGGGTGTACGCTAGGGTCACGACTTTAACTTTGTTCATCTTTTTTTATTTGATTTGTACAATTAGTAACTCGCACTAATAGAAAACTAAAAATATAAATGAAGAATCAAATACTATAACAGTAAATTCCTATTGAAAATAAATTATAATGCACGTAAGAACAATGCGAGACAATACTACACCAAAACGATGACATTCTTTGTCAAAAATGTGGAGAGAGATTTAGGGGTGTAAGATAGTCATAATAAAATTCAATTGTGAAATAACGAGTGACTATACTAATACTAGATAACAGATCATTAATTAAATTGTTTCTTTTAAAGTTCTCTTGTTTCGTCATACAAATCAGAGGCAATTCTTACATATAACTTGTAACCACTTATATTTATGAAAAAGAATGGAATCAACAATCTGGGACTAAACTTTATTATCTTTGGATTTTAGAGATATATCTGATCCTTTCCGACTTAATTTAAGCATAGTTTGACTTCAATTTTACCTTAGAATAAAAACTAAATAAATTTATTATTGTGTTTTTTATGTATATATAGACTATATTTAATTTCCACTAAATAAAAATTTTACAACGAATTTCTTGAGTATTGAAACATTTTACAGATAAGTTATTTATAAATTCAAAATAAAGGAATGCAGTAGATAAATAAATTAGCTCGCTAATCTGTTACGTTTTTGAACGTGAATTCCCAAAACTAAAATCACTGTACATGTACAAAATATGATTTGTGCTCTTCAAAATTTTGGCATTAATTCAAAGCGATGAATTAACAATAACAAAATCCCGGCAACTATTTCGTTACTGTCAAATACAAATTCTATTTCCCAACAGTATTCAATAGGACTGATAAATGAGATATTTTGTATAACGTATGCCATTCTAGTGTTTGGATATGAAATATTTATACAAAACTTTTAGTGTAATAATTTATCATTTAATAAATTGTATATTTATTTATTTATTTGACTATAATATACCATTCTGATTTATGAACTGTATTATGTCGACTACATATTTATTAATGGAATTGAAATCTATTCAATAGTTGTTGAAAATAATGTGAATTTTATGATATTATTTAATATTACAATAATTTTTCCTAGCATTATCATCTGACATTAATTTTATTAGAGGAAAGCGATTAATTACTTTATAATTTTCTTTTAAGTAAGTACGGAATATGAATTTTTTCTAAATATTTATGTGTTTCTTATATTTAAAAAATATTTTTCTTATATCATTATATAATTTTGTTAGTATAATTTTAAATGAAAATGTTTAGAATAACGTTTATACGGTAAGAAATTAATGTATACATAAAACTTGTAAAAAATGTAGTTGTTATCAAAGGCGAATTCCTTAAAATATTTTTTTTTTTTAAATTTTCAAGTGAATTTAAAATCTACATTTAAGGGGAATGGTGCAGTGGGAAATAAAAAAAATTGTTTTTAATTTTGACACTCGGTTATTTTAAATTCCCTCTTCAAAATGGTAGTACTGTAATAAGTATCGGATGTATATTGTAAGTGTTTTTCTGCAGTATTCATCAGAAAATTTTAATACAAGTCAATCTTTTAGTTATTTTTATATTTCTCGTGGAAATTGCCGAAAATCTCATTTTTTAACATTAAATTGGACGTTACTAAGATCCTATTGAAGTAAAATTTCCACAGTGTGTTTCTAACAGTAACAGATGTAACTTTTAACACATGAAAATTTAAAATATTGTATAAAAGTTGAAAGAGAAATAATTATTGATTTTCTTTATTCGGTGAAAAACAACCGTTATAAATTTTTTTAAATTTAGTCTACATAAATCATAGAATGAATGTGTTAAAATGTACAGCAAATTTAATAGTTTCGTAGATAAAGTTAAATATCTTTAGCAGTTCTCGAGAAAAGTGCATTTTCATTAAAATTGCTTAGTGTAGTGTGCACCACTCCCCTCAATGAAATTTGAATTTTATTTTATTTGAATTAATCTCCCTGCAAAGACGTATCTTAAATTCTGTTTTTCATTGTACATTCCTTATTTGTTCCTTTTAATAACAATCTAACAATGTGCTATGAATTGGTATGAACATGTCATATTCCAGGTTGATGAAGATATTCAGTTAATAGTGACGTTTCGTATTATATTAATATACTTTGTTATTGAATAAACCAATTTGTCGTGTAATGAGAACAACGAAGATTTTAATTGTTAAAAATATCACAGAGAGTGTCGCATTTAGGCCTATTATGTTTACGGTAATATTAAACCTCAATGAACAAGAAATATTTAAGAACAGTGTACAGTAAGTACACTAACCTACGGATTCATAGATTGGGATGAGACCAATTACGCATAAATAGACCACTAGCCAGAGTGTAAATATTAATTATCAAAATTATAAACACCAAACGTAGATTCGTCTGAGGAGCTTCTCGCTGATTTTCCAGGGATGGATGTAAGACATATCTCAATGACATTCTAATTACAGTGCATAAAAATAGATTCTACCCATAACAGACAGGTGGTGTGTCGAATTATTTACACTCAATCTGTTCGTTTTAGGCCTAAAATAACTAGTTCTGTTTGTTATCACATGGTCAGCCAATTAAATGACTGAATCATTTAAGAACAGAAGAGGTAGAGGTGTAAAAGACACTAATCAAAGTCATCTCCTCTGAAAGTACTGAATTTAATTATACAGCCAAACCCTGTGGTGAATGAAGTAAAGGTGTCATTAGCAGGGTAAAAAGTAGATACTTTAGAAGAGCCTGGTATGCTGAGAAGCATAGGCTACCTTGTACTCAGTGACGCAGGCACAGGTAAACCACCTCACTCCTCATTTTATTTAGTAAAACCTCTAGAGGTTCAAACCAGCCTTTTGGCTGTTGACCTAAACAACAACAAAAACAAATTACATCTATGTAGCAGAGATTGACCATTATTACAACACTAGAAATAGGCACTAATACTTCCGCAACTGGCAAAAAAGGCTCTTTATCAGCGTCACTATGGTTATTTTGCTCCCAAAATGTTTAATTTGCTCCTTCCGCACAAGAAAAATTAAAATAAAACAAATGAAATGTTTTTGTTTTAAGCCCTAGCGTAGTTTTTGATATCGCTCTTGTATTGTGTTAGTAGCTCCAAATAAAAGAAGAAAACACCTATCCAAGAACATAGCTTTTAGCTATAGTTGGGTAGGTCAATTTCCTCCATTTCATACATTGCGAATTTTTGTAAATCTATTATAACTTTTGATAAGAATATGACTGTATGGGTTCCTTTGGTAAAATAATATGGTGCGATATCTTGGCTTATGGCTTGTCAGGCGACTAACTTGGAAGCATCATCTACGTACTAAACGTTTAGAATTTAACCGCCGCTAGAAGCTTCTTTTCTGCTTAATTAACCCTCAATCAAAATTGAACCTCCGTTCAAAATTTTAATATACAAATACCTTTTAAGACCAATCTGGACTTATGGTGTCCAGCTCTTTGGAGTAGCGGCAGAGAGTAATTTAAAGTCGAACCAGGCCTCTCCATCAAAATTCTTAAGTCTTGCTTCTGACGCTCCTTTTTATGTAAGCAATTTTATGTAAGCCCTCCACGACGATTTAAAAATTCCAACAGTGAAAGAGCTAACCACGTCCTTGTATAGTACATTTCTCGAAAGACTAGATGACCATCCAAACCAACTAGCTCGTGATCTAGCTACAAGGAACTTCCCAACTGTGTGACGTCTAAAGCGACATCTAATATGATTTTTTAATTTTTAATTGCGAATAGGGAATTCATTTTATCTTACTGCGTGATTGCTGTTAATTCTATAGTAAATCTCTGTTACATGTAGGAGGTTAGAGAGAATTTTTTTCTCTACAACCTCGTAAATGTATTACTAAGTAGATGTAAAGAGAGTATGCATTATCAGGTTTTTTGTGTCTGTCTGGTTTTGGTGAAATCATTCGTTGTACGATGATACTAATGAAATACTGGATTTGCAAGTTGCGTAATATTTTGTTACGTATTTACCAAGGGAAGTTTGAAGTGATTATTATAATATTTCTTAATTGGACAGGTTGCAAGCAGGAAAAATTGCTTCGAGATGTGGAACCATAAATACGATAAGCATATACACAGATGAGCTTCAGCAGATATTTATAAAAGGAGAGTTTTAGTTTTGCGGGTAAATGAGATTTCTTTTAGTTTAAAATCGTATCAATAGCTTCTTAATTACAGACTACGGTGGGTTAAGAAACTGTATCGATAGATTTTGACACGTAATTATTTTCCTACCTTACCCGGTGCTGTGATTAAATAGACTCAATATTGTTGAACAAATTCTCTTTATTAATTTTGACTATTCTCACAACATTTCATTAGTGTTTGTTTTTTTTTACGTTTTTTAAATTTTGTTATTTATACATTTTAGATATTTTAACAAAACGTGTCCCATAGGTATTAAATTTTACTCTTTCTTTAAAATGTCATTTTTAATTACAATGTCCCGTCTTTAATTATATATTTTAAATTAAACTTTTATTTGTCATGTGGCCCGTCCATCTTCTTCGACGTTCGGAACCACACTCCTTTTTCTTTACAAAATTCTCAGTTCTTATTTTTCATAGTTTCCTAGCAACCATATAAATAACTCTTTTAAATATTTTCTGGTAATTTTTTTTTTTTTTTTTTTTTTTTTTTTTTTTTTTTGTTTAACGTCCGACTGTTCTGCAATTACTGCTAATGCAGACGGTGAAGGATGAAATGATTATTTCAATAGACTGAAAAATAAACAACTCCAGATGTGCATTAAATTCGTCATATTACACCGGGAATCGAACCTGGGTCTCCGCTTAGTTAGTTAGCACTTTAACTACTACGCCACGGAGGTGGCCAAAAGAGATTTATTTACAACTAAATAATAATTTTATGTACAGAAAAATCTGATACAAGAAGAAGGAAAAAGATTTTAATTGTTTAAAACTATCACAGATAGTGTAGTATTTAGCCCGATCATGTTTACGGTAATAATAAACCTAATTGAATAGAAGCTGTACCAAAATAAGATATTAATGAAGCAACGAGGTTGGTTGAAATTTAATTAACCGAAAATCATTGTCTAGTTGTTATATATTCTGGTTGCTTTATAAAGCCATTAAATGTTTTAATGTTTCACCAAAAAGTATGAATTTTTCACTAGAGGTTTACGAATTTTAAGTTAGATTTGATCATCTGCAAGAAACAAATTTTGTTGTTAAAAAATAAAATTTCCAATTTAAATTATCATTTTTAATTGCAGTTAATTCTTTAAGTTCTGAAAAAACTTAAGTATTAGGCTTTTACGATGGTAATTTTATAAGAACAAGTTTTAATAAAGTAGTATTTCGTTGAAAGGTTTTAAATGGTAACTGACTGTAATCTCTCATTTTGTCAGTAGTCTTCAGATACTGTTAAAAATGTTTATTCCACAAATTCATTGATATCTCTCTAAAAAAAAATCTCCAAATTACAAAATTTTTCAGTAAAAATAAATGGTTTAAATTACCAGGCAAAAGTTTTATCTGCATGTCTAGAACTTCAAGGTCAAAAAGTTTATCATCTAGTTTCTATCTTCTCAGCAGTTGCTAATGACCTTTCGTAAGACTCTAAAGTTTATACGACCTTCAAACAACTACCGAGACCTAAAAGAAAGAAATATGTCTTTATGAATTAGCCTAATGAGTACATTGCAACTTTGCTTTATTATAAAAATGACAAGGTGTAAAATATTAAAATTTGTTCAAGTTTCAAAAACTTCGTTTTCAACTATCAAATAATTTTTTGAGATGAAAAGAAGTTGTTATTATAACGTGACAATATCTAGAAGGAATATTTGTTCGAGAATTTTCGAGGAGGACCGAGATTTTAAAAATGTTAACGTAAATAATAAGAGAGTGCTGAATAGAGTTTTCAAGAAGTAGTTAGAAATATTATGTACAATAAAAACGGTTTTTATAGTACCTATTTTTATTTTATTTATTATTATTATTATTTTTGTTTTATTTTTTATTTTATTTTTTTTTTGTTATTTTCAGACTTATTTTTTGTTGTACGACTATTGCGAAAAAGCCAATTTAGATAGTTGGCCTCTTTGTAACACCTTTTATCAATCCTAATTTGTTTACACTTTGTTAAGATTTATCCAGAAGCCGTCAAATGGATTTTGTACTTTTATTGTTACATCTAAAATGTCTGCTCTTCTAGTGACTCCCATAGCGTCATGTATATAAGGAGCTACCAAATTTGGTCCTGAGTTCATGGGGCCGTTCTTCTCCAAAACAACGAAAAGAAAAACATTCGTCTTCCAAAACAAAATCCTTCGTAAAATCACAAACTTCCATTATCTCATCCCCAACAAAACAATTCATGAATACCTACTCTTTCCTTCCCTAGAAGACTATATTTACATTACCTCAAAAAAACTCTCAAGTTGCTGGTAAGACCTCCAGTCTCGACATCGTCAGGCAAATTTATCAAATATCGCATCCACCTGAAGACTACTAAACTCTACCGTTCCACGATTTCCCCTAAAACCCCGCACAATACAACTTCCTATATTATCTCCTTTAACTATTTTTTCCTAAAAATTCCTCCCTAAAACAAAGGCCAACTGAATATAATTATATCAACAACAATGAAAAGAGCCGTACTTCCACACCTCCCACCTATCCCACAAATTTTACTATTAACCTCCGCCAACTGACGGCAAAACTTAACAATTCCAACCCTCAAAATTTATCCACTTAATATTATTTATCCACCTAAGACACTGAATTCCGAATCCGCTACGACGTCATGTTTCTTCCCCTGCAGAAACCGAATCCAATTTCTTTTATCAATATAATTCTTCTAAATATTCCTTGAGTTGCATTAGTTCTGAGATTTTATTCTTCGAGCGACCAGGTGTTTCTTAACACGTTGTCGCCAACAAAGGGCTTCTTAGCCCTCTGAACATGGATTTCGGATTTTGGTACTTAGTTCCGTATTTGATCTATCTTTGAAAAGTGTACATTGCATAGTGCTTAACGGTTACGTTTGTAAAAGGTCAACGTTACTGTGAACTACTATCTATTGTTTAACGTTTATTTATTCTATATCATTTTTTTGTAAGTAGCATTTAGTAAATTGGTTATGTTTTTTATTGTTATTAGCTATAATTGATTTGTTATTTACAAGTAATTTATTCTAACAAGTTACAAGTTATTTATAAGTAATTTATTTATACATTACTTGTCAATAACAAGTAATGTTATTTACAAGTAACTTACTTGTGGATTTCAGACGCTTAATTTAATTGTAATTTTTAGTGGTAATAAATATTTGAATTGTAAACTATAATGTGTTACTTATTTTATTTACCCCGATCCCGAAGCGGATCTTAAAGATAAGTGTCACAATATTATAACTAAAATATGAACTTCAAGAAATCTAACATTTCTTGGGTTAAATTGAACTCAGTATTTTAGAAATATCAGATGAACAACAAAAACGTCAGTATAATAGTGTAAAACTTATAGTTATAGAAATAATGAAACAAAAGTAGGCTACACCAGTTGTTTCATATTTTCTATGTTTAGTTGAATTTATAACACTTAGTACATTCTACAGCGAAATGAAGCTGTTTACGTCCTCTGTTGTTCTAGTTTTATTCCTTACTCAGTAAATAAAAGTAACCTTATTCTTGAATATCTAATGCCAACTAATTTTCACGCTTTTGGTTTTTATGAAAATAGTAAAATAAACATTATTCTACTATTTCCTTGCCATATTAGATGGTAATTTTTTATTCTCATTACTTAAAATGAACCCATTTTCTTGTATATTTGTATTACAATAAAATTGCTAAAATGGCGTTCGCTATTAACTGTATTACGAACTACACAATTTATAGTTATAAAATTGTCGCATTAATAATTAGTTCGTTATATGTCCATTTACTGAAGTTCTATTCTTTGCAATATACGAGGTGTGGTCAAAAAATGAACGATGAATGATATTACTTTGAATGAACTGCTGACACTACGTCCATTCGAAGTAAAAAATTCAATAGCCTAGTTCTTTGAGATAATCAGTATCAAGTTTGAACAAGTAACGACTTGTCAGTCGGCTTCCAGAGCCGGAAGAGTGAGGCCATGTCTGTCATGCCGAGTCTGTCATGCCGAGTCTGTCATGCATCATGGATTTCGAACATCGCGTTAAAATTAATTTTGTTTCAGTGCCACAATAGCTCATGAAATGTTAAACTCTGGAATCTGTAAACAAAAGGTATAAGCATTTTAAAAACAAAAATAAGTCTATTGAAGACAAGAAATGTTCGGGATGTCCTTCGACCTCAAATACAGACAAAAACATGCAAAAAGTGGTAAAACTGGTTCTTTTAAACATGGAATTTATTATTCAAGAGCTTACTGAAGAACTGAACATCTCTTTCGATTCCGAACAAAGCATTTTAATCAAAAATTTTCAAATAAGACGAGTAAGTGTGAAATTCACTCCCCGTCTTTTGACGTCCTTTGCCACACCTTACTTTTCGATCCAGATTTTTCGGCTAAAAAACATTCCTGCCTGTCCACATCCGCCTTACTCTGCAGATTTAGAAACATGCGACTTCTCGCCTTTCCCAAAAATAAAAACTGTGCTGAAATGAAAATATTTTTATACCATTCCTGACTTTTAGAGGGCCTTATGAGAGCAGCTAAAGGTCCTTCCGAAAGAAGCGTACCAGAAATGCTTTCAATCATGGAATCAATATTTAGATGAGTGCATTGCTAGCCAAGGTGAGTACTTTGAAGGAGATTAATCAAATTTGATGAGAGCTTATTACTTTGTTGGGAAAAAAATTATTCACCGTTTTTTTTTTTTGATCACACCTTGTATACCTATACGTAATTACGCTTATTTGGAACGTTCCAAAGAATTCTGGTCGACAATTACATCTATTTTTCTACTCTCTTCCCTATCCTATCATTGGACTCTTCCTTCTTCTCCTTTCCTTCCCTTTCTCTTTCGTGTCTTTCTCCTCCATATCTTTTTATCTTTGGTTTTTTTATTTTTCTTCATCTTCAGATGCGTTTTCTTCTTCATCCATTTTTCTCTTTTTCTATCTTCGCTTCTTCACCAACCACCTTTTCTTATTTCAATCTTCTTCCATTATTTCTGTATTATCATTAAACTCTTAACATTCTTCAATTATTTCCTTTCTTTATATTCCTTTTTTATGGAAGGAAATTTTTTCCATCTATCATTTTCCTTTGTCCGTCTGTCCGTTACATCAGATGTCAAAAACTACGAGAGATAGCAACAAACGTTTATCGGATTCATAATCTACACAATTGGCTATAACGAGCAGGTGGAGTGTTAAATTATCTTTACTCTATCTGTTGGTTCCAGGGCTACAAAAATAGTTCTGTATCTTATCACATAGTCAGCCAATTATATGTCTGAACTATTTAAGAACAGAAGAGGTAGAGGTGTAAAAGACACTAGTCAGAGTTATCTTTTCTGAGATTAATGAATTTCACTATACAGCCAGATCCTGTGGTGAATAATGTGAAGGTGTCATTTTTAGGGTGGAAAGTGGGTGCTATTCGGAGGGCTTGGCATGCTGATAATCATATTTTTTTCAACGCAGTGAGGAAGGCAATCGTAAATCACCTCACTTCTTGTTTTTTTTAGTAAAACCTCTAGAGGTTCAAACCAGCCTTTCGGTTGTTGACCTAAAGAACAACAATCTACACATAAAAGTAGTGGGTCTAAATTGAGATTGAAGTTCCGGTTTTGACCGGAGTAGCCCAAAACCAGAAGTCAATAAATCAAACGTGGTTTTTGGAAACAGAAATAATGTCATTCGGTTCCTCTTAAAGAGTAGATACATAAATCATTGTGTTTGAAGTTCTGATTTTGACCGAAAGAGGCCGAAAACCGGAAGGCAAGAAGTCAAAGTCGAATTTAGAAACCAAAAGTAATGTTATTTGATTCCTCTAAAAGATTAGATACAAAAATCACTAATAGTGATTTATAAAATGGTAATTTATTTCTCTTTATTCTACTTCCGTACTTTGTATTCAACATTGTACTTTCCTTGACAACCTCATACTTTTTTCATTTTCTTTTCCCTATTTAAATGTTTACGGTTTTCAATAAAATGTTTGTTTCATTTTATAACAAACACAATTTTTAAACATTTAAAAATGTTTTATGAGTCATTAATAATTCATGAAAAGTCCAAAATTTACTCTCCGTTGGTTACAGTGAAGACGCATTGGAGCCTTTGAGTGATTTAAAAGGACAGTTAAAATTTCTTACAGCATTTCACGGTTAATTCGATAGCGGTTTCGTCGGCCATTAACAAGACAATCTCTGCTACAATTCACGTTTATGACCTACCGTTATCGAGGCTCTTGTTAACAGACTTCTAACCCTTGAAATAAAAATGATAACGGCCTTCTACGATCCAACCCAATGTAATGTTTCACAGAATTTTATAACCTTACCATAACAATAAGATAAAATGTATTTCAATCAGTCGGAATAAAAATCAGTAAAAATAAATTTTACAATAAATGACATCACTAAAGAAGAAATTAAGTTAATGGTTTGTTTTATAAAAAATAATTTAGTTGTATTTTCTTCGTAATATTTACTGCTACGAAACATTCATTTTCTGTAACGTATTAAAGGATAAATAAAAAAATTCCATATGTTCTTTTTTCATCTGAGGGAACTTTTTTGTTTCTCTCTTGTTTCGTGTGTAGTATTATTTGTATGTTTTTCAAATTTTCTGCGTTGATTTCATTTTTTAAATCTTCTAATGTAATATTTAGTAAACTTAGGCCTATGTTCTCCTTAATCTCGTGGAAACATGAGCTCATTAATTTTCAAACACATAATATTTCTTATTAGCTCTTTTTCTAGCGTTTTGTTTAAAAGTCCCCAGTTTTCCTAATTATACTAATTAAAATGACTGGTTCTATGTTTTTGTTAAATTGTTTTTCTGATGCTATTTAATAAACTCCATTTTTACAAAAGTTTTCTGTTTAAGAATGTTTTACCCACGGGGTTGGTCTAAAGGTAAAGTCGTCGCCAAAATCAGCTGTTTAACAGCTAATTTTCGCAGATGAAAGTTCCTGGTTCAAATCCTAGTAAAGGTAGTTACTTTTATACGGATTTGAATGCTAGACAGTGGTTACCGGTGTACTTTGATGGTTGGGGTTCAATTAACCATACTCTCCTAGGAATGGCCGACCTGAGTCTGCACAAGACTACACCTCATTTACACGTCATGCACATCATTCTTATCTCAGGGTCATGGGGTTACCTATTGTTCTGAATTGAACAGATTGAAACGTCCACAAATTAGGGATTACAAAAAAAAGAATGTTCTTACTATTCTTCTTTCCAATTTAATAAGTTATCAACGCCTGCTGTTATGCAGTTTTAATAATTTGTTGAACTTTCGTTTGGGCTAATATTGTTCAGTAGTGCCTGATTTTGAAAGTCATGGATAAAATTTCTTATTGGTCATTTTTGTATTTTGATCATATTTTCCATTCCTATTAATTTACTTGTTTTAATATTTCAGTTTCCGCTTTCATTTAAATCATACATTATTAATTTTCCTAGGTATATAAATTTATTCATCATTTTAAATTCCAAATAAACTTTATTACCTAAAATTTATTTGTTACTTTAACTTTGTTTTAATTCAAATTCCATGTATTTTTATTTACATTAATTAAACAGTAATATAACAATATAATTACAACAATAACCAATAGTAGTACATAATTTTTTATAATAAATAATATATTTTTATTAGGCTACTAATATTTTGGAATAACAAATATTTGATTACAATTAATATTTTTCATAATTACTATAATAATGTTACGTCTCAGGTTCGTGAAATAAAATTCAAAAGCTTTTATCGAAAATCCAACTAGTGTTTTGTTTTATTCAAGAAAAAAAAATCTTATCAGATCCAATGTTGAAATATTTAAAACAATTAAAATTCTTAAAACAATTAAAATTCTTAAAAAAATTAAAATTCTTTAAATTCAGTTGGAGTAATTATTAAATCTTCTAAAATACTTTCATCAAAATAAAGTTGAAATTAATAAATTATTAATATTTTGTTTTCTGTTTTTTATAAAAATTGTATATCACCTATCCCTTTAAAAGTTTTAAAAGAGAGTGAGGACAACAATCCAATTTATTTAAATTAAGAAAATTGTCTTTTTCTTTTTTTTTTTGTACTCACATCTGACGTTGTGTAAATAAGATCATCTGGTGGTACATTGATGTTGATGCTGTAAGAGTGTTTATGTTTACGTTGGAATGTCGTTACGTGCGTACTGTTCGTTATGTTTTGTTTTGTTACGTGCTCATTACGTGTTCGTTATGTTTTGTTTCCACTGTCCGTTATGCGTTAGGTGTTCGTATGTGTATCTCCTATTACAATCCTATTACAATCTTCCCCTCCCCCCGGAGAGTAAAGAGAAGCACACAGTACGTGTAAGCAAAATAAAGGGGGTGAGTGTTAAAATGAAAAAGAGAAGATGAGTATGTAGCAGTTGTCGGCTTGAGATGGTAATATACATTCATTTGGGGCCCCATTCAATAAAACATTCAAACAACATGCAAACAGCATTTTTTTTTTTTTTATTACAATTATCCCAAACTCGAGGATCGCTACAGACAGCACCTAAAAATAAATTATGTAATTTATGAGTATACTATTTAACTTTTTTAATATTAGAAATATGTTCTTTAGTGATATCTCCTCCTACAGTCTTACGAAGTAATGCTGTAACTGGAGTAGAGAAGCCGATGATATAAAAAGGTTCAGACCATCGATACGCCATTTTGGCACAAATATTTTTTTGTTTTGAACTAACGGGGTGAGTTTTTAGCAGAACTTTATCTCCCACTGAAAATGGATTGGGATGGCGTGTAGCATTATATCGACGTGCCATATCATTATGTGATTTAACTAGTTTTCTTCTAATATCACACATCATATTACTAGAACGTATAGGATTTCTATGGAGGATATCTTGGATATTCCATGCTCTATCTAATGGAGTGTGAGCTGGAAAAGTATGCAATATGTCAAATGGGCATTTCCCATGAGCATTATGTTGAGCCATATTGAAAGCTAATTGAAACCAAAATAAAGATTTGTCCCAAGTTGCTTGAGTCTTTGCATGATACGCAATAAGGATAGACCTAAGATTTCGGTTTAAACGTTCTGCATGCGATGGTTGAGGGTGATAGGGTGAGAGGGTGGTTCGTTTTATGCCTAAATTGAAACAAAAGTTTTTAAACATTATGGAATTAAAATTTTTAGCATTATCTGTGACAATCAATCTTGGAATAGAATAACTTTGGAAAATACGTTTTAATTCATGTATAATAGAGGATGTATTAGTGTTTTTTAACGGGGCTAACCATGTGAATTTTGAGAAACTATCGACTACCACTAGAATATATTTATATCCTTGATTGGTTTTTGCTAGGCTACCGACGGTATCAATAAACAGTGTGTCAAATGGCACTGTCGGAACTCTGGAACTGAGATTTCCCCATTTATAATTTATCCCAGGTTTGCTTCGTTGGCAGGTCGTACAAGCCTTGACTTTCAGAGGAATTTCTCGATATATAGCTGGCCAATAAAAATATCGTGTGATTTTGTGTATAGTTTTCTCAACACCTAAGTGTCCACCAATCTCCGAATCATGAAAATATTTAAATACTAAATCTTTTAAAGAGTCGGGAAGTACGATTTTGGTTGGATTATTATGTTTATTTTTTGAACATAGGACTCCTTTGGATAAACAAAATTTACTATTCCTTTGTTGTTTTTGTTGTAGGATAAAGGTATCCTGTTCCTGATGTAGTTTGACGTCTGTAAAAGATAGGGGGAATTGTGACAATAAACTATTAATATAAGTTATATCCTGCGGAATATCTTCGTTATTTAGATCATACATCCTCGATAATGCATCGGCAACATTATTATCTGAACCACGGATGTGATTAATTTTAAATTTAAAGACAGATATTCGGAGTAACCATCTAGCTAATCTACCTAACTGTTTTGGTTTGGAAAGAAGCCAGGCTAAGGCTTGATTATCAGTTTCTAAAAGAAATTCGCGATGTGTTAAATAGGTCCTGAAATGATCCGTTGCGAAAACAACTGCAAGACACTCTCTTTCATATGCTGAAAACTTTCGTTCTGCTTCTGTTAGTGTTTTAGAAGCATACGCTATAGGTTTCCTAGATCCTTCTTGTTCCTGAAGTAGGACAGCTCCTAGACCTGTATCAGACGCATCCGTCTGCAAAATGAAAGTTTTGGAAAAGTCTGGAATTGCTAATACCGGTGGATTAGCGATTGCCTGTTTGAGATCTTCAAACGCAAGTTTTTGAGCGTCGTGCCAGATAAACGGAGTGTTTTTGCGACGTAATTTATTTAGTGGTTCAATTCTATCAGCATAATTTTTGATAAATTTGGAAAAATAATTAACCATACCACAAAATCGATGTACTTGTTTTACTGTCATAGGCTGTGGGTACTGTAATATTTTTTGTGTCCTATTTGAGTCTATAGAGACTCCTTTGTACGACAATACATGTCCGAGAAACGGTATTTCATTTACAGCAAATGTCACTTTATCAGGATTAACTGTAATGCCAGCTTTCCGTAAAATTGACAATACTATTTTGATATGTTTAACATGCTCTGTAAAACTTTTTGAATATATTAATATATCATCCATATAATTAAATACAAATTTATATTTAATATTTTTGAATAATGTATTCATAAGGCGAGTTAAAACTTGCGCACCAGTCGACAAACCAAAAGGTAACCTTTCATATTCGTACAAACCATCTGGTGTACAAAATGCAGTAATTTGACGAGATTTTTCTGTCAATGGGATCTGATGGTACGCTTGTGCTAAATCTAACGTACTAAACCATCTTGCATTGGAAAACCATTGGAACGCATGATTTATATTCGGCAAAGGTTGTGCCTCTGAATCAATTATTAGGTTAACTTGACGATAATCTACAACTAGACGACTAGTTCCGTTTGGTTTCGGAATTAAAAATGCTGGGGAAGAATAGGGGGAAATACTTTCTCGAATTACCTTATCTTTTAATAATTTGTCAATTTGTTGTTTCATTTGAAACGTTTTTATCGGATTTAAAGGATAGGGTCTAGATTTAATAATTTCATTATTTTTAAGTACAATATCGTATTTCAATACATGAGTACAACCTAATTTATTTGTAAGAACATCAGGAAATTCTTTACATAAATCATTAATTGTATTTTTAATATACTCACTTTGTTCCACATTGTTAATTTGTTCTGGAGATAGGTCGGTTAAGTGAAATTGTTTACCTCTTGCCCAATCAAAAGTTATGAAAGATTTTGTTGGGTTAACTATTGCGCGGGTTGTTTGTAAAAAATTCATCCCGAGTATTATTCGGTGTTGTAATTTGGATAATATTTTAAAATTAACTTTCCATGATAATTTTTGAAGATTAACCTTAATCCAAATTTGTTTATTTATTTTTAAAGGAAATCGATCAGCTGTAAGACAAATTGTATTAATGTTTTCTTCCTCTATAATTGCCTTTTTATTTTTTAAAAATGTATACAGTTGTTGATTTATAATATTATGGGTGGAACCTGAATCGATAAGGGCATTAAATATGTTATTTTTAATTTTTATTGGTAATGTTTTTAAAGAATAATTACAATTTAACTTATTTTCTTTCAACTTTAAATATTTACTTGAATTATTTTTACAAATGCACATCATATGTTTATGGTCAGTACATTTGTAAACATTTAGTTTTTTGAAACATTATTATTTCCTTTTTGTTGTAAAAGTTTACAATTTCGTTTGATATGACCTAATTTATGGCAATAGAAACATTTTAAAGTGATTGCAGGCATTTGTGATCTAACGGTGTTGTAAGTTGTATCTTTTAATATATTTTGTTTACCTCGTGAAGGTACCATGCTATTTATATCTTGTATTACGCTCGTATCACTTATTTTAGATACGCCGATGTCATTCAGAGTCCTAGCATAAACTCTCTCATAGACATAGGTATCTAGTTTATTGAAATCTTGTAAGTTACGAGGTTGGCCAATTATACCTATATGTGCGGCGTATACTTCATTTAAACCGGTTAAAATTATATTAATTAACTCACCTTCTGTTAGATCTAATCTTAATACCTCATGGTGTTCTAAAATTTCTTTTATGTATTCATTAAGTGTCTCTGTTTGCGACTGATTTCGGTACAACAATTTGAGTTTTAATATTTCTTTCATTTTTGGCGTTATTAATTTGTTGACTAAATCTCTATGAAATTGATCGAAATTATGATTATTTTTAATTGAATTCTCAAAGATTTGTTCAGTAAAGCCTGTCATAAATTGAGTTAACAATACTAAAGGTAAATCTACTGCATAGCGTTTCTGAATTTGTTTAATTATTTTGATATTTCGTACTAGTATATCAATATCACGTCCATCAGTTATAGTTAATTGCTTTAATTCATTTTCAATTGGATTTGCAATTTTCGTCCAATTGAAGTTTAACTCACGATTAAAATAGGCTGGATTATGATTACCTACTGCATTCGGTATTAATATATCAGGAGTTTCGTTTCTAAGAACAGGATTTTGCATTACTGGGGAATGTAAAATATTAATATGGTTAACACCAAAATTTTCTTGTTGATCAAGTAAGAAATCATTTCCTAAATGTGCGTTTTCAATATTTATGTTGTTTTGTTCTAAATTAGGCTCAATTTCGAAATTTTGTAACCTATTAAGTTTCCAAATATCAAATTCTCCCTTTAAATTTTGAAATCCTACAAGTTTATCTGGTTTATTAGTTAATATGAATGTTAATAATTTATTAAGCCTATCATCAAATGTTTCGGCATTATACTTTTCTACTTCAGTTAAATTTTCTAGGTTTCGTAACTTTACCAAATAGTTTTGACACTCCGTCAGTTGTTTGTCTATGTCAAACCTATGTAGCGTAGTTAAGTCAATTTGTCGTCCATTATTTAAGAGTTTTTGTAACCTTTGTCTTTTTTGTCTTACGTTTCCTGTTGTTGTACTTTTTCGTATTCGTAATTGGAAATTAACGTTTGTTTCGTCTAATTTAGTGGGGTCAAGAATTGGTGCTACTTGTCTATCCATGTTTCTACCTGTTTATTGTTTTCTGTAATGATGACTATTTAAATGTATGTAAACAATGCCTTACCAGATAATTTCAATACACTTGCCAGATGTGAGATTGTTACGTTTTTTGAAATTGTTATTGATAATTGATTTTTATGAATTTTAGAAGATTTATTGATGTTATTTATTGAATTTTTGTTTTAGTTTTTATGATATTCTGATTTATATCCTGGTTTATCCTTGTCGTATCTTGGTTTATCCTTGTTTTATCCTGGTTTATCCCTGTTTTTATCCTGGTTTATCCTTGTTTTGTCCTGGTTTATCCTTGTTTAATTTCCCGGTCGATGCACCATTTTTGTTACGTCTCAGGTTCGTGAAATAAAATTCAAAAGCTTTTATCGAAAATCCAACTAGTGTTTTGTTTTATTCAAGAAAAAAAAATCTTATCAGATCCAATGTTGAAATATTTAAAACAATTAAAATTCTTAAAACAATTAAAATTCTTAAAAAAATTAAAATTCTTTAAATTCAGTTGGAGTAATTATTAAATCTTCTAAAATACTTTCATCAAAATAAAGTTGAAATTAATAAATTATTAATATTTTGTTTTCTGTTTTTTATAAAAATTGTATATCACCTATCCCTTTAAAAGTTTTAAAAGAGAGTGAGGACAACAATCCAATTTATTTAAATTAAGAAAATTGTCTTTTTCTTTTTTTTTTTTGTACTCACATCTGACGTTGTGTAAATAAGATCATCTGGTGGTACATTGATGTTGATGCTGTAAGAGTGTTTATGTTTACGTTGGAATGTCGTTACGTGCGTACTGTTCGTTATGTTTTGTTTTGTTACGTGCGTACTGTTCGTTATGTTTTGTTTCCACTGTCCGTTATGCGTTAGGTGTTCGTATGTGTATCTCCTATTACAATCCTATTACAATAATAACCAATAGTACAAATAATAAGTATATAAAACAAAATAATATCATATAATAGAGCGGATGCCAAATAAACTTGCCGGTGTAGCTGCGCGAATAGTTCGGATTTGGTCGGCAGATTTCGCGTAAGTACTGAACTACCTATAAAATTACAAGCGCTGAACGATGTAAATTATTATCTATTAGCGACTTTAAAAACATTCAATTGTATACAACAATTAACCCCTACCGTATACAACATTACACTCCAGACTAATGTCTTGAAATTAGCTGATATAACGTTGAGAGAGCGACGTGACTCTGATCTAAGCTAGTACAGCACTGACCCCCACCACTCGCTGAGGTAACCGAGCGTGCCATTACCAAAATAAACCTTCTGCGCACTTAATAAAACCGGTAAGCTTATTTGGTGTCCGTTCTACGTACATAATAATTTATGGTACGAATTACTTTATATTCATGGAATTTAGGTATCTCAAAGTGTATCGCCCAGAAAAAAGGTTACCATCAGATACTAAAAAAATTGGGTAAACAAAGTTTATTATTTACATTTACGTATTTATTAATATAACTAATACATTTAATTTACTAATTTATTATGATAATTTATTTAACTAACTTTAAAATTAGGTAATATTAAATTTATTTACTTTTATAACTTAACTAAATTGAATTTTTAAATTATCCACTATTTTAACTTTCCAACTCACTATACGAGTATTAAAATAAATTATTTCTCTTATTTTTGTTAAAGAATCAGCTTCTAAAAGATTGCCGTACGTTTTTTAATTACCTGTATAATTAAAGGAGATTTGGCAATGATTATAATTTTATATAAATTAGAAGGATTCTGAGTAATTTTGTTAAGATATTTTGTAAGTACAAGTAAAGTATGTAACTAAAGTTTTCTAATTATGGTGATGTTACCCGGGATACTTAAGTTATTTGTTTAGGTACAGCACAGGAACATGTACTCGAACTCAGTTTTCCAGCCAAATAAATATCCTGTAGTAACATTAAGTTTACGGTAAATTTGTTCCAGTGAATTCCTGTCGTATTTGTATTTAAATGCATCTTAATGTTTTAATCAGTTGCAGTTTCTTGATATCCGTTTTCATTAGAAGAAAATTTAATAAATTCAAAGTTGAATTAACTTTATACGGTTTTATTCATTAAATGTATCTCTGTTGGTTTACTCATAAAAGTAGAGATAAGTTTTAAATTTTATGAAAATTTTCAAGTATTTAAATCAGGTAATTGCGGAAAGTGCATCTTTTGTTAAGAATAAGTTGAAGTAGTTGAAAACGAAACAGAATGTTGGAAGAGCAAAAGTTGGTACTAATCCCTTTGTGTACTGAATAAGATGGTTTAAAAGGTTAAAGGAAAATCTAAAAGAGTAACGAACAGCTCTTTTGTGGTAGTCTTTCAACTCAAAACAACTATGAGGTCTTTATATAAAGGCGGTAAAACGCGCGGGGATCTCAGTCGATGTTGAAGGGGAAAGAGTGGAAGATAAGCTAAGGAATCATAATGAATGGAATTTCTTAATAAGGTCTCATACAAAGTATGTCATCAGAGGAAAACATTACAGGATGGATAGAGGAAGGCAGAGCGAAGATGCTATCAGAAATATGAAAGTGAACGGAAGGCTTATAAGAAGTACAAAACCTAGCAACCAGCTTCACCGTCCAAGAAGAAATTCCAACTCTACTTCATCTCCTTGCACCCCGCGTTTCCAAAATATTCATCCCGTTAAACTGAGCAAACCATACTCGTTGCTATTGCCTTTTGCATATTCCAAATTTTTTAATTTACCCGATAAAATGGTGGATATTTCTTTATGAGCTGTTTGTCTCCTCCACCCCCAGACTCAACCCACACTTATATAACTTATTCTCCTTTCGTCTACTTCCCCTTTTTATTTCCCCCTTTCCTCCCAAAATTACTTCATCATTTCTACTAAAATCTTATTTCTTATGTTTCAGTTTCATTCTCTACCCTTTAAAAAATATTTTTATCTTTCCATCCAATGTAAAAAGGAAATTAAAATGAAAATATTGTTACTTCGTTTGTATATGTCTGCGGAGTAAAGTTTTCTTCTGTAAAACTTTTTTTTTATTTTATCTCACAAGAATGTTTTAAAAGAACGTAAACTTTTCTTATCATTATATTTATAAAGTATTTTTCGTCTCTTTTCCGATAGAAAATAATTTACATGTTATCCATTTATCTTAACCATACTTTACTTTTTATAATTTTATTTTCCTTTTTTCATTGAATTTAATTTCAATTTTATTTTATTGTTTTTATTACTACCATTATTACTATTATTACTTTAAAATGCACTTCAGTATTGGTTTATCTGTAATCTTACTTAAAATGTATTTTATTGTCAATATTTTAATCGATAATAGGAATTAAAGTGCAATTTCTCTTTAAGTAATTTCAAGGCAGTAACTTTGAAAAACCGATCAGAATTATGTCCAATAATGCAGAATGCTTTTAAAAGTTCGTTACAATTTTGTTAGGGTCTAGATTTAAGAATGGTTTTAATAACAACAAGTAGCTGATTTTGGTGTAATTTTGTCCCGGAATAAAACACTTTATTTAGTGCTAGTGTACCGAAGTTCACCGCTGTTGGCTGTACATTATAGGCCCTATTCATTGAATGTTGAAAGTAAGTATTTCACGTGAGTAACTTACTATTTTAGCAAATTACTGTGGCACTGTTCACGTGATCGACTGACTGCCAGCATACCAGATCGCATACATACTTAAATCACTACGTTTAGTTGATGTAGTATCTACTCAGATATAAAATATATGCTACAAATAAATTTATTAAACTCAACCGCCTGTAAAGCGGTACTCTCGTTTGAACGTCACGTGCATTACTTTCATCTTTGGATGACTATTATAACGTAAGATTAGTTCAAAATCACTTTATATTTCTTTATTGGTGGTAATTTTTAAAATTGTCATCTATCATTTTGTTTTGTCCTCCGTCACACCCAGATGACAAAAACTACAGATAGCAACAAACGGTTTACGGTTTTGTAATCTATAGAAAAAGTTAGTAAACCTGGATTGGGTTTGAAGTTCCGGTTTTGACTGAGAATGGCCCAAAGTTGAAAGTCAAGAAATCAAAGTCGGAATTTAAAAACAAAGATAAAGTTATTCGACTCCTCGTAAAGGTAAATACAGAAATCATCGAGTTTGAAGTTTCGGTTTCGACAGGAAGTGGAATTCAAGAAATTCAAGAAATCAAATTCGGAATTTGGAGATAAAAATAGTGACATTCAATTTTTCTTAAAGAGTAGATACAGAAATCACTAATGGCTTTTGCCATTAAGTCAAAGGTAAGCCTATTTAAAAATTGCCACCAGCCATGAGAGGCGTTGTCTCATGACATGAGTCATCAGACATGATGAGTTGTACATTATTATGTATAAATTATGTAATAGTAATTACTAAAATTATTTTTAACAATTTTTATTACACAGCTTACTGAAAATTAATCTAGTTGTAATATTTACAAATCTAAATAATTCAAATTTACTTTCAACCTAACAACATTTTGTAAAAATCAATAATTGTTTCTTTTTACTATATTAAGGAAAATTTACACTAGTTTCTGCAAAAAATCCGCTCACCTCATTGAAACACTATGTAAAGTACAAACTATTATACGAGACCGTTAATTCATTATTATTAAGAGATCCCAGATTAACGTTTACAAGAACTAAATACATAAATTCAAAAGAAATCCTGGTAAAATTCTGTTTGAAATTTATTGAAAATGATAGGATAACTTTGGTAATTTTCTGGTTATTTCTTAATGTTATCTACAATGAAGTCGTTTGTGGCTACAGTACAGTTTACATCTTTTATTATTTTTGAGCTTTAATTATTACAAAACATTATAAAATTAACATGAACTCAGTACCTACTAACTAAGAGAACTAATTCTTATTTTTTACATCTTAGAACTCTATTGAAATTCATGGTTTTTGTGTTACGTTTAAACCAAAAGATGGTTTGGTTTACTAACTACCGTTGGTTTTAACGTAAAATTATTTCCACAACCCTAGCCGGGGTTGAAACCGAGAGCTTTCACTTGTTAGGTTATCGTCCTAACCACTACGCCACGTAGATTACAGATGATTAAAATGGTTTGTCTTGATATTATTATAAATTTCAGGAACTTAAAGGTATTTCTGAACAAAGTCATGTGAGGGGTTTAGTATCAAAATCAGTGTAGTATTCTCTTTTATAAAAATTCTAATTTTTTATAACCAAAAGTCCCCCCAATAGGGTTTGCCACTTTTGTTTTATATCAGTTTTTTTATAATTAATTTTAAATGTATTTCTTTTGCGTGAGGTTCGTTAGATGGTTTAGTGGAAACAGGAGGTTTATAAAAAATTGCACGGAATGTGATTATTACGTCTTATCATTTTAATTAAAAATATATAGTCGAGACACACCCTGTTAAAATACAAAATAAAGACAATTAAATAAAATAAAAATATGTGTACACATTTACAATTTTGATTTATAAATACCTGTGGGTTTTTACTAATTTATTGTAACTTGATGTATGGTGGAGTTGTGTACGATCGCTTCCCGAGGATGTCGTGACCAGGATACCTCGACTGGTCGGAAGTCGCCAACTGTCCGGAGGGCACAAATCGAGATGTTGTGAACCTGGTGGCTGCCGGAACAGGTCCTGTAGTATTTTATTGAAGATTTGAAGCAGAATTCTCTATCAAAGAGACGATGAAGAAGAAGAGGAAGAAGAAGAAGATGAATAAAGATGAAGATGAATAAACTTCCGATATTGTTGAAATTGTATTATTTTCGCGGTGATGCTGGAGAATAGTATATGAAGTTGTTTGTCCGTGATGTAATATTTTAATTTATTTGATATTTTAATATTTTAGCCAATTTCTCTCATTTAGCGTTTTTGTCGCCCAGCAACCTCACTGTGCACCCTTCGATCTCTCATTTCCAACTAACTCTCCTTACGCCTTTGTCTTCCCTTTTCGACTCGCCTCCTTTCTAATTCCCACCAAAAATCCTCAAGTCAGACACATGTTACACATAGATACCCGTAAGCCAATGAAAAATGTTAGACCATTCCTCTGACTGAATATGTTCAAACATCAATGGCTCAACAGGGTTCCTTCCTGTCTTTTCCCTCACGGGACAATCTACTAATTTTTTATTTATTTCTTTTAACAATTCTTAATTGTTTTGTTCCCGTGAGAACTCTTTTAAAATTGCCACTCCCCTTACAATCTTCACACCCACATTCCTTAATTTCTACAAGCAAATGACACCATTCAAGTTATTTATGATACCCTTCTTAGATTTATGTATTTTCCAAATTAGGCATGCCTCATCAGCCATTTCATAAAATTTTTCAGGAAAGCAAAAAGCTGTTTAAATTTAAATTACAGTATTTACAGTTTTGATTAATAATTAAAGTTATATGTATTAAATCCCACATTAATGCGTATAAGTATGTCTTCAAAACCTAAGAAAATTGATTTTTCTTTTAAATTTGGCTGGTTTTGGAACTCATTCGAGAACTTGGCTGGTTTTGAAACAAAAGTTTACTGCTTTTAGTGAAAAATCATGGTTTTATTTATTAAGGTGACCAACGAATTTGGTTATTTCAACTAATTTAATAAAGTAACTACTTTTCATCGAGTACTGTGTCGTGCTAAAACTAAATTGTTCAAAATCGATATTTCTCAAGCAATTAAAAACAATCACTTGAATAGTCATAATAATCTGTCATAAATAACAAAATTAAACGATGTAATAAAATTGTCTTAAACATTACTAACTAGATTAACTATAAAACTACATTGTTTTTAATAGAATTTAGTTCACCACGGAAGTGCACTAGTGCACCTACTGGCTATTGCTGTAAGTATGTATGTGGTTTGTTTTGAAAATTACTTCAGAATTTTTTTGAGCATTTTTATTGGATATGGATCGTTTTGATGGAGATTCTCTTATTTACTATGTTCATAAATCATTAAAAATTGTAAAAAAAAACAGAAACAAAAAAAATGTTGGCTGTGGCTGGTTTTGATACTAGACTTCTCATGTTTCATATTATATTATTATGTTATGATATCTTACTAGATTCTTTAGTGGTGGTGAACTGGTTGCGAGTATATGTTTTGATTGTATTAGTATGTGTTGTTTTTATGCAGCTTTTAAATTTTTTTTTACAGTTCTGCCGTTTTATAAAGGCTAGAATTTGGAAAACTTTCTTGTATCTAATAAACTAAAAAAAGCCGGCCCTTTGGTTTAGTTGTCAGGCAACTGGCTTCTATCCCAGGAGTCACGGATTCAATTCTTGGCCAAGTTTGACTTTTTCCATCTGTACATCACCTCATATCATTACAGATGCATAAGCTACGGCTTATACAGGGTACATAATTACTCAATAAAAACTCTATCTTTAGTCCGTGTTTTATTTTCCCCAGCTACGTTTTTAAATTAACAGCAGATACAAAATACTGCTCTAAAGGAATACGAATAACATTTCTCAAGTAGTTGTATTCTGAAAGCAATGAAGTAGGATAGGATTACAAGTAAAATTTTACACTCAGAAATTCTGAGTGGCATTAGTTCTTAACTATTTAGGCTAAAGTGTAAGAATTCCTCGAGTTAGTTGCATAGCGACTCCTTCCTTTATGAATATGAACTATTCGCAAAACCCAAAGGTAATAAAATTTCGTTATTTATTAAAAATTTTTTTCTTTTTGTTTCATATGACCTGACTGTTGATTAGATTACATTCTAAAATTATTCCCAAAAAAGATACAGGAAAGAAAGTTTTAAAACTTTTATTACTGGCAAAATGATATTTCAAAGCCGACTTCCTTCATCTTTCTATGTTTTTTCCACTTATATTTTTATAAAAGGAAAAGATGTGGAAAACTTTTGAGATCGATTTAAAAACTAAACCTAATAGAAAAGGAAAAATTGCAGCTACTAAGTTTCGTACTTTGTGTATGAACTTTGTGGAGTTATTCGTGAACTTTACAAACTGGATTAACTTATGTTATTTTCATAACATCAAAAAAGGAGTTTGTAAATTGGATACGATTATATGATATATTTTATAGGGATTATTAAGTTACAAAAATTTTGGGGAACATAATCTTGTTTATAAGCCAAAATTTTTAGAAACCTTGTTATCGACGTAATTTTTGTTTTGTTTTAAGATTTATTGAATTAGATTTGTCATATAATGATGTAGCTTTTCTATCGTAACTTGTTGTACGTAACTTTTTTTTAAATGAATCAAATAATAAGTTGAGTTAGAAAAGTGAAATTGTAAGAATCTCTGTGAGACTAAACACAAAACGGTCGAGTGTTTTAACAATTTTAATATTTCATGCATTCCCTACTTTTACTTGAAGTATTTCCTGCTGGAATTTGTTTGTATTTACCGAGGCAAGCCGTAAAATATGTCTTGCAGTATTAAAAATACAGAGCACAAAAATTTTTATTTATTTCTACAACAAAAACTAAGCATGTAATATGAAAAAGTTGACAAAATATTGTAGATTAATGTTTATAAATTTTAATTTAAGCGGCTTTGCTCTGAACTGTTTTATTTTAGTATAAAATCTAGAATTCTGGGACAATATTTTATTAATCAATTAAAAATGTGTTTTCTTTGGTATTTTTACAGTTTTACTTCGGAATATTTATCTGTATAAAAACATATACATCGTTTTTTTGGGCACTAAAAAATTTCGCTATGCTTCAATTTAAAAAAAGACATCTTCAAAATAGCTTACGATTATCTCCTACTACTTTTGTAAACTCTCATTCAAAATTTCATCACTGTAATTGAAGTCGTTCTTAAAAATTTGGTGTACCAATTTCAGGAAAAAATACCCTTATAAACGCCCCTCTTGACGAGAAATTGACAAAAAAATACAACAAAATAATCTGAATGGTCTTATATGAAGTTAATATAGATGTTAAGATCAAAAAGCAGAAATCTATTTTTTGGCAGAACAACCTTAAATAAAAATAAATATATCGGGCCAGGAATTATTTATTGACCTCTAGTCCACCACAGATACATTGGATAATATTAATTTGTAATTTGTAACCTAATTGAAATTCCTATTTGAAATTGTTATAGAATAATACATAGAATATAATTTAATTCTATTGAACTAAATTTTTACCAAACAAAACTTGAAAAAAAACTCATTTATAGAACACAAAACGACGAAATCTAAAGAGATGGATTGGTTATGCATTTAACTGAAGAAGTTATAAAAATTGATTTATTTGAAATAAAATAACTTAACTGTAATGTAATGCAGTATATTATTTTATGGTCACCACATAAAAACTGAAATATAAAAATAAAAGGACACTTTGAATCGGTTGAGGGTTTCGCGACAAACCGTTTGCTACTTCGGAATAAACTGAAGTATTTTACTATACGTAGTTGAAAGGACGTGGCATAGTAAAATTATAGTGAGTTAGAAACTCTTAACTGTAAAGTAATATATTTTATAATATTTTGACCTCATTTTAGTTCCTAATAATATTTGGTTTAAAAATTAGAAATAACATAAGATTTAACCTGTTCGTAAATCATGGATCATACTTTATCCATATTTTAAAACACGATAACCTTTTTACACGCCAAAAAATAAAATTTTTAACAGCAAAATTCTTAAATCATTAAATAATTGAAATCGTTGTGTGTATTTTAATGATTGTCAGAAACCCCAAAATTAAATAACTCATATTTTTGTAATTTGTCATCTCGTTTGTCATGTTTTCCTTTCTCGAAACATCTTTGTAAAAGAGAAATTAAGGTTATATCTAGTTAAGATCCTCTTTGACTGAAATCCATTAGGTTCATTATTATTATATTTTTACGTTTACGGATAAGTATTCCTTCCAAGTGATAGTTTACAATAGTTGATAATTAATTTAAAAAATTCTTTTGAACTTTAGCAAGATGAAATTAGTTTACACTCTTACCAGATAGAACCCATCTTCTTATATAAAAGATATTATTTTACTACATCAACCTTTATTCATTTGTAATAATATCTGATTTGCTAATTTGGATTTAAAGGAGATACATAAATTCAGTATTTCTTCTAAAATAATATTTAGTATAATTCAAATATAAAAGTTTTTGTTGTATTACTACATGTCTACTTAAGTATTTTTAGATAAACTATTTAATTTTGCAATAAACATAGTTCTTTCCAAGTGATTTTGTCGTTTGAAGTTTTGATTTTGAAGTTTTTTGAGGACATTTTCAGTTTTCCTAACAAGTACACGAACCATTAGAACAAAATTTATTTTATTACAAATAACTTTGTAAAATTAAAGTTATGTCCAATTTGCTAACCTTGTAGTTTTAGTAACCAGTTGTGGCCGGCGGTAGTTGAGGATTAGGTATATCCTGTGCACTTCTGTTCTGAAAATTTGACCTTTTGTACTTTATTTCAAATGTTTTTATGTGCTTCAGTACGAAAAATGTAATGCACATGAACCGTATTTTACATAATAAATTGCTTTTATATGGAAAATTTAAATAAGATTTCAAACGAATACTGCACCTGCCCACTTTATTATTCCGTTAAAACTTTTTGTAGCGCTACAAATTCTAGTAAATTTTTTTTAAACGAGCAGGAAAATTGTAAATAGATATATATTGTGACACTTATTGCTAAGGTCCGTTTCGGGATCTAGGTTATTAAATAATTAATACGCTAAAGTTTACAAATTACAAATATTTATTAGACTAAAAGATTACAAAATAAATGATTGAACTAATTATAATTAAATAACACAATAAATGATTTAATAATTCACCTAAACTAAATAACAAACAATAAATAACTTAATAACTTACTTAGCCTACTTACAATCACTTTTATAGATTACACTAACATACAACACAAACTGAATTCACAAAACTACACATTAACTTTACAATACACACACAACAAAGAGACGGTATAACAATCTTACTCGGATACGTAATCTGTTTACGCACCTCGACAATCAAACGGCAAAGATCACATGAATACTGACTGGACCCCGCCCGGGGCCTCCTTTTATAATCATTCACAAAGATCGTTCCAGAACAATTCAGAGAAATCTACTCAAGTACAAAAATAACTCTTTATTAATGAATGCTAGAAAAATCCCTTTGTTAACAAGTCAACTATTGTAAATAGAAAACGTAAACAACCTGATAAACAACTTCACAAAAATACCCTTTTATAATAGGCGTACTTTTTATGGTTAAAACTGTCATTTATTGCTGCTATTGTGGATTGTTATTTTATTCTTTCTTAACTTATTTTATGAATGGAGTTCTGGAACCTTCGAGAAAAAAAATCTTTTTTTCGATCTGTCACATTATTTTCTGAAATTATAATAAGAGGTGCGGCTACTAAATAACGAGACTGACGTAAAAAATTTAATTTTAATTTTATACATAAACACGTATTGTCACCTTCAATATACACTCCTTCTCTATCCCTAAAACGCTCCATGCCAATTTTCCATTGTTGGAAACAGTGCTGCAAGTCATCTTCTGTCAGCTCCTTCAGAACACGTGCCGCTTGCTCTTTTACAGCTCCCACAGACTCAAATCTTGCCCCTATAAATGCAGATTTCACCTTAGGGAACCGGTAGAAGTCACATCGTGCAAGAACTGGTGAATAAGGTGGATGTCCTAACACCGAGATGCTGTACTTGGCTAGGAACATCTTGACAGATAACGCGGAATGAGCTGGCGCATTGTCTTGGTGGAGAACCCATGATTTGTCCATCCAGTTTTTCCTTACTTTTTGACGTAGTTTAAAAAGTACCTCAAGTTAGTAATATTGGTTGATTGCTTGATCTTCAGGAACCCAGAAAAGGTACACAATCCATGGCTATAAAAATAAACAATCATCATTGCTTTAAATTTTGACTTGCTCATTCGAGCTTTTTTGGCTCTCGGCGAAGTTCGGCTCTTCCAGAGCATGGATTGGCGCTTCATTTCCGGATCATAAGTTAAAAACCACGTTTCATCACATGTTGTTATCTTCTACCTTTTCTCTAAGGTGAAATCTGCATTAAAAGGGACAAGATTTGAGTCTGTGTAAACTGTAAAAGAGAAATCTGCACGTGTCCTGAAGAAACTGACATAAGATGACTTCCAGCACTGTTTCACAACGGAAAATTCACATGGAGCGTTGTAGGTATAGAGAAGGAGTGAATATTGAGGGTGACAATAAGGGATTATGTATAAAATTAAAAAAAAGAAGTTTTTTACAACGTCAGTCTCGTTATGTAATAGCCACACCTCGTATATTGTATTGATATCAATTAATTTTGTTAACAGGCGGTGTTAATTGATTTTCTTCTTGGTGTTGATATTTTCTTCTAAGTACATTTTCACTGACACGAACATTGTCATCAGCTCTGTTAATTGCTTGTGGTACTTTACCCGGTTATAATCATTTTTTCTATCATCAATACTAATTTGAGTAATATTTTTATATTGATATAAAATACTATTATTATAATATGTATAATACATCTTATGTTTTTATGTTATAAATTACAATAATTTCATAAATGCATTGTGTAGAGTCATTTTTGTATTTTCCATGATTTTAGAGTACCTGGACAAATACAGTAATTAATTATAATAAAGTTAATCAAAGTGTTATGTAAAATGTAGATGTTGACATGTCATGTTATTTAATGCATAATTGTGCATATTTTTCACCCATAATGGGCAGGTAGAATATTAAATAATTGCACTCAATCTGTTGGTTCTAGGGCTACAAAAAATAATTCTGTTTCTTATCACATTGTCAGCCAATTACATGACTGAACTATTTAAGAACAGAAGAGGTAGAGGTGTAAAAGACACTTGTCAGAGTTATCTCCTCTGAGAGTAATGAATTTCACTATACAGCCAGACCCAGTGTGAAAATGAAGTGAAGGTTAAATATAATCTAATCAAGGTGAAAAGTGGGTGTTTTTCGGTGGGCCTGGTATGCTGATAAGCATTTTTTTCAACTCAGTGAGGAAGCCAGTTGTAAAACACCTCGCTCTGCGTTTTTACTTAGTAAAATCTCGTGAGGTTCAAACCAGCCTTTCGGCTGTTGACCTAAAGAACATGTATATTTTATGTAGTACCATACTTACACACGTTTATGTTTTTTTCTGGAAAATTCTGGAACCTTTTAGCTTTTAACTGTTTGGAATATTCTAGAAGGCTAAAATATCAACTTATACGAGTATAAATAGGAGTGCACTTATGAATTTTTGGTGCGTCTTATTCTAGACATTGTGCTGTAAAGTTAAATAAAGTTTGTTGTGTTTGAATTTTTGTTATATAATCGTAACGAATCGAATTTCTGTTAACATTAATGTTTTTTTTCTAAAATCTGAG